>OX465522.1:30000-2530000 GCA_950022985.1 Udea ferrugalis
GAAGGCGACCCAGAGCTCCCGCTGCGCGAATTAGACGGGGCGCGAGGCGGTCCGGTCGAAATGCGCGTCAAACCGCCAGCGCCCGTCCAGAATCAGGCCCAGATATTTCATCTGGGCCATCACTTTCAGTTCCGAACCATCTATACAAACCGAGGCGCCGGGCGGTGGTCCCTGCCGAGGTCCATGAAACAAGAGGACCTCGGTCTTATTGAGAGCCACCTTCAATCCCAGCGCCTCGATTCGGCCGATGACAAGGCTGGCGCTTACCTCCGCCAGCCTTTTTGCATCGGCAAAATCCCCCCCCGTGGCTACGACTAGGGTGTCATCCGCGTAGCAAATGACACGCACCCTAGGTGGGAGCGTGCCGCGGAGCACCCAGTCGTAGCCGATGTTCCACAACAGGGGCCCGAGTACGGACCCCTGGGGAACCCCACAAGTTACAGGCCGGCGAACCAAAACGCCGTCGGCCCCCTCGAATAACACCTCCCGGCCGCGGAGGTAGTCCTCCAACAGCCTTTGTAAGTAGAGGGGCACTCCGAAATAACGGAGTGCCTCCCTAATCACCCCGAAGGGCAGGCTGTTGAAGGCGTTGGCGATATCCAGAGATATCGCCAACGACCTCTCCCCGCGACCGGAGGCGGCAGTCGTCTCTTCCTTTAGGAGGGTCAGGGCGTCGAGGGTCGAGTGACCCGCCCTGAACCCGAACTGCACCGGCGACAGATCGGGCCCCACCTCCTTC
Source organism: Udea ferrugalis (assembly GCA_950022985.1). Taxonomy (NCBI): domain Eukaryota; kingdom Metazoa; phylum Arthropoda; class Insecta; order Lepidoptera; family Crambidae; genus Udea; species Udea ferrugalis. The sequence goes on from OX465522.1 coordinate 30,740, forward strand.
AGGTGTTGGATGAGACGGAAGGAAATGATTCGTTCGAACGATTTCCCCGTCTCATCCAACAAGACGATTGGCCGGTACGCGCCGGCTTCACCCGGAGGCCTCCCCTCCTTCGGGAGAAGGCACAGACGCCCCTCCTTCCACAACTTCGGGAATCGTGCCGACGCGAGCGCTGCGTCGTACAATTCCCGAAGTTGTCCCCCCAGATGGGCCAAGGCCAGGGCCAAGACCTTGCCCGGAACCCCATCAGGCCCCGGGGCCTTCTTCCGCGCCTTGAGTCGATCCACCACTGCCGCCACGCCATCTCCTCGTCGGTGACAGGTGGAATCGACTCGTCAGCCAAGGCAGGCATGGGAGGAGCCATAGTCGGAGGGGTGTGCATTGGGGGCTCTGGGAAGAGCTCCCGCACAACCCGCTCCAACACCTCCGTCTGGAGGGTCTCAATCACGGGGGGACCATTATTGCGGAGCTTGTTTCGCGCCGCCTTGTATGGTCTCCCCCATGGGTCCCTATTGAGATCCTCCAGCATCTCCTCCCTCGCCCTGCTCTTCGCCTGGCATATGGCCAGCTGTAATGCCTTCTTATCCTCAATATAAGTGGCATACAGCTGGCCTTCCCTCAATGTGTCACGCCGTCTACGGCGGAGCGCCCGGGTGAAAGCCCTCCTCGACAGCGAGCACTGCTGCCGAAGAAGGGCAATCTCCTCGCTCCACCAGTAGACTTGGTGACGCCGCGGCGGTGGCCCAATTACCTTGGGCATGGCGGCGCTGCAGACCCCGGACATAATGTTGCGGAATCTGCTTGCCGCCTCGTCAACCCCCGTGGTGACAGGGGTGGCACACCAAGCCGCCACTATGGCAGCCTCCTCCGCAAGTTCCCTGTCGAGCTTTGTCATCGCCCAACGAGGGAAGGAGGAGTGCCCCGTCTGTCTTTGCGGCCCTGGGGAGCCGCTGGAGGTGGAGACGTCGAACCTAATATACTTGTGGTCCGACATTGTCTCCACCTCACTTAGCACCTGCCAGCCCTGGACGCGTTGTGCTAGAGAAGGGGTGGCGAACGTCAAGTCCACCACGGACCCCCCTCCTCTACGCACACACGTGTGTGATGTCCCCCTGTTAAGGAGGGACAACCCAGAGCTGACAGCCCAGTCCTCCACGGCCAGACCCCACGGGTCTGTAGACACACTCCCCCAGAGCGTCGACCACGAGTTAAGGTCACCCATGACCAACACCGGGAGAGGCGCCAACCGCTGAATTACTGGGCCAAGGCCCCGCAAAAAGTTTTCCAAGTTGGACAACCCTCGATTTGGGGAGACATAGACGCCAACGATGGCAATGCCTCCCCATGTGGCAGCGACGTAGCCGGCACCCCTTTCCTTAGGAATAAGGATGTTACGACTAGCCGCCGCCACGATCGCCACAGAACCATTTGTGTCTCCAGCCCATAAGGGCTGAGAGGGCACAAAATACGGTTCTGCGACTACCGCCACGTCAATCTCCCACTGCGCCATGGACTGGATTAATAAATCCTGGGCCCCGGCGCAGTGGTTGAGGTTCGTCTGGAGGAAACTGCTATGCCGAGTGTAACTCATAGTTGCATGGCAGTTTCCTCTGACGCTGACGTGCGCGTCCCTCTTGTGGCCTGGGTCCGATTGGCCGCCCTCGCTTTTGAAGCAGGAGGACAACAACTCCTCCCACCCATCGTATGCCCAGAGGGCTTGCCCGCGTCTGCGCAGACCGCGCAGCGAGCCTTCGCCGTGCATCCGGCGGCTTTGTGGCCCGGCTCACCACACCGGAAGCACAGCTCGTCCCGCTGCTTGTCGGACGGGCAGAGCTGCCGCGTGTGCCCGATGCCCATGCACCTGAAGCACCTCAAAGGAAGTGCTTCAAGGGCCCGGACCTGCGCACAGCTCCACCCAACCAACAAACGACCGCCGGCCAGAACGGTCTTGGCCGCAGCCACGGGGCATTTCAGTGTCACTGAACCTGCCCCGGAGCGACCAAGCCGAATGTCCGCGGCCTTGATTTGCGCTGCGTCGCAACCCCCCTTGGCCGCTACGGCAGCCACAACGTCCTCGCGGGTCACGGACTCCTCGAGGCCCGAAATACGCAAATCTGCGCATTTCGTGGGCCTCGTGACAGTGGCGATCCCCGCGAGCGCCTCCGCTAACTTGGCTGCCAGACGGTCGGCAGCCTCAGCACTCTTAGCACCCGGCAACTCGAGCATTCTCGCTCCTGTTGCCGTCTGCCTGGACGTCACTCCCTGAATGCCCAGTTCAGGGAGCGCGATAGCCTCTTTGGCCTTCAAGAGGGCCATCTTGTAAGAGACCCCGCGCGCAACAGCCTCGGGCTGTAGTGTAAAAACTACAGCGGAGGAGCGCGGCGAGGTCAGTTTGGCCTTCGGCTTGGCTTGCGGCTGGGCTTGCTTGCCTGCTTGGGCTTGCGGCTTCGACTTACCCTTCTTAGCCTTGGGCGCAGTCGCGGTCGGCGGTTTCGGAGCTGCAGGGGCTGCGGGGACGGGCTTGGAGCTCTTCCCCTTACCCTTGCCCTTCCTGCTGGCCACCACACTCCAAGTCTCTGCATCCGCAGAGGCTGGGGTAGCAGCAACAGCAGCCGGGGTCGCAGCAGCAACCGGAGTCGCCTTTGCAGGTGCTCGCGATGGACCTGCAACAGGAAGAATTTCGGCAGATAAAGGTGCCTTCACCTTCTTCTTACCCTTCGATTTGGCTTTGGCCTTGACCTGGGCCGGGCGGGCTGCGGCTGGAGCAGCCAAGGCAGCCTCCCTGGTCGCGGCCGCAGCCTCCTCGGCAGCGGCAGCCTCCCTGGCAGCGGCCTCCTCCCTCCTCTTGTCCGCCGCAAGCGGGGGGCGGAGAGTAGGCGCAGGTGGGAGGCGCATCTCCAACCCCGCGATGCGCGCGGAGATCATGTCGCCGACGGTGCGACACATGGAGGCCTTCATGTCCTCCATCATGTCGGCGACCATGACGGCGACCTGACCCACGACATCCTTCGAGACCTCAGGCTCCAGAACCGGCTGTGCTTCTGAAGAAGAAGGACCAGGCTGCTCGGACCTACTCGTGGCGAAGTCGCGGCGCAAGGCCTTGACCTCGCGCTGTAAGTCCTCCACCTGGTTCTTCAGCAGCCGGTTCTGCACACTCAACCGTCGAGTCTCGTCCGAAACGGAGCGTTCGGACAGAGAATCGACGATCTCCTGGTACTCAGACGCGTACGCCTTGAGGTCTCGGATAAAGTTCCCCTTTAAATTACCCGACTTGCGAGCTATCTCAAAGATAGCCCGCTTCAACTCAGTTGCACGCTCGCGTGCGAGCTGCGTGTCGAGGTCCGCCGTCAGCTCATCCAGAGTTTGGACCTCGCCAGGCACCTCATACGGCAGTGGGACCGTGATCGGAGAGGGGGGCTCCGTCGGGTCAAAGTCTGCCAAAATATCATCAATGTTTTTGTTGCACCGAGCAACCAATTCAGAATGGGAAGGGGAAGAGGAATTCTTCTTGCCCCGTTTGGAGCCCTTCCCAGCTTTTTTATACTTGGTGCTACAAGTTTTTGTTCTGCATTTTGATTGCTGGACTTGATCGTCATCAGTCGTCTCGTCATCGCCTGAGGCGAAGAGAGGTGACATTGCAGGTCGCTTGCCAGAGGAACTCCTCGTCACACGACCTTTCTCCTCAAACGGTCCCTCATCGACCACTAGCCCCGAGAACGAGTTCTCGGTAAAGTCCGGGGACATGCATGGGTCGTCAGTGGGGACGCCGACCAACGGGGCCGACGTCTCCACCGCCAGGTCAACGAACGCCGGTTCATGAGCTGAATCAGAGTCAGAGTGGGAAGCCAGGTTGTTGGCGGACCTATCCTTAAAAGGACTGGATCCGCCAGAAGACGAATCGGCAGCAGCGGGCCTATCCTGAAAAGGACTGGGCCTGCGCGCACAGGAAGATTTCTTAGCAGTCGACATAACGATCTCAGTCAAAACGCAAGTCGCAATGCACTGAAGTGTTGCCGTCGTCTGTGCCACTCCGTTACGGTGGTCACAGACTACGTTGCCCAGGGTTCACTACGGGGAAGTCACTTCAGGGCGAACCCCAACCTAACCTAACCTAACCTAACCTAACCTAACCTAACCTTTTTTTTTTTTTTTTTTTTTTTTTCGAGGGGAATCCATTTACGGACATCCCGCCCCTCGGGGGAAGGGCGGGGGTGTCTCGGACTCGCCTGCCGTGAAGCGACAGGAATACCGAGTAAACCCCCCGGTGCTCCAACATTGCCATTTCTGTTGTACGTGGCCATGGGATCGCTTTGCGCATCCACGACTACGGGCAACGGCCGTCCGCATCCGGACCCATCTTTCGGTGTTTGTGGCACCAACATCCACATCGTGGTCAGGGCGTGCGAGGAGCACTCGGCACGCCCTTCAACTCTATGACCCATTACGGGCAACGAGCAACCCCCGTTGCTGTCACCCGCAGAAAGTCTTCACGCCTGCAGCGTTTGCGTGACGTACTCACGCCTTCTGCGGCCGATACGCCTACGACGGAGCGGCTGGGACTCTGGGTCCTCCTCTCTACTTCGCTCCGCCGTCTCTTTCTCGCCTAGGACGCTTTCACAAAACTCTGCGAATTTGTCCCAGGCGGCTTCACTGTTGGCTATGTTGCCAACAATGGATGTCAGCTCCAGATCGGGGCCTATGCACCCTATCAATTCAGCCCTTTGTGCAAGCCAGTGGGAGCAGTGGGCCACTGTGTGCTCCGCCGTGTCGTTGGCATCACCGCACTGGTGGCAGATGGTGGACTGCTCCCGTCTTGCCACGAGGCACAAATACCTCCCGAAACACCCGTGCCCAGTGAGCATTTGGGTGATCCGGAAGGACAGTGCCCCATGTCTCCGCCTTATCCATACGTCCATATGCGGACGTATCGCCGCTATGGTTTTTAGGCCGTAGGCCGGCTGCGCCAGTTTTTGACGCCAACACTCCAGGAGAGTGTTTTGGGCGTCCCGTCTCCACCCCTTTATCTCCTCAGCCGCAGGGAACTCTCCGCGGGCCCGGACTGCGGCACTCTGCCGATAGACGTCCGCTTGGACCACTGCGTCCAGTTCCCAGGGAGGGATTGCCGCTAGCAAACACGCCGCCTCCCAGGATATGGTGCGGTATCCTCTTACTACCCGGATGGCCAAGACTCTCTGCGGTCTCCGCAGTAGGGCCCGGTTTTGGGGACCAAGCGCGTCAACCCAAATCGGGGCACCATACAGAGCCATGGACCGCACCACCCCGGTGTACAGGCGACGGCACGCCACATCTGGTCCACCGATGTTCGGCAGCAATCTGGATAGGCCTCCAGCCGCCCTGAGCAGTTTCGGAGCCAACAGCCGGAAGTGCTCCTTGAAGGACCACCGGCTATCAAGGACAATGCCAAGATACCGCATCGTCGACTTGATGCCGATGGTCACTCCGCCAATTATGAGGTGCGCTCCCTCTGGTGGTGCTTTTCGGGGGCCGTGGAAGCAAATCACCTCCGTCTTGTTAAGGGCCACCTCCAAGCCCAACATCCTGATCCGGTGAACCACGTGGGCCACACCGGCAGTGGCGAGGATTTTCGCCTCTCTGTGGGAGGAGCCGCGGGCGGTCACGAGGGTGTCGTCGGCGTAACATGTTACGTCGACCCCCCGGAGATTGGCGCCGCGCAGCACCCAGTCATAGCCGATGTTCCACAGGAGAGGTCCGAGGACTGACCCCTGTGGAACACCGCACGCCATTTCCCTCCGCTTCCAGTTGGTGCCAGTTGGAAAGGTCACCGCCCGGTCCGACAAGTACGCCGACACTATTCGCCGGAGATATCTAGGTACCATGTGGTACTCTAGTGCCGCCAGTATACAGCCCCAGGGGAGGGTATTAAACGCGTTGGCGATATCTAAGGATACCGCCAATACCACGTCACCCTGGGAGACTGCCTCTTGCGCTGCGACTTTGACGCGCTCGATCGCATCGACCGTCGATCGGCCTCTTCGGAAGCCGAACTGCTTCGCACTCAAATCCGGACCACCGTCCCCTAGGTGCTTGACGAGGCGAGCGGCTATAACCCGCTCGAAGAGCTTGTTAGCCTCGTCAAGAAGGACGATGGGTCGGTATGCCGACGGTGAGTCAGGAGGACGATTGTCTTTCCGCAGCAGAACAAGTTTGCCGGTTTTCCACTGCTGTGGGTACCGGCCCTGTTCGAAGCAGGCTGCGAAAAGACGCCTGAGCCGCGGCTCCCAGCCTCCGTGCTTGAGCGCTAGCACCCAAGCCTTACCCGGGATGTTATCCGGGCCCGGAGCAGTGTTCTTGGCTTGAAGCCTTTGGACTGCTGCGCCAATTTCAGCTTCCGTCACTTCCGGTATGTCTTCACCTATGTCCGCATAATTATGTACAGTCGGCGGAGCCATAGGTGGAGGTGAATGATCCCCTTGCGATGGGAATAGGGATTCCACTACCCGCTCTAAAAGCTGTGGTTCCAGAGTGGTAGTTAGTGGAGGGGCCCAGGAGCGAAGCTTTTGCCGCACGAGCTTGTAGGGCCTTCCCCAAGGATCACTGTTCAGGGTCTCCACTAACTCCTCCCACGCGTCGGCCTTGGCCTTCGCTATCGCAATCTGCAGGTTTTTTGCGCAGTTTCTGTATGCGGCGTATAGATCCACCTCTCTATCCTCGTCCCGTTGGCGCCTTCTGCGGGACCTGGTGTACTGGCGTCTCGCCCTCACGCAAGCTTGACGTAGCCGCGTGAGTTCCGCGGACCACCAGTACACCTGTCTTTTGGGCGGGAATGGCCGGGCACGAGGCATAGCCGCATCGCACGTCTGGGTCATCGCGTCGTAGTGCCAGGTGGCCTCCTCGTCGACGTCAATGGGTCCGTCTGGTATTGGCAACCACGTTTGTACCACGGCCGCCTCTACAAACAACTCCCTGTCCAGTCGTTTGAGGGCCCACCTAGGGCGCTCTCCCTCGAGAGGGCGGCTTGGACTGGTCTGAGTATTAAGAGGGGCGGAGACCTGGTACCGGATGTACCGGTGATCCGATAGCGTCTCTACACCCTCCATAACCTCCCAGTCCTGCACACGGCATGCCAAGGCGGGATGTGCGAACGTTACGTCCACGATCGAACCGCCCTGTTGCCGTACGCACGTGTGCACCGACCCCCGATTGAGTAATGTCAATCCGGTCATTATGAGCCAGTCCTCAAGCGCTTCACCGCGCGGGTCTGTCGCTGGGGAGCCCCATGTCGTGGACTTGGCATTTAAGTCTCCAGCCACGATCACAGGACTCCGACTCCCACTTATCAAGGCGGTGATTTGCAGGAGGAACTGTTCAAACTCTACTAGTGGGCGATTCGGCGAGAAATAGGCGGCAATCACGGTTACGCAATTGAATGTCACTGCCACGCATCCCCTACCCTTCGCTACCCTTTCGAAAGACGGGGAACCTGCGGCCGTTTGCGTGACAATTGCCACATCGCCCGCCAGATCGCTCGCCCAGTTATCCCTCTGGAGAATTGCATATGGCTCCGCAATAACCGCAATATGCGTCAACCACTCCGCCATACTCTGGGTCAGGAGATCCTGAGCTCTGGCGGAGTGGTTGAGATTCGCCTGAATGAACGTTAGGGCCATCTAACCCGTAGCCATTGGTTCCTCCAAAGCCCTTCCTGGGGGGCAAGCCGACTGCGAGGGGGCCCTGGGGCCTTCGCGAGTCGTGGTCCTACTCCATACATTTTTCCGTGCGGGTTGGGGGGCTTTACATGCTTTGCTCCCTGTCCTGTGTTCCGACGGTTTTCCTGCAGCTGAGCATAGGCTACATTTCGGTGCAGCGGTACACTGTGCCGCTTTGTGACCTGGTTGGGCACACCGATAACATAGTCCGCTACGATCGGTTTCGGACGTGCATTGCGCGCTGACGTGTCCGGTCTCCATACATCGATAGCAGCGCAAGGCTCTGGGTTCGGACACCCTTACCTGCGCTACCATCCATCCGACTAAGAGTCGACCGCTTTCAGCCAAAAGTTTGGCAGCTGCGACCGGACACCTTAGCCAGACCACACCAAGGCCATTCGACGGGCTGCGTCGGATTTCTCCCGCTTTTACATTGTCCGCAGCACACTGTCCCACGCGAGCTACTGCAGCCACCACTTCGTCTGTCGTCGCTGAGTCATCCAGACCCGCAACTCTCACATCTACGGTCTTTACGGGTCTGGATATTTTGACGTCTCCTCCGTCAAGGATTTCCCGTAGTTTACCGGCAAGGGTATCCGCCTTCTCATTGTTGGCCTCCCCGGACACCTCCAGGATTCTGCCACCGGTTGCCGCACACTTTATCCGCAGGGGCGGGAGACCGAGGCCGACCAGGTCAATCTTTGCCTTCGCCTCTTTGAGAACTTTCTCATATGTAATGCCCCTCTCGTCTGCTCCAGGCTGCAACGTGATAGTCACGGCTGCAGAGCGAGGGGGACGTATTTTACTCTTCCTCACTGTTTTCTTCGCCGGTGGTGTGGTTTTAGTCGGCGGAGCCTTGGGCTTTTTTGTGCCTCTCGCAGCCACGACGCTCCATTTCTCGTCCATGGCTGGGGGCGGAGGACGCACCATGCGCGGCTGCTGCGATGCACTCTTATCCTTTTGGACAGAGGCAGCAGGCCCTTTCTCCTTCTCTTGGGTCTTCCCTTTCTCAGTCTTTTTGCCCTTCGCTGACGTTGAGGGTGGGCTAGGGTTACCCTTCTTTTGCTCTGCCACTTTGCTCTGGGCGAGGGCAGGTTTCACTGCTGGGCTCGGCTTTGGCGCAGCAGCCGCAGCTTCTCGCCTCAGTTCATGGGCCAGTGGAGGCCTTAGCCGTTGCTGCTCTGGCTTCTTTTCATAGGCGTCTAGTTTCGCCTCAAGCTTAAGGTCCATCCAGGCCATGACTTGCTTGGATACGACACTAGACACCTTTTCGACTACCACTTCTATGAGGCCCTTCAGAAAGTCCTCGGAAATCAGCTGCTTCTCCACATCGTTAGACGCGGTTTGATGCAGCGGCCGAGGGACCTGCGGTTGCTCTGGTGGTGGCAGCATCTCCACTTCTTCCATCATTGATGAGGGCGCCTGATCTCCCTCAGAAGCCTTATGTGCAGCTCTTGCCCGCTCAAGCTCCGCTCTGAGCCTCGCATTCTCGGCTTCGATCGCCATGGCTTTCTCGATGAAGGGCATCCGCTTCATCTCCTCCACTCCGTCCGCAATATTTGCTTTCGCCTGGTTGAGTGCTTTAACAAAAGTACCCTTAATATTGTTTGAGCGAGACTTAACTTCTTCAACCAGCTTCGCACTATCTACAAATTGTTGTATTAGATCATTGATCGATCTTTCGGCCGCCTCGTGCTCACTTTCACAGGGGGAAGAATCCGAGAGACGTGAGACCAGTCGTCTGGCTCTTGTTTCCCGGTCTACCCTCACCTGCTCAGCCAGCTCCTTTTCGGCTTCGAGCTCCATTTCGGCCCGTTCAGCAGCTACCTTCCGCTCTAACGCCGCAGCATGTCCAACGTATTGGCCAGTGGTCGGGGGCCGCCCCCGTCCCCGCTTGGCTGTGGACAGCTTTGGCAGTGGTGCAGCGTTTACTGCTCCGGTCTCCATAGGCTCTCCGTGTCGCTTCCGGGTTTGATCTGGACTCGCCCAGAAACGTCCAGGCTCATCCGACTCCAGATCTGAGACCGAGATAAGCGAGGCGGCATCCGAGTCGGATGTGTTGCCTGCCTCTGCTTTCTCGTCTCTCTCCATTATGACCGAGAGATCAGACTTATCAGTCGTCTTCTCTTCGGCCTGCTCCCTCTCTTCGGCAATCTCCTGCCTAATCTTCCTTCTCCGAGCTCTCTCCTCCCTATCTGAAGCCTTCCTTTGCTCCTGCTCCGTCTTAGCCTTGAGCCACTTGGAAAGTTTACTCCCGTCCACGTGCTTTCCGACTACCACATCTCCTAACGACTCCACGACTACGCGCGGAGACATGGCATCCATCATTTTTTTGTCTGTCGGGGGACTGTCATTTTTGCGATCCTTTCCTTCCAACCAACCTGGACGCTGACAATCTCCCCGTTTGACAACAGCATTACCTGCTGTCTCCCTCGCCTCGCTCTCATCCCCGAGAGCGGCAAAACTATTTCCTAACTTAACCTTAAAACTAGAAGAAGAATTAGTATCCATACTAGATCCCACGAGTATGGGGGATATAAAAAGTCCACCCAGGCAGTGCCCCCTGTACCTGGGTAACCCTAATACTGCACGAGGGCGGGTGGTCTCGTGCAGTTGGCCGCTAGCTGGCAGGCGTTCACCCATCCTGCCACCTCGAGACCGAGGCGGCCGGACGTCACGCGAGGCCCTGAAGGGCGCCCAACGTCCGACCTTTTGGGGTTTTTTAGTGAGGTTGGCTCCTCTCGGTCCGGGCGACTAAGCCAAGACCCCTACCCCCGCTGGGCCGCGAGACATGTCCACGACACCCAAACGGGGAGCAGGTTGCCAGACGGTTGGCCTGAGCCACCCACCTAGTCGCGCAACCGCGAGTGGTGGGCCCGTCCAGCCGCAAACCTTGAAGGCTGCCATCCTACGAGCCTAGGCTCCGCTAGTCCAAGGGACTCCGACGCAGGCGCAGAAACAATCTGCCCGCCACAGCCGCTGAGCCTCACGCGTCTCAGCCTCTTAATACAAGAGGCGAGGGTAAGCCCCGCGGCACCGCCCGACGAGGGCCAGTCATACTGGACTCCCCTCCGCGCGGGTTGTCTCTCTTCGCTTCCCCGAAGCAACGTGCCCCGGGTACTGAGCCCCCCTACCACGACAAGGTGGAGACATATTCAGGGGGGAACCTAACCTAACCTAACCTAACCTAACCTAACCTAACCTAACCTAACCTAACCTAACCTAACCTAACCTAACCTAACCTAACCTAACCTAACCTAACCTAACCTAACCTAACCTAACCTAACCTAACCTAACCTAACCTAACCTAACCTAACCTAACTCAACGTAACCTACTTATGTGAAAAAAGTTAGGTTTGAAATTGACCTAACTTTTTCATACTGAACCTAACTCAACGTAACCTACTTATGTGAAAAAAGTTAGGTTTGAAATTGACCTAACTTTTTCATACTTAACCTAACTCAACGTAACCTACTTATGTGAAAAAAGTTAGGTTTGAAATTGACCTAACTTTTTCATACTTAACCTAACTCAACGTAACCTACTTATGTGAAAAAAGTTAGGTTTGAAATTGACCTAACTTTTTCATACTTAACCTAACTCAACGTAACCTACTTATGTGAAAAAAGTTAGGTTTGAAATTGACCTAACTTTTTCATACTTAACCTCACTCAACGTAACCTACTTATGTGAAAAAAGTTAGGTTTGAAATTGACCTAACTTTTTCATACTTAACCTAACTCAACGTAACCTACTTATGTGAAAAAAGTTAGGTTTGAAATTGACCTAACTTTTTCATACTTAACCTAACTCAACGTAACCTACTTATGTGAAAAAAGTTAGGTTTGAAATTGACCTAACTTTTTCATACTTAACCTAACTCAACGTAACCTACTTATGTGAAAAAAGTTAGGTTTGAAATTGACCTAACTTTTTCATACTTAACCTAACTCAACGTAACCTACTTATGTGAAAAAAGTTAGGTTTGAAATTGACCTAACTTTTTCATACTTAACCTAACTCAACGTAACCTACTTATGTGAAAAAAGTTAGGTTTGAAATTGACCTAACTTTTTCATACTTAACCTAACTCAACGTAACCTACTTATGTGAAAAAAGTTAGGTTTGAAATTGACCTAACTTTTTCATACTTAACCTAACTCAACGTAACCTACTTATGTGAAAAAAGTTAGGTTTGAAATTGACCTAACTTTTTCATACTTAACCTAACTCAACGTAACCTACTTATGTGAAAAAAGTTAGGTTTGAAATTGACCTAACTTTTTCATACTTAACCTAACTCAACGTAACCTACTTATGTGAAAAAAGTTAGGTTTGAAATTGACCTAACTTTTTCGTACTTAACCTAACTCAACGTAACCTACTTATGTGAAAAAAGTTAGGTTTGAAATTGACCTAACTTTTTCGTACTTAACCTAACTCAACGTAACCTACTTATGTGAAAAAAGTTAGGTTTGAAATTGACCTAACTTTTTCATACTTAACCTAACTCAACGTAACCTACTTATGTGAAAAAAGTTAGGTTTGAAATTGACCTAACTTTTTCATACTTAACCTAACTCAACGTAACCTACTTATGTGAAAAAAGTTAGGTTTGAAATTGACCTAACTTTTTCATACTTAACCTAACTCAACGTAACCTACTTATGTGAAAAAAGTTAGGTTTGAAATTGACCTAACTTTTTCATACTTAACCTAACTCAACGTAACCTACTTATGTGAAAAAAGTTAGGTTTGAAATTGACCTAACTTTTTCATACTTAACCTAACTCAACGTAACCTACTTATGTGAAAAAAGTTAGGTTTGAAATTGACCTAACTTTTTCATACTTAACCTAACTCAACGTAACCTACTTATGTGAAAAAAGTTAGGTTTGAAATTGACCTAACTTTTTCATACTTAACCTAACTCAACGTAACCTACTTATGTGAAAAAAGTTAGGTTTGAAATTGACCTAACTTTTTCATACTTAACCTAACTCAACGTAACCTACTTATGTGAAAAAAGTTAGGTTTGAAATTGACCTAACTTTTTCATACTTAACCTAACTCAACGTAACCTACTTATGTGAAAAAAGTTAGGTTTGAAATTGACCTAACTTTTTCATACTTAACCTAACTCAACGTAACCTACTTATGTGAAAAAAGTTAGGTTTGAAATTGACCTAACTTTTTCATACTTAACCTAACTCAACGTAACCTACTTATGTGAAAAAAGTTAGGTTTGAAATTGACCTAACTTTTTCATACTTAACCTAACTCAACGTAACCTACTTATGTGAAAAAAGTTAGGTTTGAAATTGACCTAACTTTTTCATACTTAACCTAACTCAACGTAACCTACTTATGTGAAAAAAGTTAGGTTTGAAATTGACCTAACTTTTTCATACTTAACCTAACTCAACGTAACCTACTTATGTGAAAAAAGTTAGGTTTGAAATTGACCTAACTTTTTCATACTTAACCTAACTCAACGTAACCTACTTATGTGAAAAAAGTTAGGTTTGAAATTGACCTAACTTTTTCATACTTAACCTAACTCAACGTAACCTACTTATGTGAAAAAAGTTAGGTTTGAAATTGACCTAACTTTTTCATACTTAACCTAACTCAACGTAACCTACTTATGTGAAAAAAGTTAGGTTTGAAATTGACCTAACTTTTTCATACTTAACCTAACTCAACGTAACCTACTTATGTGAAAAAAGTTAGGTTTGAAATTGACCTAACTTTTTCATACTTAACCTAACTCAACGTAACCTACTTATGTGAAAAAAGTTAGGTTTGAAATTGACCTAACTTTTTCATACTTAACCTAACTCAACGTAACCTACTTATGTGAAAAAAGTTAGGTTTGAAATTGACCTAACTTTTTCATACTTAACCTAACTCAACGTAACCTACTTATGTGAAAAAAGTTAGGTTTGAAATTGACCTAACTTTTTCATACTTAACCTAACTCAACGTAACCTACTTATGTGAAAAAAGTTAGGTTTGAAATTGACCTAACTTTTTCATACTTAACCTAACTCAACGTAACCTACTTATGTGAAAAAAGTTAGGTTTGAAATTGACCTAACTTTTTCATACTTAACCTAACTCAACGTAACCTACTTATGTGAAAAAAGTTAGGTTTGAAATTGACCTAACTTTTTCATACTTAACCTAACTCAACGTAACCTACTTATGTGAAAAAAGTTAGGTTTGAAATTGACCTAACTTTTTCATACTTAACCTAACTCAACGTAACCTACTTATGTGAAAAAAGTTAGGTTTGAAATTGACCTAACTTTTTCATACTTAACCTAACTCAACGTAACCTACTTATGTGAAAAAAGTTAGGTTTGAAATTGACCTAACTTTTTCATACTTAACCTAACTCAACGTAACCTACTTATGTGAAAAAAGTTAGGTTTGAAATTGACCTAACTTTTTCATACTTAACCTAACTCAACGTAACCTACTTATGTGAAAAAAGTTAGGTTTGAAATTGACCTAACTTTTTCATACTTAACCTAACTCAACGTAACCTACTTATGTGAAAAAAGTTAGGTTTGAAATTGACCTAACTTTTTCATACTTAACCTAACTCAACGTAACCTACTTATGTGAAAAAAGTTAGGTTTGAAATTGACCTAACTTTTTCATACTTAACCTAACTCAACGTAACCTACTTATGTGAAAAAAGTTAGGTTTGAAATTGACCTAACTTTTTCATACTTAACCTAACTCAACGTAACCTACTTATGTGAAAAAAGTTAGGTTTGAAATTGACCTAACTTTTTCATACTTAACCTAACTCAACGTAACCTACTTATGTGAAAAAAGTTAGGTTTGAAATTGACCTAACTTTTTCATACTTAACCTAACTCAACGTAACCTACTTATGTGAAAAAAGTTAGGTTTGAAATTGACCTAACTTTTTCATACTTAACCTAACTCAACGTAACCTACTTATGTGAAAAAAGTTAGGTTTGAAATTGACCTAACTTTTTCATACTTAACCTAACTCAACGTAACCTACTTATGTGAAAAAAGTTAGGTTTGAAATTGACCTAACTTTTTCATACTTAACCTAACTCAACGTAACCTACTTATGTGAAAAAAGTTAGGTTTGAAATTGACCTAACTTTTTCATACTTAACCTAACTCAACGTAACCTACTTATGTGAAAAAAGTTAGGTTTGAAATTGACCTAACTTTTTCATACTTAACCTAACTCAACGTAACCTACTTATGTGAAAAAAGTTAGGTTTGAAATTGACCTAACTTTTTCATACTTAACCTAACTCAACGTAACCTACTTATGTGAAAAAAGTTAGGTTTGAAATTGACCTAACTTTTTCATACTTAACCTAACTCAACGTAACCTACTTATGTGAAAAAAGTTAGGTTTGAAATTGACCTAACTTTTTCATACTTAACCTAACTCAACGTAACCTACTTATGTGAAAAAAGTTAGGTTTGAAATTGACCTAACTTTTTCATACTTAACCTAACTCAACGTAACCTACTTATGTGAAAAAAGTTAGGTTTGAAATTGACCTAACTTTTTCATACTTAACCTAACTCAACGTAACCTACTTATGTGAAAAAAGTTAGGTTTGAAATTGACCTAACTTTTTCATACTTAACCTAACTCAACGTAACCTACTTATGTGAAAAAAGTTAGGTTTGAAATTGACCTAACTTTTTCATACTTAACCTAACTCAACGTAACCTACTTATGTGAAAAAAGTTAGGTTTGAAATTGACCTAACTTTTTCATACTTAACCTAACTCAACGTAACCTACTTATGTGAAAAAAGTTAGGTTTGAAATTGACCTAACTTTTTCATACTTAACCTAACTCAACGTAACCTACTTATGTGAAAAAAGTTAGGTTTGAAATTGACCTAACTTTTTCATACTTAACCTAACTCAACGTAACCTACTTATGTGAAAAAAGTTAGGTTTGAAATTGACCTAACTTTTTCATACTTAACCTAACTCAACGTAACCTACTTATGTGAAAAAAGTTAGGTTTGAAATTGACCTAACTTTTTCATACTTAACCTAACTCAACGTAACCTACTTATGTGAAAAAAGTTAGGTTTGAAATTGACCTAACTTTTTCATACTTAACCTAACTCAACGTAACCTACTTATGTGAAAAAAGTTAGGTTTGAAATTGACCTAACTTTTTCATACTTAACCTAACTCAACGTAACCTACTTATGTGAAAAAAGTTAGGTTTGAAATTGACCTAACTTTTTCATACTTAACCTAACTCAACGTAACCTACTTATGTGAAAAAAGTTAGGTTTGAAATTGACCTAACTTTTTCATACTTAACCTAACTCAACGTAACCTACTTATGTGAAAAAAGTTAGGTTTGAAATTGACCTAACTTTTTCATACTTAACCTAACTCAACGTAACCTACTTATGTGAAAAAAGTTAGGTTTGAAATTGACCTAACTTTTTCATACTTAACCTAACTCAACGTAACCTACTTATGTGAAAAAAGTTAGGTTTGAAATTGACCTAACTTTTTCATACTTAACCTAACTCAACGTAACCTACTTATGTGAAAAAAGTTAGGTTTGAAATTGACCTAACTTTTTCATACTTAACCTAACTCAACGTAACCTACTTATGTGAAAAAAGTTAGGTTTGAAATTGACCTAACTTTTTCATACTTAACCTAACTCAACGTAACCTACTTATGTGAAAAAAGTTAGGTTTGAAATTGACCTAACTTTTTCATACTTAACCTAACTCAACGTAACCTACTTATGTGAAAAAAGTTAGGTTTGAAATTGACCTAACTTTTTCATACTTAACCTAACTCAACGTAACCTACTTATGTGAAAAAAGTTAGGTTTGAAATTGACCTAACTTTTTCATACTTAACCTAACTCAACGTAACCTACTTATGTGAAAAAAGTTAGGTTTGAAATTGACCTAACTTTTTCATACTTAACCTAACTCAACGTAACCTACTTATGTGAAAAAAGTTAGGTTTGAAATTGACCTAACTTTTTCATACTTAACCTAACTCAACGTAACCTACTTATGTGAAAAAAGTTAGGTTTGAAATTGACCTAACTTTTTCATACTTAACCTAACTCAACGTAACCTACTTATGTGAAAAAAGTTAGGTTTGAAATTGACCTAACTTTTTCATACTTAACCTAACTCAACGTAACCTACTTATGTGAAAAAAGTTAGGTTTGAAATTGACCTAACTTTTTCATACTTAACCTAACTCAACGTAACCTACTTATGTGAAAAAAGTTAGGTTTGAAATTGACCTAACTTTTTCATACTTAACCTAACTCAACGTAACCTACTTATGTGAAAAAAGTTAGGTTTGAAATTGACCTAACTTTTTCATACTTAACCTAACTCAACGTAACCTACTTATGTGAAAAAAGTTAGGTTTGAAATTGACCTAACTTTTTCATACTTAACCTAACTCAACGTAACCTACTTATGTGAAAAAAGTTAGGTTTGAAATTGACCTAACTTTTTCATACTTAACCTAACTCAACGTAACCTACTTATGTGAAAAAAGTTAGGTTTGAAATTGACCTAACTTTTTCATACTTAACCTAACTCAACGTAACCTACTTATGTGAAAAAAGTTAGGTTTGAAATTGACCTAACTTTTTCATACTTAACCTAACTCAACGTAACCTACTTATGTGAAAAAAGTTAGGTTTGAAATTGACCTAACTTTTTCATACTTAACCTAACTCAACGTAACCTACTTATGTGAAAAAAGTTAGGTTTGAAATTGACCTAACTTTTTCATACTTAACCTAACTCAACGTAACCTACTTATGTGAAAAAAGTTAGGTTTGAAATTGACCTAACTTTTTCATACTTAACCTAACTCAACGTAACCTACTTATGTGAAAAAAGTTAGGTTTGAAATTGACCTAACTTTTTCATACTTAACCTAACTCAACGTAACCTACTTATGTGAAAAAAGTTAGGTTTGAAATTGACCTAACTTTTTCATACTTAACCTAACTCAACGTAACCTACTTATGTGAAAAAAGTTAGGTTTGAAATTGACCTAACTTTTTCATACTTAACCTAACTCAACGTAACCTACTTATGTGAAAAAAGTTAGGTTTGAAATTGACCTAACTTTTTCATACTTAACCTAACTCAACGTAACCTACTTATGTGAAAAAAGTTAGGTTTGAAATTGACCTAACTTTTTCATACTTAACCTAACTCAACGTAACCTACTTATGTGAAAAAAGTTAGGTTTGAAATTGACCTAACTTTTTCATACTTAACCTAACTCAACGTAACCTACTTATGTGAAAAAAGTTAGGTTTGAAATTGACCTAACTTTTTCATACTTAACCTAACTCAACGTAACCTACTTATGTGAAAAAAGTTAGGTTTGAAATTGACCTACTTAACTTTCTTGTTCATACTTAACCTAACTCAACGTAACCTACTTATGTGAAAAAAGTTAGGTTTGAAATTGACCTAACTTTTTCATACTTAACCTAACTCAACGTAACCTACTTATGTGAAAAAAGTTAGGTTTGAGCGCGCCGCGGTAGCGGCGCGCGATCAGTTGGCCATCGCGCTCGCCCTTGGGGGCGCGCGCGATGAGGGTGCGTTCTGTTGCGCGCGATGCGGGAGCGACACGTTGCGTGACATGGTGGCGGGCGGCACACGCTGCTCAACACTGTTTTTCAGTTTCTGGGTAAATAAGCGGAACAATACTGATTACATTAAATCATTGTTCATCCTAAATGTGTTTGGTCATAAAGTTATACCAATTACCTATTTGTTGTCTTTTTGTTACATCCGTGCGGCAAGAATGTTTTATGCCTTTTATACCTTTCATATATTTTCAAATAATAAACAAGGTGACGGAACTATTTTTAGTGCACCTTCACAATGGCGTTTGTATAGCGTAGGCGTTCGATGAACATTTGAGCGGCGCAGCACAGATCTCGTCAGCACTCACAAATCATTAAGCATTTTCGCTACTGTGAAGGCGCTCTTAGTGGACTTCATCATGGTAATTTTAATGGTTTAAGTAAGTTACTTTTAAATAAGTAATTTCTGACCGTACATTACCTTCAGCGTGCCCTCCTTTCCTTCATTTTTGAGGATTCTTCATATTTGCATCCACTGGAACGATATTTCCATTTTGGCATTGCAAAAGTTTCCTGCAAAAACATCAAAAGAAGCATTATGATTACGGTTTTCATGACGTCCTTCATACATCCTTGTATACGTTTATTGAATGTTAGAAAAACGATCTCATCACTATTGGTTTGAATACTATTTACCGATGTATAAAAAATACTTGAATACTTTTGCGATGAGTTGCTCCAAATATTAACAAATAACAATCAATACAATAGACTAAAGTTAATGTTTAACTATGCATCGCAGAGGCGCAGCATGCTGCAATACGGGATATCAATTTATAGTTCAGCGGCAAATGCTGAAAAGTGAGATTAATTCTGATCCTAAATGTTGTTTCTCATCTTTGTTTGATATGCTACCTCAATATCTAGTAAAAATAATTTATAAAGTGAATCACTTTATAGTTCTAAACAGCTACAATAAAGGAAAAAAAGGTCAATTTAGGTTGCCTTATCGCTAAAAGCGATCGCTTTTAAACCACTCACTAGGTTTAAAAGCGATCGCTTTTAGTGATACCTCGGAATACGATGTCTTTTACAAAGATCAATACTTAACTGCTTGGTCTAGGGGCACTTGGAAGCAAGACCATTTGCTTATTGCCAAGGTTTGTTGGCTCTTTCCCTTCACGACAATGTTTAGAATAAGTGTTTATTAAAGAAATAAAAAATATTGACAGCGGACTTCATCAGTAAGTGGACTAGAACGATCCACAAAGTGCCTAGCTCCCAACCAAGCGTGCAAGCAAACATACTTAAATACTTGTTTGTATTGTGCGGAGATCGAACCCGCGACCTCTGATTTATTTATTGAACACAATTGAATGAACCAAATCACAATCATTTTTGATGGTGTCCAAATACCCTATATTAAAGTTGTGAAGAGCTTGGGGATTTTTATCGACAGTTCTCTTAACTGGGACAAACGGAAAGGCGAGGTTAGCAGGAAAGTGTTTGCATCAGCAGGTGCGCTCAGCAGGCTACGTAATTTCTTACCTATACCGAGACCTTCACATTCTTTCATTGCTTTACTCCGTGTTATTCAATCCACGATCACCTCCTTATCTCAGGGAATTGTTTCGTTTCCAGCAGTCTGCCAGGAGCGATGTTATGCGTTCGAGTCGGAAACTTCTTTTATCATTCCCACCACACTCCTCTTCCTACTACTCTGACTCATTCACTGTCCAATCCGTTCGCCTGTGGAATTCCTTGCTTTTGCCCATCAGGCAAGCCCAGTCCTTACCTATTTTCAAATCCCGAGCCAAAGCTTATTTCCTTTCACTGTGATCGCCCACTCCTTTTTCTTTTTTTCTTTTTGTTGTGCTGGTTGTTCGGTATGCTGCGTAATCCTTGTCAATTGAATATATGTATATATGTATGGTATATGTAAGTCTGTTATAAAATATTATTGATATGTATGTATATTTTTGTAGTAATTTAATTATGTATCTGTAGTGTTTAGTCCGTATCTTCTGACCTTATTTCAATTATTTTATTTATAGTAGTTTTATTAGTACTTTCCTCTACTATTTTAGCTCACCCACATTTGGTTTATTTAATTCACTTACGATCCTCTACCTGAAGGTTGTCTGGAAGAGATCGCTCTCTAGCGATAAGACCGCCTAAATTGTACATTGTTCTCTGTAATTTGCTTCAAATGTAATGTTTTTGTACAATAAAGAATATCTATCTATCTATCTATCTATCACGGAATAATAGTTGATATACAAACCAATTTCTTAACCATTACACAAATTGGATCTAATCAATCTGACACACATGAAAACACAGAATTAACCAAAGTGTATGTCCTGTGCGGGAATCGAACCCGTGACCTTTGATGGTACCACTAACTACTCGACCCCGCCACCCGCAGTAGCAAGCAGGGCCGTTAACAACCCTTTCGAGCCAGCCGTATATCAGCAAATAAACCACAAAATATGTTTGTAAAATATACATACCAAGTGTTGCAAAAGTTTGTCCGTAACCAATCACACTCGGTCGATGTCGTATCTTCGCCTTGGCTGAGAAGCCAGCCTTCCTTCAAGGGATGGAACATCTCCGTCAGTCCAACACAAGTGTCCAGCTGGGCTGCGTCACCTGGAACCACGAGGAAACAGTGGTTAACATCGGTCATCTACATGGGTATATGTCATCTACATAGGTATATAACTATCGATTAGATCCATCACAAGCACAGAAAGCAGAGTCTGAGAACTACTATGTTTAGCGATATTCAATTAAATGTACTATGCTGCATAATTTATGTACAGTCCACATCATCAAATTTCAATTCGCGAGTACGTAGTTTTGCTATTCAGATTGCTAGTTTAGAAACTAACCGTACTACAAAAAAAAAAAAAACCTTTCCAATTGTTCCACGTAGCAGAAATGTAAACTTACCTACTAAGTTAATAGCTGAGAGTTGTGTCTTTGTGTGCTCTGCGAGGTGTCGTCCTGCTGCGGTCCCGCGAGCGCCACCTGGAATGTTCCGCACACACGATGTTAGATATCAAATTAAGTATTTCATGTTTCATCGCTTGAAACATCTCTTAATTTGCGATGGCACGTTGTTTGACTGTCCGTGTCCTACAGCTACCTGTCTTAAAACTTTTATTCCTTCTATTTTTGTCTATCAAACATCATGACGAAAAAAAACAATCGGATTTCAAAAAGTACGTTCAAGTGGGGTTACTTATTTTACTTTCATTACTAATTGAATAATTTAGATTAGATTCAGATTCACATGTGTTTACCAATGCAACAGAATATTTACAGAAATCTCACGTCAGGTTACAGTTTAACTTAAGGGTACATACAAAATGATCTGGTATAGATACATACAACTAATCTACTAAAGAAATAGTAATGAAAAATTACAGGATTGAAATTAAACTAGAATAACTAGATCATAATGAGAATGTCAAAGTATAACAAAATAAAATGAATAAGCAAAACTTTATGTTTACTATACCTAAACTATTTCATTATCAATCCTTAGAAGCTGAAATTAGCATTAGGTTGCTGAAACTACCGATATACAATTGTATTCAGTTCAATTGCTACACTACAATCGCTACTACATTAATACTTTTTTTTCTATCTGAACTTAGCTTTTTGAGTAGGTAAATTTAGACCTGTGAACTAATTTAAAATTATTAACCTTGTATCACTCTGTAGAATACAGGATGTCCTCAGTCGTCGAAGCACGTATCCGCAAAACAGCTCCGAAACCGTTCGCAGAAAGCCCCTCCTTGCATTCCATTGCACCAGCCACCTGTAATTACATTGCAAAAATATTGCAAGAAAGTCTGTCTTGTCTGTGGAAATAATAATCAGTAGAACACAAGGTCAACGACGTAGCCCGGCGCTAAAGTACCGTACGTATGTAGCGCGAAGTATACTGACGGTCGCGCACCGCCAATGGTTTGCAGATGACCTGAGAATACTGCAAGATTTTAGAACATTCAGTGCGAGTGTCGAGGGCAGCAATGGAAACCGTAGGGGGAGGCCTTTATTCAGAAGTGGGAAATACTCGTATTTGTTTCTCCAACACACATTTGTGCTGGTGCGGTCATCGGACACGCGGCCCCTTGCATCTTAATCACTACACTAAAGAGTAATAAAAAAAATGTCTTGTTGATAAAGCAGGAACGAAGACTTGACTTGTCTTGTCTTGAACCTGTAAACACACAAGAGAATTGAGAACCAAAGATTAATAAGTACCTACCTTTTTAGGAATAAAATTAAAGCATACTGTATCATTACAGGACTACATTTAAATTACATTTAGTTATCTATTTCACAGATGTCATCTATCACACAATCTAAGCAAACACAACAACATTATTATGAAAAGAAAAATAATCGTCACTAACTTTTTGTCAAATCGCGGTTAGAAAAGATAATCGTCTGTCCGAGACTCCGAGTCTGTCGCCCAGTTTGCCCACAGATAAAATAGCAACATTGGCGGCAAAACCTTAACTTTTTTTTTTGTTCCTGTTAACGCTTGCCGCGCAGGCTAAAAAGGAAACTTGAATACGAAATCATTTTGTTTTATTCTGAGATACACCAAAAGAATTATGTTTTACAGCATAATACATATTTAAATATTTATTGTTAATTTGTTTTATTTATCTAGTTAAAGTACCTACTGAAAGGGATTACAAGGCTAGCAACGTCATCCAGCCATCGCGTATTCGCGTTCTATTATGGAACTCAGCTTATTCTATAACATTCTATTGCATCGTATCAGCACGCGATGATCGTGTTGTCGTGTTGTACTAGGACAACGCCTGACACCACCTGACGCAAGTAGGCAAAACTGATTGCACGTATCCCATGATAAGACGTATTAGTCTGATACATTGACAGACTCCACTTGTCCGTTTTTGGGACGTCGTGTGGCTGTTGATGATCATAAATTGGGCAGATTATTTAAATCAAATAATTATTTTAATGAAATCCCCTGATGAATAAAAACAGATTCTCAATTTTCCTGTTTTTTCCTATGGAAACAAATTATCTTTTTGCTTTTTTTCTTGAACGCAAAGTCGTAGTCTCACCTACGACTTTGCGTGACTTCTATAAACAAAAGTAATGCGTTGCTGTTTATTGGCTTCTTACACATTGATTGATTGAATACTCAGGATAGTACTAGAAAGCTCTTTATTTAATAACCTACACGAACTCCTTCCCTCTGCAATCTATATAGTGGTATGTGAAAATGTTTACAGATGTACCAATACCCTTCCGTCCTCCAGATCCTCCTGTTTTCATTCTCGTTAAACTTTTCCCTCTTGGCTTTTCTGTTTCTGCCTTCATTAATAATATTGTTGTTGTTTTTGTGTGCAATAAAGAATATTTAGTTACTTACTTAATTAAGTGTTTCTCATCTTACGTTATTAAAAGAGGCCGCGTCTTGTTCGCTTCAGGTTCAGGATTGCACAGTCAGCGGAGAGTTCGGCCCTTTTGCCATACTCTGATAATAAAGAGAAGTAGGTATCTACTTTTATAGATAGAAAAAACCCAGAAAAGAACTAACTCAAATACGTGTCACGTGTGGGAATCGAACCCACAACCTTTGGTTCGAACTGGAATTAACCATCGACGACACCGGGGTTCATTCCCAAATGAACAGATCACAAGTCATAAACACGAAACAACTGTTAGGGGCTTTAGAAGTTTGCTGATCTTACATATTATGTTCATAGGATATTTTTCCTTTAGTGCACATGTTTTACCTAAATTGCAACTACGTAGTGACATTTTGAGTGTAAACTAGAGATATATCCCATTGAAGCGGACTCAGCGCAATAAAAAAGGATGGCACTATACAAAACCCCTGTATTTTTATACTTATGGTACCATATGCAAACAAACATACCGACATTGAAAATAATTTATTTAAAATTAGAAATATACAAATAAATGATTGAAATGAGCTCTGGGGTTAAGAATTAAAACCAAAATTATATAAACAATCATTTTATTTCGTCTCTATCAAAAGAAATTCGACTCATTCTTATTAGCATCGCTCGTCGTATAAACTATAATATGTATATTATTTACAACATCGTATAATAATCGGTGCGGCGTCTCCGGACGCCGGAGGAAATAGAACGGACACCTCGCGGCGTCGGACTCCGGTAACAAATACAAAAAGTGGTCGCGCGACGTCGACGCGGCGAGGGCGGGGGGGGGGCGGGGCAGGGCCGCGCCGGCAGGGGCGCGCCCGGCGGTACGCGCAGCTTACGTCAAACGTTTTTAACGTATGGAACTTTTAAGTTATTCGTTTCGTACAAGAGTCTTTTTTGCATGTCCTTACCAATTTTATAAGAAAGCTCGCTTGCTGCGGCTCTATCAGTTCCAGTGTATAGATTATTTTAAGAGCTAAAATCTATTCTAATAATGTTTACTTATAAAAAGTTCCAAATTAATTGGTACCAGCGTACCACAGTGCGTGATCGTGCCGATATTGTATGCATAGTGATTGGGTGAAGAAGTTGAATTTAATACAATTCTGTTAATAACAATTTGACAAATACAAAGTTTTTGCCTGAAACGAGTCCAAAATTGTCATAAAGCTATCATTGGGACATTTGGTTAAAACTAAATATACTTAGACTTGTACACTTAGGCTTTACATTTACTTGACTTTAGTTGTTTACAGATGGTTTTTATAGCCAATCACATTAATGCCTTTTCAGAGGTACAAGTTCAGTGATTAGAATCTTTTCTTTTATAAAAATGTGCCAAAAATTTACTAAAACGTTTTGAAAACATAACTATAACGTAAAAGTTGCATTCGCTTTAAAACTGACAAGACAGACAAAGTGTTCTGTCGCTGGTGTACGCTGTGTGCGCCCGCCATGATGTTGCGCAGTGGCAGTGGAGGCGTCGTGGCGTTGACGCGCGGCGAGAACGCGGCGTCAAGCAGCGCGCTCAGCGCGGCGGCGGGGGGCGCGGCTTGGCCGTGGCGTACGCGATCTCGGACAGGCGCACGTCGATGGGCGCGCGCTCGTCGTACAGTGTCGGCGCCTGCAGGATGATGCCGGCCGAGCCCACTACCACGGCCAGAGTGAAGATCCACAGGAACAGGCGGTCGAGCACCATTGCCACGTACTTCCAGTCCTCCTTTACCTACAGCGGGAAATAGTACAAAATTAGCACTTTGAGAACCAAGAAAAATAAGGTAGGCGCTCGTTAAATGGTTTAATAGTTTAGGTATGGTTTAAAGCTGTCAGGTGCCATTTCAATTACAGATCAAAAACGTTTTACTGTTCGTAATTTGATCATTCAGTCACATCAATTGGATCATTCAGTCACATCAACCGCACCCTGAGCTTTCTTGCTGGCCCCAAAAAGCTTCCAAAGTAAAGAGTCATCGGTGCACTCACCCTCGTCGACTCTTCCTCCTTACGCGTCTGGTCAGCGATGTAATTAATTCCATCAATGGCTTTGTGCAGCTCCGGGCAGCGGTGCCAGCGGCGCAGCGCGTCGCAGAGCGAGGGCGCGTCGTGCAGGCGGCAGGCGCGGCAGGCGCGGCAGGCGCTGGGCGGCGGGGGGGAGCCGCCCTCCTCCTCCAGCCGCGCCGCCGCCGCCACCGCGCACTCCTCCCACGGCGTCGCCGACCCACCTGCCGTCACTAGGCCAGCACTGAAGAAATAAAAGGACATTGTAAATCACCGTTGTAGACGTTCCGTGGGCAGGCCCTCTACAAGGTGGACTGACGATCTGGTCAAGGTCGGGGGAAACCGCTGGATGCGAACAGCGCAGGACCGATCGTTGTGGAGATCTTTGGGGAGGCCTATGGCCAGAAGTGGGCTTTGTTGATGATGATGATGATTGTAAATCACCACAATTTTAAAAAAAAACAGAGATCCTAAATACAGCCTGGGGAGTGACAGAGTCCATCCTGGGATTTGGATGCAACACTTTAATCGATCGAGCAGTATCGATGGTTTTCAAGCAATACTATCGATCCTATTGGTGTTTAATCAAAACAAACTCTAAGTAAGTACTACCTATTGAATTGAGAGTCCTCATAACTTATGTAAGGTTACTCTTAGTTTTTTGAACCACTAGTAAACAACAATACTATCGTAGTTTATTCAAGCTATTGGCAATAATGATAGTCAGGCAGGCATGCTCCCGTGCAACCTTTTGTGCGGAGTTTTTGATTTTAGACATAGTTTTTTTTTTTATTTTGATTTTATGACATTTTTATTGATTTCGTGCTATTATTATTATTAATTTTATACTGTTTAAAACGAATTGGTATTGTGAATGTTATTCTGAATTTTAATGATTTAATTGTTCTCTTTTTAATTATTTGATTGTTTTTTACTCATTTGTTTTAACTTGTAATTCTTATTTTAAATTTTTGTTTGTTGTGGTCGCCATTATGGGTCTTAGTTACCCGAAATCAATGATTTTTTTAAAAAAATTTAATAGTATTATTCTCAAACCAGTAATTCTACTGACAGTTGACCATTGCTAGTAAGTCTATTTGGTAAAATGTTTGTGTCTGTACTAACAAGCGGCTCCGGTGCGGGTCGAGACGGTAGTGCGGTCGCCGCATGACCAGCAAGCGCGGCAGCACGTGGATGAACACGCGGCGCACCCACGGCGCCATCGTGTGCGTCTGCGGCGACCGGAAGTGCACGTTCAGCACCACCACCGTCACGCATATACTGGAAATAATTGGGGTACCTTGATTAATATTAGAAATATGGAAGCAGGACCCGAGGCCGAGGATTGACTTAAATGTCACCCCAGAATTAAATGTTAAATCTACAATTATTTCACAACTATATCTCTCTTAATTTTGATTAGCCATTCTATTTCAAAATATTTTCGTCATCTTCCAGTATGAGCAAATGATTCACTGATCTAAGATAGTTGGAATCTCTTTTGTGTAACTCAACGTATAACATACTACGTAGTACATTTTACGGATTCTACTTACTATTAACTAAACTTAAGGCTCCCACGGAGCCTGGGGAAATGGGTGAAATGGCCCACAACGAGCGGACCGATCACCCGGCTCAATGCCAGCGTCCCCAACCGAAAATAATAATAATACTAATAACTATTCTTTCTTTACTCGTAAAGTTGTTTTATTTCGACGTATAGTGTTGGCGTAAATATTAGAAAACAATAAACTGTTTTTTTGTGCATTTTTAACAAAATATAAAAGCATCATGAACTAAGTATAACACAATACAATATGTAGATATAGATTTAGTTACATTATTGAATTAGGTTAAGTAATACCTGTAATGATAGTGTAAGAGAAAGATAAATAAATAAATAAAAATAATAAAAAAAAATAAAAAAATAAAGTATAACAGCAACTTCGAATAAATACGTCTTCACCAGCGAGAGATCAACAACCTGTTTGCTCGCTGAAAGAGCTCGCGGTCGGGACGCTACAGTCATAATTATTTATTTACAAGAAATAAGCTCACGGGTCGGCTCGTTTGATCGGACGTTTGGCCAAACCTCGTTCTTTATTTTATTTTTCAAATATCATTTAAATAACAAAGTGTGTGCCGTATCAAGGTAGTATCTAAGTGTAGTCGTAATTGGAATACAATTGTATATTATTTGATTTAAATAACTGTTAAGTATTAGGTTAATAATCATATTTAGAATCACTAGAATGAGCACCTTCGGCAGTAATTCATTGACGTCATCGCAAAAATACAGTGGCATGTATGACAATATCTGCACCATGCAGTCAAGATTCCAGATTCAATTATTGATGTTAAAGGTGGCAATATAGTTTGTTTAACACACCTCTCTTCAAAGATCATCAATTATATTTTCAAAACGTTGTCTCAATTAGCTTGGGAAATACTTAAAAAAATAATTAGTGTCATAGTTACCTAAACGTGTCGAGGATCATAGTGAAGAGTACAAATTTCCCTAGTAGTGGCACGACGAGTGACGTGGGTGGAATAATCTCAGCTAGCAGTAAGAAGAACACAGTGAGCGAGAGCAGGATGGAGATAGAGAGCGAGACCTTCTCGCCGCTGTCCGAAGGCAGGTAGAATACCAGCACGGTGAGGAAGGAGATGCCCATGCAGGGAATGATCAGGTTCACTGTGTAGAAGAGCGTCTTGCGCCGCATCGTGATGTTGAACGTTATGTCCAGGTACGGCTCGTCACAACATGTGTAGAACTTCTCGTTCCTGCAACCGACAACATTGGTTTTAATACGTGCTCTATGAATAATTGTCAGTAATACATAAATAAGTGGGATTTTAGCTAGAACAGCGATTCTAGCTAGCTAGCTAGAAAGCTAACAGCGAGATGTATATGGCCTTACGGTATACGGCTCACAGTTCACGATACGGGCCATTTAAGACGTTTGAGGACAGTAAAAAAAATCTTTCTGAAGCTGGGACACGTTAGTACCAAACACAATAACGTACCTGACGGCTGGGACTTCTAGGATGTCCCACTCAACGGAAGTGTAGAACTCTGAGAGATCCACGCCCAGCTCCACAACATTGGTGCCGCGCGTCTCGTCGATGTGCCGTAGGTCCACCTGCACAGAAGACATTAAGTATTTGGTCTGATCATACTATTTGCACCCCGTAAACTAAAATAATCCTTTTTTTACACCTAATCGATGGATAAGGCAGTCAGCTTACCTAAAAAAAAATGGCAAGTTAAGTACTAGACACAACTTAGCTTAGGATTTTTCGCTTTATAAACAATAGAGAAAGAAAAAGAAAGCGTTCTTGACGTCAAAACAATAACAAAACACCTCTGAAATGAACAAACAAAACTTTTAATTACAATGTCGTCAACTACCTGAAAACCGTCGTAGGTCCAGGATCCAAACTTCATGACGCAGGTCTGTTGGTCGAAGGGGAAGTACTCGACGTCGATCTCGCATGAGGACTTGTAGATGGCGGGCGGGCGCCACTCGACGCGGCCCGTGTAGTTCAGCGTCGCCTTCGTCGCCAAGGTCACCTCGAAGTTACCATCCGCACTGACAGACGGAAGAAACATTTTAATGATCAGCTGTGACTTCTTATAATTTGAAATAAACACAATTTATTTTATACAATCCGTACAGGTAATTCTGACCTACATGAAAGCTGATCGGCTTCCAGAGAAAAACTAATTCTAAGGCCACGTGTATTGGTAACCATACAAACTTTGTCTAGTGTGAGTACCACGGGTATTTTTTTTCAGAAACCGAATCAAACAACAATTAGCTCATTTTTGAACATTGTAACACCCTATTTTATATTTTACCATTAGGTATAATGCATTATCATCTTATTTATGATAGGAAAACCAGAAAAAGAGATTCAATCTACTTGGAATCAGGCGGGAATCGATGCCAAGTAGACCAAATGTATTTTTCTGGTTTTCCTATCTTTGTAACACACTGTTTGTTTAAATTAATATTTTTTTATTTTAGAAACAATATTTGTGATGCAAATAATAATAAAGATGAAGTATTACTTGTTATAGAGCACGATGTCAGGACGCCAGATGTGGTCGGATGGTACGTGCAGCATCTCCACGCCGCCGTACTCGCGCGGCTCCCACGACAGCTTGTAGTCGTACCAACTCTGTACAATATACACAATCAAAAAATGCCGAAGCAACATCTAATCGATATGCAAAGATAATACATTGAAGACATCATACTAGTGATTAGTATTATGTCTTGGTCGATAGCAGACTCAACATTTGCAACATACACACAAGCGAACGAAAATGACCGTCAACAAAATGAAAACTCACTTGTTCCACCCATAAATTGGTCGTCATTATCTGGTTCTTTAAATTCTGAAAAGCACAAATACAAATTGCTTAAAATTGAGAACTTACACTGTTAGTACCTATTACTACATTATAAAATAATTTCGTACAAATAAAAACTTGTTTCTAAGTTCGCCTCAGGGTTTGTTTAATTGTTTCCTATATTTCTTTTACTTTTTTAAGTTTCATTTTGCGTATCATTAGAAACGAATTACACTTTATTAAAGTGAAGCATTAGCGTTATATAAATTGCAACACAAATCAAGATTCAGTACCAGCGAACCTTCCATATTAAAGAAGGCACTATTCATTATTGCGCTAAAGTAATCCCCGCTAATGTAATACCCGTTCGCTATCAAACATACGTGATGGCTCCTAGCGAAGCTTTGCATCAGATAATAGCGAGACATAGATTAGTTAAAAGACAGACGTACTACGTCTATGAGCTGGCTCAGCTTGAGCTTGATGCGCACGGTGAGCGCGTCGCTGACGTTGAGCACGGGCCGCACCAACTTGTTGTAGTTGCTGAGCAGGTCGTCGTACAGACGCTTCGCATCCGGGTTGCCACCGCATCCTGGAATACGAACACGCGTTACATTTGCATACTTATAGCAAAACTAGTTATTATAAAAAAGATGATATGTGGATCTAAGGACTGAAATTGATCGTTAAAATATTAAAATGGAAACAATCTACAATGTTTGAGCGAAAGATAAGTAAATTTCTTAAAAGACATGTTCTATCTAGTGACCTTTTAATGGATTAGTATCTATGTCTGAAGAACTAACTGACTTGAATTTGTGAGCGTATGAGCATCAATATAAGAATAGTAAAAAATGTTACGGAGTGAGTAAGAGCGAATAAGCTCGGCGGAATACTAAAAAGATTTATAATGTGAAGTATTTCTTAGAGAGAAGGCATAAGCATCAGAATATTTATGTTAAGTTTGAGGAGCGAAGAGCAAATTAACCTAACCTACCTTACCAAGTATTAGAAGTGCAGCCTGTCTACACAGGGCTGCACATTATGCACCAGGAAGCAGTGTGGTGGCATCGTATATGATGGTAGATCTTACATGTACTATGCAGAAAGTACCCTTTCTAAAGTCTGGCATTGTTGTAAGTTGGAAGCAGCGCCGCGTGGAGCAGGAGAGCCGCCCGCGCGGCGACCTGGTATGTAAGGTGACGCATGAGATCGCAGATGTTATATGTAGTGTCCGGGGATGTACCCTTTCTACACTCTGGCAGTGTGTGTTGTATACCGGCAAGCAGCAGCGCGAGGAGCAGCGGTAGTGCCGCGGGCGCGGCGCGACGTGGCATGTCGGGCGACGCATGGCGTCAGCGCATCGCGCCGCGACCGCGCGCCCCTTGCTTCGAGCCGCACGACGCCTGCCACCTGCAATACCCCACAAACCCAACTAATATTATTTACCATCAACACATTCTGCTCTTCTGTATTTTAAATAGTTTCAGTGATTTCAAAATTCTGTCACTGTGAAACAAAGGTAGTACCTACAGTCAAATGTACACATCAATCATGAATGCTATACCATGCATGAGTTACAGGACAAAATACGTCAAGATGAACAAGGAGAACACTATAGTGAACATGTTTTATCAGTGCTCGCTGCGCAAATGTTCGCTAATAGAATTCTAGTTAACATATCTATAACACCTTTAATACACAATATGTATATGAACAACATTACCACCACGGACATACACCTAACTTATTGTATTTTTGCATCAACAAATCAATAAGTAATAGCATAATAGCAACACAAGCCAACACATGCATTGCCTAAAGAATAAAGAGAATTTCCATTGAATTTCATCACCTACATCAAGATCAGTCTCAATAAAATTATTATTGAGACTGATCGTGGTATACCATCATACAAACGAACTTTAAAATGATGAGATTTCACTATTTTAGTAACACCAATCAATAATAATTATACTCATTTTTATAACAAGTTTTTTTTCTACAATATAAATAGAAATCGTTTTACAAAAAGAGCAATCATAAAAAAACAATAAAAAAGTAAAACCTATTTACAATTCTTGTGACAGTATGTGCCAAAATATGTTTGTGTGTGGTATGGTATCCTATGGTTATTTAGTGTTTTTTTGAGCTGTTAGCTCCCTGACTTGACTTACAGTTTCTCGCTTTCAACTTAACTCTCACTTAGGACAGAGTACATTAATGTCTCAAACATTTCGATACCTCCTACGTAAGTTGTTGTATCCCACAAAAATGCGATTTAGCGTTTTTACTAAAAATGAGCTTTATTATTAGTAATCTATGCATAAAAAAATTAAAACTTACGAAAACACAATTATTTCATGCAATTTCAAGACGTAAAGAGTTGTAACTTTTGAACGGGAACGGACTATAACACTGTATAGTCCTTGACAACCGTTTACGCGGTGCGCGGGGCGGGGCAGATCGCGCGCTTGCGTGTTGTATGGGTTAGATAAAACAGACTACGCCGGAGAGAGAGCTGAAATGGTCCGTGTGTCAAGTGCTTCAAGTTTTCCGCACATGTTACGTTATTAGGGCTTGATAATTGATTAGAATACGTTATAACTATGTAACAACAAAAAATGTTGTATAGATTACATACAACAGTATACGTTGTCAAGTAAACATTCAGCAAAGTTGTATGTTTTACATACAACATTTTACGCTGTTGAGCGAGTACAAGAAAATGTTGTTTGTGATACATACAACATTTTACGTCGTAAAGCGTCCATCAAAAAATGTTGTATGTAATACATAGAATGCCTTACGTTGGAATAAAATAAAAATAAATGTGGTATGTAGTAAATTATAATGTTTGCATCGGAAGTTGATAATCAAAATTTGTTTTATTTTTTGCTTAATGTTACGACATATTCCTATATTTTTAGTTAAGTAATTTATAGAGCGCTCTCTCTTTACTGATTCACCGATAAAGAGCCTTAACCTTGATCGTTTAATTGATAGCTTGCTTACAAGCAATAAAATGTCATATTTCATTTTTGTTTTAGAGTCTCCATTACCAATACACATCCCCCAAAGTATTTATGTATTGTATTGCACACTTTTACACTGGGTACACGTCACATTATATTTTATGTATTTTAAATATTTATTTTTATAATTATCATTGCTTAGTCGCTGCAAATGTCGGTGCGTCCACTCGGTTGGCCCTACTGAAAATCAGCGTCTGAGCCTATCAGGTCCAGGTATTAGCTGAGTGGGGTTAATTTAATTTTGGACATCGTGACACTGCTGCTTGGTCGAAATTATTATTTATTTTTCTATTGTTTGTTTTATTTTTTCCTAACCACCTTGTTCTGTATGTTTTTATCTGTTTCTTTCAATAAGTTTCAATGAATCAGAAATGAATGAGCTTGCAAATTTGATAGTTAGTGTTTTTTTCTATAACACAACAGAAGAACAAACTGCTTATACGATACGTTCAAAGTAGATGACGTTTCTGACGACGAGTTATGGTTTTGGACTGAAGAAACAGTGCCAAGTTCAACGATTTGCTGAGTCAAATACTAAGCCTTTATCGTTCCTCAAATACTCCCAGAAATGACTTGGCTATCTACTTGTGCAAAATTCGATCAGGGGAGCCGAATAATAGCATGGCTTAATTTTTTAATATATCCGAGCGTACCATTGGAAGAAAAATACATAAAGTCAGGCAGTGTCTCATTACTGAATTTGTTCCATTACACCTAGACTTAGACCATATTACCAAGGACGAAGTGATAGCCCGCAACCGGGTTTTGCCAAATGTCTTGTTTGGTAACGAAGAGTCACCAAAACCAATAGTTATATTCAATGGAACCTACATAGAAAAAAGTTCTAACTATTTATTTCAACGCCGCAGTTATAGCCTTCATAAGTATAGGAACTTAATAAAACCATTTATGATCGTGTGCGTGGATGGATATATTTTGGATATAATAGGTCCGTACTCTGTACGGACAACCGATGCTGATATGATGAAAATGAGATTGCAAAACAATGATGGACCCATTGAAGACGGACAGTTCCACTTTTTTCCCATGAAGGAGACTCATTTATTTTGGACCGAGGCTTTATTCCTATTTATTCCTTTAATAGAAACATATGGCTATATTGCTCACATGCCGCCAACCAAACGACCACAAGACACGCAATTAAGCACCGAAGAAAAATCATGACTCATCACAATGATGCGATGGGTCGTGGAAACTATAATCGGGAGATTCAAGCGTGACTTCAAGATATTTAGAAACAGACTATTTAACAAACATGTGCCGCTTATACATACTAGAAGATTTCGGAATTGCTGCAGCTTTCATTAATTATTTTCAAGATCCTTACGGAGACATTCCATACACAGAAGATTTCATTGAAATAAGTAATTAAAATATACAACGCCCCAATCAATTATCTGGGTATGTGGAGGAAAATAATTTAAACCGACAAAGAGTGTCGTTTCACAGGAATGTTTAAAACAAACTGACTGGAAATGATCCGGATATTTAACATTTTCCACAATTAACAATTGAAGAGTTAATTAAATTCTCAATCGGCACCTATCACGTGAGGTTAGCACGGTCGTATTGCAGTTAGAATTTAAAAGCCGGGGAGTATATAATATGGAAATATATAGACATCCAGCGGCAACAGGCTGCAGAAACAATTTTGTTTCAAGAGATATTATAGAAATTCAAAATAACTTAATATTAGTTTTATTTTTATTTGTTACAATTCTGAAACCCAAGTGATAGATCATAATCATCATCATTTCAACCCATAGCTTTCTACTACTGAACATAGGCCTCCTCCACCGGCAATTGATAGATGCTACTAAATAATCGAAAACCTACCACGATTTCAATGAATCCTTAGTTGATCGTTGTATCACGAGTTTATTTATATATCCAACTGCATCTCCTGATCACCTAGATACATACCATAGCTATTGTTTCGTCATTTAATTACATACTTATACGAATTTTATAGATAATAGGCGTTTTGCATTTTTTTAGTGTATTGCCTGAATAAAAACATACGGCAATATTTTTTGGTGTTAGCCATTGATTTCGAATATAAAGTATATGTATTTTAACAATACACAATTTACCAAAAAAAACGAGATATGTTACGTTTCTGTCGGGCCTGGGATTTTTTGTATGGGACGTGACCATTCTTCTTTGGTATTAATAATTGAACTTTTATTCCTTAACTGACAATATTTATCTAATATCAATAATATACACTTGAAATTGTATTGTTAATGTGACATATAGTGAGATTAGAATCATTTACAACAGCGAACTTTTTCTTAAACTTCATAAAATAATATTGTAAGTATGAGATACAACTAAAGATGAAACCAAGACCCCACCGTATAATCTTGTAAGTATGAGATATCACAGCTGGCACAGTCTGTGTTCCACAGTATAATGTTGTATGTATGAGATACAACAGTTTTCACAGTCTGGATTCCGTAGTAAACGGTTGTAAGCCACAATTCTCAGAAAATATGCAATTATTTCATATATTTGTTTCAACATAGTTAATAAAACCATATATTTTATTCATATAACAAATTTCACAAAGCTACATAAATAAATGCAGTTTCTAGGCCAGTCTGAATGTTTAAAACGCTCTCCTGTAAAATTGCAGTTTTGGGGATACAACAACTTACGTAGGAGGTATCGATTTATTTCTTCTGTGCATTGAACTACTTTGTCACTGTTCTTGAAAGTCCAATAAACGTGTATAGGAACGCATCTGGCGAATATTTTTGTGCGGGCAGTCGAGGGTAGTTTTAAATGCTTCACTTTTCATTCTGGCTTCGTTTTGGTCTTGTGTTCGATGTGCGCCGACCGCGACGGATGCCATCAGCGCAGCCTAATAATCGTTATTATTGGCAAGCGCCCGTGGAGTTATATTATACTTCCTGTTGTGCTATGTGTCATCTTGTGTTGGTTGGTGAAATATTTCATTATCGACAACGAAATAGTGAGGTGTAAGCTTTTCAACCACAGCGGCGGTGTGTTCTCCAGCTCCACAGACTGTTCGTCACCGATGATAACGATAAAGGTTTGTGGCATCGACATTTATGTTCACATCAATTTCATCACTGCCCGTGCCACTAAAGTCTAGGCCAAACTTTATAACAAAATAACAAACAGAACAAAGCAGTTTTATTTTTAGTAGGGATAAAGTCAGTCGACCCATGAATTCTATATTCACCGTGACTATGTGATATTAAAGAAATAACATAACATACTGGAGAATAATCAAGGCAGCAAGCATTTTAAATATTTTAAATCACTCTTGGTTCTTGATGGGCTAATCAAAGCGTTAGTATTGTGTTAAAAGTGTTAAACGCACTTATCATACGTTCGATAACTGATTAACAAATCATTTCAGCAAGTAACTTTTCATAAACTAGCGGTCAGGTGCAGTGACGGCGTGGTCTAGACGAGTCTCTTGGTGAAGCGCGCGATGGGGAGCCATAATTACTGATAAGCTATCAAGATATGGACGTGTGAGGATGGCTGATACTTTGCTTGATCATCCTCTGGGCAAACGCTACACGTTTAACAGATATCTTGATAAATAATCAGATATTTACTGATGTATCTTAAAATGTATGTAAATAAGTATTGTGATACGTCAATACACTACCCTACACATCGATGAATATTAATTTACCTACACGTGGATAAGATATTTATCTTGCGTGTAACGTTCGCCTGACAATTGACTGTTTTTGGATTGCTATTATTTGCTGTTCAATCTTATCGAAACACTAGAAATTGTAATTGTAATTGTGTTGTCGTTCTGAAAGATTGAGCGTACTTGTAAAAAATGCTTACGATATTAAAATGAAAAATCTGTCTGGTATAAAATCAACTAACAAACGTACGACATAGATGCCTTGCTCTTTGGGCTACTCTTTGCTTTCATCGGGCAGTGTTACAAGTTCAGAAAGAATTATACATTGACATGCATTCATATAAATGAATAAAATATGTATGAGATAGCATCACGGTACAAATATTTGTTTCATCAACAAACGTTTGAATTAAATATTGGAATCGTACACACGGCCTTTAGAGGCTCGACCAGGTATCGTAACCACTGCTCCAAAGAAACGGGTCGTCAAAAGGAAAATGAATGAGGGGTAAAATAAAATGCGGGTGTTCAGACTTTCTCCATGTATAGAATAAATAAATAAATAGAAGAGTTAGTGCGTCGCGTTCAGTCCAAACACAGTAGGGTTTACGACATCAACAATATTAGGGATGACAATAAAATGAAGAGGGCTTGGCGTAGTCGTTCTATGTTTAATGTTTGACTTTAGTTTGAATAATGTGAAAATACCTATAACTAATAAAAATACCTAACACTGCTTTTTGACCGACGAACGAATCAACGTGTAAGGTGCACAGACTAGGGCTCTCGTAACTATGGCAATAGTAAGTTTCTGATTGTTTCGTTTACTATGACAGTAACAGTACACGTGCTATGTTGTTATTTTTGAATGCCGGAGAACTGAAACTGATCTTAGTTTTATAAACAAAATGTACTTAGTAATTTTTTTGTGTGTTTTTCTCCTAAGTGATTGTTCTTATCTGTTATGTGTTCTCAAATAAATAAATAAATAATGATATAATTGCGGTAAGTTGATAATTTTGGCCAAAGCGTCAGTCACTAAGTCACCCGGTTTGCGAAAGACGCGGGTTCGATTCCCGCCTAAACCAAGACCGAATGTCTCTTCTCGGGTTTTCCTATCTTTCGTAAGATGAAATTGCGCTATCCCTAATGCTTGAAATAAAATAGCCTATGTGTATTATGTGGCGAGTTATAAATCTTTATAAAGATACCAATTTATTAGTCAAATAAATGCAAGCCTAAAAAGCCTGTGCTAAAGCTTTTAATAATAAGACAAGCCCTGACTGGTAACTGAGTACCTGAACTCTCCTCGTTTGGTAGTGAGAACTTTAAACTCACTATTCATTCTTTCCAAACACAATTCATTTGTAACCATCACAAGAAAATCCGTTTAATGGCTACTGAGAAAACAACTCAGTCAGACGCAGCGAGGACTACTTTTATATGCAACTGTCGTTGTATGAATAAAGCTCTCTTTGAAAGAGTTTCGAAGTAACTAATGAACGAATTTCATCTTAGTTAGGAATTGAAGTTGGAGTAAAGATAGTAATATGAAATCACGTTTAAAATTTTGCGAAAGTTTTCGGTTCAATAAGCTTTTAATGGTCGTAGAGTTGTCTAACCAGACACGACGTCTATGTTGTTGTGTTAATTAAAAGGTTAAAAACTTTAACCTTGGGAAAGTGGAAAAACCTCATTTAAATTCGAGCAATCATTAGTTATGATTACAATAATCACCGTCGTGCCTAATAGGTGTCTTTTTTGGTAATATGAAATGATACTATTTTAAACTGCTAAACATAAGTGTATACAGGATAACTTTTTAAGTGGGCGTGGTAGGCCAAATGATAAACTATGCTAAATATCGAAAAATGCTCGAAGGAGTCTCGAGACCGATTTTGATAAAAACTAAAACTGCATACTCAGGTTTTACAAAAAACTTTTTCCTTGGCCGGGAATCGAAAACAGATCAGTAAGTGAACGAAAAGACTCATTCAATAAATATTTCACAAAACGTATTACTTATACAAACTTTTCGAAGGGCACTGGCGCAAATAATTCGAATTTCAAATAATAAGTATTATTTGAAATTCGAATTATTTGCCAGTGTGCGCAGTCAATTTTTCACCTGTGATTGAGAGTGACGAGTTCTGAGCCGAGTATTTCAGTCATTAAAGTTATAAGTATTTTATCGATCATTTTTTTTAATTTTGTTCTGTGAATGTATGGAAAATAAAAATGTTTTATTTAAAATCCTTTCAGCATATCCCAATATTCCTCATAGTTTAAGATCTAGCCTACTAAACCCACTTGAAAAACTCACCCTGTACAGAAAAATGGTTCTTTGGAAATCAACGCTGCTTACGAAAATCTACATAAGTTCGCATACCGCTTTGGTATAATGGCTAAGAAGTTGGCACCAGAGGTCGCGGGTTTGATGCAGTACAAACAGTCGTATGCATACAATGTGGGATAAAAGCCGCTGTCTGGATTAATGTCCAAGGATTTAAATGAAGAAACAAGGATTCTTATATCATTTTATCAAGAGTTAAGAAAAATCAAATATGAGTACTACTCTCCTGTTTCTTTGAAGGTTTGAAATTGCAATTTAAATAGCTTATGTGGGAAATGAGCTTCTTTCAAAATTTTTAATATGGGGCACCATTAGTTTTCCCATCCTTGTTTACTCCTATTTTTGTGCACTTGTTTGACCTATGATTTATATATTAAAGTCAGCTTTTATAAACTCGTAGGTTGTATGTTTTAGTTGGTTAGCAAAATTGAAAGTAATGTGTTAACTTGATAAGAATTAAAAATTGAGTTAAGGCTCCATAAGCAGGAGGCATGTTTGCGGAAGTTCATGCTACAGAAAGCTCTTGTTATTTGAGACACTCGCTTATCGAAATTGTATAGAAATGGCGTTTTACTACCTTTTTAATGGTTATTTGAAAATTAATGTTCTGTAAGAGTGGGTTTATTCCAGTTAAAATGAACTTTTAACAATTTAAGAGCTTTATTTTATACTTTGTAATTTGGAAAGTGGTTGTTTTTACTTGAAGTTTAATTGTATAATAAAGAGCTTTTGTTGATAAAAAACATTAAGGGGACAATCCCATGGCGGTAGGGCCAATGTGCGCCTACCGAGTTTTTGCCTGGCTAGTAACGCCCTCAAGAATTAATCTTCCGCTTAGTACTTCTTTTGTAAGTTGTCCGGTATAAGTATAGTAATAATTGAAAGCCAGCGTTTTATACGAAAGGTTCTCGGGGTTACTGGTGCTTGAGTGGTAGATTAAGCTTAGCGTTGATATTAAGTCCGGCATTTGTACAAAATAAATTAAGATTGTTTATGAGTGGATAGATGAGCGCAGGACTGATCGTTGTGGAGATCCTTGGGGGAAGCCTATGCCCAGCATTGGGCGTCGTTCGGCTGATATGATGATGATGATAATGAAGAGTGGATTTGTTTCGTAAAAATAGTAGTTTTTAATATAATTCAGTCCAATGTATCAAATAGGTAAGTCATTATTTGAATTTAGCATGCTTTCACATCGATCATGCAGTCGGCATATATATAAATTGTCACAACAATGATTTTACATTCTACATAATATTACGAGGAACACCTACTCGTATATAAAAGCAGAAACACTCAATCTTGCTATTAATTTTGCTTATAAACTCAGTCTTGCATTTTTGATTCATACAAATCTAAACCTTATAAAAATATTATTATATACCTAACGTCTAGTTAAAACTTAAATTATCTATATAAATGAATAACATAGTGACTCACATTGAAATTTCATTTCTTTCGCTTTACAAAACTGGACCCAGTGCATGGCCTTAAGGATTCATTTAAGTAACTGTAGTATTAATAAACCCAATCACAGACGTTAAATATTAAGAATATTAGGTACATACCGACGACATAAGCGTCTTGACCTATTTAATTAAAATATTTTCGACATTAAATATCAAAGAACATTTTGTCTCTCGCTTCTAGCGTGTTTTCTGTAGCGTAACGGAGGACGAGATAATAGTTATGTTTCCTGCAGATTTGCATTGGAATTTAATATTGAGATATTCGCTAATATTTAGTTTAACTATTGTTTATTACTGTCCATCTATGGACTACATGCCAATTCTAGCTTACACAACCATCTATTTGAGGCGAAGAACAGGCGGAGTGTACTTAGTGCAAGCAACTTGTATTCCCATCATGCAATTTTGTCAAATCATGCAAATTATAGTTTTAACGTCATCTAAGTGTTTGGAGTCAATATGAAAAGGCTTTAAATCAATAAATAAGTAATTACAGATTCGCTTTACTGATACAATTTATTTGACAAGTTACTCGAGTATTTAAGTAAGAACTTTTGAAGTATGTCACTTTTAAGTTAAAAGTTGTCCTTCAGTGCTCAGGAGCTTCAATGTCAGCGATTAACGATTTTGTAAGCGTGTACCTTTAACAATATTTGAATTAATCTAATCAGCATTATCATGCGGTGACAGAACACCGATTATGTGTAAAATCTTGCCTGCGAATCCAAAATATTATTTCATGTTACGTGTTTCCACAGTCCGTTTCACGAAATCTCACATAGATCCAAACAGGCGGGAACGGTACTAAATCCGGACACTCACACTGCAACCATGTAACGAACGGAGCGCTCAGTGTTCGCGTAAGCGCTTGTGCAGTCCGCCGCGCGATGCGGTCACGAAGCGGGCATCGCTCGCGGAGCGTGTGTCGCCAGCGGAGCGGCGCGGCGTGATCGGTTGGGGCGCGCCGGCTACTGCCGCGGCGCGACCGCCCAGCGCCCCTACACCGCCCCCGCCCCCGCACGCCGCGCACGCGTCGCACGCACGCACGCGCCCGCACGAGCGCGCCCGCCTGCTCGCGCTGCTGCTAATCTACTTTGGGAGATCCAACTTTACTTGCTGACTTTTTGTTACTGTCGAAACAAACACCATTCAAAAGTTTTATCCGTGCATCTGGTAATAAGGTTTGTCTCGCTACAGACTAATTCCCCTTTCTGAATGGTTGATCGAGGCGATAATCAGGGATCAAATGCGGTGTGATGTGATTAGCTGATTAATGGGTTGACCGGCCTTTAAGGGCTTGGCAGTATTATGCAGTAAAAACTGGGCAGTAAACTAAATAGAAATGAGTCATGAAATAATTTGAACGGGCAGTTTAATAAATACTGGGCAGTGGACTGGTTGAACTGGGCGGTTAGGCGTGTAAAGTTAACAAATCGTACTTTTTAGTAATAAATTAAATTTCATTTTATTTCAATTACCTACTATATAAGAGAATTTTCTCTTGCATGGCAGCCATTTTTAGTCACAGCCACAGTTACATATAATAGTTCATATCTTTACTGTACTGTACAATAAACTGCCCTGCAAATGAAATTGGTGATAACTTTAACCATCTTTTATATTTCCTTGACATCGCATGTGTGAGTTTTGGGTTAAGTAGTTTAGTTACAAATATTTCACACAATATCTACTACGCAATACCGTTTTTACTGTGTCGTAAGTTGTAGTATTCAAAAAGACTAATAACAATACAAATGAACCCGCAGGGGCGGCTCTTATGAGCTGTAGGTGCGTTAACCGGCTGTCCAGAGTAGGCCGTTAGAGCTAAATGCTCGTAGGGTGGAAGTGATAGATCAGATAGATGCCTGAGCCGCGAGTTGGTGAGGTGTGAAACCACCTCGCAGAAAGCGGTGCACACTTCTCGGCACCCTGAGCCACTCACAACTCTGTGGCCGCCTTTGATGACCCTCTGCGTGAGTGGCTAGTCAGGAGAGTGAAGATTGAGATAATTTGCATGACAGGCGTCCGCTGTCTCAGGCAATAGCCCGGTTAACCGGTCCACCAGAAATTACCCTCCATAGGCCTTGCATTTTCCGGGTGTTGTCTTGGGGTAGGTATTCTATATTTATCAAGAGACAAACCCGGCAGATGCACACACTTTAAATTATATTAAATGGTACCAAGAAGCCCCGAAAGACGCCCACTGCTGGGCATAGGCCTCCCCCAAGGGTCTCCACAGATCCGTCGTGTGCTGTCCGCATCCAGCGCGATCTGGACCAGATCGTTGGTCCACCTTGTGGAGGGCCTGCCCACGGAACCTCGTCCGGTACGCGGTCGCCATTCAAGAACCTTTCCGCCCCAACGGCCATCGGTTCTCCGCGCTATGTGTCCCGCCCACTGCCACTTCAACAATGCAATCCTTCGAGCGATATAGGTTGCCTTAGTTCTCCCGCGAATCTCATCATTTCTGATTCGATCAAGCATGGAAATACCAGGCATCGCTCTCTCCATTGCTCGCTGGGTGACCTTGAGCCTTCTTATGAGACCCATAGTAAACGACCGCGTCTCACTCCCATAAACTTAGTTTAGCTTTTATTTTTGTGAAGTTAAAATTACTTTTTACCTCACTTTGTCATCCATTAGGGGCTTTTTAAAAAGAAAGTAAAATGTGTTCAACATTTTCAATCTTGACGTAAATGAGTGTCACAGCTTATAAGCGGCCGGGGCTCGGCGGTGTCAGGCGGCGGTGTCAAGCGGCGGTGTGGCGGCGGTAATTTCCTAGCAAGGAATCAATTAAAAGTTGCATCGGCCGCCGCGCCGATACGATCGCACGCTCGCGACCGCACGCGATGCGCTGGATGCTATACGATATTTCCGCTATCGACTGCCGGGATTGCCACTTAAGAGAATTAGTATCGAGGGTCTTCGCTTATGGATGTTATAAGTGTTCACTGAGTATCAATTGCAATAATTTACGTATTAAACCATGATGAGCGATTTTATTCGAGCGATTTTATATTTTATTCGAGCAGCCGAAGATCGAGTTCACTGGCGTGTAATAGGAGAGGTCTATGTCCAGCAGTGGACTGCAACAGGCCGATGATGATGATGAGCGATTTTATAAAAATATACGAGTATTTAATGTCTAATGCCACTGCGGTCACTTTAATTTAATTTGAAAGCCAGGAAATGTATAAATACTACTGATAACTGAACAACAGTTAACTTATACTCAAACAACTTGT
This sequence comes from Udea ferrugalis, assembly GCA_950022985.1. NCBI lineage: Eukaryota > Metazoa > Arthropoda > Insecta > Lepidoptera > Crambidae > Udea > Udea ferrugalis. The sequence continues at coordinate 74,651 of OX465522.1, forward strand.
CACTCACCCTGGTGTTTCCGCTGTTTCTTTATTTTGTTACAATCAGGCATAGTGAAAGTAACTTGACTACTAAGTCAAATCCATAAAGACGAAAAGCGACCTGATAAAGCTCTCAGGAGCTCGGAATATGTAGGCCAGCTACAATTACTCAACCTTGAAATCGTAAAACCGCGACGATAAACTGTAATTCTCACAATTAAGCATTTTTATTTTAGTATGATTTGCGAGTAAAATAAGCTTCCAGATGAAGGAAGCGCGAAAAATTTAAGTCAAAGCTCGAATTATAAAATAACTTTGGGGTACAAGATTGAATGGCTCGTTCGCGGTTTTATGCACCCCACGAAGTAAGATGTCGTCGGATAATTCTTTTATGTAGAATTTATTACATATTTTTATTAGAGTCTTTGTTCGGAGGATATTATTCACTGAAGTTCCAGGCGACGAACCCACAGATCCGGAAAAATCCTAAAAGTATGATTTATATCAAAACTTTCTTGTTTCTTTTCAAACCATTTTGTGTTATTCTACGAAAGGTGTGCCGAGTTTGTAGCAAAAAGTCTTATGTTTACCAATTCTTCCCTTAAGGGCTGAAGCAAATTAGAATAAATAACATTTTGGTTATTTTTCCGTGCAAAAGAAAATGCGCTCAGCAGAAATACAGGTAGGTATAGCAAAAATATATCAACACCGTAATTCACGGAGAGGAATGGCTATGGAATCTTTTTCAAAAACGATGAGCAGATGAGCGGAATAATTAAAATACTTTTCGTAAGTGGTAAATGGTATTAAAACTCGGGCATTCGTAAATTAAAATAGTTTAGTCGGCACCGGTAGAGGGCGCTGAGGAGTAATCAAATCTAAGTGGAACAATGTGCGCGCGGCAAATTAATTTGCCAAGTGAAGTTGAGGAGCGCGACCTCACCGAGTTATGAAGTCCCGCACCTCCCCTCCCTCCCCTTCCCTTAGGCCCTCCCCCCGACGGTCCAGGAGCTCACACGGCCGAGACACGGCCCCTTTCCGCTTCGTTCATGTGTTCATCGCGAGTCAAAGTTCTTTATTTCTGCAAATGGGCCAGCAGGGTACTTTTACTCACTCATCAATCTTTCTTATGCTCCGTTCTTACGAGAACTTACACTTAGCCAATTAGCTTATATGCTGTATAAATTGTGCCGCTACCCGTTTCAGCTTTACCTGAACTTTTTCTTCTTGAATTGAATACAAGCAAGTTCACCTTTTTATTTTTGTATCATTTATAAATTTTATTTCTTTCTTTCTTTCTTTCATTTCATCTTAAGGAAACATAGAGTATTTAGAATATCGACATTTAACACATGTAAAAAAGGAAAAGATAAATGAAGTGAAATTAAAAATTAAAATTAATGAATATTAGATTCATTTAAGTTTTCACCCAAACAAATTCAAGTGAAAACTCATTCATCGAACTGCGAAGCAATTGATTAGGTACTTGAGGTAGCTAAAGGTTTTTAAGATTGGTCACAAATCTCTCTACTCTACACAAGAACACACATAGTCTTCACATATAATTTTGTCCCTCACATTTTTATGCTACACTGAATTTTGAACCAAAAACTCTAAGTCCCATAGTTATTTGAATATATCAATTTAAACAAAAAATCTGCCTCTGTCGCAGAGCACTATATCGAGTACTTCCGCCGCGACTTCAAGTATAGCATCAATTGAAATTTAAATTGAAATTTGGGTGCCTCAAGCGCTATTGTCTCGGCGATTGTCACTCGTCCATTGTGTCGCGAGGACCAGATGTTTGACGGAGACTCCGCTTTATCCAACCACTTTATTATCTTAAAGTCTTGGACTTTATTATGAATATATTACTTTAAGAGTTACTATCTTGAAGGTGAGGTTTTGAAGCCAGGAATTACAGGCCCTTAGCTCATGGCACGTTTTACTTTTGTGTATGGAATGAAACAAGACATAGAATAAAAAAAGGTGCTACGAGTGTGCTTACTAGCTACGGTCTTACGGTACCAATTTAAATGTGCTACGATTGGAATAACATAGTTTGATTTTGGTTACTTCAAACGCCTCTTTTTTTAAACTTTACATTGAAAAGGCTCAGCCCTAATACTGTATTATTTGAGAATAGGTACAGAAAGGTACCGAATACCGCAAACACTGTCTTGGCTTCGTATCAGCGGCGATGACTGGCAGAAACGTGAGTACGCCACTAAGAGTAACCTTCGGCAAGAACAAATAATAGGTATTCTCTTTTTTCTGTGCACAAAAAATTACGATTAATAACAGAGTGATCATTACAGGGACCGCAATTCTAGATTGTTTCATTCATAGCCTGTGATTGCTATATTCTCAAAATGTTGAAAGTGAGAATTAAATCTGCGTAAACTGTCTATAAATAGTACAACTGAGCTATTAGTATTTAACGAGGAAAGATGAATCTTGTTTTCCCCAATGATTGAATAATAGGATTAATAATAATTTATCATATTATATTCTCATTTTTGTAAGACTTAACAGCTTAAGCTTAGTATTTGAAAGTGCCATTGCCATGCACAAACTCGTTAAACGCTTAATTCTTCTTATTTTTCTGCTAGCTATGTACTCCCATAGTAGCGTCGTACCATAAAAGCTACGAGTGGCTACGAACGTGTTGGCGAGGTTGCTTGAATTGCTGTAGCTTTCTTATATTTATTAGTACTCTACAATTGTACATCAACGAGCATAAGTCTTTGTCGAAACATGACGTTTGCTTTGAGTTTTTGAATAAATATGTTTACATATAAAACATAAACGGCCCATATACGTCCTACTGCTGGGCACAAGTGTCACCATAACTATGAGGTGGGGCGAGCCATACTCAACACGCGGGCCCAGTGAATATTGTTGGAGGGGTGTTATGTTGGCAAGAATCCTCTAATGTCAGATGTTATCAAGCCGGCCAAAGGCCACAGACTGGGTTTAACGACTGCCACCTAGCAACGTCAACCGGGCCCATTTGCTTAATCTGCCTTCCAGAGCACGGAAATGCCCAGTAAATACATCAGTCAATTTCGGTCGCAGTGGTCACCTATTGTTCCTCACCCATATTCGTTTAAACATTATGAAAATTACCACCGGAGGAGAGGAAACCATTTGAACAGAATAGATTTGAATGTAGCCTAATGCGCGTTAATTCATTGCTTAATGAATGTAGCGCGGGATGATCAAAACAGCATCCCGTAAACTTGGAATCCTGAACAGAGTGAGACGATTCTTCACGCCTGAGCAGCTCTGTATTTTGTATAAGACACAGGTTCGCTCGTGTGTGGAATATTGCTCTCATCTCTGGGACGGTTCCGCCAAGTGCTTGCTAGAAGCTCTCGACAGGTTGCAGCGACGCGCTATCCGTATCATTGGTAATCCAGAGGCAACTATGGCTCTGGAGCCTCTCCAACTGCGTAGAGACATTGCCAGGTTGAGTGTCCTCTACCGCCTTTACAACAGCGAATGCTCTGACGAGTTATTCCGACTGATCCCATCCTCACCCTTCCACTCCCGCACCACACGCGCTGGTCTGCGTCAACATCCACACACGATCCAGTGACTGTCGGCCCGCACCAAAAGGTTCGGTGATTCATTCCTGTGTCGTGCTATCCAGACGTGGAACGCTCTTCCAGCGCATTTGTTTCCTTCTTCCTACAATCCCGGGTTTAAGCGGGGCGTGAAAAGGCATTTATGCAGGCCTTCAAAATGAGATTGACCAGCAAAGTACATAGTTCTCAATTACTGTGCTTGTCAACCCCATAATATCTGCACCTCACGGCTGCTTCCAATCAGGTGGAGTGAGGTCATCTTGAGGACCACTGTAAAAAAAAAGGTTAATTTTTTACAGTTCACAAATAAAAGCATTTCCAGAAGCTACCAAGATGGCATGGAAGTCATCCACTTTAACATAATTCTCTACATTTTTATTCACACGTTCTCAATGATAAGGTGTAGTTTTTAAAGCAAATTGCCGAAAATATATCGAAAGTGTGTCGCGGGCGCAGCTGTGGAATCCATTAAATCTGTTGTGTAAATAATCACACGTGATAATGGTGTTCAAAATTGAGTAAATCGGAACGCGTCGTTTCATGGACACTTGGACTGTGGTCAAGATCGTCACACAGCCAATCACAGCGCTGGAGACACGCTCCGTTCCGCGCGCCATGTTTATTGCGCTTTCCCGCCGTTTTTCACGTTTACTTTTTTAATAATCAATAAATTCCCCCCTTCTAAAATTTACACAAGATAAAATTGATTTTCATTTAAACTACCTGGATTTATCCTCGACATGGTCCTAATCGAAGCCGGATATTACAAATTGATTGTAAAACCGATGATTTAACTGGATTTGGTGTTATTGGGTGTTAATTTGCAAGATTTAAAGAAATTGAATGCCGAAAATTCTTTCTATGAAGATTACCTTGAGAAGTGCACAGAGCGAAGTGAAACAGGGCTTAAGCTATTTTATTTCTTTATTCTTAACCCAACACTCTGATTCAGGTAGTATTTTGTTATATTAAGTGTATTTTCAGAAGGTCATTAACCTACTTAGTTTGCCTAAGTTTTCTTTAGCGCATTATTGTTATTATCTCTTCGCGTGATGAACAAGGTTTGAGTTTTATTATTTGTGATTGTGTTTATAGCTTTGTGCTATTATTATTTGTAAGCTCAAACCTATTAATTTGTTAGTTCTTCTTTTATTGTTGCGAATTGATGTATTGAAGTAGGTATTCATTTCAATGTAAAACTCTTGTTAAAGTTATGTTTCATTTATTTGTGTGCAAACGAAATGTTTGATTAGCGTTTTCAAATCCTTTTTTCGATTGTTTGTTGTTATTAATTATTACGCTTTTTCACACACATTTTTATTATTGAACATAATAATTATTTTTAGGTAGTCATCTGCAACTGCATCATAATAATTACTTTCGGTGATACTTATTTGTTAATTGTGTCATTATAGATTGGCAATTCGTCTCCCAGAATGTCTGAAAAACGAGATGAGAGGCAGCTAGTCAAGTTAAGAGGCAGTTATAAAGTGCAGTTAACTACATTTGTAAAGTATTTGAATGAACTTATTCAACGTGACTCTTTGACCACTCTTCAGGCGAATGAATTGCGAATGCGTTTAGGTAAGATTGAAACAGTTTCTAATAAATATGATGAGGTACAGTTAGAGTTGGAGTGCTGTTCTGAAGATGAAAAGGTTTACTCAGACAGGACAGAGTTCGAATCCTGTTACTTTTCTTCGGTTGCTCAGGCTCAGGATTTGTTAGAGCAATTTGAATGTGATCGAGTTAGTTCTAACCATTCCAATAAGGTTCAAAATAACAACTCTCAGCTCGTTAAGTTACCTACAATTCAACTGCCGAAATTTAGTGGATCGTACGATAATTGGCTCGAATTTCGAGATACTTTTACGAGTCTTATTCATTCGAACAATCACATTGATGAAATAAATAAATTTCATTATCTCAAGGCCTCATTAGAGGGGTCTGCTGCTGTAGTGATTCAGTCCATTGAGTTCTCTTCAAGGAACTACAGCGTAGCTTGGAGACTCCTCTGTGAGCGTTTCGACAATAAGCATTTGTTAAGGGTCTATACTAAGGTCGGCCGGAGAGAAAATCTGTCAAATTTGAAAGCGATCGTGACAGCTATGGTCACACAGTGGTTGGGCCGTGCAATCCGTGCATAAATGCAATGCATAAATCCGGACGACCGTCTTGGTGTAATTGTTTAGAAGTCGGCTACTACACCAAAGGTCGCGGGTTCGATCCCCGCACAGTACAAACATTTGTGTGCATGAACATGTCTGTTTGTATTGGTCTGGGTGTTTCCTATGTATAATAAGTATGTATTTACAAAAGAAAAAGTATTTAAGTATGTTTATCCGTTGTCTAGTATCCCATAAAAACGGAGTGTAATTAGCTCACTTGGGGCTAGATGGCGCTGTGTGGAATAATGTCACGGGATATTTATTTATTTATTATTATTATAAATCGCGGCATGATAATCATTTGATGCGTTCACCAAAGATATTTTTATTTCGCCACCCAAAATATTTCAGGATATAGGGCAAACAAAAGAAACTAACCAAAAATGTTATTTTATTAAACATACTAACAAGCGGTTTTGCCAATTATTTTTTTACACTATTATTTGCAATCCATTCTCGTGACCACGTTATTTGCACAATGTTATATCTGGTACTTGACGATTAAATCGAGATTTAGTTGTAACTTGGTTTATCCGTCCGATCATCATCAACACAAAATATGTCTTACATCCAATGCATATGATATAGCAATACACGGAGCCATTTCTAGTAACATGCAGAAGAACCCACTAATAAATTGGTCTTACTTGTAATGAAAAGCTGCAAGAAGCATTAAACGGAGCTATCTTGTTACTAACTAAAACGAGGAATTTAACAGTTGTCAACAGTTGAGACACTTTTAGTGGATAATTTATTTTAGATAATAACACTTGAGTATAATACCTTAAGTCTCCTGTAGAGGCCATCGTATTTCAGGCTTTTTACGCTGAATTTAATACAGAATACACCGTGATCTTCATCTTACTGGAATTGATCTACGGGTAGAGCATAGTATGAAAGGAAGTCACCCTCCGCGTTTTTCTGTCTGTTTTTACATAAGCTTTCACTATCTAAATGATAGTTGATGCTAATTATATTTTCTAGAACGTTTGTCTGTATAGTTCATTTAAATTACTACAGGGAAAAGCTGTGTGCAAATAGCCAGTTAGAGATAAAAATGCTTGCACTGCCATTTTTCCATGGCTGACGTAAATATGATAATTCATATTTATATCAAAGTTCTATCTGATCCATTTTTTTTAAATTTAAAATGGGTTTGCGTTTGACCTCAGTCTCGCCAGCCACGCTTACCCAAAAAATGTTTATTCACTCTTGCCTTGAAGACACCAAGGTTGTATGTATCCGAAAACACAGACGCAGGGAGGGCGTTCCACTCCTTAGCGGTGCGGACCAGAAAGGAAGCACCAAACCGCTTAGTTCGGACCGCTGGAAAGTCGACCACATGGAGGTGAAAGCCCTTACGGCGACTTGTGGTCCGGTAGTAGAAAGTAGAGGGTGGTATCAGGTCATGAAGTTCTTGCGCACACTCTCCGAAATACACCTTATGAAAAACCGATAGACAGGCAACTCTACGCCGATGCTCCAAACTCGAGTTTGGTTCCGACCGAGCGTCTCTTCACCTATCAGTCTCCTGGCTCTTCGGTCTACTGAGTCCAGTGCATCCAGCTGATACTTGGCAGAGCCATCCAAGTGGTGGCAGAAGTACTCCATACACAACCGAATTTGTGCTTGGTACAATTGTAAAAGCTGTTCCGGTGTGCAGTGTGTTTCCATTTCGAATAACTTGTCATTATGTTCTATTGCAATAACTATTTCTGTTTCGTATAAGCAAACGCAAACTTTAATTTTTTTTTGCTCGAGATCTCCATGCTAATTACTATGGAACGAGTGAAGTTTCTTTGACAGCCGTCTGCGCAGTCCCGCAACTCAGTCTTCCACATGACGCCGGGTGAGTGCACGTCACTGCGTGAAGAATACAAACAAGCATAAAAATACGGCGTGTGTAAGTACACGAACTCGATGCATAGTTTTCTGTTCGCATTTTTTCTTTATGTTTCTTCAAATTTCTTTGTCGAACAATTTCAGTTATGATAGAGGCCTCCAAAATTAATTTAGTAAAAAATATTGTTCAAAAAAGAATTAATCTATTCAGACACCTTAATCAAGCTTTCATGATCAGATAACATAGTAGCTTAGACCACACAAATAACATAGTTTTAATCAATTCGATTTGAAAGCAATCAAAGCTATTTGCGTTCTTACTTCGTCCCCTTGTTTTGCTTGAATATTTTAGGCAGATCCCGTATTGGCATTAACCGATGATGCTGCAGATTGACACCATGCTAAAAGTAAATACATAGATTGTTTTTCAAATACCAATAGGTAAAAACTTTCAGTATAAGTTACAAATGGTAAAAATTTACAAGAAAAAGTAGGAAAATGAAATGGCAACTAGTACCAAATTGTCAAACCCAAGAGAGCTTTTTATCAAGTGTACTTATAAATATAAACCTGCCATATTACTCTCATGGTGAATCATGATAAAATCATACGTTTGATAAATTATGCATAATGCATATGAACAAACAGTATGGAGGAAAAAAACAAAGTTGTACTATTTTCAACAAAAGACCCTATGTGCGCCTATTTCGTGTAAATTATCCGCGTAATTATAAATGTCATTTTCGTCAAAAGCGACGTGCGTTCACCTTGGGGACATGGGGGGGAGTGAGCTGCGACGGTGCGCGGACAGCTATCAAAGAAACTTCACTCACTCCATAGTAATTTGTATGGAGATTTCAAGCGAAAAATTCGGAATGTTTGGGAATTTTTTGCACAAAACTGAAATAAAGCAATGAAAAACAACTGATTGGCAATGCTTCTTTGATATCTGATCTTTACACGTTATTTAAAACACGTAAGTTGTTAGTTTATATGATGCCTAAACTTTTGAAATACGGGAGTGCGTTTTGCACGTTTTTAGCGATATTCTGATTTTTTTTCCCATTAATCTAGTAAGTTGATCCATATACTGGAAGTTTGAGCTGATTGTGCAACTCTTTGACTACTATGACGATTTTTTTCGTGCCTCACACTTCATATTTTCTATATAAAACTTTAGTTTTCCCGAGAGCCGTTTTCCTGGTATCGCGCCTTAATTCAAAATCATATTGCAGCTTTATTTAACATCGAAACCATCACGAAGGAGTCGTCAACTACTTTAAAGCGTGTAATCGACCGATTAAATCAGAACATGCGTGCATTAGAGTCGCTGGGTGAACCTGTGAGTCATTGGGACACACTTCTCATTTATATTGTCACCCAGAAGCTCGATTCAAGGACTTTACGTGAATGGGAAGAGCACAAAGGTAGGTTAGACAGTAATAGCACGATAACATTTTCAACTTTCATTCACTTTCTTAGAAACCGCGCTAATTTACTGGAAACTTTAGAATCATCGGGCAACAGTGCCACAAATAAAAACTTTACTCCTATTAAAACTAATACAAAGCTTAAATCCATGGTGACAGTACAAAATGATAACTTTTTTATTGACAAGGAATATAATTTGAATTTGAAGTCATGTCCTCATTGTAAAGATAACCACTTTTTGAATAATTGTCCTCAGTTTCTGGCTTTAACCAATGATGAGAGATTTGAGCTATTGCCGAACTTTAAAATTTGTTATAATTGTTTCCAATCAGGACATTACGCTAATCACTGTAAGAAACCAGGTTGCAAGGTTTGTAAGCGAAAGCACAATACGCTTATGCATATGGCAGATTTTAATAGGAAGTTGGTTTCGCGCAATGTTGATAGCCACGTTATTCCAGCTGAGCCTTCGTCCTCTAGGGCACCTAGGGCCAGCGTGTCTTTTTCAGCTAGGGTAGCTTCACCCATGCCTGTCTGTAGCAATGAGGTATTGTTATCCACGGCGTTAATAAAGTTATACGACGATAAAAATCGTGAGCATTTAGCTCGTGCGCTGCTCGACAGTGGCAGCACGTCGTCCTTTATGACTGAGGCTATGTTTAAAAAACTTAATTTGAAAAGTGAGTGTATAGATAAGTCCGTATTAGGCATTAATAATATTACATCTCACATTAGTAAAATGTGTCAAGTGCCTATCAAATGTTTAAATGAGAGTTTCTGTGCAAAGTTGCAATGTTATGTGTTGCCTACAATCACAGGCAAAGTGCCTAGTCGTCAAGTTAATTTAAGTAAAATCAATATCCCATCAAATATTTGTTTAGCAGATCCACATTATCACACGCCCGCTTCAATAGATTTAATAATTGGTGCTGATGTGTTTTGGGATCTCTTAGGATCGCAGCGTCGCAAGCTAGGTGAGGGTATACCATCTTTGATTGAAACAAGCCTAGGTTGGATTGTTTCTGGCCCAGTAAATACCAGCTTTTTAAACTCACCTATTCAACTTAATAAGGTTGCCAAAGTTAGTGACAGCGCACAAGTGCCTGCTCTTTTTGCTTTTGGTAGGTCTCATGTTATGTGTTCCACTGAATTGTAAATAAATTATGACGATTAATATCGCAATTTTAATTTGATTATAGTTTTAAAATAAGCCTTAAATTGGCATAGTAATTTTAATTTGTTCTTTTTGTTTCATTTTAAACACAAGTTAAGTAAATATTTCCAAGGAAATTGTAATTAGTCATTGCCTCAATAATTAATCTTAGTACTATTTTCTCCGTGTGTTATTCAGTCAATGTTATTTTATATTATGTTAGGTTGAGGATGCACAAACTGGATTGGTATGACCATCAGTTATTAACGGAGGTTAATAAATTATAGACTGACATTATTTTTCGTTGCTTACCTTATTTCGTATAACCAACGTACGCATTTTTCTAATTATTTACATTATTTAAAAAAGGTATTTGTTTATTTAGATTATTAGTAGCCTTACAAACTATATCTGCTGTTGGTTGAATGATACTTAGGTAGGCATAATTTGGTTCATGTTAGCAACTGAAAGTTGCACATTGCGCTTAGTTTTATTGTTACCTCACAACGCGAGTTCTTCGTGTATTTAGGATTTTTAGAGAATAGTTATTTAGGTATTTAAGTAGTTAATTTAATAACTTCTTTAAGTAAATCGCGTTGATGATCGTTCAGCAAGTTAAACTTTTTTAAAATAGATCGTTTTATGATCATAAATACAGTCCACTCATCGATAAGTTATTTTTATTTAATTGTTTGTTAAATTCAAAGTTCACACAGATCACAGTCACTGTTAATGTCAATGGGAAGCTCTTTAGCATGTTGATGGTCAAACTATGCATGTAGTATTTTGTCATTTATGGCTGTAAAATCGTAAGTGTTTATTTTATTCGTGTTATTTTACACCTAAAGCTATTTATTTAGAATTAGCAGGTAATTTAACGAGCAATAGTTAAAATTCAGCGTTATGCCGAGTCATATCTCGTAGAGGAAAATCCTCCTACACTCACTTACTCATATAATGGTAACTAGTTCGTTAGAGCTTTTAGTGTTTCAGGTGTATTGTCAGATTTATAATTCGCATAGCAATTCATTGGCTGACAGAGTGGCTAATGAAATCATTCAGTTCCGTTTTATTCTGCTTCACCTCATTTTGTTAGACTCTGGGAGTCAGGTGTCAAGTCTAATAAGTCTAGTATAATTTGTAAAGAGTGTTGGGAAACTGTAATTTGCCCTTTGAAGAGCTTAGCACTAGGTATACAAATTCAGACCGAAGCCGTGTTGAAGTCTCGACCACTCATCTCTTTATTATCAAACCCTGAAGACTTGACCCCATTAGCCCCAGCCCACTACCTTATTGGGCGCTTTTCTATTCGTCTGCCACACTGGGACTATGAAGACAATATAACTGAAGTTCGGTCATCATTATTGAAGAGATAGAGCAGCTTGGTTATCCTCAAGAACGATAACCTTTCACAATTATTGAAGTAAAGCCGACTCGTAACTCTCTACCCAAGTTCAGGAAGTTCAATACAGAGCAGCTGACCAATGTTCCCAGAAGACCTTTTAGTGAAATTTGTCCTCTTACCTGTTCCTGTTCCCTTACCTATCCTGTACCGATGACTATGGCTGGAAGACGAGGCTTCCAGCGCCCGGGGGCATGTTCAAAATTGAGTAAATCGGAACGCGTCGTTTCATGGACACTTGGACTGTGGTCAAGATCGTCACACAGCCAATCACAGCGCTGGAGACACGCTCCGTTCCGCGCGCCATGTTTATTGCGCTTTCCCGCCGTTTTTCACGTTTACTTTTTTAATAATCAATAAATTCCCCCCTTCTAAAATTTACACAAGATAAAATTGATTTTCATTTAAACTACCTGGATTTATCCTCGACAAATGGCTTCGCTGGTCCAACGTAATGGCGTCCCGCACCTTGCACTATACTTCACTTTAAACTCACATATCTTTTTGGAATTGAAATGGGCTTCAGTGCATGAAGATCTATGAAACGAGCTTGAAACTTTTCTTTGCTTTTATCAACTCCGTGCGGCATTTCAAGAGATCTCTCGCAGGCCGTAGGAAAGTAAGCATTCAGCGACGAGAAAGTGCTTTAGCATGTTAAACGTCTTATAGAGAGTTCAAAACCTTCTTGGTGACGATATAAGGTGGTACCCAAAATACGCGTGACTGAAAGACTGAAATGATTGCATCCTTCATCATTGTAGTGTAGCTTTTTTCGTTGAATGAGTTGTTCGTTATCAGGTATTACCTAGAAGTTAATTTTGTTGGATTTATATTATTTGCACCTTCGAGGTTACTCGTAAAAATAAGTAGCAGGTGACATCATTATTTATCAATATAAGCTTTCCTTATTCATTCTACGTCCAGGTTATCTTAATTATGCTGCATTATTGCGAAATTTTTAGAACTAAAAATGCTTATTGTTACGTCAGCAAAAAGTCACTTTCACAATGTTTATATAAATATGCATACATCATAATAAATATTTTACAAATTGTAAAGTTTAAAAAAACTTCAATTCATAATGGACTAAAAAACATCTAAATGAGATAATCCTAAGAAACGGTGTTTCTGAGTCATATTGTTTTGCCTAAATCCACGAATTTTCCTATCTCAGATCGAATCGAACATTAAGCGGTTGTTGTTTCTTCGGCTTGCTCTGTTTTTTTAGGAGAACCACTTCGAAAGTTTCGCTTATCTTAACCTTATGAACAGGATACTGCTATTTCATGGAAATTGAAATACACAATAAATTCAATAGTGCTTGTAGAGTACACTACCCATAACTACTGTGCCAAGTGTGTACAGAGCGTCCCTTTGTAATAGACTCGCCGACAGGCAGCGGCCGAAGGTTTACTCGGTATTTTGCTACGTGACCGAATCGGAAATGAAAGAATCTATACAAGGCTTTCAGTAGCCTAGCGGTGAAGTAAAATAAATAATAATAAGGTGTGTAGTTAATTGGAAGACTCATAGATCAACCTGGGGACAACACTTCATATTTACCGGGCTCCACGCAGTTTTTTTGGAAAGTGTTACATGTGACCTAGAGCATAGTGTTCTATCTTCAAAAGCAAGCCCAATGCGGCCCTGACTCGCCAACGCAGGTTAATCAGCGACCAGTGCCGAAGAGGTAGCGGTCAAGTCTTTCGTTTTCAAATTGAGAAGTCTCTCTCCGTGGGAACGTCTTGTTGTCTTTTTGAAACATAGCCCGCAACCGGACTCAGACATTAAACGCCATGAAAGTGGCCTTCGGCAATAAATTTTTTGTGTCTACTTTCTTGGTCTTCTTCTTAGTCTCTGCACTCTAAACAGAGTGGTCGTGGTCATAACACCAGGATTAGTGGCACGCTTTGCAATCGGCTGCTGTTCTGGTACAGTCAGTGCCCTAAGATATCGTTCCAGGCAAATTCTTAATATTGAACGCTCAATATCGCGAAGGTATGACACATTCGAAGGGGTATCTTAATTTAACGGTGGCTTCTAAGTGTTGCCGTGGCTCAGTGGTGTTGTAGTATTGCTGCAATGCAATACCAGTAACAAGGGTCATGAGATCGAATCAATATTCATCCACGGATTTTATAAATCATTTAAAGTCGTTTTTTAATTTTATTTGACTTACAACTTTAATAATAAACTAAAACTTAAGTGAGAATATCAATAAAAAACATAAAAAAACGCTAATTCCTTTCAATAAACATTTATTTTAAAAATAGGTAGTAGACAGAAAAGATTTCAATAAAATAATTATTTCCTTGAGTTCAACTTGTCGCTATGTGAATCAACATGTTATTAATAACAATAACATCACATGAGACACTACATCAAACCCAGCTTGCTGCGGAATAACTTTAGGTTATTGTAATAATTTCGTAAGGGCTGCTGGCACTAATAGTAACCACAAATTTTCACTATTTCAACGGGCCCCACTAACGACTCCCACCCCCCATATCCTGAAGTTATTCCGCCGCCATTATTATTATAGTTCGATCTCCCGGTGACGCCCAGACTGACGCGGTAAACATAACAGGAGCTGGACCTGGCTTCATACTATATCTTCCGTTTCACCATAATCACTATAACCACAATCTAACGGCTTTTCTCTGTGAACAAATGAACGCGACATAAGTATTCAATATGTAAAAAAATGTGAAAAAGAATTATACTTAAACTATTAATAAATATTCATTTTACTTACAGTTAAATGAAGATGTTGCGCAATTTCCAGCATACTGACAATATATTATATTAGAATTTATTATATTAACAAAACAATTATGCGCTTAAAATATAGTAGTTAACTACGGCAGTATGCTTAATCGACAGAGCAATCATCAATATGAAGTTGTCCAGTTGCGAACGTGATAGTTGAAAAACGATATTCATTTTTGTTCTACCCACATTTCATATTATTCAAGATAGCCGAACGTCATCGCTTATTGATTGCTATGTTTCTTTTGCTATTTACTATGCGCGCTGTCACAACTGGTTAATAATTTAGTCGATTCAGCTAATCAGTCATTTGGCGCAGCGGTCTACAGGTTCGCCTATCAATCTGGGAGTCGTGGTTCATCAAACCCCAGCTTGGCTAATGTTTTTAGCTAAAGAGTTTATTTGTGCATTTATTTCTGAAGATAGAAATCGCGCCATCTAATAAAGTTTCAAACCAAATAAAATTTGACTTGGTTTAATGATTAAATTAAATGGGTCTGTAGGCTAGGTGGTGTCATCTATGTGTAACGTATAGTTATTAGCGTGTGCTAGTAGTCAAGAACGTCAACAAAAATGATCTTTTAAATTTTCGGATAGTTTGTGGTCTAGTGGTGCCATCTAAGTGTTGAGAAACGTGTCCTATCAGTGAAAAGGTCATCAAATATGCCATTTTACACGAACCAATGTGCTGGAAACATATCATAGGACACCGTGTGTACATGAATGTAGGGAACTATTGATGACTTTCTGAGTAGCAAAGGCTTAAACATGAAAGATCCAAAACAGAAAATAAAACAGAAATAACCGAACAATAATTCTACTTGATCATTGTTTTGCAGCACAAAAAACAATCAGTGAAATGCTTAGTCTTTAAAGCGGTTTTACTTTGCGATTTTGAGTAATGATGCAAGTAGGCGTTTGTGTAACGCACATTTTTATCGCCGCTACAGTTTTTGTTAGGAGAATTCGAAGCAGTCGGTAAGCGACTGTATCGCTGATGCATTACGACTAATACGCTGCAGAAACTTTGCAAAAGTCGCCGTGTGTAACCGTTCTTTCGTTCGTGTAACAAGGCGGGCGCGGGGTCGCGGCTCCCGCGGGTCTCACTCGCTCTCTTAAATCCGCTAAAGTCCTTTTCAATTACGTAATGAACGATTCGGCGGCGCGACTAATGGATATCCATTAATGAACTTAATGGAATTAAACTCCGATGGGGACTCATTCACTCAAATCGAACAATAATATTTCGGAATCGCTTCAAAACGGTATTGGCATTGATAGGGTTTAATTTAACAAACAGAAAGAAAATGGGAACCCTTTTATAATCGCCAGTTAACTATTCTTGATAACGAGTGTTCTCTGTTACGATCAGCCTCAAATGAATGTCTTGAATGCTTTGGTTTTTCATATCACCATTGTAAAATGAAAACAGAGTAGGTGTCCACGCTAACTAGAGTGCTTATAACCTCTGAAACGACGTTCTTGTTCAATTTCTAAGCTTCTCAATGTTTGACCAACATGAAAAAACAATCAGTGTGCCTCTGACTGCCCCGTTTTAGATGTAGTCGTGGGCGTATGTCTGATAGACGTCTTGGACATTCTTCGATCGTCGCCGAGTCGCCTGGTCGTGTCGGCCGGCGGACGCCAATAAAACCTATTGGATTCAGAGCGCCCATTTATCCCATCAAAGCGAGTACTAGCCGTTATTGGCTTTCGCGATGCTGCTCCCGACTCAACGAACATAATCTAATAGTATTGGACCTTTTTATCGGCAACACTTGCTATTCAGTTTGCCTAAACCATTAAGCGTGCTTAGTTGTCATGTTGAATAAATAGTTAATGTAGTAGTTACATAATTTTACAGTATCTTTTATTTTTAACTGTACCGTGTACGTAACTTGTTTGTATATAATCCTTTTGTACGCGTCCGAGTTTTTCGCAACTTGCAAACTTTTGTCTTAACTAGTGCTTGTACGATGTACGTAAAGTGTTTACATATCATAGAATCGAATAATAATTAGATTGGTTTCTTTACGAATGTTTATGTTAATTAAAATACTCTGAGCATGTATATTGGTTTCTCACCCACTTACTGCTTGGCAGTGTTAAAAATGTCCCTAAAGCTATTTATTTTTTTATCAAACAAAGCGTTACATTTTAGCTAAAAGCTTTTACTCTCTAAGGTGTTTTCTTCCGTTTTCCGTGCAATATCTCAAGGGACCACGAAAATATGGCCGATTAAAGTCTGTATAGAGTTTGCAAACAGTGGCGTGATGCATAAAGGCCCGTGTACACTGCACTCGATCGGCGTTAGCGAGCGCTCCCGAGCAGCCGAGGTGCGCCGTAAGCGATCCTCGATAGGGAGCATAAAGCTCGCCTTCCGTCCGTCAGCTGTGTGATAAGCGCCGAGCGCAACACAAAACCATACACCTCATTTTTTGAAAGCGAATGTTACCTCACCTGTGCTTTCAAATATCGGTAATCTTTGACGTAAAACTATTTTGAGCTAAACACGAGTGTTTTAATAAAGAAAGAAAGAAAAAAAAACGTTAATTGATTATTATCGTATATCAAACTTGGTATAGGTATATTTTTCTATCCAAAGAAACTCTAACTATTAGACTTCTATTAGACTTCTTTTTGCAGATACTTTAAAAATAGTTGTTTTTGCAATTTTCGCCTTCAAAGGTGTGAAGACACTCATTATGCTAATTCATGTAAAGCACTGTAACAACTACCTAATTGTATGTTACAATAATATTATTGTAACATACAATGTAACCCATATGGGTTAGCTCAAAAAGTTAGAAAACTTAAAAAGGAGTAGGCAAGTTTAACTAGATAACATCGTATAAGATTTACAAAATATCAGCACATATTTATAATATATGAATCATCTGCAGAATGAGCGCCGGCGCCGGTTGCGGGTGCGGGTGAGAGGGCTGGAGGGGGGAGGGAAGGTTCGTGCGATAGAGGCGGCGGTAATCGCGCCTCGCCGCTCGCCGACGATATCGCTTATCGCCGACTTAGCTGCCGCTCCTGACACCCTTCCAGCGCATAAAACCACAGACAAATTGCCACCCCAACTATCACATAGTGACAAAGTAGCTTCTTTTGTGATGTGTACTACAAACATTAAGGGTCAGATAAAAATTGACAACATGCATTAAGGAGATAGCACAAGTTGTCCGACGCCGCTCATGTTTAGAATCTTAGGTTCAAAGTCGATTTACGTAATAAAAGAGCTTTACTACTTGAATTTTTGTAGTACATGAAGGTAAGTACGGCATATTTTTGATGAACAGTGTTCTAATAAACTTGTACAATAGTTATCCAATTGATTCAATAGTAAAAAAAAAGGAAAGTGGTTATTCAGTAGATTAAAAAAAGGTCGTAGTTTGTGTCCCAACCCATGTAACACGACCATGCTGTCGTAAAATTTTCAATTTATATCTGAGCTAAATCAAAATAATCTCTGTTAGGTGAGCACTAAAGAAGTTCGATGAAGTTTTACGTTGATAGTTTATTTTCTAAGATAGTGGACGCCTCGCGGAACGCAGGTGTGACCTCTAGTCAAGGCTAAGTTAAGGATAACGCGCCCCGTCCGGTAACGCTTCCGGGCGCGGCGAGATACGCGGAGGCTGCGGATGTCCCCCTCGGCCCCTGTCCCCCGACCCGGCCCTGACCCACTTGCGGGCGCGAGTGTACGCAGCTCGGTCGGTGAGTCGGTGACGGTGCACACTCACGGTTTTGGCACAGTATAATCTTACAGTAAGCTATCTACATACAAACGTGCCACTCTCGGTTTGAATGTGTGCGTGCGCGTCGCGCGCCGTGTCGCGATATCACGCACACGCAATTTCACGCACACGCTAGCATAAAATAGGGAGGCATAGGGAGGCAGCATACGGACGGGCTGTGCCGCGTGTCTGTGTGCACGCTAGGCTAATAACTCGGCGGGCGGCCTTAGATAGCCTACTGTAAGATTATACTGTGGTTTTGGCCCGCGCTCAAGTAGCGCACTACGCTGATTCATGCCGCGAGTTGACGCCCATTGTTGTGCACCGAGCCTACTGAACTTGACATGTAAATACAGCGGCTGTCGCGAAACAACAGCCCCCACCCGCGCCCACCGGGCCCTCCTGCGTTTCGCAAATCATCCGGAAAAAATAAATCATACAATTTAGCTTCGGCAAACTACTTTTAAACAGCAAACGAAAATCGAATGATTTCGTAATAAACACGTAGAAACATGAAAGAAATACAGTCATCATAATTGACAGTCATTGTACTAATCAGCAATTGGTATTACTGAAAAGCCAAGGAACTGCGCTTCAACTTGTCTATAATAAAGAAGCATCGGTGCTTTAGGCGGTGTGTCCAGCTGATGGTCTTTCGAGAGATATGAAACCCAGCCTTGTCACTGACTGTACGATCATAAAATCACATTATGAAGAAACAGTCGTCAGTAGCTTTGCCGACTTGCTTTTAAATAGAAAAAACACATTTAGCATAGTAGAGCCTCTTAAGTCTTTTCAGTTGACGTTGCGGGTTCGATTTTCAAACCACCGTCAAAATTGTATTGTTGTAATTGTATTGCTTTGGCAGAAATTTCAGTAATGTGGTCGTTTATTTAATATAATGTATGTATAGCTTTACAAATTCAATTATACCTACTCAAATCATTTCATGCTGATAATTGTGTAGGCTCAAACCAAAACTACGCTCTTAATTGGTTGTTAATTGCTGAATTCAGGACATGATGGCCCATATACGAGTATGTTTACAACCGCAGGATTCACATTTAATTGCATATAGAATTAGAATAATAACTATCTATTAAGTTATTTTTATCAGTCTTGGCTTTGATACCAATGATTCATAAAGGTCAGTTCCCAGATATGTTTTATACAATAAACTACGAGAAATAGAAAACTTTGAAAAAACTTCGTAGTAATGGATAATATAGGTACACGAAGATTATTTGCCAATAACCTTCATATGATTATTCTAAGCCTGTCAAGAAAAGTGTAGACCTTATTCAAAGGAGAGCTAACGGGTAGTTTCCAACCCAGCGCAACGCAAGTGATGCACTAACATGTAAATACTCACACTAGAAAGTATTTTCTTTCAAGGAAATTAGGTCGTCGAAGTGCATTTGTGTCGGCGCGGCGTCCCGAAGCCGCCCGGCGGGCTCCCGCTGCGATTCCGTACGAACGTCGCCATTATACGTATTAGCCATATAGTTATTTTTTGTACTTACCCTGCTTGTCTTGAACCATGTTCAATTACTGCACTTAGGGGGTTTACACTCAGCGAATTTTGCCATAGCTACTTTTACAACATTGTGGGCATGATGCCAAATCTGAGTATTCAATGGTTGAGACAAAAAAACTCCCTTTGGACATTATATTAAACTACAGAAACAACTACGAACGAAAAAATATTTCAACAAATAAGCCAAGAAATGAAAGAAAACATAGACCGCGAGTTGAAACCACAAAATTGGTTTATTTCAATTTGCAAAAAACGTTGCTAACTAAAATAAATTAATTTCATCAAACTGACTCCGCTGTAGCAGTCACATTTTAAAATAAGAATAGATTTTCCGATCTTCTGGCGATATCTGGTGAAATATCTGGAATTTGGCAAATGATTATTCGGCGAAATAAATTTCTGCGAAATGTTAGTTTGCAAAGTGAAACATGGGCAAAACGTTCTTTGGGAAATGGATATTGGCCAAACACCTTTCAGCGAGAAGGCAGCATACCTACAGCATCAGCTTGAAGTCACATGATAAAAACAATCTTTATTTTTTTCTTAACCATAAAATGAAACAGATTAAAAATAATGTTTTATAATATTTACGCGAACACTAAAACATCACAATAAAATAATTTTACGGATTCTACTCGCGGTCTTATATTTTCTTTCATTCTCTAACCCGACGTTTCGACTAATTCACAGCAGCCGGGAAAAAACTTGTGGTGTGGTAAGGTGGTAACATAAACACGAAATAAAAATAACGCTTTTGGGAAGAGCCACAAAAATATTCCTGATAATAATCTTGTGAATAGTCTCTCCTGAACAGTAAGTAACTGTATGTCAAGGTTCCGCAATTTGAGCTATGGGTAGTGTGTCTTGTGAATTTGAGATCTTTCATCCATTACCTTATCCGATTACCTTTGTAGCTGCCTATTTTTATAATACTCTAATCTTCCTTACTTAAAGAATATTTTTCCTTTAAGTAGGGAAACTGCTGGGTATAGAAGGCGAAAATTGGGAACTATTGTTTATTCGAAGCGTAATTTGTTTTAAATTAAAAATCACTATTCATGATTAGTAATTAATTTACTATTCAATTTAGTGTTCTCTGGAGTTATACAATAAAGTAACGGCCTCAAAGTAGACAGAAACGGGTCTTTTTTCATTTAGCATTATTCAACTACCAATTAACCTTTTACTCAAAACTATTAAAATATTTAAAAAGAAAAGAGTGGCAGTATCAATTTGAAAAAAAATAATGTCTTGGCAACTAATGTGGCTTGAACAGAGTGAGACGTCGCGGTGAACACAGGCCAGCGTGTTCCGCCTGCTCTGTTGTCAAGGCTTGTGAGTAAGGCGAGGGTCGTCGCTTTCGGAAGTTAAGTTGCGAGCGATTGCTGCGACGCACCCAATAGTTCGAATAGGCCAATACCGGCGTTTCCTCCTCGGCGTCCTGGCACGCACATTGTTCGCGGACACAATGCGACACTCTGCCACTGAGCGTTATTGGAAACGGAACCAGTAATCATGTGATAAAGGCAGGTATTCATTGAGAAGCATCTTCATAGGCCGTTACCATAATTTGGTGCGATTATTCATTTAAGCCCTACTGTAGAAGGGCCTAAAGTGCAATAAGCAAATTTTGGTCAAGTTATCTTATTCACATTGACATGAATGGTATAATTCAATAAAATAGTTGAAGGATTGAGATATACTAAAGTAGCAAGAATGGAATGCCAATCTACATATACAATTTCGACACTAATAAGCTGTGAGCATTTTGTAGAACACTGACAATGATCAAAGCATGTAACAGCAATGTAAGCATAAGTTATTTTGTCTTATCATTTTTTGTTGAAATAAACGAAAATAACATTAAATTGGTATAGAAAATTGACGACGGAAACACAATATAGTTCTCTCCTACGATGGGTCGTGTAGCCTTCAGCGAGCGTTAAAAACGGTGGGTTTTGTAAATAATATTCAGTACACAAGCGTGTACAATGCCGCCGCCTAAACAAACCCGTCCTGTTCAAATAACTCGGTATAGCTTTATGTGTGTGGTCGAATGAGTACACGACCATAGTTTACGGCGCACTTACCGTGTTGATCTTAGTTGTCGGCCAAAAAAGGAGCAATCCTGTTGATACTTATTCAGAACCGGCGGATATTTATTTTACTTTCCATTAGTTGTTCAAATAGACATTTGAATCTTATTATACAGAGCACTGATGTGCGTATAATGTGATCATTATTTAACTATTATTCAAGATTCATTCATTTATTATTCAAGAGAAGTAGAAATAATGATCATATCATCATTTTAATTTAAAACAAAGACACGTTATTCAACTAATAAGTGATTAAACGTTTCAGCATTCAATGATTACAAAAAAAAAGTTTTTAAAGAACAAGCTTTATCTTAGTTTTCAGACTGAATTACTGACAAAGCTGTGTTAATTCCAGGGTACATTTCGTAATTACATACCATGTTAATAACGACGAAAACAACGCGGGAGTTTCCCTTCAAAGAGCAGGGAGGGATATAACGGTACGACATGAATTCGGTCTATTAAACATTTACAAAGAGTGATTTGTAAGCTGTGTTTACACACAAAGCACGGTCGGCCATTTGTGATTCCCGCAAAGCGTAAACTTTCTCCAAAATATAAATGTGTTGGCAGCAAGCGAGCGCGGACGAGGCCGCCCCACTTTCGGCCGGGTTACTTTGAGACCAGTGTCGATATGTAGAAGCTGGAATATTATAATGCACTAGGTAGCCAGCATTAGTCAAGTCGCAATGGTATAGCCAAACGGCGAACATAGAAAAAAAATTGAACTATTTCTTGCCAAATTCCATGGATGTAATGTCCCAGAAGGTGTCCCCATATTATACACGTTTGTAATGATTTACAAAAAACTGACAATTTATTGAGTCAAATGTACAATGATAAAAAAACCACTGCTGCAGGGCACTGAGCTCACATCTTCGCTTAAAGCGGATTTTTGGAGAGGTGTATTCAAGGCGATGATAAAGTTTGAAGTGAAGTGATAAACCTTATCTGTCAGATGTTATAAAGCCATCCTAGCCCTTATGGGTATGTTTCTGGGTACTGTACTAGCCTAAAAAAGTCATAAGACCTTGCTGCAATAATTAAACGTACTGAAATAAAATGTTCAGTGATTATTTTCAATCGTCGACATTATGCTATGGGTACCTTATATTATCATTTGTCATGTCTGAAGTCATTTAAAGATTCTGCCAAAGAAAAAGGAAACCTACCATCGCCGCCATAAAGCTTATAATATTACACTCCCAAAACCAAACATTTTTGACTTGTTAGTTGTACATTTTGATGTTCCCTCCACTTAGTAGACATGAGGTTTTGCCAAAAGGATCGAGCACAAGGATGGAACAAGGATAACACTACGCACTACCTGTCTTTTATAGGCGAATGCTACACGCAAGGTCCATGTTGTGATCCGTCAATATATACTGACGGATCAAGATATTTACCGACGTGTGGGGTAGTGTGTTGACGGATCACAATATTTATTGCCCGTGAAGAGTTTGCCACAGAGCGTATCATATTGGCTGAATACAATTAATTCTGCAGTCGACGAACTGAAGATAAGAAGTTTTGACATCAGATGTCATCAGATTCAGATTTGCCAAATAGTGTCATATTTTTGTTCAAGTTATTGTAAATGAATGTTTATTTTCGTGTATAACACATTTTATAGATGACTGGACAATAGCACTCTTGTGCTGTTGTGAAACAAAACATTTTTTACGAACATAAATTGTCCAGTGGAATTGTCTTCAGTGAAGTGTTTGTTTTGTTTAGCAGAATATCCTGCGAGACTGTTGTGGGTCCTCCAGCAATGATCCTGGCTCTGAGTTACGTGAAAAGCACTACTCCAAGAACATAAGGTTAGTGAGTTGACTAAATAAATGTTGTTTAGAGGTTGTAGTTAATATTGTTTTAGAATTGATTGTTGTTGAGATTCAGAGTGTAGTATGTTATAAGAGCTTAAAAAATAAATAAATTCCCCAGCCCCTGCATATTTTCATGAGCTCATTATGTACTAGTTTTGTGTCATAAGTTTGGGTACGAATTAATCGCTTTTCTTTAGTGTGACTATTTTCTAGGTATTCAATAACATACACATACAACTAGAAATGTTTTCTGTTGTCTCAATCGCCACCCTCATCAAATTCGGATTATAGCCATCACAAAACGGACTTTGTTTCGAAAGCTACTCTTATCACTCGGCCAAGTTATTTATTTTAAACTTTATTACAATGGACGGTGTTCTATTGAAATACGCCATTTCACTTTACTGTCCGAAATTTTACTAATTAAGAGTATTGTTCCACCATTACGCACAACATTTTGTAAATTAATAACAATGAAATTTAATTTATTTCGAACAAGACGCCACTTTCGGCTTGTTCTCAAATTGGGTATTCTTGCAAATATTTCATGTTGTTTTTATAAAAGCTCATTTACAGTAGGTATTAGTTTATAAACATCATGTTTTTATTTTATTTCTCATATGTTGCGGTGAAAGCCTCTCAAAAAACATTGAGTACACTATTTGAACCTAGCAAGAGGCGCTATATTTTTATTTATTTATTCTTCAGGAAACATACAGTATTTGAATTGTCTTCATTTATCTGCATTTTTATTATCATAATTATAGTTAAACAACAAGTTACTAAACATATCTACAAAGTACTAGACATATTATTGATGAAATATGCACTATCTTGACAGTGCCATCTAACAAATAAACTTTACTAGAGTAAAAACGGGGAAATTTACAATACCTACACTTTTCTTCAACAAACAAAACTGGATTAAATAAACTGATTCATTGAATAAAATCAATAATGCAATACATTCTAAGTAAGTAGTTTTGCTAGTAAATTTTAAAGTCAGCGACAGCTTCTCAAAATAACTGAGCACAGTAGCAAATATGCTACGATAAAATCGCGCGTAGCATGCTACGTGCTACGTGCCGTCGACTACGACGCGATCCGTATCTCCGTCTGCCGTCCCAGCGGACCAGCTGATTTTATCCGACAAAAGATATGAGTTCACTTTTGCACATCTAACTGTCGCGATGTCACGACGTCGCCGGGGCCACACTCCGACGACTTGCATTATTCTCTTTGGTACAATCACGACTGGTAAGATTTTGTGAGTGCATAAGTTTTAGCTTCAATCTCTGCAGTCTGAGCTGAGTAAGATAAACTTAGAACGCATAAACTGTCCGTAGTACAATGACTTCGAGATAAGTTTTGATTTAAGCGAGTTGAAAAGTAGTACTCATTATTTAAACTCTAACTACTGACTCTAAAGCTAGCTAGCTTTACATTAAAATTATATGATTCTGAAGTTAAATAGTACCAGTTAAACTCGATAATTCGCAGTCACCTTCAGTGGGCGTTAAGTGTAAAGTATTTTGGGGAGCGCAAAGGGTTAGTCATTGAAGTGAAGTGGAGCGCGGCGCTAACGAGAGGTCACTAGCAAACGCCAGCCACTGGCCAAGAGTCGGCGACCCCGCTTCACTTCACTTCACTTCACTTGCCACCAGTCCTCTGGGAAAAAATAACGAATTTTAACCGTTGTTGCCTTGTTGCGAGCTTACAATCGTTTAGTGTCTCCGTGATTATGACTTTCAAGTATTGATTTGAACTAGTTTTAAGTACATCTGAAAATCACGTTGACTACTTACTGATTGATAGTCTAATACATCATAATGCGCATTTTCTGATCTTAATATTTACACAGAAACTGATTTGACTCAAAGTGATGACTGTGTGAAGTGATCTTCGCTAGGTTTATGCCACAAAAACAAATATCAAACATGCATGTGTTTTATTTATTGGTAAATCGAGTATAAATTCCATTAAAACGACTGTAAACCCAATCTGAACTGTAAATGGTTTTAAAAATAGTTTAATCCCGTTTCAGTTGAAACAGAACAATAGCAAATATTGTTAAATATTCTATATCTGAGTGCGCTGGTGCATGCACAAAGCGGCACTCGGCAGTTTCACGGGCCGTGGTCGGCGCGGGCGCTGCGGGGCAGGCGCGGCTGACGGGGAGGGGGGGGGGAGCACCAACACGGCAGTAAAGGTTCACGGCGCACTTTGTCTGTGATTCGATTCGTTCGCAAATCGTTTTACGACTCGGCTCGTGAACGAGCTCAATTTGAGCGAATTGCACTCCGATACAACAGCATTCCTACCTATTGCTTATTTGTGCACGCCCGCAGGTATCGGAAAGCGAAGGCCTTGTCCGCAGTCGTTCGACCGTGACCTTGTGCAAATAGAATTGTAAAGGCGGTGTGTACTTACTAACTTTCTAAAGATATTTAATTACGAAAGAAAGAAGCCACTGAAAACATTTTGTTGATGATTTCTCATTCGTATTTAATCTCTCAAAGGAAATTACTAAGTTCTAAACAAATTAAAGTTACGAGATTACAAACAGAGATGAAACCAAAGTTGTAACTTGATGTCGGTTTTATGATGCTGTATCGTTGTAATTGCCATTTCGACATTTTGCAGGGATGAAGCCTACTGAAAGTGATATCGTAAAGAAAATTCAGTTGAACAGTATTTTTATTTTATCTTATCTAATAAAGTGTACTTCGGCTTAGTAAACAGCTGTTCTGTTTGAGTTTATTTTCACATACGAATAAAGTACTTTAACCAAGAGCAATTAGCTGAAATTGTTATCTGTTTGTAACAAAAGCATCTGGGCTTTAGCGTTTCTCTGTTCTTTTATCTAAGCATCTGTTAGAAATGCCTTTTCAAATCGAATGTGCGGATTATTCGCTGGGTACGTACAATGGCGGGACGATTCGGGGCCGTTCTGCTGGATATTATCCCCGTCACCCGCACGTCCCGTGGTGTAATGACACGTCCCGCTAAGAATAGCCGCTTTGTGGGCGAGCCCGGCTCCATTGTGGCTCGCTCCGACGCCGAGCCCGCGCTGGCGGAGCCGCTGCAGCGTCGTGGTGACGTCATGTCACTCCCAGCTGAGAGACGCTTCCAAACCGACGCTAAATCTGTTTTGAGTTAAGACACGTAGACGATATTCTATTCAATAATGAAATACTTTTTGTCCTGTATTATTTGTGCACTTGCTTACTCGCTCTGTCATATTCCCTTTGCTTGTAGGTTGTCTGGAAGAGATTGCTTTTAGCAATAAGACCACCTAAATTGTACATCAACGTATTCATGTTTTATTATCTGTAAATTATTTGTTACATGTGCAATAATGTATTTCTTATCTTATCTTATACTTATTTACTATCGTATTACTATAAAACCCTCAGAAATACAGCTTAGCACAAGTTTTTGACTCTTTAGAAAACTTGCGTTGAGTCTAACCCCAGCATTTCTAATAAATGCAAAACTATACGAATCGTGACATCAATAATAGAGAAAAGAAATAGGGAATACGAGTATCACGATAGTAACAGATGGCCGCAATATCAATACTTCGCTACAGCCTAAATTGGACCTCACATGGCGCAGAATGTAGGGCAACATCAGCGTCTGTGAGTTTGAAAGTGAATCAAAAACATGATGTCAAAAAAAAATTAAAACTTCTTAATACTTCCAGCCGTGGAATTGATTCCACTATATACCTAACATAAGACTCTAGAATTGTAATTTATCTAATGGAGCTCCACTGACTACATATTGAACATCTAAGATTCACGCCACTGTCACGCTGAGACGATAATTAGACAGGAGGAATGACTAATTAGACCCTTGGTTACTTAGCCCTGATAGCTTAGGAGATTACAGTCGCGCGAGCTCGCAGAGAAGTACCGTTTTAAAGGCATAACTTCTGTTATTTCACTTTAACTGTCTTGGCCTGGGCTAATAAAAGGATACTTATTCAATTTTATGCCCTACGATTTTATAGTGATGGCGCTACTTTTGCAATAAAGCGACCACATAGTCTTGTTCTGTGTTTTATCGTACTTTATTCTTACTTGAAAATCGCCAAAATCAATGATTAATTAAGAGTAAAAAGTGTATTTTGAATTGATTGCGTAAGGGGCTCATTGTCTTTAGCAGCCATGAAATATACAACAGCATACAGAGTACATAAAAATACCATAGTATTTTTTGTGTAGCTTGTTGTAGGTGGCTTTTATCCAGCTAAAGGTGATCTTTGATATCTTCACCAGGTTCTGCGTCTGCTGAAGTGAGGATTCTCCTCGCGTGCGCAACATTTTAATAGTTTCCATGGCCACAGGCGTCGGTGTTCATGTGCCCTGCCCTGCTCAATAGCACTTCTTCTTACTAGCTGAGAAACTCGGGCAACTTGAGGTCTTTTAAAGCTGCAGGGACTTTTTGAATGTAATACGACACCAGCGGCGGCGTGGACGCGGGTAATGAACCAGATTATCGCTAAATTAATTCAATTAACCAATCTCACCGTTATAAATTCGTTAGTAGCCGTCCACTGCTTCATTACTTTTGAATAATATTATGCTGTTACCATTTCCCAAACATTATTTTGGTAGCTTGTGTCAGCGGATTTGCGCCAGTGGATCTCCACTTTTTTCAATAAAAACTACCATTATTTCCACCTTTCAAACCTGAAAATCCATCTCTACACGTCATTGTAATAATATTTTCGTCGAAGTAATCTACAAATGGAACAACCTTTTGTTTTTAAAAACTATAATGATTTCTGTCATCAGTGTTACTGGTTCTGAAATTAAGCACCTTATATGTGTATGCCCTTGAAATTTCATTACTCCTTATTAACAATGTAGGAGAGGTTAAAATGAAAATTTTCCAGTCTGATTGGTCCCGTGACTCGCCGCTGTTGTCTCACTGATTCTCAATTCAGTGGCGTCGCTTATGTTTGAAGTTGTCCTGTTACCTGGAGCGACGATCAAAGCATTTCGGTGGTTGTACGCTCGCATCAAAGACGATTTCTCTTTGAATGAAGAAGGGGAACCGAATCCCAAACGTTATTGCTCTTGTTTTACCTGTTAAGTATTCGTGGCTCGTACACATATAGTACACACTACTAAGTAGAGACATTTAGAAATAAAGCTCTCTATTCCGTCTTTACATGCGGCAATGCATTGGTAAATACGTTCGTAAAAACGTGAAAGTTTTCAGGCTTATGCAGACTGTCTAACGATTCCCTCAACTCTAAAGAAGCAAAAACGTCTGAAAACATGTCGGTTTCGTCCAACATACTACGCAAACGCCTATGGTTGCGCGAAGTGTTCACCTCGTTATGTTTTTTTTTATAACATATCTTAAACAAACTTGAATACTATTCTTTTAGCTCTTCAGTTAGTATCCTTACTAACTGTTACTATAAACACCACTAGAAATGTATTATTACTAAACATATCTTAAACAAACTTGAATAATTATGAAAGCAAGAAATAATGTAGGTGTTTCTTTCTTCAACAGACAATTTCATTGTAATGGAGCGGGATTCCGAGTCGGTTCCCTATACATTTTACCCACTAATTTAAAAACAACGCATTTGATTATTGTTTAAGAAAGTTACGTAGTAGGTGAGTTGGCATAATCATGTCGAAATAAAAACGGCCGCCTGCAAAGCGTGTAGTATTAATTGAGCCCAATGCTATGAAAACCTCCAGCAGTGCGGTGCATTCTAAGAGCAATTGAGGAGTTACTACCTCGAAGGCAGTACTGATGAATACCTGGTGCAGGAGGGCAGTTAACAAGCACAATGCGCCCTCTAGCGGCCATTGTGTGTGAAGTGCGCTCGCGCTCGAGAGGCATCGAGTGCCCTCTCCCTCCCGCAGCCGCAGCCCCGCCTCGCTTTATGACGATCACCCAAAAAGGTTGTCGTTTTATTGCCACATGTCGAACGGTTCTTATCTGACCCGAGTTAAGTGACCGCTCCGATAGCTGTCTCGCACTTCATAGGGTTTGTGGGGGAGATTCGTGTTTGATATTTCAGATGTTAGATAAAATATTGGTTGGTTGAAGTGTATATTAGTAGTACCGCATGCTTTTACATAAAATTTAATATAATAAAAATAATTTGTCGATTGATAATACAAAAAGACAAAATTGGATAAAAAAAATGATTAGTGAATGAATAATAACTAAATAATAAAATATGATGCAGACTGTAAGGTTCCAGTGGATTCTTATGGCTGCGAATGATCTGAATAACTAAAATATATAAAAAATAAACCCAAAGCACAGTTAGAACGTTCATTTCGTTTGTACGTGAACGTGCGCAGAACACGCAAGCAGTTAAGGCCGACGATACGGCTCTGACACCACATTACATTATTATATTGGCAGGAGTCGGCTCCTCGGCCACAGAAGTAATAAAGAGGGATCACGAGCTGCCGATATTGGCGCCGAAAGGCTTCTGACGCTCACGGCGAAGCCCTCCGAATACCTTAAGCCGAACTTGATCGAAGCAATTACTGGCCAAGAGAACAAGTTAAAAGTGTCATTTCCAATAAATGCCGGTACGTGATAGAAGCTCATTATTTGTAGGTAGATATTTGGGAGGGTCGGATCATTAGGATATTATGGAGGTCTCCACACATCGGCTCTCGTGATCCAATAACGGCAATCTAATCAAGTAATATCCGCGTCGCTGCGGCCGCGGCTCCCAGCGCTTCGCTATTTGCGTCTGTCGGGCGTGAAAGCTAAAAACGGTCTCGGCTTTGATGTGCATAGGCTCTCAGCGTTAACTTAGTAGATTATGGCATACATAAAATGTAGGTTTTCTTGAGCCTTTCATAAAATGACGCGTAAAAACACTGAGCATGTTTTTCTCAACTCACGACAAGGTTTAATTTCCAGGCATAAAATAAGAGTTTTTCTTAAGCCATAAAATAATCGAAGATTTGATCTCTTCGATTTTTTTTAATTAACTGTATCTATATTCTAATTCTAAAGCTTAATAAACATTTCGAGCATGAGTGAACGTATATAAATCAAACCATGTTTTATAAGCAGGCATAGTTTGTCTTCAAATTATGTTCGTTGACTACGCCATCAAGAGCGTTATCGTGCTTGAATACATAAGTACACGTGAATACTTTAGTCGTTAAGAATCAACCAGAATTGATATCCAATCGAGTAGGCCTGCAGAAAATGTTACTAGCTGTCCCATTTGTTAGTGAATTCCAAACTAAGAAAACTCAAATAGGACAGGAAGGGAAACTAGCGCGAAGGACCGCATCGAGGTCGAACGAAGATTGATCACAGCCGACCCTTTGTTCCTCAGCAGAGCGACGAACTGTCCGAGACATCTCGATTAGCGTTATCGATGCACTGCCCCGCGATACATCAGCCCTAACACCCGGATATTACAGTTCAAATTGTATTATTTGTAAGCCCTTCCCATTTCTTGCTATCCATCTTTTTCCAAAGTACCGATGCAGAAAAATAATACATAGTTCTTCAGCTAGTTTAAGGGCGTTCAGTAAGCCAAAATTGGAGGTTATCAGTACGCAATTATGTTCAGTGTCATAATGAACTTCGAAGTTCAATTTACCTAAGTACTGTTTCATTCATAGGTATTTCTGAGTTTCCTAATTGTCAATGGCAATTGTGGTGCATATTTGAAAAATACTAATTAATTCATTATTCTTCTTTATAGCATTTTCAATTCAGTATCTTGACTAAAAAACCGAAAACGGCTTCAGGCGGGAATTGAACCCGTGGCTTTCGCAAATCGCTCGACTGCTCTTACCGTTGAGCTACCGAGACCATTACTGTAAATGGTCTGTAAGTACCGGTCGCATACTAATTAAGTGAAGGCTTAAACTGTTTAGTACCCATAAAAGTGTACTACTACGACCTATTGAATTAACAGTAACCAACGTTTTACAAATATCTCAATACTCTCCATGGAATCGAAACTTGCAAAACTAGTTGAAAGTTTTTATTCATTTCCTTACGCCTAACTACGCAACGCTGAGCAAGTTGCTTCGTGTACGGCTCCGACACGCGCTACTCGCGATCGCCTCTGTGCGGTCGCTACTCGGGCGAACCAGGGCGAGTTACTCGTGGCTCTTCATCGATACTGTAGACTTGTTTTTTTTTATATATTTGTATCCCTTCCTTTGTTTGGGGCCAATAAAAAACTTTTCTTTCTTTCTTTCTTTTCTTACAAACAGCCTATACCCGCTGCTGGGCTCAAACCTCACTTTAACTGTGAGACAGGCAAGGTAGTAATAAACTTTGCTGACAGTTTTTTTCCGGGCGTGTGTTACTTTAAGTACAGTGGCGATCGTTGCCGATCCACTGTTATTCATAATTGATAAACGGGTATAAATAACGCAAAAGGTATAGATCGGCTAAGCTGAAATGACGCGCCCCTCCACTGCATCTACGCTTGCAAGGAAGCACTCTGGTATGCGTAGACGCGGTGGAGGGGCGCGTCATTGCAGCTTCGACGATCTCTACTAGTTAACGTGGTGGCTGTGGAAGTAGCGGGAAGCGGGCAGAACCAGAAGCGGAGGCGGGAGCGGGAACTAGCTGCGCGACACGCGGTGGCTTCCGAAACCCGGTCACAGGCGCGACCCACTTTCTCTATTTAAAATAGAAATCAATGATCCGGGAGAAACGCTGTTCCTTTTGAGGATTAGCGACCGAATGATAGTGGAGTCAGCTGATAATCGGAATTACGCGTCAAACCTCCATTGCGGAAAACATTCAAAAGAGTTGTTAGTAGTGATTATACTCAAATAACAGCAAAAACAATTGCTAAAAATAAAATGTATATTAATTTTGCAGTGCAGAATTAAAACGGAGTGGGCACGGTGACTATTGCCGTCATGTTGGGCTAACACGCACGCCGCAGGTTAAGTTTACCTTTCAATCCTATCATGCCCTTACGACATAAATCGTCTGTATTTCTTTACTGTTGCTAAGTGGCTATGTTTGTGTTAGTTTTCAGGTATTGTAGTAAACGTTGCAGTTATTTAAGGAAGGAATTCAATTAGCATACTTTAACAGTCAATACTATAAGGATATTTACTTAAAATTCGAAACAATAGTTAATAATGTCCTGAAGATTTGCATGTTTACTTTGGGGTCAGCTATTTTAGCTGAACTGATGCAATTTTCAAGACATAATAGGTATAGTAGGTGATTAACGTACGAAAGAGATAATTTTATTAAATAGACAGAAACAAAGATAATTACTAATTATGCAATAATTATTAATCATTGATTTCTATAACAGTTTTAATGTCTTAATGTTTTATTGATACCGAAAAGGCATCTTCTAGTCGGAAGGCGCTAACATAGAGCGTAAAAATATCGTCACTCAAGAACAGGTAAGATTGTAGTTCAATTCCGGTATACTTTAGCGTAAAAGGAACTTCGAACCTCTTTTTTGTTTAGTCCAATTTAATTACCGGAACGAGAAACGGGAAAAACAATAATATTTTTTGCTAGGAACGAAAGAAACTTGGCACGCATCAGAAGGAAGTCAAGAAGTACGGTGTAATGACGAATTCAATTAGCGAGAAGGCTTAAAAGTGGCCGAATTGAATCCGCAGGGCGGGAGGCACAGTCGCGCGCAGTGTCGCGATATCACGCACACGCAATTTCACGCACACGCTAGCATACAATAGGGAGGCATAGGGAGGCGGCAGTACGGACGGGCTGTGCCGCGTGTCTGTGTGCACGCTAGGCTAATAACTCGGCGGGCGGCTTTAGATAGCCTACTGTATGGTTTATACTGTGCGGGAGGCGCCGCAAGAAATGCGGTAGAACTAATTTCCGGTCGGGACGGGACGGGGACGCGACGGGACCGGGACGATAAGGCGTGGGACTGACGATTACGTCTCAAGGCAATCATTTCAACTAAACAGATCTTGCAAAAATGTGCATTTGGTGCTTTTTTTTTTTTAAATTTGAACTAGGCAGTCATTTAACCACAATCTCGCCTGATGGAAAGTGATGATGTGGTCGATGGTGGTACATGTCTGCCTAGCAAGTGCCTATTCACTCTTTTCTTGAAGAGACCTAAGTTATATTTTTCCGTCATACTTTGTAGATGCGCCTTAAATTGCATACATTAATCCTATTTTTAAAACCCATTATGTAAAATGATTTTGAAATGAATTGAACTATTGATTACG
Source organism: Udea ferrugalis (assembly GCA_950022985.1). NCBI lineage: Eukaryota > Metazoa > Arthropoda > Insecta > Lepidoptera > Crambidae > Udea > Udea ferrugalis. The sequence goes on from OX465522.1 coordinate 108,407, forward strand.
TACAATCAGCATCAAAACTATTTGTGCTTAGAGTTGTCAAACGGTCAAGGTCTTTGTAGAATGACAAAGTCGTATGTGGCTTGAGGCGTTACTCAAATCTGAAATACTATTTTATTTCTGTGTTTTGACAGATTTGACACACATCATTCCAATGACGAGTGTCATACTGTCTCATCTCAAACAATGGGCTCGTCTGGGCTCAGCCTGTCCTGAGACTAGGTGAAACACGGTTCAGTAAAATATTACCAAAAGTTGAACTAAAATGCATTTGTTCAATTGCGTTGGTATTCTCGTAGTCTTAAAACACGTCATGTGCCCTGTGCACTACTCGCCGCACGTCGACCCGCTGCGCTCCGGGCGCTACAACGGCCCTCGTTTGGACACAGTAGTCAATTGATTTTGATTGCTGGACATGCTTGGTAAATCCGGCATTTTATGCTGTATGCCAATTGTCACATTTCAAGCTACTCAACTCTGAGTTTAAAACCAGCTACTGTTGACCTAGTTCAGCACTGTAGTTGATCCTTTAGACAGCAGAGCAAACGATAGTGGATGTTTTTTTTTTCAGAGTCTAACCCTTTGGGGTCTATTTTCTGTCACTTGACAAAAAAGTTAAGGCACAATCCGTCTTATTAACTGCAGTGCTTGTCAGATGATATTATTACTATGAAGACTTTGGTTCAAGGGCTATGTTTTTTTAAAAGAATATTTATTGTTAAAGTATGATAAGCTGACTGGATGTATTTTCTTAATGGAGAAAACGCTATGGGGAAATAATGCCATAGGCCAGTCTTTGGCAGACCTACTCGCGAGATTGCGTCCTGTGAAATACAGTCGGCCATTGCAAGCGAACCATTTATTCAATTTAACATAACAAACTGTCTTCCTCTGTTTTCCTATTTCTGTCTTTCAGAAATAAAACGGCGAATGTCTTATGCCTCGTCTATTTCATTCTTTGCAGTCCCTAGTCTGAACTTTTGAAAGTCCTAAAAAATCTCGCTGCCTTATCTATTCTTTTTGTATTTATAGTACTCGACTGCAAGCCGGACGGCACAGTTTTATTTCAACTTTTGAATTTGCTTGAGCTCACAAAGATGGTTTCAAATTAATTTCAGCACGGCAACTTCACCTGTTCCAGTGTTCGCATGATCGCGATACGAAAGCCTGTTTAATATATTTATAAGCGCTGGTGTTTCGTATCTCTCGGGCGAGGTTCATATTTTCGTTAATTCCGTGTGTGGTGTTCATCGTAACGAAAAACCGCGAAATGAGAAATTTTCCGCTTTAATAAAACCGTGAGTTCCTTGTTTGCGAGTTCTCCAAGATTCGGACAAAGTGAGCGTTGAGCCTCTGGAGCTCACTGCAGCGGAACGTACAACTGAGCTGCTAGTCGGGGAACTCACTCAAACTTATTTACGTCATCCAGTACACACTAGGATCGATCATACGTAGTATTTAATGAAATAATATAATATAATTAAGACGACACTTAGCTTTAGGTCCTATTGTTTGTAAATGATCAAAATTGTATGTGTGTTTGTCTTGTTGGTTGTCCTAATAAATAAGAATAAGAAGATACAATAATACATTGCTATTTATCAAGTCCTCATGAAACTATATTCTTATTAATAAAAAAATATGACCTGCCAATGCGCGAGTTGTAGGGCGGAAATTCCAGCCGACAATATGCAACTCTATCATGTCATCCTGTAATTACAATGACTTTCAGCAAAACGTCAATAACCTTTTTGATCTATCTATTAGCACACATCATTTTAATGTCTAGTGTACCTGGTACTTTGGTCAAGTACGTTTTTCCTGGTGCTTCTTTTAGATCACACAATACTAAATCCCTTAAGTTCCCAATGACCGGGTGAAAGGGTATTTTTCTGTTTGTTACAAATAATCGGTTTTATAAAACGCCTGTCAAGATAGATGTAGGCTTAGATGAAACAAATAAATAAAAACATTTTCCATTACTTGGTCTTTAAGAATTCGGAAACTGATCATTTCTGGCAATTACTCTATGACATAAGAAATTCGCAGGTGGATCTTGGACTATCTCGTTGCCTCTCTAAGACTGTGCACATGCAGCGAGTAATTACCCAACATGTATTAAAACTACACTTGGTATTTTTACCTGCCGTTCATGATGGAAATTCGCGTTTACACAAAGTCTGTGAGAAGCGAGCTTACGGCTTGGCGAATGGTAGAGCCTAGTATGCACTCATGCAACACCATGCAAAGGTATCACTCGCAAGGTACCCTGTACAACCAAGGGTGAGTCTTATTAAGTTATCATGGTAGCGATTAACAACCGAGTTATCGTACGATTCGGTAACTTTCATTTAATTTTAATAAATCGCTTGTTCAGCGAATGCGCTTCAATTTTGTATATGCTGAAGCCGATAGCATCTAGTATTTACTAAGAGAGTAATACAGACACCTCCGATATTAAAAATGGATTTAAAAATAACGAACTTACGATAACTGTGTTTTGAATCGCCCTCCAGGAGAGAAAAAACTTACGACATGTTTTCTAGCTGTACGACAGCTCTTAGCGAACTCTGGCTTCCTTCTATGCCAGCAAGAAAAAATATTTAAGAAAAAAACTACAGTTTCTCAAAGTACAGGCTTCGTTATTTCCTCTTGAGCTAAGATTTTACTTGTTTTATAAGAATCCCTTTTTTATAAACATTTACCTTAGGAATTATACCTAAAGTTTATAGTGCATAACTAAGCACAAAATGTTGGAAAACAGTTTGTTTTTTTGTGCTTGTGTCATGTGAAAAATCCACTTTAGCAACCTGGTTGCTAAGTGGATTTGTTTGTGTGGATGTAGTTTCAGAACATAGTCCGTCCAACAGAACTTGTACTCCCTTGATTTTGCAAGACTCCGTGCCAGAATATCAGCTGCCGTTACCAGCCGCCTTTTGCCGATAGCTGCTCTGTAACAAAGATAGGACTATCTTCCTGTCCATGTAAGCCAAAATATTTAGCTCCTTCCAAAGCTTATCTCTGCCGTCGCAGGACGCCAACACTATCTCACCAGTGTTATAGCTGTGGTTTTTTCATAGTATAAGAAGACGTGTTTCAATTACAGGTAGTGAGTTACTGAATGTGTTTTATACCCTAAAAACATTTAAACGCTTCTAGCGTTCTGACTGGCAACCATAGCAAAGGGATAGGTTTTATGCTTATTGGTACATTATTTTTTATACCTTCTCATAGCTATAGACTTGAGAAAGGACAATGCAAAACTTGTCATTGTTTTTGGGCCCAAAAAAAGAAAAGTCATTGTACAGAGTTCAGATTTATTATACGTGAAGATTACAGATTGATTACAGTACAGTACAGATTTATTGTACGTAAGACCACACACAAACCATCAACTTTTAATATGATGACATCAAAATCGGTGCCAGGGAGAAAAAGATAATCTAGAACGAGATTATACCATTGCACTATTTATTTTTTCACCGGGACCAATTTTGTCGACGCCGTATTTAAAGATAAAGATGTTTATTGGATCTACATCCTAGTATATGGTCCAAATCTGTGCAACTTATCTGTTATTAGGCCCAGTCTTTTGCATTGTCCTTTCCAAACAATACTTAAGTTCTTTTGTTTGTAAAATTGTACATAACGTGTATCGGAACGTCACTAAGTGAAAAGTTTTTATTCGGAAACCCGGGGGCAGTCTCATGCATTTATGTTTATTCTGCATTCATTGTGTTCCTTTAATCGATTCCACCCGACCGTAATTTTTGGCAAGCGCTCCGAGAACGGAGATTATCCTTCCTGTTGTGCTGTGTATTGTTTTGAGTTGGTTTGTGTCTATGTCAAATATTTCGCTCGATCGCATGCGGCACCGGCCGCTTTCTCCAGCCTCAATACGGCATCACCGGTGCGCCCAAGACGGGCGTTGAAGGTTTGTGGACTTGGTTATCACATTTTCTCAACAGATAACAAAGTAAAGTTTTAAGAAAGTATAGATATTTTGGTCAAACTTCATGTTAGATAGTTTGTTTCTTTAATTCAACATAAAATAACATACAATTTCAAGTTTTAACGGTACGAAATACCACATACTAATAAATAAAAGAAAATATAAGCCTTTTATTATTTCAAATAATAAAACTAATGATATTATTACGACGTTCATAATAAGGACTTAATAACTAAGGGAATATGTTTTTAACCTTTACTAAATTATTTTTCGAAGCTTTTCCTGTAAATAAAAAAAATATGTTTCAGTAATAATAAACAACTTAATGCAAAGTTACTCGTAAATTGAACAGTGAGAAAACTAAGCCTCTTGTACCGTCTCCCGGGAGCGAGGCAACGAAACGACAAGGGTTATACTTGTGGCGAAATTTAGCGCTAGTTTTGTCGGAGTTTACTCAACTAAGTAATGTGCAATGAAACGGCTCGTTACACTCTAAAATATTGTTATGTTGTCAAACGGGGCTGTGACTAGCTCGCGGGAACGTTGTAACAGGTTTATTGGCCTACTAGCTGCTGCCTTCGGCTTCTACTGCGTCGAGCTGGCCTTTTAAACTGTTTTAAACCCGATTTAGACTGTTTTACAACGGGTTAGAAGAGTTTTGTATTTAAGTATTTTATTTACACAGCTCAACTACATCAGCATAAATATTTCGAGGTAGAGAGAAACTGTGTCCACTGTTGAAAAAATATTGTGAACATTTTCCCCGCATCTTACTTGAAAAAGGAAGGAAGGAAGGTTACTTCACTTGAAAAAGGAAGGTCCTTTTTCAAGTGAAGTAACTAAACAAAGTTACATGAAATTAAGTTGAAATTCCTAAAGAAAACCAGAAAAAGACATTTGGTCATGTTGGCATCAGGCAGGACTTGAACCCGCATCTTTCGCAAGCCGGGCGACTGCACTTCCAATTATGCTACCGAGACCATTAACAGACCGGCCGAATCTTTCTGGTATATTTTACCCTATGAGCCAGGGTGATTTCATCAATGTTATAGGCGTCCACCTCTAACACTCGGAAGAAATATTTTTTCCAAATATTTAACTCCCGATTAAGATGAAAAAGCTATTACTATATTTTATTATTGTTTTTAGCATTTTCCATGCAGTATCTTTCTAAAGAAAACCAGAAAAAGACATTTGGTCATGTTGGCATCAGGCAGGACTTGAACCCGCATCTTTCGCAAGCCGGGCGACTGCACTTCCAATTATGCTACCGAGACCATTAACAGACCGGCCGAATCTTGCATCGAAATCTGCATGGAAAATGCTAAAAACAATAATAAAATATAGTAATAGCTTTTTCATCTTAATCGGGAGTTAAATATTTGGAAAAAATATTTCTTCCGAGTGTTAGAGGTGGACGCCTATAACATTGATGAAATCACCCTGGCTCATAGGGTAAAATATACCAGAAAGATTCGGCCGGTCTGTTAATGGTCTCGGTAGCATAATTGGAAGTGCAGTCGCCCGGCTTGCGAAAGATGCGGGTTCAAGTCCTGCCTGATGCCAACATGACCAAATGTCTTTTTCTGGTTTTCTTTAGAAAGATACTGCATGGAAAATGCTAAAAACAATAATAAAATATTAAGTTGAAATTTATTATTAAAAGGGTTTTTTTGTAGTTACTTTTGTTTTGAGTTGTACGTCACACACAATTGATTACTCAAAAATATTACATGTTCATTTTGATCACTTTTACCTAAACTCGTTGTTAAATTTTGCGTAGATAAACAAATAGGCATAAAAACGTATCGATATAGCAATTAAATGAATAATGTGTTTTTTTAAAATTAAGATATGGTCAGCCATATGGAAAAAGTATATAATGTATTGTGCTGATTGGTATGATCATGAATATAAAACGTCTTTGCGAAACAGCTTACGCGCAAGGCTACGTTCTTCTTCTTTGCAACAGCACAGACTTGTTCTCACAGCATCACGCCACCCTCTCTGGGTACCTAACTAACCAGCTGAAACATGGCGCCATCTTTCTGAAGCCTAACCTCCTTATTCATAAAAACGAACGCATCGCTAAAACATAGTTTAAACAATTGACGTGTTGTCACTTACTCGCAAATAGCGGCAGCAACAAGATTAACAGTGAAAAGAACGAAAGAAAGAAACAAATTTTTATTTGACATTAAACTTAGTATCAACCAAGCGATTAGTTACAAAGCGATACAAAAGTTATAGTGTTGTTGAATAGCTGTTTAAGTTTTTATGAATAAGGGGTGTAAGTAGGTATCTGCATCCTAACAGATCGCTCCATTACGGGCGTACCCTTTATACCTCGCTTCAAACGGCCGGCCTGTGTACGCCTTAATTCGCCATAAGACCGCAGTTTAATTGCAATTAAGCCGTTCAATTTGAGCGTTATCGCAAAATGTCCTTTTAAATTACTTTGATGATTGTTGTCTTTGTGTATATTCAATGCCGAAAGATCCGCGTCGGCCGCTCAGCGAGGAGCATTACAGCTCGCCAGCTCGTCTATTATTTAGGCTGCTTAAGACCGAGGCCCGCGGCTTTCACTTACACTCTTCCGTCTTATTTATTCACCCAGTTTTCCTTTTACATATTAATGTAACTCTCGAGCGGCCTTATGAGATATGCATTGTAATTATTAGGCTTTAAAACGAGTGAGCAGCGTAATAATAATAATTTCAGAAGCGCTTCGGGCGCTGCTGCTGTATAATCTGTGTTTATGAGCAGCCAGCGAAGGAGCGATGGGACAGTTCAGTTTACGGCGAACCGAGCGCCCGTACACAACATCATTCACGGTACTAGCATTAGTTATATTATCTACCTACTTGTTCAGCGGAGCAATGAGAGTAACTGCCGGGTCTTTTATGTAGAAATCCCTCCAACTGTTTAATATTTTATCCTACTACAGGTTGAAATGAAAATTTGTCGCCATGTGTAGAAACCACTCAGTACTTTTTCCAATATTATTTATGCTATATTAATTGCGGCAATTTCAGTGCAATTAATTTTAATGCATTGATACACACAGAGTTTGTCGTTAAATGTAATGAGTACCTAGTGTTAATTTGATCAACTCATAATATGACAACTGGCTGTATAGTTTACTATCTTTGTGTGCGCATAACGACTGCAGAATGAGTGAGCACTTCCATATCGTATTAACTTCATTGTGACTCTTCTATGGCTCATTTGACTCATTTGGTATACATTCGACGATTCCTAAATATAACAATTTTTGAAAGACAAGTTAAAGACACGGCCTCTTTAGTTAGATTATACGCAAGGAAAGCCAAGCACAAGAATCCCATTTGCATCGGTAGGAGGGCTATTGTGTAGAACATTCAAAGCAAAAGTCTCGTAATATATTAAATGAACATATTTACAATACAATATCTATTCACGATGTGTCCCAAATCGGGTAGCCAGAGTATAACTGACTGAATTATAAAATAAAATAAAGTCAGTGTTTCGGCCAGAATCTAACTCGGAACCTTTTAAGCCAGAGCGCAGCCGGAGAGGTCCTTAACCACTGGGCCGAAGCTCTGCGAAACGAATGTTTTGATGTCAAGAATTCGTCCACTAAAACAGGTCGTAACCACTCGCTGGTTTCACATGAAACTTGGCACAAGGAATGCGGGCGCAGTAGTTTTGCGTCGCGGGGTTTACGACGGATCGTGTGGGTTATCGTAATTCTGCCCACGACGCCTTCAGGAGCCGGTAATGCATATATGCAGATGTCTCGGTGACTGCGAGTTATGGCGCCAGGAGTCGGGGTCAAGGCTGCCGAGGAGTCGTTATTAGAAGGGGGAGCGAAGGCCGCGAAGGGGAAATATAAGGAAACAAATCCGCAGGACCTTCGCTGTAATCCGTATCCATTTGTAAAGGGATATTATCTACCGTAATTCACTTTTAGTTGGTGCCTCGTTCTTTTGCCTTCCTTTGAATCTTATTCGTAATCTTCACATTTGTTTTCCTGCGAGAGCAAAAAGCATATTCCCGTACTATTTTGTTATATCCCTGCTCTTTAAACTCGTCTATTTCAATTATAATGAAACCGTACTTAACTTTTATAAACGACGCTAAAGGTACTCACTTGGGACTGAAATATATATTTTTCCACTTCGCTAACCCTCTAAAACATTATTAAAGTAAACTTTCGGGTTATGTTTTCTTATTTTCTACGCTTTTCGTTTTATTACATTTCGAGCACTTTTAAAACTTATTTGTGTTGGGATGTTACTTTGGGAAGCCTTTCTTTTTTCGTTTATTTTATTTCTTTACCGAGCGGACAAGCCCTTCAAATTAATGCTTGTTTTTCAGCGATATCGTGTTTTTTGAATATTTAAGAAAGAATAATGATGAAAGGACATGAAAAAAAAACAACTTTAATAGCAGTTGGCCAAATCGATTGCTGGATGGTCAGTCATTAAAAGAAAAAACTACTATACTACACTTTTTCAATAAGGACTTTCAATAAAGGTGCAGCATAATGTCATTTTAAGTTTCTTCTTAGAAAATCCTGTTAATTTACTGCACCTAAAATTCTCTTGGTACATTACAATACATTACCTTGGTAACAAATCTTTTATTATTTTATGCTGCATAAGACGGCTGTTGCCGTCCTGAAGTGAATATCCCACACAATGAAGTGACATCAGTTATCTTGCGGTCGTGACGGCTCGCTGTCTCGTGTCGTGTGTCGCGCGTCATTTGTCGCATGTCGACAGTCGTTTGTCGCACGCCATCTGCGACAGTTATCGCTACGCGACATGCGCTTGTAGACGATACTAACAGAATTGTTTGAATTGATATTAACAAATTGTCATTACCAACGTTTTTTATTTTTATTTGGGATATATAAAGGTTAAATTTTAATCTCAATCAATACAGATAACACAAGTTTCTGTTGAAAGTACAAATATTTTCTCGTACACAGCTTCTTGCAAACTTAAACATACAGAAAATGAACTTGCAATATGGTTAAGTTTTTTTACACTAAGTATCGGTTCTAGTTTGAGATAAATGGCCTGATGCATTACTATCGTAGACTAGAAAAGATAGACCATTAAAAGTCGATAAAATGAAAACAAACTCTGATGAGGAACCCGCCTGATGTCCTGATTTATGATCCAAGCGTCTAAAAATTTTACAGCTAGTGCCGGGAATTTCTTCTGAAAACACCTTCAGGGAATCTGAACATATAATGCATAATCTTAACGTTTTATACTTCACTTACAGACGAAGATAAAAACCTTTTTTTTTTTGCAAAAAACACAACTCGTACAGCAGCATCAAAATGATAAGTGTGTCAGGGCCAGCCAATATGTCTGAAATATGTAAATAGTGTTACTCTCGTTGTAGATTCTAGTTACGACAAATGCGTCAACCATGTCAATAGTATAGAAATTGCTTTTGTCAAACCGACCATACCTTTTTACCACTCTGCTGTTAGCACACGTAATTTTGATGCTGATGTTGGGTGCTTGAATTTTTTCAACTGTAACAGCTCGAAGCACCAGTTAAAAAAAACAAATGTATCCACTTTGATGACCATCAAGAGCTACTTATGTATTTAGTAATTGCTTTAGAATGTTAATTGGTGCATGAATATTTGTCTTGCTTGGCTGTACTGCACAATTTGATTCTAAAGGAATACCTATTGCGAAACGTATCTCCATTGTTAAATCTTAAGTCCGCACTTCACATTGCATCTTGATAAAAATTATGAGTGAGACATCGTAGGCACAGTATACCCAGTTTGTCATCTTCCATACAAACGCAACGAGCGCAGCTTGCTTGTGAGCGCGGCCGAGCCGTCTCGTACGTACGCGTCGTCACACGCACACACTGACGATTTCCTTGATTTTAACGATACTTCATTCGCGGCACTCGCCATCGGGCCGAAAGAAAGTCCGCTCGCACATGTGTGTCGCGCCGCTGCCGCTCGCGTAGAAATTAAAAGCGACAGCCCTACATGTTTAGGCATTATCGCTCGCTCGGCGGCCAAGTTGCCCTACTTGTTTTCCTTTACTACGTCATACTTTTGCAAGTATGCGCACGAAGACGGCCCAGGTCACGTCCGGCTCCGGGCTAATGCCGCGTTTGTTCCCGGAGTGCGCCGGATCAGTCCTCTCCTCTCTCCTCTCTCTGCTCAAACGTCACGCATCTCCGCACAGATGCTAACTATGAACTTTGTAGTCCTGAAGTGGCTAACATACATCCGCAACTTAAATGTGTTTCAGGCCACGCGGAGGACTCTTACAACTTTTTTCCAACTGGGGTAGTCAAAGGCAAGTTGACTGTCATCTGGTGGTCGGCATGCTTTTCTGCAATTGCTATACATAGGCCTCTTACATAGTTTTTTCGTCATTTAGGGTGTGTCACCACGCTTGGCAGGTGAGATGGCAACCGCAAGATTCTCTCATCAGAGCTCATCAGTCATCTTAGAGCCATCTCACCAAATATTGGTCATCCGTAGAGACCCAACCTGATGTTACGCTTGGAGGTGTGATAAGTTTCCCATTCCGAGATCATTTAAAGTTCCTTAACCTTGAACTCCTGCAAAAATATTACGAAATTTAAAAGATCTCTTACTGTTTTGAAATTGTATTTTTTTCAATACGAACTTTATTGTTGTGTACACTCGTGCCTTCAAAGGTAACATAAGCTGTACTTACGAGCAGATGCCCTGCTCGAAGTAATACGCTTGACATCTTTTTTTGTGAAAACGTGAATTCAAAAGGAAGATTAGGTACGCCCGTCTCACGATAACGTTGTAAACAATTTTCGTTTGAAAAAACATGAAACGTACTCATAATAATGTTACGGCCGATATCTCAAAGCGTATACTTTTGCCATGACATTCCACGTTTTGTACTCTCTTTAACATAAGAAACCAGCCCGAATGTCCAGAAAAATCCGGCCACAACAATATCCAAATCCGATTATACTCGAAAGTGAGCAGGGAAATAGGTTAGAAAATTCTCAAAAAACGTATTATTCAAGCCACGTGTTTGAGGAGCGTTTTATGAGCCCGCGATAACGTACTCGGAGGGTTGTAAGCTTGTACGCCATGTCGTTATGTAGTTTGCTACTGCGCTCAACGCTGAGTCCTGCTTCATTAACATCACGTTAGTGCTATTTGTTATTAATGAAGTGTTGTGACACACTATGTAGACATTCAAACACTTTGACTTGCCACTTAAAATGGTTAAAAGATCATAAACCAGGTCTTTTAGCACGATACAATCTGTCAAAGTTAGTACATTATATCAAAACTTGTCATTGCTTAAATGTTAGTACTTACGTAGGTAATTATTAAGAATTTTATTAATTCTTTAATATATATATAAATATCCCTAATGGGGTAGTCAGTAACACATAATTGTTGCTATCGGAACATTCAGAAGTCCGCATTTGAACCCATCGTAGTAAAGGGCGAGCCTACCGCTGTTACCGGGGCTGCTTGAGTTGTTTATCGGTGTTTTATATCAGAGAGAGAGGAGACAGAGTAGATGTCCCGGCCAATTTGAAATTCGCGACCTCGGGATCCGAGGTAGTGTTTAATCATTGGGCCACCAGCCTCTCTGAAAATAAAACTTGATAAAAACTGTCGACATGTCACATCTTCATGCCTTATCGTATCTAGATGTACGTATTGCATTGTTTCTACACGAAGCTAAGCGCATAGAGAAGTTCGAATTGGCAGTTATTTGTTCACCGCAATCGGCAGGGATTCGGATTTGGAACAAAGAGGCGAAAAGGCGGGCATCTGAGTGTGGGTAGGTGCAGTTGGAGCCGCGCCATGCCGGTGCCGGACCGATGCGGTGCCACCTGAGCGGCGCGGGTCCAATGGCCAGCACGGCACGAGCTCTGGCCGACGGGTTAGCGACGATACACGAACGACAGAGATTCAGTTATGAATACCGATTTTGGCCTGAGATTAATGCCATGTCCGAATTTTAAATGGTCTGTTTACTTCTTCTGAATAACATTAATAAATCCAAAATCCGGCTAAAGATTACATGCCTAGAAACAATGTCTTGTTGCATACAAGACATTGTTTCTAGGCATGTAATAACCCCCAAAATAGGTTTATAGATCTTTATTTTCTATCTTGCCGGTGTTGGTACGCTTAATGAATATACATCTGAGGCTCATGTTGTGTAGGTTTACGCAGGTTTACGTGGTAGAAAGCATACCCCTGCCACCGTCAGTGAACACAGCGTCTAACATCGTGTCTGGTGCTGTGCCTTCGCCCGCGATGTCACTGCATTTTTATAAAGTCATAAGACGTGGTGGCAAAACTAACCCCTGTCACCGTGCCTATTGCCATCACGAAGTCAGGCTAGTGACCCCGGTGTCCGACATTGTGGCTAGTGCTGTGCTAACAGCCGTGTCGTCACTGCCCCTCGCCGGTGCCGGACAGCCAACGGACACCCGCCCGATCGACTGCGCCCTCACGCGTCAGCGACATCTTGTTTGTCCCGCAAACGACCCGCTGCTGCATTGCAACTTTTTGTTTACTCCAATGTTATAGTATGTGGAGCCTTGGATGAGAATACTACCGAAACCTTATTGCAATTTTTTGATGATAGAGTGATGTTTCATCTCTAATCCCTTAAGGTGAGAATCGGTTTTAGCTCTAACACACAAAAAGCTGTATCTTCAATTTTGGCTGAGACGCTGGGCAAGACACTTATTGTAAACAAAATTTAAATAGGAGACGAGAGCAGAGAGCGGCTAAGTATGTAAGTGCATTTAACGCAACGTTACACGTTGTAAAGTCAGAGCTTGGCAAGATTCTCAGACATAACGGCTGCTATCAATTTCAAAATAACTAGTTTTATCAGGTAAAGATTTACTATATCCTGTATATATTTTTTGAGAAACGAACTTTCCTACAACCTGGTCTGTCTTTTAATGTCACAAGTTTTAACGTTAACTGAACAGAATCGTAAACGCCAACGCCATTTGTTAGCACGCGTGCCGTTTGTATAAGAAAGTTAATGTGTAATGAGCCCGCAAAGGCATTTGTCGAAGTTTCCCAATATGTCTCGGCGTGTCATTAAACACGGGTGGTGGCAGCGGCGTGGGGTTAGCGGGGAAGGAACTGGGGTGGGGGGGAGCCAAGATGACAATTAAGCGAAGAGTTGGTTCAATCAAGGAGTCGCACGAAGTCATTACGGCTGATAGCGGCAGTGACGCGCGGTAATGGGGTATCAATCACAGATACCTACGGCTGCCGAGGAACGCCTATTAAAACAACAACTGCTCCTATTGGAATCGGCGCTCGTTTGTTAGCGCCGCGCCGCGTGGGCGGGCATGGCTCCCATCGCGCGGATTGTAATCAGAAGCTAGATTTAAAACTATTCTTTGTCCTGAGTAATTGATGAAGCAAAACAACAGCCTTTATACGTCACACTCCACCCACAGGCTTGCCGAGCTCGGTTCTCTCTGATTAATTCGCTTTGTCTGATTCCAATGCATCATAAAATAATATTGAATTCCTTAGTTAAGTTAAAATCCTAAGCGAATGGAGTAAATAACTGCCATCTTATGTTTTCGAAAACGAATATTAATAAATCTCAAAATATTCCTAGTCGCCAACAGACCACGTCGACATAGTACCTATTTGTTGTTTGTCATTATTTTCATTGAACTGTCTTATGACAGTTCAATGAAAATAATGACTGTCATAAGACAGTTCAATGAAAATAATGACAAACAACATGACAATAACAGATCAACGTCTGTTGGGACCCACTACATCAACACTATTCATTTGGGGTGGTCACAGGTCCAATACTTTGTCCTGGCGTGCGGGATTTAACATCAGTTTTATTGTTACCGGTCCACTGAGCGACGGGCACTTTGGTGCAAAACCGGCTCTAATAAAAAGGAATGCCGTAAAGCAAGAGAGAGGGTAGTAAGGTAGTTTGAAAACGTAGTAATACAGGAAGCAATAATGGTTAGCGGCGTTGGCGGTGGCGGCGTGCCAGCAGGCCCGCGACCAGCACTTTTGTAATCGTAAATTACTGTAACACCGACCTCTTGTGCGGATATCTCCACTTGGCATTAGATACTCCCAGACCTGGCTAATTTATCTTCTAGCCGTAAATCATTGTGGTACACTACATAACAGGTTTTATCTGCAAAAAATATCAGCCAGTTAATTTGAATTTGCGCTGCTGTAGCTTATCGTTGTTAAATAAAAACGGAAGACAATTGGAGAGGAAACAATTAAGTTATACTGTTATTGTTATCCGGCTGAGTTTGAGACTCGCTGCGGCATCTTCAAGTGCAAAGGAGAGGAGGGAGGGGCGGGTCGGTTATCAACGACGTTAAATCTGACGCTATCGCGCTCGTAACTCGGAGGACACTGGCAGGGCTCTCCCTGAGTTCAACCTCATGAAATTAATTTCATGATATTAACATGTGAAATATTACGATCCTGCCCCGTAATCTCATTTAGGGCACATTAAATGGATTCATTCGTTTCTCGGAAGGTAAAATTGATAGAAAAACGAGTCTGTTTCAAAAGACGGGAGCGTCGACACTCGCATCGCTCAATAAGCAGCTTAAAAGAATTCCGGCGCGAATATTGTTTTGCGACCGAACTGCTTCAAAGTACGTTCGTTCAAAGCAAGAATTTAGAAATTTGAAGTGGAAGAGCGCACAAAGACGTCCGCAGTACTCGGCTGACAGCGAGATAGCGCCGTCGCCGCAGATATCATCATACTCGTATTTATATACAGCAGCCTGTTTCGCCATTTTGTTCATTCAATGTAATCATATTAGGGATTGTTTTATTTGTGCCTTATAAATTCATTAATTATAATTGGTTTAGAATTACTAAGTATGTTCGTTCAAACGTGATTTTCTACAAAAAATAAATTGTAGATTTGGTTTGGGTGTATTATTATAACATAACATACCCTCACGACCATATCCCTAATGGGTTAGTCAGAGGCACACTGATTGTTGCCGTTTTGGTGAACGGAACATTCAGAAGCCCACATTTCGCCGAGGGAATTTGAACCCAACGTGGTAAGGGGCGAGCCTACCGCCGTTATCCGGGTTGCTTGGGTTTTATATCGGTGTTTTCCATCACCGGAGAGTTAGCCGCAAATTGTACAATGAACACAAAGTAGGTGTGTCCCGGCAGGATTTGAACTCGGGACCATCGGGTTCCAAGCCAGAGTGTTTAACCACTGGGCTACGACGCTCTCGATTATTATAATGGTCATGATTATCGTTTAGAACATTTTGCTATAGTGATATTTATTTGATTCTGTTCATGCTATTTTTTGGTAATTTGGATGTAAAACTAAATGTAAAGAAGCCTTTGTCTAATTTTAAAAAGCTTTCTCTTTACCTTTAGTAATCGGTTTACAATTTCCTAAAGCTCAAATCAAACACACTTAAGTGCTTTCTGTTTGCTAAATCAAAAAACGTTCAATGTAAGTATTTATTTCTGTCGACGAAATTTACACAGGTCACCGGTTATTTTGAGAGAAATCCCAATTGATACTGATACACGTATGATTATTTATACATTCCAGAAACATGGCACAAAGCGAAATCTAATGAACATTTTAAAATATGTTAATGTACGTATGTGTAATTTCTACTCCGGTGTTTTCGGAGCTTGTCAAAGAAGATATTAACATACCGTTCAAAAAGCGCGACACCTAGGGTTACCATCTCACCGGATATATCCGTTCCAGTCCTGTCAAGCCACTTTCAACAGTCAAGGAGTTTTCCTATGTCAAAAATCGAGCTTTTTGAGCTTTCAAAAAGTTGGTTTTTGATTTTTTTTTGTTTTTACATTGTTTTGTTTGTTGCCGGTGGGTGAAATGAAAAGATAAAACTTATGTATGACATACTGACTTACAAAAAAAATATTAGAGATGAACTAGAAACCAGCCTTCCGTTGCAAGCCTTAAACGAACCCTTAGAGTCAGTCAATCGTGGTTATTTTTGTCCGTGCATAGTATGTGACTGATTGGCGAGATCCAATAGTTGCAACTCCCTTTGAGTTGCAACTATTGGATCTCACATCGTTTACATAGGATAGTAACAGTAGAGTTCGAGTACATCATGTTACCCATTCTGGCATTGCACCTAAGAATTTAAGAATAGAAGTGAAATGGATAACATTTTAATTTTCTATTTTTACAGTTTTCGTATCAGGTATAATTACACGTTTGAAATGGGAATGTATCGGTAGGCAAAGGATTAATTGAATATAAAATACAATAATAATTCTTAATTAAAATGTGTTTAAGTTTTGTTATAAGTATAGCAGGCGTAAGCAGTGAGTACACCTCATTTAAGCCAGCAGTAGCTGTAGTCGCGGTTGGTTGTACATCTGTACGCCTGCCGTCGCCTCTCAAAGGGAATGAGTGATGCGCCTAACGCGATTAGCGCCAGGTAATTACTTGTTGACACGCTGGGTGACGTCATGACAGCTGGCCCTAATGGCCGGCCGTCCTACGAGATACCTCGAGGATTCAAGAGACTAGGCTGGAGATTAAAGGATGTGTAAACCTGAAATAACAGGTCTCACAGTCTTAATTAAAAACCGTGGCCCAGAGATCAATATGGCCGAAAAATCCGCTTGATGTTCATTTTTATTAACTTGCGGCTACCTCTTCGGTAATGATAAACACCGATAAAAACCCAAACACCCAAATGACGGCGGAAGGCTCGCCCCTTACCTCGAATTAGCTTGAGGAAGGGTGAGCCTCTGAATGTTCCGTTCACCATGACGGTAAGAAGCAGCGTGCCCCCTCAGCCCTTGACCCCTTTTCGGAGCCGTGAACATTTATTTTATGATATGTATTTGAAAAGAGATTGGTTAGTTGGGTAGTTTTGCGATAGTAATAGTTAATTTGATGAAAAATGCGTTTTTTGCTCACATAAAGCACGGTACTACATTTTACAATAACATTAAATAGATAGACAGGTCGGAAAGAACTAAAAAAAGTTGGCTCAACTCTGCATGTGTTAGCACTTAACATGGAATTTCTACCAATCAATCCTGATTTTTAGCCACTTCCATACTTTTCGGATCTTGACGAGAATCCAGATAAGTAAGCTAAATCTCTAAATTAATGAAATTGTTTTCAATATGTTCTTTATCCAATCAGTTTCAAGCTAATTACACATTTCAATGAGTTCAACACAGTTTAACACCTCCCAAACTGAACTACAGTTCCAATTCCAAAACGCTCAACGACTCGACATCAAATTGCAATTCAAATGAGAACTTCCACATTCGCACTACAATCGATATTCCCAATTATTTCCAGAGAAGTCGTGCCTGAGGGAAGTGAAGGGAACAAGTGCTTTGAACAGTTTGACAGACTGCGTTGTATCGAATTGTGTTAGAGAGTGGCGGCAGTGATATTTCGTTTTTGAATACTGCAAACAGTATTGCAAGGAGTGCGTGTAATCATTTAATTTCAGAGACTGCAGAAAATATGATGCAGTCACTTTAAACAATTTTAAGCATTGATATTTTATCTTTTTAAAATCATAAATATTTGAAAAATATTACCAATCTGCTTTAAGTATTATTGGTTTGCTACTAAACTTGTTAGTAGGCCAGACTTTATTAATTTAATTATAATCCGCACTGAGCCCGCGTGTTGGAGTATGGCGGAGTATATTCAGCCGTGCTTGCATGCAGGGTCTAGCTTTTTTGCATACTGAGGATGTTTACATCAATTTGCGAGCAGTCGATGGCCGTGTGATTATTTCACAGCGTCAAAATTCAATACAATTTATCTTCATTAAAATAGACCATTATCTTAGTATGGTCTTAGTGTGTTGACAATACATAAAATACATGTACATAATATGACACTACCACTAGCGTCGACAGGTTGTTTATACTGAAAAGTCCAGGCAAGAAACATCAGTACTATGTAATGACGTTAATCACCGACGTTGAGTAAAATGATAACAATCATAATGATAACTATATACATTCAAGATGATAACAATATACAATCAAGATTAAGTTGTGAATAAATCGTTTATTTTTATTATTTTCTTTTTTTTTTTTTTTTTTTATTAAAAATGGGTTTGCGTTTGACCTCAGACTCACCTGATGGTAAGCGATGACGAGGCCGAAGGTGGAACACGCTTACCCAGAAAATGCCTATTCACTCTTGCCTTGAAGACACCAAGGTTGTATGTATCCGGAAACACAGACGCAGGGAGGGCGTTCCACTCCCTAGCGGTGCGGACCAGGAAGGAAGCACCAAACCGCTTAGTTCGGACCGCTGGAAAGTCGACCACATGGGGGTGAAAGCCCTCACGGCGTCTTCTTTCTTAAAAGACGAAAGAGAAGAAGAAGGTTCTTTAGTTAAAAATACTATTTTTATGTTGGACACAGCAGTTAATTGACGGAAGAAGAGTATAACATCACATTATTTTAATTAAGTTGAAGCCCTAACAGCTAATGTGGTGGGTAAACGAGTATAACCCCGCACATACACAAGTCTCCCAAAGAGCATGTTAAGAATCAATTAGTGACTGACTGGACGGGACGGTAATGAGGTGGTGATTAATAATCCCGGGTGTTGATAATGTCATTACCGCGATGTCACCAACAGATACACGTTATGGAGATCGACACACACTTTACACACCAGGGGCGCCCAGGGCCCTAAAACGACAGTTGACAATCCGCCAATTCCAACACTTTCAGAAAAATAGGGGGTGATTTTTTTATTGTTTTTAAAGGACATCATTCGTGCTTAGTACATTTTTGGTCCCATTGTGAAAGTGCCGGCCAAAAAACAAAAAAATTGGATTGAACATACCCGTCCGAGCACTTGTTACGATTGCACCAAAGCTCTACCAGTACCAGTAGCCACTTCCCTTGGTTTTATTTCAGTTTGAAAAATCTCATTAATGGTCTCACAGGTTTGAGATGATTAGGTTTTTCATTCTCATACTTTACAACGGCCATGATCTCTTGCAGTTAGGTTTCTGATTTGGTTCTTATATAGGACACTTAAATCGTCGATACTCCGTATTACCTATCTAAAAAGCGGTTTGAAAAGGTTCTTACAGGGTCAAGCGCAAGAGTGTTGCCACTACATACTTAAGCTGCGGTGAGCTCATATTACCTACACGTTTGTTAATCAGTCGCGTCGTTGTATAAAAACCTGATTAACACTCCCTTTCCATGAGAACTGATATGATATACCTCAAGGAAAAGTGTGGAATTGTGTCGACGATAAAGTCAAAGGTACAGCGCCGTCTAGATTGATGTGATGCTGTGTTCGCCGAGACGAGGGATGTGTCAGGCGTCACGCTTCTGCGAGAAACGGTTACGGACCTTTGACTTAATCAGTTTTTAAGATAAGATAAGAACTACTTTATTGCACATAAAACAAATAAATATACAGATAATAAAAAATGAATACGTTGATGTACAATTTAGGCGGTCTTATTACTAAAAGCAATCTCTTCCAGACAACCTACAAGCAAAGGAAATATGAGCGAGTAAGCAAGTGCACAAATAATACAGGACAAAAAGGTGAGGTGAACTTACTTTTATAAATAGATTATATTTGAAGCTCATAGCAATGCTTTAATGATTCAATGGAATCCCTTCATTATTTTTTTAAGTGATAACTTTTCATTTACCTTACAAAAGACTGACATTGTAAAAGTAGGTCTAATCATATTTTTTGATATAAGTAGATGATGGCTTAAGTATATCAAAACATAAGAAGTTATCAAATTATTTAAAAAGTTTTAGTTGGGTATTTGTAATGATGACCTTAAGATTGAAAGCGGGTCATCCCAGAGTTTTGAAAGTCTTATAAGGGCTGTAAAAGGGTCAGTTTTGAGTGTTATCAGTAAAGTTGTTATTTCCCGTTCTACTGACATATTGCTGCGGGCCATTAATTCAAGTGCTTCTCAACTTGGAGTGATGTTTCTGAATTTGGGAAACAGAAAGTTTCAGTTTCCCTATTACTAGCTTATGATATGAACTCGTCCCTGCTGTTACACAATAAGTATATTTACTTAATTGTCGTGTTTTGTGTCGTTATAATATCGTAAGTTCGGACTAGGGCAAAGCCACGGACTCTGTTCAGTGGGGAGTTAAAGCCAACACAGAGAAATTATACTTACAATGCCAAACAAAGTTAGCGCCCGTGGCAATGATAAAATAGAATAAGTACTTTATTGCACAAAGAAAAAAATACACTAAAATGTTTACAGAGGTTTAGTACCTATAATATAGGCGGCCTTATCGCTAAGAGCGATCTCTCCCAGACAACCTTCCGGTAGATTTACATTAAATGATGGTTTTTCGGATGTCTCACTTAGCCGGTAGAAGTCCCGTGGGGAACGTTGTCCCCAGATTTTTGATTTTGATTTTTTGTTTTTGTTTTTTTTTCAAAATTGACGAATCGCCCGAAATGTAATAGGACACAGAAAAATTGACAGGTCCTATTACATTTCGGGCGATTCGTCAATTTTGAAAAAAAAACAAAATTCCCCAACAACGTTCCCCACGGGACTTCTACCGGCTAAGTGACAGTGCTTAAGCCTAGCTGGAGGCAATAACATCATGACATTAGGTTCGTCTCTAGGCCTTTCAAACAAATCCCTCTGAGCCCGCGTGTTATTTATATGGATACGAGTGTTCTTAGATACAGACTCTTTCAATGCACCACTACTACGCTAAACAGAGGTTAAAAGAAAAAGCTATAATGTGTCTTGAACATCGTTAAAGTGCGCCTCAGACTGCAACAGTGGCTGTGAACTTAATGAAAACTTAGAAGAGGTCTAAAGTCAGCAGCCCCCCCCCCTTGCCCCCACACGCCGCGGTGCTGCGAGTCTGCGAGATACGAAATAAACGACTCTTGCGCAATGAATAATTCAGCTGGCTCAGCTAGTGTTGCCGAAACGCAGATGCAAATGCAGTAAAAAATTAGAATTTCTTCTTTATCAGAAAATCGGTATAGTATTGTCATTCCAAAACGCAAACATTTTTATTTCCTAAACTAACTGTCCCGACAGACTTCGTTCTGTTGTCAAATATTTAGTGACATGTGATAGGTAGAAACGGTTGCTAAGAAAAAGCTAAATAGTTGTTTTTACTATATTTCTAGAATATAGTAAAAACAACAATTTAGCTTTTCCTTGTTGTTTTTTTTTTAATTGTTGTTCATACTATATTCTAGAAATATATTAAAAACAACAATTTCGCTTTTTTATTTATCGTTTTTCATGTTTATAACTTTTACAATTATTTCAAGACCAAAAATAGCCAAATCGGTTTAGTGGTTCTCGAGTTTTAGCGAGACTAACGAACAGCAATCCATTTTTATATATAGATAACATGTTATTGCTGTGCCCAAAGAAAAGGGGTATTGTTACTAAAAAATAGCCACAAGTTAAGGTAGGATAGGATAAGATATGTTAATACTTTTTTTCACAAAAAAACAATTACACAACGATGATGTTGGTAGTGTGAATAACTTCGACTTTCAGCTAAACAACTAGGAAGATTAACTCCTAAGTATGACAGTTTCAGTTTTAGATATTCGCATAAATTATTGTCTACCTATTTATTTATTTATATTCTACGTAGTTTTAAATTGCGGTGCCTTTTTAGGGTTCACGTTCTGAACTAAAAGTCTATATTGAAGACCTGTAATGTATCTACAACATAAACGCAATAAATTTGAAGTTTGAAGTCATTTGAAATATGTAAATTGGTCTTGGTTGGACATCTTCATTGGTTGGATCTTCGTGGCT
Organism: Udea ferrugalis; assembly: GCA_950022985.1. Classification (NCBI taxonomy): domain Eukaryota; kingdom Metazoa; phylum Arthropoda; class Insecta; order Lepidoptera; family Crambidae; genus Udea; species Udea ferrugalis. The sequence goes on from OX465522.1 coordinate 130,191, forward strand.
ATGGGCAGGATGTCTAGCCAGTGCGCCAGCGGAATAGTTAGTTACAATAAATCCATAAAAGATTATTACCGGTAAAACTATCGATAAAATCTGTTACATTGCCCAGCCCTGGGCCAGCGGTAATGAGCATCCAGAGCGATACGTGCAGCTGTCTGTTGTTGTTACACCACTTGGCAAGTACAGAGAGCCACACGACAAGCGTACATTGTAGTTGGATGATAACCTTTAATGCATTTCCTAACTGTACCTAGTGATTGTTTTCAAAATGTAAATTCTTAACCATGCAATAAATCTTTGAATCTTGACCTACGCTTTTCGGTAGTGTCAACCACTGTTGTAGTAATATCTATACTTGAAGGTAGATATAATAAAAGTTAGTTGTTGCCTGACACTTGATGTTTTATTTAATCATAACATGGTGGCAGCGGTTTAAATTAATTTACGGGTGTTAAAGTACTTAAATAGCCAATAAAAGTGTTGTGACAGTAAGCTGAGTCGGTATAAAGTGTTTGTAGAAGAAAATCGCACCAGAAAAGGACATTTATTCTACGAAATACTAGTGCAACTATGGAGCACGCTCGACCGCCATCGGAATTAAATATGGACGGCGCCGCGGGTCCCGTCAGCCGAGCCAATGCTTGGAGAAAATGGAGGCAACAATTCATATTGTTTTTGAAAGCATCAGGGGTGCAATCAGATTCATCAGGTGTCCAAGCGAGTTTGTTGGTGAATTTAATAGGTTCGGACGGTTTCGACGTTTATCAAACATTCATTTTTGATGAAGAAAAAGAGCGAGATGACGTCAATGTAGTATTGAAGAAATTCGATTCTTATTTTGGAACCAAGCCAAATGTAACCTTAGCGAGATACAACTTTTTTACTCGCAATCAAGAGGAAGGTGAATCGATTCAACAATACGTCACTGCGCTAAGATTGCTCAGTAAAACTTGTGAGTTTTCAACGCTTCAAGACGGGCTAATTAGAGACCGGATTGTGTGCGGCGTCCGTCAGGCCGCGGTCAGGGACCGCCTTCTACGACGTGAGGATCTCGACCTTGACAAAGCAATAAAAATTTGTCAAGCAGAAGAAGTGTCACAGGAAAGTGAAAAACAAATATCCAGCGGTAACGGCAGAAGATTGAGTGCAGTGCATATTGATAGTGTGAGAGGTCGCGGAGGGCCATGGCGCGGCGGATGGTCGCGAGGTCGCGGCGGCGCACGCGCCGGGCCCGGGCCGAGCGCGCCCCGCCCGCCCCGCGCCGCCGCCGCGGGCCCCGGCGCCTGCGCCTACTGCGGCTCCGCGCGGTGCAACGCGGTGCCCGGCCAGTGCCCGGCATCGAATGTTTCGTGTTTTCTTTGCGGTAACAGGGGACATTTCGCAAGAATGTGTAAGTCAAAATCATTATTACATAATGAGCGTAGTGTTGCGAAGCGTGTCTATGAAGTGGAGTGCAATGACGACTATAGTGAGTCTGATGAGGACACGTTCCAAATATTAATGGTCAATAAAGGCAACGTAAACAAATCCAGGGACTGGTATCAAGAGTTGATCTGTTCTAAAGGTGTCGAGAATTTTAAGTTAGATACAGGTGCGGATTACAATATATTATCTTATAGTAAATTTGTACAATTAGGATTTTCTGATAATATGATAATAGATAAGAAACTACCACTGGTATCATATACCAATAATTTAATACCTATTAAAGGTGTCTGTGTATTGCCGTGGTCTTACAAAAATATTATATATAATCTCAAATTTGCTATAGCAGATATGGAATGTAGTAGCGTGCTGGGACGGAAATCATGTGAAGAATTAGGGTTGGTGAAGCGAATCAAGTCAATAGAATTAAATAATAATTATAAAGATTTATTCACGGGCCTAGGGTGCCTACCGGGAAAATATCACATTGTTGCCGATCAATCCGTTCCACCTGTCATTTGCGCTTCGAGAAAAGTGCCCCACGGTCTACGCGATCGCCTCATGTGTGAACTAAAGACAATGGAGGAAATGGGGGTGATTAGAAAGGTCACTCACCCCACTAAGTGGGTTCATCCTTTGGTACTGGCTGCCAAAAAGAATAATGGTATTAGGGTGTGTTTAGATCCCCGTGAATTGAACCGTGCAATTCAACGATCACATTTTCAGCTTCCGACAGTCTCTGAATTAGCAGCTCGTCTGCACGGGGCACAATATTTCTCAGTTTTAGATGCCAATGCCGGATTTTGGGCCGTACAGCTAGATGATGACAGTGCGGATTTATGTACATTTAGCACTCCGTTCGGGCGTTATCAATTTTTACGCCTGCCATTTGGTATTAATTGTGCCTCAGAAGTTTTTCATGGTAAACTGCGTCAGTACCTAGAAGACCTGGAAGGGGTAGATAGTTATATCGATGACATTATAATCTGGGGGGATAATAAAATAGAACATGATAGGCGTTTAAAAGCATTGTTAGAAAGAGCCAGAGAGATCAATTTGAAATTCAACAAAGATAAATGTAAAATAGGAGTACAGGAAGTTACTTATCTAGGGCACATTTTCGACGCTAGGGGCATGCGACCAGATTACAATAAAATTAAAGCCATTAAAGAAATGAAGACTCCACGAGACAAAAAAGATTTAGAGAGGTTTTTAGGAGCCGTCAATTACTGGTCCAAATTCATTCCAAATTACTCAGAAATAGCTATTCCGTTGACGAGCTTATTGAAAAAAGATAACGTTTGGCGTTGGGAGGATAGCGAGAAACGAGCTTTCTCCCTTCTCAAGGAGAGTGTGTGCAGCGCCGACGTGCTGGCGCTGTTCGACCCAGCGCGGCCCGTGGTGCTGTCGGTGGACGCGTCGCGCGACGCGCTCGGCGCCGTGCTGCTGCAGGCCGGTCGGCCAGTCGAGTTCGCCTCGCGCACGCTCACGGACGCGCAGAGGAGATATGCGCAGGTGGAAAAGGAAATGCTCGCCATTGTGTTTGCCTGTGAGCGTTTTCATCAATACATTTATGGTCAGACAGGTGTTTTGGTTGAATCTGACCACAAGCCGTTAGAGAGCATATTTAAAAAACCACTGATGTCCGTCCCAGCTCGTCTTCAGCGTATGATGCTAAGAGTTCAATGCTACGATTTGAATGTAAAATATGTACCTGGTAAATATATGTTCATTGCCGACATGTTGTCGCGAGCGCCGCTCCCCGATTTATACGATGACGAAGTACATAAGAACGTTAAATTACAAATACAAATGATAGTTGAAAGCATGCCAATATCTAATGATAAATTATCCATGGTTAAAAAGGAAACTAAAAGGGATGGTGTATTTACTATGTTAATTAAGTACATAGAAACAGGTTGGCCTAACCACAAATACAGTATTGCAAATGAAGTTAAGTATTACTGGTCCATAAAAGATGAGCTTTTCATTGTAGACGGTGTCTTGTTTAAAAATAATGTAGTGCTTATACCAAAAACCTTAAGACAGGAAATGTTAAAACTAGTTCACGAAGGACATTTAGGTCTATACCTAAGCTTGCACCGATCTATATCGGTGCAAGCGCCGCGCGCGGCAAGTTATGTTCTGGCCAAATATGTCACAGGACATAGAACAGTATGTAAAGACATGTAGTACTTGCCAAGAGAACTCCAACGCACCCGCTCGAGAGCCTATGATACCGATGGAAATCCCAATGATACCATGGTACAAGGTAGGATCTGATATTTTCGAATTCAGAACTAAATATTTTTTGATCGTAATTGATTATTACTCCAATTACGTTGAAGTGTGCAAACTAAACAATTTGACTTCAAACGCGGTCGTAAAAAATTTAAAAGAAATATTTGCACGTCATGGAATACCAAAGCTATTCATAAGTGATAATGGTACCCAGTATACCAGCCGAGATTTCAAAAACTTTGCTAAGTCTTGGGGTTTCGATCAGATGACGTCATCCCCAAACTATCCACAGGCCAATGGTAAGAGTGAAAGAACAGTACAAACCATTAAATTATTATTAAAAAAATCAATAGAGAGCAACAGCGACTTTGAATTGGCCCTTCTTAATTATAGGAACACGCCGCGGGACGGTTTGAGTTCTCCTGCGCAGTTATTGATGGGACGCAGGTTACGTTGTCAACTACCAGTACATAAAGATTTGTTAAAACCAAAACTAGTCGATCCTTCTGAGCATGAAATCATGGTTCACAAACAAAAAATGTCCAAAATGTATTATGACAAACGATGCAAAACCTTGCCATTGCTAAAAGAAGGCGATTCTGTAGTGTACATAGATGGCAAAAACAAAAGTAGGGGCACAGTAGTTGGCCAAGCCATAGCCCCAAGATCCTATATCGTTCAAAATAAGGAAGGTAAAAAATACCGGCGAAATCGCCGTCACTTGATAAAATGCAAAACTGACCAACAAGTAGGAACAACGGATTATAATGAAGAGGAACTATTTAGCGATGCGTGTGATGACGTGGCTGGAACTTCACCGTCAGAAATGACATATCGTAACATACTTTCTTCCCCACCCCCCGCGCGCATGGCTAAAAAAGTGGCTATTCAGCGCTTAGCAAATATGTAGCTTATTTAGAAGATAAGAAATAGTCTTACTAAATGTAGAACTTGCCGTAGGTATGTAGGTACTGAGTAAAATAATACAGGTAAAGTAAGTAGGTTGATAAAAAACTATGTTAATTTAGTTATAAAAAGTGTTCAAACTAGTAATTTGTAAATCAAGTTAACACTTCAACTTTGTTAATTTAGCTAATAAGGTTTACTTATAAGGATCATTTTACTTTGTTATGATTTTTTTTATGTTGACAAACGTTGATCTGTTAATCATTTTGTAACAAAATTTATTTGGTGATGGGATGAGTAATCATTATAGTATTAAAATCATTAGTATAATAATAATTGTAAAGATTAACCTACTATCACTATAAGTGTAATAGGTATTCACCATGGGCATGGGTCAGTTGGTACCCATATGTAGTTACTAAGTTATACATAAGTTAGCTTACTGATCATTCAAATATTTGTGAGGGAGATGTTGTAGTAATATCTATACTTGAAGGTAGATATAATAAAAGTTAGTTGTTGCCTGACACTTGATGTTTTATTTAATCATAACAAGTCCCAAAGTAAACGCTATACCTCCCGGGCGCAGTTCAATACTATAAAAGGTCTGTTGTGGAAGACATGCGTATAAACAGAAATAATAAAATTAGTTTTGAATAAACTCAGATCAGAAGATCGTTGCTATAATTATTTGGTGCTTTCAAGTATTTCGGTTTAAAAGGAAAGTTCGAGAGTTAATAGTTTTAAAAAGTTACAGGCCATGCGTTATGTTTCAGCAAAAACTTGGGGGTAAAACGGTAACATTTTAGCATTTCATATTATGAAACATCTAACTGACGTTTCATCTAGGCCGCGGTCCGTTTCGAGTCAAAAGTGAGTAATAGCGCGCTGACGTCGTTCACGTTCATACAATTTATCAATTCGGGATGCGTGTGAGCGCGCTGTTACTCACTTTTGACTCGAAACGGACCGCGGTCTAGATGAAACGTCAGTTAGATGATTCATAATATGAAATGCTAAAATGTTGCTGTTTTAGCCCCCCTTGTCCTTTGCAAAGTTATTTAAAACTTTATCACAAAATAGTGTAGCGTAAAAACCTATGTAACTTACGGCTCTATAAATACGAATACATATTCTTAGAGGGTGAGTGAATATTACTGAGAGCAATCTGAAAATAGCTTTTTCCAGAATTTATTGAATCATAATATTGAAATTAAGCTTTTGAGTGCTTTGGAACAGAAAAAAATAAACACCACTTTTTATTTTCTTTATGCTTGATAGAATTAGTAGCAATGCTATTCATAACTTCTCTGCATTCAAACCCTGCCGTATCAAGTTATTGAAATGACCTAAATATGGATATTTGGCACAATATGCAGTTGCCAAGTGGAGTGTGGCCTGTGCACGGCTGCGTTAGCTCACGACGGAATCAATAAAAGGAATAATTGTTGACCCTGAAAAAGGAGCTCTGAGGTGTAGTAGACCGTTTGACAAGCACAGTTAAATATAATAGTAAGCAAAGAGCACTTGACTTCAATTCAGGTCGCGGGTTCGATCCCTGCACAGTACAGATATTATGAACCTACTATAAACCTACATGTACCTACACTACACAGTGTGCATGAACATGTAGGTTTGTACTGGTCTGGGCGTTTCCTATGTACAAGAATGTATGTACAAAAAAATATTCAAGTATCTTCATCTGTTGTCTAGTATCCTATAGCACAAGCAAATTAATTGCTTAATTTGTGGCTAGATGGTGCTGTGTGGAATTATGTCCAGCTGTGTGGAAGAATGTAGTAAATATCAAATAATAATTATAATAATTAATATCAAATAATAATTAGGTATTTGATATTTACTACATTCTAAAAAAAAAGTAGTAAGTGTTATATCTCGTTGCAGGGCACGTTGCAGGCACGCTAGCTTACCTGGCCGTCGACTCAGGAGCCGTGGGTGCGCCGGGCGCCGCTCCAAGTCTGATACCTTTGATGCATTACACGAATACCTGCCCATTTCGTTGCTACGATATTGTAGTTACGAATCCTACCTGCGATTTATATTCCAGGAAGACATGTGAAATCTTTTAAAGACGTTTCGCTACATCTTCTACATGTTTACTTGCAGGTGTAGGCTTTTGTTGATGATTTTATGTAACCCACGTTTTTGATCACTTAGAATTTTGATGACGGTGTGTCAGGTTAACGTGTAAGACACACAGTAATCAAAATTCTAGCTTGAGAGTGATGAAAACATTTTTTTCTGCATTTAATTCCAAGAACGAATTGTATTGTTTTGTCTTTATTTTTCTATAATAGATATTATGATCTATGGGCGAATGGTTAAACTAAGATTTGTTTATATCAGCGTGTTTGTTAATAATACATTTCAGTTTGAAACATGATAAGAAGCTCTGTCGGGGTGGAACGTGTCTGACCCGTGTGGCGGTGGATTAGACTGACACGCGTCTGTGTGCTCATCCGCTAATCTATTGCGCTAATTCAATACTTTACTAAGCCAGCTAACGCCTCGTTTATCTACAGTGCAGTTCCTTCCCTATTCAAAACCTAGAAAGTACCTAATTAAAGTGTGAGTACAGTAAAGTTGTGCAATGAAGATCATTTCAAGGTAAACGCCAGTAAACACCCACCGCAAGTGGAGGACCTATTAGACCTGTTTAAAATAATTTAACAGATGTAACATTAGGGCGCCAAACGTCTCGAGGTTTTCTTTGTATTTAACCGGTAATACGTAAAACACCACAAAATCATTGAGTTTTTATTCAAGTATTAGAAAGAACAGACTCTTAAAGCATTTCCCTCGACTGCGGTGCGGCCGCAAACGTTGTCCTTCACCCGCACGGCGTTCGACGGAGAAACATTATTCGGTTACCTTCATTTGCGAAGCATTCAGAGCTTTCATCCTGGGCTTATAGAAGGAAAAATAGGCAAATTAATCATTTAGAGAATAAAGAATTTCCTTACGCGCTCTCGACTCGACAATGTCGTCGGTTTTCTCACAGAGACTTACCCAAACGTTTTTTCATTTTCGAGATTGGTACGCGTGTCCAATACCGCACGTTTGATTTGACATATTTAATAATTGAGTTTTATTTTGACAAAGGTTTCGGATCGCAAAAGTGTATGCGGAGCGCGTAGCCGGACAGGCTGAGGTTGCGATGCTAGCGGGGAGGTGAAAACTAAAGCACATTTTAACTATCACCTAACTCACTGTACAGAATATACCGATTATTTCTCAATTAAAATTGTGCTTACCAAGCCATCTAAGCTAATATAATAATTTTGTGATGATAGAAGAGTCTGATGCCAAAATACGCAACTAAAAAACTATAATTATCAGGACCTACGAACCATAGAAAGATCCACGTAGAAGTTTCGAACGTCAACATTTTTAGATTGCCATCCGAAAGCTATTAAAAACATCATTTTCCCACAATTGCCCTTTAATATTGTAATTCGTAGTAAATTATCGTAGAGTATTTCTGGTGAAATACTCTACGATACGTAAAAAGAACTTGTGACATGATGTCTTGCCTGCTAGATTGCGCTACTCGGACCGCTCGCTAGCGCTGATCACTCCGCTCGCTTGCGCTGACCGCTCCGCTCACACGGCGACCTCGGCCGGCCGGGTGAGCGACCCAAAGCCCGGCGGACGACAAATTTGCATAATCATCCCGGGTCAAAGGTGTTCGGGCCCGGCTCGCGTTAAGCGGATAGCGATATTAAACCTCACACGTTTACTTTGCTCTCGTATGGCACTTTTATTGCGATGTTAAAATATAAAAAGGTACGTTATTCATGAGACGGTTTTGAATAATTTGATTGGACTTCATTTTCTTATAATCAATTTGTGCTTCTACGTTTCGGTTGCTCATAAATCGTCTTTGAATCAGCTGTAGCAAGGTTGCTAAGTGATTGTACCTACTTTTTTATGTACGAGTTGATTTGGATCCCATCCAGGACAAACATTCAAGTATTAAGCGCCGTTTTTTTTCTAAGCTGGGTTCGAGTGTCTATTTGAAAATGTCTATGCAAACATTTACATATTATGTAATGTAGCGCCGCGCCACCTCTTTTTATTTTTGGGGCCTTTTTTTCCCATACCTTTTTTTCCTTTTATACTTCTCTCTCTCCAAATTCAAAAGAGAAAGCATGGATGTACGGTAACCGTAGAATTTGCTATTTCTGCCTCGGCTAAACGCCACTGACATTGCCATAAATTAAACGGCGTCTTGTCATTCTGATTCCGATTCCTTTCCATTCCAAACCCAATTGGTGTAATGGTAAAAAAGTTGGCTACTACACCAGAGATCGCAGAATTCAGTCCCCGCATACTCGTAGTAAAAGCATTTATCCACCTGAACTTGTCCGTTTGTTTTAGTCGGGATAATTTTATTTAAGTATTTACAAAAGAAAAACTGTCGAATGTGTTTACCCGTTATGCCATAGCAAGTATGTACCTACTAGTTTTGCTTAATTTGGGGCTAGACGGCGCTGTGTGGAGTAATGTTAAACGATATTCTGTCGCGGCGGTCTTGTAAAGTCAAGACGCTCGGTTCCTAATGAAATTCAGCTACTACGAGTAAATGCGCTGCGCTCAAAGCAATACACGTATATTGAAATATCGTCGGGTCGAGTATGTAGGGTGAAATTTGTCGTTGCATTATAAAACGCCTTGGTATTCTATACCATCTTGCCGAAAAATAATTTGACAACATAAGTTACAAAAAATAAAATTACTTATTCTTCGAAATAATCAATCTGTCACTCGTAACATTTTTCCTGTCACCTTGGTCTACTGGAAGAAATCTCTTTTTAGAGATAAGCTCACTTTTGCTGTCCTTTAAACTGTTGATTGTAAATTGTTGTGTACAAACAAATAAATAAATGATTTAAATTAGTCGTAGTAGCATTTGTCATTCACTTCGAGCTTCCATGTACCAATCACTATACACACTTACACTCAAACCCACGCTGCCCGTTATCATGCGACAAGCAGATTCACCCATTTTTTAAAATTAATCTGACTAAATTTATCTAATATGCACATTTTGAATGTTATTATTTTTAGTAGCATAGTATGGTTCAGTAATTGGCTTGTGTTCAAGTAACTTGTTCTTCTGTTTTCTATGTACAAATATGCTATTGAAACATTATTGAAATAAATTAATAAAACTGCACCCAAATGTTTCTATGTAAATTTTAGTTTTATTGCGTTAGTGAGTCAACAAAATTGATCATGTTTGATGATGACATGAGATGAGGCAGGAAGACTCTTGCCATGATTAAGCATTATGCACCGGCATAGTGTATTTTGACGTCACAATGCGATAGGCAGCGAGCCCCGCCGCCGCGCAATATCGTTCGCCAGTGAACGTGATTAAAAATCGTGATGTGTACCTCTAACAAGGAGACCGGATATATCGTGAACGGAAATTGAATTCACGATATGGTACATGAAGTAACTCTGAACTTTAATCAATGAAGTTTGTGGTGTTCTCCAATAGCGAAAAGCTCTGTTGTTATGATTTATTTATTATTTCTACATTGGACAGCAATCAATTGGTATAAATGGCAGGCCTAATGGCATGAATGCATAACCAGTCAAGCTTTAGGGCTAAGTACAAAAGTATAGCCGGCGGTACGATGTAGTACCAAATAAAAATAAAAAATAACGAAAACTACTAGAACAAAATGATTGTTCTACATGTTATGAATTTTTGTATGATGCGTAAATGTAATCGGTTAACAAAGTATTATTTAATTCAAAAAAGGTTAATTACAAATGTTATTAAGTACAGCATTCCAATTAACATAAATATCATTATCATATTATTACCTGGATCGGCGTAATTTATATGTAATCCATCCCATATCAAATTATGGCTTCCTATTGCTAATTCCGGGCATACAGTTAGGGTAAGCTAGAAGGGTTTCTTGTTCTCTGGGAATCCTAAAATAATTAAAAAAATGTCATCAGACTGCGTACAATCACGCACAACTGCACAAAGTTTAGCACGTTACTCCGCTGCACTTTCAAATCTGCTGCATAATTGAATTTTAGTGAAACAATGTTAGTTCATGTAAAAAATAATAAATTTAGCAATTCAGCGAGCAACGTGAAACGCTACAGTTTATTAAAGAGGAAAGGGTAAAAAGAAAATGCAAAAGACAGACTTATTTACTAGTTATACTCTTCTGTCTAAAGCATTTTTACTTACCGCTCCTGCGTGAATCGTTAACGTTAAGTCACTATAAAATAGAATAGAATAGACTTCATTGTGTATGAAATGAGGAACAGTACAAAAGCGTGTCTTAATGTTACATAACCAGGCTAGAGCTACTAAAAAGGTTTTTTTTAAATTCAGATAGTCTCGCTCGGTGCAGGCTGCAGAAGCTCTAAGTTTGAGAAGAGACTCCACTTCTCTTTGCGTTTTCTAACGCAACGTGTTTTGTCCAGGCAAACTATGTTTTTTCGTTCACATACCTCTAGGTGTATCCGAAAGTATGTTGCGCGATTTCTAGCACCTTTCGAGCCATGCGTCAGTTGACAGAGCTCGAACTTACTTATAAACCATTAGTGTAAGACAAATAGAGTAAGGCCTTTATTATGCTTGGATTAAAAGTGCAGTGGCCTGACTTAAGCCAGTATTCTCAAGCCACGTTGAAACTTGATTCAAGTCTGTGATTAATTGAGTTTGTTAATTTAGACCATTGTTATTTTGATGACAAAACAAACCATTTTAAGGCTTTTGAATTGTACAATGCGGCTCGAATTCCATGAAGGCTTCAAACCGCGTTGGTTTATTTATTTGGCAATTTTTAATTCTATAGCTTATTTCTGTGCATCCTTCCGCTCTTAGTTCTGCTCTGCCATAATAATAAAATGGCGGCAAACAAAGCTTGGCTGATATATTGCGTCAACAGGAACACATTTATTGGGTTTACGCAATAAAACGTGAAAGATATTGGTTTTAATAATTATTATTATTCCACAAAGGGACAATGCCCGTTTACTGCCTGTAAATTCAAATAATATTGTTAGGTAGCGGACATTTTAGCAACTCTAAAATCATTAGTTCCGCAAAAAGATTATGAGTTGTGATTTAGTCAGTATTTCTTGCAGTCAACAACGTCAACAACATTAAATCGTGATATGAGTAAAATGTAGTTATCTTAAAAAAACACTTATCTTTTTTTGCTATGACGACGTAGGTATTGGGTTTTCATGTCAATCTATTATGAATAAGGCATCTATTATCAATAAGGTAAAACGGCCTAATAACGACCCCCTAAAATCACTGCCTATTAACGACCAATTTTTAAATCATTTATTATTGGACTAAATATAGGTTCTACCAAACTAGCAACTTGAAAATTCGTTAGGTAATTTTGTTGGCCAACAAAAACAATTAAGTTAGTGAGTCTAAATAGTCAGAGAATAAAATAATTAAGCGTTAAGTTGGACGTGACCGAAATGTACGCACATTTCATAGTGCTACGTCTCCACTCATGAAAGTACACCTAGATATTACTTAGGGGAAATAACATACTTAAACTGGATTCATCTTGTTGCTATCAATAACAACTGTAATCTATATATTAGTCTTCCTAAATAACCCTTAATATAACCATAATTATTGGTTTTTATGACATAAAATCATGTTTTAATTGTTGGCGGTAATAGAATGAAAATTTCACAATTTCATTCTAATAACGACACCATGTCGTTATTCGCAATTCGGCAACATTTAGTATTTTTGAATAAAGGGCAATTATTAACCACTTTATTACATTAGTTACTTTTTTGTTCAATTCATAACATATTGGGATCAATTAACGACAACAGTTTTTCTTCGCGATTTCGGGTGAAACTCGCTTCAACGTTAGCTATTATACCTATTATTTGATGTTATTATACGTTAAATAAATTCATTTATCACAATAAATGACTACTTCTTATTTCAAGAAAATACATGGTCATATCATTGGATTGAACAGCTTTCTATAAAATAGATATTTTCAACTGTTTGTTATAAATTGTTTTGGTCGGTAATAGAATATTGTAATCTTCATACTTGATTCTATTACCGACTCACATACTGCCGCACAATTTATAAAACGCAGTAAAGAACATGCGAACAGTTTCGAGAAAAACACGATTGAAGTTCAAATTTTATTTTTGGTTGTCTACAAAAAACTAGTCGAGAATATGTAAAAAAAAATATATAGGTTTAAAGAGCAAATCTTGTAGATCATCCTGAAATTATTTGTTTGCTATTCATTACATATTTTGAATGTAAAAAAGGGGAAAACTGTTTATATTTTGGCTTACCCTAGTTTCCACTGCTAGTCATACTGCGCATGAATGCAGTAAGACTGTTACTTACTGCGTTCATCAGTTGGTTCCTGTACTTACGGCACATATGTTAGATAGTTCGATGTGATTTAAGATCTTACAACAAAACATATGCGCCGTATCTTTGCACATACTGCATTCATGTGTAGGACTATAAAACAACATAACTGATCAAAACTTTTAATAAGCAGTAAGATCACAATCATACTGCGTTTATGATATGTCTATGACGCGTACATGTTGAATTTTACTGTTTGAGCTAGAGGTAAATGAAACAAAAAATACAAACTATAGCCAAGATTGATTGATTTAATAGATAACAGAAACTATCATTTGACCATTTGGTACTAAGTGGTAAATCTGAGGTTATAATCACTCTCATAACTTAAATATTTAATTAATTAAGTTATGAACTTATAACGTATTAAAAAATACTTTACTTGTTTTACAATAACATCCACTTAACTTAAAATATCATAAAATGAAAGCAATTTAGTAGTACAACTTCACGTATAGAGTACCTGCGTACGGATGTACCTACGTTATAGAAAAATAACAATGGTTAACTACTTTGCACTCAACGTTTCAAAGTGACTCGGGCATAAATTAAGGTTTTACAAGTAATTGGGGCACCTTAGTTTCGTTACTTAGTTTATCTTAGCTTATCACAGCTTTGGTAATGTAATAAGTACTTAGATAGAGCACGCTAAATTGAAACGTTGCTTGCTAGGTTTGGTGGCCTAACCTCGGAAGTACTGTTGCCGTGCTGTTGACATGTCGTACCTTCAAATCTTTATACCATTGACAAGAAACATGTAGTGTAACACCTTTTACAAGTGCTAGACTTCATGCGTATACTCGTCAAACCAGCCTCTTAATCTCTATAGCCCATTGTTATAGAAATGAAGGCTTTCATAAGACATCTGCTCCCAAAGCTAAGCTCTACACGCATATTCAAAATGCTTGTCATAGACATCCAATCCTAGAACTTTTCTATTGAAGTGCATCCAAAGTTCTGCCTTCTGAGTGAGTGGCATCACTGATTCGATCAGTCCATTGTTTGCCTTCAGCAACCGTATCGAACTGATACCGAAAGGATTTCCATAATCAGTTTGGTAATCAAAAATTACCAAACATGATAGAACGATCAAGTTTCGTAATTCAATCTGGAGGGTCCCAGTATGCATCGATGAAGCTGAACCGCTTCCTGATTTTACCTTCAGAATCTGGTCCTGTAGTTGGCACAACGTTGCATTTTCGATTTAGCCGGTTCTCCAGTTCTGCCAGTCATTCTTCCTGATTTTCAGGTCGAGCGTCTTTTTGACCGGCTTGCTTTTCCTGCGTTCGCACAGGTCCAGTGGTTGAAGTGCTTGCCGCCGCACCTTTCCCTACTTTACACCTGCCTTTCACTGCTTTTCCAAGGCGTAAGTAATATGTTGAATTGCCCTTCTGACGCCGATGTTTTCGTAGAATACGATAATTTATTTGGAAATAAAATAACAAACAAACAACGCTCATAAAACGCTGTGTGAAAATACGCACTATACACAATTACTGCACTTATCAAGTCACTGTCGCACTGATACCACTTAAAACCGTCGAGTGAAGAAAAAGAGAAACTTAAGACTAACTCAAGAGCCGCCTCGCATCTCTTTCATACAACCGAACCCGAGATCAATCGGGCTGGTTTTTGATGTTTTCGTATGTAAAAACGCGTGGAACGTGGATAACAACTCAAATATTCATAACATTCTCATAGATATCGGCCATGACATCGTTTTTGAAATAAAATTCTACAAAAAATGGGTTTCTTAATTACATTTTTAGGTACTGAATCATATACGAGCAGGTAACATAAATGCCGTATTTGCCAGTTGCTGTGTTCATAACATGTTGCACCATGCTGACAAACCTAATCATGAACGCAGTATTTACTGTAGTTACTGCATTAATATTAGGTACGCATTATTTGCATCTACTATGAAAACATATTATTAAGTGTTTAAAGTACACTATACTGCGCATATACTATGTGCAAGGTTTAAATCGCAATTGCTGAAATATGACAAGAATGACGTACTGGCACATACTGCACTATTGTTATGTAGCGAGTCAAGCTAGAACGAGTGTTCACGTAATATTTTGTATTAAGTGCTATCACTGCGATTATGCTATGTGAATAAAAAAAAAATTTGTTCTTTACTGCGTTTATGAGAATTAGTATCTCGCCTCCTGTGCAAGATAGAAGAAAACGGGTCTTTGATTCTGATAGAGCGTGATGTCAGCATCTCAAATATATAAAACAACTATAAACACAGTAAGTGTTACTTACTGCGTTTATAAATTGTGCGGCAGCATAGATACTTGAACTATTTTAATTTAACTGACCAAATTCCATTTAATTTTGTGTACTCTCTGATTGTCACATTGTAAGGAAAAGAAACAGGCAGATCTGAAGTAGCCGACGTAACCCAACAGGTTGATGTGGCAGTGGGTCAGGCACGTTGGGGCCGAAAAGTCCACGAGTGGAAACCATTTGAAGCCAAAAGACCTGATAAAGATCATAGGGTTTCGGTGGATGCAGGCCGCCTACAACTGGTTCGTCTAGAAATCTATGTGGGAGGCCTATGTCCAATAGAGATCGTAGATCGTGTTACTGTTGATCATGATGATGATTCAATTAGTAGAT
This sequence comes from Udea ferrugalis, assembly GCA_950022985.1. Taxonomy (NCBI): domain Eukaryota; kingdom Metazoa; phylum Arthropoda; class Insecta; order Lepidoptera; family Crambidae; genus Udea; species Udea ferrugalis. Next base: position 145,828 of record OX465522.1, read on the forward strand.
CGTTAAAAGTAAGTTTAAATTTCTTTGAAGACTGTTCACTGAGACTGAGATTTAATCAATTAGGATGGCCAAATGTAAGTGCTGTAGGAGTTATTTATGAATAATTTTGTATACAGTATAAAAATGGTAATCAATAACTCTTACAACTATTTTTAAAACATAATCGTGTAGGGAAAGTGGATTTTTTGTATGAGTCGGTAATAGAAACAGAAAAAACGGTAATAGACTCCGACTGCATTCCATGTTCGGTAATAGAAAAAACTGCTCTTTCGGCTTTAACAATTATTTATTAATTATCATGTAATGGAATACTAAATTTGAACCCGGAATACTATAGAATACTTTATTAAGATTCATTATAAATTATAATATCGTCCCTAAAGTAACAGCTTACATCTATTTTTTTAAATTTAATTCGATGGCAGCTTAAACTGGCGGTAATAGGCCGTTTTACCTTATACACAGTTTACATAAAAACAGATTAAAATTACCATCAGACGGGACACAAAATATAGACGGCAGCGAAGGCAGCAGGGGTTAAAAGAAGCATCTAACATTATATACCACATGTAATATCGGCACACACAAAGCGGAGGTGATTCGGCTGAGGCTAGCGTCGCGTCCCTCCCCGCACTCGTGTAGCACTCGCTTCGAGCACTGCATCAGCCAACTATATTTAGCTCAGAGTCGGTGTCTCAGAGGGCGCCGTAGCTTCTGAAGACTGCAACCATTTCTATATTTGCTTCAATACTTTTAGCCTATGTCACCCTAGTCGACTGCATTATTACTAGACGTCGAAGGTAAACGTCAAAGGTTTTTGTCTCACTTTGACAGCAAAAAACTTAAAAATTACTCCTGTGAAGGGGTGATATTAAACGACCTCCAACGTCCGGGAAACCAAACTGTTCTTTTTTTATTTCGCTCTAATATCTAAAAGAGCACCCTCTTTGACAAGAAAGAGGGGTATTGTTTGAAAATTGTCTCCACGTGCAATTAAATTTGTAGCTCGATGTAGACTATTTTTGTCCTCGAACGATGCTTTAATTTTGTTTGACTTTTCTTCAATGTGATGGTCCTTTATGAGTTTTTTAAGGTAATTGAACAAAGGTTTTGAAAGTGACTTTTTTTTACTTTTTATTATCTGGACACGACTGTACCTACGAGCTTTACCGTATCTTAGTTTTATTTCTCGATACATCCAACTCCCCTCGACGTTTAAAATGTCACCTAATGCAACCTTTGAATCAGGTTTTGGCTTTTACTCGAAAAATTGCTTCTCTCCACAAAGTGTTATCTCAGTGATTAAAAAATTGTGGCTTCCTTTGTGTGGCAAAGATCACACATGACTGTATTACCTTTACCAAGTATTTTTTTTCAAATAAATCTTACAAAACTTAACAACGTTCGCAAAAACAATTGACCATATTTCGTTCGAACCCACAAACGCACAAATTAACCTCCATTTTCTTAATAATTTTTACCTCATAAACAGTAACAAAAGAGGCGTATGACCAACGAACGTATCTAGGAGGGTTCACGTGTTCCAATAAACTCCATCACCGGCAACTATGTTATGTTAATTAAGTAGTTTTTTTTCCCTTTTTAAGTAACAGTAGTATTCAAATGTTGTGCGCGGTTGTCATCGAAATGCAAATTTAATATTATGTATTTAGAATAATATTCACATGTGTATGTACCGATTTGTATTTTGTTACTGTGCCAAAGAATAAATAAATAAATAAAAATAAACACATTGAACAAGTCGACAGATTCTGGAAACGGTTTTATAATACACGCAAGAAAAGCGATTTATTAAGCAAGTTGCGAGACACCCGCGATGGCGGCGCTTCGAGTTTTTATCGCGCGTCGGCAACTTCGGCGGGCTTAATGCCACATGTTTGTAATTCTTTCAATAATGATGCTGAACTGATTTATGTGGACTTTATTGCTTTATGAGTCTGCAAGCCGTTGCTAGAAGTTGTTCGCGTGGTTTTTGGCATTTAAAACTTTTTGTCCCCTGTCTGTGGATTTTTTTTTTTTTTATTTATTTATTTATTCTTTATTGCACAAAATTAAGAAAAAAAAAAGTACAATTGGCGGACTTAATGCCTGGAGGCATTCTCTACCAGTCAACCGCAAGGCATAACAGAGAATTTTGGAAGTTTGGGCTGTGCAACTTGCTAAAGTTAAAAAGATATGAGGGTGATACATAATTTAATGAATATACTGAGTGATAAAAATACATAAAGTAATATAAAACGATAAAATTAAAATAAATAACAATAGTAATATACATACACATACAGTAAATATACATACTATATATACATAAAGAATAAAAATAAAATAAAATAAATATAATTATATTGCCTAAAGTAAAGTGGATAAGCACGGCTAATTACCCTAGAATTGTGGCAGAAGCTGCTTACTTAAAGTGCTCTCGCAACGACTTCTTAAAGGTGAATTTGGAGGTGGATTTTCTGATTGAGACAGGAAGAGAATTCCAGAGACGTGTAGCGGATAGTCTGAAAGAATTTGACATCATGGAAGAGGAGAAAAGGGGAGTGGAAAGAGCAAGAGTGTTACGTGAACGAAGGTCCCTTGAGTGAGAAGTATGTAGAAATTGAAAATTATTTTTTAAGTAAGTAGGTGAGTTAGGATTGAAAAGAATAGAAAAAAGGACAGATAATATTCTTACTTTTCTGCGCTGGCGGATCGGTAACCATTTGAGCCTCACACGATGGGGAGAGACATGGTCATATTTTCGCAACCCAAAGATGAAGCGGATGCAGTTATTGAGGAGTCGTTCAAGTTTATTAAGGTGTTCTTGGGAAATGTTGGTGTAACAAACATCTGCATAATCTATAATAGGGAGTACAAGAGCCTGTACGAGCAGGGCTTTAGTGCTGGCGGGCAGAAAATACTTGAAGCGATAAAGAGCACGCAATGTCCAAGTGACTCTTCTGCTAACCTCCTTCACCTGCTGACTCCAGTTCAAAGCTCTATCCATATGAAGGCCCAGGTTTTTGACGAACGGCGAGAAAGGTATTACATCACCGTCCATCAAAACCGGCGCTACAGGAGAACTATCCACAACCTTCAGTTGATGAGGACTGCCGAAGATTATGGCCTGACATTTGCCTGGGTTCACCTTGACACCAAAATTGCTTGACCATTTGTTGATGCAGCTGAGGTCATTGTTAAGTTGGTCAATAGCGAGGTTTAACTCTGCGACACTAGCCTACACATACAGCTGCAAGTCATCGGCATATAGGTGGTGTGAGCAACAAAGTTTGTCAGCGAGCATATTAATAAACACTGAGAAAAGGATGGGTGATAATATACCACCCTGCGGTACACCGGTCGCCAAGTCCAACCAGTCAGAAAGAGCTTGTTCCACGCGAACAGCCTGTTGGCGCCCGCGCAGGTAGGAGGAAAACCAGTTCACTGCCGAAGTTGAAGCACGAAGATGAGACAGCACTGCCAGAAGGATATCATGGTCAATGACAATGATGGTCATGATTTATAGTAGTAGTACTTACCCAACGTCCAAACTTCCAAAATATAGCAAGTTTAGTAACGACAGGAGATCAAAATGTGTATCTGGAATCGTGTAAACCTAACTCAAATTTATTTAACGATGAATATTCAAAACACACGTTTACACAAGTGACGGTTTTGACGTATTATATTTACCGTTTTGTACAAAAATTCGGAAAGTTTCATTCAAACCTGAAATGAAAAATACAATATTTTTCTATCGCATGCTTGTTACGAGTTGTGCAACAAAAAGCTATAGAAGCTTTTTCAGTGAATAAAAACGATGGAAAAATGTTTCGGAATAGAAATAACAAACGTATGAATTGTATTTTTTCAGCATTGAAAACTGAAAAGGTCGTCCGTGTGTTCAATCGAGAGCTGAGAGGATTATAACAGTTTGATTAGAATATGGAAAGTAAACGAAAAGAAGCGCAGAATGTATGCTAGATGATTGATTTTTTTTAAATTGGATAGACCAGCATTTGACCACGGTCTCACCTGGTGGAAAGCGACGATGCGGTCTACGATGGAGCATGCTTGTCTAGAAGAAACCTATTCACTCTTCGCTTGAAGACTCTTAAATTGTACTCTTCAGGAAACACAGACGCCGGCAAGGCGTTCCACTCCTTAGCGGTACGCATGATGGAGGAAGTATTAAGTGGAAAGAAGTTCATCTCTGCCCACCAAGTAAGCAATGGTTTGTCTGTTTACATCGTAAGAAAAATTACTAATCATACCAAACTACGCACGATTAGTCGGAGGTCTTAGGGCGGCTTTATAATGTCTGACAGTTGTTAATGTCGCTACCCTCACATTAGACTAAAATAATCAACACTGAGCTTCCATGTTCATAGTTTAAGTCAGACCTGTGCCCAGCAATGGGTCGTAAAGGCCAATGTTAGTTTAGTGTTCTCACGTCGCTATTCGGGAGTGCGTCAATGTGCGAAGTTGCCGTCGGCGGCGTCGCGTGTCGCGTCGTTATCGCTTCTTATCGCCAGCGCCATTCGTCGGCGTCTGCTCCACGCCGATAGCGTACAAATTACCATACTTTACGACGCAAATTTTCAAAGGTGCGTTAACGAAAGAGCTCCACATAAAAACGTTCAGATGTAAGTCAGGTGGCGTGTAATGGCGGCTGATACAATCGCGCGTTATTAACAGTGCCGTTTCTTCGCGAATACATTTCGACCGGAAGATTTACGACGAACACTTGCGAGAAAATATGCCGAATGCATACACTTTCTTTAAATAAATTCAGTGTTTTCTGCGTGTAGAAATTTGGCTCTGTGTGATTAATGATTGTGATGTCAATTTTGTCAGAAATCGGATTAGCATATTTAAGATAAAACACCTTAAATCGGATGACGTTTATTAGAATGACACTAAAATGTCGCGCCGTTAGATGACTGACTGGTATTTCTTCTCCCCTTTCCTGCAACTTTCGTTTACATCCACCCCACAAGAGGTGTTCACGCTGCTTCTGGCCTCTGAAACGATTTAAGTAATTACAAAAAACCTTTTAGGTGCAGTGGTCATCAGTTGCTAATATTACCTCGACTCACTTACCAACTAGTTTTTGACTGTAATTTTAATTTTTTATTTCGTCATACAGAACTTTATGCGACTAAAAAATTTGCCATAAAGAAATTTAAATTCGCCATTACGAATAATATGCAATAGCCAAGCCAAGACTCGGTTTAGTACTACTTGTTCTCAAGTTTGCGGGTAGTTGGAGAACGGTTTACGGCTTTATTGCGCTGCTCGCGAGTTCGCGCGACGCGGCGTTGCTGCACTGAAACTAGGGAATCAAGAAATTCACGAAAAAGAGCTGCCTCTTCAAGATGGCATTAGCATCAATTTCGCTGAATTATTAGCCTAAGTTTTTAAACTTAATGCCTTTAGGCATTAAAACCGCCAATTGTACTTTTTCTTTGTGCAATAAATAATAAATAAATAAAATTTATAGTTTTGTTGTATTCCTTGGTAAACTAGATGTATTATTGAATTGGTAAAAGTTTTGAGGAAGTATTGAAATTCAATCAACGTCAAAATGTATTTATATTATTATAATTTTTGAATCTAAAAGGTATATTTTGTTTTTATGGTTATGGGTGTCAGACACTGGTTGCACTGTCTTACAAAAAGTAATCACTCTTTTCATAAATGTTTTAAATTAAATTCATGATGCATGCAACACACTAAACTTTTTTTTAAAACCATCGCGTTTTTTTTAATTGTTCACTACGCGGTATGAGCACTTTGAATCTTGACAGTATTGTTTATGAATCCGAGGATAGAAATGTTATCTTTCCGGAAACACCGTTACAAAAATGACTGTTGCCTTTCCGGAAACACCGTTGAAAAACGAATGAATTTATTCAAATTTTTTAAGTGTTCCGACATTTGTTCTAACGTATGTGAGTTTAGTAACTTACTAACGTTGGGCAAAAAAGTTGGTCCCCAGAACGAAATTCTTTGCTAACTTTGAAAGCGCTTCAAAACTTTGGCAGTGAACTACAGCAATAGAAGTTCCTGCCTATCTACAGCCATTGTAGCTTGCGGCGAAATTACTTAAATGAATTTCTACAGGAACTACGGTACCTACCTGACTAAACTGGGTGTCGTTAATTCTTTACTTGAGAAGAACTCACGGATGAGTAACATTTTTGAGGACTGACCGCCATTGTCAGAGTCAATATCCACATTAACAAACAAAAATTGTGCATCGTTTGCAGCTCCGATAGATCCGCCAGCATGACCACACCTCAACCCAAAAAAAATAAAAAAAAAATGATGATTTTTTAAACGTTTCAAAATTAGCCTAACCCAAAACTGCTTCTCACGACAGCTTAAACCACTCAACTTGAATATTCGTTTCATAAATAGGACGGCAAGTGTCATTATGATCGCAGTTAAACTGCTCGTTAATAATATAAGTTGTGCCGGCGATCAGCTGACGCGACACGGAAATCGAATTACCGCTTCGCCCTCCCCCCCTGGCCCCCCCTCGCCGAGTCCCGTCCGCACCCGCGCCCGCGCCGGCCGGCAGATATTATAAAACGATAACATCATTATCTCCGGAGACACCAGCTATTAATTATTCCCACGCTTCCTGATCGCGGCACTTTATGATGAAAGCAATATTGAAGGACCTAATTTTGAAATAAGTTTTGGAGGAAAAAGTTGCGCGGCTACGCAAAATGGTTTATTATTCAATAGATCTCTTGTTGACCTAATTGATGAAAATCTAAAGGTTTCGATTAAGCCTGAAATTCTGGGGAATTTCTCTCAGATCAGGCAAGTAGGGCTCAAGATTTTTCAAAACACAGTCCAATTTTCTGATCACAATTTGCAAAGAGAAGTGACCAAACCTTAAATTTAAATTTAGTAGCCACCCTCTATATTAAAGTGAATAATCGCTACATTTTTAATTTCTTGATCCAGTTTCCTAGCCTGGCTTAGTTACTTATTTAAAAACAGTTAACTGGGAAAATTCGTTAGCCTTTCGAAAGGTTGGCATTTACGCAGTATTTTCTTTCTACGGAGATGCTTTATTTTTACTACGGTCTAAGGCTCCTCATTCCATAAGATAAGATAAGAAATACTTTATTGCACATAAAACAAATAAATTTACAGATAATAAATAAAACATCCATCCATCCATTCCATGTCCTTTACTATGTCGTTCAAACAACGTATAGTGAATTGTGTGAAGAGCTACTATCAATAGAATCGAAGAGTGACCAGGTGCTGTTACAGTTGATGAGCAAATACAAAGAAACTTTATTGTGAAGCACAAATAATAAATAAGTTTGCTGTGTTCTGTCTCACAGGCAAACAATAATATTAGTTTTTGAAAACTTTCATCAACCCGCAACAAGAAAAATAAATCAAAAATCACTTCAACAGCGAATCGAATTGAATCAAATTAAACTGTTCATGAAATTGGACTTTTTACCGGTCATGTTGCAATTCACAGTCGCACAAAAGTTCAGTTATTGTGTAATAGCAATTTTGAATTATGAGAGCATTGAATTTGGTTTTGATTGTCAACGTAATGAATAAAGTCTGCTGTCAAACAAATTATATTGACATGCCAGAGAGAATGAAGCTCAGGGGGGCTAAAAAGGCAACATTTTAGATGATTCATATTATGAAACAACTAACTGACGTTTCATCTAGAGCGCGGTCCGTTTCGAGTCAAAAGTGATAATAGCGCGCTCACACGCGTCCCGAATTGATAAATTGTATGAGCGTGAGCGACGTGAGCGCGCTATGATCACTTTTGACTCAAAACGGACCGCGCTCTAGATGATACGTCAGATAGATGTTTCATAATATGAATCATCTAAAATGTTGCCTTTTCAGCCCCCCAGATCGAATACTTATAATAATAACTGCCTGTCTCTACGAAACTGTGAAGGCTTTGACATGCAATTTAGGTAGACTTCGTCCTATCTAAAATGTACCCGCCTCCAATGTGTTACTAACCAAACCACATGCAGAGCGTATAGGCAGTTCATATACGAAGTAGTTTTGTAACTATCCATTCAAACACGAGTTATAAGCTTGCATCGGTATCCGATGATAAAACAGTAAATTTAACGAAAAGGCATGTTCTGTTTTTGATAAGACGAACTCTACAGTCCCACTCGGAAAATTGGATAACAGGAGGCAACGAATTCAATATACTTAAGTTATTTCGAAACCTAAAAGATCCGTATAGGCAAGGCAAAGGACTTTAGAATAAATTAGAAAACAACGCCTTAAAGAGAAAGCCGACAAGTGATGAGGGAAAGTCAACCGTCTTAAATAAAACAGATCCCTTAAAAGACAATAATACCTCGAAAGAACTCTCTTTGTCAAGTACGAGACAAACGAATGTACGAACAAAACAGTCTTGAAAAATTCACGAACTGAGGGAATCCTTTTATTATCTTTGACGGCTGCGAAATCGACAGAATAGAACCGAACATTGTTTAAACTTTTGTTTTACTAAGTTCTGCGAATAATTATATTTTAAAATGTAAAATATCATTTTCAGAACTAGGTCAGTTATAAAACTCGTATAAAGGACCGTTCGGGGAAAATTTAACAATAATTTCAGAAACATGTTTTCTTTTGAGTGAATCATTTAAATATTATTTCAAGTGTTGTAGCTTAACTTTCATCAGACAATAATGCTAATAATGCAGCTGCCAGAAAAAAACAGCCAGGAAGGCTCCAATCAGTATGAAATGTATTTTTCGAATTGCTTATTGTGCTTTTTTTCTATAGACCTAATAATTCTTAATTTGTTAATCTGAGCATTATCTGTAGCACCAAAATTACTACCTACGTGGCGTGTAGCCCGAGTGCGGGGACGCTAAAGTTGCGGTTTTCTGGTAGGTTAGTTTCTTGGATTTTCACTATGGACGTCTGCAAAATAGCCGGACCTGACCTGCATCACCTGTACCTAATGTGCGTAGTACATATTTGGCGGCAGTGGCCGACAAAAGGTCATCATCATGTCAGCCGAACGACGCCCACTGCAGGGCATAGGCCTCCCCCAAAGACCTCCACAACGATCGGTCCCGCGCTGTCCGCATCCAGTGGCTTCCCGCGACCTTGACAAGATCGTCGGTCCACCTTGTGGAGGGCCTGCCCACGGAACGTCGTCCGGTACGCGGTCGCCATTCGAGAACCTTTCCGCCCCAACGGCCATCGGTTCTCCGCGCTATGTGTCCCGCCCACTGCCACTTCAACGATGCAATCCTTCGAGCGATGTCGGTTGCCTTAGTTCTCCTGCGGATCTCATCATTTCTGATTCGATCAAGCAGGGAAACACCAAGCATCGCTCTCTCCATTGCTCGCTGGGTGACTTTGAGCCTTCTTATGAGACCCATAGTGAACGACCACGTCTCACTCCCATATGTCATTACTGGCAACACACACTGGTCAAAGACTTTCGTCTTGAGACACTGAGGAATTTCAGACGCGAATATATGCCGGAGCTTCCCGAACGCTGCCCATCCGAGCTGGATTCGACGAGAGATCTCTTTCTCGAAGTTGGACTTACCTAACTGGACTGCCTGTCCTAGGTAAACATAGTGGTCAACAACTTCGAGTGTAATGTTCCCAACGTTAACTGGAGCGGGTGCAACATGGGCATTGAACATGATTTTCGTCTTGTCCATGTTCATCCTAAGACCCACTCTTTGAGAAGCATTACCGAGATCTTCGAGCATTATGTTCAGGTCTTCCAAGGTCTTAGCCATAAGAACTACATCATCGGCGAATCGTAGGTGTGCCAGGTACTCGCCATTGATGTTGATGCCGCGTCCTTTCCAGTCCAGAAGCTTGAAAATATCCTCCAACGCAGCTGTGAACAGTTTCGGAGATATGACGTCTCCTTGTCTCACGCCTCGCTGTAGTTGGATCGGATTAGAGCTCTGGTTCTGTAATCGGACCGACATGGTGGCGTTTTCGTAAAGGTACCTTAGCACCCCGATGTACCTGTAGTCTATTTGGCACCTTTGGAGAGACTGCAACACTGCCCAGGTCTCAATCGAATCAAAGGCCTTCTCATAGTAGTCGGTCTTCTGTATAACTTGCCGCAGCGTATGAATGTGGTCTATGGTACTATAGCCTTTTCGGAACCCGGCTTGTTCGGGAGGTTGGAAGTCGTCAAACCTGCGAGCGAGACGATTCGCAATGACTCTCGAAAACAACTTATAGATATGGCTCAGAAGCGATATGGGTCTGTAGTTCTTCAAGAGAGTTTTGTCACCCTTCTTGAAAAACAGCATCACATCGCTTCTGCCCCATGCCTTTGGCGTTCTGCCCCCGAGGATGACAGAACTGAAGAGCGTCTGGAGGACCTTGACTATCGGCCGACCGCCCGCTCTCAGAAGCTCTGTTGTGATTCCGTCATCACCCGCCGCCTTGTTGTTTTTAAGCTGCTTGAGAGCCATCCTAATCTCGTACAGGCTGACGTCCGGGATATCTTCGGTATAGTGTCGGGTAAGCTTGGCTCTAGGGTCTTTAGCCTTGCTTTCAACAGGTGTTTGCGTGGAATACAGCTGTCCATAGAAACTCTCAATCTCCCTCAGGATTTCAGGTGTGGACGTAATGATGCTACCTGCCTCAGTTTTCAGCCTCGTGAGTTGGCTTTGCCCAATAGACAGATCTCTAGCGAACACTTTGGAGCCTTTGTTCCGCTCAATGGCCTCTTTAATACGCTGGGTATTAAATTGGCGAAGGTCGCTCGTCAAAGACTTAGATATCTGTCTATTGAGTTGCCGATAACGATGGGCATCCACTGAGTTCTGTAGCCTCATTTCGTTTCTCTGATCCATGAGTAGGAGAGTATGGCTGGAGAGTTTCTTTGATTTTTGACGGCGGGTTTTAAAGTGCTTGGACCCTACCGTACGGACAGTATCCACCACCATGTTGTATTGATCGTCCACATCGATGCTGTTCTCAAGGGCTTCGAAACGGTTTTGAAGCTCGAGCTGAAAGCACTCGGGGTTTTGAATCTGAGCCGGTATTGGTCGGAGCGTGGATTTTATCAGTCGCGCTCTCTCAAGCTTTATGTCGATATTCAATGTGCCTCTGACCATGCGGTGATCGCTTCCTGTCTTAACAGCGTTGATCACAGTGACATCATTGAATATGTGCTTCTTCGTCGACATGATAAAATCGATCTTGTTTCTCACCTTACCGTCCGGACTGAACCAGGTCCATTTGCGGCTTACGGGCTTCTTGAAGAAGGAGTTCATCCTGAAGAGGTTCTCCTTCTCCATAAAAGGTCAGAGTCTCCCTTATTTTGTTCAAACATCTTATTGGGGATCCTAGACAGATGGACGACCTATCGTTACCGAGCTATCGATTTACCTAACAAGGTTTTTCATTCAAAATGTTATTTGCCTCTTGTTGGATAAGCCCAGTCATTTGTCTTATTAACAGAGGAAGCACTGAATAATTTTGTCCTGTCTTACTACTTAGCAGCGCATACTTCTAATCTCGCATGAGATACGTAAGCATTTATGTTTAGCTACAATAGAGAGGGGCTATAAATTGCGCCTATCACTTTGGCCTAGTCCAAAGTTTATATCTAGACTGAACAATGTCTCGCCCTTTCCTCTCGGAGACAAAGACGATATATCACTTTGTTGAACTACTCGTACTAGTATGTATGTTAGTGATGTCGCGATGATAGGAAGTAATTACGCGACGCAAGGATGATATAAATACGTTGCAGATAGAACACAGAGTCAGCCGTTTTATACTTTGTCTAAGTGTATACTTGTATTTTATCGTGAGTATCGTTCTCTTTGAGTAACTAACTGCTGCTTCTGTTAATTTAGCTAGTTCTATAAACTATTCTAACTGTGGGGATCTGCAAATCCTTTCTGAGGTAGCTCACACTATCAAAATCATGTCGCAAAAATGTTTATTGAAATAGACCTACTTAATAAGTACTTTTATATATTTTTTTAAATCTAACAATTTTTATGCGCGTCGCCAAGGAACCTTTTCAGTTCCGTCTTGAACCCCATGCTACATGAAGCAATTTGAGAAAACTTCCCCAGGGACCATAGATGGGACGTAAATATTAATGAAGTTTGCTAAGGTTTAGAGTTTCAAAAAACCACGTGCCTGCAAGTGTACCCAAGTGCTTGCGTTTGGATTTGAACCGCCCAACGATGACGAGCAGTGTGCGTGCTCAACTAAAAACCAGCAAAGTATTCAATGAATAAGTCTGAAGTGTGAGGTGCGTGTGAAGTGCCCGTGGCGCAGTTGTGACAATTAAGGTTGCTCACTAACCTTACACCCCTCCAACAATCCGCACTGAGCCCGCGTGTTGGAGTATGGCTTATTCCACCTCATAGTTGAGGTGAGGCCTGTGCCCAGCAGTGGGACGTATATAGGCCGTTTATGTGTAAGTCTGAAGTGTTCAAAGTGGATGTGACATACGTGTAGTGTAAAGTGTCGTGGCGAGCGGCGGCCGCGGCTATCGCGGTGGAGTAATGGCGCGCACCGCATTACACCCGCTGCGCCTGGTGCGACCGCGGACCCGCTCGCCACCGCGCTGGTAATCAAATCAACAGGGGTCAGCATTACAAGTGCGGCAGTAAAATTTGCAAAAAAAACAATTAAGTTTTAGTTATTTCTGTTAACAATACACCACGTGATGTTTCACTAAAGGATCAATATTTTAAAAACATGCAGGTTGAATATACAGTCAGGAACAACGATATTATAATAAAAATAGGCCGATAGGTTACTTGTGCTCAAAAAGTGGCACCCGAAATCTTGATTGTTGAAATGTTGACAGCTTGAGACGACACTGCGCAACATGTATCTGTGTCGATTACGCTCTAGTAAATAATCGTACTGTCTTGTTCACACGTTATGACACGGTCAAATCAACTACGTCGTCCCCGTGCACAATTTTTGACTTCACGTCTTTACTGACATCGCCTATCTACGTCTTTTAAATATCATTGGTCAGGAATCTGAATGGTTGTAAGGCACCGCATTCCAGCCGCACATTGAAGTCATAGTTCCGTCAGGAAGAAAACTTAACTCCCTAGAATGCCTAAAGTCTTTTGCGCCGCGTTGGGTCACTGAAGCCCTAACAGTCACAATCAGTATAGATTTATTAAAAACTTAGTTTAGTCCACGCACGAACCACTCTTCATCTTAAATTCTCGTATAATGACAGAGAACCGTTTATCACACTGAAACTGCTACAATGCGGCCACACAACGAGCTTGTACGATGCAAAGCAAGTGCCTGTTTTAAATTTTAATGTACAAGCTGAACCTTTCTGAAACTAACGTTCGTTCGTATCTGCTATTAAATTCTCAAAAGCAGGAACCGAGGCTGTACGGACGCGTGCTCCGCTGAATATGAAACATAAATAGTGAACTTCAAGTTGGCTGAAAGTTAGTGACGGTTAAACCGAGATTGTGCTACGCCGCTGTCTTTGTCTCAGCCGAGATGCTGAATTATTCTAAAAGATGTAGGTCAAAGACGTCCAGGATTAAATTGAAATAGTTCTATTTCTATTTTAAATTCATCCGTACGTGCTGTTGGCGAGATTCAGCGCAAATGCAAACAAGGTAAGCGCTGAGTTCTCTTTTGTTTTTTCATCAAAGCTTTGTGTTTGAATATTGTCTAACGGTAGTTGGATTTAGCTGCCAAAATTGGCTCTATTTTTGTGTTACCGTTGAAAAGGGCACCCGCACAAAACGTGAACAAATAAATCACTTTTAGTAATACATAACCATATTACTCCATGGCTGGTTATTTGTTGTAAAATTTATTGATCAATTGCTGACCCATACTATATACAAGCGCCTGGAGTACACAGGCACTACTGCCATCACGGTGAACGCCGTGCAATACGAGCCAGAGCACCCCCACTCTCCGGCCCGCTGGTTCCCACTGTACGCAGACCCTACTAGGCCCGCAATCACGAGCCACCCAAGAGGCGGCTCTGCTGCCACATCCTGCGGTACGCCCGGGCCGCAACGCACAGGGGGAACCAGCCTCGGATCACACACCCTCTCAAACCGATTGTGCGCCGCGGCCCCACCACGTGACTCAGGGCGTTTGCAGGCCCCACCACGTGCCTCAGGGCGTTTGCAGGCCCCTCTGGGCCCGCAACCCAACGCATCGCCCTCATGGGCCACAGCGGGTTGATAACCAAGTCCACTACACTGTAACGCATGAGTTCTCTAGGCTTCCCGGCGCTTCCACCCTACCACCGGTAATAAGCCCCCTCGCCACGCCAAGGCAAGAAGGACCAAGTATCATAATATTTAGTAGTCCAACTCATCCTGCCATCGCTTCAAAAGGTTTCTCCTGAGGCCGCTTCAATGATAATATTCATCATTATTAAGGAATGTTACCGTATAGAACAAGCAACATTTACGAGCGCTAAGCACTTTTAGCAGATACAATAAGTTCGTGCGATCGGCAAGTTGGTCCGCAAGTTGGGCGTGCGTATTTTCGCTTTCCGCGGAATTAGCGCGCAACGGCAACTCGCCGAAACTCAATATTGGACCGAGCGCCGGCCGGGAACGCTTTTCGGAAAACTTATGATAATAAACCGTTTAAGCACCCAACAACTAGCAAAGTTTCGTCAATTTTCTGTAATTAAAACTGCATCAAAAATTGAGGTAAAGTTAGTCACCATTTCACTTAACTGAAAACTACTGCCGGTAAGGTAGGAGTTTTTTGAAGATCATTAAAATAAAAAACTTAAATAACACAGCATTTACTAACGATATTGCAGCCGGTGTCAGCTAAGGTTCGGTCGTAAAACTACATTCATAGTTTATTTTCAAAACACATTCGGGATAGACATTTTTAAAAGAATTTTCGTATTATTGCTAGGGATGTTGAAGGTGCTGAGGGTGTTTTTTGGCGAAACCGACTACAAAAATAACAATAATTGCTAAATACCGTGCTAGATTTTATTGAATGCTCTAAAACGACCTCAGTATAACGTTAACTTCCAAGTCTCGTTAGCCACCGCTTAGCAAACGCGACGTACTTAGCTAACACTGTTTTTGTACGAATGTTCGACGTTCTGTCTGGCTCTTCGTAGTAGCCGCACTACAAGTTGACTTCAACCGCAAAAACTGTGCGATGTCACCACTTCTTGCACATGTGCTCTGAACATCACATATGACTCAAGTTTGAGTTTAACCCTTAACTTGTAGTTATTGGTAAAAAGTTACCCAGTTTTAAAGTAGCTGTCTATATTTTGTTTGGACAAAGACAGAGTTACTTCAAAACTTTTGAAGGGGAGAGGGTGTTCTTGTTCTGAAGGAACTGTAGGGCCTATTCAATCAGAGTAGAGACTTTCTTTCTTGAAAAAGGGAGAGACGACTTAAATATAATTAGCGATTGGTTGCTTAAATGTGTCTATTGTCTTTGTCGTGATCAAATCAATCGTTGACTTCAAAACGAATGGTTGCAAATGCATGATGTTAGCATGGATATTATGCGTTAAAATTGTTCTTGACATAGGTAATCTCAAGACGCTTTATGCGGATAGTAGTTTAGAATGAGTTGAAGCAGAACAGAGACGACGTAGGAACAAGGCGCTGAATAATTGTTAATGCAGCCATTTGGCGGCTCTTTTGGGTTTTATATGCATTTATAGTTTGTATGATGTATGTCCAACCAAACCAATGTGTGCCACCTAGTTAAATAGCTCTATATGATGTCATTTGCAAAAATAAAGTTATTCTTAAAACTTCAGCCGATGAAACTTAGATTGTGATTTGGGTCACTTTTCCAGTTGGTGCATAATTTTAAACTGTGCTAGCATTTATGACGACCACCTACGAGTATCAATGTAAGACTGATCGAAATACTGTTTATCCATACCAAATTGTATCTGTACTTTACGTAGGTTACGTAGGTTTTCTCTTAGAAAATATTTTTTTTCTTATTTACTGTAAGGATCCTACGGCTAGGCGAATTCCTATATTATAAGGTTTTTAGTGGTTTTTTGAAACATTTTGTTTAAATATTATTGTCTAATCATCTTACTCCATCACACTCGTTTTTTTTTTAAACGAAAGAAACGGCTTTAAGCATTAAAAACCGCCTTAATTCTTATAGAAATATTTAACATTATGTTCCACCTTTTTATTTGTGTAAAATCTTATCTTATCTTTGTTCTCTAACATAGAACGTCTCGTCACGTGGTCGGGAAGACTGTCGGCAGTGGGGGGAGGGGGGCGGAGGTCGATAAGTGTCAGCGCTTAGACAAGCAGCGCGAGTCGCGCTGCCAGGGAAAGTGACAAGGAAATGCGACAAGGGCACAACGTAATGAAAATTAAAAATAACATAAATAATGAATAGCAGCCTTATTTGTTTCAATGAAAGTGTTCCTCTCCATCATTGTTGTGCCCGACAGGGTTCATGGTGATCCATAAAACATTATCTTAAGTTACGCTGTGAAATGCAATAAATGATTGACGCAAGTTCATCTGGAACATCTTCTCACATTAGTAAAGCAAAGTAAAAAAAAAGATTTTTCATCTAAGCTGTCGCGCAATATTTGATCATTGTTATTAACTTCAAGGGACTACGATCCTCCTACGTTTTACTCGTCATCCTGTCAACTTCTTTGTCCCCCACTTAAAGTTAAAAAATGAATAATATGAATATGAACAGGCGTGGGCGCAAATTCACCGATTTGTAAAAAAGTTATGTAATCTAGCGATCGACTGATGTTTGTTCCATGTCGCTGGGTAGATTTCGCACTACATTGATCAAAATATAGTTTTTTTAACATTAGAGAGTACCGTCCGCCCGCGACTTGTCCTGGATTTTAGTTTTCTGCCACCGATTTTCATACAAAGAAATATATGTACCGTCCAAGTCTCTACGACTAGTGGTTTCTCTAAAACCTTCAAAGGGGAACAATCCTAAACTTATAGTTAATGTCTTTTGCGTAACTTTCACCGTTTACTCAGCGCACGCAAAGGAACCTCAAAAACTATTTTCCAAAATTCACGCTTACTTATTTTATAATTATTAAATCAAGTTATTCATAGCTTCTTCCCGTAGTCATTAAACGTTGCAATCTTTCACTTTCATAACTTGTGAATTGTTAAACTCAAAGCGTTGGCACCGTCGCAAAAATGACACTGAAAGTGCTCTTCAGAGGCCCATTTGCAGAAATTAAGAATTGTTGGCTGCACCGAGGACAAATTGTTGGCCACTCAGCGGCGAAATGGTTCATAAAACTGCAAGCAGTTCAGCCATGCACCAGGTTATGAAATGAAAAATTAATGACCATTGAACGTCATTTCTGGAATAACTATGCGTTTAAAAAGAAAACCAATGGATATTTTACCATGCACACTCATGCATATTTTCCTGCCTTTTAAAATCTTCATACTGTCGGCCCTTGCATGTTTTCATTTTAAATTGAATTGAACTTTGTGAAATGTTGTTTTTGAGCTCATATCACGGAGTACATGCATGATGTTAGTGGGTATGCACTCAATGCAGACAAATCTTAATTTTGCGACGAATAGTGACATAGTGAAAGATGCAGAGACAAACGCATACATGAAAGCCTAGTTTTCACGTCAAGTCTTATTCAATTTTCTTCAATTTTAACAGATTTTATTGGATATACAATAATTTGTGACACAAACGAAAAAGCAATTCAACATAATTCGATAGACCCATACTGCAAAACACAAAGAAGATAAGAAGTCGAGAACGTCGTTTAAAACAGACCATGAGAAGAAATCCCATCAGTAAATTTTATTGAAGACATACTTTTTCTAATCAAAAACCGCAAAGCTCACCGCGCCATTGACTCGTCCGCCCGCCCAAGCGGCGTGCGTGCTTCCAATAAAACTGTATTTATTTGAGGCCGCCCAAACTGCGCCAATGTGAACCCGAGACGGGACAAAGGACACTATTTATGGCCTCGATACAGACCTAATAATAAACGACGGCAATCATAATGTATCGACCATTGATCACAAATAGAGCTCTATAACTCGAACTGTTCGTTCGAAAGTAATGCTCATCGCTATTGCTGACATAAAATGTTCCAGTTTTCAACTTTAGCAATTGCGTTTGTTGCGACTAAGTTACGTCGTTTTATAAAGACGTAAACAAACCCAAATAACCCGAAACGTTATTAAAATTCATATTAGGTGTGCACAATTAATTAAAGAACCGGGTCGGGCGCCGTAAATCGAGCCCAATTTATCGAAGCACAACAAATCTCTATGTAAATTGTTCACCCGGTTAAATCTATACCGATATGGCTTTAATTGTGTTCAAAAGCGAAAACATAACGATGGTGATCACGTAGGGGGCGTTTGCAGGGCCGGGCCCCGTCAGGCCGGCCCGGACCGCGGACCCGGGTGGACCTGTAGGGCTGGCGAAGAGGCCTTGAGAAGAGAAAACTCATACATAAATAAGAAAGTGAAAGTGTTGCTTGTGTTCCTTCATTTGTCAGGTTATATCTATGTAAGAAACAAAAGTAATGGTGAAGATAGATGTTAAAAAAATACATCACTCGGTAACATAATTTCGGTTAAAGTGGTCCTTCCCACTACCAGAACCAGTGTAGATTGGAGATTTCTGCCGATGAGTTTTGGCCCGGTTTCCACTTAGCTGTGAGCAAATAAAGAGCAATTAGAACATAGTACAACTACAAAATAGAGGTATAACAAAGATAGCATATCGGGCTTGCAAATTCTATATAAATAAAATGAAAAATCTACCTGTAACATGTTAGCATATCATAAGTGGCAGGAACATTCTAGTGAAATATCTATCACTGTCGCGGATTTACGATGCTGGAAAAAGACAAGATGTCACTAATGTGTGCTTTATTTACACAACCTGACCGAACATACATTTATAAATATTTATGAAAACTATATTAGAATGACTTGTAATTTAAAAAGAACTAAATTAACAAGCAAACTTTACATGATGTTCTACCGGTAAGTGTAATTGGCACGTATCGGAACGCAAATGACAACTCGTTTTATGCGAACCATTGAGGGTAGTTGCGCTTGTATTCGATGCAAACCGAGCAGCGGGCGCCATCGCGCCATTATCGCAGTTTAAGAATTTCAATTGCAAGTTTCTAATTTTGTGCAATGTGTTGTGTTTTTGCGTGTTTTTGTGTGTGAATATTGTGAATTACTTTGTGCGTGCGAGTTGCTGCTACAGCGATTTCGTCTCTTTCAGCTCCACGGGCCCATATAGGACAATAATCAGAGACGGACGCAAAAGGTTGGTGCAAAATACATTAATCCGTGCAGGGCTTCATCAACTACATAAATCACTGACTACAAGCAAATCAGCAACATCGACGTTTGTATTTCATGTTTCTTCTCATATTGCCTCTAAAGCATTTCAAAAGAAGGTATTCAAGTTACTCGTATTATATCGTAAGATAATTGGAAAAGAAAAATATTGTTGAGACAATCCTACTACAAAAACAAATGACCGAAAATTTGGAATACTGAAATTTATGCAGGTAATGCAGTAAATGTTGCCCCCTCATGAGTTCTCGCCTTGGCGTGGCGAGGGGGCTTAGAACCGGTGGCAGGGTGAACCGCTGGGAAGCGAAGAGAACTCTGGCGTGGCAGTGTGGTGGACTTGCCACCCACCCGCTGCAGCCCGTAAGGGCGACACGTGGGACAGTGGGGCCTGCAAGCGCCAAGAGGCGCGTGGTGGAGGCGCACAATCGGTTGGTGGGGCCAACCGATCACCGCCAGTGATCCGCGGCTGATTCCCCCTGTGCGTCGCGGCCCGGGGGGCCGTACCGCCGGTTGCGACAGCGGAGCCCCCCGTTGGGTGGCTCGCCCAGGCTCGGCTCGGGCCCAGTAGGGTCTGCGAACAGTGGGTGCCAGCGGGCCGGAGTGCGGGGGTGCTCTGGCTTGCATTGCACGGCATCCACCGAGACGGCGAATGTGCCTGCGTACTCCAGGCGCTTTCGAGGCCTCCCCCCTTTGTTAGGGGGAGGCCCCTCAGTTGGAGGGGGCCCCATTAGGGGCTAGCACTGGAGGCAGAGCAGTGGGGTATTACTTACGGTAGGATCCAGCTTCGCCGCCAAAGTGCCACGGTTGACTGCCGTGGAGTTTTAGTCAGTAGTGTATTTTACAAGTAAATAATTCCATTTAACTTTCTTTAATTTGTGCAAAGCTGTTTATCCACCCTAACTTAAAAATATTTTCCTGTCAACGTGGTCTGCTGGAAGAAATCTCTTTTTAGAGATAAGCTCACCTGTACTTTTAATCTCCCAATTGTCTGTTTATTGTAATTATCTTTTTGTGTACGAACTAATAAATAAATAAGAGTCCGACATAACCTCGTCCCCCCCCCCCCCCGGGCAGCGAGGTATCCATGAGGAATTTCCCCACAAAAAAAATGGTTGTGATTGTTGTATTTGAATGACTATAAGTAAAGATCCATCATGATTTGGTCTACAAACCATTGCAGTATTGGTAGATGGATTAGCATTATTATGCTCGCTCGTACCGAATGATAGCAATGTTTCCCGACTTTGACAGCAATATACACAGACGGCCGATGTAATTTCTAAAAATACCAGAAAAAACTGTAAAAGCTGGCATCCCTAACCGTCCCGCTTCAGCGATTACAAGCTTCGTTTATTATAGATGCAAACCGTCGCTGCGCAGTTACTCGCGCGGCCGGCGGGTAGCTCACTTCGTTATCGTGGTATTAATCCAAAATTCATTTCAATTTCGATTGCTTCAATTTGTGGAATAATGTTGTACACTTAATGTTTATATTTGGGTTGAAAGACATGCAAATTGACGATTATGAGTTTTGTTAAATTATGAGGATACTGATTGAAAATAAAATAAATTTCAGATATGATTTATCGAACGAATAAAGTACAACTTGGCAGACTAAAATTGTGAATGTCTGTATAACACATCAGGTCTTAATTATATTACAAAGCAATTTTTTCCATCAACAAACAATCTTGACATTCTTGGGCAGCTTATCGTGGGGTACTTATTTACTATGAGCATACTCCTTAAAAAGAAGGAAGGAAACTAGTACAATGTTTAAGTAATCAAAACCATTTATCATTTTCTTTTTGTTGGCGTTGCTGAGCAAAAATATCAATTTTAGATGACCAGTTACCTGTTTCATGGTAAGTTGATTCACGATTTTATTGTTAATGGGAATAAACGTTAAAATGTTCTGAGCACGGCCATCATAAACCACACATCTTTCCAAGCGATTCTAGTAACTTATAATCCCGCAAAAATAGGACACTAAGAATGTCATGTCGCAACACAACCATGATAAATGATAGCCTGTACGTTCCCAGGAAACTGTCCAAGAAAGCGTTTTGTGAATTTTACCAAACAAACGGCCATTACTCAATGCGTTGTGTAATACTCATAATATTGTTAATTGGGCGCGTTTTTGCGGCGCGGCCACTTTGCGGCGATGTTTATTTAAACAGGGCACTTCCTTCCAGAGGGTTATTTATCGTCTTACCCCTCCCCCTGTAGGCCTCGCCTTAGGTTGCCAGATGCATGAGCAAAAAGCCGGACTTGACAGTAAAGGAGGTTGGCCCAAAAAACCCGAGCACGCAAAACCCATCTTGGATTCAGCAGCAGTTAAGTGTTAACATCCTAAATAAATAAACAGCCAAGGTACGACTTTACAAATGTAGTTACTTTATGTAGCAATAAAATTCCTCTCTAATGGAAATGAAACTCGTCTTCGTACGTATGTACATCAAAGCTACTCGTAACGCTAACGTTGAAGAATATGTTATAAACCAACCCCCTAGTAAATTTTTGGGCATTCAATTTGAATCTATAATGATATTGGATATTCAGTGATGTGTATTTTTTTACTTTAATACATTGATAGTGAAAGGATGAAAATCGGCTGCATCATGAAGAAGAGCTAAATGATTTTTGCACAGCAGCATATTGTGTGACAGAAAAAATAATAATTTGAGATTATTAAGCTTTAGATCTTAATCGCTTATTTTCTAGAAATATTTACCTATTACCTCTTTATTTCGTGTTTACGAAGCCTAAAAACATTGCATATTAAATAAGCATTTCAAATCCACAAACCAAAACGATTAGGGTTTCGTAAGGGAGTAGGCTAGTTCTAATGGTCCGAAGGGGATTAAAAATTATTATTTGGAGGAAGGCTTTAGCTCTAAGTTAGATGCGATAAGCTTTAGGAGCATCAATCAACAGAATTACCAGCTTACTAGGGGTCGGTAGTCACAAGCAACACAAAGCCTGCCATTTATAAGAAACTTCAATCTACAACACCCAATTTTGTCAAGAAAAAATATTACAGTGGATCGTCTGCTTACTTTCTTTTTTATAACCCCGGACTCCAAATAACACGCGTATTTGTATTTAATATTATTAGGTAGTTTTATTTTATAGCTTGCAGTTTTATCCAAACTATCATCTTATATAAAAATAAGTAAGTTGCATCGTCGCAAGCAATGTCATACAAATCGAGCAACGCACTACCGCTGCCTCACCCTCATACACTCAAACGTATTGCCAAACCATCCCACACCAGATGATTATCTCTTTTAGGAACCCAACTTAATTAATAACGAAATTTTCTATCTTTTGACGAATTCTTCTCCTACTTATTATTCAAACAACCCACCACACAGCTGACAACGATCGATGATGAGTGTCGTAGGTAGTGCTACGAGTGCTATGGGGTTCGTAGTACTCGTAGCACTCCTAGCGAATAAAATGTTCAGTTTACGAAAGACCACTCAAACGAAGAAGAAAAACAACAATCAAGTAAATAGGTGTCCCCGCATCTATTGGTTTTGCTTTTACAATATGAACAAAACAGTACTGAATCGATACTTAGCTAAGCGTACTGAGCTGTTTACTTTAAAGCTAACTTTGTAGCAAGTTGTTCCGTTTCAATCGCATTATTGTTTGTTGTCTGCGATGACTCTGTTAAAAAGATGAGTTTTATCGTTTCAAAGTTAAAATGAACTTATGAATGAAACATTACTTCGTGATGGTTTCTAAACAAGGTATTATGTTCCGACTTCAACTTGGATCGAACGGGCTCTAAGCCAGAGTGAAAACCACTAGGTCACGAGGCTCACCACAATACAATAAGATAGAAAGCAATTACATTGATTTAACTTGTTTCTTGGTTTTGTTTTCCGCTACGTAATTAGAAGAGATTTTTTCTTCAGAATAACTCGTAAAACAATCTCTCGAACTTCTTTATCTACGACAAAATCGTGCAACGCTAAACCATTTATTTAGCAAGCTCGCCTTCAATTTTAATGCCGACCCTCTCGTTTAAGCCAAAGTCCAATACCCTCCCCTCTTCACCTCCCTTCAGCCGCTTAGCCGGAGTCTCCTGACGAGCGATATGATGGACTGCAGAGCAGCCCGTGTTAGCTTAGCCGAAGGTTGGGCCACTTCGACTGTTTATTTATGCTATGTCCAGTTCGAACTATTTGCTGAATAACGTAAACAAACTCAAACGAACAGTATAGACGAGTGTGCGCAATTTACTGGCCCACAAGCTCAGTTTGGTTGCGATATGATAAGATAGATTAACAGTCTAAACTGTTTATTTCTCAAAATAAATATCTGTATTATTATTTAAGTCACAAATGTATATTTCAATCGTCAAACGGTAAATAACATAAAATAAAATTGTTAACAATATCAGTCAACAAACTAAATCATAAAGCAAAAACGTTATTTTAGACAATTCATGGCATGAAACAGTTTCAGACATGGTAAACAAGCACTTTTACTTTTTTCAGCAGTTAAATACAGAAAACGTTCTTTCTTCTGAGAAGCGTACCATCAAAGTATCAAAATTGTCTGAGATATTTGTGTATTAGAAGCAAAGCTCTTCTGATACAAATGACACAATTTCTGTTGAATATGAGAAGGTACAAAAAAAACCTATTTAGTATGAAGACTATAAAATATTACCGCATAACATTAGTGCGGGTGAGGCAATTTAAAATACATTTTCATGAGTTTACATAAAATGCTATCTCAAGTTCTTGGAGGGCGTGAGTAACTCCGAGAAGGAATTCAACTCGAGCATGATGTGTGCTTTATTATTATTTATTTCTATAATGTTTACTGATAAACAACATTAAATATAAATAGCACACAAATGTTCTAACCGTTCTTGTACGATGGAATTATGACAAAAAAGGGGGACCAAAAGAAATTAACTTGCACCAGTATCCAGCAGTTTTAGCAGTAGTTTTGAAGAATATTTGAGAACAACTGAACTTTTATGACTCGCCTCAAAGCTCTATAAAATATAACTCTGTCTCTTATAAAACTGTATTACGAACGTGACTGCGCAGTTCGAGATCTGGGGGACTTTGAGTTGTCACAAACAGGTTTTAACAATAGTAAAGAACAAGTACCCAGGTGAGGCAAACTAGATCCTGGCTCAAAAATATTCTAGGGCTTGTGAACTGTGCTTATTAGATTAGCTTTTGCCGTCATCAAAAATCATCATCATATCGTTATCATCTTTATCGGAAAATTTCGGCACATTAACGGATGAAACGGACAGTTGCCGTTGTTTAGTCATGAGATAAAGCGTTTCTTCCATCGGTATCTATGAATAAAAACTAAATAACCTTATTGTATCACTAGAAAACAGTTGTATCTCGCAGAATAAGCGGCACTGTAATAATTGCATCACATGGGCACTGTGTTCCGCACTGAGGATGTCACGTCGCTGATCCAGAGTAATCTGCAGACTGTCTTGTAATCGCTGTTTCTTGCACAGCTGGCGCTATGACAGTCTGTGCTCTGCCGTCATGCCTGCAAGAATCACAAGTGGAACAACGGAATCTCGGCTAGAGAATTGGAAATAAGACACGAAAAGTGTAAAAGTCATTAAATATTTATACTCGTAAGAACTTAGTAATACTAACTTCTGTAAGTTACTTACCTATATCCGAAATTTAGCTCTTTATAGGAACTCATGCTCCAAGCATCAGTTTTTTATGGGATTAAAAAAAATACTTGGAGTAAATATAATAAGGTAATGTAACTGTCGGTTAAAGCGCTGGATGTTCCTATATTAGCCACTGTTTAATAGGCACCTAACGCTATAACAGCCATGTGAGTACTTACCTCAAGCAGGGCCAAATTTTGAAGCGTATAATGGCCTAGCTTAAACTAGCTTCTAGTAAAAAGTAAGCACAAACATTTTCTAACTTTTTTAAAAAAAAGGTACAAAAATGTATGGATGACATAATGATTTTTAAGCCCTTAAAGTTGATGCTACCAGTAGCCAACCTGTGATAGCTGCTTAGTGTTGTGTACGGAACCTACAAATAAGTTTACATTATTGTAAGTTCGATTTGATGATTTGACAACTTTATCTTCATAAGTTTTTTTTACATTACTAGTGAGCATTACGCTATGCTGCTGGTCATGATTTGTAAATTTATTTTAAATTATTAATGACACAAAGAAAATAATGTTCTTAAGGACACATGTCTCAACCTCTAAAGATATCCAAGTCTCCTTAGATATGAATACTGCCAATTCCTTAGTTTGAACTAAGCAAAGATATCAGTAACAGGAAACTACACTTGTGGTGTTCCACCGTTTCCCGAACACGAGACTTAATGGCTTCACCGTTCAGTAGTAATTACTTAGTACATTAATTCCGTGCTACGAAGGCCACATGGCGATTATCGTGCGAGATCCTTTCATCTCTGGTGTCGATTTGGCGATTTGCATGTCACAGGGGGGAAGAGGGGGGGGATATAGATAGCGATAGCATCGAGAGCTCTTTAATTTCATGCATTAATGAAGAGCCGCTTTGTTTTACTTCGCGGCGATGAGTTGGCGAGCAGGACGCGTGAGGCCGAACCCTGCCGACACTGACAACTCTGTAGGTCAGTCCATGATGAAGTGTTGTGATCACATAGGTCCAGTTACAGGGTACAATTTAGATTCATCTTTGCTGTTCTCTTTGGTTTTTCCTCACATTCGCTAAATACTTCCGTTTAGTTGAAAGTTTGGACTGGTTGCAGGAGTTATAGGCATTGGAGTTTACAATTGAAATATCTGTATCTAAATACTCTTATGTGTGAGTGCTTACGCATTAAATATGCGCAATATTTATGAATTAAATAAATAAAATTGGTAATTTAATCTACTCAACCTCAAACAATGTATATAATTTATATAAAACTGATTAAATAGAATGGTGTAGTTAATAACATCGGCATGCTATTTAAGTTTGTTCAAAGTATGATTGAATTAATGTTTGTTGAACATTTACTTATTTATTCGACATTCTCGACATTCACAAATATTTTCCAATAAATTGCAGAGTCTCTCGGGCTTGTGTTTGACAATACGCAGCCCGAGCTCAATATCGCTCGGAGTTAACGGTGCGAAAGGGTTAAGGGTCAAAAGACAGAAATTGATGAATTAAACTTTTGTCTTTCCCTAAATTGTTTTTAAGCTGGCTTTAGCACCGGTCAAAATGAATTAATGAGATTCTGGCTAAATATATCGATATAAATATTGCTCTGATTTTAGGGTCTTTAGACAAACATCAGTGGTCACAAAATATGATATAATGGATTTTCGACCAAATTGTTTGTTCAAGTCTAATCAGCGTGTGTTGTAATTAATTCATCTAGCCAATGCAAATACGTTGACACGAATATTTTCACAAATATTTTTGCTTCCAACTAAGTTGAAGGGTTTATTTAAGATGTCTTTTTTTCTATGTTCTATGAGGTTTCCCTTGATCACAATCTATTGCTAGAGAAAAAATGCGGTCTAAGATGGATCCAGCTAACCTAGAAGTAGCAAGTTCACGCTGGTTTTTAAAACCTTTGGGTTATTATAAACGACTGGATACAAATGAAGGTCAAATGGACTTTGAAATGAAACAACTTTACGGATTCTACTCGCGGTATTATATTTTCTTTCATACACATGGACTGCTTTCGTCAGTGAACAATCAAGCTTTAATTTTGAGGATTGCGATCTCAACCAATTTATCATCACCGCTATGATACGAGTTTCAAGGTTGAGTCTGTTATTTTATTTAGCACTAGCTGTCCCTACAGACGTTGTTCTGTTGTCAATCATTGACAGGTAGAAATGGTTGCTAAAGAAAACTAAATTGTTGTTTTTCTCTGTATTCCTAGCATTTTTACACATTTACTCACCTTTTAAACCTTTCCTGAACTTCCACAACTATTTCATGACCAAAATTAGCCAAATCGGTTGAGTGGTTCCCGAGTTGTAGCGAGACTAACGAACAGCAATTGATTTATTATTTAAAAGAGAAGAAGATAGAGATTCACAATACCGTATTTCTATTAGTAGTATGTCGTGTTAGCAAAACGGCAACAGAATTGAGCTACTGCCACAGTTAGTAGCCCAAATACAATTTGGCAAGACGTTATTGTTGTGGGACCATTGTCACGGGCGTGTTATTCGGATGAAGCAAGACGACGCAGCCGAGCGACACCGCTGTCGTAGACGTAATCGCATTCTCGTAGCACAATGACACGTCATGCGACAACGTAGCGCGTGCTACGGCATTGCTACGGCTGTGCAGCTTCGTAGCATTTCATTCAATACATCACACGTGATGATAGTACTGTTTTGTGCTTACTATTGAATTTCATGATTTTAATTTGCTTACTCAGTAATATTTTTAGCATTTTCTTTCTTAAAGGAGAAGCCGTCAAAAAAAATTGGATTAAACCATGGAATGAAAACTCATAAAAACTTTATGACAGGTTTTTCCAATGGAATAATGTGTCTTACAGCTTCTGTAATAAAATGATGTCAAAGTACCTTTTTCCAATTCTTTAGAAAGGACAAGTGAACATCATCTAGTTATTCATTCATATACTTTAATAAAACTGAGGCTCTTTCTTCGTCGCTCACTATAAAGACAACTTCTTGCCCCTATAGTATATCACAGTATCATAGGTCAAAAGGCTTTAAAAATTACAATGGCCAATCACTTTAATTCTGTGCTTTTTTTTCCTGTAATAACAGCTTGTTATCCCAAAGTAAATCCCACATTTAGCGCCACAAAATTGTTTAATAAGAGAAACCGTAGCACTTGTTCCCTGTGGAATATTTGCGCTGTTACTCGCAACAAAAACTTGCTAAAACAGAAACAAGCGTATAAAACTATGTACTGGCTTTTATGATGTGTTCATAAATATACATTGTGTTGGTAGCGTGTGGGTAAATATGTATGTATGGGTTTAGTACGCAAGTAATAATACAGCGGGCGTGCTCGTCGCCCTAGCCGGCATCTGCTGCCTTCCTCGCTTCAATATTCATCGCCTGTAGCGATTTAATATACCTCATCTGATTTTCGTGGTCCTCACTTGACAATAGAATATTGAGTTTAGCGTCACATGATATCGTGGCGGAATATCATATTTTATATTGGTACCGGGTTTTGTTTGTAGATACCAGCGGTGAAAATATGTCCGCCATTTTATTTACGAGCAAGTAAAAAATGCTGTAATGTAATTTAGTGCTGTTTCCTATCAACCTGTTATTATTTCACTTGCTCCTATCGTTGATAGAATTTTAAATGTTGCGTGTTTTTGTCTTTGAGAGAATTTTTGAATAAAGTTGTAATAGCGTCTCCAACCTCCCTCTCATAACAGAAAGTGCCAGTTGCACTTGTCTGTCTCAAACTCCACAGACGTACATATTGCTGAATAACCAAATAAGCTCGTTGCTCTGTCTGTGGTATGTACTCGTAATTTTATATAGTCCATAAACTTGAGGTGTGTGAGAGCATTCTGAGGTGAATGTGCTGGAATCGCGAAATGTAGTTACTTTTATTAAACATACTCGAAAACGTATGCAAAGCGATCTAAAACTACAGTGAGCTAGACTTTTGCAGATGCAAAAGTCTAGCTGGAAAAATACCGTGTTTGGTTTAATATAATGATAAATTCATAAGCACTACCAAAACTACTTCACGCCATTTTTTTATACATTGGAATCTATTTTGTATAGCCCATAAAGTTGTAAGTGGCTTGCGTCTACCTTCATCCGGCAACCGGTATTCACAATTGAATTGAAAACGAACCTCTTATTATTGGGTCTGAACTGAACTGAACCCCTAGTTTTTATTCCAAAACATACATGAGCAAGAAATAAAACTACGTTCCCTGTATTTTCAAAATAAACTTCAGTTTCTGGAAGCCAGAAGTTTGGTTGAAGTATCCTCACTCCACTCTCATGTTTATTTTACTAAAGTATTCCTTAAACTTTTCTTTCGCTTTTCTTTTGTTTGTTTCTCTAAAACTTTTCCATTTCTTTCTTTTCCGAATAACTTCCTTTATCAGTTTTCCGCGTAAGATCTTTACTGTTTGTTTTGTTACTTAAATGTACATAACGAATGTGCCACCAGGTAGTTCTGGCACAGCAGTAACGTCTAGGTTTAACACTAGAATGTTGGGAGATGAGACAAACTTCACGTCACTAGAAAAAACAATAATTTGCAATGGGCAACTGCTTAAGATGGTTCTTCAAAACGCTGTTCTGGGGGTTTTAGAGGACGACGAAGTGTGGGCAGACCCAGGTGGGTGGCCGACATAAAAGACGGCATTTTGGACCTACCAATAGAAAGACTGCCGCATGTACAACGATGGACCTAAAATCAATTTTGAAAGAAAGAGGAAAGAGGAATAGCATAGCCCATATTTTAGGCCAAGATTGATCAAGAGGGAAACGATAGAAATAGTAGACCGTTTTTGTTCAGATTGACAACATTAGTTATGTCCATTATTTTATGGGACAGTTTCGTCCGGGCCTGACACTCTATTTGACGTTTTGACGCAATCTTAACTAAAAATTGGTACTAATCTTTCTAAAAAGGAACGGGTTGGCGACTGACTCGACCCTTGCTTCGCGTAAACAGCTTAATGCGAGGTGACGTTAAATAGAGGCCGTCCAGCGGCCGCGTAATTGAGTAAGCGCCGCGTCTGACGACACCAGCTCACACAGGTTAATGCTTAATATTCTATCAGCGACACTCACACGGCTCAGACGACTGAATTATTTAACAGAACAGACGACGGCAGGTGAGGGCCTGTCAGTGGCATCGACGCACTCGCCCGGAACTGACTAATGACGCACAAGGCCTTCGTAGGAGGAATAATGTTTTGTGTTTATTCTTAGACTTCGACAGGTATCAATCAGCAACTTCGTATCTACTTTTGCAGGAACAATAAACAATAATTGCGAATTATAGATCACCCAGACACAATTTATGTGGAACTGTGAAGTTAACGTGTTTAATTTGTCAAAAACAGCACTAGATCATTCGCAGAGGTAAACGTAATATGTCAAGTGTCAGCCAAAATGTAAGTACTTGAGCAAATAGCGCGAAGTGAAGTAGTGAACATAACGCGCCATCGAGTTGTTATGGCCTCTAAAATAACACGTCTGAAATATTTTATAACTCACCGCGCGTGGGCTGCCTGCTCGCAATCTGACGCGAGGAATGCAAAGCTTTCTCTGACATGTTTAAACATTAAAAGCAACATCATGTCGCGGAATGCCTCTGTTGTACTGAAGTAACAGTTAACCTCCGTGACTCGATCCGACTGCTCGAATTACGTCAGCGTTCGTTGCGGTCTGTATATATTTATGAGGCTGCTCTTCTGTATTTATTTACCCTTTTCTTTTCTTACAGCTTGGAATTGTTCTCTTTAGTGTACGCTAGGTGTGTTTTCTAACAGCTCAAATAAGTATCTTTTTGTTATTTTACACTATTTAATAGACACAACACACACACAGCTAACAAATTTAGTTGCTGAAAATAAGCTCTAAACTGAGAATGTATTTTGGATGAAGTTGAATATTGCGCTAACGTGTATTGTTTGCTAGAAACAAATCTAATTAGAATGTTGGAGGTAGAGCGTCGTTGCGGTGAGGGTAGGCGTCTCGTGTCGTGGCGTCTCGTCGTCTCGGCTGGTTTGCGCGAGTCGCTCGTACTCGCTGCGACATCGCGACGGGTATTAAGGGCTCGTGGGTCGTCAGCTGTCACGGCGGCGTCGTAATTAAACCGCGAAGGCCACAGGTTCAGCCCACGAGGTTGCGAGGAAGCGATCATTAGCGCCGCAATGCGTGGATCAATCGCTGAGTAGGCTGAGACTGTGGTAGGTACGTCAATATTATGAATAGCTGGAAAATATTGTAAGAACATAATATTTATATAACAGATAGATGTAAGCTCAGAAGAAATAGATTAATAGACAAATAAATACATGTTGTATAATGTTCAAAAATCTGTTTTTCAACTTAGAAAGAAAGAAAGAAAGAAAAATAAACTTAGATGATTGATATCGGCCTTCTGGCTGTGTAAAAGCATTGCTACATTTGGAAGATTCGTTTATGGTTAAAGATCGCTTTGTAACTACGAGACCGTTTTTACAAATATTGTCTTCTTACTGCTGATTGATGTTTATATGTTTGTGCAATAAAGATCATTCGTTAGTATGAGCAGAAAAATCAAAATATGATTGACTGAAATTTGGATTGATGTAAAAACTCTTACTTGATTTGACGGAATTCGATAAAAATCCACGCTCCGAGGAGCTTCCAGACAATTGACGATAATGCCAACCTAATATTGACATAACCTCAAACCCCATGTACAGTATTCCTGTGACTAAATTACCGAACAACGAGGACGAGTGATGAATGCAAATGGTGCCGACCATCCGAGGCAGCCGGCCGCATGCAGGCGACGAATACCAATCCGGACTCGACAGTTTAGGCAACCTACGACCCCGGCATGTTGAGGTCAAGAATCTGGATCCAGTTGGGTTAATAACCTACTAACTATCCATTTAATCAACCACAGCTGATCAGTAACACTGTCGGTAAACCTGAGTGGTTAACCACTGAAAACTTTTTAATAAACTATTAAAGCTATTCAATTAGGCTAAACTATGATAAATATTGCTGGTACTGATTATTGATGAATTACTAGTTTTTTTTTAATAAATGTTTTGTCATTTTGTGCGAACGTGTGTTACAGTGTGAGAGTTGTAAAATCTATCTATGCCTACAGTACTTTTCTAATTGTGCCATTCAAACAAAATACTGTAACAAAACGCGTCGTATTTACTCATCTTGTCGCTTCTTAACAACCCTGAACACCATCCAACACTACTTTCTTCTTCAAAAACACCTCCTTCCGAGCGACGTCAATCAAAAGTTTATCCAAACAACCTCAACGCAAGCACCATTACTTTCTGTCATCTGTTCGTATTCACAAAATCTCGTTACCCACCGCTACACGGCTACATCACGCCGCGAAAACGATATCAAAAGCGCCATGACAAATATACATTTCATGGTTTTATCTCCTCCCATATATCGCGAAGGTTATTGCGAAAAAAATATTGTTGTGTACCTTCCGAGCGGCGGACGCAATTTATTTCGCCTGTTTTACGTCTTACTGTCAAGATGGCGTCGGGGCGGGTGTCGTGGAATGTTCGAGTGGCTCATTAATTAAACCTGTACAGAATTAACGCGAGTTAACCGTCGGAGCGGCGAGCGTGCTTCGCCCTCGTAACTTGAACTTGCGCGCACGGACAGGTAGCTCGTGTTAACACGCGATTAAACCCGCGATAAGCGACGGCCCTCCCCCCGCACCCGTTACAAATTGCTCCCTTACGAGTTCGCTCAACTCTTTAACTGACCTCGCCTCGGACTCGCTTCTAATTAAAACCTCCGCCCGCACATACATAAGTGCCGCATTCCCAGACGAATCTATTAACGCGCTACGAGCCTATGCCGAAGTGATAGACCCAAATTGCTTACACTCGATCCGGAGCCAATCGATGGCGAGCAAGAGCTGCCGACGAGAGGCTCTCGGCGCGTCACCATCGGGGCTCACTCCAATAATTCAGCCGTATCGCTCGTTAATCCGGAATGCAATATGTTGCAGCGGGAAGACAATGCGGCCGTCGCGCTCGCCAAGGCGCACACACTCTGCACTGCAATTAGCGACTGTCAATATGAGTAGTTAGGAGTTTGCTGCCCCTCGAGCCGCGCCGAGAGCGTCGTTAGCGCTTCACCTCGAGCCGAGATGCTCCGATTACGATTAACTGCACAACTTCACCCACCGCCGATCGACTTGCAAGCGCACATCGCTCTTATGCAGCAGTGAACGCGCTGAATCAGGTCAAACGGCGAGTGTTTGTTGAAAGAGACGGAAAATGGATCGGCCATGGAACCTGTTCGCAAATATGATATCAGCACAAGTTTGGCACGCGCCTAGATCGCTAGTCGAGAAGTAATCACAAGCGCGGCCCCGCATTACAACTTTCTCCCGCTCGCTCCCCCCCCCCCCCCCATGCCCGCCCATGGCCGCAAGACAGCTGGCGCGCTCCCCATGTTGCGTATGTCACGCGGGAAATCTACCACAAATATTTGGGTCACTCGCAGATATCGCTAAAACGCCAATCCCGCGCTCTCACTTTACGCGCGGTTTGTTTTGAATCTCATTCGGCGCTGTTACATTTTATTCGAGAACTTTGTCAGCGATTCGTGTAGGAAATGGCGAGGCATTGCGAACGATACGTGTTGAAAATTCGTATGGTTAAAACGCACTTAATATTTCGTATTCACCATAAATGTAGAAAACAAAACTCGTACACTGCGTGAAAATACTTGGTTATGGACAGCAACAAAAGTACCGGAACACATATTTTTATGAAGATTTTCAGGAATAAGGTCATCGATATGAAGTAACAAAACATGACATCAATCCCCAGTGACACGGGAAGGGTTTCAGAACCACTAAATCTGCGACAGCGATCACGCTTGTCCGCCTTTTGTTTGCTATGCCGAAGGTCGGCACTCGGCATCTTTATAAGTTTGTGAATGGCGTCGTTATTCGCGAATGGACGAGTTTGGGATTGCAGCCTTCTGCCTCGCTTAATATAACTTTGGTATGAGCTCCCCCCAGCCTTCGGCACCCGCTCACGTCTGTTTTATTCTGACTATGATCCGACATTAGCATGCAAAGCCAGCAACGAGTAAACCTGATAGCGTATACCTCTCCGCTGAATTTATTGACCGACTTGAAGGAAGGGTATCTGCTATTTTTCATTCAATTTTATAGATGACCTGTCGTATGGTTAAAGTTGTCATATTATGGGTACGCGGTAGTCCGAAGATTGGCAATACGTTTTGGAAAGAAAAGGAAAATCATTTTTTATGTCAAAATAACCTGGCACGTTTTGATGTGTTTTCATTCGTCATCATTATTTTCTATACGTAGCGACCACTACATTCGTCTCACTCAGATTATCGTTTATTATTATAATAGTTCCTAACTTTTATAAACTTGAGCTATTATTTTTCATCCCCTTTTTTTAGAATTCCTCTACGTTTCATGGCATTAAATTATGACTCTGAAGTAGTAAAATATATGTTTTGAATTCCATGGACAAAGGTTTTTTGGCAATGGTTGCTTGTGACTAAACCTTGCATCGAAAAATTAGCTCTTGGCTTTCGGAATTTCGTTATTAATGTACCTGAAATTATTTATTATTTTATTTATTTATTCTTTATTGCACATAAAAAAGTACAAATGGCGGACTTAATGCCAGGAGGCATTCTCTACCAGTCAACCACATGGTAAGACAGAGAAATTAAGGCGGTGCACAAGATTAATGTTAAAACATTCTTCATTAGAATTATTACCAATATTTAAACTAAAATAACTATAAAATAATTTAAAATACCATTACACAAATAACTATACCAAAATAATAATAAACCATACATAGACATAATATAATAAGATAGACTAGAGAAGTAAGTGTTAAAAATATTTACACACAACAACAGAAACATGAAAATATTCTGACAAAAAAAAAAAATACTCCGACGACTCAGTTAGGCCCCTCCGGATCGGGATGATCGAGATTTTGTTGCGACACCAGCTGTTGTTTAAAGTGTTTTCTCACAGCCACCTTGAAGGCATATTTACTTACTGACTTGCGTACTGAGATGGGTAGTTTGTTCCAAAGTCGAATGGCGGAAACAGTGTAGGAATCTGCCATAAAGCCAGAAGAGTGAGAAGGTGTAAGAAGCGAAAGAGTGTTTATAGAGCGAAGCTGGCGATTATGCGAAGAGTGAAGGAATTGGAAATGAGATTTAAGGTAGGAGGGAGAATTAGGGTCGAACAGGATTGAAAAGAGAAGGTTCAAGGTGCGGATAGATCTGCGCTGGCGGATGGGCAGCCAGTTAAGCTTTAAGCGGTAGCTGGAGATATGGTCATATTTCCGCAGGCAGAAGATGAAGCGAATGCAGTTGTTTAACAGCCGTTCTATTTTGTTCAGAAGGTCTTGAGATATGTTGCTATAGCAGACATCACCGTAATCGATCAAAGGGAGAATAAGGGCTTGTACCAAGAGTGTCTTCGTAGAAGATGGCAGAAAGTTTTTAAAGCGATACAGAGCACGAAGAGTCCCCGTGACTTTTCTGCTAACCTCGCTAATGTGCTTAGACCAGTTCAGAGTGTTGTCCATAAATACACCCAGATTCTTTACGGTGGGTGAGTACGGAACGACAACATCGTCCATCAAGACAGGTGCAACAGAGCTCATGTTAAGCTTGGCAATCTGTCGCGAGCTCCCGATAATGATGGCCTGACATTTATTGGGATTGACCTTGACGCCAAATTTAGCAGACCAGTCACTGACACACTGGAGGTCGCGATTAAGTCGACAAACGGCGCTGAATTATGACTTTCATTAGTGAACAAGTAAACTAAGTATACGTTAAATACATTTTATTAATAAATAGCTGGTTCATTTTACAACAAGACCATCGTAGCCCAAAATAACAGAGCTTGTTTTAGAGGTGTCAGAGAGGTACAACATTTATATTCCTAAATACAAATTTATGTTCGTAGCCAAGCAACGTATTTGCTACAGCAAACTTAAAGCTTACCTCAACAGGAAATTACGTCACATGAGAGCAAGAATGAAAATAGTAGCAGCTTTGGAACACACGCGATCACAAATGAAGGAACCGAAAAGGCGAACGAACTTTTGAAAAGGTTTCCGCAATTCCAATAGTGATGCTTTTTACTAGGAAGCTTTCTTTTACGAAAGCCACTTTTCCTGAAATCTCGTACGTTCTTGTATTACTTTAGTGATACGAAGCAAGTTCGTTTGCCATGAAGGTTGCATAACCTAACCCTACATGGGTTAGGTTATGCAACTACAAAAATGTGTAATATGTACAACAATTTACCGCCTGTATTTGATGTTTTTGGTCAAAGCCTCAGTTCATTTAAAAATATGTTAAGCCAATATTTATATTTATTATTTTTGATAACGTCGTGCATAGTGTATAAGATGAAATGACTTGCTAATGGTGTTTCGTATTGTTTACAAGCTTAACAGTGTTTAAGTTATTTCATTGTTACTGTGCGTTTCTAAAATAAAATAAAATAACTTAAAAGGAAAATAACACAACAACATTTCTCGTTAACTAGACCATTAAACCGCTGCGAGAAAAAAAACCCCTTTTATGTTATTAACATTTTCTTATGTTAGAAGTGGTGACACCTGAACTTACAGAAGGCTCGGACTTTAGGTTAAATTTTGTTCGACGAAATGTGGTCTTTTAATTGTTTTGTTCGCCATGACGGCGGGTGTAACTTCCATAACTTTTTGCAATCATCTGACTAGTAGGTAGTTGGTGACAGTTTTTAGTTAGCTTCCAAACTGTCTTTCTTACTTTCTTTCATTTATTTTATTACGTTTACTGCTGATTTATCAAACAATCTTTGATAGAATATCTCAATATACTTAGTCTCCTTAATCCTATCCTCTGGGCAGACAAACATGAACGAATCCTGAAGAAAAAGGTAAGGAAAAAAGATTATTATTTGCTCTACCAATTTTTGTCACTGTAAAAATATTAGAAGGTTGAGTTTGTCGAGGAAACTATCGTGTATTTTGTCAAAACGTATCTTCAAGTAGGTCCGCATCCTAATCCGCTGATGCTCACGGCACTCGTCTCACTAGCGAGACTCCATTTTCAAAGTAAACACACAAAAAGTTCGCTGTTTAACATGAAAACACAAGACTCCTGCCTCCTTTGCCTTTGGAAATAAATTAAATAATTGAAGAAGGATAAGTTCCTTGGTGAAATTAAAAATAACTTGGAATAAAGAAAATTAAAAGAATCTGCGTTATTGCTATTTCCTCAGTCGGAGGTTGTTTTCATATTATCGGGAAAAGAAAAAAAGCTGGTTAGTAAAAGCTACATTGAATCCTAACTGGCGATTGTAAGTAATTTAATTAAAAATGACTAAACCAAAAACCAGTAGCTTTTGCCATAGAGTCTGCACATAAATGATGTATTGCCGATGTATGATTATTCAAAAATAACTAATTTATTCCATTATTCCTCTCCTCTTAATTCAATTTGAGTGTACCTACTTAATAGATAGAGTGCTTGAACGAATCGAGATTTTTTGCGCTGTAAAACGTGTGCAAGTCTAAATAAAGCCTTTTAAAATAAATTATTTTGAGGTTTTTAGTTTGAGGGTAGTAATAACTCTCAACTATATGGAGAAACAAAAACAGGGGGCTAAAACGGCAACATTTAGATGATTCATATTATGAAAACATCTAACTGACGTTTCATCTAGACCGCGGTCCGTTTCGAGTCAAAAGTGAGTAATAGCGCGCTCACGTCGCTCACGTTCATACAATTTATCAATTCGGGACGCGTGTGAGCGCGCTATTACTCACTTTTGACTCGAAACGGACCGCGGTCTAGATGAAACGTTAGTTAGATGTTTCATAATATGAATCATCTAAAATGTTGCCTTTTTAGCCCCCCAGGACTAATTAATGTTTTCGTAATTTGGCTTTCCTCATCTAAAATGATTTAGGAGGGCCGTGGACGCGTGTTCGTTCACACTTGCTAATTCTAGTTTTTGTTAGGTAGTTTTGAAGCTATTTCTGGGAGGTCAACGGCAGAGAAGAGGGCCTAGCTTGGATTATGGGTGATCCATCATAGCGGGAATTATATTATCGGCTGTCGCTCGATGTGTAGTGTGTAGCGCGTATTCAGAGCGTCCTTAGCTTCGGAGTCACGATTTATTCTTTTCCCGCGGTGCCGTGGTCGGCCTCTATGCATAATGTAACAAGCCCTTAGCTCCGCTAACGGTATTTCGTATTCGAAACGGCACCCGTTTCCTAATAATGTCTATGACTCGCGTTTTTATACGATTCTCGCTATTATTTATGAATGTATTAGGTAGGACTTGTGTGACAACGGTTGTTTGTCTACATTTCTGTTTTTCATGTTGGTTATACTGAGCGACTGATGTTGGATTATAAATCTCTAGTTTATATTTGAACCCCTTTGGATCAAAAGTTGATTTCCGTATTTCTTTTTCACGGCTTCCGGTCACTATAACAATCCAAATCCTATTGGTAATGACTGGCATGGTGATGATCATTCATCTCAGACTCACTGATTTTTGCTGACATGGTAAACGGGAGGCCAGCACGAGAACAACACAGACAACTTAAAATAGTAGCTGCATAAATTTTGATGAATTAACCTGGTATTTAACTGATTTTATGAAACAAAAACAAAACGCTATTAAGAACACTACCATTCGTAAGTTACCTGGGTTCTGAACCTGTAATTTCTTTTGATTGAACTGCCACAGTCTAATAACATTTGGTAGCCTTTTTATTCCGGAACTAGATTCACACTACACTACAACAACAACGACTAAATTCACCTGACTGCGTATGACATTCTTTTGGACATCGGAGCAGCAGCACAACATGTGTAAAAACTAACCATAGCGCTAGCTAATTGACTCAGGACCAAAAATAAACGAATCATCTACCCACGAACGTCGAGTTAACAAAAGCAAAAAAGTTGTCAGGTGGTTACACAACGTTGCCGAAAGCGGTGACGTGCACAACCGAGCGAGCTCACTGAGCGGCTCATCCATAAATATGACGCCAAAACGCCGGACGGCCTGCGCGCACATTAGCATGTGTTGACAGAGCCCACAACGCATAGCAACAGAGTTATCTGTAACACGCAACGCAGAGATATCTTTATTGACGCACGCACCGGATCCACAGCTCGAGCCATGACCTTATAATATACGTATTTTTTATAACACGGTACGAGCCAGCGGAAAACTGGGGAATCAGGGTAGCGATTCACAACCAAGTTATCGTACGATTCGGTAATTTTCATTTATTTTAAATCCGTTTTTTAATATGGAAGGTGTCTGTATTATTAGCTTAATAAAAACTAGATGCCATTAGCTTTGACATAAAAAAAATTCAAGCGCTTTCTCTGAACAAGCGATTTGCTAAAACTAAATGAAAATTACCGAATCGTACGACAACTCGGTTCTGAACCGCCCTCCTGACGTTAATGTAACTTTTAATAATGCAGTTTATCCACATAACCCTGCAACTACTGGCCTACACCAAAATATAGAGCAGCTTGTTACTTCATTGGACGATGACGCACGACTCTTGAGAACTTCCAAATTGTATTCATACACAGGCACCGGCAATGTATTTCATTCCTTAATATTGCGCATGATGTTAGAAAAGCATAGCGTTTCGAGCGTATATGTTTCTTCTAGTTCGTCGCTTGTGGCAGAATCTGTTCGTGCTTCAATTTGTCTAGCCGGGAAGAAAACACGCTGTAAGAGCGTTCAGTAAATGATAAGACAATCTCTACAAGACGGAACTATAAATAATACCAAAACAGAGCAACAAAATTCAAATAGTTTAGCAACAAAATCAAGCTCACTTCAAACAGGACACCTGCTTCCGGATTTAGTATTTTTACGTCGCCTTCTTTATTTTTATTTTTTGCCGGCACATTTCCTTGCAAATGGCATAATCAGTCCTCTCCATTCAGACAGCGAAAGAAAATGAAAACATTTAAAAAAACGGTCCCTCTCCGCTGTACTATTATTTTTATAATTTCATCCTCACTGTAATAAATTTCATTTGGACCGGTACTCAGACCACTTTAGACCAATATTGTGGCGTCGGAATTCTGAGCAAAATAAACACGTTCAGAATAATTTTCAATTACGCGCCGCGAGGAATGTGATTGGTGTGAAAACATAATTATAATGATAGATAGATAGATAGACTGTTTATTAATTGCTTCAACACACACATCCCGTGCATACAGTCAAAACATACTGTCTATAAACTCTTCTGTAATTAATTTTAACCACCTATGAAAATGTGGATACTCCTACAGTTCCTCGTGAAACTCTATTTTATCATCACTACATAGTTTAAAACAAAGTCGCTTTTTCTGTCTCTATGTCCTTTTGAATGCTTAAATCTTTGAAACTACGCAACGGATTTTGATGCGGTTTTTTTAATAGATATAGTGATTCAAGAAGAAGGTTTATATTTATAATAACATCCTATTGCACCCGTGCGACGCGGGGGCGGGTCGCTAGTGTAAGATAAGATAAGATGTGCTTCATTGCTCAAAGAAACACAACAATGCTTATAATATTTTTTTTTACTTCTTTTTTGTAATGTTTTTCACTATCCGACAAAACCAGCTTATCACCGTTCCGAAAAACTGCACTGAGCGTTATTTCTCTAGTAAGAAGGTACGATTTTCCTATTTAATAATAAATTACACTGCCACGGAGATGCACGAAAATTAAAAAAATAATTTTGTTCAAAGTTTTTGAAAATTATTTACGTCTAACAGGACAAATGGACAAGTGGTACTGTAAAAGCACAACTTGACTTTATGGAGTGGTTAGCTTTGAGCCTGTTACTAATCTACGAAAGAAAACTTGTGCACAGAAATCGAGTTATATGCAGTACATAAAACATTTTATAAGCTACTTAAAATAAAACAAGTTATTTTATTTTAGGCAGTGATATTTCTTGATAATTCCTTTTAAACTTACTTTACTGATGATGAGTTTTATAATTTGAGTGTATAGGTATAATATGCTTTTACCAGAGTTGATATTCGTCACGCATCTGGCGGAAGCGGCGAAGGGGCATCGCAACACAATAATAAAAGGCAAAGATTGCGTTAAGGCCGTGAAACTGATCCGGGACGCGGCTGTTGGGCTTGGACGCTCCTGCGAATGACAAAAACATAGAAACAGACTGTCGTTAGAACCACAACGATATAACCCAGCTAAACTCTACAATAACTTTATATTTTAGTTAGGTAAGGATCAAATATTTTCCTATCATTTCTTGATCGGCTTTAGTGCAGACGTCCTTAAATAACAAATCACAACTGTTTAAATAAATAATCGTAGTGTTCGCGAGAATGAACAGACGAGTTGACTCTAGGATCGGGGGTGGCATTCCGGCCAACATCACTTCACATCTCGGTGCTTCACGCTTACTTCAATCATTAATACGCTTCACTTTGAATTAGTATTTTCTCTCATTTTGTGTGTAAATGATTAAAAAATGTTGATTGGCTTAGTTCTTTTCTGACAAACGACCACAGTCGCAAAGAAATTGAATTTTAGTGATAACTCACCACGAGCGAAGTGAGTTTAGGGCCAACCGGAATATCATAGCAGAGCTCAAACTGTTATCGGATTTTCAGCATATAAGTATGGCTTAAAACAGAGCAGTCTTTGTCACTGCTTGTTTCGTGCACAGACGAACGTTTCGTGCTTCTGCGCTTTCGTCGTTCGCTGACAGACGCAACGTGACCCCTGCCGATTGCGGCACATGTCCGAGGCCTAATGGATGTATGTGTGTCACCCGGTTAAAGTGCCAGTTAACTTGATTTACTATATCTGTTAGGAACGCATTGCGTAATTGGTGTTACTATTTGTTCAGTTTGGCTGCTTCAACGCTTCCTCGAGTTGGAAGTGTGAACCCACTCCCGTACGAAAAGCTTATGTAACATAAAAATACAATTGAAAATGCATGAGATCCATGATCTATACCACGAGCAGTGTCATTAAGTACATAATTCAGTTGCTTTTGCTGTTCTGTACAATTTCTATGAAACGTGGGTTCATCATAAGATTGTCGACTATAATATTCTATAATGTCGACCAGTGGTTATGATCTTCAATTGAGATGCAACGGGTCACGGATACGATTCCTGCGCCAACATTAGTGTTTCAGCGCCAGTGTTGAGCCAGAAAGCACAACTGAAATTGTTTCAAAATAAATAAAAATACGATTTATGCATCGACATAACACTGAAAGCATTTATGTGTCGTTAAACTTTATTCTGCGTTTAAATATTATGGAACATTTTGACTACTTATTTGTTATTCGTAAATAAATGAACAATAAAATTTATTAACCCAAATTATTGTTATAGTTGTTATTTCATGTTTTACTTTATTTTGTGGATGTGTAAAAATCATTGATCAACTTACGGTGATGGAATCATACGGTCTTCTATAATTTATCAGTATAGGTACTTTGCAGAGGTGACTCTGGCTGATTTGTGGTGGCTGAGTGGATCGGCAACGATCGCCAACGATGTAAAGTAACACACGCCGGGCTAGGTAATTCGATGGGTGACCATCCCGACCGAAATTTAGCAATGTAGTATTCACGGTTCTCTCCAAACTTTGAAAGGCCGCGTGTTGAAGTATGGCTATTAGAGGTGAGGCTTGTGCCCAGCAGTGGGACTTTAAATGTGTGTTGTTTCTCGAATATTATGAAAAGCATAACAACGGCGGTGCAGATTGCAAAGGCAGGAGAATGTGTTAGCGCAATATGAATACCATTTTGTATCGCGCTGAGCTGAAATAATTTATGAATATTACGTCAAAAACATGCAGCGCGAAATACTTGTTAAGATAAATTACGCGTTTTGTTTCAATGAAAATATAAATTCATTCACTTTACAGTTTCAGTTTTACACAAACTGACAGTTTGACGTCAGTTACCTGCAAGTGATTTGTTTTATTAAATATTATTCACGAGCTTTCGCGGCTGCTACGAGTACAATGGTCGATTTATTTTTTGTTCACTTTTAATTAATGCAAAGTGGTTTTTAGTAGTGTGGTGTTAGTAAAATAAGTTGTTATTTAAGTTATTATCTGGCCAGAACACCTACTTCGTGAAAACTGTACAACTGAGTTAAGAAAAACACCGATAAAAGCAAGGTATATTGGATTTGGCGTTTGAATTAGGCAATCGGCAAACGACTCATCCCGCAACGTTGGGTTAAAAAAAACGTTCTGCAAAATGATTGCTTCGGAGTGTTACGCTCACTATGACAGCAAAAATCTCTGTGTTTCTAACTACCTCGTTCTGTGTGGCTACTTTTGAGCAAGCCTACTCCTTCTTAGACCACATCTTATCCTTTGCAATGTGTTGCGGTCAACAGTAAACGACTTATTCCTAAAAATATCCAGGGTTCTAATTATTGACAGTTTCTTTTAAGAAGGCCCTTTATCTTCATAATGATAGAAAAACGCTACAAGCAGAGAAAATAACAATATAAAAAGTTGCGAAGGAAATATTTCGCGCGAAATAGTTCCAGTAACAAAAGTAAGTAAGCGGCAAAGCGGCCCGGCTAATGGAAGTGATGTGATGTGAGCAGTGAGGGGGGGTGTGGGGGGCAGGGAGGGGGGTAAGGGTGAAGTTCACAAAGAAATGTATTGCGTACGTGGGATATTACGTGCGGTGCGTCGTGTGCCGGGACGCGTCGCGCATCACAACTAGCCACGTGGCGAGCAAAAAATAAATAAGAACAAATATTACAATTATGAGGTGGCCGTGAACAGTTGCAACAGGAGAAAGATAACGATCGACGTTGATAAGCAATGCAAGCCAGGTAGGGTTGTGGGATGGGTGACTACTCCGAATGAATTTTGCTGATGTGGTACGGACTGACGTAGTCTAATCGAAGGCCTTAGGTGGACTTAAAAACATCGGTAAGCAAGGTTGCTCACTAGCCGAGAGCTCTCCAACAATCCGCAATGAGACCGTCTGGAGAGTTGGGTACAAGACCCAGCAGTGGGACATGTTATTAAGGGTCTTGACGTTATTCCAATGTTTACTAATGCGATGAAGGAGACACAAATAGGTACTTTAACACTTTTTCTACCTAACACAAGACAAATAACGTAGCCTTTGTAAATTCATTAGTGAACAGAGCTATGGTAAGCCGGTTGTTGTTCAGAATATTATTTTGTTGCCAAGAGTAACAACTGAGTTTCTTGCCCGTTAGCCGTGGTAGAGCTACTTAAATCATATGAATTATATAAATAATT
Organism: Udea ferrugalis; assembly: GCA_950022985.1. Taxonomy (NCBI): domain Eukaryota; kingdom Metazoa; phylum Arthropoda; class Insecta; order Lepidoptera; family Crambidae; genus Udea; species Udea ferrugalis. Next base: position 190,228 of record OX465522.1, read on the forward strand.
TGTAAATTATTTAATGTCTCTTTTGCATGGTTAATTCATTCTTGATGATTTGAAAGTACTTATAACAAGTTTAATAAAATATAGATATTTTTGATTGATTTTGATTGACTATATTATGTACAAGACAATTGGAAAAGACTTGCTTGGTTAAGTGGATAGACAGGGGAAAAACGAGTACTTTATAAATATAACACACACGTACCAACCCAATATGAAGAGCTAAGGCAGCATTCATATACTTGCTGAAACTTCCTTGTAGCACAGACGGAATAATAATAGATAAACATTGCAAGAAAATATTCTGCTACGAAACGACGTCGTAGCATGATTCCTAAATTCGTAGCACTTTGCTACGTGAATCCGCCTAGCTCCCAAAATGTGGAGAAGTGACGACATGAAATGACAGATGTATTATTGCCATGACAACGTGTAAAAGTATTAAGCTACAAAGTACATACTACTTTTGAAAACTAACATAGTCAGAACTTACTCGTAAATGTGTTAACAACATATTTATTTTCAGATGCGACTATCTATAAACAAAGTTAAAAAAATACAATTATAATTCACTTTTAATTAAATTGAGTTATAACGGCGAAATAAACTTTAAATGGCATCAAAACCGTTGAGGCGTTTAATCTGCGATTCTAAACCGCAAAGTTAATTATCGCTCAGCGCTGATCAACAGTTTAACCCGACATTTAGCCAACTTGAAGTTATGGCGGCGGCCAGCGGTAACTTTAACTATTAATATCCTTATGTTGTGGTTTATCAACCAAATCAAAGCTGGGCCAAAACAGTTTACTGGTTATTTATTATGTATTTAGAGAAAATCGGGTATGTTGAGTTTCTGATACACATTAACATACTTAATTTTAGCTTAGTTTGGGCTCAGGTGGGAAAATTCTAAGACAACATTTATCTAATTACTTGATCTTGGTGGCTCATAGATCTGTAACTTGGCCTCAGCATAAAGAAACCTGTAAAATCAGGGTGTTTTTTGAAAAAATGGTTTCTATTCTAAGAAAACATCACTTTCAGTTTTTAAAATATTTGAAATCTTTAAATATCTTCCTCATTTTCATTGCCTTTTTAGCCTAACAAAATCATACAAACATCTTAGGACGTTGCAACAGAGTCAAATACCCTCAACAGCGAGAAGACGGTTAATATGTCAAACACCTTGACTAAGTTTCTCGTTGCCGAGGTCAGCCTATACGTACCTGCGCAGAGCCAGTAGGTAGGCGTCCGTAATTGTTTGTGACCGCTGTTTGCCGGACTCGCGGCCGCAACTCAAACTACAACGCCATTGTTCAAGTCCCTTTTAGCAAATTAATATTTCAACGGGCCATTGTTGTCGCCCCAACTATTTACATAAAACAAAGCGCTGTCCAAAGTATTATTATGTAAAAAGATAATTAAGCTTTACAGTCAATTGTTCACAGCTAATTATTTATTTATTTATTTATTTTATTTATTTATTCATTTAACAATCATGCTTGCTTACAGTGCAATCACCAAAACACAGGCAGATTAAACATTACAATAAAATAGATAGCGACATAATAAAAATTAAATTAAATCACAATAAAACACAAATAGAATAACAATCCAATTAAAATTTACAAAATCAAAAAAACATGCGAATAAAAAACAAAAACAAGTCAATAAATTAAAATTTCAATATCTCATGTCAATTGGTACGTTACAACTAAAAACAATTAAAAATACAATTAAAAAAAAAATATAGATAAAATACTGTCAAATAGGTAAAGATTGTATGAAGTGGTAGGCAATAGACAACAATCTCCCCAGCCCATCAGCGAACAAATCTAGATCTTCGTATTGGGCGAGCAAGTCCCCGATCAAGCGCAATGCGCGCACTGTAGGTGCGTGAGCAGCATGCTTGGTGCGCGTAACGGGCTTTCGCAAGAGACGCGGCCGCCGGCGCGGTGCCACCAAGCCGGTGCGATCCTGTGGCAGGCGCAAAGGCACTGAAAGGCACACTTTCTCCAACACATCAGGGCTTGCCACCTTGTGGTAAAGCACTGACAGATAGTGCGCCAAAAGTAGCAGTTTCCTCCTCGAAGCGAGCGGATCGAAGCCTACCATACCGTACACGAACGACGATGGGTACAGGAAAGGGTAATAGCCATAGTTATTTTTATACAACCATCGAGCAAACTTACGCTGTATTTTTTCTACCATGAGGCTGTATTTACTCTCCCTTGGGTCCCAAATGACAGCCCCATATTCGAGTTTACTGCGCACATAGGCATTGTACAATACCTCAGCAACAGATGCACTATTAAATTCAGAGGACGTCCTTATAATAAAACCTAGCACTCTACTGGAAGACTTACATATATTTGTCACGTGTTTGTGAAAGTCCATCTTAGTGTCTAATGTTAAACCTAGGTCCCGGATGCCGTCAACTCTCTCTAAGGATACGTCAAATAATTTGTAGTCAGTTTTTAAAATAAATTGCTTGCGTGAAAATGTAATCGTTTTGCATTTCGTGTCGTTGAAAGGCATACGGTTACTTCTACTCCACATAGCTACAGCGTCAACATCACTCTGCAGAGCCCTTGCATCGGCCTCACTACCTACACCAAGATACAGCTTGAGGTCATCCGCGAATAGGAGGCATTCGGCGGATTTCACTGTTCGGGGTAAGTCGTTGATCATGATCAAAAACAAGGTTGGACCTAATGTACTTCCTTGACTTACCCCAGACCGCGTATAGTAGTTCTCAGATTCGTATCCATCCAACCGTACAAACTGGCACCGATCCTTAAGATAGCTGGCAAAGAACTGTAGGAGATTAGGCGTGAAACCTATTATTGACAGCTTTCGCAGCAATCTGTCATTATCCACCAGATCGAAGGCCTTTTTGAAGTCGAAATAGGTGGCATCAACTTGTCTACCAGCATCCATTTCGGCTGAGACATAGTCGACTAGTGTTGTCAGGTTTGTGGTAGTCGATCGCGCCTTAAGGAACCCGTGCTGACAGCTGTCCATCTGGTCATTGATTTGTCGGCTGATATGGCTATTTAGTATTATCTCAAAGAGCTTAGCGAAAACAGATAAAACAGCAATTGGTCTATATGATGTAACATCTGGTACCGGGTCGCCTTTCGGTATAGGTGTAACCCTTGACAGTTTCCAGCAATCCGGGTATTTATTTTGGTGTAACGAACTGTTGTAAATATACAACAGCGGAACCACTAGTACAGACACACAATCTTTTGGCAGAAAGACTGGAATGCCGTCTGGCCCAGTTGACGATCGGGCTTTGAGCCGCTTCACGGCTCTGTATATGTCCTCTTCCCCCAAAGTTGGAACTGAAATTAATCTAGAATTATGGTGGTCTTCACATGCGGCCTCAGCAGGGTCTAGACACGGTACCTCGTCCAGGAAAACTGAACGAAAGTATCGCGCGAACGCTTCAGCAGCAGCCTGCTCTGTAACGACCTCATGATCATATTCAAATGTGTCTATTCTTCGCCTGTCCTTCTTCTTGTCCTTAACATAATCCCAGAACTTCGCGGGTTCGCCAACGATGTTCTGTCTTATGTTATTTATGTTATTTATTTATTTATGTTTACTTAATTAGGTATGGTGTGAGCAATTAAATTACCCATGCCTCACTTGTGATGGTTAATTGGCAGCAATAAGCGTTATCAAGCAACACACGATAGGTCGGAAATCAAATGGGATGGGTGACCTCTCTGGCTGAAATTTTGTGATGTGTTTTTCAAGCATTACTGTGCTTCGGAAGGACCTTTAAGGATTTGTTCTCGGCTGACGTTGCTAAATTGGTGTCACTGACTCAAGTTGAAGGCCTCACAACGGCTTAATAACATCTGCAAGCAAGGATGATCACTAACCTTTCACTCCTCTAACAATCCATACTGAGCCCGCGTGGGACGTATAAGTGGGCAGTCATTTGTAGTTTGTTGAGTTAAACTTACTCCTCGCTGTCTTACAGTAAATGGAACAAGATTGAGAAAAGTTTATATTCATAGGTATCTAAATCTACTACAGTGTACCTAATTCGAGTGCCAGAAAATAACCACGGTTCATCCACAGATTCGAAACAGAACACACAAGAGCGACCAAAACTTGAGCTCCGTAACGAAATTGAAAGCCTTACTTACTGTCACCAAACTTACCTGTACTTGATCTCAAAGAGCGAAAGTAAATCTCAAAACACGAAACTACATTAGTGGGTAAATCAGTGGTAATTGGCGAAGTAGTAAGAAGTGCTTCTGGAGTTGTTGCCGCGCTTCCGAGTGTCTGGTTCGCGGTCGGGAAGCGCGATCACTCTGGAACTCCCGAGGTCGAGCATTCTCGGCCGTGGGCCCGGCTTCTACTAACACTTGTCATAAGGCTGGCGCACACCGGAAGCAAAAGACTTAGTTCTGGATTGCTGTTTAAGTATAAAACTTCGAAAGCAACCTTTTACGCTTTTGCGCTTCCACATTAGTGCAATTGGACCGCCACTTACTTCCTTATTACCTAGCCCTACGACATAACTTTAACTACAGTGAATGCTTCTGTTTCATTTTAAAATGCAATCAAGATTAGCGAATAAGTGACTAGTTACTTAGCGATTGGTTTAGCGATTAAAGTATCTAGATACTTTATTAGTAAACCAAAGCTTCAGTAGTGTTTTCATTTCACTAAGATGAGAAGATTTATTGCATATATTATGGTAAAAAGTGATATTGTTCACATTTTAGAATCCCAAGACATGTATCCCTGGTAGGGCACGGAAATATACAATTTAAAATGTATGGAACTATATAACATTCAAATTAAACTAATAAAAACAAAACAATAAAGACCCCAATTTCATTAATTTAAGGAAACACTGCTGCTAGTATACCGTTGTATATCGTGAAAATTATACGTTAAACACACAGTGTAAAAGCCGGTGGACGGCGCATCACATGATAATATGGAATTTCAGCTCAAGTATGGCTTGTGGGATTTTGTTCCGGGAAGACATGAAATGAAAATAATCTTCATATCCATCTCCTAGCTCCATGTAGAGTGCGACTTCAATCGGCCCGTCGTGTGTGACGCGCTCGCATCCGCTTCTTCGACTAGCCCACAAGTGGTGCTCAAGCCACTTAAAACCACGTTGTTTACAAACCAATCCACTAAACCAACAACTCAGGAAACGCTATAGTTGATTGGTAAAGTTTCCGAGCCACTTGCAGACTTTGTTCAAACTTTTTCATCTGTGCTAACCTTGGTCTACTTAGATGAATTGAATTCAGAACTCTTGGTTTACTCTGTGAAGAATCAATATTTGGATAAGTGCAAGTCGGTGAAGTTGTGACAAAATACTCTTATTCTTCGACAAAAGTAACATTTAGGGCGCGTCCTGGAGAGGCTGATTGATAATTGCTGATTGAAATATACGCAGTTTGCCACGTTACGCGCTGTGTGAACACTCGATCTGAAATGTAAATAGAGGCAAACTGGAAGTTGCTGACGGTTGCAACTTATTGTTCGCTTAATCGGGACGCATCCATTCGCGTTAAGAATGCAATGTTTTTTAAATTTAATTCTGCTGCACACAAAAAACACAGATCTACAACCTTTGCGAGTGGAAGTATGCGTTCAACTGGTCACTGTGGACTTGCTAGACTTTCCAATTAGGAACGATTTGATGGGCGTGCTAGATCGAAGGACAAGCATTTTTTGCATTTTCTTTTGCAATTACTGCATTTTTAACTCAACGTACTATAATTCAGTTTTTTAACCAAAGAGACAGAGACACCAGTAGATTTTCTTTTACAAGTAAAGCTAACCTTACTTATATTAATCTTGAAGTGATCGAGAACAAATAACTCCTAAAATAGTAATTGAACCCAGGACGCCAGTGCCGCCCAGCTGTAGATAGCGCCAAAATGTATATTGAATTAACTGACTGTACTGAATTACTAGCAAGGGTGAATTGGTCCACTCTCCCCACTAATTACGGGTCGCCCTAAAATAACAGTTCGATTTCTTTATTACTCTATAGCAGACTTGTAAATATCCGACGTAAAGTGTACGCGGCGTGATGGAGCCGTAAAAACGCGCCCACGACGCCTCGTGAAGCAATTAATCAGCCACTTTGACTCTAAACCACGACTTGGACTCCACTTAAATTAGGGCTGCAACAAACTGACGGTTTTTATAGTATTTCTATAGCATGTCATTATGTGCATGTGGTTTAAATAAATATTGCTTTGCTTAGCCTGCGTTAAGCTTGCCCCAACATCAGCTTACCCTAAATTAAGAAGAGCATACTTAAATAGGACAACACACAACACGAAAAAGAGTTGTAGGGCAAGCAACATTGAGATGTATATTCAACTACGTGTCAAGACATTATTATGTGCTACGTATGTACACACTCACTTGTTATGAACGGTCTCTTATATGTTAAACTCTTCCACTATTGTTTCATTGTGCTGCTATGTTTCAATATTATAATATTATTCCACTACCCGATTCCATAACTAGGTTATAACTCGATGAAATTAAATTATATGATCGGCGATATTAGTTACACAATCAAATCGATGCGGTCGTGAGAAGTTGTTCGAGTTCTACTTCAAATAAAATGTGTTGGTAAAGGTACTGGATAAGTAAATAAAAGAAAAAAAACATAAAACAAAAACAGACGCAATGTAGCCCTAAGTTATTAATGGTAATGACTTACAAAAGGCTCGTTTAAAACCGTAGTCGCGGTGGCAGCTGTTAGGCCCCCTGGGCAAATGGTCTCCAGGCAACGTGTCTTGGTCCAAAATCCCTTTTAGGGAAACCCAAGAGTGAGGCGTGAAAAATGTCGATAGTCGAAAATAGGAACAAAATAAACATGTATAATGATTGTTCAATCGTTATTCAATCAATCGCTCTTGTCGTTACAGGACAGGACCAGCCAATCCTCTCTAGATTCTACCAGCATATTTATTTAAGACGTTTGCCTTTTCTTTCATTTGCTGCCGTGAATCAATTTTATGACTTGCGTTACTTTTACAAAAGTGCTATGAATTTGTTGTAAGCCAATGAATGAAATAACAAACAGGTCGAACACAAAATAGGTTTAGTGGTTTATACGCATATAAACATTGTTATAACATAACCTACCCTCACGAAGATATCCCTAATGGGTTAGTCAGAAGCGCACGAATTGTTGCCGTCATGGTGAACGGAACATTCAGAAGCCCACATTTTGCCGAGGGAATTTTAACCCAACGTGGTAAGGGGAGAGCCTACCGCCGTTATTCGGGTTTGCTTGAGTTTTGTATCGCTGTTTCTATCACCGGAAAGTTAGCCGCAAATTGTACAATGAACACAAATAAGGTGTGTTCCGGCTAGATTTGATCTTAGGACCATCGGATTTCGAGCCGGAGTTTAACCATTGGGCCACTCTCCATAAGCATAAACATTGTTATATTTGGTTATAATATGGGAAAACTATTAAAAATACTTAATTAGAACGATTTGATGCTAGTGACGTAGCACGAACTGAAGCGGCAGAATCAAGTACGTAATTTACTTTTTAAATGTACCGATAAGGCAAACATCGACACTGCCAATCACTAGCACTCACTTTGTCCATGATCGGTGTCTTTACAGCCGGTGTGGTGCGTGCTTAGTAATGTCGTTAAGTTTTAAACACTTTTGAAGTCAATTAGGGGAGTTATTTAGGTGAAAAATGCAAGAGGAACCCTTACCCTTGTCCTGGTTACCATTAATGGTTTCCCAGATTGATCACTTACTTTTTGTTATAAGTTGATCGGTTGCACTGACCCTAAGCACTGACCTCACGTAGGTACCAATGGTCCGCATGTTTGCCAATTTTTATTGTAATTCATCGCTTGTCACTGTGAACTATGATTTCTTAATTTATTTATTTATTTATTTATTCTTTATTGCACATAAAAAAGTACAAATGGCGGACTTAATGCCAGGAGGCATTCTCTACCAGTCAACCACATGGTAAGACAGAGAAATTAAGGCGGTGCACAAGATTAATGTTAAAACATTCTTCATTAGCATTATTACAAATATTTAAACTAAAATAACTGTAAAATAATTTAAAATACCATTACACAAATAACTATACCAAAATAATAATAAACCATACATAGACATAATATAATAAGATAGACTAGAGAAGTAAGTGTTAAAAATATTTACACACAACAACAGAAACATGAAAATATTCTGACAAAAAAAAAAAAAATACTCCGATGACTCAGTTAGGCCCCTCCGGATCGGGATGATCGAGATTTTGTTGCGACACCAGCTGTTGTTTAAAGTGTTTTCTCACAGCCACCTTGAAGGCATATTTACTTACTGACTTGCGTACTGAGATGGGTAGTTTGTTCCAAAGTCGAATGGCGGAAACAGTGTAGGAATCTGCCATAAAGCCAGAAGAGTGAGAAGGTGTAAGAAGCGAAAGAGTGTTTATAGAGCGAAGCTGGCGATTATGCGAAGAGTGAAGGAATTGGAAATGAGATTTAAGGTAGGAGGGAGAATTAGGGTCGAACAGGATTGAAAAGAGAAGGTTCAAGGTGCGGATAGATCTGCGCTGGCGGATGGGCAGCCAGTTAAGCTTTAAGCGGTAGCTGGAGATATGGTCATATTTCCGCAGGCCAAAGATGAAGCGAATGCAGTTGTTTAACAGCCGTTCTATTTTGTTCAGAAGGTCTTGAGATATGTTGCTATAGCAGACATCACCGTAATCGACCAAAGGGAGAATAAGGGCTTGTACCAAGAGTGTCTTCGTAGAAGATGGCAGAAAGTTTTTAAAGCGATACAGAGCACGAAGAGTCCCCGTGACTTTTCTGCTAACCTCGCTAATGTGCTTAGACCAGTTCAGAGTGTTGTCCATAAATACACCCAGATTCTTTACGGTGGGTGAGTACGGAACGACAACATCGTCCATCAAGACAGGTGCAACAGAGCTCATGTTAAGCTTGGCAATCTGTCGCGAGCTCCCGATAATGATGGCCTGACATTTATTGGGATTGACCTTGACGCCAAATTTAGCAGACCAGTCACTGACACACTGGAGGTCGCGATTAAGTCGACAAACGGCGCTGTTGATGTCATTGACCGGTGCCGAGGTGTAGATCTGCAGATCGTCAGCGTACAGGTGGTATGGGCATCCCAGGCGACTCGTGAGAACGTTAATGAAAATTGAGAACAGCATTGGGGATAATATACCACCCTGTGGTACACCTGTTTCCAAATCGGACCAATCGGAGACATCATGTCCGATTCGGACAGCTTGCTGACGATCACGGAGGTAAGTTGAAAACCAGTCAAGCACCAAAGGGGAAGCTCGGAGGTATGAGAGAATAGCGAGAAGAATGTCGTGATTAACGGTATTAAAAGCATTAGAGAAATCGATCAGGACAAGCACCGTTAAGCACGACATCTCCATTTTGGCCCTGATATCATCAGTGACCTTAACTAGGACAGTGTTGGTGCTGTGGCCTGGACGGAAACCAGATTGGTATGGGCTGAGGAGATTGTTGCTATAGATAAAGCGAGAAAATTGTTTATGGGCAGCAGCTTCTAAGACTTTAGACAGGAAGGGTAAGATTGAAATGGGCCTAAATTGACCAAGTGAATCGGGGTTAGGGACTTTAGGGAGCGGAATGACGAAGGCTTTGCGCCACGTAGACGGAAAGAACCCACTATCCAGAGAGTAATTAATAAGATGAGTCAGCACTGGAAGTATTTGGTCCAAAACTAGTACGATCATTGCCCGACTGACATCGTCATGGCCGACAGCCTTGGAATTTATAGACATGATGATTTTCCGTACATCAGATTCGGGCACCGGTGAAAAAGAAAAAGTGTCTAAGGATAAGGGGCATAAATCGGCAATGCCAGATAAAGTGGAGTTTAAGACAGAGCCATCAAGCTGAGAAGATGAAGAGAAGTGAATGTTGGATCATTAGGAGAAAAAGACGATGGCATGGGACCGGCAGCTGATTTTCCGAAACCGAGTGACTTTAAGAACTTCCAGGTTTCAGAAAACGAAGAAGACAGCACGTTCGTGTGGATATATTTACGCTTGGCTGCCCTCACAATCGAGTTGCAGCGATTTCGAAGCTTCTTGAAAAGATCCCATTTATCAACACAACGATCGGCTTTGAAGTTGCGGAATGCTTTATCTCGCTTGGACATTGCCACGCGCACTGCTTTAGTTATCCACGGAGCAGGCGGCCGCCTCACTCGCACTGCGCGCCGCGGTGCATGACTGTCAAATAAACTCAGGATAGCCTGATTAAACAAGGAGACTTTCTCATCGACTGAGTCAGCCTCGGCCAATAAGGACCAGTCAATAGCCGCCGCCTCAGAGTGCAGCTTTTCCAGGTCTATCTTTGAAAACCTTCGCAGGTTGACAAACTCTGGCTTGCGTTTAGGAAGACGAATGTTGTAAGATAGATAAATTAAGTCATGGTGAGAAAAACCTGGAGCTAAGAGCTGACCATGTTTTGAAACGAAATCAGGGGAAGAGGAAAGAATAAGATCGAGAACAGTATCGTCAGAATCAATGTTATGATGAGTGGGAAGTGAAGGAAGGATAAAAAGGTTAACAGAATCTACAATTGCTTGTAATTTACGGCTACGGGAGTCATCCTTGAGGAGGTTTGTGTTGAAATCACCCATGATTATAATATGGGAGTACTCAGACGAGATTGTCTCCAACATGGATTCGAGAGTGGAAAAGTAGTTCAACCCTGGAGGGCAGTAGACTACTCCAAGAATGGTCATAACACCCCTGAAGTTAGCCTCAATCAGCAGGTACTCCGCAGTACGAGCGTATTCCGATGGTGTGGCGGCGATGATCCGGTACGGAATATCACCACGTAAGTAGATGGCGATGCCACCCCCACCCTTTCCTGTTCTATCATTCCGTATCAAAACGAACCCAGGAAGACAATAAGAGGTGGAATTCAAGTTTGGTTTGAGTAGACTCTCGGAAACTAGGACCGCGTGCACCAAATCTCCCGAGAACGTGTTGAGCAATTCAGTGTGATGTTTTGGTATGCTCTGAGCATTAATGTGGCAAACATTCAAGTGGCGTCGGCTGTCTAGAAGCTCAGCTGCAAGCCTCTCCTGAAGGGAAGTTTCCTGTTGATCCGAGGAGCCAAAGGAGTCGTACGATAACGAAAGTGACCCACAGGCGGAGTGAAAACTGTCGTCCAAAGACATTGACTGTGTGTGTGTGTGCAAATAATATAATATGTATAATACAACAATAAATATATATATATAATTTAAAAAGTGATTAACTTAATTTCTCGTTAACCCTGCCGGTTGACGGTTTACAAATATGAAAACTAGAAATACACAGTTTTTAAAACAAGCAATATAAGGACAAACATATTAAATAAGCCGAGGTGCGCGAACAAAACGCTTTAAATATTATAGTATTGCGTTCTCTGGCCGCACTAAAAGACAACAGGAAGCTAAGCCGTGAAAAGGAAAAAAAAAAAAAAAAAACAAATTGCAACACTGTCAGGTCAGATCTGTCAATGTCAAAAAGCAAAACAAACAGATACCGCTCACCATTTTTACAAATCACAAAGTAATTGAAGGTTACGTGCAAAATTGGAGTAACACGATAAATTACACCACTAAAAAGAACGGTGGGTGGATCAATTACCGGAACGATTGGAGGGTGGCAACGTAATACTACGGCAGAGACTACGCGCACCATGGCTTGTAAGGAACAATGTGGGACAAGCATCTGAGCCTACTTGCGGCGTTTAGACTTCGTCGCGTCGGGTACTACCGCCGGTGCCGCTGTTGTCGCCTTTTTCACAGAGGAGGACGGTTTCTGGGTGGGCAGCACAGGCAGCAGGGTTGCTGCGGGTTTTTCGACGCCAGTGTGGGAACCAATCAACCGTTCGAGATGGTCGGAATCGGTGATGCGTATACGGCTTCCATCAGACAGCTTGACGAAAATAGTACCGTCGACCGACCACACACTCCTCATGCCGAAGTGCTTACGCGCGGCAAGGAATATCGCCTGGCGGTTCTTGGTGAGGAACTCTGACAGCACGAATGGAGTCCCCTTGAGCGACGCCTTCTTCTTCCACACGGCAGATCTGACGTTGGGGCTGGGGAACTTTACCATGATGGGTCTGCTACGGCCGTCACTTGCACTTCCAAAGCGATGAGGGTTGGCAATTGCTAGTTTGTCAAGATCAGAGAGGCCAAGATTCTTGTGCAGCAATGAAAGCACTTTGTTAGAAACATTCTCACCAGCTTCCTCTGGAACCCCAGAAATTATCAGGAACTTACGCCTGTGCCGCATCTCAATGGCGTCAACTGCCTTGGTCACGTCCTGAACTTGATGCGAGAGAAGGCTCAAAATACCCCATGTGTGTTCCCTGAAGGCGTAGAACTCACGAGCCAATGAAGACAAACTATCTGGAGAGGCATCTGGTTTTCGGGTAGCTTCTAAGTGAACTTCAAAATCTGTCATCTTCTGCACCAGTGTTCTTAAAAGTGCTTGTGTATCAGTGAGGTTTGAGCTCTTGTCCATATTGTAGCTTTGTTGATGTTGTGACGTTGAAAAAAGAGTAGAAAGTGTGGTCACCGGCAGGTATGTGGTTCCAAACTTACTAGAAATTCATGTGATCCTTTTGACTCCAATGTTTGTTGTAGGCAATATCGTAATGAGAAGGTTTGATTCAGGAAATCACATAAATATGCACTTTGTAAATTTTATAAGATTAAATTATTTGCAACCTATGTGTGTTGTTATTCACAAATACCGCCCAAAAAAAAGTTACTTAAAAAAACTTAATCACTCTTATTATTCTACTGTGCTTTGTAGTTGTGTACCTACTGCTTATAGAAAACTGATTCCCATCTTAGTGAAGTCTGACATCATTTTGACACAACGACACGCTACCCCATAAATATACCACAAATACTCCTTGTCAAAAATAACAAATAAGCTATTTCAGGCAAATTATAACGAAGAAAAGCATAATCGAAAAAGTTCTGTAACACGATTTGTTTATTGATGTTGATTGATGTTGTTTTACGAAAATATTCCTATGTGAAAATAAATCCTAAAAATAAGGCTTCATCCGTGTTGGCTCCGACCGTAATCGAGTACAGCTGCCGCTAAGGAGATCCCTCAGGACGCCGCGGCAGGTGTCGGCAGTGTCAACGCTTACATTACACAACAATACCAACACAAGGGACTATCTTATTTTTTACACAAGATAATATAATCTTTGTTTCTGGTGTTGAAAAAAGTATTTTTCTAACAATATAAGGCACTTGTTAAGTAGCATTATTGTCACTAAAGGCAGTACATGCTTTGTTAGAACCAACACAAGTGCGATGAGTATTTTACCGGTAGTGAACCTATTGAATTGATAACAGAAGTAATTGCGAGTTAAAAAAATTAAGGAACCAGATAGCAACTTGTCAAAGTGTTGTTGTATTCATCTAAGATTAAAAATTGTTGCATACTTTACATAATGGTTTTGGTTCTGGGATTTTGAATCAGAATCATTGAATACAGTGTGCATTTATCTTGAGTATTCACTTGATTGAGTAGCATATGCGACCTGCAAAGAAATATTTTAACAAACACGGATACAAGATAATGAATAAATATGGAATATGACGATGACCCGAACGCATTAGCCGTTTTCTGAATCTAGAGGGCGATTCAAAACCCAGTTATCTTCCGATTCGGTAATTTTCATATACTTTACACATTTTTTTTTCCTCTTTCTTGAAAAAGTAATTTAAAAGACAGGAGCTGTTTGTATTATTCTTTTAATTAATACTAGATGCGATTGGCTTTAACTTATACAAAATTCAAGCGCTTTTGCTTAAAAAGCTATTTACTAAAATTCAATGAAAGTTACCGAATCGTACGATAAATCGGTTGTAAATCGCTACCCAGGTTTGATCGTTAAACGAGGCCTTTTCTTCGTTTGAAAAAAAATGAAAAAATGAAAATGAAAAATATTTATTTACACAAACAATACAGGTTAACAATACGCAGAGGTTGACTTACTCCTTTTAAGTGTGACAACACTTGTACCAGGAGCAGCCACTCTCCCATAACAAAACATGGGTACAGTTTGGCACCTATTGGTTGATTTGGGGGCCTCAAGACCTGTTTGAGTGTGTATTTGAAGGTATCTAGTTCTTAGGCAAGAAGATCAGCAGGATTGCGGTCAGATGTAAATGTGTCAAAATATAGTAACCATATATTTTCCAATATATGAAATCAACCTAAATTATGCCACTATTTTCATGACAAATCTTTGGTTTCGTTCAAAACCTAACTCTATTTGAAAAACCTTATTTTGCCGCACTTAAACCCAATACTTCCCAACCATATTTGGCCTGTGTAGTAAAAAAACCCATATTATTACTTTATCACATCACACGTGGTGTAAATACACACATCAAAAGTGTCTAGGGATATCTCAAGCATTTTCATACAAAGTATAGCTATTGGGGAGGCTGTAAAAATTAAAATATTGATACCAACGTAGAAATTTTTAGGACACAGAAACTGCTATATCTGCCCTTTCAGATTGTATAAAGAAATTCATTGTGGTAGCATTATTGTACAATCGTAAGGACGTTAAAAAAAAGACAGATTTTTCTTTTAAAAGGTTTCAAAATTTTAGCAAAATCAAAGATATTAGATAATGCTCAGCATTATCTTAGAATAACTCGAGGAAACAGGCATAAGATAAAGGTTAAGAATATTACAAAAAAACGTTTGATTTTGCTAAAATTTTGAAACCTTTTAAAAGAAAAATCTGTCTTTTTTTTAACGTCCTTACGATTGTACAATAATGCTACCACAATGAATTTCTTTATACAATCTGAAAGGGCAGATATAGCAGTTTCTGTGTCCTAAAAATTTCTACGTTGGTATGAATATTTTAATTTTTACAGCCTCCCCAATAGCTATACTTTGTATGAAAATGCTTGAGATATCCCTAGACACTTTTGATGTGTGTAGAATCAGCCGGCATATTCCTCGAGTGTAATAATTCCGTCGGCGCCTCCCCACGCGTAGTTAAGGTCCATTAGTGGTCATTCGCGAAGCCCAGACGAGTGTTAACAATTAGTCGCGATGAATCTTTGATTGCCCTCGGACCATATACAGGGTGTTACAAAAATACCCCTAATAACTGAAGGGAGTTATACAAACTCCTGAAAGGATTCCCTTGTTAATTTCTTACAGTCGTACCTCTTAATTTGAATTTCGAGTAAATTAACGTAAAATAAAAACATCGATCATAGAAACACCCAGCACTAATTTGAGTTCATGGACCCAAGTTGACCCTAACCGGGAGTGACCAGGAGCGACTTCCTTTGTTCACGCCTCTACGTTATAAATCGATAAATCGAATTAATAAGTATCGACATTTTGGTAAACACATTTTGATGTACGTTTTTATCGAAACCGTTAAAGATATGAAAAAAGGGACAACACCTACCATTTCAGATTCATTCACTCTCTATGCCATATCAGTCTTTAGGGGTATTTTTGAAACATCCTGTATATAGGCACAAAGGGATTATATTTCTAGTGTGATTTAGTACCAGGCCAATCATGCGTCAGAGCTATTCTACGCCGGCTTCTTATTTGGGACTCTTTGCCGTACCATGAAATAGAATTTGCAAATAAAATGAATCTTTATCTTTGGAGCTATCTAAGACATCTCTCATACGTACTTGCTTATGCTAACGGAGAAACACATATTACGGTAATGATAAGAATGCTTGTCCCGGGGGGGTCAAACTCAAGACCTTCTGATTTGAAGAAAAACCCATTGCAAAACCTCTGAATTCATTAAAATATGAAAAAGTTAGTTTTTATAGTGCGTAAAAACTTTTTATAGTGCGTATAGAAAAATGATCGAAGTACTTACAAGTTAAGTTCCTAGACTGGACAGTTCGGACACTGGTTAGAACATTTTACAGAATCGCTCAGTTGAAGGGCTAATAGTCGCGGGGTTTACGACTACGTTTACGTACAAGTAATAATTTTGTCCATCAATAATGTATATAAAGGCGACACTCATACCGAAGGCTGGTCATAAATCCTTTAGGCGCGGGAGGTTGGTACGGACCACGGCGTGTATGGAAAACTGCTCGACTTTGTTACCATGTAAAGGCTGGGGGCAACAACTGCTAGCTAAGTTTGTGAGTTGACGATAAGTTTAACATAGTTAATTCAGTACAATTAGTTTTTACTGGAAGAAGTAGTTTTGAATATGTACGAGTACAGGTGTAATGCTTACCTCAAGGGTTTGTGATAACGTGGTCATTATTTGTAATTCATAAAACTCTTTATTTTGTAGGGCTCCTTAATAGATGTTTTTATGTGAATTACATGCATCGTTTTGTTGTTGATATGTAATTTATTATATTTTATTTATTTACTAATTTATTTTAAAAACCTCCAAAAAACCTCGCTTTGTATGAGTCACTATCACAAAGACATCAACAAAACAGAAGCTCTGTCGTGATATTACATTTTACATATGCTTCGGCCTAACCTAGAAATATTATAACCCAAATACAAGCCATAAATCTGTGTATAGTCCTGCGTCGGCAGTGGTCGGCGGACGCGGTCGCGGTCGGCGCCGATGCGCCCTTTGGTAATTAATTTACGACCCAGGGACCGAATAAATAAGGAATATTTTAAGAATTTATATTTCATGAAGCGGATGGTCTAAAGGGGTGTGCGCACTACACGGTTTCATGCCATGATCGTGGCAAAAGGGGTAAAAATATTATTTGTTTTCAAAAGTATGACATTGTTTCAACTATAGAATTGTCCTGGAGAATATTTTTCTAGCAGTGGGACGATATGTGCATAGCATCCATGTTGCCAAACTGCTGGGTGTCGGCGGCGATGGTGAGCCGGTAAGTGTACAGGCGGTTTTAGCCAATGATGGATCACCGTTATAAAATTTGACAGCACTTCAAGACGTAATGTGTTGCACATCAGTGCATGAGCATCAAACAGATTACATATGGGTTGCATTCTGGCATCATACGGCATGTACACGGGTACAGAATGCCGTCGATCCGTCTAGTGGGCATCATAGAGCGTATCTGATAGTTTCTGATACGCTCAGGCGCGGATCCAGCCTTCAAAAAAGGTTGTGGGCAAGGGCGGAACCAGCTTTGGCGCCAGGAGGGGGTGACATAGTCGTGGTCAAGTCACGAACTTATAATTTAATTTTGATAATTAAAGACAGTGGGGGCGCTAGATCTTATTATGTGAGCTTCGGCGACATCATGTTCGCGAGGCCTCTTGTACTTCGCAGAAGAAAAAAGGGAGCCAAATTATAATGTTTGGTACGAGTGAACGAGTTTTATTGTTCAAAATCAAAGGATAGCAAAAAAAAATTACAAACAGAAATGAAAATAGGCGAATATCTCGGCCATTGAAGCTGCCAAGGATTGTGATATAGGTAGTAAAGCGCGAGCGAAGCGAGCGCGATTTTTATTTTTGGTCATAATGAACTAGATTAACCTAGAAAACAAGCATATTTTTGTCTTTTTCACTTTGCCTACTACTCGTACTAGCTTGAATTATACTAAACCGCTCTAAGCTGTTTTAATAGTTTTTGAGCAAGGAGGCCATTGTCATTAGGGCTATTCAAATTTGTCTGTCTTAATGATCCACAGTTGAGACGAGAAATTGCGCGAACATCAAAATGAACACAATGTCTAATACATTACAAGCGCGAGCGAAGCGAGCGCATGTTTTTTTCAAAGTAGAGAAAGCTCCTCGTGATAAATAAGAGTCACTATCATATCAAGTGCTTAGCTTTTTACCTTAATAGTTAGGAGTCGGCTACCTGAGTCAGATTGTTTGGCGGAACAAAAATAGGTAGGCAAATTGTAAAACTTTTTTGCGAGTCCCCCTAGGCCCGGTAATAGTAACTTTACCGTGCCTTAAAATAAATTAGGTGAGCCAGGAAGACTATAGTAACAGCGCGCTCTCAAAATAAGTGAACGCGAGTGGAGCAACCGCGCTTTTTTGCGATTGTAAAACGACTAGATTATTAAGTGGCGTAAGAGACTTGAATGAAGGAGCAACACAATCTAGGAGATTCGCATTTATTTTTTTGCATTTATTACGTTTTGCTTATTTAGTCTTAACAGATTGCCTTTCTGGGAGGTGCAAAAGGCCGTAATGGCTATCCACGTGTGTCTGTCTCTGAATGATTCTCAGTTAGAGAAGAAAATGCGCATACAGACTACTGCCAGAACACCGGGAACATTAGTAGTATAGCGCGAGCGGAGCGAGCGCGGTTTTTTTTCTAAAAAATAGCGTTAGTTATTAGTAGTTAATTTAATTTCTGTATAGCTAGGGGCCGCTCAGGAGCGCTGGCGCCAGCTCAGGGGGGGGGGGGGGGGGCATGACCCCCAACACCCCCCCTGGATCCGCTGATGGTTGTGGGCACAGCCACCAAAAATTGGCAAAGTGAGAGTTGGATTGGACTACGAACTTACTATGAACAATCATGGACTTATTATAATACAACGAGCAAATTAGGGTTGTGGGCATGCCCACAGTGCCCACAACGGTGGATCCGCGCCTGGATACGCTCCTAGGTCGCTCATGGTATGATACAGTGTAGTGTGTAGACACCTTAAACCGTTGGTTTCGTTGTCATTGGCCGAGTAAAGCTGGATAATGCGGGTGTTTTGTTTCGTGAGCCGGTAATAGCCCGCTCTCGATGTTGCCGGCATCGTGAGCTTGCTTGTTATTATCTTGGTAAGGCTTTTGATTTTCCAACACCTTTCTGGTTATGGTTGAGAAAAATCATAGTAACTCTCTGAATCTGAATGTATCGCTCATAAGCTCATAAATTGATTAAATTCTGGCAAATGTATTTTTTGTTTGTAACAAAAATTCTGTAAAGCATTTTTCAGAGCTCTAGCATGAAAATCAGCAAAAGCCTCATACAAACATCCTCACTCAATTTGAGGTTGGGAGGAAAGTTGTAGGTTCTTTTTTATTATTTGTATTCTAAAGTTAGCTTACAAATTCAATTTCAGCTTTCACTTGAAAACCTCATGATTGTCATAGTCTGTTTTTAAGCTTTTGTTTCTCAGAGGCCATCAGGTCATTCAAGTTGAGTTATCTGACTGAGTCAATTGCATAAACGTCATACAGAGGAAGAATCCTTTTTTGGCATACAAAGAAATTGACAAACTTTTTACTGGGCCTAGACCACAGTAAACAGAACCTAGACAGAGCAATTGAATTTGGTACATTGAGAAGAAATAGTAGATATCAATCGATATTAATTTTCACGTTCATTATGTAAGGTTTTGATATTTACAAAAATTAAAAATTAATATTTTCTACAGCTTCAAATTAATCTTCTAAAAATGGTAGTTTTTAACGGGCAACACCGAGCGAAGAGTAGTGGGGACCGTCTTGGCTGGCGGCGACTCACTTTGGTTCCAGTCGTCTTGCGGTGCGGTCGTGCCTTCTAGGGGCACGACGCGTGCCGGGGTATTTCTCCAAAAATAGTACAAACTAATCAGTGGTCGACGTATTGCTTAGTTTTAGAATGAGTTGTAATTTAAGAATTATAAGGTGTTGAAACAGCGATTGTATCTTATTTATCAACGGGTATCCTACAAATCAGAAGTGGTAAGTACATGCTCACATTACCAAGTTAGTAGTTTGGTATTAGTGCTTAAATTTTACAATGCTTGGCTTAACAGTAATAATACAATTTAGGCAATACGAGTACGTTAAAGAGGGTAGACGAATAACAAAAGGTCTATAATTTATTTGCGTAGTTCTGAATAACTATCACCATATTATTCAGTTTTAAGTTTTCAATGTAAGTGCTATTAGTGCTCGTTTTTCTCAAGCTTGAATTGACGGTTAAATAATACAGATATTTTTATATAGAGGGTTGAAGAGGCGTTACCTCTAAAGGCGTTATCCTGTCGAATGTCAAACTGTCGAAAAGGCTTATTAAGGAGGGTAGAATTAAAACTATGCAATGCACATGCGCAGTCACAAATAACTTTCATGATAACCGCTAACGCATTTTCGTGTGGGTAGACAAAAAAAAAATGGAAACCGTAACGTGCACAGTTCAAGCTTATTAAGGGTTAAAGGACGATATAGCTGTGCATTGGTGGTTAGTTAAGCATGAGATATTCCGTCTCATCCCAAATTATTGTTTTGTAGATTTTTGTTGATTTCGTTGATTTTTTTTTTCAAATTCAGGGGTAACATGAGTTGTGTGGGGTGTCTAAAAGGGGTACAAAAATTCGATTAGTTTTTCGCTAGGATACACCGTTTCCGAGATATACCTTATTTTGATAATATCTACAGTTTTAGCGAATAAATTCAAACCCTATTGTTTTGTTTCGAGCCGCAGATTATGGAACAACACCAAAGCAGAGGATGTCGCCGTTGCAGACTCCGGCTCAGAATGATGGTGACGGCAAACGCAGTTGGAGCCGCGGCTCGAATCGCCGCAGCCACAGCTGGAGCTTGAGGTGCCACGAGCCAGAGCGTGGTCTCTACCACGAACGGGATCGCCGCTTGCGGAAGCGAGAGTTGGCACTCGCGTACGAGCACTCAAGGGTCCGGAAATGGAGCAAGACTTTCAGAAGGAGCGAGAAGATGAAAATCGACAGGTGGCGTCAGCACGAGCCGCAGCTGCAGGCGTCGTGAGCCAAGCAGGGAACGCCGTGACTCTGCAGGCGCTCACTACAAAAGGTCATGTAGCCCTACTTTTAACTCTAGAGACATTTTACAACTTATTACATCGATAAAAGGTGGCTTTGCATCGCAGCCGTTTGATCAGAGTACGCATTCGAGTAAAAACCTTGATTTTAAGAATATTCCCCCGGAATTCAAGACGAATATAAGCGTCTATAGCGCTTCTGAGTATTATATTTAGACATTCGATAGTAATGTACCCTGATTTATTGATGAAAGGTTATACTTATTTACCCACTTTTTATATCTTGATTTAAATAGGACGGCTTTTTAATTTTATGAAAAAAAAAAGGGTCTAAATGAGATGGTTATCTTTATATAATGGGCACCTGATCGATAACAGATTAAGGCAGCGACAATTGGAATTTGTTACGGGTCATAGAATACATAATACGTTTCTGTAGGAGAACTAAGAACATAATAAAGCTTATCTTGATGTTTGTTCATTTCGATAAAACACACGCTATAAGCAAATTGACGAAAACAAAAAGGTTTTCTGAACACAAGCCGGCTATAAATGTGAAGTTCGAAATAATGGTACTTAAATTACTACTTAGGCGTCTTTGGCGCTGGGGGATGTACTTTTGATAGCGTTTGGGTTAATGTTTTGTTACTTGCTTTGTTCTTTGTAGATTTGATAATGGAATTGATTCACTGTTTCGGGTATCATTGATCATAAGTTGTTCTATACACAATTTAAATAATACATGCTTGGCGGTCAAAGGGTAATACTACATGCAGCATGTATGTAGGTACCTGTCTTCTGTACCTACAGACTAACGCACATTTGTGTGTTATGATTGTACTCTTAATTCGTAGTAGAGAACCACTTTTGCAGCCACCATACCGAGGCAGAAGTGTTCATTGACAGAGGATAGACAAGGCAATGAATTGATCTCTAAAACATTTAACACTAGCCTATCTTATTATAATTGTGAAGGAAAAGGACACCCATATGCAAAATGTCCGAAACCACAAGTTAAGTGTACCCGCTGCAATAAAAATAGGACACAAGAGTGAAAATTGTTTCGCAAAAGTCAACATTTCATCTAAAACGGATGAAGTGGAAAAGACCCTACATTCTATTTAAATGAAAGAAACAAACAAAACTCTAAATTAATTTTGGAGTGGTCTGTGACTAAGTAGGTTTCTCGTAAAAGGTAGCTTCAATATCAGTGGCCCCTCTTCATTGACTATGAATAGGATAAATTGGTAAATGCAGACACAATATGTATCATCATAATGAAAACAAACCAATGACCGATTTAGTGAAAGCTGCTAACTGCACTAAGAGGTCGCGGGTTCGATCCTCGCACAGCACAAACATTCGTGTGCACGAACCTGTCTGTTTGTATTGGTCTGGAGGTATGATATGTGTCGAATGTTTGTATATCATCAAAAGTATTTAGGTATGTGTATTAGCTGTTCAGAATTCCAAAACACAAACCAGTTAGTTACTTGGTTTGGTTTGGGGCTAAGGGGCGCTGTGTGGAATATTTCCCAGTGTTATTTAGTTATTATTATTATTTAGTAGATTACCTGATTTAAGGTTTAAGGACTTTATTTCTCATAAGAATTACTTACATATAATTCACTCACAGAGAAATTACGATAACATTAATAGTAAACATATCAAGCGTACATACTGACATCTAGATGCAACAAAGAAGAATGGCGAAAATCGACCCAACCACGTTCACGTTGAAACTGATAATAACTTTATTAAATGGTATCAGTAGATTTCTATCCATAATTTATAGGATTTTGTAGAACAGCGATTTGATTTTAAATAATTTACGACAGTATATTATCAAAACGTCGTAAGTTATGATGAAACTAAACAGAAAGCCTGATAAGTGAAGGATGTTCCTGTTCATGCATCAGTGTTATTTTGCTTCCTTTCTAAACTGAACTATCATTGTTGTTTGTATTGTGCAATAAATGAATATTATTATTATTATCTAGGTTGTATTGTTTTGACTAGTTTTGCTGTTCTTATTTTACTGTTATTGAAGCATTTCTGACTCGATTACGATGGTTCAAGTGACTAGATTTTAACAAAACGGTTCAATGGCAAGTCAAACAGCAAAAGAGATTAAATAAATGCCTGTAACGGAACGTTCAAATGTCACATTGTGTCAGACGTCAAGGTCAGACTGACATGCGTGCATTGAGTCAGTTGTTGTTGTTGAATCGTTTGCAAAGGTTTCATGTTTTTACAGTGAATTATCTTTGGAGTGCAAGTGTTTCTCGGACTTACGATTGCAGCCACAAAGTGTGCTGATGCACGATACAGAAATTAATGAAAACTCTTTATAGCTTGATGTTATTATAATCTATCCCCTTTAATTTATTATTTTTATATCTCTATATTCCTAACGTTTAGAGGGTAAGTTTTAGTATCATTTCAATAGTAGTGTTTAGTTGTACAAATCTTGGTTAATTTCGTTCATGAAGGAGGCCTATTATAGTTGGGGCGCAAACTCAAGGAACTTCGCCTGTCTTCTTTTACTAAATTAATAAGATAAGATAAGATATACTTGATTGCACAAAGAAAACAAATTACATAACGATGCTTATAGACATTTAGAATGTACAATAAGCGGTCTTATCGCTGAAAGCGATCTATTACAGACAACCTTCAGGCTGGAAAGGGAAGTAGATGCGGTGGTGCAAGACGGTTATTAAAAAGAAAATGTGGATATATGAAAACAAAATGTAGTTTTCCAGTTAATAATAAACATACAAACAGTACTACAAGCAAAATAATAATCTTACATATACCTACATAAATATAATACAAACAATTCGGTATGTATTAACAAGACGATTGCGTTGAGTAGTGAAAAAGAAGATTATTGGTTCAAGGCGATAAAAAGTGAGCTTTGACCCGGGATTTGAAAATAGGAAGGGATTTGGATAGCCTCCTGGATGAGAGTAAGGAGTTCCATAAGCGAACGGATTGGACAGTGAAGGAATTAGAGTAATAGTTAGAGAATGAGCAGGGAATTTTAGGAGCAGTTTACGGCAAGAACGCATATTACCTTTGGCAGATTGCTGAAAGGAGAAACGCTGCTTGAGATAAGGGGGTGACCTAGGATCAAATAAGACAGTGTAAAGTAGAGAGTGGACATGGAGGTCATGTCTAAGTTAAGTTACATATTGTCACAAACAACAAATATTGAAAGATGTCATTACGATGATTTATACTTAGACTTACGACTTTGGAAAGATGAAGCTTATAATAAAGACATGGGCCTATTTAACCAAACTCGAAAATTCCCTCTTAATGTCTACTTTCGCCAAAACAAATAAGATTTAACAACATAGAACTATAATTGGAATACTGCCCCTATCCTCTAAGAAAAAAAACTATCAAAGCTTTAAGCACTTGCAACACTTTGCAGTATCACGAAACTAGGAACATTATAATATTGACCTGTGTAAAATGAGTATGCCATGCCCCATGGGTAACAATGTTTGCAGAGCATCACCCATCGGGCATTTGGGGATAAGGATAATATGTAGCTAAATACATGAACCGTTTATAAAGGATATATGTACTTTTTAATGTTTTCTTGTTGTTGCAGGTCAAGCATGAGGAAGGACGGAGTCCTGACCTTGACCTGCCATGGATGGTTAATTGGATGGATAGTTGGATGGATAATTTGATGGATAATTTGATGGATAATTTGATGGATAATTTGATGGATAATTTGATGGATAATTTGATGGATAATTTGATGGATAATTTGATGGATAATTTGATGGATAATTTGATGGATAATTTGATGGATAATTTGATGGATAATTTGATGGATAATTTGATGGATAATTTGATGGATAATTTGATGGATAATTTGATGGATAATTTGATGGATAATTTGATGGATAATTTGATGGATAATTTGATGGATAATTTGATGGATAATTTGATGGATAATTTGATGGATAATTTGATGGATAATTTGATGGATAATTTGATGGATAATTTGATGGATAATTTGATGGATAATTTGATGGATAATTTGATGGATAATTGGATGTATTCATTATTTTAGTTAAAGGATAGATTAATTTTATCATAGAAAAATAGTTGGCAGTAAGTAGTAGTAGTTGGATTTAGTTAAATGGAAAGTTTTGTTATTAGAAATACATATGTAAAATATTGTGGGGATATGGTTTAATTATGGCAATTCGATTAAAAGTTAAGATATTGAGTTATAAAGATGGATAAATTATTCCCTGTTAGACTTAGTGACTCAAGATAAGATATTGGGTTAAAATATGGAAAAAAAAAAAACTATAACATTGAGTGATTTGAGATAGGATTTTGGATTATATAGATGGATATATGTTAATCTGGATTAATTATTGTGATTAAAGTATTGTCATTATTAAGGTACTTAAGTATTCATTAGATGAAGCTATTTCGTAACTTGGATATAACTAATGTCTGTGGTTAATTTTGATCACTTCCACGAACATACTTAATGTATTTATAATTACTGGTTAAAGTAAATGTGTAAAGGTTTGTAACAATAATAAATAGTTAATGTTATGTCATAATCATACCTACAGTAGTTGCAGCCAGCCAAGTGTAAGGTTTTCAAGGGTTACATGTATGGGGACACACATGTCATCAGGATGGACGAGTGTAAGGTTTTGATATTTACAAAAATTAAAAATTAATATTTTCTACAGCTTCAAATTAATCTTCTAAAAATGGTAGTTTTTAACGGGCAACACCGAGCGAAGAGTAGTGGGGACCGTCTTGGCTGGCGGCGACTCACTTTGGTTCCAGTCGTCTTGCGGTGCGGTCGTGCCTTCTAGGGGCACGACGCGTGCCGGGGTATTTCTCCAAAAATAGTACAAACTAATCAGTGGTCGACGTATTGCTTAGTTTTAGAATGAGTTGTAATTTAAGAATTATAAGGTGTTGAAACAGCGATTGTATCTTATTTATCAACGGGTATCCTACAATTAATTGTGTTGTGTGTTTTTTAGGAAGAGGGACAAAATATTTATCCTAGATGTACATTTTTCATGCAATTGGCTCTACTCCGACTGCTATATCTACAACGTATCTAGTAAATCCATCACCATACCTCGTCGTGTGACCTCGAGTTTTCTGAAGATGCCCTTATGGGTAAACTCTGCTATCATCTCTTCAGCCCGCGTCTCGGTTCACGCTCCACCCGTTATCGTCTCCGCTCCTGTAATACGGATAAAGTAACTGATTTCCGAAGTGTTCGGGTAAGCACTCCGGTTCGCCATAAAATAAGGGTTTTCAATTTACCAGTTGCCTTCGTACCTTCTCGCGTGCACACGAGGGGTTAGAACTTGTAATCTTCTCACATAATAATAAATAAGTATTCGTAGATATTATAGAAGAAACTTGTAACATGTACAGTTTCAAATCGATAGGGTATGATAAATATTTAAATGTTATTATTATGATACGTAGCCTTGATTTAGTTGCAACCAACATTTAAAAATCTGAATGAAATATAGTCCGGTTTATTTATCACAACCTCCTGCAAATTATAAATCCTCATTAAAAAAAGAAAATTTTTTAGGCGCTTAATTAGCGCTTAACAGGAATTCAAAAAGAGGCTTTACAATATAGCGGATGAAATCAGATTGATTTTCAAATTAATCGTGGCTAACGCCACTGTGGTATCATGTTTAAAGATTCCATATTATAGGAAAGTAAAAGTGAATTCTTTTATTTTTACTAAGTCGAAATGGTTTTAGCTTTTTGATGTTTCACATATCGGTATTGCAAATCGCGTGTCGCCTTACGGCACGACGCGCCGCAGCGGCGCAACACGATTCGCGCATTAGGAGCCATATGTCTATGTACAATCTGCCTGTACTCTACTGTAAACAATATCAGGCTTTATAGCAACGTCATACGAGCAAAATTGGACTATGTTAAGTCAGACTGTACAGGTTTCCCATGTGTACACGACAGAACATTCGAAAATCTACACAGGTACAATGTACACTATACGATAACTTTCACTGATAGGATCGTTCGCCCGTCCACGACAATATTTGCGGATTTCTTAAGGACACTGGCATCGAATTGCTAAACCCAGGCTGCTAAAAATTTGCATTTAGTCAGTTGTAAAGTTATAGTTGCAAGTTCTAATATAGTTCTATTTCATTAATAGCTGTCCTGACAGACGTGGTTCTGTTGTCAAACATTTAGTGACAGTGACTACCCCGTGTATGACATAAGCAAGCGTGAGCGTTCGTTACTCGTATGTGAGTCAAATCTTGATTTATGTTTCCATATAAAATATATACGATCCGAAGCTATTTCCAGCAAGCCGCTTCGCCTCTGTAGGACACAGTACCTTTTTGCCTATCCCCCGCTAGTGGTGCCGCCAATATATCACTTGCGTAATAAATGTATGTTCCTTGTACCACTTACACACGGATGCGGCGCGTGCCGCAAAAAGCTAAAAGTATAACTATGTTGAGATAATGTACTAAGAAACTGACATGGGCACATTGAGCGACAGCGACATCAAACATAAGAGACTTGAGGCACAGTATGACTTAAATTATAGAACCCTTTTTTTGGTGGTATTCGACAGTTAATCTTAGGAATTAGTCTATTTTGATAGTTGGTACTTAATATTTGCCTTCAAGTCTCACTACTGGGCCCAGGCCTTACTTCAAGTTTGAGGTATACAAGTTAGACTTACGCATTCTCAGTGTGCAGTAGTTTTATGAAGTCCGTCTCTTGCCTGCCGGTCCCTTGCCATTGCAAGTCGAGGGCTGTTGAAAAAGATCCCTTCATACAGATGTAGGAATTTTTTCAACAGCCCTCGACTCGAGAACAGTTTCTAACTCATCCTGCTTGTATCCTTTTAAATGAATGTATTTTATAATACTCTCATTCGGCAGTGGACGTCGTGTGTCTGTCGATGATGATGATGAAGGTTAGCTCTCTATAGTGACAGCGTTTCAGCATGAAAGGACTCTGGGTTTTAGAGTTACATTCCTGATTTGTACACATCTTAAAGCCTTAATCTACGGATGGGAAGTAAGTATGTTTTTATTATTGTTTTTTAGCATTTTTCCATGCAGCATCTTTTGCTAAAGATCTGAAAACCAGAAAAAGACATTTGGTACCAATTATGCTACCGAGACCATTAACAGACCAGCCGAATCTTTCTGGTATATTTTACCCTATGAGCCAATAATATGAGTAATAGCTTTTTCATCTTAATCGGAAGTTAAATATTTGAAATAATATTTGATGAAGATGCCTATAACATTGATGAAATCACCCTGACTCATAGGGTAAAATATACCAGAAAGATTCGGCCGGTTTGTTAATGGTCTCGGTAGCATAATTGGTTAGTGCAGTCGCCCGGTTTGCGAAGGATGCGGGTTCGAGTCCTGCCTGATGCCAACATGACCAAATGTCTTTTTCTGGTTTTCAGATCTTTAGGAAAGTAAGTAGAACGCTAAAACCACTTCGCTTCCTGACCGTACTATAGAAATACCATCAAATAGTCTTTACAGAAATTGTTATAAACAGCATAGTACACACAGCGTAGTTGTATAATATCAGCCCTGGTGCTGCATTTCACAATCGCTACTAAAAGTTTACGGTCTGAGTCACCGCGCTGTTTATTTAACTCTTTCTTGGTAAGGGTCATCACTCATCAGCATTGGGCACAGCAGTTTTCAAATAAGTTTTATGTTACGAAATCAAAAAAACATTAGGGTTGTAGCTATATGATTGCCATAGATTTCATTGTTGGATTCGATTTAAGCCTAGGTTGATGATTATATTTTGTGTCAAAGCAGACTGACAGCCTTGCAATCCAAGTAAAACTCAAAGGTCAAGTATCTGCAAGCAGGTCAGCCTGCTCAATACAGGCCTCAAGCCTTCAGCCAGATGAACCGTTGACCTGAAGACAGTGGTGGGATAGGACAGATTGAGGAAGGCTCAGAACCCTGACACGTGGCTTTGACCTTGAAAGAAGCTTAGAGTCAACTGAGACGCAGACATTCTGATGATCTAAAATGCAGTTTTTGAATTTGGGCAATATTGCTACGTTATAGGGAGTTCAAATAATCAGGATGACCAATTTGACATTCGAGCTTGAAATGCATGGTTTCTTTCTTTATTCAGCAGATCCATTAGTTGTTTGCAATTTTTCTTCCATAATTACAATTTAAGGAAGGCATTCGAAGTTAAAATGCGGCAACCCTGTACTTAACCCTTCGCCTGCGCGCCTGCCGTCAAATGTAACATGCAATTACAGCACCTCGAGTCGAACATTAACGTATCGGCGAATCTGAACAGTTACACGGTTAACGCTTGTAATCGACTGAACGATTATAGTAAAAGGTTTAAGGTCCGATTTCATCAACTTTTGATTTGCAACTAACAGTTTATTTAATTTAACCGAAACTTTTTTAAATTGAACCTTTTTACATTCATGTACTTGCTTTTAGGAATTATTAAGAAAACACACAATTATTTTATTCATCAACTCTTTACGGTCTGTGTAAGCTTTGCATGTATTTAAATACTTTTGAATATTTGAACCGTCGACTTCTCGCAATATAAATCATAAAAGCTCGCTAATACAAGATTGCTTTTTTGATTAGCAACACTGCTTTTTGTCAAAATAACATAATCATTATGATATAAGTTCACGACTTTATCCCAAACTAGTAAAAGAATCAGTGTGGCGCCCTCACTGATGTTTACCGTCATGGTAAACCTAACATGCCACCTAGGAGGCATTGAATAAATAAATAAATAAACATTCAGAAATCCACATTACAAGCGGTCGTTGATATTTTAATATTTTTGTTTAATTTTTCATATTTGAATACTCTATTTCGTTCTTACCTGTTATGAAGCGCTATGACTTCCCCACCAAAAAGAAGCATGCACATTATAATTAACACCTCAATTTGATTTGTAAGCGAACTGCAGGAGACGCGAAACTCCTTCGTTAGAGCGGGTTCTTTCTAACGAACTCGACCGGCAGAATGTGAATGAACGCGACCGGCTGAATGTGAATGAAGGGTAATTAGGACCCGTGAATGAATTACCACCGCCTTGCACAGCATTGTATAAGCTCCATAAATGTGACAACAGATAGAAAATATGCTTGAATATAATGAAATCATGTGCTCATAAATGAATACTGCAATAATAATTACTAAAAAAACAGTGTATAAATCGCGATGTGGATTACTCATTCCAATTCATACATCAAGAAAGAGCTAATTTGCAAACGACTGACCAAAATTTTATCAAACAGAGGAATACTGTCAAAGAAACTACTTTTTTTAAACAAAAATAACCTAGTCAAAAATCTATTTATTTATTACCTTTTATATCGTAAACAGCATATCACACGTGTTTTTTCTAAAGAAATCCTATAGAAAATAAAGGTGAATTTCATTGACCTGTGATTGAGTGATTCTTTCAAATTTAAATTGTTGAAAATAATAAAAAAACACTACGGGCGTCCTTTTAATAGCCCCAGAGGAATACGCTGCAGTGATTCATAGGTTAAGTGACAATATAGCACGAGTATTATGCGTATGAAAATGACTTCATTCTACATGCAACATTTTCATACGAGATATTAGTCAAACTCAAGCCTGGCAGGTCAATTGGAGTTCAAAATAAGTTTACGACACCGTTCTACAGTAAAGGATTAGGCTAAATTGTAATTCAAAAAGGTTGTGCTCTTCAAATAAATTGTATTTTGTTTTGAAAAAGGTTTTACTCTTCAATAGCCATTGCACATGAAGTTTAGTCATTCCCATTGCTATCATCGATTAAACCTGTTCTTTTTGCTGTAACCAGACGAGTGGAATGCAAATGAGTGGTAATAAAGCGCTCCGTGGGGGGAGGGGGGGAGGGGGGGGCAGCACAAGCGGCAATCAGCCGAGTGGCGGCCGAATGATAACTCACTTGCGAGTTAGCCGCGAATTGGGCTATTGTTCCCTGAATGGGCAGCCTGAAAGACGAGATGTACTTTTGTGGGCAGCTTCTATGCGAACTCGTTAAGAGCCTTAGAAGAAAGGGAGTCGAGGACAATAAACAAACATGGGTTTTCTGTTCTATTGTGCCCACAGACCTCACCTTAACGCTACACGCCAACGCGCATGCTCTGAGCAGATTGGTGCGAGAGGTGTTTGTCAGCATTAGCAATGTTAATCAACCCTATAAGTAGTTTGTTTGCGTTAAGAATGCAGTAATTTTATACTTGTCCTTCGATTTAGCACGTCCTCTAACCAATCGAATCGTTCCAAATTAAAAAGCCAAGTCCAGAGTGACCAGTTGAACGCATATTTTCGAATGCAAAGGTTGCGGATCTGAGTTTTTTGTGTGCGAAAGAATTAAATTGAAGAATCACTATAGTGTAAGATAATCAATAATAATAAGCCTGTGTTACCTTGCTGACTTATGGATCTGAGACATGGTCACTATATGGGCATCTTGATAGCTCAAGTGCAATTGAGAGAACTATGCTCGGCATTTCGCTTGTAGATCGAATTAGGAATGAGGAGATTCGCAGAAGGACCAAGGTTGCCGACAGTGCCCAGTGCGTCAGCAGTTTGAAGTGACAACATAGCGCAAAGAACTGATGGTCGTTGCGACTGTAAACTTCTACAGTTGAAGGCAAACGCAGCGTTGGATGCACGCCCCAAAAGGTGGATGGAACACCCAAGGTCCAAGGATTTTGTTGGATTCAAGCAGACCGCTTGCAACTGACCATGTTCAGCAGTGACTGTCATGCGGCTGTTGATGGTGACCCATAATATGTTTTATGTTAGTAAAGTAATGAAGTTCTGGTAGGAATGCAATCAGTGGAGAGGCAAGTGCTCTAACTCAGTTGCGAGTTAGCCACATAATTGTGCCTATTGTTCTCATCAGAACGCCCTTGTAGACTTAAACAGAGTTTAGCCACTAATAGGCACGTAGCAACTCCGTGTTAAAACCGAGTTCCAACCAAGAAACAAAAGCAGATGCATTGTTTGTTTATATAACTTATGACTAAAGACATTTGAGTGATATGATTTTCACATAATTTTATAAAGTAATAACTTATTGACATAAAAATTGCCCTTACCTAAATCAATGTTAACTCCCATTAGCTTAAGTTTACGGCTTCTTTTCCTGGGTAAATCATAGGTATTAATTGGGCGCCATTATTGGTAAATGGTATATTCAGAAGCCCACGTTTTGCTAAGCAAGTCTAAATACTGATGTGATGATCTCATTTAACGTTGTGTTGCTAAAAAAAGTTGTCATTCAAAATGGTTAAAATATAAACCCTTTGAAATCAATGTTAACTTAATAATAATATTATATTACAGTCAGCAAGATACGTCCCACGGCAAGGCAAAGTAATCTTATACTAACCAAACATGTTTCTTTGATTTCAGATCCTATTGGAGATCAAGCTATACCATCAAACATGGTAAGTGTTAATCCGTTAATGATATTAAAATTGATAAGCGTAATCCATTACCGGGCAGGAGGGGTTGAAGCCATTTAACACGTCTTTACGGCGCGCCCTGGGACCACGCTCGAGAACTTTCCACGGGGCCATTAGCGAACGGCTTTCTACTTGAAAGTGTTTGGTACACCGTCGTCTTTGGGTAAGTATAGGTGTATAGAGGTAATATGCGACACATCATTAATGCTTACGACCATAATTATTGGCTATAAAATCAGTAAGCGGGTAGCTAAATGCCGTCATGGTTAACGGATCCGGGAATATTAGCTTGTACGTTATAGTAGATTATGCCACAAGGGCTTAAAGAAGAGTATTATGTCCCGGGCGTGATATTGAACCCCGAGTATGAGGGATTCTACGGTTAACTCCCGAGCGGAGCGAGGGAGTTAAGGTTAGAATCCTGAATACGAGGGGTTCAAGACCGCCCAAGACAAATACACTTTTAAGCCCGCGATGCATACTCTACTTTTTATACTTTCTGCGAGGCAATCGAAATTAGTGGCTGAAAAAAGTAAGTGCTTAAATATTTATTTCAAATGAAAATAGGTAGGTAGGTAATTAAATATGAGAAATTAGGTATTTATCAAAAATTAAAAGTGATGTAAGAAACATATGACAGTTGTGCGAAGACATTGGAAAGATGAGTAACAATCTTTGGTACATTTATTTTATCAGCATAAGACTCCTGAGTCTTATGCTGAAAGAAAAAAGGCGCCAACCGCTCAAATAGCTCCTGAGCTATTTGAGCGGTTGGCGCCTTTTTTCTTTCTCTGGCATCTATTTTGTTAGTGGCCAGTACGACATTCGAACTCAGAACTCATTGCACCTAAATATTTTTGACTACACGGTTGCATTCCAAATTCAAATCACTTTAATCCCTGGGGATTAATGAAATTCAGTACAACATTATGTCCCGGCTAGACCATAGGGCTATAATGACTTACTTTAGGACAGCTTTACATGACACATAATGTGGCATTGACGAGCAGGTAGTATAAAAAACAAATTTGAACCCTAAAAGTAACTGCTTAGAGCCATGCTGCCGGCTGCAGGTGTAGCTTAATGTGACAGTCGGCAGTACTTTATTCTTAATTACAGTACGCTCAATTTCAACACCAACTTTTTTTTTTTTTTTTTTTTTAATCTTTATTTAAAGAGCTGAGTCATTATAATGACTATGTCGCTCTATAGAAATACAAAAAAATCTTAACTAAATTAACAATTTCTCGATACATCATGTATCTCTGATTGAGATCTAAGCCGGATAGCGACCATAACTAACCTATACAGTTCTTTAGCTGCCATGGATTCTGGGTGTGATAATAGTATATTTACTTCTCCGAGGTGTTTAAAATCATACTTAAAACGAATTTCAGTCCTTAGCGCTTCATTCCGGACACACTCCATTAATATATGATAGGCATCTTCAGGAACACCACATTCTGTACAGTCTGGAGATGGGACTTTCTTCATCAAATGTGCGAATTTATTCAATGGCATGTGTCCAGAACGCAGTCGTAATGCTGTGACAATACAATTTCGATTCATCGAGCAATCAGATATCCAAGGGAATTTCCAAGGTTGTGCCTGAAGTGTCTTGTACCAGATACCTTTTTCTTTAGATCTCACATCGAAGTATTCTTTAAACATGTTGTAACATTTATCTTTTATCATTGTAAAGTGATCTGAATAAAAAGTAGGGAATGATACTACAATACCATCACTGCAAGCCTCTTTAGCATAATGGTCAACCTCTTCATTACCTGTTATTCCCACATGAGAGGGAATCCATTGTAGAATTACTGATTTAGACTGAACTCGTAATTTTTGTATTAATTCTAAAATAGTGTAGGCTATCGGAGTGCCTCGAAAAGAAGAAGTACACCGAGCCAAATGTTGCAGTGAGCTCTTAGAGTCAGTGAATATAACAAACTTGTTGTAATTAATTGTTTCAACATATGATAAAGCTTCGGCTACTGCTATTAACTCGGTATACATGACAACACCAACTTAAAAGTATAAAATTAATACTAAGTAGTTTATTTTCTAGTCAAAGGGAATAATAGTTACTGCGCCAATTACATTTTTATTTTATATTGCGCCTCAGGACTTTATTATATTATTTCTCAATCTGATTAACCACTATTTATATCTATCAAATAGGATATAGCGAAAATGTTATGTTCATTCCAGAAAGTAGGTACTTGAACATTGTTAAAAAGTTTTTTACTCCAAGTAGCCACTAAATGTGTTTTAGATTTCGGCAATAGCCCGACCGGGATAATCAGCCCGTATTTGACAACCGGCCCAATTAAGCTGACACTCATGAATTACAGTGGTAACTTGATTTTAATGATGTAGGCCTTCGCTCAGTATTTGATAATTCGGAAATCTATTTAAGGTCCTTCCACTTGAAAGTGTAATGAAAGTGAAATATTTCAAACACATACACACACATATTAATTGTAAAGATAGTAACGGTATCGCGACGTTAACATTTAATTTATTTGTACGGTTTCCATATTATATCCACAACTCAATTTAAAAATAGAATTAGTTCAAATTAAATTTTTAAAATGTATTGTTAACGATGCTGTATTTTAATCAACAAAATAGACGCAGTTAAATCATAGGGCGAGATCAATTCGGAGCGGTTGGTCCTGAAAGCAAAACGTCCTCTTGTATGAAACGACCATAACGCAGTAAGTCATGGGAGCAAATAGTCCGCAATTGAAAAAGCTCTCCAAGTAAATCGTCACTAATTGAAAATGTCATGCAAGCAAGACGTCCTTAACGCTTATGATCCTTTTTTAACTCGTTAGCTGTAGCGGAAAATAAATAAAACCTATTCGGAAGAGATACTTGCGTCTGCAGCAAGCTAAGCGACTTCTTTCTATCTATGATAGAAAGAAGATAGATCTAGTATATGAAACAAATTGGGTTTGTTTCCAGCTCTTATAACACGAGACAACCGGTTTTCACGGTTTTTGATACATTAGATTTGTCTCCATCTCGAATGGGAGAGAAAATATCAAAAAACGGAAAATTTCCCAAAACAACTTATGTAGGTATGACATTATTCCATGTGTCTGTGTTTTGTACCAGTCGAATGGGAAAGGATAGTCATTTATTAATGGCCAATATCGTTTTTACATTGGCACAGCTCAATAGCATTCGATAGCGATACGTATGTCGTAACAGCTACGAGTAGTCGTTAGATAAAAATAAGTATTTTTGAGATTAAAGTATCAATTCCGGGAATGGAAGAGGCGTGTTAATGCCCTTGAGGATCCCCGTAAATACCCGTGAGAGATGAGCTGAGCTCGCTGCTCATACAACCTTAATGCCGTGTATCCTGGATGTTTCTCGCCTCGCTTATTTATTGAGAACGAAACAGCTAATCAAGTCACTGTTGCGGGGACTTATAGGTTGTTCGCAGGATCACTAGGTAAAGATCTTGCTTGTGGCGCTGACAGTTGTTTTGTGTCTTTTTTAGACACAATTTTTGCGTACCAAATTCCAAGCCAATAGTGTGGCTTTATTTAATACCATAAATAAAAACGGCAGAAATGGGTTCTGATCATTCATATGTCTGTATCCCTTAAATTTATCATTTGTCAAAAACAGGATAAAAATAGTAAAGGGTAGCCTAATGAACCGTTGACTATACCACCATATAAGGTGGTGATCAAATGGTCTCTATTAAAAAAAAACTACAGAATAATCTACATTCGCACTCGTTTTGGTTTGCCTTAAAAACTACCGGAATGATGATTCAGATGGACCCAAAAGCTACTGCTTCTTATGAAAATATTTTTTTCTGATTAAAAAACGATTTATGAATAATAATGATGTAACAGTGTAGTGATAAGAAATTATAATTAGTGCCATCGTTCGCTCCACGTAGTGTCCGTAGCACCTTCGTAGCACTCTCATAGCTCGTAGCAAGTGAGACCGCTGCACTGTAGCTGCTGTGGGAATAACAACTCCTGACGCTTCATTTATTTATTCAGCAACGGTAGCCGACTAAGTACGTTGTGATGTTCCCAATGAGCCTCCAGTGGGTCTGAGCTTCACTTCAAACAAGCTCTATTAGGCGAACTGGGTTCTATTTTAGTTTTTCGCAGAGTAATCTTTTCATCAATATTCCTGTTAATTCAGATTCTGCTTCGAGTATAAACCAACTTTTAAATGATTACTCTAAACCCCTGTTGGCAAAGAGAGACCAAGGTGTATCTTGTACAAGAACAAAGACAAACTATAACAAAACGTGTAGATTTATTTACTAAGGTCGCTTTCGTTCAAGTGTGCGTTATAATCAATAATAAC
The DNA here is from genome assembly GCA_950022985.1 of Udea ferrugalis. NCBI lineage: Eukaryota > Metazoa > Arthropoda > Insecta > Lepidoptera > Crambidae > Udea > Udea ferrugalis. The sequence goes on from OX465522.1 coordinate 226,891, forward strand.
TCAACATTGGCTTTTACGTCGTACATCTGGTTATAGGTCTCGGCCTTTACTGAAACAGGGACTCAAGTTGAAACAATCTAAATGCTTTTGGTTCAAAAGGTGTTATCAAGCCACCTTTAGGCCGGTGGCTAGGCTTCACCTCTGACATCCAGGGATGTCAGCCAAGATCAATGCAGCATAACGAACTTCCCCAATCACAAATAATCAGAGATACCAAAGAAATAAAATACACCATATTGGTTGGGATGGTCACCCATCGCGAATCCAACCTGGCGTATGTAGCCTTACACTATAATAGCCTTCTGACTCAAGCTTATTTTGTGAAATAACGAATGGTGTCTAAGAATATGTCACATAAATAACTTTCCTTTTGAACAAACAACTCACCCGTACTTTGTAAGTTTACAAAAGATTATACTTTTTCTATCGTGAAGACTTGTAAACTTCCGTAAAATACAATACTGCTTGAAAGGGACGACGTGCTGAGAGTGTGAGAATGTGTATGAAGACTAAGTACAGTGTAGTCGTGTGCTTTGTTTTCTTTTGTGTGGTAAAGCAACTTGCGTTGATTCTGTTCAAGGATTTTTTATGATTCTACCCTCGTTAACATTGTCTCTCTCGCAAAAAAATTGTCAACGTTATTCACTCCTCGGGTTTTGAAACACACATTCATCCATCACTTATTCAGTCACCAATTCTTAAATCGTACTACACACATGAACACAAATGTAATTTTAACATTTTTGACAAGTTTTCGTTACATACCTACCTGTAATCACAAATATAAGTATTTGATTAGATTTACTTCTAGTTATTGTTCCTAGGTAAATAATAATTTGGGTATTATTTGTTGCCTGTCAACAAGATGTTTAGAAACGAACTCCCTAATAGTTTTGCATTCCTTACGCTCCATTCCATGCGCTCACGCTCATGCTGTCCTTTCTGTTCTATTGACATTTTACGGGACAGTAGAGCGTAAGCGCTTGCTTAGCGTTGATTGACGTTTGTGAATTCGGGGGTTAATCAGTTATTATGTTTAAGAAAACATGAACAAATCGCATTTTCTACACAATTGGCAAAATGATAATTACTCTGCGAATTGTGTACAAACAGATAAACAAACAAGTTTAGTGAGAAAACTTTCTATGTTGTACGTTTCAAATCGTAAGTAGTAACTGGCAGAGTTTCGAGCCGACCCGGACCTTGATTGGGTGTCGTATATCGGAGCGTAAGTAGGTACACAGGGAGGCACAATCAGCGCGGAGGCAATTAGCGCATGTCCGCCGGCGACAACGCGACAATTGACGCGCGACACCAAGCCAGGGCTGACAAGACTGATTAGGAGAGAAAAATGTATTGTTGAAGTTGAGAATGTTACAAATCATTATTATAGTTCAACAAAGTCGGATTTGTTCAAAGACGGCTTGACCAATTTTCTTGGTTTTTGATGCGCTGGATTTTTCCACGCCTCAAAAAGGAGAATAAAGGTAAAAAATATTTTAGGAAAGCTGTATTATACTTTCGCAAATTATTTGTGGGTTTTGTACATGTCAAACGGGACGGGATTGACATATTTGTTCTTTGTAGAATATAGTTTTTTTCATGAAATACCCTCGTTTGACAGAATGACGACTGTCGGGACCACTGAATGTAAACTAAAACACAATATTCCTTTTCTTTGTTATTTTTAGAAATTGAGAACACAGTCACATTCTTCAAAGCTTTTATTTTACGACAGAGTATTTATTTTACACAACAAATCGGCATATATGTCGCAACTAGTGTGTGTGTATGTTGGAAAAGTAGAAAACGCTATAAGGACTGCGTCAATTTATTTTGAACAACTAATTTCAAAATAACTTACAAAATAAATGAATATCTGACTCCGGCCACAAAAAATGTAACTGTTAAGTTTTAGCGACAAAATTTCAGTTGTTATTTGACTTTCTTTTGTTCTACAATATTGGACTAAGCTTTTTACAGGCTACATGGCACAAAGAACGGAATTTCGGCTGGAATTTAATTTCGGTTGGCTAGCCCTAGTGACGTCACTCGCCCGCGGCTGCCTCGGATTACGAAGATTGATACTGAGAGTATGACGTCATTAATCTCCTAATGCCGCGTGATCTAGGGCGTGCGAGGTGTTCGCACCGTGACTTATGATCTGCAATACGAAGAACTGTGACAAGTTCATTGGCGCCGTTGTTAGTGGGAGTTCTGAAACAGCGAGTCTGACATCGGAAAGTACTTACGAAATCATTCGACTTAGATAAGATAAGATAAGATATACTTTATTGCACAAAGAAAACAATTAAATCAGAAGTCAACAGAGATTTAGGATGTACAATTTAGGCGGCCTTAGAAGCGATCTCTTCCAGACAACCTTCGGGTAGAGATACAAAGAAAGAAAATTAGGTAAAGGTGGTGCAAGAGCATAGTTGAGCTATTAGAAACTTGAATCTTAATCATATAAATAGACATACATACATACAATACTATGAGTATATTAATCAACTTACTTACACATTTAACAAATTTAATACATACAATTATTAGGCGTGGATGACAGGATGATAGCGGTAATTCGGAAAGGGGAAAATAGTTGTCAAAGCGATGAAAAGTCGACTAAGTCGGATAGGACTTGTTTAAACTTTTAATTATTCAAACAACCTGCAAATAGGAGGAAACTGGACAGAGGGTTCAACTTCACAATAACAAAAAAAATACTAGTGATGTAATAGAGACGGCTACAAACATTCATACGAGTACATTGTTATTGAAAGAAAGAAAGAAAATACGTTTATTTGGTACGGTTTACAAAGTAACAACATTATGGGGCTACATTCTGAGTAAGCACCAAAAAGGTTTCCGCTCAGTAAATATCGTGGCATGGACCATTGATACTTTTGGTAGTTCTTACAAATGCTTCCAATGACAAACGTGAACTTAAAAAACCAGTTGTATTCTGCCATTTTACAGGCAATATTTATTCTACAAACTCTGTAGAAGTGTACGGATCGTTTCCAAGACAAAGAAAACAATTGTTTATTAAGAGCGAGCAGATCGTCGCGAACATCGACACTGCCTACATTATTCATGCTTCTCTCGATGCCAACTTTCGATGCTGTAAACTCGAATAACTTCATAGCTACCGTTCGAATTAGTAATTTCATTCAATTATAACATTATCTGGCTTGTACTAAGTTTCAAGAACAATTAACCAAACTTTACCTTAAATTATTCCATGTTAATTTACGCGCAAATTGTATTTTTCAACGATTAAAATACTTACTATTTATTTGTTTGGTGTTCATACAGCTACGGGCCTTTTTTTTTCGTGGGGAAATCCTCATGGATACCTCGCTGCCCGGGGTAACGACGACGTTATGTCGGACTCCTACCGACTAAAACCCCACGGCACTCAACGGTGGCACTTTGGCGGCGAAGCTGGATCCTACCGTAAGTAATACCGCACTACTCCGCCGCTAGTGCTAGCCCCTGATGGGGCCCCACTGAAGCGCCTGGAGTACGCAGGCACTTTCGCCGTCTCGGTGGATGCCGTGCAATGCAAGCCAGAGCACCCCCGCACTCCGGCCTGCTGAGACCCACTGTACGCAGGGCCCGCAACCACGAGCCACCCAAAGGGCGGCTCCGGTGCCGCAACCAGCGGTACGGCCCCGCCGGGCCGCGACGCACAGGGGGGATCAGCCTCGGATCACTGACCCCCACCAACCGATTGTGCGCCGCGGCCTCCACCACGCGCCTCAGGACGATTGCAGGCCCCACTGGCCCCGCAATCCCACGTGTCGCCCTTGCGGGCTGCAGCGGGTGGGTGTCCAAGCCACCACACTGCCACGCCGGCGTTCTCTTCGCTTCCCGGCGGTTCACCCTGCCACCGGTACTAAGCCCCCTCGCCACGCCAAGGCGAGAACTCATGAGGGGGACAGCTACGGGCCTGAAATTAAGCATTTCGGTTATTACTAGTACAGTCGTGTCAGGAGTCAAACTAGTAGCTAGGATAAGAGCTCTTTACCTAGAGGCTACCACTACTAGTACTCCACTCCCCAACTGTTGTGAAAGACAGTATTTTTTTACACAAAATATTGTTGCAAAACCATTTTTACTGTGTTAACAGATTTGCAAATTATTCCGCAAAAACAGCAATTTCTTGAGCTTAGTCCTAAAAAACAATTCAATTTGGCCGATCAAGCCACCACAAGTCGTTGTAAGCCCTTTTTTAATATCGAACGATATTGACCGAAACAAAATCGGTTTCCTTTAACGTTATACGCGTTGTTTTTATTGCTTTATAGCCATAAAGCGCCTCAATATTTTTATGTGCGGAGGATAACGCTTTTTATCGCTGTATGTAACGATTCAATTCGCGTCACTCCCCTACGGTGCAAAGGTCGATGTAATACAAGAGACAATTTAAGTTTTAGGTCTCAGGCAGAAATAGTAATGCCCATTTTATCGGGCTCGTCAGTGCTTATTAAAATATAAAGATACTAGGGGCAGCCCGCGCCTTCGTCCGCTTAAGTTGAAAAACAAACAGTAATATTCCTTTAAAAATTGTAGCCTATGTACGATTCAGATGTATGGGCTACATTGTTGTAAAGTTTCATGTGTAGCTTTTACGTGAAAGAGCAACACGCCACATCCACACATACAAACTGTCGCATTTATAATATTAGCAGGATTAGTTAATGTGAACCAAAAAGAACTTAGTTTAAAATACACACATCAAAACTGTCTAGGAATATCATAGAGATATCAATTTTCAAGTATTTCATAAAGTTAAATTTGTTTACAAGTTGAGCATTATCTTAGAATAACGCGAGGACAGAGGCATAAGATAAAGGTTAAGAATATAACAAAAAAAAAACGTTTCATTTTGCTAAAATTTTGACACCTTTTAAAAGAAAAATCTGTCTTTTTTTAACGTCCTTACGATTGTACAATAATGCTACTACAATGAATTTCTTTATACAATCTGAAAGGGCAGATATAGCAGTTTCTGTGTTCTAAAAATTTCTACGTTGGTATAAATATTTTAATTTTCACAGCCTCCCAAATAGCAATACTTTGTATTAAAATGCTTGAGATATCCCTAGACACTTTTGAGCAGTGTACTTATCATCGCATCGAGTATTCGTTTTTGAAAAGCCCATAACTGTTTTAAATGCCATTATTTATGTTTCTGTGTCTTTTCTATTAAGTCTTTCACCGCCGCCGGTCACTTTAACAATTGAATTCCTATTGTTTGTGACCGGCGTGGCGTTCAACGTGTTAATGCCGGTGTCCGGAGCTCAGCGGCAGCTGCTGTGTGGCTAGCAAGAGGACCCAAAGTTAGACCAGACTACACAAAATTTACTCTTGATATCAAGGATTCAGCAAACCGCGGTTTGATTGACCAACTGCTTGCTGACATTGCTTTCAATGCATTAATGTGCCCGAAGAGTATATCATTCAATTCGGTTGAGGTGGACACTTGTTCCAATAACTGACTTAGTGTACGTAAGGGTGATTTTTCCTACGCAAAAACTACTCTAAACGAATATTTCATAAAACTACTTACAATGTATACCAATAACCACAATGTGGTTTCCTCAGGGTCCTGTGTTATTCTTCCACAGGTACTAAAACCCCACCAGGTGCGTCCTCACTCAAAAGGGTCAAGAAGATGCGGCAAGTTTTCCGGTCCGGGTCACAGCCCGTAAATAAGCTCGGCCGGTAATTGACCCGGCCCGGACCGTCCGGCGTCCGGTGCCCGTCCGGTCTAAACTGATTATAGCTGGCGGCTATTTATCATTATTTGTCAGTAGACGCTGTCCTTGCAACTTTGTTTGAGACTTGGGCCTCGCGATGTCGCGGGCGGGCCATAATGAGCTCGACTTTAATGGACCCTTGACGGTCGGATGTTGATAGATACTTTGTTAGGAAATAATTTAAAGTTAATATTAGAAGGAAATAAATCAGAATTGATATTTACATCTTAAGGAAGATCACAATCATGCTTTCCGCTACTGTTTATTCAACACAATCTCTACCGTTTAGTTGTTTTTTTTCAAAAACTTTTTCTTTATGTTCAAGCCCCATTAGCTAATTTTTAGTAAGTAGTAGGTATGACTCAGGGATTGGCACTGGTCTTTTAAATTTAGAGCCAGAAACACTTATTTTAAAGCAGGTAGTTATTAAGATGACTTATTACTCTACAGTTCCTAATTTCATACTATTTCATTAAGTAAAAGCCGCTTTGTTGATAAGCAAAACACAAACAGCATTTTAAATATTTATTTGACGTCGAGTAAAGTAAAACAATTAGGTCATCAAAATACAAAAGGTACAAGCGTAAAGAAAAGAAAGTCTCGTTTACGTGATTAAAAAGGGTCCGCTCAATCCAATCAGCTTTATTACAGGTCCACCTCCCGATGTTATTACTAGACAATCCGCTTGCGGATCTGTGCGAGTCACTTAGCGACACAAAGGTCCCAGGCGAAGTGCACGCCGGTACTAACTAATAAATTAGCGGCTGCTGTCTGTACTGCACGCCAATAGCGAACGCGCTATTGAGAAATAGTGAGCTCAAACTATCGATAGTATTATCGATGGTTTTTTAAATTTGAGAATGCGTTTACGTTTGACCTCAGTCTCGCCTGGTGATGAACAATGACAAGGCTGACGGTGGAATACGCTTACATAGAAAATGCGTATTTAATCCTGCCTCGAATACACCATGGTTGAAAATATCCGGAAACACAGACGCAAAACTGTCATCGCTAAGCCATAGAGATATCGAACAATACAATTATTATAAATGAGATAATACTGTATAACACACCAAAATTTTTTCGATTGTACTGCACCTAAACAATAATTGTCCTACAGACTGTTCTCTCGACAGTGAGACAAACTGCAATAGTGTTCTATAGTCTTCTAATTTTATAATTGAGACGATTATATAGCCAAGTTCACCAAATAAGCAAGTTTGTAATACCAGTGGTATTTTTATACTTAGGTTGCTATTCTTTGTAAATCTTTAAAACACGCTATAATAATGATATCATTTAAAAACTCCTGGTTATCGACAAGCTATCGTTATTAAGTTAGTCAATGCACCACTATTGTGAACTTTACTGCCACAGCTTAAGCGCAAAATTGTATATCTTTAAAGCGCTGTACCTTCGCTCGCTTCATTATGGCAACTTCGTGCCACAGAGAAGGAATAAATCTTGCCTGACGCTTTTAAAACAACGGAGCGGCGGGGCGGTGTTCGAAATTATCGGTGGTTTTAACTGCCTAGTTACTTGGTTCTATTTATCGTTAAATCCTAAGCGACAGAACCTATTAAGATACAAAATGTTCGTTTTTAATTTTTGTGTGGAGGTTTGGAGTTACAAGAAGGATATCATCACACTTGTACGCTATGCAAAAACCAATTTTGAAAAAAAAAACAATAAATAACCGAACCTAAGTTTTTGGACACAACCCAATTCAACATGAACGCTCGAAAGAAATGTTGAATTTTAAAAATGAATTTAAGCGGTGATTAGACAAGGGTTCTGCATATTTTGAAATCAAATGTCTAAGAGTAAAGATACCATTTAACTTGTTTATCTCCAATCAAGTTTGTTTTAAAATAGCCCTAACCCTCGGTCAACGTCCGACCGCGCTCAGCCGCCTTTTTATTCTTGTCCCTCCATTCCAGTAGGTACTCTGAGGAGGGTGCTCCAAGCAAGTGCTTTATGACCTTGTCTCTCTTCATGCCATGAATAGGCAATTTTGCCTCGTGACGGGCGGATCTCGGCAAAGTAAACTGTGTCCGAAAGGGCCGATTCGGGGAGACTAAAGCGAATTACGCATTAACCTCAAACAGGTAAGTCACCTTTTACGTTTTTGTTAGTCTGCAGAAGGCTTTTTCAAGTTTTAGTGTTTTAGGCTTGTTGGTTCGGTTTGTTGTTTTCCTGCCTAGTTAAGGTAGGGGCGAGCCTCAGCTACCTATCGGGTCACAGGTGGCGGATAGTGAAATAGTCCTGTAGTATGCAGGTCAGCTGCGAATAAAGGGAAACCGAAATAAGCAGTCCCGGACCGAGGCGGTAGAGCCATCAGGGAGTGTTGGGGTATTCAGTGGCGTGGGTACCCCCCAGAAAAGACACAAAAGTCCCGATGACGGCTCTATGACATGGCGAGGAAACACCGCCATAAGCAAATAAGTGTTGCCCTGGCAGAGGGAAGCAGCCTGCCAGTAACTAGTTGGGCGGAGTTCGCGGAGAACGGAACGATCAACTAGAAGTTCATCTGCAGGCGTTGATGAGTAGCATCAGAACAGGTTGCAGTACTGCGATCACCAACCCGTCGTGGCTGGCGTGGTGATTATGGCTAAACCCCTTCCCTTCAAACCATGACAGGCAAAAGAAAAGATCGACCCCGAGTTCCCAGCGCTTCGTCAATCCCTGGTCCGAGCAGTGGCCAGGTGACACGGGGCAGGGGTGCGAAAAGTAATCCCTGGGAGTTGACTAACTGCTACAAATTGAAACTGCTAACGTACAACATACAGTCGCTGTCGACGGATGACAGGCTGGTGGAGCTGGAGACCGAATTAGGAGGCCTAGGGCGGACACAAGAGGGCGTGGTAGACCCCCGCAACGCTGGGTGGACGACATCCGACGGCACGGAGGTCGAGACTGGATGCTTCGGGCACAGGATCGCCAAGAGTGGAAAAAGGGGGAAGAGGCCTACATCCAATATTGGATAAACTAAGGCCACCATGATGATGATGATGATGATTTAAAACCACGCGACACGACGTCTGTCGGGCATGAAAAACAAATCAGTTTTTCCATTTTTCTCGGCAATTGTTTCCAATTTTCCGTTTTTTAAGAACCTGCTTAACTTCCAGCTAGACTTGTTGGATTACTAGCCAGAGTGTTAAACCACTGGACTGGAAACGTATCTTATTAAAGTAATATGAAGATGCAAAATACTTCTGTTACTCCGTAAACACCGCTTGGCAAGAAAGGGATGACACTGATAACGATGCATCCAATTAAAACTTTATACCTATTGTAAGACTTGTTACGTCTATATTTTCTTTGAAAGGAATTATTTCACTTCTAGGAAAAGCTCTTAAGAGAAACTTATAACAAGTTGTAAGCTTTTTTCAGGGTTACTTAGTCAACAAAGAACCCTTATAGTTTGCAAGCCTAAACTCAACACTTGTATTGGAAATCTTTAATTTCATTGAGTACTTTCGGATACTGAAATAAGTCAACATCGTTTCATACTTCGCAATTAAAGTGACGGGCAACATAACTACGGAACCATAAATATTGCGCTTGGCCGACACACACTTGCCAGGTTTCATGATATTGCAGATAACTTGTTACAGATTAAATGCACGGATAAAATAAAAAGTACACTGTTCATCTCATAGATGAAATAATTTCCTCAAACTCTTGCGTAAGAAAATGTTAGGAACTGGTAACTTTAATTGGCTGACTGACTGTGTACTACTGTCTATTCAGACTGTTCACGAATAGAAGTTCTATATCTATAATTCTATATGCAAAAATATATAAGTGGTCAGCTACGCTGTCAGTAACACGCTCGTAACGTAAGCTGAGACGCTTACGTTACGAGCTTGCTTGCTAATCGAAGCAGCCCTATGGGCCCATACCCAACCAACCGATCTCCAACTCAGAGTTTCCACACTTCACCGCCAGAGAGCGCCACTGGACAGCAACTAATACGAAGCCTGCGGACCGACAGTCCAGAAACTACAAACTTTAGCGACTATGTAATATCGTTACATACAAAGCATGCAAACTGATATCTGCAAGTATAGCGGTTTTTTCGTATGAAAAGGTTTGAAACTGCAAATACAATTACAATTTACATTTCAACCAATAGACAATAAGTGTTATGTGTGACATAAGTCTAATGGGTACGAATCTCTTTATATAAAAATGGATTGCTGTTCGTTAGTCTCGCTAAAACTCGGGTATGGCTGGACCGATTTGGCTAATTTTGGTTTTGAAATATTTGTAATGGTCGAGGGAAGGTTCAAAAGGTGAGTAATCATGAGAAAATACTGGGAATATAGTAAAAATTTCAATTTTAGTTAGTAAATGTTACTACCTGTCACGTGACACTGAATGTTTGACAACAGAGCGAAGTCTGTTGGGACAGCTAGTAATTAATATAAAAGGAATACAAAATTATAAACGTTACCAGTTTTGGTTACATTCTACGTCCAGCGTACGTTTAAAAAAGGCTCACATCTCTATTGTAAACGTGGTAGTCACCGGCACATTGTCTTTTGCCGTCATGGTGAGCGGAACATTCAAAAGACCACACTTAATTTGAACCCAACGTGGTGAGGAGCGAGCCACTTTCGTTATTCTGCAGTTGCTTGAGCTTCTTATCAAACAAACAAACAATAATATCTTTATTTAAATAGACCTGTTACAAGTACTTTCAAATCGTCGTTATTAACAAACAAAATACAATGAACAATAGGCATGAATACCATAATATTAAATGTATACAAAAAATATACTATCGATTATTTCCATCACCTGAGAGTTAACAGCAAGTTGTATCCTTGATGATGATGATGATGATGGATGTTATGCATCCCATTGACCATGCCTTTTTATTTGTGCGATCTTCAATTTCACAGTCTATTGTTTGGTCCATTTAAAATATACCTTCATAATAAAAACATAATAAAATGGTTTTGAAAACTACCTGCGATGCGGAAACTGCTCGGTTCATTGGAATTTGAATTGCGGTAAATGGACGCCGCTATTTTAATTCAAAACTGAATTCGTGAACTGTAAAAAGCTTTTGTTTTGATTTTCATGCAATTTGGATAAATATTCAATGATTTTACTAAAATTTGACAGTAGGCTTTTAGATTTATATACGCATGTTTGAAAATGGTATGTAGGATATTTGAACAAAATATCTTGGCATTTATATTCGTGAAATTGACTAAATGAACAATGAGAATCATGAACCCTGCTCGCTTACGTAAATAAAGTTTAGACTAAGTTTACCTTTTATTAGTCGAAAGCATAAAAACACCATTGCTTGATTTGTGAAAAAATACTAAGATTACCTTTGGAAATAAATAAAATAGTAGGCATGATGAATATCAAGCAAGAAGTTGATTAGATTAGATTAGATTCATTTATTTCTCAGTATTATTATAACATTATAAATTACATTGATGTCCTATATAAGTCATTAATATTGAGATCGTCAAAAAAATTCAAAACAATAATTAATAAGATAAGAAAAATAATAATGTCACAATAAATAAAACTTAAAATCAAAAATAAAAATACCATGGAAACAATGTCAAAACTAAATTACAATAATACAAGAAAACAATAATAACGAAATAAAATAATTCATTGTCAAATACAAAATTAAATTAAATTAAAACAAAATAAAAGAAGAATAGAAGATGTCAAGTAAAATTCGCATTCAAATATTCCTTAACACTATAAAAAGAGTTTTCCAACAAAAGGTTTCTCAGTTGGCGTTTAAATGCTTCGTCAGAAGGCTCATTCCTTAATGCAGCGGGCAGATGGTTGTAGAAAGTAGGGCCAATGACACGCGGGTTCTTTTCTGAAAGTGTCATGCGACGAGGAACAGCATATATGCGGCCTGCCAACTGCGTCCGTTTGCCACGATTCATGGACCGGAAATCCGCGATGTTGGACCTAATTAAAGTTATGACATCATACAAGTAGACCGAGTAGTGTGTCAATATACGCTGCGTTACGAACAAATCTCTGCACGAGTGCCTAGGTTTCACCCCGACGAGTGTACGTAATGCGCGTTTCTGCAAAATGAACACTCTGCTGGCATCCGTTGAGTTACCCCAGATGAGTGTTCCGTACGACATCAACGAGTGAAAATGGGCAAAATACACTTGCCTGAGGGCATCGGCAGAGATTATAGGTTTCAATTTGCGCAACGCAAAGACAGCACCACTCAGTCTGTCACAAAGCTTGTCAACATGACACTTCCAGTTTAGATTGCAGTCAAATTGTGAAGCCAAGAAATCTGCTTTCAGAACAAAATGGGATAGGGCAGTCTGTCAAACACGCGGGCAAAGCGATAGGACGGCCAGAGAACAGCATTACGTTCGACTTAGTCACGTTTAACATCAAACCATTAGCGGAGAACCACCCCTGTAACTGGTCGCACGCCTCATGGATTTTACCACAAAGTTGTTCATATGTGCGCGCACCGACCACCACGGTTGTGTCATCGGCGAACAACACAGAGAGACCAGTAGTGATTGAGGAAGGAAGATCATTTACAAATAAAATAAAAAAGGTATTCCCAAGTGAAGATCCCTGGGGGATCCCTAAATCAATACAACCAGGGTTTGACAACAATTTCTTACCATTAATAGACATTTGCACAACTTGTTTACGATCGGATAGGAATGATTGAAATAATCGGTGAGCGTTGTCCCGAATGCCGTATAATCGCAATTTACGAAGTAGAAGCTCATGATTGACCACGTCAAAAGCTTTCGACAAGTCGCACAATATGCCTGCCATTTTCATTTTGTCATCAAGGCCTGTCACGATGCAATCGAATATCTTATGAGCAGCTGTAGTTGTAGACTTTTTCTGCCTATATGCATATTGTCGGTCTGTCAGTAGGTCATTTTCTTCAAAGTGACGCATAACGTGAGATGACAATAAAGACTCCACCAATTTGGAGATGGTCGGTACGATGGTTATTGGACGGTAGTTATTTACATCTCCCTTGTCACCTTTTCCCTTAAATACGGGGCACACCCGTGTGCTTTTTAGTGCATCAGGATAAACACCGATTTCAAACATGTCACCAATCAATACTACTAAAACTTCACACAGTATCGGCCAAATAATTAACAATAAATTAATGGAAATATCATATACATCTAGTGTCATACGAGTTTTATACATTTGTCGCAGTTCTCTGTCCAAGCAGTCACGAGTGACTGTGGGAAGTGTGAACGCGGGCACCTCGGTGTCACTTAAGTACTTTTGCAGGTATTGCGCTGACTTAACCTTATCACTATCTATCTTGAACTTTGACGCGATACCTATAAAATGAGAATTGAATGTATTTGGAATTTGGTTGCACGGTATATCCCCATTTTGGGTACTAAGATGAATCTGTTGGGGCCTAGGTTTTGTGCCTATTTCATCGTTAATGATTCTCCAAATCTCTTTAGCTGGGTTCTTAGTCTCCGCTAGTCTTTTTTCGACATGAGCCTTACGGGCTTGCAACGTTTCTGATTTTATCAAGGCAGAGTAATGTTTGACACAGTCATCTAAGATCTGCTCGTGGGGGTATTGCCGCTTAATTTCGTGTGTTGAAAGAGCACGCAAGGATTAGACCTAATACAAGGGTCGTATTCAGACGGACTCAATTATGCAGCAAGTGATCGCAGGTCAGCCGGCCGGGGCTTACGCGCACAACTGCTAATGTCCTCCGTTACGACCTGTTTTGCTGTCCGTCTCATTACGGCCCTGGAGATGTTTTTGTTGTTCATTTCAAGCGTAATATATGGCCCGACTCTGTTAATAAACACGCATCTTTGTACATTTAAGGGCTTTGCTCTTGTTGATGGTTATCTATGTTCTATTCTACTTTCCGCCTTCCGTTGCGACAACGTGAAATTACGTTTACTTTGCTTTCTGGTGGTGTCTCGTTTTTTTGCAGCTAAAGCTGTCTGTGTATGTGTATTTTCTCCTTTAATTTAGCATTCACAGAAAATATTCAAATGATAGTTCGTGGGATATTTTCGAGTGTTGCAGGTTAACGCTGGTTTGCAGCTTAAATCAAAAAGGAAATATTAAGTTAAAGTTTTGTATTTTCTATTCCAGTAGACTATTTCTCAGACATATGGAATTCTGCCGTAAACTTGTGATAGAGTGAGCGCAGATGCCGTTATAGGTGTGGCGTTGGCCGAATTGGACTGAAATTCGAAGATTTTTGGGATCATCATAAAAACATCCTCACCTCTTCTAAGGACTTCTGCAGTGACTGCATTATTTGTGAAGTGAAGTGATAAGACTACCAGTTATTGAGCTCCCAATCGGTTTTCTCCCTAGCCCAAAGCTAAGCTGGCTGACATGACATACTCTGTATATTTCAGCTAGAGCAGCTTCGTGCATGATGGCTTTGATTTGATGTTCAGGTTACTTTCTATTAATTCAACTCTGAGTAAGTCTGTTAATGGCTAATATGTTATTAGTGACTTACATGAATATCTCAACAGACGCTACTCACTTCGGATTCGGTTTATTCATAAGATGTACGCTATAACCACTTATATTTTCCAGCTTTGACTACATGTTGAATAATTTTGCAAGTTACAGGAAATATGTGTCTATAAACAACTTAGTGAGCAAATAAGAAGAGCTCATACTATAAGGCGCACAAATAGGCGAAAAATTTCTTATTCAAAGTCAGTAACAAACCAGCATGTTTGGTGGAGCACAGTGTTTAGAATATACTCAGAACGAATTCTACAGCAGACTTTGTTTTAGCTGTCCAACAAATTGATTGATAAAGTGATACTGTCATAAATTCAGCCAGCTTGACAATAAATGGTTCCTGCGTTAAACTGTCAGCTGTTATTTACATCGCACTGTCCCATTAGTGGTCCGTTAGCGATAAATCGTGTCATGAACCAATTTAGTTGTACGTAAATAGTTCCCGATGATAGGCGGTTATGGTTTAAAAGCTTCTGCCGCGTTGATGACGTCACGCTCGCCGGAGTTGACGCCAATCAGCGTCAATTTGCGGGACTTCGGAACCCGTCAAAACTGTTTGGTTTTTGAAGCTTAAAATTTCACCTATACATATTTACGTTGAGGAAAATTTTCTGAAGAGACTATGCCTCGTATCATTTGAGGTATTAAATACCGGTTACGTAACTTGCAACGGAAGCTCGACCGATGTTTCAAGCTCGAGAGTAGCATCTTCGTACATTTAACAAAACCCTACCTTAACACACGCGAACAGATAAAGCGAAAAAATAATTTCTCAACACAATGAAAGATGTATTCTGTTTTTCAATTGGCGCTAGGAGTGAAAAATCTTGCGCAATTTTTGCTCACTAATAGAATATAAGTATAACACATAATACAAAAACTCTTCAATGTTTCTTACTCTGCCAATCCTTAATTCCTTGTTACAAAACTTTGAAACACAACTTTTCAATAACATTTCAAGTTATACATCGCAGTGTAGTATCTCAGGTCCTTCAGGACTTTTAAATAGAATTTCCGTGTGCACAAAACCTCGCCGTCCGAATGCGTTAATTTGTCAGGGGACGGTCCTGGGCCCGCAATTTCAGCAGTTTTGCATTCAAAGTTTGCCCAAACGCAACCTGACGAATAGCAAGAAAAATATGAGTTACAACAGTGTAGTTCTCGTAGTTGGGAAGTTAACGGCATCTAGTTATAACTTTGAGCGTTAACTTTTATATGCAAGTCGTGAGCTATAGTTGATTTAAAGTATATTTCACATGTTGTTTGGAAAAAACTTCCTCATTCAAAATATATTTATTGAAAGCCTAGAGAGTGCCATGGCCCAGTGGTTTAACACCAAAGCAACCCGGTTAACGAGCGATAGGCTCGCCTCTCACAGCGTTGGGTTCAAATTGATATATCGCCAGTGGGTTAAAGCTTAATATGAACGCGGTCGTGGTCAAAGGCTAATATTTAATATTTGGGCTGAGTCTGGGTGTTGCTGTTGCTTCTCGTCTTAGGCGATCATTGTATTTTAAAAGCAAATTAATTGAGATCAATGGGATGTGCGAACAAAGCAACGTATGTGGCGTAGTCTTTCAAATATGAACACATTCATTCAAATTGATTGCTTCTTCATAAATGTCGACCGATTTGTTACATATTTAATGACGTTAAAAATATGTATTAAGTAGACTGTAAATATTGACGAAAAAGGATACATGAGGATATTGTACCAAGACCACTGTATGAATTATTCTTTCCTTTTTTTAAATTATGCATTTTAAAAATGATATTTTTCAATATTTGAAAACACTACAGTTACTCACTATTCACTTTTACTATATTACAAGGTGGTACAATATCAATCAGCCGACGTTTTTAACGTATTTTTTACTAAACGAAAGACTCCGTTTCTCAAAAGTCTGAGACTTAGTGGAATGAACTTCAAGAAAAACTAAGAAAAGAAATCAAGGATGGATAAGTAAGGCGATTTATGTTAAAACAACTATTCCTTGCGTGCAGAAGTAAATAGTGGAAAAATCCCAAAGATCCCGTCTACCGTCTAATAACGCCGGCAGCTGCCGAGTGGAAATGCATGTCTGCGCTGATTCCTTACCCACCAACATACCTCCCCCCTGATTATGCTTCACTTAACCATTTCAACTAGCCATTTCTGTGTCGGCCTTTTGTCTGACCCAAACGAGCTTGAATATAAACTCGCTAGCTTGCAAATTAAAGCTTAAAACACATAATTAAACGTGACTGAGTTCGCCTATTGTACCCTATTTGTGCAATAAAGTTTAAATAAATACACTTTTACAATTTTTACTATACCAGCAAGGCATTTCCACAAGAAAGCTTTTTTTCTCAACTCGGTAGTCGATTAAATATTGACTTCCCAAGTAGATTAGGTAACAAAAATAAAGATTATTATTTTTTTTTTTTTTTTGAGGTCAACAAACAATATCACAATACTATTACAATACTATTGAATGAAACCAGTTTACATAATTGTGATACCAACACCGTTAACCACAGGTTGTTACATGAGTATTCTTGAGAGGTGACGGTTCAGAAGACATAACTTTTCTCTTAGTTACCTACATTGGTTAAATAATTCCGTAGATGTTTACAATAAATTATTCTAGTATTACTAGGCAACTTAATTTATATCGAAGTATCTATTTCACAAACTTTATTCAAAACTGTTTTTTTAAATGTTATTGGGTTAGAAGCGAATATATCTATTGCACTAAAGTACTTATTATAAATGTCAGTCAGCCGATACATAGGCGAACGCTGGCCGGCATCAGTGTGAATTGCTGAGGTAGAAAACAAATCCTTATTACGACAAGAGCGCATACGTGGCCTTGGTGGCACTTTGTATATAATTCTATTTATTAAGTTACTACAGTCATATTTATTATGTAATAAATCATACAATATTACTGCTTGCAGTTGCAGTCTTCTTGATTTTAGGTAGGGTAAGTTATATTTAATCAATAATTTATCGTAAGATGTACGATTTCCTCGGCAGCATTTGAAATGCATACAACGCAGGAATTTCCTTTGAACTCTCTCCAGATTATTACAGTAAATTTTATACAGTGGGTCCCAAATACAAACACCATATTCTAATTGCGAGCGTATCAGGGTTTTAAATAGGTGAATGTAAGTTGCAGGTCGCTTAAAGTCTATACTGGCACGCATTACTACACCGTACATTTTGAAAGCTCTGTTACAAATGTTCTCGACGTGGGCATCCAATGTTAGCTTAGAATCTAATATAACTCCCAAATCTCTAATTTTTCCTACTTTTCCAACCTTTATACCGTTTAATGAATAGTCATAACCACTGCTAGATTTTTTCTTCGTGAAAGTTATACATTTGCATTTGTTTAGATTAAGTTCAAGTTTGTTTTTATTACAGTACATGGTAAATTTATCTAGGTCTTGTTGGAGAAGCCGATGATCAGAGAAGTCCCTAATAGTGCGGTAAATTTTAAGGTCATCTGCATACATCAGGAAATGGCAATGCTCAAAGCAGTCGTCCATGTCATTTACAAATAAAATAAACAAAAGGGGTCCTAATATTGAGCCTTGTGGCACACCAGAAGTAATGGGAATAATGTCAGACTCATGTCCATTGATGACTATCCTTTGAGTCCGATTAGTTACGTAGGATTTAAACCATCTCCACAAATTACCTCGAATACCATTGAAAGCAATCTTTTCTAGCAGTATTTTATGGTCTACTCTGTCAAATGCCTTCTTAAAGTCAGTATATACGCTGTCAGTCTGCTCATGTGCATCCATCTTTTCAAATAACTGAGTAGTATAAACGAGGAGATTAGTAACAGTGGATCGCTTACGAACAAATCCATGCTGCTCTGGAAGAATGATGTTATGGAGAAGGGGGTATATGCTGTTATGTATGAGCCTCTCAAAGAGCTTCGACAGAGCTGGGAGAATGGAAATTGGGCGGTAGTTAGACACATCTTTCTTAGATCCCTCTTTGTGTACGGGTACTATTCTAGCGGACTTCCACACCCCTGGGCACACACCCTCATCCAAGCATCGGTTGAACAACTGGTGTAGTGGTTTACAGATCGTATGAGCGGTATTCTTAAGAAATAGAGGAGGAATGTTATCTGTTCCCGATCCCTTGGTAGTATCTAGGTTTTTCAGCTCTCTTAACACATCGTCTGCCGTGAAAACTAGATCGGTAATAATATTTTCAGCACGTGTTTTTAAGTCTAGGCTGTCGATGTCGTCAACATTGAACGAGTCACTCACGCACGTTGGCTGAAAGACTGACTGAAAAAAGACCGAGAACAGATCACATACATCATTCGGGTTATTGGCTTTCAAATCTAAATACTGAACACTACTAGGAATATTAGATTGAGTTTTGCGATTGTTAATGTACGCCCAAAAATATTTAACATTATGCTTAATACTGTCTTCAACTCTGTTAATATACCTATTATAACATATTTTAGACTCTCGTTTAAATCTATCTCTAAACATGGAAAATACTTCATAATCAGATTGGTTTTTATATTTTTTCCATTTTATCCATGCTTTGTTCTTATTTTTGAAAATATGACTGAGAGAACTACTAAACCAAACAGGGAAATGAGAATTTGTAATACTTTTATAGGGAATACGATTGCGGATTATGTTATTTATTGATTCATAGAATTTTTTTACACAAGTATCTGCGGGTGTATTTTGAAACAAGACACACCAATCTATATTATTAATGTCTTTATTAATGATCTCGTAATCTGCCCTTCTAAAACAGTACTTAGTCTGTGGTCTTCGTGGTATGTACTTTTCAGTTCTGTTAAGTGTTATAAGTAAATAATATGGAGGATGGTATGAATCAATTTTAACTATGCCTGTTGGTACAGAGTATGCTTTTCTTTCATAGATATTAGTAATTCCCAGGTCTAATATTCGGTTTAAGTTGTTTTTAAATACGTTTGTTTGCACACAGTCGAAAAGTGTCATAAAATTTAAAAGATGTGTGTTGGGGGGCAAGTGATCAATGGGTTGTTCGGGCTTTGCATAGGCACCATCAATGTACCATTCGAGATCCGGTAAATTAAAGTCACCTGCAATGAAAAATTGGGTCACTTCATTCCCCTGTATAAAATGGCGCATATAATTAAAGTAAGCTAAGTAAACTTCACTCTTTTGTTGTGGCGGGATGTAAACTGCACCTATTAGATACCGTGAGTCACCAGAGCTCAATTCTACGAGTAAGTTATCTATTATGGGTGGGAGGTCGAGGGGTGAAGAGTCAGCGGAGGGGCTCGGGGAGCGCGGTGACGCCCAGAGCGCGGAGTTGTGCGAGCGCAAGATTGCCACCAGCACTCCGCCTCCGCAGCTCCGCGCGACCGCCGCACAATCTCGGTCTCCGCGGTAAACAATATATCGGGGATCAATGAATTCTTCGTCTGCTATACCTGCGTGCAACCACGTCTCTGTTAGGATAAGAACATCATAGTTATGGTTCAGGATATTCATATAAGTAGACTTCAGCTTTGTCCTTAACCCACGGCAGTTCTGGTAATAAATCGAAATCACGTTATTTAGACTACTGAATTCTATAACTGTTAATAAGCAATGTTATGTAAAATGATATATTTTTTTTTAATTTGCCATAAATGTAGAAACTATGCCTTAAAACCCACATCGATAACAATTGTAATTTCGTAATCTTATACTTAAAGTTATGGTGATTACACAATGAAGAATATATTTTTATTATAATATGCGTGCCATCTATTCTGCTGATATTTAGTTGACAATAATTAAATAGTGAAAAATAGTTCGAGAGAAACAATAGTACGTTTATCGTACTTATTTTGTAGTAGAAAACCAAAGATATTTTAAAATTACACTGCCTTACATGTTGATTATAACTATATTTGTTTATCAAGTATGTGGATATAATAAAAATAGTATTTACGCAGATGCTGTTACGCTTTGGTGCAAATGCATTACATAATTTACATACAACTTTTCTAATGAAGTACAAATGTGAGTTGTTGAGTAGAAAGACTTTGATTATTTCCTGCTTACAGTACCTGTTGTATGGATAATCACTTAATCTTAACGATATCCTGTTCCGACCGTACAGCCAGTACAGGAGACGCGTCGTCCTTACGCACGAGAACAACACCATGTTTGAACCACACGTATCTATAGTTGTGCTGCTTGGCCTTCTCGCGGCACTCCCGAAACAAATACTTGTTATGAAGCGTCAGATGCTCATTGACATATACTCTTTGCGATGTCCCAGCGATACCAATCTGCTCGGTGTTAAGCCCCCTCGCAGATCTGCTAGCCGCCAGAACGTTATCACGGAGAACTCTTGTGTTGAACTTCACAACAATATTCTTGGGACGGGTATCCTAAAGATGTAAAACAAGAGGTAAATATTTCCATCTGTAATTTTTGTAATTTAAATCTACTTTAAAAACAAATACTAAATCAACCACCGAATTAGACGGAAAAAGCTCTGTTGTGGAAATGCCTAGCAGCGTTCGGGAAACTGTAGATCGATATTTTTAAGCCAGATATTCCACGTCACCTACTAGACCCCATTTGAATCTATGACTTTCGTTGTTTACCATTGCCCAACGAAATCTTCGACTCTATAATCGATGTCCTTGACCCTATTATCCTCAGAAACCGAGTCGTATAAGACCACGATGAAACAGTCGGGAGTGATTTTTTATATGTCAATGATATTATAATAAAAAAGACGTAGATAGGTTTCTTGTGCTAAAAAAGTGGCACCCGAAATCAGAACTTCGAACACCTGAGCATTGACAGTTTGAAACGACGTATCTGTCTAGTTTTCGCTCTAGTTAATAAACATTATAGCTTGTACGCACGGTCAAATAATAGGTACGTACGCCAGGGGACAATTTTGGACTTCGCATTAGTACTGACATAACGTACCTCTTTTAACCTACGTCATACCTATATCATTGTAAATCTAACCACCCTAAAAGAGAAACTCAAAGCCCCTTCAAAACGTTTAACTTGGCGCAGAGCCTAACAAATGTCCGGACAGCACACGCAGTCATTTCACGGATTTAGTAGGAACGTGAAAACGTTTAAGTAGTTGAAAATAACACAGGTTCGGCCTAATGAGCGTCGGAGGCTTCGGGGGAGTGCAAATGCATGTCGGCGCTAATTCCGGACACGGCGGACGGACCGCCGGACGGACTGGCTCTTTTTGTCCGTCAGTAATGGAATTTAAGTGTTGAACTAGATAAGTCAACTTTTGAAATGCATGAAATCCTCGCCAATATTTTAAAGTGGAGTTAGTGGATTTTTTGATCCGTTATAGTTTTCAGTACCTATCACTTTATAATTATGTGTGGAATTGCACCAATAGAAAAACCCTACCTTTATTTCTTTTTTTTGTGGGGAAATCCTCATGGATACCTGGATGGTTATATCGGACTCCTACCGACTAAAACCCCACGGCACTCAACCGTGGCACTTTAGCGGCGAAGCTGGATCCACCATAGGACCTTGGCTAGCCCTTTCGTAAGACAGGAAGCGCATTGACTTAAGTTCAGGTCAACTGTGGTATCTAGAACAACTCTGAACTGAAGAAAGATTCTAACCTATGAAACTTGAACGTGGTCGCCGTCGTATGAGCCCAGTGGCTATCAGTACCGTAAGATGCTCCGCGATCCCTTACAACTCGGCCGGATGCTTTGCATCCCGCCTCACATAAAACGTCACAATGACCTCCTCAATAGTATACCGAGTACTGCTTGGCACAAAACAACTTTTAGAGTGTGTTCTGTGCGATGATGACCTCCGTAAAAAACGAGCTTAACTAAAACACATCCAGACAGCACGCAGTCGTCCCACAAACGTGCGCTAAGCGTTTTATGACGCGAGATTGGACGCGTCCCGCAAACGTTCCCGGTGCGTCGGGAATTCATGATATACTCCCGGTTCCCACTCTAAGCACCGACACACCGCGCATGGGGGGATTATGCCCATGTCCCGGCACGCACCGCTAAGTTTTGCATAGAAAACCCTGACATGATTTACTGAAAAGGGTTTTTTACGACTCTCCTACGAACAGGAAAATACTATGCGAGGTAGAGCAAAATTACTAAAAAATGGAGCCGTTCTATATGTATGCAAAAGTAATTGGAATACAAGGATAAATACTTAGTTACTTATTTCTTGTTTAATGGTGATCTCTACTTCAAGTATTAATTTATTTTGAAGTCCATTTACTACTTGAGTGAGGTATAAGACTAAGCACATCCGAAGCATAGCGGATTGTTGGAGAGGACAATGTAAATGTAATACGGTCAAAGGTTTTCAGGCCACCCCAAACTCTGACTAGGCTTGATAACTGCCAGCCGGGACCAACATCTGAATGTGCTTTTCGAAGCACAGGGGTGGTCGATAACTACATAATTTAACTTCAGTTGGAATATTATTATTCACATTCCTCCTCTCTTATCGTGCGTGGTTCAATAACGTTGCCAATTCATTGTCATCCCTGATACTAGCACTGGTCGACCAATTCAGTCAAATCACTAAATCAGGGGTCATGATATCAGTAACTACGTCCGTAGCGTCGACATATTGCGGTGTTCTTACAGGGTTCAGGTTCTGAACTAAAAATCTATATTATAGACCTGTAACATATGAATGCATTAAAAGTTTGACCAGCGGAAGACTTCAAAACTCTCGAGTGAAGCTGCAAAGTGATAATTACTAGAATTGTTTCTATGTCTAAAAAAAACCATAAACATATGCACCGACCTTGTTCTAAACTTTGAAGTGTATTTGTCTTGCTTAAACAAGATAAAATGACTTAGCAAGTTGTTACGCGATAATCCGACAATAACAGGATAATAAGAGTAAGTTTTGATTAGAAACACCACCAACTTACGCCAAGGAACTCGGACAAGAAACCGCAACTGCGGTTAGCGGAAAAAACCCGACTCGAGTTACTTGGCAGTTGTTGGTTTAACCTTTTTTTAAAGGGCTCGCTTTCTTCGACGAATAAAAATAGAAAAAAATGCATGTTCAATAAACAGGGATGAAAGGATTTTTCCTTTTATGCTGATTTAAATGGAAAGGAAGCCATTATCTGCGTGGGTGCTAAGTGTGGCCTTAGGAATTAAAGGAAGTAAAAATACAAATAACTTTTAAAAAGTAACCTTTTACTGCTGGCTACAAACCTCAACTCAACTATGAGCTCCGGCTACGGTGGCCACCCATCTAGTTACTCGACTGGCCTTGCTTGCCTTCACTTTGGTGATCGTTTCCGATTAGCCGTCTTCGCTGGGTTATTAACAATTTCAATTTTATATACCTATATTATTATATTTTCATTTAATAATGTAAAGAATTATGCCACGCTATGAGATTTTTATTTATTTTTGCTTAATATTTACTTAGTTAGCCATACTTCAGAATGTACTCATGTGTGTACAATACATAACATAAATTATGTGTCATCCAGTAAGTAGTTAAACATGCGTTCAAAGGTTTAAAAGGGATTCTAATTATAAAAACAGTAATTATAAATGTAACAGCTCTTAGCGACGGCTGTTTGTACGTCGCAAAGGTTATGCAATTAGGGGATCAAAAGGACTAAATGAGAGTGAAAATAACAAAACTCGTGTTATCTCTTTCAGAAATTACGATCTTTTAAACAACGTTTTTTGTGGTTTTCGTTTTATTAATTACCGTATCTGAAATTACTTAACTTATACCAAAGCATTTTAAATCTTACTTCAGCAGCTGGGCGGAAACCTATTTCGCCGTTTTCCAATCATGTCCGTCTAGAGCTTTCTCAGGGCAGTCCGTCTTTTCAATTGAACAAATAAATAAAGTTTGTTCTTTACTAAGCACTATTTCTTCGTGTTTTAGATAGGAGTAAGCTAGGGCTTTATCCTTTACCCTGTACAGAGTTTCTCAAACTAAAAAGTTTGCATTACTTAATAGTTTTTATTCACACTCATTTTATAATGTTAGAAGGGCGGTTGAAGGAGCGAAAGATCGATGAGGTCTGTCTATAGAATTGTGCATTATAATCATATTGTATTGTTCTACTTTATTATGCTATCTTATAAAGGCACAGCTATTAGAATGAGCTATGACTCGTCAGTCGTCATCGTAAAATAAGTACTAACGTCATCAAGAATTAAAATATTTCAAACTTATAGAATAAAACCTTATGGTAAATTTGGTGTTATACTCATCATCATGGTCCCTGTATGTGGTGAACTCATACCGATCCCAAGGAAGCGTTTCCGTAGGGCATACAGGCACCTACTTATACTTTTACCGGGACCTACTTTCAATCATATTCACAACTAACATTTCACCAACTATGTATATGCAAACGTGGACTATAAACTCATATTATTTTATACGAAGGTACACATACACACACACAAAACTACACACACGCGCGCACACACACACACACGTACACATACACACACACAAGGTAGTTTATATATACTAAAGTAAATATAAAATAGTGTAATCATATTATGTTTATAATCAGGGAAGTTGCGAGTTACTCCCACTACAAGTGTCTTTTGACTACTAAACGGGAAAACTCGGCATAATGTTGTAAACCGGTTTATTGGAATAAATGTTTTTTTTTTTTTTTTTAAACTTAACACTCTGAACCAATATCTGCGGAGGTTTTAACTTCTTCTCCTTTGCGTGTCGATGCTAATTTTGTTATCGATGAGACCAATATTCTGCAACCCTTACGGCATTTGTACTGGCACTAAAATACAAATATTATGTAACTGGAAGGCCGGTAGCTTAAAATTGTTATCTTTTCTGATTTCACAAAACTTCCATACCCTTTTTTAGCCCATGTTAACGGATGCATAGACATTATATATTGGGAATCTCTGCCGCTAGCCAATTGAACGAAAACACTGCGTCCTCCCCTCTCTACTCACTCACAAGTGAAGAACGAACGAACAGATTTCCCAGGAGATGAAAAGTATTGAAACTGCTACTGAAATTATCATCACACGCGGCCCCCGGGGGCCCGACTCTATTATATTGTGGACTTGTGGTGTTGCTGCAGGTTCGAGCACTTTATAATAACATCGCTGTTGCCCACTGGGGAGTAAACTCGCAACTCGGACGCTATGTTTCTAACTTATAAGTATTTTTAAAACTTTCATGTTAGTCTTGGGAGGTTTGAACGTTATGATATGGGACCCGTTGCCACGGCGATGTTTATTCATTTGTTCGCATAAGCTCAGTTATCTATCAAACAATGCAATATTCGAAAAGTAAATAATAAAACAAATTGGCTGAATTTGCTGCTCTGAAAACAATGCGTTGGTACCTAGTGAAGCAAAATAATGTTTTTGGATGTAAAAGTTCTCGTGATTTATTGAGCATTTTAATTGGTCAGTTGTATTTTTGACATGAATATATTGCAACTGAATAATGTAAACACAAAAACCATACAAAATGAGGATGTCGCAAGAAATATTATAGTATGTTCGCGTCAAGAATTGCGTAGTTTTTAAATTTAATTCCGTTGCACTAGTGTTAACAAAATGTAAAGTTCATTCCATTCCTCATTCCATGCAAGCTTAGTAAAATTGTAAGACTATATTTGGTGATTGGACGCAGTTGTTTCCTTTGTATATAAGGTAGGTATTTTATTTTTTACTAACCTATTTTGTCACACTGCTGCGAAAAGGTGTTTCTCAATTTTCTCCATAGGTGTCTATCCTGTGCTAGGTTAAGGTAGGTATTTGCAAAAAAAAACATGACATACCTATCCGTTGTGTAGTATCGCATTGCACAAGCAATTCAATTGCTTAATTTGGGGCTAGACGGCCCTGTGTGGAATATGTCCAGTGTTCTTTTCATTAAATGAGAAGTTTGCGTTTCGATATAGGCGGAGCGGAGAAAACACGTACCAATAGCTTACCAATGATATCGATCCTAATACATAATCCCTAACTGAAAACCCTGCTAGAAAGAAGAAATAGAATTATACCAACGCTGCGCGAAGCTGAGTTGAGGGGTGGAGGGTGGAGCATAGCATATACTAACATTGTTAAGATGGTGGTCGATTTATCAGTGCCAACTCTCAAATAGCAATAGTTTTCCAATGTCTCTCCACTTTGCTCTGACATGCAGTCCATGACGGCCATGAGCGCAGCGGTACATAATTACTTCTTGTTATCGCACCGGTTCGAGGACGGCACTTTTAATTATCTGCAAACGGACAGCTGAATGGCTGCTTCACTGGGAGACTCCAACTAGTTGAGCGTTGAAATATAAATGCATTGCTATTTATTTGTTGTCACAGTAGATCGCCGACGATTACCTTTGTACAAAAGCAGGCTGGGTGGGAAATGGGATGGGTGACCACTCTGAACGAAATGTAGTGATGTATTTTTGGCTGTCCGTGCTTCGGAAGGCACGGTAAACAGTTGGTCCCGGGTAGGGTCACCAGATATCAGGCGATAAGCCTAGTCGGAGACCCTATGACTAATCTTACACCCCTCTTCTGGAATTGTTGCGTAATCACAGAGTTGATACCTGCAAACATTTATTTATTTATTTTATTTAACATACGAACGAAAAACATCTAGAACGGAAGAAAAGAGCAAAAACGTTTTGTTACTCTTCTAAACAGATGAAAAGTTACTAGTTCCCAAAACATACCTAAAAAAGAGTTTTGATTACAAAACGGAGCCCAAAAGTAATTACTAAACCTACTGGTAACAAAAGTAAAGTAAAACTAAAAATTGTCTTTATGCATGTAAACTTATTAAAAGCGCTTATGACAAGTTACAAAATAAAAATTAAAAAGTAATAATGTGATTCTACCACGGTTCGGACGTGTTGATTCTACCGAGAAGATACCGGCAAGAAACTCGGTAGTTACTCAGTAGCTAACCTGTCTTTTATCCCTTCTTAATCACATTGAAGCGTCTTAGTGTCGCAGCGCTTACACGAGAGACGGTTCTTTTGTTCATTTGCAAATAGCCTGCCTCTATACTAGTAGATTGGCCGCCATTGGCATATCCGCTACGTGACAGCTGAACTTAGTTGGTGACAGCGGCTGATGCTGACTAGAACTAACAGCAGGTCTTTGCATCATCTTAATTAGTCATCATCGTCATCACCAGCCACATGACGTCCACTGCTGAACATAGGCCTCCCCCATCGATTTTCAGAGGAGCCAGTAGTAGACGCTTTGGATACACTAAAATCCTACAATCTGGTCATCACACTGCGCTTGGCTTCAAATGGCTTGGCTTCATTCGAGATCTTTCGGTCCCCAACGGCCACTTGTTCTTCGTGCTAGGTGCCCCGCTCACTGCCACTTCAGCAAGCTAACCGGCTACGTCGGTTACTACGTTAGTTCCCTGAATTCCCTCTTTCCTGATTCAATCTCGCAGTCAATACCATAGCCCTCTTCATTGCCCGTAGGGTGACTTCGAGCTTTGTTATGAGGCTATGAGCCAGCCAGTTGCATCTGTGCGATGTTTACTGCTTTAACAAAAGCTAACCCCATTGATTTCCATTTCCCACAGTGGCTGGTTGTAGGCGGCCTGCATCCGTTGACCTGTAACCTTTACTAAATCGCTTATCCCCTTTGCGTTGGCGTCTCTCGGTGTAATATCGTTGATTGGAAAAGCATTTAAGAATATCGGTGACCTACTTTCAATAAAAAATAAAACCTACGAACTAAAATAATTTCTTTTGTACAGTGGGGCTCAGGTCGATCGCCTAAAATTACAAAACTCGTATTGTAGTTGGAAAATAGCTAGCAAAATGTCAAGCTCAACATTTTAGACGTTACTGCTTAATTTGAAAGCAAACAAATCTCAAATTCCCAATGTGTCTGATGAATTTCTGTATTTAATATAGTCCCAGGAAGAACGTGTGCCTGTATAAAGTGCAATATTTTTCTAGTGACACGAATATAAAAAAGTAAGCATTCCCTGTTTGTAGCCAACTGAATTTTATTTCATATTTTCTAGACGAGCGCCTCTTTTACGTCACCGAAGAGCACTCAGTGTGCAATGTGCATTAAATACCTCGCGAATTTCATATTTATAAAGAGTCGCTATAATTTCCACTGTCAGCTTAGGTGCTTCAATTCTTTTTCAGCTTAGTTGGTTTGTGAATTTAAGGTCATATGAGGTCACAAAGAACCTATTCGGACAAAATGAGAAATGAAGAACAGGCGTGACTATGTGTTCTTTAGTTTTTTGATAGAATCTATCGCACACTGATACTTGCTGAACTTATCTCCATGTGACATGCAATAAAGATATTAAATTAATAAAAGGAAATAAAAATACAAAGTGGGTAATTTGGGTATAAAAAAACGTGACTGTTGTCCGCGGTCATTGTATAAAACGTAGTAAAATAAATGGAAGCTGTAGAGCAAACATTACCTAAACATAAGCTTAAAAAGCTGACTAATAAATTTCGCAAGTTAATATTTAATAAACATAATTGTAAATTCACTCTCTGAGTACGATCTCCGAGCAATCCAAAGGATTAGATGTTGTCATGTGAATTAAAAAATGTAAATAGATAAAACAGTTATTTCAAATCATCAAACCTTTTTCGGCTCTTACCTCGCGCAGTCAACCCCACAACTGCTCGTGCGAACCGCAACGCTCTCCGCCCTCGCCGCGCAATCTCTGCCCGATTGAAACTGACCGCACACTCGGGTCTGTTGCCGACAACACGAATAAAATATCAAATGTACAGGTGAGCTTTAATATTGAAAAACTTATTATTATGTTTATGGCGATTGGTTACATGGTGGATCAAAATTATAACTTTAAATTTCACAATAGTAGTGTTCTGTCAAAAATATTTATTAAATATCAGAAACTTACACCCATTCCTAAGAAAGTTAATTTTGTTTCTGCGAAATCCAAAAGATACATTTCACTGGAGCATCCCTTGGACAGCAGCCAAAACAATCATCAAATTGAGAATAGAAATAGCATCTGCAGACAATGAGCCGATAGCGGTACGTACAGGGTTGCGGGGAGCGGACCGAAATAGCAGAATTTAATTCCGAGCCTTTTAGAGGCGATCGGGCGAACTTTAATGTGAGAAAAAAAGTGTTTGATTGGTTCGGAACTCTTGCCGGCGGTTCACCTGCATCCCTCTCTCACTCGGTGCACTGAACTTAGATTTGATTTGAATTTCGGTAAAGTTACGATTGCCGGAGCATTGCCCGGAGACTTTTCTCTCCATTTAACTTTTAATATCGTGAGTGAACATGCGCTGAGGAAATGCATTTTAAAGATAAAAATCATATTCATACGCCCGGCTCTTGTAAAAGTTTTGAGCGAGCAGTTTGTTAAACTCCCCAGATTCATAGTTGCGAATCGCTTGGTTGCAGTAAAACCTAAATTTTACATAATGAATATTTGATTTAAAGATGTTATCGGTTATTCAGCAATAACATACCTGCATGTTATGTCTTTTTTAAAAAAAACCGGAACTTGTGAAAATCTAAAAAATGTTAACAAATACATGATTAGTCGTTATTTAGTTAAGTAGACTTTTTCAATTTGTCTTGATTAAAACCAGTGCCAAACAAGAGCAGCGTGTCTGCTGTCCACTCTGATCACAACGTAATGGCTCAGCCTCAATAACGGCTTAGGCTAGGGAGTGGAACGCTCTTCTTGAGTTTGTGTTTTCAGATACCTACCTTGGTGTGTTAGAGGCAAGAGCGAATTGGCATTTTCTGGGTAAGCGCGTCCGCCACCGGCCTCGTCATCGCTTACCACAAAAGCGAGGCTGAAGTCAAACGAAAACCCATGCTGCATGAAAAAAGCGCCCATGTATTTAAAGCACACCATGTTCTACATCCGCCGGCCGAGTTGAGAGCAGCGTGTCCCCTCTGATTCAAACAAAACGCTTACAAAACGTTGTTTATGTTACTGTAAAAGCCCGAACTACGGTAAATCCTAAGATTTTCTAGTAGAACCTAAGATTCACCAACTCTTATTGGTAAATGGTCGAACAATTACGTGATTCGAACTTTTACCACCATTCACTTGGTAAATCTTAGGATTTACATCAAAGGCACGGTAAATGTTGAAAAATCATTTACCGTGCCTTTGATGTAAAGCCTAAGATTGTTCTGCATTTTACCAATAAGAGTCGGTAAATCTTAGGTTTTACTAGAAAATCTTAGGATTTACCGCAGTTCGGGCTTTTACAGTAACATATACAATATAAAACATCGTAAGTACATTACAGATCCCACATACTCCGCAGAGAACAAGCCTCACGCGCGCGTGTCCACACTAATTAAAACAAAATGCTACGTCGCACTTAGACATCGCATGATATAGAAAGCAATTCACCGTACATCAAAGACAGAATATAATAAAATAATAATCTACTATATAAACATAAGTCGGGTTTTCCTTCCTGACGCTATAACACCAGAACGCACGAACCGATTTCCACAGTTATGCATTCGTTGGAAAGGTCTCGGGCTCCGTGATGTTTATAGCAAAGAAAAATCAGAAAAATTTCAACAGAAATCAAAGCCGTAAAATCTTTTTTCACATACAGCTAAGTCCACGCGGACGAAGTCGCCGGCGGCTGCTAGTAGTGTATAAATAGTACAATTGTGGTATATTGAGAACAGTAGAAAATATCATCATTTTCAGAGAAGTTCAGTTGGCACTGATGTCGTTTTAAATTAATTTGTAAAATGTAATTATGTATTTTATATAAGTAGAAACTTTATTGATTTTAGTGAAATTTACATGTGTCAAATATAAATAATTTCAATGCTGTATGTTTCCTGACGAATGAATAAATTGCAGTGTTTGTTTAAGCCCTAGAGTACTAATAAAGTCTCTGTATCATAATTATTATTATTTTTGTCATTCTTAAAGGATACTACTATGGTAGTTTTTTAAGTGCTTGGGCCTCCAGCTCATCCAACAGTCCAATGTAACTGTAAAAGCTATCTTGAGCTAACAATTAGTAAATACATAAAAAGGCGCTTAGTTCAAAATACTAACAAAAAGAAATACACATCATAATTTATTCCCCACACTCCAGCCCAGCACAAACGTTACGAGCAGCGTGTCCGTCTGGGCCCTAATTCTCGGGAAATGTGACATATGTCGAAGTTGTTAAGATCTCGCATGAAGTTAAGAAATCTCACTAAAATCTCTAATGTTAAAAAAAATGCTATTCTCGCGCCCCTTAGAGATATTGACGTCTTTTGTCTCTGACAAACATGTTTCAATTTTTCTATTATTTGTCACTTTTGGGTTATTTACAATCGAACGTTATTTATGGTATTGAACTTTGCAGAAGAAAAAAATGCTTGAGCAGATTTATAAAAACGGTGATAAAATGGAACACCGCTCAGTCAAACTGACTTTTTGACATGAATGTCGTAGACCGAACATCTTGTCTATGCGATAAACGTTCCGTTTTGTAGATTGTAATTTTATTTTCTTTGATTGTGTGATTATGATTATGAGTTTATAACTCATGGCTCTCATCCAGCAATCATTGTCATCATCTCAGAGCTCATTAAATGGTTCTATCAAAAATAATAAATATTACGATGAGCCTGAAGGAAATGGAACGCAACTTGTTGTCAATGTCAATATTGATTTGTCAATTTGTGTTTGAAATTGCTGAAATTGTTGATCTTGTAATATGAAAACAGTTATAAATAAAAGGGAGAGGTGCACATAAAATGGGCAAAAGACACACACGTACGGCTCATCCAATTGATGCAGGTGGATGATGAGTTGCACAGAAGCAAGATGGGGAACTATCACAGCAGAAATGAATACCAACGTAAACGAGCAATATTTTTTTTTGAATTGGCATCACATTATCAATAAATTGTGTGTTCACGGCATAGTTCTGCTTCCTGTTGACGTAGCTTTCCTCATCACACTGTGTTGCAAGTGGTGGCACAATTGCGACATGGAAACAATACAATCAATGAATCGTTCCTGGCGTTGGATGGCTCGTTCAGAGCTTCCACCACTTCTATGATACATCGAGATAATAATATGGTGAACGGGAGACAAGCTAATGTTACGGCTTCTTCCAACTAGAGTTTCTTAGCTCCCTTGTGCGCAGAAATAAATATCTTAAAATGAAAATCAGTTTTTACTATTAATAAAACCATGGTAAAACTCATACATACGAGTAGATGTAGGTATCTAAACTAATGCCTGAATGCTTCACTTACCTTTGTTTTAAGGCGTGTCTCGATTAGGCGAACAGTGAGCGGCTGACTATTTGATTCCATTTTGCCTTCCTATTCATTCTAGAGATGGAGTGAGTGTCACCCACGCAGTTTGCGACGTTTCGTAGGCCGATTAATTCGGTGAGCGAATGGTTGGCGCCGTCAGCGTAGTAGGTATATTCACTACGCCGAGTTAGTGATCGATACCTACGCCGCTTAGAGTCAGCCGGCGGACAGTCAGCCGCTCACTGTTTGCCTAAACGGGACGCTTCCATAAAGTCAAATTGCGTTATTTATTAGGCGTATGACCGGCTTAACCATATGACATATCCTACGAATATTATATGCGTAAGTTTGGATGTGTGAATGGATGTATGTGCCGTGTTGCTCTTTCACGTAAAAACTGGATGGATTTTAGTGAAACTTTACCATAATATACCTAGCTTATACATCTGGCTAGGACATAGGCTACAATTTATGAAACAATTTATGGAACAATTTAAAAACAAAAGTCGACGCAGACGAAGTCGCGCGTGGCCACTAGTGACATCAAAATAACTTAGGGTAAGTTGCACCATAGTAGAAGTTAAAGTTAAAGTTAAATTTTTTGTTAAATTTGACAATTCGACGTCATTTTTGGTCGTCAAATTGTCAAATTTGACAAAAACTTTAACTTTAACTTTAACTTCTACTATGGTGCAACTAACCCTAAATCTACCTACCTACGTACATAGGCAGTTTGTGTTATCTTATATGCATTTATAAAATGGGAGACCAATGCCCAGCAGTGTAACGTAAGTAGGTCTCACTTCATAGTGGCGCGAACCATACGCCAACAATCGGGTTTAGTGCGGATTGTTGGAGGGGCATAAGCTTATTGCTCACTATACCTTTAACGACAGATTTATCAAGCTCTGACTAGGCTTAACGATTGACATCTAGTGACGTCAGCCAGGACCAACTGCTTAACGTGCTTTAGGAAGCACCATGGATGCCTGAAAAAGACATCATTAAATTTCGGTCGGGTGGTCACCCATACCATTTCCGACCCGGCGTGAGTTGCTTCACAGCAGCGTTCGTTGCCGATCCACTGTCGCCACTGCGCCGAGAGCACCTCCAATCCTTTTTAAAGACTCGTTCGCACCACAGAAAGGTATCCTCACGCCTTAAGTCCACTGGTGGGCTGACTCATACGACTCTTATACCTATAATAATATTACGTCGCATTTAGAAACCACTTTAATTTGTACTTACTTTTTTTTTAAACTACCTTCTTAGTTTTAAATAATGCATGCAGTGTTTACCTAAATTAGGTATATTAAACATTGTGTCATTGTATATTACTGTACAATTGTTGGTAAACCAATAAATAAATAAATAATATGATCTGCGAGAAAATTCTGCTTGCGCTTCAGCCTAATGTAATGTAAGCCATCCTTACTGCACAAACACGGAGTTTAATTGACAGTTAGTTTCATACGACAAACCATCTCGAACGCTGATGACCATCCGTTGCATGTCGCACGCTAGCGGTTGTTAATATCTCGCATGAGGACTTATTATTGTTATTTACCATGGCAACGTGTGATATCCGCCATTTTTTTTTGATAAATCTCGTATGGCATTATGATGTCGTATGCCCGAGAGTGGTTTCCATGGCAACCACCCTTGTTTGTCGCACGCTAGCCCTCACATGCGAGATGTTAAATTTTCTTAAATTAATTAACTCTCACGTTACCATGGTAACGTCTGTTATCCGCCATTTTGTTTGTTAAATGTCGAAGGTGTTAAAATGTCGAATGCCCGAGAATTGGGCCCCAGATTGAAACAAAACGAGTACACCGCATCATAACCACAGTACACAGAGAACAGTAAAATATCTACGTACAAACGTGCCGTTCTCGGTTTGAATGTGTGCGTGCGCGTCGGGCGCCGTGTCGGCACGCGATTTCACGCACACGCTAGCATAAAAAAAGGGGGGATAAGGTGGCGATAAAGTGGCGGCAGTACGTACAGTCTGTGCCGTGTGTCTGTGTGCAC
Organism: Udea ferrugalis; assembly: GCA_950022985.1. Classification (NCBI taxonomy): domain Eukaryota; kingdom Metazoa; phylum Arthropoda; class Insecta; order Lepidoptera; family Crambidae; genus Udea; species Udea ferrugalis. The sequence goes on from OX465522.1 coordinate 261,496, forward strand.
GCTAGGCTAATAACTCGGCGGGCGGCCTTCGATAGCCTACTGTATGGTTTATACTGTGTCATAATGATACTTTTTCACTAACGCGGCTAAACTTCCCCCGGCCCCGCGTCAGTCGTAATTACATCTTCGCTAACAGTATTAATTATTTTGCCGTAATAATAAAACGTGTCTCGTAAAGCGGCGATTAATAGCTGGAACGATTAATTTTACTGGATGAAAGAAATTCAATATTAAGGCACTGATGAAATACAGCGAGTAAAAAATGGTTCCTTTTATTTTGCGTAATAACTCAACACGCAATGAACATATTTTTGAGACACAGAACGGATAAAAACTAAGGCTTACAGTAAGAATTGAACTCATAATACGATTGGGCCGGATTTTTACAATTGACGTCTAATAATTAATAATCGGACAGTTGAGGGTAGTCTTATATGCATCAATGTTTATTCTGGCTTCGTTTTCGTATCTGTCATTCAACGTTCCCCTTCTGGGACGGACACCATCTCAGGGCAGTGTGATCATCAGAGGTTTAGCAAGTGCTTCGTGTAGTGAGAATGTAGCCTTCTGCTGTGCTGTGTACATTTTGTGTTTGTTTTCGGATTTTCCATCAGCAAGAAAAGTAATGTGTGCCCGATCCCCATGGGCGGTGTGACCTAAGTTTCAGACACTTGGATATCCCTTTCATCACCAAGTCTAAGAGCCGGAGACGAACGTAAAAGGTTGGTGGAATAAACATTTATTTTTACATGGCTACGTGAACTGTTATAATAAGTGTATGAGCCTTCATCGAAACCAAACTTCTTACAGTTCACTATTTCTTCAAATCCAGTCGTCCTACGCTTCATTTATTCGTCACCTATTCGTCACAGAGTAGCGCTTTTTGTAAATTTTTGAAATAGATATCAATTTAGTATTTAGGAAAAGAATGAACTCTAAACAAAATTAACCAACAAGTAATGCAGACAAAGAGCCAAGAAATGCAAAAGTCGTAGAAAATCTTCAAATCGCCGTTAATGTTGGGTAAATGCTCTCTCGCTTGCCAAATGAGGGTAGAAATCACGACATAAACTCCAGTTAAGTTCAGAAAAATTTTAGGCCGTCACTACTCATTTTTGGTTTTAACAACTGCAGTACAGTTTAGACGGCACGAAAACTACTTTTCTTACATCGGTGGACGATGATGCGATTCGTCAAAGTAAGTGACCTTCTTCTGTACAAGTGATATCAAAGTTTTTGCGATCATAATATTACCAGCTGACGTAAAGAAAAAATGGTTAAAAAATACAACTTGACATACACTGGCACAATTCACGCGCTTGACTGGCCAGGTGTAAGCTGGAATCCTACCATGGACTGTTCACATCTGTTGCCTAATATTTTTACAATCGTTTTTGAAAATTAAACTATAAATTGTCTTGTGTGCGCTTTGGAATAGTCTGTAAGCATACTCGTATAGGAGGAGCAGGAGCAGGAGCTGGATGCGAGCAGCCGAAGATCGAGTACAGTGGCGTGCAAAAGGAGAGGCCTATGTTCAGCAGTGGACTACAACAGGCTGATGATTATGATGATACTCGTATATTGAATTAAATAAATAAATAAATAAAATAAAATAGATCATGGAATTTCTTCACACCTTCCAAGGTGGGACTGCTCTCAGCAGCACCCCGTGTCCTTATGATTTAATAACATAATGGTCACTATTTTTAAGTATGTTAACTTGGATTTTGTTAGATTTAAAAATATCGAAGAACTTTGCAACAGTTATATTAGAATAAATATATTTTTATTTTGATTCGACTTTTAAACAAGCCAATGAAATATGTCGAGCTTGACAGTGCAACAGGATGATGGAAACACAACAACCAGTTAAGAACCAACTCGATTAATTATTTCACAGTAAATGTAAACGAATGGTTAACAGATTGGCAAATAATTAAACAGCCGGTCGCGATAAATATTTGATACCAACGAGGTCCAGGTTTATAATGAGCACGATACGATTTATTTAATGCAACGATTAAGTAATTAATGCCCGGAAACTGAAATCGTATATTCGTAGTGAGAATCTAATCGACCAACGAACTCGGTGCGAACAACCTAAATCGTGCAGCCGAGTTCATTTGAGCGAAACATTCGCTGTATCGCTCGCTGGTCATCGGTTTGAGTAACAGGATTTCGCTCCCATTGATTGCTGAACCTAAATAACACGGCAAGAGTTCTCCAGCGCCAGCATGTTTATAACTAGACCCGAAACCTATATTTATGATAAGAGTTCAAAACGAGATTTCTAAACAGCACTTCTTATGTTGCGTTAAGGAATTCGATATATCCATAAGGCTTTGAAATTATGTATGCATTAACTAAATGTACCCCGGTACTTAAACTTTACTATAATATAGCTTACACATCTGAATAGCACAAAGTAAATATCACTTGTTTTTGGATGAAGTCGCAGACGAACGCTAGTTATAGGATATATCTTATCCAGTAAATACCATTGATATAGGCTACAGTTACAGGACACTCTTCAAGTAACAAAGTATTACAGTGAATCTTAAGCTATTACAACACATTTACATATACCTAGTTCTTGCTGATTTCTGAAGCGTAACTTGACTATGATTGTTTTGATGTAAAAGTTAGCGTAAATACTGACTCTGTAACTAATTATGAATTCCGTGCTCCCAATCATGTTAATAATCACATTATATTATATTTAATTGTACATTGGTATTTGTAATTAATAATACAACTGTAATGTTCTTGTGCAATAAAGATCTATCTATCTATCTATCTATTACCAACGAATATTTGATTGCAAATTTACATGAAAAGTTCAGAATGATGAAGTAAGTAATATTCAGACGTCAACTATTCGTTGAGGCGTGAACAAAACTTTGGTAATAGCAATTTTTTGTTCGACTTCGTTGCCGGATTTTGCGTGAGGTAATAGCATGTCGCTCATAAAACAAAATGAGCAAAATAATGTTTGCATAAAACAACGTGGCGCGTAAGTATGCGTGTGAGCCATACAGGCCTTGTCAGAAGACAGGCTTTATTTTAGTGGGACACCATAACATACATTCAATTTAAATTATATGCTTTATTTTTGAAAAATTTAGGAGGTTGATGAAAAAGATCTTTATTTATTTTAACGAAAGCACAATGAATATTTGGAAAAATTAACAGTTAGATAGTTGTAGGTTGCCTGGAAGAGATCGCTATTAGCGATAAGGCCGCCTAAATTGGGCATTGCTTTCAATGTATTACTAAGCTGTAGGTTTTTAATGTTAAGGTGCAATAATTGCTATGGCATTAAGGAGGAAGAGGCATGATTGCCAGCAATTTGTATGTGTCTAGTCAGTATTTTATCACTTTAGTCTAAACTCTGCTTAGATTCAGGTCAAATGGTTTTAGTTTAGGATATTCCAGAAAATTTCCCATGATGTTTATTTGCAACGTTGCTATATTCTATGCCTATTGGGCAAGATCAGTTAATCACTGAAATACAATTTCGGGCTGCCGTCTGTAAAATCCTAAACACCTTTCCTAAAATCACGAAAAGTTGCGTTACATAAAAGCGCAAAGAACCTAAATATCCTCCAAAGATGAATGTTGCAATATAGGCTACTGCACCTAAATCGTCTATAAGAAGCCGTCAAGGCCGCTACTTACTAGCATAATTCGCGATACCCCAAATACCTACATCAAATGTTATAGTGGCGTATATCATCTAAGTGAGTCGTTTTCACTGCCTGGCGACTATTTGCCGCAATTCGTCGCGATGTAGTAACGATACCACCGCGAAACAGTAGCTAGACAATCGCCAATCGCCGATTTTAAAAAGTTTCAACTAAAGAGCGGTATAAAGCAAGCATTCGAACAGCAAAATTGAGGGCATTCGCTATTTTGTGAGCACATTATTTTCTCTGAGACGATAGTTCTTAAATAGTTTGTTCCCAGTTTGTATCATACCTAAACGTCGTTGAGTAGCCGCTCAAATACCTGATACCAACTCCTCCGAGCAAGTTTCTGCGCGAGGCATTAGCCCCGAGCCCTCAGCCCAGGGGGCGGAAGGGGCGCAACTTCGGCTCCAGACACAGTTGCGGCTGCCCGCGCCATTACAATGTGGAACTCGCATGAATATTTACACTAAACACAATTTCATATCAACGCTCACTTGGTACAACAAATTCTGGGGAAGTGAGATAACTTTTAAGGTCGCTTCTGAGCGAAGCAGTTTATCTTTAGCGCATAAGCTAAAAAATATTCTATGCTAAAAGATACTTCGTTAAGAGACATCGCTAGATGTCAGTCCTTAAGCCCAGTCGGAGGCCTAGTGGTAGTTTGATGACATTTGACAGTAAAATTTAATTAACACTATCACTTTTTCAACAAAGCACACTGAGCCTCGTATTTCTCACGCCACCTCATTAAGCAGAGGCCTGTTTTTATAAACCGAGGTTATTAAAAGACGAATAGCAAGATCTTTATAGATTACCATCAGTTTAATGAGTAAATAAATCGGACAGTGTTTGAGCATAACCCTCACTATAGCTGAAACCCAAGTAGGTATCTAATTGCCACAAAATAGAGTTTCAAATGACAAAATAAACTATTTTGTACTGACTTCGAATGGCCGCACTTTCCGCTTCATCAATAGGATGAGGGCTCGTTAATGTATAAAAGACTTCAGTGTCCGGTGCTTGGCAGCATTTGTCCGGCGTCCCCGAAACCTTTCAACTGAGAGACAAATTGCTTTTTTCTCAGAGTTCTATTCAATATGCAGACGGTTTCATTACGTCTCATAGCGAGTGAGCTACGCAGTTGTGTACTTAGAAAGTTCAATTTACTTTAATCCTTATTAAAAGCTTTTAAGCCCTCGCTGGCAATATACTTACTGATTTTCATTTATATTTTTTTGCGCTAGGCAGAATTCGTCATTATAACTAAAAACATTGCTAATTTGTCAATACATACCTAACCCCCAAAATTCATCCCTTTCAGTTCTATTGACATTTTACGAGACAGCATGAGCGTGAGCGCGTGCTGAGCGTTGATTAATGTTTGTGAATTCGGGGTAAGTAACACTGAGATATTATGAATAGGAATGTTGGGAACCGCACACTGAACAATGAAATAATAAGGCCATTGGCGCAATAGTTAGGGATAAAGCCTCTGGCACCTAAGGTCTTGGGTTCGTCCACTAGTAAGGCAAATATTTCTGTGGTGAATACTTGTGTTTGGGTTCAGAGTATTTTATCTGATTAAGTCTGTTCTGAAAAAAAATAAGTGGCTCAGCTTAGTTTGGGATTAAATAGTTTTTGGTGATAGTTGTCCCAGTAATTTAGGTTTCCATCATAGCTCTTTAGGCCTCAGCTAATGTTGCTTTTATTTATTTAACACAATTAAACGGGCTTAACCCAGTAACATTATTATGTAGTTTAATAACTAGCCATTACAATGATTCCTCAACATGTTTTAATATCAATTGCGGACTGTCAGCGAATTTTTTGGTTAGGAAACAAAAATCCATCGTATTTTCAATTACCATCACCCCGTTCAACACACTTGGATTTTCGCATCAGAGCAGACACCCAGAGACGTCAGTGCATGACACGACAATAGCTCGTATTACATAACACGAAGCTATAGCAACACGGAATTAAGTGCGGTAAACATGGGCCTAGCAGTGAATGGAGCGAGCCACAAAGCAATGATTGATTACCAGCGCGTAAGGACGGCGCGAACAGGCACGGATGGGCCAAGCAAGAAATAATCGCTGCTAGGGTTGTGGGGGAGCCATGGCTTTGGGAGACAAAGTAGACACAATCAAAAACGATGGTACAATGAGCGTCAGATAAGATGAGTAGTATTAAGAGTTTATCTATTAGACATACTGTATGGGCTACCCTGAAGACACAACTGTTAAGACAGCATGTTTGAGGTAGCTCGCACATGTAGTAGCCGCTAGCAAGCCTATGTGCATGCTGGTGACTGATGGACCCTCAAGGTGCTGCGTCGGCATCTCACACCGACGACTCACTTACCTTTAGTAATGTGGATTAGCAGAAATTTACCGAATTTACGTATTAACCAGACTTCAACCGACCGTGACGGCATTCCTTATAATTATATCTGTTCTCTCGGATTCCTTCCACACGTAAAAAGTCTCCGCTTTATCTTTTACACAGCTTTTTTTCTGGCGATGTTACCTACAATATAGCGAACAACTTAGAAGCTAGCGCAAAAAAAAAGAAATTGACATAAAATAGACAGTCCATTTACACTCCAAAAACAGACAGTCCGTGGAAGGTGATGAAGTGAGACTGAGTAACTCTGAGCCAATTCAATGAGTTGCTCATCGAATTGAGTCAGTGTTTAACATAGCAAATTCTTCGAGGTATATGAAGGCGAATTCTGGCCAAAACGTCCAAAATTTTTTTTAAAAATCGATTAGGCTATTGTCCACGCTTTTGCTGCAGTGTGGTGAGCCGCCATCAAACGGAAATAAAGAGAGATGTCCTTACCTACTTATAAACGTGCAATTGAGTTCAATGACTAATGATGTTAGGAAATTGGCACACGTTAAAGATCTAGGAATCTAGGAATGTTCTGGTTTTTTATTATTACTTTTTGAATTCGGAGTGAAACTGCTTAGTGTGATATTTTGATCGTTTTAGATATTATGTATAATTTTATTACTTAATATTATTGAGTGACATTTTGAAGAAAAGTTTCACTTCGTTTGGTGTACAAAAACAAAAGTTTTGGTTCCCGGGATAAAGTTTTATTAAATAGCTAAGTATGCAGGTTACATTTTTATTGCTTTTTATAAATACTAAAAACAGTTACTTACCATTATTAACTTTAATTAGTTTTGAAACCACCCCACTAGCAGAAATGGTTTGATTGATTTGCAGGAAGCTTGAAAGTTCCTGCAAAATGTTGTTGTTTTCCATTCAGTGTCTCATCATTTTTTGAGAACAATCTTACGAAAAAATATCACGCTTCTCTGAAAGCAATTAGGGGTAGCGAAACAACAAAATCCCCTCCAATTTAGTTCCCGTTCAAGCAATTAAACAATGTTATTGATGAAGTGCGCCCTCACTTGAGCACTAACAGCGCCAACGCTATTAAACTGAGTACATTTCTAAAGCTTAACATAGTTGCAAACTTAAACGGTATGTTATACAACTCAATTATTGAAAAGCGTTAACGCATTTCTAGTAGAATGATTCAGATTAGAACCTTGCATTTCTCTTGAATTACAAACGTAATGGGCATAGGTATGATTAAAACTACCGTAATTTAAAAAAAAACATAAAGTGAGGTGCCCGTGGCCCCATCTTGAATGAGATGGGTGACCAGCCCGACCGAAATTTAGTGATGTGTATTTCGCGGGCATCTCCGTGCTTCAGAAGGCACGTTAAGCCGTTGGTCCCGGTTGACGTCGCTAGATGTCTTGGCTTGATAACATCTGACATTAAGCTTGCTCACTTACCGCTTACACCCCTCCAACAATCCGCACTAAGCCCGCGTGTTGTAGTTTGGCTTGTTCCACCTCATAGTTGAGGTGAGGCCTGTGCCCAGCAGTGGGGCGGATATAGACCGTTTAAGTATTTAAAAAAAGTGAGTGGAATTTCCCAAAACAGTAGCTTGAAAGTGCTTCTAAGCGAGATCTCAATCATCACAAAGTTTTGCGAACCTTTGAAACACTTAATTAACATTTCATGTTTTCACGATTCAAAATCTCACCAGATCGAAATAAACTTTTCAAGAGGTTGTTTTGTACTCACGAACCGCCAGATGTAAAATGATGATAGGGTCGCAGGTGGAAGCCAGTTTTCATTATTTATAATTAAAGAACCCATCAATTCATATTTTAAATTACCTATCACGAAATAAATTATTCTCTAGTAATAGAATTCCTTAACTGCCGCACTCAGAGACGTCAATTAACGTTAATGGTTCATTAGAGTCAAAATTTCATTTTTCAAAAGAGACTTTATAACAAATAGAATAAAGAATAAAGAATTAAGAATGTAGAATTTTGACTCTAATGAACCATTAACGTTAATTGACGTCTCTGAGTGCGGCGGTAAGACTCGTAGAAAAGTCTTTATTTAATACTAAAAACAACCCTTAAAAAAGGTTTGTGGATCGTTCAAGGTGCGACTCGATCCGAAAGTTCGTGTTCGACCGATCGCTCACTGTTTCAAATACGCTTCACGTCTGTGTTCATAAATATTGCTATCTTTGCTCCTATTTTCGCTATAAAAAAGTTATTTGAAAGTATAAATCAAATGGAAACAAAGCGCAACTTTTTGCGGGCCCTTCGGGAGGCCATCGATCACTCCGACAGGCGGATGGAAATGAGGAATTGTATCATTCGATCAACTCTAACATCAATTTGCTCGGGATTTGTTTAGCGTCTGGAGCTAGGTGATATTGTGCTATTGATTGTGGTTTAATGAACCTGTTTATACAGCTCTATCAATAAACCTTAAATGACTGCTATTTTTGAGTTTTGTCTTAGGGGTTTTTACGGTTCCTGCGGCCCCGAGTGTGCTCTATTGCTTTTACATACATACTAGGTACAGTCGGCCAAAAAAGTGGTCTACCACCCTACGGCTGAGATTCGTTTGAACGTCATGTAACAACAAGGTCAATTTTCCCTGGCAATAAGTTTGTGTCAGTGACTATTGCTCTCTTTGTCATTTAAGATAAAACGTCATGCCAAGTGTCAAGTTTGAATTATCGTAACAGATTGATATTAGAGTTTCACTGACGGAAATACTTGACAGTAGAATTGTCAGAGAGACTTTCTTTTTTAGTAGTAATAAGTTTCTCTTAAAAAAGATCGACATGGTTTTAGTTGAGCAAAATAGATTATCGCATTTAATGGGGTTATACTAAGTCACCCAAATTTGACGTCAAATGTCAGGCATCTCATTTGACAGACAAAACGTCATAACATAATTGTGCATGTGTTAAACTCTGTTAGAAAAGTCAACCTTAGCAATCGCTACATCTCGCAAAAACTTTTGTCAAAAGTGGTAGACCACTTTCTTGGCTGACTGTACAGCTATTATTGTATCGTCATTTAATTACATACTCGTACATATGCGAATTTTATCGATAATAGGCGTTGTGTATTTTTTTAGTGTGTCGCTTGAACACATACGGCAATATTTTATGGTATTAGCCATTGATTTCGAAAATAAAAATATGTAATTTAATAATACACAATATATCAAAACAAATGGGATATGTCTCGTTTCTGTCGGGCCTATGTTTTTTTTTTGTATGGGGCGTGACCGTTAAGCCTGAATAAACCATAATGTTATTATCAAAGTGCGTTAAGCAGACCCAGTCAATCCTGCGTGTCTATTCGCCAAACGACGTTGACACTAAATTAATGTGCGAGCGCCCGCGTGCGCCGAGGCCGTCATCAGTGATCGCGAGATTAAAACGGGTCACTGACGGACGGTATTTTGCTACTAAAACAATTTATAATATAGAATTTTTATATTATGTTATAGGCTACTTTAAAAATGCTTTAACTCAAAATTTTGTTCCAATATGTTGGTTCAAACAATCAGTTATTATTTTCAGCAGGTATCTGTTCAGTATCAAGAATTATGATTTTAGCATTTGGCACAGTCTAAAAGGTATTGACGGTCGGAAAAATGTATGTAGCGTTTTTTGACTAAAATCTAAAACAAGTAAAACACCATTTCAATTACTCGTATAAATGTAGTGGTGTGGTTCTCTTAATTATTTCAGACAGATTTGACCACTACGTTTTTAACTGACTTGCAGACTTTGCGGTGATATTAAGTGGAGAGTATAAGCTACCAAAAATTGAATCTTCAACAAAAACGTTCTCCCGAATAAAACGTCTACAAAGGTTTCAGTAATTCGCTTATTCGGCAAAGGCAATAGTTAGTTAGACCGACGTGTGCGAGCCCGCCCCAGCTGTGTCAGCCCTGGGAGGCTGTGGGCGCCGTTCATTACCTCGAGGACGCCTGAAAGGTATGGCTCCTTCAGACCTTCTTTGCTCGACGTCCTTTAATCGCACGATTTTATCAAAATTTGGCTGTTTTATACTTATTTATAAAGTTTTAACACGCGATCAAATTACTTCATCTCGCCGTGAATCACTATGACATATTTTTAACGATTGCCAGACATGGACATCTTAATTCTATTAGACATACCGCCGCACTCAGAGACGTCAATTAACGTTACTGGTTCATTAGAGTTAAAATTCCATTTTTGAAAAGAGACTTCATTACAAATTGAATAAAGAGCTTTTAAGAATGTAAAATTTTGACTCTAATGAACCATTAACGTTAATTGACGTCTCTGAGTGCGGCGGTTAACATTCAATAGCTCACGATTAGATCAGGATTCAGGCTTCCTGACTAATCAACAGAAACACAATTCTGCCTGGGAAGCATGACATGGTTCCTCGTAAGGTATTTTGCATCTAAGCGAGCTGTCTTATAACAAAGGAGAAATCTGTCGAGGAATAGCTTTTTTTTTTATAACCCAGAATATACTTAAAAAATGTTTGGATCTGGCAATAGTTTCATAGTGAGTAAGAATATGTGACACATTTTGCAATAAACGCACCGTGCTAGGATATTTTGCTTCGTCACCAACGCGTTGCGCTTCTTCAAAATTCGTAACATGCCTACGTCGATAATATTACATTAATATTGGTAGAAATTGCGATACTTTCAATCTTGATAACAGGAAAACTGATGAAATTGATTCTGGTACCTCGTCAGGATCGCGATGCGGGGATTATTAAATGGGGACTTTAACGTTGAACGATTGCCGGTGTGTTTGTTTATGCTCATTCTGATGGCCCTTGCAAAGATTAATGAACAATTGTATCCGTTCGATTGATTGGTCTCAATAGTCAACACGAAGATAGCAAAAATGTGAGTAAGTATGTTGAAAACTCCCTCCAACTTTCCAGCTGCGTTGGACTCTCTGGAAATTCATTTATTTAAGGTACAGCATCAGAACACAAATTGAAACATACAATTAAAAGAGTTTAACAAAGGTTGAATTAGATCAGTTAAAGCTGCAACAACACTACAAGGCTTTGAATGGTTCAATGTTGATATTTCAGTTCCAATCAAGAACTGTTTCCATAATTCAAATAAGCTCCCTGAACAGATGTCCACAATATTATAATAACGAGAAAAGACGCACTATGCATTTCACATGTAAGACGTTCCGCTTCGGCGTTCTGCTATCACGGTCATCTTCCGTAAGTAGTGACAGGCTTAACTCTTACCTGTGTTTCCTAATAATTGCAATTGAGGACTTCTAAACCAGCATGCTCCGCCGTTATCGTCCACCGGGGACATTGCACTGGTGATTGAAATAAAAAAAAACTAAAAATGATCATTCAAGATCAGATTGTGACCTCCTTCAGCGCATAAGATAAAAAAAGATTAGCCATATCGGTATCTTTCCTCCTGTCTCGTTGTCACGTCGCTTCGGCAGCCCTGGCTCGTAAGCGCCGTTAATTATGCTAAGAACGCGCGGAGGTGTGGCTCACTGGCTCCTTCGTGCCCTTCTTTACTTCGCCCTTTTAATCCTATCACGCACCCTATCGAGTGCTGGATTACTTTTCCATTACATGAAAGGAACTCGAGTGTTCCTAAGGCTGGAGGAGTCGGCAGATATTTTCACATCAAAAGACTTTTGTCAGGTGTCGGAAAAACTTAAATAAAATCTTTGACCCAGTTCGAGTGCGGGGCAGTTCTTAGTTATTTGGTAGAAAGAAATTGTGACGTAGATAAACATCACCACACACTGACGATAAAGCAAAGATTATTGCATAAGAAAGTAAAACGTACAACTATACAGAGCTTTTTTGGTAAAGTAAAGGTTGATAACTGCTTATAGGTACTAGAGTTTTGTACAGCCTTTCAAATAGTTATTCAACCCAAACAACATAATCTACATAATCTTTATTACGATCGGTATCTAAAATGTAACTGAATATTTACACGAAGCGAAATTAATGAACCCGTAACACGCGTCGGGGATTATCGCCCAATCTGCGCTCGCAGGCGCCGCGCTATCGTCGGACGCAAAACGCATTGTTTGGAATCGATGACCCAGTTGTGGCCCAATCCTGAGTTCCACGGCTCGGCAATTAAAGTAGCGTGCTACTTGCTGGAACGCACTATGGAAAGCATTTGCCTTGGATAAAAGTTCAATTGACTCTGAGTACCATTATGAAGGTATTACCCCCGAATTCGCAAACGTAACTCGAGGTTGAGCATTCCTCAGAAGTATTGCTGTCCCTTTCAGTTCTATTGACATTTTACGGGACAGTATGAGCGTGAGTGCGTGCTAACCGTTGATTGACGTTTGTGAATTCGGAGGTTAGGCATGCATCCCTTTGCTCCAAGGAAACCGTCTAAGAATACGTTAGGAATATACGAGTACCAATGCCCGAAGGCAATGAACTATTCGATTTCATGTTCAAAAATAACGAACCTTTTGCGGCTGTTCAGTTTTGTTAGAGTGCTAGTTACAAACTTCATAATCTAGACAGATCGCAGTGTTCAATCATCGCAAAAAACCGAGTACCTTCAGCTTTTAGATTTGTTTTGTTCAGCGTCCAGCTGCCTTATCCATCTTCAAAAAAATAACAAAACACTGCACAAACATCATCATTCATCATGCTGATTCTAAAACAACGACGTTCGTTTGTAATGGTTTGGGTTGCAGTGCATTGCTCGATCTGTTACATACATTTATGAGAAATACACAGTCATGTCATCTCAAACACCACGATAACGCAATTTCTTTACTATTTTACACAAAATAACAGCACTTATTTACATAATGGTTCAACAACTTTTCAAATAAACTGAGTCTTTGGCCAGAAACATCCCATAATCATATTCCGGTCATAGCGTGTCTTAAGCCTAGTTTGCCGCTGATTTCTTAGAAAGGCTTCTGTATAGATTACACTCTATTGACGTGGACAGCACAAATCGGTGTCCAAATTGACGAGAAATACTCCAGAATGGGTCGAATGAGAGAGCAATAGAGTGAACATAGGTGGAAGGCGTATGAATGGCCTACATACGCCTATGCATAGACATGTACCGGCAATCACAAAACTCTGTGCAATCGTCTGTGACGTCACAACCCGGATTAGTTTCTTCATGTAACACAGGATCATCTTTGTAATCAGCCGTCGGTCGGATTGATGGACGAGCGCCTGCCAACGTCACAGAATAATGGGAATGTAATTCGGGAACAATAAAAGATTGATTCATTAATTTTGGCCGACATTTATTAAAAAGGGGTTTGAGGGATGGAGCGCGTGATCGATGGCTGCCGTTAGACATTGACGCAGGTAACTGACAGCGTTTAAATAAGATTCAATTTGAAGTAAATTACATTTCTTTTAAAGGTGATCGTCAGATTGCCTTGAACATGAATGGATTAGTCTCGAGAGTAAGTAATTATTTCTACAGACATAGCTTCTGGAAAAGCTCATAAGTATTAGAAGTAAAGTATTTTAGTAACTTAACTCCTTCAATCAGTTTCCAGGCTTCAAATAGCGTAGGTGTCATTCAACTTATGAAGACATTTATTTTGAAACTAGCGGCCGCCCGCGACTTCGTCCACGTGGACTTAGGATAAAAAAAGTGATATATCTTTATAAATTGTAGTCTTTGTGTTATTCAGGTGCATAAGCTATATTATTGTAAAGCTTCATTAAAACCCGTCCAGTAGTTTTTAAGTGAAAGAGCAACACGGCACATCCACACATACAAACTTTTGCATTTATAATATTAGTAAGATGAGAGTGTATTACACAAACCAAGGAGGCTTGCTTATCATTGCTAGAGATGTATTCATTTAGTAGAGAAAACACTTCAATTCTATTAATTAATATTAGAAAAAAAAACTGGGATAGGTTAAGGTGGTCAAAAGAGAAGAAAACTATCTAATGTTTGTTACTATTTGTGTGTAAATGTTATTGTTATCTATTGTTAGTCACAATTTGTCATTCTTAAAAGTTCTTTATTCAATTTGTTTTAAAGTCTCTTTTCAAAAATGGAATTTGGAATCTAATGAACCATTAACGTTAATTGACGTCTCTGATTGCGGCGGTTAGTGTCCTAAAATTTAATTTCTTTCTTTCTTTGTTTCTAATGTCAAGAATCGAAAGCACTAAAGACTTAGGTGAAGAGACACGTCGAGAAGAAAAGTAACTAGCTGCCCATGATCTAGCGAAGTGCCTTTGTAAACGACTTCATTATACTGATCCAATCAGTCATTTAATGAGCATCTCGGGATACACTCTCGTCCGATAGCCATTCTTCCGTAAACAGGCGGCCGTTAAGATCGCCACAACTCCCGGGGTACACATTAAACCGTTGATTGGCGGAATAAGCAATTACAATGTTTTCCTTATTGGGGGGAAACTAACACCTCTTTTGGAAGAGGCAAATGGCTAGCCATTAATTATGGCAAGCAAACCAGGAAACTAGACGACTAATGCGGAAAAAATAAATTAAATGGCAAATGAGTAAACATTAAAGTTTGTTAACTGATAAAAGCTCACCAACTTTAACTGGTCTAGCATTAAAAGCCATTAGTGGTCAAGGGCGAGTCATTGTTATCACCAGACTGATGTTTTCAGCTAGATTTGAACACGGGACTTCAAGCCAGAGAGCCTAAACCCTCTTATTAATAAAATTTAAATCAACGCTGCAGATTTGGTTTAGCAATTTATGTGGCCTGTCACTTACTCGCAAATGTCGACAGTGAGAATCATCATCATCATCATCATACGACAGTAGACGTCGTATGATGATGATGCCTATGTTCACCAGTATACGTCTGATCTGGAAATCTTACCAGATCAGCCAGTTCACAGACAATGACAATGAGGGAGAGTAAACGTTACAATAGTTAAAACTATATTGAAGGTCTGTTTAATTTTTGAGAATACCTAAAGAGGTTTGTTACCAACTCATATCGAGCCATACCAAGTAACTAGTGCAGCTAATTCCCTTAATATTGTGGAGGTGCTTAAGCGGCATATTTTCGCAACGTTCCGCCTTGTGTTCCACTTGAGTGGTTTCGGAAAGTGTTACATAATTGGCAGTCTGTATAGAGTGCATCGACGGCGCACCTGCTTCCAGTAACGGCTGCGTTACATATTGTAGAAGGTATATTATACTCTACTAATTTATGCCACAACTTAAACTAGTCTAACTTAACCTAAAACGGCACAATTTGGAGGTGTAATTACGCCTAAAAATCACTGTAAATATTTATTATCTTAGTGTTTACATCTGATGCCTATCATCAGAATACTAAGAAGAGAGTGACAGGCTTTTGCAATCCTGCTCTGAACCTGTACCTTGTTCGAGTTTGCACTTATAAGATTTTATTTTGTTGTGTTCTCGGATTCAACGTAACTCACTTGAGGGGAAGGTGTCTTGAATGTCCATACTTAACAAATGCCCTTCTACAGCACGTTTGAAAAATCCAGGATTATAACACTTGTGCTGGAAGAAATGGCACAGAAATAGATCAATGGATGTCGACTTAGTCCAGCAGGACGAATGGAACACACGAGGGTAGGAACGGAGAGGATAGATTCAACTGGAACAACCCGTCACAGCATTCCCGATTGTTCAGGCGATAGACAACAGCTAACCTGGCAATATCCCCACGCAGTTTGAGAGGCCCGTAGGCGTTAGTTTTATTTTTTAATACCATCACATGATTGTACATTATCGTTGTGCGTTGATAATTTTTTCATAAAATCAATTCACATGACTAAAGAGTGTTCACTGATAAAACAAGTACTATAACATCAACTTACCA
Source organism: Udea ferrugalis (assembly GCA_950022985.1). Classification (NCBI taxonomy): domain Eukaryota; kingdom Metazoa; phylum Arthropoda; class Insecta; order Lepidoptera; family Crambidae; genus Udea; species Udea ferrugalis. Next base: position 277,396 of record OX465522.1, read on the forward strand.
TACAACAACAAGGATACAACTAAAACTACCAACTTATTTGATACAAAAAAGTCCCTTCACAAATACGTGAAAGTAACGTAAAGGCAAAAATTCTTCACGAAATATAATAACAATTGGAAGTCTTTATTGCATCGTCAACAAGGCGGTTATGCAAAGCCGTTGCAGAAAAGATCTCGTTAAAATAGTCCCGTGGCTTCCTAGAAAATAGCGCTTTTTTTCTTTCTCATTCGCGACAAATTGAATACACCTGCCAAGAGATAACTGGGTGGAGTTATTTTCTATTACGCCGCTTGCAAAATGTATTTGGGTTAGTGTGGCGTCGCCCGCGCCGCGATCTGTGTTGCCACTCAAAATATTACCAATTTTCTTAATCTTCTTACTTTTTATCATTTATTAAAGACTTTCTTCAGCACAAGCTTCTGAAGTAAATTTGATTAGGCATTGGTTTAAAAACCCTGCGACTAAAAACTTTTCGAAACTTGCTTTACGACACTCATCATCATCAGCAGCCACATGATATCCACTGCTGAACATAGGCCTCCCCATAGATTTCCAGAGCGGCCGGTTGTAGGCGGCCTGCATCCACCGAAACCCTGCGACCTTTATGAGGTCATCCGTCCACCTTGCTGGTGGGCGTCCCACGCTGCGCTTGGCCTCGAGGACTTTCCGGCCCCAACGGCCATCAGCCACTTCAACCTGCTTACACTTCCATTTCCTCATTTCTGATTCGATCTCGTAGGGTAACACCAAGCCTATCCCTCTCCATAGCCCGTTGGGTGGCCTTGAGCCTTCTTATGAGGTATTAACAACATTAAGAAGTAAATATAGCAAATGGAATTTATTTACAAGATAGTGATCCTTTTATCTTTGCTTTTACTGCTTCCTATATTTTTCTTTTATTAAAGCCTTAATCAGAAGTCTGTGCTCAATTTTAGGCTTCCATTTAAACGCCGGAACATAAGCAGGAGTGCTTGTCCGATGTATGCCACTGCAGGCAGGACTAGTAACTGTCCAGTAGTAATAATAGCTAAGCCACGTACAGATCTTATTTAGATCTTATTCCACGTACACACATTAAGTAAACAATTAGCAGAAATATTGAATTTTAGGTTCTATCACACATATATCCTTACAGTCTGCGATAGGTACAGTCAACCAAGTAAGTGGTCACTTTTGACAAAAAATTCTAGGAAATGTAACAATCGCTAAGGTTGACTTTTCTAATAGAGTTTAACACATGCACAATTATGTTATGACGTTTTGTCTGCTGAGATCCCTGACATTTGACGTCATGGGGTGACTTAGTTCAACCTCATTAGATGCGTATATAAGCCTTTTCGACAGTTGGACAGTTGACAGGATAATCTATTTTGCTTAACTTAATCCATGTCGACCTTTTTGAAGAGAAACTTATTATCTACTACTGAAAAAGAAAGTCTCACTGACAATTCTACTGTCAAGTATTTCCTTCAATGAAATATTAGTATCAATCTGTTACGATAATTCAAATTTGACACTTGGCATGACGTTATATCATAAATGACAAAGAGAGCAAATAGTCAGTGTCACCAACTTATTGCCAGGGAAAATAGACCTTGTTGTTTCATGACGTTCAAACGAATCTCAACCGTAGGGTGATAGACCACATTTTTGGCTGACTGTACGAGAGCGCTGAAAGTGTTCTGACAGCGCCCTGTACGATGTATTCCCTTGAGTAGTGGCCCTATCTCTAAAAGTGGACAGTTTTAGCACAAAGTTGGGAGCAGTACCTAATGTAACAAAGGAGCTGTCAACCCTGGGCAGCGGCCGAGTGCGCCGGCCAACGCCGGCCACCGCCGCCGGCCTGCGCTCGGCAAAACGTTGACACAATAAAATGCAATTTTCCACTCACTCCCGGCCTGAAGCGCGCGCCGCAAAATCTCGGGTGACCACGCTGTAATTTTCGAATTCATTCGTGTAAAAAGTAGGGAAAATGAATTCCTTTGAAAACAAATATGCTGGCCGAGTGGTAGGGAAATTAAAAGGGCTGAGGACTATTTCGGAGCCACGCAGAATAGAATCAAAAACATGGTATTTAAAAATAAGGTTGGATTAGATAATTGATTATTATATAAGTATACAGCCAGTGTCGTGGCCCAGTGGGTAAACACTCTAGCTTAAACTCAGAGCAACCAGGATAATTGCGCTAGTCACCCCCCTTCTCATGTTAGGTTCACTTTTCTCGGGGACATGGACGCTTCTGAATGTTCCGTTCACCATGATGGCACCACTCAGTAACTATGACGACCCGGTTTGGAATATGGCCGTGAACGTGAGTTATATTATAAAAATACAGTTTCATTAACAGTGGAGTGTATTTAAATGAGAGTACAGTATGGTGATAGTTCTCTTTTTCATAGTGCTTTCTCTCTCTAGGAATAATTTGCTTATTTTCATGTTTACTTGTTTTACTTTACACCGTTGGCTCAGTGTCTCTTAATGACAACAATCAACTATTTGCAAGCACTATATGAAATTCGTTGTGATGAGTTGTTTTCTCAGGACTTCACTAGGCAATTACCTGTAACTGTTGTTGCTAAACACCATATTGAAAGTATTTATGTTACTTAGATCATTCGTATATCAGGCTTTTGCTCTGGCTGCTCTCTTTGAATCTGTCACCAAGGCAACCATAGCGTAGTAAATTACTGAATATAGTTAATGAAAACTGATGACTATTATGGGGGCGTAAGGGGGCTCGACCAAGATCTTGAGAGCCCCAAGCCAACCTCACCTACGCGCGGTGCGTCCTGTTGGATAACGGACGGGGCTCTGGCGACCGACCGATGGCGGGATAACCATCTTCGTATAGCGTCCCCAAATGCCAGGCCGCGACGGGCAGCAGCGCCGCGGTGCGAAGGGGGCGTTTTCTGCGCTCGCCAACCCGCCTGCCAAGCGTGGCGAGTACCGGCACATCCCCCCGTATGATAGTCGCAAGAAAGCCCAGGCCCCTAGTCTCCGGCAGCCCCGCTATTCCTGGCCCTGGTAGCAGCCATGGTCACGGCGGGGCGGGGGGTGCTAAGAATCCCCGGAGTGGATCGTGCTACCACCCCCACCGACAACTGGCCCTGGTGACACACAATGTCCGCACATTGAGGACCGAAGAGAGGATTTTAGAGCTGGAAGAAGAGATCAGTGGGTTACGCTGGGACATCATGGGTCTATCTGAAGTCCGTAGAGAGGGCGAGGACTCGATAACCCTGAAGTCTGGTAACCTGCTGTACTACCGGGAAGGCGACCAAAAGTCCCAAGGTGGTGTTGGGTTTCTCGTCCACAAGTCCCTCGTCAACAACATTGAGACCATCGGGAGTGTGTCGAGCAGGGTGGTATTCCTTATACTCAGAATATCCAAAAGATATTCGCTGAAGGTCATACAGGTTTACGCGCCGACCTCGACACACCCAGATGAGGAGGTAGAGGCTATGTATGAAGACATCAGTGCAGCCATGCATGCCTCGAAGACCCATTTCAGTGTTGTTATGGGGGATTTCAACGCAAAGCTGGGCAGGAGAGGCGATTGTGAGCTGAAGGTGGGGCAATTTGGATATGGGCGGCGGAACCCCCGGGGCCAGAGGCTGGCCGAATTTCTGGAGAAAGAGGGACTCTTCGCGATGAACTCCTTTTTCCAGAAGCCGCCTCACCGGAAATGGCAGGTCCAGGTTGAGTCCCGATGGTTCCACGAGAAACGAGATTGACTTCATCATGACGACAAAGAGGCGCATATTCAATGATGTCTCAGTGATCAGCAGGGTGAAAACCGGTAGCGATCACCGAATGGTAAGAGGCACATTGAATCTGAACGTCAAACTGGAAAGAACGCGTCTGATGAAGTCTACGCTCCGACCTACTCGCGCCCATATCGAAAACCCCGAGAGCTTTCAACTCGAGTTGGCCAATCGCTTCTCATGTCTGGATGATTGCGTTTCAGTGGACGAGATAAATAACGGATTTGTAGAAGCTGTCCATGCGGTCGGATCTAGGTTTTTCAAGCCTGGTCGACGGAATAAACCGCAGAAACTTTCGACCCACACCCTCGACCTCATGGCAGAACGTCGGTCGCTGACACTGCAGTCCTCTGATGATGCTGTTCACTATCGCCTGCTTAATAGACGCATTTGGAAGTCCTTGCGACACGACATTCGTGTCTTTAACACAAACCGTGTTAAAGAGACAATCGAGCGGAACAAAGGTTCCAAAGTGTTCGCAAGAGACAAGTCTATTGGGCAGAGTCGGTTGACAAAGCTGAAGACGGAGGATGGCGGTGTGGCGTCGACGGAGGAAGCGGTGTTGAGGGAGGTTGAAAGATTCTACGGGCAGCTCTATACCTCTGTCGCCAAATCCGTTAATAGCACGGCCAAAGATCCCAGAGCTAAGCTAACCCGGCACTACACTGAGGACATCCCGGACATCAGCCTGTACGAGATTAGGATGGCTCTCAAACAGCTCAAGAACAACAAGGCACCGGGCGACGATGGAATTACTGCTGAGCTTCTGAAGGCAGGTGGAAAGCCGGCTCTTAAAGTCCTTCAGCGGCTATTTAATTCCGTGTTGTTCGAGGGCACAACGCCTGAGGCATGGAGCAGAGGTGAGGTGGTGCTGTTCTTCAAAAAAGGAGACAACACCTTGTTGAAGAACTATAGACCCATCTCGCTTCTGAGCCATGTCTACAAGCTGTTTTCGAGGGTCATCACGAACCGTCTCGCGCGCAGGTTCGATGACTTCCAGCCTCCCGAACAAGCCGGATTCCGAAAAGGCTTTAGTACTATAGACCACATCCATACGCTGCGGCAGATTGTACAGAAGAGCGAGGAGTACAATCTGCCACTAAGCAGAGTGGACTATGAAAAAGCCTTCGATTCGATCGAGACTTGGGCGGTGCTGCAGTCTCTCCAGCGATGCCACATTGACTATCGGTACATCGAAGTGCTGAAGTGCTTATATGCGAACGCCACCATGTCAGTCCGAGTACAGGAGCAGAGCACGAGGGCGATTCCTTTGCAAAGGGGCGTAAGACAGGGAGACGTCATTTCTCCGAAACTGTTTACGGCCGCATTGGAAGACGCCTTCAAGCTCCTGGAATGGCAAGGACTCGGCATCAACATAAATGGCGAGTATATGACTCACCTTCGGTTTGCCGACGACATAGTGGTCATGGCAGAATCGCTGGAAGAGCTCGGCAGCATGCTCGAGGACCTCAATCGAGTCTCTCAACAAGTGGGCCTAAAAATGAACATGGACAAGACGAAGGTCATGTCTAACGCCCGTGTTACGCCCACTCCAGTATCTGTTGGAGGCTCGATTCTCGAAGTTGTCGACGAGTATGTGTACTTAGGACAAGTGGTCCAAGTAGGTAGGTCCAACTTCGAGAAAGAGGTAAATCGTCGAATCCAACTCGGCTGGGCAGCGTTCGGGAAACTGCGTAACGTCTTCTCTTCCGACATACCTCAGTGCCTCAAGACAAAGGTCTACAACCAGTGTGTGTTACCAGTGATGACATATGGATCTGAGACATGGTCACTCACTATGGGCCTCATAAGAAGGCTCAAGGTCACCCAACGGGCTATGGAGAGGGCTATGCTTGGTGTTTCCCTACGAGATCGAATCAGAAATGAGGAGATCCGTAGGAGAACGAAGGTCGCCGACGTAGCCCAGCGTGTTAGCAGGTTGAAGTGGCAGTGGGCGGGGCACATAGCTCGAAGGACTGATGGCCGTTGGGGCCGGAAAGTCCTCGAGTGGAGACCATTCGAGGCCAAGCGCAGCGTGGGACGCCCGCCCGCAAGGTGGACGGATGACCTCATAAAGGTCGCAGGGTCTCGGTGGATGCAGGCCGCCTCCAACCGGCAGCTCTGGAAATTTATGGGGGAGGCCTATGTTCAGCAGTGGACATCATGTGGCTGCTGATGATGATGATGATGATGACTATTATTCCTATCCGTAGTTCCCCCAACTCTTGGAGGCACAAGAGCTTACGGTATCACTCGCATACCTAGCTCGTCGCTATCATTATATTAAACGCTCGTGAAATATCGCCGGAGCACCGCAGCGCCCCAATAACCGGGAAAAAATATCCCGCTGGCGCGATATGATATCGCCACCACCAAATATTAAACAGATTATGTAATATTGCCAGGAATTTGGAAACACATGGCTCATGAGGCTTTAGGAGACAGAAAAAAGGTACAAGTTTAATTACATGCATAGTCTGTCAATAATATTAGTAGACCAAATACGAACGGTGAATGATTTTTTTAAATCCATTTTATTATTATTTTAGCAAAATCTTTAATAAAAATACGAAAACCAGAAAAAGACATTCGGTCTTGGTTTCAGGTGGGAATCGAACCCGCGTCTTCCGCTAACCAGGCGACCCTTTCACAGGCCGGTTGAATCTTTCTGATATATTTACCCTATGAGCCGGGGTGATTATATGTCTTTTTCTGGTTTTCGAGTCTTTATTTAATTCTCTTCGCAAATAAATAAAAGTGACAAGATATGTTTTTGTTTGTGCAACATTGGTTTTCTGCAGCACTGCAGGAAAGCATTTCTTTAAAAGCGAACTTTTGTACAAAAAGTTCGCTTTTAAAGAAATGCTTTCTACATCGTCAAGTTACATTTAAACAGTTTTGTGAAAAATAGAAAATCGTTTTCCAAATTATCTCCTAACTTAAAGTCCATTAGTTTTTGCGCCACATTCCCGTAGCTAGATGAGGTCCATCGCTCACCCGTCCCCCCAACCCCGGGATGGATGGAAACCCCGTTCGCCTCAGTGACACACGCGAACCGATGTCGCAAAAAACTACCTGATACCATTTCTATAGCCAGAAAATCGATAGTTCCTCTTTCAAACACTGTAACACCTTTTTCAGACATGATAAACGACTAATATAAGCGGTTTATTATTCTGCTTCCCGTTTGGGCCAACAGTGGGATGTAGTGATTTAATAAAGAGTTTCTTTCTTGGTTAGTAAAAACGTGATACCCTCCTTAACATTCGATAGCTTAATAAGAGAGCATGTAAAGTAGCTCTAACAAATTCTTGAAGCTTAAAACGTGTGACACGAGCAACACGCCACAAAACGCCGCCGCGCCGCCATCCTGAAGTTTTCATACATTTTGTATGGTCTCACCGTACGCTGTTGTCACTGTCGCCGGTAGCCGCCACACGCTACCAACTATAAGCATATGCCGGAAGCGCCGTTTTGTGTCGGTGGTTTGTTAGTCAACCTCGTCTTCACGCGGTGCGTCCGGTATTCTAAGATGAGTTTCAGATGACAGACCGATGGCGGAATTACAGCTTTCGTCGCACAGGCCACGGGATGTAGACTTCTGACAATTATTAGTGATTACAAGTCGTTTTGTTAAGAAAGTTGTTGCCATGAATTAGTCCATATTTTCCAGGACGTTTGACATAATACGTTTAATACGTTATTTTTATTCACTCATAATCATCAACAACCACAAGACGCGACGTCCACAACTGACCATAGGCGTGAATAGATTCCCAAGGCAAATTAGTAGGCTTCCTGCATCTACCAAAGCCTGCGATCTTTATGATGTTATCCGTCCACTTTGTAGATGGGAGTCTACCGCTGTTCTTGGCTTTTAATATTCACTGACCAACATCTGTCTTAATAAACTGGAAAAAAGGATTTCATTAATCCACAATTACTTTACTTTAGTTCAGTAAAATATAGTGTAAGCGAACTATTCCATTTAAGTATATGCCATTGCAACCGTGTGGATTTTCATGTGGCTTACTACCCACTAATAGCGCGTAACTTTCTTAACCAGAGCCTCGTGCTAGTGTTTGTTTCTGCAATTACGCTTTGCGACCGCTAGACTAATTTGCATCAGTAGGGGGCGAGAGGGGGGCAAGCCTCCGGTGCAGTCTTTGTTCCCTTCAGCTCGCCGGTATTGGGCTATGTCCCAAATATGGTGGGAACACCACAAAAGGCTCATTGGTGCATTCGCTATTAGCGTCGGGATAATGTTTCTTTGATATTTTTTTCATTACAAAAAATTGCGCTGGTAAATGTTGGCGTTTTGTTTTGAGAACATTTACTAACTAGCAATAGTAGTTATTATTGTTCATCTTTTTATTTTTTAACCAGTTCAGATATCCACAATCGAGAGTATTACACAGAGCATTGCAATTGACGTGTACTGTTATCACAAAACAGTTAATAAGCACGGCATTTGACTATAGTCTCATAACGTAAAGAAATATAATTTATTTAGTGACGCTTGGTACAAAAGTGATAATGTGGTCTAAGGTTGTGGTGGTGGCTTTTCTTGAAGAGGCCTACAAGTTTTTTCGCTCTGGAAACACTTCAACGGGAAGCTCATTTCACTCTTTTGCTGTTCATCACGATCAACACGCCGCCCGACGACATGATTGTACAAAGCGCCAAAAACGTATACATTGACATCATGTTGATTAGTCGTCGACGTGGCTTCTGTGGGCTAGTCATCTAAACGAGTGAGGTATAGAATAGCAGTGTAGTAAAATACTTGTATTTCGTAAGACAAATTGGAGCATCTTAGCAGTTTCAGCAAAGGGCGCGAAGGGCGATTGGACTCGGAGGCGCTATCAAGCGCTAATGTGGGTCCGGGCCAATCAGTGCCGACGAGGTGTCCCGGCTAACGACCGGGGACATGGCCGCCGGAGTAGGCGCTCCACGCGTCTGGGTGGCCGGAGTCTGTCCCGCACATCATTGGAAGTGGCATCTGTAGAGAAAGAGACTGGACTGGTTATGTATACTGCTGTAGAGAAGATTGATTAACATTGGAGAGTTCTCAGAAACTAAAAAAGTATGTAAGTAGTAAGTTGAAAAATACGGGTGTTGTGACCCCCTGATTTCGGTGTTTTCTTTCATTTAGTTGGATATTATGCTCTGGGTAAGTCATTGAGACAGTTTGAAATTTAAGTTATTTAGTAATTATGAAGTATATTATTTGTATTTTGTATTGCATATTCTGGTGGAATATGTGATTCTATTTAACTTATCGCATGCCATTATGTGGTACATAATACAAGTAAATGGTTTAAGATGGTACACTCAAGTACGCAGCAGGTGCCTGTTTGATCTCTCTACACTAACGCACGATTTTGCTACTCCTATCTCGATTACATTGTTAAACTACCGGTTTAAAACAATGATAGCCAAAACGTAAACTAGTAGAAAAGCCTCTAAATCAATGACTTGAATGGCTCTTATTGAGCCGGCGGAATCAAGTAGAGCATAATTCCTTTGCATACTCGCTAAAATGATTCATGTAAAACCTATCGGTGTATTTTGCGGCGGTATTCAAATCTTGTATATATATTATGATAATGAGCTACTCTTGTTGCGCATTTTGCTAGTGTGTAATAACTACAAAAAACAATGTTTACTTTTTTTTTATTATTTTTTTAGCATTTTCCATGCAGTATCTTCACTTAAGATCTGAAAACCAGAAAAAGACATTTGGTCATGTTGGCATCAGGCAGGAGTTGCGAAAGATGCGGGTTCGAGACCTGCCTGATGCCAACATGACCAAATGCCTTTTTCTGGTTTTCAGATCTTTAGTAATGTTTACTTGTAATTTTATACCCACTTAATGACGGCAGGTAGGAGAGTACCATGAATAAAAAAACCTTGCGCAGGGCAATCCTGGGTAACTAAGTCGTTTTTGTCTATAGTAAGATTATGTATCTACAAAGTATTTTCAAAAACTTTATCCGTCTATACAACTAAATTTGACTGATAATCTGATAACCCTCCTTAGAGGGTTATCAGATTATCAGTCAAATTTAGTAATGTATGTATGTTAGTTTCGATTAGTAAGATTGATGTCGTTGTGTGAGCGCGTCGACCGATTTTTGATGTTTCTCACGTCTATAAAGTCAAATCGCCAAACTGATTTTATTTGATTGTAATAAATATACCTAACGATCTAAAGTGGTTTAAAGTTTGTTTCCCAAGGAACCCTGTTAAATTTAAAGTGGTCCTAACTTTTAGTCCTTTTTTTTGCCAAATACATATTACACATTAGTATCAAGTATGAAAAGCTATCTAAATGGTACACAATAATAATTACGTAACCTAATAGGGATTTGTTCTCTGAGCATTAATTAGTGCTGTAAAATCGTTTCTCTAATAACCAAGCTTTCGTTACTGCAGTAAACCTAAGTTAAGAAACTTTTATCTACTAAGTCATAACTTATACCTTAGAAACTTTTAGCCCACAAATTGAATAATTCTATGCACATTATGGAAGCATTGTACAAGACAAGAGGTAGTTCTGCTGGCTTGACGAGTTAATTTTAACATGGAGCGTGAACTTTGGTTGGTATAAAATCTTGAATCATCAAAATCACGACGTGTCCTGTGACGATATTTTTGTTACTTCCACCGCCAAATAAAACACTCGAGCTTTGCCAATCGTTCAGAATCTTTTCTAGCTAGGTACTTCATAATAAGGTTCGTAGTATATCTAGAATCTTGAACCCTCGAAAAATCCGACGCAGATAAAATTATAGCGGATAGCGAAAGGAAGCAGCCAACATAAATAATAAAACACCGTTGATCTCAATTGACCCGCCGCGGCAACGAACTGGCGACCCTAGCCCGCATCCGAAGTGGCCTTTTACTTCGATTACATTGGGGCCGCATTTACACATCGATTCCTCTGTGTAACGAGGTTATCCGGACGATTCTGCTGGTTCAGGCGCGGCCTTTACACCGCCCAAACTGAGGCTCCGTTAGACGGATTTAGCTGAGAAAACTAGCTTTCGCGTTTTGCACGACCCGGTAGATTCGATGATTTATTTAGAGGTGTTTGAGTTGGATGAGGTTGTCTTGAATGAATTAATATAATAAACATGAGACAACACGAACATTGCTTGGTCGCAAAGTAGGTTTTTCTTTAGGTTACGCAAACCAAAAACAACGAAGCCGAAGGTATCAAATATCCACACCCAACATATTAAGCTAGTCCTAGAATCGAACCCGTGATTCTGTTGTCTCAACCACTTACAGGATCGTTGTATACAAAGTTATAAACTCACCCATTTTTAAAATGTTTTTTACTATTGCCCAAAAATATTGGGTGTGCAACGTAAACTTACTTAGACACCGAGTTCGGAGCCCGCGGCGTGCGACAAGCCCGAGGAAGGCGTGACGCAAAGACGCAATAAATCCAAGCGGGACAGGCCAATATTTCGCCAGTACCTGCACCATATTACACCCCTCGGCCTCCACCGCCCACCCCGGCCCTGTACTGTAGGGCACAATTTTTGTTTGATCCTCAATTTGAATGTAGATGGAACGCCGTCAAGCGTAATTTTCATTTAGATGACGGGCGGGTAGTGATTGGGGCTTGACCGCGCCGGGATTCGCAGAGATCCCTGATCACCGCACCTCATCAATCACGATGGGTAAATGTCAATTTTTGAATTACATTGCTTTCTTGTCTGTAATTGGCAATTTGATTGTCACTGTTTTATTGTATCATCTAAAACTCTAACGTATCTCTGCTACAATACAAATTAGTAAATGTTTCTAATGTTCATGTCACCACCATCGCAGAGACAGCCAGCTTGCCCCTGACCCCGTTTGGGCTTTAGTCTTAGTCGTAGTACTCTTGACACTGTAGTAGTGAGATAAGCGTATGTTTCTATGTGGGTTTCCGAATTCTTTTTTGATTGTTGTTGAGGACAGCCTATAAGTAATTATAATAGAAACCCAGATGGTTCACCAAGCACTTTACGTTAAAGACAGTAAAAAATAGGTATAAGGAAAATAGACAATAAAATTCAAAAGATGTACAAAAAGGTGCGATGCAGGTCGCTAACAAATTGTCATGTAATTTTTGTTAATTCTTAAAGTAAACACAAGACGTTAGTCTTAGCTATTCTTAAGTTACACAATATTAATATCGTAACTTAATGTCTTTTTCCCAGCAGAGGACATTCGCAAACACTTACTTCACTTAAACATTTTCTAAGACGGTTAGATTACCGGTGATACCGGCGAAGTAGCCGTTAGGGACCGAACGTAAAATATTTTTATGTCTTCAGTTCGATACATCGGAGCGGCGAAGGACAATAAATTCAAAACTCGGGCGTGAAATTTAAAAGCGCTTCGTACGATATTACGTCGCATGCTTCGAGAAAATGGAATAGGATTAAGAGTATCTTAAAACATTTATGTAGGTTGGGGGAATGTAATAACTAGTAACACCTGAACTTCCTATTTTTAAGAGTTTTGGCTTTCTTCTATTGTTTGTTGAATCAAATGCAATTTCGCTGGCAACATTTACTCTATTCAGCACCACAAACTTTTAGAATATACCAATGAAGGATTGAAGAGACAGGTTCACAATGTTGTGAACCTGTCTCTTCAATCCTTCAGTTATTTTGGAAACTGGAGTATTTTGAGAATGTTATGTTATGTTATTTGTTAATTTTGAGAATGTTATTATTCATGAACTCATGCATAACAGTCAATGATTCAGAGTAAAAGGCTCTACCCGCCATAGTCTAACCTAAACGGCTATACTAACATATATAAAACGTAAAAAACTGACTCAATAGTTGGTTGAATAAATGATTTGAATTGAAAAACCTGTAACTAACTCTGTGTGTCCTACATTCAGTGAGAGTGAAACGGCGCACGTAGGACTCAATTATGTCCAGTGAACAAAACAATACTGCGTGACCGGACCGGACGCTCCCCGCGGCCGCTGGGAATGCTACGGACACAATACAATACACTACTGAAGGCTTTTAACCTCGGATTAAGTTGGTCTAGCAACTGTTGTTTAGAAACATACTAGCTTTAAACAAAATTTATACATAAAATAACATAAACGGCTATTTACGTCCCACTACTGGGCACAGGCCTCACCTCAACTGTGGGGTGGAATGAGCCATACTCCAACACGTGGGCTCGGTGCGGATTGTTGCCGATTGATTGAGCAACCTTAATGTCAGATGTTATCAAGTTGCCCTAAGGCCTCTGACTAGGGCGGGACGGGACCAACTGCTTAACGTACCCGTGGTGCAGTTGTAACAGTAATCGGCGACTATCGCTGTTGTAATGCAACACACGCCAGGTCAGAAATGGGATGGGTGACCACCTCGACCGAAATTTAGTGATGTGGGTATCGGGCATTTCCGTTCTTTGAAAACAAAATTCGTCCCTCTTTAAAAATGAATTTTACAGGCATTTCGCGCGTTAGGCAGCTTGTTAAGTTTGCTGTCACTGGTCGGTAGTCAGCCTACTTGGAGGCCTTTCGGTGCTTTGCGAGCCAACGGTAAGACCTATCACTGACCTCTATTCGTCTTTTCAGTAACTCACACGTACTACGAACATATTGACATATTGCTCCTACACCTAATTGTCGAGATGAGGATTGTGAAGTTATATCTATACTCATAATAAATCTGTAGAGAGGCCAATTCTGTACATGAAATATATTGAAAAAATAACTATCAAGGGGTGATTAGGGATCGCTACTGATGCTAAAAATGCAATCAGTAAAATTTTTGTCTGTCTATCTGTCTGTCTGTCTGCTGTATATTCTTTAAAGAAACAAAAACTACTCGATGGATTTTAACGAAATTCGGCACAATTATTCTTCATACTTTTGGGCAGGTTATAGTATACTTTTCATTATGCTCTTCAGTAATATAGCTTATGCATCTGAATAAGACATAGACTACAATTTATAAAGATATATCACTTTTTTTTTTACTCAAGTCCACGCGGACGTAGTCGTGGGAGGCCGCTAGTAAGCGAATATGCCTTCTTGGCATTAAGTCCGCCTTATGTACCATTCAATGTTGTGCAATAAAGAATAAATAAATGAAATATTGACTTATGTTTGTTAGTAACGAATAGCCGTTCAAAATAGCACTCGGTCGAACCCTAGGCACTCGTTAAATATGAAGGCTGTTTAATAAAACAAGAGCTTGTCTTCGGCATAATTACCGCGGTGCGGCGAGAGGGAAACACAACAATTTAACTACAACGTTTAAGTGGTAACATAATTAATGTGCTTTCGTACGGAAACTGGCCAATGTATTGCAATTTTATAATATTTCATCTCATTTTCATGATCAGATATCCATGCATTATCAATTATTACAAATTCGCAATTTCGAATGTTAGGTATTATCAAGTGTCTGAACACCTGTTATCTTAAAAAAGTAATATCACGATAGCATTTGTTTTTTTTGGTTTTAAGTTAAACCTAGTTAATCAAGTTCACCGGTTTATCTGCAATTTAGCACCGCTATCAGCATTTCTGCTTCCCCCAATGGTTGATTGGTAGAGAACGCTTCCTCCATTAATTCTGCCTGTTGTACTGATTTGTGTAAAGAATAAATAAACTTACAATTTTAGATAACAGTTTATACACTAAACACGAGTAGGTAAGTAACTCACAAGTATGTGCCTGCATTCGTTTAATGAAGCCCAGGAAACGCAGCTAACAGCCAATTCGCGCCCACTCAATCAAAATGGATAGCGAAGCCAGACGCGATGCGAAATTAAGTGCGATTGTCAACAGCGAATTACAACGCGATCTAATCGCGCATTATGTCACACGTATAATGAACAGGTTATTAGGTTATCCGTCACAGATCAGCGATCACAGGGCTTACAGTCGCGTGAGTGGGAAAACGTAATTTCAGCGTCAATAATGGTATCCCGACAAACTTCGCTCTGTCAAATGAAAGCTTGACAAAAAATATAATGTACACTCAACGGCACATCAGGCTACCTATTTCCTTTTTTTTATCTTCCTCTTGCCACATAACATTCCTTTGCGATAAAGCCAGAAATGGCGTATATCCTGTCATGCTGGTGACCGTTCATAATGTTACTCTAGCACCGGTGACGAAAGTTCGATTCTACTGAAAGGACCCAGCAAAAGCTCAGAAGTTAGTATTTTTAATAGGACAGCGTTTTACTGTAAAAAATCGGTTAACGAAGAAACTTGAAAGTAAATTTGAGTAAACTAAGTAAATAGTTACTATACTAGGATTTTTAATTGTTGTAGTGTAGTAGTAGTGAAATGACATTTTCAGTGTGGCAGGTTTTCAGTCCCAAATAAATAGTGATGTGGTAAATCGAGTTTTTACAATTAAAAGTTAGTCGACATTACAGCCTGGCAAAAAAGTCGTAGTGACTGACCACGTCTCACTTCCATATGTCATTACTGGCAACACACACTGGTCAGCAAGGGCGTACCCAGGATTTCAGCTAGGGGGGGGCAGCTCATACCTGTTTCGTTTTTCGTAAAGAGAGAAATACGTTTTTAATTCCCACTTGTAAGGAAAATTGACTTCTAGGGAGGGGCAGCTGCCCCCCCCTAGAAGTCTTTTGTCTGGAGACATAGAGGTATTTCGGTAAACTGTATTTAGTAAATAGGTTTTCAGTTTCAAAATGTTTTGTTTCTGTTTTATATTATTTACGGGTAAGAATTTCGTTTAGATATTAACAGGACATACAACTGGAAAAGTTTGGGAGGATACAAAAGTAGAATCTTCCAAACAAGCGTTTTCTAAAGGTTTAACTACAGCCGTGCTATTCCGGCGGTGCACATCGAACATCACTTCACATCTCGGCGCTTCACGCTCACCTCAATCATCAATACGCTTTACTTTGAATTAGTATTTTCTCTTATTTTGTATGTAAATAATTAAAAAATGATTTTTGGCTTAGTTCTTTTCTCTCAATCGACGACCGTCGCGAAGGAATGGAATTTTAAAGTTAACTCGCACAAGCGAAGTGAGTGTCGGCGACCACCGGAATAGCATAGCAGGCCTAAAGGGCCCAACCGGCAAAGGCCGACGCCTTATAATTTCACATATAGGCAGTGATGAAGGTTTTGTAGATTCCGGTTTACTTATTTTTGAATCGAAGAAAAATAGTATGGACTATCATGAAGAGATGAATTCAAAGTGTTTTGAGAAATGGCTTAAAAGCATTTTGCCAAAATTAAAGCCAAATGAGGTGATGGTATTAAATAACGCACCGTACCATTCAAGAAAAGTCGAGCGTATCCCCACTTCAAACTGGTGGAAGGCTGATATTGTTCAGTGGTTAGATAAAAAACAAATTAAATATCAACCTACAATGATAAAGGCTCAATTAATGGAAATAGTAAAATTACAAAAATCAAATTACGAACGCTATGCTGTGGAAGAGTTGGCCGCTGAATACGGTGTCACAATCCTGCGTCTGCCACCTTTTCACTGTGAGCTCAACCCAATAGAGTTAGTTTGGGCTCAAGCAAAGGGAAACGTTGCCAGGAATAATAAAACTTTTAAAATAAAAGAGTTAAAAAAATATTTGAAGAAGGCCTGAAAGAGGTGACGCCTGATAATTGGAGACAGTGCATACACCATGCCATAAAAGTCGAAGACCAAAATGTGTCAACTCGACCACATTATAGACCAATATGTGGATTCCTTCGTTATAATAGGCTAGATGACTATGAGTCATTTTGCACGTTTTTTTATATTAACCAAAAATAATAATTCATATCAAATGTTATTGTGAAACCACAATCGAAATTTGTTTCGAAATGAAGTCACAACAGGCATGCAAACTTGGCTGGGCAAGTCCATTTCAAAAGTGTTACATTTTTGTAAAACAATATTACTATTTTGTAATCCATATTATGATGAAGCAATTATGTTAGGGGACCATTTTCATAAACGCAATATTTAACATAGCTGTAGAACAAATTTCTTACGCGCACCTTACAAAAACGGGTACGTGACGTCACGCTCTCTGTCACGTTTGTATGAAGCGTTTTTGGGCAAGTCCAAAAATGTGCATTTCAAATTGTGATATCTCGGGTTGTATTGATCCTAATGAAGGGATTCTTTTAGGATTGTCTACATAAATGAAAGGTCTTTCGATATTAAACAAAAAAAAATTACAGCCATCTAGCCTATTGTAACTGATTCCGATTCCGATTCTGAATAGGTATACCGATTCAGAATCGGAGTCGGAATCAATAGCAACCGTAACGAATAAAAACATAATATGTAATTACTTGTATTTTCCTGACTTTCAAGTGTTAATTACCCTGAACCTCTTTGAACATTTTTTTCCCAGCTATGGTTATAATTTTTAGTGAGAAGTTTTCATATGGAGGTGGGTCCATATTTCTTAAATCGTATTATTTAAGTCGTTGTGTACCTATTAAATATTTACAATTTAAAAAAGGCTTTGATACCTAATAAAATAAAGCATGACTAAATGTGTAAGTCTAGTGATTGCCGAACGTCACTATTGTAGCGGGTCACCCTTTTTTGTATCAGTCACTGTTGAAGTTGTCATTTTGCTGACTACAATTATTAATCGTACTATAAGTAGAGTTGAGCCTAAATCGTGATCATTTGTTTGTTTTATTTCATTTATAATGCACAAACAAAAACAAAAGGCCTTCGGTTCATAGTAAGTACGTCAAAAAACTTACAAAGAGTATTAGCAGTGACTAATTTAAAAAAAAGAAGGTAAACGTTGTGTGTTCTATTAAACCCTAATACGCTCCCTGCACTGCTGCTATAAATCTCTAAATAATTTGAAAGATTTATTCATTTCAACCACCGAGTATAACATGAATACGTTTAAAGGCATTATTTAATAATTCCTAATGGGCTAATAAATTCAATTCCGCATTACAATGGTTTAATCAGGTCCGGAGCGAGCCCATTGGACGCGTGAATGAGCCGCGTAATCTAGCGCAGGCGACAATCGGACTACTATTGCATTAATTATGCTTGGAGCACACACTCGTACGAATAGCATAGAGGACATATCTTTCTATTTATTTATTTTTTATTTATTTATTTTCTTAGGATAGCTGACAGCTTACAAAAATCAACAATAGCAGCTAAAAGTAAAACTAAAAGCTATTGACAAGCTACCATATATAAAACTTAATTGATTCGTATCTAAATGAAAGAATGCAAAGTAAGCTAGTTGATACAATATTATTGCAATTATTTAGTGGGTGAGTTTAAACAACAATCTTATTATGGTGTTGATGCTATCGTAAAATACATCAATATTTTTCTCGAATAACTTTCGACGGTTCAGTTAATCTGTGAAAATGTTGTATTAAAACAGGTCCAATAATTAGGGAACCTATACATAGTTCTATGTGTAGGAAGCCATCCCCACCCTCAGGTTTTAATTTAAAGGTTTCGTTTACTAAAACCATTCTGTTTTGAAGAAAAAACAATTCTATGAAAACAATTTCTAATATTCACAAAATTTCAACAACCGTACAGAGAGTATATTCAAAGACTAATCAATTTGACGTCATTTTCATTAGGTAAATACGTAATAATCGGAGCATGTGACTCCGGTGAGACAATGGAACGGCAAATATAATTACTGATTGGTACAAGGGAGTTACATCGATACGATCTGATTCACGCTACAGAATCCATTTAATATTCAACCATCTACGATGTATTAATTTACAAATGTTTCACCTTGATGTACTGAAGCGGTAATTTAAGAGCCGAAATAAATTGTGGCGACACCTATCTCGCCACATGCGAACTACAACTGACGTAACCTGAATCGCGCTACCAACATTATTCAAGCGACTAAGTACATATACAGAAACCCGACATCAACCGTCGGGCAGCAGCCCACCAGACAGAACACCCGTCTGGTCGGAGGATCCTCCCTTTTCTATGGTGGATGAGGAATATAACACCCTGTTCCTCATATCTCCATAAAATTAAAGTTAATTAAAATTATTATTATTAAAATAGAATACAAAATAGGCTACAAAAAAACTAACAGCTTACTAATTAACGATCGTGGGTAGCAATGGTATCTTTCTGTGAAGAGGTCATAGTGCTTAAAAAGATCATGACTTTATCATTCAGGCAGTTTGAATAAATATTTGTTAAAAAATATATCACACAATCGCGACTTCACCCTAGAGTAAGCAAGTTGACTGCTGCAGTAAAATACGTATACATCATTTACCCGAATAACTTCTCAAACCATCCAGCGGTAAAGAGGCGAAAAGTTAGATAACGAGATAAAACCTATAACTTCTTGCTAGAGCAACATGAAGACTGCCGAACTGTGGCGAAGCAAACACTACACGTAGGCTATCAAGGAAACTGGCTCAGTGTATACGACAACACGTGGCGCAGAATTATGAAACGATACGAACTTGTTAACACGCCGATAAAGTAAGTACACACATTCACACGCCGGGTTGCGAAACTTAGGCACACTTTCCATATATTTACTTGTATAGTAAAAGCGGCGTTCCTGTACCTATGTGTTCAGTGATAAGGATAAAATAATCTTTTTAGAAAATGAGTGAAAATAATCCTGGTACTTTAACTCCTCAAATCGGTTAGAAAGGATTTTTTAGACCAACGCAGTGATGCGGATCTTATTACCTGTAACATAATAAAATGAGTTTATTTAATTAAGCTTGAAGGTGGAGCCTAATTGATGGTGATTTATCACCTCAGCCCATGGACATCAGACATGACGACTGCTGATTTCGTGATAAACAGAACATTCAGTCACTCACGTTTTAAGGAACGAATTTTAAATCCAATGAAATAATGGGTAAGCTTACTGCCGTTATCCGGGTTGCTTAGTTTTTTATCGGTGTTTTCCTTCACCAGAGAGTTTGGCAAGAAACGCAAAGTAGGTGTTCTGGCCAGACTTGAACACGAGTTCTGAGCCAGAGTGTTAAACCACAGGGCCACGATGTTCTCCAAACCACTCCTTAAGAAAGCATTGATAATGCGCAGCTCAGCGCCGCTCGCGTCGCGCAAACATCGACCTTGGCAGCTACATGTGCCAGGACTCCCTTATGCTCCCCAACGAGACTAACTCGACAACATGCTCCTTTTATCAATGCAATAAGGTCCACATTCCCACACGTGTTCTTGTTTACTGATTATGCCCGCTGGGGAATTACTGAAGCGCCGATGAGACGGTATAATGCCGTAAAGGGAAGAGGCTTATTTATACGCTTTTTTCGTCTCACTCCGTTTTACGTGCATGATTTTAAAAAGATAAAAGGGAAGCTTTGTTTCGATACCCGAGGATTCGATTTGGAAACGGGGTTGATAGGATTCATTTACCGTATGTTTTTATGCAAATAATTTGCTGGCATGTTTCAACGAAAAATGGTTTTTGTTAAACAATATTGATTTCTAATATTTACGCGAACACTATACATCGAAATAAAACTACTTTACGGATTCTACTCGCGGTGTTATATTTTCTTTCATTTTCTAACCCGACGTTAGAAGGCTTATTAGAGGCTATTGAAATTAAAAAACATCCGAATTTCAATCGTGAGGATGGTTGGAATTTACCACCAGCTTGGGAGCCTGTTATACGCTTGATCAATCCCAGAGGGCAGCACAATACTGTGAGGTCTCAGGATACGGTTAGTTCGTACTGCGTGGATAGGAACATTTCCAATAATGTTAGTGGAAATGACGGTAGTTAAGTGAGGGTTGCTAAAAATTTTGTACTGTTTTGTGACATAGAACATCTTTGTCATCCCGTGATCACGACTGCTGTAAAGGAGTCGAAACGTCGGGTTAGAAAATGAAAGAAAATATAACACCGCGAGTAGAATCCGTAAAGTAGTTTTATTTCGATGTATAGTGTTCGCGTAAATATTAGAAATCATTATGTAGACCAGTACGGACTGGAAACTGCCAAAAGCATTCGCCGGCTGGAAGACCTTAAGACCAGGCGCGCAAGAAAAACAACATCTTTAAATTTCTTGAAGAGGTGTCGTGATCATCATCTCCTTCCACCATGCGTGAGAATATCACCAAAAAAGGACATTTGGGGAAGTGCCAGGATCTTCCAGCAGGCAAGTCAAAAATTGCTTAGTAGCCTCATAAGACAACACCGTTTCGATCTTTCTTTGTTGCGTAAAGATATTGAGAATTTGTCTAATTATTTGAGAGCACAACTGCCGAGTTTAGATTTTGCATCTTGCATGGAACGATTAAACAGTAGAGAAACATCTAAATATAATAACTGCAAGCAAAGTCAGATTCAGAAATTTGAAAAGTTAATGAATAAAAACAAAGGTCGATACGAGAAACGGAACGCGGCCGTGACATCTTCTGGCCAATCAGATTTTATCTGTGGAACGGATCGACCGGAGTCTCGAGCGGTTGTCAATTTATCAAAACAAATATTGGACCGGCCTACCGTTTCAGTTTTGGAAAAAGGTCTTAATTTCTCTGTAGCGCCGCGTAAAATACCTTATGAAGAGATAATCTGTAGTGTTGAGGATGCCTTGTATAAGAATACCATGAGGAAGGAGGATTTGGAGGCAATACGCCAGGATGTGTCATCCGTTCTGCGTCGGAGCAAAGTGCCCAAACTGAATCTTCCTCTTGATGAATATCGCGCTTTAAAGAACTTGCGTACTAGGCCAGAGCTGACTATCCTTCGTGCGGACAAGGGAAATGCTACGGTGGTGTTAGATACGTCGGATTACAATGACAAAATTTCACTTTTATTGTCGGATGAAAACACCTACAAACTTGTTAAAACCGACCCAACTAGTAAGATTTTGAAGCAGACCACCGAGCTTCTTAAGAAACACAGTGAAAAGTTAAATCTAGACGTGTCGTATCTTATACCATCGTGTGCCAAGCCTCCAAAGCTGTATGGGTTACCGAAGATACACAAACCACTTGCTCCCCTTCGGCCAATAGTAAGCCAAATCGACTCACCTACTTATCGTTTGGCTAAGCACTTGGCGAAGGTACTCTCACCTTTGCGAGGACAGACTACATCTCATGTGAAGGATTCCTACCAGTTCATTGGTGAGTTACAACAACTACAACTTTCTGATGATGAGACAATGGTTAGCTTTGATGTTCAGTCCTTGTTTACATGTTTACCAGTAGAGGATTGCATAGAAATTACTAGGAAAAGGTTAGTGGACTGTGATATGCCCGTTGAATATGCAGAGTTACTTAACCTGTGTCTTAGGGCAGGTTATTTGTACTGGAATGATAAATTCTACATACAGCTTGATGGTGTAGCGATGGGATCTCCCGTGTCCCCTGTGGTAGCTGACATCTTCATGGAGGATTTCGAGGAAAAAGCTTTAGCTTCAGCACCTGTCGTTCCACGGTTTTACAAGCGGTATGTGGATGATACTTTCACAATTTTACCATCCAACAAAGTATCAGCATTTTTAGACCATCTTAACTCTATACACCCTAGGATAACATTTACTATGGAATTGGAAGCTAACAGTAAACTACCTTTCTTAGATGTGTTAGTTATTAGGAATCCTGATCATAGTTTGGGCCATACTGTGTATCGGAAGTCTACCCATACTGATAGGTACTTAAACGGTGATTCTCACCACCATCCTTCGCAGTTAGCTACTGTTGGTAAAACTTTGTTACAGAGAGCGGAACGGATCTGTGATGATGACCACCTGCATGCTGAAGTCCAGCATGTCAAGCGTGTGCTGGGTGAAAACAAGCTCAAAGCACCGCGACGTCGCAGAAACCGAGTGAAACCAGCCACAGTTGAGCGTCAGCCTGCTGTATTGCCATATTTGAAGGGTGTCACTGACAAGATTGGGAACATCTTGAAGCGTGCTTCTATTAAAACTTATTTTAAGCCGCCGAAGAAGATTAATCAATTTTTAAGACCTGTTAAGTGTAATATTCCTCTTCAAACAGCGGGTGTATACAAGCTTGATTGTGACTGTGGGCTCTCGTATATAGGTCAAACCAAAAGAAGCATAGGGACGCGTATCAAAGAACACATAGGTGATATTAAGAATAGGAGATCTACAAAATCAGCAGTTTGTGAACATGCCCTTGATAAGCCCAACCATTTCATACGGTTTGATAAACCGCAGGTCCTTGCTAGGGAGAATCGTTACTTACCAAGGATGCTGCGAGAGGCTATTGAAATTAAAAAACATCCGAATTTCAATCGTGAGGATGGTTGGAATTTACCACCAGCTTGGGAGCCTGTTATACGCTTGATCAATCCCAGAGGGCAGCACAATACTGTGAGGTCTCAGGATACGGTTAGTTCGTACTGCGTGGATAGGAACATTTCCAATAATGTTAGTGGAAATGACGGTAGTTAAGTGAGGGTTGCTAAAAATTTTGTACTGTTTTGTGACATAGAACATCTTTGTCATCCCGTGATCACGACTGCTGTAAAGGAGTCGAAACGTCGGGTTAGAAAATGAAAGAAAATATAACACCGCGAGTAGAATCCGTAAAGTAGTTTTATTTCAATATTGATTTAACAATATTAGGTCCCTCAAATACTGAGCTGAATTAAAAACAGAACTCTATCTTCCAAAACTCATGTATAAACGAAATCCGTACAAATAGAAATAGCAAATTACGATTGCCAAAACTACTGCAAGTATAACCAAGTGACACTGTTTCTCCATAAAGCATTTTATGTAGTTTCCATGAAAGGTACTTTCCGTTCTCAGCAATCACTACAAAAATGCTTCAACATAATAGCCACACTCAGCGTGAGTTCCCACTGACACACTCCGTCAGCGTTTGAATATAAATAAAAATTCTCCCATTTAATTCACAAGCGCACCTCCACAATTCTAGCATGAATAATAAAGCAGAGGCGGGCTAGTTGTCGGCCGCGAAACAAAACAGTTTACGCTGAAACCTCTCCGGTGCACTGCCGTTGCTGCAAACATAATAGTTTTCAAACTAGAGAACTGCGAATCCAAAAAATATACGCAAATTCCGTACAGTTAAACAAACAAACAACCTTCACAAGCCTCAACTACGAGGTGGCATGAGTCATACTCCAACATGTTGGTTCAGTGCTGATTGCTAATTAATTGTTGTAGTTGGAGTTTCTTACTGTGATCGTCTAGTAAATCAATTTCGAATAATGACTAATTATGTTCTCAATAATCGACAGAAATTCAATGTTCGTTGCACAGACAGAATAAATCAGTCTATGTTGTACACGCCCAGCATGAATCTATACATCAAGCCAAGACAATGCAAGCTACGGCGTAAGTGAAACTACGATCTGCTACGAAATTCCCTTTGCTACGGCTACAGAATGGCGCTACGAAATACTACGGCACGACGCGCTACGATGCGAATGAACTTTGATAATATCCTTTGATATTGCTCTAGGGGGTTAATACAGGCATTGTGTTTTTATTGAAAGAAAAACCTTGTATCCACAGAATAAAGCAACAGCTATAAAACAAAGATGCATTTCAGTGGCACTGCCGGAGAAATGAATTGAATAACAATAGAGCCTTATTCTCACGACTATATCCCAAAGTCAAGACAAGACACGCTGACTCTTGCAGTCATGGCGAATGGAACACTTAGGCGCCCACTCTTTCCAAGCGAATGGGAACCCAACCCAACGGTGAATGGGAGCCTACCAGTGTTATCCAGCTTGCCAAAGTTAGTTTTCGATGTTTTAAAGATAAAGATGATTAAAAAAGATTAAAAAAAAATTAGATTTAAATGAGACTACAATGAAATGAACTCAAAAATGGTAAATTATAATCTGTTACTAAATAAATTAAAAAATGTATGAACAAAACCAACGGCAACAGACCTATGCCAATTCTAATCATAAAAAATACTAGCCTAGAACTAACTGATCCCAATTCCCAATTTGAAATTCCTCTACAAAACTACGTGACATTTCCGCTGCAAAGTTAGTGATACGACGGGAGCGTCACGTCAGCGCGCCCGTTACCGGCGAGGTGGAATTGTCGCGCCCGCCGGTCCACCGGTCCACCCAGCTACCGACGACGGAATTCCACGAATCCGTGAACCGTTTTTTTTTCGCTACTCGTTTTCCGGATATGCCAACTTTTTGCTTGTCCCACGTGAGCCCGGAACCGCGTAGTGGTTTAACTTGCTCGTTAGCAGGATACCAATTTGTGTTCAATTTCTGAAAATTGAAGTTTTTTTAAAAAGCTTAAAATATCACTGGCTACGAATTATTCAACAAGTGACGGAAAAGATAACCGTCATGTCATTTACAGAACTAGATGCTGGCAGAGTCCAGTAGGAATATTGTTTTCTTTCGGACAAGATAGATGCTCTTAAATTTAATGATGACGAAGTATTCAAATCAAAATGTATTGAAGTTTTATTATTTTCTCACTCATAAAATAAGTTATTGTGCAAGCGATCGATTTCTTATGGATAAGCAAAAATAATAATTATTTCAAGTTAAATGATTCAATTGAAAATACAATAATCAGCCTTATCTTAATGCTTAGATTATTCAAGATCTTAGACTTCCCTCAATATTTATTAAATCAGCGTTTGTCGACCCCAAATTACAAATTGTGTTGATTGTTGAGTGCGGGTTTAAGTGCCCAATCTATTGAGCTTATCTATTGGTTTTTTGTACTCCGCCGGGTTACAAACCTCTAGTTGGTAGCTTTTCACCGTAGGAAAGCCCCTACGGTAATTAGGTATCTAAAATCTCATCATCATCATCAACCGTATGCCGTCTACTGCTGGACATAGACCACATGATTCCACCGAATTAATTTCAATTTAATGATTACATTTAAATACCTACATACCTTGATATTATTACAGTTACCTGGCCGCACAGTGAGCCACCCTCATCGCAATGAAGCCTGCTGGTTAAAACCCGTTTCGGGAGCCCCAGCGAACGCCGAGCATGTAGGTGGAGATTTACCCGGATTCGCGCTCCAAGCGGTGAGTGATTTTGATATTAATCCAGCCTTCTGTATCTAACTATTATAAGCACTGACGCAGTCGCCGCCGTACAAAAGTCAGACGAGTCGCCGCGGGCTCTCATTGGAACATTGTGCTTATTAACAATTCAAGTGATCTGCAATTTCCTCGCACTGCGACACTCCGCCATTCGTTATCGCGGCCTCCTCCAGCTCCTCGTAAGCGGAGATTATTAGACGCCGGTCCTGTCTACCGACACCATCTTTCTTGCTCGGCGCACAGTTTGTATGCAAATGTATATCAATTCAAGTACATACTACGTTACAATAATGTAATGAATAAATGTATTTGATTGGTCCGAGGATAAACTTGTGATGCTGTTGTAGCAAGCTATGTTCAGTTTATCATTTGTTTTATATTACTTATTAGTATGGTCTTAACTTTTAAATTTCCCTTTCGTGAGGGAATACAAACTGTTAATATTATAATATTTAAGGTACATACAATCATTATTCTCTTTATTTATTGTAAATCTTGGGTCTAAAATTTGTACAGCATATTCATAAAACAAAGATTTATAACAATATAAAATGTTAAGAATTATAATAATAAAAATAAAAAAATTACAATTATAAAACTTAAGTGTTAAAACTACAAAACAAATATTAGTTAAGCTTAATACATAGACTTGCGATAGACTTAGCCGTATGTGAGTAAAAAGCCTGCACCTAGCTCGGGGGTCCGGTCAGCGTCTAAGACTTTTATTTGTCCTAAAACGACTGACTCCAAATGTCATCTAATACATTTTTGGCCACGGAATAGAAAAAACAAGTGGAAGTGCAATGCAACCATATTAGTGAAGGAACCGCTGTCGCCAAACTCACACAAACATATTGAAAGTCATATAATGCACTACAAAGAAAAACGCCGTTTGATTGGTCGTTTCAATTCTAGTCCAAATTAGCATAATTCACAGATCGTACATCCGGAAATCAACCTTCACACTCTACAGATAATATTTGTTGTGCTTTACTGCTGACAGAACTTACGACTTTTTCTAATCTAATGTCAATTTAGTTATGATTGACGAGTTAATTCCGTTGATCGACCATAGATGGCGGTATTCTCTATTGGGAGCAATTTTACATTTAATTGTACAAGCATTAAGATTGAAATTTGCGTTATAGGTCGATATCTATCTGTCTATTGAAATTAACAAGATTTTATTAGAAAACAAATAAAATAGTACCTAGCGATGGTAGGAAAGACCTACATTTTCAAGTTTTTTTATCCTACTATCATTTTAGCACTCCAAAATGGAGCATTACGGCATAACTACGGAAATATGAAGTTGTCGCGAGACGAGTAACTCGATGCGATGTTAGAACACGACTGGGACCAAGTCTGGGTAGCTACACTTAATTGTGGCACGCGTGCCACGCCCACTTCGCACTTCCACTTGTTTTTTCTATTCCGTGTTTTTGGCGCTTTCTACAGACACAGCGTTGGATTTAATTACTTCATATCTTAGTTTCAGAACTCAAAAAGTCGACGTGAATGGCACTTCATCTTCTGGATCACTGCTCAAAATGGGGGTTCCACAGGGATCAATTTTGGGCCCCTTTTTATTTTTGATATATATAAATGATTTACCTTTTTACGTTAGAGACCTTTGTGACATAGTTTTATTTGCAGATGATACATCATTAGTTTTTAATGTCGATAGAAATAAAGATAATTTTGATGACGTAAACAATGCACTTTCTAAGGTTTTGCAATGGTTTACAACCAACAACCTTCAGTTAAATGCAAACAAAACTAAATGCATTAATTTCAAGTTGCCTAATGTTAGAAATAACCACATTGATTTGAAAATAAACAGTAATGATATGGAACTTGTAGATTCAACTGTTTTTCTTGGAATGACGATAGACTCTAAATTACAGTGGAGCCCTCACATAGATAAGCTTTCAGGCAGACTTAGCTCAGCTGCTTTTGCTATTAGAAAAATAAGATCTTTGACAGATGTAGACACAGCTCGATCGGTTTATTTCAGCTATTTCCATAGTATTATGTCATATGGTATTATACTTTGGGGCCAGGCAGCAGATATACAAACCATATTTATTCTTCAGAAGCGAGCCATCAGATCCATCTACAAGCTTCGTGCACGGACCTCGCTTAGGGATATTTTTAAGGAAGTTGGGATTCTTACTGTGGCGCGAGAAAATATTAATCTCTTTACTAAACATAGCGACATACATGACAAAAATACGAGGAATAGGAATAAAATTGCGCTTCCTTTATTCAGGTTACAAAAGGTTTTAGGTTCCTTTATGGGGCAAGGTATACACTACTACAACAAAATTCCAGAAGCAATTTGTAAGTTACCATTACATAGGTTTAAACATCATATTAAAACTGTCTTATTAAAAAAAGGATATTATACCACAGCCGACTACCTTATGGATAGGAACGCCTGGGAGTAAGCTCTCAGCTCGACGCGGACTCCAATTAGCCATTTTGTAACAATTATACGGATTCAACATAATAATGTGAACCAACCAAACATTTTTTTCTTAGAATTGTATAACTGAAAACTCCTTCTTCATAATGTTAACCAGTAGTCTTTTCTAAACAATATTGTTAATTGCTTTTAATAATTTAACATTATTTTGTGCACTAACCATTTTCTTGAAATTGTATAACTGTATGTGTACTTAATAAAATTGTAATTTACTAACGGATTATTGTACAGAACATATTGAAAAGAGTAACTGCTGAGTTTCTTGCCGGTTCTTCTCAGTACAGAAACAACTTTCCGACACCGGTGGTTGAGTCACATTATGTTTGTATACTGTGTATTTATTTATTATTTCTATTATAGTATTTAAGTCTATTATTAAGTGTATTTTTGTTTGTTTGATTAAGTTTTTGACGATTTGAAAGCACTTGTAACAGGTCTATTTAAATAAAGATATTTCTGATTCTGATTCTGATTCTTTATTTCCCTGGGCAGCGCGTCTAGCTCTTGGCTAGCCCTTCTACTGCCATTTCAATTTAGTTGTCTCTTGGAACTTGAGTTCCTGGAACTTGGTAACTTCAGGTCTTCAGCGGAGTCGACTAATGGGCTTAGAACAGATTTAATTTAACCAATATCAGTAGGCTTCATACTAGGTATAATAAGCTGAATCGATCATCCATTCGGTTTGTTCTGCGAGCGATGATGAGCCGTAATGTTTGTATTATGCAGGGGTAGAGGGGAAGGAGGGGGTAGACTGAGGGCAAGCACATTAATCACGCAAACTCGCAACTCTCGATGTTTTCGATACAACGAGCTCTCTTGTTTCCTCACAAAAGACAACCCTTTGGTGTGATGGTTAAGAAGTTGGCTACTACACCAGGAGTCGCGGGTTTGATTTCCGCACAGTGTCAAGGTGTATGGAAAGGTGTATAGAAAGTGTGTATGGAATATGACTGTTTGTTTGTAAATAAATAAATCAATTAATTGGTCTGTGTTTCCCATGTATTTCCAAAAAATAAGTTCAAAAGTGTGCTTTTACGTTGTCTAGTTCCCTTTGTATAAGCTTTTGCTTAGTATTTGATCAAACGATCTGGGTTGAAGTATCCCAGACATTTATTCGTGTATTTACAAGCTAACCTTATCTGTATTTCCCCGTCGGCCATTTATAAATCCGTTGTTCGCACCGATTGGCTACCTGCCCCGCCGTCCCCCGGGACCGACCTCGATCTCATCTCACTCACCGTTATCCATATTCATCATCCTAATGTGACTTTGTTTACGACCAAATATGACACAACATACATTTACATATTTGACTTAATACATAAGCAAATTTACATTTTCTGCTCAAATATTTACTTGGCGAGAGTTAAATGAGATTCTAATAATGGGTAAAGTTGAATAAGGTAATGACTGCTTTGACTGAATTTGTTTACGTAAAAGATTTCTGTCAAAACAACTTTAAAGAACCTTTGTGGGGTATACGGATACTTATATTAACAGTATCCCCTTTATATTTCAAGCGTGGTTAATTTAAACTGATTTCGGAGACGCATATTGTGAATTACAACCTTAACAAGATCGTTCTCTTTAAGGGCTAACTCACTTGATCGCTCAAAGGCGACTAATGCCGGCATTGCCCTCAATAATAACATTGTGCTCAACCGTATTTCCCCGGGGTTACGAGCATAAACCAATTCACTTAGTACGAAACACGCAATAAATTTCGTCATGTTAATTAGCAAAGTGTTAATTAAGCAGCCGATTCCAATTTGGACCTAATAACATAACGGGAACAACTTCCAAAATGGTTCGCGCGGGAGTTGACGGCATTTACAATTCAATTAGAGGGTCGGGGCAATAACAACGCGCGGGGGGGGGGGGCGGCTCATGTACCCTTACACGCTCGCGGCGGACTGTAGCCGGGGACATTCCACTGAGCTGTCTGCTGGGAAACAATGTGAAACCACCGTTAAGAAGAAAGTTAAAGATATCTAACAATGTCCTTATCATCTTTAAACAACTGGGTGACGTCCACTGGTGACTTATCAGAAGTCCTTTTTTTTTGTTCAAGTTCATCATTACTTATGAATCATCAAAATATTTTCTATACAACTACATTATAAACATTGAATAACATGATACCTACATAAACTACTTAAAATACATGAATATAAATTGTTTCACCACCGACGTCGGAAGGTTGTTTTCTACTCTGGAGACCCGGCAAGAAACTCAGCAGTTACTCTTTTTGTTTTTTTTTTTTATATTTCATATCTTTTCATATCTTTATAAGACAATTACTGATCCCAAGTCAACGTGTGAGAAACTTCGAAGGAGGTCAGTTATTACTAAATTACAATTTATATTTATTTTTGAAAAAATGCAAGCTTCCTAATTAACATAAAGAGGCTCTAAGGAATGAATCGTACGAAGGAACCAAGCAGACAACACGAATAAAACACTTAGATATGCAGCCCTAGTGCTCCCTTCAGAAGAATAAGGAACAACACATAATCAAATATCATGTTGCGTGTTCAAAATACCTTCGCCCAATGAATAATGATGACCCGAACGGAACAGTCAATTGATCGATGTGTATTCCTGACAGCGATCACATAGATTAGGAATTCACTCCTATATGGGCTATGTGTCAATTATTGAATGTTAAATGGTAATATCTGATAGTCAACAAAAAAATATGAGTTTAGTCAACTAGCCTTACATTCCTACTACATCCAGCAATCCACACAGATCACGTCGGTTACTAATATGACACAATGCCATATTTGAGACGTAACATGCCAAGGTTTCGCAATTTCAGATTGCATAAACAAAGTTTAAAGATAAACTCTGACGAAGATGTAGGTCAACGACGAATGGCAAATAATTAATAAATCCTATAAATATCAGTAACCTTTTGCACGTGCCATCACACGTTCTCCAACCGTCCGAAAGTCCATTATATTAATTAACAGAATCCTTAATCCGTCCTAATCGGGCTGAAACGGTATTGTGACGTCACTCAACCTGTCCTTGCTCGGGAACGAGGCATTCGCGACATCTGTCATACGTGACAGCGACAGATAAAACGCGACCTGACGTCTTCTTATAAAGCGCTATGACGTTTCGTCAGGAATGACAGAATATTAAACGTTTGAACTTACTAGACATCTGGAGGTAACAAGGTTATAAATTATGATATACTGCTTACATATACTTCTAAAATACGAAATTCTCGTGTTACGGTGTTTGTTGCCGAACTCCTCCAACACGGCTTGAACAATTTAAATCCTTTCCGGAAAAAAAAATTTAAATAGGTATGCATGTTTTTGCGAAGGAAATCGCAAGCGGCCGCTAGTTTTTTTATAAAATCTTTTGGCTCGACCCAATATATAACGAAAGAAAAGAATGTCACAATCCGCGAATTAGTGTTGATTCATGAGCCGCATAAGCAAATTTGAGTTGGAATCGGTTTGAAAGTTCTTGCGGGCCGTCAGCCAAGCGGCCGAATCAATATGTTGCGGTGCGCGCCGCGACCGCGACCGCGCCGCTCGTCATCGGGACCGCGACGCTCAATTGCACCTACACTGCCGCTGGCCACTGCCACTGCCCCTGCCCACTGCCACTGCCCTTGTTCATACAAGTGCGGTCAACATCGATCAACGTAATGTAGTTCCGATTTAGCGGCGTGTCCGACATCACTGGGGCTTGTGATCACGAGAACCGCAAAGTTTGTTATTTGGATGGAGAAGTTTAATGTTCTTGTATAGCAACGCGCAAGTAAAGCAGTTTGACGAATGATTAAAAAAACACCTGAATCAAATAAGTGGTCAAATAAAATAAAGCGGAAAATGAGGCCTATAAGTGCTATAAAAGACATTCAACCGCATCCATGATTTAAAGATGACGTGATTTTTGTTCACATGTTTCACACTGTAAAAACGTTAAAGCAATATATTTACCCCCTTCAAATATCATACGCTAATATTTACTTATCCTACCAAAGACTCCTCAAAAATTTTACCGTAACTGGTAGCATTCAGCATTTCAACATAAAATAAATGGTGAGAAATAAATAAATTCTGTCACAAAATACTTTTCACACAAAGTTTTATTGCGTTGGCACTTGGCTTATTGTGTTATCTAGAGCTAGCAATAACAGTGTAAGAGAAATATATTTATAGCTGTTTTAGCTTTACGAACAACTACGTAGCCACTCTTTATTCCACCCATATAAAGATGGGTGTGACTTTTCCAGCGCTAAAATGCAAAAAAGACATTTGTTTCGCAAGTTTTACACAAACAAAGTAGAAATTACCTTTCACAAGTTTATCATGATTGAAAAGTCTTTACGACCTAGTAAAATAAAAAAAATACTTAGATACTTCAATTCTTTTAAACTTAACGTATGTTATCAATATCAAAATATCAAGATACCAGTTGCATGACACGACAATTGCGGGACTATCGGACCCAGTGGGCGCGGCAGGGTTGAGTCTGAATGATAGATGAGAGATAAAAGCTTTTCCTCGGGCCCGCAGCGGTCCTAAAGGGCCGTGGAATGACATTTTCTCTGTCAAATACTTCAAAAACGTTTACGGGTCATTTCATTTTGCTGACGCATCAATACTTCGTCGTAATGTATTCAATCTCTGACAAAAATGTGGTCTGTATCATGTTCGCTTATAAGTAGCTTAACCCTTATGGCGCGTTAACACTAGTGCACGTTAGAGGTTTATAATTACATGCACAACATGTAGGATTGTTATACACTTACGATAACGTCTCTTCTTATTAAGTATGTACATCATTGAAGGAACAAGGCAAAACGCTTCAATGATTAGGTGTGATCAAAATATTAAGACCACATTGTCATTATTTCCTATAGTTTCAAACTTGTACAGCCATCCATGACTCTCCTTCAGAGTGGCTGGCTGTGTGTAGAAGTGTAGGTAAAAAGGCAGTCACACCACACACACACACATACACACGAGCCAGCAACTGTCGGCCCGCCACAATAAAAAAAGCCCAGGTTTTAGTGGACGGCATGTGCCTGCTAGTGGTGGTGATGAGAACAAAACGCTATCATGTTAACGTGTTTTACGGCTCGTACCACCTCATAGTTAATGGTGCGCCCAGTGCCCAGCAGTGGGAAGTACAAGTATTGATGTTCGTTAGTTAGTATTTGTAAACGCGCCGCGTTATGAACGCACCCCGTGCGGACGAACTACTCGTACGCAGTAGTTAGGGCGATATTATGTACAGTAGCTAAATAATTCTGTCCCCGGCTGTGGAATACAAATGAGCCGCAAGTAAATACGGCAATCGCGTTGTAAAGCACGCACGCCGGATATGAGCGGTTTGTGTGGCACGGTACAGGTGGCCGCATGTCTAGAGAGACATCACAGTTGGTTATTGACATTTAGTGCTTCGATATGGTGACTGTCAAAGTATCACTGTTTTGTATCCAATTACTACTGCGATTAAAAAATAATCGTATTACTTACGTCATCTCAGTCTCAATCTCATAAGTATTTGGTGCATTTCGTTATCCGAAAAAAGACAAAGCAAATAAGCTGACAAGATAATTTGATTCCGTAATGAGTTTACAAAATCACTCCTCAGATTGGAAAAGAAGTAAAACATTTGTTAATTTTGTGGTTTGGACGTATTCCTTTCACAAAATAACAGTGAGTCTCTAAAAGGCTAGGGGCGAAAAGGAATGAACATTGATATTGACGACCGTCTTGGTGTAATTGTTGAGAACTCGGCTACTACACCAAGGGTCGCGGGTTCGATCCCCGCACAGTACAAACATTTGTGTGCATGAACATGTCTGTTTGTATTGGTCTGGGTATTTCCTATGTATATTAAGTATGTATTTACAAAAGAAAAAGTATTTGACTATGTTTATCCGTTGTCTAGTATCCATAATAACGGACTATAATTAGCCCACTTGGGACTAGATGGCGCTGTGTGGAATAATGTCCAAGGATATTTATTTATTTTATTTTATTTATTTATACATCACGAGATTGGCAATGTGATGCTGACTAATAACAAAACATAACATAACATACGCTCATGACTATATCCTACACCAGGATTCTGAAGCACAGATTACTGTGTTGTAGCAATTATGCCATCCTCATGTTGAGCGAAACTCTAGAAGCCTTGGGCCCACTGAAAATCAGCGCCTGAGATTTTCAGGTCCAGGCATTAGCAGAGTGCGGTCCATTCAACCTTGAACATCGTGACACTGCTGTCTGGAGGAATTTTTTGTTGATTTTGTTTTCTTTGTTTTTATCTTTTATGTTGCGATGTCCAGGTGCAATAAACGTTTTTTCTTTCTTTTCCTTTTGGCGAGCCAATTTTAACCATATTTGGTAACCACGCCCCCTCATCATATCAGCCGAACGACGCCCACTGCTGGGCATAGGCCTCCCCCAAAGATCTCCACAACGATCGGTCCTGCGCTGTCCGCATCCAGCGGCTTCCCGCGACCTTGACCAGATCGTCGGTCCACCTTGTGGAGGGCCTGCCCACGGAACGTCGTCCGGTACGCGGTCGCCATTCGAGAACCTTTCCGCCCCAACGGCCATCGGTTCTCCGCGCTATGTGTCCCGCCCACTGCCACTTCAGCGATGCAATCCTTCGAGCGATGTCGGTTGTCTTAGTTCTCCTGCGGATCTCATCATTTCTGATTCGATCAAGCAGGGAAATACCAAGCATCGCTCTCTCCATTGCTCGCTGGGTGAC
Organism: Udea ferrugalis; assembly: GCA_950022985.1. Taxonomy (NCBI): domain Eukaryota; kingdom Metazoa; phylum Arthropoda; class Insecta; order Lepidoptera; family Crambidae; genus Udea; species Udea ferrugalis. The sequence goes on from OX465522.1 coordinate 312,459, forward strand.
TTTGAGCCTTCTTATGAGACCCATAGTAAACGACCACGTCTCACTCCCATATGTCATTACTGGCAACACACACTGGTCAAAGACTTTCGTCTTGAGACACTGAGGAATTTCGGACGCGAATATATGCCGGAGCTTCCCGAACGCTGCCCATCCGAGCTGGATTCGACGAGAGATCTCTTTCTCGAAGTTGGACTTACCTAACTGGACTGCCTGTCCCAGGTAAACATAGTGGTCAACAACTTCGAGTGTAATGTTCCCAACGTTAACTGGAGCAGGTGCAACATGGGCATTGAACATGATTTTCGTCTTGTCCATGTTCATCCTAAGACCCACTCTTTGGGAAGCACTACCGAGATCTTCGAGCATTATGTTCAGGTCTTCCAAGGTCTCAGCCATAAGAACTACATCATCGGCGAATCGTAGGTGTGTTAGGTACTCGCCATTGATGTTGATGCCGCGTCCTTTCCAGTCCAGAAGCTTGAAAATATCCTCCAACGCAGCTGTGAACAATTTCGGAGAAATAACGTCTCCTTGTCTCACGCCTCGCTGTAGTTGGATCGGATTAGAGCTCTGGTTCTGTAATCGGACCGACATGGTGGCATTCTGGTATAGGTACCTTAGCACCTCGATGTACCTTTAGTCTATTTGGCACCTTTGGAGAGACTGCAACACTGCCCAGGTCTCAATCGAATCAAAGGCCTTCTCATAGTCCACGAACGCTAGGCAAAGTGGCAAGTTATACTCTTCGGTCTTCTGTATAACTTGCCGCAGCGTATGAATGTGGTCTATGGTACTATAGCCTTTTCGGAACCCGGCTTGTTCGGGAGGTTGGAAGTCGTCGAACCTGCGAGCGAGACGATTCGTAATGACTCTCGAAAACAACTTATAGATATGGCTCAGAAGTGATATGGGTCTGTAGTTCTTCAAGAGAGTTTTGCCACCCTTCTTGAAAAACAGCATCACATCGCTCCTGCCCCATGCCTTTGGCGTTCTGCCCTCGAGAATGACAGAACTGAAGAGCGTCTGGAGGACCTTGAGTATCGGCCGACCGCCCGCTCTCAGAAGCTCTGTTGTGATTCCGTCATCACCCGCCGCCTTGTTGTTTTTCAGCTGCTTGAGAGCCATCCTAATCTCGTACAGGCTGACGTCCGGGATATCTTCGGTATAGTGTCGGGTAAGCTTGGCTCTAGGGTCTTTAGCCTTGCTTTCAACAGGTGTTTGAGTGGAATACAGCTGTCCATAGAAACTCTCAATCTCCCTCAGGATTTCAGGTGTTGACGTAATGATGCTACCTGCCTCAGTTTTTAGCCTCGTCAGTTGGCTTTGCCCAATAGACAGATCTCTGGCGAACACTTTGGAGCCTTTGTTCCGCTCAATGGCCTCTTTAATATGCTGGGTATTAAATTGGCGAAGGTCGCTCGTCAAAGACTTAGATATCTGTCTATTGAGTTGCCGATAACGATGGGCATCCGCTGAGTTCTGTAGCCGCATTGCGTTTCTCTGATCCATGAGTAGGAGAGTCTGGCTGGAGAGTTTCTTTGACTTTGGACGGCGGGTTTTAAAGTATTTGGACCCTACCGTACGGACGGTATCCACCACCATGTTGTATTGGTCGTCCACATCGATGCTGTTCTCAAGGGCTTCGAAGCGGTTTTGAAGCTCGAGCTGAAAGCACTCGGGGTTTTGAATCTGAGCCGGTATTGGTCGGAGCGTGGATTTTATCAGTCGCGCTCTCTCAAGCTTTATGTCGATATTCAATGTGCCTCTGACCAGGCGGTGATCGCTTCCTGTCTTAACAGCGTTGATCACAGCGACATCATTGAATATATGCTTCTTCGTCGACATGATAAAATCGATCTCGTTTTTGACCCTACCGTCCGGACTGATCCAGGTCCATTTGCGGCTTACGGGCTTCTTGAAGAAGGAGTTCATCATAAAGAGGTTCTCCTTCTCCATGAAGTCTGCCAGCATCTGGCCCCTATTGTTCCGTTGCCCAAATCCAAATTGCCCCACTCTCAGCTCATCACTGCAACGTTGCCCCAACTTCGCATTGAAATCCCCCATCACAACTGTGTAGTGGGTTTTATGGCTATGCATGGCTTTAGAGATCTCCTCATACATAGCCTCCACTTCGACATCGTCATGTTTCGAGGTCGGAGCGTAGACCTGAATGACATTCAGCGAATATCGTTTCGATATCCTGAGTATCAGGTACGCTACCCTGCTCGAAACACTTCCGATAGTGATCACGTTGTTGACAAGGGACTTGTGGACGATGAACCCGACACCACCTACTGACTGTTGATCGCCCTCCCGGTGGTATAGTAAGTTACCGGATTGCAGGGTTATCGAGTCCTCCCCCTCTCTTCGGACTTCAGATAACCCAATGATATCCCAATGTAACTTACCAATTGCCTCTTCCAATTCGACGAGCTTCGCGTCAAGCCTCAGTGTGCGCGCGTTATATGTTGCCAGGTCGAGTCGTCGGTGTTGGCAGCCGGATCTCACCCGGGGATTCCTCGCACCCCCTGCCCCGCCGTTACCATAGCCGCTGCCGTAGCCAGGAATAGCGGGGCCGCCGGGGACTGGGGGCCATTTTTTTGGTTGTGCCATCATTAGGGGGGGTTTGCCATAATCGCCACGCTTGGCAGGCGGGTTGGCGATCGCAGTGAGGCCTGTTGTTATGCGGAGACGCTGCTGCCCCTCTCCCTATGGCAGTTTTCCCTCAGTCGGCTCTTACGACACCCACGGGAAGAGAGGGGGTAGTGCTATTCTATTTACGTGCCGGCACTACACGGCACTGCCGGCACTACACGGCACGCCCCCACGCCCCCTACCACGTTGGATTCCGCACCAACCACCGTTATCCTCCCCTACATTACATTACTTATATTTTTATCTAACTAATAATATGTTTCAGGAAAATATACGCTCTAGAAGAACATAAATGTTCCCTATAAACACCATGATACAACATCCACCGAACTCCGTCCTGCGTCCTAATGGGCGAGACAATTTTCCCACGCCAAGTTCTTTGTATAAAATTACCCGACTCGAATTTAAAGAGGATTTTCTAGCACATTACACAAACATAGACATAATTGCTTCAAAGAGATATTACATTTCTATTTGAAAGAAATTATTCAAATACCATCAGTATTTTGACCAGTTATATTATGTTTTTTATGCGTGTTAGATCTAAATACATATAGGTAGGTAAGTTGGATAAAAGTAAATCGTTTGATGTAAACTGAAGGCTACACCAGACAAAACTCAATCGGTCCAGATATCAAGCAAGTAGTAGACAGTGGATGGTTACTATTACAGACAGCGCCAACGAACCAGTGACTTACAAAAGAAAAAAAAATTGATTGTATTAAAAATCTTCATTGTAAACGATTCATCATCATCATCAGTAGCAGCCACAAGAAGTCCACTGCTGAACATAGGCGTCCCCCATTGATTTCCAGAGTGCCCGGTTGCGGCCTGAATCCACCTTGATTCTGCGTCTTTTATCAGGTCGTCCGTCCACCTTGCGGGGCACCCCACTCTGCGTGCGTTAAACAATTACTTAATCTGAAAGATTTCAAGTTTCATAGAATGTCCCCTGAACAATACAAAACAATTCAACCCTTAGCGTGATAGTTCTCTTTTTTACCCTCTAAGCTATTTACCAAATACCGTTTATTTACGATACGAAAGTTAACGTAACTGGATCGCGAAATAACGGAACGAAAAAATCAATAAGGGTCGAACCCTAAAGTTTCCGATAAAATTTTAAATTAACTAGTGATGCGCTGAAGGTCGGTAGATAAGGGTTCCTTTAGGGACGGTTAGTGTGTAGAAATGGTTATATCCGGAGGGTTTATTTTAATTACATTAATTAAAATGAAAATGATCACCAGCATCAAATCTCACACTCACAGATAGTCTTGCTAGCTAGTAATAGCTTTTTCATCTTAATCAGAAGTTAAATATTTGAAATAATATTTCTTCCGAGTGTTAGAGGTGGATGCCTATAACATTCATGAAATCACCTTGGCTCATAGGGTAAATATACCAGAAAGATTCGGCCGGTCTGTTAATGGTCTCAGTAACAGAGTTAGTTAGTGCAGTCGCCCGGTTTGCGAAAGATGCGGGTTCGAGTCCTGCCTGATGCCAACATGACCAAATGTCTTTTTCTGGTTTTCAGATCTTTAGTAAAGTCAACTAAGCTTTATCGTATCAGTTTATTAAAAAAATATTGTTAAATGATAGCGGATATGATAATGAGTGTCTAACTTGACTAAGTAAAGCTAACTCATCGCCGGACGTCCGCCCTCACCTCCTCCTCGATCCTCTCGAGTTTGAGGGCACTCTAAGCTCAGGTTACCACCTAATAGAAAATTTCCGGAATTTTGGGATGAACCTCAATTTATGAGCAATCTAACGTAAGGTAAATCAGTAAGAACAGGAAGTATTATAAACCCTCCTCGCCTCTGCGAGGGGTCCTGTTTTGCTATTTTTACGCAAATGTGACAAGTTATTCCAATAGCTGTCTGTATCTTATAAGATGAATAAAACAAAGAGACATTTTCAACGTCCTAACCTAACAAAGCGGGCAAGTTATAAAATATAATAAATACTTAGTACAACAAAGGAAAAAATATGTGTTTCTAGGTTTCTACTAGCTCTTTTTTTTCTTTTGTTTTATTACTAAATGCTTGACAGATGTGATAGTATTGCATTACATATAAAAAAATACTGATATCACTAGAAAGCTAACAAAAAGGCATTTTTTTTCAAAATTCTTCTAATTTATTCTCGTCCAAACCTGTGTGTTATTTATGGAAACCCCCACAGCCTCGAGGCCTTGCGATTCTGACGAGATGTCGCGTCCAATCGCGGCTCATCGCGGCAGCTGACGAACTGCCGCTGACGAGTTGACGCGACGCGACCCGCCGGAAGACTTCACTCAAATGTGAAAGACAGACATCTTTTGAAAGGGAGAAAATTTTGATACTTATTTTAGACTTCTGTACCAAAGCGCTTGAAAGAAATGGCGCAGCGTTGTTCGCCTGACTGTCTCAATCGTCTTAGTACTTACGATGCACCTAACTTGATGATGAATGATAGTAAAATTCTTGCCGTGGGGCAACGTGGGTTGGCAATTTTATAAATATATTTGTTTGGGAAACATCCACCATAGAAAAGGGATTATCCTCCAACCAGACGGGTATTATGTCTGGTGGGCTACTGCCCGACGGTTGTTGTCGGGTTTTTCTATATATGCGCAATCGCTCCGAAAACTTCGATAGCATGTCTCAGGATTGTAGTTTCTATGTGGCGAGATGTCGCTTCATTTGTATAACTTTGTAGAAGAAGCAGCAAGTTTATTAACCCGTTGACTGCTACAGACGTTCAAAAGCGTTCCCAAGAATTTTGATCCAGAGGCCGACGACGCCATTATGCATCAATGTTAACCGTATGTTTGACATTAAAATAAAATGTAATAAATAATAGCCTGGCGGTCAATGGTTTAAACATTGACAAGACATTTTCTGTGTGTGGTAAGCTTAGTCCTTCTGAGAGTGGTAAGGGGGGTACCCCGTACCACTCTCAGAAGGACTAAGTACTACGACTAATGGTATGGTCAAAAAGCTATTCCTGACGTATCACATTGTAAATGAACATACGTCGAGTGTAAAGAACGAAATGGGTTCAGTTTAATTGGTAAAACCCTTAAGATTCAAGCAACATAACAAGGATATTACTCTGAAATGACGTCCAGCGGGGCTAGCATGCACGCCGCGAGTAAATCCGAGAGAGCAAATAGCCAATCAAAGGTCGCCCTGCAGCCATTTCTCCATTTTCTCTACTGTGGCTAACATGGCCGCTTAATGTCAGATTTGAAATATTGTATGGAAAATACGGATTTCTCGACAAGCCCTAACATGCCACCACTGTTTTATCACGGATTTATCGATTTTTGACATTTCTGTTGGCTTAATTACTCGTCGATCGGAAGGGTGGACGAGAAGTGACGAGACGAGTGAAATTATAAAATAAAAAATAAATAAAAATTGTTTATTTCATCATTTTGAGTTACAAATATAATTTTCAAGGCAGGGACCTACCTAGTAAGTATGTGATAATACCTGTGTTAGGAGGCCCCGCTCTTCCATGTTAATTACTCACAATATCTCGTTTAAACATAAACAAATTTAACAAAAATGCAAGAGTATTATATTTTTTACAAATATTACTAAAATACAAACCAAAAGAAAAAAACACATTATAACAGACAGGCAATAATATGTGTGTGTGAGTGTGTGTGTGTGTGTATGTGTGTATGTGTGCGTGTGTGTGTTTGTGTTTGTGTGAGAGAGAGAATTTGGATTAATTTTGAAGTAGCTCTTCTGTCTCGCTGTAGTCCAACGCCAGCAGCGCCTTGATTAAAGTTTTTTTACATTCAAAGTATTGAAGATTGTGGATTCTATATATTTTATGTAATTTATTGTACATTGTAGCAGATTGGAATCGTATGCGAAATTGTATGCGAAACTATTAAAATACAACGCGTGCAGCTTTGTCAAAAAAAGAAAAGGATTAAAATACACGTCAATGCTAAAACGATACGACATAACCTTTTAGAATTAGGAGTAAAAGGACATTATATTTTTGAAATTCGCTTACCATCATTAGAGTGAATTAAAACGGGGCCGCAATACAACCCAAATCCCATTCGGTGTCACATCACATCACAATAATTAAAGATAACATTACAAATATTCGTTCAACAACAATAAAATGACAAGACCGGACTACTTTTATATGGAAAGTAATCTTCACAGATGGCGCCGCTAAGCCCAAATTAAAAGTTCTCCAATTAAAGAAACTTTGACAGGCGTTATCTAAACACCCTATTACGGTTGCTTTTATCCCATTCATAATTAAAAAGTAATTTTCACATATCAATTTCTTCAATAAACACAAGTTTTATTAATGAATGGCTATGTGAACAAAAATCTACTGAGATAACAGTGTGCAACTTGATTGTGGCAAGTGGCGACAGATGGCGCACGCGTGCTTGCTTTTTACTTTAGAGTCGAAATACTCGGCCAATTTTCGTCTCAAACACACAATCAATCTAAAAACAAAATCTTTCTATTTTTTGTTATGAGATAAGCAGTAACAAAATATTTTACTTACTCTTGATTGAGTCTTTGTGTGAATTAATTTTACAAGTGTTACCAGTAAGAAAATGGAGTTTGTATTTTTTTTTCTGTAATATGGCAGCACTGTCGAGAAGCAACGAAGTTAAGTCACGCCCTTCGATTCTCTCGAGCGAAAGAGGGGGAGATGGCTATTTTGTCGATGTTGCGCATGCTAGGCCCGCTGGTAAATTCGCCATAATACCAGACGTTCGCGCGGTCGTAAATAAAATAAAAAAGGCACATTTTATTGCAACTTTGTAAGTTTAAATCTGAAATACCTGTGTAAATACCTGTAGGTAATTGATACAGTTAACATGTTAATGTTTAATAAAGGTGGTTCTAAAGCTAAAAGAAGCTCCTAAACAACAACAAAAAAAAAGGAAATAATGCCAACAAGAGTAAGCTATAGCACAAACACGACCAGATTAAAGGGTATGTTTATTATTTATTTATTTATTAACAAGCTTAAATTACAATCACCCTAATACAAAATTAAATAATGGATTCAGAATATTACATACTTACATAAAAAACAGAAAAGAAAGATCAATGTTATGTTTTGAATTATGTTGCATATTAACATTAGCTTTTAACTGCTAATAATATGGCAAGTCAATCCCGATACGAGTAATAAATTTTCTACTAAATCTCCAATCTGCACGCGTATCTGCTGTCGATAATGGCGGCCAGACAGCGACCATTATCTGCGCAATATTTGTGATGAATAAGCATCCGCATCCTCCTCCGCTATCCTCCTCGACTATCCTCCAGCACTATTCTCCTCCGCTATCCTCCTCCACTATCCTGCTGGCCTGCGTGTAACATATCTTCATTAAACGGATCTTACTTTTATTACGAGTATAACCATGCGTGCTTGAGGTTGAGTTCTGCTTTTAGTATGTTTAAAAAACTGTTATGGCTTCTGTTCGATAACATACAAGATGTATCTTCAGCAGTTTATTTTAGAACCAAGCTTTTAGTTTGTAACTAATCTATACTTATAATAAATCTGTAAAGAGGCCAATTCTGTACATGAAATATATTTAAAAAATTACTATCAAGGGGTGATTAGGGATCGCTACTGATGCCAAAAATGCAATCAGTAAATTTTTTGTCTGTCTGTCAGTCTTCCTGTCTGTCTGTCTGTCTGTTTGCTGTATGTTCGTTATAGAAACAAAAACTACTCGACGGATTTTAACGAAATTTGGCACAATTATTTTTCATACTCTTAGGCAGGTTATTGTATACTTTTCATTACGCTACGATTAATAGGAGCAGAGCAGTGAAGGGTAACATTTTAAAAACGGGAAAAAATACTCAATTTTTGCACGTGAAAACTACTAAGTAGATGGATTTAAATGAAACTCTACAGTAATATAGTTTATGCATCTGAATAAGACATTACAATTACAATTTATGAAGATATATCACATTTTTTTTAACTCAAGTCCACGCGGACGAAGTCCCGGCGGCCGCTAGTATTATTTAAATACGGTAGAAAATGAGCTAAGATTTACTTTAGAACTCTTAAAAATGTAGGTATACATTAGGAGGCAATTTTTAAGAATGTTTTAAGAAATTCTCGGGACGGAACGTCATTAAATATATCCGATTTGTACAAATAATGATGAAAAACATTTTCTTTTGACATAAGGAAACTACTTCGAAGCGATTGAAACTCGACTAATTTTCTGGTGATAGTGAAAACATACCGATAAAAACCCGCTGTTGGCTTGTTATTGTTGTTTATTTATTTATTTTCCATGTATCCATAAAACATTTTATAATTATTTTTGACGTGACAACGTCTTATCGAACATCGAACACGATAAAGCACAAACATGACGCCTACTTCGCTCTAAGGCGTTTATTAAGGCATTTATGACGTTGTCACCTTCAACTATCGTCAGTAAACCGATGTTACACACAATCGTTTTTTCTTAAATGTTCCGCTCGCCATGACGGCAACAGTCAGCAACAATCCGATTCATTGTGAGGGTATGATATGTTACAACTGATTTGAATGCGAACATAGATTATTAGTTAAATCGAAAGGCAATGTGTGGCAGCCCAGATTCAGCTTGTGGTCGCACGCAGCCATAAACTTGGCTCCGAGCGACACGTAGGCACTAAATTGGTCAAGCCGACTCTAAGATAAGATATTGCTACCACTAACTGTGCTTAGTTAGCCTACGTTAGTTGAAAGTAATGATTTTGGAGAGAATCTCTCTAAACAACAGCCGTTACGAAGATTTGTGTTCCACTGTAAACTATTATTGTGACAGATATACGTAGCACGCTACGTTACGCTGTGACAAGCTTGAAATGAATGAAATTATTTCTTGAACATTGTAAATCAACACCATACAACTATAATTACTTACATACTCAACAACAAAATACTTAAACGTGAAGTCATTTGAGGGCGGGTTGTCGAAATCAAAAATGACTGAATGTCATTCATGCCTTGGTATTAATTGGCACTTTAAACTCGTCATTAGTGCTTATGAAAGCTCACATGATATGAATACTATTCAGTTTCAATTCAATTCAATTCAATTCTTTATTGCAAACCATAATGTACATAAGTTGTTATAATAATAATTGGTATCAACTATGGACCCTGTAGGGCACCGCAAATATAAGTAGTAGAGGGGCTAACTCTGACTAAAATCGTTATTATTAAACATGCATGCAAATCTAAAATTGGGTAATCTAAGTTGGTTTTGGTAATCTAAGTTTGGGTTACTAATACAGTTTATTACCTGAATACTGGAATTGGACTTGAGATATCGATAGGAAGTTACATGAGTACACACAGACAATCCAACAGGGAGGGAATGTCGCGGTCACGAAGCGTCGTGCTTCCTACCGCAAGACTGCTGGCTCGAGCAGGACAGGGTAAACATTCCTATTCGACGATAGTTAAACCTCGTAGCAGTAACGCTGGTACTTGAATTGTTTGTTAAAGATGTCTGAACGATATTGATTTATGGATTTAATGTTGAATCTTTGTTATCTTCACTGTGTACAGTCTTTTTACGTCATCTTATGTTACACATGTAACAGGTTTATGTTTGTACCTATTTCTGGACGATTGATAGAAGTGATCTGATCTGACGAAAACGACTTTGTATTAACATAAATTTAATTACGACACAGTTAAACTATACAACTTTGACCACGAACCGTCGATCATTTTGAACTTATTTTCAAACTCCGAAGATTTCAGAGCTTTTACTTAAATTCAACTTTTTGCTCTCAAACCCACTCACTAACTGTAAGCCAACGGCCTAGCCCGTGCAATCGTCCCCATACGACCACAATCAAAAGAGCATTACTTCGCACCTGCCGGTGTAATAACGAAACAATTACATCGTAACAACATATTACGCGGCGTAATTGCCAATTACGTATCTGCCGACGTAGTGAGCTTTAATTGTAAGCTCTCGAGTGGGGGTGTTATTCTTTTTGCCAGTTATCTTCATACCAGTGTTAATGTCTAGGCAATCCACCTAGCTATTCAGGAACTATTTAGCAATAGGACTTTTAATTCCATCCATATTTGTTCTTTTATATCTGTAGTTTCACTTCTGTCTATTGGTAAGCTGGTGGTATCACAAGTTCGGTAAAAGCTTACCTCAGGCTTCAGTATCTTATATTATTACTAGCGACCCGCCCCGGCTTCGTACGGGTGCATTAGGATGTTATTATACACATAAACCTCCCTCTTTAATCACTCTAGCTATTAAAAAAACTGCATCAAAATCCGTTGCGTGGTTTTAAAGATTTAAGCATAAATAGGGATATAGGGACAGAGAAAGCGACTTTGTTTTATACTATGTAGTGACTTGGCAGTGGTTGCATAGCACGTTAACAGATATTGACCAAGACAACAATATCTTGGGAAACTTAGTCGAAACCCCAGCAATTCTGTGTTTCAGTACCAAACGGCCAATATACGTCCCACTACTACGCACAGGCCTCACCTCAACTATGAGGTGGAACGAGCCATACTCCAACAAACTGGCTCAGTGCGGATTGTTTCAGGGGTGTAGGGTTAGTCAGCAACCTAAATGTCAGATCACTGTTATCAAGCCACCCTAAGGCCTTTGATTAGGCTCACAACACTCATTCTGCGTTTTGCTTTTTGAAAAGAACAACAATTATTTTCTAGACAACTCTTAATACTGTGAGACTAAAGAGTGATATAACAAAGCGATTACTACGTAATTAGGTATCCGACGAGCGGGTGAGGTCTAATTCCGGCCGATGAGCCCTCTGGGGCCTCCGTGCTCCCGAGCGCCCTCTAACGCTCTACCAACAACACATGCGGTAGCCCGCGCTATATTTCTCACAACAGATTTAAGCCTACAAGATCCTCTTTTAGATAGCATTAGTCACACACGAGCTGTTTATCTTTCTAACGCCAATATTTATGTAAAGGCATTTAGGTTAGGCTTACGAACGACTAATTTTCTCCAAGGATTTTTGGTTCAATGTCTGCATATTTAATAAATAATTCCCTTTATTTTTATTGGTTGAATTCCTGTGAACTATTGTAAATGTCATAAAGTTTTAAGAAATCGTGTTTCTACTTTTGTGGTGGATAGTTTTACTGGTGCACTCTGAATCGTCCATTAAAGATAATGGTTCATTAGCGTCAAAATTGGACATTCTGAAAAGTTCTCAATTTAATTCTCTTTGTAATAGGTATGCAGTTTTAGTACTTAGTTTGTCCTTCACCTTTACCATTTATTTTTACTGAGAGAATGCTTCAATATTACTGATATAACAAAAGATCAAACCACGTTGTGCAATACTATTATTAAGAACTTTTGAGTTAATTGTACTGAGATTAGCTACATGTTTATTTATTCATTATGCAAAATTCTGTGTTATATGACTATCAAAACATTTAAACTTTTGTTTAACGAACTTTAACAATACATTCATAATAACGCTAATGTCCTACCTACACCCTTATCACGGGTCTCGGATTAAGTTATCAAATGATGTGATAACGCCTAGTACAATTTTGATTATCTCATAATAACGAAGCAATTACATCGTAACATTGTGAGTAGCTAACCTAATCGCCAATTACGAGCCCAGCGGTGCGAAACCCCCGACGCGGTCCCCTGCGGGACGCGCTCTCGACACTTCTGCATCAAGGGATTCAGATTCGGATTCAGAGGAAAACTCCCGTTCGTTCGTATCGAAGTATCGTGAAAGTTACAGTTTGATTTTGCTCTCCATTTTTGAGTATACTATGCTTCATAACTTAACTCATATACATAGAACATGAGGTATGTTCTAAGCAATGATGTTCAAAAAGGTAGATACGTTATGTCAGTACTGATGTGAAGTCGAAACTTGACCCCTGGCGTACGTACCTATGATTTGACCGTGCGTACAAGATAGATGCATGTTGCACAGTGTTGTCACAAACTGTCTATCTACGTATTTTTATTATAATATCATTGCCTCTAAGGATACCTAACGTTTACATTGGCTTTTCAGCCTCTCAATGTTTCACTGAATTTCATGACACTATTTTATGAAACCAACAAGTTCGTTTTCTGGCGACCACAATTTTTTTTTTATATCACAGTTAGTAGATAGGTATGCAGTATTAGGTAGTTAATAGCGTTGAAAGGACGAAAAATGGGACTAATTAAAAAACAGTCTATTTTCTAATCCTTTTGTCGTCCCGTCTTTTTCGCCTTGTAATTTCGTCTAAGTCCGTCTGAAGTCTGCTGTCAAACTTCCTTTTTCATTATTGTCCAAATGTCTTCGTCAAGTCGTGTCAAGGAGGCTGGACGCCACGACATCCTAACTCGCTTAATGACTTTTTGCTGAGTGGACCTGACTTTCTTACGTCCTTGCCTGCTGTGTTGTTAGGGTTTCGCACAGGCAAGTACGCAGTTATTGGTGACATCCAAGAGATGTTCCACAGGGTTTTGATCAGGGAGGAGGACCGACATGCCCAGATACTCCTGTGGGACGATGACGTCTATGTCATGAACGTTATGACGTTTGGAGCTGTATGCTCGCCGTCATCGGCACAGTTCGTTAAGAACCTTAATGCCCGCAGGTACGAGACGACCAACCCTGAGGCGTATAAGGCGATAGTAGACCATCATTATGTTGATGATTATATCCACTCCTTTGATGACCAGGACGACATGATCAGGGTGGTGGATGACGTAGTGCGCATACATGCTTCAGGTGGGTTCAATATCAGAAACTTTGTCTCTAACTCTGAGAGGCTACTTACTCACCTTCCCGCCGTCAAGCTTACTCCGAACAGCCTGAGGATACTGTCCGATGCCAAGAACGACCAGGTCGAACGGGTCCTTGGAGTACGCTGGGACCAGAATGCAGATGCCTTTGTTTTTCAGCTGACGTTTCCTAAGGTGAGTGAGGACGTGAAGACAGGTGTAAAGAGACAAACCAAGCGCGAAGTTCTGCGCCTAACTATGTCAATTTTTGACCCCCTAGGTTTCTTGCTGTACGTGACAGTTAAGGGGAGGATACTCCTGCAGAGTGTGTGGAAGTCACAGATCGGCTGGGACGACGAAATCGAACCCAGTGACTATGAAAAATGGCAGTCCTGGCTGAATGAACTGCAGAAGATCTCCAATTTCAGACTCCCACGATGGCTGCACACTGACAGGTGCGACAAGCAGAACCTTCCCGAACTTCACATATTTTGTGACGCAAGTAGTAAAGCCTTTGCGAGTGTCGCTTACTTACGTGTCCAGACGACAGACGGCGACTGGCACGTATCGTTTGTCATGGCACGCGCCCGTGTCGCGCCGCTCAAGGTGATGAGCATTCCACGACTGGAGCTGCAGGCCGCTCTACTAGGAGCTAGACTAGCCCACACCTTGAAGCAGTATACCGACGTGGGTTGCGTGACTTTATGGTCTGACTCGAAGACTGTGCTCAGTTGGCTTCGATCTGACAGCGGTCGCTTCAAACCTTTTGTTGCCCATCGCGTCAGCGAGATCTCCGAGCTAACCGATGTTGGCAACTGGAGGTGGGTGCCATCAGGTCAGAACGCAGCAGACGATGCCACTAGAGATACTCCGATTGACGACAACGCGCGATGGTTGTACGGACCGTCATTTCTTCGAACGCCTGAGCAGTCTTGGCCATCTGAAGATGCTGGTGTGACTCCAGATCCAGACGATGTCGAAGTGAAGACAGTATGTGTTCTATCTGCTGCGACTAGTGAGCTTCCCGATGACTGTCGGTTCTCTAGATACTGAAGACTAGTACGGAGCACCGCATGGTTACGGCGAGCAGTGCACAACTGGACTCACAAAAATAGCCGAAGCCGAGGTGAATTGACTGCTGACGAAGTCAAAGCAGCAGAGTTAGTCTGGAGACAGTATGTGTTCTATCTGCTGCGACTAGTGAGCTTCCCGATGACTGTCGGTTCTCTAGATACTGAAGACTAGTACGGAGCACCGCATGGTTACGGCGAGCAGTGCACAACTGGACTCATAAAAATAGCCGAAGCCAAGGTGAATTGACGGCCGAGGAAGTCAAAGTAGCAGAGTTAGTCTGGATCCGAGAGAGCCAGAGACGGATTTTCAATGATGACATTCAATCGGTCAAGAGGACCGGCAACCATCCGTCAGACATCCCATCATTTTGCATCCAAAAGACAGGTTTACTAAATTATTATTATTGCAGTATCACGTCGACGCAGCACACACTGGACGAGAACGAGTGCTCAATGAGGTCAGGTGTCGGTTCTGGGTTCTCAACGGACGCAACGCAGTTAAAGCAACTTGGAACGACTGCCAATTTTGCAAGAACAGCAGAGCCAAGCCCTCACCACCACTCATGGCTGATTTGCCAGACATAAGGCTGAATCCAGTAAGTCGACCTTTCACCTTTACGGGACTGCATTATTTCGGCCCACTGCTAGTAAAAGTTGGCCGCCGAGAAGAAAAGCGATGGGTGGCCCTGTATACTTGCCTTACAGTGCGTGCCATCCATCTTGAGGTTGTTCACGACCTAACAACCAGCTCCGTCCTGATGAGCCTGAGACGCTTTATAGCGAAGCGCGGCTGCCCGAGCACTATACATATATAGCGACAATGCTACAACTTTCCGTGGCGCCGACCGTGAGCTCAAGCAGGCCGTGCAGGCTATTGACAAACAGGAGCTCATTAGTTACGGAAGCATTCGCCAGTTAGAATGGCGCTTTATACCCACCGGTGCACCTCACGTGGGTGGTTGTTGGGAGAGGCTGGTTAGGTCAGTCAAGACCAGTCTTAAGGTGACACTCAAGACCAGAGCCCCGAGTGATCAGACCTTACTGACCTTACTAGCCGAGGTTGAGCACATGGTCAACTCTAGACCGCTGACCTACGTGCCCTTACACCACCAAGATGACTTGCCTTTGACACCAAATGACTTTTTGATTCCCAAAGCTGACTTTTTTGACTATCCTTTTGGAACTTTTTCCGACAGGGATTTCCTCAAGCGGACATGGAGGGAATCCCAACGACTGGCAGACTTGACTTGGAAGCGGTGGGTTAAGGAATACCTACCGACTTTGACTAGACGAGACAAATGGTACCGAGACTCTGACAGACCGCTGGCTGTAGGGGATATCGTGGTTATGGTTGACGACCAACTGCCCCGTAACCAGTGGCCTCTTGGCAAAATTGACCAGGTCTACCCTGGCAGGGATGGCGTGGTACGCGTAGCCCTTGTCAAGGCTGGACAGAAACTTTACACAAGACCTGTGACCAAACTATGTAGACTGGACGTCAGCTCCTCGGCTTGAGTACCAGCTTTCTGGTACTGGAGGTGGGGATGTCGTGGCGTCCAGCCTCCTTGACACGACTTGACGAAGACATTTGGACAATAATGAAAAAGGAAGTTTGACAGCAGACTTCAGACGGACTTAGACGAAATTACAAGGCGAAAAAGACGGGACGACAAAAGGATTAGAAAATAGACTGTTTTTTAATTAGTCCCATTTTTCGTCCTTTCAAGCGTGTTGGTCTAGCTTAGGAAAAACAATGAGGAACTCATCACATACACTGACGAACATACTTAATTCGGCTACGGTTTGTAATCAGCGATCAGAATAACATGTATGTATACAACACAATATCAATGTATTTACTAACACAATAAAATTAGCAGTTAACGCCCCATTCGAGTTGGTCACACAATAATCTACTCTTCCAGGCACAGTAATTACTACAGAACAATGATCACGCCTAAATTGCCAATCAAGTGGCGCCGACAGGTCCTCGAGACTCAGACCCGACCGGGAACACGCCTGTGCTCCACCACACAGACTCAGGTTACGAGCATAGAATAACTTGGTCGTCTTATAAGTTCAATTTCAAATTGAAAAGGAAGAGGCTTGTGAAAGTTCGGATCACTGTCTAAAGTAGCTAACAAAATGAAATTTTAATGTTTTTTTTGTTGAAGGTGTTGAATCTGCCTTTAACATTGATAGAAGCTCATAGGGTAAACATAGGTACCAGAAAGATTCAGCCGGTCTGTTAATGGTCTCGGTAGCACAGTGGTTAGTGCAGTCGCCCGGTTTGCGAAAGACGCGGGCTCAATTCCCGCCTGATGGCAAGTAGACCGAATGCCTTTTTCTGGTTTTCCTATCTTTAGTAAGATGATAATGCATTATCACTAATGCTAAAAAAAAATGACCTGTACATTTATTTTATTTATTAATTTATTCATTGAAAAGCTTATGCTACCATTACAGGTGCCTTAACCTAATGCGATAGCTACACATACATAAGCATTATGTTTCTACAATTTCACTATACAAAGGAAAGTAATTATCATCGCATCCTGGAAATGACAACGAAACGCCCAAAGTTTAATGGATTTTACGAAAATTAATTAGTCAAACTAAGTGCACAGTATCCACAGTCAGTTTCCGATGTAGCTTTTTTCTTTTAATATTATTTTCATGGCAAAACTTCAAAATCTAGCATAAAGTTTAGCGGTTTCCTTAATTTAACTGCTTTTCTGACTGGAAAATAATACTTTAAATTCTATGGCGCAGACGTAGACGATATTTAATTAGTTAATAACTCGACTGATGTGGATTCATATTTAAGATACGGCTAATTCCATAACCAAGTGAAAAACGTTCTCAGGTTATCACTGAGTTATAGTAACAAAACCAAAACTGACTTGTTTAATAATAGTTTCAGTGAGTTTTATTTACTTAGTCTTTCTCATGTTACCTAATTTACAGTCCAAGATTCGTAAGTCCGCTAACGTATTGTTTCTGTCTATATCTGCTGCAATCTCTTATAGTCTTGGCTACGCCCTAATGAAGAATATCCTTCACCACATATATAATTAAATAGAACTTAATAGTAGTAGGAATGCATACCTGCTTTACAACTGTCTTATTCTTGCGCCAAGGAGAGGATCAGGCCCTCTCCTATTTCAATTACCGCGTCGCTTCGTACAGAACAGGTTTATTTCTCTTCTCAGTATATGCAGAGAACCAATTAACCTGGATTACAAAGTTCATAATTTTCTCCCAAGGGAGACGCCCAACAACTAGCTTTGTCGCTTCACATCATGGTCATCATGACTCAAGACTCAAAATATCTTTTTTTTTGAAGCAGCTTAGTAGGCTTAAGGAATTTAAAAAAAAACATTCTTATAAACTTACAAAAACCGGAATTGATGTATTTAGAAACTTTGAACTGGACACGACGCCGCCATGAAAATCTAACAATCTCGGGTATTAAACCTACAAACTGCAAATATTAACATATTACTAGGTAGTTCATTGATGTTTGAAGCGTCTTTTGACGATCTCAATATGAATTCATATAACCTGACATTAATATACACATTTATATTGTAATTATATGTTGAGAAATAAATAATCGAATCTAATGAATTCGCATTTGAGGCGAATCTAGACCGTAGCCCATATTCATATAAGCATCGTCATCGGCAAGTAAACAAAATATGTAACAACAATATAGAAATAACCACAATATTGGCCAATTTTGATTTAACTTCTCCAAAACTTTGACCTTTATCCCCTGTTCTCTCGGGGCTCTGTGCCCACAGGGCACTATCACCGCATCAGGTAGGGCCCGACTGTAATCTTCAGCGTCAGGAAGGGCCCGACCGTAATCCTCACCCACATCAGATCACGCGTGTCAAGCACACGCGAAGGCAGAAAAGATTTAACGAGGATATCGGGCTGGATATTACGTCCGCGAGAATGTAATATCGTGTTAGATGTTGCCAAATAAACGTCCAGTGGGATTGAATATTTTCTAAGGACTTTGATAGATATTAAGTCAAGAGTACGGTAGTGAGAGACGAGAACATGTGATGTTGTGGTGGTACTTATACACCTTTTAAATTACCTGTCAAGATACCTTCATTCACAAAACACATATCTATGGCCCATGTACATTGAATAGTCTGCGCAGATTATTTATTGAATATACTTTGTATGCAAAATGCTATCAGAAAAGTATCGAGTTGAAATCAGGACTACGCTTGATAATGACTAAAGCCCTCCCGTGGCAATCATGACCGCACATTTTCTCTTCTTACTTTGTATGAATGTTACATAGTCTTTCTAAGTGTCTATGTCAGTCTTAGGCATAGTGCAATACTTATACACAGCCACTTTCTAATTATTCAATTTTATTATCATATAAATGAGGGTATCAGTACCTCTTACCGTAGTGCTTGTCCTGCCGTCAGCACCTAAGGCCGTGGATTCGAACCCTGCGAAGGACATCCCAGATATGTATCAATACTTATTTATGTAGACAACTTTACTGATAGTTTGGTTTAAGATCAGATTCTCATGTTAAAAAAATAACGGTTGATTAGAATTAATATAGCACTATGTCAAAATCTTAGTCAATACTTTGTCAGAAACAACTTTAATGTGTGATGTTGCCTGTCAAGTCATTACTGTAAGACGAGAGGCTTGCCTCCGGCCCTCAGCCCTCAGAGGTCAGTCCCAACATATCCGACACGTCGAGCCGCAACCGCAAACCGTACTCTTATCTGGTTAGTCAGAAATCCAACTAAAACAATTGTAGGTGAGAAGTGAGGGTTCATGCCGTTTATTCAACCAACTTGATACAAATACTTACATCACTAACAACTTTGGGCAAATCATTTGATCGCCAAACTTTAAAATATCCTCCTAAAATTAAAAAAATAATTAAAAAAAATAGCCTCTGCCCAATATTTCTTAGTAACTTATGGCTTTGAGAGACGTCAATAATAAAATGGTATTCTTTTGCAAACATGATATGTAATTTCAGAACAATAATCCTGAAAAAATATACCTTACAACGAAATGAATGAAGAACTTTTCAGAATGATAATTATTAACCTTAATGAACCATCATATGATTAATGATTTCAAGTGCAGCGTTAAAGTTGTCATTCCTCTAGCGCTCTCTCCTATAGGCCACGGAAGTGCTCTACAGCTTATTTTGCACTATAACTTCACTTAAAGTTCTGGAAGCTGCTCGTAACATTTCAAAGCAGCGTGGCGTAGTAGAGCAGAAAAGTAAACATAGTAGAAAACAAGATGATCTGATCTTCTGAAGACCCCAAAATGGCATTCAAGTGATGTTTGTTTGTTTCATCGACTCCTAGGTAATGAAAGGATGGCAGTCAGCCCCGGTAGTCCGTCGCAAGCCGTGTCACGCCCGGTGGGTATTTAAACTCGATTGTCACAAACTCCGGCCGCTCCGGCTGACACAGTTACGAGTTTTCGCGACGTTGTTGAACTTAACAGAATTAGTCTTGAAATAGTAAGTAGTTAGGAAAAATATACGGGGTAGCAAAATTTTATAAGTCCTAAAATACACATTAATAAAAGTTGTAACGATCAGTCTAACTGCCTACCTACAATGAAATTGCTATTTTAAAACAACACAACACAGAAGCACGTTGAATGTGAAATGAAGTGAACATTCAAAATTCCGTTCGCCAAATAATACAATAACAGATCGCTTTTCCACTCAGCTGACGAAACAGCTCATTATTTATGGTTTCTTAAAAATCCATATCTAGGAAGAAAGTGAAGAACTAAATGTATGTTGAGTTATTCAACCTATTCTGTCACTTCTGGGAAGAGGGCACCCTCAAAGTTTTCCAAACGCCCCTGTCCCGAGCCAAGGTCTCCCTGCTGGAATAGTGGGACATATTAATGCGCCATTATTTCCGAGGTCTTCCTCTTCGGCGATGACCATCAGTGGGACACCACATGGTGTGATTTGCACCTATTTATTTGGGGAATGATATTTACAAGAGTCGATAATGTCCCCTGGGAATTTGACCGTGTGCACAAAATAGTATGATTATTTATTAGAGCGTAAACAAGACAGACACCTACATGTTGCGCAGTGTCGTCCCAAACCGTCAATGCATTGCTCAGGTTTTCGAAGTTCTGGTTTCGGGTGCAACTTTTTTAGCACAAGTAACCTATCTACGTCTTTTTTATTATAATATCATTGTTTTGGGGTGCATTCTACATACGTGGCCCGCCCAGTTCCCCTTTAGGAGGCAGTCGTTGTTCTTTATGTTTATTTTATAAACGTATTTAGTCCTTTTATACTCTCTCCGCAAGTATAAAGAAACTCGATTGTCACAAACTCCTTCACTCGCAGAGACAGTTACAAGTTTCCGCGACGTCTTTGTACTCAAGAATTAGTCCTTGTCCCGACTTGTAAAGGTTAAACTTAGGAGTTAAAGATGCAGACGGCTGAGAGAAAATGCTTCATATAATATTTACAGTTACACAAAACAGCATTGAAACTTGCAAAGTAACAACCCTTTTGTTAATTAATTAGTAAGGGTTTAGGTATTTATTCATTGCGAAATGGTGGCATAATTATTTACATTAACATGCTACAAAATCCTATTTCTTACTTAAATGTGAAAGTTTGTACGTGTGGATGTGCCGTGTTGCTCTTTCTACTACTTAATGGATTTGAATGAAACTTTAATAGTACATTGTTAGCCTAGGGGTGAAAGTAACTTATTTAGTCCCGAGACGGGGTTTGGCGCCCGGAACGAAGTGAGGGCGCCAATAGTTCGAGGGACTAAATAAGTCTTTCACCCGAGGTAAACACTGTGCTTTTCATTACAAATACGAGGAAAGTAAAAATAAAAACATGAATTAGCTAAAGAAAAAATGAGGGAAATAAATGAAGATCGAATTGCCGCTTTCCCGCCTATTTTGTTTGTTTTTTTTCTGTGGCTGGCCCGCTATTCAGCCATTATTTTTATTTTCATCATTGGAAAAATAGTAAATATTTTGCTCAAAGCTAAGTTGTTTTAAAGAAATTGTTGAAACTAAATTGTAATAAAGTTATTTAAAATATACTTATCCTCTGATCAATACTTAACTTTAACTTATTTCAAATTTTACATCGTGGCTGTATAGAAAGTTGGAACATGGTTCAATAGATACGTGAAAAAAAATCAGTTTTAAAAAAAAAAATTTGACAGCTGTCAGTTGAAAGTGATTCTCCCTAGGGATGAAAAGTGTTACTTTCAACCCGCTTCTCAGGTCAGTAATGACCCACTTTCAGAGTATGAGTAATGAAAAATAATATAGCTTATACATCCGAATAGGACATAGGCTACAATAAAAAAAAAACACTCTCATTTCTAATGATTTATCAATCTTACAAAGGTCTTATTCAGCCTACGAGACAGGGGGCTTAGCCAATGTAACTTCTCTTGTGAGCGAAACGTAACCATAGATAGCGAGTTGTTATCGAACGCTATCCATGCCGCTGTCATACAAATGCGTAGACAAGCAGCAGTTTCAGTGTTCGCCTTCATTACGATTTCGATCGTCAGAAATGATATTTAAACGAACACTCGGATGCTGTAGTTATCGAAACAAAATGGCCGATTTCATTCATCAGCTGTGATTCTCAAAAGAATTTGATTACGGCTTAATATATTAACAGAGCCTAAAATGCATGCGTTACGTTTATTGTAGGCTGCACATAACAAAAACACATGGGAAAGACGCCAAAAGCGATTAAAATTACGACGCCAGTTGGAAACGATTGAAATAAAAAAGTAATTTATAAATATGTGGCGTGCATGAATGTCGACGCACCTCAATGATGTGGTGCGCATTATTGTCGACGCACCTTAATGATGTGGTGCGCATTATTGTCGACTGTCGACGCACCTCAATGATGTAGTGCGCATTATTGTCGACGCACCTCAATGATGTGGTGCGCATTATTGTAAACGCACCTCAATCTTCTATGGCAGCGATTGAGGTGTGTCTATGCCAAGTGACGCTTAGCCTAGCCACTTTTTCCTGGCGCGCAGAGGCGATCATCCATTAATGTTAACCGGCAAATTCCTAAATATTATATGTAACGTTGTGAAGAATTACAAGTTTCGCGAGGCAATCCAGCATTTCATTTTTAAAAACAGAACATCTCCGATAAGCAAGCGCGGGCAGGCAGACCCGCACAAATACAAGTTATTTAACTACATTTCAATACAGGCAGTCAACTTATCTTACCTTTCTAATTACCTAATGAGTAAGAGACAAACAAAATATAATAAGAATAAGTTCCTTTTATGATAACCTAGACTGATTAAAGCTTTGAATAAAATTAATAGAACCAAAGTTAATAAACTATACAAAATTCAAAACTAATTAATAATTTATCTATTAGTTTGCCATTTTAGTTTGTTACATAGAGAAAGATAAATATATACCAAAAGGGTTTGCTATTAACAGACTTGTCACAGAGAGACAAATCTGTCTGGTTACCTGACAGATTTGACCAGACTCTGGTAGGCTGCGGTCCGAATATAGCTGAAAGTACTTTTGGCACCCATAAAAGCGTCCCGAATTGCGCCGAACGCACTTCGAGCGCGATTTTGAAAGATATTGCGACGCCATAAATGACATCACCAACTTTCGCCATTTTGTACTTAACTGCACTGAAAGCACTTTAAGCGTTAAAATCGCACTTTTTAATTCGGACCGCACGAATGTGCTAAAAGCGCTTATAGTACTTTCAGCGATATTCGGACCGCAGCCCCTGTTGATCTGCTTGACACTGACAGTGACAGCAAAATTTCCGAATTTTTCGATACCATAGCCAATATTTTACTTTTTAGGGCCTAACAACTTCGAAACAACGATCGCGAAAGGATGGTACATTGGCTAAGCCATCGAAAACGATGACTTTTGAACGATGGCTTATGTCAATCCCATACATTTTGTTCTTTTCGAACTTCGCTGTCGTTTTCTAAATGTTACTTTGGCTAAGCCCCCTGGTGTGCAGCAAAAACTTGACGCAAATGTAACGTAAAACAAAACGATCTAAGAAGATAATGCTTCTTACCCAAAATGTTCCATCCTTAAACAAAGAGCAAAGTAAACAGCTGAACGAAATAATGACACAAATAAATCGTCGACATGGCCTGCAATGGGCTGAGCCGTGTTATCGAAAGTCGGGATTTTGAGAATTTGACAAATATTAGCATTATTGAGAGTCGCTGCGGAGCGATAATCGGGCCCATTTATCAGCCGCCGCCATTTGCAAGTGTAATGCAAAATGGCCGCCTTCTCGGCCGCGGCCAATCACGCCTTATTGTAAAATCCGAGACGTTGAATATTTTGGCCGAAATTGCGTCGCCGTGTTTACGTGACGCGGGCAAAAGAAAACGAATTTTCGTTGTACGGTGCCCGCGGTGTTGCCGCAGATTATAACAAACATCTACAGATTATTTGCAGCGCCTATTTTTTAGGGTTGACACTTTAGCAAATTTAACTGAAGAGACAATATGTAATGTTTTTCAAACTCTTTCCCTACGATCACTTCAACTAAAGTTGAAATTATAAAGATTCTCTCATTCCAAACAAGGTCCAGAAGTTCGTAACGTTCCATGTTCCATGTATCACCCTATTTAAGATTCAAGAATTTCATTCTTCATCCGAAGATAGAATAAAATTCTGCTTATAAATAACGAACGATAACAAATTGAGTCCGATGATAAAACTAGTGTAAGTAAAAGCGAGCGATTTAAAAGGTATTTCATTAGTTCATTTGTGTGTTGTAATTTCCGCCCCATTTGGCGCGTCTCTTTGTGAGCATCGGACTATGAATAGGAAGGGAAGCTCAGAGTGGTCACTGCATTCTAAGTGTAAGAAGTTTTTACACAATGTTAATAATAATTAGGGGAAAGTGTCTCTGGTGGACGTCGTTACTTTATCATTACGTGATTAATTATGCGTAGCTTTCTCACTGCTCTTTTAGGCCAAAGTCAGGTGGACCACTATCATCCGTGTTCGTAGTCGTAAGTCACTTAATCTAACAACATGGGGCAAATCACGAACTCTAAATAAACGTTAAGTTTTAATAAAGTTTTACATTATGTCAGCCAGGTGCAGATTGATTTATTTTAATAGATTAAGTTGTAACTAACTTTGGCAAAATTGTACCTATTTGAAAAAGTAGCTAAACTGTTAAAGCAATAAAAGAATGGCTGTTCTGTACGTCCCTTCTCCTTGTCCGTAGTCGGCGAAGCGGTTCTGATGTACAAAATATAATATTTTCCTCCCGAGGGGGTAATTGTTGCCGGCCATCATTCTGGTCTATTGTTGTTGTTCGGATACTGAGAGTTGTTCAGTGGGAGAATTGTGCTCCTCACCATTTGGTGGACTCACTTCGGAGCACTTTGTGTCTTGTCTAGGATTACCACGTTGAAGCTTAACAGTGCCATTTTATAATACATTATAGGTAGGTGTGGGCAATTTTGACAGTACTTTTTAATTTTTGTTTATTTTCGCGCATGGTGTACCTAAACCTTTTGAATTCATTTCCTGTTGCTTTGCAGACTCGAAATCGAATGAAGAAGTACTTTATCATCGTTTCAAAAAAAGGGAAAATTATAATTATACAACCTGAAAAATTAACTGGATTGAAGTAGATGACACTACGAGTAAATGTTTCGACAACAACTGTATAGCAACTAAATAATTTCAGATCTATTTGGAACTTTATACTACCTTTATTAAAGCTTTTTGTATCAAAGTCAAACAGTATTGCTTCTTTCTCAATTAGCACATTGTTTATAAAGGTATCCTTCTAAATTGCTTTGAAACTAATATTCACTTCCTTGAATAGTTTCAAACAAAAGGCAGCCGACAGTGCAACAATAAGTGCAGTCGTACGTCTTGAGGACGCGTAGCGGCTGCAGGTGCAGTGTGGCTTGATTTATGCAGGCCTTGCAGCGGTCGGCGTTTGGAGGGACTACCGGGCGCCTCGGGGCCTGAGGTGCCAAAACCGGAGTGCGAAATAAATATGAATTTGTGGCAGCATAACGTATTGTCCTGGGCTTGAGACAAGATTTAAGTTTGAGTTGTGGCAATCAGACACAAAGGAGGTATCAAGCCCATTTTATTTCTAGATGCATCTGAATACTATCTTGTGACTGTGCCTACCAAACTGTGGGATGTGCGTCGAGGGTTCGATCGCAGCTGAAGGCAAATATTCATGTTGCTTAGCGATGCATTCGGTTTTGATTTTGGGAGCGTCGTGGCTCAGTGGTTGAGCAGTCTGTTTCGGAACTCTGCTGGTTACGAGGTCAAATCAGGCTGGGATTCTTGCTTTATTTATTTATTGATTTATTTTTTGGAAACATATTACACGGTATTCAAAATATTGAAAGGTGGCACATGTAAATTTCACAAAGATCATTTTCAACTCATAACAAAAACACAAAGTTTCTACACATGTAAAGTACAAATGATTAAGCTGATACTAAGACAGCAATATTTGGGGATTGAATTTAAAATAAAATAAACAGGTATGATTTGTGTTCATTTGTGTCTACCTCTCCGATCATGGGAAAACCACCGTACTTAGGCTCCGGCATTAAATGTGTTTGGTCGTTTGTTTGTTCTGTTTCTACTCATAGATGTATTTTTGTTTCTGGGATGGATCAGGACCCTGTTACCCTGTATTAATTGATTAAATTACATGAACATCCAGACGTACAGATACTCCTTCAGTTAATGATAATAAGAAAAATAGTGTTTAAAACAGTTGACAATTTAAGTAACAGATTATAATTGTCATTTGATACCGTATCTCATTCCCGAATCACAATTTTCCACAGAGAGCGTCACAAGCGTGATGTGTGCAATACCTGTGCGTCCAAGGCAATAACTTTATACAGCCACGTCCAGTCGGCAAACAAACCGAATCATTCCGCACAAATTCCACTTGCATCCGCTGCGCCATCAAATTCATCAGAACTGTGAAGTAGTGTTGCCGCTCGATCGTCCACTGTCGATTAAAGTCAAGGAATCGATAAAATGTCAGCTATGTGGTCCAAAACTATCGACTATTGATTATGCAACAATTGATACCAGCAATGCTGTATTACAGTAAAATAAATTGTACGTCAACATGTTATCTGTATTTCTCACTTGTGAATTAAATTTGTTTTGTGTCCGGGCCGGGCCTTATCTTATATTCCGATGCCGGCGGTAGAGTCACAGTTTGTACATATTGTATTTTAAATAATTTGTGTGAACATACAATATTTGTATGTTCATTTTGTAGTTCAAAATAAGACTTCTTGACAGTTAAAAAGTGCAATTTAAAGGTCTACTTGAAATAAGAAATTTTGAGTTAGTAACAATATTTTCATCATCGATATTGTAGGTACCTGACATACCAAGGGAGAACGGTAGTTGATCGACAGTCAAACTATCGATAGTTCCACGTCACTAGTGTAAATACGAATACAAGCGAGCTTTTAGTCCAACAACGCCTATACCTATAAAGGCTATTTGTAATTAAAATAAAGCTTTTACAGAACTACCAGGAAAATTGCGTTTATCGGAACTGTGAGGGAATTGGTAAAACGCGTGCTGCGGCAACAACGGCGAGGTAATTTCCACCCCCACTGAAACTGTAAAAAGCTTTGAGCACGCGTTCAAACAACGTTCAGGCCCACATCGGGAACATTACGAGTCGAAGAGAAAACAAGCAACTTTTAATTTAAAATCTCTCTTTGATATCCTCTTTTAACAAGTTTTTCTTGTAGTCAAGCCTTTGTTTTATAGTGTTAGACGAAAACTGGATTTAAGCTAAAGAACAATGGAGTCTACGCGCGGAAAAATCCGTGAGCGAAAGACTATCTGACAGCGAATATCAAAGACTAAAGTATAGAGCTTAGAAGGCGTCGTTATTTCGTGTTTAAAGCACTGCACTGAAAATCACTTGGAAAATAGAGAAAAAGATTTTTGGGCACGGACGTGAAAGAAAGACGGACGGACCTTGTCTAATCATGAGTGGAGCATATTATCAGCTGCCTGCAGTATAGGTGTGTGCGTGACTAGAACGTGTTATTGGCGCTGTCACACGGAGTAAAATGGCGTAGTTTGTAGCACCTAGTGTGTTTTATAAGTGTAGCAGGTCGTGTACAACAAACGAAATTGTAGCACCTTGCAAGCTTCACATTTTTGTAGTGTGATGTTCCGTCCGCCTTTCTTTCACGTCCTTGTTTTTAGGTTTATTCTTACAAAATAATATAAATATGCGTATGTGTATGCAGGTCGCTTGCCAGATGAGAGGACTGGTATTACTTCTTATAAGTACTGTTGATCTGTTGTACAAATAATATAAATAAGTTTCGATCTCGTATCTGTAGCAGCAAATTAAAACAAAAGCGACGTCGAAGGATGCCTATAATAAAGTACCTGTCTAGGTTCACGTAGGAACTATGTAGATATGTAGAGTGCTCCAAACGCCGGACTCATTACACAGGCAAGCTCGGAACCGAAAAGAATGCTCACAATTAGTTGAAACGAACGTGTTTTTTATAATTCTGACCTATTTTTTAGTTTGTGTCCTACATCGCTGAATCGGGTAAGAAACAGTAGGGTTGCTACTTCAAAATTCATGCCTATAGCTCTTTGAGTTTTAAGCCAGGTATAGCCATATTTTGTGTGCGTAGGTTCTGCATTATGAATCACTAGCGGCCGACCACGACTTCGTCCGCGTGGATTATTTTCTTCGTGATGTTAAATAGCCTAGAGCCTTCCTCAATAAACTCACTATACATCAATAAATTATATTTCAATTCGAGCCATTAGTTCCTGAGAGTAGCGCGTTCAAACAAATAAACGAACTCTTCAGCTTAATAGGTATTATTAGTTAGGTATTATTGGTAAAGGTACATGTGTTTAATGACGGGTTCGGTACGGTATACGGTAAATAATTTGACAAAGATACGAATTATAGTCCTTTAGAGTTTTGCGCTCACTGGTTATTTTTCTATTTACTTGTACATACTTACTTGGGTAAATTAAAGCAAATAACACGAACGATTAACAAGAACTATTAATAATTTATTTACAATACGAGCGTCTTCATTTCTAAAGGTTTCAGAAAACCCTCTTTATCAGATATAAGTACCAACGTGGAAAAAAGGCAAACAGCTTTCACCGATAATTTTCTAACCACCAGCAACAGTGGCAACCTTGTATGCTGAGCAGTGAGTCCGTCCAGCATCGGCGCAGCCCTGGCGCGATGGCGCCGCGCCTCACGCCGAAGATTCATTAACGTTTAGGGATGACGAACTCTGAAAATAAATTCTCTTTAAGATGAAGCACCAGTAAAAGTTTCTGTAACGGCGAACGCCGAAGAAAATTATGGAAAATGTGATAAGGAAGGTGAGTCAAGTCACTTAAGCAATGACTGCTTCGAAAATTAATTAGTGTCTGCTAGTAATT
Source organism: Udea ferrugalis (assembly GCA_950022985.1). Classification (NCBI taxonomy): domain Eukaryota; kingdom Metazoa; phylum Arthropoda; class Insecta; order Lepidoptera; family Crambidae; genus Udea; species Udea ferrugalis. The sequence goes on from OX465522.1 coordinate 341,469, forward strand.
GCCATTTTACAAACAAGGTTCTACATTTTCCAGACATAATGAGAGTCGTCCTACAGAATCAGAATCAGAATCAGAAATATCTTTATTTAAATAGACCTGTTACAAGTGCTTTCAAATCGTCAAAAACTTAATCAAACAAACAAAAATACACAGACAGAACTTTCCAGATAAGTTACGGTGCAATAGAGTATTGGATTAGTTTCAGTGGCATTGTGCCGTTGCAAAATGGTGGCCATGGCCGCAGAATACTGTAGGAACAGAAGATTCACCTTATTAATTTATTTATTTACCTTTACTTTTCATTTACCTTTGAACACAATTCAAACGTAAATGAATGGTGTTTGTTTTGAAGGTTCACACGTTCAGGCTCTTATCTGCATTTTTATCAATGACAGTAACAGTACGCGTTTGGTTGAAAGAAATCGCGAAACAGAGTTACTCGAACCTTCAGAAATGAACCCGTCCCACAGTGTCGCTCCGAGCGCTCTACGCACGCACTATACGAGTAAAGAGGTGGCGCTGGGCCCTTAATAAAGAGACATTTAAGTAAATTAACTCTGCCGTTGCCGGTCCCAAGCCCGGATGAGAAAAGAGGAGGGTTTGCCGAGAACGACGTAACCCCCTAATTCTATCATAGGGTGATGTCAGCAGTAAAATACGTCAACGCCGAGCCATGGGCGGCGGTCAATTAACCCACTAAATGGTTTTCGAAAGCCAGGAGTGACTAAATACCCTCTAAAAGTTCGAGGGCAGATGCTTGGGAAACGCCTGCTTCTATTTTCCCAACCCCCCCCTCTTATGAAAATGGTTAACGATGAATGTGATATGTCGTGCGACCCGGCTAACCCCCGGCGCCATGAGGTTCCCGGGCCCCATGGTGTGAAATATGTCACCGAAGACTGCGCAAATGTGGGCAACCAGGCATCTGTGTCAGTAAATACTACTGGAAAAAAGAAACTAGTTCAACAAGCGTTCCATCCTAGCATGTTTAACAGGCCAACAAGCGCCTCTACCACAAGTAAAAACAACACCAACCAACCAATGGCCTTTGAACCTACGAGCAACACAGACCATTCAGAATCTCAACAGGAAAGTGAGTCCTACTCAAATGTGCCCCTAATGCAAAACTGGGAAGCCGAAGACTCTCCAACCCAATGGACAGAAGTAGCCTCGAAGAAGAGACAAAGAGAAAGCCCAGATGCGGGCAGAAACCAAAAGCAGAGCAAATCTAATGACTACTGGCTTAGCCAACCAATACCTACCAACAACAGCTTTTCGGAGCTAGTAGTCGATGATGTTCAGAGCAATGCAACAGAAGAAAAGCCGGTTAAACCTCCCCCAATATTTGTGGACAAGGTGAGCAACATCCAACCACTGTTAAGCCTTCTCGACGAAATAACTAAGGGTGACTATGACCTGAAAATCTTGCGAAACGAACAAGTACGAATCCAGCCGAAAACTTCCAATATTTACTCACTCATAGTAAAGGGTTTACAGCAGAGAAGCACTGAATTCTACACCTACAAACCTAAACAGGAAAGAAGTTTCAAAGTAGTGTTAAAAAACATACACCCATCCTCCAATCTAGATGACATTAAACAGGAAATCAAAGAACTCGGTCATGTGGTAACTAATATATGGAATGTCAAACAGCGGACCACCAAAAAACCTTTACCCATTTTCTTCATCGAAATCGAACCAGGGCAAAACAACAAGGACATTTATAATATAAAAACCATTCAGCACTGTAGAGTCGTGTTTGAACCCCCAAGACCAAAACGTGAAATACCCCAATGTGCCAACTGCCAACAGTATGGACATACTAAAAAATACTGCCACAGAAGGCCAAAATGTATTAAATGTGCTGGAGAACGTCATTCATCGACCTGTGAGAGGAAGGGAAGATCAGACCTTGTCAAATGCGTCCTGTGCGAGGGTAACCACCCCGCTAACTACAAAGGATGTGTGGTGTATAAAGATCTGCAAAAAACAAAATATCCGTCACTCCGCCCGCCACTAAAACTGAAACACGCCGTACCAGACCCTACAAAAACAGTCGACGCCCCTGAAAAGCCAGTGATTATGGACCAGCCGAAACCTGACCAGAGAAGGAGCTTCAAGGAGGTCCTCCAATCAAAACGCGAAAAACGAGATATGTCGGAAAAAAATAATCAACCTGAATTAACACATGAAACCGTTTCCGAAAACAAGCAAATCTTGAATCTGCTAAACCAACTTGTACAACAAATTTCTGCAATGAACGCCCTACTAGTACAACTCATGTCAAATTTGCAAAATTCAGTTCGTTGAATCTAGCAATTTGGAATGCCAATGGGCTGCCACAACATATTTTGGAACTCAAAATATTTCTTAAAACACATAACATTGATATACTTATGATAGCTGAAACTCACTTTACTGCGAAGAGCTTTTTCAAAATACCAAAATACAAGTTGTATCGTACTGACCATCCTGACGGCACCGCACACGGTGGTTCCGCTATCCTTATAAAAGACAACATCAGGCACTATGAAACCACGCACTTCCGCGACGAGCATATTCAAGCTACTAACCTAATCATTGAGGACAAAAGAGGACCAGTTACCATCTGCGCTCTGTACACTCCTCCCAAACACTCAATCAAAAGTGATTCCTATATAGCCTTCTTCAAGTCTCTTGGCTCAAGATTTCTGGCAGGGGGAGATTACAACGCCAAACACACAGATTGGGGCTCGCGAACCACCAACCCAAAGGGCAGACAGCTATTGCTTGCAGTACAAAAGCTCCAGCTAAATGTGGCATCTACCAAGGAACCCACCTACTGGCCTACAAGTGTAAAGAAAACACCTGACCTGACCGACTTCTGTGTGGTCAGAGGCCTACCAATATCGCATATCTCCTGCAAGTCTTGCTACGAGTTGTCCTCTGACCACACGCCGGTTCTCGTTGAGCTGGAATGCAGAATTGCTGAAAAATCTATGCCCTGCAAGCTGCATAGCACAAAAACGGACTGGATCTACTTTCGGGAACTCATTGAGAAGAGTCTGATACACAATGTCCCGCTCAAGACCAACGAGGACATAGATCGAGCTGTTGAGGTATTCAATTCTGCGGTGCAAATGTCAGCATGGGAAGCTACTCCAGTCCCATGCAAGCCAATCCTCAACACATCCTCAAAGTCGGTCCGAGATATGGTTCGACTTAAAAGACAGGCCAGGAAGAAATGGCAGACAACTCGGTACCCAAGGGACAAAACGGTTTATAACCAGCTAGCATCGGAGCTTAAAAACCTCTTGAAGTTCGAGAAAAACCAAAGCGTCAGGCATTACCTGGAAAACCTAGACGCTACTGCTTCGACCAACTATTCCTTATGGAAAGCAACTAAAAAGCTCAAAAGTCCTGCTATCCACCAACCTCCCATAAGACGTGAAGACAGTACATGGGCAAAGAGCGACTTGGAAAAAGCGGTAGAGTTTGCTAACCATCTTGAAAATGTGTTTGTGCCCAACCCCGATAAGGGCTCTTCCAAGGTTCAGCCTGTCATGGGATTACTAAGCAGTATAAACCAACTCGAACCACCAATAAAAAGACTGAGGAGAAGTGAAGTCGAAGCTGCCATCAAGAAACTTGACCTAAACAAGGCCCCTGGCTACGACCTCATTACTGGCAAAATTATGAAAGAGCTCCCTAGTGCTGGCATTACTTTCCTGACTCATTTGTACAACGCGATTCTCTGGAGAGGATATATGCCTCCCCAGTGGAAAGTAGCAGAAATACTAATGATCGCTAAACCTGGCAAAAAACCTGAAGACGTGAAATCATACCGACCTATAAGCTTGCTACCTATTCCATCAAAGGTCCTTGAGCAGCTTTTCCTAAAAAGGCTCATGCCAGCTGTGATCAAGGAAAACCTCTTACCTGATCATCAGTTTGGGTTTCGTCGTGGTCACGGAACGATAGAGCAGGTTCATCGACTTGTGGAAAAAATCAACTCCACATTTGAAAAGAAAAGGTACTGCTCCGCAGCGTTCCTGGACATATCCCAGGCGTTTGACCGTGTTTGGCACGAAGGACTCCTCTTTAAAATAAAAAGTACTCTTTCCATCAATTTCTACGAGTTCCTTAAGGCGTACTTAGGTGACAGAAGGTTCTACGTCAAGCACGGAGAACATAGATCAAGCGCAAAAAAAATTAAAGCGGGCGTTCCACAGGGTAGCGTCCTAGGCCCAGTCCTGTACCTCTTGTATACGTACGATTTGCCTTCGTCGCAAAATGTGCTAGTAGGAACTTTTGCCGATGATACCGCCGTGTTAGCAGAACACGAGCACCCAGCCGTGGCATCCTCGATGCTTCAAGGGAACCTAAATAAAATATCAACGTGGCTGACGGACTGGCGAATTAAGGCAAACGAAACGAAGTCCGTGCACGTTACTTTTACCCTGAGAAGAGATACATGCCCAAGTGTAATGTTAAATGGTGTACAAATACCACAACAGGATCATGTTCGCTACCTGGGAATGCACCTGGACCGACGTCTGACATGGCAGAAGCACATATTTACCAAACGTAAGGCCATGGGGCTGCAGCTAAGGCAGATGTATTGGCTAATGAACAGAAGGTCAAACTTGTCGCTCGAAAACAAATTGAGAGTCTACAAATGCATCATCAAACCAGTCTGGGCATATGGCATACAGCTGTGGGGAACAGCGTCCAACTCTAATCTGGAAATCTTACAACGCTTCCAATCTAAGATCCTTCGCATAATTGTTGATGCACCATGGTATGTGACAAATGACCAACTGCACCACGACCTCAAAATTCCAACAATCAAACAGGAAATCAGCAAAACTATTTCACAATATGCTAAAAGACTGGTGAAACATCCAAATATGCTAGCGTCTGGGCTGATGCGAGCCAAAAAATGTTTTGTGAGATTGAAGAGGAGGGCTCCCCAAGACTTGTCCAGTTGATGCTGGACGTCGCAACCTGGAATGGATAGATCAATGGAACTATACCATGCAAGACGATATCATCTACCATCACAACACAGCGCTAAATGTCTCAGGACAGATTGCCAGAAAAGAGAGTTAAAAAAAAAAAAAAAAAAAAAAGTAAATTAATGCAACAACATAATTTATTCGCACTTCGTGCAGCAGCAAAACTAAATAAAATCGCTTAAAAACCTGTAGAGAGGGCACTTTAATTAATCGTTCGCTGTTGGAATCGCAGCATCGCGGGCGCCATCGTTCGCTCCAGCAATGGCTTCATTATGCTAACGGCGGCCTGCTCACAGCCCTTTGGGCCAGTCTTCGTTAGTAGAGCTGTAAAAGTGACAAAAAATAGTGTCCCAGTATGTATTCGTTACCAAAACAATCAGTACTCGGTACTTTCGTATCGTTACTTTATACACAACCAAAACAAAACCCAGTTCTAGCATGAGGCCTGATATCGAGTCACATTAAATTCGGAATGGGTTTGTTAGAATCTAGGAAAAATCAATTAAATGACATTGCGTAATGAGCTATTTCTTAACTCAATTTAGTGTGAACGATTCTGTTCTTATCATTTTTAATAAATGTGTTTTTATTATTATATTTCCTCGCCTAAGGAATTAAACTGACATACGATACGAGATAAATTCGTGAGTAACGATTCAGTAGTTCAAGTCAGGTGATGTACTCGTTACTCGGTACCGAAATCATACGGTTTGCTACAGCTCTATTTGTTAGTAACGTTTCTGCGCTGTTTTAAAAACTTAATGGTTCTAAATGCAAATGTTTAACAGTTCTAAGTGTAAAGAGCGAATGAATACGTATATTTTACGTAATTAAAAGAAGAGCTACCTTCCTATGTAGATCTCCAAAAGCCTTTTCACCAAAATTAAACAATGGCTGAGCTGCGGGTTTGTTAAAACAGAGATTAAGTAAACTGTAGATAATTCTGGAAATTGTAAGCTTGCGTATTATGACCCTGTCCTCTCAACAAAATTACTTACCTACCTGTTTCATACTCGGAATGTTTGACTGGCCAGTTGGCGCCATATAAAGGTTTATTTATATATTTGAGAGCGTCGTGGCCTAGTGGTTAAACACTCCGACTCGGAACCCGATGGTCCCGAGATCGAATCCGGCCGGAACACACCTACTTTGTGTTCATTGTAAAATTTGCGGCTAACTCTCCGGTGATGGAAAACACCGATATAAAACCCAAGCAACCCGGATAACGGCGGTAGGCTCGCCCCTTGCCACGTTGGGTTCAAATTCCCTAGGCGAAATGTGGGCTCCTGAATGTTCCGTTCACCATGACGGCAACAGTCAGTGCGCCACTGACTAACCCATTAGGGATATGGTCGTTAGGGTATGTTATGTTATGTTATGTTTATATATTTCATTAAATTCTTGTACAATCATTACACTTTAACCTAATGCGATAGTACAGCTTTTTATTAACAGCAATTCCGATAGGTTCCAATAACACTGCGTTTACCATTTTTCCCACCAGAACCAGGTTATGATCTATAGCGCCTTAGGGCATGGGTGTTCCTCTCCCTGGACAAACATGTAAGGAAAATCAGCGTATGACCGGTGTCTGGGTTCTTATTTTATTCTTATTTATTAGCTAAAGTCACAGATAACAGATTATAAAATAATCTATTTAGAATATTGAACTAGATGTTCATTGGTCCCTAATTGACCAATGTAAAAATGCCTTTTGGCTACCTAATTCAAACTAATTAGGAGCTCTGTGAAGTTCCTAAGAACTGCCACTCCAACCTTGTCTCACTAATTGACCAGACGCTGTAAAGACGAAGCTTACAAAATACTTCCTTTAACTTCCATTAAACAGTAAGTATAATGATTAACTCTCAAAAAGTCATTACAGAGGTTTAGTTATTAAAAGTTCCGTGGCATTTGTTGTTCGCGAGCGGGGAGGAAGGGGTATTCGGGCAGCGAAGGGTAATCGGGGGAAGAATCTTGCTTTTATGAACTTTGCCTCGTTACTGCAAGGCGGTTCATCATCAGCTTCTTAAACTTGTCTGCCAAATTTGTTATAATGGAATGTCAGTTCGAGAGCTGAATTTTGTCGTGGTTTTTATAAAGCTGTACCTATTTGTTGATTAGCATTTTTGCCTCGTACACTGAGCTTAAACTCGCCAAGATTATATGTAAGCAGTTGTCGCCTGATGATTTAAGACACAAACAGATAAACAATATTTTCAAAAATCTCTTTGAAAGGTAGGTATAAAGCGTTCATAAGCTATTAAGTAGCTAAAGGTTGGAAGGTAACTTAAGCGGAACCTCCTTCAGCAGATTTTGTGAGCAACATTCTGTATGTTTAGATTTTACGGTACATCAATAAAGATTAGTTGTTTTTATTCAGTTGTGTATTGATTTACATAAGAAACACCCACGTATGCTTAGCCTGCGTCACAATTAAAGCCGTCCAGTAAAGTAATCCTGTCTGCCGTAACCAATACTCTATATTCGCTGCGCCTACACATTCTACTCCCACGCTCTGACGTCAGCAGGTTATGACGTCAGAGTCCGCAGAATTGCATTAATACGCGGAGTTAATTGTACATACCTCTCGGCCACCGGTCGTTAAAATCGCTCTCATAGCTGCGGTGAGGTCGACAGGAATGCCACCACTTTCCCTCCACACCCGAGCCTTGCATCCGTGGAATTAAACGGATATCGCTTTGCCAGAAACTGTGACGTAAGTTACGTCACGTAACATTTACAATGTATAAGTACAAGATGGGTAGTTTTAATCGGCCTAATATTAAGTTATGCTTTTGTGAAGATAACTCATGTGAGTGTGTCTCACCCTATTATTAAAAACTTCGTTAGTCTGCAACAATCTAAGTATCAGTAAATATTGTGAACTGCGACATCTGTTAACTATTACTTTTAAACCCTTTTTTTTCATATTTGTCCGTGGCAAGCATTGATAGAACATCGCTGACTAGGTGATTGCAAAATTCAACAGGTGTGTACACTTTTCTAATCCCTTATGCTCAGTAAATTGATCAAAGCAATCGCCTGGAACACAAAAGATTTTTCGCTTTTCAATCTTTTCTTGTAGCTAAGTATGTCTATTCTAATTCCACAACTTCAATACCGAATGCATACATGGAGGGTACAAGTGCAAAACTGCTATGCGAGAATGCAAACCGTGAGCCAAGGCGTCAGCGAGCGCGCGGAGTATGCGAGCGAGCGGAGCGCGCGGAGCGGTGAGTGGCGAGCAGTGCTCGGCGCGCTTCGCATACCGGGCAGTCGCTGAATTACTCGAACTCACCACTCCAAGATACTCTAAGAAATATCTAGATACTACTGACTCTTGGGGGTTAATTATTTTGGCTTTGTACTAAAGATCTGGAACCACAAAGGTCACTAGATTAGCAGAGGTTGTGCTATGGGTGGCCGAGACAATTAAAGTCATTATTTTCAAAATTTGTTTCATGAGGATTAAATACTCATGAAATACCTTGATAGATAGTCTTTATTAGATGGCAAGAAAACACAAAAAAAACACTTATACTTAGGTAATAAGGTGATATAAGTAACTCACATACGAGATAGGTACATGTCGAAAAATAACGATCACTAACCAACCATAGCCATCTGAACAGGCGGGCCTATCTGTCAATAGCAGCTTGATTTCACCTTTATAATGTGTTGTACCGAAAATGGCCTTAATCATAGACAATTCTTACAGATTTCGTACAGAAATAATTGAGTCTGAGGTGTATGTGGTAAAATTTTAGCAATTTGAAGTTTCAACTCGGTCGTATTTGGATTAAGCACCTAAGTTGTGTTACAACTACGAAAATGGCTGCCAAGATGTACACAAGAAACGAAACGAGGATACCTCAGGCGAATGCAAATAGCCAGAAGCGGAGGCGTCAGGTCTGCCGGCGAGGGTCGGCAAGCAATAGATTCAGTTAACGCTAAAATTACAGCTAAGTCCATTTGTACAACGTTCATTCTCTATTCATGATTTGTTAATGCAGCAATACCTACCCCCCGCCGGCTTGCTGCTGTATTTCCAGACTTGGCTATCGACTGACCTGCTGTAAGATTATCTCGGTACAGCCAGCAAAGAAAGCAGTGACGCTTTTGTAAGTTTGTTATTTGACATGATTCGGTTAAACATAGAAGGTGAAGTAAATTCAACACAGCCTAACACACACTGCGCTGGTACCAAAGTAGGTAAGTTGTGTTATGGAAGACAGAAATAACGAAAATTCCTCAATGAACCAAACCCAGTACAAAATGTGGATATTAAAAACTGTTTAAAATCAACAAGGTTTAGAGCTTAGACACTCGTGACCACTGCGCTTAATGGGTAAAAACTCTTTTTGACGAGTAAAACACTGTGCATCAGTTGAGCTGTTCTGTAATTAATTATGCATATCTAAGGCCTTGTTCCATGGCTGCGCGTACGGTCCCATATCGGCAGACGGTAGCAAACATTGCATTGCATCATAAAATAATGTTGTAAATATAGGTAATACTCGTACCTACACCTTTCGTGGTCCATATCAAATTCCCGGTTAGTTGTGGAACGGCGGTAACACGAACTATCGGGCCTTCCATAGACGTGTAGAAACGTGTCCAGCTCGTGTCCACTTTAGCATGACTGCAGCTTGTACCACATCAGCTACCTTGGCCTTGGAGCGTAAATTGAAGTTAATCATATTTTTCATCGAACAAAGATTTGTGCTGTTGCAGCTAAGCAGGTCGTTCCAACATTTGATCACTGTAATTCAATAGTTTTGTTGTTTTTGCCGTCTGTACCTCCGTCGCAAGTCGTGGCACAGTTACGTGCAAACACGTCCGCGGCACGGCACGTCCCTTCATCTCCTATCTACTCCAACACTTACACAAATCTAATTCCAGCTCGAGAACCAAATCCGAAAGCTGTCTGCTTCCATATTACTGTCACAGACTAGTATAGCGTTCTCTAATTCGAGCAAAACAAATATAATAAGACAGCTAAACCGCTTTAATAAAAATGTCGTAAAATGAGTGGGTAAAAGAAAAGAAATATGCAGGAAGAGTTTTACGTCTTCGCCTCATCTTTATGAAACGAGTCGTCGACGACACGGCGAGTGACGTCACGCTCGTAAAGTCGCGCTGACGCGGCATGCGCTGACGCAACGGAATCCCTAATTTAATTTGTCGCACACAACGCAACAGGATACAGTTTGTGGTTTCTTTCTGGAGGCATTAAATGGGTGTAATTTATTATTCTCATCATAAAGCTGACATTATAATATATTTTAATTAACTTGTCTGAAAACAAATGAACAAAGAACTGTTAATTATTAAAATCACTTAACCATGGGATCCCACTGCTAGGAAGAGGCCTGCCTCCTTTCACCTCATCCAGACACAGCTAGGTACTTTAATTTTCGTGAAGGTGGATGAATTTCATTCCCATTGTGTACGTGAGTTCACAGTGCACAATATCGTATCAACCGATTTTTTATGGAAACAATGAAAGATCTGCAAATTTCAACGCCACTTGATTCAAAAATATCCAGTGATTAGTTCACTATTGATTTCATTATCAACATGCCTACTTAAAATATATAAATTAGCTCTTTTCTTACCGCTGATACCATGGTGAATTATCCACGTAAGCACCTGCACCATGAGGTTCCAGGCCAATTTTGACAAAACTGAAACAACATAGGTACCCAGATTTAGATTGAGCGGTGTTCTAGCTAATATCATCTCACATCTCGGTGCTTCACGCTGTCTTCAGTTAACTATTCAATACGCTTCACTTTGAATTATTGTTTTCCCCCATTTTGTATGCAAATAATTTTAAAATGTTGTTTGGCTCAGTTCTTTTCTCTCAGACGATCACAGTCGCAAAGCAATTGAATTTTAAAGATAACTCACCAGGACCGAGATGAAATTTGGCACTAACCGGAATAGCATAGCGGGAATCGAACCTGTTGAGTACCTCCATAAACCACAATCACTCCATAGGTAGTCCTATTTGTAGTTTCGACACTTAACTGGGTACTTTGACACGGTTTCAACTCCGAAATTTAGAAGTAGGTATGTATTTGTTTTTAGAACGTCCAGCAAAAACCTCACAAAATACTAGGTATGATATACGGGTGAGTATCTCACTCACTCCGTAAATAGTGCGAGAGCCGGGAGCATTTTTGAGAGTGTAAATTTCGTACAAAGTGCAACATGTTTACTCCGCAGTACGCAACAAAGCCGGCTCGTTACGTGCTGCAAACACAAAGGTAACAATGTTGTAACAAAAGGCGTAATTAGCCAGGGCTTGTGTTACGTTTGAGTTCATATCTTGTGCCGGAATTAATTCTCGGGGCGGTACACGGCCTTGCGCGCTTTGCCGCGGTTGCGGACTTGGTGGGTAGAACCAACAGGGCCATTTTGAAACTAGATGTCAACAGACAAGTAATGAATGTCAAGTAGGGCTTAATTCGGCATCCTGTGCCCGCCACATAGGTGAATAAACACGGACAATGATATTATAATAAGAAAGAGGTAGATAGGTGAGGCATGTTATGTCAGTACTCATGCAAAGTCGAAAATTACCTATAATTATAATTTGAACGTGTAAACGAGACAGATACATGTTGCGCAGTGGGTCTCAATCGATCAACACTGTCAATGCTTTGCTCAGGTGTTCGAAAGTTATGATTTCGGGTGCCACTTTTTTAGCACAAGTAACCTATCTACCTTTTTTTATTATAATATCATTTAACACGGACTTTTAATTTGACTGAAAATAACAGATTTTACAAGCAAAAATCAGATAGGTATTCGTCAAATAATCTTCACTTTAACTTCGAGTAGGTATCTACATAAATAAAGTATTGTTTGAGAATTTTAAGAACTGTTTTAATCGTACAAGCAACTTGTCAGCGCGGCGTTAGGTGCCGCAAGTCTCCACCAGAAGACGAAAAAAGGCCATTATTTATCTAGCAGGAGAAAGGAGACTATCGACTCAAGAATGCAATTTAGCTGCGTTGCATCATTCATGATCTCGCCTCGCGACTTGCGCGTCTGTGGTCACGGGATACGTTGTTTCAGAGCTGAAGAAAAACACGATTACATCCAACAACAATTGTATTTTTCACACAACTGTTTGTTCTGAAGAACCGTTTGATAAGATGCCTGCGGCTACTTTCTACCATTGCACCGCCCGCTATCGTCAGGGTTTTTTCCATCCACATACTTTAGAGCCGCCATGGTCTCGTACAGTTCGGGTCCTCAGATGTTTCCTTACCAGGACAATCATTACAAAGAGAGGTTTTCCTGATTAGCTATAGCATCGATGTCTTTGAGAGCAGTTTGAAAGTTTCTTGCAGAGTCGGCAAGTAATGCCCCTAGTGTTGCACGTGTCCATAAGCTGCGGTCGCCGCTTACCATCTGGCCGGTCCGCATGCTTGTTTAACAACTACGAGTATATAACTCTAATTCACGATTTATTCTTTATTTCGCCGATGAAGATAGCATTTTGAATGTTAAATTACTTACAGGAAGAAATATTTAAAATATCTGGTTTTATCTCAATCAGAAGTAAAAATATGTTGTAGGTATTTACTTATATTATTGATGAAATTACGCTGGCTTACTAGCTAAAATAGGTACAACAAAAAGATTCGGCCATTCAGTAGTTTTTCCTTTGGCAATTTAGTGCTGCCACCTCTACGTTCTATGGGGACTAACGTATTTGTGGACTGGACCAGATGGCGCTACTGTTGAGTGAGGTCCTGAAATGTAGCTGTATTTTATTACGGAGGCAACGGCCTGTTAATGGCTATAAGAAACACTATAGGTACCATGGTATGAAGGTATATAATCATAGATTGATTGTAAAAATAAAGCCACTTAGTGCGAGCACAGACAGTGTCATTTGGTATTCCGAAACATTACTAAACCTCACACGACACTAGAGCCCCTAGCGGAAAAACCCGTACGCGATAACCTCCATTGACCACAACAGGAATCCTTGTTCTTGTTGTGCTTTTTCCTAAAGCAGGAACAATAAGTAAGCCCTTGTCTATCGGTCCTGATTGACAGCTCACAGACGTGGTTGAAGCAGATTGGAAGGTGTATCGGGGAGGTGAATTCCATTTTCAGACGTATTGGTCAGATACATTGACAGACTATTAACCTAACAGGCAGTCGCACGGAACAGAAAAAACAGTGGAAGTGCGAAGTAGGCGTGGCACGCGTGCCACAATTTAGCACTGTTGTGCTTACTTGGTCCCAGTCGTGTTCTAACGTCGCATCGAGTTGCTCGTCTCGCGACAACTTCATATTTCCATAGTTATGCCATATTGCTCCATTTTGGAGTGCAAAAATGATAGTAGTATAAAAAAACTTGAAAATGTAGGTCTTTCCAACCATCGCTAAGTGCTATTTTATTTGTTTTCTAATAAAATCTTGTTAATTTAAATAGACAGATAGATATCAACCTATAACGCAAATTTCAATCTTAATGCTTATTCAATGAAATGTATAATTGCTACCAATGGAGAATACCGCCATCTATGGTCTCTCAACGGAATTAACTCGTCAATCGAAACTAAATTGACATTAGATTTGAAAAAGTCGTAAATACTGTCAGCAGTAAAGCACAACAAACATTATCTGTAGAGTGTGAAGGTTTATTTCCGGATGTACGATCTGTGAATTAAGCTAATTTGGACTAGAATTGAAACGACCAATCAAACGGCTTTTTTCTTTGTAGTGCATTATATGACTTTCAATATATTTGTGTGTGTTTGGCGATAGCAGTTCCTTCACTAATGTTGTTGCATTGCACTAATACTGTTTTTTCTGTTCCGTGGGCAGTCGTTAAGGAGTCAAGTGTCTGTGAGGTCCACAATCAAGCCGGACTTAATGGGGCAAACAAGCCCCCAGAAAAAAGACGCAGTCCGAACTGCGATTTACCGGGCATAGCACAGGTTTATTTTTTAAATATGATGTACAGCCTGGCAAAAAAGTCGTGAAATTAATAGGGGCGCCACCATCGTCGATGTGGTCACCCCGTATACTACGACACAAACGGTTTTGATAATTGACTTATTCAAATATTTTTTTAGAGAGAATGGCTATCTAGTTAGTCGTGGTCCATGAACTAAGTTCACGCCAATAGATACCAATTATTTGAGTCGCGCCAATGCATCACGTGATCCCCTAATCTTGTTCAGTATTTTCTTATTGTTATAGCGTTTTACTAGGAAAACGCCTTACATTTCTTTAATTCCACATTATTTAGTCGTTTTCTAAAAGCAGTCATACAGATACTCATATAACGGGTTTGCTTTTCCCTCTGGGCTGATAGGTCAGGTAGGAGTGGTAGTCTGTCAACCGGGATACAACAGGACAATAGGGGGAACCGTTTGGTGGTAAAATTGGAATGGCGGTGGCACCAATACAGTCGATCCCCACCACATACAACCACATTATCAGGACGTTTTTCTACTACCAAGTAAAGAAATAAAAGAAGAAACTAGCAAAATCATAATATTATAATTTTAATTAAAGTAAAAAAAAACTTCATCCATGGCTTGGCTCGACCCTTCTCCAAAATTCTAACATTCACTTTGTTCCCATGAGTCACTCATGCTGCTATTGTACGGTCACTTCATCTTGCAGGTTTATGATTACCTGTCGATTTGCTCATTTGAAGTTTGTCCGCGTTGGTATTATTCCTGCTCTATTTAAATAACGTGTCATCACGACTTTCTCCTATCTTTGGGAGAAATATTCTCAAAAGCTGGCGCAGCCGCTGCCTAAAAAACGAAATTAAATTTTAAAAAATAAATCAATCAATAAGTATCAAAATCACTTAGATGTGCTAACTTGACAAATTGTTTTTCGTAAACAAACGTCAAAATAGGTATTCACATTTCAACGTAAAATATCACTCGTTTGTTGATAGTTACTTGACAACTAAGTTAAAACACGCGTGGTTGATTAAATAAAACCACTACATACCAGTGATTTCTGCCGTTCTGGTCTAATCATCGTTTATTTTATATAAAACTTCCCCAGCTTCGTGCTCGGCTAAACAACGTTTGAATACTTAATTACGACTTCTCTAGTGGCGCTGAGGATTGTTTTTCTCTTTTTCGAAGATTTATCTTGATTTTACACGATTCTTTATTAGTTTAACATACAGAAAACACCTGAATACACTAATAAACGATCTCCGATAAACAGATTTGACACACCATGTACTAGCTAGACGTGATTGACAAGTGACAGCGGGACTATTGCCAGTGATAATATTTTTTAGTTCCCTTTCAGGACTTTTTTGCCAACCTATAACTCAGGTTGTTGTTTTTATAGACTGAGTAGTAAATAACACTAATGGCCTCCCTGACATTTTTTAAACGGCATATTTATAGGTTTCTTGGATCTGCTAACTTATTTACATAGCGCATTCATCATTAAAAAATAGAACCAGATAATAGGCATGACGACAGTATCAAATAATCAACGATTTGAATACATTAGGGGAAAATACATATTAAAAGGATTTAAAAGACACATTTTGTTTGATTTTAAAATCTGGGATTAATCAGATTTTCGATAAAGTAAAAGGATAAAATACTGCAATTCGCCATTTTGACTCAAACGTCAATCACGCACTATGACGTCACTCTAATGGAAATCAACAAATGTCACTGTCGTATTTCATACAAGTGAGTTTGACAGACACTAGATATTTACATTAGAATTACGTCACACGGACGCCATGACACCTGCGAGCTTTTTCGCGCGCTGTTGATAAAATACTAGAATAATGTCCTCAAACTTTGTTAAACTGACCTTTGAAACCGAAATAAAGTTTTTTTAGTATACAATACATGTGTACCTTTATCACGAAAGAAGATTTCAAAATTGTTCGTCATGCCTATTTGTGAGGAGAAGTACGGTAAATCAAGAAGCTTCTACAGTACGCGGCAGCTGTAGTCCAATTTAATCGAACAGTTATGATGACGCGCTTACAAATTGATTGTAGACATACCTATGTCATACACCTATGACGGTGGCATAGGGATGTGGTTAGTACGGTAAGTAAATAAACGTTTTGAAAATAATTGTGACGTCAGATCATGTGACGCTAACTTTGTAATCTGATTTGTAATCACCGTCAATTTTCACGTTGCTCTTTTTTCAATTTGGATCTGCGATCACGTGCGCTTTGCGTACGGTTCCTAGTAAATACGATGCGGCGATCCGATTACACGATTACAGGGCGCTGTTAGTGTCAAAATCAATTCGGAGCGTGGATTTTAAATTTGTAATTTCTGTCATTCAAAGATTTTTGGGAGATTCTCTAAGGTTTTAGCCCTTAAAATTAAAGAGGAAGAAGATTTTTCTTGGCAGAGATTAATTCTGACGCATCTAATACTTTTACCAAATAGTTTTACGTGAAAATTACAGTTTGACGTTTCATCTATGAATCTGGCGTAAGACTCACGGCGTTATCGCCACGGAACATAATCGTTGTGAGAGCAATATGGCGCCGTAAGTGACGTCATCCATGGCGTTAACCTGGCTGCCCGTTAGCGCGATATCATCAATTCAGAAGGCGTGTGAGCGCGCTATTTTCGATTTTGACTCAATTCGGAACGCACCCCAAATCGGACCGGACCTTGATGGACCTCATTTTATTTGACAATCACAATCACCAAAATTCTTTATAATCTATGGACAGTCACGGATCTGACATATTATTTTTGTATTAATTTTCGCGGTTGTAATCTTTACTGCTAAAATTAATGACGTCTGCAATTACTGTAGTTTTAGGAGGTCTAAAATTATTTAGCTTCTACCTTGATTAAAATTGGATGGTGAGTGACTGTTAAATTAAGTTGGTTGGTGAAAATAGTGCTCATAAAAATCTCTCACTTCCGTTCAGACAGGAAAAGGAAGTAATGGCGACCTAAAATGGCATGGTAAATTCAGAGCTAGCTCAACATCCTTATCCTGTTGCTCAAAATTAATGAGCGATGGCGCAAAAAAGCAAACTTGACTGCTTGGTGAATATTTTACTGATGTTCAATTTGCAAATTAGTATCAAAGTAAAGAATAAGTGTTGGCAAGGTTATTTTTATAACAAAATGAAAGTGAAATGCTGGCAATTTATTTACTGGTGTATGATGAAGGTTTGTTGTTCAATTGAAGTAAATTGGATAAGTGCCGACCAAATTTACCTACACTAATTATTTCTTAGCTTATTACATTAAGTACCAAACCTTATCTAAGCTTCTACAAAGGATCTTAAATAGTATCAATTTCAGCAAAACAAATGTCAGTATTATCAGAAGCTGCTAATATTTTGGTCATTATTTTGTATATGTAAGAACAGGGTCACAGAATAGTAGGTACTTGTCATAAATAAGAACAGGTGTGATGAGAGAATGGTTTTTTATTATTGGAAAACAAGTATTATAGTTTGCTCATGTATTTCAAAAGTGTAAACACAGTAGAACAACTTAGTAAAAGCCTTGTGAAAAACCAAAATGTTTGTATTTGTCACTGAGAGAATATAAACTTCTACCTATTTGTTTTGATAAAACATCAACACGAAGCCAAAACTGCTGAGTTCATTATGCTGTGCTTTGTTGTAATATGCTTCTGATAAATGAACATCAGCTAAGAAAAAGATATCAGTTAATAATTTTGTATCAAACAACGTTCCTATGTGGCCTGTTTCCTATACACACAATATGTTAGCATATTATTTATCAATAAAGTTTTTAATTATCAAGTCTATTATGTTGTAATAAATTCCTCAATTTATAAGAATCTACTCTGTAGTTAGGAATTGTAACAGTTCTTATTTATTTGACATCCGATTTGGTGTAATGGTCCAGAAGTGAAGTATTACACCAGTGGTTGCGGGTTCGATCCCTGCACTGTACAAACATTTGTATGCTTGAACATGTCTGTTTGTTGAACAACAAGAATTTGTGGTCATCTCAGATATAGTCTGCTGCTCTGCACATCATGTATGTTGACTTTACTGTTGTTACTCTGGTACCACAAATTTTGTAAACAACCAAGATTAAAAAAGAGGAATTACTGAGTTACGGCCGGTCTCTTCATGCAAATATTTGCTTAGTTTGTGCTAGATGGTGGAAAAGTAGCTGATTTATTCATTTATTTTATAAAATGAATAGCAGTAAAAACTTCAAATTGGACAGTAGTTTGGAAGTATAATAGTCATATGGATACCTAGCTGAAGACAGCAATAAATATAGATTGTGTGATTGTTGCAGGTGAAGCAAGATGACCAGCGACCTGTGCACCGAGGAGGTTGTGGTGCAGATTACTGCACCACAGATCATCACTGTAAGTGTTTGTGACAATTCAAAGCACATTTATTATGATTTCTGAGCTATGTTAATTGAAATGAAAGTTATATTTTATGCCATAACCATATGAATGAACGGTACTTAACTGAATAAACTTGGATGTTGTTTTTTCAGCACTTTTCCATAATATTATGATGGGCAATGACTTCCCTCTGTCAATTTATTTGTATGATTATTTTGGAAATAAATGTTCAAGAATGTAAAATAAATTTAGAATCAGAATCAGAAATATCTTTATTTAAATAGACCTGTTACAAGTGCTTTCAAATCGTCAAAAACTTAATCAAACAAACAAAAATACACTTAATAATAGACTTAAATACTATAATAGAAATAATAAATAAATACACAGTATACAAACATAATGTGACTCAACCACCGGTGTCGGAAAGTTGTTTCTGTACTGAGAAGAACCGGCAAGAAACTCAGCAGTTACTCTTTTCAATATGTTCTGTACAATAATCCGTTCACTCCTAGTGTTCGCTCGGCAGTCAGGGAGGCCACAACTGCCAAAACTTAAAACCGAGGATGGTAGAGTCGTTACCTCTAAGCCCGAGATACTCAGGGAAGTCGAGAGCTTCTATGGGCAGTTATACTCTTCCAGGTCGGAGAAACGAGCTAGCGTTGGTGACCAGCGCGCACCGCTCTCGCGCCATTACACCGAGGAGCTCCCGGACGTTGACCTGAGCGAGATTAGGGCTGCTCTGGAACAGCTTAAGAACAACAAAGCTCCGGGCGATGACGGAATCACTACAGAGCTGCTCAAAGCAGTCGGGACTCCGGTCCTGAAAGAGCTGACAAGCCTCTTCAATTCCGTCATCCAACAAGGCAAGACCCCGGAAGCGTGGAGTGGAAGTGAGGTGGTACTGTTCTTCAAAAAGGGTGACAAACATCTTTTGAAGAACTACCGGCCCATCTCACTTCTAAGCCACGTGTATAAGCTGTTCTCAAGAGTAGTCACGAACCGTCTCGCCAGAAGATTTGACGAGTTCCAGCCTCCGGAACAAGCCGGGTTTCGAACAGGCTTCAGCACTGTAGACCACATCCATACTGTTCGCCAGATTGTACAGTAGTCCGAAGAGTACAATCAACCGCTGTGTATGGCTTTTGTGGATTACGAAAAAGCCTTTGATTCCATCGAAACCTGGGCAGTTTTGGGAATGCTGCGGAGCCTAGGCGAATCTTCCCGACGCGTTGGTCTTGGCATGAACTTGGACAAGACTAAGGTCATGTTCAACGGTCACATTCAGCCGGGGCCAATAGCTGTCGAGGGAACCCTTCTCGAGGTTGTCTCCGAATACACCTATTTAGGTCAAATTATACAGCTAGGTAGAAACAACTTCGAGAGGGAGGTCAATCGAAGGATTTGCTTGGGTTGGGCGGCATTTGGTAAGCTTCGTCGGATCTTCACGTCGCCTATACCGCAGTGTTTGAAGACTAAAGTCTTCAACCAATGCGTCCTGCCTGTCTTGACTTACGGTGCCGAAACGTGGACTCTAACAGCGGGACTAGTCTACAAGTTTAAGGTGGCTCAGCGTGCTATGGAGCGAGCTATGCTCGGAGTTTCTTTAAAAGATAAAATCAGAAATGAGGTTATCCGGCGAAGAACAGGAGTCACCGACATAGCTCGCAGAATCAGCAAGCTGAAGTGGCAGTGGGCTGGTCACGTCTGCAGAAGGAACGATGGCCGTTGGAGCAGACGAGTCCTTGAGTGGAGACCACGGATCGGCAAGCGCAGTGTAGGGCGCCCTCCAGCGAGATGGACCGATGACCTGCGAACGGTGGCGGGATCGGACTGGATGCGGAAGGCTCAGAACCGGGAGTTGTGGCGCACTTTGGGAGAGGCCTATGTCCAGCAGTGGACTATGACAGGCTGAAGATGATGAATAATCCGTTAGTAAATTACAATTTTATTAAGTACACATACAGTTATACAATTTCAAGAGAATGGTTTTAACACGGTGGAGATGAATATAAGCACACTTTTTTAAAAGTTGTCTGCTTTTCAAGTTTCATCCAAGACCACATTATGTTGCTGTGTTTTTGTCAAGACTGCCTGCCGAATAACGCCGCCGATACTTATACCTACTTACTGTCACTTTCAGTTCTAAAGCCAATTTACGTGATATCTAGGCTATCGGTCACCTGCATTGTTTCTTGGAGTGAGTTGTGGTTTTACAGACTAGGGATGCTCGATGATCATCGTTGGAAGAAAAAACATCTATGTCGCTATACGAAAAAATCGTAACAAAGATGTTAACGGAATCGATCATCGATGTTACTCACGGCCTCTCACGGTTCTGCGACGTACGAAACATTACGTATCTATTTTACGAACCCATTCACAAATAAAGGTTTATTCCAGAACTCATCCACAGCACATGGTTCATTCCCTTCGTTCGTTCTTCATTTTTTAGGTTTCTAAATGAATTTCGAATGATTTTACTGTATTTATTGTGTTTTTAATTACGGTACCTATCAGTGCTAAAATGATTTCTCTGTAGTTATTGTGTTTTGAATTCGATCGATAATTTTAGCACTGATAATGCTAAAATTATCGATGTTTCCCAACATGTGTTGTGAAAAATATGAGCTTTCGATTATGACATCGATGTCAACATAGGTGTTTTTAAAATATTCCAGACCGAGTCGGTGTCAGTGGCGGCGGCTGGGGGCGCGGGTGTGCGGGCGGCGGCCGGGGGCGGGGGCTCGGCGCTGGAGCTGGGGCGGCGGCTGCTGCTGGCGGCGCGCGCCGGGGACACGGCGCTCGTGCTCGACCTCATGGCGAAAGGAGCGCCCTTCACTACTGACTGGGTATGGAACTGCAGCCTAAATATCACACTTGGAAGGGTGGGGAAGGGGAAGGGCCGAAGGTTGGGTGGTGGCTCATTAACTGTGATATCGTGTAACTAGGAGGGGATGGATTTGTGTGGTCACATGCATGAATCTAAAGTATTAAAACTCTGAATTTGAGAAGGTTGCGCTTAAAAAAGGTCTGACTAGATTTAGAGTGCAAAAATGATGCGATTAAAACCGCTTGCTGAATCGTAGTTCGTTTTTGACGATTGAATACTTATGTCTCAAACTTAGGCCGATTTAGGATCATCATCACCACGCCATTGATTTGTAGGTATTACTACTATAGAAAGCCTTTACTTTGTGTTCTTATCCTCTACTGAACATACCTAGGCCTCTTCCGCATGCTTCCTGAGTAGGTAACTACCTAGTCTAATTTAAAGTCAAATATAGGGTCTGATGGTCTATCTGGGAGGTGACGCCCTCATTCGGCGTTTGCTATGATCGGTCTCCATGTGATTTGGTTCATTGATTTAAAATTCGAATTATTTGTCACTAACTTGCTCATCTGCTACTCTCTCACCTAGATAAATTTCACTAAAAAATAATATTTCCTAAGGTTTTTCAATTTATCTCTCCAAAAGAGGCGTAACAACGTAAAACATGACTAACGGGACACACTTCCGCATGTTAAGTATGGTTGTGGCATGTTTAAGCAATCCTGACTAAAATTTCATGTAATTGTTTCTCCAGTTGGGCACGTCTCCACTGCACTTAGCGGCCAGCAACGCGCACGCCGAGACCTGCGGCGTCTTGCTTCGCGCCGGAGTCTCGCGAGACTCCAGGACTAAGGTACCACCAACATACCCTCAAGGCCATATCCCTAATGGGTTAGTTAGAGGCACACTGATTGTTGCCGTCATGGTGAACGGAACATTCAGAAGCCCACATTTCACCGAGGGAATAATTTGAACCCAACGTGGTAACAGGCCTACTGTCGTTTCCAAGGATGCTGTTTCTAGACGGTATTTCTTGTCACCGGAAATAAGCCGCAATTTGTGCAATGGTCATTTGTTTTTCAAAGTAAGTCTTCCGGCCGAAATTGGACTCGGAATCACAAGGGTTCCAAGCCAGAGTGATTAGCACTGAGCCAAGACTGTATCTTTACAAGATAAGGAATTTACTATATTTTTTTAAAATACACACAAAATAATTGTGAGCCAATGATATTATAATAAAAAAGAGATAGATAGGTTTTTTTTTTGGAATTGACTAGCTGTTAATCCAAGGTGTGACTTTCACAGCTTTACCGGGCAATGGGGTGAGCGGAAGGCTCACAACCCCTAACATTTAAGTAACAGGCCTAAGGGTGCCCCTAGGGGGGGCCGAGCCTCGGCTTAGGGCGTTACTGGGACTAGGCAATCTAACTTAAGTTTGGGGAGAGAAGCGGCCGGGGACGTGCCGGTACCGCGAAGCATGACTAAAAGATTGGGGCCGCGACGCCGGACCACTTACTTCGCTTATTGATAAGACAGTGGAGGCGGCCTACTAGGACAAAGGCGGCACGATCGCGGACTATTTTAATGTGATCTTGGAAGCTCAAACTACAGTCAAGGTGGACGCCTAAGTAACGAACTGTCTTTACCCAGGGAATAGGTTGTTCAAACATAGTGATTTTAGGGATTTTGGGTGGGTCTTTATCGCGGCTCCTTTGGAAGAGGATAGCGGCGCTTTTGTCAGGATTGACTTCAATTCTCCATTTCCTAAACCAGTCACCGATTGTATCGGCGGTGGTTTGGAGAGATTTGAGAATGAGATCTAGTCTGGGGAGTTTGAGACGACACTGCGCAACATGTATCTGTCTCGTTTAAGCTCTAGTAAAATATCATACCATCTTGTTCTCACGATCAAATTATATAGGTACTTACGTAAAACAGGTTTCAATTTTCGACATCGCATCATCAGTACTGACATAACCTATCTACTAACTCTTTTCTATTACAATATCATTGGCTACCACAGTAAAATCTCTAGGACAAGCTAACATTATCTCGTAAGTGACCGGTTTTCATCAAAGTGTACTTTAAACGCATGTATGTGTGGTTAGGTAGAGCGCACGCCGCTGCACCTGGCCGCGTACGCCGGGCACGCCATCGTCGCCGCGAAGCTGCTCGAACACGGAGCGCTCGTCGACTGCAGGTAGCTAGTTCACTATGCTCACTATAGGGATGATCGATGATCATAGATGTTGAAAGGAAAAACATCGTAACATCGATGTTAACGGAATCGATAATCGATGTTACTTAAGGTTTCACGAGCTTACGCTGAAATATTTAAGTACTATCGCGACATCAACGCCGTCTGACAGACTTCTTTCAAAGCTGGCTCTACTCTTCATCAACAAAGAAATAGATTGAAAGGTACTTCTTCATCAAAATTACTTTTCCTTCAGTCAGTTGACAAAAAGTATTGGAATATACGATATTTTTTCCGGTTTCTAAAATAATTTCGAATGATTTCACTGTATTCATTGTGTTCTTAATTATCGGTGCTAAAATGATCGATGTTACCCGACATCGATGTTTGGTTTGTCGAAAATATCGAACATCGCTGTTTAGCTTTCGATTTTGACCAACATCGATGTTTTTCAAATATCGATCATCCCTAGCTCACTCAAACGGGCTACGCACGGCCCTAAATCGGTGGCAATATCGGTGAAGTGGTGGTGGGGATGAAATCGGCTGTCAAATCGGCTATACTCTACACACGTCCCTGCCAGTTAGTCCGTAAACGACCGCGCAAAAGACTGCACGTCGATCCGAGATGCCGCCGACACTATCTAAACATCAAAAAGTGGCCTTGGCCTTGGCAGTGTCAATGGTGCCACAAAGATAAGTCTAAGTCCTTGAATAATTTAATGACTTTCATCCACGCTTCTTTCTCATTATTATTTTCATCCTTCGCCATGTTTTCGCGCCAACACGTCGTATCGCCGCAGCAGTCGCGTGCGTACTGACACAGAAATCGTCCCGATATCGATCCTTATACGATGATATACCCTAAATCGTAAGCTCGCTTGAAGCGATTTTTGAGTTAGGGCCTATTTAAATTTTTATGGTCCGATTTGCCTATACACGAGCCGATTTAGGGTCCTCTCCACCACTTCTCCGATATCGCCATTGATTTAGGGCCGTGTGTAGCCTGTTTAAGCTTCATAAAGGCTGAATCCTTGTCAAAGGAAGTATTTATGAAAGGGGAAAACTCATGAATTGGTGTAGATGTTTCTTGTTTTTTTTAAGTGGGCGTGGCAGGCCACGTTCTGAACTATGAAAAATTTAGAAAAAATTTCGAAATTGCCTATACTTAATGATTTGCCCTACTTATTTTGAAAAAAAAAGTGATTAAGTATTTTTAACCTGGTTCTAGTAGGCTAGTTCTGATAGTAAAAGCTTTGTTTAAGGTGCAAGTTCGAGACGGACCGTAGGCGGAAACTGCTAACTTTATGTTTATAAAAATATTATGTAAAATAGACAAATTCATGGAACAACGTTAGTTTCCTTAAGTGTTATTTAGGTTAAGTAAATTGTCGAGTCATTGAATGTTTGCAATGGCCTTAAATACAGGGCGTCACATGTATCTACCTAAACATTCCTATGTGACTAGCATATAGAGAATTGAATACACTATTGGTATCTATAAATCTCCATGAAAGTGATAACCAAGTATGTCGCATGCAGTTTGCGGTCCGTTTTGGAATTGTACCTTTAGTTTGAGATAAGTCGTGGGTAGTGCAGTAATGATCGTTGTTATCCGTTCCAGAGACATGTTACGCATGACCCCCCTGCACTGGGCGGCGGAGCGCGGTCACACGGCGTGCTGCAGCGTACTGTTACGATATGGAGCCGACCCGCGCGCGCTCAGCAAGTTCCGCAAGACGCCGCGGCAGTTAGCGCGGGACCAGTCAGTGTTAGCGCTGCTTGATGCCGCTCAGCGCACGGACCTACCTGGTACTCATCACCATCATCATCACCAGCCTGCTGTAGCGTATACTCCGGTATGGAGCCGACCCGCGCGCGCTCAGCAAGTTCCGCAAGACGCCGCGGCAGTTAGCGCGGGACCAGTCAGTGTTAGCGCTGCTTGATGCCGCTCAGCGCACGGACCTACCTGGTACTCATCACCATCATCATCACCAGCCTGCTGTAGCGTATACTCCGGTATGGAGCCGACCCGCGCGCGCTCAGCAAGTTCCGCAAGACGCCGCGGCAGTTAGCGCGGGACCAGTCAGTGTTAGCGCTGCTTGATGCCGCTCAGCGCACGGACCTACCTGGTACTCATCACCATCATCATCACCAGCCTGCTGTAGCGTATACTCCGGTATGGAGCCGACCCGCGCGCGCTCAGCAAGTTCCGCAAGACGCCGCGGCAGTTAGCGCGGGACCAGTCAGTGTTAGCGCTGCTTGATGCCGCTCAGCGCACGGACCTACCTGGTACTCATCACCATCATCATCACCAGCCTGCTGTAGCGTATACTCCGGTATGGAGCCGACCCGCGCGCGCTCAGCAAGTTCCGCAAGACGCCGCGGCAGTTAGCGCGGGACCAGTCAGTGTTAGCGCTGCTTGATGCCGCTCAGCGCACGGACCTACCTGGTACTCATCACCATCATCATCACCAGCCTGCTGTAGCGTATACTCCGGTATGGAGCCGACCCGCGCGCGCTCAGCAAGTTCCGCAAGACGCCGCGGCAACTGGCGCGCGCTCAGCGCACCGACCTACCTGGTAACACTACCACTCACATAAACGGCCTCCACTGGTGGGCACAGGCCTCACATCAACTATGAGGTGAAATGAGCCATACTCCAACACGCGGGCTCAGTGTGGATTGTTGGAGGGGTGTAAGGTTATTGAGCAACCGTAATGTCAGATGTTATCAAGCCGCCCTAGGGCCTCTGACTAAGCTTAACGACCGACATCTGGCGACGTCAACCGGGACCAACTGCTTAACGTGCCTTCCGAAGCACGGAAATGCACGAAAATACACATCACTAAATTTCGGTTAGGGTGGTCACCCATCCCATTTCCGACCCGGCGTGTGTTGCTTTACAACAGCGATCGTCGCCGACCACTGTCACAACTGCGCCACGGGCACGAGACTCATCTATTTTTATTTATTTATTCTTTATTGCCCAACGAGATAACGACAAGGTTCTCGAATGGCGACCGCGTACCGGACGACGCTCCGTAGGCAGGCCCTCCACAAGGTGGACCGACGATCATGTCGATGCTGACTGCGCAGGACCGATCGTTGTGGAGATCCTTGGGGTAGGCCTGTGCCCAGCAGTGGGTGTCGTTCGGCTGACATGATGATGCACAACGAGATTGTTACAAAGGGCGGACTTAATGCCGAAAAACACATTCTCCACCAGTCAATCATAAGGCTAAACAAAAAAATATAGCGGTGGCAAAAAAATTACAATATAGAATTATTATTTTTTTAAATAATCTTTTCACTTTTTTTACCTACAGTACTCAATAAACTCATTAACTAAAACAAAACTGACTGCCAATAGCAGGTTGTTTTTTCAAACATAACAATTAAATACTTCATCAATGCTAGACTGTAGCTGAGAATGGACTAAAGTAGTGAGTGTGTGTTCTTTAAATAATGAACAGAGAAATCACAGGAAATTTTCAGGAATAATTAATTCAATCCTTAAATAAACCTAAACTTCCAACAATCCGTCTAAGAATCCATGTTTCTGTTTCAGATCGACCGCCCGACGAGCCTATGGAACCCGAGCGACAGTACACATCCGTTCACAGTAATTATTGTTTTGTCCATATTTTCTCCGAATTATTAATTTAAAAATATCGTCCACTGATATTTGATTTTTGGTTTATTTTAGAGATTCAAGAAGTCAAAATTAGACCGAAACCTGCTGCAGAAAAGATTACAAAGATAGAAAATAAGACAGAGGTATGTCTTGTTTTACTTTTTTACTTACCTATGTGTTTATTTAAAGTTTGTTATATTTTTACTGTCCAAAGGCATTCTACATATTTAGCACGGGTTCCCTCTATCTGGCAGATTTTTTTTTCGCAGAATTTCATTTTGCAGAACACACTTGGCATAATCTTTTTTGGCCGAATATGTATATGGCAGAAAAAATACTTAGCATAATCATCATTTGGCAGGAAGTTTGTATGGCCGAATTTTCAATGGCATACTATTAAGATAGCAGAATTTTATTTGGCAGAATTTCATTTGGCAAAATTCCATGATGCATAATTACTTTTTGCATAATGTTTATTTGGTAGAATTTCACTTGGCATACTATTTTCATTCCATTTCTCTCGTGGTTTCGTGGTATTTGTTATAACAACAAATTGGGATACTTGTCTGCCCTACACTAGAGTCGGGGCGAAACCGACACGGATAGATTAGGTTAGAAGGTTTAAGGCGGGAGCGAAGCGAAGCGAAGCTCCCGCCTTAAACCTTCGTGGTTATTTTTTTTTTAAACCCAAAAAACGACTTGCTTGATTAGCTTGCTGCTTCATTTTATATTTTTTATATGGATATAAAAAAGTATGCCAAAAGATAATTCTGCATATTAACTTTCTGCTATGTGATGTTTCTGCATGTTAACTTTCTGCGTTACGATGGTTCTGCTTTTTGATTATTATGGTTATTAAAATTATGCCAAAAGATGTTTCTGCCATGCAAAATTATGCTTTTTGAATGTATGCTAAATGAGTGTATGCGAAATGATTTTCTGCAAAAGGAAATTTCTGCCATCCGTTGTTATGCATTATAAAATTATGACAAAAAAAGTTCTGCGATAAAGGGTAGACCCATTTAGCACATCGATCTCGCAGCCGATCTGTTGACGCTTGATGCTGATTTCTATCTAATATGAAATAATAAAAAAACACTTATTTCAGGCAAAAAATTGCATGAATAGATTTTAAAATAAAATCTGCCTATATTATAAATACCTTATGGACTAACATACATACTTATTATAAATCCTAATTATCCGTTTTTTATTTATGAAATAAAGCGAGGGGTTACCTCGCTGATTGTTCAATAGGCTTATTGGTATTTTCTTTGTTATTTAGATTTGACGCTTTGAAAGTACTTCTACCATGTAAAGGTATTTTTTTTATTAGTCTGACTTGCCGGCCGTTGTGGCTAGTTTTCTTATTATGAGTCTAGTGGCTGCAAGGTCGATGGTCCCCACATATAATCTTGCTGAATGTAGATCGTTTCCCCTTTAGCCTGCAGAGCAAAAGAGCGAAAAGTCAGCTAACAGCGAGAGTGGTGCCGCTCAGTTGCTGCGGCGGCACGGCATCACGCTGCTGCCGGCCGACACCGGCAGTACAGTCCTCAACGCGCTGCAGAGCGGACGCACCGTCGTGCTCTCCGGTACGACACAACTACTATATACGAGGATACTTCGGTCACAAACATGGCCCCTCTGGACGCCATGAACAAACATTACTCCTAGAAAAATCATACTGTTTATCAAAGCTGAAATTGCCTCGAAAGACAACTCAGACGACATCCCAAAATAATAAAAAATATATTGCACACCAAAACAACAGATATACACAGTAAAGAAATATCATTTCATCATTTCTGACGTATTTGACATTATTTTTTACCATATAATATGATCGCTTACGCTTCAACATATCTGATGGCGAGGAATTGGACCGGCTCCCCGCCAGCGCCGGCTTACGTAGTAGCTACGGACCCTCCAAATATAGATAACGTTAATGTAAAATTTTAAAACATAAATCGATAAATAATTTCCCCCCACTTCACTTTTACAGACGCGGGCAAGTTAATGCTAAAAGAGAGCGAAGACGACCCCACGCCCGTGAGTGGGGCCGTCAGCGTGGCCACCACGGGGGCCGGGGGGGCCACGCGCGCCAACAGAGGGATGGTGCTCACGGCGACCCCCGTGCGGACCCCGCCGGCCCCCGGGGTCAAGGTGTTCACGATCAATAACAGGCTGCTCTCCGCCGCCAAGACTGAGAATACTAAGTACACGAGGATTATGACGCAGCAGGAACTACAGGTACGATACTACTTAATTTACTAACGGATTATTGTACAGAACATATTGAAAATAGTAACTTCTGGGTTTCTTGCCGGTTCTTCTCAGTACAGAAACAACTTTCCGACATCGGTGGTTGAGTCACATTACGTTTGTATACTGTGTATTTATTCATTATTCCAATTATAGTAATTAAGTCTATTAAGTGTATTTTTGTTTGTTTGATTTAGTTCTTGACGATTTAAAAGCACTTGTAAGAGGTGTATTTAAATAAAGACATTTTGAACTTGAACTTAAGGTTCGCTACTAGGGTCGGCCGGAGAGAAAATCTGTCAAATTTGAAAGCGATCGTGACAGCTATGGTCACACAGTGGTTGGGCCGTGCAATCCGTGCATAAATGCAATGCATAAATCCGGACGACCGTCTTGGTGTAATTGTTTAGAAGTCGGCTACTACACCAAAGGTCGCGGGTTCGATCCCCGCCCAGTACAAACATTTGTGTGCATGAACATGTCTGTTTGTATTGGTCTGGGTGTTTCCTATGTATAACAAGTATGTATTTACAAAAGAAAAAGTATTTGAGTATGTTTATCCGTTGTCTAGTATCCCATAAAAACGGAGTATAATTAACTCACTTGGGGCTAGATGGCGCTGTGTGGAATAATGTCCAGGGATATTTATTTATTTATTATTATTATAAATCGCGGCATGATAATCATTTGATGCGTTCACCAAAGATATTTTTATTTCGCCACCCAATATATTTCAGGATATAGGGCAAACAAAAGAAACAACAAACAAAAATTTTATTTTATTAAACATACTAACAAGCGGTTTTGCCAATTATTTTTTTACACTATTATTTGCAATCTATTCTCGTGACCACGTTATTTGCACAATGTTATATCTGGTACTTGACGATTCCATCGAGATTTAGTTGTAACTTGGTTTATCCGTTCGATCATCATCAACACAAAATATTTCTTGCATCCAATGCATATGATATAGCAATACACGGAGCCATTTCTAGTAACATGCAGAAGAACCCACTAATTAATTGGTCTTACTTGTAATGAAAAGCTGCAAGGAGCATTAAACGGAGCTATCTTGTTACTAACTAAAACGAGGAATTTAACAGTTGTCAACAGTTGATACACTTTTAGTGGATAATTTATTTTAGATAATAACACTTGAGTAATACCTTTAGTCTCCTGTAGAGGCCATCGCGCTGAATTTAATACAGAATCCACCGTGATCTTCATCTTACTGGAATTGATCTACGAGTAGAGCATAGTATGAAAGGAAGTCACCCTCCGCGTTTTTCTGTCTGTTTTTACATAAGCTTTCACTATCTAAATGATAGTTGATGCTAATTATATTTTCTAGAACGTTTGTCTGTATAGTTCATTCAAATTACTACAGTGAAAAGCTGTGTGCAAATAGCCAGTTAGAGATAAAAATGCTTGCACTGCCATTTTTCCATGGCTGACGTAAATATGATAATTCATATTTATATCAAAGTTCTATCTGATCCATTTTTTTTTAATTTAAAATGGGTTTGCGTTTGACATCAGTCTTGCCAGCCACGCTTACCCAAAAAATGCCTATTCACTCTTGCCTTGAAGACACCAAGGTTGTATGTATCCGGAAACACAGACGCAGGGAGGGCGTTCCACTCCTTAGCGGTGCGGATCAGAAAGGAAGCACCAAACCGCTTAGTTCGGACCGCTGGAAAGTCGACCACATGGAGATGAAAGCCCTCGCGGCGTCTTGTGGTCCGGTAGTAGAAAGTAGAGGGTGGTATCAGGTCATGAAGTTCTTGCGCACACTCTCCGAAATACACCTTATAAAAAACCGATAGACAGGCAACTCTACGCCGATGCTCCAAACTCGAGTTTGGTTCCAACGAGCGTCTCGTCACCTATCAGTCTCCTGGCTCTTCGGTCTACTGAGTCCAGTGCATCCAGCTGATACTTGGCAGAGCCATCCCAGAGGTGGCAGAAGTACTCCATACACAACCGAATTTGTGCTTGGTACAATTGTAAAAGCTGTTCCGGTGTGAAGTGTGTTTCCATTTCGAATAACTTGTCATTATGTTCTATTGCAATAACTATTTCTGTTTCGTATAAGCAAACGCAAACTTTAATTTTTTTTGCTCGAGATCTCCATTCTAATACTATGGAACGAGTGAAGTTTCTTTGACAGCCGTCTGCGCAGTCCCGCAAGTCAGTCTTCCACATGACGCCGGGTGAGTGCACGTCACTGCGTAAAGAATAGGAAAATGAAATGGCAACTAGTACGAAATTGTCAAACCCAAGAGAGCTTTTAATCAAGTGTACTTATGAATATAAACCTGCCATATAACTCTCATGGTGAATCATGATAAAATCATACGTTTGATAAATTATGCATAATGCATATGAGCAAACAGTACGGAGGAAAAAAAATAAAGTTGTACTATTTTCAACAAAAGACCCTATGTGCGCCTATTTCGTGTAAATTATCCGCGTAATTATAAATGTCATTTTCGTCAAAAGCGACGTGCGCTCACCTTGGGGACATGGGGGGAGTGAGCTGCGACGGTGCGCGGACAGCTATCAAAGAAACTTCACTCACTCCATAGTAATTTGTATGGAGATTTCAAGCGAAAAATTCGGAATGTTTGGGAATTTTTTGCACAAAACTGAAATAAAGCAATGAAAAACAACTGATTGGCAATGCTTCTTTGATATCTGATCTTTACACGTTATTTAAAACACGTAAGTTGTTAGTTTATATGATGCCTAAACTTTTGAAATACGGGAGTGCGTTTTGCACGTTTTTAGCGATATTCAGATTTTTTTTCACATTAATCTAGTAAGTTGATCCATATACTGGAAGTTTGAGCTGATTGTGCAACTCTTTGACTACTATGACGATTTTTTTCGTGCCTCATACTTCATATTTTCTATATAAAACTTTAGTTTTCCCGAGAGCCGTTTTCCTGGTATCGCACCTTAACATTGTTTATACGTTATAGCACTTGATTTTTTGTAAAAGGGTTTTTTAATTAATTGTTGATTATATATTATTATACCTATTATTTTTATAATCATTTTTAATGAAAATGACAATATTTTGCTAAAAAAGGTTGCTATAATATGAATATGCAGATGGTTTTGAACAAAATGAAAATAATATTTTGCGATAAACTATCTAATCTGTATAAACGTCTCAAACGTCTGAGATGGGGTTCTTTCTTACTCCATAAGTAAGTAGCGGATAGCATCTTATACATCGCGTTCCTTGATTGTATAAGATTGCACGCAACGCAAATCATCGCATCTAAAATAAAGAGATAAAGTTTAAGATCTTCTTTTTATAAACCTAGAAAAAAGAAAGAAAGAAAAATATTTTACTGACCCAATAAGTTGATAAAAACATTCACACAATAACAATTTTGATTGTTGGGACAATCAAGACCCTCCCTCAATATGTGCCACTGCAGTTTAACTGCGGAGGCGCCCATTTCTATCCTATAATGAGTTTTAATATTCGTATTCCAGCAAGTGAAGTTCGTGCAGCTCCCCGCCGACGCGCGAGTCCTCCCCCCGCGCAAGGCCCCGCGCCGCCGCCTGCTCCCCGGGCCCCCCGGGCAGGCCCCCGCGGCCCCCGGGCAGGCCCCCGCGGCCCCCGGGCAGGCCCCCCGCGCCCCCCGCGCGCCGGTCAAGATCATCATGAACAAGAGCAACTTCGAGCGACTCGTCGCCAACGCGCACGACCTGGAGGGGAGGGGGGAGGCCGCCTCCACGCCTGTCGTCGTCACGCCCGAGTGAGTATTGAGCACCGGCAAATCCAAATTCAAATGTTTATTTGCAAACCAAGTGATAGTACAGAGCTTAAAAGACATAGATTATGATTCTTAAGACTAATAAAATTGCCGCACTCAGAGACGTCAATTAACGTTAATGGTTCATTACAGACAAAATTTTACATTCTTAAAAGTTCTTTATACAATTTGTTATAGTCTCTTTTGAAAAATGGAATTTTGACTCTAATGGACCATTAACGTTAATTGACATCTCTGAGTGCGGCAATTAGTCCCTACAAGCAAGTTCAGAGCCTTTGTTCTTGGTCTAAAATAATAATATAATTGGTCTAAATCGCGTTTTGCCTAAAGTGTTTTTTTAAATATTGTTTAAACTAAATCGATCAGCTACCTACGAGTATTTCGAAGTAAACCAAATACGAAATATATATATTTAGCAGGGTTAGGTTTAATGTAAAATAAGTAGCTAATCGACTTAGTTTTAACAATATTTAAAAAAACATTTCAGACAAAACGCGATTTAGACCAATTACGTTTTAGGCATACCGAGAACTAAGGAAAAACCTCTTCAACAACACTTTAACTTTTGTATCACTTTGTCACTGTCATTCTTGTTGCTGCCGCCATTTACGAGTAGGTGACACAACACGTTAATTGCTTAAACTATGCTTTGACGTTGCGTTCGTTTTTATGAATAAGAAGATTACTGCCGAGTTCACGAATGTAAATCAAAGTTGAACAGCTCTTTTAAGTGTAGTTCTCACTCTACATCGTCCTACGTTGTCTAATTTACGGGAAGGCATGAATTTGAAGGCGTGTTTATCCTTGGTTAACGTTTGTGAATTAGGGAGATATGTACCTAGTTGACAGGTTCCCCTGATTAGTTTATCATTTTGAATTTGACCACCAAAAGTAGATTTAAACATTTTCTGAATGGTTAATATTTCTGAGATGATCAAAATTATTGTCAATTTGTTATGTATTTGTATTATAAATAGTTTCCGAACGAATATAACGAATGCTCTAAATAATGTTATTGGTTGACAAAAATTAAAACAGCAAACTACATCGACCAATAGGCTAGATGACTGTATTTTTTTTTGTTTATTATCGAAAGACCTTACATTTATGTAAACAATCCTCAAAGAATCACTTCATCTTGATTCTGGATCTGGATGGTACCAGAGATATCACAATTTGAAATACACATTTTTGGATGTGCCCAAAAACGCTCCAGACAAAAGTGTCTGGGAACGTGACGTTACGTTACTGTTTTTGTAAGGAGCGCGTGATTACTTTGTTTGACAGCCACATTAAATATTGCGTTTATGGAAATGGTCTCCTAACATAATTGCTTCATAAAAGTATGGGTGACCAAGATAGTAATATTGGTTTACAAAAATTTAACACTTGAAATGCCCATCCAAGTTTGCAGGCCTATCGTGGCCTCATTGTGAAACAAATTTCGATTGTGGTTTCACAATAACATTTTGAATCAATTATTATTTTTGTGGAACATATAAAAACATGCAAAATCACTCGTAGTCAAAATCAAAATCTACAAAATTCCTCCCATTTTTTTATAATAATAGCGTACATTTCACCTTGTCCGCCCAGCCTCCCGCCCACGGACGTGTCTCCCAGCCTGCTATCCAGCGGGAGCACATCTGACCTGTCGTCCCTCCGCGCGCAACTAGCCGCCGCGCACCGCGCCGTCGCTTCTCTCTCAGAACAGCTGCGCGACTGTCAGGAGCGACTCGCGCAGTATGAACCCAACGAGTGATGTGCGCCGGAATCTAGTCACTAGGGATCATAGAAGTTGAAAGGAAAAACATCGATGTTAACGGAATCGATCATCGATGTAACATGCGGTTTCACATACTTGTGCTGAAATATTTGAGTACTATCGCGACTTCACCGCTGTCTGTAAGACTTTTTTCAAAGCTGGTTCTACTCTTCATCAACAAAGAAATAGATTGAAAGATTCTTCTCCATCAAAATTACTTTTCCTTCAGTCAGTTGACAAAATTTTTTTTCGGTTTCTAAATTATTTGGAATGATTTCACTACATTATTATATTTTTAATTATCAGTTCTAAAATTATCGATATTACCCGCTTACCCATGTTGAGCTTTCGATTATGACATCGATGTTTTTCAAATATCGATCATCCCTAATCCGCAACTAGCCGCCGCGCACCGCGCCGTCGCTTCTCTCTCAGAACAGCTGCGAGACTGTGGAGAGACTCGCGCAGTATGAACCCAACGAGTGAAGCTTAGCTTAGGATAGGGTACGAACTCACTGACGTTACTCGTATTACCTAGGAGACAGGAAATCATGGACTTGCCAGATATGGACATTTGCCATCTAATTGAAACGGATAAGGCGACCAAATACTGCTAAACGAATTACAGTTTCACAGCCAATAATTTCAATACACTCAAGTTACTATTATACACCTGTGACAGACATGTCATGTTCATGTTATTATCATGTTCTGATAATAATAAAGTAATTAATGTTCAGATATGTATTAAACTTATTGGCTGTGAAACTAATCCAAAGTATTTGTTAGACCTTATCTGCTTCATTATACCCGATGGCAGTTGGACAAAAAATAACAAATGGATCTAATATAATTTACTCGCCGATTGTCGACCACGCTTAGTACGGATAGGGAATCACAGTGAGTTGCCAGGTATGGACTATGAACAAATATCGAGAGTTAATTATGAATTACTCGCCAATTGACGACATTTTAGCTCATCCCATTGAGACGGAAAGGATAGAAACTCACTGCCAGATAAGGGACAAAAACCTATAGAATTTTAACCCACACAGATCTAGCCACAAACTTAGCAAAACTTATATTATTATGGGATTCTAGATAACTAGATTCATTATCCATTTCGGACGGTTTTGAAGTGCATATATGAATTTAAGGTTCTTGTAAAATCGATAGCGAACTTATTCGAATTCTATTCATTTGCATAAAACTATATACTTCTTCATCTTTATTCCCATGTTGCCTCAAAACTCAATACAGTTATATTTGATTATAAACTCTAATTATTCAATACAACATTTTAATGAAATTTGCAGATCATATAATGTAATAAGCCGGTTTTTATTCAAAACAAGCTGTGTAACAAATAGTGATACTTATTTAATGGAATTGAACTTGAAATTTAGCCTTATCACGTCATGTATATTGCATTTAATGTTTGATAACTGGAATTTTATAAGCTGATTGTTGTAAAATAATAAATGGAGTAATATTTTAGGAGAATCCAGACGTCTCAGTTAAACGAAATACATTTAGTAACTAACAATTAGTTGATTGAATATAAAGAATCTAATAAGGGATCACATTGTTTGTAAAGTGCACCGTAATTTAATGTTAAAGCTCTCCAAGTAGATATTAAGTTCTTGCATATATTTTTTGTACTGTTAACTATTAAATAAAAAAATATTTTAATATAAACTTTTATTTACAAATTACACATTATACACATACTGTTTACACATTACATACATTACTATACAAACTTCATAATTTGCTCAACTATGTGTTCAGTCATTCTTGTTTCTGATTGGTCAGTTTACATTTTCATTTAATTCGAAAATGAAACCAGAGGAGGTCTATGTTATGATGAACGAATTAGTTTAACTTCCATCGTAATATGGGCTATTACCGTGCGATACGTTAAACCAAAACAATGCATTTATGTTTAAATAACATCTGATTTGTGCAAAAAGTGATTTCAGAGCGTTCAAACACGACCTCAATTGATATAAGTTCATGACAGATTCAGAGAAAGGCAACGTCAAACTTTGTTTTACGTTTTGCATAGACATATTTTTGATAAATAAATGAAAACAAACAAGTTTTGAAAATTACGATCAAGCTTGAATTGTAGATTTTGCTCATATTTTTGTTGTTATTTACTAATAAAATGTATAAAATTCTTATCAACAAATTGTGTAAGAGCTAAAAATGGAGGAGAGTTTTCAGTTTCGCATCGGGGGGCTTTCGCATCTCACATTTTACGGTTCAATCCACTATGATCACCTAGGTTATATCACCTGGGTGATCAAAATCTGAATTTTTGTCTCCTAAAATCACCTTCCGTCAAAACACCTGGGTGTTCAAATTCCACATAAGTTATTTTTTTTGTTTCCTAAAATCACCTGCGTTTAATTATAAAAAAAAAACGATATGCACATGGTACTATACTACTACTCCTATATTTTTATTGGCGTTTTTCTTATTAAACCAAGTGCCAATCTAATATGTATTGTCTTCATTATTATTTCTTATCATTGGTTTTGTATATGGATATAATAAATAATCAATGCGGAAAAGAGGCGTACAGTGTCCTAATGTGCCTACTGTATTCATACATGACAGGATGTAATGCACCCATATAGATTCGTTAGTAAGTAGCATATCTCCATACCATGTGCATATCGTTTTTTGTAAACGCAGGTGATTTTAGGAAACAAAACAAATATACTTAACTTGTGTGGAATTTGAACACCAGGGGGTTTGACAGCAGGTGATTTTAGGAGACAAAAATTCAGATTTTTATCACCCCGGTAATCATAGTGGATTAATCCCATTTACGCTGCCCCAAAGGGGGCCGAGCCCTAGCGTTACTGGGAGACGGCAATCGGTCGTACCAGGACGCGTTTGAGGGCGCTAAAGTTCGGCCGCAGCTATCAAGATAGTCTGTCTTACTCTACTCATGGTTATGTGTTGTCTCTCCGCTGCGATCGCGCCTGCAGCACATCTCGGAACTGCGACAGTATCGCGTTCTCCCTCTTCGCGCGCTCCTCCTTGCTGAAGGCGGCGAGCGCGCGCTTCTCGTCCGCAGAGTAGATCTGGTTCTCCTTGCGGATTCGGACCGCTTCCATGCGACGGTGTCTGGGGGGGAAATGTTATTTGTGATTGCGGGGTAACAGTGAGGTTTGTTCTTAGGGCTCGGAATCTGAATGAGCAGTTTAGGACTGTCAGTTATAAGATATCTAGTTGTTTTTGAATCAAGTGAGTAACTGTAAATTAAAACCAAAAATGTATATCTGAAACCTAAACAGCCGCCTTTACATCGCATCCTACAGCTGGGCACAGGCCTAACCACAACTTGTAAAGCGAACAATAAACTATACTTGACAATCGATTTGGTGTAATTATTCAGAAGTCGGCTACTACACCAAAGGTCGCGGGTTCGATCCCCGCACAGTGCAAACATTTGTGTGTTTGTGTCTGTTTGTATTGGTCTGGGTGTTACATATATGTAGTTTAAAGTATTTAACACCTTGGCTGCTGGCATAATTTTTTTTTTCAATCTCTTCGCGGCACGAACACGCTCTGCGTGAGCGTCCGCACGGGCGGCTCGGCTTCGCTGGGACCGAGCCCAGAGTGCGGAGGCTCACGCCAAGCGTGCCGTACGTGTTTTGTACGGCTTCTCGAAGGCGTACGTCTTGTACGCAACATAGTTATGATTGAAATGGGTGAATTAAAGGGTCAGGCTACTCCTTTATCAAAATTTTGATAGATATTGTAGAACTTAAATGAAAACAACACAAGTACTGACTGTCTATTATTATAATATAGGTCTATGATATTTGATTGTAAAAGCCAAGATCTCTGTGTCAATGTTAATGAATGTAAGGACGATAAAATGCAGACATGCATTCACAACTTCAAAATATCAAGTTCCGGATGTTGTTCTAGTCTCCTTTTGTTTTCACTAATGGAATAATAGAACCTCAGTAATTTTGTTTTGTCTATTCAAGACACCTGCACAAACACCGCGGCATGTTCTTTGGTTTTTTTTCTGAGATGATTTTTAAAGATAAGATTTGTTTGTTTGCAAAAACATGTGTTGGCCATTATTACAATGACTGAATGTTTTCTTTAGGGGAGACCGTTTTTTATTAGTAAAACATCGAAAGTCGCCTCCTGGTACCTACCTATTGTTCTTCCAATGCTCGTGAATCTATTGTATGTCATTTTCGCGGCATGTTCTTTAGTTTTTTTCTGGTTATATTTTTAAACTTTAAAGATAAGATTCATTTATTTGCAAAAACATGTGTTTGTCATTATTACAATAACTTTAAACGTTTTCGTCGGGGAGCCTTCCTGCTTAACGTTTTATGATAAGTGAAACATCGAAAGTCGCTTGTTTGTTCCTATTGTTCTTCCAATGCTCGTAAATCTTCTGTTTTTCATTTTGTCAGGGACTTGATTCTTTTAATAAACAAGGTAGGCATAAAACATTTCTTTCTAACACAATACTATGTATAAATGAAACATTTTTGAGGAAGTTCTAACAGGAACTTCTCTCAGCAGTCGAATAAAATAATTCCTATTAGAATTAGATCAGATTCCCAACATTTCATTCATTTTATCTAGGTTCAACCATAAACCTATGTAGATACACTGAAAATACGATAAAAAATAAAAATACGACATTAAAATCGCTGCACACATCGTATGTGTAAACCCGCACTGTCGATGCGCCGCCAAAAACACGCCCCGCCCTGAAACCAGCACACGTGGCGCGCCGCTTAAAACGCGCCGAGCGTGAGTAGCCGCAATGGAGGAAAGGCAAATTTGACCCACGCCTGGTGTGTAAACCAGCAGTGAACTAACAGTATCAAAATACACGCAAGGCGCGATTTCAGCAGCCAAGGTGTTAAGTATATGTTTGTCCGTTTTCTAGTATTCCATAAAAACGGGCTTTAATTAGCTCAGCTTGGGGCTAGATGGCGCTTTGTGGAATAATGTCCAGGGATATTTATTTACTGTCTGATGTTATCAAGCCCTAAGACTCAATTCATCACTCAATATCATTGGTTTTGTTGGCGTGGCTAACTCATCTCTGCAGAATCACTGCCGCTTAGCCACGATATATCCGCTAATATATAAACAGAACAATTACCTGCTCCCGCTCATGACATATCCAACAGACTCATAAGAAGCAATCTCATCGGAGGTGAGTCCGATCTCCCCGCGCCTCGGTATCCGCTTGCCTTCGGCCACGAAGGCGGCCATGGCGGCGCCCTCTCCCGGCAGCAACGCGCGCCCGAAGTCCTTGTGCCCGAGCGCCGGCCCGACGCGCGGCGTGGGCCCGAACGCCTCCGAAGCGAGCTCCTCGTCGCCTTTCTTGGATTTTGACGATTTGCTGCTGGAGACTTCGACTTCGTGTTCTTCTGCAATCGTAATAAATTGTAATAACTCAATCAATTATTTATTTTCTCTCCACAATCCTTGGGGGCATCCAGTCTACGGGCGCATCAAGACATTCCTATACATTTTAGATTGTCAAAACAGCGTGTAATGTACGCAGTTTGCGATGTTTCGCTTGTAGACTCGTTTTGTGGAAGACTAACGCAAATAAAGAATTGGCGCAAATGATGCGCGCGGTCGACGCTGCAGTTTTTTTCTACCATGCCTGATTATCGACCGATACGCCGCTCAGGGTCAGCCGATAGAATGACAGCCACTCT
Organism: Udea ferrugalis; assembly: GCA_950022985.1. NCBI lineage: Eukaryota > Metazoa > Arthropoda > Insecta > Lepidoptera > Crambidae > Udea > Udea ferrugalis. The sequence continues at coordinate 382,047 of OX465522.1, forward strand.
CTGTAAGCCTAATCGAGACAAGCACTACGTCCTTTGCAACGGCGCTACAATATCACAATGCAATCATCATACAGTTTATGAAAGCATTAGGCCTGGTGGGATGAAGGCCATAATAAATAAGCAATGTTTGCTTGCAGTGGTCTATTGCTAAGACTGCATCACAAGACTTAAGGCATAGCTAAGAAACTGCCTGGGGTTGAAGTGATGGACTGAAGTTTCTTGACAGCTAAGTGCCCCTTCCACCTGACCTTTGTAGCGTAGGTGTTTGATGAATGAATGCGCGGCGAGGTACTCATGTGGTCTTGCAAAGACGCCGCGACAACAGCGTCGCGTTGTCGCAGCGTCTGCGCTGCGCATACAATTCATCTAATGCCTACGCTAGTGTGAAGGCCCTCCAAGCACTAACAAACTATATACTACACAACATATAAACTCTACATAAGAAAATATGATTGAGCACTTACTTCCCTTCTCCACCCAAACTTCCTCTTCTTCACTGCTGGAGCTGGAGTCACTGCTCGAGCCCTTGGACTTTTTCTTAGCTTTCTTGCGCGCCTTTTTAACTTTCTTCAATTTCTTTTTCAGCTTCTTTAGTTTTTGTTTTGTGTCTTCTTTGTCTTTTGACTTTTTGCTCTTTTTCTTTTCTTTACCTTTATTTGAACTTTCTGGTTGTGACATTTCTTCCTCAGAGCTGTAAATAATAAATAATGCATTATTTTAATATGATCCATAACAAAATTCACTTTATTTTTATAATTTGTAGTAAATAAAACATGATAACCAAATAATAAACAACCACTAGCCATTCTTCTCTTCACCCTCACATATTTAACCCAAAGATCCAGGACCACATTGCTGGCGGCATTCTTGTCAAGTTGTTTTACACTACCCTCTTGTAATTTACAATATTATTAAGCAGAGATACCTACTACCAACTACAAATATTTAATCTTTGTTAACTTCTTGCCATTGTGACTTCAAGAAAATATCGCAATAAAATGAAATTACTTACTCAGGTCTTAGTGGTGATTTTCCCCAAATAGATGAGACTCCAATTTGTCCAATCCTTTCTCGTTCCTCACGTCGAGCATCAAAAAACTCCTCTTCTTGTGGCTTGTATCTGGACCTGGGACCTGGACCTCCTCCACCACTACCTAAACCTACAAAAAGTACATAAAAGTTACCCAAGTGATTTGCATTGGTAGAATTTTCATCTTTTCCATCAGCAGTTTAGTTAGGGGTACCTGCCTAAATATTAATTGGGAAAAGTTGCAATTGAATTATTGTAAGTCTCCAATTATTTCCATAACAAAATAAAATGTTCCTAAATCATTCATTTCCCTAAATAATTGCTAATTTAGGCAAAAATGCCCCATTCTAAGAACTGGCATCAATCAAATACATCCGAAGTTGCTTGGTCAAGTTACATTCTCAAAATGACCAGTTGAACAGGTAGTCCAACTCTTGAAATGGCCGAATACTATCTTCTGATAGGGCTAGTTGGTGGCTTATTGTAGTTAGATATGAACCAGAAGTAAGTACTAAGGGGCTTGAGTTAGTGAGAAGACTGCATAAAGGCTACAGCTGAACAGTTTTTTATAGTAAAAGTCTACTTTCATTCTAATGAATCATGAGCATACCTCCTCCCAGTCCACCACCACTATATTCTCTGTTGCTGCCCAGGCCGCCGCGTCCGCCACCACCACGCTCTCGCTCATGGGTTCTGCCACGATCACCACGCTCTTGCTCATGGGTCCTGCCACGATCACGGCCACGCTCCTCCGATCGCTCCCGCTCCTTGCGCTCGTACTCCCGTGGCTTGTCGCGCTCTTTACGCTCATGATCTCTGGGACGGTCGCGACGGTCCGAGCTCCGATGTCTTTCGCGGCTGCGACTGCGGTGTCTGTCGCTGCTGTGGCGACGGCCACGGTCGTCACCTCCCATTCTCTTCTATGGCTATCTTTGGCAATTAAATGATGCGGGTACAACAGTACACGTGCTAAAGGCTACAACGAAGGTATTATGGCGTGGTTTCCATGGAATGAGCGATAAAAAACTGAAAAACTCCGCATACGCCACGCTTTACGCTGGCATATCACATTCCTGATATCTGAACCAAAACTGAGTAGTCAGGTGAATATGTAAATAACAGATGAATTATATTCGTAACGGAAACACACAAACCTCCTGTAAAGTTTATTTTTTCCCTAATTATCGCAACACGCACAAATCCACAAACACTGCTACTGTCTTTTTGTCACTGACTGAGTGACATTGACATTTTGTTTTGTTGAAAGTTGACCACAGAGTATAAATTATAAGGGCTGCGTTCTAAAAATGGGTGCTGTTATTTTTCAAAACACTTTCCCTATTCATTTCGATATGGTTTAGGTTGATCATTTACATTGTTCCTACGATTTACACAATTTCATTCTGCACGAAGCTGTTCCCATTTTGTTAAATAGATAAAATAGAATCAAAAAGTAAAAAATATATCATTTCGATTTTTGTGAAATGGAACATTGGAACTAAATCAATGACGAAGTCTGACGTCATTGCCTGTTTGCGTTTCCCGTGAAAATCGGTGGAAAATAATATTTTCTTTTCAAGAACATTGAGAGAAATCAAGTGAAAGTATATAAATCGTGTAACCATGAAGCTTTCTACTCCCAGATATTCATTTAACTTAGTTCTTCAGTTCCTCAGCATTATAATTGACTTATTTTTCAATTGTTTGAGTTTATTTCCGCGGTCTCGCGATGGGCTGCTAGTAATCTTTATGTAAGCATAATAACAATAATACACATGAACCGAATACATACAAAACGTTTTTAATCTAATAGTTCTCATTTCTAAAGATTTCAGGATCTATTCATCATGCTGGCCATCTTCTACCTGATGCTGACAATCTTTTCTACGTATTTGTTTCAGGTAAGAGTTTTTAACTTACGGAACTTGCCTTAGGTATTTTTTTGTTTTGTATGTTTAGTATATATAATATTCTAAATAGTAAAGGAATGTATTGTTTGCTTGCAGGCAGGTTTGATGGAAGTATTGTTTCGCAAGTTTCGCGTAGCCGGCGTTGTGTGCATCTCCTACTTGGCGGCGACTGTCACGCTGCACGTCTTCTGGCTCCTGGAGAAATGGAATGAGCACGACTCCATATCCACTCCACCGCTGATTTTCCTGTTTACTGTTCAGCGCTGCTGTAAGTTTTATATTTATTTATGTATGTATGTATTTTATTGACTGCTTTTAACAAGGCTATGATGCGAATTCTATCTGGAATGCCTTTACCTTTATCATGATGTTGTGTACACTTATCTCATTGTAACTGAGTGCAAGTAGGTATAACGTCTCAATTTCTGGCAGAATTAAATTTTACTTTTTGGGAAAATATTGTGCCCTTTCGTTTTTGGATGTCTTCAATTTTTTATTGACTAAGCCTTATCGAATTGAATTCTGACTTTTTGGTATAATATCCTAAAACACCAATACAAAATATGTTATCATAATTTTTTTATCACCTTGTTTTTTTATTGAGTGTTAAAAATAACCCACCGCTGCTGTGCTCAGTGTTCTGATTTCCTGTTTGTACTCTAGTGTCTCCCTGGTACTACTTCTTCTACAAGCGCGCCGCCCTGCGCATCAGCGACCCTCGCTTCTATGAGGACATAGACTGGATCAACCGCCAGCTGCAGACGCGTTGAACGCCGACACCAACTCGGCCACCCGTCACATTGTATCCGTAGGAGCTTACTAAATTCAACTCTTTACTTAACTTTTATTGTTAAAAGATAACAAAAGCTCTCGACAGCTCTTTATTTTGTGAGCTTATTTACATGACTTGTCATTTAAACTAATAAAAGAGACTGTATGTGCCCAATTCGGAGATTAAGAAGAGGCGCTTAGGTTGTATGCTATGATAGGTGCCAGTAGGCATAGTACTGACTTGTGTAAAGTGGATGAGGAATAGTAAGGATGTAAACTGTGGACTGAATATAGGTACATGTCATCTTTTTTAAACTCATATTTCATTATAATTGTAAATATGGTCGACAAGAAGGTTAACATCTATTGTTATGTTAGAAAAAAAAAAAGTTTTATTTTACTAACGAATGCATTGGCAAAAATGGCTCCAGCTAGGATACATTGTTGATTAAAAAAAATAGGCAAACTCACCCACTGAACGAAAGCACCCATTGGACTTGAGAGACAACATTATGCAACATTTACCTACAATATAATGAATGTGTAGATTACAAATATTGATGTTTAGATTTAAAATTCAGTGTTGAACCAGCACAATTATTGCATTTATTCGTGTTATTTGATGTTTACTAGAATTTTAGCGTTTTGAGTGTCTATAAATAATGATTCTTTAATCATTTGAAACATAACAAATAGCTAAATAGCCTAAGTTTATTAACGCATTTGATTATTCAATTAACTGCCGCATTCAGAGTCGTCTATTGACAAGGGTTCATTTGTGGCAAAATTAGACGTACCTACTTTATGAAGTGCGTCGCTTTTGAAATGTTTAATTTATGGGTCCCATCCATTGTTTCATTAAATGCAATTGACGTCACTAAATGCGGCTGCTAAACTACAGCCAAACAAAGACACTAGTTTCCGCCAAATGCTATATCCATAAGGTTAATAATAATCGTACTTGGTGTTGTCACATGGATGTTGTAATACTTAAGTAATATGGTCCCTCCAATCCATCCTTCTTAGATAACCTAAAGACTACCTATAACTTCTGTAGATGCCAAATATCTTACTCCATTTCCTCAAATTATAAATGTCGTTAATTCCTTGTATGTTAAATGAAATACAAATTATGTAATTTTCAATAATTTATTTGTTAAAACTTCCACATTTCATTCTGTATCGGTTTTATTAAATGATGATTTAATGTGTACAAAACATTAGTTATCGTTGATATCAACTGCATCTACCAACTATCTGTAAACTTTATACATGTATCGTCAATGTTTGTATGTAATATTGTATTTAAACGAAGTAAAATGATTCCACAGCATACTATTTTTAATTTATTTATACAATTATGGGCAAATGGCTGAGAATTAATACCCTAAAAGCAGGAATTCCCAAACTATACATCTAAGCAGTTTGTAGTTAACACTTCCGAACTAATCACTACATACTATAAAACAAAGTCGCTTTCTCTGTCCCTATGTCCCTTTGTATGCTAAAATCTTTGAAACTCATACCTTCATTTCTACACGTCCACGCGGACGAAGTCGCGGGCGGCCGCTAGTTTTATCATAAAAACGATGAACATACTGTCAAATTAGCCAGTATGACAAAGTACTAAAACCCCTCCATCATTGTGACACTGCACGAATATAGATGCAAGTTATTTTCTTCGAGAAGGGTGTTGCAAACAGCCTGTAAAAGGAGTCATTGTAAAGATTTGGGAACCCCTGCCTAAAAGGATTTAAAACAGTAGGTATTTAATTTATTTACACGGGTTAGGGCGATAATTTTGTACTCTGCTAGGAACTGCTAACTGCTTAGTGTAGAGCGGCACCCAAGGACAAAGGCTGACGGCTAGTGGAGACATCAGCCAAGAAGCGACACTCGTTATCTATGTTACTATTAGCGAGTGAGGGCCTCCGTGGCTGGCTCACGTTCAGCGTCGACCAGCTCTGTAGTGGAACCGCTAGAAATTTGATCTGCACAGCGGGCAGTTCGACTTGTGGCTGGATACGAACCATTTGTGCTGGAACAAACACAAATATGCTATAATATTACACATCTTTTAAGTCTTATTTTAGAAGTATAACCTTAACTGTTTTTTTTTGTAATTATCTACTGATGGAAACCTTGTTTCGTTTAAAATGAAAACGATTTTTATCTTAAGTATCCATTTTGCCTTTTTTTTTAAAATGATGTTTTTTTTGAACCATCAACTTTTTGTTTGAGGTGCTGAGTTTTTGTTACTTCTATTTTTGGGGATAACAGGCTGTTGTCATTGCAAACTTGTCTTTTCGAAAGAAACTTCAATAAAACGCCCAGAGGCCGTCATCCCGGTTAAAGTAACTTTGCGAAGCCGTAGGCAAAGTGCCAGCATCGGGACTAACAACTGCGAGTTCAAAAGACGAGCTGCGGCGATGCCCGTAGGGAAACCGCATTGTCCGCGGCTTCGCCAGGTGGACGGATGAGCTTGTAAAGGTAACAGTAGATGCAGGCTATTACCGGCCGCTCTAGCAACCTATGGAAGAGGCCTATTCCGTAATGTGTGGTGTGTACTCACGAGACAGGCGGTGTGGAAGCGGTTGCGGCACTGGTGGCAGCGCACCTGCGGCAGATGGCCGGTGGCGGGGTGCAGGCGGCAGTAGCACACGAAGCACGGCGGGGACGACTCCACCTTAGAGCTCAAAGCCTCCGTCCACAGCTTGCATGCGTTTAGCACCGTGCCGTTCTGCAGACAGGGACAGAAGAATTCATTACAAATATACACTGACCAAGTTATCACTTACATAAGCGGCCCATATACGTCCCACTGCTGGACACAGGCCTCTCTTCAACTATGAGGTGGAACGAGACATACTCCAACACGTGAGCTCAGTGCGGATTGTTGGAGGGGGGTAAGGTTAGTGAGCAACCTTAATGCCAGATGTTATCAAAACACCCTAAGGCCTCGGACTAGGCTTAACGAGTGACATCTCATGACGTCAGTCGGGACCAACTGCTTAAGGTAACGGGTAATGCCAATACCCGTAAACGAGGTGATTTTCAGTTCGTTTTATGGCAAAAACATTGAACCTAAGATGTTGAAACTGATACAACATTATTACTTATATGTTGACCTATAGGCTGACATGCCAAAACACCAGTTTAAGTTCTTATTAGCACTCAAAATTCAATTTATATCTGCAGAGTGCCGAAAATTTCTACATCATTTAATACTTTTTCGAGACATTGTGGTCTAGAATCAAACTTGGTATAGGGAAGCATAGCAGTCCAGCCTTTTCCCTTACATTCTATCTTCGTAATTAGCTAACAAATTGAGGAAATATTGACTTTTTATAATGAGCAATGTTGAAAAATATTCAGTGTATTTGCTCACAACATTACTTCTGGCGTTATAGTCCGTGAAAGCACTGACAGCGCATGCGTGTGGATGACTTGTCACGGAGACAAAGCGTGACAGCAGCGGCTCTTGTCAGTCTATATTATTGTTTTTCTGTGTTTATCAGTGTTTTTAGTAAATATTTATAATAAAATGGACAGAAACCATGATTTTCGTAAACCACGAAAACGTACCACACGACTTGCAGTTTTTACTGGAGCACAACGAGCCCAACAAACGATTGAAGCTGCATTGTAAGTACCTACCTAAATATTTACCTGCTAAATAATGAAAATGAATGGCGCAATAATTCATATTGTATTGTGCGCTATCCCTGCTGGGCAGCTAATTCAAAAGGCAATCTGTTTGCCTAGGTACATAACATAATATTGGTGATTTTAGACGCACGTCAAACTTTTAATGCACAGAGTCATCTCGATACAGAGATTAATTTGTTTGAGTTAAAGTAAATCGTCTGGTCCTTACCGATATGGGCCAGAATGAGACTGTGTTTTAGGCCTTGCCTGAATTTTTTTGGAAATATTATTTAGTAATTATCTATGTTGTGAAAGGTAAAAATATTTGCACATTTAAGCTTTTCACCTGGGCATGCTAAAATACCTAGGAGGAATTTAGGTGAAAGTCAAAGGTCAAAGGACAAAGGAGTCTAAAGACCGATTTAGACTAAAACTGAAACTGAAGACTAAAATTTTTAAAACAATGTTGCTTAGCAGCCCTTGAACTTGATGGTTTCGAAAAAAAATACACCCTGTATTATTATGCAAACTCGAGTGGTACACTAAACGATAGCATTATAATATAAGGGCGTATTTTTTTCGAAACGAAGAGGTTTGATTTCCGGCTAAAAAGAAAATGTTTTTTTTTTAAATCTCAGTAAGTATGCAGTTTAAAGTTTGTTAAAATCGGTCTCGAGACTCCTTTCAACATTTTTCTAAATTCCCCATAGTTCAGGATTTGGCCTATCTACCACGCGCACTTGAAACGTTCACTTTGTATATTGTTTGTCCCGTGAACTTATTGAGTTGCGAGTTACTCTGCTTAGTAGCATTTTTTCACGCAACCGAAACCCATCCTGTGAGTAGCATATGGTCACCCTTTCTAGGAAAACCACCCTGTTATAGATAACCTAACCCTTTTTTAATCCATTCTTTTTTACAGCTTTCACAATACGCTTGAAAAAAGCCGTTGCAGATAAAAACAAACCAGTTTTGACCAAAAAAAAAAACAAAGACAGTTTGGTAGAATTACAGTGAAGTTCACAACTGGTACCTATTTTCAAATATAGGGTCAGTCACACATCACGAGAGAGAAATGTCGTATAGGTCTGTGTGTAGGAAGTGAACTTTCCCGTAAAACCAAAGTTATTAGAAGAGATGATGAATTTTGGTCAAATACGAGTACAAAGGAAAAGAAACCAAAAGATTTTTATTTATGAAGATTGCTTGTTGCCTGAATTGATCGACCCCAGAACACCTAGAGGAAGGCTTGTTGCAGACCCAGTTTACATCATGGAAGCCATTTAGCGAAAAAGGAAAAAAACTTTGCTTTTGTGTCAACTATGCCAAAAAGATAAAGATGCTACATTAAAAATTATATGTTGTTGGCTTTGATTATGTTGTATGAATAAATAAATACAATCATTGTTCCTGTGAATGTTTTTATTAAACCGTTATTCCGAAAAGGTTGTTTATTGACTTAACCGATGCACATTACTCATAATACACTTTTAGATACAAATCCAAGACATAGGAACACATCACGGTACCTACATCGCAATTCCTCCAAAATAATGCTTAGTTTCAAAATACGAGTATACAGGATGAGTTTTTCAAGGGGTTGTGATTCTCAGAAGCGATTCAGTAAAGGATTCTCCAAACCGTTTTGATAAAATCTAAAAACATAGTTAAGTACCTACTTTGATTTCGAAGAATCTTATTCCTTTTTCAGTTTTATATCCGCTTAGTATTAAAATGTATTTAAGGTTTCCGGCCTTTTCTTTGAAAAATGATACGCCGAATTTCATTTCCTAACCAACGTTTCACATACTATTTTAAAAAGCAACATTTCATTTGAGAACTATTAATAGGTATGACGATTATTAAAATTTCAATGGACGTTTCGGATAGTTATAATTTGTCAAACACTTAGATTGAAATTCTATGGTCAAACCATTCACTTGGCTACACAGCTATTAGACTAGACGAATAACGTTTGGTCAGATTAACTGTTTTCACATTGTACTACATTGTTATTATGCGGCTCACATTTAGATTATTTGCCCATAATTTGGGGGGGTTTTGGAGGTTTGGGGGGAAGAGCGATAGTGGGACTAATCCCGGACACCACACTCGCGCCGCGGAAATGTTTTTTTTTTAATTTGTTAGGTAGTCACGGGAAATAATAGGTGCGTAGAGCGAAGCGACGAGCATGTTAGGTGTACATGAACCAGATGAAAAATCATAAATAGTAAAAAAACACTTTTTTTATACATTTCGAGGTTAGGAAAAAAAACATTTCCTCGGGGCGGGAGTTTTATCCGAGGGTTGCTCCACTTCACCCTTCCCCTCAAAACCCTTAAACGTTAGGGGGTTTAAGGGTTTAGGAAATCAATCTAAATTCCTTCCAAATTGCAGGTCGTCCATTTGTTTCTGGTCAGATGTATTAAAAAATTGCGGATTTTGGTAGAACGCTCTTGAAAGTGACGGATTTAGGTGGGATGTGTTTAAGAGTGACGGATTCAGTTAGGACGCCCTGGAAAGTGACGATTAGAGGTGGGACGCCTAAAAGTGATGGATTTAGGTGGGGCGCTTCTAAAAATGACGGATTTAGGGGAGGAGTTTACCCACCCACTTGGAAAATTTGCCCCGTATACTATTGAAATCATTAACTTGACCTGTCGACGATTCTCACTGACATCATTTCACATCAAGATGCAGCACGCTCACTTCAATCATCACCTTGAATTGGTAAGTATTCTCCCACATATGTACGAAAATCATTAAGAACCCTATTCGGCTTAGTTTTTATCACTCAAACGATCACAGTGACAAAGTTATTAAGTTTTACAGAAGGCCAAAATTCTAATGAAATGAAGCACGCTTCAGCGCAATGTGCATTGAGAATGACACCCCTGCTTCTTTCACAGTCTAATGAATAATCGATCTTTCAACAATTTGATCCGCGTTATTAACTTAAGCCGACTGAGCGATAGTACAGGGGCTAAGCTGTTTTTTTCTTTAGAAGCAACAGGTTCGATGCCTGGCTAAGTAAAAGTTCACTGAACGGATTTTCGTCAAAATCTGTCTCCTTCGAGCGTACAATGCTCAGCTGGACAGTTCACCCTGTATAAATAATTGCAATTTTCACAAATGCTCAGACGGTAAAACTCTATCTGAATCAGAGGCGGCTCGTGACATTTTTTGATGGGTGTTCACCACATACAAACTGAAACACCCCAAAAAGCGTCGGTGCTGTGTTCTTAGGTACTTATATGAAAATATTTTGACAAGATATCAAAAACATGTTATAATTCAGGTTACGTTCCTTTAATTATGTAAATTAACAGCTAATTTTATTGAATAAATAAATGAACAGAATATTTGCATAGCTACATAAAGCTTGTACCTATTAAATAAAATGCACATCGTAATGATTGCACGACTTAATTGTCATCAAACGCCATCTAGTGACAACTAGTGTGCAACTTCTTGTAGGTCGCGCCGCTTAGGTGTCGTATAAGCAACCAGGAGCGGCGCTCCAGATTAAGCTAATTTCCCATACAAAATCTTCTGTTTCACGTGTCAGGCACTTCCGTGGGGTCCCTCTCACACTCATTGAAAACAGTATTAGGAATCGTACTAAACTTTGTTTCATAGGAGCGCAATCGCTGGCGCACCGCTCGGCGCTCGTTACAACTTGCCGCTAAATGCTCGCATAGGTATTGGTAATGATTTAATATGGGTACTTAAATAGGCACAGTGGCTTATATATATTGTAACTCAAGGATAAATGTATTAGAAATACTAATATAAATTTACGAAAATGAGATAATTTTTTGGGAGTGCACTGCACCGGCGCTCTTTAGGACGAGCCGCCTCTGATCTGAATATAGCATTACTGTCTTTTAATTAGAATTCTTTACAATTGTGATACAACGGCACTAACTCGGCTGTTAAGAGCTTTTATCGAATTTCGGTATAAAATACATTCATGTACTTAGCTAAGCTGTCTCATAACATCTTAAGTCGTATTTTAGTTTCTTTAGGTTTCCTATGAAATAGTATCTCTGAACCTTGTACTACTCTGTGATACACACAAAACTTGTATGTCATACTTTCTAGCCATCATCGTAGCGACACAGCGAGTCATCTATCGCGCACAGGAGTGCAACTTTTCAAAATTCAAGGTCAAATTCCAAAAGTCATTTGGGTTACCCACCGCCTTAACGTACAAATACAAATACACGCTTACAAATGTATTTATTTATTTATTCTTTATTGCACAGTGAAAAACAAGTACTATTGGCGGACCTAATGCCTAAAGGCATTCTCTACCAGTCAACCATCGGACGAGGCACAAAAATTGTTGGCGGTGTCTTTGACATTTTAAATTTAAATAACCATTAACATACACAAGATACATAATAATAAAGCACCTACATACTAAAGTTCGTAAATAAAAATTTATATTATGATACACCTACTTACATACTTAAAGCAAGCGTCTGCAAGATACACTGACAAGTCGTCACTTACCAACAACCAAATATAGGCGGCATCTTTGTATAAGTTATTTTGTGTTTTGTGTGAGATAGCATTCCTCTTGGTCTTTCAGAAAATTTGGGTTACAATTCCCTTGTCGAAATGTGGGCTCCTGAATGTTCCGTGTACTACGAAAATTGTTGCCTTCGTAGTACACGGAACATTCAGGAGTCTGAGTGTGCCTCAGACTTACCCAACAGTAATGCTAACAGATAAGTGGATCTCGCTTTCAGCGCGTGGGTTGTCAAACCAGTATGACTTGGATCTCTTTAACGTCTGGGTAAGTTTTGCTAAATAGAGGTGTATCATCGATTAGCTGTAGCATCATGGTAGTACCTAACACCGGGAGAGATTGTTATCTAATGAATGCTTACGAGCATTTTCCGAATTGTCTTTATTGCCCACGTCACCGCTACAACAGACAATTCGGAAAAAATGATTTAACCACGATCACGATAGGTTTTAAGTAACCTGAAAATAATATTAGTTTTCAGCATAGTTTTTATTTATTAATTAGTTTGTGCGGTAAAATATAGTTACAGTGAAAATAATAAAAACACGAAAAGTACTGGTGAGCTTATTTCTAATAAGAGATTTCTTTCAGCAGACTATGGTAGGATACGATACAAAAAATTTGACAATTTAAGACAGTAGCGTACAAAAACAAAAGAAAAAACAAAATGAAAATAAAATATTTAAGTATTTTTGGAGAACAGTAAAAACGTTGCGAAATTTGAACTGCAAACACTTGAAACAGGTAGTGGTGAACGTAATGTTGAGTTTCAGAACACCCTATTTATACCCCGGGCTGGCCATTAGTCAAAGTAAGGTGATTGTACAAGTACAGTTTATAGCAAAACCTACTTAAATCGAATGTAGTTTACGCAACACGAGTCGCTGTTAATTATTAATGTTTATATCAAGTCAGTTCACTGCTGCCTTTATTAGAATACACCTAAATATTAAGTTTATTAATAAATCAAGAATATCAAGGTTTGAGTGTTGTTATTATCAAAACCTTCCAAGATACATCAAGTCCATGTTTGAACCTATCATGGGCTCAAACAGTGATGTAACTGACCTGATAGGTGATGTAACTGACCTGACATTTATTTATTCCACAATGAAAAACAAGTACAATTGGCGGACTTAATACCTGAAGGCATTCTCTACCAGTCAACCTTAGGGCGAGGCAGAAAACTTTTTGGCGATGAACTGATAGGTGTTGTACCTGACCTGATAGGTGATGTAACTGACTTGATAGGTGCTGTAACTGACCTGCTAGGTGACGTAACTGACCTGCTAGGTGATGTAACTGACTTGCTAGGTGATGTAACTGACTTGCTAGGTGCTGTAACCGACCTGCTAGGTGCTGTAACTGACCTGCCAGGTGATGTAACTGACCTGATAGGTGATGTAGATGGGTATCCAGCTGGTGGTGACGGCGGGGCGCACGACGGGCGCCGACACGCGCGGCAGACTGAGCGGGAAGTGATGTAACTGACTTGCTAGGTGCTGTAACTGACCTGCTAGGTGCTGTAACTGACCTGCTAGGTGCTGTAACAGACCTGCTAGGTGCTGTAACTGACCTGCTAGGTGCTGTAACTGACCTGCTAGGTGCTGTAACTGACCTGCTAGGTGCTGTAACTGACCTGCCAGGTGATGTAACTGACCTGATAGGTGATGTAGATGGGTATCCAGCTGGTGGTGACGGCGGGGCGCACGACGGGCGCCGACACGCGCGGCAGACTGAGCGGGAAGTGATGTAACTGACTTGCTAGGTGCTGTAACTGACCTGCTAGGTGCTGTAACTGACCTGCTAGGTGCTGTAACTGACCTGCTAGGTGCTGTAACTGACCTGCTAGGTGCTGTAACTGACCTGCCAGGTGATGTAACTGACCTGATAGGTGATGTAGATGGGTATCCAGCTGGTGGTGACGGCGGGGCGCACGACGGGCGCCGACACGCGCGGCAGACTGAGCGGGAAGTCCGCCTCGAAGCGGACCCACAGCTCCACCGGACGGTCTTCGATGCGGTACACCATCACCGCCTCGTTGGACGACCAGTGGACCGTCACCTGGGGATAAGTAATGTAATTAAAACAATTCAATGTCAAAATCACTCTTCTCTTTTCTGGTAGAAATACAAGATATGTATCATTGAACCATCCGTGTTAATAACAAACAACACTACATGTCTTGCATACACTTAACTTTGCATAAAATAAGTATTAATATAATCACTAACATAAGCAATGTGCGTGTGGACTGAGTGCTCCTTTTTGAAAGTTGATCCAAACATACGAGATTCAAGAACATTTTAGGACACTCAATCCACTGATCTGAGAAAAATACTTTATCTCGTATCTCACAAAGTACTTATCTTTCTGTATATATTTTATTTATTTATTTATTTAAACTTTATTGCACAAGTATGGTACAAACAGCGAACTTAATGCCATGTGGCATTCTCTACCAGCTAACCTTTGGGTCGTGCAGAGATTAATCAGGTTCGGGTGCGGTGAAACAGGTATTAAAAACAATGGTAAACTAAAAAACATTCTATTAATACAATATAATAAACATACTACATACATAGTTCATACAACATATAAATACAATAATAATATGATACATAAAATATAATATATACGAATATAAACGCAGTTATGAAAAATGCTCGCGTACTCTTTCTTAATAGGCAGAGAATTCCAGAGCCGCGTCGCTTGTACAGTGAAGGAGTAAGCAAAGAAGTCAGTGCGATGAAGAGGCGTGAAGAGAGATAAGTTACCAGTCGAGCGGAGGGACCGATCATGGGTGTTGGAAAGGAATTTAAAAGATTCTTTGAGATAGGAAAGAGATGCAGGATTAAAAAGGACATTAAATAAAGTGCAGAGTATTCTAGATGATCTGCGTTGACGGATGGGAAGCCATTTCAGTTGGTTACGAAAGTGAGAGACGTGATCGTATTTCCTCAAACCGAAAACAAATCGAATACAGTTATTCAAAAGCCGTTCAAGTTTGTCGGTCAGCGCTTCTGTGAGGTCCGGGTAGCAGACATCGGCATAATCGATGATTGGTATGACCAAGGTGTGAACTAGCATGAGTTTAGTGCTGTGGGGAAGAAAGAACTTAAACCAATAGAGACTTCTCATGCAGGCCACAACTTTACGACTGACTTCAGCCACATGCACGTCCCAGCTCAAAGTTGAGTCCACATACAGCCCCAGATTCCGTACAGAATTACAGTAAGGAACGGTTTCTCCTTCGAAAATAATTAATGGCAGGTCGGCTATAGGGATTCTGGAAAGAAAACCAGAGCTACCCACAATTATAGCCTGACATTTAGAAGGATTAACGGATGCTCCGAATTGATGGGACCAACGAGAAATGTGATCCAGATTTGTATTCAATAGGGCGATTGCACCCGATACGTCATTGATGTGAGCTTGTGTGTACAACTGAAGGTCGTCGGCGTAGAGATGATACTGACAATTTAAGTTATGAGTTGAGATTAATAAATATCGAAAACAGCAAAGGGGAGAGAATACCGCCCTGTGGCACGCCTGCGGACAGACCATACCAGTCAGAGCACCCAGTTTGGGCTTTAACGGATTGCTGACGACCACGAAGATAAGAAAAAAACCAATCGGTGACACGGGGAGATAAGTTAAGAGAGGATAACACCGCAATCAATAGATCATGATCAACGGTGTTGAAGGCATTCGAAAAATCAATCAAAACAAGGACTGTGACCAAGGAGTTTTCCATTCCTTTCCTGATATCATCCGTTACTTTGATCAAGGCTGTTGTGGTACTGGTCCGGGTCTAAAACCAGATTGGAAAGTATTGTGTAAGTTATGAGAGGAGAGGTGTGAAGAGAGCTGTTTTAGAACACAGGCTTCGGTAACTTTAGAAAGGAAAGGTAAAATAGAAATAGGGCGGAAATGATTTGGAGAAGTTGGGTTCGATTTTTTAGGAAGAGGGAGGACGAAAGCCTTGCGCCATAAGTCGGGAAAGCAACCAGAGTTAAGGGAGAAATTAATAACGTGAGAGATGATAGGCAGCATACAATCCAAAATGGGTACGATCATAAGGCGACTTATCCCGTCGAGACCAACCGCCTTAGACGATATGGAGAGGATGTGTTTCTTAATATCGTCCTGAGAAACGGTGGCAAAAGTGAACATGTTAACGTCAGGTTGTGGGAGAGAAGCTATGTACGCTAGTGCTTTGCCTTTCCCAGGAGAATCGAGAACTGGGACGCTAGTAAAATGACGATTGATGGCATTAAGACAAAAGGAAATGGGAGGTTCATTACATCTAGTTTTTCCGATGCCTAACGATTTGAGGAACTTCCAGACGTTAGGGGCAGTTGATTCAGAGATGTGGTCATGGATGAAACGGCGTTTGGCATTCCTAATCAGCTGGTTGCACTGGTTACGAGCAGTTTTATAGAGCTGCCAGTTCTCATCGGACTTTTCCCTCTTAAAACGCCAAAAGGCCTTATTTCGTCGAGACATAACCTTATGCACATTATTGGTTAGCCACGGGGCTGGAGGACGCTTTATTCGCACAGAGTGAACTGGAGCATGAACGTCAAACACATTTAAAAGAAGTGTGTTTAGTGCACTAACTTTATCGTCGATTGAAGTCGCCAACAACACTGGCGTCCAGTCTATCTTTGCGACGTCACGCATCAGATGATCCCTATTGATCCGGCCGTAGCTTCTAAGTTGGAGAAATCTGGGTTTCAATTTAGAAGGTTTAATGGCATAAGACATATAAATAAGGTCATGTCTTGAAAAACCAGGAGCCAAGAATTGACCGTGTTCGGCGACAAGGTCGGTGTTGGAGGTCATGATGTGGGCAATCCATGAGTCTTCTGTGTCGATGTTATGGTGAGTGGCACTGAGTGGGAGAATCTTCAAACCAGTGGACTGTAAAATTGAGAGCAACTTGCGAGATCGCACCACGTCCTGCTCACGATGAAAGTCGGTGTTGAGGTCACCCATTATAATAAGATGCGAATAATCAGAACACAGCGGCTCTAAGGCGAGCTCAAGGCTGGAGAAATAGTCTACGGAAGGAGGGCAGTATACGACCCCAATGACAACCTTGGCAACACCAACACAGGCTTCTAGAAAAAGATATTCAGCAGTAGCTGAATAATTCGAAGGAGAAGCAGATAAGATTCTGAACGGAATATTACACCTAAGGTAGATAGCGACACCGCCGAAACCTTTACCAGTTCGGTCATTGCGTATAAGCACAAAACCTGGTAGACTATAAGATGTGGACGGCTGACAGGGCTTTAAAAGTGTTTCCGTAACAAGTACCGCATGAATGAATTCGGAAGAAAAACTGTCTAGTAATTCGCTGTAGTGCTTTGCAATGTTTTGAGCATTGATGTGACATATATGTTTAGTGAAGATTTGCGTAACATGAAACGTAACGTAGCCACAACCCAAATGGAGCGATTTGATTGGTTAGTGCAATTGCCGCCACGACACTCGCCTCAGCCCGCGCTTTCTGCTAAGAGAAGAAACTTACGCGCGCAAGCCGAACAATTGAATTGAAAACAAACAAAATGATGTGTGTTGGATAAATGAGAGCTCTCCAAGTATTTAAGGAATATCCCATGTGTTAAGGTTAGTGGTTGTATCTTTCCGATTCAAATTTTGGCCCATCTTGCGGATTTGTGTGTTTTGCGTTTGCCGAACCGGACGCCATTACGTTATCATGAGAATTATTTTTCAGTAATTACTTCAAAATGACTAAAAATAATCAGATGCTGGTATTAAAGTTTGAGTTTTATACTGAAAGAATAGCGAATTTGCATGATTCATTGCTAACTAGTAATTTAGATGACCCTATCATACAAGAAAAGTTCAAGCTTAGGTGTGCTAATTTAGAAGAAACAAAAGAAAGCGTCGAGGACTGCTACTTCAAAATATTAAATCAGTTTTCTTCTAACTTAGAACAAGTAGAATTGTATAAACAAAAATACAATTTGTTTGAAGAACAATTTATCGATGTGAAAGTTAGGTATCAATCAATCAAAATTGCAGTCCGACAATGTTATCCTGCAGTCAACGGTTACCCTTTTATCTAATAGGCTAAGTCTGACAGAGCAACATATGCGTGAAAGTAACCTTGAGATTAACGGTATTCCTGAAAACAGATCTGAAAATCTGGTTAACACTGTGATACAAATGGCAAAAATTATTGAAAATCCAGTTTCGGACAGCGATATTTTAAATGTAACCAGAGTGGCAAAACTGGTTAAGACCAACGATGATAGGCCCCGCTCAGTAATTGTCAAGCTTCGCTGTGCCCGCCAACGTGATTCTATCCTGGCTGCAGTAATTCGGTTCAACAAGAAAAATTCAACCGAAAAATTGAGTTCTCAGCACTTGGGCGTCGGCGGGAACCGTGTACCTGTATATGTATCCGAACATCTTACGCCCGACAACAAGACCTTGCACGCTGCTGCTCGTAAGAAGGCAAAAGAGCAGAATTATAAATTTTGTTGGGTCCGTAACGGCCGCATATATGTGCGAAAGGATGAATCTTGTCAGGCGTTATACGTACGTAACTCTGATAGCTTAAAACTCATAGCATAATAGCAAGTTTTCGTCTTTTTTTTAAGTGCTACGGTATTTTTCAAGTTACAGAGCTGGATGATATAACTATTTATTATCAGAACGTCCGAGGTATGAGGACAAAGACTAATAACATTTACACCAAAATTCTGCTGTCGGATTACAAGCTGATAGTTTTTACAGAGACATGGCTCAATTCAAGTATATGTGACAGTGAAATAATAGACTCACGGTATAATGTTTATCGCAGGGATAGGTTGTGTGGCAGGGGTTCCAGGAGAGACGGAGGGGGGGTTTTGATTGCTGTATCACGTGAAATGTCTTCTACTAGGATGGTCAGCTGGGAAAGTGACAGCGAGGACTTGTGGGTTACCATTTCTTTAAATACGGGCAGTGGTATGAAGAAAATTGCTATCTGTGCTGTCTACCTTCCTCCACCACTGCGTTTGGAGTCACTTAATAGCTACCTCAACAGTGCGGGGGTTGCTGTCATGAATTCTGTTGATGAAGTCATCATAGTGGGAGATTTCAACCTTCCCTTCATTAAATAGTCTACAAGTAAAGATGATCCATTTTGTATGGACCCTAGTGATTTTCACAACCCGTTAGGTTATGCACTGGTCGATTTCATGGCACTTAATAACTTAAAACAGTTTAACAAGATTGAAAATAATATCAGCAGAATTCTTGACTTGGTACTTTGCACTTCATCGGAAATTGTTGTTGAGCCACCTCCAGATACTATAAGTACTTTGGACCCCTACCACCCATGTTTGTTAATTTGTATACCTCTTGTCAATTCCTGTAGATTTCTTAGACCAATGAATTGTGATAGCTTGAATTACTTTAGGGCTAACTACGATATGATTGTATCCGAGCTGACAAGTGTCAATTGGTCTTCCCAGTTTGCTTTATGTGGCGATGTAAATGCAATGGTTTCAGCACTTTATACTGTCATAGGTAAGAGTATCGAGGCAAACGTACCAAGACGTGGCAATGTTAAATCTAGGTTCCCTCCGTGGTTTTCCTACGCGTTGATTCAGAGACTATCTGAAAAAAATAAGTTGCGGCGGAAATATCGGAAGTATAGGAACCCCATGGACTTAATATCGTACGGTGTGGTTCGCGATTATTGTCATAGGTTATACGACCAATGCTACGCTCGCTACAAGAGCTCGATCGAGACCGATATAAAGAAAAACCCAAAAGCGTTTTGGCGCTTTATTCATGATAAGCGGAAGAACAGTTCATCCATTCCGTCTACCATGCATAGGTTGGGTGACACTGCTAGTACTGGAGCTGACATAGCTAATCTCTTTGCTACTCAATTCTCGGCATCTTACTGTAGTGACAGTTCAAATGAACCCTCGTCTCCTGTCATGGGTTCTGCCATTGGCAACCAATGTTTGAACCGCATCTGCCTAACAGAAAGGGATATTATAAAGAAAATAAAACAACTTGACGTTTCTAAGGGAGCTGGGCCCGACGGATTGCCTACTGTGTTTGTGAAGCGCTGTGGTGCCGCATTGTCATGGCCATTGACTTTAATTTTCAACCGCTCTTTTTCTGATGGATGTTTTCCAGACGAGTGGAAAAAAAACCAGAATCGTACCATTGCACAAAAAGGGTGAAATGGATAATATAATTAACTACAGGCCAATTGCTATTTTGTCTTGCTTTTCCAAACTGTTTGAGTCACTGGTTTACCCCAGCTTGGTCAGTCATGCTGAACCTCTATTGTCATCCTGTCAACATGGCTTCAGATCTGGTCGCTCAACGGTGACCAATCTCAGTGTCTACTTGTCTGATCTGTCAATGCATCTTGATGGTGGAATGGAGGTCGATGCGATTTACACGGATTTTGCCAGTGCCTTCGATAAAGTTTGTCATTCCATCCTACTTCAAAAACTAAATTACTTTGGCATACAAGGATCTCTATTGAACTGGTTTAGGTCGTATCTAGCAAAAAGACTCCAGGTGGTTTCAGTAAACGGGTACAAATCCTTGCCTTACTATGCCCTGTCAGGAGTGCCCTAAGGATCCCACCTTGGACCTGTTTTATTTTTAATTTTTGTTAATGACATCACCACTACTCTTCAAAATTGCAAGGGTCTTTTGTTTGCAGATGACTTAAAAATATATAAAACCATCTCTTCACCGCATGATGTCAGACTCATCCAGGAGGACTTGTACAGGGTCGTAAGTTGGTGCTCTGTCAATAGAATGGAGCTGAATGTTAAAAAATGCCATCACATGAGATTTACGAGGAAGAAAACCCCATTAGAGTCGAGTTATATGGTTGACGGGACAGCACTGACCAAAGTTAGCGAAATCGCGGACCTTGGTGTCATCATGGACAGTGGAATGCGATTTGTGGAGCATGTGGACATGATCGTCAGCAAAGCCGCTAGGATGCTCGGATTTCTAAAGCGAAACACTGGCCAGTTTAGTCCACGCACTAAAGTTCTCCTATATAATTCCCTGGTGCGGAGCCATCTGGAATACGCTTGCATTGTCTGGAGCCCAATGTATAGTATACATTCCCAAAGAGTAGAAAGCATTCAGCGGGCTTTCACTAGGCACTTGGCTTATATATCTAGTGGTATTTCTCATCGCTGCACATATAACCAGCGTCTGGAGTTTTTTGAAATCCAGTCGTTGTATAGTCGCCGCAAATTACACGATTTAGTTTTCCTGCACAAGGTGCTAAACCATGGCATCAGATGTCCTGACATTCTCGAGCAAGTGACTCTTAATATTCCTTACAAATTGCCACGTCATGCTCGAAAATAATTTTCAACACCGTTTGCCAAAACGAATCTTGGTTGTAATGCTCCCTTATAAGAATGTGCAACGAGTTTAACAAGCTTAACGGAAGGGTGGATGATCTGGATATATTCCACGATTCTTTACCCTCTTTTAAAAAAAAAGGTGCTGAAACTAGTTGCAGGTTAGGTTTTATCTAATTCAAATTTTTAAATTGTAAATTTTAAGTTTAATTTATTCGTTTTTAGTGTTGTCAAATTGGTGAATGTTGTACGTACCTGTAAAAGGTGTACATATCAGACCGTGTATATGTAGTTAGTTAATTATGGTATAGTTTTAATATGTACACTGTTGGTATGTCTTTAAATAAATAAAAATAAAAAAATAAAAAATCAATCATTTGTTCCAAATAATAATAAGTCTGATAGTAGTTCAAATTTAGAGTCATGTAGATATGCAATCAAACCATAATTTTGGTAACAGCTACAACAATGTAAACTTGCCTAGAATTAATCTACCGCATTTCTCGGGAAATTATTGTGATTTTCCTGACTTTATAAATCTGTTTGATAGTTTGATTCACAACAACCAATCACTGAGTCCAGTTCAGAAGAAACATTATTTGATCAGTTGTCTGTCACACGAGCCTTTAAACTTAGTTAAGCACTTAACTAATATTCCGCAGAATTATGAAGAGGCCCGAACAATACTGATCAATAGGTACCTATGATGACAAAAGAATGATAGCCGACTCACATCTGAGCGCAATGTTGTCGTTACCTACTGTGTCTATTAAACATGTTTCTCAGCTACGTAATTTTATTGCTAACATTCAAGAAAACACACGCGGACTTACTAGTCTTGGTTTTCCAGTCAGCGAGTGGTCTTTACTTCTGTTACACATCTTTGTACGAAAACTTGATAACGATTTAAGGTCAAAATTCGAACTTTCTCATAAACACGTAAAAATACCTACTTTTGACGACCTTACAACATTCTTAGACGGGATTTGTAAGACCTTGGAGACTTCTGGCCTTTACGTAGTTAATAGCGGGAACAAATCAGCTCCCCAATCCCCATAATAAGAGTAATGTTCATACAACTACATTAACATCCACACACAATCATCAACAATTCGAGTCTGGTAATCATAACAAACCGAAACAAAGTTTTAATAGCAGCTGTCCATTATGCAATAGTTCTCACTATTTATTCAAATGTACTCAGTTCATGAACATGGACACGGCATCTCGGTTTAACTTGGTGGAATCAAAAAACTTATGCTATAATTGTTTACGACCCCATCGGGTTCATGATTGTTTTTCAAAGTCAAGGTGCCAATTATGTAAACAAAAACACAACACTTTGCTGCATAGGGTAAACATACCGGTTATCGGCCGTTTAAGCAGCTTGTTGACTTTGGACTTGATTTCTATCATAATGCTGCACTCCAAGATTTTACAAAAAAATAACTTATCATCCTACAATAGTGTAGGTTCATAAAACCTAAAGTTTATAGACGTGTCAGTGATACATAATTAATAAAAAATATATATTCGTAAAAACAGTAAATATACCGGCTATCGGCCTTTTCACTCAGTTACCGTCCACCAGTGCACTGGTTATCGGCCACCTGATTCACGGTAGAAAAACGACTCTTATTCTGTTACATTTAGGGTTTATTATAGTATGAAAGTAAAACAATTAATAAATTCATAAAAAGCAGTATATTTTTGGTCTCTTCCACAACTTAAAGCTACTTTTGTCTTCAGCATCATTAAAAAATCTCCAAACATAACATGAAATTTTATGCCCAGTAAAACCGAGACTTCAAGAAGAACGAAAATAGCTACCAATACCATTATCAAATAAATATTTTACAAACAATATCTGAGAATATCAATATATATATCAATATCTCAGGACGCATTTACCGCCACAATGCCCTCAACGACATCATTCGTCGCTCTCTTGCCACCGCCTCTATTCCTGCTTCCCTTGAGCCACGAGGCTTATTTAGGGACGATGGCAAGAGACCCGACGGTGCTACTCTTGTGCCATGGACGTTAGGACGAATCCTTATTTGGGATGCTACCTGCGTCGACACGCTAGCAGCTTCCCACGTCCATGGCACCTCGTTGAGGGCTGGTGCTGCGGCCGAACAGGCCCAACTTCTTAAACGCCGCAAATATTCATCGCTTCTCGGTGACCACGAGTTTGCGGCGTTCGCAGTTGAAACGTTGGGTCCGTGGAGCTCGGACGCAAAAAAGCTGTTGAAAGCTATTGCGCCCAAGCTGGTTCACGCTACAGGGGACCTTAGGGCTGGTGCGTATTTCGCTCAGCGCTCGTCACTGGCAGTCCAGCGCGGCAATGCGGCCAGCATCTTAGGGTCCATGCCTCAAGCACCTCTTTTAGAAGAAATTTTTCATTTATAAGTAGTTTAGTTCTTATATTAGGTTAGGCTTTATATAAATTTGTTCCTTTTTGTTTTAATTTTAGAATTCTTATACATATAAAGTAAATAGATTTAGTGTTAGAAGATTCTGCAGAAGGTAAGGGTATTGATTGTTTTTCTGCTAACGTAATGCTATCATCATCGAGTTGTCCAATTGCATCAACTTTCAAAGCAGAAGAAGCCAGTTTTATGTCAGAAATCGTCCTAGCCTCTGTATTATTTATTTATTTATTTTATTTATTTATACTTCAATTATAACGTTATCATAACAATTACAATAATTAAAGTTTATAATTTATTCGGGACACACAGTCATGCAGATCTCTCACAGAACATCAAACACACCGACAATACATCTTTCCATTCATCAACAAACAAATTACATTCAGGATTCTTATCCAGCAGGGAGTTCAAAGAACTGAGGACCCAGGGTAGAGGCGACTGCGCATGGGAGACTGTCCGACATGTAGACTGTCCGACATGTAGGCACAGCAAGTAATCTATGGTGCCTGTTTCTAAAGTTTTTTTTTTTTTTATAACTTAAAACAATAGGAGGGTTATTTTCGGTGCCAGGCTTTTAAGTAGATGTTTGTTGTTTATCTGGTGAAATGTCCAAAGACCTGTTTAAGAGGACATGATCGTGACCTGTATCTGCAAATTTATTATACATTCGGATGTTTTCTCTTTGATCCTGGTACTTTTCAAATTCTTTAGCTTCTAGATTTCTATGCATTTCCGGGTAGGGATCTTCGTATAGGTCAGCGACTGTTTCAACTTGAATAACATGCATCGTGGGGCTGTCATCAAAAGGAATAACGATATCGTTTTCAGCTTGTCAGTTTCCTCACAGTACTTAGTGGCCTGGACATGTGTGACTTATGTCCATCCACGAAAAATAGTACAGGCTTCTCAACATGTTGTTCCGTGAGCCAATTGTTAAACCCGTTAGACATGTACTCGAAAAATGTATCCGAACGCATCCACCCAGTGTCTGATTTTCCCAAAATCCAATCAGGTGGCATGTTGTAGCGCCTTATTAATCGTTTCTGGCTCTCGGTTACTTATGTTTAAATGGCGTTTGAGAAAGCTGAGATACCATCGTATACCAGGTTTTCCGCCTGGAAAGCGATGGTCTATGCCCAGTTCTCTTGCAAGCTCAGCCACTGTATCTAGAAGGTCATATTTGTTGATTAGAATTCCGGCTTTCGCCAACTCAACTATCCAATCATCGATCTTCTTTTCTCCATCAAAACCAAATATAGGGTCTGGGCCAACTTTCCTTTTTGGATCAGCAACACTACCGAAAAGCCTGTCCTGTATAGTGGATCTTGGAACTTCATACTGCCGACAGGCCTCTCTGATGCCGCGATTATTACCGCGTATATCTGTAAGAGCCCTTGTCAGTGCTTCTTCACTATAAGAAAACCTTCGGGAAGGCTCTTCATTTTTGTTTCTTTTTCTTTCCTTTACACACAAACAGGTACCATCTGAAAAAATCGCTCGTTATTTCAATCGGCCGGTAACTGGTTTAATTCCTACTAGTTATCGGCCGTTCATTATTTTAAACGGCCGGAGACAGGTTTTATTTTTACTAGTTATCGGCCGCTAAACGTTTGGGATTTTCGTAAGTAATATCTTTGAAAATATGAGATATACAGGCGGCCGGAATCTAGATGTAAGTTTACAAAATTCTAGCTCTTCACAAATAAAATGGACCCTATGTTGGTGAATGTAAGGTTAATCCAATAAAAGCAAAGTGAAATGACGAAAATAAACCGGTTATGCGACCACCCGGTCGATAACTAGATTTTGAAATTATTCGTTAACGTATTGTCCGACCACCAAAAAAATCACAAATTATGTAAAGTCTGGTGAGTTTGGGCACTTGAATATTAAAAATAAACATGCTAAAAACACACAAACCAAATCAATGAACACTACACCCACATTATCACTTAAAAACTTACCTTTGAAAAACAATCCACCTGCTATTTTTTTCTCTAAATTTGACACTCGTCCACACGCCAAATTTTGAAATGGCGACTGAGGGCTCAGTTCGCAAATTTCGAAGACATGCCGTTGAATTATGAACCGTGGAGTTCTTCAGAACCCAATGGCGTGAAATTTGAAATGATTGATCTATAACACTGTCTATTAGGTCAAATAACGTGCGAAGTGGCCGATAGGGGGTAGTGGCCGGTTAACCGGTAGTTTTACCCTACTTCCAAAGAAAGAACACCCGTAAACACAGCTCAGTTAACTGGTTATCAAAACTCAGATAATCCAAATTATCAATGTAATAATAATAACAATTAATCAACAAATCACTCCGAGATTGAAATGCCTAAAACTGCTACTGATGCACAGAACATACAGCCATCTCCTTCACACTCATACGTTTCGCACGGCGCGAGTTCAATGACCCAGAGCGACCAACGCCAGTCCTTACTCGCGACCGCGGTTATCAATATTGCAATTGATAAAGACGGGCGTACTCAACACGCACGCGCGTTGCTGGATCCCGGTAGTATGACTAATTTTATTTCTATGAGTTGCGTTCAACGGATGAACGGGCGATATGATAAGTCAAACATATCTATTACAGGGATAGGTGGTGCATCAAGTTTCAATGCAAAAGGACAATTGAAGCTGTATGTGCGTTCGAATAATAATAACGAGCCATTCAAGAGTAACTCCATGCCATGCGTCATTCAAGAGTAACTCGGGAAAATCGCTGAATGATATTTTATTGGCTGGACCCAAACTACAACGAGATATCGTAGACATTATTCTTCATTTTCGTTTACATGAAGTTGTATTTTCCGCTGACATTCGTCAGATGTACAGGCAGATTTTAGTTCATCCCGACGACCGTAACTATCAATTGATTTTATGGAGGGATGATTCGAATAACATTCAGGAGTATCAACTCAATACAGTAACGTATGGCGTTACTTCAGCTCCCTTTTTAGCTATGCGGTGTGTACATGAGCTTGCAGAATTAGGTAAAAATACCCACCCTCGCGCATCTAGCATACTACAGAATGATGTTTTCGTAGATGACGTAGTAACTGGGGCTAGATCTTTAGAAGAGGCGCGTGAGATAAAAGCCGAGCTTATAGATTTATTGCAAAGAGGATGCCTAGAACTGCGCAAGTGGGCGAGCAATCATCCACAATTGCTCTCAGACCTGCCCTTAGAATTTTGTGAAATTAAATTCGATGAAAACAAGACAAACACTTCTCCTAAAATATTAGGTTTTAAATACAATACAACTTCAGACGATTTTAGTTATCAGGTCTCTATCGAGTCTAATAAATGCACAAAACGTGAAATTTTATCAAAAATCAGCAGTATTTACGACCCAAACGGTTGGTTAGCACCGTGTGTTATTACTGTAAAAATATTAATGCAGCAGTTAGGGAAACTGGGGATACAGTGGGATGAAACACCACCTGATACTATTGTTTCTGAGTGGGATTTATTTTGTAAGAATTTGAATTACTTGGCCAATCTGTCTATTCCGCGTCAAGTATTAGCAAATGATGTTACACATTTTGTCTTGCACGGATTTAGCGATGCATCCGATGCAGCGTATGCAGCATGCGTTTATTTGCGATGTGTCCATTCGAATGGTAGGGTGACCATACATCTTCTCATATCTAAAACACGTGTTGCCCCAATTAAACAAAAACTCACTATTCCAAAGCTTGAGCTGTCGGGTGCTCTGTTGTTAGCTCGCCTGCTAAAGCGAGTTTCCGACAGTCTACAACCATACACTAATCTGATGCGACACATTTATGCATGGAGTGATTCATCCATTGTCTTGTGCTGGTTGCGTACGGAACCACATTCACTTAAGGTTTTTGAGTCGCATCGGGTTAGCGAGATACAAAATACGCTCTCACCTGAGTTCTGGAAGTATGTGCCTTCTGAGCTTAATCCAGCCGACTCAGCGTCGCGCGGCATCTCACCGCAGGAGCTAGTACACCATAATCTGTGGTGGGGTCCAACTTGGTTGCTTCATGATGAATCAAGTTGGCCCAAGCCATGTGAACAGCTAACTTACGACCCATTACCAGGTTTAAGAAAACAAAAAAAGGTCACAGCGTCAGTTGTTGAAAACATTTCAATTAATGATAATGACATGTATATCGGTAAATTTCGTTCGTTCACAAAACTTATTCGAGTTACGGCATGGTGTTTACGCTACATTAATAACTGCAGGCACAAAACCCAAGGTACTGACCACTTGTCTAGTTCAGAATTAGATAACAGCTTGTCGACCATCGTTAAAATAGTCCAACATGAACATTTTCAATCAGAAATTCGTCGCATTAACGTAAATAAAATATGTAGCACTGGATTAAGACGTTTACATCCTTTCATAGATGAACGTGGTTTGTTGCGAGTAGGAGGTAGGCTTGTACATTCTTCACTCAGCTATACCGCTAAGTACCCACTTGTTCTACCTCATGCTAGTCATTTCACCAATCTCTTGATCGATTATTATCATTTAACGTATTTACATGCTGGACCCAACCTTTTGATGTCATTAATCAGAGAAAAATTCTGGATTTCATCAGCGCGTCGTGTCATACTCACGAGGGTTTTTAAGTGTTTACGTTGCTTTCGTTTAAAATGCCAACCACCTGAAACTTTGATGGGTAATTTACCTTCTAATCGTGTGATGCCATCTTATAGACCATTTTTGTCAATTGCTATTGACTTTACAGGTCATTTTAACCTAAAGACCAGCTCGCTCAGGAATGCTAAGATTATTAAAGCATATGTGTGCGTATTCATCTGCTTTACCACCAAATCAGTTCATTTAGAACTTGTTAGCAATTTAACTACAGACGCGTTTCTAGCAGCTTTGAGAAGATTTGTAGGCCGACGTGGCTTGCCTAAAGACATTCGTACAGATTCAGGAACTAATTTTAAGGGTGCAAGTAACATTCTGAAATCGTTTGCTAAGGAAATAAACAAAGATCCTATTTTGTAACGATACTTATCTGAACATTTCATTAATTGGACCTTTTCACCCCCTCTTAGCCCACATTTTAATGGCTTGGTTGAAGCCGCAGTAAAGTCATGTAAATCACATTCAAAGAGAGTTTTAGGAGAACGAAATTTGACTTTCGAAGAGTTAACTACCCTGTTGGTTCAAGTTGAATCAATACTCAATTCACGACCATTATGTTCAATGTCTAACGATCCTAGTGACATCTCAGTACTGACCCCAGGTCATTTTATAACAGGGGCTCCTCTTGTAGCAGTGCCCGAAATGCCAGCTAATGAACGTTTAACTTTAGTATCTCGTTGGCAGTTGTTACAATCTATTGTAACAGATGTGTGGAAGAGATGGAGTCACGAGTACCTCCATACTCTGCAACAACGAAATAAATGGAATTCTTCAAAATGCAACATACAAGTTGGTGATTTAGTACTTCTTAAGGAAGACAATTTACCACCTTTACAATGGTGTATAGGACGCGTTGTGACGGTTTTTCCTGGACAGGACTCTGTCATTAGAGTGATTGAAGTAAAAACAGCTAAAGGGTTACTCGTTAGGCGGGTTTTAGAGTCACGCGGATGAGCCGGCCGTCCGCGCGCGGTTCGGTATTCATATCCCTTTTGGTAAGGCGTCGTCGGCTTAGGCCAGAAAAGAAGCCAGCAATGCATGCTCGCACACGCACGGACGAGCCGCGGTACGCGTGACTCTAAAACCAGCCTTAGGTCTTTATCTAAAATTGTCCTTTGCCGAGTAATGACTCTTTAGATTAGTTGTAGCGCAGTAATAACTGTATTTATCTGTAATTAGTTTTAAGTTGATTTTAAGAAGAACCATTTTTGAGTTTACTTTAAGTCAAAACATACGTTTTAGTTGCTTCAGTTCTTAGTTTTAAATGAGCATTGTCCCTCATATCTATTATTATATACAGTCCACTTATATCGAACTATATTCATACATTGATAACCTATTTATGATGATAATACCAGCATCTGATAAGTAGGTAAAAAGGGTAACCCCCTTTTGGGGCGGGGTATGTTTAGTAAAGATTTGCGTAACATGAAACGTAACGTAGCCACAACCCAAATGGAGCGATTTGATTGGTTAGTGCAATTGCCGCCACGACACTCGCCTCAGCCCGCGCTTTCTGCTAAGAGAAGAAACTTACGCGCGCAAGCCGAACAATTGAATTGAAAACAAACAAAATGATGTGTGTTGGATAAATGAGAGCTCTCCAAGTATTTAAGGAATATCCCATGTGTTAAGGTTAGTGGTTGTATCTTTCCGATTCAATATATTTAGTTTATTTTAATGGTTTGTAAAACATTGATGTAGTTGATCATTGACAGTATCCAAGACCGAACCTCCAGAGGTGTCAGGACAAGAAAAATACGAAGTTGAGCTGTTTGCTGAGCAAAAGGAATCATTTTCCATCATAATAGCGCATAGATACTAATATCAAATATAAATAGATATATTATTTCAATATAAAATAAATAAACAATAAAAAATAAGCTATATAGATTATATAATATTATTTAAATATGAATACTAAGTATATGGATTCTAATATTCGCTTAATTAATAATCAAGCTGCATACATCACCCACCAGCTGCTGCGGCAGTTACAATAAATATTTTACAAAAGCAAAAGAAATTAAAAGAGACAACAAGGTTAAACATGATAATTGCCGTTGCTCTCCTTAGAGAGGTAAACGGTAAGAGGTAAGAGGTTTTATTGTGAAAAATTTGTATTTAATTTGTTAAACGTCATCATCATATCAGCCGAACGACGCCTACTGCTGGGCATAGGTCTCCCCCAATGATCTCCACAACGATCGGTCCTGCGCTGTCCGCATCCAGCGGCTTCCCGCGACCTTGACCAGATCGTCGGTCCACCTTGTGGAGGGCCTGCTCACGGAACGTCGTCCGTAAAACGTATCAACAAATATTCCACGGTTTTTAACGGTTTGTCTTGATAAAGGTATCCGTGGGTGGGTCGAGTGTGACGTCGATGGCGACGTTTGAAACGCTTCAAAGAGTTTGAAATTTGTAACACTTTATAAATATAATATATTTTGCATTTTTGGTGATAAATATTATTGATCAGTCATAAAACGGTATAAGCTATCATAAAACAATATAAGAAAAGAACAGTGCATATTCCCTATTGGTGTAAATCGCGTTCACTACCAATTTTTCATTAAATCTAACTCTGCTAAATAGATGCATTACGTATTAGATTTTGAAAAAGGTAGCTGATCGACTTAGTTTTAACAATATTTAATAATAAATTTCAGGCGTAAGCCTGAAATCGATTTACACTAATTGCGTTTTAGGCATACACAGAACAAAGGTAACAGTGAAGGTAGTATGAGTGATGGCACTGACCTCAGTGTCCTCCAGCTCGTCCTTCCTGGCGTGCAGCTGGTCCAGCTGGCGCCGGACCAGCCCGGGTGTGAGGAAGGCGGCCACAAGCCGGGACAGGGCCCGCGCCAGCCCGCGCCCCGCCGCGCCCCACCAGCCCCGCGCCCCGCCCGCCCCTGCGCCCCCTACTGTTGTGAAGATAGTCCGGCACGCTACTAGGCCCACGGAACTCCACCAGGCCGAGTCTGCATACAAATAATACATTATTTTTAAAAGGCCAACTAAATTGGCACATGCTGAGGAAGGGTCCTGATTGTTCCACAATTAAAATTGTTTTCGTGTGAATGTTTTTCTTAATTTGTTGGTACAATAAAATTTTTTTCTTTCTTTCAAATTGTGCGTTGCTTTTGTTATTAACTAGCTGTCCCGACAGACTTCGTTCTGTTGCCAACATTCAAGGTCACAGGTAGGAAAAGTTGCTAAGGAAAACAAAATGATTGTTTTTCAAAAAATATTTATCTCTTTACTAAACATAGCGACATACATGACAAAAATACGAGGAATAGGAATAAAATTGCGCTTACTTTATTCAGGTTACAAAAGGTTTTAGGTTCCTTTATGGGGCAAGGTATACACTACTACAACAAAATTCCAGAAGCAATTTGTAAGTTACCATTACATAGGTTTAAACATCATATTAAAACTGTCTTATTAAAAAAAGGATATTATACCACAGCCGACTACCTTATGGATAGGAACGCCTGGGAGTAAGCTCTCAGCTCGACGCGGACTCCAATTAGCCATTTTGTAACAATTATACGGATTCAACTTAGTAATGTGAACCAACCAAACATTTTTTTCTTTGAATTGTATAACTGAATGTGAACCTAAAAACTCCTTTTTCATAATGTTAACCAGTAGTCTTTTCTAAACAATATTGTTAATTGCTTTTAATAATTTAACATTATTTTGTGCACTAACCATTTTCTTGAAATTGTATAACTGTATGTGTACTTAATAAAATTGTAATTTACTAACGGATTATTGTACAGAACATATTGAAAAGAGTAACTGCTGAGTTTCTTGCCGGTTCTTCTCAGTACAGAAACAACTTTCCGACACCGGTGGTTGAGTCACATTATGTTTGTTTACTGTGTATTTATTTATTATTTCTATTATAGTATTCAAGTCTATTATTAAGTGTATTTTTGTTTGTTTAATTAAGTTTTTGACGATTTGAAAGCACTTGTAACAGGTCTATTTAAATAAAGATATTTCTGATTCTGATTCTGATTCTGATTCACTATATTCCTAGCATTTTCTCATGTTTACTCACCTTTAAAACCATCCCTGAACCTTCACAAATATTTCAAAACCAAAATCAGCCAAATCGGTCTAGCCGTTCTCGAGTTTTAGCGAGACTAACGAACAGCAATTAATTTTTATATATCAGACTAGCTGTCCCAACAGACTTCGTTCTGTTATCAAACATTTTTTTTAGTGTCACGTGACAGGTACTAACAGTTGCTAAGAGGAAACTAAAATTATGATTTTTACTATATTCCTAGCATTTTTTCATGTTTACTCACCTTTTATACCTTCCCTGGACCATTACTGTGCAGGACGGCCTAGTACATAACGTTAGTACATAAGTAATATATATTAGAATAACTAGTTTTGTATAAAGTAAATAGAAAATTGTGTAAGTCTAGCGTCTAATCAAATAGCGTTGTTTTATATAGCTGCTCTGCTCTAACAATTAGTACTCTTCTAACAGTTAGCACTCTTCTAACAGTTAGTACTCTTCTAACAGTGTAAATGTGTAAAGTATATAATGTTTTAGTAATTGTTGTAATGTAGCTTAAGACTGGCTTGTTCCTATTTCTGTAAGTTTGTTCTGTATTTATTAAACTATTGAATTGGTGTAGTTTTAATACCCTAATTAGGTAATTAGGAAGGCTAATAAGAGACCTAAATCAGGTAGGAAACTGTTTAGGAAATCCAATAAGAAAACTAATTAGGTAGGAGACTAATTAGGTAAGAGATTATAATAGAAATCTAACAAATAGGAATGTTAGCATAAGTTTTTAACAATAAAGGAAAAACAAATCCTCTAGACTCGAGATTGCCTAGGTAGGTAAGAGATAGGAACAGAATGCTGTCTCGCTCGCAACTAGTGCTCGCTCATTCGCACACATGCGCCGTCCCGCTCACTCAGAGATGCTGCTGCGCGGCTCTCCCGCGCTGCGATTGGCCGGACGGCGAAAAAGCACTGCGGATTAGTGTCACCAGTTGCGAGCGAGGGAATGCAATATAATTGGGCCAAAGTTTACCCAAATTTTGACAGTCCTGAAGCAACCGTGAACATAAGGCGAACCCCTGCCCGACCGAGAACCGAGAAACTGCGCTCATAAGTAGGCTGTATTAGGTGTCAGCTAGATAGCAAGTTTCATAGGTATACACAGCTTCGAACCGACCTGAAGAGCGACTGCGTCCCGAGAATTTGAGAACGTTAACACCCAGTGACCGGCAATCACGAACAAGAGTTATATGAGTCTAGAGGAGGCGTGTATTTTTAAATACAACCACTCTTTTACTATTTCATATCCCCCACTCTCACAACCGACAGACCAAGTACGCTTGGCCTGTACGTACCCACCGCATATCCGTGACGGCTAAAGTTACCGAAGAATCGGGCGGTGCGGGTACAATTACAAATATTTCCAAACCAAAATTAGCCAAATCGGTCTAGTCGTTCACGAGATTTAGCGAGACTAACGAACAGCAATCCATTTTTATTTATAGAAATGTTATTAATTAAATCAATTATCGATTTAGTTTAAAACCGTTTCATAATCAATGGTGAAAATTACGAATGACACATCTCTAAGTGGGCGGAGCCCGTTTATGAAGTACAGTATTTCCTGTTTGTATTATTGTATAAAAAAATATTACAAAACTTTATGAGCGTGTTCTGTCAAAAGTAAAATAAACGCTTGGAAAGAGTATAGGAAGAGGAAGGAACAGGAACATTCTTAGGTGATCATACCGTCAGGAGTGGAGTCGTGTGGTTGCTGGAAGGCCTGCGCGAAGTGCTGCGGCAACGGCGCCGACCCGCTCAGAGGCGTTCCTTAGGGATCAGCTTCAGCGCGATCGGCACAGTTGGTCCGGTACATGGTACATACCGTCAGGAGTGGAGTCGTGTGGTTGCTGGAAGGCCTGCGCGAAGTGCTGCGGCAACGGCGCCGACCCGCTCAGAGGCGTTCCTTAGGGATCAGCTTCAGCGCGATCGGCACAGTTGGTCCGGTACATGGTACATACCGTCAGGAGTGGAGTCGTGTGGTTGCTGGAAGGCCTGCGCGAAGTGCTGCGGCAACGGCGCCGACCCGCTCAGAGGCGTTCCTTAGGGATCAGCTTCAGCGCGATCGGCACAGTTGGTCCGGTGCATGGTACATACCGTCAGGAGTGGAGTCGTGTGGTTGCTGGAAGGCCTGCGCGAAGTGCTGCGGCAACGGCGCCGACCCGCTCAGAGGCGTTCCTTAGGGATCAGCTTCAGCGCGATTGGTAACAGTTGGTCCGGTGCATGGTACATACCGTCAGGAGTGGAGTCGTGTGGTTGCTGGAAGGCCTGCGCGAAGTGCTGCGGCAATGGCGCCGACCCGCTCAGAGGCGTTCCTTAGGGATCAGCTTCAGCGCGATTGGTAACAGTTGGTCCGGTACATGGTACATACCGTCAGGAGTGGAGTCGTGTGGTTGCTGGAAGGCCTGCGCGAAGTGCTGCGGCAACGGCGCCGACCCGCTCAGAGGCGTTCCTTAGGGATCAGCTTCAGCGCGATTGGTAACAGTTGGTCCGGTACATGGTACATACCGTCAGGAGTGGAGTCGTGTGGTTGCTGGAAGGCCTGCGCGAAGTGCTGCGGCGCCGCCCCGCTCAGAGGCGTTCCTTAGGGATCAGCTTCAGCGCGATCGGCACAGTTGGTCCGGTACAGGTACATACCGTCGGGAGTGGAGTCGTGTGGTTGCTGGAAGGCCTGCGCGAAGTGCTGCGGCAACGGCGCCGACCCGCTCAGAGGCGTTCCTTAGGGATCAGCTTCAGCGCGATCGGCACAGTTGGTCCGGTACATGGTACATACCGTCAGGAGTGGAGTCGTGTGGTTGCTGGAAGGCCTGCGCGAAGTGCTGCGGCAACGGCGCCGACCCGCTCAGAGGCGTTCCTTAGGGATCAGCTTCAGCGCGATCGGCACAGTTGGTCCGGTGCATGGTACATACCGTCAGGAGTGGAGTCGTGTGGTTGCTGGAAGGCCTGCGCGAAGTGCTGCGGCAACGGCGCCGACCCGCTCAGAGGCGTTCCTTAGGGATCAGCTTCAGCGCGATCGGCACAGTTGGTCCGGTACATGGTACATACCGTCAGGAGTGGAGTCGTGTGGTTGCTGGAAGGCCTGCGCGAAGTGCTGCGGCAACGGCGCCGACCCGCTCAGAGGCGTTCCTTAGGGATCAGCTTCAGCGCGATCGGCACAGTTGGTCCGGTGCATGGTACATACCGTCAGGAGTGGAGTCGTGTGGTTGCTGGAAGGCCTGCGCGAAGTGCTGCGGCAACGGCGCCGACCCGCTCAGAGGCGTTCCTTAGGGATCAGCTTCAGCGCGATCGGCACAGTTGGTCCGGTGCATGGTACATACCGTCAGGAGTGGAGTCGTGTGGTTGCTGGAAGGCCTGCGCGAAGTGCTGCGGCAACGGCGCCGACCCGGCCTGCTGGGCCGCTCGCAGCAGTTCCGCCGGGATCAGCTTCAGCGCGATCGGTAACAGCTGCTCCGCGTACTGGTTCTCTCTGACAAAATAGTTCAGTGAGTTAATAGCTATATTAAGACGCGAAAAGTATGTCACACATATTTTACGACTTTCAGAACCCCTCAGTGATAGTAATAGATTAGCAATTTAATGATTTCGTCAACAAAACAATGCAACCCGTATAAATGAATGAGATTTTATACAACTTAGGACCCCCCCCCCCACATGTGACGTACTTTATGCATGGTCCCTTACCAGAGCAAAGCCGAGATGAAATAGAGCAAGGAGGAATGACCAGAATAACCTGTCATGCGTTGACCGTACAGATGGCCTCTATGACCCCATTTAATAAACCAATATAGGTATATTAGTCAAGTCATAATAAAAGGAAATAGTAGTAGTAGAAATGAGATAAGTTTTGACAAAATGAACTGCAATAATAATACATTGCAAGACATTTTAATTCCATACGAACATAACCTGACCCCATTTAAACTGTAACCCCCTTATTCATAAAAACGAAAGCAACGCTAAAGAGAGTTTAAGCAATTGAAGTGTTATGTACCTTACTCGCAAATGGCGCAGCAACAAGAACGAAAGTGACAAAGCGATACAAAAGTTAACATGTTGTCGAAGAGCTGTTTAAGTTATTATGAATAAGGGAGTATCAGTGTGAAGGAGCTTCACCTCAAATATGAATATTCTCATAGGTCAGAGTTCACATACCTGTATTCTTGTATGTAGTGATGGCACAAGTCCCCCCTAGCCCGTGTGGTGAGGTCGTGCAGACACTCCGCCAGGAGTAGGCAGCCAAGAACGACGGCGTGAGCGTCCGAGCCTGGCTCCATCTCGCACGAATCCTCGCCCAATCTACAATAAGATATGTGTTTAGAGCTCGTGTTGAGGTGAGGCCTGTACAACACTTTGGTTGGCTATTTTATACTTTTAGTAATACATTTACAAATACGATACGTCTTCAAAGCTCATGTTGAGATGAGGCCTGTACACTTTGGGCGGGCATTTAATAATTTTAATAATACATTTACAAACAGTTGTTATTGCAAATTGTTTTATAAACCAATGATATTATAATAAAAAATACGTAGATAGGTTACTTGCGCTAAAAAGTGGCACCCGAAATCAGAACTTCACCTGAGCAAAGCATTGACAGTTTGAGACGACACTGCGCAACATGTATCTGTCTCGTTTACGCTTCAGTAAATAATCATATTATCTTATACACACGGTCAAATTAAAGGTACTGCCAGGGGACAATTTTCGATTTCGCATCAGTTCTGACATAACGTCTCTCTTTTCAATATCATTGACTGTGGCTGAACTTTATTTTAATGAAATAGTGCGTAAGATTTTCTGCACCTGCAAGATTTGGGGCGGACGGGGTATTATGAACTAGCGGTGGAGGGGCAAACATCGAAGAGGGGAGGGCAAAAGTGTGTATTGTGTGATTCAAAATTTCACAAGAGAAAAGGTGCAAATTGGTTGACTTAGGGTGCGTTCCGAATTGAGTCGAAATCGATTACAGCGCGCTCACAGAGCGTCCCGAATTGAGATATCGCGCCAACGGGCCATCTAACGTCAGACAGCTGTACGTCATGGGTGACGTCACTAACGGCGCCATATTGCGCTCACAACGATAATGCTCCAGAGCGATATCACCGTGGGCCTTATGTCAGATTCATAGATGAAACGTCAAACAGACATTTTCGCGTAAAAATATATTTGTTAATATTCCTCAGAATAAATCTTTGCTGGGACAAATCTTTTTCTGTGATAACGTAACAGAAAGTTTTACTACAAAAACCGCAAGTTTAACCTGGGAATGATAGAAATTAAAAGTTAAAAATTGTTAGGTTATGTGTCACTATCTAGCGGTCCGAATTGGTTTTGACGCTGATAGCGCTGTGAGCGCTGTTGACGCGATATTTCAATTCGGGACGCCTGTTATCGCCGTGAGCGCTCATTGACCTGTAATCGCATTACGGACCGCACAGTTAGCGTCCCTGCGCACAGGCCGCAGGACACCACCACCAGCATATTTCTATAGATTGAAGCTGTGGCGTGCAGCAGCCACCGAATTGTAGCATGCAAGTCCATATACAATTTGATGAAAACCACAGGTATTATGCCAGTAGCGGTGTTTTGTGGCGTGTACCTTGTGACCCGTGTGATAAGACGCTCAATGCCTAAATTCAAAGGTATAACAGATAATTCAGAAAGTTGTCATTTCTAAATGTATCGATTGTCAGCTGTGGTAAAATCATATCAATCAATTAAAAAAATATATATCATAATAAAGAGACGTTGATAGGTTACTTGTGCTAAAAAAGTGGCACCTGAAATCAGGACATTCGACCACCTGAGCAAAGCATTGACAGTTTGAGACACCACTGCGCAACAATTATCTGCCTCGTTTACGCTCTAGTAAATAATCATGTTATCTTGTACACACGGTCAAATTATAGGTACGTACGCCAGGAGACAATTTATGACTTCGCGTCAGTACTGACATAACCTATCCACGTCATCCTGTGAAATCATTGATTATAGCAAGTAATGGTACATAATATAACTGTGTATAAGACATTAGCGTACAAACTCACGTGTGTGGCGCTAGTGCGCAGGCGGCCAGCTCGAGCGCCTTCTGAAAATGAGGATGGAGCCACTCTGAGGCCAGCGGCGGCCGCGCGCGGTCTTCGCCACCTTCAGATCCGCCCAGGCTCCACGCCGCCAGGGCTGTGTCTAGTGAAACACGACATTATTAAATATGAGTTACAGTTCAAAGTTGAGGTGCTTGAAGCTTACAGATCGAGTACATGCTACGAAGTATAAAGTTTCAAATTGTATGCAATCTTTAGTTTCAGCAATAATATGAACTGTGAGCGTAAAGATTGCATTTTGTAATATTTATTGACTTTTTATTTGCTTAAATTGAAATTTAATGAATATGATTATGATTAATGTGTACTTCAATCCCTTAAAAAAATAAAGTGAGCATTTGATCGCGATCTCACCACTTCCACGCAATTTGATGATACGGTCGAGGAAATAACCACATACACCCCAAGTAACATTTTATTCGGGCCTAGGTTGTAAAAAATGCCTTTTGATTTTATATTAGTCCTAAAAAGGTTAACGTTATGCTATCTGATCATTTTAAGTACTTGAGAATGATTAGTAAGTTTTAAAACTAATTGTTTATTTTTGCAACCTCGGAGCCACTGACAAGAGTTTACATTAACGTTATGTTGACTTGTGTTTCAAGAGCATATAATCCTAGGGTCTTATAGTTTTCATAAACTCCTGAATAGGTTCTAAAAAGGCTAGCAAAATGCTTAAGTAAGACGTGAAGGTTTAAATTTAAACTTTGATGCAACCATAAAGTTATGAAATGTTGAAATCGCTTATAAGCTATTTCTTAAACCCAATTTTAACCTTTAGGCTTTATGAGAGTTGCCTAAATAAACAAATTAGGAATTCGTAGTGAACAACCAAACCAATAAGCTATTTTCATAATTTAAAGGCATGTTTACAGTTCTACAAGAATATATTAAAGCTTTAAAGGCATCTCTAAAAATTATCAGTTGTCTCCGTGACTTCTCCATGAACCGATACAGGGTGATATCGAAACAACGGAGCGGAAGTTTTCAACGTAAAGTACGAAAGAATCTCTGAAGCCAATATATTCATCTAAACTAAATATTTACTGTGTCACTGCATCTACTGTCAATTAAAATGATTTAATGTCTTATGAAACTATCTTCTAATGGGGCCTACAAGTGAAAGCTAATCTTAGATGGCGGCACCATAGCATGAACCCTTGTTCATCTGTGGCAGTGCGATAAACAATAAAAATTGCCCCATTTCTTAATAATTCCCCACCTTTAAACATGTAACAAACACTTGTAAAATAAGAAGCAAGTTGAAAGAAGAACTAAGAAAAAGAGGCGCCTCTTTCCGTGGAAGGAAAGCAGCCCTAATTAAATGGAAATTTGTGTTCCATGAATTCCTTCTTATTTTTTCAATTTAAGGTCTTGGAACTTGCTTTTAAGTTTATTAAATGTTAGACTAGCCAGTGTGTAACCATTTTATCATTTTAGTAGTAATGAAAACACGAAACTTCATACTACCTAGTTTTAAAGAGTTTGAGGTATTATAATAGAAGGCTCGAACTTTACTCTCCTTATTGCTTTGGGCCACATTTTTTTAAGTTGCTCATCACGGGGAAACTAGTGGCTTCTAATTTCTTTGCAATTTGGAACACATCACCCGGGAATTTGTGTGTTATTCGTCCTCAATTATGAATTCTCTACAAAATTCATACAAAAACGTCTTTGTTATTGGTCTTTGCTCTACTAGCGCCACTTTGACAGTTGCACGAACCATTGTCAGACATAAAATGCAAACTGATCAGGGTTTCATGCAATGATTATACTGTGTTTATTCCACTACTACAAACTTTATGCCCATAAAAATAAATTCTTTTGAAAGAATTCTCATAATCTTTTTATTCATAAATATTATCATAATAAAGCTTAATAATCACTTTAACACAACAAATACAGCCTGTATAAGCTGTTTGTGCTCGGGCGCGGCGGGGAAGTCTTGAACTACTCTTGGTAATAACCTTATAGCTAAATATTATAACGGAAAAAGCTTTGTAATCTTAATTAGCTCCGCACATTTACCTTTAGCTCTTATTTTGGACAAAATTAAGAGCTACCAGCTATTACAGTTCTGGAAAGGTTATTCTTAGGTTAGGCTAATGCTTTCTAATAATTTCTTTACGCCGGCCATATTTTTTTCACTGAAATAAAAAAAAACTAACCAAAAAGCAATATTTTCATTCATTAAGCCAACATTAGGTATCGTGTGCTATACAGTTTAAAATAAATGTTTTTCAAATAAACTAAAGGTTTATTTCTAATGCGATTCCCTAATTTCATAATTAGGGAATTATTTTTTTCATTGAAAAATCTTCGAAATTCTAAACTTACGAAAGGCCCGTTTCGTATACAGCACTATTAACCTAAAGTTTCACGATGAAGTGCCGGCCGCACGTTTTTTTTCCATTTATCCTGACTTAACTTTTAATTTTTAACACTGCCATTTTGTAATTTGGTATAACGGTAGGATGGCGCCATTAAAAATTTGTTTTAAGTCCACAATGGATGTTTCTGTGTAAAAAAATCTTACGCAGAAACATTTTAAAACCCGAGAGTCCTGGAAAGGTATTTATTCATGTCTATGAAAAACGTTTTAGGTTGTGATAGGGTTAAATCAAGTTACTAATTGAGAGCTTAAAGGCTTCCTTACAAGGTTATATTAACGTTAAATTATAGTTGTGAAGGTTATATTTAGGTTCTGTGCAAATACTTCGAAAGGTTCTGGATTTGAGCTTCAGGTTTGGCTGTAGCTCTCCAAATGGTTCTGAAACGTGGGCCCTTTTTGCACACAGGAGGTTAATATAAGGTTAATTTAACGTTACTGAGCCTAGTAAGACTTACGAGAAAATTTCCATACAAAGGTTTTAGAACCTTTTCAAAACCTTTTTAAAACCCAAAATGTTACTTGGGACTACATAGTATAAAAAAGTCACTTTCTTTGTCTTTATGTATGCTTAAATCCTTGAAAACTGCGTAACGGATTTTGATACGGTTTTTTAATAAGACTGATTGAGGAGGAAGGTTTATATGTATAATATTTTGCACCCGTGGAAAGCCAGGGCGGGACGCTAGTTATTGTATAAATTATTGTTAACATAAAGACATCGCTTTTAGCGTTATAGCTAAGAGTGATCGCCCTTATGTCCACCTAAATTGTACCTACATCCTCAAGAGTTCTTATTGTATCCTTAACTGTTTAGTGCATAAAGTGTAGACTATCTTATTAAGCTTGGCATTGACTAATAATCATAATTTGAAACATACCGGAGATTGGGTAACTGTAAGTATCTAACCTGTGTGGTGTGCCAGAGGCGTAGTGAGCGCTCTAAGTGCTCGATAAGCCAGACAATGCAGCGCAGGATGAGCCACCCGAGCCAGCGAGCCTGCACAGGCGGTCACGAGCCGCTCCAGAGACAGCTCCTCCTTGAGCGGGGGGTCCAGCAGCTCCCACTGCACCTGCGGGATCCCGGCCCCCACTGCGGCGATCACTTGCACCATGCTGCTTGATATCATCGGCGGGGAGCTCTCGTCTGACAGAGAGAAACAATATTTTAATCATACAAAAATACAACACACAAAGGCAGTGAAGGTACAGTATGAAAAACATAAAAATCGAATTACAAGAGTTCGTTATGCAGCCAACCTTAGCTCAGTCAGCATGTTTTAATTCATGCGATTACGTTAGTTTTCAGTGAAACCATGAACACAGAGCTCAGGTCATCACATTGTAAAAGCTCATGCAAAGTGTTATGTAATGTAATGGCATAACTATTCCACTCGGGGCCCATGCCAAAGTCGGTCCGTCAGTTGAGAGTTGGGATTCTCCTCTAACCCTTCATGCTATTGGCTTGTGGCATCTTGTCGACTTGCCACCTTGTAGTGGCGCCAGTAATTTAGTCAGTAATAATGAAGAAGAGGTAAATAAGTTATTTGTGCTCAAAAAGTGGCGCCCGAAATCAGAACTCTAGTGCACCACCTGAGCAAAGAATTGACATTGTTGACCGTTTAAGACGACACTGAGCAACCTGTATCTGTCTCGTTTACGCTCGCGCTCTATATACTATCTTGTTCACACGGTAACAACATTATAGGTATGTTCGCAGCGGACAATTTTTGACTTCACATCAGTACTGACATAACCATCTACTTCTTTTTATTATAATATCATTGGACGCCAGTGTGTCCCACTGACCGAGCAAGTAGAGAAGCATAGTGAGCGCGTCCCTGTTGAGTACAGGCGCTCGCACGTCTCGCCACTCGCCGACCAGGTTGTAGATGTGCTCTACGAACAGTACAGCTGCAGCAGGCTATGTTAGTGCCGCTCCCACTCACCGAGCAAGTAGAG
This sequence comes from Udea ferrugalis, assembly GCA_950022985.1. Taxonomy (NCBI): domain Eukaryota; kingdom Metazoa; phylum Arthropoda; class Insecta; order Lepidoptera; family Crambidae; genus Udea; species Udea ferrugalis. Next base: position 424,951 of record OX465522.1, read on the forward strand.
AAGCATAGTGAGCGCGTCCCTGTTGAGTACAGGCGCTCGCACGTCTCGCCACTCGCCGACCAGGTTGTAGATGTGCTCTACGAACAGTACAGCTGCAGCAGGCTATGTTAGTGCCGCTCCCACTCACCGAGCAAGTAGAGAAGCATAGTGAGCGCGTCCCTGTTGAGTACAGGCGCTCGCACGTCTCGCCACTCGCCGACCAGGTTGTAGATGTGCTCTACGAACAGTACAGCTGCAGCAGGCTATGTTAGTGCCGCTCCCACTCACCGAGCAAGTAGAGAAGCATAGTGAGCGCGTCCCTGTTGAGTACAGGCGCTCGCACGTCTCGCCACTCGCCGACCAGGTTGTAGATGTGCTCTACGAACAGTACAGCTGCAGCAGGCTATGTTAGTGCCGCTCCCACTCACCGAGCAAGTAGAGAAGCATAGTGAGCGCGTCCCTGTTGAGTACAGGCGCTCGCACGTCTCGCCACTCGCCGACCAGGTTGTAGATGTGCTCTACGAACAGTACAGCTGCAGCAGGCTATGTTAGTGCCGCTCCCACTCACCGAGCAAGTAGAGAAGCATAGTGAGCGCGTCCCTGTTGAGTACAGGCGCTCGCACGTCTCGCCACTCGCCGACCAGGTTGTAGATGTGCTCTACGAACAGTACAGCTGCAGCAGGCTATGTTAGTGCCGCTCCCACTCACCGAGCAAGTAGAGAAGCATAGTGAGCGCGTCCCTGTTGAGTACAGGCGCGAACACGTCTCGCCACTCGCCGACCAGGTTGTAGATGTGCTCTACGAACAGTACAGCTGCAGCAGGCTATGTTAGTGCCGCTCCCACTCACCGAGCAAGTAGAGAAGCATAGTGAGCGCGTCCCTGTTGAGTACAGGCGCTCGCACGTCTCGCCACTCGCCGACCAGGTTGTAGATGTGCTCTACGAACAGTACAGCTGCAGCAGGCTATGTTAGTGCCGCTCCCACTCACCGAGCAAGTAGAGAAGCATAGTGAGCGCGTCCCTGTTGAGTACAGGCGCGAACACGTCTCGCCACTCGCCGACCAGGTTGTAGATGTGCTCTACGAACAGTACAGCTGCAGCAGGCTATGTTAGTGCCGCTCCCACTCACCGAGCAAGTAGAGAAGCATAGTGAGCGCGTCCCTGTTGAGTACAGGCGCTCGCACGTCTCGCCACTCGCCGACCAGGTTGTAGATGTGCTCTACGAACAGTACAGCTGCAGCAGGCTATGTTAGTGCCGCTCCCACTCACCGAGCAAGTAGAGAAGCATAGTGAGCGCGTCCCTGTTGAGTACAGGCGCGAACATGTCTCGCCACTCGCCGACCAGGTTGTAGATGTGCTCTACGAACAGTACAGCTGCAGCAGGCTATGTTAGTGCCGCTCCCACTCACCGAGCAAGTAGAGAAGCATAGTGAGCGCGTCCCTGTTGAGTACAGGCGCGAACATGTCTCGCCACTCGCCGACCAGGTTGTAGATGTGCTCTACGAACAGTACAGCTGCAGCAGGCTATGTTAGTGCCGCTCCCACTCACCGAGCAAGTAGAGAAGCATAGTGAGCGCGTCCCTGTTGAGTACAGGCGCTCGCACGTCTCGCCACTCGCCGACCAGGTTGTAGATGTGCTCTACGAACAGTACAGCTGCAGCAGGCTATGTTAGTGCCGCTCCCACTCACCGAGCAAGTAGAGAAGCATAGTGAGCGCGTCCCTGTTGAGTACAGGCGCTCGCACGTCTCGCCACTCGCCGACCAGGTTGTAGATGTGCTCTACGAACAGTACAGCTGCAGCAGGCTATGTTAGTGCCGCTCCCACTCACCGAGCAAGTAGAGAAGCATAGTGAGCGCGTCCCTGTTGAGTACAGGCGCTCGCACGTCTCGCCACTCGCCGACCAGGTTGTAGATGTGCTCTACGAACAGTACAGCTGCAGCAGGCTATGTTAGTGCCGCTCCCACTCACCGAGCAAGTAGAGAAGCATAGTGAGCGCGTCCCTGTTGAGTACAGGCGCTCGCACGTCTCGCCACTCGCCGACCAGGTTGTACATGTGCTCTACGAACAGTACAGCTGCAGCAGGCTATGTTAGTGCCGCTCCCACTCACCGAGCAAGTAGAGAAGCATAGTGAGCGCGTCCCTGTTGAGTACAGGCGCTCGCACGTCTCGCCACTCGCCGACCAGGTTGTACATGTGCTCTACGAACAGTACAGCTGCAGCAGGCTATGTTAGTGCCGCTCCCACTCACCGAGCAAGTAGAGAAGCATAGTGAGCGCGTCCCTGTTGAGTACAGGCGCTCGCACGTCTCGCCACTCGCCGACCAGGTTGTAGATGTGCTCTACGAACAGTACAGCTGCAGCAGGCTATGTTAGTGCCGCTCCCACTCACCGAGCAAGTAGAGAAGCATAGTGAGCGCGTCCCTGTTGAGTACAGGCGCTCGCACGTCTCGCCACTCGCCGACCAGGTTGTACATGTGCTCTACGAACAGTACAGCTGCAGCAGGCTATGTTAGTGCCGCTCCCACTCACCGAGCAAGTAGAGAAGCATAGTGAGCGCGTCCCTGTTGAGTACAGGCGCTCGCACGTCTCGCCACTCGCCGACCAGGTTGTAGATGTGCTCTACGAACAGTACAGCTGCAGCAGGCTATGTTAGTGCCGCTCCCACTCACCGAGCAAGTAGAGAAGCATAGTGAGCGCGTCCCTGTTGAGTACAGGCGCTCGCACGTCTCGCCACTCGCCGACCAGGTTGTAGATGTGCTCTACGAACAGTACAGCTGCAGCAGGCTATGTTAGTGCCGCTCCCACTCACCGAGCAAGTAGAGAAGCATAGTGAGCGCGTCCCTGTTGAGTACAGGCGCTCGCACGTCTCGCCACTCGCCGACCAGGTTGTAGATGTGCTCTACGAACAGTACAGCTGCAGCAGGCTATGTTAGTGCCGCTCCCACTCACCGAGCAAGTAGAGAAGCATAGTGAGCGCGTCCCTGTTGAGTACAGGCGCTCGCACGTCTCGCCACTCGCCGACCAGGTTGTACATGTGCTCTACGAACAGTACAGCTGCAGCAGGCTATGTTAGTGCCGCTCCCACTCACCGAGCAAGTAGAGAAGCATAGTGAGCGCGTCCCTGTTGAGTACAGGCGCTCGCACGTCTCGCCACTCGCCGACCAGGTTGTACATGTGCTCTACGAACAGTACAGCTGCAGCAGGCTATGTTAGTGCCGCTCCCACTCACCGAGCAAGTAGAGAAGCATAGTGAGCGCGTCCCTGTTGAGTACAGGCGCTCGCACGTCTCGCCACTCGCCGACCAGGTTGTAGATGTGCTCTACGAACAGTACAGCTGCAGCAGGCTATGTTAGTGCCGCTCCCACTCACCGAGCAAGTAGAGAAGCATAGTGAGCGCGTCCCTGTTGAGTACAGGCGCTCGCACGTCTCGCCACTCGCCGACCAGGTTGTAGATGTGCTCTACGAACAGTACAGCTGCAGCAGGCTATGTTAGTGCCGCTCCCACTCACCGAGCAAGTAGAGAAGCATAGTGAGCGCGTCCCTGTTGAGTACAGGCGCTCGCACGTCTCGCCACTCGCCGACCAGGTTGTACATGTGCTCTACGAACAGTACAGCTGCAGCAGGCTATGTTAGTGCCGCTCCCACTCACCGAGCAAGTAGAGAAGCATAGTGAGCGCGTCCCTGTTGAGTACAGGCGCGAACACGTCTCGCCACTCGCCGATTAGGTTGTAGATGTGCTCTGGGGGCTGTCGACGTTCGCTTTCGCTCTTTATCTGCCCGATGAAGCGCTCTACGAAGCAGTACAGCTCGAATGTAACGCGCGCTATCAGCGCCACCTAGGAATAAACAATGTATTACTGCTTCCGTAAAATTTCTGTCACTACGTACTAGGAAAAAACTATATAGCTAAAATTGCGGTCTCAATGAATGAAAAATCATATCATGGAAATAATAATAAAGTTCAAAAATTCAGACTACCCATTTCCGTTTTTTCTCTTGATCTTCCCAAATGACATTCGTTTGCGAAAAAGCAAGGCGAACTAATCGGAAATGGGTAACCTGATTTACCATTGACTGTATAGCTTATGACAAGTAAGATATAGTTTTTTGCATTGCTAAAAAATTCGAAATCAAGTCTGATTCCATAAGATTTAGGCTCCGGTATATCATATAACCATATTTTTTTTGCTGTATAATGTTGGAAATGCGGGTTCGCGAGTATCGGCCAATAAAGTTGTACCGCTTCTATTTCTTACCTTAGCGCAGCCGAAGTTGTCTAGGGACTTGGCCAGGCTCTGCACGAGCGTGCAGAGCTGCACGTTGGCGAAGTCCCAGTAGCGGTCGGGCTTGTCCCAGCCGTCCCGCTGCAGCACGGCCAGCACGCACGACACGACGCTCGCTTCTGCTACTATGCACGGCCAGGATAACTCGCATACGGTTCTGGCAATAAAATGGAGTATTCATCAAAACAACGAAGGAAAATAATAGGTAAACTCTTCGAACTAAAACAACTTTAAGGATTCTGCTCGCTATATTACGTGGATAGGAATGTCTCTAGTAATGTGAGTCTGAAGATGACGGTTACTGGAAAATTTTACTGTATTGTAACTTATAACCTCTTTGTCATCCTGTGATCACGGCTGCTGTAAAGTAATCGAAACGTCGGGTTAGAAAATAAAAGAAAATATAAGACCATAGTGTTCGAGTAAATATCAGAAAACGAAAGGTAAACTTTCATCCGAAATTCAAAATCAGGTGGAATGAAGAACCACCACAGCCATGTTTGTTTTTCAGGCCTAGGAAGGCAAAGTTCGTTTTGGTTGATATTGCAATATTATGTTAGTTGTTACGCCTAATTGGAAGCCTTAGGGATTGATGATGTCTGCTTACTGTCAAAGCACAGAGCTCAGAAGCGACAGGTTTAGACTCTTCTAGCCAATGATATTACAATAAAAAGGACGTAGATAGGTAATGTCAGTCACTACTGACAGTACGCGTCAGTACGCGAAGTCAAAAATTGTCCCAGGTGTACGTACCTATATTTTGACCAAGTGTACAAGATAGCTTGATTATTTACTAGAGCGTAAACGAGACAAATACATGTTGCGCAGAGTAGTCTCAAACCGTCAATGCTTTGCTCAGGTGGTCGAAACTCCTGATTTCGGGTGCCAATCTTTTAGCAAAAGTAACCTATCTACGTCTTTTTATTACAATATCATTGCTTCTAACGCTTCACTTACTTCTGATGTAGCGTCAGATGTTGATGCGTCTGGTAGAACTGTATGAGGTAGTCGATGTCGCAGTTGGCGGCGCTGAGCACCACCTCGCGCAGGAACTGCGGGTCCTTCACCAGCGGCCAGTAGACGGTGATCATGCTGCGGGCCATCACCGCGAACGTCGTCTGCAGGGGACGGTCCGACTCTTCGAGGCCTTTGTGGCTCGCCTGGAATTGTCAGTAGATATCATTTTTCTGAAAGCGGCTGTATTACCACCGAATACAGTAGTGTTTGTTACATTTTGTTATATTTTTTTGTGCCTTCCTTTTTTATATGCATGTATGAGTGTGAACAGACGTTGGTAGATCTAATAAATAAATAAATACACGAACGTCACGGACAGCTATGCTACTGTGGGATGTTTAACCTTGATTTGTGTTTGTGAATTCGGGGGTAAATGTTACAGCTATTTGAAGTGAAAGCGAGAGCAAAGAACAATCTGGGTGTGTCTTGTTGACAAGGTATTGTTGTTGCGTTAGCTAACGTTTGTAAAGTGCAAGCTTTAGGGCTTGGGAAGACAAACATAGACATAATCTTCGATAGTGGATTGTATTTGATATGTTGGATGTTTTAAATCGATTAATAAATCGTGTAATTTTTTGAGCTTATATTTTTATGTTATAAATAAATTGGGGATGTAAGGGATCATCTACCAACAACTTAAGATATCCAAGTCAACCTCACCTGCACGTGGTGCATCCTGCTAACCAACGAACGAGGCTCTGGCGACAAACCCACCAACACGCACTGGACCAGCGTGGTGGGTTATGGTCCAAATCCTTCCAAAATGGCAGTACAAACGAATCAACGGCCCCAAGTGCCCGGCAGTGCCAGCAGCTGTACTGGCAGGGACGGTGGTCAGTCCGGCTCTGGTACTAGGGGTGCGAAAAATCTCCGGGTGGGATCGATTAACCGTCAAACGACACCGGCAAACGTACAAACGGACTCTGAAATTCTAAATATTCTGACATATAACGTGCAAACCCTTCTTTCTGACGACCGCATCACGGAACTGGAGAACGCTTTGAAAGAAATAAATTGGGATGTGGTGGGAATGGCTGAGGTGAGACGAAATGGCGAGCAAACTGTGGAAAGAGACGGAAATGTATTTTATCACTTCGGCGAGACTGGTGGATTGCATGGAGTTGGCTTTTTGGTTTCGAAAAGATGGAAGAGCAATATTGTGGGATTCGAGGGCTATTCCGAGAGAGTGGCAGCTCTAAGACTTCGATTAACACCGAAGAAGATACTTACCATCATTCAAGCCTATGCGCCCACCTCTAGCCATGATGATGAATATGTGGAAGACTTTTACAACACTTTGAATAAGGCTTGCGAAGAACACCGAGGTACGTGGACCTTAGTAATCGGTGATTTTAACGCCAAAGTTGGTCCCAGAAGTGCAACTGATAACCATGAAATACTGGGGCCACATGGCCTGGGAGTCCGAAATGAAAGAGGAACCCGTCTACTTTCTTTCGCATTCGGCCAAAAACTCAAAATTTCGAATAGCTTCTTTTATAAGAAAAGTCAACGTCGCTGGACCTGGTATTCTCCGGGAAACAGGTATAGAAACGAAATTGATTACATTCTTTCATCAGATAACAGCATAGTGAAAGATGTAAATGTTATTAACAAATTTAAATTCAGTTCCGACCACAGACCCGTAAGGGCTAAAATCAAATTTAATTTTAAATTACACAGAGAACAACTTTTCAAAAAACGAATAAAGCAATTATGTTATGACAGTCTTTCAAACCAATACGAAAATTTCAATTTGCACCTCTCGAACCAGTTTGCTTGTTTGAGTATAGATGATCCCCTCGATGCAGATGCCCATTACAACAACATTTTGACAAGTATCAAACAAGCCAGCGGTAAAATCAAACAATCAAGGAGAAACACCAATAAATTCACACCATCAACACAGGAGTTAATAGAAAAAAGGCTTAGCACTGACCCTGGATCAATAGAGTACAGGTTATTGAATAGGAAAGTAAAGAGAAGTATAAGGAAAGACATCAGAAACAACAATACATCATTGGTCAAAATTGCATTGCAAAGGAATACGTCGCTTAGAGCAGCGAAACAAGGACTTGTGAAAACAAAATCTTGGGTAACTAGCCTGAAAGACCAAAACGGTAATAAGCAAAATAGTCGTGACAAAATAATGAGCATCTGTACAGAATATTACAAATCGCTGTACACGGATAACCCACAAAATTCTTCTGATTATTTAGAGTATAAATATGATGAAAATGTTCCCCTGTTTACAGAAGATGAAGTGAACCTTGCTATAAACTCCATGAAATATAATAAAAGTCCAGGAGAAGATGGGGTCACTACAGAAGTTCTGAAGATTGGCAAGCCTAGTTTAAGACCACAACTAACGCGATTATTCAATGCAATTCTAAGAACCGGACACATACCCAAAGATCTTTGTCATTCCAATATCATTCTTCTTTTTAAAAAGGGAGATAAAAGTGATATAAATAACTATAGACCAATTAGTCTGATTTCCCATATTTATAAGATATTTGTCAAAATCATTCAAAGTCGCATAGCGGACATACTTGATAAGCACCAACCCCCTGAACAAGCTGGATTCCGTCGAAGCTTTTCCACGACCGATCACTTGCATTCAGTGAATCAAATTGTTGAAAAATGTCAGGAATACAATAAACCTCTTTATTTGGCCTTTGTCGATTATTCCAAAGCCTTTGACAGTTTGAAACACTCTTCAATATTTGCAGCCCTTCATCACCAAGACATAGACCCGTTATATATAAAATTGCTACAGTTAATATACAAACAAAGCACCGCCAATATTAAATTACAAGCACCTGGTCCCTCCTTTCAGATACTTAAAGGTGTCAAGCAGGGCGACCCGCTATCCCCAAAATTGTTTACCAGTGTCCTAGAAGAAGTTTTTAAGCGCCTGCCGAACTCCTGGGCTTCTAAAGGCATTGATGTCGGAGGAGTAAATTTATCGAATCTCCGCTTTGCTGACGATATCGTGCTCTTTGCAGAAACGGCCGAGAAACTAGAACAAATGCTCGAAGAACTGAGCACAGCGAGCCTTGAGGTTGGACTGAAGATGAACATGACTAAGACAAAAGTTATGACCAATAGCACGGAAAGTAGGGTAGTGGTTGATGGGCAGGTAATACAATACGTCAATGAGTATATTTACTTGGGCCAGATAGTTTCCTTCGAAAACAGGCAAGATAAAGAAATCGATCGCCGTATCGACAACGCCTGGAAGAGCTTCTGGTCCATGAAGGCTTACATGAAGGGTGACCTTCCCATATCACTTAAGCGCAAACTCATTGATGTTTGTATCCTGCCGATCCTAACTTACGGTGCGCAAACATGGTCATTAACAGAACATCAGAAGTCCAAACTCAAGGTTTGCCAGAGAGCCATGGAACGAAGCATTCTCGGTTTGAGGCTTTATGACCGAATAAATAACCACATTATTCGCTCCAGAACAGGCATAGTAGATGTGGGCAAAAAATCTGCGAAGCTGAAGTGGGAGTGGGCAGGACACGTCATCCGAATGCATCCAGGCAAATGGTCTCAAATCGTCACTCTGTGGCAGCCTACAGACGGTTTTCGTTGCAGGGGAAGGCCCAGAAAACGTTGGAGTGATGATTTGAGACATCATGAAAAAGATTGGCAAAGCCTGGCACGGGATCGAAATGTTTGGAAAGGATTGGGAGAGACCTTTGCTCAGCAGTGGGATGGTATAGGCTAGAAAAAAAAAAAAAAAAAAAAAAAAATTATGTGTATCCACTGAACAGTAGAAAATCGGGAGGTAGAGACTATTCACGTTGCAATAAATTGATAATTGCCAAAGCAATATGCATTTGTTGTAAAAGCACATCACCCAACATACCTGTAAACTGTGAATATATCCATTCCCCGTGATGATATCATTCAGATCAGCAATGTCGAAGTTATCCGCCAAGCTAGGGACCTTGGGCGGAGTCCACATGTCCACTACTTTCTCGAAGTATCCCAGCGCGACCGCCCAGTAGTAGCCTTCGGCCGCGGCGCGGGTAGTCAACCGCTCCAGGATTATAGACCTCACTTCTTTGCTAGTTTCGGAGATTATCTCGTCTACAATTGAGTCTAGTTTTGATTTCGTTTGATGTATTAGGTCGTGGTGTGGCCACTGTAATTTAAAAAAAAAAGTTTAGTTTAGTTTAGTGGTTTATTGAAAACTAAATATTAACATACGTTTCAATAGTTCAACGTAACATGGTGGCGAATGAATACACAAAAACTTTACAGTCCGTTTGCGTTAAGAATTGCGTGAATTAAATGTAATTCTGTAGCACACAAAAAAACTCAGATCCACAATCTTTGCGTACGAAAGTATGCGTTCAACTGGTCACTGTGGACTAGACTTTCTAATTAGAAACGATTGGATTCGATTGGTTAGGGGGCGTGCTAGATCGAAGGACAAGTGTGAAATTGCTGCATTCTTAACGCGAACGGACTATGAATCTGTATTAGGACTAAACAGGAAAATTTTCAAAATTGGTAGGGGTTGTCATTCATAAATGAATTAACTATTACCATTCACGTTTTTGCTTTGACATATTATTGATCAAACTTGTGATCAAGTTTGCTGAGAAATATTTTAACTCATTATTTAAAGTGAGTAGCAACTACCACAGAAAATACTTACAAATCCATATGCATCGTGCAACGAATTAAGGACCATATATTCACGGAGCAAGCTGCAGAATTCCCCTAGCAAGTACTCGTCACCCAACAAATGGTTGCACCAAGCCGGATTCTCCTTCTGGTCTTCTTCTTCGTCTTCATCATCACAGCCTTTATGCATCAGCAAGGTGCGCAAGTAAATGGCACGGAAAAGGAACCTATTTGCGTAGGGCACAAAGTCCTCTTTCGTTATGTCGTTTGGAACGTCGTTAGAGGTCTCTGCAACGGCTTTTATGTGTTCGTTGCCATCTTCGAATGGACAGTTGAGTTTGCCGACGATGCAATCGTACCTATAATGAAAACAGCGACTGTTAGAGGTTGAACCAGAAATGGTATAATCAGTCATGCATTTTATGATAGACACCATCATCAACGAATAGTATGCGAATTCACAGCAATGAGAACCTATTATTTTCTGAAAAAATACTGTTTTAAATTACACATTCGAAGCCAAATCGAAGTTAGATAGATCGCATATTCCATATTTGCACTGTCAAGACATGTCGTAATAAATCTCGCCTTATGACATTTAATTCATATGTAAGCTGTGAAATTCCCGCATCAACAAAGTTGATCTCGGCGCTAAGAATCTCAGAAAACGCGGCTAAACAAAAACATTACTTAAACCATAAATTATCGTTTTCTTAAAAGCTCTTATCGCCTTCGTCTTAGCGAGAGGGAGAGAGAGAGAGCGAGAGGTACCGAGTGGAGCCACTGCAACCTTCTTTTGTTAAGTCCAACGTACCTGAGCGCAGAGGTCTCAATCTTGGCATCGTTCGGCGCAGACTTGAAGTTAAACAGCTGTTTGGTGAAGTCAACGAGCTCGCTGACGTCGGCGGGCGGCGCGGGGTCGTCGACCTCGCTTAGCAGCTGCGGGCACAGTGACGTCATGTGCTCGAGGGTCGGGATACTGATGGCGTCTACTCTGAAAACGTTTGTTAAATCAGACCGATGTAGAAGTTAAAACAATCATTTACTTAGTAGCTCCTACTAAGTAAATGATTGTTCTGTCAATAGTACATCAGGTTACCCCATTTCTGTCTTTACTCTCCCTCTTGCTTTCCAAATGCCATTTCTTTGCAATAGAGCAAGGAGGACTGTCCGGAAATGGGTAGTGATGTGCCGTCCACTGTACATTAAATCTAGCCTTAAAATTGTCCACAAGCTTGTTATGGCAGGCAGACACATTTTTATGATGAAACCTTTTGCATTTCACATTGGCAATTTAAGCACTAACAGCGGATTTGTTACAGCTGGGGTGCCATTCTGAATGTGCACATCGAACGTTCGAATTCGAAGAGAAATCTATATTTGGTGTTCTATAAAACTCAATAACCATGCGAATATGATCTTTTGAGTGAAAATAACAGAGGCAAAAATCATTTTAATATTATTTCTACACAAATGAGGGAGAATACCAAATCAAGGTGAAGTGAATAGACGATTGAAGTTGGCGTTTTCTTGTGCGGGAGATTGAGATGAGATTCGGCATAAACCAGAATTGCATAGCTGATCGAATTTAGTGCGATTCCACAGTTAATCATGCTAGCATTTAATTCGGTAATTTTTTTCATTATTATTTTCACTGCAAAGGTGGTTAGTAACTCACAGTGAATACAGCCTCAGATGTATTTCTGCAGCGGCTTGCGCGCGCGCCTCTGAGCGGTCCGCGCGCGACAAGGCCTGCAGCCCGTCGTGCACGCCCGACATCACCTCCGTCCACGACTCGTTGCTGAGGCGGGGGTCGCCGCGCTAGGTGCAAGAAAAAACAAATTATAATTAAATAAATAAAATAAATTAATAAATATCCCTGGACATTATTCCACACAGCGCCATCTAGTCCCAAGTGAGCTAATTATAGTCCGTTTTTATGGGATACTAGACAATAGACATGTGTAGTTCCGGACCTTAATAGTTCCAGGAACTATGTCCGGCACTGGAACGACATCGTTCCGATCCGAGGCGCCTTATTAAACAGGTTCATCGTTCCTCACATGTCCCAGCGAGACGGACCGAACACAGTTGTACGGGTAAGGAAAAGGAACGATCGGCGGCGCCAACGAGCCCGGCCGAGCGTGACCCGATCCTCACCGACGGAGTAACTTAGAGGGACAGCACATTGAGTGATACTTGTACAATGTGTCATCTTATATCGTTGCAATAGGTGCGATTTTGTCACAAAAATGTATGCGTTGACGTCTGTGCAAAGGCAATGTTGTCGTGTATGATCAAAATTAAAACAGCTATACATGGGCGTTAGAGTAGTGTGAGTCCACGCGTGGGCTTGTGTGGACTTCATCAGAAGCGAGACCAGATAAGTTTCACGTCACCCCTGACAGTGGGATATCTTAGTCCACGCGTGGGCTTGTGTGGGCTTCACCAGAAGTGACATTAGATAAGTTCTACGTCGCGCCCGGCAGTCTGCTAACTTAGTCCACGCGTGGGATATTTTAGTCCACGCGTGGGCTTTTGTGGGCTTCACCAGAAGTGACATTAGATAAGTTACACGTCGCGCCCGGCAGTTGGTCATCTTAGTCCAGGCGTGGGCTTGAGTGGACTTCACTAGAAACGACGAAGTTCCACATCGCGCCCGATACTAGTTGCATTAGATCGATAGTCATAATAAACTTGGCAGATTTTGTTTTGTAATGTTGGAAATCCCTCCTTTACAACATTTCAAAACACAGAACTGGAACGCTGGAACTGTTTATGAACATGGTAGAACTAAGACCCTTTACGGTGCGATGTCGGAAAAGGTGCACGCTTCGGTGGAACTAAATAGTTCCGCGGACATGTTAACGGACATAGTTCCGGAGGGTAAGTTAATCGTTCCAGGTTCAATCCAGTGCCGGACATGATTTGCGCACCTCTACTAGACAACGGATAAATATACTTAAATACTTTTTCTTTTGTCTTAACATACATAGGAAACACCCAGACCAATACAAACAGACATGTTCATGCACACAAATGTTTGTACTGTGCGGGGATCGAACCCGCGACCCTTGGTGTAGTAGCCGACTTCTCAACAATTACACCAAGACGGTCGTCAAATTCATACAATTATTCGCATAATATTAGGATTATTGCATACAGAGATCTTAAATATGTTTTCATTTACGAGTATAATTCTGCAAAAGGCATAATACAATCTAGAAATTTTTTTTCATAGAAAATTGGCTCCATTTCGTGTACCTTTGAAGTGTGGAGTGCATGCAAATTAACAAAAGAGATAGGAGAACTGTTTTGAGGCAACAATATGGCGTTAGACAGCCAGAACCATGAAACTCCACGGTTATATTAGTGGCAAGAATCCTACCATTAAATCGCGTGAAATATCTAAGAGCTGAGTACTGACCGGCACATAGAGCGTGACTCTGAACAAGTTGAGTACAAGCGTGCGATAGTGTGGTCCAGCGGCACGATCAGCGAGGGCTGTAGCGAGGTGCGCGCCCACTGCCCCTGCGTGCTGCAACTGTACCGCACTCGACTCATCCACTGAGGACGCGCTTAGAGACTGCTTCAGCGCCTCGCTGACCACTTCCGCTATTGCTGACGCTGTCTCTGGACTTATTATCATGTCTGGGGAAGGAAATTTGGTATTTTAGTTTCGACGAAATTATCGTTACTTTAGGTGATTGCATAAAGAATATAAATAAACAAAACTATGAGACAATATTTACAGATCGTTCTAAAGCTATAAAGTAAAGTAGAACAATCATTTATTCATGTAAGCTTTTATGACAGTACGTCAAGACAAAAAATTTAAAAACATCTAAATGAAAACAGAGACTCTACCACTTCTTATTAAGAAGTGAAGTTCTTCTTGAAGTTGCTTCTATACATTAGAATCTAACTAAGTTAGGCTCTCTTGTTGTCAGACTATGGCAAATTATGGATGACATTGTACACTTATTTATTCGCAGAATTCAAGACAACGTTGATTAGAGACTGGGAACAAGTACAGTTGGTAAATGAAAGGGTTGACCACCCTAAGATCTGTTTTTGCTTTGCTCAATGATGACATTGACAAGATCAATCCAATTAGTTAATAATTAGAATTAGTTAAAATGTTAATCGTGAAGGAACACACGTCTAATCGAATTTTAGTTTTATTGTCAAACAATAAAGCATACTTTTTGACAAACTTCTACCTGTTACACAGTTTCAAAAGGTAACATGTGCTTGCAACGCGTAAATGAATTTATTTGAAAAGTGGTCAACCTTTTCATTCTGCGACTTTACCTAAATAAATGCCTTTTTTTAAGTATTTAATAACCAATTTTTTTTGCTAGCTGTTGTCGTCCTACTTCAAATACCTAGTTTCAAAAGCTGATATGTGCGATATAAATGAAACAAACGTTGCTAAACCACTCACCGTTGCGTGAACCCTCGCCGGTATCTAGGCAGAGACTAACAAAGAGCAGGTTCCTCGCCAGAGGGCACTGTTGCGTCAGTAGGCGCCGCGTGAGTGTGACCAGTAGAGATCGCACGGCGGGCGCGCGCAGCCAGCGCCGGGTGGGCGCGGACAGGCGCCGGCTGTGGCCTAGAGCGCAGGATACGCACCACTCCATCGCGCCACAAGGAAACTGTTAACAGAGGTCTTAGGCTGTTTAAATCATTATTTATAGAAAACGATAGTATGAATCGGAAAAAGAAGCAATTTAGCTTCTTTTTATAGCGGTCCTACAAGATGACCTCACTCCACCTGATGGGAAGGCAGCCGTGAGGTCCGGATATGGGGTTGACCAGCATAGTAATGGGGAACTACTTTACTGGGCAATCTCATTTTGAAGGCCTCCATTAATGCTTTTCCACGCCCCGCTTAAAAACACAAATAATAAGTTCATTTCAAATAACATACAATATGGTAGTTATGTATTTTCCGCAAGTAATCGTCTCGTATGACTCGAAAAGACTCGCTCTATTCTCAACTCTTAAAAACAGAAAACATTTGTGCTTTTACAAATGTAATATTAATTTATATTATGTATTTCCAAAGAGCCAATATTTGTAGTATTGCCAAAGAGGTTTAACGCTGTTACGGGAAGTAAAGTCTAGTTAATATTTGGGAAACAAGCCGCTTAGCTCAACAGCGTAGGCGTCAAACTCAGACTAATGATTTAACCAGTGGTCTAGGGTTCAAATCTTGGCCACGGCAATTATTTTTTTTTGTAAATATTTGGAATTTCATAACTCGCGATTGTTATCATTATCGCGGCAATTAAAAATTCAAACTCTTCGGCAAACGTGTATGTATCGGATTTTAATTATAAATGGCAAGTTCTTTACAAATAAAGAACAAAATAATAACACCTTACCTGGTCAAAGGACGCTAAAACAGCGTCCTGCTCCTCCTCAGTCAAGTGCTTCATCACAATGAAGATGACGTCGACGACCGCCTTACTCCGCATCGTGTCCGTGACCATCCACCTCCTCAGCACCCTCTCATACAACTCATACGCGCCACTACCATTGAAATGCTTCGCCACTGCCACGTACAAACCCTTACTATCGAAGTCATTCAGAATTGTTATCAAAGGTGTTAAAACCGTTTCTGTAGCATCCAACTTATCCACCAGTTCAAAGTACCCGCAACAGACTTTTTCGACTGCTTCATTCAAATTATGCTTGTATCTCTCGATTAGTACTGGATCTATCTCTTGTACTGGCTCACTCTTCACTTCAGCATCCGTCGGGGTATCCCCATCGAATTTGATACTTTGTGTCTTCTTACCGACAGGTAGAAGTGATGTCTTTAGAGTTTGAAGCAATAATATATGCCCATCAATGATAAGCGCAATTTTATCCGGTTCTAATGGATTCTCTATCTGTGCTAGAACTGTTGACGCAATATTCTGCCAGAAGTTTCTTACTAATTGGTCATATTTTTCACCGTTAGGCTCTTTGGATTGTTTGAGCCAATATTTAACTAAAGAAGCCATGCTGGATGCTGAATGTTTGATGAGGTTCTTCCTCAGTTGCGTGTCGTGTTGTATGTGGAGGACTTTCTTGAGCCACGTTCTGTGGACGGAGGTGGCGACCTCTACGACGTAATTGTACGGCTGTATGGAGAGATAGCGCAGGCATTCTGATAGGCTGGTGATCCAGTGTTGACGCTCGCTTTTAGAGCTTAGGATGTTCTTCTTATCTAGACTGTAAATCGAAGATACATTTAAAACAAACAGCACAGAACATTTAGATTTGATTTAGCCCTAGACTGATTATTTACTTAAAGATATGGAAAGAAGCAACTTACCCATTGTAAAAAGCATTGAAAAACGATTCGTAGAAGTTCTTGTCGAGCATATCCTTCGGCAGGTGCGCCAACAACGGGAGAAGCATGTCGGACAGTTTCCGCGCGTCGCCCCAACCACCTATACATAAAATCGAGGTTTATTTTGTATGTCATTGTGTCATCATGTAGTGTAGCTATACCATTTAATGTATGCTACACAATGTAACGCACCTTGTTCTAGCATGTCCAATATTCTTTTGGTGAGCAAATCTTTCTTGTCTAGCCACTTGTGCCAATCCTAAAAGTAAAAAAGTACGGTTTTAAGAACATTCACTGGTGAGATTTGGAGTAATAAATAAGAAGTCGGTTTTTAATAAAATGTCGTGGGTTCGGGTCAAGTGCAAACGCACGTTTAACAGTCGGTCCCGGAGGTCCCGTAGGTCTTAAGGCGGCTTGATAAGAGACCTAGAAACTCATAATGAACTTGTTTCCGATGCATGCAAACTCTTTATAATCTTTTTGAATTATTTACATTAATTTTTACTGTCATTTTATTTTTTGTTCGTTTAAAATGTGTCAAACAGTGAGCATGTAAAAATAGTAATAAATTCTTTAAAAATAGTAGAAAAACCACCAACACCAATACACCAACAGAACTTCCCACCTCGACACTGAACATGAACGCCAGCAGACAAGCCCACAGCTGGTCAGCGACGGCCGCGTGCTGGGCGTGGGAGCTCGCGAGCAAGATACGCGCGCAGCGAGCGCCGTGCGCGTCGCCGAACCGAGCGCCGAACGTCTCCACCGCGCTGCCCACCAGCCCGTACCACGCGCCTCTATAGGGGGAGATAACTAGATCAGAAATATGTACTCTATTGTGCAACTTAATAACTAATAGGTGCAGAATTTAGCCTTAACAAATCGAACTTTTATTTGTTAAAAGACAGCATGGCATTCCCGCCTGATGCCAACATGACCAAATGTCATTTTATGGTTTTCAGATCTTTAGTAAAGATACGCATGGAAATGCTAAAACAATAATAAAACATAGCTTCCTACCTTGTTCCTAGTTATGGATATTTGAGTACAATCGCTTCTTGAAATGATCCAATTTCCATATCGTCAAAAATAGCACACTGTGTATATTATAGTAAATTCGTGAATCATAGTCGTCTAAGAACTGAGGAGCTGTTATACAGGGTGAACTTTTCAACTGAGCGTGATAAGCCAAATCCTAAACTGTGAGAAATATAGAAAAATGGTCAAAGGATTTTGATTCCAATTCAGTCAAAACTAAAATCAATACTCAAATTTCAAAAAATAATATTTTACTTGGCCAGGAATCGAATCTGGATGGATCACAATCTTTGAAGTAACATCAAATGGCAAACTGAACGAAAATTCACTCTTTTAATAAGTAGATAGATCGATATTCTTTATTGTACAAAAACATTACATTTCAAGCAAATTACAGAGAACAATGTACAAGTGAATGTACAATCAAGTATTTTGGACCGTGTACCTTTATAGTCACAAACCTCACAGAACCACTGATAAAAGAGTTCGGCATTTGACGATTGACGATCGTACCTGACATGCGGCTCCTTGTGCTGCGCCAGGGTCCAGAAGCCGTTGGAGGCCAACAGCGGCTGCAGCGCGGCCCAGAGCCAAGGCTGCTGCACGTCAGCCGCATGTGTGGGCTCCTTGAACAGTTCCAGGCGGCCGGTCGTACCTGACATGCGGCTCCTTGTGCTGCGCCAGGGTCCAGAAGCCGTTGGAGGCCAACAGCGGCTGCAGCGCGGCCCAGAGCCAAGGCTGCTGCACGTCAGCCGCATGTGTGGGCTCCTTGAACAGTTCCAGGCGGCCGGTCGTACCTGACATGCGGCTCCTTGTGCTGCGCCAGGGTCCAGAAGCCGTTGGAGGCCAACAGCGGCTGCAGCGCGGCCCAGAGCCAAGGCTGCTGCACGTCAGCCGCATGTCTGGGCTCCTTGAACAGTTCCAGGCGGCCGGTCGTACCTGACATGCGGCTCCTTGTGCTGCGCCAGGGTCCAGAAGCCGTTGGAGGCCAACAGCGGCTGCAGCGCGGCCCAGAGCCAGTCGCGGTGTGGCTCCGGCATGTGCCGCGTCAGGAAGCGCAGCCCCGCGAGGCTGCTGCACGTCAGACGAGTCTGCTGCAAGGCACGCTCTTCGGGGCTGTCGATCCTGAACGGACGAAAGGCATTTAGAAAGAAAAAACGTTTATTGATCTTGGAGATCGTACACATACAGATATAAACAAAATGGTTAGAGAAAAAAATAATACTAAAAATAACAAGAGTATGACATTCCTTAAAACGCACATCACAGACTCTTACATTGAAAGCAAAACAAAACATTTTTATTCCTCACAATTACGCAAAAAATATTCAAGAATTGTTTCTTTGCTAATCTAATAAACTGTCATAGTGAAAGATACTGTAATTCTGTTGTTACAATTCGTCTTTTGGTTGCCCAAGATTCAGGCTGTGCTTAGTTTGGGATCCCCTGTTCATTCTATAAGTATGCTTGGACTAATCGACGAATTAGACAAAGGTCTTAAAATGCTATGTATATGTTTAGTCAAAGAGAATTCAGCGATCAATAAAGCAGTTTTCATTTCTTTAATTTTTTTTTCATTTTTGCTTACTTAGTCGACATAACGTCGTATGTCAGCCAACTTTCTAGTGTTTCGCCAACTTAAATTGAATTGAATAAAAGATCTGTGATGAATAAAATTTAGGTAGGAATATCATTACCTGTTTAAAATAGACTTGTCACCAGTTCCAATTATATTATCAAGAAAGTGTGCCAAGACTTCCGCCTTGCAGAATGATATCACTTCTGGAAGCTTGTTCTCGGGAAATGTGGCCTGTGGAGGAGATAAAACTTTATATATTATGAACAGTAGAAGTAGTTAATAATACACTTTCATTACATTTCATTTATTTCATTTATTAATTGCATATCACATTACATTCAATGAGGTCTTAAATATAAATACAGTAGCAAATGTGACACCCTGCAAGGGCATAGCAACACATGAGAGAGGACTGTTAAAACAAAAAATATAAAATCTTAATCTTTAACATGCATCAATAAATTAGATTACAAATCAAAATAAATCCATTCAATAACACAAAAAAAAAATTAAAAATATTACATAAAACTTATTAAAATTTAAATATATATTTCCCTTCTACCGTACCACCCAAGCATTCAATAAACATCAAAAAATTCTTGCAAACTATAATACGACTTTTCGATAAGGTACAATTTTAGTCTCCTGTTAAAAAGTGTAGCAGTTTCTAGATTTTTTATGTGGTTCGGTAAGTGGTTCTAGATTTTTATGGCCATAAGGGGTACCCTGAAGAGTGACTAAGTCATTCAAATGTCTGTTGCACTTTACCGTAGATGTCAACATAGTTTGATAGGGGACGATTTTGCGTAGACCTGATTAAAATGGTAACTACCACTACTTCCCTACCCATTGAGGACAAAGTACTTAGCGCAGATGAAGTAACAAGAGGTTTTTTTTGCTACCCCCTTTCATCCTATAGTACACTCTGCCCTTCCACTGCTGGGCAGCATGTTTCTATGACTATTTTTTCTTCCATATTCTATACTGGGTTTTTTTTTGTTGTAAGTTTGACAGCCCATTATAATAATAATGATTTAAAATGAAGAAAACAACATTACACTTAAAATAATTAACTCTATGCATTCAAGACATTGTAAAATTACCATGAAAAGTCATACTTAATTAAAAACACAATAAATAAAGTGACACAATAAGTTTACAGTTACAAGAGGTTATGGTACCTTGATCTGGTCAAGGTCGCGGGAAGCCGCTGGATGCGGACAGCGCAGGACTGATCGTTGTGGAGATCTTTGGGGGAGGCCTATGCCCAGCAGTGGGCGTCGTTCGGCTGACATGATGATGGTACCTTGAGCGAGTTGGCGGCGTGCGTCTGCGCCGGCGCGTGCTCGTCGTACTGCGCCTGCAGCCACGCCGGGACCAGCTGGCGCAGCAGCGGCGCCAGGCGGCGGCCGCAAGCCCGCGCGATGCACGCGTGGCAGGACTGCATACGTGACAAAACAACTGCCTTATTAAGTGATAAGCTTCTAGCACTTGTAGGGTTACTTTTCTCCTCAAGCATATGCATGATTTCCAAGTGATGACTGAGGTCTGTGCCCTTATCTGGAGCGCTCTTTGAGCTCAAACTACAGTCCAGTGGCTAAACAGCAGTGGTCATTAAGTAAGAAAGAAATTAAGGTATTAGTTGAACACCAAATCAGAAGTGGGCAAACATACATAATGTGTCACTCAAAATAACTGATATTCTCAATGTTTTTAGCAAGACTCATCAATACTTAAAGAGTATACTACAAGTTACTTATTAGTAAATCATTATTCCATGTCATGAAAATATACAAATCACAGCATAACACAGAGGCACTGTGGTCATCTAAAACTACACTTCAATTACTCCTTATTTCTCCAGTAAGACATCTACTTCCTCTTTCCAGATGTAAAAAACAACATTACCTGTGCAGCCTCCCGAACCTTGCAGTCTGTGTCCACAGCAAGTATCTTGTAGAAGTGTGCCCAGCTTGGAAGAGTGGCTGCCACATCGTCAACCTTGCTGTTATTCACCAGTTCTGATAGCTCTTGCAGTGCCTGCAATAAGTTTAGTAATTTGGAAACACAACTTTGGGGATCTTTGAATGTATAACTACATTCATTATCACATATTAAATAGTAGGTGTCAGACAGAACTCACATAACACCTTTAAATCTTTCTTTTTAGTACATGTCATGCATTGCATTCATATTCTAAAACAAATGTTACTGATAATTAAATTATTCTATTAGGTTGCATGCTTCTATGTCTTGGTATGGTTGTATTATTAAAAAAACCTTAAACTATGTGATATTATGAACAGCAGAAAACAATATGGGGTTGTAGTAAACTGAAACAAATTTACAGGTTTGTTTACCTTTGTTTTAGTAACAGGATCTTTCTTATTGAGCTTCCTGATGCAAACTGCAAATTCTGCAGTAAGACCCTGGTCGATTATTGGCGTGGTTAGAGTTGGGAAAAGTGTGGGCATCTTCCCGACTCCAGTTGGATTCCAAGAGTTATCCACACTGTTGAGAAGCTCGGCGCTACGGCCGCTGCTTGATGGCTGGAAGATTATTATAAACATGTGCTATGAAGTCAAAAGAACAAGACATGAGGACACATTGCAGGATGAGAGGCAATAGTGACTTCTCAACAAATTTGCACTCTGTTACTACTACAGTTTACGTGGAACTTTGATCACATGTAGCTTTGATTCTTTGAGGCTTAGAGGCATTGATTCTTCCAAGATTCTATAGGTATCTTAAGAATATAAACAATAAAATCAGTTTTTACTTACCCGTGCATTATTTTTCGTTCTCTGACTCTGTTTAGCTTTGCCACCCATTGTTTTTAAACCGAAAAAAAAACAAACTATAGATCTCAAATAACTCAGCACATAATGGTTTTCGAAATAATTCGTAGGACATGAAACTTTAATGCAAAAAAATATTCTAATACGTTTTGCAGTGTGAAATGTGAAAGAAAATGAGCGAGAATTCTGAAATTCTCAATAAAGTTTGACAAGCAGGCACGTACACAGATGACATTGACATGACAGTGACAGAACGGTGTAACGTCAAATATTTGTGCAGTCCGTTTCGTTCCAAGGTACAGACGAGAGTTGTTTTGTTTCTACGTCGATATTTTTTCTGGTTTCGGAGGCGGAAAAGTTTTAACGTGGTCCGTAATGGGATTTTAGTGCTGTGAGCGCTGAAGGTCATTTTACCAGACCCTAATTAAAATCTCAAAAACAACGCTTACGCTCACTGTCGCTTTGGGGTGCGTTGTGCGCACAAAAATAAAAACAATTTAACAATTTAAGCACTATGAGACTAGAGAGGCCTATGTCCAGCAGTGGACTATGACAGGCTGATGATGATGATGATCATTATATACATATAGACGCAGTTGTGACAGTGATCGGTGACGATCACTGTTGTAAAGCAACACACGCCGGGTGGAAATGGGATGGGTGACCACCCGACCGAAATTTAGTGATGTGTATTTCGGCCATCTTCGTGCTTCGGAAGGCACGTTAAGCAGTTGGTCCAGGTTGACGTCGCTAGATGTCAGTCGTTAAGCCTAGTCAGAGGCATTAGGGCGGCTTGATAACATCTGACATTAAGGTTGCTCACTAGCCTTACACCCCTCCAACAATTCGCACTGAGCCCGCGTGTTGGAGTATGGCTAGTTCCACTTCGTAGTTGAGGTGAGGCCTGTGCCCAGCAGTGGGACGTACAGGCCGTTTAAGTAGGTCTAGCCAGACTCATATTACTGTGTCGGGGTGTGTCATGGCGCGACACAACGTTATCAGTTCCGTGCGAATTTCGTGACTAGATTCACATTGGTGTGTTGTGGTGTGGCATCAATCCACCAACCCGATAACGTTCTGTCACGCCACGACACACTCCAACACAGAGAAGTGAACCTTGTATCAGGGAAAAAAAAATGTTTACCCCATTGTGGAATGCGTCAAGCTCACCAACAAGGCGATGCCTCCTTTCCTTGATGGTGGACCGTTTTGCCCAGTGCTCGTAATACCGCGGATGCATTGTGCTATCATCCGCATAGCAATGAATGTCACCAGATGTGTGTTACAAGTAAAACAAGTAATCCGGTCGAATACCCGTGGGAAACGTACGTCAGAAACCGGCCGCCGGTTTCGTCACAAATACCCTTTAATGTCATAATAAGTCTTTTGATGTCGGTTTCAGACCTGCTCTCGACGTTAGAAGTTAGAGTATAGTTTTAGGCTGGCCATAAACCCAAAAGAAGAAGAAGAATAAGTTTTAGGCTGTCAATGTTCGTATTTTTCTTTACACTTTTCTGTGACATTGTCGGTGCAATATAACATAGTGTATTGCTATTTCTCTGTTTTAAATAAGAAAAACATTTTTTTTGTATTGTCTAGACGAGACTTAAACCTTAATCTAATAAAATTAAGGATAAAATGGCTGTAATTATCGATTTATTTTAGAGTTGCGTTAGAAAATAGCACAAAAAAGGCTGTTGACTGTACATGACGACAAACGTCCAGGCATGAAATGGCGTCTTGGGGGCTAAGGTACGAGTCAGGAAGTTTCGCAGCGAACCAAACCGCATGGAACTGGTTGCGCCTATTAAATTAATATATTTTTTGATAACCTCTTAACTGTGGGATCAACGGCTCCCAGTTTTATTTTTTCTTCTTAAGCTGGTCTTGTCACTACAAGCTATCTCTTGTCTCAAGCTGTCTGCCTTTGGCGCGCTATTCTAATTATTTTGTGGCGCTATCATCAAATTCGGGACGCGTGAGAGCGCGCTATTATCACTCTTGACTCAATTCGGAACGCACCCTTGATATGACCAAGGGTGCGTTCCGAATTGAGTCAAGGTACAATAGCATAGCCAACGTAAGAAAAAAACCATAGACAGGCAAAGGAGGCCGTTAAAAACAAAACATGTACCGGTAAGATGGGGTTAATTGGTATCTGGGTCTTAATTGGGACAGGACTTTGAAGATGTTTCAAAGCTTTATTTTTCTTAATTTCTTGAATGTTTTTATATTCACTACAGATATAAACAAAAACACCCAAAAATAAAATAAATATAGCACTTCACTGGAGCTTTGAAACATTTTCAAAGTCCTGTCCCAATTAAGACCCAGAAACCAATTAGCCCCATCTTACGGTAAATAATAAATTTGCAAGCAAATTGCAATTGCAAGACAATAAAACTAAATCAGTGCCAAATTAAGGGGACAAATAAACTTGTATTCCTTTACCGTGACTTGGTGTTAAAGGATAAGTTTGCGAGTGGAAATAATGTCGCGAGAGAATAGGTTTATTAACCTACCTTCCTTAAATATGTAGATACGAAAAAGAACAGTGAAACTACGGTACAGAAATATTCATTATCGTTAAACTACATAAAAAAACTTTGATTTAATTTCATAAATAGGTGCCTATTGCTTTGGTCTGCTGTATCCTTTTTTCCCTTTTTTTTATACTTAACTTAACCTACTTTTGACAATATAGGCGTAACTCCACCATATTTGTTTACCTTGATCACATGTGGCCAGATTGAGAATATTAAGAAGGAAGCAACGAACAATTTTAAAAAACCTCACAATGTAGGTACCTACCTACCATACATTGTGAGGTATTTCAAGTAGTTTGTTGCTTAACTAGTTACTCAGCTCGGGGCGGAGTAAAAAAAATGAAACCTAAGTTGGAAGTTGGAAGCCAGAGCCAGCTCTGTTAGGTGTGAAGTGTTACAAGAAATAATATCATCTTCATCAGGATAAATTGTCGCCCACCATGAAGTCGCCGCTATAAAACATCCACGTGAGTACCCTACCTTGCTTATTTTATTCTTCTTGCACAACAACGAAATGCTCAAATGGAGGACTTAATGTCGACCTGCCTCCTTTTTACAATTCAATTCAATTCTCGGATCCCAATTCAAAACCTTGATGTCGAACGATTTGATATTCAATTTTTAATTTACCCTTAACTGGTTTTGGGGTCCAAATTGACCTTTAACGGATCATATTTCGAATTAGAACTTTGCAGTCCAAACACCTACGCTTCCGCGCGCCTAGTGTTTTACCACGGTAAAGAAATATAACAGTAATATGACTCGGCCCCGTCCTTGAGTTAAGTGCCTAGAGCCGCGCGGTGCGTCGCCACGCGATAGGGCTGCCGCCTGTACTATTTTAAAACATCCGGATCCGGATTGTTTCTTTCTTGTTTTGAAATTGTTTTTTGTGATGGTAAATATTGTATTTCTATTTAAATTAATGAAATTCCTATGTGAATGAAAAAGGATGTGTTGATGTGAAAAAAAGAGCATACATAGGTACATCCTCACAAACTTTCGCATTTGCAATATTAGTAGGAAGTAAGATTACTTAGAGCGTAATTTTTTTTGAAAGACCTCCTTTCTCAATACCTACAGAAGCCTTACCTACCTACTAGCCTACCTTGAGAAGCACGTATCATGCGCGCAAAGGGTTTCCGACCTAAGGTCATTCACCCGGTGTGGTGAAATTAAACCGTAAACCCGCAAATTTTAATGCAAGCGTACTTTACGAATTACTTACTTATCCAACCTACCGATGAACCACCTATTTCACTTGTCTGTCACTGTTGCGGTCCCATCACTACGCTACGGCCCCCTCTCTAACCATTATGTAACCAAAATTTTGCCCTCGGCCGCGAGCTTAACCGAAGCCACTTACTCGCCCGTTACGTCCGTGAACGCACGATCTTTTATCTACATTATAATTCAGTTACTACAGTCCAGTTTTTTATTAGTACAGCAAGGAACCCCTTCCTTAAAGTTAGGTAGGAACCCTGCACTCAACATATGGTCCTTCGAGAAGAAAGAAGAAGAATTGGCAAGATATTCGACGACTTCGCCGCCACGCCCAAACCTCACGGCCCGCCGACATCTTGGAAGGTCGCTTAGAGGACAGACGTAGATGGGAACAAAAGACATTGAGTGAGTCCGTTCCATACCTTCTCTTTTATTTCCTAATCCATTTTATTCCAGGGATTGAGAATAGCACTATTCGATCAGCGTAAATTGGTCTCTTCATATGTGCAATCGTCAAATCTAATGTTAATGTTATAATGTGGATGAATACCTAAAAGATAAATTTTTATGAATGTTATTATATGTACCAATACAATTATTATTGCTAATATTATTTGAAAGTTATTATTATTTAAATTTGTTCTTATTATGTTGTGACTGATTTTATTTTGTTATATTGAAATGTGATGTGTGTACAATAATTAGAATTTTAGATTTGTCTAATGTTAATGCATGTTTAATAATAACGATTTTAGTCAGTGTTAGCCCCTCTACTACTTATATTTGCGGTGCCCTACAGGGTCCATAGTTGATACCAATTATTATCATAACAACTTATGTACATTATGGTTTGCAATAAAGAATTGAATTGAATTGAATTGAATTGAATCTCAATCGGAATTCATCCGCTTAGCGGGCTTATATTTTCACATCACTAGCAGATAGATCATACCTATCTGCTATCAATAATTAGGCACTTTAGGCAAGTATCAAGCGCACCGCATTCCATAGCTGCTGCCATCGATCGGCCGTCTATTGTTCGCCTGCGCAGCCACTCAGTCGCTAACAAATTTCGCACCGCGCGGTCGAAACACGTGCTTGCTTTTTTCTTGCAATTGTAATTATTACTTATTTTCTTCCTTTCTTTAGTAACTATAGCCGCTGTAATACCATTATTTCGCAATTAAATAAGTAATTATTAAGTAAATTACATTTTTCATCATGGCAGAGGCAAAGTATAAAGAGCTTATTAAAAAACGTGCATCTTACAAATCAAAAATAACTCAATTTAAAGCTTATATAAATATCAATAAATCATGTGAAAAACTCAGTGAAGTGCAGTTGATCGAGTTAAGAACCCGTTTGGATAAAATTGAGTCGCTGTATAGTGATTTTGATGCATTGCAGAGTGACATCGAAACATTGTTGGACGAGGATCTCGTCGCCGGTGAATATGCAGAGCGTGAGCAGTTCGAGGTGCAATATTTCGAGCTGGTGTCAACAGCACGCTTCATGCTGGGACCGGGTCTGGCTTCTCGGGAACCTCGGTCACATTCTCCACCCGAGTGCGACTCAAGACACGGAAGCGATCGCAGACATGACTTCGTCAGGTTACCAAAGATCGAGCTGCCTAATTTCGACGGGGATTATCAACACTGGCTTGAGTTTCGAGATACGTATATTTCTCTTATACATACAAATAGCAGTATAAACACGATTAACAAATTTCATTATTTGCGCGCTGCTCTTAAAGGCACGGCAGCAAACATAATACATAGCTTAGACTTTCGAGCTGAGAATTATGAAGTAGCATGGCAATTATTGTCGGAAAGATATGACAACACTCGCTTACTAGTGAACAATCACATTCAAGCATTGTTTACCTTTGAAAAAATACATTTAGAGTCAATGCAATGCAGAGTTGAATGCAGGGTTCCTACCTAACTTTAAGGAAGGGGTTCCTTGCTGTACTAATAAAAAACTGGACTGTAGTAACTGAATTATAATGTAGATAAAAGATCGTGCGTTCACGGACGTAACAGGCGAGTAAGTGGCTTCGGTTAAGCTCGCGGCCGAGGGCAAAATTTTGGTTACATAATTGTTAGAGAGGGGGCCGTAGCGTAGTGATGGGACCGCAACATACTCCCGGCGTTGAAGTACTGGCAGGACTTCAAGAGATTGGTAGTGGGCACAGGTTGTGTAGTGACCGTCGTACAATGCCTTTCTTCGTTGTCACGTCGGCAACCCTAGTGACGTCATCCGCGCCAGGGTAGATCTTGGTGACGCGGCCCAGTAGCCACATCAGGGGAGGGAGGCTCTTGTCCCGCACTAGGACAAGGGATCCAAGTTTGAGGTCTGCAGTAGTCTGGCGCCATTTCACCTTCTGTTGGAGCAGAGTAATGTAATCGTGAGAAAAGCGTGCCCGTGGCGCAGAGGTGCCCGTGGCGCAGTTGCGACAGTGATCGGTGACGATCGCTGTTGTAAAGCAACACACGCCGGGTCGGAAATGGGATGGGTGACCACCCCGACCGAAATTTAGTGATGTATTTTTCGGGCATCTCCGTGCTTCGGAAGGCACGTTAAGCAGTTGGTCCCGGTTGACGTCACTAGATGTCAATCGTTAAGCCTAGTCAGAGGCCTTAGGGTGGCTTGATAACATCTGACATTAAGGTTGCTCACTAGCCTTACACCCCTCCAACAACCCGCACTAAGCCAGCGTGTTGGAGTATGGCTCGCACCACCTCATAGTTGAGGTGAGGCCTGTGCCCAGCAGTGGGACGTATATAGGCCGTTTATGAGAAAAGCGTGACCAAAAATGCTGCCTTAGGTGTTCGACACGTTGGTATCGCTGCAGTCGGTTTATGTTGGCATCGGTGCTTTGAGGACATGGAACTGACGTGAGCGTTCGTCCGATTAGAAAATGGGAAGGAGAAAGGTATGAAAGATCTGAAGGGTCAGTGGAAAGAGGTGTGAGGGGTCTAGAATTGAGAATAGCCTCTATTCCATACAGACAAGTGGTCATCTCTTCATACGTTAAATGCGTCAAGTTCAGAATTCGTCGCAAGTGGTGCTTAACGGACTTGACGGCTGCCTCCCATATGCCACCAAAGTGGGGAGAATACGGCGGAATGAATTTGAAATTAATACCCTTTTGTACAATACTCGTCTGAATATCACCGAAGTCGCTGTCCAGAAACTTTGATAAGGTGTTACAAGCTCCGACAAATGTCGTTCCATTGTCAGAGTATAAGTTGTGTGGTTTACCGCGTCTCGCTATGAAACGATTGAGCGCAGCTAGATATGCCTCCGTTGTGAGATCCGTGACCAGTTCGAGGTGCAAAGCTTTCACTGCAAGACAAACAAAAATGCAAATATATGATTTAGTCAGTTTACCACCCCTGCCTTTACGGTTGAGTATCATCACTGGCCCAGCGTAGTCCACACCGGTATTGTAAAATGGATATTCTAAGTAAGTCCTATCTGTAGGTAAGTTACCCATTATAGGTTGTACTGACTGAGCCTTTAGTCTTATACAGCGTATACAGGTGTGAACAGTGCGTTTCGCTAAGTTGGTACCGCCTAATAATAATAATCATTTATTTCGGACTTCAAAAGATCCATATTGGTTAGTTACATATTTCTTATGGCTAGTGTTAGTATCTACGTGTACAGAATAAAAATAGAAAAGAAATGCCTAAGACCCAATAGTTCTGTCTTATATTTGACAGTAATAACTGAGGGCCGGCATGAAATAAATTTAAATGGATGTATGTAAATATGATCTTTGAAATATTATGTTTACTGTCTAATAATATAGGATGTTTGACGTCAAAACAATAAAATGAGTTTTTAAGGCGACCACCTACGCGTATTAAATTATTGCAATCAATAAATGGAGATAAGGACAGTAATCTGTTGTTCTTAGACAAAGGAAGGCCTGATTTAATTAATTGATATTCGTCAGGAAACATTTCTTGCTGAGAAAAATGAAGCAATAAGTTTTGAGATGTCTGTATTTCAGAAAGAGTTAAAATATTACATTGTTTATTACTTGGGTTTCTGCAATTGTTTATGAATCTCAATAAATAAGCAAAGGACCTAACAAGACGAATAAAATTAGATTTTTTATGTATGAGTTTAAGTATGCTATTATTATTGTTACATTGTGTATTTGTACCTTTGTCATGAATATCCGTATAAAGACATGTTTCAGGAAGTGATTTGCATTGAATGTTAGGAAATTTTGGAAATTGTATATCTATATGTTGGAGAAAGTGTGGCCCAGACCACCACAAGTCTGACTCGCTGAGGAAGTCAGCCCTCACCCCGCGAGAAACTAGGTCTGCCGGGTTGTCTTTGGAGGGCACGTAGTTCCACTGGTGTCCATGAGTGGTGTCCTGAATTTCACTCACTCGGTTACGAACAAAATGCTTGAGTTGACTTGAAGAAGAGGATAGCCAACCCAGCACTATGGTTGAATCACTCCAGAAAAAATAAAGGTCAAAGTGAATTGACAACGATTCACGAACTTTCAAAAAGAGTCTTGCTCCTAATAAAGCCCCACACAACTCCAAGCGTGGGATAGTGGTGGGCTTTATGGGAGCAACCTTGTTCTTAGAGGTAAGCAGGCGAACACAAACCGTACCATCAACGCCAACAGTTCTGACATAAACGCAAGCCCCGTAAGCTCGTTCAGATGCATCTGTGAATGTATGAATTTGTACATGTTTATATGGATAGTTAGATGAGACCCATCGAGGAATGTCTAAGGAATTTAAATATGGCAAAGTTGATAAAAAGTCTGTAAATAATAGTTTGATTTCTGTAGGCACCTCGTCGTCCCAGTTGCATTTATGTAACCACATTTTTTGTAAGAGTATTTTTGCTACGACTGTACATGGGCCGACGAGTCCTAGGGGATCAAATATCTGACTGATAAAAGATAACATGTTCCGTTTCGTGATTTTTTTGTTGATTTTTAAGTCAATTGAATAAAATAATCGATCTGTCTCAGTCTTCCAATTTAAACTTAATAAACTTATAAATGGGTACACTTCACTTAGCCGTGAGTGCTCTGCTGCTCATATAATCAGAGTAAATAGCTTTCATGGAACGCATAGATACGAAAATGGAGATGTGGTTTGCGCATTTACTAACCTAGTGTTTTACGTGAATTATTATTATTTAAATTTAATGTTTTTTCTGACTCCTGGTTAATTTCTGTGATATTTTGAATAATTTCGCTATGATTTGATTGCCATTTACGTAAATTGAATTTTGCTGATTTCAATGTCTTTATGAGCTCCTGACATAGTTGTACGACTGATTCTTTGTCATTCCCACCCCCCAAAAAATCATCAATATAAAAATCTTTTTTAATTGCATTCTGGACGGTAGGGTCAGCTGTTTGTTCTGCCAGCGAAACTATGCACTTTGTTGCTAGGTACGGTGCTGACGCAGTGCCGTAAGTGACTGTGTTTAGTGTGTATGATTTGAGAGGTTCTGATTGATTAAATCTGAATATTATTTGTTGTAAATGACGTTGATTAGGTTCTACTAATATTGCTCGATACGCCTTTTCAATATCGCTTGTTACAACATATTTATGCTGTCTAAATCTAAGAAGAATCGAATATAAATCGTCCTGCACTGTGGGCCCGATCATTTGTATGTCGTTGAAAGACCTACCCGAGGTCGTGGTCGCTGACGCGTCAAATACAACTCTCAGTTTGGTTGTGATGCTTGACTCACGAACCACACCATGATGAGGAAGGTAATAATTAGTATTATGTTTTGACAATGTTTTGTTTTCGGTCATGTGACCTAAATCAATGTATTCTTGCATAAAGGATAAATAATTTTGTTTAAGTTTAGCATCTCGTTCGAGTTTACGCTCTAGAGAGAAAAAGCGTAGCCTCGCCAGCGAATAGGAGTCTCCCAGGACCTCAGGTGAGTCTTTCAACGGTATAGTGACCACAAACCTGCCCTCTTCATCGCGACGAGTTGTTTCTCTAAAGATATCTTCACAAGCCCTCTCCTCAAGAGACATGGAATGCTTGGGCGACTCAGCTTCTAATTCCCATAAACGCGCTAGTACTGATTCTTTAGTATTAGAATTTACAAAATGACAAGTGGAGCGTTGTGGTTGGTTTGTGTACTTTTTGGGGTATACACAACCTGACAAAAGCCACCCCAGCTTCGAATCGTACAACTTTGGCTGACGTTTACCTAAATCTATATGCTTGGAACCTAGGACGTCCCAAAACACCTGAGCCCCTACCAGTATGTCGATAGCTGAAGGCTTATAAAATGACGGATCTGCTAAGTGTAAACCCTTAGGTATAGGTATATGTTGTTTGTTTATGTATGAGGATGGCAATGATTTCGTTATTTCTGGCAAAATGTTACAGGTTATGCTCGCCTTATAGTTACCAGTAAAAGATTGAAAGGTAATGAGAGTAGATTCACTAGTATAAGATATATGATTGTTGATACCAGACACAGTGGAACTCGCGCGACTCCTCGACAGACCCAGCTTCTCACACAAGGCTTCCGTCAAGAAGTTAGAAGTGCTGCCGTTGTCCAGTAGCAGTCGAGCGGTGTGCAGCGTGCCGTTGACATCGGACACTTTCACCAACGCTGTGGAAAGCACGACAATACCCTGATCACTATCCGGAGTCTGGACAACATTTGTTGACAGGGCCACACTGTTCCCAACATTTATATTCGTGTCTGTTGGAGGATTGAAGTCCCTATGTAAGAGGGTGTTATGTTTAAATTTACAATATTTGCAATGTGACAGTTTGCAAGTTTTGTCAAAATGACCAGGTCGCAAACAATTACGACAGACTTGGCTTTTTGTAACTTGCTTAATGCGGGAATCTACATCTAAGTTTCTGAATGCACTACAACTGAATAAATAGTGTGCTTGTGAACAAATGGGACATTTAAGTAGTTTACCCTTTGAGTTTGAGTTATCGGTCGAAACAACAAAACTTTTTGGTTTGAATGTGTTTGTTGTTACCTTTTGATTTTCCTGTTGAGAACCATGCACCGAGCTAGAATTGTTGTTGTCCAAAGTTTCCAACAGATCTGCTCTGTTAGATAAAAATTTTGTAAATTGATTTAAGGAAGGTGAGCTGTTGTGACTATTTCTATGTTCTTCCCATTGCCGACTCGTAGTGGAATCTAACTTTTTAGACATCATGAAAATAATCAATGTGTCCCAGTGGTCGGTGGGTTCACCTAACGATGACAATAAATCATGTGAAAAACTCAGTGAAGTGCAGTTGATCGAGTTAAGAACCCGTTTGGATAAAATTGAGTCGCTGTATAGTGATTTTGATGCATTGCAGAGTGACATCGAAACATTGTTGGACGAGGATCTCGTCGCCGGTGAATATGCAGAGCGTGAGCAGTTCGAGGTGCAATATTTCGAGCTGGTGTCAACAGCACGCTTCATGCTGGGACCGGGTCTGGCTTCTCGGGAACCTCGGTCACATTCTCCACCCGAGTGCGACTCAAGACACGGAAGCGATCGCAGACATGACTTCGTCAGGTTACCAAAGATCGAGCTGCCTAATTTCGACGGGGATTATCAACACTGGCTTGAGTTTCGAGATACGTATATTTCTCTTATACATACAAATAGCAGTATAAACACGATTAACAAATTTCATTATTTGCGCGCTGCTCTTAAAGGCACGGCAGCAAACATAATACATAGCTTAGACTTTCGAGCTGAGAATTATGAAGTAGCATGGCAATTATTGTCGGAAAGATATGACAACACTCGCTTACTAGTGAACAATCACATTCAAGCATTGTTTACCTTTGAAAAAATACATTTAGAGTCAAACGTCTCCATAAGAAAATTAGTAGATGTCATAAACAAAAACCTGCGAGCATTGTCATCGTTAGGTGAACCCACCG
This sequence comes from Udea ferrugalis, assembly GCA_950022985.1. Lineage (NCBI taxonomy): Eukaryota > Metazoa > Arthropoda > Insecta > Lepidoptera > Crambidae > Udea > Udea ferrugalis. The sequence goes on from OX465522.1 coordinate 458,330, forward strand.
ACCACTGGGACACATTGATTATTTTCATGATGTCTAAAAAGTTAGATTCCACTACGAGTCGGCAATGGGAAGAACATAGAAATAGTCACAACAGCTCACCTTCATTAAATCAATTTACAAAATTTTTATCTAACAGAGCAGATCTGTTGGAAACTTTGGACAACAACAATTCTAGCTCGGTGCATGGTTCTCAACAGGAAAATCAAAAGGTAACAACAAACACATTCAAACCAAAAAGTTTTGTTGTTTCGACCGATAACTCAAACTCAAAGGGTAAACAACTTAAATGTCCCATTTGTTCACAAGCACACTATTTATTCAGTTGTAGTGCATTCAGAAACTTAGATGTAGATTCTCGCATTAAGCAAGTTACAAAAAGCCAAGTCTGTCGTAATTGTTTGCGACCTGGTCATTTTGACAAAACTTGCAAACTGTCACATTGCAAATATTGTAAATTTAAACATAACACCCTCTTACATAGGGACTTCAATCCTCCAACAGACACGAATATAAATGTTGGGAACAGTGTGGCCCTGTCAACAAATGTTGTCCAGACTCCGGATAGTGATCAGGGTATTGTCGTGCTTTCCACAGCGTTGGTGAAAGTGTCCGATGTCAACGGCACGCTGCACACCGCTCGACTGCTACTGGACAACGGCAGCACTTCTAACTTCTTGACGGAAGCCTTGTGTGAGAGGTTGGGTCTGTCGAGGCGTCGCGCGAGTTGTTGCGGTCCCATCACTACGCTACGGCCCCCTCTCTAACAATTATGTAACCAAAATTTTGCCCTCGGCCGCGAGCTTAACCGAGGCACTTACTCGCCCGTTACGTCCGTGAACGCACGATCTTTTATCTACATTATAATTCAGTTACTACAGTCCAGTTTTTTATTAGTACAGCAAGGAACCCCTTCCTTAAAGTTAGGTAGGAATCCTGCACTCAACATATGGTCCTTCGAGAAGAAAGAAGAAGAATTGGCAAGATATTCGACGACTTCGCCGCCACGCCCAAACCTCACGGCCCGCCGACATCTTGGAAGGTCGCTTAGAGGACAGACGTAGATGGGAACAAAAGACATTGAGTGAGTCCGTTCCATACCTTCTCTTTTATTTCCTAATCCATTTTATTCCAGGGATTGAGAATAGCACTATTCGATCAGCGTAAATTGGTCTCTTCATATGTGCAATCGTCAAATCTCAATCGGAATTCATCCGCTTAGCGGGCTTATATTTTCACATCACTAGCAGATAGATCATACCTATCTGCTATCAATAATTAGGCACTTTAGGCAAGTATCAAGCGCACCGCATTCCATAGCTGCTGCCATCGATCGGCCGTCTATTGTTCGCCTGCGCAGCCACTCAGTCGCTAACAAATTTCGCACCGCGCGGTCGAAACACGTGCTTGCTTTTTTCTTGCAATTGTAATTATTACTTATTTTCTTCCTTTCTTTAGTAACTATAGCCGCTTTAATACCATTATTTCGCAATTAAATAAGTATATCTTTCACCCTGTCAACTCGTTTATTCAATAATCTAGGAGTATTACTCGGAGTATAAAGCGAAATACCTGTCTTTAAACATATTGTAACAAATTACGTGCTATTATGTAGGTACGAAACAAAATATTTTAAAATACGTTTCGGAGTTTGTAGGTAATGTAAAGAATGATAACTCTGTGTGCGCTCTTGATGAATTTAAACAACCAAACACAGCACAATAAAAAAATTACCTTGCCCTGCCATAGTACATTTACAATATTATGTTCACAAAATGGTACAAAACACACAAAACTGTCCGTCCGACACTGCACGGCGCGCGGCGCATTCGCGACTGAGAGCCGATCTATGAACGACATCGCCGGGTCGCGTAGGTATAACTTACGCTCCGTCCGCTTGTTCGAAGTCACAATACTGTTATATTTCTTTACCGTGGTTTTACTGTTATCAGGGAAAGAGGTAGGTATGCGGATATTGCGGATCCTTAATGACCCCCAATTTTTGACATGACTTATATTGATTTTATTTCATTTTTTATTGTATTGACGATCTCAAACTGTACATTCATATATTTTGAGAAATAAATAATCTAATCTAATCTAATCAATACTAGAAATGTGTGTTTAAAAAAAAGGGTTTAATTTTGCTCATAGGGAAAGGTGGAAAACGGCTGACTCGAGCGTTCGCGTTGTAGGGAACCGTGGGGGCGGGAATTAGGTACCTATGCATTGAGAATGGCACCCTATTTCACTCCAACATACCTACCTACCGCTCTTTTGTAATCTCATCTCATCTCTTTGGCTACGATCTTGGATTGTAGTCGTAGTTTCCACATTCCTCAAATTTAAAAGTAGTTAAATACCTACTATTAGATACCTCTTGCTTAGTACCTATGGTACATCCTAAAAAGAGTTCAGGGTTCTAAAGTAGAAAGTGCTACGCTGCGGTAACCGCTTGCCATCAGGCGGCCCTCACGATTTTGGCACGGTAACCACCGTTTTATTATATACCGTACTGTATACAATTTAATAAAATTTACAATTGCTTGATAGCAGAGTCGTAAAAAGTTTTGGGTTTGAAGAATCATAGCCCGGGTAGGTACCTACGTTCTTACCGTAAAAGTAGGAAACTCAAAGTAGGAAGTTCGTATTTTGGGAAAACATGGGTAGGAACGTGATTCTAAATGCCTGCCTGTTACAGCCGCAATGCAGGTGAGTTTATTTTTATTAGGTACTTATGATGTCATACATAGCACAGAGTATATAAAAGTACATAATCATAACTACATGACGTACTTAGTTATCGCACTTTCTTACCAGAGTTCGAAGTTCTGAGTGTCATATATTTTATGTGCTCTTTCTGCAAATAAGTAGGTAGAGTATTTTATTCCAGGAGAGAGGTCCAGAAAGTAGATGAAAAGACAAGAGATTTTGCATTGAAGTGTCAATATATATATTTTTAATATTCATAAATTCAATATACATTATAATATCCAGTAAAATGAATTACTATAATTTATATAGGCAATATTTTAACACATGTTAATCTATGGGTATGTTTAACAATCTAGAACTTATTTTAACAAATGTTCAGCAACCTGTTGAAACATCGTGGCGTCACATCATCTCATTCTCATCACATAATGCAATACAACAAACACAATATGGCAATAGGAATTCACATTGGCTTAAATCTAGCATTACAAACTATATATATCGTTATGTAAAGTTACAAAAGGAAGAATACTTTACCGCAATATTTGTATTGCACGAGTAACTAAACACTGCCACAGTACATAATGCCATTTCGTGTAAAAATAAAATGTAATTTCATACAAAATTTATTTGGAGCCTTAAAATTATATTTGGCACAAAATTACAACTAAACTAATTATAAATAAGGACGGGACTGCTATATGGTACAGTGTCCACGCCGCGCGCTACAGTTTAGTAATCTTTGGTTTACCTAGCCCACCGGTGAGCTCCTCGCACCCACCTCACATTAAAATATAATAAAATATGAAATAGCTCAAACAGGACCGAATACGTTATTAATAGGTATGTCGTAGTATAATTAATATTAAAGGGAATTAGAAAGAGTTTTAATTTGTTATCTAAACTTCATTCAGAATACTGTTACGTTTAAATCCAATTTAAGGTAGATAGAAGAATCCATTCTCGAATACTGCGTATCGAATCCTTATTGTGAGTCACTACATGATAAAATACATATTGTTTGCAATAATTTATGTAATTCGTTGCTTAGAAACCTTTAAAAATTATCCTTTATCTACTTACAATTATAAAATATAGAAATAATTAGGTATCTCTTAAAGTGTATTTTTGCTTAGGAACTTTCTGTTCTAACATACTGCTGAATTGAAACTAAATAGACTTGTAGTGTGGAAATAATGATGTGGAGTGTGAACTATGACACAAAATTAAGTACGTCACTAACATAATGATAAATGATAATGAATGAACGAGTGGAACTAAGAGAGGTTGATAAAGACGTTGGAAAACGAGTCAAGAATACTATAATATCTCGTGGAGCAGAACATACGCAAAGAAGAGTTGGACAGAGAGGGGATTTCATACATCTATACAATAATTAATCGTAGTTAAACCTATTGTGTTCAGTAAACAGATGCTGATTATTGTCGACATATTCATTGTGCAAACGAGTGCCGAGTGCGGCCTACAGTACATCCTCCTATCAATACGGAATATACGCGATCGTATTTACACATAAATCCATACAATATTTACAATTATCACTATTTACACCTTAACATTTAACTTTGGATTATACGAAAGAGTTTTTTAAACACAGCAGAGATCCCATATGAGTATTATGGAATGCTTAGAACTTAATTAAGATTGAATCTATCTAAACACTTAGTATTAGAATACGAGAAGCCTATTGTTACCAAAATTTTTATAACAGATAATAGAATTTTAAAAGATTTGGAACCATAAATAGACTCAAGGCCTGATCATCGCTAATTACAATTTTTATTAAGTTTCTATAATTTAAGTTCTTGATTTTGGTTATGACGACGCGATGGTTGAAATATCCTTTCCAGTGAAACACACGGTTGATTTTGAATATTAGACAATCTTGCATAACTTTTTTTATTGACAATTAATTAAGTGTACTTTGGTATACGTATATAGGTATTTTTTACTATAGTAAAGAAAAGGTAAGTGTCGTTATTACTAAACTAGAATATTGTCAGCACACCAGACAAACGGGCCGAATATTCCCGATTCTCTAACTGAAAACACTGTATCTGTCTATGAGAATTGCATTGACTGTTGCAGATGCATTTATTATAGTTATCGAGTAAATAAACCTTTGTGTGATGATTTTGTTTCTTACAGGAATAAATATCTTAATAATAACATAGCCACTGTATAAAAATAATAAAATAACATTAAATATTCAATGAGTATTATACTACAGGTACTGGCCTTTGGGATTTAGTACTTACATAAAATTCATTATCTATCTGTCTAAAATATTAAAATAATCAATCATTTGGCTTCAGTTTTATCCTTTGGCACTTATTTAATATAAATAGGAAATTTAAAAGATATTCTTAGGATATAAAAATATGACGTTGAGCAACGACCTTAAATAACATCGACGAAACAAAATACCGGGCGACGAATACTTAATTATTAAGAGTATTATTTAGAGTATTATGCAAAAGTATGTCCGCTGTTATCAATGACTGAAATTGGGCTTGTCGTAATGAGTCTTTATTTGGCACAAGTTCGCCCAAGAGTCTGTCGTTAATAATGGGACGACACTGTTAACTGTAACGTGTGAATTACGAAACGTTTCTCAATCAATATGGAACAGTATACAAATTACCACATGCTAATCGGCGAGCTGGTACATCATTAGCTAGATTCACAACAGAATATTTCTGAAGACGTATTGTGATGAAACAGTCAGTCGCTCGGTCTAGTTCCTGTAAGGCTTGCATATGGCAAACCTGTGGTTCATGTGTTGGCTGTAGGAGCCGGAGTGGGAGAACTTCTTGAGGCACTTGAAGCACTGGAAGGGCTTCTCGCCGGTGTGCAGGCGCTGGTGTTCCGTCAGGTGGTGCTTGTGCTTGAAGGCCTTGGGGCACACCTCGCACTTGTACGGTCGCTGGCCTGAAAGAACGAAATAATACATTGAGCTTTGATACTTGTAATCTCGGCCTAAATTTGATGGGCTTATTGTCATTGGTTGATTAAATAACTAAGCTTCGTCCAGGAACTCCAAAGATTAAGACTAACTTTTAAGAAGTACATTTGAGGAAAAAAGGTATTTCTTTGAAAGCAACTGACCTGAGTGTTCGTATTTGTGCCTAGCGAGAGAACTCTGCTTGACGAAGGTCTTGTCGCAAAGATTGCAAACGAAGTGGTCTTCGCCCTCTTTGAACTCTGCCCCTTGCTTTAACTTATTCTTCTTAAGTACTGGTTGTTCGTCTTCGAAGTCGTTGGGCGCATCCCTCCAAGGGGGCCGCTCGTACGACGGACTCGACCCCTGTCGGCTCGCGTCCGACAGCTGCAAATTAAGGATCGGAGACCGTGCGTGGCTCATATCGTTCTGTTGCAGCAGCTTATCCATCGACATCAAATGGTTCATAACCATTTTCTGAGGTAAAAGCCGTTTTTGGCCGTTCATTGGCTCCCCGGGAGACGGAGACAGTCGGAAATCCGTGAAAGACGACGAGGAGCAATTGGAATGTGGATACGTGTTGTAGCTAGGGCGGTGCGGCGTCGTGCTGCGAGAGGACTTCTGGCTCAGATTCACCGCCTCTTCGGAATCGGAATGTGTCACTGAAATGCTGCACGACGGTGACGGAGACGGGCTCGACGTCGTCGACTGAGTCGATTTCTTCGTCGACAAATCAAGAGGCTGATCGGACATAGACTGAGTCTGCGTCATTTTCCGCACCCTTGCCCTATTGTTTTGGAACCAAACTTGTACAACTCTGTTATCAAGTCCAATTTGCTGAGCTATTTTCTTAAATTCATCTCGGTTTGGTCGAGGGTTAATCGAATACTGCGCTTTCAGTACAGCCTGCTGATCTTCGCTGAGCGCTGTCCGTACTCGAATCTTCTTGTCGTTATCGTGTAGGGATATTTTATCGTCACGCTCTTCTCTCGAGTAGTCTTCGTCTTCGCTAGCGCTGACGCCGCTCTGTATTGAAGCGCGCATTTCCGCCTCCAACCTGTTAAGTGCTACCGTCTCGGCTACTTGAGCTGCCAAACCTTCGTGCTTTCTAAACATTCCACCGCAAACTACTTTTTCATGCTCTATTAAATCTGTGCTATTGTTAAAAGTAGCATGACATTTCAAACATCTATGAGTATCTACAAGTTCCTCCTTTATGATAATGTTTGGTGGTGGGAGGTTCTCTATGCTTGGACAAACATTGCCCGAGACGGGCGATAACTTCTCCATGTTTGCTCTAAAAAAGTGCTTAGTTACTGACGCATTTACAGATTCTAATATCGTGTTAAAACCTGTATGGTTGTTATTTGTTTGGTCGTTGTTGTTCAAGGGGACGGAATCGTAATGACGTGGCGACCGCACCTCATGTTCACGATCTTCTTGTTCCTTCTTTATCGAAACTACTTCATCATCCTCAATGTCCATCACAAGCTCTGCGCTCCCCTCCGACCGTTTGTCTTCTTCTTCTGTCACTTCCTCTATCAAGTCTTCAGGGTCCGCCGGAGGGGGGCTGGTTAGTTTTGGACTAGAAGGGTTTTCGATTTTCCTTTGTTGATATTGAGATGAAGCTAGTTGTTCAAATAGTTGACTAAGTGAAGTTGGAAAGCTGTATGGTGTTATACCGCTCGCGGGGCTCATGGGCATACCTGGCGGCATATAGAAGGGGTTCATTCCAGGTTGCGTTAGTGGCGGCCGATGGAAGTTGTTTTCTTGCGAGGACATCGCAAAGAAAGCCGCGGCAGCTGCTTCATTGTACTTGGGTAAGATGGGGAGGAAAGAGTTTCCGTTAGGAGAGATGTTGTTGTTCATCTGAGATGCGACCATAGCACTAGATCGTTTTCTTGACGGACTCCTTTCCGGGTTAAGAGCAGGGTTATTGGGCTTAATGCGGCCCATCTTTAGATTCATTACAAGACACTTCTTTGAGGTCATATGACTCGAGTATGAGCCAGAGTGGGAAAATTTCTTGCCACAATTAGCGCATTCGAAAGGTTTCTCGCCGCTGTGAATGCGTAAGTGCTCCTTAAGATGATGCTTAAACTTGAAGGCTTTATCGCAGTCGTTGCACTTGAACTTGCGCAACGAGGCGCTCTCGTCGTGGCTGATCATGTGCCGCTGCAGACGGTACACGTTTGCGAAGCTCTTGTGGCAAATCTTGCACGACTGTTGACAAAGAAATAAGTCGTAAAATAAAAGATTTTTGGTGAGGCATTCATCTTATCATTAGGAAATTATCACGAGATTCTGCTTTTGTTTGTGAAACATAAGCTTGCGTCATCATTAGATCTAGGTAACGGCTATAAAATAAGAATAAGCAAAGACAAAACTTGATGAGTCTTTCCGTAACCGCTGGATTTAAATAAAACAAAATTAAAACAATTAAAGCAGGCTTAGAGCTCTTCAATATCCCATCCCTAACATTGCAGAAAGTCGTGCTAAATAACAGTCCATTACATTCTTGGACCCTGTTAGCAATAACAGCGTTATAACAATGAGCACTGACATATCTGAGTGTATCCACCTGTGTGCTGGGCGAGTGCAATGTCTCGTGGCGCTCGAGCTGCTCGCGCGTGGGGTAGGCCCCCCGGCACTGGCTGCAGCTGAAGGGCCCCCCGGGGCCGAGGGGGGACCCGCTGCGCTCCTCTTCCTCTTCCACGGGCTTGCCTTCTGAGCCCGCGCTTGCAAGCGGCCGGACTGTAACAAGGAAAGGAATCACGTTAATACGGGCAAGATGGCCAAAAATCTAGAAAGATTCGATTATATTATAGTCTCTAACAATTGTGGACTGCCAAGGCAGTTTACTCCAACGCTCTGCTTCTAATCGCAATTTCAACGAAAACTAAATGACATCCAAACTTTTATGAATTAGCATCTTCATCTTAGTCGCTGCACTCTTAACAGAGTGGCTGGTCATTGCAAAAGGATTAGTGGCACGCACGCTTCACAATTTCTGGCACATTCATGGAGGGAACTATGAATTAGCATAGATATCTACATACTATGTCCATCATTATTATTAAGTAAGGCTTACTTATGTGAAAATATTAGAGTACAGGTAATTGTTCTTGTACGCTGATAATTAATCAAAGTACTTGATTGTCGATAGCCAAAGATGTCTAATATCCATATAAGCACCTTGTGGCAAATGTTACCACCTCTTATGAGTAATAGAAAAAAACAGCGTACAGCTCGAATTATCACAGGAATAGTTGGAACGTTAGCCACGCCCACGTCAGAAACCTTACAAGATATAACTAAAGTCGAGAGAGGTCAGTGACTCTTTCAGTCACATTATTGGATCTCGTCGCGCGAGATAACGTCCATTCATTCGCTGATAAGGACGCCAGTATTAAAAACAGAATCGACGATATAATGTAGTAGGTACCTATGTAGGAAAAAATGATAAAAGAACGTAGGTAGGCAAGAATGTGTTGTTGCATCGGAGTTGCAAAGATACCTAGAACTTTCATTTGTCGTGGTATATAGTTTGAACAGCTTATACAAAGATCACCCTTGTGTTAAATCAGTTATACACTGATTAACAACTTTATTCATATTTTTTAAAGAATATAAATGGAATTCAAGTATCCACTTCTCCGACGGGTCAGTCACTTCATTGTTATTTTTATAGAAAAAGCATCACAATTACTCGTAAATCATTGTCAATGTCCTAAAAAGCTCTTTTAATTAGACGCCTTCAGTCGTTACGTGCCAAAACGTTAAACAAAACGTAAAAGATCTTGTCGCATGTAAACACGGTTAGCAAAAACTCGTTCAACAAATCGTAAAAGGCTGCTGTACAACACATTGTCGGCGATTAAAGCGATCGCGGACACCTTTACGCGCTTTATAAAAACAAACACGCGGCAACAATTCAATTTGGAGTCGGTTATTTCGGTAATACGGCCGTTCCAGCGTAATATCGTTTAAAAAGCGCCGCCGGCGGCCGCGCGCCGTAAATCAAATATAATAAAGAGCAAAACAACGCGACGTATTAATTAGTGAGCGGCCGCTTCGTGTATGTAGTACCTACTACATGCCGACGTGGCCGCGTGTATTGGAAGCTATTGAATTTTAGAAAATACGAGCTCGTAACGTGAACCTGCCCTTAAATTGCAGCTGTAATGACCCCGTATACAACGATGTACCTGCGTGTTATCTCTGCATCGGAACGTTCAGTAAATCGGCCAGATGAAACGCTGCGGATAACGTGTCCTTTTGTTGGAGAGCGCCGCTTTTGCTATTCGACGCTAGATGGCGCTGGTAGTATGCTGATTTTAAAATGCGAACTTGTTCGTCGTTTAATAATTGTACTTTAAACTTTCTCATATTGGAATAAATATTTTAAACAAGATGTCACTATTATGAAACCTTTAGGCATATAATTTTTAAAAAACATATAAACCTCAATGGTAGCTAGATACAGAAAAAAGTCGTTCCGTTCATTCCGTTATCGAGGTAATGCTTCGCCATAAAGCAGCGCTAACAACATTAATGTCTGTCATAAATATTATATTCTAAATGATTAGAAAAAACCTGTATTATTTTGATAAGCTAATACCAACTTCACATCGTTAAAAAAAGGAATAGGTATTAGTTTTGTCGTTTATTCCATTTGATTTTTCGCAATATTTTTCACAAAGTTGCGTCATTGGTTTAAACAGTGCTAAACTTTCTGCTGACCTATTCAATATTGTTATTTAAGTCAATTATTTCATCAATCAAATTCGCTGGGCAGTGTTTGCTAATTTCACGCCACGCTTTTTTATTTAGTTCTGTGTTGAGACCGGTTCTGTGTTGAGAATAAATCAGAAATATAAGCTAGAATTAAAAATATTGGGTGAGCTGAGAAAAAAAGGAAATAATACATTTTTAAAATTACTCGTTTGGGCAGAAAATGATTTAAATTTGACTTTTACTCATAGTTTAATCCGTCAATTTGGGCACTCTGTTTATTTCAAATCGTTCCCAATCATGGTTTGCCATTTGAAATTTTATTGTCTTCAATGTTTTCTATTTAATTCACAACCGAAAATGAATTCTTGAAAAGAGGTCTTCATTTATTTATTTAATTTAATTTAATTACATGTGACTTAGCATCTAAAAAAGGTACTACATTCACATGCACCTTGACAGGTACAGCAATGTGGAAGATACTTTTGATAGCAAGTGGATATAAAATGAACTTATGATTTGATGCTTATCATTGTAATAGTGATATAATTTGTTTCAAGTTCCGCTAGGTTGCACTATCTCTAGCTCGAAAAGAAAAGACATTCAAAGAGTTATTTATACCACTAGATGATGCTATGAAAGGTAATACATTCCGCCTCAGCGTAAGGGGTAGCGCCATTCGTCTCCCTCGCACGATTCATCTCCGCGACTCTACCACTCAACCTGTCATCAATAAAATCGACTCTAGCTGCGTCAGTGTTAAATGCTTTTTAATGTTTGCGCCGAAAATAGAAAAATTTATGTAGAGTTCGTTATAAAGCTATTTTTTGCTTTATGATCTTGGTCAGCTTTTCTTAATTTAATATCTCTTAATTTTAATAATTAGTTTGTTTTTCACGTAACATACGTAAATAAAGCTTTTTTGAATACCAATTATTTCCGATATACCTTCTAAGCTAAGTAATAACAGTTATAGGAAAAAAAGGAACAGCTAAACGTGCTTCACTGAGCACGACAGCTCAGTACCTACTTTATGTTATAATTAATCAAAATGAAATATTAAAATAAATCTGCGTAAAGACTACGCATTTCGACAAGGAATTAGTGTTGCACAAAGAATTCGCCTGTTAAATGCGGAATCGAATTCATTATCCGAACAACGCGGATTAGCAATCGAAATATATTATTATCTACTTGGCCACAAAACATTTTGCACTCTATACATTTTACACATGACTAGTTTTGCCTCTGCCCGCTAGATGGCGTAGCCAGTCGTGCACCAGCAGATAATATTTTACATAAATAACGACAGTATAATCAATGTAATATTTATTATGTTCTCGTTTATAAGTTGTATTATAAATATGCAATGCATAAAGCATTTAGTAAATTACAGTTTTGTTCCAGGTAGCAATTTTAGGTGGACGCAGTTACAAGACACAGAATGGTAAGTTGATTTACTTTCTTTAAATGCTTGTCGGTTTCAACTGCTTTCTATATTTGTTAAGGCTGAAGCATTTTACTTTGGAAACTATTTGATAGCGAATGCAGCGTTGCATCACTTAACTTTGAAGGTCAATCTCCATACTATGTAATTAATTTCTATAAAATAATTCTTCAATTCGTACGGTGAAACAGATACGGGTACAGATATGGTTATTATAAACACCTAAAATAATATATGACACAATTACTTTCGTTGAAAGGGGGTTCAATCAAGTCATCAAAAAAGACAAAAGGTGCGTAAGATTCACCGCACCGGCCAGTCTAGATTAATTAACGTCTTGCGTGGGATAGTGATGGTGTGTTCGTTAATAACTAACATGAGACTGGGTGATCCTAAATTATTAATCCAAACATCGCAGGTATGCTTTAAATAACCGCGTAGTCTTAAACCATGCAATCATATAATAACGAGTGATAATTTGTCAACAAAAGGAAAAAGCCGTATCATATGATACGTACACATCGGAAAGTACACCGCCTTTGTGTACTGTTTATCGGCTAGGTGGAGCGGATGAGTACACCTACACACGCGCTATCGGCGCTTGCGCACGGGCAGAGTGCGTCCGTTACCCGCTGATAACGGATGCCTGTTGGCGGAAACTAGCGGAAACTGACGCAAAAAACGCTGCATTTGCTTTATTGCAAGCTATGATAAGCTTTTTTGGAGTAATTAGGGTACACACACATAATAATAGAAATACGTTAACTCTAGGTAGTTAGATAACGTTTTTAATTGGTCTTAAAAATTAAGTTGTCCAATGTTTCATACAAATTATCAAAGCTTATCAAATAAAACTATTCTCCTTGCAATATGTTACGACAGAAATCTTTCAGTCCCAGAAATCATTACATGAGTTTCTAATGTTGACCGTAGATTTGATGCGCTTCAAGGTGAGAACGAGTACCTACTATCACAGTGTCTTGGCCCAAGTACTGATATTTCAAATTAAAAATCAAACAATAATGATAATATGATAAATACATTATGCGCTAACCGCGCTAAGTCCACAGCATATTCTCGTGATAAATAACAATTATTCCGCACACACACGAGCTGAGATAAGAGTCCGATCGTGTATCGCACACAGACGCGTGATTGGTCGCACCTGTGCCGCGGGGCGCGGGGGCAGGGGGCTGCTTGATGGCCGCTCGAGAAAAAACCCCGCCTGCTTAGACACCATGTTGTAACGTCTCCGACGGAATGGTAATCGCGCGGTGAAGGAATTGTTTGGACGTCTGTTTAGGTGATAGATTTATTTGACAGGTTTAACATGCTGAAGTGATCGTTCGGAACAATGTTTTAGTTTTAGGAGCAAGCGACTGAAAAATATCAGATTGTATTGTGTTCAGTGCCACCAAATGAAAAGTTTTGTTTAAAAAAGTATGATTAAAAATTTTACGAAGTTTTATACCTACGAGTAAGTAGTACCTATTAATTTGCACAACACACGATCGAGACAACTTGCGAAATAATAATCCAGTCATAAAATTATCTTGTAGGTAATAAATTACTTGTAATAATAATTTAAATTGTTGGTGTATTTAAATTTTTTATATGGGTAAGTATATTATGTTTCAAGAAGTAATGCAAATTGACCAAAAACTTGATTTAAACATTGGTACTTAGTGATGTCGCAGTCAACATTTTAGTTAAACTGTAAAAAGTTTTATATGACTTAGCTTACATGTAGAATCCAAAATCCGGATAAAACATACAACATAATCATTCGAACGAGACAAACTATCTAATTTGTGACGAAAACACAAACGTATATCAAAAACTTGATAATGTAGTGAAATAATTACGAAACATTTATAAATTATCTTTCTAAGTGAAACTAGTAATTGCCACTACCTATTCAATTTCTATAACCATTCTATGTGGTTTGTATTTTTTAACAGATCAAATCAGAAAATTAACTAATAATAAATGATATCGTCATCACCTGAAATTTATCAAACACACATGGTTTAGTATAGATAGGCCTCTGATTCATGAAGGTGAAATGGCAAACGAACCAAAACTGTGTAGGTAAGTGAATCATCCATGTAAGTGAGTCACCCGTGCCGACTCTAACCAAAGGTAGAGACAGCCGAATCTTGTTGACAAACGATTAATAGAAGCTCAACTTCGATACCGTTCACTTCGTGTCTACAAACAAGTGATTAGCGCCTGTGCTTCCTAATGAGACTCTTATCGATTCCAGGAAATGTTTGCTCTCATCTTCAGCCTCGTCTACTATCATTAAAAGTTATTATTTTCCTATTTACTGTTTGTGAACGAGATTTACCTATCGATACCATTAGCATCGCAGATTCGCTTTGATCGAAAACTTTTAACGAATTCAGTAAAAATAACTAAACCCATAAAATATTTTAATGTGTATGAATAATTGCGCTTGTTATTAATAACGGTGTTTCTAACATTGTTTTCCTCATTTTCACGTGTAGGAACAAAGGTGATTGTTATTCTGCACCTGGATTTAGACGAGGTTATTTATAAATTATTTACAATAAACCACAAATGAGTAACGGAATACCGCTAAGATTACACTTGAATAGCTAAATTTAATTTGAATGCAATATTTTTTATTGATTACAGTTTGAAGAAACTAGCTCTACTTACTAATTCTCCGTGGATTATTTATACAATATACATTTTCGTCTTTTCCGGCACTGACAAATTCTTTGCTATTACGTATTTCAACACTCAGCTGGTTTCCGAAAGTTTTAATTTCGTTGTTGTTTACACTTTGTTTGTTATTTTAAACTGTAATACTTTTTCCTCATTTACTTATGTTTACGTTGAATTAGATCTATGTGTTTATTTTATATTTTTGTGGTATTGTTTTGCGTATTTGGCTTCGCGAACTGTATGATTTTTACAAGATTTTCAAATTTATTTCACAGAATCAAAAGTTTAGTGATTTTTAGGAACAGCCGTACGAGCTCACTGATGAATTAACTCACGTAGCACAGCTCGGGTCTAAACACGCATCGGAATGTCGGAAAACTGACATTGGTAATATTTTATCCACTCCAGACAGGCGGCACACTCAAAGAAGAAGAATAAAAATAAAAGTACAGGGAAGAAAAAAGCAAATGAATTAAAACAACATAATCATTTACGGTTTAAGACGGCGAAAGCGAGCGGGGTTCCCCTCGACAAACGAAACTTTCTTTCAAGTCTATGTGTACCTGTTCCCGATTCTCAAGTGGATGAATTATATCCCAGGGGAGATCGAGGGGAGAGCGCCCAACACGGTTATTTCTAATGAAGACGTGCTCAAGTTTTATTTTTAATGCCGCCGAGGTGATTTCATTTTCACCTGCATCCATTCAAACTTCGAGTTCACTGGGGGAGCACTTTTGTTTACCGTTAAAAGTTTCACTTTTCACTTTGAGATTTTCGGCAACTTTGAGCGGACTTTTTTAAATCGCAAAATTTTTAACGCACAGGAAAAATAAGATATTAAGTGAAGTGGTAAATATATAAATAAATAGGCAAATAAAAACAAAAAGAAAGGAAGCTTACTTAAGGCCGCGAGCCGCCTGGCCGAGGTGGTGGACGTGGGGACTTGCTTACTCCTCATGTCCGCAAGCCAACCGGCCGCCAAGCTTTCGTACCAACCGCCAACTCCCATAAGCGAGCTGTGCACTTTCATCGAGCGACACGTCTGTTCTCACACCTCACTGAGTGACCACACAACCGCATCTACGTCGTACTACACGAGATCACAGCCTCCGCTGACGTCAGCGAGTCCTAGTTAACACGTGCACCGCGGGGCGAGTGCGGCGCGCTACTCACATCGGCAGGCGCCCCACACGTTGGCCAGGCTCCACAGGCGGTACGAGTAGCTGTCACCATAGCACCCGAACATGCTCTCATCGGTTCTCGCGACCATGGCCCGCGCGCGCGGACTGACGTGCTCGTTGCTGCGCGGCGCGCGGCGGAATGAACGGTGGCCCGCCTCTCGCCCCGCCCTGCGCCCCGCGCCCCGCGCCCCACCCGGCCCCTCCCGCAGCCCCCGCGCACACCGGCACGGCGACCACCCCCCCATCTATACTTAATTAGTAGAGCCGACTGTCGACTGTGGACCGGCGAGGTGGCGAGCGTCGTGGCCCTAATCACGTCTCACAACACCTTCACGACGCCGGACACTACTTTCTGACCGCAGACTCGTGGATGGACGACCGGTTGTTTATTTACATGCTCTACGCTCCACCTTCCCGGTTATCTACCTGTCTCTATCAGAAGGTGCGATCATTTTAAATGGACAGGTTTTTAGCTACCTTTTTATACTTAAGTAGTATCTCTAATATAGCATCGTTGTAACTTCCTCACCATGCTCTTTCAAATGTAGAGCAGAATAAAATATTAAAATAAACTTAATTTTTATAAATTCATCATCTTCTGTCTGCAAAAAACTAATTGCTTCCAGTTTTAAATACTGTTTTTATGTTGATTGTAGCAGCTTTTGTTGTATGAAAATACAACAAAAGCTGCTACAACACAGTCGTGACCTTCATTTCTGCGTCGCAAACGTTAGCGCGTGTGTGTAGAGTCGAGCTGCACTTATGGTTCATCTTTTGGTCGCTAGATGGCGCTAGTCGTTCCGGGCGGCGGCGCGTTCGACTCACTCTAGATTGCCGACTTATAGTTTGATTTGTGCCGTACGCTGAACGATTACGAGCTAAAAATATCTATCTTTAGTATACTTTGTAAGCGATAAGGCCACCTCTTAGAAGATAAGTACAGTTATAATAATATTGTTGTAAATGTGGTGGTTTAGTTAGAGAAAACTTGGAAGTTACACATTGCAAAACAATATGATAAGATAACGTTGGGGGGCAGTAATATTAGCGGAATCAACTTTGGTATGAATAGGGAACAGTTTTTAAACAGTTGAAGGTTCACGTGTATTAGTTCCGATAGTAAAGTATAAGAGTTTAATTTGTTTTAATCAAAGTGCCTCCGTTCAAAGCGGTATTTAGAAAATATCACTGAGTTCATCATGATTGTAAATTTGAGTAGGCACGTAAATAAATAAATAACGTAACTAAAATACTTAACGAATACTTGAATGAGAATAGTAAAATGCTATAAAATCGTGATTCAGAATTATTTTATTTGCATTTTTGCTACAACGTTGGACAAAAACTTCAAATATTTAATTATTCACAGACGAGTGTTTAGATAAGAAAATACATTTTGAACGAGTGACCTATAATATATTGGCATTTCCCTTGCCTGCTGTTAGGTATACTTAAGTTATAGTTTTATAAGTCCAGACAGCATTTGCTTTATGAAAAAAAGCTATGATGAAATAACTATTTTCTATACTAGAATATATTAATATGTTATGGGCTCAGTCTTGCTGGAAATATGACAATGTGTGCACGTTTGTCTCCATAACCATTTCAAAATATCTGATCCGAACAATTAAATAAATATGTTCAGGTACTTAAATAGACGGCTACAAGCACTTACAAATGGTCAAATTAAAAAATAGTAATTATAGACATATAAAATATAATGATAGGTATAATACAACATATTATGTATGTATAAATACACAGAAAACAAACATAACGTGACTCTACACTAGATTTTGGACTGTTGTCTCTGTGCTGAGTGAGAAGAAACGATAAGAAATTCCGCAGTTTTTATTTGTTTTACAAAATGAGTTAGTATACAACAATTAGAGACAAAAAATACTTTCTAAGTACAATCTAAAAAATATGAAGTGATTTTTATGCGAATGATTTACTAACCCATCCTGTAACCTACGAGTACCTATCAAATGAAAATCTGTCCCTGGTACCAATGCCAAAGTGCCTGCCTAGTTCAAGGTCTACAGGGTTCCACTTAGAAATGTCACGGCTATTTAAGTATTTATAAATTAACTTTTAATTTTTCGTAAGAACCAATGTTTGCATTCACCTATTTATAACTACACTGTATTGTGTCCTAATGATAGCGGTTAACCATATTTTTCTGTCACTTCAGTTGTTGTAAGGTTGGAATGTATCGTGCGAGTATCACAGCGCGTGCGGTCAGACAAAGACGAATTTGAGCGGGAAACAAACAAGCAAAATAATTAATTGCTTTAATTGTGCTTTGATAATGCGTTTAGACTTTGTATTAGTAATGAAAGATCATGCCAATTGCAAACAGGAAAAAAACTCTTTTTTGATAATAGGGGATAAAAAACGACAAAAAATATTGGCTTCACATGGCTGGCGCTTTTGCACTGTATAAAATAGTAGCAAAACGCCCCGGCTTCGCACGAGTGCAATGGGAAGTTATTATACATAAACCTTCCTCTTTAATCACTATTTAATGAAAAACCGCGTCAAAATCCGATGCGTAGTTTTAAAGATTTCAGCGAACATAGGGACAGATCTTTTATACTATGTAGTGATGAAAAGCAAGCAATGGTGACACCCGTGGTGTTGCCGTAGTCCTTGGGTTGTGGTGAGCACTTTCCATCGAAATTAAATGAACCTCGAGCTCATTTTCTCCTTATAACAATGAAAAAATGAGCTGAAATTAAAATTCCTTACCCTTAGTAATGTGGGTCTAAACCCCGAATACGTACTCTAACCATGTAATGTGCTTTGTAAATATAGTGCTAAGTTTAGTGTTTATTAAATTTGATTTCTTTCTTTCTTTCAAACGACCATTGAGGTTCAGCAGGCCGTCCAACTTATGGCCGTTCCGTGTCTGAATTGTCTTTAAAACTTATTTATTCATATTGAACACTGTTAATAAATATGTAACGTTTTTCCTAAGTGCTGTGTTCGATTTATTTTAAATAACGCTTTAAATTATGATGATGAGGTATTTCAATATCCCATTTTACAACAAAAAACAACTAAAGCTTTGCACATGCAGGAGCATTGTCACCTAACAAAGATGCTGGGTTAAGTAACATCTCTTCTATGCTCGACCTTACAACCAAGGATTTAGAGTTCATTTTGAATTCTAAATGCATATTAATTATACGTATGTTGGAGAAGTTTGTATACTGTAGTTTGTAAGTTATAAAGCAGGGTTGTCGACTTTAGTTTATTCATTTAGTAATTCTTTGATGATATTTTGGTAATCATTTCAATCTCAAACGAACAAAAGACAACAGGACTTTCTGATATAACTTTCTTTCTTTTCTGCGCTTATTACCTTTTTAGGTAATGGTTAACTCCTCTAAAACTTCTCACGTAGCACCAGCTATCCCCAAACTAAGCAAACATTAAAGTACTTACTATGGGAACTATACAGCTGATATACAAACATATTAAAATATTTTATTGTAAATAAAATATACTAATACACATGAACA
Source organism: Udea ferrugalis (assembly GCA_950022985.1). Lineage (NCBI taxonomy): Eukaryota > Metazoa > Arthropoda > Insecta > Lepidoptera > Crambidae > Udea > Udea ferrugalis. The sequence goes on from OX465522.1 coordinate 477,587, forward strand.
TAAACGGAACGACCAAGACTATGCATTCATGCACACGAATCTTTATAATGTGCGGGGATGAAACCCGTGACCTTCGCCGTAGTAGCCAACTTCTTAACCATTACACCAAATCGGTCGTCATTTAACTTTAACTATCACCCTGTTAGGACTCCGTAGGTAACTTGATAACTTCGCCATTATTTAATTAGCCGAAAAAAGGTTAATATTGATGTTTTTGAATAAACATATTACAGAGATTCAATTAATGTGTTGGAAATGACACTTAATTTTGATAAGATTCCACAGGATATATTTTTTGTTAATTTGAGAACTACTACAAATGTTACATTATTTGACCGTGTCATGGGCATCCCTGATCCAACCGCAGATACAATGGCACCTTGTCACGTCCCACGTGGCTCACACGTGTGCCGACCACACCTAGAGCGGTAGACCATGAGCCAGGCCGAGACCCGCAGCCCGCTATGTGTATCACCACCTTTTTGGGCTTTATTAAGTAATTTGAGAACTACTACAAATGTTGTATTATTGGCCGTGTCATGGGCATCCCTGGTGCAACCGCAGAGACAATGGCACCTTGTCGCGTCCCACGTGGCTCACACGTGTGCCGACCACACCTAGAGCAGTAGACCATGAGCCAGGCCGAGACCCGCAGCACGCTATGTATATCACCACCTTTTTGTGCTTTATTAAGAAATTCAGCCTACCGAATTCTTAATAATGAACTTTTTCCTTTTTTTACAGTTTGGTGACGCTTCAAATGATATAAGACTCTGTCATTGCCAATGATATAATAATGAAAAAGACGTAGATAGGTTACTTGTGCTAAAAAAGTGGCGCGCGAAATTAGAAATTCTAACACCTGAAATTGACTGTTTTGAGGCGACACTGCGCAACATGTATATCTTTTTCGTTAACACTGTAGTAATTAATCATTCTATCTTATACACATGGTAAAGTTATACATACGTACGCTACGGGACAATTTTCGACTTCGATTCCTGTTGACATTACAGTGTTAAAATTTGCATTTGCCAACCGCCAATACATTTTTGACCACTCTGTTAGCACACATAATTTCAATACTGACTGTACCCATAATAAAGGTATTATAAGCAACCACATTGTGTGTTAAGTAAAAACTAAAGCAAACTGTATTCTTTATCGAAAAATATGTAAAACCTTTGCACTGTGATTCAGTGTTTTGTTTGTTTTCAAGTGTATTAATATTAAGTGACTAATGTATGTAATTACAATTACTGTATTAATATTAGGTGTGACTATATCTTTTCAACGAAAACCTGTGCAATAAGCAATCTTCGCGGTTCATTAGTTACTATTCGTCTTAATGACGAGTCTTGAAGAACTTAAACTTATTCGATTTTTCCTTGGTCTTTTGAACACTAATAAAATAAATGCAATATAGCTATATATTAGGCTATATTAGGTACGCCTGATTTTTGTTTCCACTACTTACTTAATCTATTCAAATTTTATCGCACAAAACAATAGGCCTATTTTGTGTAAAAACCGACTTGTTTACTTGCGTAATAATGCCCAGAAGCTTTCAAAATTCAAACCGTTATCCATTAAATTGCACATTTTACGCAATCTAAAAGAAAAAGCTTTACTTGAGTATAATACAGTAAGCTTCCCTTTTGTTTCTGTCGAACACATCAATAGCATAGTGAGACTTGAAAAGAAGTCTTTTTTTATAAGCTATACCTTTTGTTTATATCGATCGTGTCAGAGAAGGAACAATGTGCGCCGGCGCAACTTGAAGGTACACGCATGAATGTGCCCTTCTCGTGCAACGTGCGCGCAGCCGTGTGGTCCGTTTTGTCCCACGTGTGGGGTCGGTGTTAACGTTTGCGGATTGAATAACCATAGACAGACAACCTTATTCTTTTAGAGTCAAATTACGTAGACTCGTTTCTAATGATATGTATTTAATTTTATCATTTACAATTGAACATTTTCAAGTAGAAGAAATTATGACTAATGTACATTTCTAACGGGTAAGTGTCGGTTTCTTAATAATCAAGCCGGCTCAAATGGTGAAAACCACCATAATAGGTTATTTTAATAATAATGTTTTAAAGTGCCAAAAATGTTCAAAAATCATCCCAAATAGCCAATGGACGTCCACTGCTGTGAAAAGCCCTCTTCCATCTAGTGGTTCTAACTGTAAGTGATCTGCATCCACCGAAATCTGCGATCTTAATTAGGCGAAATTAATTAATATAAGTGGATGTGACGAGCTCTTCCGTCGCGCCCCTATACTGAGCGGTGACCATTCTGGCACATACTATCACAATTATAAATTTTCTGTTATTTTACGAGTATTTTGTTAGTATTATTTTTTTGTAAATTGTGTGTATGTGTACCAAATAAACTTTTTTCTCGTTCTATTTATGTTGGTTAGTCCCAGTTATATAGTAAACAATTTCTATTCATAGTAAAATAAGCAAGTACCTACCCAGGCTCAAATCTTTGAGTGAGTGACTCACACCCCGCGACAACTGCCGCGTCATCCCCTACCGCCCGTAAAGCGTATTTAATAATTAATTAACTGTTAACAACAATACTATCCCTCTTTTTGCCATAAAGGACCACATTAAATAACTTTCGCAAACTTTGTGACGTGAAAACTTTCATATGACGGGGTCTTATTGCCTATGAAAGCTTACAGTGTGTGGGTAGGTAGGGAGGTAGATATACCTTATTGTACTTATTCAAAAATGCTTTCTGTTGCTTTCAGTTTTTTGTTTTATCATGATATTGAGTTTTCTTTTCAGATTTGTTGAGCTTTATGTTAATTATATTTAAGTTGAATTTTTAGTTGAACCTTCAGGTAAACGATCTTTTTTCTTCATGTATGTAGTAGTGAAGGCTATACTTACAAACAATAAACAACAATGTCACTTCAGTTGCCAGACTTTGATTATTAACATTCATACAAAAAAACAAACTTTGTCTGAAAGGCATCACGTTAAAATTTTCTAAACATCGGAAGACAAAAATAATGTTCAAAAAGTATCACTTCCTAAGCAAACGGTCTTTTCATACCCTGCACATGTTTCGAAAGGTACAAACAGTATTAATTAACGACAAACACTGCTGAAGTGTGGACTGCAAAGATTTAAAACTTTTGTCCTATTACCTTTTTCATTCCATACAAACGTTTACGGCTTTCGCATCCTCATTTAAAGCCGTAAGTCAGACGTATCTATTACTTTGACACTTCTAATACAACAATGCTTGCTGACCATCTGGCGCAGGCTTGCGTTCTGCAGATATTATTCCGCGATCAATTGTGAGCCTTTTTGCTCTGGTAACAAAGACTGTGTGCATAAGGCGCTGATGGTATGGGACAAAGGAAGCGATGGCTAGAACAATTAGTCGCAGGTCGTGAGGCCGCACGTGCAGCCCAAAAACAAAGGTCCACATGTGACATGTACGAAGAACTGACGGATATTGACGACTTTTTTTAGGTTCAGGTAAACAGCGGGGTTTGGTTTTTCGTTAAGCTTGAAAATTGCAAGATGGTAATTAGCTAATCGGTTTAAATATTTTTGAGTACCAGTGTTTTTGTAATGTAGCTTTGTAAATCATTACACTAAATAAATAGTGGATTATCAAAAAAACTCTACCGGATATTTCATTAATGGAGAGCAAGGTGGAAGGAAATCAATAAGGGAATGATTATCTATCTTACCTATGAGGCTTCATATTAATGATAGTAATCAGAGGTGATCGGAGTACAGACCGTGTACAGACCGAAGTCACATCAGTCGAAAGAAAGTCAGTTAGATTTGTGGTTTTACCAACAAGTTGGACTAAGAAACTATCAAAATGCGTAATTGCTCATGTATCGCTTGACTTATGACATTGGCGTGTAACAAATAATCGCGGTTGGTTGTCCACTGGCCAATTATATCTTTTTTTATGTATTTTCTATTATTGTAAAATTGTATGCTCTATTTCACCGTTTCCATTGTAATAACCTAATCTAATCTAAAACAGCCATGAGGATCCCACTGCTGGGCAAAGGCCTCTCTTCCCCTTCTCCACGCTAGTCTATTTTGGGCCTTTTTAGGCCAGTCCCCCTGCAAAGGCGTCCAGCTCGTCACGCCATCTGCGCCTTGGTCTGCCAGGTCGTCGGAACTGCTTGGGAGGGGCCCACTGTGTGGCTGCTTTTGCCCACAAATCGTCCGGCATCCTGCAGATGTGTCTGGGCCAATCCCATTTTAGCTTGGCAGCGGCTTTTCCCACATCAGCTTGTAACAACCAGTTTTATAAATTTGACATTTTTAACTTGAAATCTACCTAAACGTTTTCTAACGTAACATTATTCCCCTGTCTCCTATCTAGCAGCATTCGTCACGTTATTTCGTGGCGGGTCAGAGGCCTGCGCGCGCGCACACGGCAGATAACCGCTAGGGCTCAGAGTAATCGCTTTGTTTTTGTACCGGCACCGTTATCACAGTATAAACCATACAGTAGGCTATCTAAGGCCGCCCGCCGAGTTATTAGCCTATTAGCGTGCACACAGACACGCGGCACAGCCCGTCCGTACTGCCGCCTCCCTATGCCTCCCTATTTTATGCTAGCGTGTGCGTGAAATCGCGTGTGCGTGATATCGCGACACGGCGCGCGACGCGCACGCACACTTTCAAACCGAGAGTGGCACGTTTGTATTTAGATGTTCTACTGTATGGTTTATACTGTGATAATCGCTTTGTTTTTGTACCGGCATCGTTATCAACCGTATATTACTATAGATATTTCCCTTTGCGATAAACGACAAGTTTTTACGCTTCCCGGTAATGTACACTTGTTATCACTGGCTTAAATAAATCATGAGCTTCGGGAATTCATAATGGTTATCATATTCCCCGGAGTTTTTTTACCTTGTGTCTATTATAATCGGGTTTTCAAAGAAGATAATAAGTATGGTTATTTTTGTTTTTAGCATTTTCCATGCAGTTTCTTTATTAAAGATCTGAAATATACTCTACTTATATACTCGGGTCCAGAAATAGGCTGTCAAGTTGGTTCGCCGAATTTTGGACTCGACTATAGATGATATTTTCAAACGTCACATAAACTAAAAAAAATATTTAGCTATGAAAAATATTTTACGTTAGAAACATGTAGGTACTACATTGATACAACAATTTTTGAGTGCTGCTTAACTTAAACTCAGCAACCATTCAGAATTTGGAATTTAGGGGTACCTACAGTAACAAGTAGGTACCCACCAATAAAATTCCGTGTTCCGTTATAAGTAGCCTGGCAAAGGTTACGCGATAAAAACTGCCCTTTTATTTCAAAGATTTGAAAATAGATTTCTATATTGATACGAAACGGGCGCATTGAACACTCGACTATTATTACCTTCATAAAATTAGAATCAATTCCCATTCATTGAGCAAATATTTGGCATTAACGAGCAGAACTAGAAATCCGTTGGGTGTACAATGGGTGTAATAATAGGTGAGGGCATGCGGGCGGTTGTATCGCTGTATCGATGCGGTATCGGCAGATCGGCGGGATATCGCTCGAACGGCGGTAGATGTACGCGATACGCGACTTAGAGACCTTATACACTTTCAATTGAACGCTAGTCGTGAGAAAGTTTTAATACTTCCAAACTATACCTATTACCTTATCACTGAGAATACAACTAGCTTACTTCCTGAAAATCATGGACCCTAATCATATTTATGTACTCAAATTAGGTAAGCAAACGAATTTCAGTCTTACATAGCAATGAAAAGTGATAACTAGACAGCAAATACGAGCAATATAATTTGACGACCAGTTGGGTGTGATGGTTCAGAAGTGGGCACACCAGTGATCGCGGGTTCGATTCCCGCATTTGTGTGCATGAACATGTCTGTTTGTGGCCTGGGTGTTTTCTCTGTATATTGAGTATGTATTGACAAAAAAAAGGTACTTTTGTCCAGTGTCCAGTGAATGCAGGTACCTACTGCTTTCCCCCTCATGAGTTCTCGCCTTGGCGTGGCGAGGGGGCTTAGTACCGGTGGTAGCGTCCAACCGCCGGGAAGCGAAGAGGACTCACTCAGGCGTGGCAGTGTGGTGGACTAGCCACCCACCCGCTGCAGCCCGCAAGGGCAACACGTGGGATTGCGGGGCCAGTGGGGCCTGCAAGCGCCCTGAGGCGCGTGGTGGAGGCCGCGGCGCACAATCGGTTGGTGGGGGCCAGTGATCCGAGGCTGATCCCCCCTGTGCGTCGCGGCCCGGCGGGGCCGTACCGCTGGTTGCGGCAGCGGAGCCGCCCTTTGGGTGGCTCGTGGTTGCGGGCCCAGTAGGGCCTGCGTACAGTGGGTGCCAGCGGGCCGGAGAGCGGGGGTGCTCTGGCTTGCATTGCACGGCGTCCACCGAGACGGCGAAAGTGTCTGCGTACTCCAGACGCTTTCGTGGCCACCCCCCTTCGTTGGGGGGTCGGTTGGAGGGGGCTCCATTAGGGGCTAGCACTGGCGGCGGAGCAGTGCGGTATTACTTACGGTAGGATCCAGCTTCGCCGCCAAAGTGCCACGGTCGAGTGCTGTGGGGTTTTAGTCGGTAGGAGTCCGACATAACCTCGTCGTCCCCCCGGGCAGCGAGGTATCCATGAGGATTTCCCCACGAAAAAAAAAAAAAAAAAGGTACCTACTGCTTTACTTCTTTGCTATCATAATGTAGACTCTCCCAGTTTTTTATTTATATAGTGGAGCTCAGACAAAACTAAACTAGCTATCAATTACGGAAATACGATGATGTTCATGTAATGTTCATGCATAAAAAATAGTTGCTACCGGGATGTGTGGATGGATTGTACCTATGTACCTACCTATGATGGCAAGTTTTCCTGTTTGGCTTCCATTAGCACCGGTGAACGTGGCCCCATTTGACACGTGATTTACCTACCTATGAGTTTATAGTTGCTTTATGCATGAGTTATTCGCAGTGTGTCTAGCCCTCTTGACAATCGTGATTTAACCTTTTTTGATAAATAATTGAACTTCCTTACCTGAAAAAACTCTGAAGTCGCGGCATTCCAAGCCGTCAAAATCTCTTAACTGACTTCCTATCCGACTTCACATTTTATTTAAATTGTCCAGATACCTCAGATGATGGTTTGAATTTCAGCAACTGATCTATAAGCAACGTTAGAGACTGATTTGGTGTACCTAATTGTTGAGAAGTCTGCTACTACACCAAAGGTCGCGAGTTCGATCTCCGCACAGTACAAACATTTGTTTGCATGAACATGTCTTTGTATTGGTCTGGGTGTTTCCTATGTATATTGAGCATGTATTTACCAAAGGAAAAGTATATAAATATGTTTACCCGTTGTCTAGTATCCCATCGGACTAGAATTAGTTCATCTTGGGGCAAGATGGCGCTGTGTGAAATAATGTCGGAAATGAAACTAGCAGTAGGTGCGAGGACTAGAACTAGGGCTCGTTCCAGTGTGCACGGTCCTCTAGTTCAACACCTCGTGATATTAGTGTATTTTATCGGCAAGTCCGCCTCCGTGCGTGCTCGCGCGCTGCCAAATCGCAACGTAAAGTTTTACGAACGCCGCGACACGCTCGCTATCGCATTCTTGCCTTTACTGCCGATGTGGATCAAATTATGCTACACTACAACACTACGAAGCTAGAATTAGTTTTATAATCCGCCGTTTAGTGCACGTTAAAGTGCTGTGACCGATCCAAATGCTTAATGCTTTCATAACGTAGATAATTATATTGAAGATTGTAATATGGACAACTCTTAGTTTGTGTTAATAGAGTTTGCCAACAGGTTTCACTAGCTAAAACACATCTTAATTTTATCCAATAATGAGTTCTAGATAAGTCTTACACGATGCACATTTTTGAAAACGAAGAATCTTTACAAAACCTGTAGTTTACTCGTTCCTTAATTTCATCTTTCACAACCTGACGTGTTGCTGCATATTTTCAGCCTAGTACCTTGTGTGGCTTCGGCTGGGCTGGTATAAATTACTAGGTAGGCCCAGAATACACAAACATTGATGCCGCCTAAACCCAAGACCGAATGTTTTTTTCTGGTTTTCCTATCTTCAACATTGATCAAAGTTAGGCACGCCTTTGTAGGGGCTGTTTAACTTTGATTGGCTTTTGTGAATTAGTAAGTAAGGGAGATTTGTCTTGAATTGATTACTGTACATTGAAAAAGACCTAAAGCCGTCACAAATACTAAACGTAAAGTTTCTCCTTAAAGCGAAACATGTGTAATAGTTTCTAAGTCATAAATAAATCCCGCCCACAGTCCCATAAAGGTGACATCAGTTAGAATGGGCCGTATTTCATCGCAATGAGTTAGAACAAAGGGCCGTTTGCTGACGTCACAGTTTAGTGGGGGACGTAAAGCGGCGTTACCTGCGCAGGAGTGGTCGCCAGATGTGCCCGCGCCCGCGCACCCGTGAGAACTGCTCTTTGCGCAAGCTTCATATTTTCTGATGAATTAACTAAGTAAATTGTTGTTTGTGTTAAAAGATTTAACTGCCTCGTAGGAAGGGCCGTAAGTTCGACTCTCACCCAGGGCTAACGTTTCTGAGACGAACATTTTGGTTGGAATCTAAAAGCAGACATAAAATTTTGTCGGGACGTATACTTAATTTATTTGAAAAAGAATTGGTCTTTGGACGGTACACTTTTACGGCATCTTCATAGGCTCTAGTTTGATCACCCCATGTGCACAGGGACGATAGCAGGTGGCTCTTAGTCTGGTTAGTCTTAGTCAAGGAGCACCTTACTCGCACACTTTGTTCACACCATCAATGTATCTACTCCCATCTACTTGAACTGTCCTTGCATGGGTTAACCTGAGACCATAGTCTGTTTAGAGCTTTTTAGCCCAGCAAATGCAGCATGGTAAATTATATTTAGAGGGACAGACTTTCATCACACAAACGATGTAGTGAGGTCTTTTTTTAAATACTTAGTCATGATATAGAGAAATTTCAATACTTCAGTTCTGTTATAAGTACGTACATTTCAAACGTAACTTACGACACCCCTTTTTGCGTTCAGGGGTTTGACAAAAATAACGTTCAGTAAAAATGGTAAGTATCAAAGATTACTCGAGTCACGCCCGAGCCCAAGACCAAATGTTTTTTCTGGGTTTCCTATCTTTAGTAAGAAGATAATGCATTATCTCTAATGCTAAAATAAAAATAGCTTAATGCTAAGTATTCTTATTAATACCTACTCAAAAGAACGTTAAATTAATCTCTATCAACAGACATTTAACGCTTCGCGTCGCAATCTTCGCGCGCATATACGGAGCTACATCACCAGTCGGACTCACGACCTAATAAATTACCGAGAAGATACGCGCCAAGGTTCTGGGTCTACCTTTGTTCTAGTTCATTCTCGAAACTTCTGCGATAGCTGGAATTTACGAGTTACGGGTAACTGTTTAATTAATTCGTGTATTATGTTTATTTCATCATGCGTTAGTATATAACTGAACTAATATCTCAACGTTTATGTTGAACATCATGGCAGAAAATATAAAACATAAATAACTTTTAAATTAAGAACTCACACTCAGCAGAACTTGTTCAGTGGGTGTCAGAGACAGGTACCTGCTTAAATAATTTTGTATACGTACTAGAATCATTCAACACGCACTACATAGGTCATGGATAACACCAATAGAAAACCAAAGCAAGCAAGTTAACGGCGGTATGCAGACGGTGGTTATGTTTAGGCTTCAGAATGTTCCGTTATTTAAAAAAAAATAAGTTGCGATTAATCGCAGGTCGTAACGACTCGTCCTAGGTGGGTTATCTGCCGACACCTCTGACTTCCGGCGTGGAATATAAACAATGCGGCTGTTTCCGCAGCGTGATCCGGTTGCGCGACGCACGCGCCGCCTACAGTAATCATTATTACGATTGCCTATCTGTAGCCTCTACCCATTTGTATCAAAAAGTTGGTCAAGTAGATAACTATGCGCTTAACTTCAAAGAAGTTCAAATTATGTTTTGTTTAGTCGATGGATTTTCAAACATGTAAATCATTCGATTCGGATAATATTGATTTCTGATCCATGATCATTATTGTTCTACATCCAGCAGTGGACCAACACTACAGTACGATTTATTAAAAACAATGTATTTGTTTGGACATACAACAGGTATTCCATAACTACAACGTTTTTTTTTAATTGGATAGAGCAGCAGCATTTGACCATGATCTCTCCTAATGGAAAGCGACGATGCGGTCTACGATGGAGCATACAACGCTGATTGACAGTTGGTTTAAACATTAGAGAACTTAAGATGATACGTTTAGTTCATGAAAGCAACCTCCCAGTCCTTCGGGAGAGTGTACACTCGCGTCATCCGAGCATGGATGTCGCGGGCGGTTGGCGCACGTCCTGGCCACAGTACACAGAGAACAGTAAAATATCCTCATACAAACGTGCCGCTCTCGCTTTGAATATGAATTTCATGTCACGCACACGCTCGCATAAAATACGGGGGGATAAGGTAGTGGCAGTACGGACGGGCTATGCCGCGTGTCTGTGTGCACGCTAGGCTAATAACTCGGTGGGAGGCCTTAGATAACCTACTGTTTATACTGTGTCCTGGCTTTATGTACCATGAATCGTTAATGCAGTTTCACTCGCTCGCGCCTGCCTCGCTCCCGCCTCGCTTCTGCTCGCCTCGCCTCACAAAGCTTTTGTGCACTCCTTGCGCTCGCCTTTTTCCATTTTCGCTTCCGTTCCTTGCTGGAATTAATGTGTACCGAATTTGGCGAAGGCTGCGGTGCTTTAACTGCACTCGTTTCGGCAGGCTGTTTGATTTTGTAACTGTTTTATACACCTTGCGCAGGTATTTTTTAACGACAAATACAGTTATGGGTTGGTTTATATTAAATTCATTATTAATTAGGACCAGATGACATTTCTTTTAGTAGTGTGCCATCATAAAAGTCCTAATGATCTGATCTACATCTATAGAGATGTAGATCAAAGTTAGAAAGTTGTCGCTATCGACAAGTACGTGTTTTCCTGTTTTATGGGCGTGGCTTAACCACAATCTATCCCAAGAGAAATGTAGTTATGAGTGAAGCTTATCCATAAGTGCTTATTCAATGAATTAATCAGACCATTCAATGTTACACAATGACATGTCACAACAGCCTATCCAATAAATATTCCTTTATATTCAGGTTGTGAAAAGTCGCACGCTGTCTCCGAAACAAGACTAGAAGTTAAAGGTACGACCTACTTTGCAACCAATTTTTGTCCCGTTAGAACACGTTCATTCGAGCGAGGAGTTGGCTGCGAGCCAACTGTGGCAAAGGTGAGGACTGCTCGTCAGCGGAACGGATGTACGGAAAAGTTGTATTAGCTTACGGCTATGTGCAATGAGGTCAGGAGTCTAACTGTGTCCGTTTTTTGATGAAAACTGGTTATTGGGTTTATCATAGCTGGCATTTAAGGATAATCTGTGATCTGAGTGCAGTTTCTTCTTCCTCGTTACAACAGGGACGTTAAGGCCCAGACTCCACCAAAGCGGAGATGTGCGGAGATGTGCGGGGCGGAGATGTGTTTCAGCTTGGGTGACTCCACCGAAGCTGTGCGAGGCGGAGATGTGTGCTGTGTGCTGGCTGGCTATGCGATTAGGGTTGTCGCCTTTTATGTTCTTATTGAATAACAAGGAAGAAAAGTACGGAGTATTAAAATAAAGAACTCTTTTATTTTATTTAGACCGATAAAACGTAAAAACTTTATTTTCTCCTTTCTGTAATTCCGGAGCGTCGTCATATTAACATCTCATTCTATTAAACAAATAGTTATTTCTTAATTAACAAAACAAAGAAGTTCGTTTTGCTGAAGAAGCTTTGTTTTGCTGTTCATGACAGAAAAAACTCTTTTGCTTTTATGCGAAAAAGTTTTTTCTGTCATGAACAACCCGGCGGGGATACACAATAACAATGAAATTAATATTATACGTTTAGAGAACTACTTCAGAGGTGTCATTTATTATTGTGCAGTTGATAGTTCTGTAAACCCTAAGAAGAACATTTGATTATAAGGTTTGTTTGATTTCTTCATAAACATCACCCACATCAAGCATAAGTTTTTTCGAATTCAAACTTTCAATTTTGTTATCAATATTGTCAAAAACTAGATTGCGTTTGAAATTAATCGAAAATGGGTCAACACGAACGCATAAAGAGAAGTGGGGACTCGATTCATAAGATATACAATCAAACATGTCACAACTCAAAAATAAAATCTAGCTATACATGCAAAATTAAGTATTTTTGCGTACTTTATCTATCTTTCAAAATGTAGAGTACAATTTCTTGAAATTCCGTTCAACTGTTTATTATAAAGTACGGGCGCCAGCCCTAGCTGCGTGTTTGCGCGGCAGTGTTGCCAACTTAGGGGAATTTCAACTCGATATGTTTATATTACGAAACGTAAGTAGGTTACGAAAAATTGGAACTACAGAAATTCTACACAAACTAAACAAGCAGGTGAAACTGATTCCTCTGAAGACGACCTTCTTCAGTTATGTTCTTTATAATAAATACTATTGTTTAATTTTTTATGTTTTATATTATTGCATACTAATGATATCATTTTATTACTTCAAAGTTTCATGGTCACTCAAATTAACACCGTTAAATCGGGATTTCTACCATGTACATGGTAGTCTGATGGATTTTAATAATTAAGTTTACGGATATCGGTAGTGGTATAAAGGTGATCGGATGTATCTGACTCTGTGGCTATCTATAGATGGACGTTGCCATTTTGAACACGTTTTTCTTTGACACATTTGTGATGCCTGAAAAAATATATAAGATAATATGTATGTAGTATGTATATTTACTCCCTAAAGTTGGGGTAAAAGCCCTAAGTTGGCCACCCCGGCTGGCACCGCGGGGTGCGGACGGGAGGGGCAGGGTGGCGCCGCTTACAGAGGCCGCTTGACCTCGCTTCACACAGCTCGACCCAGCTCGCCATACAAAAATACACATCTCCGCTCAGTGGTCTCCACCGAAGCTGTGCGAGGCGTAGATGTGTGAATAACGCAATTCTATTGGTTGTTGAAAACACAGCTCGACGCCGCACATCTCCGCTCAGCTCCGGTGGAGTCTGGGCCTAAACCCTGACTAAACACTATCTACATTGTTACCTAAAAAAATGTGAAAGTTGGGTTTTGCAATATTGAAATTCAAAGATAGTTTTGAGTTAAATAAATTTGGTTTATTGACTTTCAATCTTAAGCCTAAAAGTAAGCTAGGCACAGAAACAGAAGCCCTACTGGAGCCGGCTAGACTCAAGGAGCCTTTGGGTTTGGGTGACGAGAGGTACTGAGCGTTTGTTTTATCATGATGTTCAAAGTAATTAAGATGAGGGGCGCCACCACGCTCTAATTGCGTGGAAAAATATAAAAGGAAAGATCCTACTTCGGTATCCTGCAGGATCAGGTGGGACACAGCACTGAGAGCCGCAGCATGCAGGTCCGGACGGCCCGTGGAATGTTTTCGGCCACTCCACGGAGACAAGTCAGGACACTGGCACGGCTAGGCAGGCACCTTCAGGTAGTTCTGAGTCACCCGTACTTAACATCTACGGGAGCTGACGCCCGTACTTGACAACTACGGGAGCTGACGCCCGTACTTCACACCTCCTGTAAGCGTTACAGGCACCAGCGTTAACAAAAGACACACGTGTCTGGGACTGGGACGAAGAGAAGGGGTCCCAAGACGCAGAAAAATGCAGGAAACCACAGTTGCAGAGGCAAAGCGAGGGTGCCGTGGCATAAGCAAGCAGCTGATGCAGTAATAAGGCGTGCTTATGGCCTAGGTGCTCAAAAATAGCGGCGTGGAGTGAACTTAACCTAGCCGTGCCTCGACAACGTGCGGTGCATGGAATCCCTAATCAAAATAAGCAATTTAACATACCTATTGGAGGTTATTGCTGACGCTCAATGCTTTCTCCAGCAATTCAACTCCGGGGCATTGTTCCGGGTTGAGAAAAAACGAACACTTTCACGTAGACCACGTCATCGGTCACGTCTACACCAAGCACATCACGAGCTGGAAAAAGCGACACTGATTAATCAGCTCACCACAAACACGATGGATTCCACTAATCCTGGTCTTCGAGCTGCAACTAACCGGTATCAGGGGTTTAAGATATTTGGAAGTACAGCGCGTACGCCGGTTTCGAAAAGTAAAATGACAGGGCGCAATGACCTACGCAAAATCGATATCGAGCCGGTGTGTTGCCATGGCAAAGACCAAAATCCTCCGAAAATGTTCAAATTGAAAAAGGTGAATAGGCCATGCCTTTCAATGAATTTATAGAATTAGGCTTAGAAAAATACCTTTATGAAAACTACTTGGTTTGTTGAGAACAAAAGCACTGAAATGAATTAAAAAACATAAAAATAGTAATATTTAGTAGTCTGAAGTCTTCAGAAGCTGATGATGAAGCTCTAGTGATGCGAACAAGACAAAGCTGCTAGGGTTGTCTCATTTCAATTTCTGAAATCGAGAGATTTAAAAAAAAACACAAATCGACAGACTCCTGATAAAATAAATGAAAAGAAAATCGACCTCACGATTTTCTACGTAACAACATTTACGAGTACCAAACTAACTAACGATCTCTAATTGAAAACAGCTTTTCGTAAACCTTTTTTTGTTAAAATTTAATAAACAAGGATTTCAAAATAATACGCTGCGCCTATGCGTAACAATGACGGTTCAGAATGAAATAATTATATTTAAAAGATAAAATCAGTTCTGAGTGTCGATCAATGCACAGCCAAAACGACTTGAGTTTGAAAAGCATAAACTTAGGTATCCTCTGAACAAAATTCCGTCTTTTTTTTACTCGCTTACAATAATTCACTTAACACTATTCTTGTGTCTGCTTACGTATACGTACATAAGAAAATTAAAATATAGCGACTATTAATTTAGCATTGACAACTTAATGCATAATAAGAAGTTGATTGTTTACATGGATCTTAAAATAGAGCTCAAAAATATCCTTGCATCGAGCAAGTTGACGTCAAACAATAACAGACGTCATGCGCTTATCCTTCACTTCACGTTACATACAATTACAAACACTGGTTCTCAATCTACAACTAAAAACTTTTCTTATTTTGAATTTTAAACCACGAGCGAAAATTAAGAAATGGATCATACAAGCGGGGCTTTGGGTCTTTGAAAGTTACCCAACGGCTACTCTTGCAAGTGAGTTTAAGTTTAAGTGTTAGAGGTGGATGCCTATAACATTGATGAAATCACCCTTGCTCATAGGGTAAATATACCAGAAAGATTCGGGCGGTCTGTTAATGGTCTCGGTAGCATAGTGGTTAGTGCAGTCGCCCGGTTTGCGAAAGATGCGGGTTCGATTCCTGCCTGATGCCAACATGACCAAATGTCTTTTCCTGGTTTTCAGATCTTCAAGTGAGTTAAATTTTTTAATGTAATTACCTACAAACCTTGTCTTATAAATACTATACTTGATTGATCTCATTGCATCTTGTAGGTTCGCCTACCTACAGAGCAAAGATTCAAGGCATCGTCACGTTGTCGGACAATTTGTTTCTTTTCTGTCTTTGTTCAAGCGTTAGGTAGCTTGAGGGTTCACCTGTCTTCTTAGAAGCGTCAAAATTTTATTCGTCGGAAACCATGGTGTAAGTACAAAATTTGTAAATTGTTTTGGTATGTTATTATTATTTTTAGCATTTTCCATGCAGTATTTTTACTAAAGATCCGAAAGACATTCGGTCATGGCTTCAGGCGGAAATTGAACCCGCGTCTTTCGCGAACCGGCAACTGCACTAACCACTGTGCTACCGAGACCATTAACAGACCGGCCGAATCTTTCTGGTATGTTTACCCTATGAGCCAGCCAGGCTGATTCCATCAGTGTTAGAGACAGATTTTTAAAGCTCTCCAATTAGACCGCATTCCACCAGGTGGAAAGCAGTCGGATGAGAGTTAAGTAGGTAGTTAGGTCTGAAACAGTCTTAATTATTAAATTTTGTTTCTTCAGAAAGCCTCTTAGTTTGTAGTTCGTTCTGGTTTCTGTTGCTAGAGTAAAGTACGTCATGAATATTTTAAGTCCACTTTGTGCATAGATCCTCACAGTTTGAGCTCCACAGGCCGGGGTTATTGTCTCTGGTGGCGTGGTACTGCGCAGATGGATCGCAGAATGAGGCCGCAGGCCGAGGTCGGGGCGCGAGGTGCGCGACTTATCTGCGTGCGCAGTTGTAGCACCAACTTTAGAGACGGAAAGTAAGCTAAGGTGATTGCATAATTATGATTCGCAGACATAAGACGTTCATTGAACTACCCCCATAGATTTTCAGAGCGGCTGGTTGTACGTGAATCTAGGCGTTTGTCCACCTTAGTAATTTACGGTGTGCATGAACTTTGGTAATCGAAATTTCAAGAAAAATATTCTGAATTAAATAAAATAACAAGCACTCAATAATGATATTTCATAATTAATTGTAGCATATTCAGATGCATAAGCTTTTTATGTGTAAAGGTTTATTAAAACCCATCCAGTAACAAACAACAAACTTTGGCATTTATAATAATAGTAAGATTTATTAAGCCATTCGGTTTTTGGTGATTTTCTAGCGGTTTTGGCGAAATTCTACAAATGAAGGTCATCATCAGTGGTATAATTCTAGGAAAAAATCGTATTAAAATAAAATATTGGTTGATAATTTCAATGAGGCATTGAAGTGACGGTGAATTTCCTTCTTTTTGTCGGTTTTATTAAAAAAACACTCGTCACCGAATATCTGAATTTTCGCACTGAGAAACTTCTTTTTTTTGTTAACCTTTTTTGTCCCACTGATGAGCAAAAGTCTCTCCTTATTTACTCCATAGGTCTATTTCCTGTGCTAGGCTAAGCCAGTCCTCGCTATGGTGCCGCAAATTGTCATTCTACCTTCTTCTGGGTCTACCCCTGCTCCGAAACCCGTCCCTCCGAATCGCCTTTGGAAACTTCTAGCAAACTTTTATCACTATCGACGCTTGTAGCTCAGCCAGCAGTGACTTGCCCATCTCTAGTGGTCACCTACGCGGTGACGTCAATCGGTAGCCTACTTGCTTATCTGAGGGCGGAGGTGAGTGCCGGTCCACGTGATTCATGGAACAACAAGCCGATCGCCTTTCTCACTCTCGCTACTATGGCACATACGAGCGCTCATGATTTTGTAAACAACAGCTTTTAAAAGACTGAACATAATAACATTACATAACATAACCTCATGACCATATCCCTAATGGGTTAGTCAGAGGCACACTGATTGTTGCCGTCATGGTGAACGAAACATTCAGAAGCCTACATTTTGCCGAAGGGATTTCAACCCAACGTGGTAGCCTACCGCCGTTATCCGGGTTGCTTGGATTTTATATAGGTGTTTTCCATCACCGGAGAGTTAGCCGCAAATTGTACAGTGAACACAAAAAATCTGTGTTTGCCAGATGCCGGCCAGATTTGATCTCTGGTCCATCGGGTTCCGAGCCAGAGTGCTTAACTATTGGGCCACGACGCTCACACACAAAAAAAATTAAAACATAATCTGAGTTAATAAGAGGAAAAACAAAAAAAAAATCTATTAAACGTGTTTATAAGAATCTCCGTGGTGACAATGATGACGACAAAAAAACAAGTTCATTTTAAAAATATGTAACCTATGGAACCTATGCTTGTTTACCAACTTTTGAGCCACAACCTTATACTTACTAGCGAAGTAACCCCCTCATTTGAAACAGGTATTCCAATGACAGAGTGACTTCAAAAACAAGATAACGATTTTACTCGTGAGTAGTATTATTCTGATCTTGATGCATGAGAAAAATGGTGCATCTTGTTCATGATCCTTTCTCACACGGCTCTGTGCGAAGATTCGGGCACGTTTAGAATTAAGTCACGTTTTGGACTATTAATATTGAATAGAACAAAAGTGTGAAGAAGTGTGTAGAAAAACGTAAGTTTACCTATCGATTAAAAAGTAGGTTATTAGGCTATTCTCACCATAGGACCACCAGACGCACTGGCTTGCTTCATCGCTATGCGGTGGATGTGCCACGCTTACTCACGAAGCGCTTTGCTTCCACCTTCATCATGCGTACCGCTAAGGAGTTGAACGCCTTGCCGCGGCAGTGTTTTCCGAAGAGCACAATCTAGAAGTCTTCAAGCGAAGAGTGAATAGGTTTCTTGTAGATACGTATGCTCCATAGTAGACCGCATCATCGCTTAAATAAAAAATAAAAAATGAAGAACTACCGTACATTAGTTTATTTACTTGCCTGTAACATTACGATTAGACTTTGGCAGTGGAGCACAGCCCCATTGAGGCCCTATCTCTTTCCCCACTGACGTCAATCTGCAGCCCAGTTGCGGTATCGCGGGCCGAAGGTGAAGGCGCCCGCGCACCGCGGCTGTGACGATGAGGTGATGTGTGATTAGCAGTATTTGTGAGAGAATTTAAAGAACTACCGAACATTAGTTTGATTACTTGCCTGTAACATTACGACCAGACTTTGGCAGTGGAGCACAGCCCCATTGAGGCCCTATCTCTTTCCCCACTGACGTCAATCTGCAGCCCAGTTGCGGTATCGCGGGCCGAAGGTGAAGGCGCCCGCGCACCGCGGCTGTGACGATGAGGTGATGTGTGATTAGCAGTGTTTGTGAGAGAATTTAGAAATTCATCTCTATTGATTGTTTGATTTTAAAATGTAATTTGCTGTAAGAATTTTCTGTTTTATTTGATTTTATGTTGGAATTGTATGTCTGTCCAGTAACTGATGACTTTCTTGCCGGGTCTGCTAAGTAGAATCAACCTTCCGACGCCGGTAGTAAAGTCACATTATTTAATTTTATTTATTGAACAAAATCCACAGCTCTAAACATGATTCAAATAATATACTTGTATTTTTGTCGCATAACTATGTGAGTATGTTTAATCTGTGCTCAGAAACAAGTTTTCTTGACGAATGGAAAGTAGTGATGGTCTACTTAAAATATTGAATTTTGGTTTTAGAGATAAATGTGTGTTAGGCGATGTTATAATTATACCTACCTAAGATATCGAGTTTTGGAAAAGGTAGAATGTTATTTTTATGCTGTATAATTTGTGGAAGGAAAACTAGTTAATTTTTTTTTCATTTCACTATTATTCGAGAATTATATTGCCAATGTTGAGTAAAAATTTTCAGGCATTAGAAATAAAAAAGCCTTGCCGTCAGTCGTACGTCGTACCGCGGATGTGCTGCTGATGAGCTGATGTGTGATTGACTGGCCTTTGTAGTAAGAGCTTTGAAATCAATCTCGAATGCTTCTGCGCATCGATTGTTTGATTCATTCAATATGTGTGTGTTTAGGCGATGCAGGAATGCAGTAACTATGATCTCGTGTTTGGGAAAAAGTGCAATGATAAAGTGTAAATTTGTGGAGACTCTGGCTCCATATACGTCATCATGTCTGTCATAAAGATTACTAATTAGTATTGTAGACAACATTGTAATACTTAGTGTGTTGTTGTTGTAGTAGTATTGAGCTATGCTCGGAGTTTCTCTGGAGGAGAAAATCCGAACTGAGGTTATCACAACAAAGAACCAGGGTCATCGACATAGCTCTCAGAATAAGTAAGCTAAAGTGGCAATGGGCTGTCCACATTTTCCGTAGAATGGATAACTGTTGGGGTAAGCGTGTTCTAGAGTGGAGACCACGTCTCGGCAAGCCTAGTGTGGGACGCACTCCGGCTAGGTGGAGCGACGATTTAGGAAAGGCTGCTGGCAGGAGTTGGATGCGTCTAGCTGAAGATAGGGCGCAATGGCGCGCATTAGGGGAGGCCTACGTCCAGTAGTGGACCAACATAGGCTGATGATGATGATGACTGTAGACAAGCACTTCTCCTTAGTAGAGTATTCATTTTATTGTTAATAGCAATTAGTACTGAATTATGTGAACATTGAACCGTATTTTCATGACACCGTCCGAAGGGTCATCCACCATGCGTAGGAACCGCTTATCTCGTGCAGACATTAGATACTTTAAGCAATCAACTCGTGCGCAATAGCTCCGGACGTCAGGTGGGTTACGTAATGACGCACAAACATGTTTATCAACGAAACAACAATTTAGCGTTATTCCTTGAAGTTTCATTGTGTCATGTTGCTTCTGCGCATCTAAAACTTCATACTGAGGGCTTGGCATGAAGTTTTACTTGTACGTGTTACTTTTTGTCGACATCTTAAGTTATATTTCACCGTTTACTTTGCATGCATTGTTGCTATCAGTGAAGCTTGTGTGTTATAACGTCATCAATACTACCTATTCTACCTAAACTTTTGAAATCAATCTCGAATCGAAGCGGTTTTGGACTAACCAAATAATTTAACAAATAACGAGAAGTGGTTGTTTTTATTGTTACATGTAGTCAAGAAAAATTAAGACAGTGAATTCTCCTTGTTTTTGTTTTGACTGAAGCACTTAAATAATTTGTCTTGTTTAAATTGGTTTTGCTTAAAAAAGCTTTTCTTGCAGTATTTCAGTCGGGTGCGTAAATTAATATACGAACGTATGTCGACGCTTCAGTGAGCGCCATCCTCGTTAGTGTCAGATATTTCACGATAGCGTCGTTAACCTGTTGTCAAATCACATGAGATGTACATTCAGCGTCAAAATGATATATGCTAACAGAGTGGTCAGAAAGGTATTGGCGGGTTGAAAAAACTATTGTATCTATTATTACAATGACAAAGTCGTATGTCGTTTGAAGCGTCACTTCAATTGTAAACAGTTAAAATACTTGTTTTACTGTCTAGTAATGATGTTGCTTTTCTAATATACTTCTTACATATTTGACCGCTCGGTACGCACACATTATTTTGATACCGACTGTATGTACTGTTATACCTGATGCTGGTTCTTGAAGCTGTACCTACTACTTATTTATCAATATTTAAATGATGATAAAAACCATGTTAAGATGTAGACGTAAAAGCAATACCTACTATTGCTTTTATGCTGATTGTGCCACACTGAAATGTAAAATGCTTTCTTTGAGCAGTGTTTTAGATATTTTATCTTTTATATCAATCACCTGAACTGCGATATATTGTCACCCGTCTGATTCTCATTCATCCCATTTTTACTGATGTAAATATTTTTCGTTTTGTTACTGGCAAACGTTTCCTGTTCATGTAAGGTAAACTGGTTTCAACTAACTATATATTTTAGGTTTTTAAACTTTCTTGTTGCATTTTTACTATATAAACACTAAAAACCGGGTTTTCTACAACATTTTAACTACGGTAATAACTACTATTCTACCTGTATTTGCCCGACGTTTCGGCGACAATTGCATGTGCCGTGGTCACGAGCGGACTGGCGGCGCGCGGCGCCGTCTGACGGTGCGCGGAGGAAAATCTTCATCCACCCGCACATTTCCAACATTATTAGTACTGGTACAGTCAGTTCGGCAAAACACACTAACACTGTCCGGTTTTATTTTCGACGGTCCAAACTGTTAAAATGTTGTAGAAAACCCGGTTTTTAGTGTTTATAAACTATATATTTTGTTGATAAATATTTTAGGAGTTACTTATAGAGGTAAATTTCCTGTTTTATTTTATCTGTAAATTATAATATTTGTTTCGGTCGTAACCTCATGCTTTGTCTAACGCGGATTTGCGGTTTTTTTTCTTTGTAAATGTAATTTAGCTTTGTTTATGCACTGACTTTGTTCTCAGTTTGACTTACTTATATTTTTGGTTTTTGCTGTCATGGTGTATAAAACCCCGGAGCATTTTTTAACCCTTAATTTGATTTTGTCCGGTGGGGCGGACACAAACTTCAAAAAAAAACTGTCGGTCCTGGAAGCGTTTTATTCCTACTATTCATCAAAATTATTTTAAGACAACCACTCAGAAAGTTATTAAAAACTTAAATTTCACGTTGGCTACACCTTATTTGTCAGTGGTGAACAAAATGTCAGCGAGAAGACGGTTATCTGTTTTCGATGAGGTATATAAATATTTTTTTCAATGTTTTTGCTACTAAATATTCTTAGTTTTTGCAATTTGTATTAGAATATACGTGTGTTATAATGTTTAGCTAAAATTCATAAGATTTTAAAAGTGTTTTGCTGTTTTTTTACTTCATAAACCTCTTTGTCCGGCACAGCGGACAATGCCAATTACTCATAAATACACCTCAAAACCACTCTGTCCGCTGTAACGGACATCGTCAAATCAGGGATAAGATGAGTTAAAATAAAATATACTATCTTCTTTGACGAAAACAAAAGAGGAAAGTACGTTACGTTGACACTGACGAGTCGCTGTCATATTGGCTTGAACTCGGTCCATTGGACCTGCTTTTGTCGGGCGACTTTCTATACGAGGGTGCCGTATAATAGATGCGGCACCAATCTTTTGTGCTAATCAAAGACACGATTACACAACTGTGTCCGTTGCCTTATCGGTAAAAGTGATCTCTTCCAGACAACCTCATTTATGATGTAACCTTGTTTAGGTTGCAGTTATGGGTGTTCTCTCAGGTTTCCCGTTGGTATACAGCATACGCGAGCTAGGATATTGGCTTTAGTCCCGAAAGAAAACGCTCCTTCAGACGCAAGTGACATATCTGATCCAGAATCTGAAAAGCTTGATGAATGTGCTGTTACTAACTCTTAATTCTTCTTAATTTTGTACAATTCTTAAATATTTTTTTTACTTAAATGAATTTAAAAAGAAACTTTCTTTTTATCCCTCATTTGGCAATGTCCGCTGTGACGGACACGTATTTTCCCAGCAGTGGGAAGCGCAAGTTTTTTTTTCATATTTTTTTTTTAGATTTTAGTGTGCCCTTGAAAAGTTGCATTCGTCAAACTTTTGTATTTCTAACTTTTTTGTCGTTGCCAAATTAAGGGCTGACGGTGCGCGGAGGAAAATCTTCATCCACCCGCACATTTCCAACATTATTAGTACTGGTACAGTCAGTTCGGCAAAACACACTAACACTGTCCGGTTTTATTTTCGACGGTCCAAACTGTTAAAATGTTGTAGAAAACCCGGTTTTTAGTGTTTATAAACTATATATTTTGTTGATAAATATTTTAGGAGTTACTTATAGAGGTAAATTTCCTGTTTTATTTTATCTGTAAATTATAATATTTGTTTCGGTCGTAACCTCATGCTTTGTCTAACGCGGATTTGCGGTTTTTTTTCTTTGTAAATGTAATTTAGCTTTGTTTATGCACTGACTTTGTTCTCAGTTTGACTTACTTATATTTTTGGTTTTTGCTGTCATGGTGTATAAAACCCCGGAGCATTTTTTAACAATGCTTGTATTATGATTAGCTATTGCTTACCATGTTCCGTAACCCAATTATGATAAATCTCGAACGCGATGTGAAACTGATATTTGTAGTTATCTAATCTAGGTTTTCTCTTTTCTGTTTACCAGAAAATAATATTATTACAGTTCTTGCATATTGAGGAAGGAAGTAGATGATACTAGAATTAAATGATATTATAATTGCATAACAAATAATGGTAAGTTCTAGAGCACCTGTTCGTGTGCTAGTTTACGCGTCTCCTGGGAAGTGCGCACGCGTCTCGTGGCGACACTGTAACGTGAGTTACGGCGCGAACTGGCACTTACAGCAATTAGTTAAATTGTTCGTCTCCCGCGCATCTTGTGAAACGCACTGCGGTTTACACTACAAGATCTTGGCGGCTGTATTTATTCATTTTATTTTTATCTCTTCAAATGTTTTCGTAAGATCGGATTAAGGTTATGGTCTCAAGGCTTCTCAAGTTTCAAGGATTTTTGTACAAAAGCGATGTCATCGAATAAAGAACGATAGAAACATACCTTATGTAATATTCAAGAGATAATTTATTTTTGCGATCCGAGTCACCACTTTTCCTATACCTTCTCTTTTAGTTTCCACACTATATGGCAAAGATGCTTTTTTTTACAAATGATATAAACATTATTATTTTCAATCATAATATCTTATGGCATGCGGTATTGAACTAATCTTCTAAATGAAGCGCCTCGGTAAACTGTGTTTCTTACTTGATCAATGTATGTTTTTGGATGTAAAATTACTTTTCTTTTCGTTTCGCACGTAAGGAATATTCTTAAATACTTAATAACAATCTGCATTCATATACAATCCGTTGACGAGGAGAAAGCAATGTTAGCAGATATTATGAAAAAAACGGACGGTGTAAACTGTCCTCTATCGATGCGATCCTACTACCATCTGTCGTCAGCAAGCTAAAACTCGAGAGTTATCGCGCCCAAAACTGACGCACTTTACCTTCGTGTGTTGCGATAACTCGAATGAGACAGATTTATCCACCATATTAAACTAGTTTTAAATGCCCGCGTTTTTGGCACTTACGCATGAGAATGCATTTAAATGGAGTCAGGTAGGTACAAGGCAAATAGAAACGTCTAGAAACCAAGAGTTATGTCGGCAGTGAGTGACGGCTGTAGCTCCAATTTTAAACTTGTTCAGCCGGCCAAAGAATTCCACCGTTTCAGAACTGAGCAGAACACTACAAAAGTGGAATGCGATCTGAATTGTATTCTTTGTTGTTAAAGCTAGAAGATAAATAAAACTTGAAGAAGATAACGGTTGTTTTGTAATTTTGTTTTACTATTTCTGAACACTTGTATCAGAGGAAAGAGAGTGATTTCCGAAGCAAGTTGTAAACGTGAATGTTTGCGCGTGTGGAAGCTGTGTGTGTGTGTGTTATCGATGTGCGCCCATTCATGCGCGGGGGCAGCGCTTATCGGCGAACGTACCTACTTGGGGCCATTCATATTTATATGCTAGAAGCAGAATCGGTATCAGCTCAAGATTTAAATTTAAATCGATTCGTTTCTGACGACTATCAGTTACGCTGTCAACAATCTTGCGACATCGTAGAATCAGTAAGCGTCAGGACCCCTGGACCAAGTGCGCTATATTATGTTTCGAAACTATCAAAGTTCTCTACCTTTCTGATACTATTTGATACCTGAATTAAATTATCTAGTACCTCGGCGGGCAGTGAAAAAACTTGAAAAGAAAGTGGCCAGACATTCTGACGTCAGGTTGTCTGGACCACATTTTTTTTACATAGTTGGAGACGACATATCTCAATTATTTACTTGTAAATATTCAATACCTTCTCAATACCTTAACATGTATATTTTTTTCAAATTTTATGGCTTCCCAGAAAAAAGTTACGGCAGAATGAAATTTTTCAGGAAACAAAACTTATTTTATGGCTATTTAATTTGCATTATACATAATTTTATGTATAATAATTATGTATGACTGGATGGCCTATGTCCAGCAGTGAATCGATATAGCCGGTGACAACGATATTTTATTTACTTTTGAATATATATATATTGGCATTGTGAATAAGTAATAAATACACTCTATTTTGATGAAGAATTTTAATAATCAGAACCGTTTTAAACATTGTATACTGATATATTTCTTTAAACTTCATGGTCACTAACACTTAAATCGTAAAAAACGGGATTGCTACCATGTACAGTCAGTGCCCTAAGAGATGTATCCAGGCACATTGGCTCTTGTAAAATAACATATTTTGATGACGCTTTCACTGCTAGCTCAGTTGTCAGCTCAGTGTCTCAAGACGAAAGTCTTTGACCAGTGTGTGTTGCCAGTAATGACATATGGGAGTGAGACGTGGTCGTTCACTATGGGTCTCATAAGAAGGCTCAAAGTCACCCAGCGAGCAATGGAGAGAGCGATGCTTGGTGTTTCCTTGCGGTTCACTAATGTTTGACCAAAAAATGTTTCAACCAAATATTCATTTGGCAAACGAAGACATTTGACAAAAGTATCATCTGACAAAAACTCATTTAACAAATGATCATTTAGCAAACATTTCATTTGTTAAATGTTTCAACTAACAAAAAATCAATTGACCTATTTTTATTTCACTAAATAATACTTTTCACAAATGAAGCATTTGTCCAAATGTGATGATTCTAGATGGCACTTTTAAAGTTGTGCCTAGTATTTTTACCCAGTTATATACAATACACGGAGATATGTTCTCGGACGACAATAAGACATTTCCACTGGTATTTTGCCTTTGCTTGAATACCGATGTTAAAGTAACCAAATGGACGATATCCCGAATGTCAAAATGACAAAATGCAATGCAGGCGAATCGTTTTTGGGCTTGAAAAAAAAAAACCATAATATAATAAGTAAGAATAATATTGGGTTAGAAGGTTTGAAGCGGGAGCTACGCTCCGCTCCGCACCCGCTTCAAACCTTCTAACCTAATCTATTCGAGTCGGTTCTGCCCTGACTCTAATATAGGGCAGACAAGTATCACGACAAGTCAGCGTTTACCCATTTCTTCTTGACATACCTTTTTGCTTCAAACCAATAAAACGACATGCCTGCTCACACTCTTCGGCAATTTGGGCTTCGGGATTTAAAAACTAATCATTTTGTCAAATAAAACATTTTGTCAAACGTTTTTTGGCCAATCGTAGTTTTATCAGATGATTCAGTTGTTAAGTGTACATTTTGTGAAACATTTTTTTGTGATATGAAAATTTAAGAGTTGATCATTTGGTCAAGTGAGTCATTTGTGAAATAATTAGTTGTAAAATGAACAATTGGCCAACCGTTTTTTTTCCAAACGTTGTTTGTTAAATGTAATTTTGCCAGATGTCTTTTGGTCAAATGGCAGGACCCCGGACTACTAAGGCAATCGACGTCGCTCGAAGGATTGCATCGTTGAAGTTGCAGTGGGCGGGACACATAGCGCGGAGAACCGATGGCCGTCGGGGCGGAAAGGTTCTCGAATGGCGACCGCGTACCGGACGACGTTCCGTGGGCAGGCCCTCCACAAGGTGGACCGACGATCTTGTCAAGGTCGCGGGAAGACGCTGGATGCGGACAGCGCAGGACCGATCGTTGTGGAGATCTTGGGGGAGGCCTATGCCCAGTGGGCGTCGTTCGGCTGACATGATGATGATGACGCATAGATGGCACCACCTAGCCTACAAACTCATTTGAATAAATCATTAGACCAAGTCAAGTTCTATTTGGTTTGAAACTTTATTCTATGGCACGATTTCCATCTTCAGGAATAAATGCACAAATAAACTCTTTAGCTAAAAACATCAGCCAAGGTGGGATTTAAACCACGACTCCCAGATTGATTGGCGAACCTATAGACCGCTGCGCCAAATGACTGATTAGCCATTAAGGCGAAATTACCGGTTGTCACAGCGCACATAGTCAATAACAAAAGAAACATAGTATTCAGTGAGCGATGACGTTTGGCTATCTAAATTGATAAGAAATGTGGGTAGAACAAAAATTAAGATCGTTTTTCAACTATCACGTGCGCAACTGGATAACTTCATATTGATGGTTGCTTTGCTAATTGAGCATACTGCCGTAGTTAACTACTTTATTACTAGCGGAAATAATTGTTTTGTTCGAACAGAACGAAAGTATAGACGAAATTGCACGACATCTTCATTTAACTGTAAGTAAAATTAATATTTTTAAGAATTAAAATACATTTTCACTATTTTTTACAAATACTTATGTCGTTTTCCGTTAGGTTGTGGTTATAGCGATTATGGTGAAATCGAAGATATCTGGTATCGTATGAGGCCAGGTCCAGCAGCTCCTGTCATGTTTACCGCTCAGTTAACAGGAGATCGTTGATCGTTGGTAACCACACCATGGATCCTTTCTTAAACCACCACTAGCGTGGTGCGGTTTTTAAAACCTGAACTCCAGCACGGAAAATACAACTTCTACATAGTATTTTGTAGTGTATGTAAGTGTGTATTGTGTATCGATGTTTAAGAATGAGTATTATTTTCATATATATATATTTCTTTTCTATATTTAACCCTTTTATTAAATTATTTCAATAGTGATTCAACAAAATCATAATAAAGACCCAGAAGCCACCCACTTAAGAGGATTCTACATTTTACATTTTATATGTAGGTAGCGGATAAAAGTGAACCGCAAGGAAACACCAAGCATCGCTCTCTCCATTGCTCGCTGGGTGACTTTGAGCCTTCTTATGAGACCCATAGTGAACGACCACGTCTCACTCCCATATGTCATTACTGGCAACACACACTGGTCAAAGACTTTCGTCTTGAGACACTGAGCTGACAACTGAGCTAGCAGTGAAAGCGTCGTCAAAATATGTTATTTTACAAGAGCCAATGTGCCTGGATACATCTCTTAGGGCACTGACTGTACATGGTAGCAATCCCGTTTTTTTACGATTTAAGTGTTAGTGACCATGAAGTTTAAAGAAATATATCAGTAAACAATGTTTAAAACGGTTCTGATTATTAAAATTCTTCATCAAAATAGAGTGTATTTATTACTTATTCACAATGCCAATATATATATTCAAAAGTAAATAAAATATCGTTGTCACCGGCTATATCGATTCACTGCTGGACATAGGCCATCCAGTCATACATAATTATACATAAAATTATGTATAATGCAAATTAAATAGCCATAAAATAAGTTTTGTTTCCTGAAAAATTTCATTCTGCCGTAACTTTTTTCTGGGAAGCCATAAAATTTGAAAAAAATATACATGTTAAGGTATTGAGAAGGTATTGAATATTTACAAGTAAATAATTGAGATATGTCGTCTCCAACTATGTAAAAAAAATGTGGTCCAGACAACCTGACGTCAGAATGTCTGGCCACTTTCTTTTCAAGTTTTTTCACTGCCCGCCGAGGTACTAGATAATTTAATTCAGGTATCAAATAGTATCAGAAAGGTAGAGAACTTTGATAGTTTCGAAACTTAATATAGCGCACTTGGTCCAGGGGTCCTGACGCTTACGTAGAATCATGTTCTAATTACCTAATTGAAGTTGGCGACAAAATCAAGGAAAAGATAGAAGAAAGAGGATGAATAAGTAGGCTGAGACAGAGTTAAATCGCAGTTAAAAAAAAGTGGAAAGGGCAAATTTAATTTCGTAAAAAGAACTGAAGATGCTGGCAGAGGAATGGCGGTTTTCACCGACAATAGCGATCCTTATATCATCAATTAATGATGAAATTGGCATGCAAATTCATCATCATCACGTCGTCCACACCTTGTCCAACGACGGCGATTCCTGCAAGCAATTTAGGTTGAGTCTTTCTGGCGATGGGCTCTGATGTGACTAGCAAAACCAAATTTCGACTTGAAAATTCGGTTGCAAGACGCACAGTATAGCTGGCCAGCCGAATTGTAGCTTGAAATAAGAGTGTTTTGGCTTCGTCTCCCGTATTTGGCGCTTTGCATCAAGGTCTCCAAAATGCATGCAAATTATCAAGGTAGGTACTGACAAATAAATAAATAGACTCCTACAACCACTTGAAAGTTAAACTCTTTATGATTGAATTTGGGCTGTACCGTCCTCGTGCCTCGTACTGCCCTGTGACGCGCCGGGTCCGCGCGAGTGGTCATGCGCAGATAATGCGACCTCATCTGCGCGCGCAGCTGCTTCCGAGCGATGCGCACTTACGGACTGATAACACTATCTATTTGGAACGAGATTCCATGTGTCAGGTGAATATCGTACATTCAAATAGAGATGGCCGTTATTTTTGAGTGGCATCGCAAGATGTGCGAAATGTTTAAGTTTTGTCACTGAGATGATAATAACTGTTTCATAGTAACTAAGTACATGATTTAAAAACTAAGACTATTTATTTTTTCATCAATTCAGACTTTTGGTCTGTCTATGTGGAAACAGACGCTTATGAAGCAGCCTCACATAAAGCGTAGCTGATTTAACTTTATTTCGAGAGAAACTAAAACGTGCACTCTGTGCTGGTTTTGGAAGTACTTCTATCAGGTATACTTACAAAACGATATTTCTGATTTTAACTCTGGTAATACCCTCGATCTTTCTGTTTTTCCTTTAGTGTTTATTTTTATAATAATAAAGTAACTCTGGTGTATGGTTTATTTAGTCACTAACAGTCCAGCTCATAGGTTCGATTGTGTTGAATGTGCATTTCTTAATGTAGACCATTTACACTAATAAAAAATGGGCCATTTCATGTTGCGACGGCTCTATCTCCACAATCCACGAATTTCGTTATTTATCAGTTCCATTGAAAAAACAACTAAATAACATTACTTCCGATGCTACTTACTTGTTCCGAAGGTCGCATGCGTTCCGCGTCTGATTGAACTCGTACGTTTGAGGCAGTGCTCCACGCACGGGCGCGTGGCGCGGCGCACACAGGGCTGAAAGTGCTTGGGTTTCATTGATGTTAATAAATTGCAGAAAAACAACTAAATAACATTACTTCCGATGCTACTTACTCGTTCCGAAGGTCGCATGCGTTCCGCGTCTGATTAAACTCGTACGTTTGAGGCAGTGCTCCACGCACGGGCGCGTGGCGCGGCGCACACGGGGCTGAAAGTGCTTGGAGTTCATTAATGTTAATAAATTGCAGGAAAACAACTAAATAACATTTCTTACGATGCTACTTACTTGTTCCGAAGGTCGCATGCGTTCCGCGTCTGATTGAACTCGTACGTTTGAGGCAGTGCTCCACGCACGGGCGCGTGGCGCGGCGCACACGGGGCTGAAAGTGCTTGGATTTCATTAATGTTAATAAATTGCAGAAAAACAACTAAATAACATTTCTTCCGATGCTACTTACTTGTTCCGAAGGTCGCATGCGTTCCGCGTCTGATTGAACTCGTACGTTTGAGGCAGTGCTCCACGCACGGGCGCGTGGCGCGGCGCACACGGGGCTGAAAGTGCTTCAATTTCATTAATGTTAAATGAAAATAAATTTGCATTGAGCACTACTCACATCCCCTAAAATCTACATAATATTTAGTAACATGTTTGTGTTTTTTTAAAATCAAACACTGAGGTACAGTTTTATGCCACGCAAGCGGCTAACATAAAAAAACAATAACTGTTATGAATAACTCCAACAAATACAATGCAACACTTAACAAGAGCTATAGGCAGCATTATTATTTCATATAAAAATTGAAATAATGGCATGATTATATTCAAATTGCAAGCTGATATCTTTGACCATTCATATCCATTCGCCATAATATGAATGAATTCAATCGGTTTGATTATTTTCCTGGAACAGTCTATTTATTTTAAAAAATGCCCCATTATGTGCATTTCCATTACTCTGCTTTTCATCTTGAAGACCACTATAAAAAAATATGCATATTTTTAACAGACAGAGCTAGTTTCTTGACATTGCTCTCAGTTTATCTAAAATTTCAAGCAAACGTGGCATTTCTTTGTTTTTGCAGAATGAAGTGTTTAGATCTCATTGAATATTGTTATAATGTCGTCTTACCCACACGTGTAAACTGAATTTTACTAATTAAAATCCTAAATTTTTTTATTTCTTCGTTTACATCAGCAGAGATAAATCCTCCTGGCGTTTGTAGAAAATCGCCTAGGGGTGCGGTGTCAGCGAATTCTTCCAATTTGTATAACGTCTGGTGATTCGCGTTCCACTTATTATCGTACGGTGGGCATTTGCATAAGAATAACAAGGAGGATTATTGATGTCGACCCCATCCACCCTGGAGCCCCCCCCCCCCCCCCGCGGCTCCGAGCCCCGCTCCTATGCAAGAAAGCGAACGGGAGAATTAATTAGGTGATTTTTTGAACTTAAAAACAACAACATAGCTAACGGATGTAACTGCTATTGGTTATTGAAGGAATGACATTGTTGTATATATTCATTTTACGAATCGTCAATCTATCAAACAATCATTCATTTGCAGAAGTAAATAACGGGCCATTTTACTATTTAAGTACCTACTTAGTTGACTTTTTACGTTCGGCACGTAAAGTGGCTCTAGAAGAAAATCAACCTACGACTCTTGGCTTCGTAGGCCGGCGTACCACCAACTAAACCTACGAGCCCGTCCCTGATCAGATCGTCGGCATAATCTGCTCAGTTTTTTCTCTATTGAATCCGTATGCTAATTTGTCTACTACAGAGACGGACTGGCTGAAATTATTTCAAAGTATGTTTTTGTATTGAGAAAATCTGTGCTAGCATTGCCCAAGACTGAGCTAGTTACAAGGTAGACAGAAAAGCTTGTAGATGCATTTTTATCAGATAATTGATACTAATGGATACTCCTAACTTTTAATGTTTTATTACCCTTGGTCTTTGGATAATTACAACAAATAAATAGTGCCTAAACACCCCCCTCCCTCCTAACTAAATTCAAACAAATTCTCAAATGATGTTGCATATCATCATCATCATCATCATATCAGCCGAACGACGCCCACTGCTGGGCATAGGCCTCCCCCAAAGATCTCCACAACGATCGGTCCTGCGCTGTCCGCATCCAGCGGCTTCCCGCGACCTTGACCAGATCGTCGGTCCACCTTGTGGAGGGCCTGCCCACGGAACGTCGTCCGGTACGTGGTCGCCATTCGAGAACCTTTCCGCCCCAACGGCCATCGGTTCTCCGCGCTATGTGTCCCGCCCACTGCCACTTCAGAGATGCAATCCTTCGAGCGATGTCGGTTGTCTTAGTTCTCCTGCGGATCTCATCATTTCTGATTCGATCAAGCAGGGAAATACCAAGCATCGCTCTCTCCATTGCTCGCTGGGTGACTTTGAGCCTTCTTATGAGACCCATAGTAAACGACCACGTCTCACTCCCATATGTCATTACTGGCAACACACACTGGTCAAAGACTTTCGTCTTGAGACACTGAGGTATTTCGGACGCGAATATATGCCGGAGCTTCCCGAACGCTGCCCATCCGAGCTGGATTCGACGAGAGATCTCTTTCTCGAAGTTGGACTTACCTAACTGGACTGCCTGTCCCAGGTAAACATAGTGGTCAACAACTTCGAGTGTAATGTTCCCAACGTTAACTGGAGCGGGTGCAACATGGGCATT
The DNA here is from genome assembly GCA_950022985.1 of Udea ferrugalis. Classification (NCBI taxonomy): domain Eukaryota; kingdom Metazoa; phylum Arthropoda; class Insecta; order Lepidoptera; family Crambidae; genus Udea; species Udea ferrugalis. The sequence continues at coordinate 510,625 of OX465522.1, forward strand.
GAACATGATTTTCGTCTTGTCCATGTTCATCCTAAGACCCACTCTTTGAGAAGCATTACCGAGATCTTCGAGCATTATGTTCAGGTCTTCCAAGGTCTCAGCCATAAGAACTACATCATCGGCGAATCGTAGGTGTGTTAGGTACTCGCCATTAATGTTGATGCCGCGTCCTTTCCAGTCCAGAAGCTTGAAAATATCCTCCAACGCAGCTGTGAACAATTTCGGAGAAATAACGTCTCCTTGTCTCACGCCTCGCTGTAGTTGGATCGGATTAGAGTTCTGGTTCTGTAATCGGACCGACATGGTGGCGTTCTGGTATAGGTACCTTAGCACCTCGATGTATCTGTAGTCTATTTGGCACCTTTGGAGAGACTGCAACACTGCCCAGGTCTCAATCGAATCAAAGGCCTTCTCATAGTCCACGAACGCTAGGCAAAGTGGCAAGTTATACTCTTCGGTCTTCTGTATAACTTGCCGCAGCGTATGAATGTGGTCTATGGTACTATAGCCTTTTCGGAACCCGGCTTGTTCGGGAGGTTGGAAGTCGTCGAACCTGCGAGCGAGACGATTCGTAATGACTCTCGAAAACAACTTATAGATATGGCTCAGAAGCGATATGGGTCTGTAGTTCTTCAAGAGAGTTTTGTCACCCTTCTTGAAAAACAGCATCACATCGCTCCTGCCCCATGCCTTTGGCGTTCTGCCCTCGAGGATGACAGAACTGAAGAGCGTCTGGAGGACCTTGAGTATCGGCCGACCGCCCGCTCTCAGAAGCTCTGTTGTGATTCCGTCATCACCCGCCGCCTTGTTGTTTTTCAGCTGCTTGAGAGCCATCCTAATCTCGTACAGGCTGACGTCCGGGATATCTTCGGTATAGTGTCGGGTAAGCTTGGCTCTAGGGTCTTTAGCCTTGCTTTCAACAGGTGTTTGAGTGGAATACAGCTGTCCATAGAAACTCTCAATCTCCCTCAGGATTTCAGGTGTGGACGTAATGATGCTACCCGCCTCAGTTTTCAGCCTCGTCAGTTGGCTTTGCCCAATAGACAGATCTCTGGCGAACACTTTGGAGCCTTTGTTCCGCTCAATGGCCTCTTTAATACACTGGGTATTAAATTGGCGAAGGTCGCTCGTCAAAGACTTAGATATCTGTCTATTGAGCTGCCGATAACGATGGGCATCCGCTGAGTTCTGTAGCCGCATTGCGTTTCTCTGATCCATGAGTAGGAGAGTCTGGCTGGAGAGTTTCTTTGACTTTGGACGGCGGGTTTTAAAGTACTTGGACCCTACCGTACGGACAGTATCCACCACCATGTTGTATTGATCGTCCACATCGATGCTGTTCTCAAGGGCTTCGAAGCGGTTTTGAAGCTCGAGCTGAAAGCACTCGGGGTTTTGAATTTGAGCCGGTATTGGTCGGAGCGTGGATTTTATCAGTCGCGCTCTCTCAAGCTTTATGTCGATATTCAATGTGCCTCTGACCATGCGGTGATCGCTTCCTGTCTTAACAGCGTTGATCACAGCGACATCATTGAATATATGCTTCTTCGTCGACATGATAAAATCGATCTCGTTTTTGACCCTACCGTCCGGACTGATCCAGGTCCATTTGCGGCTTACGGGCTTCTTGAAGAAGGAGTTCATCATAAAGAGTTTCTCCTTCTCCATGAAGTCTGCCAGCATCTGGCCCCTATTGTTCCGTTGCCCAAACCCAAATTGCCCCACTCTCAGCTCATCACCGCAACGTAGCCCCAACTTCGCATTGAAATCCCCCATCACAACTGTGTAGTGGGTTTTATGGCTATGCATGGCTTTAGAGATCTCCTCATACATAGCCTCCACTTCGACATCGTCATGTTTCGAGGTCGGAGCGTAGACCTGAATGACATTCAGCGAATATCGTTTCGATATTCTGAGTATCAGGTACGCTACCCTGCTCGAAACACTTCCGATAGTGATCACGTTGTTGACAAGGGACTTGTGGACGATGAACCCGACACCACCTAGGGACTGTTGGTCGCCCTCCCGGTGGTATAGTAAGTTACCGGATTGCAGGGTTATCGAGTCCTCCCCCTCTCTTCGGACTTCAGATAACCCAATGATATCCCAATGTAACTTACCAATTGCCTCTTCCAATTCCACGAGCTTCGCGTCAAGCCTCAGTGTGCGCGCGTTAAATGTTGCCAGGTCGAGTCGTCGGTGTTGGCAGCCGGATCTCACCCGGGGATTCCTCGCACCCCCTGCCCCGCCGTTACCATAGCCGCTGCCGTAGCCAGGAATAGCGGGGCCGCCGGGGACTGGGGGCCATTTTTTAGGTTGTGCCATCATAAGGGGGGGTTTGCCATAATCGCCACGCTTGGCAGGCGGGTTGGCGATCGCAGTGAGGCCTATTGTTATGCGGAGACGCTGCTGCCCATCTCCTTATGGCAGTTTTCCCTCAGTCGGCTCTTACGACACCCACGGGAAGAGAGGGGGTAGTGCTATTCTATTTACGTGCCGGCACTACACGGCAGTTGCATATAATAAAATCTAAAAACATTGAAATATTCTTTGATTTGCACACATCACACAAATTAACTCGTTTATTTCAAGTTCGTATTCTCTTCCGTTTATCTGCCTCCAAGTATTAACATGTCTTAATCCGCCCCTGTGATTAGTTGCTCAAATAAATTAAGGATTATTTGTAGCTACTTATCGTCGACTGGGCACCCGGCCTGAATAAGAATCAGCTGATCAGCGCCGAAAGAGGCTCATGTCGACCATCCATTGTGCTCTCGATGAGGCAAGAGATTTGAATATTAGCTACAAGTACGTCAATACACTTCTAGACGATTGCCTTGCTTCTCTCCGCTAAGTTTCGGCAATTCATTTTTGTTTGCTAGGAATACTAATTAGTGGTAGTAAATTCTTGTACAGAAGCTAGACGTAATATCTTCGGCTACATATCAGATAAATATGATGTTAAGACAAAATACGAAATAGTATTTGTCTGAGTAGTATACGTCACATCACGCAACCCATTTCCGGTCAGTCCTTTCTCTATGGCAAAGAAGTGACATTTGACAAGTGCAAGCTAAAAACGGAAATGCCTGATGTGAAGTTGACTGTACATACAAGTAATAGTTAATTCTAATCAAAAATCTAATAAAGCATGTTCGGGTATGTTTTGCTTGCCACTTCTAAAACATGTTGAAATTGTGTGTGTCAAGGTGACATTTTAACATCTTGATTAGGTACTCTTACACTAGATTCTGACATCTTGACTGCAAATTATTATCAAACATTTTTAATGAAATACACAAGACCATTTGTTCTATAGGAAAGGAAGCTTGTTTTGTAGAAAGTTACTCAAATGGTGCACTACGACAAGCCTCCGTAGCTCGTAGCATCTACGTCGCTGCGAGCGCGCTACGTTGTAGTTGTAGCACGTAGATTGCTACGACTAATTCAATTTGTTGTCGCTCTGCACACGGCAGCGTTTGCCAGTAAAGGGTTGGTATTTAGTAGAATAAGTAATATTAAAATGTTCTGGTACTTATATACAATTCACTATTATTATTGTTTTTCAGTATGCATTACAGTGCAACAATAAAATCCAGTACTTTTTTCAAAATGAACGATTCCTCAAGTTCATTTAAGCGTTTTCTTTACCTTATGTTTCATTGCTACGAAATGAGCATTTGGTTTAAAACAATGAATTGAGACTAGCTAGACACTGAAAAGAATCCCTTTTGCATTTTCAGCATATCATTCTATTCACCAGCAATTTCTGAAATGCTCCAGGAAAACCACAATCGCCGTATAATTAGAAGAACTAATAACGTAACTGAATCACACAGTCAATAGCTAAAGTTCTCAAATCAAACCCGACCTCAAACGGACCGCCGGAATCATCGAAATGAACCTTAAATAAACCCGGCCAGACGGCCATTCCCACGATTAAAATTCCGGGTTACCTTTTTGCGGACCGGACAATGGATTCCGGTTGTAGCGGGCTCTGACTCCGGAGTTGGACCGAGTCGTTTAATTCAATCGCGGTAACTGCTCGCGCAAGAAATAAATTGACCAATGACCGCTCGCACGCCGTTAAGGGCTGCTAGGAAAGTGAGGCTAAATAAAGGTTTTGCTAGTTGTCGTCGTAGCTGCGAGGTGTCCACTGTCTTGTCAAAACATTTCAACATTCAAAACATGTTTATCTGAAGAGACCTCTTTCAAAGTGCTGCAGCTGTATCGAGCAAGAATTTTTTGCATAATTTCCAAGAATTTTGCGTCCATTCCTGCGTCCATCTTGCAACAGTCTTCATTTTGAAACTTTTCCGCAGGTTTTCGCGTTTTGTGTCCTATGCAAGACACATTATTGTCAGATTTGCCAAGCTTTCTTTCGCTTACTAGCTCTGCTAAATACTTAAAAACCTTTTTTAGTACCTTTCTAACATAAATAAATAATTACGTGATTCAGGGTTTTTGTATTTCAGCCAAGGTGTTGGCAACAGAAAATTTTAGACAAATAATTGGTACATTTGCATTTAAAAAATATATACTGTGTAATATTTACGTTGGCAAATAAGTATGTGGTACGCCTTATTCGAGCGGTATGGACACGGTGTAACACCATGATGCATGACTTGCGTTGCCGAACCTCTAAAGTAAGTAGTGTGTTCGCATTTAGCACAAATAAGAATCTTCTGAATTTTGTAGCCAATTTGAGTGGCAACCCTGGCTATAAAGAAAGGGTAGTACCTGACAGGGGCGGCCATTCGGCGGCGACCTTGCACCGGCCGATAACAATTGAAACGCGCTCGCCGCACCAAATTCAATATCACGAGGTGTCGCACCTCCCCCCCCCAGCCCCCGGGGGCACCCACCTGCCCCCGCGCACCTTGCCGCCGGACACCGCTGCCCTTATAACCACTTAACGAAGCGAAGTCTGGCTCGAATTGAATTTCGAGATTGTCCACCCTGCTCTAAATACATAACTACGCAACACCCCCCGCATTCCTAATTCTATCCGAAAGATATTATCCCTTTTACACGTGCGAACGTACGTACAAAGACTGATACGTGGTCCCGCGTTGGGCGCCAAACGAGCGCGGAATTACACAAAAGAAAATTACGCGGTAGAATAAGAAGTTTCCGAATCACGTATCGTGCTTTATCTGTGTGTGGGGGGGTATTTGTTGAAGATAGTTTGGTGGGTCGCGATAGGCCGGTCCGGCATATTAAATGGTGATTAACCCACCGGCCCGCGTTGATTTATGTGAACTATTAAAATCTGCGAAGGCGCAGAATTAATTGCACCACTTCAGTGTTGGCTGCTTTATTAATTGGGGCCAGTCGCTGGTTGTTTATGGACATTTCCCTTTCCTTGGACTGGCCCTTATCGCGGCCCGGTCCGCTCCAATTTGTCCACTCACGTTTCTGTTCAGTTTCAATGGCTATTAAGGGCCCTACCTCGGCTTCCCAATGCGTAAAACTACTTCGGACATGTACAGGCTGTTCTTTAAATGCTTAGATGCATAATAATTATGTAACTATGTTCTGAATATAGAAGATTCTAGACGCCTATGAACTGAATCAATATTTGCGGCCGTTAATTGTTTCAAACATTTTTGTGTATAAAATGGTGTAAGTGTAAAATAAAAGCAATGTTATATTAGGTAGGTACTTTAGTTAGTTGAAGCAATGTGCGCAGATTGGATGTGATAAACTATATCAGTTTCCTGAGTGTAATGTTGAATTTTCCTTCAAAAGAAAGACCTTAATTCTACATATAGTCACTATGCCATTAATTCCCAACATTATAAGAGTATTAATGGTATAGTGACCACGATTTGATATCAGGTCATTCCACATTTAGTAAATGCCCAATATCAATACTTAATCATCAAAGTGTTGTGGCTTGTGCACCCTGTAGCATGTCCGATAGGAAACTACCTCCTCCGCCCACCCCTTTTAATTTGGACCTTGACTTGGACGTCCTGTATATCACCTTTATCGCTCCTAGACTCTATTAAACAATCGGAGTTCCAATTTGGGTGACGCACTTAAAATTTAGATGTCGGATTGAATCAAGGTTGGACGGGTCAGAAGTTGCGGATAAACTGCGGGTAGGTCGTCAGGAGTCGGGACAAGTTCGCATTTGCATGTAAATGTGGGCTCGTTAAATATTACCTTCGTGCGAACAAATTACGAACAACATTAGCGGACGTCGCGGGACAAAGCTGTTGGGTTTGTTGCGTGGGACTTTCCGATACTTATAAACGGTTTATTATAATGTTGACAGGAAACTGTAAATAAATGGATGTAAATACATTTTGATTACATATTTGATTATAGGAATGAGGCAAGGTGGACAAGGCAAGGTCTACACTGTTGCATGTATTCTGCATTGCATTGTTTTCAAGAAGATGGCGGCCAACCCGTTGCACCCGTCTTGTAATTAAACAAACTGAATGACCTTCATTTCTTCACTTGATCAATGCTTAAAAAAATACTGCATCCTTTTTTTAATTTTCAGGAATTACTTTGCTTGGAAAGGCACGTTAAGCAGTTGATAGCCACCAAAGTAGCTGAATATCTGTCGTCAAGCCTTAGTAGCAGTAATGAACGGAGGCTTTCGGTCAGAAGGAAGGGCATCATCAGCATCAGAGCCATGTGATCTTTCAGTATGATCAAATCTTTATTGTTCCAAACAATTGTCTATTGATTATTGTAATGAGGTAACGAAACTGATTTATACGGAAAAGGTAAATGGAACTGTTTGAAGGGGAAGACCTAGGCGAACGTTTCTTGGACAAGTTCAAGGTGTTCTCAGAAAAAGTCAGGTCAAGGGTACCTTTGACCGACGAGCATGTATGAAAGGACTCATGAGAGAAGAAGAAGCGCAAGTGGAAAGAAGTGGTCTGTGCCTTCCTTGTGAGGAAAGAGGCGTAATGGAATGTTGGAGTCTATTTCTCTAGTATTAATTTTCTGTTATTTTATCATGTTTCACTTGTTTAGGATTTGGGTACCAACATCGACGATTCGGAATTCAGAAAAAAACATACAAACAGCTTAAAATGTCAAGATTGCAACGAACGTGCATTACACATTTGAGAATTGATTCATTGCATTTGCTTTTTTGTTAACCAAGTTTTTTTCTTGATTTGCGTCATTTGTACCGATAAACCCGTGTCCGTGAGAGGTGCCCGTGGCGCAGTTGTGACAGTGATCGGCGACGATCGCTGTTGTAAAGCAACACACGCCGGGTCGGAAAAGGGATGGGTGACCATCCGACCGAAATTTAGTGATGTGTATTTCGGGCATCTCCGTGCTTCGGAAGGCACGTTAAGCAGTTGGTCCCGGTTGACGTCACTAGATGTCAGTCGTTAAGCCTAGTCAGAGGCCTTAGGGCGGCTTGATAACATCTGACAGTAAGGTTGCTCACTAACCTTACACCCCTCCAACAACCCGCACTGAGCCCGCGTGTTGGAGTATGGCTTGTTCCACCTCATAGTTGAGGTGAGGCCTGTGCCCAGCAGTGGGACGTATATAGGCCGATTATGTACCGATAAACCCAAGTGTCCCGGGAATGTCCCACTCGAGCCTTAGGGACAGGTCCACGTTCGTAAAACCGCCAGTTAAGATCTTTCTACTCCATGTGTCCCATCTTGGCCTCACATTTGACACGTTCCAATTCCAGCTTTATTTTGAAGAGTGCAGAGTTGCATTAGAGTTATTTATTGTTAGTGGTGCTGTAGGTAAGGCGTGCGATACGTTTTAGTCTGTCGCGTTACGCGCGGGAGGTGAGGCTGTAGGAGATAGGGCTAGCTTGAAGGTTTCATAAAAGTGAATAGTCGATTAAGATCATCTCACTGTTTGAAAAAAGCATTTGTTTTGACAGTGTTTACCTACAGAGAAGTACACAGTAACATATGAAAAATACGTTATGAGGACTTTTAGTGTTAGTTAGTAGGTATAATCAACCAAGACAGGTGGGTAGGTATTTGTTGTTGGGCACGTAAAAAGGACCAGGTACAATGGGGTATTCCTATTTTATTAGTTATGATGCCCAGTGTTTGTAAGGCACTGCATCTCAGTTGATAGCTATACTCGTATGTGGGTAGGGGGCATAATTTGCGTTCAGACTAGGTAAAAAAATAACATTTAGTTGCGTATTGCTAGGCTCCGTACAGAGGAATGAGCTTGGCATCCTGAGAACGTGCGTATGAAATCTCAACATATTCTTCATTATGTCAGCCGAACGACGCCCTCTGCTGAGCATCGGCTCACTTACTCAGTGTGAGCCGATTCTTCCAGGTGTATCCGAGTTTGCACCATGAAAGACAGACGCTGTTAGATATCTACGTACTTAAATAAGGATAATTGGTTCCATGAAGTTGCGTACGTAATAAGTAGTTGTCAGTGTGTTCATCTCATTAATAAGTAGGCCATAACGCAATAAGTGAGCAGCTCTAATCAGCGCAACGGAATTAGCGCGTAGGTAGCTGATAAGAGCGCGCGGGAGTAGGTGATCACAAACATGTTTGCGTGACCTATGATCTGAGCACCTAACAGTATGACAGTCGTGAAGATGTTTAGTGATCAATAGATGGGCAAGAAAACTGTTGTACTTCCTTCCCCTAAAGATCCAAGATTGACCATGGAACTGTCGAAAGAAACTCTGTTGGCAAAATTTGCCACGTTCATCATTGTTAGTTTGAAATTGGTGAATTTGTTTGTTTACTACTAGTCAGAGATCTAAAACTACTTTTTGTTGACAAATGAAGAATTTATCTTTCTGGGATATTTATCGAGCCAGGGTGATTCCATCAATATTAAAGGCCGATATACCTTCAACACTCGTAAGAAATATTATTTCAAATATTTAACTTCCTAATAAGATGAAAAACACGTTTTTTCGTCTGACTGTACAGACGTTACATTTTCTAATTACTATTACAGCTACTGATAGTAACTATTAGAATCTCGTACGTCAATGAGGTTTGTTATTCCTGAGTGGTACTTTTGGTGGCTTATCGCGAGTCAGAGGTACAGAGGTACGGTTCAGCGCGTGTAGGCTGGGACTATTTGCGTTGCGAAGTTATTTAATACTACGAGTACATAATAACTATGTATGTCTTCATGGAGATTAATGCGATGATGCCCATATTATTTTTGTTAGTTCTTCTTCAATCGACAATCGTTATGAAATTTAAAGTTTGTTTCTCTGAGGGAACAACGAGCCAGCTTAGTAAGTAGGAAAAAATACGTTTTCTTACTTTTTTAGCCAAACAGTGGTGGAATTAACCTGCTTTTCCACGAGAGAGAAAAACTTGTTAGGATTTCGAGAATCATATTCAAGTTTTATTTCGTTACCTGTGCAGTAAGTAGTGTACCTACATACATTGTGTATGTTAACTATCCAATAAATTATTTCCAAATAATTGCAAATAGCAGAAGGCAGTATATCTTGTGTGTTATGCTCAATCAAGTCCTTAGACGTTACATTCCAATTAATATCCTTGAATAAGCGAAGGTTGTTCATTCAGCGATATATCACTGGTGACAGCGGCGTTTTCACAAGACGTTATTTAGTTGCAGTGCATGCGGTCGGCACGCATGAGAACACGGTACATTTTGGGCTGAGATGGGTTTTGAACTTGTGTACGCACTGGGTGGAGAGCACGCAGCGTCTTGAGTTTTTTTTGTTAGCAGCGTTTCTTCAACTGCACGAACATGTTTTGTGTTTTAAAACTGAGCACAAACAACTGAAGAAACTGTTTTTTATTATAAGAGAAACAATTCTCTTATAATAAAAAACTCAATTTCTGTGTATTTTGAGTTCGACTGGGAAAAGTATAAAGTTTAGTTTGGGGTCTGGTTGCTAAAAAAACGAAATGTATTTTGTATGTAATTGTATTACTTTTCGCATCTTGTAAGTAATTTAAAATGAGCAATGACATAATTTGTTGACAAGTCAAAGGCCTGCAAAAGACGACAAGTCAACTGCATGAAGACACTTTATAACAGTTCGTTTCACGTTAAGCCAATATATCAAATGTCATTTTCTAGCAACTATGTTACGCTTGACATGTCGACTTTTGTTCGATTCGCTGCAGTTCATTTTGTACTACATTCATGTAAAAACGTCAAAAAATGTTACTGCTCTTTTGGCGTTTACTTATATCCGTGCGTCCAAAATGTATTAAGTAATAAGCAATAGTCAGAGCATTAGAGGAGCTCGGATTGGCTGCGACCGATAACATAACACTCGACCCTCGTCAGATAACGCCTTCGCCCAATTGGAACTTCGCCGCTATATCACACAGAGATAATAATCTTTCGCGGTTTAAAACCATCGTGTCTGTCCACGGGACTTCCCCGTACGATAGTTTCCTGAACACCATGGTCTGCTGGAAGAAATCTTTTATTAGAGATAAGCTCACCTGTACTTTTTGTGTTCTGATAATTTTCAATGTAACTATATTTTTGTGTACGGACTTCACGTGTCGCACTCGCTATTGTAGAGTTTGGTTATAACCAGCTGAAGCTTAAGACCTGTCTTGCCAAATCTAAGACCAAGGTTTTCTGTGCAATTATTGTGTTTTTAAACCGTGTTGAGCTTGTTTGAAATCAAAGCAGATACTACAAGTAGGTATAGGGTTACAAAGGGTTTCTTATAAATATTTTCGCATTTATTTAGACCACCTTACATCCTGTGACATTTTCACACTAAACTAGCCCTACAGTAACTGCTGAGTTCGTAGCTGCTTTCTCTTATACAGAAACCGCAATCTGACGCCAGTGGTACAGTCACATTGAGTTCTTTATTATACATAAAATGTAAATTTTGAAACGACAAAAATTCAAACGTTACTTACAGCTCTACAGCAAGATTCACACTTACACATATACTTTACGTATTCGCCATAGAAATATTGCCAATGATATCAGACGCAAAGATAATACACTCGGCCCTCGAACTCGGCTTTACGGCCAGTTAGACTGTGAGATTATATCGGGGGCAATCTAGAAAAAGCCGGTGACAGCAAAATTTTCAAATCTCCAGCCCGGGGCGGTCGTAAACCGCGAGTGCTAGCCGCGAGGTGCGTCGTTACCAAAACTCAATCTTATCGATGGCGAGCTCACTTTTATCGACACATTCTGGTATCGTATAAAAACGTATTCGTTTTCGCATGCAAATTGATGACATTCGATTTGCTTCGGTAATAGGAGTCTAGTGTAAAATAACAAAATCTGAAAGGTAGTGTCAACTTTTCAAGGAAAAACATAGTTCAGTCATGTTTCTTTATGGAAGGTTGCTGATTTAATTAAAAGAATAACTATAACATTAACACATTAAAATATCACTGAATGTCGTGTGAATGAACTAGTTATTTTTATTTTCGTAAATAACTTGACTTATCTATTCAGAAACCAAAACCTCTCAGGCAAGTTAACGGCATCAATAAGCTGTGAATGTTTCACGTTTCTGATTTAGCCGGTTTCTTAGTTAGCGAAAACTGTCAGAATGAAAGAAAGCACTGCAAACTGCAAATCCAAAAAAAGCCCAAGACACCTCTGATGAAAAGTTTCATACGTCTACATTGTAGTCGATTACCGCCAGAGTCCCTGGTGGCGATTTGTGGCGTAGTCGCATCGGCCGCGATAGCTCCAGCCCGGGGCGGCGCCTATCGCCGATCGAGCCGTGAGACGGCCGGTTTACGGCGTGATACGGCCTCCGTCGCGGATTATGTGCCTACGGGGAATCACCGTACCTAAGGGGGATGTCAGGATACTGGTGAATTTTTGAATCAAAATCTGTACTTTTATTGACGCATTGTCTTTAGTGGTAAAATGCGCTGTTACGGTTAGGTGATCTTAGTATCAGCGGTAAATAACCGTTACACTCTGAATACTTCATATTTTCCACTTTGAACTACAATATAACTAATATGAGTAAAATAGTTTCAATTTTGCTAAATTTTTCATAACGGGCAGTTGCATCGGGATCAAGTTTACCCGTCACACGTTACATTTCACGTCATTTCAGAACTTTTTTGTCCCTTCTACCATCTTGCATTGCGGCTACATATGAGCTTCTTTGTTCGCCAGGTTGACTATGAAAATTACTTACCGTTTAGACAAAATGACTAACAGGTCTGGGATTGGAGACATCCGGAAATATTCGTACATAAAAAAACAGTGGGACGGTCATCCAGCTCTCTATAGAACCTTGCCAGCATAACATCGTTAATTGGCGCTGATTCGGATTGCCTCTAACCCATGACATCACTGACTTCATAAAAAAAAGACGATACTCAAAGGTATTACATTAAAACCATACTACCGTTAGTGATTGGTTATCGGCTAACTTTGTTTGCGTCCAGACCGACTCCTCAGAACGTAAAGAAGTGCCCGGCGCTAATCTAATTACGTGCTCGTCCTTTGTGCGCAGTTTGTTTATTTCGCTCGCTCGCTCGCTCCGACTGATATATTTTTTAATATTCCCTTTTTTCGCGGAGTCCGCAGCTCAAAGGCGGACTCGAGTTATGAAATTGTTCAAGCGTTAATTGTAGACGTCCAGCGCGAATATTAAACTCAACTAGTTAACCTCGGGACATGAGCGCGGTACCAACGCCACTCTAAAACATTGCAAACGGAAAAATAATAATTTATTTGCGGGCTATGGATGTCTCCTCTGAATGTAATTAGCTCAGTTTGTTTTGCGGCTTTTTTCTTTGTGCGGATAAACCAATAGAAAGTTTGCGCGGACGTGCAATCTCTGCTGGAGGCAATGTTTTTGTTTATTGATTAATGAAAGTTATGCGGCGAGTGCGTCTCTGGTTAAACATATCTTTAACGTTTTTTGTTTGAAGCATAAGCGCTTCTATGAACTGGTGACAGATTTATTCACCGTTCTTAGATAATACTGAAGTATTTGTCGCAATGAATAGCGGATTTGTCAAGGGCAGCAGTTTGGGTTTGGGTATTTGGATATTAATGCAACGATAGAAAATGACATTTTGGGTAATGACATGTGATGTTGTTTTACAAATGTTAAGATAATCTTTAAAGTTGTTTAAGGTTTTTCAGAAAGTTTCTTTCCTACTGTATTATTTTGCGTGTAGCGTTCTACATGTTGCTCATCTACGTCATGTCGGTCAATAATTTGAATAGTTCTCATGCAACCAACCTTATGCAAGTCCTTACCAGGATTTATATTTAAAATCTATTTCAGAAAGGAACGTAAACTGCTTACCTTGTTTTTTAAGAAGAGAGAGATGTTATATTATGATTGCCTGAAAGCCATTTCACCAACCAATAAAAAATAACGAGTCTAGAAGCAAGTACTATTTCAGCATTTATTGCAATCGCTTTATATTCCTGCTGACGTGCCCTGACCAGGTTTCCATCCAACTCGGTCCGTCGGGCGTCGCCGCAGGCATAAGACGATTTTTTCCAGTGATTGGTAATCACCGAAGTCATTAGGCTGCCTTGGTTTTTTATCTGTGGGTAATGGCGCGAGAAGTGTCGTTAGCGGACACTGGCGGCGAGGGAGTGTTGGCAGGTGATCGGGAGTAGGTTAGCTGAGGGCTAGATTTAGGTTAAGGAAAGTGGTAGTTGTAGGAACGATTTTACAGGGATTATAAAATTAAACATAGGTTTAATATAAAATCGTGAGAATGAGAGACGTTTTTTAGAAATTATAATTTCAAGGTGGAAATGGTAGAGGTTTGCTTCATTAATTGAAAAATTTTGGGCCTCTGAGATAAATCAATTACTATTATGTAACTATTCCTAGCTATCATCAGTCCTTTAGAAATCAAAAGTTGATAGCATATTAACTCTTCCTACTATATTATTTGAGTCTTCCGAGCGATATATTTTACATCTATAAAGTTAACATGTAGTGAAATGACCTATTTTAACGAATGACGTCTTAGTAAATTGAAAGCATGATTATTATTTTTATTTTTAACTGGCCGAAGTGTCAACAACTAGCTCACTAACCCTTTCGAATTCGAATATTTTAAATAACTTTAAGGTTTATTAGTAATAAAGGCGGGCTGCGCGCACGCTTCGAGTTCGCAACTGTGGCTGCCGGCCATTATTCCCTTACTTAGCCCAATAAAACGAATTAAAACCTAATTAGACGCCACGATTTTTGAACATTAAAAGAGGGGCGGAATTAATTAGTAGAGGGCAGAAGCAATGATTCCAGTTCGGCGAGTAATTGCCGCTCCACCGTTTCAAATATAAATCAGGCGGCGTGCGAGCCACGAGCGGTAGCGGGTTTGGAGGTTAGACGAGAAGCAAAAGGGTCATTCTAAGCCAGTTTTGAGAACGCAAGGTCTTCAAAACGTAAGGCTATGTCGTTATTTCACATGACACCAAATAAAAACCAAAATCAATAATACTTCTCGAGCTACGACACTTGGACATAGATTGTCGGACAAATAAGTGGGTTTACAACAATCAGTCATTGTTATTAATTTTACCCCTTTTACCTAAGTAACCTCTGAAGTTATCAGAGCTTGAAGTTACAGGGTTTCAGTGTTATTACTCGTACCTCGTATATCTGGTGAAATAAGAAACACGTCTGTTAGTTCTCTAAAATATCATGCAAGAACACGATAACAATTTTAACAGTGGACTAAAACAATGTTACTACATATTTTGAAATTATTTCTTCTTCTTTTTTCATTTAGACTACTTGTTATCAAATCAGGTTGATCACATCGCTTTTCGGTCATCACTTATGCCACAATTAGAGCTCCAGGAAAAATCTCAGAGTGCTCAGGCTGAGATTCGCTTTGAAGGGTGAAGATCTTATTGAATCAACGGATGAATTATTCTGTTTGTCCGAGTTTTTAAACGTTTGCTTCCGCTCCTCAAGACTGTTTGCTTTGGGGAAACGGGTTTCGTGTCTTTAATTAGCACAGGTAGGTATGAGGGATGGGAGGTCTTTAATCAGACAAGCATCTTAGACGTTCAAACATTTTTTCTCTCGCTTAGCCGTCTCTTTTCGTAGGAAATGTGTTTACGTCGAGTTGTGATACAGAAATATTTGTTTATCATGCTTTACTTGTGGTTTACTAACTTCTCTTATTTTTCGCGTAGAAAACCAACTATGTTGAAAAGAGTAACTATCGAGTTTCTTGGCGGATTCCTCGCTAAAGAAATATCCGAACCAGTGGTAGAGTTACGTTATGTGCTTTTTCACTGACAACTATTTACGGACTAATCTTAACACGTAAAAGTTTAAATCAAATTAATGCTTTTGAGTTCGAGTTTGAAATTCCTACGTCCAAAGACTTGTTTTCAATTTAACTAATCAAAATCTTCATAACAATTTTGAATGCAAAATAAATTAAAAATTATAGTAGTCATTTAGGAATATTGGTCCATAAACCTTGGAGCCCGTGAGTGAAAGTTGGCTAATAACCCTAAATCGCAATTAGCCAGCCATTCCGATTGGAGTTGTCGTCGGTAGGCCTCTCGGCGTCGGTAGGCCTCTCGCAGGCGCGAAGAGACGCGATAAATTCTACTAGAGACCCTCCTTTACTGGGCAACTATTATTCGTATTGATTTCAATCAATCAACTACATTTTTAATATGAACTAATCTTCATGCACGGTTCTGAACCCTCCCATAGAAAGGAGGGTGCTTTAATGTATGTGTCGGTGCAGGTATGTGCCATCGTAGCTCTCAAATTGATTTTAATTTAGAATTGTTTGCTTTGAAAGGTGATTTCGACGATAGCGTTGTACCTATTTGTGATTCGAGAAAATTCGTTTGAAGGTAAATATCGTTTTTAGTTGATTGCAACTTATCGATGCTTGGTATCATGTCTCTTCAATGATATTACAATCGCTTAAGCGTCGTGCTTTTGTACGGGTGCTCTAGAGTCAAGGGTTTTGTTTAAAATATTTCTTCTCTTTCCTGCGCTTATCATGTCTTGTGTTCTCAGAAAAAGGCATTGGAATTTGATCTGTAAATTAATGCAGGATAAGGAAACACGAAATTGAGGTATCATTGAGCAGTAAACATTTGGATTGGCACCGCAACCGGTTGGGGTACCGGAGTCGGCGCCGGCGTCCGGGCGAGAGGGCCCTCATTTAACCGACTTCCGAAAGCCATAAATCCGCATTCGCCGAACAATTAACTGGGCTTTCATTAATTTCAGAAATGAAATCAACTTTCGCCTATTATCGGCGCCCTTCCATAAACACCTTAATTCTCATAAACGCCGGTCATTTGGAGGAAAACAAATTAACTGGAGACGCAGCTTCCGCCCGCCATTTGTGTAATGGCGGTGCTTCCGGAAGTTTGACAGGTCGGATGAAATGTCGCGCGATTTTTACTAATTAAGGGGGGATTGAAAGGGTTGCGGTGAGATGGGGCTGCGACCTGGTGCTGGTGCATTACTGGGATTGCTTTCTGACGGCGTCTAATCATCCTACATACCTGTAATTAGTTTTAGTCTGGGCGTTTATGTTTGAAGGGGTAAAGTAGACGCAGGATTCGAACTGGTGACCTCTTGCACCTAAACCAGTAGGTACTCTTAGCCACTGTGGGTGATTTGTATTTTGACTAACGGCTATTTCTACTTCAAATTAATAAAGTTTACTTTACAGTTAAAGACATTAAAAGAGTACAGTCAGATTAAAAAAAAGAAACTAATCTACAACACACAAAATTTTTACTACGGTAAAGTAGTCATATTTTACTTGTATTTGCCCGACGTTTGTGTTGGAGTCCACTCGTAACCGCGGCACATGCAATTGCCACCGACATTTCGATCGGCATTTTACCGTAGTGTAAATGTTGTAGAAAACCCGAGTTTTTTTTTGTGTTCAATTAGTGAAAAATGCATCAAGAAAGTTTTAAAAGCTATTTAGGTACTTGAAATAATATTAATAAGTTCTTTTACAGAATTACGAGAGGTCTGTTCTGCAAATAATGTTTTATTCTAATTTCCTGCTCACACCAATCAAGATACCGTCACATCACGTCAACCCTGCAGAAGTGCCCCTCAATTGAAGTTATTTTAATTTTTACCCCTTTACCCCCCCACCGCGTCACCGGTGGACGGAAGAAATGGCCCACGTAATTCGGCCGACAATCAAACTGAGCCACTCTCCGCAAATTAGTTTTGATATTTAAATTAGTACCACCGCGGGCAATCGTGAAGGAGCCTTTACATCTCACGATATCCGAGTTACTGCTAGTGTGTAAACCTCTAAGAGGTAATGCCTTTCGCCGGTAGATTGTATGCCTTGTCACTGATATTGTCAATTAAATAACATCCTTTTAGTCAACAGAATCTGTGACTATTGTTCTAAGTGCAAACTTTAAATAGTGTAGTTAAATAAGTAATAATAAGTTCTGATATTTAGCTCATATTTTGATTCACTGATGAGGAAAACAAAGGTTGCTTGGCTTTTGATTCGAGCGCTCTAAGTACTCGGCCACCAAGATTGACTAAATTAAGTTTTGAATGTTTTTTTTTTTTTTTTTACAGGTACTTATCATAAATATAATCAGTAACCACATGGTCAATATTTCCGTGAGTGCACAGGTCATGGAATAGTTACACGTCTTCTAGAATGGGATATTTAAATATCAAATCATTTGCGAATGTAAACCATGGTAATTTGCATATACGAGTAGCACTATGCGACGACACGATTGCATAATCTCCATCGTCTCACGATCGCATCGACCGCTCTAAAGACATTTCCGTCCAGCAGGTTCTTCTTCAAGATTGATTTCTCTTTCTCGACCAACTAACTGCACCCACCCCCCTCCCCCCCCTTTGATCGCGTTATTTCGAGATAAGTCCACTAATTGGCCGACAGGCAGGTTGCTCTCATTGCCAATATTGATCTTAGAGGAAGTTCTTGTACATCTTCCGAGAGATTGTAAATGGTTTCCGTTTTTGATCGAGTGAAGCGACAAAGGAACTTTGAATGGGTTCAATTCGTATTGGATTTTCTGATAAGGTTTTCAATTTTGTTTTGTTGCGGTTATATCTATTTTGAAAGTTTCCTAAATGGGTTGTTATTTTTCATATTTAGAAGCACAGGATACATCCAATAAGAAAGTCAGTTTTAAGCCTGTTTTAAGCAGTAGACGGCTGACTGGTTATCACTGTAATGACACATCTATTTCTGTTATAACACGGTGTGATATATTTTGTAATTAACTCTTAAATTCGTAACATATAAAATGTGGCGCAGTTAAGAAGTCTTTTAATGAAAAATAATGACAAAGACTCAGGTTTTGATTCTGCACTAATTAAGTCGTTTGAAAGAACATTTTACAATGAGAATCTTAAATGCATTCTTATTATAGTACCTACAGCAGCAGTTTAACGAATGTACAGTGAGCATAATAGATTGCAGTTTGCATGGGGCAAGTAAGATAAATTTTAAAGACCTTTATTTCAACAGCAGAAGCGAGCATAAACGCCTTCAAGTCACCAAATACATAGCTGACTGCCGTTCTGATGACACACAGTGAATGTCCAAAAAATCTGAAACTTATAGACTCGTGACAACAGGACAATAGCAACATCACAGGCACCTAGGCGACCATGTGTGCACATTTACAAAACCGGCTTGGTCATGCAAAACTCCATGCTCATCGGGGTAGTTTTTTACTTGGATCTGTTAACAACAAGTCTGCTAGACGCTGACTCGGGAACGTTGAGAAGATGGGAGACCAAGTCCAAACGGACGTTTTCTGCAAGGACGCCGCTGTAGTGACGAAGTGGGTTGAGACCCAAGGTCTTGAGACCCAAGGTCTTAAGACCTCAGAAGCGCTGCTTGGAAAGAGTTGTACATTTTGCGGCTAACTCTCCGGTGATGGATATAAAACCGGCACCGACACCGATATCAAACCTAAGCAACCCGGATAACGGCGATAGGCTCGCCCCTTATCACCTTGGGCTCAAATTCCCTCAGCGAAATGTGGGCTTCTGAACGTTCCGTTCACCATGACGGCAACAATCAGTGTGCCTCTGACTAACCCATTAGGAATATGGTCGTGAAGGTATGTTATGTTATCCAAAACTTGAATTACTAATGACTAGGTAAGTAGTTCTAGCCCATTACCGCCATCCATCCCGCCAAACCGTCTCACAGTTATCTCAGCCCTTTGTTCGCGCTAACTAATTCTTTTTAACCCGTCGCCGCGAATGGTAATTCTGCATAAACTCTAAAGCCGGTTATTGTCGGCACTTTATTGAATCCACAATCGAGATTATCTCCCGCTCTGTCGCGTGCGATTGCGCTGAGGTTTTTTAATGTAATTAAATTGTAGCCCTTTTTTAAGGTACTTCTTTTGGGGCGTTAGCGGTTAAGCTAAAGGTGGGGTAGGTTGCTTTTTATTTAAGTTCTCAAACAGAGTTTTTGTATGAATTGAAGGAAGTTGGCGCCATTTAAAATAATTTTGACTGTCACCGATTGAGATAGCCCCGTCTTTTATATACTTACATTTATGAAGAAAAAAGATATTGTGCTGACGTACTGGCATATTGCTCCTGATGACTCACTGACTCACCCCCTATCCTCAAAAACTCAAAAATATATTTTAACTTAGCATCACTTTAACTTTACGTTCTGTCGCTTTCATACATTTTGTGCATAAGTGACACGTCAGTAAATCAATCAGTGCTTCATAGCGTGATTTTTCGATAATAAGGCTGTTAGATAAGTATACTGTAAAAATACAGCTGAATATTCACCTTAAAAAAACCTTAAAAACTGAGTTTTTGTATCCTTTGAAGTAAAATAATTGTTGAAAGTTATCCCTTTGAATCTAACGAATGAAATTGCCCGAGTCTATGACAAAGTTAAACCCACGGCCTGCGTTTTATTTATCCACGAATTTCATAGATTATTTAATTAAAATCGAAACTAATCCCTCTCGGTTATAATCTTTGCATTGTGTGAAAATTGAAAAACTTTTCTCGTTTTCAACTGATTATATCGGGCAGAGACGAAAATCTTAGCAAATATTTATTGAGCACGAAGGATTGGCGCCGAGGCTTGATACAAGGCATCGAATGGGTGACAATGGTGGGGTTTATCGAGGACATGGTCCTAAAATAACTGAACACTCAGTTTTATCAAAAATAATAAAAATAATCTTTTTTTTTTTAAAGGTTATCCGATGTGCCATACCCCACAATCACAATCAAACTTTAACACCCACTGCTTCTTCTTACTTTGTCTTCCTAAGAATTATCTAATCCACGATGTCATCCCAAATAAAAAAATGGCAAAGCGAAAAAACCTGTTAGCTAATTTTTTTTTTCCTTCAATAAACTTTCACATACTTAACGTATTTTATCGGATACAGTTTTTCATTATTTGTGATTGTACGATCATAAAATAAATTCGATTTCCATTAGCTATTCTTCGCAAGAAAGAGAGAGCTGTTTCTCAGACATCCGTCTCAACTGGCCGGTTGTTTTTAATTAATTAATTTTATTATTTCCCGGCGTCTTGCCGTTACTGGCGCGCGGGCAATTACTCTTTTATTATTGTTGAGTTTTTGAAGGGTTGAGCTGAGGTAAGCGCCAGATGTCGGATATTAAATGTAGCTCAAGCGAGGTGCCGGAGGTGGGATCTACCCTTTTCTGCGATTTGTTTTTGAGGTGGCCACGGCTCGAGCCTTAATGAGCAGAGCTGATGTATTTTCCAAATTGCTTGGCAGCAGTTAAGCTAAGCTTTTTAGCAATTAGTTCCACTTTTGTAGATAATTATTACAGCTTTTTAGCGATTAGTTCCACTTTTGTTGATAATTATTACCGGCAATAAACGTCTGCATTCCGTTGCCAGATATAACTTCACAAAAAATAGTAATACAAAATAATTTCCTTACTCTAAAGCAAACACTTTCTTAAAATACTTGAATGCAAAATATCCTGAGTGAAATACCTACTCCAAAATTGTCTTTCTGTCGAGGCAGTCTCACCAGGTTATAAAAGTTACATTTAATCTTAGTGATTGCGGTCTGTAAGTACATCCAATACAATTAAGGAACTGGTAAACAACAACAAAGCTCAAATGTCGGGTTATAATTTTGTAATTTACTAAAGAAATCAATAGACAATCGAAATCCTTAATTTGATACCTACCTTCAGAAAAACGCAGCGTTATACTACTTCCTACTAATATTATAAATGCGAAAGTTTGTATGTGTGGATGTGCCGTGTTGCTCTTTCACGTAAAAACTCCAGAATGGATTTTAATGAAACTTCACAATAATGTAGCTTATACATCTGAATCGCACATAGGCTACAATTAATAAACAAATCTTACTTTTTGTTTTTCAACTTAAGTCCACGCGGCCAAAGTCGCATGCGGCCGCTAGTATGTAATGTAATTGTGAGTTATCTAACCGTCACGGTTAAGTACATACCGGTGTGGGTGGTGGGAGGAGCCCAGGTGAGTCAGGTGAGGCGCGGCGAGGTGAGGCGGGAGGGGCTGGGCGGGCAGGTAAAAGTAGGTCATTACACCTTAAATTGTATCCACTCGGAAAGTGATCCGCGCGCATTTAATAAGAGAGGAAATTTAAATATTGTTCAATACCTATTATAGTTCAATTATTTTCAAATATTTATGATATAAAATACACTGGACAAAATACTCAGCATAATGCTGCCGCGGAAGTGTAGTTTCTGGATAGCGCTTTTATTTTTCAGCCCCCTACCTGCTCTTCGAGTTGTTGAGTGAGAGTTACATTTTGTTGTGTATTTTATTATCTTTTATTATTAAAAAGGCTCAGGCACTGTTAAAACGTATGCTATATCTATATCTTGGAATTGTTACTACTTATAAATATGTATATCAAGGAGGAATAAACTATTGATTGGTATTGGTTACGTTTTTTAACAGGCATTATGTACTTTATTCCTTCACGGCGTTTCTTGTGACTAATCCTGCTGCAATGACTTAACATGCCGTCGATGACGTCGAAGAATTTGTCCACTACTAACAACAAGATACTCAGATAGAGAGCTCCATCGTACCTACTTACTGTTTCACCTTGGTATTAACTGTTTATATTTTTACATCAAATATAATAATTTAAAGCCCTTTTGATCTTCACAAAAATGGTTAATGCAATTTCTATTAAGCTAAAAAATATGGAATGGCACCCACATAAAACAAATTATGCTGAGGTTAAAGATCAAATATATTTATTTGGTAAACATTATTCGATTTCCTAATAAATGCAACGTTTATTTAAGAATGTTAGCATCGCAACAACTTTTCTCATAATGTTATCATAGGTAAGTTCTGTTAGGGGGCGTTCCCAGGTGTGGCAGTGAGGTGCGCAGGTGGGCGGGCAGGTGAGCGCGCGGCGCGTGTCGTAAACAAATGCTTCTATTGTGATCGTTGCGTTAGAATTATATTTGAAAGAAATGTTGTATTTTTCAGTAGGGCTTTTTAGCAATCGACGCCTCGTGAACATATCAATATCTTTTGCCTTAATACAATTTTCGTGTCACAGTGTCTGTTGCCAAACTCCTAAACGGCTTGACCGACTTTAATGGAATTGTACATGTATGTTTTAACAAATTAATGTAGCTCAGACCTGACGGTCTGGGAATAGGTCGTAACCTTTTTCTTATGATGAAGTCTACGAGGACGAAGTCGCGGGCCGCTGCTAGTATTGCCACAAAAATTGAAATAGGAAGTTCGCAAATTTCGATTTTTTAATCACACACAAAAAATACACACACAAAATATGTAATATCAAAGCTTCATTTTCAAAAAGACACCCTGAGTTACGTGTGCACAAAGGCGCACATTTTAGGGTTTTTGTTCAACTTTTTTGTATAACTACGTTTCGTTTTCCTGCCATTTGAAAGTATCAGTCTTTGGATCATCTACGATCTCAGAAGTTGATTCATATTTGTAGGGAGTACTTACTTCTATCAAATTTTGATAGTTTTTTCTGTGTTTGTAAAGGTGTTAATAGATTAGACTGGCACAAAAATGGCTTAATAGCTACATGGTGCCGGATGACACATCAATTGATAACTTCTTACGTATTCCAGGTAAACTACCTTAGTTTTTTCTTTCGATTTACCAGAAAACTAAAATTGTACACATCTTACTAAGTCGTTCAAGTAGTTGTTATAAATTAACGTGAATACCGTTATTTCAGCAACTGATACAAGTAACCTACCTCGATAGCAGGAAGTACCTGACTGCCGCGATGGGCGTGTCTCCGCGGCAGGTGAGCAGGTGCGGCGCAGGTGGGGCGGGGCAGGTGAGGAAGCCACGCCCACAACACCTGTAAGCTACCTGTGCATTGTCGTCGGTAGTCAACGGTGACTAAAGGATGGACTACATTAGTGTTTTAATTTAATACCTACCTTGAATAATACAGGTGATTGAATTTTACATCAATGAAGGTTTTTGTATATACTTATGAACAAAAAATATAAAGTTGCTTTTCAAAGATGCGTGCTTGTTTTAACTTTATTACATTTAATATTAAATAGAAAACTTGCAATAAATGTTTTCATAAATGAATAGGACAACGATCTTTCTAGTACCTACTTAGTTATGGGCTAGGTAGTAGGTAGAGCTTATTTTAAGCTTGTCATAGGATTTGAAATGCTGAAATATTCATAAATACGAACTACAAAAATGCTCGCATCCAGCTACAGCCAAAACTAGATATTTGTCCAGGTTAGTAATCTAACCCTTCTCTTCGGATGACTTCACCTTCCACAAAGAGAGTAGTGAGTTGAGTGATATTCCCTAACCAAGATTCCTAATAGGTAAGTAAGCAATAGATAGACATACATAGGAATAGATTTGTCAAAACAAATTTGGTCTAAACCCAATAAATTTCAAGTCTTTAAGGTTCGTATTCAAAAGCTCACCCAAAACCCTAACCCTACAAAAACCTCACCGCCATCCGACTAATAAATGCGTACATTTGGTATGCAAAAAAGTAACCTATTTGAGTTGGTTATTTATTTTGCATCCACCGATCGGGCAAAGTTGCGCAGAACAAAGGTCCGTCCACATTATGGTAAGCAGCAACAAAACACTCATTGGGCAGAGTGTCGCGAAAACTGCGCACCACATACAAGAGTGGGTATATCTTGTTTGGCGATGGCCATTTGGGTAGACATTTTATTTTAAATCTTCAGTACGAACACTATTTCTTTCAAATTATTTCAGCCAATCGTAAGTTTAAAAATATAAAAGGCGGTGGGACAAACATTTACCTACGTAAGTACGTCAAAACTTAAGCTGTTTTTATTTATTTATTTGATTGTAAAAGTAGCAAAGTAAGACTGACACAGTAGACACTGGTTAGTTTATCTGTTCTGTTAATATATATTTTGGTGTCTAAGTACTATGGTATTGCCAAGTAAGTACACCAATACTAATATTGTCAAAGCCAATTTCGGTTACAGTGACAGCTGGACGGAGGCCGTACACACGCCTACCTATAATAAGTACATTAAAAAAATTGTCTGCCGCAAAAGGTAAAACAAAGGTGCATCAAAAAACATACTTTCTTCCTTAAAATGGCCATCGATCGCGAGGACATAGCGACTAATGACTTGTAGAATACAAGTCTCACATCGCGGTGTATTCGCCTTTTGTGTAGGTACATACCATAAACGCCAAGCAAATTTTAAACATAACGTGCTCATTGTTAAATCTCAGCACTCACATTATTTGTATTTTTTCAAACTGCCAAATGAACGATTCACTTACCGAGAAGAGCCCTCTCAGCGGTAGGGTCAGCACAAAGAGGTCAACCCTTCACTGCTCGCTAAGACGGCACCTCCTTTTCCGTGTCGCCGCCGCAGGGTTAAGTGCGCAAAAAATTTATGCCCCGCCGAAGGTGACACGCGGGGGCTAAGAGACTCTGTTTCTGGCAAATTCGTATCCTAGAATAAATATAAACGACCCTTGATTCGAGGACCGAGGTACCTGGACCGTTGGACCAAGCTTTTGTAATGTTTTTGCGAAAAAGAAGTAAACCTTATAATAAAACTAGTTATTTTCTCTTCACATAGGTAGGCACTTAAGCTAGGCATTGAAATACATTAATAAAAAGCCGCAACCTGTATTGTAAGAGACTGGTGCCTGATGTGGGTTCAGTGAAAACCTATATGAACCATACAAATACTTACCCTGTTACTGAAAGTTAAAATACTTAAGTATTTAAGTTAGTAGTTTTTATTAAAAGCGTGTCCTCGCTTAGTAAAAATACACCTTTGCGTTTATTTCAAAAAAGTGGAAGGAGACCTTACTTAGCGCAATACGTAGATATATTATTCATTTTCAAAACTTATTTCGAAAATGCACTAAATAGTCGTCTCTTTCTGTGACAGACTGAGAGAGACGAATGTTAACCCTGTTGGGGCGGCCATACACCCGATACCGTTGTTTGTCTAACATTATCCCGCTAAACGCGCGTTTAACCCTGTGTGTTGTCAGGTGGCGGTTGACACGAAGCTGATAACTTACGCACTTAAAGCTGCGTGCTCACTAGGGACAAATGTCCCGAGACACGCGTTGTTGGAGATGTTGAGCGAAGTTTGGCTATGTTGACCGACATTGCCAGTTACCTTTTGTCGCGCAATTAATCTTTAACTTCAAATAAAAATGTGTAGGTGCGATTGTAGGACTTAACGTCTGTAGGCGTTTCATACCAGTCAACGTAACGTTTAGATCTAATGGCCATTGACGCTGATAATTCTGGAATTGGATAGCAGGCAAACGCAGTCTGGGAAGCTTTCACTATTTACATGATTAAATTTCTACGCTAAACGTTGCGTCGCTTTAAATATCAAGCAATATGTGGCGGGCTCGCGGAAAATTATTCCCCTAGTGAATACGAGGCTTTATAACTACGAGGTTAATTAATCTTCAAGTGGAACTAAAGTAAAACTAACTGAAGCAAGAGGCGCGCTACTGATACTATTGAAAAGCTGTTCAAACGTTATTTACTTGGTCTGATTGAACATTCGTGTGACGAACACTTTGTTCTGCTTTGAGGGTTTGTATTTATGAAGGTTTAAAAGTATGTAAGCTACCATGAGTCTCGTGAAAAAATTAAGTTAAGATATTTGAAAGCCATAAATGAATAAATTTTTGAATTTCAATGTTTATTATCCCACACAGCGCCGCCTGGCCTCAAAATAAGCAGAGATTGTACTATGTTTACTAGACAACGGAAAAACATACTGTTATCCCATGGCTTTTGTAAATACATATTATTTACATAGGAAACATCCCATTAATATAAACAGACATGCACATCAAAGTGTGTACTGTGCAAGCTTTGAAACTCTACCACTGGTGTAGTACCTGGTCTATTTCGCAAATATGAAGTACTTACCTAATCGGTCAAGGAAATTGAATCATTCTAATAACAATACCAACATTATTTGTTCAATAAAGTTTTGAACATTCGCACTGCTGAACACAGAAGTGGCGCACTTCCATGTCCATTCAATTGTTTCTACACAATTAGTTTCTTTCAATTTTTTTTTCGAGGTGAGTAAATTGTACAAATGGTACATTGGATAATGTAATACCACAGTAACTTTTTATTTGCCCAACAAAGTGTAATAATACATATTTTTATCTACTACAACTGACATGCGTAGCTGTTGAAATTTCAACTCGGTCACCTTTCCACACACTTCCCATAAGAGTTAGTAAGTCGATTCCAAGTTTGTCACTCGTCCCCAAGCAAACACACGTGAGTGCATCCAAACAAACACGGCCAAGTGTTTGCCTCCCCCCTCCTCCCCACCATTGCAGTAATCGAAATTTTAATGGGAACAGGTGTAGAACGCCATATGTGGGCAAATAGACTCCAGTTGATGTGTTGTTTGAGCGGCAGAATGGTTTGAGTGATGGAGTAGTTGAGTTTCACTTTACCTGCCTTTGTTGATAAATGTAAGATTAATGTTTTGATAAGTCGTAGGTAGATTCGCAAGATAGACTGAATATCTGTTGATTTTGGAAGTTTGGCAATGTATCAACCAAGATCTTGTTTTCAGATCAAGCAAAGTGCGAGTATGTTACATAAAAGAAGCGAACTATTGTTGTTTTTGTTTGCTTATTTAGATAAGTTAGACATTAGTATTTCAGAGCTTGTTTCTAACTTCCGTCATCATCATCAGCTCCTTACCAATTTTAGCGACAGCTAAGTACTGTTTGTAAAATTAATCTGAATATCAGTCTAACAAAAGGTCAAGTAAAAGGGATACTTAGCTTAATCCAAAGTGAAAATGCGTGATAGTGTTAATGCGAATCTAATGCTCCTAAAAGTTTTTTTTTTCATGGTACTAGTTACTATGTAGAGAGTACATCCACTCGTCACAATAATAAAATCACTGCTCTGCTTAGTTTGGATGGGCTCAGGTAAGATTGCCTGTAAATATGCTCTAAAAACTAATAATATGCACTACTTTGAAAAACTCATCTTATCTATTTTCTAAAGGTTTAAAAATAGAAGGCAAAAGCTCCACAAAACAAGACAATTCATTCTGACTACATCTCGAAATAAAATAAGCAATTACCTACCTTGTATTTCGACTCGTCATCTCAATCAAAAGCTCCTCCACGTGCTATAACAAGCAGTCGGAAAAACGGCCGGCAGGCAAAGAACCTGGATTGAAGTGCAAATGGAGTAATTCCACCGAAGGGTGGGGGGTAGGGGGAGGGAGACGTCGTGCCTCAAGACGAACAAACATAAATTTGATTAGGGCAGGTTCCGACGCGGTGCGCAATCAACAATAGAAAATGTTTAAGCTGTACGATTTGGTGGCGATTTCTTCTGGCAGTTCCATTTTTTTTGTGCAGTTTTTGTGATTTAGAGGATTCGGTTGGTAATATAGAGATTGGAATATGGTATTTTCTAAAGGATTATTCTGAAATATACATCAATTATATACTATCTATTACTAAACTCCATTAATAACTTGAAAATAATTTTGTGTGGTAAACATGGTAGCTATGATCTAATTAGGAGTTCTCTGCTCGGTTAATATATGCTCACTTATATTATATGTATATATTTTGAAATCTTAAATTGGTTTGCGTTTGACATCAGTATCGCCTTCTGGTACCGCCGGGCACGCAAGGCCCAGTATATATCCCTTGTCACGGTCGTGTCGTATAGTGTAAAGGCGCCTAGCTCCCAGATACATTTATGTGTGCACGTGGCTGATTGGAGCCGTGGACGAGCGCGGCTCATTTACGGAGCGGAGGTAAACACACGAACGATTGTTTGAGCTGGCGTAAGATATAGTTTTAGAACTATAATATTTTTTTGTTATGTTACGCAAAAAAAAGATTTGGCACTTATATTACACAGATTGTTTGAGCTGGCGTAAGATATAGTTTAAGAACTGTAATATATTTTTGTTATGTTACACAAAAAAAAAGTTTTGGGACTTATATTTGTTTGTTGGGTCTTGAAGCTGTCAATGTTCACGTTCCTTTGGTGAACGTTGTGGTTTATGTGATAGGTACATCATGGAATACTTT
The DNA here is from genome assembly GCA_950022985.1 of Udea ferrugalis. Classification (NCBI taxonomy): domain Eukaryota; kingdom Metazoa; phylum Arthropoda; class Insecta; order Lepidoptera; family Crambidae; genus Udea; species Udea ferrugalis. Next base: position 539,166 of record OX465522.1, read on the forward strand.
CATTGAAATTTTCTATTGCTATGTTTAGTTCTTAGGTAACTTCGGTACTAAATCCGGGATTTGTTAGATCTGATAAAGTCATCCAATGTGGCTGTGATTATATTCGGAGGTTGAAGTCAAAAGAATATATATAATCATCATGCGAATATAATCAGACTAATCAGGCGAATAGAATCAGCTTTTTAGCGCATTGCGCAATTTTTAAGTAATGCGCTTAAAAGCTACGAATAATTTTAGTAAACTAAACTATCACAATAATGCAGTTTGTGTCCCCGTTTTAGTCTCATTCATAATTAATATCTATGGCGCTTACACTATACGATAAACAATACCACGTTCCAAATCGTCAGGTGTAAATCCTCGTTCAGCCGCTTAAATCCCCGCGTTCGAGTCGCGGCGCACGTCGGCAGGTATCGATATGATTTTATTACGTCCGTGTAAACATTTGCTCTCCCTTGAGGGGGAGGAGGGAGGCTACATTACCGCTTTACCAAGAAATCAACGTGTTTTTGATTTAATAATACAGGCTTTGTTTGTTCTGAGTTGCGAGCTGAGGTTTGCATGAGCGTCAGTCAAATGTTTAATTCAAAGTAGAAGGGATGTTGTGATATAATTGTTGAATAAATGGTTTAAGTTTTTGAGTCGACACTCTTTTTATGAAAAGAAATATTGAATACATTTTTAAAATGTTTACTGTACGAATTGATCAATTTTTAACCCGTTATCACATGGAGGTGCATGGTGCGGATAGTTACCACGGAAACTAATTTCTTTGGTAACTCTTAGCAATCTACTTTTTTTAATATTTTTGCTCCTGTGCTCGGCTATTTGCTTTTTAAATTCTAAAACTAGCTTCATGCACTAACATAGTTATAATAAGATTTTTTACTAATAATCTATGGATTTGCGTTCTCCAAAATAAATAGTTTTTATTCGTTATTTTTTATTTGTCTGTTATGACCTTATTTTGACTTTATTAGGTATATGAATGTGTTTTTTTATTCAATAAGGGCGTCACTTGGCAGCTATATTTGCCTTAACAATACCGAAAGCTCCAACAGCGTCTCCAGGGACCATTCCTCCGTTTCCCACCGTAGCCGGTGTATTGTAAAAATATAACAGTTAAGTTTCCCCGCGTTGTCTCTACCAGTTACAGGGCGTAAGATTGCCGCGGTGTCATTATTATTTTTTACGATTCCAGTGAAAACTCCGCTGATCCCCTGTTATTGTTTACTCGTGTGGTGTCGCGGAACTTTGTTTTGGGGCAAGGGCGCCTCTTGCGGTGCTTTAGGGTACTGCAACTGTGAACCATTTTGTTAAAAAAGCTGTAGATTAAGAATAAAAGTTTTGTAGGTATTCATTTCAGGTACGTTATTATCTATGATGTTATGGTTATCAGTCTTACACCTATATTCTATTTTTATATCCGTATCAGAAGCTTTTTCCCCAACGATGTTTGGGCTATTCTCGCTCTTGTTGCTAGGCCCTCATCTCTGATATTGTAAAAAATAAAAATCATTTTCTAAACCATCTAATACGGCAGAAAATGCAAATGCATGCACATACATAAGTCAGAAAAAAACTGCGGAACCCTCTAATTTAGCCTTGCGTGCGCACTTGGATTATTTCTTTCTCACCGCGACGATCACTTGGTGCAGGCGTTGTGAACTAAGCTCTTCGTAAACAAGTACTTTAATATTCGTTTTATTGTGGCGCCTACGGTGGTGTAATGTTGCCATAATACCATTGTAGCGCCCTATTTTTAAATTCGGTCGGCAGTGGCAACTCACTTTTCACGAAAACGATTGTTGAGCACATTAAAATCAAATTAATGTTTTTAGATAAAATATGTCTTTAGTTGTTTAATACTTAAGCTTACATGCAGCAAATACAAAAAAAGAGTATTTAAGTAAGCTTACACATTCGGCTTCACAGACTACTGTCAGAGTGAACGGGTTCACTCTGTCAGGTTTGCTATCTAACGCTACAAATATGATCTCTTATCGTTCGAAAGACAAAATATTTTTTTCAGGGTGTTTTTGAAGTATAATACTCAACCACCCTGTATTTGTTACAGATCCCCAGCTAATGACCCCAGGTGAGTTGTTTAATTATTTTATACTATTTATTGCTTTTGTATGTCAGCTTTTTGGAGCTTTATTTTGTACAGCTTGCTATTTTAGTAAGTGGGTTGTACCATAAGAAGAATGTCACGTACGATGTAAGTAGTGTATATAGGTACTAGTACTACACGTACCTTTTTAGTCAGAAAAATTATAAGGGTGCTCGCCCACGTCCTACTTCTTGTAGGACCGATTGTCGGCCAGACTTTTCCACCGATTTTATCACCGATTTTGTCACCGACTTTTTATCGGTCAACGCACACGTCCGACTTTTTGTCGGTGGCTACATAAAGAGAAAGGTCGATTTACAAAGGAAGGTTTTTGTTTGATTTTAGACCTTGTTGTGTATTGGGTAAGGTTGAATGATTATTATTTCACTTTTGTTGACGCTTTGTTTACGCTTTTTTAAAATAAATAAATGATTTTTTTGTTTTACTTTTACTTTACTTTACTTTTTTCAATCAGTTCCGCTTTTTCTGTTTATTGACGTTGACGGTGTTTGGCAATTTGATAGTACTTTTTTGTTTGTTTGTTGCTCGTAATTATAATTGTACATAGTAAAACTGTATGTAAATAAAATGAATGAACTTTTAAGCACGCCTGAAAAAACAAATGTATTTTCTTCATAAAACCTATTTCTAACCCCCTTATTCATAAAAACATAAACAGTGCTTCAACAACACATTAACTTTAGTATCGCTTTGTCTCTTTCATTCTTGTTGCTGCTGCCATTTGCAAGTAAGTGACAAAACACGTCAATTGCTTAAACTACGCTTTAGCGCTGCGTTCGTTTTAATCTTCTCTATATATAAAAATGGATTGCTGTTCATTAGTCTCGCTAAAACTCGGGAATGGCTGGACCAATTTGGCTAATTTTGGTTTTGAAACATTTGTAATGGTCGAGGAAAGGTTTAAAATGTGAGTAATCATGAGAAAATGCTGGGAATATAGTAAAAATCCCAATTTTAGTTTCCTCTTAGTAAATGTTACTACCTGTCACGTGACACTAAATGTTTGACAAGAGAACGAAGTCTGTTGGGACAGCTAGTTATATATAAAAATGGATTGCTGTTCGTTAGTCTCGGTAAAACTCGGGAACGGCTGGACCGATTTGGCGAACTTTGGTCTTGAAATAATTGTGAAGGTCCAGGGAAGGTTTAAAAGGTGAGCAAACATGAGAAAATGCTAGGAATATAGTGAAAAAACAACAATTTAGTTTTTAGGCACTGAATGTTTGACAACAGAACGTCTGTCGGGACAGCTAGTACGAAATAAAACCTAATTTCAGACAGTCCTAAGCCTGTCAAGTACGAAGGAAATTTCATTCATTGTTGTAGCAAAAAAATAAGCCACATGCATGTTTTTACTTTTTAAGACGCTTACATTTTTATTTACGTATTTAAACGTTTTTCTAAACGATTATTTTAATCAATTAAACGCTAAGTCGCAAAAAAAGGTTTTAAGTAAAAACGAAAACTCTTAAAAAAGTACAACGTGTAAACGCCGTTTTTTCCTTGAGTCGGTGGTGAGTCGGTGGTAAGTCGGTAGGTAAATCGGTCGGGATGCACCGATTTTATTTTTGACCGACTTCTGTCTGACGTGTGCGTTGCTCCAATGGTATCAGTACGTTCTATTTTTCTCCTACAAAAAATCGGTCACCGATTGTAGGACGTGGGCGAGCACCCTAAAGCGTATAATCTCTGTATTCGTAAATGTCATTTATTATTAATTATAACGTTAAACATTTGTAATCTACTGGCCACATAACTCAAGCGATTAAGTGAATCGAACGTAGGCACAAGCGACGTCAACGATAGTCTGTAGGTATTGGTGATAGCGTCGTCCAATTAGCGAAGCGCCATACACGTGGAGTCGATGGCCTTGGGTTTATCTGAGCGTCTGATTGGTGCATCGAGAGAATCAGCGAGATTAGCGGTGTTTATAGCACTCGAATCTGTGTTGAAATAAATACAATAAGTCATAGTGACTTCTTTTTTACCCTGTTGTGTTATACCCTTAAAACGAAAAGACGACGTTTAATTCAACTGAATTGAACATGAACTCCAGCTCCTGCCAGCCTTCCTGCGCAGATCCTCACTTACTGCTGGATGCAAGCAGCCGAAGATCGAGTACAGTGGCGGTTAAAAAAATAGGCCTATGTTCAGCAGTGGACTGCAACAGGCTGATGATGAACATTAACTAAGTTTATTTATTACATTGCATAGCATTGGTACGTCGAGTTACAATACAAATAACTTTGAAATCATGTCATAATTGTTTTAAGGTTCTTGAATTGGATTTATAAGTTTAACTGGTAATCTCACCTGAAGGTAGGTACTAGTTTAGTTTGTATAACATATAGCGAATGGCATACTACACACACAATTAAAGGGAATATACTCAAATGGAAATTTGGTAACACCATAATCAACACTAGTGTGAAGTACTCAAAACGTCGCCTTAGAACTGAATGAAAAAACCTCGAGTGGAAACTGCGGAAAATTTGTTAAATTAAAACTATTTCAGGCCTTAGCATGTAACGGATGATTTCAGGCCATCAGCCATCCAAGCCGCCATCCGTAAAAAATAATTTCAAAATGTAAGCTCTCTTTTATTTAAGAATGTTCTGGAAAAATTACTACCGCTTTTCCGATCGATGACTAAATAAGAGCTTGCAGGTCGATCACTGCCCCTGGCCGTAGGTGCAAGAGGTCACTGGACACCTGATCGCAGCATCTCTTTCGCACATTCACTCCTTATCAGAACGAACGGAAATCTGTGACGCTTGTTGTGTGTGACTGTACTTGCTGCACTTGGAGTTAATGACCTTTGAACTGATAGGGGCTATCATTCAATTCTTGGAAATTTATCTTCCATAATCTTAATACGTTGTTGCTGCAATTATTGAGTAATTAGGTGCTTTCCTGCGTACGAGATAATGTGACGTGTTGTTTGCTAAAGTGTTTAAGAGAAATATTAAGTTTAAAGGTACTGTAGGTGTAGGCAGACGTTTGATAAGGTTCTTACATGGTCGATAACCTGCAAAATTTACTGCCTAGACGTCTGACGGTCCAGATATATAGTTTTTGATATCGCTATATTATTATTATTTATTTTGAGCCTATGCCGTCCCACTGCAGCGCAAAGACCCCCCTTCCCACTATATGAAAAACTATTTTCATTGTCATTGTTTTCATACGCATCCGCCCTAGATTTCAAATGGATTGTGGGTACAAGGTCGATACACCCTGTGCACTTGTGCCCCCAAGATATCCCCCTCGCCATCATATGTTTGCCATTCTAAATGTAACTTATAAACTTCATTAACTGAAAGTTGATGTTAATGTGGCTAGCACTTGACCCCATATTTCAAACGCGTGCAGAGGTAAGAAAAGAATAATCCTTGGTAAGTGTGAGGTATTATGCTTGTCAGTCTCATACAAAAAAAATTGCGGCCGTGTAGCCGATATCTTTATCGACAGTTAATCAACTCGCCCATTCACTCAAGGACATGACGCAAAAAAATGCCAAATAAAACAGAATAATATATGCGTACATTAATTACATATGCTTTCTCTTCTTATACTCTTGTTCTCAATCACCCAGTTCATATTCCTCGCGCATAGATGTGCGCGCACGGCGCAAGTCACCGCGCATTGTTCGCGCGATGTATTCAGGTTATTGTGCGGTGATTGATCGCCGTTTGTGCCACTAATGATTGCTGTAGATACGCGGGTTCTGTGCTCGCTAAATTACGGTGGAGGTTCAATAGGGTAGGTTTATATTTTATTATTTAGGAAGGTTAAAGTTTCGAATAATTTAACTGATTCTGACTCAGGAGAAAACTGACGTCACGACAAAAAAAAAATGTGAGAAAAAATCTCCTGTGTTAAAACGAAAGTCTATGAACATGAGTTGTCAGTAATGACCTGCATAGGAGTGAGACGTGAACGCTCACTATGGGTCTCATAAGAAGGCCCAGCGAGCAATGGAGAGTGATGCTTGGTATTTCCCTGCTCGATCGAATCAGAAACGATGACATCGGCGGACAGCGCGGAGAACCGATGGCCGTTGGAGCGGAAAGGTTCTAGAATATGATTCTTGCACCTACTTACGAAACTATTTTTCTTTCCTTATCTCTGTACCGGGAAGTCGTCTGGTAGAGATCGCTCATAGCGATAGTGTCGCCTTATTTCTACCCAAATCTCTGTAATAATTATTTGTGTTATTGTTTTCTTTATGCAGTAAAGTTCATCTTGTCTTATCTTCTCTTATTTATTTGAATTGAATCCGTGAAACTTAGTCTTACCTACTCGTGGAATGTTATTTCAAGTAAACGGTGCATCGTTGTCGAGCGCGCGGGCTGTACGCGGCATATTATAATTGCCGTGAAATGTTTCTCGTGTTTGATGTATCATTATCCAAATCCAGGTCAAACCCATCTATGCCGATATACAAACAAACTATTATGTACTTACCTACCTAGTCTGAGGGGTTCTTCTTGTCTGTTCACTAACCTATTACGTTAGGTATAATACGAGTACATCAACTGTTTCACAATCTTGTATTTATATTGCGTATTGTCTAGAAACAGTACAATATTGGTCTTAAAACTTATCATCATACTTTTTAATGTTTGCTCGTTCAAATTATCTTTAAAGGAATCAAATTTAGAAGTTACATTTTCCTGCTTTGGTAATTTTTAATTATATTTAGTAACATCTGTATAGTGTCGTAAAAGGGTGTCAGATTTAAAATGAAGTAATACCAATTGTTAACTAGATGTTTCATAATATTTGAAAATGAAAATGAAAAATTCTGAATTATCTTAGACTAAACATATACATGGCATTTTAAGACCTTTGTCTAATTCGTCGATTAGTCCAAGCATACTTATATTATTATAATGAACAGGGGATCCCAAACTAGGCACAGCCTGAATCTTTGGCAACCAAAAGACGAATTGTAACAACAGAATTACAGTATCTATTACTATGTAAGTTTATGAGATTGGCAGAGAAACAATAACTAAATAATTTTGCGTAATTAAGAGGAATAAAAATGTTTTGCTCTCATTGTAAGAGTCTGTGATGTGCGTTTAAAGGAATGTCATACTCATAGTACAAACTTAAAATGGCAAGATAAATTCTGTTGCGCTATAGTCCATCGTGAGTAACCATTCAAATTTCATCATCATTCATTTTACCTGTGACTTTAAACAATCCTCAGTAAGTGTTATTTCATAGTTTCAACGACGAATGAGCTGGTTAGGCCGTTTGTTGATCCAACCCCCAGTAACCAATTCAAACCACCGTAATGATGGTCCCAGAAAGCGAAGTTCGTTCATTAAACAACAGTTCAACAGATGAGCAAGGAACTTGAGGATTTGAGTCAGGTAGCAGAAGATTGACCGCGACCCGACTAATGAATGCAGTAATGAACTAAACGTCCGAATCAAAAGTTCAGTAGAGTCACCATGCGTTTGGATTGAATTTTAGAAAAGACAATGAAACTTAATTGGAAATAACCCTTTTTGAAAGGCTCGCTGAAATGTGGCGTTGCAATGGTTTATGCGCTTAGTTCTGTTGATTGCTAAACTCCATAATTTTTTCCATTAGGTGCTCCTTAGGTAAACTAACTTTTTACTACCTCACTTCATTAAAAAACATAAAAACTCAGTATTGAAATTTACTGTATGTTTGCTCACCATTCCAACCAACGGAACAGGCTGGGTTTCGGAGCGGATACGGCACCATAGACCACATCCACACAGTGCGGCAGATTATACAGAAAACTGAAAAATATAATCAGCCCCTGTGCCTAGCATTTGTGGACTACGAGAAGGCCTTTGACTCGATTGAAATCTGGTCTGTTCTGGAGTCCCTGCAGCGATGCCAAGTAGATTGGCGATACATCCAAGTGATGAGATGCCTTTACGAAGCAGCCACTATGTCCGTCCAAATCCAGAATCAGCAAACAAGTCCTATACCGTTGCATCGAGGTGTGAGACAAGGGGATGTTATCTCCCCGAAATTGATCTCAAATGCAATGGAGGATATGTTCAAGACGCTGAACTGGAAAGGACGTGGCATCAACATCAATGGCGAGTACATCTCTCACTTGCGATTTGCTGACGACATCGTCATCGTGACAGAAACGCTGCAGGACCTACAACAGATGCTGAATGACCTGGCTGACTCTTCTGTGCGCATCGGTCTACGGATGAACTTGGACAAAACCAAGGTCATGTTCAATGAACATGTACTACCGGAACCGATTGCGATACACGGCGCCGTTCTCGAAGTTGTTCAAAAATATGTATACCTCGGGCAGACATTGCAGTTAGGTAGAAACAACTTCGAGGACGAGGTGAATAGAAGAATTCAGCTGGGTTGGGCAGCGTTTGGGAAGCTACGTCGAGTCTTCACATCGTCGATCCCACAGTGCCTAGAGACAAAAGTCTTCAATCAGTGCGTCCTACCCGTCATGACATACGGAGCCGAAACGTGGACACTAACGGCACGGCTGGTCCACAAATTTAAAGTCACTCAGCGGGCTATGGAGAGGGCTATGCTCGGCGTTTCTCTGCGAGATCAAATCAGAAATGATGTGATACGGCAGAGAACCAAGGTTATCGACATAGCCCACCGGATTAGCAAGCTGAAGTGGCAGTGGGCTGGCCATGTTAGCCGTAGAACCGACAATCGTTGGAGTAAACGTGTTCTTGAGTGGAGACCGCGTCTCGGCAAGCGTAGTGTAGGACGTCCTCAGGCAAGGTGGAGTGATGATCTGCGCAGGATGGCTGGCAGGAGCTGGATGCGAGCAGCCGAAGATCGAGTACAGTGGCGTGCAAAAGGAGAGGCCTATGTTCAGCAGTGGACTACAACAGGCTGATGATGATGATGATGATTGCTCACCTTAACTCAAGTGTGAGCCGGCACATAAGATATTATCATTTTTGATAACACATTTTAGTCGGATGTCATCGTCTCTGGATCTCAGAAGTATAGCTGTCCCTTTCAGTTATATTGACATTTTACGGGACAGTATGAGCGTGGGCGCGTGCTTAGCGTTGATTGACGTTTGTGATTTCGGGGGTTAAGTCTTACCCATTCAAGTGGTGAGCATGTGAAACGATAAGAAAGTATAGCAATGTACATCAGAATCCAAGTGAAGCCTTTGACCTGATTAAACCGAATGTGAATTGACAAAATCCGCTTAAGTACTTCAAACATGGCGACTGTATTTCTTAGACTAGTCCGCTGTTGAAACAAGTCGGCACCTCTCCTCAATTTGAGTAATTGCTGTCCAAGCAAGTTGCGAACTGTCGCCGGCCACCACTCAGCGTGTGTAGAACTTGCAAGATTCGTTAGGTGTAATTATTAGTTCATTTCTTAGGAACTCCTTCAACTTGGGACTTGGATGTTGCATAATGTTGGAGAAGTAGCGTTGATCTGAAGTCTTTAGTTTTATAAAATACTAGCAGCGGCCCGCGACTTCGTCCGCGTGGAAAAATGATATTTATTTTCCTATGAGCTATTCAGATGTATAAGCTGTATAAGCTGGTTTTCACGTGAAAGAGCTACATGGCACACGTACAAACTTTCACATTTATCATTTAAGTAGGAAATAAGTATGATAGAATTGTCTATCCCACATTTTGATAAGGATCACTTAAGATCTACAAAGAAGTCCGATTTATATCTGAGAAAGTACGATGCTCCATGACTTATCTCATGTGAGAAAATTCAGTCAAAACAGAAGTTACAGCTAGACTAGCTTTTTGTAACATTTATACAAGAATTTTGCTTGTGCCTTCTCGTCGCTTCAATATGAAAATAGTTTTCAAAAGCTAACTCCACGTTTGTGTTAATGGACCCACGTAGTAATTAGAAACTGTACGTAGGAGGTACTCGGTAATCTGCGGGCAATCAAAGTTCCCTCATTCATATGTATTAACGGACACGAGCCAGTGTAGGTTCAGAATGAGCTTGTTAATAAACACGTGTAAGCAATACCCTGATACCTACCCTGATATACATAATGATTAATCATAATTCTTCTGCTCAAATACAGATGAAAAAATCGGCTTAGCTCTATTTGTCTGTAAATTGACTTAATATTTTCCAAACAATCACTGCTAAATTCTTACATGTGAGACATCCGATCAAGCCCTACTTTAATCTGTTCTGTAGTTATCTTCTTACCTTCTGTCAATGCGTTCATCATCATCATCAGCAGCCGCATGGCGTCCACTTCTGGACATAGCTTGTAAGCGGCCTGCATTCCCTGAAATCCTGGACCTTTGTCAGGTCATCCCTCCACCTTGCAGGCGAGGGTAGCACGATGCGTTTGTTAAAATGTAAACGTAGCTCAAAATAAATTATTAGTGAAAAAACTCGAGCTAGCTCCAACTACGTTAAAACATTGCCATAATTTAAATATCCATACTTAAATCTGAAAGGCACAGTTCAAGCATGCAATAAAATATGAATTGATTCCAACATTTTAGTGACTGTTCAGAAGAAGTGGATGATTATGCAGATTTATTGCAGAGCCCGGGGTCGAGAGAGGTGGCTCGTGGCTCGTGGCTCAGGCTCACGGGCGGCTGCATCCTCAATATTCATGACCCGGACCGAACTTGTTTCATTCGATTTGTTCTACTCGTTCCACCTGATCTGCGGAACTGGGGTAGGTTTGGAATTGATTTAATATTAATGTTGCGTTTAATTCTGTTCACTATCTTCGGCGTGGTTTGAGCGATGAGTCGGTAAAAAGTTGGGGTAAGGATTTCAAACTTTCCGTAATTGTGAGCATGGTTTGTTCATAGTTTTCAACTGCTGGAACAGCAGGCACTTTCACGGTAGTCAAGATTGTTAGCTGGATCAGGTCCGATGTTATTTTAGGAAAGAAATTAAAGCATTATTTAACTCAGGAAACAGCAAACAGTAAATCAAACAATTTAACCCCAGCATGGATCCTTGCAAAGGTTATCAAATATGATAACATAGGTACCTATAGCACATAATAATTTCGTAAGTGAAATGTGTACCCCCTTGAGTCTGAGTGTGCAATAAACTTACATAAATACAACGGTAGCCTGTATAGTGCAATACCCATCAATTTAATCGTCACCGTAAAAAAGCTATCTGATACTAAATGTCCACAATCAAAGCGCATCCCTAAATTCTAAACATCTCAGTAGAGGTCCAGGCGACACGACCAGCAAATAGTTTACAAAAACAGCGAATCGAAACAGCATTAAAGTCGGAATGAGTGTTTCCATTAATCGTGGTGCAGCGGCACTATAAATTAGCGAGGCCATAAATCGGCTTCAACGCCAGTTACGCGCGCGAGAGCCGCTGTCCGCCCACCGGCCGCGCCCGCGCCGCCCGCACTGCCGGGCTGCGAGCAGCAACGCTGTAACTGGATTACGTAGAGTTTTTAAAACCATTTAACGGAAACGGCCAAAGCATTTTTTTTCTTTCCTTAAATTCTGAAGGGTCAATTCATTTACTTCTTAAAATTAATGTCACATCATACACATAAGACTAATTTGTTTATTTTATACCCTGTTGAAGTTATACTACGATTTTTAGCTGAATAAAACAAGCAAACGAAAAATAACTTTAAGCACCGCAAAGCAAAGGCCTTATTTATTTTTAATTTTACGTGTTCCAAAATGTTTTGCGGAGAGTTTCCAAGTGGCAGTTAGTCTCATCCCACCACTTCTTTTGGGATATCTACATTATATCTATAAATCGGCCGCTTCAACGCCAGTTACGCGCGCGAGAGCCGCTGTCCGCCCACCGGCCGCGCCCGCGCCGCCCGCACTGCTGCTGCTCAGCAACGCTGTAACTGGATTACGTAAAGTTTTTAAAATCTAAGGATTTTAAAAACTTTACGTAATAAACTGCCTTTTAAAAAAGGATCAAAGTATTTTTTCGTAACGTAAACTGCCTTTTAAGAGAGGATCAAAGTATTTTTTCTTAACCTAAATTCTAATAAGTCAATTCAATTACTTCTTTAAATTAATAAAACCACATTATACACATGAATAACACTCATTTGTTCATTTTATACCCTGTTAAAGTTATACTACAATTTTAGCTAATAAAACAAACAAACGAAAAAGAACTTTAGGCACCGCAAAGCAAAGGCCTTATTTATTTTTAATTTTACGTTTCCAAAATGTTTTTCGGAGAGTTTCCAAGTGGCAGTTAGTCTCATCCCACCACTTCTTTTGCGATATCTACATGGCTACATTATATCTACATTATATCTATAAATCGGCCGCTTCAACGCCAGTTACGCGCGCGAGAGCCGCTGTCCGCCCACCGGCCGCGCCCGCGCCGTCCGCACTGCTGCTGCTCAGCAACGCTGTAACTGTATTACGTAGAGTTTTTAAAATTATATATTTATGTTTATATTTTATATTTATATTTATTATTTAACCAAATACATATAAATCGTTCACAGCATTTTTTTTAAACCTAGATCCTGATCAGTCAATTCAATTACTTCTTTGAATTAATAAAACAAGATTAGACACCTGAATGACACTAATTTGTTATTTTTATACCCTGTTGAAGTTATACTACGATTTTAGCTGAATAAAACAAACAAACGAAAAAGAACTTTAGGCACCGCAAAGCAAAGGCCTTATTTATTTTTAATTTGACGTGTTCCAAAATGTTTTGCGGACAGTTTCCAAGTGGCAGTTAGTCTTATCCCACCACTTCTTTTGCGATATTTACATTATGGCTACATTATATCTATAAATCGGCCGGCTTCAACGCCAGTTACGCGCGCGAGAGCCGCTGTCCGCCCACCGGCCGCGCCCGCGCCGCCCGCACTGCCGACTCACAGCAACGCTGTAACCGGATTACGTAAAGTTTTTTAGAATCATTAAAAGGTTCAAAGTATTTTCAGATTCAGATTCATTTATTCACCAATGCAACAGAAACATTACAAAAATGGCACGGCAAAAATTACATAACAATTTGCATAAAAATCTGAAAATAAAAAAAGTTTTTAATCTAAAATACAACAATTGTTTTTTTTAATAAATAACAGCAAAAAATAAAAATAAAAATTATTAAATAAATTTAATTAATTAAATTGTTTGCTTAACCTAAATCCTAATCAGTCAATTCAATCACTTATTTAAAGTAAAACAACATAATACAAATAAATAACACTGATGTTCATTTTATACCCTTTTGAAGTTATACCACGATTTTTAACTGAATAAACCAAGCAAACAAAAAAGAACTTCAAGCACCGCAAAGCAAAGGCTTTTATTATTTTTCATTCTAAGTACTTGTTCCAAAATGTTTTGAGGTGAGTTTCCAAGTAACAATTAGTCTCATCCCACCACTTCTCTTGCGATATCTATATTATAAGATAAGACAATTTGTTTTTCTAGGTAATATCACAAAAAGTACGTGTAAGATACAAAACGTAGGCAGCCAACTCTGTCCTTCTTAATTATTATTTTTTGCTTTTTGACACTCGTGGCACACATGCCTGTGAAGAGCAGTAAAAACTAAAGGACAATGTACAAAAAACGAAAGCTCCTCAACTGTTCACATGTAATAACTTTACATTCGTAACTATTCTTACTAGCCAGGTACAATTTCAGTGAGTCTTGCATTATTGTGTTTAAACTAATCCTGTTGCCATCTTCTACTTCCAAGGAAGCGTGCAGCGTCCAATACAAGAAGGTTTTAATATTAATTGCAGTTCGGTTCTCGCCAAGGCGGCGACCTCGCGCGTAAATAAAATCCCTGTACTTGTCAATTTACCTAAATCGGAACTGAAGCGGGGGTTGAGAGCGGCGCGTCACGGACGAAGGCTACGAAGAAAATGTTGAGAATACCCTCTGCGTTTTGTTCTTACTTGAAATGTTTAATGTATTGACTTTTTTTACAATGCATTCTCGGCTTTTCTTATCTTCTTTGAGTCACTTTTTTAGTCAGAAGTACTTAAATCGATCTCATTTCGCCAGCCCCTGTTCTCAATAGGACTATTTTTCATCGATAAATAATCCAGGCATCAGAACAAACCGTTACACTGATTAATTAAATCGCAAACTAATTAAATATTTTTCCTGTACAGTTGCTTTTACAACTTGGGTAGCTTCAAGGAGAGAGTGAGAAGGCATGGGCTAGGCCAGCATGTGTGTACAACAAGACCAGTAAAACTGTCTATTCAAGCTTAACAAAAAACTTAACAGTTTTTAAAACAGTTTTGTTTGCGGCCCTTACTACTCTTCTTAATTCTTTCCACTGGTCCCCGAAGGCTCACATATTCAGTACAAAACGCCGGAAAATCTATATTGAAAATAATCATAGATACAGAAACCTTTTTGCCTGAATCTAATGCTGCTAATTTTAAATCCTGTAGTATTCCCCGTCGTCCAAGCCGCGTCGCTGCAACGTCGCCTCGCCGAGTGTCGCGCAACTGTCGCACGACTTAATTTATACACCCGTATCGCCTGTTGCGGTTCCGTATATTTATTCCCTTTTCGTGGACGGTAATGTTTTAATTATTGTCTTTAATGTTTTATTCGCGTGCTCTGAATAAAATTCCGGGTGCAGTGTGGATATTTAGTTTTAGGTTTTGTTGAATTACGTAAAGTATGTGGGAAGGTTGTTTCGTAAATTTCTTGAATACGCCTATTATTGTCGAGGAGTTGGTTGGGACTATAGCTGTCCATGTGCGATCCTGACACACATCTTACGCTTTTTCCACTCTCATCAATCTTTTGGACACACTCGTCGGTATAATAATGTTCTTTGCCTGTTTTGACCAAGGTAAGGATAATTCACATACCCTCACGATCATATCCCTAATGGGTTAGTCAGAGGCACAATGACTGTTGCCGTGGACGAAACATTCAGAAGCCCACATTTCACCCAGGGTATTTGAACCCAACGTGGTAGGCTGGCGCCTACCGCCGCCCCAGATAATGATAATTTTTGATGGATAATTAACAAAAGAAAATAGTTTGAGCGTATCCAAATGTCCACTTCCATTCTTGCATGAATAAAATAAAATAAAGTTTATTAAACAACATTGAAAAACAAGTTCTTCTAAACAAACTAACAATCGAAGGCAACTTTTATCAGACACTCAGTTTTCGGTGAATATCAACTCGCGTATCATTTGCTTCCAAATACCGCTTCACTATCGTAGTTTTTTACCGAGAGTAGGGTAATAACCAAATTAGCCAAACAGATATACTTTGTTGAGTAATAACAACTCGAAATATGCTCCAGTGAGGATATTACAATACCGTTCGGGACTCATTATTATGCTAGCCGCAGAATTACGTCGAGTCGGCCATCTTATTTTTTATGGGCGGTACCTACAGCGACCGTATTGCGTATTTATGAGCTAAGTCTTAATAAGTAACAAAAAATGAATGTAAATACTTTGGGATAAACAACGAGTACCGTAAGCATATAAAGGTGGTAACTTAATTAAGAATAAATATAAAGTTTCTTGACAAAACCTATGAAAGAAGGTTTTAGAACGGCCTCCTGCAAACGCACAGCGTGCTATAATACACGTGCTATGACATTTACGTAAGGGTTTGAGTAATAATAATAATCCATCGCAATATCCATCGAAACTGTTTAAATGAAGAAAAAGAATCCCCAAAATACAATTACCTACATTGTGTTTCAAAAATTCAAATAGATTTCACCAAGTGAGTACCCATGAAATTTTGTGCGTATTGTGCCCTTGTAGGTATTAAATAACTCTTGTCTACGAACTGCAAAACAAGCAAAATATTTGAATAGGAATAAAACCTTCTGATCTCAAATAAAAATAGAGCCTATAGTAAAAAAAGGTTCTATTAGTAGTGCCAGCAGTTTGCCAGAATTTAGAGTTTCAGACTATTTCTGAATCTTTCTAACGCGTTATTTTCCTGCAATCAGTACAGTTCAGCCACAGCGACCTCGTACCTATCCAGGCCATTTGCATAGAGAGCGCCGCGGCCACTCCTCATGTTTATTGCCGTATTTGTCCCCAACTGCCGGTTATGGCCTCAACTGGCCTGCTTATCAACCGACATCAGATTGGATAACTACTTAAGAAAATAGTTTGAAGATAGTAGGTTGTACGTTGCAAGCTTGTGAAAATTATTTATCGGGGAGTGTAATCTTTATTTTAGAGGATCAGATAAATAGACAGGTCTCATGTCTACGGTTGGCGGGACAAACCGATAGTTACTAAACAGATTTGAATGTAGCATATGCTTCTTCAACTCAATAAAAAAACGTTTTTAATATCTTTGCTCGAAGTAGGAACTCATGCTGCAAAAGCCACCTCAACCAGTACGAGGCACATGGGGGTTTATAAGTTTATGAACCGCTCGACTCTGTTCACTAAGATGTTAGGTAATGAGGAACCAGAAAACTAGAACCTGCGTATCCAAAGAAACTGAAACTAAACCATATTAACATCCAATCACATTTAAACAACATTGTTATTCAAACTGAACGTCTTATAATCCCCTCTCCAAACTAGCGTTACTTACGCAAATTGGACGCGTAAAAGCATACGCTAGATGCAGAGCTGTGTGGCTGTATGAAGGTAATTCCGCGCTCACTACTCGGAATAAAAATAAACAGACGTCTCAATCAGACTCGCAATCAGGTGCTCTTATTCTCATCCGCGGCTGGCGGATAGGGCTGGCAATGACATCGTCAGCAGAAAGTCGAAGTCTAACGGGTCTTCTGCTCCGTGTGTTTTTGGCAATCCTGTATTCTGTCACTTTTATAGAATCTTCAATAGCGCTCATTAGGTCCTCTCTTCTGCAGCTGTTGGACACTTTGGCATCATGGTAGGTAGCTCATAAAGTGTCAGACACATTTTATTTACACACATTGTTCTTACCATCGATGTTCTCCGAATGGATCATCGATTTGCTTGAAAAGTAAAAAATATGTTTTTTTTGTATTTTCCATGATAAGGTAAGGTGTTTCTTGTCCCATGAATGCCTAGTCCCACATTTCCCAGTCGGCATAAACCTAAGCCGCTGGCCACACGTGACTGCAATTTCTGATGAATAAATGTTGCTCTCTGGCTGCCCCTAGGAAAAGGGCATGGGAACTCCGATATTTCACCATGGAGTTTTCTGTTTGACAGCAACCCTAGAGCGACTTACAGACGGACGAACAGACGTAGATCGTGTGTATGTGTTCACGCATGATACACCCTCGCGATGAGAGTAACTGCGCGCTTTGCGATGGCGCCACGAAGCGAGCGGTTCTGATGAATGCACTCAAAAATAACAAGTACACGAACGTACCGTCTAGTAGCCCTTAACTGTAGGTGTAACTTTATTCATATTGTAAGATGATATATGATATTTATTTGAAAACTTAGAATGACGTATGTGTTGGAAAACGTGAATGGTCAAATAGAAAATCATATTTTCTCTGTAGTTGGCTGGTCATTTAGTTATGAAGAACAATACTACAACAAAATTTTAACATCAAAATATTTTTTTTGAGCTCACAGAACTCTAAACTGACAGAAAAAAATGCAATCGAAAATTATGGTGTCATTTTTAGATTGACAAAATTCTGAGCGTTCATCATGATGATGTTGATGAAAATCGCTCAGAATTTAATTTAATAAATGTTTGGAATACAATTTAAAAAAATGTTTCATTTGTTGGATCACCGCAACGTTTCGTTCTGACGCTCACAATGATTGCTCTCAAGAGCGGTGAAAGCTTGTTTCATGGCCGCGCGAAATGTGTGGTACGCGTCACGCGCGCCATTCCGTCAGCAATATTGTCTAAAGCAATTTGTATGTAAATCAATTGTTGTTAATACTATTTATGCCGATGGTTATTGAGCTACACTACTTACTTTCACCCCAGAAAAACTCATCCGAAACTCTGTTCTATCTTACTAAGAATAAAGCTTCTTCTTTAATCCAGTAACGTACATTACTTGACAAAAAAGCATCAACCTAAGACGTGATGTTTGGGAATTGTTAATAGGGGATTGCCTTACATTCCCGCTTTGTTCTGAGCGGATTATGTTGGTTATAAAATTTATTATAATATAAATAAGGAATTTATGAATACGTTTTATAGGCGTTAAATTTGTTGATGAAAGTATTGGCGATCGGTTATGGCTGCGGCTTGGTGAGTGTGGAGGGTATAATAAACAAGTTTATGTTGTAAGTTGTAGCGCAGTGGGTTAAGCAAATAAGTAAATAGGCCAACAAATCACCGCCGTATCGGATTAGCTCTATGCGTTATTTATGTTCGCTGAGTTAGCGATACGCGTCCCGGACGAGTGAAATAGTAGACGTGGCATTTACTGTCTGCTGCTGATTATCACAAAAACAACATACATTGTAATAGTAATCTAAGATAAAATCAAAAACCGTCAATTTGGTGATCCTGCTTAAATTCAGATTATCCATCGACCTATGACTCGACTTCAGTGGTAGAAGCTTTTTCTTAAAAGAGGTTAGTGCGCTTCTACCACCAATTACTAATATTTGAAAGAAGTTTGGCAACTAACTATTACTTTAGTAACATTTTGCGAGCTATTGACTTACTTTCAAAAAAGATAAGCGATAAGGTAATTCATTCATCAAGGTCATTATGAATAACAACACCACGTTGGGCGCCACCGTTGGCAATTTTTCAAAAATGTACATACACATGGTTTAAGTATTTTTTTTGCAAATATTTTTCTGCTAGTTAATTGTGATACCTCGTCCATACAAACCTGGCTCCCGTCGGCTTCAGAAGGGCCGCGAGTAACTATTTGCTCGCTCGTCGCGAGATATCGCGTTCGTTCAATTAGACGCGCTCGCTCATACAAATTAATAGAATAAATAGCCAGGACAAAAAGGTTGCCACAAAACATGTTTTATGTGTATCTGTAGGATATATCTTAAGGCTTCATTTAGATGTAGTTGCTTAGTCTTATTCATAACAAATAATGTTCATATCGCCTGAGATATACCTATGTGTTAGAGTGGTCTTCCTATTGCAGACTTATTAGTACCTACCTTCTTCATATTTGTAAGTCATGTTTCTGCTCATCTTGAAAAAAATATGTCACATTGATAAGGTATAATCTAGAAGTCTCACGTCCATTTCTGTATTCAAAAAAATATTACTTTTGAAATATACACATATGGCATTTGCATCTAGCAAACACTGTGGGACGCAAATATTTCGTTATTTTAAATTTGTATACATTCTACTTTTATAGTAGAAATTGTAGTTTCAGATTCAGATGCATAAGCTATATTATTGTAAAGTTTCATTGAAATCCATCAGTAGTTTTAACAGCAAAGAGCAACACGGCACAGCCACACATACGAACTTTCGCATTTATGATATTAGTAGGATGTTGTCTGTATTGAAAAAGGGCCTGTCTATGTTTACATAGGTCTTGAATATACGAGCTACCAGTTCATAAGAGTTGAAGGTGACACTCGCCAGTGACTCTGGTACAAGATACAATCTAAATTCATCAAAATATCTAACAGATCTAGTAAAGTAGAGTAGCTTTTTAAAGCAAAGCTCTCTCAGGTTTTGAAACGACGAAAGTAAATAAATGAAACACTTTATTCATTTACTTTCGTCACCGGAGACCACCTAAAACACGAAGTAGGCGCTCTAGCCAGCACCAGGAACCAAACTAGCTCAGAGATTTACAGCATATCACCCACTCCAAGACGCAAGACCTTTTATATGATAAAAACTGTTAAGTACTGCGTGGTGGTCCACAGTTTGGAAATCTATGGTTTGGTCCCAGAGTATGTGTTGTTTATTACTATAAATCAATCGCGGTGACGTCACCCCCTGAGCGGCTCTCTGCAGGGTACAAATACATACATACGTAATATACACCATGTGACAATCGCACACAATGTCCTTCACTTAATTACTATCTTCGTCTTGTTGATTAGCTACTGTTTATGCTCTCATTGTGAATTATATTGTGTTGGGTTATCATTTGTAGCCAGAACACGGCCATTGCTTAGAATAAATCGCCCCCTTAAGATAGTTAACCTACGACCACTTACAGGTTTTCCATCCACCTTTCGGGTGGTCATTATTCTTACGAAAAATTTTTGCCCTCAACGAAAAACATATGCATTAAGTTCGGCAACGTTTTTTTTAGCTTTTTAACTACGAATTTGTATCATTTTCAAAATGGTTATGATTTTCTTTGTTAATAACTACATATTTCAAGTACCATTTTTTCAAAGACATTATTCTCAACGTTGTAAGCAATTTTTCTTTTAAATTGTTTGGCTGACAAAGTTTTTTCTCTATAGGTGAGATTAAGCAAGCATAACTCTTGTACAATTGCTATAATCCGTCTAGACAGAGATGATGCCGAAACTTTTATGACTATTTGCCTTAACAAAGTTATTTCAGAAAACGTAAACAAAATTTCACTCGCTGGTCACTAGATGAGAGAACAAAATTAAGAGGGGACTATGATTTGGTTTTTCATCGCGAGATTACAGTTGTATACAATAATCAAGTACAAAGGAAGGCGGACCTCTGCTGCGGTTTCATAAATCAAAACAAGAGTAAACGTCACTTTTGGACGATCGTAAACCCACGATGAGTGTACACAACTGAAGTTACAAAATCACTTGAACGCCACAGTATACAACAGCTTCCCACGCATCGCCTCTAAAAAGCTGAAAGTTGAAATTCGGCAGATAGAGTTTAGTTATTCTATGTCAATTTTTTGTTGTAGGTGGTGTAATTGTGTAAGGTCGGCGATAAAAGTGTGAGCATTAAAAAGGGCGAACAATTTGAATAAAAGCAGAGCAGCGATCCAATTTTGAGATTGCCATGGAGGACTTTGCTGGAATCACACGGTAGCCATACCTCAATATAGAGAGCGGCTTGTCTATTTGAAAGAACCTGTTAAAAAAATAGACACCCAAGAGATTTCTGATTCCCATCATTGTTGTATTTCAAAGAATCTAAAGAATCTAGCTTCAAAAATAGTGTAAACATAATTGCCAGTACATGAGATTTCAAATGCTTCCTGTGCTATTAACTTATTATTGAATCAACAAAATAACCTTATCTCCTATTTCGTATTCTGATACATTTATTTCCAAGTAGCAAACGCACTCGGACGACTATATAACTTTATGGCGATTTTTTTTCAAACTTCGGTTTTTCGTATTTTTCTAAACTAGAATTAGTAGGTATTTTATTTTGTGAATCGTATTTCGATAAAACGCAAAACACACCAGTCGCGCAGTTCAGATTGTAGAGTGGCGAGGCGAGCTTAGTTTAGAGCCGTGTTCGATAGTAAAATAGTGGGAACAAGCAACGAGTGTCCCGGCGAGGGCGCGCAGCTGCACCGCTGACCTCCGCTCGCGAGCGTACTTTACAGGCTACGAGGGACGTTGGGTACCTTGCATGGATTTTCATTGCTAGAATCTATGCAATTTTATCGCACTGCCTAGGATTATTTTCTGCTCAGCTTTACGGTGTATGAATGTCATTGGACATTACTTCAGCGCCTTCAGGGGAACACCGGATAAACATACTAATACTTTTTACAAACGTAATATACCTACCGCCTTAATTTCTCTGTCTTACCATGGTGTTGACTGGTAGAGAATGCCTCCTGGCATTAAATCCGGCATTTGTACTTTTTATGTGCAAGAAATAATAATTAAATATCTAAGAAATTAAATATCACTCTCAGTGGATGCAGGCCACCTACAACCGGCCGCTCTGGAAATCTATGGGGGAGGCCTATGTTCAACAGTGGCTGCATGTGGCTGCTGATGAAGATGAGATATCTAAGAAAGAACAATACAATTTATTTTCGTTCATGCACACGTTTTTTGTACTGTGCGGAGATTGAACCCGCGACCTCTGGTGTAGTATGATGTCTTTGGAGATCCTAAAGCGCTTCTGTTCCACATTTATTATTAAGTTTGCCTGCAGCTATGTTCACAGTTGCTCTTAGTCCAAAGGTTTTTAAAAAAAAGGGCTATTTCTGGGCAAGCTCGCATCATATGACACCACATTTTTTTTCGGTACCTTCACTTACATCGTGATCGGAAGCAAACCCATAAAATACTTATTAAAAACTAAGCAGAGCTAGTAGAAAACCAGTAAAGGAGACATTTGCCCTGCAGGGAATCCTAACACCTAATTATGAAGCTAATTTATTTATTAACATACAAATAGTAAAAATGAATTTCTAACTACGTCCAAAGGTAACACGCAGTAAATTATACAGATAAACTAAACAAACGAGACTAATCACGCGGTTATTAGCCAGTAGGTACGTGGGTTCTTCCTACAGACTCGGTAAGTAAACACAAGTGGTTATTATCTAAATTAATTGTTTGTTTTTAGGTGCATTGAGGTACTATTTGCTGTTGATAACCTAATTGATTGTTTGACTAACGTATCGCCCAACGTGATTGTGTAATGTTAGTTAGTCAAGAAACCTATTACTTAACTGCTTGTAAAATAATCACATGCTTAGCAACTTAATAACTCATTAGGTACATAACGATGACGATCGAGACGAATAAGTTTCTGTAACACTTTTTTTAAATTTAAAGCGGTTAATTTCCTAAAACTTTGATTTATGTAATAAACAAAGCGTTTTTTAAAACTGAATTTTTAGCGATAGCACCTCAAAAAATCTTGAATTTCTACCCAAACACCAACGTTCGCTTTGCCGACATTTCAACAAACGGCCGGACAGATCTATGAGACGATACTCAAGCAATAATCCGTTTACTTTTATCTCTCTACCCCTTGTCTCTAAACCACCTTATCGCTACATCTAACCGCACCCTTATTCCTTTCCGCCTAGAGTCGAATATCTTAAAGTGAGAAAAGCAATTTGTTTCAAGGCTGTCCGTCAAAGAGGTTATTACCTGAAAGATATAAAGAGCGCCGTCCGAAGAGGACAGGGCCCCGGGCGAATAAAATGCAAATATCTGTTCTGTACTGTGCTCCTAACCGGCTACGTAAGGACTGGAGATTTAGGAGGCCTAGGGAGGGGAACCGCTATTTACATCGACATCGACAACTTTGAACTAAAAATAATGTTAATAACAAATCAACATTAAGGAACGCACATTCCTCTGTACACATTTACACATACATTTATTTATGTGCTACAGTACATGGATGTAAATAAAAGTTAGTATAGTATGTAAGTTGGATGTTTTTTTCCTTATGTAAGCTTTGAACCGTTTTTTGATTACAACAAAATAATGTCAGCTCTCGTTATTCTAGTAGCCTATTTCATAGTTTAACTTAAGCAAAGTTAACGTGACATGATAAAGTCAATCATATTAAAGGCTTTGGACATGCGCTCATCTCTCACACTATGAACTCGATTACCACGAACCCAAAGCTTGACGCAGGCCTCTCCCAAGATGCGCCACAACTCCTGGCTCTGGACCTTTCGCATCCAGCTAACTTTCCTCACTCAATAAGAACTCCATTGATCATTTTGCTTTTCAAATGTATCTAAGATGAAAGAGTCGATGTCGATATGGTCCCAATCCCATCACTCCTCGTGAACCGCTGATTCGGTGCGTCTTGTCGGTCGCGTTTACGAGGGTCCTGTAAAGTGTAAAACGAACTGTTTGTTTATGCGCGGGCGCCGTAACGGCCGCTTTACTGCCGACAAACAATACCCGCCGAATTCAATCAGATTGATTTAACGGCGACTCTTCCAGACGGTTAATAAGAGGTTTTGAGAGTTTCTTGTGATAGTGCCATGGCCATGGGCCATGGTCTCATTGTAGCTTAGATCAAATCCCAAACAACCATCCCATTCACAAACGTCAATCCGAGTTGAGCATGCCTTGGACTCATGCCTTCAAGTAAATTGTGTATAGAACTGAAAGTGACAGCTATATCTGCAGTGCAATCCAAACTGGGAATCAAACCTGCCACCCTTTGCGTCTTAACGGTTACTCAATATTCCTTCATGGTTGAAACAATCCTCAGTAATGACTTAGTCAACCGTGAAGTTCTACTGACTACCATTTGATATGCTCCGAACTGCCCATATTAGTTAGAATTATCTATAAGAAGATAATTGAAGGTTGTTGTTTTTTTTTATTATTATTCACGCCAAAGATTTCTTTCGCATTACATAAAAAAGAATACCTAACTCAATAATAAATTAATCGCCAGCACCTCAAACGGCTCGTTAGCACTCGGATAAATAAATATCGGATAATTCCCGCGGACGTGCCGCCGCCGCGGCAATGCAGATAATATCAGATAATGCCGTGTTTGCTCGCAGCCAATCAGCGGCGGTAATTGCCTTACTCATACACCTAACAAGCGCAGAAACTTGTCTCTAGAATATCTAGTTATGTATCGCCTATGATACAGTCACACTATGGGCCCTTTAGTTTAAGTTTAATACCTACTAAGTTTTCCATATATTGTCTGAAACTCTAGTCCGTTTCGAGGTAGGTGCTAACATTTGCAGCACAGTCCTAGATTATTGCAGGTATTAGCGCAAACTTGAATTTGTATAAGTAGTTTTTGGTTTCAAATAAAGATTATTATTATTAATACTTTTTGAAACTGCACGTTTTTTAATGACTTCAAGTCACAAAAGCCTATTTTTTATAGTTTCGATTAGACTTTGACAATTTGTGCATAGAACAAGGATTGTGCTTCATGCCAGTTTTGTACTTTAAGAGATGAAGCAACTTAGCTTTTGTCTGCTAATGTACGGTAACGGCATGATAGGCTTCCCATTTACGTTCAGTCCTCCTTGTTTTATTGAAAAAAAAAGGCTGTTAAAAATAGAACTACCTGGAAAAAACATTGGGTCTAGGTTTCAGGCGGCTGCTCTAGAGAACAGCCACTCAGTATGCAAAAGACGCTGGTTCAATTCCCTGGAACACAGACCTAATGATTTTTAATCTCGTCATTCATATCTTCATAGAAGATTCAGCATAATGCTAAATAACAGGTAAAAATAATCAAAAGAGGGTGTTGTTTGTAAGGCTTTTAGGTTGTAACAAGTAGTCACACTAATTACCAAACCACAAGCCAATAGAGTGGTAACTGCGCATCACGCCTCCACCAGCTACTCGCAGCAGTATCTCATTACGTCACAGCAGTTTACGGAGCCGCCGCAGCTCAAATAGATTACGCGTCCAACGAGCGGGACGGTGCAAATACGGCGCGTGGAGTGGGCGCGCTCAAAACTACTGACGGACCGACCTGACTGTTTGGGCGCGGCACAGGGGTGCTGTGGAGATGACTTGAATCATATAAGATGACCTGAAGTAGTGAGGGTGGATGCAGTGGAAGATCAGAGAGGCTGCAGGTACAGAGGCGCTCACATCAACCTTTACAAAACAGTTGCAAAATAGGTCTTGTGTAGGCGGCATAAGGTGCCCCTATGTAAAGGTTGATATGAGCGCCTCTGAACCTTGCAAGGTACGTCCGATTGCCATCTCCCGGTTACTCTTCAGGACGGCATTTCTGGAGCACCTTTAGGCACATTACTTAAATATTAGGACCCATTGCCCGGTACGGCTGTAAAAGCCCAAAATTAGGGCCTTTGAAAAAGATATCCGAAGTAGATCCGTCCAATTCCGTTAGGGCATCCAAGGGAGTGGTCGTCATTTATTTTTTAGTACCAGTGCAGTTCTTCGCGCTTTGTTGAGGTGAATTTAGTTACCTTACAGATTCCCAGATTTCTTCATCAATCTCCACATAATTATCTTCATAATCAGAAAGCCTCACCCTGTGCACTTCATTCACGATTCAGGCTCGCCTGTTCAGTGTTCCACAACTTTAGCCGTCTCCATAGTCCCCCAGTGCGTATCCCGCGTATGCAGTGTGCAGAGTGCAGGCTCGCGACCGCACCTTGTCAGCTCACAAATTGACGTGGATTGTTGTCGGCGATCTTTGTCACGGCGCAGCTCGCAATCAACGAGCCAGCTGAGCCGCTGAACCGCTCAGCCGCTTGAGCGCTGGATGTGGCACTGGTTTAGTACTGTCGATGTCCAATGTCTAGCTGCAGCAATACTGAAACAAATGGATAGCTGAACCATTTTTGTTGTTTGGTCGTGAGAAAACTGTTTTTTTGTTGCTGTTGTTGATTAAACCGCGATTTGAGCAGTATGGAGATTGACTTGGGAGGAGATTCCTTTGGCTCATAACTTAATAACCGAATGTGATTAAGGATTTCAGGGAATATTTATCGATGAAAACCCAGTTTCGCGAAGAAAATGCATGGGTTCAAATGGGTGGAGTGGCTCGGTCTTCCAGGAATTCCGAGTCTCTCATTGGTTCATTTTCGCATGCGTAAAATGGTTTACGTAAAGTTTAAAAACACGAATAGGATTAGGTGTGGTCCGTCGTATGTTTTCAATCAGTGTTAGAATGTAATATCTTACACTGCATCACTAGTTTTTCTTTAAGGTTCTTGATATAAAGTGACAATTTTAGTTTGTTTCTAGTCGTTTGTTTGTTTTGTCCGCTCCAGTATTCGCATGATCCCTGACACTCCACGCGCTGGAGCGGCGAGCGCGGCGCGAGCGTGTGTCGATGACCGTTCGATTTTCCTCTAATCTCTAATTATGGCGGCATTATTTCATTTGTGCCATTGATCGCTGTCCAACGACACCCGGCGCTGACGTCATCGCTAATTATGTCGCGTTAGCACCTATGCCGATGATATTATTAATAGCAATGGAAGTACTAATTAGATTGCTTTCGCACTAAAAGGTGTTCTGTTTTTGGCATTATTTTTGTTATCCACGATAAGGATTATGTATTGGTTAGAACTAGTTAATTGGTTACTGTGTGATCTCAACAGCAAAAAGAAGATATTTACTTTAATAAATTAAATCTTTGCATATTACTATGCCTATTTAGGCGAGCATTGAACCATAATCTTGCCTTCTCTTCATTTAAGCCTTGGTCAGAAGTTGTTCATAACCTCTTTTTACATATTAACATGAAGTAATGGCCTTGCAAAAGTTTTAACACTACCTTCTAGAAAAGACCCAAGTTGTTACGAACTGTAAACACTTGAACGTGAGGCTCGTTCCACTCCGTTGGCATTCGCATTATGACTGACTTTCTGAAACGATTGATGCGTAGGTATTCCTTAAATATCCACAACAAGGATGAAAAGCTGGTCTGCGTCTAGTAATCTGACTAGGCAAAATTTAAATACTTACTTAAGTCGGCTCTCTCTTGTTCTGCACCTACACAAACTAATTAATTGACCTGTAATTCAAATTGAATGTTAATATCATAGACGTAAGCGAGTAACACTCAACGCAAGGTGTCAGCCCCAGGTCGTCGGTAATTGCCTTCTTCTCGCGTTGAGTAGCCAATTTTTAGGGGTGTCGGCGCCTTTGTCAGAGATAATGGCGCTTCACGTGCTGGCATTTGCAGGTTGGGAATTTCAATACGTTAACGCTGTTTGCCAATGGGACAGGTTCTATTGATCATTTAAATGGCGCTTGGAATATCTTGCGGTAGAATAAGGCGGTTTCTCACCATTTTCTGTAGAGAAATACAAAATAAATAGTTATCTACATCACTACTGGCTATAATAATGATGATACGTTTAACAATGATCAATAATATCTTACTTCAAGATCTCAAATTAAACTTTCAAACAAAGTAAAGTTTATCCTCCAAAGAGTGCTTGCTTGCATACGTAGATGCAGTGGATACAGATACAGGCATACTTAGTTTGGAGACCTCTGTATTTAAATATCTAGGGGTGCGACACAACCTCATTTAGACCCATTTAAAGCGCAAACCTAATTCTTGACTACACAAGAGCAAATAGATGCAGCTGTACTAGAGAGGTGTCTTGTTAACGAGGGCGCGTGCCCCGCCGGTGTTATAGCACCTCCTTATGCAAATCAGCTCGCCGCACCTTGTGGAGGCTCCAGCTTCTAATTGCTCTGAGGGACGCCACAGAATTAAGACTCATAAGGTAAAAGCCCTTATAATTAAGATGAAATAAACTCTGCTTTCATAAGTTTAAGCCTTTGAAATAACTGAAGGATCAGTTGCCAATAGCAAGTTGGTCCACATTCACCAGCTATTAAAGACACGTTTCCTCCTCCTTTCAGGTATTTCAATCTGAATGGAACAATAGTTGCTAATAGCAAGGTGGCCGGACAACTCATACAATTGTAGAGATCGTCTCAGCTGAAATGACGCACCCTTCTTCTAATTCTTTTAGTGAGCGCTTGTCTTGCGTCATCAAACCTGACCAGGTTTAAGCCTACCGTCTACAGCGAATCTTTCTAGATAGGAGTACTATAAAAGACCATCAAGAGCTGCTATGGCATGTTGTAGCTAATCGAGTTATCCTCGGCAAGGAGTTCATTCTACAATTTAAGTCATTAGAAAATATTTATTAATGATTTGTCGTCACAACACACAAATAAATGCAACACAAAGAACATTTTCAGCTAAAACAAGTACAGGTAGGTTTTTTAGGTGATATTGAGTGTTGTCAACATAATGTATAAACAGCCATTACATATAGCAACTCAGGACCTCTGATGATGGGATGTCTTTTAGAAAATTTGATTATAAACGTTCGCCATGAAACCAACTCAGTCTCACAAACCATCTTAAATCTGAGGATAAAATATGAATTGCATCATTTTTTAACGTCAATCTCAGTACAATTTTACAAGCAATGACTCCTTCAGCTCCAAGTATCACTTGGGGCGCTAATTATGAAAATTGAACAAACGCAACAACTGCCATAAAGGTCGCGTCGTAAACGTGCTGACTTCGTCCCTGCGCTTCTGTAATCATAATTAACCGAAGATGATCGTTATGTTGTAATCGCAGACGCCGTTGTAGGTACAGGGATAAGGATTGACATCCAGCTGAAGATTTTTTAATCATTGTCTATTTACATACGTTCATCACCTTTGGCTCGCACTTTGGTTGCACTGAAAGAAAGAAAGAAAGAAAGAAGAAAGAAAGAAAAATTTTTTTTATTAGTCCACAGAAGATCATTGTGGTGCAAGACCTGCTATGCTTAGTTTGAAGTGAGATACTATACAAAAAGACATATTTATGCACACAAATATGGTAGTGGAACTCGCAACGTCTGGTGTAGCCAACTTCTTAACCATTACACCAAATCGTCTGTCGATATGTATTGTAAATAGCTTTGAAAAATTCTAACGAACTGCTTTCTGGAGGGCGATTCACAACCGAGTTATCGTACGATTCGGTAACTTTCATTTGATTTTAGTAAATCAGTTGTTCAGCAAAAGGTCTTGAATTTTGTACAAGTTTAAGCCAATGGCATTTAGTATTTATAAAGAGAATAATACAGACTAAAAAAATGACCCAACCCAAAAACCTCTGACCCAAAAATTAAACGGATCTGAATTTTTTTAAGAGTGCACTTTCTTAACGATACTGACGAATATGTTTTCTTATAAGCTTAAGTTGCCACAGAACCTTTCATTCTTTAAGGATTTTTATATCAATGGTTTAAAATTTTAGCTCATCGTAATACCTAACTCTTTCTCCTTTCTCCTTCATACCTTTTGTTCGCCTCTTCTCTGCCAGTGCTGTAACTCAGACCTAAGCGTGACGCCATTACAATCAAATTGTCGAACGGCCCTAAAACGTCCCTGAGGCGTATTTTTATTAATTTTATGTTTCCAGCCAACGCTTTAATGTTTGAAGTTGAATTGAAATTTGATACGAATTAACTTCGCACTTGATTAAACGGCTTTATGGTATTACAGGCGTAATATTTAAAACTGCAATTATGTTATGGATGCATTTGGCAATGTAGCACCCATTGCGAGCCGGTGAGCTATTAAAGTACCGAAATGTAATTATTTCGTGGATTGGATGACAATAACAGAACATTTCTGTGTATGGGACCAGTTCCATTTGTTTTACACATTATGCTAGCAAATTTTGGTTTAACAGATAGGATCAAGTTAAATTAGCAACTGTTTGCGGATAATTTCAAAGCACACTTACTCTATATTATGTTTTAAACCGAACTGTGTTTTTGGAACTTATAACTGCCCATGCTTTTGATATAGGTGGTAGGTACTTAAGAATCACGAAGGGCGACCATCATAAGGTATAGTTTTTCAGGTTTTACTCGTATCTTGGCTCAGGTAGAGGTGGAGGAAGAGAAGACTTTGTCCAGCCATGGGATATTATTAATATCTAATCTGCGTCCAGGAAAACTCTTGTATGTATGTTTGTTTTGTGTCAGGATATGTTAATCTATTTTTGTACTTATTTAAAACTACTTAAGTATAAATAAGGGTACTAAGTTTTAGAAACCCATAGTAACAATTTCTGCTTAGTTTAAAGTCAGCTGGAAATGTGCTAAGATCAAAATATTTAATTATTTATTTCGGTTTCTAATCTGACTGGTTTTCTATTTATCCACTTTATGTCTCAGGTGTCCATAAATTTCTGGAATAATTCACTTAAGATAATATTCATCTTGTAACTTAGCTCCAGTAAATATGGTTTAGCGCTACTAACTTACTTAGTTTTCACATGATTTTAGTATCCATTTGATTGATGTGTATTTCCTACTTACTTATTTCCTCCAAAATACAAGTAAATTATTTGTTTGATAAAGTGGTTCGATGTTTTAGTGTCTATAAAGACGCCTTTCGAGAGTTAGTTATGGTATTAGGATATTTAATGGCAAATCTGTCTGTCCATACATTCGTTACTTGACTACATGAAAAAGTTTACGACGGACGTATAAAGTGGACTCGGAAGTGCCTACATATGTATGAAAAACATGTTTTTTAGTGCGTTTTTATGTCATCGGAGTAATGCGGCCCCGAGGCACCGCATACGAATGAGCCCAGGCTGGACAAATTGCGCACTTGTCTCACATGGGGAATTTGCATGCTCTCAATTGAAGAATTAGTTAGTTTTCTGAGCTGCACGTACTTAGGTGCACTCACGCAGGCTAAGTTGAAAAGCTTGCAACTTCATGCGCACGAAAGACACTACTGTACAGAGTAGAAAGTTTGACAGCAAGATGATCCACCAGGTACTTGCTACTTTTTGACACATTCAGTCAAATTGAACCATTTGTAAGAAAGGCCATAAATCCAATGTTACTTTGTCAGTTTGTACCGCCTCCTGCCAAAGCTCTAGGAAAAGGTAATTTTCCAACTAGTACTTTTTGTTACGCTTGGGTGTGATCCTCTCTCTAAACGGAAATACATTTTCTATTAGGTTATGAACCAGAAACAATAAAAAGACCACATACAGCTTCATAGTCTTTTTCATGAAAAAACGATCGGAGCGAGTCTAATCGAAACAATTAGTGCGCCAAGCTGAGGTTCGCTAGTAGCGTTAACAACTAAATAAATGAAATAAATGACTTATTTTAAAAAAAAGGCCTCATTATTCATTGTTAATTTGCCACAGTTCGTAAAGCGTCATAATCCTGCGCAAGATGGCGGGCGGCGCGCGCGCACATGTCGCGTATGTCAGCGTAACTGAATATTCCATTGTACGTGCCTAATGCGTTTACCTGACAATGCAGGTCGCGTGGGGATGAGGTTTGAACGGGGGTGATTGCGGGTGGCTGTAGGGCTGGTAACTAGATTGTGTTGGAAAAAGGAATACTTGCTCTTTGTCAAACATATAAAAAGAAGGAAACATACCCCTTACGACAATATACCAAATGGGGTAGTCAGAGGCACACTCATTGTTGGCGTCATGGTGAAAGGATCATTCAGAAGCCCACATTTCGCCGATGAAATTTGAACCCTAAGTACGTGGTAAGAGGCAAGCCTACCGCCGTTATTCATCACCGGAGGGTTATCCGCATATTGTATGTACAATGAAAACAGAGTACTTTACAGGTGTTCCGGCCAATCTTGACCGCGGGTCCACCGGGTTCAGAACCAGAGTGTTTAACCACTGGGCCACGACTCTCTACACAATTAGTTTGCAAAAAAGTCTGAACTTCTCTCAGATTTCAGATTCGGATTTCACTACGTGTGACACACCTGCTAAGGAAGTTGATGACCTGATATAGGTCACAGTGTTCCCATAAATGCAAGAAGAGGAATCACAAATAAAACGAAAAATTATGGCCTTGCCATGGTGGGTTATCGGTTGCTAATCACCACATTTGAAATTATCCCAGTATTCTGGCCTATCGATTGAAACGGTTTCATCAAAATCTTCAAAAATTAAATAAGTATCCACCTCAGCATCGTTGTCGGACTTAATCACAATTTTTGGCAACCTTATCGCCGCGGTGTTAAGTTACCTGTGGGGTGAGCGCGCAGCATCTGCCGCTACACATCGCGTCGCTATCAACCTTCGATTAACTAATTTACAATCGATCACCAATTCGCAAACGACTCACGACTCGTTTTTATTCGATTCACGTTGAATGAATGTTAAAAGTTTTTTATGGATCGTCGGTAATTTGACTAGAGAGCTTCTGAATTTGTTTTACCCACAGTTGCTAGCCCGGCATGTTTTTTTACAGATTGCATTTCGGGGAGTGTGCGAGTGAACTCGAACTGGTTCCGTTAGCATCTTTTCATCACCGGAACACTAGATGCAGATTAAGTTTCCACCCTTAAGCAATGATATTATAATGAAAAAGACGTAGGTTCATAGGTTACTTGTGCTAAAATAGTTGCACCCGAAGTCAGAACTTCGAACACCTGAGCAAAGCATTGACAGTTTGAGACGACACTGCGCAACATGTATCAGTCTGGTTTACGCTCTAGTAAATAATCATACTATCTTGTACATACGGTCAAGTTATAGGAACGTATGCCAGGAGTCAATTTTCAACTTCGCATCAGACATGCGACATCTCTTTTAAATATTTTTGCCCTTAAGTTATTGATATTGATATTGTTGAGGTGAGACCTGTGACCACCAGTAGGGCATGAAGTTAATGTTTAGTTGAGTCAAGTAAGTAATAAAGATAATATCAAATAGCCAATCTCTTTGAAACATCTGCGCCTTGATAATTCCTCTCTGTCAATTCCAGTAGGTGCATCAACAATGTGTAATGTTTTATTACATTTATATTAATTGTGACCCATCCAAATGGCGTCTGTCATCAGAGGACCCTCCAGCATCTGCATTATCTTACCTCCGCACTCCGAGGGCATTCACAAACTGCATTCAATGTCCGTTCCTCAAACCTAACAATTACACTCGCCACACTGTTATTCCTACTTTAACTGCTCACCCTAAGGTTCAAATTCAAAAAGTACCGGTCAAACTACCAATGCTAACCACTGGAAAGTTACAGTTGACAGTGTTATTTAAATTTGAGTGCAAGCAGTACACAAATAAGGTTGTGTTTGGAGTGGGGTGGCATGGTCCGCGCATCGCTTAAGCTAAGAGGGTAGTTCACATGTCGGCGCGCGATTTATCAAATTTTATAAGCGGAGCGACATGTGCGGGACAATTGCTTAGGTGCGCGGTGGGGCGCGGTAGGGCTGTCAGGCAATCAGTGGACATTATTCCACGGGGCATCGGCTAGCCCCAAACCAAGCAAAGTTCATATGATATTAGACAACGAATGAACATTTTTAAATACTTAATTTTTGTAAATATTACTCAATACACAAAGAAAACCCCTAGACCAATACAAAAAGTCTTGTTCATGCACAAAAATGTTTTTGCTTTATTTGTGTACAGTGATGGTTCAGCGCTCTTCTCTATTCTGCGCAAATTCAGACCAAGCCAACGGAGTCTGGCAGACTAAATTTCGTTGGTATATTGACTTCTCTTGGTTAAATTGTTCACTGAATGTCATTCATTCAATGAGAAATTTGTAACAGAAAAAAATAAAGAAGACACCACAATTTGAGGTTTTGCCTAAATTAATGGATACAACTAAATTATTTAGGAAACTGGCTTTGGCTACAAAAAATTAAAATCATGAGGCTCTTGATAATGCTGAAGCAAAAAAAGATCTATACGTTCTTTAGCATTGAACTACTAGTTTTATTTTTTAAATAATAATATAGCATTCGTAGCAGCCCTAACGATAGGGTGAGGTACGCGAATTAGATATGGACCGTAGGTGGCTAATGGATTAGTGGCAGATGAGCCCGCAGACGCGCGTGGGTTCGCGGCTCAATCCCGGTGTGGGATTCAATCGCGTGCACTTAAGCTCGCCTTCGTGTTTCACAATGTGCCAATTACCAAATGTGAATGGCACTTTAAATTTAAAGAAGGATTTTTTTTTCATTCAAAACACAGAATCGGTGTCTGTTAATGAAAGTTTACCCAGAATAAAAAGAAGGGTTAGGTTAGTGAAATGCATCTTGGTTTTCAGCATAAAAAGATTTCTTAACATGCAATGTTGAATGTAAAAATTTTCGCATTGTTTAAAATACAGAATGTTCCAAAACCTGACTTTTAAAGATAAATTGAGAATCACGCCTGTTTCTTCACTTTTACGAAGACAAATAGATAGAATTCGTTGAACATGCCACAGTGGTAGCACCGAGAGTAGCGAGGTATTTGCTGCTTGACCTTAGGACAATTATGAAAGTCATGTTCTGTTATAAAATGTTAATCCAGTTGTTACATCTCGTAACATAACATATTCAGGAAAATTCCCCTCCTTTACACAACGACTTAGCGTGGAAACATCTTTTTACGAATCTACATGACATGAACTACAAAGGTCGACGAACTAAGATTAACTAAAATAATAGGAAAAGTTGGTATCAGTTCATCAAGTGGGTACCTCACGGGTCCAGGTTCAATACCCGGAGATGGCAATCGTGATTTATGCGAGTAGTTAATCCGACTATTTACTAGTTTTAGTGGAAGGTAAGGAGGCCTTTTTCCGAGGTCCGATGGACTTAACTTTGATGGAGATGCAAGTGATAAGAAAAATGTAGTTAACTGTCTACTTATTAGGGCTGCTTTTAACGCAATGCTACGTTTTGATATCAGTTAGTTAAAAAAGTATTTAGCAACATTTGTTAGAAAAATTGTCACGTAAGAGTCAAAATTTAAAAATCTTCAATAAAATGAAGGGACACACGTCTTTCGACAGTGCCTATCGAGAAATGATGATGATATTGTCGATGAAATTAAGTTCTAAAGCATTTTTTGTAATTAAAACATCTATTTTGGACTGCGGACCGATCGTTGTGGAGATCCTTGGGGGAGGCTATGCCCAGCAGTGGGCGTCGTTCGGCTGATGAAATAGCCGCGAGTGAATTTGACGTACTGTAATAATCGATATTGCAGCTAACACGTCTTGTAGTTCTATACGTGATACTTCAGTTAGTGTTTGCACAGCAGCTGCCGCTTGTGGCTTGTGGCTTGCGTCTGTTGCCGGTCAGTAAGGCGGACCATCAGTCAGCCCCCGTGATATATATCGTGTGGAGGGGTCGTGGGACGGAGAGACCATAATTATCTGTTCACTTGTCTTATTAGCCACGCATATTCATATTTTAGACAGGACACGCTGGTACACTGAGGACACTCAGGACACCTCAGGACACTGAGGTAAGCGCGATTAAGCTTACTTAAATAGCCGCGAGTGAATTCACTAAACACTGGGTAACACTGGGTAAACATAATGGGTATTCACTAAACACTTCTTCCAGTTCCATACGTTATACTTCAGTTACTGTTTGCACAGCAGCTGCCGCTTGTGACCTGCGTCCGTAGCCGGTCAGTAAGGCGGACCATCACTCAGCCCCCGTGATATATATCATGTGGAGGGGTCGTGGGACGGAAGACCATAATTATCTGTTCACTTGTCTTATTAGCCACGCATATTCATACTTTTTATATATTCCCAAATGGGGTCAGACACTGATTGTTGTCGTCAAGATGAACGGAACATTCAGAAGCGCACATTTCTACTGACGTTGGCCGCGTTGCTGAAGTTGTTTACCGGGCTCTTTTTCACGCAAATAGCAATGGGCATAAAATAGGTATTTCAGCCAGTTTTGTACTCGAACTAACCGGGTCCCGACTTTGAGTGTTGAACCACTAGACTACTATTATCTCAACACACACACCCCACACGATTTTCAATATGGCAATTATAAATCTTACTAAGAATGTGTAGAAATCACTCAACATTTTTACTTGAAGATTCAAGAGCAACACCGATTGTTGCTGTGGGAAATATAATCTTAGCTTACAAAAAATATATCATTATGTTAATAATGCGTTATTTTAGAACTTCAATCAATGCACCATTCTAATTTAACTCATAAAGGCGTCATGTCTAAACGGTTCCCATAATTTCCCTCCCCCCCTTCTGTATCTGGTGGAATGAAGACGTCTTGAGTGCTCCGCTGTCCTGCATACGAATGGTGCTCATTTAGACCACTCGCAGAGCGTTGCTGCTTCGACTCCGTTGTCTCTGCATATACTTCGGAATGGTATCCATGACCTTTGTTAAAAGTAAAACATTTGTTAGGGAAATTAGGGGTCCTTTTGCGAGTCAAAAGCGGACGGACTTCTAAAACATGAAGTTCTTAATTGTCATCAATTAAAAAAGTTAGATTGATATAAATTATGTTACCTAGAAATAAGCTACCAATAACTTAAGTCTGCCAATAATAGGGTATTACACCAATTTTTGAAAACTGGTTAAAATCAATCTTTGGGCCGTAATTTACTACCAAAAATTTTATTTTAATTTTTAAATAGCGATAAATGGTCTAAATTTATGTTTAAAATTAGGACTTGACTTTGACGTGCGAAAACGCTAGCCGCCATGATGTTTCTTCGCGTGACGTCACTCGGATAGTAAACAAGTAAACAATACATACAAAATTAATCATTTAATCTGAAAATAATGAGTTCTGGGGGGCTAAAACAGCAACATTTTAGCATTTCATATTATGAATCATCTATTTGACGTTTCATCTAGACCGCGGTCCGTTTCGAGTCAAAAGTGAGTAACAGCGCGCTGACACGCATCCCGAATTGATAAATTGTATGAACGTGAGCGACGTCAGCGCGCTATTACTCACTTTTGACTCGAAACGGACCGCGGCCTAGATGAAACGTCAGATAGATGTTTCATAATATGAAATGCTAAAATGTTACCGTTTTAGCCCCCCTGGTCCATATCATTGGTGTCTGGTTCCTGAATGCAAGATCAAAAGTGTTAAAACGCCACAAAAACTATGGATTCAAGTGCAGAGTAATATCAAACTGAGAAATACTTGGTTAAAACTGGCTAGAAGAGATCCAAAATCATTATCCACAAAGACTAGACTGTATTTCTGTGAAGACCACTTTGATGTAAGTGATAAGAACTATAAATAGTAGAGTAATAATCTAACAGGACAGACAAAAACTAAATATGGGGCTAAACCTCTTATTTAGTGGTTTTGTCTGCACCTAGTGCATTTATAGGTTAAGTTTTTGTACATAAGTTATGTAATATTATTTCATGTTTTAGCTGGAAAATTACACAGGGTATAAATTAATGGGTTCTGTCAAACGCATTCGGATGAAACCAAACTGCGTACCATCCAGAGTTGATTGCCAAGTGGAAGGGAAACATAAGTTAACACCAAGTGAACCTCGACCTGCATTTAACAAAAGGCAATGATTTTCTACCATAATGGAAATTGAAGAAACTATGAAGAATAAGGAATGTGATATCTCATTACCTTCTTGTAGTCAAGGTACTTATTTCCTTTTGAGTTGTTTATTCAACATTGCCACTTAGACGGATATTACAAACATTGACTAAACTTTTCTATTATTTACAGATTTTATGGTTCTTGAAATGATAAAGAATAATGGTAAAGCAGTCCG
This sequence comes from Udea ferrugalis, assembly GCA_950022985.1. Taxonomy (NCBI): domain Eukaryota; kingdom Metazoa; phylum Arthropoda; class Insecta; order Lepidoptera; family Crambidae; genus Udea; species Udea ferrugalis. Next base: position 577,134 of record OX465522.1, read on the forward strand.
AGTAGCACCAACTCAGGAACACAAATCCATTCAAGTCGGTGTCGGATGACACACTTTAATCGTTATAATAAATATTTAACTAAGAGTAATTGTTTTATTGTTCAGTTTAATATTATTTGTATGAAACACACAATAAAGTATAATTTATGAATTTCTCCATAATATTTCGGCATAAAGGTAGCAATAAAATAACATTTTTTTTATAAAATGGATATATTTTGATAAATATCTACAGAAATGGCAACCATTAACTATGAGTGCACGACGGGGTTTCGGTTCGGCGGTGTAACCACAAAAAAATGCAACACTATGTTTGCAACCACCTTCTGATGAGGCACAATCGTGGCACTTGACACTAGTCAGAGATTCTTCCTCTTCATTAACAATACTGTTACTGGTGTTACTGCATATGACTTGGTACGCACTTTATGTTTAGGGCATACCGTACCCTTAACCAAGCATGTGTTTTGAATTCGCTTGACCTGCAAATAGCCTATTACGTCGTGTATCTAACATTTCTCAACTCAGCAAAACAAAAATCGAGATTGGACACAGAAGAAGTTCGCCACCATTAACAATTCAATTCAATTCATTTATTCATTTCAAGTAACTTAAAACTCATTTGGTGTTAGTAACAAAAGGTACTTAGGAACTATGTTAGTTAGAATTAAATAAGTAAGTGGGTACAGGAATTATAATTAGGCCATGCCGTTTGATACGGCAAGGCAGTTTCTAATAAAAACGCAATCCAGCCTGCTAGCAATCATGGACATGATGCTGTTGGAGCTTCCACCCACTCTGCGCACCAGGGACGCACATCGTTTACGCATCGTGGCGTAGAAACAGTCGACTCGTGCTTCTGCGAACATCCCCGATGCACTACAGAAGCGTGGCAACCTCAACAGCACCCTGAACGCATTGTTGAACTGTATACGGAGCGCGTTGTAAGCTTTTTGCGTATATTTGGCCCATAGGAATCCATATATAGGAGCCCATAACGAATCAATTTTTGGCAGATTTGTACTATCTGCTTTTACAAAACCGTCTTCCATGATGAAGTTTTAATAATTTATCCAAAATAGTTTAAACAATGTAGACTAACAACCAAATAACTGAGAAAAATTTAAAATTTATCACTGAACACAATCGAAAAGTTACTTGTTTACTATCGGAGTGACGTCATATCGGATTCCAAAATGGCGTTTGCTGTTTTTGACATATTAAGAACAGATTAAAAATGTCGATTCTTAAAATTAAATTATTAAATTAAAACGTTTGATTTTGGCGAAATATCAACGTTTTTCTATTTATTTTGTTCAAAATCTATCACATAAATGCATTTTTATATTTTTTCTTACATGGTGTAAAATACCCTATTTATGAGTGTCGATAATATTTTGTACTTAGCAAGTCATTATAATTTGTAGAGATACAAACGGCTGCAGCATTGCAAAGTCGACTTAGTACCGTCCGGTCCGCGCGTAAAAAGTGACTTCAAAGCAATGAAAATTCAGTAGCTATTTTAAAACCACGTTCTTTTTACCAGCTTATTCCTATTGAAAATCTAGGAAGGACCAATCAATACGCGTCCTCCTTTTTGATTTACACAGGCCAGCATTCGACCGCGATCTCACCTTATGGAAAGCGACAATGCGGTTGACGAAGAATCCCGCTTGTCTATAACAAACCTATTCCCTCCCAGGAGAAAATCTAAGTACTTGTTATTACTAGTGCTTCATCAGAGCGTGTAATATCTCCAAGTATGCCTAGACAGCCAAGGTATTCCCAACCACCCCCCGCGTGTCGTCGTCACGGCGCCTGCTCGCAATAACCCACCGTTATGAGGCATTCCTCATCATGACGCCTTCCTCTGACATTTCCATTCAGCACCTCTTACGTATGCAGGGAATGAAAGGTTTTTAGCCTCGGCTGAGATATATATCGCGTATGTTATGCAAGTGGGTACTAGAAACACCCATAACCAGCACAATGTCTGTCAATGTATTTAGCTTACTTTGCACCTCGACTGGCGTAAGTAACAACAACAGCTGATTGGAAAAGCAGAGCAAAATCCAAAAATGTTTTCAAATTAACCGGTGATCAACTCGACTATTAATTACGGAACATCCTGTATAGCACGTTATCAAAGTGTCACTAACGATTTGAAAAACACTTATTGCTCGTGCGATATCTAGAATACTTAGGTATAACTATAATATTACCTAAAACAACCGCCATTAATTTAAATATTATAACAGGCTGTTTTCAAAAATGTATTGTCTGCACGCTGTTTTGACCAGATTGTCATTGGCGAGAAAAACGCAGTAAAGCAAATTAAACTCGTTGGATTTGTCTTTTAGTAACATGAAGAGATGAGATGAGATGCTTTGTACTATGACATTAAGTAATTATACGCAACACCGCCAGTTCAGATTACTTTTATAAAGCTGTTTAAGCTATTCGGCAGTAGAGATGACCTTTACGACGTCCAGAGCATAAAGTGTCCAGTAAGCTTGGTACGGAACAGCGCCATCTGTGCCGTAAGTGAGTCGCGATGAGCGGGGATAAATCATCTGCACGAGATATGAACACTTCTTACGATCTGGGACACACAGGGGACTGAAATTCAGTTCTATAATTCAAATTCAATATTTCTTTATTTAAGTAGACCATTATACAGTACTTTCGAATCTTCAAGAATTTTAATTTTAACTACTTATTAAACATACACATAATAATACAATATATAAACAATACTTAAAATACATGTATATAATGTGACTCTACCACCGGCGTCGGAAGGTTGTTTCTACTGAGAAAAATCGGCAAGAAACTCGGCAGTTACTCTTTAAATCGTCCAGTGTTTCAAAACAGGAAGTTAAAAAGTAAACTTGGGTATATTTTTCACAATAACATTCGTTGACGACTATATTCAATCGGAGTAGTCATCACCATGTTAAACGGATCTTTTGAAAGTCCACATTTCACTCAGCGGCTTTCAACCCACTGTGCTTCTGTACCAGCTAAGATGTGCTGCGTAGCCAAATCCCATAATTTTATCGAAACGCAGTAACGTGTAGTAGTAACGTGAATAGCGAACTCCTATGTATGTGTTTTACTATGTTGTGAATATGGGTGAATAACCTGAAATAAACGCTTTTTATTTTATTTTATTTTTATGGACATGCGCTGGGTTGCTTTATAAAATTAATTTATCGATTTTATGTTGATTTTTGAAGTGTCCTTTGAATTGAAGATTGGTCGGTCCCTCCCTCAGTTTCTCAGACGCTTATTTCTGTAAATACAAAAGGAACTTAAAAATGTTTTATTTGTGTAAATTACTTACCAAACAGGCGTTATAAATAGTATTTGTAGGCAGAACCTAAAGTATTTTTTATTGCTATGGTTTCTGAAATCGTAATCCTTTTCCGCCGGGAATCCCCATGTGTTGGTCATTGTCTTCATTATTTGACAGTTAAGAAACATAATTATGCATTTGAATTAAAGTTAGGTAAATAAAATTACTAATTATTAAGTCCATTATGTCACCCCATTAATTCGATAAATTATTACATTGTTACCTACCAGATATGTTAGGTTTATTGAATTAATTGCATGAAGTAGGTACAGTATTTGTGATTGCGTGTTTTATTAAATAGTTCTTCTGTCTGGCTGCAGCTTGTCTTACATCTACCACTCAGGTTTTAATCTTACATCATACATCCGAGCTTGTGAAATGTTACATCGGCTTTGTTCCTTGAGTATTTAGCTTCATTGTTCTTGGCAAACTGTGAATTTTCATCAGCAAACCATTCAAACATCACTAAAAACTGTATGTCTTTACGAGGGACTGGCTTCAAAAATTTAAACTTTACATATCAGGTGCCACATGAGGTAACATGAAATCCCAACTAGAAGATTGAGGAAGCAGTAGCCTAGCGTTTCAGATAGATAAGATAAATTATTATTGCACAAAACAGTAACAGAAACATTACGAAAACTCTAAAAAAGTTTCAATAAGGTAAGGTCAGAAGTCATGAACTCAAATTGCGATATGAAGGCCAGGACTCACTTCCATTAACTCAGCCAGCGGACTCAGCGAAGTGAGTAAAATGACATGAGTTTTTTTTTAATCTAAGAACTTATAACAAATAAACAGATGGGCTCTTTCTTTTAAGTGCTAAAGTATACTTAAGTAAGTAGTAAGTATTACTTAACCTATATTATAAAACATATCTGGTGTGTGTGTGTGTGTGTATGCGTGCGTGTTGTGTGATCTTCTGTTTCGTTGTAGCATAGTTGATTTAACCAGGCAGATCACTGCCTGGTTGCTCGCTGCCTAGATATCAATCCAGGCAGCCTGGCATTGACGTCCTATGATAACTCACTGTTGCCCCCGGTGTGCCCCGGCAGCGCGGCAGTTATCAGTTTAGCTGCGATTTTACTGCCGTTTGATTGCGAGCGCGGCTGCGGCTGCGGCCGCTGCACTCATATTGATGTCTTCATATCGGCCGTTTCCTCGAGTGCCCTATTTCGCAGAGGTTTCGTTGCGCTATCGGGCAGTAATGAAATTAACGATCTTTTTGCAATATTCATGATGTAGGTCGCTCCTAATTGTAAATCATCAATCCAAAAAAAGTAAGACTGATTGTCATTATGTATACAGGGTTTTTCTTTTAAGGTGTCAAGCTGGCGCGAGCTGATAGTAGGGTACCATACCTATCAGTTTACCCCCGTGTATGTTCTACGATTTTGTAGGTTTTTTTTTTGTTATTTTTCCTGTTTTTTTAATCACGTGGCTTTATGGCTGTATGTGTGTGCGTGTTGTGTGTGTTGTGAAATTTATAGCATATCATATTTAATGAATCTTCTGTTTCGTTGTAGCATTGTTGATTTAACCAAGCAGTGACGTCCAGGCAGCCAGCCATTGACATCCTATGATAATTCACTGTTGCCCCCGGTGTGCCCCGGCAGCGCGGCAGTTATCAGTTTAGCTGCGATTTTACTGCAGTTTGATTGCGAGCGCGGCTGCGGCTGCGGCCGCTGCACTCATATTGATGTCTTCATATCGGCCGTTTCCTCGAGTGCCCTATTCCGCAGAGGTTTCTTTGCGTTATCGGGCAGAAACGATTTTAACGATCGCTTAGTGAAGTGATTATGCACCTTAAAGATTAGTGATTAAGCAATAGTCATGATGTAGGTCGCTCCTAATTGTAAAACATCAATCCGAAAAAAGTAAGACTGATTGCCATTTATAATGCAAATATGGTTCTCTTCCAATATATTTTTGTAAAATGTATAAAATAACCTTCAAAGTTTCCTGGCTAAATTTTGTCAGTTATTACGCAGGGTGCTTGTAAACTCTAAATGATATTCAAGGTATGTGTCTACTGCTTGTATCACTGCAGAGACTGCTAGGTGACAGATTAATTACAAGCCCAGCGGACCATTCAACGCTGAGAACTGAATCCATTGTAGCACAGTACTATCTCTCTCTATATTACCTAGCTTGGTATTCTACTCTTCATTATGGAAGAAAAGTTTCAAGAATTTGTTTCACATGTGTTCAGGGTGTCTCTCATTCTATTCTATTCTCGGGCTTAGGTTTTGTTAGATCACGAGCGGTAAATATTAAATTTTGTCGTTAAATAAAATTGAATACACGACAATCAGCCATATGATGTTATTTTTGATTTAAATTCAAAGCCTCAAGAAATCACTTCACTTTTTATTCATTACTCTAGCGCTAAATGTTTTAAAAGTCTCAATTCACGAGTATTTTCAGAAATCGGTCCAAATTCGTCCGTCACCTCATTTCCGTAAGTCAACGGTCACCTGAGCCTGGCGCCGCGCTGCCGGCCGCCGCCCCCCCTCACCCCTCTAACACAGCAGACCCCCCCCCCCCCCCCTCTAACACGCGGCAGAGATTAATTACTGTTTGATCCTGCCGGACCCCAGGTAGAGTGACGGGCACATTACGTGCTGTCGCTCGCTGATTTACCGACTGTACGGGACTTAGGGCAGGGATACATGCGTATGGTGCGCTTCTCGGCTGATATGAAACACATTGGCACAGGCTTTACTGGCGTTGATGTATGGATACGGTACCTGCTGGCTAAAACTGGTTAGTCAAAAGTAGTCCGTGAGGCAAGATTGGTAGGCTGTTTCTGTTTTTGACACTTGTATAAACCTACTCTTTAGCCAGAGATCATAAAATAAGTAGTTTAGTTAGAGCCAAGTACTGAAACTTTTAACTAAGACCTTCTACGATGGCTGGACTTAAACAAAATGTTCGTTAATCTTTCAAATGAAGAATGAGAAAGAAGAATGAACTATAAGCCGCTTAATAATACGAACGCTATTGGTAGGAATCAGTGTGGCAAAATTTGTGTTTTAGCATAGTAACCTAACGTGTACGTTTCTTGGTGCTGCGGGTAAGGGTTTGCTTGTTTTTGTGTCTGGCACAATTTTATATTCGCCTACCCCTTTATACCTTTTTGTTATATAGTTTGTAAGATAAATTTGTAATACCTTGTACACATATTGTTTTTGCACAAATAAATATTCTATTCAAAATATTCTATTCAATGATAGTTGTGCTGGTCTGGTAAACCAAAGTAAGTATGTATATAAGCTACTGCCAGCTCTTACATGTAGCAGCCGTCAGCATCGACCTACTTGGAAGCCAGGAACCAACAGACCTTCAATGTGCATTTGACGATGCGTTGTCTTCGGACGAAAAGGAAAGCGGTGATAAATAAAACCGTCGGTGGAATTAACACAATTTTAAGTCATGTGTAATAATCACTTTCCAGGTCCACATAAAGCAAACGATCGATCACAAGAACCACGTACATGGCTCAGCAGGCAGCGGTGTGTAGCCACGGGGACTGCCCGTCTGTCTCGCGTCACTGTCACTCGCCGCACCGACAGCAAATACACTTCAAGAAAAGGCACTTCAAAAGATTAATTTATATTTTAAATACCAACGTGACCAGCTACCAGCGTTGGTTACCTTCTACCTTGCTGTAAGTTCAATTCGAAGAAATTTATTAACAGCTAAGACAGAATTTTTTTTTCGTGATGTGGTTCTCCGGGGACACCGCCCATATAGTGTTGAGATAGTCATGGGACACTACACTAAATAGACATGTAAAGGTAATAAGCACGAAAACAACACACGAAAAAGTTTTCAGCTACTTGAAGAATGCTTATTTTACACACAAACCAAATTGGAACTCAAGGAGATTTCTCACATTAGACGAAAAACACCATGTTGGATGGATCACATAATAACACAACGGCATAATACCACAGGAAAATTCAACAGGACACTATGAAGATAGGACAACCTAGTGCTAAGTGGGCCTGAAGATTAAATGTCAATCATACTGATCAACAAAACTAAACATTGCGCTGGGAAAATCAGAAAAACACATGGCATAAGTCATCAACTTCGTAAATTAAAACTTTACACGTCACTCGAATGACAATTTTACAACCTATTCGAATAACAATATAACAAGCCCATCACGGTTTTTTTAGCAATCAATCCGTGAATGAAAAGTCGATTTGCTGAATTGCACGTGCTGTCGGTACACCTATGTGATGGATTGCGGCGCCGATTAGGGCGCGCTGACCTGTTCTTTCATATCTCACTAATGGCCGGAGGTAGCACCGTGTGCATCGCTAGGGCGCTAGAAGGGACGTATGTTTTTGTAATAAAATTTAATAAAACGCAAACGATTACGCGGGATGTTGGTTTGATAACTTGACGAATTTTCAATGGAAGTTCAGAATTTACAAAACATTTTTAACTTATCCTGTTGTAAAATTTCACTGGTTTTAAAAATAGCACACTAAGACGCAAAAAGTGTGCGCTAAGCTTATTCAAGTCAGGTAACCCAGATGTTATTACTTAAAAAGGCCACACGTCGTTTTCATCATGTTTTCCATCACTGCAATATTCACAACAAACAACAAAAACAACAACAAATTACTTATTTCATAACAAAAACAACAACAAATTATTGCGCTCTGATTCTGAACAATATTTATCAATTTATTCCAAAATTATGGATCCAAGGTGAAGAATTATTTCTAATCTATTATTGTTTAAAACTATTAACCTAGACAAGCATTAGCTAAGGTTAAGTAGCTATTGCTCTCAAAAATATCAAAGCCGTATAGGCTTTGGAGGGGTGTAAGGCGTTAAAACGCGATAAAAACTATTAACCTAGACAAGCATTAGCTACGGTTAAGTAGCTATTGCTCTCAAAAATATCAAAGCCGTATAGGCTTTGGAGGGGTGTAAGGCGTTAAAACGCGATAATTTGATTAAGACTGCTAACGTATAAGTACGATTAGTAAAACACAATGCTTGCGCGATTCAACTTACTGCCAGCGCCATCTATTGATAATTTTAGTAACTAACTGAATGCACAAAATGTGTTAGTTTTTTTTCCTTTTCTCCTTTTTTTAGTTAAAATACTAATTTGTTTCGTAATAGGTTTTCTTTGAAGTCATTTTTTTTACCCGACTGCCCTAGAAGGAGAGTTAAGTTTTACGAGAGTATGTATGCATGTATGATTTGTTTGGCACGTGCAGCCTGAATGGCTTGACGGACTTTAGCTTGGGACTTAGAATTGTGTTTCCCGTGGAAGTGTCACCGGGTGTATCAAAATAAAAGAAAACAGAAGCGGAATTATTTGGCCCAAAATTTGAATGTTTGGCACGCTTTGAATATGTTACTTCTTTTAGCCTATAAATCTCAAGCCATTTCCAGTATTCTGATCCATGCCGGGTACCTACCTGTCGAGGCTGTCAAATGTACAAGGGTCATTACTTAGCCCATCGCCGCCCAGTAATTAATATCGGCCGACAAAACCGACGGTTTTGCTAACGCTACTCTTGTGGCACGAATATCGAAATTGTTTGCCAATTATTCATTGATATGATTTTAAGTCCTTTGAGTTTTGGCTAATAATAAAAAGCCTGCTGTCAGAAGACATAGTCAGGTAACATTACATCTTGAGAAATAAATAATCTGATCGAATCTTTTTTATTATTTAAATCTAATCTTTTTTTTTAAAGTTAGCACCTGATCTTGTATGACCTAGGCATAAGCTTTAGGTAAGATACATTTTATTTGAATTCCTTTGGGAGAGACTTTTATTTTGTTGGTAAGTATTTGACTTGTGTAACGATATCTTAAAAACGATGTTTTTCTTTGTTTCTGTCGAGTAGTATGATCGTTCCTGAAATTTCTAAATGAATAACACTACTTGGTGCTACACTCTGAGTTTCCGCATGCTCATTTTCTACAGTAGAACTATAACAAAACTTTAAATCCTTCGCAAGCAGCGCAATGATCACAATCTTGCTTTTCAGGCAGTTTCGGGCTTTTGCTCACCCAGTCCCTTCCAGTACGCAAGTTCTACAGAGCGACATTTAATTAAAATTGAATACGCACCTCAAAGTGTTTAATAACAACCCAAACAGAACTGGCAACAGCGTCCAAGAGCAACGCAATTATTCGCAGCACCGTCTTGGGCCTGAGGCCCGCCCACTGTAAAGTTGACACTAATTCGCGCACGTAAGCTGCTAACGCCGAGTTATGGCCTATTAAGAAATTGTTCTCGGACCGGGGGCAGTGGGGTCAAGCGGGGGTTATTTGCGTAAAGTTTGAGCACCGTGTGTGCCCCCCCCAGGATTATGTACAGGATGCTTTGAGAAGTTTCCAGTTCGATCGCAAACTTGGGATTTGGTTGATTGCTCGTAGCGTGTATTGAGCATCGGAACACATAGTTTTCTGAGTTGCTGTTAAAGTTTGAGGTAACTTTGAAGTGATTCTAGCAACGTACAAGTATTAGTAATAGTGTACTGGAAATTATACGATGTGGTGTAATAATAACTAAGTATCAGCTTTTGGTGATGAATTATGTACAGATACTATTAAAGTATTGCGTCAAAAACCTTTTTAAATCCTGTCGGCAACGTTCCGTGCCCATGGCACTGCTTATATGTCGTATGAAATAAAAAACTTAAAAAAACAGTCCTCTGTAGTAGAGACGGTGATCACTGATCTCGATTGAAAAAAACATTTTGTAGGTTTAAAAAGTGTTTTCTTATAAATACGAGTAAGTAGTTTGTGATTTTGATCCACAGTGTCCCTCGGTCATGGATTAAGATATAATACTATTAATGATACCTAATTTGATCTTTAATTCTAAGTAATCATGTTAATTGTAATCATTTCATATTTTTGACGATTTCAATATCAATCTCTGTTATAAGACATTAATGTAATGATATTTGAATTTTTAGTATTACCTTACTTTACTTTTTACTTTTATTGAATGAATCATAGATAATAATATCAACAGTTAGTAAGTAATTAGATTTTTTATAAAAACTTAAAATAAGACACCACGCACCCTGTATACCATTGTATGGGGTTTAAAGTGGGCAAGTCATCGCCCGCAGGGCCGGCGAATAGTACGAGGTGTTTAAAGTCGCGACCCACGTCTTAGCGAGTGGACCCCCCTCGGAGTGACCCCCCGCACTTACCGGCTCTAATCAACAAATCCGTGGACAAATATTTGGCGCTATTTGAAAGCAGGTTCGCCAAATGTGAGTCTTAAGTTGAAAGATGATTGTAGTAGGTAGAGGGGAGCAGGCGGCGAGTCGGGATCTTGTATGGGTAAAATTTTACCTATTTAAGACTGATCAATGTCGTATTTAATGAATCCTAGGATTATCTGGACGCATTTTGGGGTATTTAATGTTAAGAAAGATTTTGTTCACTTCCAAGATGCCTTGATGCCGGTTAAGAAGGCTACTGGGGAAGGCATGTCCCGACCACTCAATGTATCATGCAATATAATGTATCTATCACTGGTTGCAAAAAAATACAGTCTACTAATGAGCCTTGTTTTCTAACCATGGGGCTACCAAAGGTTTCATACAAAAAGATTTGGAAATAATTTTTTAACCTAAACAAGTTTTAATGAACAAAATCCTAGACACTGATATAGAATGAGAACATTGAAACAACATACTTACTAAAACAGTGCATACATGTGGGTAAAACCCTCAGCCTGCCCGGTAATGATACGCCGTGTGGTTTCATGTGGGATAAAAATAATTGCGAAATAACTTCAATTAATTGTGTTTGTTTTGATTAGTTACCGCTTTAGGTATTTCAGCCTACAGCTCGCCTTACTGTGGTGGAACAGCTAAAAATACAATTTAATAACAACGGAACAATGGTGTTGTGATTCTTTTATCATAACTTGTGTTTTGTGCTTAAATAAACAGGCTGTTATTTGCCTACAATCAAACATAATCACTTTCGACAAGACTAAGAGCACGCTAAGCGGAAGTTGGGATCTAATTCCGTATTCTAGAAAATTATGAACTCTTTTAGTTTGCTTAGTAACGATCCTGAATATGTTGATAAGTAATCATTTTTCGACAGCACAGCAGCAAGTTTCCTAGTGTTTTAGTAGATCTTTGCTACCTGAAGAGACACACTCTCAAGAGGTTTGAGAAATATTTCAACGAGCATTTTGTGTAGTAACTGCTAAGTTTGTTGCTGGTTCTTCTCGGCACAGAAACAACTTATCAATATAAGTTTGAAACCGACAGACATCACATTTAACGCTTTTTGTTATGCCAAACTAAAAGCAATCAAATTACGTTCAACACGTGACTAAATTTTCAGTATGCATCTTGATCCTAGTTCTTTCTGCTTAACTTCACTACTGCGAACTGAATACCAAACTAGTGTTTAACCCACATACCTTTCCCTAGCACATCTGGTAGTGGCTCAAATCGATGTATCCGAGGGATTAGCGCTCGTGTGGCTCAGAAACGCAAATAGAAGCGGACGGGCAAGTTTCAGCCGCGGTTACCGCGCGGAAACTTTGCTGAGATCGCCCTTTGACCGGACACGCACTGGGTTGGAGAGCCGCGGTGGCTGGTTATGCCTCGTGGCTAATAAATTTGCATGGTTCAACATCAAGCCAGATCGTTGTTCCGAACAGTGAGCTGTGTGCCCACAATAGTGCTTGTGATAGGTCACCTACGGTAGGAAAATAGACCAAAAATAAAATTGAAGTAGGTAAAATGTAGCGACAATAATAATGATTGCACTTTAATCTGCCTCAATAGAACAAAGTAATAACATTTTCTGCCAGCGTTTGTCAAAAACCATTTTTGAAATATTTGGCCATTCTTGGATTTTTTTACACGTCATTACACAAATGATGCAGATTTGTAAACATGCAGAACATGAACTGAAGTTTAGCCCCCTTATTCATAAAAAATTAAACAGCTCTTATAGAACACGATAACTTATGTATCGCTTTGTCACTGTCATTCTTGTTGCTGCCGCCATTTGCGAGTAAGTGACAGAACACGTCAATAGCTTAAACAATGCGTTAGTGTTGCGTTTGTTTTTATGAATAAGGGGCTATATATGTAATGTGGCTTTAACTCCACATAGGTATTTATATTCTGTAGATAAACGACAAAAATACTTTTTTGAGAAAAACAGTTACGAATCATCAAAACGAAGAATCCAACGAGACTCGATCATCCTGCTTTGTCCTAGTATTCTAATAATTTTAAAATATTTAACTCCATAACACTTAAGCTACTTACCAGCTAACCCCGTCTTAAAAACCTAGTGCGTGACCCAAGATTCTTGGTTGAAGTAGCCTACAGCAGATCTATTTCCAATGTGAGTATCAATACTAACCGTGGCCGCTTTGTATTAGTTGCCCTAATACATTCAATAACTATTGATTAAATGTTTCTAACTAACGTGGGACATCAACAGCCTATAATGTACAAACTGAAACTTACTTTCGAAGTTTTAAAAAATCTGTTTTTTTTCTCAGGATGCTTAACTTCGTGTGAGGTATTATTTATTGTAGTTACAGAAAACTTCAATCCTACCAATATTATAAATGCGAAAGTTTATATGGATGTGCCGTGTTGCTCTTTCACGTAAAACTGCTGGATGGATTTTAATGAAACTTTACAATAATATAGCTTATGCATCTGAATAGGACATAGGCTACAAATTATAAAGATTGATTACTTTTTTTTACCTAAGTCTACGCGGACGGACTCGCGGGCGGCCGCTTGTATTACAATAATTGTATTTAAATCAACAATCATCAATGCATGAAAGAAAATAAATAAAACATCGGATTGAACACATTTCTGAATTCAAACTTCGTATTGTGAACAATATTTGTTTCATTAATGTTTGTCCTCCTGACTGAACGCTGGAGCTACTTATAGTATCTTAGGACGTTCGTTGTCAAAAAATGCTACGTGAAAGTTGAGTAGGTATGGATTTACATTCGAAAACACCTTAGTAAACAAATAATCAAGAACTGGCCGACAGTTCCGTCTCAAGACAGGAAACATCAGGTTAAGTGAAGCTGAGTGGGGTCTTGAATTTAATTAATCACAGCGAATAGTTAGCGTTAGCCACGGTCGAGCGAGCAGAGTGAGCGGAGCGAGCACTACCTTGAGTGGGGTGAGCGCCGCTATCGACGGAAGTGCTGCAGTCTTCGACATGTCAATAAAGTTCCGTTGATGCTTAAGCAAAGTGTTAAGATTGAAATTCTAACTAAACATACACAATGGATAGAATAGTTCCGAAGTTTCAAATTAGAATGCAACTTGCAAACAAAAACAAATATTGTGAGTACAATGTTATTGGAAATGAGAATTTATGTTATATTTTAGTTACTAAAGTTTTATTTCTTTGAGATCAATATGTTTTGTAATAGATCTTTTTCAGTTATTTTTATGATGCTCTTAATACGATTTTCCATGAATACACGAATCAAACTGTAATAATTGTTATATTAAAATGTTGCGCTGGTGCTTTGTCTCACGCCAGGATTTTTATTGCATTATCCTTTTCTGTTAGTTTCGGGCTACCCGACTTTTTGTCTCGCCTGAGTCGCGATGCAGTCGAGATGTAGTCTCAAATCATGGTTTGAAGATCGCGATATTATATTTGTTACATGCCATTTCATCTATGTATGTAAGTTCATAATATTCCAAAATAGTTTCATTTGTAACGGAAAACATTTGGCTAAAATGTCCAGTTGCTAAATGTTTCGGTTACTAGGTCCACTACCCTAAAGTTTCGTTCCGTTTCGAACTGTAATTGATTGCCAAGAAAGAGCTCAAACTTTGATTAGTCGCATCCGTCCTGTCCTTTCATCAGCACATTTACATGCGCAAGTGGGCAATTCTGACCGCACCTCATTGTTTGTGGATCTTAAAGCTTTCAAAATGTAATCTCCTGAGATATCAATTTGAAATGGCAATCTATCTAGTCCTGGTTTTGTGACGTGACAAAATTGACGAATTCTTTAATTTGTTTATTGAAACAAATCAGTTCTAGTTATTCTGACACATCTTCTGCCAAAATAATGGAATTATTAATAAGTTTACGATAGATAGGTAATAATAATTATTTAATGCACCTTATTAAAGAAACTTTACAGCTAAGCATTAACGCTGTTGAAATATAGTGTATGGTTGGAAGGAACGTTATCGAATTTAACTAATATTTAATATCTATAAAATAGGATGTGCATTAAATTGTATACCTGCCAAACTAAGAACATGAAATTAAAAAGAAAAATATTTATTAGGTTATTTTATTTTTAGCATTAGGGATAATGCATTATCATCTTACTAAAGATAGGAAAACCAGAAAAAGTCATTCGTTTTAAAAGTGTCTAAGGTATATGCCTAAACATTGGTGAAACCAACCTGGCTGTCAGGTATAACATACCAGAGAAATTCGTCCGGTCTGTTAATGGTCTCGGTAGCATAATTGGTAGTGCAGTCGCCCGGCTTGCGAAAGACGCGGGTTCGAGTCCCGCCTGATGCCAGGACCGAATGACTTTTTCTGGTTTTCCTATCTTTAGTAAGATGATAATGCATTATCCCTAATGCTAAAAATAAAATAACCTGTCAAAATCGTAGTTTCATCTTAATCGAAAGTCAAATATTTGCAATAATGTTTCTTTCGAGTGTTTAAGGTATATGCCTAAACATTGGTGAAACCAACCTGGCTGTCAGGTATAACATACCAGAGAAATTCGTCCGGTCTGTTAATGGTCTCGGTAGCATAATTGGTAGTGCAGTCGCCCGGCTTGCGAAAGACGCGGGTTCGAGTCCCGCCTGATGCCAGGACCGAATGACTTTTTCTGGTTTTCCTATCTTTAAAAATATTTATTCCTTTAACAATAATTAATATATAGCTATGCAGAGATGGACTCTTTCTATTCATTCATTTCTAAGTGCTTTGGCACCTGTGGCCGGCGGAGTCGTATTGTATGGATAGGATAGGATATGTATTGCATCTATTGAGACAGCGTCTTCCAGCTGCTATTGAGATTAACGAGTGCGCCATAACTCTGCGCGCGCGCTTCCGGCGCCCACCGGCGCTTGCGCAGCCGGCAGAACAATCTTCTGTCGGTAACAGTGGATTTTGTCCTACCTGTGCTTGTGTTGTTTCGGCTAAGGAGTGGAACACGCTTCCTGTGCATCTGTTTCCGGAAAAATATAACTAGGGCCTCTTCAAGAAAAGAGTGAATAGGCACTTGCTAGGCAGACATGTACCACCATCGACCACATCATCACTTACCAACACGTGAGATTGTGGTCAAATGACTGCCTAGTTCCAATAAAAAAGAAAAGAAAACCATTAACGATACACTACGTTGAATCTTATGAGATTCAGTTGAACCCCATAACCATTTAATAATTGAAGACCATTTCACATTCCTCTCAGCAGTTGCGTTTTCTTACTTGTTTTATGGAATTCGATTTCATAATTTTAGACGCTTTTCTATATAATGTTAACCCCTTAATTTAACTTTACATGACTTATATAGATTTCTTGTACCATCGCTATTCCGGTTTTCATACTTGAATTGCATTTAATAGTGCGTTTGCAATAAGTCGCAGATTCGGACTAAGCCTGTATTGAAAAACAAAGTACCTAGTACCTATCTACTATGAATGTTAACAATCATTATGTGCAAATAATTTATTTCGAACGACTCAGTATGCGTAGGTATGTCTTAATTTTGAATGCCACCACGTTATAAAACTGACTGACTACACAACTCCTCTTAGTTTCCCGAGGGACTCTCTTTAGAATGTATTCGAACGGGATTTAAATTTCTCCATTTTTTGTTTGAGCGGTAAAATTTTCTCAATTAAAATTATTTGATGCCGCCTGCAGAGCTCTCGGAGGCCCTCTAGCGGTGAAAGTACAACTTTGTCTGCGCTCTGGACTCCAATGGGTTACGAACTGATTAGCGCTAAAATGACGCTTTTCAAGTTATTTTACAACACATACTCACGATTGAAATCAACTCTGTGAGAGGCTGTGCATCTGGTGCACCTCAAATTGTGGCTAGTGCTGTTCATTGGTCTGATCAGCCCACTGTTAGACAAATACTTTGACCACTGGTGCCGCACATCATTTTTCATCTTCGTTTTTTTAAAATCCCACAAGATCACGCCTGTGCGCAGTGCAACGCAAAAAATGTAATAAAATGACGTCACATGGAATGATCATATTATAAGAAGTCAAGTTGGGAAGTCGTACCTATAGGGATTGTACCCGTAACCTTTCACTTACCAGGACGTGACTACTTTATTAATTGAACTACCTAATTTATAATGTATAAACGCAGCAGGTAAACCTGCTAAAAGCGTAATGATACTGAAGATAGAAATACTAGAAAAAAAACTTTACCAAACCTAACCCCAAAAAAAAAGGATTTACATTCTAATGTTTTTTTTTGAGCAGTTTGCAATAATCCCGAGCGTCATTTTAGTCATCTGCTGCAGATCGTTCCCGGTCAAGCCAATTAGCTGGCTAAGTGAATGGTGGCTTTGATCCTTTGCTCCGCGGCGCGTGAGTACTTACCTGAGACAGATCAGGGTAATTACGACTCTTCTGATGAGGGCCTGTGTTGGAACTTGGTCTTCGAGAGATGGGGGCCGAAGAGTCACTTGGGGGAAGTGCAATCTCTGTAACACTTTTTAATTGGTTCAGTCCCAACCGTTTCGGTGAAAGATTGTATTATTTGAATTTTTGTAGCGCTTTAACTTTGGAATGAATGTTTTGGAATTGGAAACAGTAATTTATTTTAAAGCCCTGCATTCTTGCTTTGACTATCGAGCAATTTTATTGCACGTTAGTAAAAGCCCAAAAACAGGATTGTTTATGCGGTGGATAACACCGTATCATGAAATGGTCATTTATTGTGTTGATCTATTTTCGTACTTACATAAGAATAGGTGGTTTAACGTGGTATATAGTAGAAGGAACTAAGATAGTACAGGTTATTTCTTGAACCGTATATTAGGCATGCCATAGCAGAAGGTCATCATTATCAATAACAAGTAGACGTAGACGTCTGCATATGTGAAAAATATGCATTCTCTACAGATTTCCAAAGTCGCGGACCTATGTTCATTAAAACCTGATTTTAAATCAGCATCATCACCATCATGCCGCCACATGACGTCCTCTGCTGGAAATAGGCTTTCCCGATACATTTCTATCACTATGATTTTTAATCACTTGTTTATAAAAAAAGTTGTAGGTTTTTTACTGCTTACATTTTTACTCATCAACTTGAAGGGGTTGTTTGTTAAGTCATTTGCTACCTTACATTTCCAATTTGCATTACGTATTGTTTTGGCCTTTATTTTATGATCACTAACAGTGAACGTTAATTTCACGGCCGTGCAAAACTTCGTCCAATTGTCTACACAGCTCAAGTCCCGTCAAAGCTAACCCTAGCTCCTTCCTCGCTTCCGTCACAAGACGTCCGCGACACGCTATCCGGAAGTGCGCACGCCGCGCGGTCAGCTTCCGTCACTTTGACCTGCACCCCCCTCTAATTACAACAGACAAACCTTCGCCTCTAAAACCGTAAGTCTACGTGATAAAGGCCAATTTTAAACGAACTAAGACGCGGAGAAGCGCCTTAGGCATATGTGACCCGCGCTTATGCGCAGGAAATCGCCCAAGTCAAACCAGTTTGCGGTGATGGCAGTTGAGGATTGTCTGAATGGACGGTTTGTTTGGAAGTTAGAAGTAGTTTATGTTGAATGTTAATCAAGGGTATGGGTTTAAAGAGGTACCAAAGAGGTAAGAGCTTAGTGTCACATAAAAACGTCTCTACCGATGGTTGTCTGGGAGGTATCGCTTTGAAAACGATGAGACCACCTGAATTGTACCTTAAATCTTTAATTGCTGTTAATCAATATGTTGTGTTTATCTTAACTAATGTTTTGCCTGTTCTAAAATTACGGTAGAATGTATTTGTATGTGGCACTCTATGCACTAATTCCAAATGAAATTACATAATCTCTTGTAATATGGAAATATGGAAGTGTTTCAATTTTGGCACTCTATACACTACTTAATACGAAATGAAATTACTCAATCTCTTGCAATATGGAAGTGTTTGAATATGATTTTGGTCGCTATACATTTACATTTTAAACAATACACTTTTGAATGCAGATTTGTTACACATCCAACTCTTTTTTCGTTTTAGTCCAACTCTTAAAATGATCAACTATAGGCACTTGCTATATTTTATTTCTAAACAGTCAATGCTCCTTTTCCCGATTGCATGCGTTAGAGATATCTGCTTCAGTCATTCAGTTATTACGGTTTGTTCAAATTAAAAAATATTTTGTAAGTTCAGATGCATTAGTCACTAGATTAAATATAAAAGCCGTCCATACCCTCCTTCCCAAAGGTATGGTTCACATTCACATTTTAATTCCTCAAACGTCACCCAGGAAATAGACAATACGCATCGCATGTCCAGAGGCTGTGCCGGGGCGGAAGTGACGTGCGCGGGCCTGAGACCGCTTCCGGCGCTTTGACAAACTGCCCCCGTGATGGAGGGTTGTGAGTATGGGCCTCTTAAGACAGGGGGTTACGGGTGTTTGTTTACCTATGGGTTTGAGTACGTCATTTCTTTTGTGCTGGTGTAAATATGTTTTTAGGATATACATATTATAATAACCAGATAAATCCTAAGAAAAACAGAAGCACAGAAATAAAAGAATAACCAGCTTAATGCGCAATTGCTGTTATTTGTCATCGGATGCTTGTTACAAATAATACAGTTATTGGAATAACTTATATAACCTGAGAAAATAATTAGCTCGTATTTTTTAACTATATGGTGACATTTTGGCAAATTGTTTTTATTTTGGTTACCTATATCCTTTTGACAACCCTCGACTACTTTATCTATTATGTCAATAAAACAAACACTTTATGTTTAAAATGTAGGTGCCGAGGCTTTCCACGCTTAGTCTTAATTAAAAAAGGATTGAGATTACCAAGGTTTTGCATTCGTTGGAAAGGTCTCGGGCTCCGTGAGGTTTATAGCAAAGAACATTCAGGAAAATTTCAACAGAAAAGCGGGAAATTCTTTTTTTACATACAGCCACGCGGGCGGCTGCTAGTTAATTATAAAACTTATTCGCAAAGTCCATTAAAACGCCACCTGGTAATATTTATTAGAAGAAAAGCATTCCAATGCTGTAAAGTTCTTATGTTTTTTGATAAGAAATCTCACATAACATACGCTTACTTGAAAGCACAAAAGTCTTAAACCAGCTTTTGACTAGACATTGAGAAGGGAACAGCTATAATTAGCATTTTATACGCAGTCCAATGTTTTGAAATGAACACATCAATTGAATCCCGGATGCCGTCACATCACGGAGAGGACAAAGCCAGGCCAATTAGGGGCAGATCGCTTCAATCTGAGGAGGTGATTCCTATTATTTTTCCCTGCTCTTCTTTGCTCCGCGATTGGGGTGCCCTAAAATTTACATGGAAATCGGGACGCATGGTAGGGTCCTGTTTCGCAAAAGACCTATGCTTGGTCCTATGATGTGATATTATTGAAAAAAACAGCAAAACAAACGAAATGAAAAGAAACTTGTAATAATTTTGATGGCACTTCCTAGCCACTCAACAGTATTCAGTAAATGAAGATATTAGAAGTGAATGAAAATGTTTTTATTTATTCATCTGCTTTCCATGCACTAAAGAAAAGTTAGTAGATACAAAAATGCACTTAAATATATCAAAACCCGTAGAACTAATGCACCATTCAAGACATGATAAAAGGGACATACTCAAAAGGGAGTTCTCCCTTTTGAGTATGTAACTGAAAAATATTGTTAATATTAAGAAGCAACAATAAAGATTTTTGTATTTTTGTATTTGTATTTATGATATTCTGAAAAAAAAACATTAACATAATCAAGGTCCAAAATAACTGAAAACATAAATAAATTAGAAGTTTTAAGTCACATTAAGTTGTTGAGTGCTTGCATAGTTGACTTTTATTTAATCAGTGCTAGGACTGTCCCAGTTCACCCTAAAAGCTTGTCTACCCTAGTAGTGCTTACGGACCCTCGTTAATTAGAAAGAGTATTTTATTAAGCCCAATTTGTCGGAATACCTGGCAGATTGCTGGGGCCAAGATTGCCAGCGATTTGTTTCAAGTTTTTGGGAAACTTTTCTAGAGGGGAGGAAGTTAAACTGCTCTGTTTATGCTTAAGTGTTAATCGCTTTGTTTTTAATTCAATTATATCTTTGAGCAGCAACTGCAAGTCACAAGGAATTGGATATACAGAGATAGATGTCGGTGGTTTTTAGGACTTCCTCATACAGTTAACATACAATATGTAATTCGCACTAAATAGGATATGAAGGAGAGTTTAGAGCAATAAAGGCCAGAATAGCAACAAACGCATTGTAGTGCATTCTACCTGTATACATTCTGTCGAACGGAGCCAAAACGTGGATACTCACAGTGCTGATGATGCACCAGTTGTGGGTTGATCAGAATACTTTGAGAAAGGAAGCGTTCTGAAAGATAAAATCCGAAATGAGGTTATGGTCATAGCTCAGAGACTGAGGTTATCGTCATAGCTCTCAGAATCAGTAAGCTGAAGTGGCAGTGGGTTGGCTATATTTGCCGTAGAACCGATATCCGTCAGGGTAGGTATGTTTTTGAGTGGCGACCTCGGCAAGCATAGCGTTAGACGCTTTCCGGCTTGGTGGGATAATTTGCTTAAACCTGCTAGTAGGAGGTAGATGCGTCCAGTAGTCAGTAATGATGATACATTGCGATGACTTAGGACTTATACACAAACTCGCGAAGCAAACACATTTCACTATTTGAACCCTATGATCAAGGATGACATACGCTCATTGGCTCAATAGCCGAAGGTGATTCAGTATCGGCTCGTTCCCACGTCTGCGCGTGGGCAATTGTCCGAATTGGACGGCGCGCGACGTCGCGATTGACCCCGACCGCTGTTAATTGTACCCTACCTAAACGCGGGAGCTGTGGAGACTCCAAAGATATGTTTTTATTCCTAAATATGCTTTACTTTCTTTCTGTGTAGAGTAAGACTATACTTAGGCCATTACAAACGTGCAAACTGTCAAACAAAGCTCATTCCTAAGTTATGCTATTTCTCTGTTTTCCTGTAAAAACAAATGGAGATTACCACATACTTGAATTTCTTTTTTGAGAATCATTGCTGCTCATAAAAACATGTGTCTTTCAATGTCATTCTCACAATTATCTTTTGTAGTGTCGTAAAAAAATACCCATCTACACAAACTTTTTCTCTTGCTCTACCTCTTCACTCCCAATGAAAACGTTCGTTTCCACACACAATTGCATTTTTAAACGTTTCTATTTTAGTGAGGAATTCATTACTCAAACTGTTTGGTATATTATTCCTCTTAGGTACTAATTTGAAGTCCGAAACTTGAGTCGGTCTCCACATGTCTCTTGTTCTTGGTTGATAAAATAGCGTGCGCCAGATACGCTCCCATGCGCCGTCTCGTAAAACATAACAGGAACGCCTGACTCACGCGCATGTAGGTACATATGTAAAGCCCCACTCACATTGCTTCTCATCTCAAGCCTTTGATCTACAAACTGTCGAGTCTCTTTTGTTTTCCTGCCAGACATCACGCAAAGGTTAAAGCTATTGGTATTTAATAATTTCATACTTTGATATCGCGAAACGTCACTAATCACGATTGGCCAATAGAAACAAATTGCCAATGGCTAATGAAAATACTTCAGTACACCAGGTATCAATATTTTAAGACAGACCAGACCAGACAGAGTATATAATGACACTGACATTAAGCAAATTTTTTGGATCAGTGAGGGAGTATACTAACTTCTACACTGTCATATATTTTCTTACCCATAAGCTTGATATCTATTACAGGGAGCGCTAAACATTAGCCTGTATGGTGCCCTTAGAACTAATTTGTAAATTATTTATGCCTCAAGAGAGGGACATGTTATTAAGTGATGACGCATAAACTCTTGTCTTGGAGGCTAGAAATATCACATCTATCGAAAAACGCAACCACTGGTAGACCTTTCCGAATTTTAGATGGATACGGTAAACTGTGAAATCTACGGACTTTGGAGTTACATAATTTTATGACAACATGCTATTTGCGAGTGGATGCTAATAATTTGATATGTATTTCAGAGTTACGCTTAAATAAGGCACTAGTGTGACTCCATCTTTAGCCAACTTTGCTCAAGATAATAATCAAATGCTTTTAAGGCTAGGTACTTTTCCATCTGACCCGACGAATAGTTGCGCATTATGTGGATCACGTATCGTTTTGCTATGTAGGGCTATTACTGTCTTCGTTTTCACGATAGTGATTTTGAATGATAATTGCAGATTATGAATAAATGTACGGACTAAATTTTATTCAACTAATCTGATTGTAGAAAAATCAGACCAAAAACGAAAATAGATCCTTTTGCGTAGCACTTTAGGTACATTAGTTAGTGACCTTCTAGGCGTAACGGTACTGGTTACTTTACACAAGCGCAAAACAACAGTAGTGTAATCACCCAATGAACTTAAACGTACCAAAAATCACGCGTCACGTTCACGTCGCGCTCCGCTTTAAAAAACATTTTAAATAGTATAATCTGCTTAATTCCTCTTAATTTTTGTACACAGTTCTTAATAATAACAATTTAAAGCGATATTTTAAATACAATGAGTGGACAAGTATAATAATAAGTGTTTTCTCACTGCTACCACCAAATTATTACCGTGCAAATTGTGACATTCGTGAGCAGCTCAACGGAACGCGTAAGTGACGCGCATCGCCCGGCGCTTGCGACCTTTTGGGCGCGAAGTTACATGCACCAACTGGACGGTTTGTTGACCTCTTCACTCGCGCGTCGTAAGTAAATTTAACAAAAATCACGATGGAGTGTGCGGGATGTAAACAGATAATTCCGAATAGACAATTCCTTACCTGTTGCGATTGTGCTGATAAATATGATTTAATCTGCGCGAATGTGTCTGAAAAAAGGTTTTTAAATACTATGACCTCAGAGCATAAGCAAAATTGGCAATGCCAAGTGTGTCGCTGTAAAACTCCAAGACAGAACAATCAAAATACGCCTGTGCGGCCTTTAAATGAATACTGCGAAGAAAACATCACGCTCAGACGGAAAACTACTATGCAGAGACAAAACATCATCAATAATTCCGACTTTAATATATCTATCGACGACCAAATAATAAACGACCAAAGCATAATGGGAGAAACAATAGCCATTTCCCAATCTTCCTCAGATAAAATCACAGGCACAACGGATACTGTCAATTATAAACACATGTTTGAACTTTTATGTGAAAAACTAGAGCAGAACAAACATTCTATAGTTCAAGAGCTGAAATTAGTCGTCAAGCAAGAAATAGCAGTTGCAATCTCAAATCTAAAACAAGAATTCACTCAGCGAACAGAAACCTTGTCATTGGAACAGAAAGTTATACAAACAAAAATTACAGAATTCAATAGAAGAATAAGCGCCTTGGAAACTCAGCTGAATGACTTAAAAAATGAATCGTCCTGCATCTCTTCACCAAATACTGAAACGAACAGAAATACTAAATCGTTGTCAGGTAAAATAGAAACGAACAATTACAACAAAAAAATTGTACTTCACGGACTGCAAGAATACTACGGAGAAACAGAGACAGACGTTCACGACTATGTTATACAGTTATTCTATGACATACTGAACGTAAATCTAGAAGGAAACATAGAAGAATTGAAGCGAATTGGTAAACATGGTCACTGTAGACC
Source organism: Udea ferrugalis (assembly GCA_950022985.1). Classification (NCBI taxonomy): domain Eukaryota; kingdom Metazoa; phylum Arthropoda; class Insecta; order Lepidoptera; family Crambidae; genus Udea; species Udea ferrugalis. Next base: position 601,405 of record OX465522.1, read on the forward strand.
TCTTGAAATTGAGCTAATAAGTAAGAGAACGGCCAAATACATTCTAGAACATAAACAGTTATTTAGAAATACTATGTTTACGGTAACTGAGTACTTGGATAGCAATCAAATGAAAAAACTGAGAGATTTAAGAAAAAATATGCAAGAAGAAAGGAAAAAGGGAAAACATGCAGTTATAAAAAATAATAAATTATATATAAACGGAAAGGAATACATAAGTGAGCAGAATCACAAGACAGAAGACAGTCAGCTGCCCAACAGCCTGCCAAAGGACCCACCAAGCAAGCCAATAAGCCAACCACTACACTTACCAAAAATTACAAACAAAAATTCGAACCATTCCTTTCGAAACTGAATTCAGTATTTTAATACAGAACACTCAAAGTTTGAAAAACAAAACCCAAATATTAGAAGATGTGCTTGAAAACAAAAAATATCATGCAGTCTGCCTAACGGAAACATGGATTACAGATCATCAAAAGGACCTAGTTCACATAAACAAATACATCTTTGGCGCTGCTTACTATCGCCGCCAACGAAGAGGTGGTGGAGTAGCGATCCTTCTAGAAAGTAACAGACAGTACACCGAAAGAAGTGACATCACGGATTTGTCAATCGAATATGTAATAGAATGTTGTGCTTTAGAATTAAAACCTAATTTAATTATTGTAACAATTTATAGAGCAGACCGCGAAATCGACATTTTCTTCGACTTTATAGAAAAGTTACTTAACAAGCTGAAATCAAAAGAACATAAACACATAATAATAACAGGCGATTTTAACATCAATAACATGAGAAGTTCAAGCAATTACCAAAAACTGATAAACAAAATGCTTGAACACAATTTACACCAAATAATTCAATTTCCAACTAGAGAAACCAGCAAAACTTCGACATGTATAGACCTGCTTTTTACTAATAACAAACAATATCACGTAGAGGTTGAAGACCTAGGTATTTCTGACCACAAAAGCTTAAACTATAGATTTAAAACGAAAGTGGACTCAAAAACGAAGCCTATAAGAGCTGAAAAGCGTTGTTTCACCACACATAACCTCAGTTCTTTCAAATCAGCGCTACAAGGTATAAACTGGGACGAAGTCGTCAAAACAAAAAATAATATGAATGCTAACTACAACTTATTTCATTCTAAGCTCATAGAGTTATTAAACTTACACTTACCATATAAAAAAATCAAACAAAACTCAAAAAATGAAAATAATTGGTTAACAAAAGGAATAAAAATAGCTTGCAGACATAAAAGATCAATCAAAGTTATTTTAAACCAATGCAGCAATGAAACTCTGAGAAAACATTATAATACATTTAATAAAATCCTTAAAAGATGCATAAAAGCTTCTAAAAGGAACTGCTATGTACAAAAAATGAATAATTCAAACAACAAAACAAAAACATTATGGAACATCATAAATGGAATAACTAGAAAGAAAAATAGCAAACGCAATAAAAACATCATTCTGAAAACCCCAAAACAAATAACTAATTGCCCTCACTCAGTAGTAGAAATATTCAACAACTATTTCATATCAGTGGGCAAAGATAGAGGCTCCTACAATATCCCTCACGGCCGCCCTTCGACGCAGCCTACACTTAACTCTATGTACTTGCAACCCATTACCGAGCACGAGATCCGTAAAGTAGTTCGTAATTTCCCCAATAAACATAGTAGTGGAGTCGACGAGATACCGCTCATCTTACTTAAAATGTGCGCAGATGAATTATCTCCTGTATTGACCCGTTTAGTAAATCAATCTTTAGTAGAATGCACGTTTCCAGACCAATTGAAAGTTGCTAAAATAAAACCGTTGCTTAAAAAAGGAGGTCTTGCGCAAGACCCTTCCCATTACAGACCCATTGCCTTACTACCTTCAATATCTAAAGTTTTTGAAAAACCCATTGCCAATCGTATTTATAAATTTCTTGAAAAATATAACATTTTAGATAAAAATCAGTACGGATTTCGTGAAAAACGTTCCACTACTCTTGCAGTATACCATTACATTCAGGAAATCTTGACGTACATTAGGAACAAGAACTATGCTGTTGGTATACTGCTCGATTTGACCAAAGCCTATGATCGCGTATCCCATGATATATTACTTACGAAGCTTCACGAAGTCGGCATCCGCGGTCCAATACATACCTGGCTTAAATCTTATTTATCCAATAGGAGTCAATGTGTGGAGATCAGTCACCTTGATGAGAACAAGGGTGAACTGTTAGCAATAAGATCTGCAATACAAGGTACCACTAGCTCAATACCGCAAGGAAGTGTTCTTGGATGCATATTGTTCCTCGTATATATTAATGAGCTTCCCAAAATTATTAATACATATAGTGTTCTCTTCGCAGATGACGCATCTCTATTATTCGAATGTTCTAAACCCCTTGATTTATCCTATATTAACGAAACCTTAGAAACTGTAAAACAATGGCTCCTTGAACACAATTTGCAAATAAACTCGAAAAAAACAAAAATTATCCAGTTCAGACCTTACCAGAAAAAACCTTTAAATCTAGAAATAGTAAAAAAACAACTAAATATAGAAGAAGTTTACGAATTCAACTTATTAGGCTTAACCATAGACTCTCATATTAACTGGAAGAATCACATCTGTAATACAAAAACCAAGCTGTCTCAGTTCATTTACGCTCTTAGCATCCTTAAAAGAAATACACATTCAGAGTGTGCTCTCACTGCCTATTTCGCTTACGCCTATTCTTGGCTTCGTTACGGCATTATACTATGGGGAGAAAGCACCGATGCTCATGACCTATTCGTGATTCAAAAGAAATGTCTCCGGATAATTGTAAACATCGAACAAACCGAGAGCTGTAGACCTCACTTTGCAAGATTACAATTACTTACCCTCACATGTATATACATACTGGAAATAGCCATTTTCGTTCGCAACCACCCGGAATACTACAAGCATAAAACAAATGTTAGATTTAAAAACCAATTAGCTCCCCCTGAACCCAAAATGGAAATGTACAAATCAGGTCCCTATTATAGGTCAATAACCATCTACAACAAAATTCCACAAACTATTAGAGAAGAAACAAGTAATAGCCAGTTTAAAAATAAATTAAAAAAACATCTACTACAAAAAACCTACTACTCTGTTGCAGAATACCTCTCTGATAAGTTCTAGCCTTGATTTAGCACTCTGCTCTATGAATGTGTAAATAAAGTGTATTATTAAAGTTTATATACATTCCTACCTACTCTATTTTATAGTGCCCTTGCAGGGTCCATGTGCGACTTATTTTAGTATTTAAGATCTTTATACACCACATGTTATAATTAATAAATGAATATGAATATGAAACTTTTCCCTTGCAAAGTCCCAGTGCGTAACACAATATCCCAGCTCGTCGATGTTGCAAGGAATACAACCTTTTGTCCTAATTATCATTGATTTTAGTTTTTCCTTCTTTGAAAGCCTTTCAGCGGCTTGGCGAAGATTTGTACTACAGATCCTAAGCAATGCTTGAATTATGTGCTACAGAACACAAGATGGATAACTATGTGTGTATTATAATTTATGAGTACCGCGGTTAGGTGCGCGGGCGCCGATCGGCCGCGGTCGTTGGCTCGCGATCGCTCGAGTGGCTCAAAGTGGGTGTCCCAGTGTCGCATGCGCAGCGTAGTGTTACAATTTAGACGCATTGCGCTCGTTGGCCTCTTGATCCCACTCTTCCATTAGCGTAGGCACAGTTCATTATTCTTATTAAACGGCGGGATATCAACGATATATTTTTCACTGTTTTATGTTCGTGTTACTTCGTGTTAATTTGATTGATCTGTCCACAATAATTTGGTTTTATAATAAAAGATCCATTGTGGTATTTTATAACGTGATTTAACGTGAGAAAAATGACAAATGAGATGGGGTTTAGATGCCAGACGTTCGATTCTTGTTACTGTACGTTTATGCTACATTCGCTGTTGACGGCATGAAGCTCACTCCTTTCAACCAGTCTCACATGCGTACTGCGACAAAATTTTGTCACCCGTTATCTCGTAAATATCAGTATGGCTTAGGCACGAGAAAGAGCGCGAGATAATTTTGTAGCGGTGCGCATGTTACAAAGCCTATTCAGACCTCTAGAAGCTTCATTTAGTCGACGTGCTGCTGCGACGTCGAGGATGGCTCAGCTTAGTCGGACTGACAAGGGCCACCAGGGCTTAACAGGGTGTAGCAGGTCATTCGCAAGGAGCGCTACTCACTGCCAGATGTAGAAATTATTTTTTGGTGTTTTTTCCTAACGATGCGATGTAGTTTCATTGAAGCTGAAACTGCGAGAGCAGCTTAGTCCGTAAACAAATAACCTCATTGGTTTAACCTTTACCCCTTAACCCCTTTATTGCTTCATTCCTTTTTACTTGTACTTTTACCTTGTTAATTAGTATTTTATTTAAATTTCTTAGAAGACGCTAATTTTAGTGAATTCCCACGTAGTGACGTTAATGCATCATGCGTAATGGTGTGTTTGTCCAGAATGTTAGCTCGTATTATATCACCTAGAAGTTTTATAGCTTCGTAAATGTCAGCAGTTTGGGTTACTTTATTTACATCCGCTGCCGTGTTTTTACAGGTTTCGCACTTTACTCGTAGCTTATTTGCACAAAATGTATATTGGCCAGTATTCGTATTTCATTTTAGAAAAGACATATAAAACGGGTTTGGGTTGCGAAAGCTTGCATTTAGCCTTTGGTCAGTGTACTCGTACTTTTTAGCCTGAAAAGATAAATAAAACCAAGGCAGTAACTAGCATTTTCGTACATCTCGATCACAACACTTTGGCAGTATTCCTTACCTTAATGTAATGCAACTGGCCGACTGTACAATCACTCGGCTAATGCCCATGAGACCGGCGTACATGACGTACTCGTGTTGGTCCACATGCGATAAGGTAATTAAAAAGTCCGTGCGCTACACCGCCAATAAAAGAACAAGTGTGTACTCAGCACATGCACGCCGTTCTCACGGGCTATCGGCCAAAGATCATGCAAGGCTCAGATGAGCAAAGATTTCTCCATGAAACCGAGATGACACGAACTGATGGTCGTTGGGTCGAAAAGTTCTTCAATGGAAACCATTAAACTCATTTAAAAAGTAAGACAGGTGACCTAATAGAGGTAAACTTTGCTTCCGCAGACGTCGTAACTCACATTATTGTAAATAAAATTTAGTGTTTCCTCAGTTGTTACTGCAGTCAGTTTTCAATTGTGTTAAGTACCTAACTACACTCTGGACATATTTGAATTGCATGTACGATCCAAATAGAAAGTTGCACAGCTATCGCTATTAACATAACTAATATTAGGTTGTAGTTGGTGCAATACTCGTTATCTGATTGATCCATAAACCTCAGATCACAAAGTGTTATTGAATCGTTTCTGTTGACAGGCTCAATCCTTTACCAGAATCCTGTTTGTTTTGGTAATGAAGTAAAAAATCAGTTCCGTTATTGCGTATTAATCTTATAATGTATACCACTAAAGTTCTTCTTAGTGCCTAAGGTCTTAGTTAAATACCTATGAAGCTTCTATGATCAAGCTCCTTTCATCCTGTAGGCAAAACGCCTGTTCCCCAATCAAACGTCTATTCTGTATCTGCGTGTCCCTTTGCCGTGCGTATCGAGGTCGCATGTGGCCTGTGAATCACATCACACCGCACTGATGGGCTCGGAGGTGCCTGCGCATCTGTTGCCGTCGTATTAACATCTCCATCTGCGCTAATACGTCTTGGGGAAAACAAAATGGACCAGATGAGGTTTGTCTCAATGTGACTGGGAAAAATGGAAAAATACCGATAGGGACTGAGGTGATGCAAATATTTTAATGAGCATCTTTCAAAGCTGCTGGCAATATTATAATAATTAATTTGTCGAAGTAATCAGTGTATTCAGGTTGAAGAGACTCAACGCCAAGCTTGCACACCGTGAAACGTTGGTTACCGGTTCTGCGAAAAAAATACACAGAAATGCTGTTGTTGGTACTAGATTCTGATCACTCAGATCACTCAAATCCGTACTCATCATCATCAAATCATTGATTTCCCCGTACTGATTGTACTAAAGGAATTACGCCATACCTTATTACACGCAACTAATAAAACTGTCATGACAAGTTAAAAGCTTGTAAAACTCATTAAAATTCCTATCAATTTAGGTGTGTGTCTAGTTAAACAAAGCTATGAGATCATCCGGACCTTTGGACAACACACTGTTACTGTCGTTATTAGCCGCATACCTAGTTATGTCGTCAGTGGCGCCTGCGCAAGGACCTGCGTGACATAAAGACGTGACTGGAAGTTTTGGCGAATATGTTGCGAATTCTTTGTTTGCTCTGTGGTACATTCGTAGTTCTTTCAAGTGATGTTTAGCTTTTAGCATGCTAAGGTACTCGTAGTAAAATATTCATTGTAGTTACGTGTAGTTGTAGTAACTTGAAGGGGCCCAGGGGGGGTCAATTGTCACAGTGGATCGGCATCGATAGCAGATGTCGGAAATGGGATAGGTGACCAGCCCGACTACAAGCCAATTATGATGAAGATTAAAAACCGTGTAGTTCATTAACGTTTACCTGTATTATTTTAAGCATTATCAAAATGTATTTAACAGTGAGCGTTTGATGGCCTAGAGACGTCCGATTTTAATTAGTTTATCAAATTAAAACAGAAGCTGCTCGTTAAATACCTAACGTAATAAGTGATTGAATATATGACGTGCACTGTGTCTATTTTTAGATCATAAATTACTGAAATAAAACAACAAAAGATTGTAAAACTTGCGTGTTGTGTTAATAATGAAGACCAACTTGTTTGTATTCGATGATTTGTATCCATTTTTGGATTTTGCAGCTATACTTAGGTCACATTTAAAATAGCGAAAGTTTTCTGTTTCGCTTTTTTTCACCTTTTCTTGTAGCAGTTTGCTTCCGTTTTCATAACATTCAATACTCTCTGTATTGAGTCCCACTTAAACCTTTGATTAATTTGGGAAATTATCTCCAAAATGTATGTATGTGACTTATAGCCATAGTTTTCATCAAGTTCTCTCTATTTCCTACTAACAGCCATTCACAAGTCATCACTCGTGGCTGAAACACAGTCTCCATTGAAATGTTTATAATTATTCGTTTTAATAAAAGAGTGACCACTTTGTCTGCTTTTCTTACGCGTTTCATGTTTTTTCCTCTTTTATAGTTTGCGTAGGTTTAAACTTGCTGGCGGTAGACAGCTCGCAATAATTTCAATTGAGAACAAGTCGTGCTGAACTGCTCCCGCCAACTTTCGCGAAGGCAGCTTGTTTCTTTGTTTTTTGCTGCCTTCCTTGAGGTTGAGACGCTGCTCAACAGTGCAGTAGTTTTTAAATTGATTTTATCATTGCAAAAAGATTTTGAGTTTCTACTAAGATTTACACTGTGTCATTCAGAACTCAATGTATTGTTATTTTTTGTTTAAATTTTGACGGATTTTTTTTTAGTTTTTTAGGGTTCCGTACCTCAAAAGGAAAAAACGGAACCCTTATAGGATCACTTTGTTGTCCGTCTGTCTGTCCGTCCGTCCGTCTGTCAAGACCCTTTTTCTCAGGAACGCGTATAGGTATGAAGCTGAAATTTATATCAATTACTCAGGTCTACTGTCCCTTGAAGCTGTGAAAAAATCAAACTTCTAAGCCAACGCAATCAAAAGATACAGCCGTTTATGCCGCAAATTTTCGACACTTGCAAGGGAATCAAAACCTACAGGGTGCTTCCCGTGAACTCAGAATCTTGAAATTTGGTACGAAGCAACGTCTAGGAAAAATTACGAAAACCATAAATTTTTAGTTACATCACATAATATATATTTTTTTAATAATTTAAAACTTACTACCCATTTCCTCATAAACGCGTAGAGGTATTAAATTGAAATTCATACTAAATACTCATTGTAAACCTTGCAGGTTTGTACGGAACCCTAGGTGCGCGAGTCCGACTCGCACTTGGCCGGTTTTTTAGACATTAGTTACTTATTGTTATCATCAGGAAGTCTTAATATTATGTACTTAGCACTCCTATTGTTTAGTTCCATTCTGTTTATGACTTTACCAAACTTAATACTTTGTTTCCAAAAGAGAAGATCAAATTTAATTTTTTTTTATCATTTTAATTTTGATGACTTGAACACTTGCGATATGAACATCTTATCGATCTCTATTTAGCATTCGCTTTCCAAGGCCACTATTGAGCCCTGTTCCGTAAACCTAATGTAGTCCAAACAAAAACTCAATTCTTACGTAGTAAGCGAATGAATGATGAATCCTCATCTCAGTAAGATCGGCAACCGCCTGCGCACGGATGACTATCAGTTACCCGTCATTGTATTTACATAGCATATTTCGGACAAACATCGCGCCGCTTGATGTATCTCTTGTCCGAACAGCATAAATCAACATTTGGTATAGTCAGGGCGGCGAATTGTTGCACTGAAGGTTATCTTTACAAGCGAGTGTTCGATGTTCTTTCAGTATCAGCTTATCGATCAATAATGGCATAGGTATGAAGAAGAATTGTTTCTATACCTAAGAAAAATTTACAACATGAAACCGGAATTTATGTTTTTTAACATTTACACAACCCAATTCCCAAGATATCGATTTCTCATATTTAATAACGCTACATTTGATGTAGCCTTGCGTAACTGGCAATACGGTGTCACATTTGATGATAAGACACTTCATGTTACCGACATATAATACCTATAGTTTTGTATTGATTTCATGTAACGTTTTCTGCAAAATCTTCTATACTCTTGGGTTTTTGCATTTAATCAAAGGTATCAATAAATCAATCGGTTTTGATTCCAGCTTTCGCCGTGGTCTGTATTTAACATGCTGGTACACATTTTTCAAAACACATAATTTGCCGGCCAGACTATACCGACCGCAATCAGATCCACGTAGCCACAAGTTATTGATGCCAATTTTTTGTTGTTCCTCAATCAAAGTTGCCCCGCATCAGAAGGTGGCACAATTTGTTGTTAACAAGGAAATATGTATTTGGAACTTCTTGATGATCATGGTGCTATTGTCTGACCTAAACAAGTGTATGTTGCTATAGCGTCAGAGACTTAGAAACAAAAAGGCCTCAGTAGTCGAGTAAGAAAGGTTCAAACTCCAAGTCGAACAAGGCCCTAGAATGTTTAGAACATAGCTCGGGTTTGTGGTCGCAAACCTTCAATCAGCAAGCGTGCTTTTAATGAGATATTAGAAAGAAAGAAAGAAAGAAAGAAATAAAATTTATTTGACAAAAGACACAAAAGAATAAAAATTCAAACATTGAAATAAATAAGATCAAACGTGTCAAACAGGCGTGTCCCACTCAGCATATGCCGCGGTATTAATCTTCATTGCACACACAAAAAAGTAATTTATAGGTAATTTACGCAGTTTTCATGTTAATGTAATCATTAAGACGGTCTCATTTCCAAAAAAACTATTCCCGTGAACCATCAAGTAGTCTAGATTTAATAATGAAATATCATTATCAAGAGAGCTGGCTGAAGTGCGACGTCATGTCAACGAGTAGTGTGTAGCCGGCATAAGGTTTTTAGGTCATAGCCCAGCAGTAGAACAATAGGTTATAGTCGAAAGCCGCTAGTAAAAAATATGCCGTCCCTGTCCACTTTAAAAATTTAATACAGCAATAGCCAGTAACAGAAATAACGTTGTTTCCCGTCCCGCGACAGTTAACAGAAACTTTAGGTTTCTATTAACCTGGGGTCGTTTCACTTGCGGTCACCTAGCGGCGGACTGCTGAATTATTCAGCGAGAGGGAGCGATGGAAACGTTAGCGCCAGTGCCTTGAATAATTTCGCTTCTTAGGTCAGTTCGTTGTTACTGAAGACCTAGAAAGGCCGTTTTCAGTAAATTGGATCTAGGCAATTATTTTCGCGGTTTTCTCGTAACATTTACAATTTACTTCGCAGGCTTTGACTACTAACCATATACTTACAATGGCACGAGAAAAAATGTTTCTATTAAAAAAGTATATTTTAAAAAAATAAATAATATTTTAATTCGTCACCAACCATCAGTAACATCGAAAGATTTTTGTTGTTTCTTAGAAATCGGTAGGGTCCCGTCTTCGCGGTGTTTTGAAGGGTTCTGTACAAATAAACAGTGTCAAGGTGAGCCCGGAGGTCGCGTGTAAATATTTATGAAGTGCCGTGTTTACACTCACAATCTTTTCCGAAGAAAATCGCGGTGCTTTTTGTAAAATAAGTTTTAGGACAAATAAATGTAATGGATGTTTTTGTGAGAGAAACTGTTGCACTGAAATATTGCATAACAGAGTGCCAGAAGTGTGGTTAAAATATTTCACTTAACACGGCTGCTAATTTTGTTTAATAATGCAGAAGATTGCACAGATTAAAAAAATATTGAATCTGAAAAGAATGTGGTTGAACACAGAAATGTTACTCAGGCAAATTATTAAAAATATATGTATTTGCGTTAAGCCTTATAATCATAATCTGTAAGCTTGTTTTATGTGTGGAAGAGACTGATGTACAAACTGAGATAGTGATTAAAAACCCAATTATTCACCCCATGAACGTTTATCTTGGTTGGATCCAACCCACAACCAGTAAACCGTAGTTCACTCGAAAGATACAGTCAAATTGTATCATTGCATCAACAGAGTCGACACACATTTCGCTAAGAATACGCTCAAACGTTATTCAGTGCGTTCCCAGTCCTAAAGCAATAAACATCCTTTGAAACTTTGCTACGCACCTTATAACAATATAACCAGTGATCTTGTCTGTCTGTACCGAACAGGTGGCCGCAGACGGCGGAACCGGCTGTTTACAGCAGTTTTACGGCCGGTCTTGTGTGTAAACACCTTGTAGACGGACGTAGGTAAGACGATCTAGTTTTACGGTCTTTGAGCTTTTCAATGTCATGATGTCACACGTTTAGCATGTGCAACGCAAAAGTCACATAGGTTGCATAACTATAGGTCTAGCGACTTGCTCGCAGATTCCAGACATCAATAGTTGAGAAACTTAAGAGCACCGATTTCAGGCCACAATATCAACGCTTATTTCCACAAGGTAGATGTTATAACGACAGTAGGTAATGGAGAAAAGTAAGTTTATAGTTTATGAATGTTTTTGGACTGGCCTGTTGGCTTGGGTTTGGGTCCTGCTCGTTGGGTGGCATGATCGTGGGGGACAATATAACCTTCATTTAATGACACAAGAAGCGAGAAAAGTGTTTTAATGGGGCTTTTTTGTAAAGTTTGTGCATGCAGTAACATAATTGTTTTGGTTGGACTTTGAAAAAAAATGAAAGTGTTTTGGCAGACACAAAAAAAACCAGCATTGCAAAAAAATTGCATACGTTTTTGAAGACGTAAAATATAACCTAGACTACAGCAAGTCCCACCACTGGTTTTCGCATTATGAATGAGTTCACCAATCGCATTCACATCCACAGCCGTAACATCAACACCGTAAAGCGAATGGACGTCTAATCCCCGGAGTGGGCTGATCCGCAAATAGCGGTACCTGGGGCGAGCTCGATAAATCAATATCTTCAGCTTGTTAAGTAAGTTTATCCCGAGATGCTCCGATAGCGTATGCATGTCGGCCGCACACTGGGCTGAGTTGGTTTAATTTCGAATAAAACTTACAAATATTGCAAGACGGTATAATTATTTATCATTTTTAGTATAAAACATATTAAATTGGTTAATATGTAAAACAAAAGCAAAATACCAGTGTCTAAAATTGATAGTTGCTTACGTGTTTTAAGAATCATCAAAAAAGCAACACGCGCTGTTTGTTTCCATGTGTAATTATGTGATTTTCAGTAACATGGGTATGCTTGCTCAACTTAAAATTGCACGCTAGTTTTGGCTTGTTTGTTTGACGTTAATTGATGGAAGTTTCAAATAATGAAAAAAACGTGCATGCTTGTGCTATGATAATCCATCATAGCAGGAGAACGGTGTTAGTAACCATTTAATTTATACGCTGAAAAGAATGTGACACAATAGAGTAATTTCCTTCCACTTATTTTCACAAGTCATAAATATCTTTTAAGTTTCACTTAAATAAGTTTGGTCCAAGATTGCTGGTTTCTACCCACTGTGCGTATCGCCGTACATCCGAGCGGCGCCCCAGGCCAGCTTGCCTCAACCTAATTTGTATTGATTAAAAATATTCAGCATAGTTCGACCAGGGAATGCCGGCTCTTCGGATTATGCAGATTATTGACCTTCCCACTGTGCACGGCTTTCTTAGGAAATATCTCGACTATGTTTTTTCTGGCCGGTCGGAGCACTGTCCGCTTCGGAATAAATTGGTAATCAATGTCAGGGTATTTACGTTCACGAGTTATGCTAGGAACTTGCTTAAGGATGTGTTCTTCATTTTATAGAATACCTAAATTCGATATTTGTAGCCCATTTTATTTAATTTTCTGCTATAGGTACTTGAGTATATCTTGTGTTTAAGGTGAATTGTAAATTATTGATTTGCCTAAATAATCTAAGCGTAAGGGTGCGTCCCGATTAGCTGACCGTGTACGCCGGCTGACTCTGAGCGTCGTATCGGGAACATTCGCTCGCTCACAGAATGAGTCGTCAAGCGAAAAGTCACAAACTGCGTAACATGACGAGCTGTATCTAAAATGTATAGGTAGCAAACTGGAAGCTAACAGTCAGTCGCTCACGGTTCGACTAGTGGCTCGTTTAAGGTGAAGCGGGGCGTCGAGCGGGGCGGGTCGCGACGCGGGCGCAAACTCAGGCATATAGAATTGTAGGGGCTCGTTTAAGGAAACGCGGAACGTCACCGCTCGACGCTCCGTGTCTCTTTAAACAAGCCCGGTAAAAACGCCGCACGCCTCGCTTGACGCCCCGCGTCTCCTAAACGAGCCCTAATCGGGACGCGCCCGAAGAAGAACCGTTGTGGCGGTATATTTCGTAGTGTTGAGGTAAACACGGTGTGTTGTTGTCCGCGATTATTATTTATGTAACGACTGTTGTTGTTTAGCGCGATCGGACCACGAAACGGAATAGATACGGCACGCAGCTCTTGCACATGATTTTTCTATGCTTTTGCAAAATGTTTGCTCGTAGAGTACATTTGCGCAAAATATTGTTTACCGACGAGTATCTTACGACCTGAAGATTGTCAGTCATTCACCTTGCCATTGAATAGTTTTTCTTTGGTTAACATTTCTACTCCAATGACTTTCTGTTTTCTCCCCTAATTACCAAACTGAAAGTATATGGCTAACTTACTCCTTGGCCTACTTCGTTTATTTGTGTTAAGATTTCATAATTTCTGATTGGTCGAATTCTAGGTATAACCAACGAAGTAAATCTTTGAATTAACGGTTGTAACAGGCTGACCTACTTCATTTTGTATGTATGTTCATAACATAGTGTTTTGGCATTCTAAACAGTCTGATCGACCTTTTGCCACTCCATCCTTTTGACCCGGCTAGTCCACAGTTTCCTAGCCGTTGGTCAGCAGGTAAACTAGCCACTTATGCTAAGTGAGTCCCACTCACCGAAATACATGTAACTGCTGTTGTTCCTTCGAGCTGAGATACGAGCTACAGAAACTGCTGAGATTTGCGTTTATCATGGCTGTAGTATGGCCGTTTACGTGCGCTAAGTGGCTCGTAAATAAAAACTCACTCTAAGTATGGAAAGAGAACTGATATTTAGGTTATTGGGCGTGGGAGAATGAAACCACGAAGGATACTATTGTTTGGGGTTTTTTTATCAGCTTGTCAAGGGTTGAGCGATCATAAACTAAATAAGATGTTGGTGAACTGTAGAGCAATTATTTACGAAATTTATTGTTAACGAAAAGTTCATGATTGAATGAAAAAAAACAAATATTTAAGTGGAAACTTCCTCGCAAGTTTTAACACAGTCATGCAGTGGTTAAATGAAGGCATTAATTTTAGAAATAAAGCATTAATTAAAGAAAACATAATTATCGTCTCTTAAAAACAAAAACGTTATTTTCTTGTAGTTAAGGCATTTGTATGCTCCTTACGAATCGAAGCAAGTGTTTTATTAACAGTACCTACAAGTGAAGTAACAACTCACTACCATAAGAAGAACATTCTCAAACTATTCAACCCTTCGACTGCTTCCCAAAATCTTAGCTGCAACATTGGATGTGCACCTCCAAACAATCAAAGACAACCCCCCAAAGTTTATCGTTACAATTAGGTGGAGGGTCGAAACATGTCCAAATACGGCCCGGCCCGGCCGCCCGGCCGCCGACCGGACGGGGGTTAACAAAACTCCGGATTACTCTTAGGCCGGACTTTAGACCAAGACAAATATCGGCTCTCGGACTAAACGCTTGGAAATTATTAAATTAAGGAGATATGTTGCGGCTTGTTTTGCTACTTAAATGGGAGGGATTATTTAGGTATTGTGTACTTGCTTGTAGTTACAAAACGTCGATTGGCTAAGTATAGGATTTGCGGGAAACGTTCTGCCATGTAACACAATTTTATATTTGAAAAGTGTTTTTCGATTATTGCTGTATTCATTCAGTTTGTGCGTGAATTTACAGATATTTAAAAAATAAGAAATTTCGGTAAATTTTTGAGCTTCCTAAATTATAAGTATATAAATTATAGTAAATGCGTTATTTTAGAACACACGGCACGGGCATTAAAACTTTTCCCTGTAAGTACTTAACCTATATTAAATACTACATATTTAAAAAAATTTATATTGTCATATTGTTTCACTTTACACTAAATAAAATTAGGAACTTATCAAAATGTCGAATTCTAATCCTAATGAATCATTATTTTAATTGGACGACTCTTAGCGCTTTCAACTTTTCAGCCAAGAGCCTTGTAAAGTATAATTTGAAACCAACCGCTAGAAACTAAATAACTGTTCTTGAGCCCAGTAACGACTTTACAAATAAACATTAAGAATAAGCCAACATTCAACGCAAATTGTTACCTTCTACCTAAACCATTGTTCATCCCTAGGGCGTGCTGGCGCTCATAAGTCGCCACTCCGCAAATTCTTGGCACCATCTCCAAACTTGAAACATTACAAACTCGAAACAAACATTACCTTTCAAATCATTAATTAAACAGTACTATTCCGAACGCACTAGGCATTGTCACGACTTCGTGAAACACTTTTAAACAAACATCAGTCCGAGACGGACGATTTACATGTTGTAATTTTAATTAGGGACCCCTGGGCAGCACAATGCGCCCCCGGTGGCCGACGGAACCCGTTTTAATGTTAATTTAATCCGTCCGAGCCTCTTTGAGAAGTCTTGAGTTGTTGTGAATATCGTTTAGACTGAGATACCGCGAAAGGACCTAAATTATATATTTTTTTACATTTACGGTCAACGGCATGAGCCATCCTATCAGTCAACTTAGCATTGAAAAAAAAATAAAGGGTAGTCTGATGTTCCATTGACTCTACATAACGACCAATGTGGTGCAATGGTTGAGAAGTTGTCTACGTCGCCAGAATTTGCGGGTTCGATCCCTGTAGTATTTTAAAAATCACAACAGTCTCGAATAGTTGGTCGTTACTTACCGAAAAGTCAATTATGTCATTATTACAAAAGCTCTTTAAAGATGTAATTTTATTATAATTAATACTCAATTTAAATTACATTACCCAACACCGTAAAACCCCGCTGATTAGGCTATAAACAAGATGAATGAAATCTTTGAATGAATGAATATTCCGGCTAACCGCATCAAAAACCCAGTTATTTGTTTTTGTTATATCCCTTCTATGTATTTAAAAATAACCAAAAAGAAATGTTAATAATGCAAATTAATAAAATATAAATGTAGTATATGGGTAACCAACCCTTTAAAATTCAATGACAATACCCTGAAATACTAGGTATATAATATTTTTTTTCAATCTATAAGTATCATCCCACTGGTGAGCACAATATGTTTCCCCAATATTTTTCAGATCCTTCTGACACAAGATCCAGCAATCGAGATCTACGGAAAAGATTAGAAGTACATAAGTATTCAAATGATTACAAAATAAATGTTTGCTAACCATCTGTACCCGTAGATAAGACTCAGTATTTCCTTCCTCATAACGTTTTGTAATATTAATGGCATTGATCATTTTATTGCTGAACTAGAATGGGGTTTTTCATTCAATAAAGAGTAGCATTTTCCATTTTTAGATTTGCACATAATTATGAAAAGTTTCATGTAGAGTTACACATGTCACTGTGTTTACGTATATTGTTGTTTTTTATTATTTATTAATTTGTTTCTAATTATTTCGTTCTATTGCATCCAATTACCAAATTCAGATTTGGATGCTAATTTTCACACCAGATCGTTAATGACTTCATGAAAAATATATTTTTGACGATTAAATTATACGCACTTAGTTTATTTTCGAGCATATCAGTGCCAGTCATTGGCCCCGGCTGAAGTCACTGAGTTGTGTGTGAGAGTCATCAGACGAACGTAAATACCTTTGTTAGGTTAGTTAGTCCCCAAGTCTGAACACCCTCTCGGCTACGTGTTAAGCCGTTGCTGTATAATTAAGGCGAATAATTCACGGGTCGCTCTTAGCCGGACTGACCGCTGTCGCCTTAACCTGTCGCCGCCTGCGACGGTCACTTCTTGGCTGTAACCGTAAGATGTCGGCAGTCAATGACTCGGCAGGGTTCATATTTTGAATCCTTGTAGAAAACGTTGAAAATTACTGTATTTAAGATAAAATATTTGACATGTTTTTTCGCTTTGCACTCATTTTTGCATGTATCTCATCCTGAACTTGAGATAAGATGAGAAACACTTAATTGCTGATACAAAATAAAAACTCACTATAAATTCCTTGCAAACCTTATAGCTTACCGGTAAAGAATGCTTAGAGGCATTAGGTTTACCAATTGCACCTATTTGTGCGTAGCTAACTTTACTGAAAATAATTGAAATGAAAAAGCTTGCAGGTTTCTCGATCTTAATTGATAGTTGAGAATAAAAAGATTATTTCAAAGTAAAATAGGCAAATATTTTGACTTTTATTTAGTAATTCTTTTTCAAAAATAAAGTCGTGCTTTGTACAAGAAAAACAACGTGAAGAATTACGCTTAAAATATTCAACCAGAAGTTCCGACGTTAAGAAACGTTGATATGGTAAAAGCGTTTTACGGCATAACGTAAGCTGTTTTAAAAAAGAGAAGACACACAAAATATGTTTATAAGAAGCAACGTGCTTTGATTTATAACGATCCGTGGAATATAACACGGGGTGAATAATCTTAACTCAAGGCATAAGCTGAAGCGGGTAAACAGTGTCGCAGCAGGGTAAGTACATTTTGCTTGCTTTGGTACAGTTGAAATTGACTCACGTGGAGGTGGTGAAGAAGGCCTTTGCCCAGCAGTGGGATCATCATGGCTGATTTATATTCAGATTTAGTACAGTTTATTTCTTAAAAATGCTTAAAAAAGGCATTATATTGGTCAAAATGACTCAAAATGCCTCAAAGTAGCAAAGAATCAAGCTACTCAGTCAAAACAATCACAAATACGGCCTTCATTGTAACTAAATTTTCAGTTTTTGTATAACATTCCGTTAACTGCTTTTGTGCAATAAGTTAAGGTAATAGATCACAAGGATGTTTGTTTTCAGTGGAGTATCCACAGTCCGCAGTTAAGCAAACAGGATCACTACTTCTCAAATCACCGACACAGTCAAATCATTACATGCAAGCCTTATATTGTAAATGTACACAAAAACACTGTGGCAGATGATACATTCATAGTTTTGTGATAAGTTAACAATTATCATTGGTTTACTGCACTACCAGCTGTCCTAAAATATCTTTGAAGATGTCACATATTTAGCAAAAATAATAAAATGTGTTACAAAGACAAGTGTACGCCAGTAAAAGGGATATTTTAGTGAAAAGTAACAACCGCTGCTAGCTTGTCACTTGCACCACAGTGAAAATGTTTCGAGTCACAAAACTGCAAGATTTATCCCCGGCCCTGGCTTCAAACTCATTAGGCGACGAAACTCGCGGGATCACACACACAATCTACTTTGTTTTTACACGGGATCTCGAAAATAACCTCCAGCAAAGTGCGGCCAAATCTTGTTCAGACTCTGGGGAGATAATGTTCTGAAACTCTTCAAGGTTAAGACGGTGCATGGAATATTTTTAAAATCGTCCCTTTGATGTGATCTTCTTCAAGATTATTTCGACCTTTTTCAGATTTTCTTGCAGACTTGAGTATGTACTGAAAAACTAAATCATGAAATATATACCTACCGTCAAACTCTGGGACTAGACTTAAGACATACACTGGACATGAGTTCCATCACGGCTTCATGGCTTTCATTGATTTAACTAATTGGTAAGTTTCAAATCGAATAAAGTATTTTAGGATCTCAAGTGTTGGAAAGCTACAGTGCGGTTGATAATGGAGTTTTTTTGGATACACTAGGTATCTCACTCACCTTTGAAGACTCCAAATAGCGCAGTGCCACGAACGCCGGTTGGGACTGCAAGGCTAGTTGGTTCGATTCTCTATTGTATGTGAACTAGATATCTATGGGTCCCATAACACTAGGTAAAATCTCATCTTGAGATCACAGCGATGTATGTGTTGTGGTTTCATATCTATTTGTTTGTTAATTGTGTCAATTACAGCTTAAATTTAAGCTAGGTACCCGAAGTAAATTGGTATTAACTTAATCACTTAGCATGGCTACTACCAGCTTAGTTCAACATTAACCATTCTCATTTCTTTTATGCTAAAAATCTAATTTTCTATAGATGGCAACAAAAAGTAGAGCTCATGAATCGAAAAGTTCTTATAGGCCAGTCATTATAGTAAGTTCACCTCGGAATTCGAGATACCCAGCTGTAAGTCTGTAAATACTTGAGATTCTTTGCTAATTTAAGCTTAAATTACTGGACTATTACTGAAAATTATAGTACTATTTGCCTGAAAATTCAGATTGACTTTTATCTCAGCATTTAGTGTCATCATGACGTATGTTCATTTGTGGTTATAACATCCAATAGGCGGCATTGATTGATTCAATAATTATTTCCCTTTCAAAGATAACGGTTACTACATACAAATTGTCTACGTGACTGGCGCAGCGTTATGGCTCTAAGAGAATAAACCCATGTTGACGTAATTATCAACTCTTATCATCTAAGTAAGCCCATATGGGT
Organism: Udea ferrugalis; assembly: GCA_950022985.1. NCBI lineage: Eukaryota > Metazoa > Arthropoda > Insecta > Lepidoptera > Crambidae > Udea > Udea ferrugalis. Next base: position 620,679 of record OX465522.1, read on the forward strand.
CATAGTGGTCGCGAGAGATTTAATAAATGTTATTGACTTAATTTATTAAAACATTTTCAGACGCCACATATTGTGATGTCATTTTATTTGCGTAAATCCTATTTTGTTATGTTTTTCGACTGATTTAATATCTTAATTGTTATAGAATGTAAAAAAATCTAACAAAATGAAAAACCATGAAAATCAGTTAGGCTTCAAGATAAGTGTTGTAACCAACCCGACAAAAATTTAAGGTACTTTTATTTTATTTACGAATCAGTTTTGAACGATACATCTTTTTGTGTATTGGTGACCTCATTCCTATCAGAGGGTCAATATTTGTACTAACTTAGTAGAAAAGCAAATGACTAAAAGACATACATTCAACGCCCATTACCACAATTTCATACATCACTTAAGTTACCTTCGTGCCGCCGAGGGTCTGCAAGGCCATAAGTCATGGTTTGGTGCGGCTGGCTTCACCATACCTTTTATTTACGAGCGGGTACTGCCGACGACACCGTGCAGAGGGTTAAACCGAACTAACCGAACCGTTACCGGAGCTAGGCTATGAATAGACCTTCGGCCTAAGTGATAAGGCCGTTATTCGATTCCAACTGCACAGGTTTAGGGATACAAACCTTTTTAGGAAGAATTAGAAATCAATTAAGGTTATTTATGAATGGTTGGGAAGAACAGTGTTTTTCTTGCTTAATAAACGTGCATTGTTGTCTCTTGGTATTGTACATTCGCGATAAAATATGAGTACCTTAAAATGCACACGGAACTAGTTTGCAAAAACTTTTAACTCTATCTCTCTCTATAACTCTGTCTGAAATATTTAAATTGACAGCATTTCAGATTCAAGCAAATCTCCTTGGCAGGAACCAGATACGAGTATATCTAATATCTATAATATCTAATTAATATCTAATTCTGGGTGCTTGGGGTAGTTTTAACTTTATTTGGCCTACGTGCATACATACCTTACTTCAATTCTTAGCCTAACTTGTTACTTTATCATATTGAGCTTTGTATTTTAAAAGCACTCCTATATAGGGTTGTTCCAGGCACAGCATCACGTGGTGGGTAAACTGTTATTTATGGCTTGCACCTTCTCTGCATTTCGTTGCAAACACGATTGAAGGCTTAGAATTTTTTTGAAGAACGTTCTTTTCTGCAAACCAGGTGTTTTGATTGTTTTTTTCAAACTTTGAAAAAACAAAGATCCTACAGGACGAATAATCATTTTGTTGCTTTGTTTCAGATACCTTCAAATGCTGATTAAAGGTAAGTCCACAAATCCATATAGCATTAACTTAGTTTTAGGATGTTATTTTTATGAAGCACCTACTTACTCATACCATAGTTAAATTAAGGAATTTTCGCACAGTTAAGTAGGTTAATTAAATACTGCTTAGAAATAAAAACAATTATTTGTAATTCCTTCTTATAAAATACTGATAAACATTCTATTAATGGGCCAGAATCTACGTATATTAATTCCAAAATTTCTCGTGCTCTCGCTTTTCATCTTGACTTGCCCCCTCAACTTCTTATTTGGAGTTAAGTGTTGTGTTGCCATAAAGGGCAGGAATGACGTAATACCACGCGGGCGCGGTGAGAAATGACGTTATTATTTATGTTAATTCCGAACGCTAAATGACGTCTTACGTGTTCCGCACCTCGGCAGCCGCAGGGTTACCGACAATATGGCCGCTATAAATAATAGGGGGTTCGCAAATTACTTTTAGAATGTCAGCGGTAAAAGCCTCAGATTGTTTTTTGATGGCTTTCTTTTTTTAATGTTTTTTGACAAATGGAGGTTCAGTTGTCTGTGTTAGTATTAATTCAAATATATCCGTTTTGATTAAATCTCTGGCGCTTTCAGTACGGTCACTGTTAGTTATTAGGTACAAAAACGTACTAATAACTCTTTTTAGGCAAATAAACTGTAAAACAGCTGGTAGCTACCCACGTCTCCTATGTGTGTCCACTCAAACATGCTCAAGTTGTTCTACTCAATGACCATGATATTTAATCAGTAATTTAAGAACTTAGTTATTTTCAAAATGATTCCTTGAACTGAAAGCGATGGACTTAGTGTTAAAGTCCATCACAAAATGTACGTAAAGAGACTTTTAAGAAAAATATCATCAATGCCAGTCCATAGAGAAAAAAAGTACGTACATCAGTGCTACCAGCTTGAAAATCATAAAAATGGACTTGGTGATTTCTCGAACTGGGCCATTCATGTATTCTGTGAACAAGTCGACCTGGTGAAAGCGCCAATCAATGCCAACCCTACAGTGAGAGCAAAACGCAACTTTCTCGCGAGTCACGCCGGTAATTGTGGCACTTTACATAATGTCTATTTTAGTACCGCGAGCATTTTTCACCGCGCCCTAATGAGTCGTGAAGGGCTGGATGTGCTCTAATGCACCAAGGTACCGCGTCTCATTTGCCTTGAACCCCACCAGAGATTTATGGCGACGTTAAGTGAACGCGATCGCCTTCCACTTTCACTTTGCACTGGGATGTCGGCAATTTGAATGCTGGGGCGAAGTAATGACGGACATTTAATTCTTAAAATGCCGACAAAAATTGCCGATTACGTTTGAGGGTTAACGCGTGTTCGTTCGTTTGATGGCAGGCGTTCATTGAATATTGCAGGGATAAAGGTGGGAAACGATCACAGTATTAGGTTAGGTTTTACTAGATCTTATTCATCTTATTAGGTATCATACATAACCTGGATAAATGTGTAACAAGCTTAAATGCCTTTATTATCTACTTAACTTCAAAGGTGGCTAAGAATTGTGGAACACGTTTCAACCAATAGATTACCAGCGTTTTAGACGTTGTATCTCAATTTAAAATTACGTGCTTGTGAATCTCTTTGAAAATGACGACGAACTTTTAAGTGACTATTATATAATTTATCATTACCAATATAGTAAATGTACCTTAAGGCAAAAAAAAATACAGCGAGTGCTATTTATTACGCTTGACTCATTTCCGTCATCTTCGTCTTAGTTTTATTATTTTATAATTTAATATTTTGAATGCTCTCAGCTGTAATTAAAACACACCAGATTAGAGAGACCAGAGATCAATTTATCAGTCTGAAGCTATCCTCGCAATAAAAAAGTATCGTTAACCCGTCGGTGGCCGCGGCGAGGTGCGATCCGAATATTTGCATTACAATTGTCTGGTTGTGCCCGGTACCAGCCGCGGCTCTGCTTTAATTCTTGCAACAAATAACTTTTAATAGTGGCGTAAGACATAACGGTTTGGGTGGCCAGATAAACTGATACTTTGTGAGACGTCCTAGTTTTTTTAGGCATACAGGTGAACGAATGATTGAGATGATACCAATCGATAGCATGAATGTTAATTCAAACAACAAAATGCTAAACTCACGCAAGCATACCTATTGATAGCTAGTTGGAGGCTTTATTTGTAAACATAAAATCATTTTTATCCCATTGTGCATTTACAATTATAAAATCGCTCAATAAAATATAAAAAAGAAGGACATATTATTTTGTTTTAAAACAACCTTCAGAAACACCATGAATTTGGGCAGTAAGTAGTGAACTACGAGTATATGCATGCTCGTGAATTGACGACTGATCGAATTAAATTAATTAATCTATTAAGTCTTACCGCGCTCATTGAAACCGTTCCTGTTGTCTATTACGTAAGTTAAAGTATTCAAAAGTTTCCTTTTATTCATTAATTTACATCATCAATCCCATTTTCATGCTACTAATATCTGGAAACGCTAGTAACGAGCTAAATTTGCATGTTAGTAGCTTTTTTTTCATAAAACGCGTCGTAGAAAAATGCGGCGCCACTTTGGAGGGTTAACGGAATGACTTTCTTGTGTTAATTGAATTTTGAGCACTTTATTTTTGTATTTTAATGCAAATTTGGTCAATTTACGCTTTTCGCGAGAGCTTGTAAATGTCTAATAGTAATAAATTATGGCCTATTGCATGAAAAAGCGCACTCTACCTTCTGCTTTCACAAAATTTATATTACGAGTATTATGATACGGCATATTAAAATGCTCGTGGTACCTATATTTCCACACTAATGTTTTACTCTCACGATACAAGCTTTAGACAGAGTGAAAGTCATTCTATTCAATGTAATATATCAAGTCAATGTTTTATGACTCTTTCAAACTAATTTACTGAGCAGATGCACTGCCAACGCTTTGTTTTCTATTTTGAATTTTGAAAATTAAATGTCATCAGATTCATAATTATGCTCAATTCAATTCAATTCTTTATTGCGGGTCACATAGGAATAGGTTGACATTGTCTAGGTAGGTACATGTGACGCCCTGTATTTAAGGGCATTGCAAACATTACATGACATAAGTTGTCATAAGTTAAGTAAATGGGTATCTGTAGAGTTATCCGAATACACTTGTCGGAGCATCGACAACTTGCTTCATATTTATTCTCTGCATATTTAGTTAATCTTGAATAAAGGAATGCGCTAAGTGAATTACTTATCTTAGAATTTAATACCATGACATTGCGAGTGCTTTGATACGTATATCCGAAATAATCCAAAATTGTTACGCTGCAGCAGAAAATTGTATCTAATCAGTGGTCAGTGTAATTAATATACCAAGTTTGTAACGCTACCACTACATTATGGAATGCAAATAAATTCAATTCAATTCTTTATTGCAAACCATAATGTACATAAGTTGTTATGATAATAATTGGTATCAAATGATTGAGTATTGAGTCATCTTCTGTGATTTCCCTAACATAGATTATAGAATAGAACGTGTTCCGTTATCGCTATAGGTGAAGATGCCCGAAGTGGCACAATATAGTGTTTTTTGCCGATACCTACTTACATCATCTGCCACAATGCCTCAAGTAGGTGGAGTGAGTATTAGGTGGTCGGATAAAACGCATCGCACTCTGCGGGTCTTGCGGCCAGCGGCTAAATGGCCGTCCTGTGTAGTGGGGGAGGGGGGAGGGGGTAAGAGTTAAAAAGATAAGTCTTGCCGTGGGCGTAGGCTTTCTTTTTGGAACTTAGAAGCGTAGGCAGTATGACTTGCTCGATGTAAGGTTTTATTGAGCTAAAGTACTTTTCTAGGAGTTTTATACTTGGATTTGCTTTCTGGTTCAATTTATAAGTGTTTGCTACCACCAGAATACACAAAAGTTTAAGTGTTTAGTTCAACTTCTACTTTATTGTCGCTCCAGTATTTGGCAAAAATATGACATGATTCAATAAAATAAATATTATGACGTTACATTGTCAAGGCTTCTATAGATTTTCCTTTATTTTATTACCTAAGATAGGTGCTTGGACTGCTAGATTGCCGGTCTGATACAGCTGTTAAGTCTGATCACATTCAACATCAAGGTTTTTTTTTCAAACATTTTTCAAGACGTCCACTATCCCACGGCGCCCCGCGTTGCAGCCAAATAGCACATCGCGGTGGCAGTTCCACTAAAATAAAATCCGTGTACCACTAAATCCCCAAAATCTATCGCGCCATAAGTTGCAGGAAACGCCTCAAGCGGACACCGTCCTCACTTAAACAGAACTTAAACTAGAGATCTCACTTGAACGGGAACTGTATAAAGACGTCTCTAATAAACTTTGCTCTAACAAGCGACTAAGTGCGTTATTTAAGAGGCCATCGTGACTAAAACTTATTGCCATAGGACAGGAATGTTGTGGTGAAACAAGTGCTGACCAGATGCAGTGGGAAGTAAGAATGTACCTCGAGCCTTTAGGCTGTGCTCCAAGGGTAGTAGGTACTTACTGTACGTGTTGTAGCATTGAAGACGTTAGTGTGTCCTTACAGGCCTAAGGCGCTTTTACAGATTTACCAAATTTCTTCTTCTGTATAAATAATAATTTAGCCAATTGTATTTCAAATATAGTAAGTGGTCATATTCAGTTATTTGGAATGAAATTAAAATTATAGATCAACAACAGTACAAAAAAACAAGACAAAAACTTTTCTTTGTGTGTATGTTTCAGCAAAGTGTGAATTGAATTAGTTTCATCTTCTATGAAAGTTAAACTTATCTGCGGTAATTCTGCATATCACAAAAACAAATTAAATCAGTCGCAAAAACAAATCCTTTAAAAATTGTAAGAGTCATTTTAACGTGCACTGTTGTATTTACCAAGGAAGCCTAACCTCCGGGACTTTTGGACACTTACATTTCAATGTAAATGAAAATGTGTGGCACAAGATAAACATTTCTGGGTCACAACTTTGTCAACTGCCGAGATTTCTAGCCACTACGGCCATAGAGGCATCTAATTATGATTTGTAAATCACCCTCTCAGAATTACCCTTTGACATTCTCATTTATGATGTAGAACGTCTCAAGACACGGAACCAACGTTAATGAGCACAAAGGAGGTATACCCTCTAATTTCAAGAGGTACCTACATCATAATGACTCGTAGTTTCCTCCCCCGAGCTGCTTACAAATTTATTACTTCGCACAATAGACGAGCTCAATTGAAATATTGCCCTTTACGGGAATCGAAGCGCGATGAGGGCGAATAGAAAAGTGTCTAAGTCATCGCATTGCGTTGCATTCAGCATTTCGTTAAGTTGCAATAATAAAAATATAACTGCAGTCAGTAATCTAAAATAAAAAGTATTATTATCATTAGTAATTAATCAATTTTCACGGAATGTTTGGTTTAAAAATTACGTGGGAAGTTTTATTATTCAGTTACTGTTGTTTTTAACTCCAGGTATAAAACATGTTGAACCGCAAGGCTACCGTAGGCTGTAGCCAAAAGCACGTAGCACGTAGCCTAATAACCCTCGTAGCGCTGTCCGTAGCCTCTGTAGCACCAAATTGAAGTACAGATAGCAACGCTCATGACGAGGAAATAATTTTTTTAGTTGTCGAACCGGTGCTGGGCAGAATAGTTTTAAAAACAGATTTCAAGTATTATAGAAGAGTAGAAAAACTTACCTTTATGCTTTAGTAACAAACATTCACGCAACGGACGTTCGCAGCGAGCGCCATCCGTCCTTAAAGTAACCATCCCCGTGTTTCCGGACACGGTAACACGAGTTAGTCCGAGTTGCCCTAATCTCGCCATTAACTTGTGTACGGAGCAACTTGTGAACTGCTCTTGTTTCCGGCTCCGGAAATACAGCCTCCTTGGTGTGAGGCTCGCGGGGGTTCACCCTTCTGTCTGTTGGGAGATAGAAGGTTGCATCGATTAGGACGATTAAGATTATAATGAGGCCGTAATTTTTGTTATAAATAAAAATCTGATAAAACTAGCTAAAGTGAATGCACCTCGGGTCATATGTAACCGAGTTTACTAGTCCCCACTATGACTTGAAGCTCTTCATGAATGAATAAGTACGTATGCAACTTAGTTTGCGATATAAAACTTTGTTTAGCTTAATACTGGGTAATCAATTTTAACTGTCACCGAGTTCGACATTGACTTTATTTATTGGTTAGTCACATTTATTGATTGATCTTGATCCTTAAAAACTATATTCAGAATTTTCACACACATGGTGATCGGTGAAGAAAGCTTACAAACTAAGTTGTAGGAGAATTTCTATAAACTGAATCATGATATACCTTATTACAAACCAGGATACACAGTCACAATTTGTCAGACCAATAAACTACAACTCAGCTGTTATTAAAATATTGAATATCAAATGTCATCTTAAAATAAATCAGCCCTTTATCAACTCACGTGTGTTCAAAACTGAGCGTTTTAAGTTAAATCTCTAGTTTTATTTTATCTAACCAACCACAGTTTTCATAAAGCAGACACTTAAACTTAATCCTCGTCAACAAGACTGTTCCTAACACATTCACTTAAGTGCGCAAAGGTGATATCTAACAGCTCATTGTCGAGGTCGTTAGAGCTGGGAGCGGCAACTTCGACAATAACCGGTGATATGGCCGGCGATGGGCGCTTTACCCTAGACGGGATGTGGCGAGGCAGCAGACCAGGTATTTGTACTAGGTTAATTAAAACTTGATGAATATCATAGGATATAGAATGTGCGACTTGTTATCGATTTTTGACTAACGTTCTAATGAAAAAGCTTCAAATTAAAGAAGTAAACTTTTGTAAAATTAATTAATAATTCTCGGCTTTCTTTTACTTAGTTGACAAAGATATACACACCCCATTATGCCTCTATACCCACGGGGTGGGCAGAAACAAAGATAGCTTTTCATTTTTTCGGAAATATACAATTAAACCAAATCTCAGTTGAGGCTGTAAGTATTATTAACAATGAGCTGAGTGATTTCTTGAAATCAGCCCTCGGAAAGAATATTTGAAGAAGTGATCCGTAAGATGGTCAAGCATTTGCATAAACCTACATAGATACAAAGGAACAAAAATAACAATACATTTATTATTTTCGTATGCATAAACACACATAAAATATCAATGAAACCAGTACTGAAATTCTACTTGGTATTTGTTTTCAAACTTCGTGACAAGTAGCTAGTATTAATACCTGTTCCAAACTCCAACTAACATGCTGCAAACTTAGCAAGACATGTCCCCCACCTTCGCCGCAACAATGGCTCCACCTGGGGATTGATATTACGAGCACAAGTTCAGTCGTTTAGATATCCCGTTGATAGTTCCTATGAAATGTTGCTACAAGATTTTAGCAGTAATGCGAGTTCACATTCTGAGCTATTATGATTGGACAGATTAGATTGTAAAACTTATTTTATTTGGTCTGAATAATATTTTGGATTTTTGTCAAAAATAATAAGTAATTTACAATGGCCAGGCAAATGTTTGTATATAGGTCTGATTTTGGGGTGTAATCTTGTTTTTAAAATCGTTTTCATCAATGTTAGTTTTGCTGGTAATATTTCACTTATAACAAATAAATAAATATCACTGGACATTATTCCAAACCGCAGCGCCATCTAGCCCCAAACTAAACATTTGACGTTAAACCATACCATTTTTTCATCTATGATTATATTAAGCTCGTCTTTATATATAAAAAATGGATTGCTGTTCGTTACTCTCGCTAAAACTCGGGAACGACTGGACCGATTTGGCTAATTTTGGTTTTGAAATATTTGTAAAGGTCCAGGGAAGGTTAAAAAGGTATGTAATTAGACAATAGGGAGATTATAGTTAAAAACAGTAATTTAGTTTTCCTCAGAAACTTTTTCTACCTGTCACGTGAACCTGAATGTTTGACAACAGAACGAAGCCTATCGGGATAGCTAGTTGGTAATAAATAATACATTATTTAAACAACTGCAATATAAATTGGGTAACCATTAGACCAGTTTGTACCTGTAGTTTACTATAGTATGCTTTTGATGAACTCGTACTCCCGTCCCGGTTTTGTAAGTAGTCAAAAAATTATAAATTATGAAACAAACTATCTTAGGAATCGCAACTAGCCATTGAGTTCTCAACTGACTCACATAGTTATTTCCTGGCACACTCAAGAAATAAAAGCTACATTCTAAGGTAATCCGATCTCCATCCCGCTATAAATGTGAACCAGTGTGCACATTACAGTGCATCATCCGCAGTACATGCTAAACGCAATAAAGGTCGCCTAAGAGCCACCATGAAAGAAAACTAAATTGTCCGTGCCGACCTCACTGGCTCTTGGAAGTATTACCCATGGCCATAACTCCGCCGGTGTAACCTGACCCCTGATACGTGATGCAGCCCCCCTTCTTACGGCGGGATATCGACTCCGCGGCAGGGGGGCGGAGGTCGGATGAGGCTGGTGGCGACAGCAACAATTATAAATAAGTAGGTTGGAGCAATAACGGCCGCGACGTGCACTATATCAAGCAAACTGCCTGCGATGCAACGCCACCTAAGAGACACTTCGCAAAGACTAGCTGAGGCAGAACCGTCTACACTGTAGACAGTACAGTGTAGACACAGACAACAGCCTTCTTTTCAAAGTTTTAAAAATGTATACTACTTGTGATCATGTTGCTAAGACAAGTACTTTTCAATAAAAAAATATCTCCTAAATCTTCATGAGTGACAAAATAGTTTACTTTCACCTTTTTTCTTTAGTTTCTTTGAAGGTGGTAAACAGAACAGCGTATTTTTTTGACGTAAATTATTTTTGTGTAAAAATGTATGGAAAATATGTACTAACAAGCAAGAAACATGAAAACTGGAACACGATTACAAATAATTTTCTTCAACTAAAGTTAGAAGTAACCATGAAAAACACGCAGTGCGTCGCACGTTTTGACGAACCCCAATCCGTTGTTTTGAATAGCCAAACCGTTCAGAGCTTGTGCCTAATATCTGATGTTAGGCATCAAATTGAGAACATACCAGTCTGCTCTGTACTAACAGTTACGCGCTGCAACCCTGGATAGCTCATAGGCCATTCATAACAGCGCTCTCTTCCCAAGCAGACGTTTTTATTTCCTCAGCAGCGACACTCACATAAAAACACCACTCAAATTTCAAACAAACAGCTCTCAGCGCAGTTTCGTGCGGCTTAAGCCGTATTAGGTAGTTAAATTTACATTTTACATTTGATATTTTCACCCGTGAAAGTTATTTCTTGTTTGCTTGCAGATTTATTGTCTCGATGCGACGTCTCTTTGGGAGAATCGTTTACGTGTATTTATGGGGTAATTTAAACAATCCGAAACGGACGCCGAGCTGAAACGCAACTGCAATTATTAATCGCTTTGTTACGTGATAAAAGCGACTGTTTGTTCAGGATATTTGTTTATGATTTTACAGAACGACTCAATTTGTGACTGCATGCATTTCTTTTGTCATAGTTGGAGATTCTGTTGAACATCTTTCAGTTCACGATTGAGAAGAGCAATACGTTACTTTGCAAAATGGATGTAAGTAAGCAAGTAATTGTAGCTTTTTATTCGGAGATCGTAATATTTACGTGATGCCATTAAGTTCGCCCTCTGTACCAAATCATTGTGTGCAATAAATAAGAAACGAATAAATAAGTATATTCCCAAAAATCACAAGTTCTATAAAAACAATGTACGTACCTATTATTTAATCTGCCAATGTAATCCCTCCAAAAATCAATGTTAACAATCGCAACAAAAGACAGATGTTAATTCTGCGATACATAACATAAAACCCGTCAGAAGCGCGCTCAACAAATTGTTGGCTCAATTTATTCAGAATGAAACTGTCAGATTATTCACGATGAGGATGTAAAACGTGCAAACAGAGGGTTGATTCAATTGCTGCCCGTACCTGCGAGCGTCCCGGCGGAGCTCCGTAGTCTACGGGCTTGTGAGGTTCGTGGAAAAGATTAGGCGGGAAAAGATGTTGCAGGCGAATTGAAATCAAATGACCTGTGTTTAAACTGTTATAGTAGTAAATAAATGATTGAATATTTTAGACGGTTAAAATAATGATCATTTGACTTTAAACTAAAAAGATCTATTGTGGGTGCTGTAGGCAAGTTGTGTATAAAGGGCAGTCTCTAACACCTGAGTACTCGTATTAATCATGCAGCGATCCTAATTTTTAATTGTGTCACAGTTTTTTGAATGCTGTGTATTCAAATAGTTTTTTGTGCGTCCTAAATCTCCGTAAACATTGTGGTGTAATGGTTTTCTTTGTGTTATAAAGTAAATTTCACTTATCTTATAGATCTCAAACGATTTCGTGTCGGTATCGGCCTATGATCCACAGTGGACGTCTTATTAAAATCAAAGACTTTCCGCAAAATAAGTCAAAAGTTCTTTCAAGTGACACTTACGCCAAGTAGTTGACATTAAAACTGTTTCATGGCGGATTTCATAATATCACTGCAACTCAAACATGTGCACATGTCTCTGTCTTCAAGTGGGTTCTCTTTGATACGAATGAGAAAGATGCAATTCGCATGACATTGTGTTCGATTTTAAAGTCGGAAAAACATGAAGAAGTTTCGAGATGTAACACTTTTACGCGTACTCGTTAGTTTTATTTCACTAAGGTAATTTTACAAACTTTTTTGATTGAATTCGAATTACTTAGGGGAACTCGTTTTCACCTGTGATAAATCAAATGCTACCGTCCCTATATAGGGTGACTTTGCACAATGTTGTCAATTATTAGAATCAGCTCTTCAAAATAAAATTAAATTGCTTACGTCTTTATCGTAATTATTTTTAAACGCAGTTTGTAAACCGTCGTAACTTCTTGACCACTACTAATATTAGCACACACTATGTTCATGTTGACAGTGAATTCAAACTCTTAATTGACCGGTTTTTTATTGTTATAAGATGCCGAAAGAACTACAAAATAAAAGTGAATTCTATTTTCGCAACTAATATTTCATTGGATGTTTGCGTCCATTACGTGTAGGTGCCAACCAATTTAAATTTGCGAAGTACAATTTGTTTTTTTAAGGTTCACCCGCTGGAGAAATGAGCCGATTTGTATGCAGCTAAGAGACATTTAAATATTTTATTATCACGACATTATTCCACGAGACGTTTCGAGGTATAAATTATTTGATTGTTTATATTCACACTTTGAATAAGTCTTAAAGAGCATGTTTTTAGGATCTACACGAAACAACTTGTTTTTGCATTAAATATAAAAGTCGTTTTTCCTTATGCGCTTACCAATAGTGTTCGAAAGCACACTAAAAGATTAAATTATATTAGTGTATCTACTTTCATGAATGTTAATTTAATATTTGCGTACCTATTACCAAAAAACGCTTGCTACAAGTATAAAAAAAACTAAAATTAACTAGTTACCTTTAAATGATCATAATAAGTTCAAAATCCTTGCCTTCTTCACACCAGAAAAATCTCGCTATAAGAAATTCTAAATACTAAAATCAAATAGCCAGCTTATTATGATCATTCAAACTTTCTTCTTATATTTATTTCATATAATATTATATGCATAAGAAGAAAGTTAGAATTTCTTATAGCAAGAGTTGTTTGGTATGAAGAGGGCGAGAATTTGGATAAGGTGTCTATTCCCGAATTTGAAAGCCTCTGGGTAGTCGCAACAAAATGTATCCCTAAAAAGACAAAGAGCTCAGTTTAATAAATTGTGACCGCAAAAAAGAATACCCCTATTCAGTTGCCGCGAACCGTGGCAGATCCGATAGCCCCCGAAACTTGCCCACAATTAACAAAGATATTAACGATGAAAAATCGCGCGTCGCGGCGTCACGCGATGTCGCGAGAAAACAAAACGTCACTAATTGCTTCTTCTTTTATTGCCCTCGAGAAATATCACCGCCTTTGTTGTCGATATCGCTTCTTGAAAAATGTTCCAACACCTCCCTTGTATTAATCTTTTGGATAAGCAAGGCTTAGGGTCGCAAACAAGAAGCAAACAAACAACAAAAAACAAAAGGCCCTTTCTTTTCGCGGACAAAGCCCTCGTATTGGCTAATCGTTTGTGGTAATTAAACTTATCAGACGACGTTTTCTTTTGGTAATTCTTCAGAGGAACCCTGTTTATTATTTTGCAAGTTGAGGCATTCATTTTAAAAATATTTAGTTTTAACCCTTAACTTAGTTATTTCTCTTAACGTCACGGATATCGTGGATACATTTATTAGTGGCCGCATACAAAAGATAACTTTTTGATTACTTGAAATGTTTTCATTTACGTCTAAAAATGTGTGATGAAACTTGTTTCTGTAGGTAATAATATTGATTTAGTACTTTCAATGAATAAAATTTTCCAAACTATAACTTTCTTTCATGATTGGTGATAATGATTGTGATGTACACGACAGTTCTCTAACAGGTAACTCTCTTGACCTGGTGGTACTAGCACATAAAACTCCGAGTCGCCAAAAGTCAGAGGGGTGAAGAGGTTCAAAAGGTTTTTTGGCCTCACTACACCATGGGAAGCAAAGCAGCCGTGAGGTCCAGATATGGGGTTGACGGTACTGGACAACTACTTTGCCATAAATTCACACACCAAGAGCTAACCTAATGTTTGAACACGTAATAGACTAGTCCATGCATTCGCGTTATATAACCCTACCATACCCGAAGAAGCTGTAGAAAATCCGTAGGCCAAATAAGAAAATATTATTATTGGAGTAATGTCACAAACGCCCATTGTTCCGCACTTACTGAAAAATAAAAACGGCAGTAAAAATTATTAAGTAGATGCAGTTTGGCTGCATTACAGGAGTTACACGAGACGGCGATGCCCTGCCGGGTTAAATGTAACGTTCGCGATATACAGGGTGAGTCTGATTGCAAATTCTACGATTTTGCCTTTTTTTTCTTTTTGTTATTTCTAATTTGATAGACAACAGCCTGAAATAAAGTGAAATAAATAATTGGAAGATTAAATTATTTCCTCTATGTTATGACATTTATTGTTTCATTTGTATTTGTTTAACTAACTTCATGTACTAGCATAGTTTCTCAGAGTTATCACAATTGAAAATCGTCTTTCTGTGATTTTGTTAGTTGGTTATTTATGTTTTTACTAAAATCAAACAAGACATATCATCATCCGACCTTTTTACTTACCACTAGTTGACAATTTGTATTATGATCAGCAATTAAATTGTGGGAGCAATTAACAATTCCAATCGATGAATCCATCATGATTTTCCAACATATAGCTAGCGTAGCGTTTGAAATAATACTTACCATCGATGTTCCGGCAATGATAATATAATAAAAAGACGATAGTAGGTAGGTTACTTGTGCTAAAAGATGGCACCCAAAATCAGAACTACGAACACCTGAGCAAAGCATTTGAGACGACACTGCGCACTGTGCTCTAGTAATTAATCATACTATCTTGTACACTCGGTAAAATTATAGATACGTACGCCAACGGACAATTTTTGACTTCGCTTCAGTACTGACATAACGTATCTACCTCTTCTCAATATCATTGTGTGCCGGTACATATTTGTAAGAAATACAGGCTGTATACAAGGCTGGCCATTACGGCAAGGCCACATGCATACGCGCCAGGAGCCCACTCGGTGTGTCGCGCCCCCAGGGGGCCCCGCGTAAGTGTCGCCACCTAGCGGGCGGTCTTGCGAGCGTGTGTTTTTTAAATATTTATTGTTTTCCCGCCAAGAAAAATTATGAAGGTAAAAGTGGGGAAAAATGTTTGCGAATTTTATGGTGCGTGGCACACATGCCCTGCTTTATATTAACTTGCACTACGGGTCATGGTAGGTTTAAACAGCTTATGTATCGTATGGGCACATCTATGCTGAGCTAATATAAGGTGTTGTGCACTGATGGTGCTAAAGAATGAATAATAAATAAGTATGAGACAACATCACATACATGTCAAGGTAAGATTTCCCGTTGTCTTAAGGACATCAGGAATAAAGAAGGTACTACAAACACGCAGACCTGGTACTGCAATTGTAGGTAGTTAGTCATTAGCTATACTAATTAATTAGACAATAAAGTAACTTAGGCTAGGTAAGCCTATATGATGTAATTTCTTACAAAAGTTTCTTTATTTAATATTTTTGTCTTTGAAGTAATTAGGGAGCAAGAATAAAGAGTTGAAAAGTATCGTCTCTGTAAGTTTTTTCGTGCCATGAAGAAAATCTTATCTTAACTATATGGCTCGAGTATTGCGGGGTATCATACTTTTTTCGGTACAAAAGCTGGTACATACCAAGCTTTGACTTTATGTCGAAATTGAAACAAGAAACTCCACTCAAAGCGGTCTTTATTTCAACTCATTACAAAACTGTCCTCGGTGCTGCCAGAAGCTTTAGTAATTTTCTCAAGCTACATTGAAACGTCAGTACGCACCTTAAAACGTTTTAATTTCGCAAAGCGCTCCGTTGTTCCTGAGGAAACCGATTAATTTTATTGCCCCGGCTAATTCTATCAAAGACTCCCCGCTTAATAGCGCACAACAAAATAAGACCCTTAAAAACTAATGTTCAGCCCTAAGACCGCCGCAAATACCTCTTTGTGACTCCGGGCGGTGCTGCTTCGCCAAACCTGGCTATACCAGCTCCCTTTACGACGCCAGAATGCAAACAAATTTAGATTTTAGCAATATAGACTTAAGTGGAAATTTCCCGTGCAACAACGGCACAACTCGAAGCGAAGTAAGACGGCGAGCAGATTAAAAAGTTGGAGTCGGTCGCACGATGTCATTGTAAGTAGAAAATGAGTTAAATAAGGCAATACATTTTAATTAGGAGGAAGGGATCTCCCTTTATTCCTTACGCGATAACTCGCCGCATCCTCTATTAATTGAATTTCATGTTTAATTAACTCAGTTCGGGGCACAGATAATCCTCGCGATCTCGGCGGCCCAGGGCTTGATTAAGTTTCAGAGTTTTTGACGATTGCCAAGTTTTTCGCCGGATAAAAGACGCTCTTCGCTCACCGTCTCAAAAGGTATGGTATCAATTTTTAATAACTGATAGGGTAATAAAAATTGATACCATACCATGCGATGTATTTGTTAACAAACGAGCTACCAATATTATAAAAGTAACAACGCTTTTTATAAATATACAGCACTATTTGCACAAATTAATAAGAGTAGGAGTTCAAAGAACTTCTCATCGCATTAACATTTGTCTACAAGTGTACAACTGTATGCCTAGATAGACAAATTTTGACCACTATCGCACTTGAAAAAAAAACGAATCGTGCGACAAAGCAATTCCGAATTAAGCAAGCGCCTTTCTAAGTGCCCTTTAGTTAGTAATGTGATCTAAGTTGGTACAGAGGCGGAGACACCTTTTACTACTGACATGAGACCCATTTTGCAATGTGAAGTTTGATGTGAAGGCCTTTGTACATGTAAGCCCAAGACATTGGCATTCACTTTCTCATCAAGAGGCCAAGTGCTTAGTTGTGTTGATGCTTTGTCTGCGAAAAACTATTTTAGTACAAACTAACCATTTGAGTCCTTATCGTGTTACATAAAATTAAATCTTTCATTGAATCAATCAAATTAAGTTAGCAAGTAAATCGTTCTAAAAACATTTGCGTTCTCTCCCTTAATTCTACCCTTAAAAAATCTATCTAAAATTACAGAAGGAAGTAACGGTGAGTTTAATGTAGTGAGATAAACCGCCCTTAAGTGGTTTGAGTCTGTGTTGCTTAAGGAGATTAAAAACTTCGGGCCACCTCAGTGATCGAGAGATGGCTCAGATTTATACAGATTTGAAAGAGTTTTAAGGATTTCGGAAGGACGCTGTTTGGGAAATTTATCGTGTTTGAATGTAAGTTACAAGTACCTTTTTTTTTTTTTTTTTTTTTTTTTTTTAAGTAGGGGAAATGCCTTACGCATACCCGTCCACCGGGGGACGGACAGGTTATGTCGGACTCACCACTGGACAGATGGTATACCAGTGGCCCTACCGACTAAAACCCCTACTACTCCCTCTAATCGTCCGTTAGTGGGGGAACACGGTGAATAGCGCCTGCCTGTTACGCGTTCCCCCGGACGGAGCCCGCCTGCACGGCGGGCCGGAAGCGACCCCCCCCGCGTGAGGGGAGGCCAGAAGGGACAGCCGAGGATGTCAAGCCGTCCCTACCAGGCAGCGGTGAAACCCGTGCAATGCTGGCGGCGGCACCCCCGTACCACGCGCTAGCTGGCCACCGTACGCAGGCCCTACTGGGCCCGCAACCACGAGCCACCCAAAGGGCGGCTCCGCTGCCGTAACCTTCGGTACGGCCCCGCCGGGCCGCGACGCACAGGGGGGATCAGCCTCGGGTTACTGGCCCCCACCAACCGGTTGTGCGCCGCGGCCCCAACCACGCGCCTCAAGGCGCCTGCAGGCCCCACTGGCCCCGCATCCCCGCGTCGCCCTTACGGGCCGCAGCGACCCGGCCCGCAACCACGAGCCACCCAAAGGGCGGCTCCGCTGCCGTAACCGACGGTACGGCCTCGCCGGGCCGCGACGCACAGGGGGGATCAGCCTCGGATCACTGGCCCCCGCCAACCGGTTGTGCGCCGCGGCCCTAACCACGCGCCTCAAGGCGCCTGCAGGCCCCACTGGCCCCGCAGCCCCACGCCGCCCTTACGGGCCGCAGCGGGTGGGTGTCCAGTCCACCACGCTGCCACGCCTGGGTTCTCTTCGCTTCCCGGTGGTGCCCCTACCACCGGTACTAGGCCCCCTCGCCACGCCGAGGCGAGAACCCATGAGGGGGAAGTTACAAGTACCTACTTATTACGGGGTAAAAGTTTGAAATCAAGTGTACCATGTGATGTGGCATCACACTGTGGTGAAAAAAAATTAATACAATAAAATAAAGTCAATACATACTATACTGCATTTTCATATTTTCTATATGAGATGCATGTAAACTATTGTAAACTATATGCAATGAAATCGCAAACCTTTACAAAAATATTTGTGTGGTTTGAGAAGATTCATCAGGTACGAGTATGAGTATACAGGCAGGGACAGGCTGACAGAGACTTTGTCGTTTTGTGCAATGTCAAGATGATCATTATTCGAGTCGACGAGTCATAAAGCTTTTTTGAGTAGCATTAGTCATCATAACCGTAATATCTATCTTCGTTAATTAAAAAAACACCCAATCAAAACCTTAATAAACATTCAATTCAAAACAGACGTATCTCACTCACCACTCCAGCAATAACCAACTAATTCGTGATCAGAACCCATCAGATAAACGGCTCCATAATTTATATTTATGGCGTCTTCAGGGATGGAGGCTCGCAATTAGACCCTGAAGGTTGGAGTGGTACCCTAACGTCGCAGATAAGCCAGTGTTTCCTCGAATGTGGAAACACATACATAAACAGGTTGGATAGTGCAAGTGAGTGTAGGTAGGGAAATCAGTAGTATTAAGCTAGATATGGAATATTTGACTGTCCCGGGAAGTAAAGTGCTCTTAACAAAAAACACAGCATTTTTTAACTTACAAAGATACCTTAAGCTATGGTGCAAAATAAACAAAACTGCATACATATTTTTTTGACAATAGGCTTGCACCATTCAGGTTTGCAATTGAACTGGGTATGACGTCTTTCTCTTTTAAGGCTTTTACCTACACAAAAAATTACACAAAAACGCAGTCGGTTTTATTAGCTTTGTAAATAACCATTTATTTTAAATAGATTTGTTGAACATATACATTGTTTCTTTTCGACTGATTTCAGGCAAACTATACATTGAAATGTATTACAAGCATGTTTCTGATCCCCTATGGAAAATTTGCTAGATTCAGAAAACAACATTCTAAACTCTTCTTTCATACCCTACCCTTAAATTAGGGATGACAAGCAACCAAGCCAACACGCCAGTTAAACTACCCGCTCATGTTACCAATACTTTACACCCCCTCCCGATAACCTGCAAGTCCTAACTCTCAATACACTTGTTAGTTAACTTTAATTGCCCCGTAAAACCCTGCCGCCAAGAGTGCACTCACTCCACTCAGGCAATAACAAACCGTAGCTCTTAGTTGTTGGGCTGAATTTTGATTGGGTTTGAACTAGTATGTAGATAAACACGGTAATAATTAGTTGACGTTAATCAGGTCAGCTAGTTTCACATGTGCAGCGATGGCGAACCTATGACGCGAGTTAAAACAATTTGTATCGATACTTCGATAATCGAGAAAGGTGACATTATGATAAGCCTCTCTCCGGGATAAATTATTATCAAAGAGAAACCAAATTTATTTTTTTATCACCCTAAATGAAGGTGGTTCCTTTTTAGTGCTAATTTTGAAGGAGTTCCATTGGTTGCATCACTTCAATTTTTCCGTAGACTATTAATATACTTAAGACAGCTTTTAAGATCATAAACAAATCATTCCAGTGCACAAACATTGCAGCGGTAATTTTATGAAAATTGTATTAGTTTTTGAAATGACAAAAAAATATTAAGTAAAACTTAAAAATTCTAAAGTATTGATTTTCGCGGAACCAATGTTTTTTTTAAGACTGGTTATGATGCGCTCTACTTAAAAGAAATTTTTTGGACTACTGTCGCTGGGCCACTCTGTATTTGTTAGAAACAACTGTTCCATGTATTTTTCATTTCAATATTATAATTTTTCTGTGTCCAATACGTAGTAATGTTACCTCTTTGCTGAATAAGACGATTAGAAATTAGTCCTGTTTGATCACATGTTTAGAATTTGATTTTTAGGTATGAAAAGGTTCACTACCCCTATGATAGGAAGTCATTTTGATGACTTAACTAGTCACAAATTTTTTCAGCAACTCGTCTGCGCCTGCGACGTCTCTCGCTGACACATTATGGCGGATTGCTATTGATTTACAGCTGAGGGAATTAAAAATTTTACTGGATTTTTAATTGCTTCCTTTACGATAGTGATCGTAAAGGGGAAGGTTTTTGTTTCACTAGAGCTCTTTATTTAGATCTATTTTCTATGTACTTAGAAATGATCCTTAGCAAAACTGGCAGCCAAGATGTAGGGAATAAGGTTAAGTTGGAATGAGCAGGTCTTGCTTGAGAAATTCAATCATACCAATCTTGCATGTACCCCAAATCGCAACCCTATAGCATACTAGAGGCAAGATTGAGATTTTCTGGTAACCTGAAAACAGAGACTTTCATAGGTGGACAAAAAAACTTCAAACTGATGTAACTTCTAAAAACCATCTTCACAAAACCAACAAAGTTATCAGAAAATGTGTTTATTCAGGTGGCTTTTGAAAATTTTGTATTTGATTAGTGCACACTGCAAGCAAGCACAAGGTGTATTCAGTCGAAAGTGACTCAGTGAAATAAGTTCCCGGCCGACAGTCGATCACTTGTGCTCTGAAAGTTTATAAACAAATTAAATGCACTTGTAAAAGTGTCTTTCAAAAGCTCGTTTGAGGAGGACGTTAAATCGGTCCTTTGTAAACTTTGGACAACGAACATCAAAACAAAACATTGAGCAGACTTTGAGGGTATGAGTTAATGGTGTATTGATTTGAGTGGTATAGATTGAATTTAGATAAAGAACGAACGAAATAACATAACGCCGAAAGCACAAATGCAAATCAACTTTGAGCAGCTCCTACAAGTTAAGATGTCACTTGACTTGAATAGACAATTTATGAGACGATATGAGTTTGAAGACTTCAACCCTGACTGGCGTTTGTGAATTTGCGGGATTGTCTTTCTATTAAAAATTTCACAAAATTTAAACAAATCTTTGCAAACGATGAACTTCAATTTCATTAATGAACTGTTCATTCATTCATTATGTTACCAGTAACGAATAAGCATTGAAAAAGGATAAAGTTATTCTAATTACATAGTTGCTAATTATGACTAGCAGTTGTGAGTCGAATATCATTCTAATTATCTTATTTAACTATAAGAAATATTTGATAAAACCAACAAACCCTGTTGAATGGGTGACTTAGCATTTAGACCACATAGTTTTTTGAAATAAATTAATTATGCTATTTTATGAAGTGCAATGACAAAAAACCCCCCTGCTTTAAAACAGTAACATCTCTGTCACCTTTGTTAAAACCCAAGCCGTAAAGGAGCTCGAAGCGCAAACGATTAATTTCATTTTTATTCCATCACCACCTCCCCAAGATGCTGAAACAATGGCCGAGCCCATGCACCAGTGGTGATCGATTTCACGGTGCTGTGCCGACTGCTATTGTCTTACAAATCGAGTTTGGATGTTACCATAAAAGTTACACGATGTAAAGGGGACATTTTAAGTCAGGGGCACTATTTGGGGATGGCTTTATGCTGCTTTTGTTTATTATTAAAGTTTAGTCAGAAGTAACACTAAGTATTAACAAGTTAAAAAAAGAAGTATGGATGAATATGAAAAGTAACGTCACAAGATCTTAAGAACTATTCTTACTTACTACTTACTATACTTCCTACGTCAAGAAACTATTTTTACACACCTCGATTCATGACGAGACTTAACAATTTGAATTTTAATATAATATTTTCATGTAAGACCTATTTCGATAAAATATAAAGTAAAGTAAAACTAAAAATAATCTTTATTCGTGTAAACATATTAAAAAGCATTTATGACAAGTCACAACATAAAAATTTTAAAAAGTAATAATGTGATTCTATATTGTAACACTATAACAATAAACTCCAAATTATTAAAACTAAAAGGTAAGTATGTACTGTAAAGGATTACTATTTAGGCAATCTCTTCCAGACAACCTACATGCATAAATAGTCCGTATTCAACTACCCAACCTCGTAAAATGTACACCTATAATCTGCCAAACTGAATGGCTACCTCCACTTCTCGCCTCGACCTGGGGTCGTTATCAACAATTAACAACTATCTAAGACGCCTGAGTGGGACGGCTCAGAGGGGGAAGGGAGGGGGGGTTGACCTAATGATGCTTTATGCGCTGATATATTATGATATTAACGGCGCGACTGCGACTGAAGGGAGCCATTGCTCGTATTAGGGACAGGTAATGGCCCTTGTGAGTAGAGGATACGTAGTACATTAGAATTTTAGGAAACATTTTGTTTGCGGAATTTCGTCATGACGATCTAATGAGTTCAAAAACAAATAAAACTCAAATATTACATTGTAAAAATTTATAAATCACACCATTGCATTGCGAACACAACGTAATTTATACTCAAGAAAAAAATAGGGAGCTCTAATTAAAAAATAACCTTAGCATAAAATATACACATTGCAAAATATAAAGTGATAAACAGAATATTGTGTGTCGCAAAGATGCAAAATGGCAACCAAATGGCAACTGACTTAGTGGATTTTATGTTTAGTTAGCAAAACACTGGTTTTCAGTCATAAAATGAAGCTATCCGATTTTCAACGACCTAAAAGTGAATTTGTAAAACAGTTCTGTATAAATAGGCCCAGTGGTTATATTCTCTGGTTCTCAGCCCGTAAATTCATTGAACATACAACCACATGCAACTTACCGCCAACTCTCCGGCGATTCAAAACACCGATAAAAAACAACCTTATTACGTACATTACACTTTAACTGTTAAATTTAGTCCTAAAGCAGAGTCTGTTTTTATTTGAAAGCTGCTGCACCATATCCCTCCACGTGAACTTCTAATAAAACATTACAATAATGAAGCAGTCATATCATAACTTGAAAATGTACCATCTCCTCGAAGAATAATAAATATTTATCTACAAATGGAGTTTTATCCTGTCAACACGATAAATCCCAGCGGGGTCGAAAAGACCGCGCGAAATTAAAAACAAATGAACCAGAAAATACACGGGACCCCGCGATTTGATTAAATTAGAAGGAAAATACCTCACAGCTCCAGATTGGAGGTCCTTCGACGTGTTATTAAAAAAGGTTTTTGTCCGCGACAATGATTTCCCTTTGCAAATACGTCGATTTGCATTAATTTATTCTGTTTACAGCTGAATAGACTTTAGTCATATTTGAGAGGCGCTCAGAAAATACCTACTTATTTCCTTGTAATTTAAATAGAAAAACAACTTAGACACAATGAACAAAGACGTTTGCATTTAGGATGAGAACACATTTTTTTTAATATCCAGAAAAACCTTGCTTAATTAAATAAAAATTTAAAACATCTATTAATCTCCTTAATAAGATGGTTAATCTGCACATAGTCTGTAATTTGTCTTTCTGGAAATTATGTTATTTAGTTAGCTCTGGCTAAATCTACACCCATCGGGTTGCCAATTAATGAAAGAAAGGATTTTTCCCTCGTTTATATTCATCTTTAATTAGATGGAACTTGATAATGTCATAAAATTAAGGGTTTAAAGCACGTGCTTAGACGTAACATTCACCAAGTCTACTGCTGACCAAAAACACATAATGCTCACGTAACACAATTATATTGAAAACTGAGCCCGAAACAATAATTCTTAGGCAACACTAAACTACATATGGTGGACAATTTAAACTTAAACCGCGATAACCCCTAACTGCCGGACGGCAATAAAACTTAGTCGTTAACGGTTAATTAGAGACAGTGTCCGATAGATGGCGATTTATATCACAATTTTAACCCTCGAGCGCTCAAGATGGCAGTCCCGCGTGTTGTGGTCACTCCATCGGATCGGATGACTGATAAAGTGTGGCCCTCGCCTGGGGCGGGCTATTGCTCCCAGAGGACGGTTTCTTGGTGGACATCGGTCGGTAACACGATGTATTTCAGTTGATATAA
This sequence comes from Udea ferrugalis, assembly GCA_950022985.1. Lineage (NCBI taxonomy): Eukaryota > Metazoa > Arthropoda > Insecta > Lepidoptera > Crambidae > Udea > Udea ferrugalis. The sequence goes on from OX465522.1 coordinate 644,788, forward strand.
CGTTTAGCGCTCGTCCAATGGATGTGGCGACGCTTTGTGTTTCTTGTTGAACTTACTATTTTTAAATCGGTTTACTGAAGAGTGCAAAATAATATGAAGACGCGGTATTTTACGGTTCGAGCAAACAAACATTATTATTATTATTATTAGCCTAAAGTGTCCCACTGCTGGGCAAAGGCCTCCCCACCACTTCCCCACTGAACAAACAAACTTACTGATAGAATAAAAAAATAGTCCACAAGCGTTGTCATTGTATTTTTTGTGCCACAAGGCGTTAGTCTCATTTATAGGACTTGTTGCACTACTAATTATTTATTTAATAAACTACTTTAACCAAACATCTTATTATGCTATTCTGCTTAGTTGTTTAAGCCCCCTTATTACTAAACAAAGATAATAAGCCTTTAGTTATAATTGTTTTGTGAAGGGTCTGATATGCTGATATATTTTTTAAATTAATACACCAAGTAACCCACAAACGCAGGTGGCACGGTGAACTCAACATGGGAGTAGAAAAGAAAGGTCTCTGTGAAGTCTCGCTGTGAATCTGTGTTAAGGAATTATGCATATCAGATTGTAATAGGTTTTGGTAAAAATTCAACTGTCAGCTTCGATCAACTACAAAAATCAATTACAAAAATTGCCTTCTGGATCCTAGTAAAATAAATTAAATAAGATTCTCCATTGATCGCTTACTTATTAAGCAGCGTCTCGAATGCTTTCCCTGTCCGTTGATTAGAGATAGGCGGTCCGAACACGCGTATCGCTTCGAGATCGCATTGTTGTCGCGTAAATCACGATGTGATCGGAGCCGGTCGCTGCGACCCCGCACAACTACGTGTTTGATTTGAGGGTTAATTAATAGCAATATCTTAGTAGTCTATGTGCTACTGCTATTAGGAAAAATATTCCTACAAGTACAAACAGTACCCAATGACATGAAAACCAGTACAGTAGTTTCACGTGACGCGAGATAAATATTCCAGAAGGTTATTTTCAAACAAACAAAATAATTTTTTTTTAAGTAGACCTGTTATGAGCACCTTCAAATCGTCAAATCTAATGTTATCAACAAAAAATAATACTAAATAATACACATGAATATCATACTATTGAATGTATAAAATGTAAATGTATAATGTAATATATAATTTATTTATTTATTTATTTAAGGAAAAAGGATCGCCAACAGTACATTTATGGACACAATTTACAAATAACATTAAAATACAATTTTCTCATAAATATACCTATTACAGGCGAACACAACATTTAAAATAACAAAAAATATTAGCATAGAAACTGAAAAATACAAAAAATATAAATAAAAACTATTCTCTTATCATTTTATATGCCAGGAACTTAAATTTAGGCAATCTGTCGTGAAAGATGTCCATAACCACGGCCCCATTCATCTTATTAAGTGCGTTATAATGTAATTATGACTGTACATTTTGTGTTTAGAATCTGTTCCATTTTTTTTTGTTAGCATGATATTCCCTTTTTGACAGGTTTTAGAACCAATGATTGTTGAAATACGAGATATAATTATTTACACAACCAAGGTGTTGACTTGACCAACGAGAATATTTTAATTCGCCTACTTTCACTGCACCGCGTGTCATAGTTGCGCATTCAAAATCTCTTATGTGACATCCGCCACAATGAGGCAATAAATCAGCATAATAACTATCTAAGAACTTTTACTATCTGAGTAGTACGCTTGAACCATGTTATTTTTAGTTACATATTTTAATTGACACTGTGTTTGGAAATGCATTGACTTAGCGTAATTATTTAATTTCACGTAAGATATTTGGGATTAGCAACGACGGGTGTGCATAATATACCGATAATGTAGTATTGGTTTGCGTATTTCGATCACGCATCCATCGTTTCCGTGGTGTAGCGGTTATCACATCTGCCTAACACGCAGAAGGCCCCCGGTTCGATCCCGGGCGGAAACATATCTTTTCGTAATTTGCAAAGCACACTTTATGTCACCAAAACTGTATTTTTGTGTCCAAAGTTAAACCTTATTTTTTACTTCCACACCAAGATAATGTAGATACACATGTGATGATATCTCAATTAAATAATTAGCTTTAACTTCGATTTAGCTTCAATCATTATCTTCATTACGTTCATTAATTTAGTCATTGAATACCATATGATCTGTTGCCGATAACGTTATCTGCATTACACTATTTATATTTTATTATTATGTTTATAATTTTGTTTGCCTAAAATCTCGTATGCGCCATCTCTAAAATTAAACGGGTCGTACATTATTATTATTTCTTCATCAGACACTAAAATACTGTAAACAAAAGGCCATTAACCGACCCACGACCCAAATAGTCGAAAACTGACCCCACAATTGAATATAACTCAGTGAGTTCCAATTATAACCGTGGTACGGTTTCAGGTGGAAACTCGGCGATATATCAAAGTTTGCAACTTAACCGAGTGAGGTGCGAGCTATGAGTTATGCCGACCGCACGCCCGCGGGGAGTCGGCACAAGCTGTAAGATTTAGCGGAAGTCTGCGTTAGATGTGTATGAAGGAAAAACATGTACTTTTCCACTGCTTAGCCGAAGCCTCAATCACCACGGTTGTAGGTTGGTGATCACAATTCTTTAATGTTTGAGAAAAACCGAAAATACAACCTTAGCTCAACCAGGCACTCTCTTATACAAATAATTGCAATAGTGAAATATGGCTAGTAAATATTCAAATAAGCATTTTAGGCAGGTTGATCTTTGATCCTAGACATCGTTTATTGTTCACTTAATATCATTTAAGTTTGTAGCCATTTAGAACCTCCAGCCTCCAGCAAATATAGCACGGCCAATGGCAATGATCACCAATGTTGAGCTAAGAGCACCATGTCGAATAATGAACCGGAATGTTGTTTCCGGGCGTCCTGTGTGAGAGTTTCAGAAGGCATATTAGCAGTTTATCTCACCTGCAGTTACCGTTAAAGCTACCCTCTGGTGTTTTGTGCCACCACCAGTCATATTCCTATATTTTGTAAAATCGAACTACCTATACAAATGTGACAAGTGACCGCTTTTTGTGGCTAAGGTGATTAGATAAAATCTTAAAGTATCGCTCGATAATCACATGGTTGAGACTTTGGATTTAAATCTCAAGTGGGTCTTGAAGGCCAGTATTCTTTGTTAATTAAAAATAAAAACTTTTCTTCTTTAGCCCCCAAATTCAGAAACGACAATCAAGGATGACTACGTCTTCAAACTCATGGAGTCGCATTAATTGTGTATATAGGATTGATAATGACAGCTATATTTATTAGTGCTGCTTAACTCTGATTTCCGTTTGTGAATTCAACGCTAAGGTGTCTTATATTTGCAAATCGCTGCCGCTCATGCCTTGCGGCGCCCGCGCAGCGTTACCTAAACGCATTTATCGCGGACCTGTCTCGTAATTGAGTTACCGCCAAGAAACGGACCGAGCCCTCAGCGCTAATGCAACTAGTTACAACAACTATTTTGTCTCTGTAATGTATCTTCATATGTATTATTAAGGAGTTGACAGTATAATAAGAAGTTCGTTTCATTTAATGGCTTTAGAAAGGGAAGTCAATTTCTCTTAAGAACACTGTCGCTAGAATTAATCAACACGTCCTCAAAACGAACTTAGTGAAAAAAAATATTGAAGTCTTGTTTCTAACAAAAGTAAAATAAACCTTGAATCGGTAACTTCACATTGCGTCTTACGTCACCTTGATTGGACGCTTGACGCACCTTGAGTACTTCTCTCTACGTTCCACTTAGCTGACTACGTTCCACGCCACACTTGCCAAGAAGCGGTCTTCACTCAAATAATACGTGCTAATGGCAAAAAACCTGTTCAAAGTGAAGGAGACTGCTCAATATTCAATTGGTCTAGCTTTGTCTCACACTCAGGATGACAATATTATCAATATTGCTCTCTTTAATGTTGAAGAAGTTATCCGGTCGTTCGAATGCATATTTTAAACAGGGTTTTTTCAAATTGGAAGATAAAAACACGCCAAAAAACACTCTTTTAATGCTTCTATTATAATATGCAGGTATTATATACCTACTGTACTTTTCAAATAACGTATTTTAACAAACCTAAAATCGGGAAATATCAGGTAGTAGTAATCGATGGTTCTTTGAACCGTCTTGATGACATAATTGACGCTAATCAAGACCGTGGCCCACACCTCCATAGGCATTTTGCTTATACAACATAGCGCCTACCCTGGTACCTTAGAGTAGATAGTTTTGTATCCCAAAAAGCCTGCATAAACAAGAGAGCTATTAATAAAGAAGGTGTGTGCTCGGCCCCCCCGTGACGGACACTGGCTCAGCTCCGGATGATAGTTATCAATACGGATTACTCTGACGCACCCTATGGGTGGGTGCACTGCACTTTGGGATTTCAGTAGGATAAAAAGGCACAAGCTAAATAATAATAATCGATAATTTCTTTGCTCACCATAAAAAAAACATACTTAGCTATTTAAAACTAAAATAAAAATGATAGTTCCATTTAATACGAGTACATCTAAAGTAGGAAGAATCCATTTAACACATTTAATTAATTAATTAATTTTATTTCATTTTAGTAGGAAGAAAAATTTTTTTTATAAACAGGAATATATTCTGTCTATAACCGTTACGTAATTTTGATTCTAGGTTCCATAATAGAATAATACATTATTAAAAGCAGAACCCTATATTTTTATGCTGCGTCATGTTGCACAACTAATTTTATTCGTCAAGCCTTCAGATTCTTTATCTTTGATAATAGTAAAAGTTGGTTTGAAATTATCTTTTTTATTAAGAGTATTAAGTTATACAGTTGGTTCTAAAATGGTAGGTATATTGTGTAGTAAGAATCATTCATTCGTTCTTGGAACGTACTTAGTTATTGTCTAGTTGTCAGACACTCATAGACCATTTTCACACAACATAAAAACAACCCAACAATTTTTAGTAAATAGATTGGTACAAACAAGAGCCTTTAGCAATACTTTCATGAAATTGAACGTCGTAGCTCAATCGTGGTCCCCCTAGCGGCGCCCACCTACGGGGTCCTTAGCAAAAAACGGAATCGTGACGTGGCATATTGATATCTCACGTTGTTTTCCCGTAAAAAACGTGTTTGGGTTTTTTGTGCGAGAATATCCCGACAATATTTTCATTGCTTCGGTAAATAAACTGCCCACTGACTGTAAAAAAATAAAACCATTTTTTTTTTCTTTTTTCGGGGAAATTCTTCATTTATCATTTTGAGGGAAGGACGAGGCTCTATCCGTCATTGATTAGATATCACTTGGTGGTGGAATGTTGAGCTTGCACTCTCGGCAGTGTTTCTTCATAACAATATTTAAAAAAAAAAAAAAAACTCAACTTTACTGCTGTTATAATCAGAAAATGACACAAAGGCACAAAGCAAACGCGACATAAACGTCTCTATCGAACGGATGGTACCGAACTCACGATCCAATTTTGAGAATAATATTAAATAGAGATATTTTCAAGTAAACTTATGAAGGTTGATAGTATTTATTTATCGCTAATAGATTCCTTAAAAACTAGTGGTGAAAGTCAGTCTAATATGATTGACTTTTATTAATGCAAAACAACCCCCCATTCACTTTTGACGCAACTTCTCCCGTCACCTTGCCTGAAGCCTGTAGCTGGAACTACAACTGCCATCGCTACGTTTTACGAGCGGCACGGTTATTAATCGGCTCATTTACGACACCTTCTCATCACCCCTCTAAGGAACTGCTTCCATTGACAACTATGAAGAAATATACAATATTTCTTAAACTCTCGTAGGTACTTAAATTAAAATTAACAACGGGATCGCTACTATTTACCGTATTTGTTTCGAGTTTCTAAAATTTCAGCACTATTACAAGCGCCATGGTCTTGGAGGAGGAGGTTATGCAGGTGATGTTATTGGCGAAATATCGGTGTAGACCGAACCCGTAGGGGTTCTTCCGAATTCTGACAATACTATTGAGTTCGTGTACTTATCAGTGGCTTCGCGGGGAGCGTAGTAAAAGTCTCGTTTATTGATTCGGGGTTGTCTTTTTGCCTATACTTACACCTAATTATTAAATTTTCAAGTTTATCATTTAGTTCATTAATCTTTACCTATCGTAATTTAATTTATTTAATTATAGTTTTCTTCTAGAATTCAGGTGTTTTACGAATGTCGGAATGTCATTCATTAATCCGATGTAGCCCGCAGTCAAGCTTTACCAAGAACCCGGCAAAATGAGAAGTTTGCATCACTGACCGTAAACCGAATTGGCATTCGTGATTTGACCGTGCCAAAAGACTCGAGGTCAATATTATTTCAGCGTATCGCATAGCACAAGCGTTGAAACTGGATGCCGGCCTTACGTCGATGATGTCCAGATACCCTGTAACGGCTTACGGGGATTATTGATTGATTTGTTTTTATGGGGCCTTGCGACGGCCATGGCCCCTAGTTTAGTTTATCTTTATAACTTTTGGAGGTAATCTTATATCATGGAAGGACACTTTGATAAGAGCATGATAGGTGAATGAAGATAAACATCAAATACACAGGTTGACTGAATGATATTCAAAAAAGGGTATAGTTTTGTTAGTGACTGGCCTGAGTAATTGGTACAAACATAGCTTTTTATTGTTTATGAAAATCAAGAGTTTCTCTGTTACCTTATACCCCTTTTACGATTCACACTGAGATTGTCTCTTAAAATATGACTCGCGTTTAGGACTCGCGCTACCTCTTAGTTTCGGTAAAAATTGTGCCCAGCAGTGAGTCGTATAAAGGCCAGTTTGAAATAAAAAATTGGTCCATATTCCGACCAAGATCCCCATAGCAAAAACAGTTACAATTATTATTCCAACACTTGACCCAATAAATATTTTATATACATCCGGCAATTTGTCTGGTTGTTCATCGAGGCTGATGGATTGGTGCCGTTCAGACATGTGGACGTATTAAGATTGGTTTATCGATATCCTAGAGTCTAATAACGAGGAATTAGCACTGTTATTCGTTCTGTTATCGAGGGACTTGCCAGATTAGATGGATGGACTGTTAATGGTGATTAAGATTGACCAGTGTTGTATTCAATTAGCGTGGAGACATGCCTTTTCGGAATCTATGATGTTAATGAAGAGATTGAAAATCATTAAATAGGAAATTACTTTTCTATTAATCTATGTACACACCGTAACTTGTGAACGATTCTACAAAATATATCATCTTTTTTAGCTCAATATTTGAAAAGGTACATTTTAGATGTGATTTATTGAAAAAAACATTTTGAAGAACATTGTACAGTTTGAAAAATAACGACCATTTATGTCTCATGGGTTTGACAGTTATTAGTTTGACCCTGTTTGATCAGACAAAGTGTGGAGAGAGCATTTTTTTTAAATAAAAATTTTCGTTTTTAAAAACAATCCGGTTATGAAAATATAAAACTATAACATTTTAAAACCTATATATCTTATCAATGTTGCTTAGGTATGAGAAACTATGTTATATAGATATGTTTGACTTCGTTCGTAATCAACTCAGTCATGTTTACATAGTCCAAACATCAACAGTGGTGAACCATAACGACCACTCCTATCACCCAATCGCCGACAATCACACGTGTCTACCGACGCCTCTTCCCGCCTGTCCCCTTAATGACTAATTACGCCTGTACAATCCCTCTTACACGTAACACTGTTTGTACGAGCCGGCACCTCAACCCGCAGGCGAATACCACCCTTAACGACAGCGGAATTAGCTTCAAGACTGAATTGAGTGGCTGTTCGATCTTGGACCGACGCTCATTAGGTATTTCTCCCTTTGTTAACCGCTCCAATGGAACTTCGACTCTTCACCATGGAAATAAAGCTGAAATTAAGATGGGTGTTCTCTCAGGTCTTAGTGTCTAGGTAACGAGCTAGGTTTCCGGAGGAAGGATCGTCTGTAATGAGTTGAGTGCCATTCAAAACGTCATTATCTCTGTTTGTACTCTTTGTGCCTTTCGAGTATTTATTTAGGGTTGAGATTGATATTATTTGAAACACAATTTCATTTGAACATCATTATTTCTTTGCAAAATTCTTATTCTGCAAGCAGATTACACTTATTTGGTGAAATCGACTAATAATTAATAGTGACTTGTTTGAGGTGACAATTTGAAGGGGGTTCTAGTGTGAAGATCTGATGGCCGTCGAGATAGAAAAGTGTTGAAATGGATGGTCTTGAATTGTGATGAACGCCCTGGTAGATGCCATGGGATCATTCGGTAGATACAGGTGCCTACAACTCCCTACTTTGAATATCTCTTGGTGGTCTTGCAGCTTATGACTCTTAGTTACTTCTGTGCTTCATCTTCCAGCCACCTCCACACCTTCTCGTCCATGCATCTGTACAGCTTGCGTTCGATGGCCAGGGTCAGATCGTGATGGCATCTCCTTGGTCCAAACTTGTGGAGAGCCACTGCGTTCTCGCAGAGGAACCGGTCTGGTCTCTTAGCTTCGCAAGCCTGTAGGAAGAAATAAAACAAATAAGAAGAAAATTCGAACTGGTAAAAAATTGGCACAGGGGGGGCTGAAATATGTTGATCTGATAGAGCTGAAAAAAATGTTCAGTCTATCTTAAATCAGCATAACGTAGCGGTGTTGGAAAATTGCTTTAACCTTGTTATTATTATTTTAGCATTTTCCATGCACTAAAAGATCCGAAAACCAGAAAAAGACAATTGGTCTTAGCTTCAGGCAGGAATCAATCCCGCGTCTTTCGCAAACCTGCGACTGCTCTTACCATTTAGCTACCGATACCATTTCTAGACCGGCCGAATCTTTCTAGTTTCAGTTCTAGAGTAAACATCTCTGTGAGACAGGGTGATTCTATCAATGTTAAAGGCCTTCAACGTTCGGCACTTTTACCTCATTGACTTTCTAAAAGGTCCTACTGCACTTATCAAGTAGAATTAGACATAATATAAAGTTACCGGTAAGAAGTGTTTCATATGTCGCTGAACCGTCCGCGCCGCGCACCATACGTTGTTGCTGCACTTTTGATATGCTGTAACAAACAAAAAATACTCATTTGAGATTTAATTAAATGTTTCAGACAGATACTTATTTGGACAGTATTTTTTTTGAAAAAAGCATTCTAAAGGATAATGTCAGAACTATGACACATTAATTCAAAACTAGCCGCAGATAGTTGAATCTTTCTTAAACTTAGTCTTTTATATTAACTATGTATGCCGAACAAATTTTAATTATTTTACTGGGTATACCACCGGTTTAATTAAAATAAATTAAATTAAATAATTGAGGAATCTCAAAATAAAATGGCACTAAGCAGAGCACAAAGCTCCAAGTAATGAAAGCCATTGTATCAAGGAGTACGCATAACTAAGAAAAGACAGCAAGATTTTGGTAGACGCATTCTAGCAATAAACAGCCGCACTGAAAATCCATGAAAGTAAACTTTGTTCAACGGTTGAACTGACGTTGATAACCTGCTTGTTTTCTCCACTCTCCGCATTTACCTTTGGTGTTGGCAGGATCACTGCGCAGGTTGTTGGTCGCCTCCCAATAGCTTTGTGAGATGTGGAACACGCCGCATACGTTGTCCACACAGCCCTCGTCTTTCTTGCAAGCCATCACCTGGATGAAACAATCAATATAAGTAAGGAAAGTAAGTTAGCAAAAATATATCATTCAGAGACTTGGTGGTACACATTATACTGAAATAACGTCCGAATAGAGCCGCTCGTTGCGGCGTTTTATAGTGTAGGCGGAAGCCTAAAGGCCAATGAATTTATCTGACGACTTTAAGACATGCATCCTGTATAATGATAATAAATTATACCTTACAAAGACATCTCATGCAGGTAATCGAAAGTGGATTGGTTTCTGATCCGACATCGTAATCTAAAAAAAAAAAATCTGATACATTTATAAGGCCAAAGATAGTATTAATTTAGTAGGTAATTCACCTCCACAGTATTTTTCCAGAGAAACATGGTAATTATCACTTCATTAGCATACCATTACTGCTCTTCTTGTCCACTACATTCCCCCCCACGGCTGTTTTCCGGCCACAATGAGGTTAATTAAGAGGTGCATACAAAATTACAATAAAATGAAGAATAAAAAAAAATTAAAACATAAACATATGAGTATTTCTTTAAAATTTCATGGTTTCAATAACATTAAAATTGCAAAAACGGGATTGTTACCATGTCCTTATTTGTTCTGAGTTTCCGATATTTCGGCACTGTTACAAGCACCATTCGCGACCATTTTAATATTTACATATATAAACAGAAAACTGTCTTGAAGGCTCAAAACGAACTGCTATGGAAGCAAATAACCTAATTTAAATTGTATGAGTTTATTAAATTTAATTTTCAGTACGCCTAATATATTGCACAGTGATAAAATGTGTAACTTCGCTTGGCTTTGCTTAAGTAACTAACATTTAAATGTTTGTCATCATTCAGCACAATACGTTAAAATCCAGTTTGTAAGAGGACCACATCACAATAATCAGGATGGCTCACCAATTTCCGAGTCGTTTGTCACACTTTCACCCATCACTAAACTTAGTAAAATATAAACAAAAACCAACACTTTTAACATTTTTCCTTCAAAAACAATGCACTAGAAATGGATAACGGTCACTGTTTGATTAAAACTTATTTATATACATACCCAAAGCAGACTGACTAAATTAACGGGTTAGAGAGGTCAAAACCGCACTGTCTCGTGTATTTTAAATACTTGGTGATTAGTTGAGTTTATTTATAGAAAACAAAACAGTTGGATAACTTTGGGTTCATCGTATTACGAGTATTTGTATTGTATTATGTCTTCTTCGTATGCCGCTCAAGGCGCGTCATGGAGTTTCTTCATCAACCACCTATTCACTTCTTACTAACTGTGACGAGCAATTAATAATTGTGTATCGGATAAACAATGGGGAGTGCTACGAGGAGTTGCTTGAGGTCGTCCAGCCTCTCGCTTCCATCACCGCACAACGCGTCATAAGCTGAAGTTCCACGCTCATCACCTGGATGGTTGGCGCCCAGTGCGATTAATGAGTCACTTTTAACCGCGTACAGCTGAAATATGGTACGGTCTCCCGGTATGACATCGGGGCCTCTAAGGAAAGAGCAAATTCCTTTTTGAAAGGCAAGTAAGCCTCTCGTGACACCTATGGAGTTGCGGTTGTCAATGGGCAGAGGTGATTCCTCTCTATCAGGTGATCCTTCAGCTCATTTGTTCCCGATCTCATATAAAGGGACATGCAATCGAAGTACTTAGTTTTAGCAGCCGGGGTTATCAGAGCTTCAAACCCTCGCAAACTACACTCACAGTATGTTTGCCGTACAAAATGTTTATCAATTGATTGCTTTAGAATTCCATGCTTGTCCCGCCATGGTAGCTGCAGTCCGATCACATCAGCTCAATCACGTCAGCATCATCTCAGTCGCCTACTAATCCGTAGATTACGAGCGATCTGGTTCAGCTATTGTGCTTGCCTAATTACACTGGGTATTACCGCGTTAGTTGGCAGCTGAATTAGTGGCGGTGCACGAGGCATCAATGGTAACTAAGCACAATTACCATGTCACATTAACTATGCTGAAGCTGGCTAAGGAGTTAGGAAGAACTGCTAGTTTAGCTACTTTGACAAAGTTCTCAAGCGATGGTTACAATTAACACTGACTAGGCAGAAATCAATTTTGTAAGAATGGATGTTTTGAACCCTATAATTGAGTTTAGTTTTTATGTATAACTTTTCGTAAAACACATTTATTTTTGGTAACAACTAGAAATAACCACGAAAAATTTTGAAGCTGTCAAAGCTTTTTATAAATGATGCGAGTATTACTTCAAAATTAGTTAAGAGACTCAAGCTGCAAACGAAAGTCATCTCGACCTACCTATTTTGGATGCTAGGAAAATCGTTCAAATTCATAGCCTGATTCTTAAAAAATAGTTCATAATTTAAGGGTTATTTTTGACTGGAAATTTTCTTGGGGCTTGCATAGTAGTCTTCTAATAAGTTAACATCTTTCTTAAGATGCATTTAAAAACCTGAATTGAGTACATTACCTAGTAATGTATGTACAAGAGAAGTGGATTAGGATCAGAATCCTCGGCGCAACACATGGTAACTCGATCGGGCGCTAACTCGCGGAGCCGGACCTAATGTTGTTAGCCGCGTCTTAGATCCAGCCGAGATATACTCAGGGTTGACACCAACGTCTACGATTAGACATTTTTGTGGGTAGAAAAGCAAGAGCAAAGGCTGCAGGTAATCTAATCTTTTACAGGTAGTAAAAATTAGAATCAGACAGCCGTATTGAAGTATGTTATTAAAGTATTTGAGTAAGATAAGATTAGATAACTCTTTACTGTCGAACTGTGAAGTAAATACATACGACGGTCAGCCGGCAGTCCATAAAATACTTAAATGTAACCTCACAACGAGACTAAATTTGATTCAAAAGTTAATAAGATAAAGACACTGATATATTAAAAAAAAAAACACTGATATATAATGGCTTTCACAGTTGTTCTCAGATATGAATGAATCAGAAGATTAATGTAGGCCTAGATTTGGTTGAATTGGTCCTGGGTACTAATTTGTTTTAACTATTAGTCTATGGGAACATTAAATTAGAATGTTTAATAATGTTGAATGTTAAACCATTACGTCGTGTAAACTTCTTTCGTCAGACAAGTAAGTTATCTTATTCCGCTTCTTCACGTTACTTATTTGTTTGTTTCGAACAGCGCACTCAGAAAAGATGGCAATGCAAGATAATGTTGGCCCGTCATTTTGTGATGAACGGGGTTTTCTTGTTTATTTATTTATGAAATAGTATATAACTGCTTAAAAATAGTTTTTCAAAATGAAGTGGCAGCCCTAGCAATCAATAGCGTTGTATACGTGTCGATATCGATAGTAGTAGTGAGACGCCCGGAGGAGACGCCTAACTTTGAGGTCGAATTAGCATTAACATGAGTTTGATGATTAGCTACGTAGTTTGTGCAACAAATCTGATGATTTCAAACTGTCTGCAAATTGATTGGTATCGGATAGTAAAATAGTTATTTTACTACTTTTAGCAAATTTGGTGGCCTGGTGGTCCACGTGATTGAAACTATATTAGCACAAATGTTTGATAAGAAAACAGATATTTCTGCTGTGTCTGGGTATTTGTGACCTTAGGTGTAACTTGTTTTTGACTAAAAGCGAATTCAAGTATGTGAGTTAAGTTAAGCATGTGATCTGATCAAATGCTGAGCGAAGGCTATAAGGTATTACTTTTGTTAGATTTAAGTCTCTTTTCCTTTTTGTATTTTATTTAATTAAGTTTTGTATGTGCCAAATAAACGTCCTCTATGCTTTTCTGTATTAGAAAACATATATTTATATTTTCTGTATCATGTTGCTAAATATTTTGTTCCATTGTTATGATGTAAGATGTAAATGAGAATCAAAGCAATTTGTGTGTGTAGTCTTTTTGGTAGGTAGTAGGAATTACTATAGGCGTGATGGTACTATATAAAAATGTACGTTCTACGAGTATTTGTAATAAAGGAAGTTAGTACTTCATTCCAGCCAGTAATTCGACAGAAAAAATCAAGGCAGTTAATAAGCAATCATTGCCAATTGTGACGGATTCTCTTCTTAATATTCAATCATCCTAATTGCGGATGAGATGTCCTCAGATTAACGGCACACATAATTCATCAGTGTAATGGGGCCGTTATGGCGCTGTTACTTTTTACAGTGGGTGTGCAGCCGCCTTAATGCCGGACTTGATTGGCTCTCGCGTTTTATTTGCCCTCTACATAGTATTTGTGTTTTAGAGTGATTAGTAGATTAAGATTGGGAGCTGGTCATTTTGTGAAATACACACATATTATACATAAACGTGCCTTTTTTCTTCAGAGTAGCCAGATGCAACATCTTTCATCTTGATGCCATTATGTCGTCCTTGCGTTTTCTACCACTTTTACAGCAGACCATTGTTAAATGGTAAATACTTTTGACAGTTCGTATACCTACGACAATGCTTTAGGATTCCATCATCCACATAATTAAATTGGGTTAAAATTCAGGTTTGTAATCGTTTTCACAAGGATGGCAACATTCTTATGATAGGCAGAAATGTCCATCAGTTGCCAGCTGCTAAGAATCAGGAGGTAGATAAAAAACTCAGCCACTGTTGGCGTTGCAATGTGTGTCTAACACCTTAGGTGTGTATCATTCTTTTAACCTTGTCTTCTAATGTTCTGCATCCTTTCCTCACGTCCTGTCTCCCTCCCACACGAGCTCAAGCCACTTCCGGCGCTAAGCCGCGAGCGCCATGACCATGACGGCGGCTTTATATTATTCACTTCGCCGCGATTTGCTTATTTCATTTTACATTCCTGTTTATGATATTGGTTGCGATATTTACAGAGGAAAGAGTTACTTTTATTGGTTAGTTGGTATTAAGTTGTCTCTTTCTAGATCTCCTTCTTTAAATCAAATCCAAGGAATAAATATTTATTATTAAAAAAAGGATTTAAATATCAAAGGCCAAGGTTTATAAATTGAATCCAATACACAAATGAAAATAGCAGCCAAATCTGCTGGAACCTAATTAAATGGAAAAGGAAAGGCAGATCGATTACACGATTACATCCCTATAATTTTTCCTATCCTTGATGATTTACAAAAGGTAACGGGCCATTTTTAAAAGTAAGTTTATAGGGATGTACTTGTCTTACGTAAGATTTAAAGAAGGAAGATTCATACGAAAGTTGAAGAAGGAAAACTAAACGCACAAAAGTCAGCCAATATTGCTGTATTGCATACTGAGTTGAATTAAAACGTTGCAATACAAATAGTAAACATATGAAATGATGTCATCAAAATTTGGTCCTGAAATAAACTTGTCAACGTACGATAAGCTTGTTTATTCATTTCACAGGAAGAAATATGAAATAATAACAGTCAATAAAAGTGCACGTATCACGAAATTATTCATCGTAAGTGTCGCACGGCGTCATCCGGCGGTGTGAACGCGCCTTAATGGGGGTATTAAAGCCCCTATTAGGTATTCACTCTGTATTTTATTGTAGCTTCAAGCGTGTGTCGTGGTACTGATATTTTTATTGTAGTCTAAACTTTTTGTAACTGCCCTTTTTGTAGGGAAAGTGGGTGTTTTGATGTTGAGTTTCATGTAATGAACAATTTCAGGATGGTAGTTTGAGTATTACGTGATATCATAGTTGAGGCGTGGCCTGTGTGCAGCTAGACTGTAGGACATTCATAGGCTGTTGTTTATTGTTCTGTTTGTGAAAAATACTTTACGAATGTTCTTGGGATAGTCCACTAAAAAACGAACTTTGGAATTTCACTTTGTTTATTTACAGAGAACAGAATGTATTTTTTCTAATGATATTTTGAGTAGTGGTCAAAATAGCTATTTTTTGACAAAATCATCAGGCGCTGACATTCAATTTCGATTCAGTTACAGACGAAGAAAAAATTGCAAAATACCCGTAGGTAATCGGTACAACACCCAGGAACAAACACGAATGTTCGTTACATTAATGCTTATCCAAGGTTGAGCTCACGGCCCATCTTAGCAGACAGGATCTACCAACCGAGCCAGTGGACCAACGCTCAAGCTGTGCCATGTCAGATTTTTCACACAACTTCACTCACAACAGTTTCGCCATTCGATCTAATTGAAACAAATCTAAATCCCCGTGTGTTTACCATAACCGTCCCATAAGTCGATGGTGACAATTTATACAAATCAGCTTAGTCCTCCCCGGGGCACGTAAAAAGTATACACCAGATACTTTTATTGCGGCCTTTAAGGTGGATGAATATAAAGTGGATTTATCGGGATTATGCGGGGGCTGGAAGGGGCAAGGGGGGGCAATATACGGCCTTAATCTTTGCAAACGCCGTGCCTTCAGATTGGATTGGTTCCTACGAATGCGTGTGAGTAAATAAGCAGATTGGTTATTTAAAAGTGAGAGCAGGATCAGCGGAATGGATACCTTGTTTGTGAGTGTATGCGCCGGCTCCGAAGTCTTTGCGTAAGCTGCTTCATTTATTTTGGATGTGTAGTTTACGTTATTAAGAAGATTTAGGTGTACTTGCATTTGAATAAGACACACGGTTTAAGAAAAAGTTCGCTTTTCTAAACGTAATTGTTATTTGATTAAACTAAAGAGAGAGAAAGAAAGACTCGTAGCAGTCCGTGCCATAGATGACTTTAGGCTCCGACTGCTAACAAGCCTTTGCGTTGAGTTTAGCTGTTAATTTACTGTCACAATATTTTAAATAGCTGCTGCCCACTGGCATACCAGATTTTCTGAGCATAAAGAAGCTGTATTGTTTCTTAATGACAAGAAAAATAATGCATACCTTTTTGGTGTGGAGGTTGTCTCAGAGCGGAGGTGATCGTTTCTATTAGGTGATAAATGATTCTTGAGTAAGTAAAGACGTTACACGTTCTTTATAAAATAAACAATATTATTTTTCAACGCTTTTTAACAACCTCATTTGTCTCGTGCATTCTGTTTGTTCTTGCTTTTGTTACTTAAGGTAAATTTTTAACAATCTATCCCATATTATTCCGCCTTAGAAACTCCTGAAGCTTTTCTTTCATTTTCTCCGAAGTTTTCACGCCCAGTACGACTTACCTGATGCTTAAAAGAAGCGTAATTGAAGATTCAAAAGTAACCGTTAAACCCTCGACAGACAACCTCAAGTGTGCTCAGCGGTTGCGCCCTCCGTGCATACGATTACTTAATTCCCTCCACTCCACTTGAGGACCCTCGGTACCTTCCTCCAGCGAGTCGTTTGGCTAATTCTCACGTAGGACAGGTTGGGATAATGGCCTGCCGAAGGTAAATGGTTTAAAGTAGATTAAGTATTATGCTAAACACTTTGTTATTCGCTACTTTGAGACTTAGTAAGTGTTAATTTTAAGGAAGAGTGTGTCTAAAAAGTTCAAGGTGTTTTTGTGTCATTGCTCTAGTTGTCAATCAAGCATTGCAACTATATTATTTTTTGACAGGCTTATTGGCGCAATAGATTAGGGTTGTGCCCTTTTTTATATTAGGGATAATCATTCATCGACATTAAGTGACATCAAAAATTGCGGGAGTGATGTGATTGCCCAAATTGACAAAAAATCATGTTTTTTACTTAAGTATCCCTAGAAAATGTATAAGAAATCCTTCTTACTTAATCAAAATATTATGTATTCTGTGCAAGTGTTGTATGATTTTTCTAATTTGGCCGGCATGCTGACACTTGTCATTGTTAGGATACTTTACGTCAGTCATAACCACAAATACAGGGCTGATCCTGGGAATCGCCCCATTGGGTGAATTAGGGTCATTTCTGATGTTGGTTTTTTCTTGTCATAATTTGCATACCAGTTTTCTTTAGGGAGCGTTCACACTTGTTCGCTTTTAATATTTGTATAGGAGAGTCCGATTGCGATGGTTTATTTACTATAGTAGTAAGTAACTCCGAATACAAAGTCTAAAGAACGCACAGTACAGATAGGGCTTACTTGAATACAAAGTCAAAAGTATTTAACCTATTTAGAAGGTTAGAAATAATATCACTTTCTGTTTACGCTTTGGATACTAATAAAAAGTGTATTTTTTGGTTATCAATCTAAAATGATAATCATCCGTTATTGCAAACAGCGCCGTCTTGTAAAAGCTAGTACAATAAAATACTTTGCGCTCTTATGTTTCATCATCCTAGGTAGGTGAAAGTAATTTACTGGCGAAATGTAACTTACAACATGAAGCAATCAATGATGACATCTTCGCATCCTTGGAGTGAATATAGAACAAAATTTGATAACATTTGAGACATAACCACTGAATTTTACTTTGTGTGACGGTGTATAGGCCCTTCAAGAAGCAGATATCGTTTCATATGATTAACAAAGTGCGTAGCTGTGTCCGCAAGGCGTACGTGCGCCGCCTACTGTCAACCTTTTTAGCTGACTCAAGGACTTGCACTCACAGGGAAGGACTCAGAAGCAAACGCTACACGCAAGATAAATAACTTGATCCATACTGACGGATCAAGATATTTATCGACGTGTAGGCTAGTGTATTGACGGATCACAATATTTATTCTACCTAAATTTTAAGATACATCAGAAAATATCATGATATTTATCAAGATAGTTACTGAACATATAGCGTTCGAGAGAGAGCTTTCAGCACTGTCGACACACATCAATCGTTAAGTAACTCTAGATAAATTGTAGAGACATAATGACAGTGTGGAATTCTGGTTCGTAGATGAAATTTTGAATGACAACATTTATTTATTATTCATAATCATCTTAATAGCATCATTTATTAAAAATAAATGATGGTATTAAAATAACAAGGTTAGATAACCGTGTTATCTTAATAGCGTAACGTCTCAATATAAGGTGTCACGGTGTGCTTACCCTTAATAATTGCCACTCATCTGTATGTGTCATGCAATAAAAATATTTAGTATTGAAGAAAAGGAAAATCATTTGAAAAGTTTTAATAATCGAATGCAATCATTTTTGATTCTGGCTTCCAACTGGTGGACAAAAGGTGAAGTGAAGGTGACAATTAGTGAAGTCTTAAAGAATGATTGGTTCTTAATACGTCCCTGTGCCGCACCTCGCGTTCTCCATTGGTTCTGGGTAAAGCCTAATGAATATCTTCGAATCCTCTTCGATACTTTAGTTTTTTCTTACCATACAGTTTTTTGCAATGGCTGATTACTTAGAGTGTCCCCACACTGACTGGATTGGGACATGTTGGGGATCGAGATTGAGACATTTCATTTCGTTTTTGGGACAAAAAATATTCAAGCAGTTTTTTTTTTTCAGATTTACTGACTTTATAAAGAAGTTCTTCAAGGGACACTATTTTGAAGATAAAACGCAATGAAGTATTCTCAAAGCATATTCGTAATTCGCCTCCTATATTCGTCAAGGTGTCCAATTGTTTGTAAAAGCGGTTAAACAACCAAGGGGCTTATAGTACTCTGCTATATTCTCGCGATTTGTTTCAGCTAAAACTTAAAGCAGCTAAATCTGAGTTTTAGTAATAATAATCATTGTTATTATTGTAGTAGTCATTTGACATTGCTACTACGACGGTACGCGGTGCTGGCGAATTTTAGAAATAACTAAATATTACAATAAAAATCGATCACCAACAACCATGTTAGACAGCGCTGTGCAATTAATATGTCCAAAGATGTAAATCTTAACGTGGTTGAAGCCACTTCATAATTTAGGTCAAATTAAGCATGACGTTCCAGCTGACGTAGGCCTCCCTCAATCAGATTTTGAGATCAGCCAAAAATAGGGGCCTGTATTCGCTGAAATCTTGTGACCTCAGTCTCAGTCAGTTTATTTATTATTCATGTATTCAGTCATACAAAACACCAATTCCAATTTCACCTGCAATAATCAAGGGTCAACATCCGTTATTGTAGAGCTCGACGTCGACGCGACATCTATATGCAAATGGTGACAAACAGTCGCTTTTACAAAACGCACAATATACTTTTACGACTCAGGAAAAGCCGAAACAAGGCAACGCTACCTCCGACGTGTCCAAACAAAAAACAAGTCTATTTCCATAGGCATAGGTTTGCGTGAACTGTGTCAGCTTGTTGGTAGGTTATGGTGTGCTCAAGATATTGTTTCTCTTGTTTTATGGTGCAGGCCGAGATTCCACGGCTATGCTTTTGAGTGTATGCTCCGTGGGGCTGCACTAGGGCTGTTTCCGCTACGACGAAAAGCTATGTCGATGGTATTTATGTAAAAAATACACTAATAGTGTTATACAATATCATCGGTGTCATCGATACTAGTAAATAATGTATACTCTTATAAATACCTACAATTACTAGTTTTACTTGTAATTACTGTTTATCAAGACAAAGGCAAAGGGAAGGGCAGGCATCCCTCAGAGAGTGGGTCTTAGGATGAACATGGACAAGACCAAAATCATGTTCAATGCCCATGTTGCACCCGCTCCAGTTAACGCTGGGAACATTACACTCGAAGTTGTTGACCACTATGTTTACCTGGGACAGGCAGTCCAGTTAGGTAAGTCCAACTTTGAGAAAGAGATCTCTCGTCGAATCCAGCTCGGATGGGCAGCGTTCGGGAAGCTCCGGCATATATTCGCGTCCGAAATACCTCAGTGTCTCAAGACGAAAGTCTTTGACCAGTGTGTGTTGCCAGTAATGACATATGGGAGTGAGACGTGGTCGTTCACTATGGGTCTCATAAGAAGGCTCAAAGTCACCCAGCGAGCAATGGAGAGAGCGATGCTTGGTGTTTCCCTGCTTGATCGAATCAGAAATGATGAGATCCGCAGGAGAACTAAGGCAACCGACATCGCTCGAAGGATTGCATCGTTGAAGTGGCAGTGGGCGGGGCACATAGCGCGGAGAACCGATGGCCGTTGGGGCGGAAAGGTTCTCGAATGGCGACCGCGTACCGGACGACGTTCCGTGGGCAGGCCCTCCACAAGGTGGACCGACGATCTTGTCAAGGTCGCGGGAAGCCGCTGGATGCGGACAGCGCAGGACCGATCGTTGTGGAGATCTTTGGGGGAGGCCTATGCCCAGCAGTGGGCGTCGTTCGGCTGACATGATGAAGACAAAGGCAACGTCAGTCTGACACCTTTGATTGGCATATTGCATTGATATTAATCAAAAAACGATGTCATGAATGTTTGGCGAAGTTTTGACAGTTGATTTACCTAACGATAGATTTCATGGTTATTGGGAAACTATTTACTTACGACAGATATTCATCTCTACGACAAATACTATGAATACTAACAAATGTTTTACATAAATTGTTGTGCACGCATACTCACTTATAATGCTAGTGATTAAAATGATGAGACGTGAGGAATGGAGTCTCTCGGAACATGCCGTTTGTGCATATAAAGGTAGATTGAAATGGAAAATTGAGGTGCAATTTCTCAACCACTATGAAATCTTTAATATAGTTATTACTTTTATGATTCTGACCCCTCCCAGGATTACGATAGAAGTATCGACAAACTATCGATAGATGGTACAACACTAGGCTGCACTGTTCGATTGCTCGTGATTCATTCTCTCTGGATTACATCCCTATTTATGCGGCGTTGGTTTTTATTTATGCTTTAGAGCGTTAGTTTATTGTTTGGTTGCTTAAATATTTGGAGTTAGATGGTTTTTGGCAACAGCCGTTTTTAGTTTTTGATATGTAGTTTTTATTAAAAAAAAATGAGAATGATCGAGAATTTTTTGCAGTAACAATTATACTAATTGTTGATAATTGGTCTTTTCAGTATTATAATAAAGTTGGGTAACCACTTAAAAAAAAACGAGTTTTTTTTTTGGATGCCGTCAAACTGTATTATCAATTCTCAATTTTTATTGAAAAAAGGCGGTTCTCAAACTTAAAGGCAACAGTGGTAACGTAAGCCCATCACATCGTCTGTTACATAACGTTGTTTGTAGTAACAACATCCATTAGAGAACGTCCAGCGCGGCGCCGCGGACTCTCAAAACAACGCATTACGTACTGCAGAAGTGGGGCCACTGTTCCTCAAACTTTGCACAACCCTTACCGTTGTTATAAGGGTAAAAGAGTTGGTGTTGGCCTTATCATTATTAGTATGTTCATGCCGTTTGAATAAAACGTGATAGCGTTTTATTTTCATGTCAGGCAAACTTATTTATTGCAGCTCAGCTCTACCAATTTTATTTTCGCACATCTTTTTGAAAATCTGAAAGTGAAAATTGATAAAATTAGACGTTTGTTTTGAACGAAGCTTAAAAGAGCTTTATTAAAAAACGTTTGAAGTGATTCAATGCAAATAAATCGAGTAAAATAATTAAAAGAACCTCAAATAACATTTCAAAAGCAAATCAAGGTCTGAGATTATGTAACAATTAATTTTAACTGAAAAAAAGGCAGCTTGGTCAGAGTGAAGTTAGAATTTGAAACACAGGAGGTGTCTTGTGTTAATGGAAATACAACAGTATTTTGGGAAACATTTCAACCAAGGTAACTATTTATAATATTTCAATTCTGACTTACAAAAGTTTGAGCACCGCCCTCGGCAAATCTTCCGTCCATCGCAAATTTCCCTGGCAAGGAATAACGCAAAATAAACAAAGTGTTATTGTAGCTTATTTTCATAAGTTAATAGTGGGGGCGTACGATAACACGGACTGCCCCATGGGCAGATACCGTGCTTTTTTATTATTCATGTAAATACAGCCTGATTGTTATGTATGATGGAATTCTTATGTGCATGACTCGAGACGGGGTCACCGTTTTTTGCGGGCTGTATAATTTGTAGGATTTGATTACTCTTGCGACCCTAATGAAATAGGTTTTGTCTGTCATATCTCCTGAGGTCCATAATATTAGCATACTGTTCGTATGTTGTAGTCGTGGTCGTATCTACTTACATAAAACTTTTTTATATCAAATATACAGTCAGACATGGCAGATGAAGTGATGGACGAAAAGTTCTAGAAAAACTAGACGATTTGAATGCAAAAATGGTAAATAAGATCCACTCTCATGGTGGACAGGTGACCTATTCCAGGTCGCACCTGTTCAACCATCTCTAAGCTCACGTTCTGGAGTATTGGCTAGTGCCGGTCGTTAGTAGCACCTCAAAGGTTCACCAGATGAGATGCTTTTAAAGTCTGTTTTTTTCACGTTCTAGTGCTCGGAATCTGATCTCTTTCTCACCTAATCTCAAGTGATGGTGGTCCTTTACAAAACTATTGCAAAATGGGTCTTAGTGTGTCAGCAGTATAAGTTCCCATATGTGAAGGTTTATGTGGACGCGTCTGTATATGGGCTTATAATATAGCTGTACGCTCTCTTCTCGAAGTAGCCCAAGTCACGGTAAAGGAATATCCCAAGTTGTATCGTTGTATTGTTGTTGTGTTGTATGTTGTTGTTTGATGGTAAGTGAGGGTGCTGAAAAGTCAATTCTACGATATTTGCTGTTGACTGGGTTCAGGCTGGCCGGCATTAGAATGAACTTAAATGTCGCCGCATACAGTACGTGGAGTCGCGGGCGTCGCCGCTAGCCGCGCCGGGCCGGGCGCGTATGAATACAAACTGCGAATTACGACCAATCGCGTCGCTCACGGACAGAAAAGCTGTAGAGAAGTTTACTTTATAATATTAACAATTGTGTGAAGTAGGTAGGTGATCAGTGACGATCTCTGTTTTGAAGCAATACACGCTGGGTCGGAAATGGGATGGGTGACCATTCGGACCGAAATTTTGTGGCGTATCTAACTACGCCAGTCAGTCGTTAAGCCTAGTGGGGCCTAGGCATCTTAGAGGGGCTTGATGACATCTGACATTAAGGTCGCTCACTGACCTAACACCCCTCCCGGCTCTTTCCACCTCGTAGTTGAGGTGAGTCCTGAGGCCAACAGTAGGACGTAATAGGCCGTTAATGTTTGCATATCACACACGCACATACATTATTTATGCACATAAATAGTTACAGTACTTACCTAATAGTTAAAAAGGTCTCGGTTAACGCCCCTCACTAGCAAAACGCGCTAAGCTTCGTCCGTGTAAAAAAGACATAAAAATCACTGTAAAAGAACACCACTCTTGTGAATTTGGAAAGCACAGCGAGGGCTCCGTGAAGACGGGGCCACATAGGTTATGGACATGGTGGCTTACCAAATGCAGGAAAACGGGCCCGCAGACAGATTCTGCCCGATGTCGACTGCTGGTGTTCCGGTACTTGGGGAGCTTAACTTGCTCTGGCGCAGGTGTTCAAAGGTATGGGCTCCGATTTTGTCTCCAGACTATTTAAACCCTCGGGACGGAAGCCATCCTTTTTTTTACAAATCTAACCAACTGACAGCCAGCAGTGACAGCTGCGTTCCAAAACACGAAAAAATCTAAATATTGTTGTAAGGTCGACCACAGATAAAAACAAACAACGTTGTTTTTATCTGTGTGAGGGGAGCTCACCACGGTAAGAATTCACGCAGGGAATTCGATCGACGCCCACGTCGATCGAATTCCCTCATATACACAGTATCAGTATATACATAGTATCAAGATTTTTTGGGAAATTCTGAGGTTCGACTTTTGACTCTCGTAAGTTAGCACGGGCAGAATGCAAAGATCAATGAGTTTCTTATTACTATGTTTTTTTTCTTATTGATAATATTTGGTTATTCATGCCAAAAAAAAAGCGTTAAGTCGACTCCACGGTTCAAATCCGATCTCAAGTTTAATACACCACACGAGTCATATCGCAGCGAATAGCCCTAAACACCTCGGGGGGGAGGACAACGATATTTGTACCTTTTGATTTATACCGCCATGCGTGATTTAGCCTAATGCCACTTTTGAATATATCGACACAGGGGGAACAACGTCGCTACCACTTTTAATTCTGGAAGTACCTACGAGTACTTTATCAATTGATTTATAGAGTTAAATTTAATCAATAGATTCTTGTCACGATTTCAAATAATGGTCTGAGAAATTAGACATAAATTTTATTGGCTAATCAGATATAATCTTCTGTTGTTTTCAATCAAATAAAAGGTAAGATAAGACAAATAATCTTTATTGCACAAAAATGAATTTTACAGAGTTTTGGTAAAAGTGTCCTTTTACCAAAACTCTGTAAAATTCATTTTTAGAACAATTCAGGGGGTCTTATCGCTACAAAGCGATCTATTCTAGTATTCTCAGATCCCTTCCAATATTCATGAAGATCGCGACAGGGACAGGGATCCCGAGATCATGTGATCTACACTCTTAGTCTTAATAAAATCTAACTGTTTTGATTATTCCAATGATGTTGCAGGTCGATACGAACTCGATAAGTATTTAGATTCATTCAAACCATCTCACTTACGTCTTCTTCCCTCTTCGTCGGTCACAGATTATAAAGTTACAGTATTTTGGAAATAAACTGTTGTGTTGTGCATACTCATTTGTATTTTTTTGTTTATAATGGGTAGGCAGTCATTATTTTGATCACTATCTCACTTCGAGGTAAGTGATTTGGAATTAATGAATAATAAAAAAAACATGTATGTTAGTTATAAATATATTTTTCAAATATTACTCTAAACTATTCGAACAAAACCAAACACAACATTGGTTAAGTTGGTCACACAAATCTAACGCGTCTGCGCGTGACAAGTGAAGCGATCGCGTCAAAATGTGCAATCGCACCCGTGACGTCGCGTGCCGGCGACAGGCCGAGGCAACAGTTTCCAGTCGCCGGCCTCTGTCACCGGGGGATGTAAACTTTGTAGTATTTAGACATGCACATCAGGTTGTTTCGTTACTAAGATAAAAACACAATTAAATAGGGACTGTAGTGCTTTTAAATGCCGGGCTTCCTCAATCTTCTAATTAGTTCAAAAAAGTATGTAAGCACAACTTGATTGTTATTTAGACCGGAAAGTTTCCTTTGAGAAGGTACCGATTGGCGAGTTATTTGGAGTACATAGATCATCAGAAAGAGCTCTTGAATATCTGCATTCAGGTTGGATTCTGAACTCGGCAGCAAGCAGCACAGCGATTATAGTTATGGTCTGAACTGTCTTTCTAAATCAGCATTCAGTCAACCAACCAGAAGACGTATTTTTCAGATTCTCGTAATATAACGACGACACAATCATAAAGGTAAACCATATTGTCTACGTCTAACGGCGAACTTTTCAGAGCGAATAGAAATATATTTTAGAAGTCCTATCTACAAAGGCCCGTGTCTTCGTGATTAGGCAGCCTCTGTCCAGCGCTACCGTGCGCCTGCGCGCGACGCGTGCGTCAGTTCGACTGCGGCACGCTTCCATACACTTGATTCGATTAGCTAAATACCTATGTGGACGATGGACATTGGTTGTTTGGCACTTTTGCAGGGTTGATTTTGTAATTTCTAATGTTGGACTGATTCGTCAGCTCAGTTGGTAAGAAGCGTTGCGACCACCATCTTAGGATGTGGATTCGATCTACAAGTAACACAAACTGGATGTTATTTCTCTGAAACCCCTAAATAATTCGAATGAATAACGGAAAATGTTTATATGCTTTATCATAACTGGTGATTATTTTGCAGTCAGTTGACATGGTTAGGTTAGGTTAAGGCTAAGGTTAGGTGCAATCTACCGTGCCTCTGATGGCAAAGGCACGGTAGATTGCACCTAACCACCCGTACCACACGCGCTGGTCTGCGTCAACATCCACACACGATCCAGCGACTGTCGGCCCGCACCAAAAGGTTCGGTGACTCGTTCCTGTGTCGTGCTATCCAGACGTGGAACGCTCTTCCAGCGCATGTGTTTCCTTCTTCCTACAATCCCGGGTTTTTTAAGCGGGGCGTGAAAAGGCATTTATGCAGGCCTTCAAAATGAGATTGACCAGCAGAGTAGTTGTCCATTACTGTGCTTGTCAACCCCATATCTGGACCTCACGACTGCTTTCCATCAGGTGGAGTGAGGTCATCTTGAAGACCACTATAAAAAAAAAAAAAAAAAAAAAAAAACCTTTTCCTAGAATAAACAATACGGTGTTACCTGCCCAGTCCCACTTTAGCTGAGCTGTCTTTTCGAGATATCGACGACTGAAGTTTTGGAGCATATTAATTTGACGGTTGTTGGTGAATTGGTGACGAAATAAATACTCAAATTCGAAAGTATTTCCTAATATTACTGTAGTCAAAATATTACATACTAACAGGAGTCAAAAGTCCCCCATCAATTAGGCCCTACACCCACTGACTTGGAAAAGTCGTTCTTCGATTCTATCGAAATTCACTATAACCAAATTTCGAAATCCGCAAACCTTTATTCCTATGTCATTAAAGGTTGGTTTGGCATACTTTGGTGTAATTACGGGGAATGAGCACAAACGCACTGTCATTGTCACTTAGAGAATGCGTTCGACGCCGTGTCCAAAGTTATGGAGGGTGCAGAAATGATTTTTATGCTCCGTGATTTTGTTAGGGATATCTGAGTGTCATTTCGGTAATGGCGGGAGACTTCGGGGTTCGTATATCCACGTATATTGTTTATTGTGTGAGTCACGCTAGATTCCAGCTGATTAGACTGATAATTCTTCACTACGACGTGATATGGTTTTTTCTATCACATATTCGCTTCAAAACACTTTTGTGCTGGCTTATCTCATGATGCATAACTGCAACACCAGAGTTAAAAGTTCCGACTTTGTAAAAATACTTTTAATATGATCTGTAATCGTTTGTATCATCTCAAATACTCTCCTCCATCTGACCAGTCCAGTGACTGGTAAGTATAGAATGTCTTTTGGCATAAATTTCGCTGAAGAATAATTCTATTATTATTTTTTTGTTAATTTTTGTTTAGTTTGCCAAAATGTTTAGTTCTCAGCTCACACAATTAAACATGTCATGAACCAATCTTATAATGATTCCATTATGTTTAACAGAGACTTGTTCCTAAATTTTATAAGTTAGGATGGATATAGTTTCCCAAATACGCTATCTTTCTGCACACAAAAAAATTAAATTAATTGTTTGTCGGTTCCAGGAAGGCCATAATATCATCAATTAAAATGACAGAAGATGACATTTAATGTCAAAAATAAAATACACAGCTAACCTTTTTATATGAAAAACCTCGCCATCAAGGTCACGTGGCGCTGGCGTCGCCGGAAAGAAGCGCGCATAAGTCACTGAATGAGCGTCACTTCCGGCGGAAGTGAGACGTGCTTGCCACGTGGCTTTCAATTAGCCTTTTAGCCGGAAGAGGAAGGGGACTTTTTAGATTTTTCTATCTGAGGACAGCAAACATATATTTTTTTTTAAGAATTTGCAGTCGAGTCCGTAGCTTTATTTAAAACATACAACATACAATAAAATATGTACCAAATTTCCAAAAAGGCATTCCAGGATTTGTTTTCCACATAAAAAAATAGGCCATTTACTGTACTGATAACCACCACCATGCAGGCCGCCTCCAACCGGCAGCTCTGGAAATCTATGGGGGAGGCCTATGTTCAGCAGTGGACATCATGTGGCTGCTGATGATGAATCATAATATCATTTATTGCATACCACATAGGGTCATAAGGTGAAAATGTCATAAGAGCACTCCGTGCGTGGAAAAATTAAGAAAATAAAAAAATGAAAAAAATAATGAAAATATGTTTATTCAGTATCAATACAATGTTACATTACTAGTGAAAGGGACCTCATTTTAAGTACAATGTACCTGTGTTAGGAGACCCCGCTCCTTCTTAAGCTTACAATTGATACCATAATATTGTGATCTATTCAGTGTACAATATTTTTTGCATTTCCTATTTAGTATTACCTACGTTAATATTTACTTAAAAAAAATTACATACAGTTATAACTTACAATTTAACTCTTTCAGTCACACTTTCATATATTTCAAATTACATATAAAACAGCACAATATATGGTTTCATCATGCTTTATTTAGCAGGAAAAATGCTATAAAAAAAATCTAATACTTAAGGCTTTTGAGGAATAGGGTGGTTAGTTTACTAACCACCGTGACCATGAGGCATATAAAAATCAATATTTTCATACAAAACAACGGGATAATCATTTTTTATGAAAGTCTGAAAAACATGATTTTGTTGTGCGGATGCAAAGAGGTACCTTGCAGGTGCAACACTGCCAGACAGTACGTACTGGATTTTTCTTGGTACTGCATTTTGCAAAATCACACTGCACAATTTTTTTAATCGATATCAACTATCCAACGATCGCGCGGGGCGCCAAAGTTGCGCTGTCAAACAGCCAAAGACGATGTAAATATACGACTTAGTAGCACTATTCCGCAAAAGAAAGCGCCAAAACGAAGAAAAAAAATATTAAATAGGTGGTTAGTAAACTAACCACCAAGACTGAAAGAGTTAACGGTCTTATCCACTATAGAGGATAATAAAGGATAAGTGTAGATATTACAATTATTTTATTCTGTTTTATCACTATACTCAACTTGATAATATAAAATAAAATTTGTCCACTGCTTCAACTAGCCGACTTATAATGTGCGTACATCACACTATCGTTAAATATCCCCTGCTCCAGACTGGAGGGTCGTAAATTGTAATCGTCTGACGTTTTTAATAATTCATTAACGGACACAAAATTGATAACAGGTGATTAGTACAGCATGGCAGGTTACTGCCGACCTTTAATTCTGATAGACGAACAGACAAACAAATCATCGAGATAATGTATACGATGACTGCTTGACGCTAGCTAGACTAACGACTCGACATTCAGAATACTAAACCTTTCCTGTGTCTTTGTTTGCATACTCGTTTGTTGGTATTATCAGGTTAGAATAACTGGGTAAAGACCTATCTTATCTATAACTCTTAAACGCGAAATGCTGCGCCTTTTTTACGTCAGATACTTACCTACAGGATTTGAACATAATCCTTTTATTACTCAGAACTTTTATACACAAAAGCCTTGTGGCGTAGCTTGTTGCAAATTTTCTGCGTAAAGCCAAAAGTTACCACTACAAACTACTGTTTGTTGACTACTGTCAACGTTTATCCAAGTTCTGTAACATCACTCGATGTGACCTGGCCATGGATTCCAGTATAGTTAACTTCATCAGAATTTTTCCACTCAAAAACTTTTCATCCATCATTGAGAAACACTGGGCTCATTGAAGAATAATACGTTCACTGCGGTATTTTATAACTAGCACAGACACTTGTGCTTAACTTCTTCAATATAATATTTTTCATCATTTATCAGGCAGAGAACGTCTACTGCTGAACATAGGCTTCCAAAGTGCTCAGGCTGTAAGGCCTGCATCCAACAAAATCCCATGATCTTTTTCCCGTTACGTTGCATTCCACAATGTTTATACGTCCCACTGCTGGCCACAGGCCTCCTCACCTTAACTCTTGGGTGGCGCGAGCTATACTTCAACACGCGGGTTTATTAAGGATTGTGGATTGTGGGAGGGGAGTAAGCTTAGTGAGCAACCCTAATGTCAGATATTATCAAGCCGCCTGAAGGCCTCAGTCTAGGCTTAACGACTGACATCAATGCCTTACCCTTGGAAATATCATTAAAATTATTTTTAAAACAGCGTACGCACAGACAAATCTCACAATTTCGCTAGTTAATCAGACGCTGCGATACATTTATCACGGATCGTTACGAGCGCTGGCTCCTCGGGAACTGCCCTGCTGATTTACTACCTGGACACTTTATTGGACCAATAAATATTTTGTTTTTCGTCAGTCATTATTGTATGCGCATTACATTAACGAGTTTGGAACATTGGCGCCCTAACAGGAGCTAGAAAAAGTATCTGGAATTCTGGGATCTTGGACCTGATCAGATGTGCCCCTGTTATCAAGCTACCTTGAGGTTTTTGATAGTCTTGACGACTGGAAATTAACCAGGTCCAAACTCATAACATGCATTCCGGGGTATGAAGTAATCCAAAAAAATCATCACTTGTAATTCGTATGTGGCAAACTCTCAGCCCAGTATCTGATCAGGCCTGGCTTAGTAATTGTCAGTGGCCGTTGCCAATCTACTGACACCATTGACTTAAAGAAACTTCTGAACTTACCGGCAGAACCTTCAGAAAAATACATTTACGTAATCTATTTTGCGAAAGTATCCTCTGCCTTTACTCAGAACAGAAAGAGTAATTTGCAAAAGCACATGTTTTTCGTCAAATCTATTCCCAGGTGTACCTTTGTGCTGTTCCTTTTCAGTTTCCCGTAACGTTGACCGACCGAACGGAATAATCAGTCCCGATTAGCAGCGTTTCCTTGAACCGTGCGCACGCGCCGACATAAATCACGCGTGTCCTCTCCGGGAATAGACCGAGATGTCGGTGCATCTTTTTTGGAAATGGAGACGTGCATGGTTTTGGATCAAGTGAGGGAAAGCTGTTTTTAAATAAACATTGAAGCTGAATGTAGGCCATGTTTCTGAATTACTGCCGCGGACCCGCCGACATGCGACACCTTTCGGCCAAAATTCTTCTTTCATGAAGGTCGACAGACGTTCAGTCTCATCGACACCACAAACAGATTGCAATTCAGCTTGAATCTGTACTCCGAAAGCAGGTTAACCCCTCGAGTTGAGTTTTGTCAAATATTTTCATAAGCCCGAGAATGTTAAAAAGCAGGGCTTTGTTTCTAACCCGGAACTTTTATGATTCCTTTTTAAAGGACACATAACTAATGGACCAAATTGATGTGCCAGTCAGTTCATGCCAACGAAACTTCATTGTAAACTTAATATTCGCAGTTTGGCACCACCGTTTGACTAAGGTTTTTACGCAATTTCCAGGTTTTAAAAATCTATCTACAACATTCTACGGCGCGTAACAGATCAAAAAATATTAGAGAGCTAACCCTTTTGTTTTGTTTGCTACGAAGTCAGACAGGTTTTTCGTTTGAAATTCTAATTCAATGCCAAATAGCAAGAATACGTCTTTTCCTATAGGTACTAAGTTTTCATAAAAGTTACGACAGTTTTCCCCATGCGAAATCGTGATCGCCATCTTTCTTTCAAACATACCCGTAACATTTGGACGAGTGGCCCCAAGCCCCAACAAATGCATCTGTTAATTGCTCGCGTCATCTCTTAATCCGGTGTTTCGAAACATACAATTATCCCATTCGGACCAGACGACTGAATTGACCAACGGCCGTCTTGATTAGACTGCACAGGCAAGATTGAATCGCGTGATGACGGACTACTTAATGGCCGGGCTAAGCGTCATCTGTTACGGGAACTACATCAATAAATTATACTTTACCTTTTAAACTGATGTTTTTTAGAGCGTGTTGTTGTGTTGGCTAGAAATGTTATCCAGTTCTGCTACTTCGATGACATTCGAGTTAAGCACCTATTTCAACTTTTTGGAAAGCATATTCACCTACAGTACTAACTGCCACCCGTAGAATAAATTTTACAGAGGAGGCAACTTTGAATTTATTTTCTATTTAGAGAAAGTCAGATTGTGTAACTTTAATCGAATATGCATTTCTTAGATACTCAAGTGAAACGGCCTTGCCTTCGTAACTTTGTGGCATTTGTTTCATTACCAGTTTATTGGAGATATCGTCTGAATAATATCAAACTGTCTTCGTAATTTTGCATTATTTTTGCTTTTATTAATCTGTATTGTTTGGACGTTTGCAATCGGCCACTTTTGTATTGTTCTTTATTAAGATGATAGTGTACAAAATTCTATGATCTGACAGATTTCTCAAAATTATATAATTACTAAGGTAATTCCATATTCTGTAAACAGAACTATCATATAATCAACAAAAAGCACCGTCCCAACTATGAGTTCGCAAACAAAACGCTGTAATAGGCTAATATATCATCCATATATCAGAGGAACAATGCCGCGGTCCGGCCAGCCGCTTCCACGTGAAAATCCGAATATCCGAATTATTTCATAACTGGACACGGTAGTGATCCTGGCCAAGTTCGAAGAATAGAATGAAACTAGATGGCTCATAAATTCTACACTTTTGGTTTTAACGATGGTACTGGTAGCCTTGCTAACTTTGGATAAACCTCCTTATTCATAAAACCGAACGCAACGCTTGTTTAAGCAATTGACTTGTAATCAATGTTATTGTTGACGTGCTTGTTGTTATTGACTGATTTACTTACTCGCAAATGGCGGCAGCAACAAGAATGAAAGTGACAGAGCGATACAAAAGTTATCGTGTTGTTGAAAAGCTGTTCAAGTTTTCATGAATAAAACTATATACTGTCGTCGTTATGATGAACCTACGTTGGTTTGGCTTACTGCTAAAAAAATATAGTGCCTTAATGTCTTTTTTGAACGAAATTTTTCAGTTATTCGAGCAATTGTCATCATAA
This sequence comes from Udea ferrugalis, assembly GCA_950022985.1. Taxonomy (NCBI): domain Eukaryota; kingdom Metazoa; phylum Arthropoda; class Insecta; order Lepidoptera; family Crambidae; genus Udea; species Udea ferrugalis. The sequence goes on from OX465522.1 coordinate 677,799, forward strand.
TCACAACCTAAGACGGATTATTCATTTACGGTCACTAGACTGTCTAGCCAGTGCCTGTACACTGTTTACTGTACTGTACACTATATCCTGTGTGTATACGACGTATAACTATTTGATAGTTAATACGTCGTATTTTCTGTTGTTGTATAAAACCGCAATGTTATAATATTTTCTTGTAAATTAACACATTGTTTTAAGCAAAATATTACAAAGAACTTGGCATTATTCTCTACAGTTATGTTTTCAGCGCGGTCCGAATATCCGAATTGCGAACAATGCGCCCCGGCGGAAACCTGTCCGTGGTCTACACGCGGATTTTACACGCAAATTTACACCTACCTCAATCTGAAAATACGCGAAAATCAACTCAACCCACTGGCTTTAAAGTCGAGTTCGAAACACTTACTGAGAGCATTAAATACTGCCCAACGAGATGATCTCTCCCAACTGTTTTGTAAATGGAACACGATTCGAATTGTCACCTGAACTGTGCTGGCAATTTACTTTAAACCTTATTTCACTTGCCCACTAAATCGAATTTTCATTGCAGATCAAATTGAAGTGCTGATTGAAATTAAACTGTTTCTGTTCGTGAAACTGAAGCTTTACGGTTTTGATTTTAAGATGCAAATTGGGGTGTGTGAAAGGATTGTACATCGGGATGAGTGGATATTCACAGGTGCAACAGCGCGGAAGGTTTGACAAGCGGCCGATCTCGCGTACAATATGGCGGACTTTCCGTTTCCGGTAGCGATTACGAGATGACGTGTGGCGTTTGGTTATACGCGCTCCAGATAACGGGTTGGATGAACTACAAGTGAGTTTTGTTTTGGTGATATTTTATAGTAAGAAACTGTTATTTGTTGTTTTTGTTATTTATTTCCAAGCACCTATTTTGTGTCAATTGTTAAATTGGCGGCGAACTCCCTGGTGATGAAAAACAGCGATAAAAATCTGGGATATGGTCAAAGGCAATGATTTATAAAGAGAATTTCAGAATGTTCCCCAACTAATCATTCATAGTTGTTTTTGCATCAGGTACTTATCATTGTAACTGACTTATTGAATATCTATTTCAGTATTGTGGTTAGCTTTCCGACATTTAAGCAGAAGTTGATAAAAGATCGCTTTCACTCAATGAAAACCTGGTTTTCCTTGAGATTAAGTCTAAAGATTTTGAGGTGATAAATAGAGATCACCCAGTTGAATAGCTCTATCACTTCCTCGTGAACTGAGGTAAAAACGCCTCGTCAGCAGCAGCCGTTCCGTCATTGTGCACCTGCCACTCTAGCAGTAATTAATGACGTCATCCCCCCTGGCCCACCCCCTCATGACCCCCTCGGTACCTTGCTGTTGTGTCAAGGTGATCCTATTGTTTTGAAGGGCCCGTTTCAGCGACGGTCTGTTAGCGTTGTTAGGTTTAAGTGGTCGTAACTGTTAATCAATGGTTATGCAGTTGATAATATTTGGAAGTTTTTTATATGGATACCTCACAATGTCTGCGGTAGAGAACTATATAGGCTTTTTCACAAAATATATTTGGGTAAGTTACTTCATTCAAAATAAAGAACACAAATGCTGCCCATCTCAGTGGTTATCAGAATTATAGTGAAACGTTTATTCAGGTAAGATTATAAATTGGTTGACTTGTTAAAATCTTTCATTGATTTTTGCAGTATTATTGCACTATTATTAAGATATGAAAAAACATAAATCATATGCCAGCTTCTTTGAGAAAGGCAACAGAAATCTACCTGTTCAGTTGAGATTGAAGATTTCACAAATTCAGTAACTGATCTTAATCGTAGCTTACTCCCTGATTAAGCCAGTGCAACCGTCCCCGAAGGTGCGAGTCTGGGTGATAAACGATCGCAGTGACGTGTTTATTGTCCCGCGACTCAGCCGAGTCACACCAAGTCACCGAGCCGCCGCCTAGTCACGTTGTCACGTTGCTACTTTATTAAATATCTAACTTATAGGTTTTAAGAGAAAAATTACTATTTTGGGCATTTCTAGCTTTCTTTCTTTTTATCATTTTTGTATATTGCGAGATTCGTAGCCCACAGGACGAGTATTGAAGCAGTATAGTATTTTATTTCGAGTTGTCACATTTTTTAGACATACCGTTCTGATGCCTTTTAGTTATCTAGTTATTTATTTTCTAAAACAGACCTTTGCCTCTAAGGTATGGTACATTTGGATATCTTTCATGCAAGTTAACCCACTCCTTTGAAAAAAAGAGGTCAATTATGTTATTTAACAGTTGTGTCTGCTGCTGTAACTAATGGTATGTTGTCAGTAAACAAAGCTTATTCACCCCTGGGGCCTCATTACTATCTTCACAATATTTTATGAATAAACTTAATATTAAAACTCAACTACGTAGAGGTCAGGTTTTAATACGAAATTGACAAGATGCATAATTCTCGACATGTTCTTGAATAGAAATATAATATTGAACCCTATGTTCTCCGCTTGAGAACATCTCAAGCAAAGACATCAGCACATTTCACCAAAGATGAAACAAATACTTTATATGCACTACAAAACATAATATTAACATAAAATGTGGCAATTTACGTGTGTTACCGAAGACAGGAGTAATAACAATATCATAAGGAAGGGGGATGAATAAGTTAGGTCTATTGCTGACTACACACGGAAAAATAAACGCATTGGGAAAAGCTTTTTGTATTCATACCTGTACACATGACAGTATGAAGCCTTGTTAGTATTATTTAAAGTTTGTCTAAACATTACCAAAAAATATCACAACACAACTTAAATGTGTAACAGTCAGAAATTGGTGTTTTAATGTATTTTGGCTCCAAAATCGAATTACATTACATAATTTATTTCTGAGTATGGGTATGACCAAGTTCATAATTGGTAGTTTCATATAAAACATTAAATAATGGAAAACCCATGGTAAAATTTGTTTTTCGTGCAACAAAATTTTACAAAGTGGGCAGAATTTTGGCAAAGTTGAGTCAACATAACATCACCTTGAAAAACAGATTCTTTACAGGAAAACAAATCTTATTTTGGAATTTTCAGTTGGTAGTGGATTTGATTACTGTCTTTAAAGAAGGACTACTTTTGACAGCGTTAGTGTTAAGATAGGTTGGGCAAGTAGAACTAAACATCCGAAGCAGGATTCTTCCTGCTTCGGATTTAGTTATACTTGCCACAATACATATCAAACACCCAATTTCGCCAAGCAACTTGATCCGGTATTTCTACTATTCGCGAACTTTAAGACGGGTCTCGACCTTCTTTCGCCCATTAAGCCTCGAGCTCGCATCGCGATGGCCCTAATCTTGTAAGAAGCCCAAGTATGTCACACCTAGGGCCGTAATTTTGGCCCACGCGGCCCAAAGGTTGACGCAACAATTAAACGTTTGCTGGCAGTTGGAAACTATGCGAATGGAGACCGGCCTTAAGAATCGGGCCAGGAAATTAGCGAACTTGGATATTACAGTCACTTTAATTTCAATGAATGGCTATTTTCTTTCACTTCACCTTGTGTTTATGTCTAGTTATACTATTTATTATCATGATAAAAGTCATAATCTAAAACTGGGAATATGCCACAATTGAACAGGTAAGAAACAAATCATTTTAAGACTTTAGACTTTCACGACTTACATCTAGAGACCTGTGTACATAACGAGGTTTCCAAAAGACAGAGATGCTGGATATGAATAAAAGCAAGTATGAGTAAAATACCTTCTCTTTTGCAATTCTACGAGGACTCCATCGAAAAATATTGGATGTACACCCAATAATAGGTGTCAACCAAGAATAAAACTCAAACATCACCTACATCTCTGCGAGTCAATAAAGACCTTACATAATGCAGCACAAATGCTCCGTATTCCAGAATTCCCAGACACAAAATCCGCGTGTTTCGTGGAGTGCGCCCGAGGCCGCTACTGATATTAACTTTTGTCAAGGTATTCGGGCACATCCCGGGGGTTCGACGTAATGTTACAAATGGAGATATTTAGTTGCGAACTTCTTCGCAACTTGAAGATGTTCGCGTTGTTTAGGTTGCTGCTACAGAGATTGTCACCTTTAGGTTGTGTTTCGTTTCAGTTGCAGATAAAGACAATTACATTTGTGCAATCGAGGTTGAAAAGAGAAACTATCGAGTTTTATAACAGGATTGTTCTCAATAGAATCAATATCTACACCGGTGGGAGGATCACATTATAACTAACTAACTAACTAACTAAACTAATTGTTTTATTTTTTTGTTCATAAAATCACTTTTCATAAAAGCTTTGGAAAGCTGACATGAACAGAGATTATCTTTCATCCAGATATTGCTCACCGTATCTTTACTTTAATGAAAGTCTGAATATTCATTCTCATTCTTCTAGCAAAAAAAATAAGTCGAAAAGCAAACTTATGTGCTTACTTTTAAAATAATCTTGATTATTTTAGTTGTGATCCTATGAATAAACGAATAAAATGATAACTGCACGTACATTTCTAATTCTTTCGAAGCCCCTAATGCAGCACGATTATCTGTTTCATCAATTACGTTTGTGCTGGATCGGGAATCGTACCCTTACAAATGTTTCAATAAACATTATACGCCAACAAGCTCACCGGTCACCGACCTTTGTAATTCTGAGCTTAACTTTAGTCAACTTTGGCCCATCAATTTACTGTAGGTGGGAAGTTACTCACATGTGGAACTAAAATGTCGCCGACGTGTTCGCGACGTCGCGAAGCCACAAAACTGCGGGGCTCTCGCGGCTACCTCATTAAACTAACTCCACCTCGACAGTTCCAATCTGCGCTAGTGTTGTTGAGGTGTCGATTTTAAATGTCGATGGTTGACCATCATTCAATTAGAGTGGTGCTGAATTTTTAACCGTTCTGCATTGTTTTTGCCTCACCAGGAACACTAGGTTATCAATAAAGTAATCTTTATTCATTAAAAAAAATCTGGCAAATTAGGATGTTTATTTACCTTTCGTGATGAATATGAAAAAGACAAGTCAATACTTACCAAATAAAGAATGTTTCTCACAATAACGCTTTCATGATAAAGCCTTTGATTAAATCAGAATTCATAAATTTTTTGGACATTTCATAGTTTGACAAACAATGAAAGAGGAAAGAAAAACTGTTAATTGGCCCCGAAGACATACAGGGAAAACAAAAAAAAATGCAAGTGCAAAAAAAAAAAACAATGCGAAGTTAGCAAATCGCAAAAAACTCTTTAAAATCTTCCAAGATGCAGATAGACGATCGGGAAGCCGCTCAATGCGGACAACACAGAACCCATCATTGTGGGGATTCTTGGGAGGGGCCTATGCGCAGCAGTGGGCGTCGTTTGGCTGACATGATGCTGATGCATTGATACAGTTTTAATTTGCAAAAATATTTTTGCGTCTACTCATATCAATCCTTAGAATCAGCATGTATTTTCTCTTTCCGTAAACAATATCGATATTTCAAATATCAATGCATTAATTGGCAGCACTAACCGGCAACACGCGACAGCACGCAACGCGACACGGCGAATGTGCTCGGTACAGCCAATTCGGGAGGCAGATGCTTCGCGACCAGAAATGTGGTTTTCGGAAATGAGACAGGAGCGAGTGAGGGAACTAATGGTGGAAGTTTAGTTAAATTGATTTGACAGTGTTGAGCCAGGTAAGGAATCGGAGGGCCACAGACAAAGCAAGAAAATATTCCTTTGGTAAACACTTTACTCTTTGCCTGAAATCAATAGGTACTAAATCACATCGAATTGTGGAATTCAAGTAAAGTCAGCATCAAAATGATGGGTGCGTACGGAGTAGTCAAACATGTAAGAAATAATGAAAAGTAACCTTATCACTACAGAATGAAAATAGTGTTTCATTTGTTATGGAGTTTGATGACGCTTCAAATGACAAACGAATGTCATTGCAGCTTGAAAAATGATTGCTTTTTGTCAAACCGCCAATACCTTATTGACCACTCTGTGTGATAACATCATTTTGATGCTGACTGTACTTAGCTTTACTGGTTTTTACCAGTGCCGAATGAATGAATGAATGATGCATGAATGCCGACTATTTGACTATTTTTTTATTGAACTCAATTAAATTAAATACACAATAAATAAAACACAATTGAATTTAATTTATTAGAACGCTATCATCACTTCACGAATCAAATTAAAAGTAGGCGTTCCCTCTTTTTCAAATACGACTAACTACTGTGTTTCTTTATATTTTTTTAACGTGTTTCAAATAGTTGAATGTCGCAGTAGTACTGTTCCTCTTGCATGGTTCTATATGAGCATGTAGAGTGTCACCAATGAGTGATTTATACTTAATACACTGCATCCTTTGTCTGGGCCGGCTTGATTGGCTCGTCTCCTCTGGGACCGCGCCCTGGTGAAGCGATCTCACCGTTGTTCTTGCACACCTATTCTGCAAGTTTTCTCTCGTTTGCATCGTATGGATAGTTATCAGAAATAAGTTCTTTAACAAACTTATAGTTTGGTGTATTTAAAGTATTTTACAGTAATTAGAACACCTATAAATGTCTGAGGTACCATACTTAGGTACAGTCAGACAAAAATGTGGTCTACCACCCTACGGTTGAGATTCGTTTGAACGTCATGAAACAACAAGGTCAATTTTCTCTGGCAATAAGTTTATGTCAGTGACTATTGCTCTCTTTGTCATTTATAATATAACGCCACGCCAAGTGTCAAGTTTGAATGGTCTAGAACAGATTGATATTATTATTTCATTGACGGAAATACTTGAAAGTAGAATTGTCAGTGAGACTTTTTTTTTCAGTAGTAATAAGTTTCTCTTCAAAAAGGTCGACATGGTATTAGATGAGCAAAATAGATTATCGCATTTAATGAGGTTAAACTAAGTCACCCAATGACGTCAAATGTCAGTCAGGCATCTCAGGTAACAGATAAAACGTCATAACATAATTGTGCATGTGTTAAACTCTGTTAGAAAAGTCAACCTTAGCGATCGTTACATCTTGCAGAAACTTTTGTCAAAAGTGGTAGACCACTTTCTTGGCTGACTGTACTTGTTTTTGATGAAAAAAATGTAAACGCGCTCTGGAGTCAAAAGGCTCTCAAGGTCTCACCGATGGTTTTGCACACCTAGTGGCTGGTAGACAGTTGTTTAACTCTTTAAAACTTTCCCCGAATTCACTTAATCCAAATTAGGAAGCCGATTCAACAATAGGTAATATGCCTAATTGCCACTTTTCGTTTCACTTTAATGAAACATTAAAGATGAATTTGTAGCCGAGGTATTATATTCGTTTTTGAATAACGTACTTAGATGCACTTACAAGTTAAATTATTTTTTTCTTAAGTTGAAGTATAATTGACGAATAATTTATGGTGCTATGAGTAGGTAATACAATAAAATGTGAACTATAGTTTAAATCTAAGTTTGTTATTCAATCAGCGGATTTTCAAGGTGATTTATATTGCCATAAATATTCAACTATAGTTAGGTATCAACAATTTATACAAACAGAAATAAAAACGGACAAAATAATACCAAGGTGTTTGTCCAGAATAAGGCTTCAGATCAACCCTTCTTGCACATTCAATTAACCACACACGCGTCGTTGATGAGAAAAATCTCACCGTAATGGGGAACAACACATGACAGCTAATAGGAAATGCGGTTGCCTTAATGCATTTATGGGCTTGAGTGTTGTTGATGATGCCTTTCAAACGTTAATAAATAAATAAATGAAAGTGAAGCAAGTTGGGACTGAAAGTGAAAGCAACAACTGGCGCTTCGGATAAATAAGTAAAGACCTATGATCAACAGAGATCTTCAAAATGAGATTGACCAGCAAAGTAGTTGTCCATTACTGTGCTTGTCAAGGCCATATCTGGACCTTACGGCTGCTTCCCATCAGGTGGAGTGAGGTCATCTTAAAGACCACTAGAAAAACAAATAAAAAAATAAAAGAGACCATCATGTCTGGCTATTGAGGATAAAGATGAAATGAATCAAACTATCTCAATGGTCAATCATCACACTTTTTGATTACTTACAAGTTAAAGATACCAATTCTATACTGGTTATATTCTGAAAAACCCGATATGCACATACCGATTTATTTGAAACCATGGCCAAGTAATAATTTGATGAGTTCATCATTGCAGTCTTGGTTGCCGGTAATACAACTGTAATAATGATCCAGGTTGCAAGCACTAAACTGGTGCATTTTCCGCAGTTCTAGTACATCTGAGTATAAATAAAAAGATTTTCCTCCTATTCAAACCTCAAGCTATTATAAGATCGCGTTCCCTACCGCGTTATACCTGAATTAATAACGCGTACCGCACACGGAGCAGACGGCGCTTTAGTTACGGCCGCTCCGTGTGCGCGCGCCCTGCCGTATGCGCAACATCGATATATTGTTCTTAAATGGTTATTCAGATGGGAAAGGTATGAAGAAATGTTATGGGAGAATTCTGGGTGGTTTTTTGATAGTTCGCCCTTGTGGCAATAATTTTTTAAGCAGCAAGCGCGGGTTTATACTTATTCAACGTCTAACTTACTGAAACTAAACGTAACACTGAATGTGTTTTTAATCCGGATATTTTAAATGTTGATTCGTCGCCTACTGCCGACTGTAACATGAAAGCTTTTTTTTTTCAATTTTCATAAAAAAAAATTGAACTTTTAGGTCCTGGGGGGCTAAAATGGCGACATTAGACGTTTCATATCTGAAACATAATATGAAACACTTTTTGAAATCCTAAAATGGCAACTTATTAGGTGAATCATATTATGAACATAATATGATTCATATTTGTTTTTCATACAATTTGACAGTTTTGTATGGGAATTCGTAAAATGGTGCACTTTTAAACGTCAAATTGGAGGAATGTTAGATGTTTAGGGTCAGTTCGCCTGTTCGCGTCCACCACCCCGTTCGCGTCCATTTTACGGAAAATCCTCGAAATTAAGTAAACTAATACAACAATTAAAAATACGTCACTAATGCTAATACTTCAAAGTTAAGTTCAAAGACACACGCACATAAGGACAAATAGTGTGCAGCGGCGCATTCGGATGTATTTTATTGATTTATGTGAATTTTAAGATACATTTTTAACGAATAAAATGAGGTAGACGCGAATTAAATACATCTTATTTAGAACTTAGCGTTTGCGTCCGCTATGGCTGCAAACTTCACCTACAGCAGATAATCATAAAACATATTTTTATTAGTCAAGACATTAATTAGGTCTTCGGTGACAAGAAATAATTATGAAGAGAGAACATAAACTGAAGACCATTTAAAGAAAGCGTAAAATGAAATGCGGAATGAAGAGACCTGATTACTGTTTATTCATTCATAGACAGACCACTGGAGAACAGACACAGGTGGACTTATATGCTACACAGACGGATTCAGGAAATAATCAATCAAACTCTTGGTTGCTGGCGTGCACAGACGCACTATGTGATGATGGCTCGGCGATAAAGAGATCAGTACGCTAGGGCAGGCTGGCCAGCGTTCTTGAAACCAAAATTTATGCATTCTGGTTCGCGCTTACATAGCAGGCAAGCGTCACAACGATGTCACAAAAGTGACGGTCTACAGCGACAGCAAGGTAAGAGTGGCACTGCAAGCAATCAACAACCAGCGACAACATCAGCGATTGTCAAGGAATGCAAATCAGCGCTAGGGAGACTAGCTGGCAAAGCGGAAGTTGGATGTGCAAGGGTCCCCTGCCAAGAGTTAATGCTGGCAGTAAAGCAGCTCATAAATTATTCCCGCGAAATGGTCTACAGTGGACGCTAATGGTCATTTTTGGAAAAACACCTAATTCTGTAATTTATCTATTAAAAAAATGCAATGTTTCGAAAAAAACTTTAAGTTGATCCTAAAATAAACTAGAATATAATGGATACATTATATATATTTCTTATATAAATCAGTGCTGGAGCATTTGATTCACTGTCAAGTTGGTAACTGCACTAAATGGACGCGAACAGTCGAAATTACCCTAGGTACTAGGTGACAGCGCTGAGCTGTCAAATTCACATAGCAGTAAACATTATTTAATCGTTTTTAGGATAAAATTAATTCTTCCTAGTAAATACTGTGGATTATTATAATGACACCAAGAATACATAATAGTGACAATAAATTGAACGAATTTCCAAGACCGTGGTGGAAACGACACTAAAGGTTTATCACATTTTGAATGAAATTCCTGAGAACAACTAAGTTCTCACATCACATTTACGTTAACTAGCTGTCTTCTGGTGAATATTCCAATATTATAGAGTAAATAAAAAACGTTTTTGTTATTATAATGTGTATTATTTAAAAAATGTGCGGCATTAAAACCTAAAAATCTGCTCCCAAATAAAGTAGTCTTGTACGCCATTGCCGAGGCAGAAGTTTGGCAAATCACTCGGGCTTTGTTGTTACAGAGTCATGTCTCCTTGCAAATATCTTCAATCTCAAGAACATGCCTAGCTAGCACCAATTTCTTGTCTTCATTCATCGTTTCCGGTCGGAAAATGATTTTTATCACAAGTTTTCACGAACATTATTTACAATCTCGATTGACAGCTGTGACATTATTGTTCTTAGGCCACCTGTCACGGTCCTCATTGCCAGACATAAAAATTGTAAATGAAAAACATTCTACAATTATTAGTGATAAGAAATCACACAAATTCAATAATAAGCTACTTTTTAAGCCTTAAATTATTAGTAGTAATGATGAAAATATTTGTTTAATGAAAACCGTTAAGTTTACAATTATTAGGCGCGACACTATTTTTTTGGTGTAGCAATGTCGTCATCAAACTATGTCTAAGAGTCCAAGCCATGAAATACATTTAAAAAAGAAAAATATGTCTAAGATATGAAACGTCAGGTAGGTGTTTCACTTTTCATGTCGCCGTTTTACCGTTTTTAGCAATTCACCAGATGAAACGTCACTTTGATGATTCATATATGAAACACCTAAAATGTTGCCGTTTTAGCCCCCCTGTTCGTCGTTCTGTGACTGACGACCTGTAGTGCCTACCTATAAGTAGTCTGCGCTCAAGTACTAGTCAGGTATGTGAGCGGCAGCATGGGGTATATACAAAAGACAGTGGACTAGACTAAGTGGACTTCTTGATAAATCTGCGTTGAATTAAATCTACCTCGAGGTAAACCATGTAGTTTGAAATCATGGGCTAAGATTACTCATAAGTATTATGCTTGACCACTTTTACATTAAAAACCGATGAAGTACAAAGTATCAGAAACGATGCATCCCGATAGTACAAATCTTTTAAACAATTATTAGCAATTTTTGTTCAGAATATTTTGAAGCGTATTGATTTAACTTGCATTGTTTGAGCGCACAAATGCTCAAGTACCCAGATCAATAAAATCACTAATGTTTATAACGTGCACTCATCCTCAGGGTTCCAATCAGGGTCGGGGTTGTTTGCAGCAAACAGAGGAGCATCTCACCCCCAGGTGAAACTAATAACTTTTGTCTGAGCACACAATCGTACTGCATGGCGGTATTAATATCGTGAAATATTATAACATATAGTAACAGATGAAACTGAACTGGGAGATTCAATGTTTAAGATAGATAACGCAATCATGGTGAGATTCGAACCGGTGAAACGAGGCGGCTCTAACTACTAAGCTACCGAGACCCGAACACACCGGCTGAATCTTTCTGGTATCTTATTTATATGACACCAACACTTATTTTTTATGTTTACTAGTAAAGATACGGCAATTATAATGCTAAATAACAGATAACCATAACCAACATCGCATAAGTTCGGAGGGCCATCTTTTGAATCAACTTTTTCTTAGGTAAACTCAGTTTGGTTAAACGTGCCTTTAGAGTTTTAGGGGAATAGCCTATACCTGGTTTCTTGTCTTTCTTCTTTTCAGTCTATCTATTTTTAGTAGAAGGATGTTTCGTGACCATAAGCAATTTTGCAACGACTATCGTGAGTTCATTTGTATAAATAAAAATACTGTGAAGCAACCTGATTGTTGAAGGATTAGAAGACAGGCCTTGAATCCTTTAAAAAATCTGAGGGACGCTCGTTTCTTATTAGTATGAGAATTTTCCTACAAACATTTAAACAAACATGACATTGTAGCTTCCCCGTTCCGCGTAATTTTTCCAAAATATACCTATTAACAACAGGGCCGAATTCCAGGTTGGAATGTTATCGCGCCCCGGGGGTCCGCCCGCATCAGCGCCAATTGCCGTCAATGAGCCGCCAGACGCACTAATCACCACAATGACTAAGTATAAGCAAACGGTGTACGTTTGGAGCATTTTTTTCCTGTATACAGTACAGGAGATCGTGGGTTCAATTCCCATCCTGCCTTGGAAAAACTTTTTAGCACTTTAGAGTGGCTGGATAGGATCTTATTGCAAGATATATCACTGTTCGTAGAGCTCTTCAATCATCTGCACTGAGCCCGCATGTTGGAGTATCATAATGGTAAAGCTATTGTTTATTTTTAAGTAGGTAGAACCTTTTGGTCATAGTTACCCTTTTCTCTTGATCTTGACTTATCAATTTAATAGCTGCTCAAAAATTAAACACCTAATTAATTACACAATCACATAACCTTTATCTACCCGATCATATACCGGTAGTAACCCTTCAATGCTCTGAATTTGCGAGTAACCCGTAATCACCTATACGTTCAAACAAAGCCCGGCAAGTTATTAAAACATCCCGTCCTACATGATGTTAATTACTTAAGCCTGCCGATGTTTGCGGGTCGGAGAGGCCCGATTAAATTTAAACCGTTGTTTGAGTTCACGGTAACGGAGGTGAGGGTCAATGAGGATTACGGTGATATGCAAACAATGAGAGTAATGGCTGCTTTGATTGTATCCTAGGTCGATAATGATTCTATAGTTATTGATAGCTTAGAGGTTATGAGAGCTCCGATTAAAGCAACACGTCACTAAGTTCCTTGGAAATTAAGAAGAAGGACGAAACGTGATAGTTCGGTAATGAAATATCATTAATTAGTTACATACTAATACGTTATGCAATTTGATATACCTAGTCAATTCTTTGACAACAAGGAAAAATGTTCAAAGGGCTTTTGAGGCGAATTGAGACAGAATACTACAATAGAATAAGTACTCAATTTTGGTGTACATCAGGATGACGGGTGATCAGAAAGGCACTACTTGAAGATTTCGCTTCTTAGAATTTCCTGTCAAACATAAACAAATGTGTTATGTGGTAAAAATTCCATCAAATAATACTTTCTAAAACGAGAGTATATAAAAACAAAATTCGTTCAACAGTGCTTTCGCTCACGTATCCGTACCCTTGTTATTTTAATCGATTGCTATCAAGTTTCGCGGCAACAATAGTAACGAGCTTGGTATTATTTGGCGCGCGCGAGGGTTTGAACACCTGCGGGCTTCCTCGGCAGGATAGGGTTACTAATAGAGAAACTTACGTGCTGTGATATTGACAGGGTTAAAATTGTTTGTGGTGATAATACAACGATAGCGTTTGTCTCGTTTTAGGTATAAATTACAGTCAAAATGTTCTTGTTAAGTTATGCTTATTTTTTAAAGATACTAATAAGCTTGAGGCCAACTGTACATTAAGATTGTGTTTGAATTTAGTGGGTAAGAGCTCATTCACATTAAGTCGCAAGCAGCGCTGCAGCCGCTTTGAAATTTTTTTTTCCGAACTTTTTGCTCATATATTTTTAAAAACCTTGTCTTCTTAATGAATTATTTGATCTGTAAATTCCATTGAGCTATGTCTACGGCATCATGCCAAAAAATGGTTTTAAACTACTGTAGGTCAAAAAAATATGCTTAACGAACAAACGGTATGTGATGAACCGTTCTTGCTACCGACTCTTGCTTTATCAGGGAATCCAACAATTAAAAAAAACATTGATGAACTTTTTCACTAAAGGCAATCAAGTTTGCCAAGTATAAAGTCCATATAATATTTAACGGTAAACCTAAATTATGGATTCAACTTCCAAATAACAACATGATAACCATCTCATAGAGCTGACCTCTCCCAAAAGTAATAACCTCCTCACAGTCAATGTAGGTACTTTGGACCCACAAACCATTTCAATTAAGTATAGTTGCGTCAATTGCGGCACCTACGCCCGTACCTGCGTCGATCACCTAAACTAACTCTCAATTGGTAGCGATGTGGGTCATACGACCATGGAATGGTATGGAGCTGTTTCAGCTATAAAATTGAGACAATGTTTTTATTATAATTATCAAGTCATTATGATCCAGTTGGGGCGGAAAGGTTCTCGAATGGCGACCGCGTACCGGACGACGTTCCGTGGGCAGGCCCTCCACAAGGTGGACCGACGACCTGGTCAAGGTCGCGGGAAGCCGCTGGATGCGGACAGCGCAGGACCGATCGTTGTGTAGATCTTTGGGGGAGGCCTATGCCCAGCAGTGGGCGTCGTTCGGCTGATATGATGAAAATTTAAAGAAAGCCTGAGGCATAAGAAAGTTGAAGAAAGAGAACTAAACGCACTAAAGTCAGCCAACATTGCTGTAAGCTAGCTTACTGTGGACTCATAGTTTGAATTAAAACGTTGGAATACAATCGTTCGGCTGATATGATGATGATGATGATGATGATCCAGTTAAAAAAAACCGATACTTTCAACTATCAAGAGATTTTAACCAATCTTAATAATCAATAGTACCCACATAAAATGAAAGACATGAGTAAGTACTAAATATAAACAATCAAATGAATTCGCAATATACAAACTTAATATGACTCTCAGGAGCCTAGATGTGGTATTGCGGATGAAATAATGATGATTATGATAAATTGTGTCCTGCCAACTACTTATTATCATTCCATTATCACTGTTAATGTCACGTGTTGTGTTTTCTCAAAGAACGGTAGAATAAGATTCGGCAAATCATTCTGGGCAGTTTAATGGAAAGAGCAGTTTCCAGGTTCTGCAAGGTTGTGGATTTGATCTCCACCTTGCCTTGGCCAAGACGATTTTCTACGTTCCTATACAGGGTGAGTTTTTCAACTGCCTAATTCCAAGCTATGAAACTCTCAAACGAGTCGCATAATTGGGCAAAAAAAATATTTTTCGTCTCCACAGTTTCTCTGTTGCCACGTGAGTTGCATCAACTAGATCGCTAGCTGAGTCACAGGCCACCTGGCGGGAGCGCACCTCTCAATTGACTCAATGGGGACTCACGTGTGATGTATCAACTCGGCTGGAGATAGATCTAGGATTGTATCACGTGGTTGTGTACATCGGCCTTTAGAGTTTATTACCCATCTTAGTGGCGAAATTACGTATTATGCTTTCGGTTTCCTCGTAGGTAAGTATGTAGTTTTTGACCAACGTATTTATTTTATCATGTCATCCAGACATGTTCAGTTTGACTGAAAGAAAACAAGGTCCTGGCCATGATTCGAACCCAAGACCAATGAGTTACAACATAATCTGTCGCTGGCGCCTGCGCCGCTAAGCTAAGCGGCTTGTTGCTATAAGGACGAAATAGATAGGTAGTTAACTAACGCGAAAACGTAAGTAGGAATCTTTACATCTTCACATTTACCTACAAGGGAACTGAATGCGTAATACTCGATTTTGAGAAGAAAGATGGATAACTTAAGTCTAAAGGCATCTGTACATATAACTTGTAGGATATATTGGTATTTTTTTGTTTTTCTTGTCGTGCCAGACGAAAGTCGGCTAAGTAGTAAATAAAATACTCTGAAAGAACTCTACCTTTAGTAGTACTAGGAGGTGTGCCTCTGAGTATAGGTCTGGTGAACGGCAACTTTATTCCAGTTCGGGACAAAGTCAAGAGCGTATTTGATGTGATTATATAACTATATTGATTTAAAAAGTGACACTGTGCCGTAAGTTCTAAGTTCAAGTACTCACCCAGTAGCCTCTCGCTAATGTCCAACCCATGCATCCTCATGGCGTCCGGGTTGAGAGTTTGAGATTTAACAGCAGAGCAAGGACGAGCGAAGCTACTTATGGTAGCTTCGCATAGCTGGTAGTATGGTACTTATGGTTATGGCTATTTTTGTTCTAAATCTACGAGCATAACAGCTAAATTGAGTGAGGTAGTCTAAATTGGATGCAACAGAGTTAGCGCCCGTCACCCTGATCGGAAACAGGCCATTACTGGTGTGATGCACGTAAATCTGCAGTGGGCTATAATCATCGGATACGGCCTGTTACTGTCAAGAGGAATCAACCCGCGAAGGTTATGGAGATCTAGCAGACACCGATACATTACTTCGGACTCAATCTACTCATTCTGAATCAAAAGCTTTTGTTATAAAAGAAGAGCCCGTAGAAAACGTTCTTTGGGAGTCCGATGATCTTGTTTATTTATTACTAATTTCTCATAAAAACGTACAAATGGTGGACATAAACAAAGAACCATTCTTTTTCAGACAACCACACGGTCAAACGCAGAAATTAAGGCGGTGCACCAGGTGATTGTACTAATAATAAAATATCTATACTTAAAACTCCCTAATAGTATCTTCATAGTTTGTTTGTTTGTTTATTTTAACGATGGACCCACAATTATTTGAGTGCTGTCCATTCGTCTATGTTGCATTTGCGTCACAACAAAAGTTTTCATGTCAATCGTTAGATACATATTCTCATTGATTAGTTAGATTTGAAAATAATACTTTAGAGAGAAAGCTTTGTAACTCTTTTTCCAAGCTTAAGGCCCAGACTCCACCAGAGCTGAGCGGAGATGTGCGGCGTCGAGCGGTGTTTTCAACAACCAATAGAATCACATCTCCACATCTCCATATGTGAATAACGCAATTCCATTGGTTGTTGAAAACACAGCTCGACGCCGCACATCTCCGCTCAGCTCTGGTGGAAACTGGGCCTTAGATCTTAGAGATTGAGAAACTCTTAAAAACCTTCACAAGTTTTGAAAAAAGCAAGTGAAATTGTACTTACTTCCCCTAATTATCAAAATTCAAAGCACCCGCTTTGTCCGTCCAATAAATGTACCTACAATTAAAACATTAAGTATTGCGTTACTCTACATGCGGGTACGTCATTCTCTGAGCTTTTTGAAACTTCACCCGAACTACCCGTGCGGGTGACACCTTCCCTTTTATTTAATTTCACACGTTTTAACTTGAACGACAAAGGGATTTTAGTATAACTAGTTTTAAAGGGTAGGTACCCTTTTAGCAAGGCGTCTTTTATCAGCGTGGTAACGCGGGTTCTCTACTTTGAACTGGGAATTAGATACGGGAGTGCATGTGTGGTTAGATTTAACTGTATTTTGTAAGTATAATGCCATGGACTATTACGGATGTCAAGTGATTTAGATCGTTTGTGCGCAACAGTGGCTATCAGTTTTAATTATTTATGTATACAAAAAGACATTTTTGAGTAATGTACATTACACCGAAAATGCGAAAATCAAGGTTGAGCATCCCTCAGAAATACAGCTGTCCGTGTCAGCTCGTGCTTAGCGTTGATCGATGTTTGTGAATTCGCGGGTTTGATGCCCATGGAAAAAGCTCAAACACGCACATGAATTAATAAGGGACCCATCTCGCTTCTGAGCCATGTCTACAAGCTGTTTTCGAGAGTCATCACGAACCGTCTCGCGCGCAGGTTCGATGACTTCCAGCCTCCCGAACAAGCCGGATTCCGGAAAGGCTTTAGTACCATAGACCACATTCATACGCTGCGGCAGATTGTACAGAAGAGCGAGGAGTACAATCTGCCACTCTGCTTAGCGTTCGTGGACTATGAAAAAGCCTTCGATTCGATCGAGACTTGGGCGGTGCTGCAGTCTCTCCAGCGATGCCACATTGACCATCGGTACATCGAAGTGCTGAAGTGCTTATATGCGAACGCCACCATGTCAGTCCGAGTACAGGAGCAGAGCACGAGGGCGATTCCTTTGCAAAGGGGCGTAAGACAGGGAGACGTCATTTCTCCGAAACTGTTTACGGCCGCATTGGAAGACGCCTTCAAGCTCCTGGAATGGCAAGGACTGGGCATCAACATAAATGGCGAGTATATGACTCACCTTCGGTTTGCCGACGACATAGTGGTCATGGCAGAATCGCTGGAAGAGCTCGGCAGCATGCTCGAGGACCTCAATCGAGTCTCTCAACAAGTGGGCCTAAAAATGAACATGGACAAGACGAAGGTCATGTCTAACGCCCGTGTTACGCCCACTCCAGTATCTGTTGGAGGCTCGATTCTCGAAGTTGTCGACGAGTATGTGTACTTAGGACAAGTGGTCCAAGTAGGTAGGTCCAACTTCGAGAAAGAGGTAAATCGTCGAATCCAACTCGGCTGGGCAGCGTTCGGGAAACTGCGTAACGTCTTCTCTTCCGACATACCTCAGTGCCTCAAGACAAAGGTCTACAACCAGTGTGTGTTGCCAGTGATGACATATGGATCTGAGACATGGTCACTCACTATGGGCCTCATAAGAAGGCTCAAGGTCACCCAACGGGCTATGGAGAGGGCTATGCTTGGTGTTTCCCTACGAGATCGAATCAGAAATCAGGAGATCCGTAGGAGAACGAAGGTCGCCGACGTAGCCCAGCGTGTTAGCAGGTTGAAGTGGCAGTGGGCGGGGCACATAGCTCGAAGGACTGATGGCCGTTGGGGCCGGAAAGTCCTCGAGTGGAGACCATTCGAGGCCAAGCGCAGCGTGGGACGCCCGCCCGCAAGGTGGACGGATGACCTCATAAAGGTCGCAGGGTCTCGGTGGATGCAGGCCGCCTCCAACCGGCAGCTCTGGAAATCTATGGGGGAGGCCTATGTTCAGCAGTGGACATCATGTGGCTGCTGATGATGATGATGATGATGAAAGGAATTGGCATTAAAATTAGAAAATAAATACTATTGATAAGATGCAAGTTTTTAACCTTACCAATGTACCTACACTACCATCAATATACAGTGTGTCTGGTCACCGATGTCGGTCCCGTTAAGGTTCATTAATATAATGAATTTTATCAACAAATCCAATGTTTAAAAAAAATGGCGGCCATTTTTTTTTCTTTTGCCGAGGCTGGGACGTTTCATTTATTTAGCAATATCTACCGATCTGCTGAACCTACAAGCATAAAAAAGGGTTTGATCTACAGCTGAAAGAGTAGACAAAAAGTAGATTTAAAAAAAACAATAAAAAACAATAGCTCCTATTAAAACTCTTAAAAAACACTTGAAACGTAAAATTTAAATTGCAAAAATACAGTCTTATGAAAGATGAAAAAAATAGTAGATTTGTCGATAAAATTGACTATATTCCTGAACCTTAACGGGTCCGACACTGGTGACCAGACACACTGTATAATATTAAACGTCTGATGATAAGAAAATATCATCTTCCAGAGTAATTTCAACTCAAAACGCGAAGTCAATTTAGCACCACATATCACGTAGTTAAAATCAACCATTCCACCACTCAAATGTATTAAAAATTCTTCCCGAAACGGTCGAAAATAACTTCCAATTACGAAACAAAGGGCTAAGGGCTATCAGGGCTACAATCGGCGACCATGCGGGCCATGCAAGGAAATTATTAATTTCAACCATTAAAATTACCTTCGAAGCAATTGAGATGGGCAGCAAAAAGGTCCCTTGCATACTTCCGCCTCCCACCCTAAATGAAACCTTAAACTAAAGCAGTAAGAGCTAGTTATGTATTCGTCTGAAGATCTAGCACCTTGGGATACCTTTTTAACAATAAATGAGTGTTGGGAGTAAGCTAAGCCGCAGGCGTTTGTCAATGACGTTATGAGAGATGAGTTCCCTGTGCCTCCTAATTGTCTTTGCAGTGGGTTTTCGACTATTTATCAGGTAGACCTGTGATTACAGTATGGTTTGAAGGGGTGAAACGGAATGTTCTTTATGACTCTATTAAAATTTGCATTTACGTTCCATTACGATGGGATGACGTAGTCATATGTATTTGTGATCATGACGTGTTTTCTGTGAGTGATTCTTACAGTCGGTGCTTTTTATGTCACTGCTGGGAAGAAGTCTTGCATTTTTGCTGATATCATCATTAAGGATGTTGGTTATTCACCTAATGATCTACTGTTTGTTCCCAATTGCAAATTAACCTCTCTACTAAATTTTGACATTCTCTTCTAAAGATTTCTAATAAGAAAACGTGGTCTTGGTTTTAAAATACACACATCAAAACTGTCTAGGGATACCAGGGATATAATTTTTCAAATATTTCATAAAGTTAAGTTTGTTTACAAGTTGAGCATTATCTTAGAATAACGCGAGGATAGAGGCACAAGATAAAGGTTAAGAATATTACAAAAAAAAACGTTTGATTTTGCTAAAATTTTGACACCTTTTAAAAGAAAAATCTGTCTTTTTTTAACGTCCTTACGATTGTACAATAATGCTACTACAATGAATTTCTTTATACAATCTGAAGAGGCAGATATAGCAGTTTCTGTGTTCTAAAAATTTCTACGTTGGTATCAATATTTTAATTTTTACAGCCTCCCAGATAGCTATACTTTGTATGAAAATGCTTGAGATATCCCTAGACACTTTTGAGCAGTGTACTTGCCTATCTACTTTTGTACCTACTTTTAGAAATGCCCGCTTGACTTTGTGCAGTGGGGAATTCTTTCAAGAGTGGAACTACGGGTATGTATGGTTGTGGGTTTTTTCATAAGATTACGAAATAGTTTCCAGAGAAAATACAAATGATTTTGTTAATTATGGGGTACCCGCCGCTTGCTTCTTTCGCTACACACGCAACACACAAATATTTAGTAACACTGGTAAGATAAGCTAAGATCAGATAAAGAACTCCCATACATTGCACATGAAAATAACACAGTTAAATGTAAGTAACACATACATTTCGACGTTACTGTTTATTTTAGGCCGGTACCCAATTATCGATAATCAAAGATTATAACATAATGTTTAATGTTTATGTATGTTATGAAGAGCATTTTATTTGCTCCTATAGGATCGATAATAAGAAAATACCTACTACTAATATTGATCCTAGTGATAGTCACTATTGGATCCGCACTATTTTTTTGGTGTTTGTCAGTAGTAGGTACTGACGTTAACAAGGCTATTGATATCATCGATACCTTCTATCTATAGCACTACCAAGATTTTAAGTATAGGAGATCCAGGGAAACTTATCCGTAGGGAAATCCAGGGAACTTTATCCGTTGAATATCGTTCAGGTGCCACTTTTTTAGCACAAGTAACCCATCTACCTTTTTTATCATAATATCATTGAGTACGACCGTGTATACTTCGTAAACAAGAAAATGCTTCAGCATTCCCAGAATAAAATCAGTCATTCATCAAAAAACTATTGTCAACTTTACAATCGCGCACAATAGTTTGAAAAAGTCACAAAACCAGCCCTACTCCCACAGTAGGGTGCGCACGCGCGGGTGAGCGCAGGGACAAAACAAAAGACTGCTGGGCGACGCGTGCCGGAGGGGGAGGGGGGAAGGTAATGCCACGTAATGCAATATTTGTTCGGCGACACACGGGTGACACGCGTACGTGTATTATGCACCTAGGAATGCAGGGGTATTCAACTATGTTTAATCATTTTTTTGTTCATAAAAAATATTATCTATTTTCAAATAAATTATTTCTGCTGTCGATTATTTGCAACATTTGCAAAATCTAGTTCCCTAGTAAAAAATATGGATGGCAACAAACAGTATGACCACAAGTAATAAAACAATTTCATTCATTATTTATTTTACAAGTAGATAGAGACCTAAAGCGCTTTTCTGTATGAGTACAAAGCCTGCAAAAAAAAAGGAAAGAGGAATAATACTGAAAAAAATATCGGACGTTCCATACCCGTATTGTAATGAAAGATTTGTATTAAGTATACTACATTATCCTACATGTCTTTGATGTTGAAAACAAAAGAATGAACAAGCTGAACCATTTCATGTTAACCATAATAGTCACAAAATCTTATGCAATTTTGAATCTTGTGTGTTTTTATAAAACCAAACATAGCAAAAAAGTTTAAAAAAGTAACCTAAATAGTTTTTAACTTGTTCTCTACCCCTGTTTTCACTAATCCCGGCATGGGGTGCGACGATAAAAAGATAATACGATCCAGTCGCGTGCGCATCAAAAACTCTAACGACGCACCTATGGAGCTTATCGCGCCTGCGCGAAAGGACCCACATGGCACTTGCTGTTCCTTATCCCAAGCAAATAGTGTTCAAAGTCGCGACTTTTTTAGAATATGCAACAACAAATGAGCTTAATTATAATACCTTAGCAAGGGGTGCAAAGTAAACAGCCTAGCAGGAGGTATGGTAGAGTTTTTATTGCGTGCGTGCTGGGCGGTCAATGTGGCGAGAGTAATGCTCGGGATGGTTGAGATTCAGGTGGGGGGCATGAGTTGTGAGAATATTATTTTACAAATACAATAAGATGCTTTTCATCGTGAACTGAACATTCAAAAGCTACATGGTAAGGCGCGAGGCGTTTATATATCGGTGTTTCTCATCGCCGTTAGCTGCAAATTGTACAATACACGCGAAGTAGGTGGCATAACCAGCCTTGACTTTGGGGCCATACGATTTTCGAGCCATAGTGTTTATCCACTGGACCATAAACCTAGCAGTGTTTTTTTTCATCAGGGCTGAAAGTAGCTGATAATGTAGAGAGTTTGAGATATTAGGAAAGAAAGTTTTTTATGATTACTAAAGTCAATTTAAAACTACATCAGATTTGTACACTCTATTCTAGTTTTGATGTTTTATAGAATAGTAATAACAACCATTTTTGCTTCAATACAGTCAAAGTTAAAGTAGCAATGAACAAAGTATTATTTGTTTTCTTGAAAAATGGTTCTGTTACCGACCGAAAAGCTGTCTTCTCCGACATTTCAAGAGCACAACTCTTCAAGAGCAAAGAAAATTTGTTCAAAAACTGACCAAACGAGCTATCTTCTTCCTCTGACTCACCCGATATCATACAAAAACATCACTTTTTAACTCTTCAAGAGCAACAACGTGCCATATGCAGTCGCAATAATGAGCAGGCGTGGAACGCCGACACCCGACATCCAGGATTTCATAACTGTAACCGGTCGCCATTGTTCGTGCGTTGTAAATCACACGAACGTGTCGCGCCGACTAAAAATCATTGGGAGAGCAATTTATTGGAGGTGCGTGTAGTGCAGGAACAGTGGCCAGAAACTCGTACAGCTCAATTGGGTTTGGAGCAAATGTTTCTGTTGTAAATCTAAAGATACTTTACGTTGTGAAGGAAAATTGGTAGTTTATTAGTTCTAGAGTAGAGATCTAGAGTCGAATAGGTGGTACTACAAAAAATTTGAAACCTGCCTGTAAAATGTTTTTATCGTTTTTATGTACGCTTTTGACACATTATCTAAAAGGCATATTAAATAAAAACTTGTACATATTGTGCTTTTCCATTTAATTAATTTAGTTTTAAAGTCAGAACCACGTCAATTTAGGAATATAATGGATGTTTCTTTTCCATCTGGTTTTTCAAGATCCTTTTTATCCGCAAATTATTCGACAAAAGTACCTTTAGCAATGATAACATGAATGTTGGCATTAAATAACAACCGGTAATGTTTTACAAGTTACAGAATTTATGAACCAATATTAACGACAACATGAGTTACTGACTTCCCAGCCTACTTCTCTTACAGATTACGCGTGCCACATGGGGACGAAGGTGAGGGCGACTTTTTGCCACTCGCCATTGTGTAACGGTCGCTTTGTCGCCGTGTGACGTCACGACGTGCCCCATTCACCCACAGGGGATGTTGGCTTTCGGGTTTTAACTCACACGTGGATTCCATTCAATGCCTCTTAGTTGTTTTAACAATTACGAAGATCGATAGTTTAGGGATGATTGTTTGAAATCGTATTAAATATTTTTTATCTGACAACAATGGTTCTCAAAATGTTATTACATGATTTTAATGATTTATGAAACTATTGATTTATTATACTTAATACTTACATATCCAATATCCAATAACTGTAATGTATTTAGTAGTTGCAATAAAAAATTGACCACTTGCTTGTGAGGTCTAGTTTGTCAATATACCAGACGAATAAGCGGCTACTTTAGCATCAAATCTCATTATCGTTTGAATTTGATTGTCAGTCTTCCTTCTATTTTGTGATAGTAAAGAGAATTAATAGCATAGTTAGTTTTAAAGAAGTACTGTTTATAAAATTATGATTTATCCATGCAACGGCTTCAAAACCCGGCATACGAGTATGTCGAGATTGTTTAGCATCGGTAATCAAAGCCATAGTATTTATTTGCATATTATGAAACTACGCTATTAGGTATAGTTCGTTCGCGTTAAGAATGCACTAACTTCATACGTGTCCTTTGACCTAGCACGTCCCCTAACCAATCAAATCGTTCCTAATTAGTAAGTCAAGTCCACAGTGACCAGTTGAACGTATACTTTCGAACGCAAAGGTTGTGGATCTGAGTTTTTTTGTGTGCAACAGAAATACATTTTAAAAATCACTGCATTCTTAACACAAACGGACTAAAGGTTAGTTTTGAAATATGTATTGCAGACTTGATTAAATTGAATACCACGAAGGCGGCAACATCATCCTTTTTCTCATCCACGTCCTCGCTGGCAGGTTAGGGCGGCAATCTAATAACGTGTCCGCTCCCCGCCGGGACCGTCCGATTATGTGCACAAAATCTTGTTACCCTACTGATTAATATGACTCTGATGCGAAGCGCCCATTTTGCAAAATTGGAACGTGTAATGGGCTTTGGGCAGCACCTAGTCGTAATGGTCAGATGGGATGCAACCTGCTTCAGTTAGAAATAGCATTTGTAATAGGTGTTTATCTGAAATAAAATCATCGTTCGTATTCAAATCAATAAAGTTCATTATTATGGTTTACAGCCAAGACCTGAGCCTAGCACATATTTTCGTAGTAGCTGGTTTCGAATTGACCTGCATCCACTGATATCATTAGATAGTTATTGTTTAGTCGTTGGTCCATCTTGTGCCTAGCCCACCTGCCCACTGCCACTAGGACTTACTATTCTACTGAGTTATTTTCGTGTAAGATGCCAGTATGCCCATAATTCATATTAATAAGCTCTCCTTGAGGTCCCGTGTGGCAGGATTGGCTGGTCAGGTAGTGATATTTTTTTTTAGTGAGGCTTTCCCAACGCGAGTATTTATTTTGATTACTTTCTGGGAAGCCCCGGCGATCTACACACATCAAAAGTGTCTAGGGATATCTCAAGCATTTTCATACAAAGTATAGCTATTTGGGAGGCTGTAAAAATTAAAATAATGCTACCATCGTAGAAATTTTTAGAACACAGAAACTGCTAAATCTGCCCTTTCAGATTGTATAAAAAAAATTATTGTAGTAGCATTATTGTACAATCGTAAGGACGTTAAAAAAAGACAGATTTTTCTTTTAAAAGGTGTCAAAATTTTAGCAAAATCAAACGTTTTTTTTGTAATATTCTTAACCTTTATCTTATGCCACTGTTCTCGCGTTATTGTGAGATAATGCTCAACTTGTAAACCAACTTAACTTTATGAAATATTTGAAAAATGATATCCCTGTGATATCCCTAGACACTTTTGATGTGTGTATTTGTAAAAGACTTACCCACTGGAATAAAAACTTTTGATATTTTTTAAATTTAATTTTAAGTTTTACAAATTAAAACACGTAGGACGATGGAAGAACAAGTGAACTTACCTCTACATATTTCTTCCAGTGGCCCTCATTTATAGGATTTCACGAACCAAATTGAGGTGTATTGCCTATTTGACTGTCAGCAGGGGTAGTCAACACACCGATACAAACAGTAACATCAATTTAACCAGTCGTACAAATAAAAGCAGCTCGGTAAAGAATCAATATGTTGCAGGTTTACGAGGCGGAAAGGTCGTGGAGATTTACATGATACCTACGCGCGTGCCAACGAGGCCTAAGGCTGCTCGAGGACGAGGCGTGGGGCGAATATGGTGATCAACTTCGAACACAGCGGCTAATCGCAATGTTATTAACCAGGTACTCAAGGAATATCATACTGTACAAGTGTGTGCGCAATACACAGGTGTGCTCTCTCTTTCATCACTTTTCTGTGTTCCAATGGGACGACAGACCAACACGACATTACATGGCCGAGATCCATTCTAAGTCGCAGCGCCACAATAGATAGATAGTAAGCAAAGTCAAAATTTGAGATAAAACTGCGCAACAAACTGCGTGATAATACCATTTTGGTATAGTTCTAATTCTAAATGTTATAGCAGAATAAGAACTTTATTGGGCAATATATATTTTTTATTTTTATTTAGAACTGCAAAGTGAGCTCTTGGATGGCAATTTGGATTTACTCTTATCACAACTTTGGTTTAGTGATTTACCTAGAAAAGAAGAAGACAATTACATGATAAGAAATGTTCGTACCTAATTTGCTTTGCGTTTGCGTATGCCCTAAATGCATTTTATCGGGATTTCAATACGAACACGGGGTAATTTCGTTCGCAATGCAGATTGTTGGGAAATGACACTGGTGTACGATTACATTTGCTTTGAGCTGGGAAGGTTTTTAGTTAAACGACAAGGAAAGTGTCTAAAAGTGATATACTTGTGAGGGCTGCTTAACTTCAAGTAGCATTTCTGATTTGGGGGTACAATGAACTCATTCTTTGTTTGTACACGTTGAAATTTAGACAAACTACATTTTTTTTCTTGAATGGAGTCTTTTCGAAGGCAAATGCACTGTTGGACGTGGGCAAGGTGGACAGGTCGCAGGATTTTGGCGGATGTAGGTTGCCCACAACCAGCCAAAAAAAAACTGAAAATCTATGGGTAGGCATACTTATTCAGCAGTTAACGTCATTCGGCTGTTGAAAATTACGATGGCGATATTTGAACAAAACTGAAACTTTAACACCGAAGTTTTCGTTTCTTCCTCTTCATAAGATTTTTATTCTCTAAGTTAACATTCCAAAATATGCTCCCCAACTTATGCTTAACGTAATAAAAAAAAAAAGTACAGTAGCATAAATATTTGTAACGATATACGAGTGCTTGTAAAACACGGCGACGGCGCAGGCGTTTAACGATCACTTACAATGTAGACAAACCGTGTGCACGACTGTACCGCGGATCTATTTACCAACTACGCCTAAACCACTCATTTGAATAATGTAGTGATGTATCTGACACGCAGGGGTGATAATGTCGATATTTTTTCAGGAAGGCTATAAGGCTTTTCTGGTTGAGAATGCCTTCTTGGCATGAAGTCCGCCTTTTGTACCATTCAAAGTTTTGCAATAAAGAATAAATAAATAAATAAATGAGGCTGACGTTTTCGCGGTGAAATTACGTAGATATTGTATTATGAATCTGCCTGAAAAATCAATTACGCAACCGCCAAACCAGGACTCTACTTCCTATTAAATATCAAAATAAAACACGTGATGAAAAATGCATACGAGAAATTACATTAATGAACCTTCGATAGATTGGGATACCGGTGAGAAAAAATTTTCTATTCCAGTGTCTGAAGAGGTCGCTTTTACCAATAGTCTTCTTAATGAAGCAGGCTGCTTTGATTTTTAGACTGCCTCGTTTTTTTTCAGGAGATTGTGATCCTGCCTATAGCTACGAAGATGGTGTATTCAATTCGTTCTTAGGACACAGCCAAACACAAATGTTTGGCTGTATTTTTAGAAATATTTTATATTCTTTCTAGTTTCTGATAGCCATACCTATTATAAGTAGGTACTGCATAGTTTGAGTCTAAACGATCCCTGGTCCACCTAATCCATCGACAGAATCCCATCCCTAGCAGAGCGAAGGAGTGCGTCACCGGCAGACTAGTGGTCGGGTTTGCATAAAATCGTCATTTGTCAGCAGTAATGCACGCCGTCCGCGGCAGGCCCCTCGACTAGCGTCATGCCATGACGGACGTCACATGCCTGTGATTGCACATTCAATAGTTCACTATATTCTTACGGGGTATAGCTGAAATGATTATGCGAGTTTGTCATTGTTAGAATTGACGACAACCGATTTGGTGTAATGGTTGAGAAGCTACACTCAAACACTCGTGGGCATGAACTTAATGTTGCAAGAAAAAAAGGTTGGTTTTGTCCGGAGCTCGTAGGCGCTGATGTTCAATGATATATTTATGTATCAAAACTTGTCCATCTTTTCAGTGTTCCCCGTAGCAATGTAAATAATCATCAGGAAATGCAAACTTCAAAAATATAGGCTGTTGTTTCCAAATATCTAAATAGCTATATCGTTGGCTTTAAGATCTTTTATTTTTAATCATTATTGTGGTGCCTGAATAAAGATTTTTCTATATCTGCAAAAATTTAAAATAAGCTTTAGGCACATTTGTACATTTTTAAAAACTTTATAAATTGCCGTGGTTCAAAACGCTGGCTCTACTCCTGAAAATGGATCTACACTAGGAACATAAGACAACGTCATAATTATTAATCTAAATAATAAACACCTAACTATAAGAGCATTAACTAAGATATCACTTTCGCGGCCCCCCGCTTAGCAGACAAAATAGTCAAATCGATCTTTATGGACGGAATAAAAGTGCATATAAATTTTATGAAGTATAAACGGGGCATTTCTAAAAGTTTATGGGGCAAGCAGTCGCAGGGGATAGGTACCTAAACCTAGCCTACTTCTACTAAGACACTCAGCAAAACTTCACGCGTAATTCTTCAACTTCAGCATCCATTACGCTGTAGACAAGAACGAATAGCGAACGTAGTCTAAAATAACGCGCAATGTATATCAGTAGTTGGTAATTACACGCTGTAAGGTGAAACGATTTGTAGTTACGGGGTTATGGTAACCATAAATTCAAGTTAAATTGGAGACATATCTTTTAATGTACGTTTATTGAAGTGTTTATGTTGAGGTCTCTACGAAGTCGCGCCTCAGACGATCTTAATGGATTGGCGACAGTAAATTAGCGTTTTGTTATAAGAAGCATGAGTAACAAACTTTAGATATTTAAAGTTGAAAAGTTTAATTATTAGCTATCTTCGCGAATCTTGGAATTATTAATGTTATGATTTAAGGTGAACTTAAGCCCGAGTTTGAGATAAGGAGTTGAAATGTTACCTACAAACTTGCTCTGCAGGCGAACTTCTAAAAATCTAGTTGGATAAACCTTTACGGAGATAGGTACACCTTATAATACCATGCTAGGAAGTTTAAGATTTTATGGTATGTGTAACCAACAAATTTCACATCTAGTCATTGTCACAAAATATGTGTGAGTATTTAAAAAAAAAAAAAGATTATTTACAGATGATGATACTCATCCAAATTTCTGCACAGAGTTTTTAAATCAATACTTTCAGCTAAAATTAACATTTGCCATATCTTCATAACTATTCCAATACAAACGAAGCAATGGTAAGTACTTCTATTTAACGTACTTGATTATTGTGATCATATTTTAATTAAAATTCCTAAATACGTACTTGCATTTTCAAAAAACTAGCTATGTTCAGTCGCAACCAACAACGGACATGTCCAAAAATACAAGTACACACACAATACATCACTTAATCAACCCTTGTTTTGCATGATGATTAATTTTAAAATTGTCTCCATTTTCGAACACGTCATGCTTAAAACAAATTGCATACCATTAAGAACATTACAGCAACATTAACAACCTCATAACTTCGCACCTTTAAATCATCTCAACAGCTATAAAGTAATATTCATGATTCTTTATTCGCAACAAAACAACCACTCACATTTAAGAGGCTCTTATACTTTATATGTGGAGTTTAGTGCGCCCGCGCGCCGCAAAAACGCTTTAGTGCACAATCAAATTTTTATTAATCACTATGGTATGGTATGGGTGCAATTTTTATTAGACGTGAGAGAGATTGGTCGTAAATTGGAGGTATAAGGCGTTCTTTCTCTCTTTCACTGTATTTTTAACACTTTCAAGAGCTAAGGCGATTTTTGAGATTTTGAGATTTCTGTAGGAAGGTCAAATTTTAAGGGAAAACTTTTCAATGGTTGTTAAAAAGTACCTAGTTCGAGCACGTCATTAAAATTAACAAGTAAGATTTGTACTGATAAAACTTTAAGCTAACTATTTAATCCTACCTCCTGAATGTAAGTCTTCCTTCACTTCAAAATCATAACAGAATTGTCAAAAACTGCAAAAAAATAAACCATGATCAATACATCAAAATAACACTTTAAGAATGTATTCATGCAACATTAAATAACAGGTTCGTTACAAGTTATTGTGCTACATCAAAGCCTTCAGACATCAAAAGGCAATTACCTTACACACGACGGCACAAGGTGTTCCACCCACCTCGGCACAAGGTGTCCCACCCACCTCGGCTCCAACATTCCCAGATAAAGGCTTTAACACACTTAGCCGTGCATTCATCTAGTAACAACATTTGGATCAACCCCCGCCCTGAAAGGGCCCGAATTCGCAAATTAACGATTTCCAAGAGATAGATTTGTCTTCTCGATTTGACTCGTCTCAGCTCCCGTGTTTATGATAATTTAATATTTCGAAGGGTAACTCAGATTTTGGAGGGAGGACAAACAGTGGGTTAAAGATTGTATATGGATCGGAAAGTGGAGGGCTGTATTTATGCTCGCTTTATTGTTACCTTCGTAAAACGTAGCATAAACGATTCATTTCATTTTTTATGGAAAATACCGTAACATAATGCTTTGGTTAAAATTCAGAAACCTTTAATCTAATTCTCAGATCGGGCAAAGCTTAATCAGATTTAATATAAAATACGACGTGAATTTATTGACTAATAACAAAGTAAGATTTTCTTATAGGTATGGAAACCAAGAACAACGCATCTGCGGTACCTATCCAAGGAATCAGCACAAAAAACAGTTTTTACCATTCGTATTCTGGTGACTGGTACG
The DNA here is from genome assembly GCA_950022985.1 of Udea ferrugalis. NCBI lineage: Eukaryota > Metazoa > Arthropoda > Insecta > Lepidoptera > Crambidae > Udea > Udea ferrugalis. Next base: position 708,824 of record OX465522.1, read on the forward strand.
AAAAAAAGGCGATCTTCAGAGCTTAATCAATCGCATTCAATTGATTCACAAATAAATAAAACTCAAGAAACAATGTCATAGACAATGTTTAACAGTTACTTCTCACGATGTCGGCTGAAAACCTTAAAACAAAGTCTCATTTCAAATAACCAACATTTACTTTACAAAAATAAAGATGGCGCTTAATAATTGAAAAGCCAAATAAAATGATATATTGTAAAGAACGTAATGAAGTTTAATGTAGTAACACGAGGAGTTTTATTACTATAATTAAATTGTTAGACCATAAATTCTTATTTGAATGCACGGCGTCGACTATAGGACATTACTATAATTAAATCATATGAGCGTGTGTTTATTGCAAGGGAGTATTACATCATTACTATTGATAACTCAGAAAAAGAAGCAATGAATGGAGATAACTAAAGTTATTAGAAAATGCATCTTTGTAACTGATATTGACTCCTAGTGGATGTTACGTAGCCCTTCGATTGTATTGTTTTCCATAAGTTAAGTTTACAAAAAAAAAGGCGTGCATTTACCCAATCTATGCCCAGAAGAGTTGGTTTAGCCAATTTAAGGTTTAATAAGTACCACGTACCACAAGTCAAAACCATACCACCTAACAGTAACAAAAAATGCTTACGTGTGAATAGTTCCTCTCATTTGCTACGGGGGGTTATTAGGAATAACATTGTGTTTGCGATGTGGTCGGTGCATTGAAGTAACTACTAATTTTCGCACGCAATTTGAAGAATTCTGAAACCTTTACTTAGCAAATTGCAACATACAAAAACAAAAGACATACTAAGTAAGTAGTACGGCAATGATAAAAGACCTCACTTCTGGCCTAGACCTGATAGTCTCAGGACATAGATCCCTAGTAGACTTAGCAATAACTTTATCCGGAATATCCGTACTTATAATTGAGAATGCTCAGTGAGTGCATTTGTGCAGTAAGTGCCGCGATCGATTCCCGGTGTCACCGGTGCAGTGACGCGTGCACAATCACCGCTGCAGCAGATTCCGCCCAGGAGGGTCTGGACCCCTGGACTTTGTATAGGGCTGCTATAAGTTTTTTCTTCATATTGAAATGTTTTTTTTGGGTAATTGAGACTATTAGGTTCTTAACAGCATTTGAAGACAAACGCACCGGGAAACCGGAAAGGTGGATGAATGACCTGGTTCATGCAGGATGTTGGTGTGCGAGCCGCTAACAACCGGTAGCTTTGGAAATATTATGGGAAATACAAAGACCGTTCAGCAGTGGAATCATTTCTTACTATCGAACATTAGTTAAAGCTTGATTTGTATAACTTTCTTAAAAAAAAACGGGTCGATAGAAAGTTGTTCATTTACACGAATGTTTGTACTATGCGGGGATTGAACTCGCTACCTTTGGTGTAGGAGCTAACTTCTCAACCATTATACCAAACCTGTCGTCAAACAACATATAATTAAACATACTTACCAGTAATCTATTTTTGCGATAAATTTAAATATTAATTCAAGAATCATTACAATTATTGCAGGTACGAGTAGTAGCAGCCCTACCTCGTTGTGACGTCACGTGTGACAGTGGGGTAAGCACGAATAATTTCTTTGCCCTTCAACGCTGACGCATGACGGTTGCAAAGCACAGTTATGATTCTGCTTGGCGTTTATTTGATGATTAATGACTATTAAGGCTAAAATACTGTCATTTTTGTGCTTTTGTACTAACAAAACAACGTACGCTCTTGAAGCAGGCTTGCCTTTTGAATAATCTTTCTGCAGCCGGAATTACGTAGTTTTTTGTTTTTTGTTCTGAATAAAAAATAATTTTCATTAGTCTGAGGCGTCCCACCAAAAAAGCGAATAACGTTCTAAGAGCTATTGGTTTGCTTAATTTGATTGTATCTTTTATTCACTAACTTAGCCGTTTTTTCTATTTTTACATATCCAAACCTGTCTTTTTTATCAAATTTGATAACGGATACGTTTGGTCTAGCCAAAACAAACGTTAACCTGTGATTATGTCCTAACAATAAAAATAAACCGAATTTCAAATTGTAAAAAACATCTCAGGGTCGAGGCGCGTGTCGGTTAAGAATACTTTCATTAAACAGATCGTCAAAATCAGAATAAGCACACATCCATTGAAGTAACCGCTCCTCACCTCTCACACCGCATCCCCTCGGCTGGGACAAAGGCAAAGGTGCACGCTCGCGGGTGACGTGGGCCGAAATCGCACGCGTCACATTTTATTGTTTGGTTAGGGCTGCTGCGGTCTTGTTAATTACTTTTGACTTGTTATTTCTTTCATGCTGATGAATAATTTATGTTTTTTTTAAAAAAAATTTTTTTAATGTTAAACAGCCACAGGTCCTGTAAATATTTCGGTACTTTATTGCTATTTGTTGTGTGTGTTATAATAATTTAAGTCATGTTTCTGTAGTAAGAATTTGTTATACCTACCTACATTAAGGACCTCTTATTGGAGAAAGTATTCTCCACAGATCGATGGCATTAACTGGCGCTCAACGTGTGATGCCGACAATACAAAAGCCACTAGTATCTATTTTTAGTTCATGTTGATTTGAATATTTTGTTTGTAATTATATTTGAAAAAAAGCCAACGTCAGCTTAATTTCGCTTAGTTGCTATATTCACTGATAGATTTGCAAAAGTTCTTACATACGTCGCCCATGATTCCAGCCTATTAAACCTATCTGCTAATGGTTGATAAAGAGAAGCAGCACCAGCCCTGACAGTAACGAAAGAAAGGTACACACTACACATGAGGCGAGTCCACGCGGATCGCACGCGTCACCTCTCCATTGTTGGTCTCCCTCGCGACTGTTAAATATTATTATTACGAGATTTATCGCGTGGAAAATTGAACTTATTGTCGCGCGACGGCCATATTTCATATCATTATGAATTTATTTTTATGTTAATTACGTATAGATGCTAGTTACGGGTAATGGCGGGGGACACTGCGAATGTAACGGTCGCGATTCTTTTCTCACGTGCTGAATCAACCCCCTTTATGAATAGAACTAGTTGCGTATTATTCTTACCTTTTAACATTTGTAACTGTCTAGTTAGTATTTTTTTTTGTTACACGTTGGCGCAATTTTTAATTCAAATTCCAAAAATTAGACCTCCTCGTCAATAAGACTGTCAGGGTGCAATGGCTTAGTAATATTATCAACAAACGGAATAATAAGTTACCAGAAACTGACACGTTCTAAAAATGTATACGGTATAAGATTTAAATTTGAGTTTGTTCTTCTTTGCAGCTATTGTAGGTAGGTAAATACTTCACCATGGACCTTACTAAGTGGAAGTAAGTGACTAGAGCAGTAAACGCATTTATCTTCTTCAAGAACTTGTTTCAAGAAGAAGAGGTACTTGTCGCTTTACAAAAATACAATTACAAAATTACAAAGCTTATGATAAATTTTGTTTTAACTGTGTTCTGTAAGAAATGTATTGATTTTAGGTTATTTTAAAACCAAAAACAAAACGAACGAATATGAAGGTATTATTCTTTCGGCAAGGACATTTAATTCCACCAAAAGATTAAAAACACAAATACAATTACTCCCAACGAATGGCGGACCATGCTTAAACGGTTTACCTTTCCCTCCGTCTACCCTTTCATCGAGTACAAAAACAATCTTTTTTAATCGCTCAAAATAGCAAACGAATGCTGAGCTAAGCCGCGGGGCGATCGCGTCACTCGGCAACAATACATTAGCCAAATGCCGAGCACAATAGCGGCTGACGCGTCGATTCGCACGCGCGGACAGCTCTGTGTGCACCCCGCTTTAGATCTCGCGCGTTGAGGTGAAACGACGTAAGTGAATTAACTTAATTATATTTTGTAGTTGCTCTTCGAAATAGCAAAATGAGAAATTGTTTATATAATCGTTTTTTTAAAACAGTTAAGCTTATTTTGAGGAATGATAGTGTGAACTAAATTAAATTTCCATTAAATTCTATATTTTCAGGTGTGTGATTTCAGAGGGCCTACTTGTAAACTGTTGCCGCGAAAATTAAAATAAACAATCTGTCTAAATATATTCAATTCGGTACAATTTAAACGAAATTTACATCTTAAGTTTTCGTCGCATCTTTATGAGATTGAAAAAAGTAAAGTATAATTATTATTCATGTATACTTATTAAAAAGCTCGTTTAACAAGACGTCATAACATGAACATTTAAAAACAAAACTACTACTGGTTCGGACGTGTTGATTCTACCGAGAAGAAACCGGCAAGTATTAACCGGTATTTCAAAACTTATTGCAGAACAAAATGTGTGTTGGTAAGAGACCCAATGATGATTTATCAATATCAGCCGATGAAAACACCAGAACATTTAAACTATGCTACGGTCTGAAAATGCTTAGGTGCTTATCCATTAAGGAAAATCACTTACGACCATTCTGTAGTAGCCAACATAAATCTATAGAGATTTAAATAAGGGTAAATAGTGGGTATACGAAAGCTCCCGCGACGAACAATAGGTGAGAGGGAACCGAGGGTGGACCAGACAACACCAATATATCCACGTATTATAGACCTTACGCTTATAGAAATAAGGGGGGCAATATTAATTTATTAGCTCTGGATGTTCATAATCGTCCACCCATACGGCTGTAACCGTCGCATTATGCACGCTTTTATTAATAATTCTCTGTTACTTTTTCACATGGCTTCTATATCTGTAAGCCAGTTAATCATGGTATTATTGAAACTATTGTTCTTGGTTCCTCAATGATTTTAAACAGCACCTAAAAAAATACTCTGAGACATTTCTAAAATATAAAAAAGTTTTGCGAATTGTACATTTACCAAAGTTAATTACTAAAGACTGTGAAAAGGTCTATTTCTTCTACAAAATCTTTTAATCTGATTAAGTCTTTAAAAGCTCTAGCTCTAGTTGCGATCATTTACTACCCTCTATTTAAATGATCGCAACTTGCCTTGAACACATTTCAATGAATAGTTTGTCTTATCAACAAAGATAGACAGGGAAAAGAAAGGGAAATATGAAGAAACAACTTCATATTATGGAGAGTGACTTTTGACGGCTCAACGAGGTGGTGACTTTTAGAATAATGGCCGAATTACCCCAAATTTTAAATGAAAAGTACCTATATTCATAAACGTGTTTCCCAATTTCTTTTGAAAATTAGCAAGGGAGAAAACAACATTCTAGGTAGAGTTCCTTTGGCTCATGATATTTATCTTCTATTTTTCTATGCATACGTATTTTGTTCCTTGTTAAGTTGCATAATTCGCGCACGGGGAAAAGTTAATTATTATTTTATGTCCGAAGAAAGTGTAGTAAACACTAAACAGATTTTTCTAAAAGCACCCCTCTGCCGTAACTCAATCCGTTTCCAATTACTGCACAATCAGTGGCCATCGCAGTGATCAAGTGACGCGCATCTGTCAAGCACACCGTCCGAGTACTGGGACTGCTCCTGATACCGATCGCAGTGACCGTGTGACGGGACCGCGTACTCTCCCGGGGCTGATACTAGCCCGTTATCTGGCGGCGGGGATCTTTTCATTAAGGTTATCTTGATGGTTGATCGAAAAACGACACGTGGACGGTATGTTGGTATTTGGTGAAATCCGCGCCAGTATGCCTAGTGTGAAGGGAAAGTTTGAAATTAAAAGTTTTAAAGACTCTTAGAAAATAATAACGTGGACTAATTAATGAAGACATGGCTAGTGAAATTATGGCAATAAAATAAATGCTAATCCCAGTGTGTATCAGCCTAAATGGCACTTAATGATTGGTTTCGAACAATTGAACCTCTGAAGAAAAGAAGCTTATCACTTCTTGAAAAAAACATCATTCATAAACTTAAATCAAACCATTATTGCAAATAATTTAATTCATTGACCAAGCAATTTGAGTAACCTGTCAAAAAATATATGCTTGCGTAATTAAAAAAAAAACAAATAAAAGTTGCTATCGCCCGCTGCACTCTTATAAAATCCTTTGTACGAAACCCAGAAGCCCTTATCAGCCCGCAGCGTCCACCTTTTGTATACCTCTACATAAGTGTTCAACTCCTACATAGACAAATCCCCAACGCAAGCGCACGCGCCGTTTCGCCGCGCACGTGGCCCGCAAGTTAAAAACCTTTCTGCCGCGAGTGCGATTATTAATTACATATACATTCGCTCCGTGAGAAAGGGATGCAATTAGGGAACATTGTTGGGCTCAGTCTTGTTCTTTTTGGATTTAATTACTTTTTAAATATACTAATCAGTCAAGTTGTTGTAATTTTGATGCACACATAATATGTTAAATGTTTTAATAGGTATGTACACAAAAACTACAAAACTCAGTTTTGAGGTTCACACAAATTGAAATTGTTCCAAGGCATTGCATAACTCATAGAAAAAGGAAAAAGAATGAAAAAAAAATAAGCAAAAGGGGCAATGTGGAAAACTTAGGTGATCGCAGATCGCCGTAAATGAGGGCAGCGAAAAGTTAGAAGTATTAACCTTTTGACTTAAAAAAAATAAAAAGTTTCAGATTTATTCAGTGACAGAAAAAAATCATCACAATGATATTATGATCACTAGTGTTCTAGATTTTAGTCACGCTTTCAGAAACATGTTTCGACTTTGTCATTATAGTATTATACGGGCATTTTTTTGTCAAACCGACAGTTGATTCCTGTTTTACTACTCACGCACATCAGTTCGATGCTGGCTGTACTTTGTAGACTTGAGTTTGTTATTGCTCGCTGACCACTGACCTACAAATAATCAGCTACCGGCCTACTTTATTTTCTGGCAACTCTCATAATCCAATTTATCACAGAAAACTAAAAGGCCAACGCTAACTTATCTATTTTGCATAACCGGCGAAAGGCAAACTTGTATTTCCCCTGCTGACCAAAAAGGCCAGATTTCCTGAGTCGTGCGCGTTTTGGCGCGGCCACAGTGGCCGAACAAATTCAAAACAACCATAAATCAGCGGGCACAAATAAAAAACTAAGGTAAGCGCTCCTGTTGTGGGCCGCCCCGGATAGGACGGCCACTAGGGCTGGTGGAACAGGAAATTGGTGGATCTGTCAATAGTTTTATGCTAGGTCGCCTTGCGGACATTGGGAGTTGTATAAACCTTTTCTAACATACGCTTACGTTATACTATACGTTTGTAAATTGTAAACTTTAATTATTGTATTTGTTATGATAACGTTATAATTGAAGTATAAAAAAATAAAAATACGTATACGCTGACATCGTGAATTGAACATTTTAGAAGCCCACACTTTGCGGATTGAAATTAACGAGTAAAATAACGAGAGATTACTAGTTTTTGACCAACACAGGAAAAACAAAACGTAAGTCTACTTTAACAATGGAAAAAGAAAATATATTGGTTTTTTGTTTATATTTTAGATCCAATTTACGCTATAATGATTATTACACCAACTCAAATGGTCTATAATTCCACATAATTAGCTATTACAATTAATAGCTAATTATGTGGAATTAAAACATACAAAACGACCCACCGATAACAGTGGTAGGAAAATGTAATTTTGTATGTTAGCTATTACTATTAGAAGCGGAAGAATTTTATTTTTTAATTACTAACTCCCAACTTTAGTTAAAGGGCCAAAATGGCCCGATCATATCAACACTGGAAACGTACATGATTGCCACTCCATCCATTTAACTTCACCATTCCAATATCCATCTTCTCGCAGCCCTACATCCATCGGGCCACTTCCGCGCCCCGCGGAAGCGAGCCATAGGCGAAAAAAGCAGCGACTCCACCGGCCAGTTTGTTAGAGGTTTATTGAAAGGCGAACACTGGTAACCGCTCGACGCTCCGAAGCGCTGTCACATTTTTATGCAAATATTTTTATTGGCACGATGAAAAAACTAGCGTTATTTTTACGCAGCCATCTATGGGATTGGCGGAACAATAAATCGTGCAATATTTTTGTGGATAGCTGTGTGCTCATATTCGGTGTTCGAAGTTACTGCGTTTAATTATCAATGTTTAATAAACAGCAGCAAATCGAATAACATTGTATAAGTAACGAACAAAGGAACGAACAAACACTATAAAGTCGAACTTACAACAACTAACAAATATTATTTAGGCACCTAGACTCATAACAGATATCCTAATGCTCTATGGCGTCAAACGTACATAATTAAATTATTTTTTGAGATACTTATTAAGATTTTATTAAACCCAAATTGAAAAAATAACAACCCTCCATAACAAAACATAACTAAATTAAAAATCGAACCAGAGAAACCTGTGACCTTTATCAAATCATGTCCATTTTATGATGGACATGGAGAGTCAAGACTGGGACTGGTCCCAATAACAACCGATTCTTTGCGCTCGATGTCCTCAATACCTACAACTACTCTCATCTTAATCTCACCTAGTGACAAACTATAAACTCAGCCACAACCACTAACTAAGCACAGCCAGCACTATCTTGACATTTTAATCTGCAACAACACCGCTACAAAGGCCGAACACTTAAAAAGGGAAACAAAATATTTTTCATTAGACCAACGTAACAATGACAATTGAATTCCCCAGGCTAAAGGTAGTCCCCAGGCTTACCGCGAGTTATTGCGACTCCACAATAACCCCAGTGCGCTCAAAAGAATAATACGTCTTTATAACGGATCCTACGGCTTTCCTTGCCTTACTTCTTACACATTTTTCAGTAAAATGTGAAAGCTTCTTTAGTTTTTCTTGAAACATTCTTCGCTAAACCCAACCTTACCGCTCATGTCTCAAGACTGCAATTTGAGTGTTGAGAGAGTTTTAAGGATAGATTGCATTGTCTTCCCGTGTAAATCATTCCAGGATAAGATAATAAACGCGCCGCAGTCTACTGTAAGCTGTAATGTTAGTCTCTTACAGTTGCTTTTAGAGTGAAGATGAACTAAAGATAGTCCGTTGTAAAGCTAAGATTAGAGTCTCACGTGGTAAGAGGTCACTTCAGTAGTGACGGACGAATTAAATTTATAAAATAAAAGAGCTTCCACTATACAATTTAAATATTGCATTTTTATTCGTAGTTTGAACTTTGTGCATTAGGTTGGTAAAATGCAATTTTTAGGGCAAGTTGCTGAAAGTAGCCGTTTGTTAAAAAGGAGAAAACACAATGCTTTAAAATGATTTTAGCTAATGTAACATGTGAAAATGTACGAGTATTTAATAAACGTTAACCTTAAGGCAATAGTGCCTGGTGAGTGGTGCCCTTTAGAGGCACACCATTAAAATGGGTGCCGATCACACGGTGGGTGTCGTAGACAACATTGCTACCCACCCAGCTAACAGTCCAAAGCTCGTAACACAGCATTGAATTAGATTAATTAGAACGACCCAATAATATAATATCTGTAACTAACTTTTATCCTGACAATTATAAAGGTGAGTATAGACTAGAGCATTTACTTGTACCAGAACATTGAACATTCGCAAATTTCTGTTCATAACTCTAAATTATATTGGTACGCGTTGGCAAGAAAACGTCACTGTTCTGGATGTTCTTTTGAGTGAAACCTCACCTCGAAACAAAACAAAAAACGATATAGACATTATCAAAACCAGTTCATTCACTCATTATTAACAATCAGTAAAATCTTTGTTTATTCTCTCTAAATTATAATTTTGCACCGCAAATGGCATTTCAGTCTCTCAAACCCAAAAGGTACCTGATACATAATGATTGATAAGTTCGTCTTTTTTTCTGTGCATTAGAGAATAAAAATACTTATGAAAGCAAACATTATAATCAGCCTGCGCTATCCCACTGCTAGGCAAAGGCCTCCGTACCCCTCTTCCACTGAGTGCGGTCTATTATAATATGATAATGAAAGCAAACATGCCAAACAGTTCAGCTGCCAGTCGCTAGCACAGGTCTATGTTAAAGAATCATGAGCAGTAAGTATAACTTACAGTACCTATAGTTACCATACAGACCGTACTAGGTATACGACTGTCCTGGTGATATTATTTTACCTAATGTAGCATTTTACCAGCCCCCAGTTTCAAGTTATCCCCGTGTCCCTAAAAGCAGAAGTTACATTTATCCCCGGAATATAGAATACATTTTATTAGGCCTGCTCACACCTTAACTCGATAAACATAATCTTTCATTTGCGCTAAGTTTATATCCTCGACCCTGTTGTTATTCTTTCTCTTTCTTTCTTAGCGGTTTCAGTATTTTCCTCTCGTTCTATCTTAAGGTGGTTTTGTGGATGTGAACTTGTGTGACCTTTTGTAATGATGATTGGTTTAGCTCACAAATTGGAGGTGGCGAAGACACACAAATTCACTTAGTGCCCACTGCTGCGGTGAGTAACGATTATGGAGTTGAGACGTTAGGTGGTAATAGTTTTGGTGAATTGCAAAAGGAAGGAAAATATATTAATGTACAGTTAGTGTTTTGGTGTCAATACCCCATTTTGAAAATAGGTGTTCGCCCATTTAGTATCGGATTTTAAAGTACTTGTAACCGGTTCTATTTTAATAACTGTATTTTGTAGGTACTTTCCTGCAACTGGGTGACTGATTCAGTTTCCATTAAATGAACTAAAAGTTTTAATATTTATGCTAAGGAATTTTGATGCATAGGATGATATAACAAAACTAATTACTTTATTTAGTTCTTGACTCACACAAACAGCAAACGGCAGAATAATATCTCTCCCAAACATCATTCAACATGTTGACAATAAACCCAACTACCCCAGTAAACATGTTGACAGTCATTAATGTAGTGTATGAACGGTCCAATCATGTCCATATCTCAGCTGGAACAAAACACGCAGGCTTAAGTGCGCCATAAAACGTTTCGGGTATTCAAAACAAATCCATACGAAGGTAATGACGCGAAATCGCATCGATAGGCGGACTAATGTTTCGAATATAAAATGTTTGACGTCTGTTTACCTATAAAGAAAGTCTTGTATCCCTATAAAAGTAGTAGTCGTAGGCTGGAGAAGAAACAGACGAAGTATCAATCCCTTAGTAAGGCTTTTTCACATTCATACTTACACCTAACTTATCCAACCAAAAACTTTATGTAAGTCTTTCGAATTCATGTAACATAGTGACTATGAAAGTTTAAAGAAACAAAATTGACTATTCATAATTGTCTACAAGGTCGTATGTCGTTTGAAGCGTCTCTCGAACCGAAAACAAGTAAAACACTATTTTAATTCTTTAATGATGATTGCTTTTATCAAATACCTACTTCAGCCGTTTTTGACCAATCTGTACGCACACATCATTTTCTTTCGCCTCTTGTAAGAGCGTGTTCAAGTTCGATTTTTATCTGTCAACCAATGATTTCGTTTCACCCTGTACCTCAGATTAAAATACGAGCCAACCATTAACTTAAGTACAACTTTCCTTATCTGTCGTCTAAGTATAACCTCACAAAAACTCCCAGCACTTGACAACCTCGCTTATGATAACAAGGTAACATTAGCCACTACTCGTGTAGAGCGGTGATCATCGCGATATTATACGTCACAATTAGCCACCATTATTGTCTGTTTCAATTAGGACTGCTGGAAGAAGTCTTGGGGGTAAAAAGCTGACTTATACGAATCATATTAGAATCGTAAATGCTGTATACGAAAGTGATGCCGTATTGCTGGTCTGTTTAGTTCGGTTGAGATTTTTTGTAGGTAAAGTACTCGTAAGTACAAGCAAACACGCCAGTTCTACTTATACTGAAACCATAAACACTTAATGTAACTAAACTGTAACTGTAACTGAACTACGGTGTGGTTATCAAAAGACATACTATCCAATATGTAGTAAGTATGTCGTTAAAGAAAATCTAAAAAAATGTGTTTAGCTTAAAAACTAAAAACACTTTTTCCCAACTTATATTTAGTAACGAGAGCGTCGTGGCCCAGTGGTTCAACACTCTGACTCGGAACCAGGTGGACTCGAAATCAAATCTGGCCGGAACACACCTACTTTGTTTATTGTACAATTTGCGGCTAACTCTCCGGTGATGGAAACACCGTTAAGAAACCCAAGCAACATAGATAACGGCGGTAGGCTCGCCCCTTACCACGTTGGGTTCATATTCCCTCGGCGAAATGTGGGCTTCTGAATAAACCGTTCACCATGACGGCAAAAATCAGTGTGCCTCTGACTAACCCATTAGGGATATGGTCGTGAGGGTATGTTATGTTATATTTAGTAATACTTTCATAGCATCTAATTCAATAACAACCAAAAAATAATTCAGCGGGCAGCCAGCAGTAATAAAACCCGCCTGCGGCCCATTACCTAGAATACCTAGCCTTTATTACATTCCGAAGGCTAGATTATGGCGCCGTGCCTAACAACCTGCTTTTTATTACTGCGTGCTCAAAAAACGAAGACTTCATGGAGGTTTTCAATTACCTATTTATTAAAAATTCCACTGGATATCACTTTTAATAGTAGAGGTGATATAAAGCGTAACTGGTTAAGTCTAAGTACATTTTGCCAAAAAAAATGTTTTTGTTTGAAGCTTAATTAGCAGGTTGAAGTGGCAGTTGCAAATGCCAATAATATGATTACACTTGCAAGATTTCGGTGGATGCAAGACACCTAACAACCGGTCGCTCACTGGCATCACACAAACTAAGTACTGAACATAAGGCTCCGCTATTGAGTTCCAGTCCTATACCGATCCTGTTGATGATGATGACTATTCATCATCATCATTTTTTAAGAACCGCAATCAGGGCCGAATGTTTCTATTTCTTTTGAATATTTTTGTCTTGATATAAAATATGTTCTACAATACCCCTAGGTGACATGTATTAATCTAATGTACATCATCACATTATAAATAAGAAAAAAATATAATTTCTTGTGTGCGCTCATTTATATTGTTAGGACTTATGAGTTTAATTTATCAACGTGTTGTAACTTCCGCTGAAATCGGTTTTTTGAGCTACACTGACTTATCCTAAAGTAATATATTCGTAGATACCTTTGCTCATTATTATTTGAAAACTTTCATTCGTTTTACAAAATGAGTTAACAAGCCAAGTTTCGCTATTCACATTAGTCATGAATTAACCAAAAATATTTTTGTATGTATTTCAAAAAAACTCTTATAAACGCGGAGATGTAAAATGATCAAAACAGCCAATGTTGACGTGAAGCATTATTTTCTTTCAAAATTATTCGAATCTCCTGAGAAAAATAAAACTGTCACCCGTAACTTTTGAAACATCTATGTCACAAGGTTAACGGTGAAGAATTTACAATCAGCTGTTTCCGCCATCTTATTAGACTGTCTGTCCGTCTGTCCGTGCTATAACGTCGTAAGTGTGAATTATAATATCCGGCACTTTGATGCCGCAGTGTAGGTACAAATACGAATTTATTAGCCCATTTTTTTGTTCATTAAAATTGTTTATGCATACATTTTAATATTTGGGTTCTCTGTCTGAATTCAAAATATGTTATACCTGGGTTTTTTTTAAAAGCTATATGAATGTTTTTTTTCACTCGTTAATAGGGTCAACTGGTGTGGTGTACTAAACTTGTTTCATTATTGGCCTAATGCTTACTTTTGTTCTTCTTGTTTAATTGCAATGTCTCTGATGGCAGCACAAGCAACTCATTGCCTCATGGAGATCATAGTATACCTACTTAATCTGATCGATTTTTAATTGACTCGTGCTTTAATATGATGGTGAATACGAGCATGCCATTCGAGCGTGGTCATTTTAGTGTTAGAGCCACTCCCAAAAGGTGAGTAAAGGCACCTTTATGTGCACCGGGGCTATTGTAACTACGGGGCAACTGCAACTTATCTGCATTATTGTTTTTATACCACTTTATACTTACGACTTTTGTGAAAAGTGACATCAGTGAACGTAAACTGGTGACGTAAAAGGTCACAGATTTCACTTCTCACAAAAAGTCGTGTAAAAATAATTAAGTATGCAGATTAGTTGCAGGTGCCCCGTAGTTTCAATAGCCCCGGTGCACTATATTATATTGTGGTTGTTAGAGGTCACATCTTTTTTGTACGCGTCTCCCTACATTTCAAATTAAGTGTACGGAACATTTCGCTGCCCGTGCAAATTGGGTCTTGGCTCATTTTTGATAGTGGTCTGCATGAGGTGTGCCAACTATCCGGTGTATCAAAACAGGTCGAGATAAATCATAGAGTGCTTATAGTTTGAGATGTCGTTTTGTTTCGGATTATATTACTGTCAGTGAAATTACTCTTTTTGCTACAGTGTTGGTTAAACAGCCACAGGTTTGTTTTATACCATAAGCCAATGAATTGAAGCTACACTCATTCCAATTGCTAATTTTTTAAAGAAAACATGCTCTTTATTAATAACTAGAGGCCGTCCGCGATTTCGTCCAGGTGGACTTAAGTAAGAAAAAGAAAGTTATTTTTTATAAATTTTAGCCTATGTGCTATTCATATGTATAAGCTACATTATTGTAAAGTTTCATTCAAAACCATTCAGTCCTTTTACGTGAAAGAGCAACATGGCACATTTACACTCATACAAACTTCCACATTCATAATATTAGTAGGATTGATAATTGACTTGCTCTCTCTAGGGTCTCTGTACACTATTCCTTCCTTTTGTTTTAATTGTATTGTTTCTACATAGAATATAAAGGGTTTGGCTTGATCTTGAAGCACCGACTTAAACAGACCATACACCACCACCACCACAAAACATACCATTTTTTCTCTACTTTTGAAGTCAAGCAAAAGTTTTATTTCTTGGGAGCGATACACGAACAGTTCCTTTTTTTCACTTTCTTGAAGTTTTCTAAATGTAGGTATAGTATTTTCATACAAAAGTGTGAAGTGAAAATAAGCATTCTTACTTTTTAATAGTGGTTCTATTGTCTAAGAAGTAATCACGTGGTACATAAGGCACAGTGTGATAATCTGTGGCCGCGGGCTTGTGATTAGCCAGCCAGCCTCTAAGAGGAGCCGATGGCAAAGACTGCCCAAGCAACAGACTAGTCAGTAGTTATGATATTTCGGAACTCAAAACTCAAATATATTTAGTTCATGTAAACTTTTACAAGCGTTTATGAAAGATCAGCAAAACAAAATAAAGTTAGAAACACTCATTGTAACTCGACCACCGGTTCGGAAGTTGTTTCTATCGAGAACAATTCGGCAAGAAACTCGATAGTTAGTCATTTCAACATAGTTTTTTAACAATTATTGAAGTCACAGACGGAGTAAAGTCTTAACAAAATGTGCAGAGGAGCAGATTATCCTATAGCAAACACAAATTCTTGTCGTTTAAATAATATTATGGTATTCATGTCTATTATTAAGTATGTTTTGTTCGTGAATTAGAGTTGACGATTTAAAAGTACTTTGTAACAAGTCTATTTAAATAAAGCTATTTTCAATTTTGATTTTGATTAAGTAATCTTGTATATTCAAAATCATTTATCATAAGTATACGCTTACGAGTATATCCCCGCCGGGTCAGTCCGAGGCACACTGGTCAGCTTCCGTCATGGCGAACGGAACAACCAGAAGCCCATACTTTGCTAAGAGAATTCAGCCGAACGTGATATTTGACTGGTAGAGAATGCCTTCTTTTCATTAAGTCCGCCTTTTATACCAATCAAATGATTTGCAATAAATAAATAGATATTCCAGTGACAAATATTGGTGTTTTATTTTGTATTATCATTATTAATTTAGTAATTTGTGTGTATTGTGTATAGAAATTTTATGGAGAAAAAAATCTTCCTTATCTTTTTAAAATATGAAGGGCGAAAATGCTAATCAGTGGCTCTGCCACAATTCATCTGTCTAGGTGTGTAAAATAAAATATTTAGTCGTTTATCTATGACAGGTTAGGAAGCGGACTCATTACGCGCACGTAGTAATGAATGCTCGCGCACGCCGCACGCGTATACAGGCTGCTACGGAAATTAACATCAGCCTGTATTGCGGCTTACTGTACTGCAGAGGACGCTTTAACATCTTTTTTTGTTATATATTTTTTAAAAAAAATATTTTAACTGGCTTGATACCACTGCAACATAGAACATCACACACCGTATCTTGCGTAACAAAGGTTATTTGTGTATTTTCATAAAAAAATAACAAACTGTATCAAAACTTACCGATGAACTTAGTGTCGGAAATGAAAAAATACAATTTCCTTCGCGTATCATTTTGTTGAAAACTGTTCAACAAATTGTGCCTGTCCTTCTAAGAAACGACGAAATTAAAATGAATTATTTAGGGTCGTAGTGTCGAATACCTTAAGAATATTAATGTAATGTGAAACTGTCTCAGAACACACATATTTTCTGAATTGGATTTAATATTATATTATTTTCTCTTCGTTTATGCGCCTTTTAGTCAGCTCAAAATGCATATAAGTATCACATAGCCTCTTTCAATGAAACTATATTTAGTTTAAACAGATACGAGATTACCTCTAAAACTGTCACACACACTAAACCCCCGCAGCCGTGACGTATCCAGCTAATCACCAGCTGATAAAACCAGCACATTACCGCTCTTTGTCCGAAGATTACTCGGACCCAACTTTCATAACGCAAAAACTGTCACGACCTTTAGAAGAGTTTATCCGAATCTTTGATCAACGTCCGACCTTCATCAAAACCCATCTTTATTCAATACCGGCTCCAATTAACGGGCACCCTGTATTGTTAATAAAGAGCCACGTTGGGTCTTTCATTACACCCTGTATAATGGCGCGTACAAATATTTTTAATCCGCGCTCCCATACATCTTCCACAGTTCATTTTGCTGCCCGGCGCTTTTAATATGTCCACTAGCTTATCTTTTTCAAGCCAATTTTATCCTTAAAGCAACCCAATAGAGCTTAAATTACCTTGTGGTCGTCCATCTAACATCCAAAAAAGATCAGCAAAGGATTTTCAATTTTAAGTGTGATGTAGTAAAGTTGATACTTGAATGTTGTTGTCGGCGATACATCAAGGGTCGTGAATAGGTGGACTATGATGGAGATTCCTTTTTTTAATGTGTGGATATTGCTCGGCGGACGTGTTCCGACGTTTTTATGGACAGGTAAATATTTTGATGGCCGCCGACGAATGTATGTGGCTATACATCACGGCGTAAGTGCTGTGGCGATTTTTTTAAAGGGGCTCAGAAATGTGCGGAGTTTTTGGAAATAGAGTTCGCGTCACAAATAGTTTTATGTCACATTTTGTACTGACTCAAAACTTATTACAAACCATTTAATGTAAGCATTTGGAGTTCAATTAAGACATTTTGTTTGCAATGTATTCAGTAAAAAGATTTCTAATATCTAATTCACTAGCCACAATAACCTAAAATTTGCAAGTTATACGAGTAGTAACCAACAAAAAATACAAATCGTCGTCACATAAATGTTAAACCGTGATAGGAATCAAACCCACGAGCTGTAGCGCTATAGGCTCTAGGTAAGACCTCTACCGAAATATTATTGTGAAACTAAACTATTGACTTTCCATTTGAATTAAAAACTATCTCGGTTAGAAAAACATTTACCTATGTAAGAATTAAATCTGCAAAATGATCCGATCAAAACTATCCAACGTCGTCGTACCTATTGAAATATTTTAAAGGGTGCTTTTTCGTAATTAGTTACACAGAGAATAGTTCGTCATGCGCAAAGCTAACTTATCTGATGCAAGCATTTTAATCTCGTTCGTTAACAAAAGGATTTCATTCGAAGTCATCCAAACGCTCAAAACTTCATATTCACAGTCATTTGTCACAGTTCAATAATATTCAAAATGCCAGGACAAAGTGAGCTTTATTACATGCTCAGCAAAGTATCAATCATGTTGAATAGAAGTATATTTAGAGTTAACAACAAAATAGTGCTTAAGTTTAACATTATAGAGTACAGGATGCTTTGTGATAATTTTTAATAGTAAAGAAAATAAGGGCTCCAGCAGACGGCGCGACACGTGGCGGACGATAGTCACAATTAGGCGCGTCACTCAGGGCTCCTCTGACGGTGGAAGGTGGCGCGTGCGCCGCTCGCTCCGCTCACCGCTCGAGTGGAAACGAATTGGTTGAATTAATTGTCTGAATGGCCAGCTTTACTGTGGGAAAAATTGCAATGAAAAGCTATCGGTAAGCGGCATTTGTACGATTCATTAAGAAGCAAGTGCTCTTAGGTGTTGTAATGATCATACGACGCGCTAGCTAAGCAGGCGAAGTAAGCGTTTTTTGGCAGTAGTTAAAAAAGTTCTAGAAACAAACGCAAGAAAAGTACTTCGATAAAATTTAGACTATTGAAGACGGATCCTTTTTTTTTTAAGTTGGGGAAATGCCTTACGCATACCCGTCCACGGGGGACGGACGGGTTATGTCGGACTCTCCACTGGAAAGGTGGTATACCAGTGGCCCTACCGACTAAAACCCCTACTACTCCCTCTGATTAGTGGGGGAACACGTTGAGTAGCGCGAGGCCTGGTGCGCGTTCCCCCGGACGGAGCCCGCCTGCACGGAGGGCCGGAAGCGACCCCCCCTTCGTGAGCGGAGGCCAGAAGGGACGGCCGAGGATGTCAAGCCGTCCCTACCAGGCAGTGGTGAAGCCCGAGCAATGCCGGCGACGGCACCCCCGAACCGCGCGCCAGCAGGCCACCGTACGCAGACCCTACTGGACCCGCAACTACGAGCCACTCAAAGGGCGGCTCCGCTGCCGTACCGGCCGCGACGCACAGGGGGGATCAGGCTCGGGTTACTGGCCCCCACCAACCGGTAGAGCGCCGCGGCCCTCAAGGCGCCTGAAGGCCCCACTGGCCCCGCAGCCCCACGTCGCCCTTACGGGCCGCAGCGGGTGGGTTCCCAGTCCACCACGCTGCCACGCCTGGGTTCTCTTCGCTTCCCGGTGGACCCCCTACCACCGGTACTAGGCCCCCTTGCCACGCCGAGGCGAGAACCCATGAGGGGGATTGAAGACGGATCCTAGCTGCCTCTGTGGCAAACTATATGAAGTTTTTTAATTTGGAGCTGAGTTTGGCTGAATATCATGATGACGGAGCTTAGCTCAAGTCATTGTATTTCCATTTTAGCTGTGGTTGACAGCGCATTATATTTGTTCGATATAAACCTGTGAGTGACCCTTAATCAGACACTCGAGCCGTGACGTTGTTTCTGGGTCAGCTCTCCGCTGCGCAAACATTTTAGCAGTGCAAACACGGGAACTGCACACTGCAGTTTGCCACCTTAGCTTTGACACTTAGTGACGCATGGATGTTGGCATTTAGGCCAGTTTTTTACTGTGCTGTATTCAATGGTCCCACCATTGGACAGGAAAAGAAGGACACATCCTGTGGACAACTGGTGCTAACATACCATTCGTTTACAACTATATCCCAAACAAGGTAGTCAGAAGAACGCCGAATGTTTCTGTCATAGTAGAGAACATTTTTACCCCAATGTGACGTGGTAAGGTTTTTTCGTGACGTCAAACATAAAAGGAATGTCCACCCGAAAGGTAAATTGATGAATGGACGACCATGATAATATTACCCAGCTTTTAACATTTTGCAAATATTCAGTGGATACTACACCAACTGCTCGCTTTGGAAATATCTTCATGGATCCCGTAGGCATCTTCTGACTGAAGCTCATTGTAAACCAGATATTTGACTCACCCCCTATCTTCTCTATTTTCTCTCAAACAAACAAACCAGATCAATCTACAGACCAGTCGAATAAAAAATCAATTGCTGCAAGTTCCAGCTGTAAACCCGAGTCGCAATAAAGAGCTGCAACTTAATAGCGGCGGTCGCGCGCGCCTCACCTAAGTCGTAAGAACTCTTTCTAGCAGCCGCGTTATTTACTGGCGGTGTGGATCATAAAACCGCTCTTGTGGAGCGGGTCTTGTGATAGGAGTAGCGTGAGCGACTTCATTCTTTTACAAGAAATCCGAGGAAAACTTTGATGTAAGTATACTTTTGTTTTATTAGTCTGATTTTAATATAATATAGTGTTATGATTGCTCAACAAAACAGGGTAGTCAGGGGCACGCTGACTGTTGCATGTCAATGTGAAAGATGCATTTAGAAACCCACATTTTGCCAAGTGATTTTCGTCTATCCGGGTTCTTCAGGTTTTTGGTTAGCCGCAAAATTGTTACTGGTTATAAACCAGATGTTTAATTCACTCCCTATCCAGTCTGTTTCTCAAACAAACAAACAAACCAGGTCAATCTACAGACCAGTCGAATAAAAAATCAATTGCTGCCAGTTCCAGCTGTAAACCCGAGTCGCAATAAAGAGCTGCAACTTAATAGCGGCGGTCGCGCGCGCCTCACCTAAGTCGTAAGAACTCTTTCTAGCAGCCGCGTTATTTACTGGCGGTGTGGATCATAAAACCGCTCTTGTGGAGCGGGTTTTGTGATGGGAGTAGCGTGAGTTTTTTTTTCCATCCACGCACCCACTTACAATCAGACACACGCACACCTACACACACACACACGGTTCCTATATAAATAAGTAGGTTAAGTTTGTTAAATAATAATCAAACATACAATGTTTACCTAAAAAGGAAGAGCTACTTGCTTAAATGGCGACTCCAATCAACTGTCTAATAATTAAGGATGAAATTGGTTTTTGAAATATAACACATATATATTTGAATCTTTGTAACTATTTTATGAAGCTAGTTAGTAAGAAATTATAAAAAAAACTTAAATTGTTTCTTGCGCAGGTGTTTCCAGTTAGAGCCTATTCAAGCAAAGAGTGATTTTGACCAATCCAATCCAATTGATTAACCTAAAGGGAACGGTCTCTTCAAATAATGACTTTATGATGATAGGAACAGGCTCTAACTGGAAACACCTGAACAGGAAATCATAATTATACGTAAGGTTTATTCATGGATGTGATGAATAGCTAAGTAATTTAAAAAAAGCCACTGAACAGAAGAACTCAAATTAGAAAATCGATTGATTACAAAATTTCCTACTTTGAAATTCTTTTAAGCATTTACAGGTTTCATCAGGTGGGTTTTAAATAATTCGTTTAATCGAGAAGTTTTAAAGTATTGAAGATTACACTAATTCGGTTTAGTAATAATCTTAAATACCTAGGTAATTAAAAACTCACATCCATATAATTTTTAATCCAAAATCATTTTTATTTCCGCCATGATGCTATGAGTTGTGAACATATAGTTAGTTATGTTTGCGATCTCAAACCGCCAATCGCTGCCGCTTACAACCGAGTCCTCAGCCGCTGGACCGCCGTCTCAAACTTTCTAACTCATTTTACAGCTCTGAATACTGTTCAATTCGCGGCGTGCTCGTCCTATTGCCAATATATACGTTTTAATATATTACGTACCTTACTAGATATTGTTTTTGTTATTTAAATGTAGGTAAGTTTTTATTGAAAAAGTGTATGTATTAGGTACTTGATTATAAGGTACAGAGGCGTTAATATCACCTTTAGAAGACATTTGCAAAATGGGTCTTAGGTCAGCAGTATAAGGTGCCCTTATGTAAAGCTCGATGTAAACGCCACTGTGACATTGTGAACGATATCTTTGTTGTTCAATAAAATTGTCATTTGGTCCAACGTTCAAATTGTTCACTAACAAGGTACCTACTACAAGTTTTTCTTTTTAGTCGTCTTCAATTACTGGTGTCCTACTCGCCTATTTTAATCACTAACAATAAACAACGAAACAAAGAAATAAAAAGTATGCATTTGGTATCTTTTGAAAAACAACGCTAGAGGCTCTTACTAAAAATACCCGTGCAAACGAACTCTTTAGCAGAAATAAATAAGTCTAGGCTATAAAAATGCTAATTAAGCGCCTCGAACTTTAAAATTGAAATACATAAATTATAAACTACCTCTCACTACACTAATATTCGTTTCTCAAAGGGCCCCTAATTCCGGCGGTGCCTAATTACTGAAGCACTAAAACGTGTACCTAAGTCCTAGGTAATGAGCCGAGGCCGCTCAAAGAACCCCCCGGGGCCCACCTAGGGGGTGGAGTGGGGTAAAAGCCACTCTAATTATGAAAGAAGATTGAGTGATAATATAATACTGGGAGTAACGTGAACTAAAAGAGCTTTATAATTTGGAGCTTTCGATTTTAAGTTTGGGTGTTTTTATTTAGTTTTGGTGTAGGAATAGGTAACCTAATTTAAGTTTTTTTTGTTGGTAACTTTTATTATTCACCTGTTAAACCTTATTTTCTTTACATAGAGTAACGCTACTTAGACAAAAATTGTTACTTATACGCTCGAGACTAAGTGAGACTCAAGAGGCAATTAAGCCTAATGTGAGTGAGCTTACCGCAATTATCGAATAAGTACTTTGTTACCAGTTATGTCGTGATTTCAAAGTATTCAGGGGTTAAGATGAGAGTCAAACTTGTGAACATACGAGCTGCAAGCCGGAGTGCTTCACCATGAGTGGCCAGGATGCTCACTTACCAAGTTCACTATTTTACCTAACAAAACCAGCTAAGTAAGTAATTGAGTAATAGTGGAAGTTTCTAGCTCAATTCAGAACTTCCCTTAAAAAATGTACCTACAGGTTCAAATCACCTTTAAGTATGAGTAGTCCACACAGGCAGGCGCCAGCAAACTGTGTACTAAATTATACATAGCCCGTAAGTAGGTAGTACTACCTACGTAGCAGAAGCCCGCACAGTTCCTTATCGATTCAGCTAGATGCGTTACCTACCGAGAAGGTGCGGCGGGAGGTGACCTACTTTTATGCCAAGACTATATTTTAGCCCCGGCTAGTCATTTTTATGTGATACTTTATCGATTGCATATTTAGGTACGTTTTTAAGTGGGAGGATGTGCATTATTGCAAATTCAAAAATTCACTACTTACCTACATACAATGAAAATCAAATATGCTGAAAATAGGCTTTGTTTAGACTAGAGCAGATAGAGTAGAGCAGATTTTATATCATCTGGCTGTAAGAAGACGATTGGTGGTCCTTACTTAAACATCTAAAACCGACAAAACTTAAAAACGAATTGCTTATTAAGTACCATTTCTAAGTTTAAGCTCAGGTGCAATCTGGAAAAATAAGTAGGTAAGACACGAACATATCGTATAATAACTAATTAACTTAACTGTGATTGAAAATCCATGTTTAGGCTTCCATTCGTCTAAAAAAACTTGTATCTCAGCTTAAAATAAACATCCTGTCACAAATTGACTCAGATACCTAAACAAAATTACAATCTATGCACTTCATCATTAGATCTTATTTTTATTTAGCAACATTCACATCATATAAAAAGGTTTCGTGTCCTTCACGAAGCACACGACCTTCTCAAGGACGCACCGCGCCCACCTCCAACTAAATTTAGCTCACCTCAAGGAAACATCAATCGTATTCACACATGCGCACAGTTTTTTTACGCGAAACATCTCACAACACCCACAAAACGACAACCAGGCTTTCCCTGTCACGGAACACGACTGATCCTGCCTCCACTGCCGAGGTATACACCTGTATCGGCAGGTATACCTGTCTTTACCTCACCGTCCAATAAGCGCGCAGCCCACCTGCGCAGCTCGATAAAAAGAGGCGTGGCATGGCGTTGGAGACGTACCTGTGCGCACCTGACAGTACAGGTGGAAACTGGTTGGTGGAGCCTCCACGAATCAGGTGCCGTTTCACCTGCCAGGTATAAGTTACGCCAGGTATTGGCTGCGTTATGTCCTCAAAAGTAGGTCAGGGAGCGACGACTCCACTCGCACATAGCGGTATGTGCTTGCCCTGATTTATACTCGAATGGTAACGTATTTTAAACTTTATGAATAGCTCTTTATTTCTTTAGTGAGAGCACAAATCTGTGCCAAGCCGTTGCGTTCCTGACTAAATAAAGCATTGTATTTAGTTGTGTATTTTAAAAGACCATCCGAGCCAGCTAGAGTCATTTGTTTTTTGTGTCGTGTGTTGCTTCTGCGATTTAGTGCGAGGACAATGAGTTATTATGTGATCCTGTGATTTTCATAGTTTTGGTTAACATTTTGCAGGGTGCAATAATCATACGGTACTTAAGTTTGAAGCGAGTTTATTTTGTGAAGTAATACAACTTCAGAGGCAAAATTGAGATACCAAAAAAAAAGGCTTTCATTCTCACAGGCAGCCACATAATGTTTGACAAAAAATAACCTTAATTAAGCCTTATTCGTCCCGTTAATGTGTAGTCAACTGTGGAGGTAAAACGCTTCGCATTACCAGTAAGTATACTTGAGTAACGTGTTTGTGTCTCGAGGCGAAACACACTACACTACACTACACTACACTAACGAATCTTTTTACACACTGGGTAGCAACTTATTGTTGTTTGATTATTTTGGCATCTCTCGTACTTGTATAAGACTTTTCTTTCAAATGATGTAGGCACGGGTACTAGTTATAGTGTTAACTGGAGCCTTTTTCACATTAATCTTAAGTCTAAGGTAGGGGCTCTTGTTAACCATTGATGTCTAAATCATCGAAACGTTTACGATTTTCAGGAATATGGAATACTTTTCAAATTGTGTTTAAGCCCGACAAATAACGGGTTAATGGGTAGGACCATTATACTTAATTTTACCAACATAAGAAGTTCCTTAAAAAGTAAGGTCTGGAGTCAAAATTAAATTTAGTCCTCTTTTGCAAAATTATATCTAAGTAACCACTGTGCAATAGCTACCTCGTCGCACTATTCCACCTCAAGCCATCACCTAAGGCTGTATATAGCGGGTGGCGCGCCTGATTACTAGGGAGGGGAGGAGGGGGGAGGACTCCTCAGGTCGAGTTTGAAGACAAATTGTGTAGCAGGCGGTGGGTGGCGAAAAAATGGCCGACCACCACGGTCAACTCGCTGGATTCAAATTTAAATGTTGGATGGAATGTCCTGAATGTTTATGACTGGTGGCAGTGAGTAGTTTGGTTGAAAAATAGAGCTTTTTGTCCGAATAACGTATTGCTTTATTTAGAATCTGAAACAATTGATGTGCCACAGCAAAATTGGTTGATGTAGAGCGTTTTTTTTTGTTAGTTGCTAGCACCTGTAGGTTGGCTCTGCAATTATTTGATAACCTTAATGGAGCTTAAGCTGCCCGTGGCGCAGTTGTGACAGTGATCGGCGACGATCGCTGTAGTTAAGCAACTCACGCCAGGTTGGAAATGGGATGGGTGACCATCTCGACCGAAATTTAGCGCGTATCCGTGTTCCCGGCACGTTAAGCAGTTGGCCCCGGTTGACGTCGCTAGATGTCAGAAGTCAAGCCTAGTCAAAGGCCTCAGGGCAGCTTGATAACATCTGACATTAAGTTGCTCACTAACCTTACACCCCTCCAACAATCCGCACTGAGCCCGCGTGTTGGAGTATGGCTCGTTCCACCTCATAGTTCAGGTGAGGTCTGTGCCCAGCAGTTGGACGTATGGAGGCCGTTTATTCTTATATTTATTAGAGCTTGGATCATTTCGGGGGCGCTACAGCCGTACCTGTAGCGCCAATGGTCGTCATTTCAATCCACACCTAGGACAAACATTCATGTGACGACCATTTCTGTTTGTGCTCTATCTGAGTGTTTTACTTATTTTATTTACTTACCAGATACTGAACACATAATAGGTGTTCCGGCCGGTTTTGAACTCCGGACTATCTGGATTCCGACTAACAGTTTACTAATTAATATCATTATCAAATTCACATCTTTAGGTACTTAGTTTTGATCTTAAATCCAGTATAGCTTCCGACAAGGAACCACCTCTGAAAGTTCTCAGCAACTGTAAGCACAAGTTTTTATTCCGGCGCTCGCTCGTTATAACTTAGAGCTTCCGCGGACGCTAGCTCTCAAGTTGTTGTTAACTCGCCGTGTTTACCTTAGCAGAGCTTTAAGCACCTATGTACTTTGTATGTATTTAGAGTAGGTAGTGAGCTTATGGAAGGAAAGATTATCGTGGGAAAAACGAGAACGTAAAGTTGTTGGGTGGGAAAGTAGCGTAGCTAAGAAAGCTTGTAGCGTAAAAAGTATGCTTATTGGGGAAGGATTGTAGTTGGTGGTGTGCGTGTTACAGCAACTAAAAATGATATAGACGAACTATTCAGGCTTTGCTATAGATATTTTGATTCAACAGATATAATTCAGGTCAAAAAATATCAATTCGACAGATTTTAAAACACAATGAACTTTAAAGTCTTTAACTGCCGTTTCTGCTAGAACTTATTTTCACATTCGAGATTTTGAAATGTCATATTGCAATATATTGATATCTTAAATTTAACCTGAATATTGATAAATTAGCTTACTAACATAAATTGCAATAAAATCTAAATAAAAAGAACCGGAAATGTGTTTGTGGATTTATTTTATTTTAGAAAAGTAACACTTTTCTAAGCCAAAATGATTAGCAGTAAGATTTAGGTTTTAAATAGAACGAGCTTTTAAATTAGTTCGTTTTCTGTGTTTATCTAAGCGGAGGCTATGCATACACCTAATATGGTGGCAAGAGAAGTGTGTGTTTTTAAAACTAAAATGCATTCATAGCCTGGTGGAACAATAACTAAGAAGTAGGTACCAACTTAGGTACTAGTAATATTGGCTGATTGATAGCTCTATTAATGTAGAAGTTCTTATGCTTTCCACGATGACTTTACCTGTTTGAGCAAAACTGACCAACCGTGGTGTAATAGGATTAATACACAATTGCCAGATAAATTGATAGTTGGCTTATGCTGATTCATTTTGAAAGCTTGTTACATACACTTTTTTGATAAAATAAACACTTATGCAGGTAGAGAAGCTTAAGGTAGCCATCAATTACCACTTCAGCATTTACTATAAAATTCTGGTACCTACTTGCTCTGTTTCTGGTCCAAAATATTTTGGGACCAGAGTGCCTTGCATGAGATTTCTCACTAATACGTAACGAGAAAGTTAACGCGATTGGCATTCGAGGTAGCGCCTCTGGTGACGTTCTTTTTCTCCAATACGGATTACATAGAAAAAAAACGATTTCTCCATGCGATTGATCGAGAAAACTGGCACTAGGCACTCAAAGCAATGTTTGTGATGTTGTCATTTATTAATAGGTATGCGAGTTTACATCAAACGCGAAGATACAAACAGATTACATTTACCACCGCCTTCCCCAGAGGCTGCGTGACCTGGCTGGCCTAATTTGCAGGCGCTAACAGGCCATGACGTCATCAAAGCGCCTAACGACGTGGCCTGCCTGTAATAGGCCGTGACGAAACTGGAGGTGGACTGAATTAAATATGACATTGGGATGAGATAGATGGCGCTAGTTTGAGTGTTGCCGTTGGAAGTTTGTAGAGTCAACGCAAGAACATTATTGTCGTACACAGTATGTTACTATTGTTAGTATTTCGTTAGTTGAGAAGCTACTATTATACTTTGACATTATGGCTTCAGCCCTATAATACTTGTAATGCGCATCGCCTTTGAATGGGACAATCCATCCTGGCAGCAATAGTGTTCAGGATGGTGTTACCGCTGTTTCTTAAGCGATGAAAAAGCGACCTATATACATATATGTATCCATGAGTCGTTTGGTGGACTATATGATGATAAGGCGTTACCGCTGTAAGCAAGTACATAATTAATTAATTTATGAAGCTCTCTACAACTATACAACTGTTATAGTTTTTAAACTTTTCCAGATCATTGGGTATTTTGTCAAATAAACAATACCAAGAACTAAGGTACCTACTTATGACTAAGTATTTTTAGTCATAAGTAGGTACCTTAGATCAATTTGATTGAATTTCCATGAGTTTAATAGTTAAGATGTTAAAGCTTATTGATAAACGGTACGCAAATATGGCCTTACAGCTTCGACAGTTTCCTTTCCCGTTGCTACTTCAGCCTGCTATTTCATAAACCAGGTATTTTTCCACAAAAGCCCACACAAACCAGAACCTCAACATAATACACCGTAGTCCCCCGGGTGTAGCGCAATCTACGGGGGCGCCACCGTAAAATGAGACATAGCTCACGCGTACCAGGACATGTTTTAATAAGCCGCCCGATGCACGCTGCAAAACGCGGGACTCGAGCTGCGAGATACAGTCGCCAACAGATATATAAGCAGACAAGGTGTTCAGATACTTTTGATGAGTTTCGCTGCCAAAGAGTTCAAATCACCCGAGTTAAGTCAAGGCCGGCGTCTGACGCAGGACATTTTGCCATATGCACGACTTAAGACAGAACGTACGAGTATGTACAGATTGACGCGATAACGTCAACCTTTACATTAGGGCACCTTACACTGCTGACATAAGTATGACCTATTTTGCAGTAGTTTTGTGAAGGTTGATGTGAACGCGCCTGTGCGTGTCGTAACGTGTGTCAGAAAGAGCCAGAACGTATGACGCTACGCTGTCTAAATAAGCGAATAAAACTGAACATTAATTACTTCATTGATATCTGAACATGCTACGTGTATAGAAGTTACTAGTGATATAACTAGCATCTGTTCAGATAATAATGAAGTAGGCAATAAGTGTTCAGATATTAATGGTAACTTGGGTGTATTGAATATATTGGCTGTAAAACGGATCACAAGTCTTCGGTCTCGTCGTTTGTTTCAATATATCTCATGGCGACTGTACAAGCTGCGAGTTGCGAGTTGCGGGCTGCGAGTGCAACAAATAGTGTAATTAGGAAGCAACGTATTGTAAACAGTGGCGTTTTAACGGTTCTCTGCGTTTTAAATATTTCGCGGAGATAAGTTACTGCTGTACTTGCGTAAGGCTTGCACTTGGAGATTCTGTTTGTATTTGTCGTCCTTTTCATTTAACAACTTATTCATAAAAACTTAAACAGCTCTTCAACAACACGTTAACTTTTGTATCGCTTTGTCTCTCACATTCTCGTTGCTGCCACCATTTGCGAGTAAGCGACACAACACCGTCGATTGCACTATTGCTTCAGCGTTGCGTTCGTTTTTATGAATAAGAGGGTTGGTATTTAACGATTTAGTAGTCGTTGAATACGATGACCAATAAATGGCTGATAGTATGATAACTGAGTTTTATTAATTCAATTGGTTACTAATTAAATAAGTAAAAGAAAATACGAAATAGTGGCATAGCGTAGCGGTGAAGCTCTCTGGCTTAGTATAATTTTTTATATAATTTGTAAGATTAATAACTTAGATTCACATTGAATCTTTAAATTAATTTAGTAAGCTGAAAATCACTGCACAACTTGTAGTGATTGTTTTTTCTTCGAAAAACTGCCAGGAATGTATCTAGGTATGATTCGTCTTTTCGCATACTTTGGAGGTAAGTCCCACCTTAAGTAGTGCAAATGTTATGGCTTAAGGCTTCTGACACTTCATGTTCTTCAAGGACTCTCTAAGTTCTTTACTTGCTTCCCAAAAACAAACAGTATTTAAATAGAAAAATAAGTAAAAGTCCAAAACCCAATTGTAACTCTGCTGAGCTTAAAAAATAGACCGTATTTTTAAAGGTAACTCGGCCGGATTTCATATTCAGTTTGTTCACAAAAAATCTGTTCGCGGAGTTTTCTCCAGTTGAAATGAATTCGCGTACAGTCCGCCGCAGCAGAAATTTAGCGTTACCGGGATAACCATTGCTATGAATAAGTTGTTGCGATAACGATAGTCTTATTGCAAGGAAACCACAGTCATTTTAATCAATAATAAGGTAGCAATGAGCTCATCCTAGCTCAGTGCGGATAATTGGAAATGTATTACTTATAGGTGTTTAGGCTAGTGGTAAGCATTAAGACCTCCAACTATTCTGAAGGCTTACAATACCGCCTAGCGGCGCCCTCACTATTCGTGTTTAAGTATATTATAAAGTAGAAAATAAAGAGTACTAGTATACAGTTTGTTGCAACAAGAGAATACCTTTAGTTTCACGTTGTAAAACAGGGATTTTGTATTCGATGTAAGATAGAATAGAGCCAATAAATAACGGTCAATTTTAGTACATTCGGATATTACAGTGTAAGTAAACATTTTTGAAACATTTTCAACTCGTAAAGTTAACGATACCTCTTTTTCTTCTTCCCATGTCAATGAAAAAAAAGTTACTTTTAAAAAGCTTCGTGCCTTCTGTTTTGATCGATGTTTTTGATAATGCGCAAATACTTTTGCTCTCCGCTATCTCTATAAATAGGTTCAGTGAATTCCCACCTAAACGCTTGAGATTAAGTCGACTGTACGTAAAAAGTAGCGAATGTGGACTTACTTTGGCACCTGCCCAGGAGCGTGTTCGTGGATGTACCTTATGATACCAGAAAATTCCTCTTTTTTCATCTCCGCCGGAATGGGAATCATTTTAGTTTTTATTTATGGTACTTTGCGCGAAAAAAATAATGGGCTAGCTTCTGTGTACTGAAATATGTATGAATGTCTGTTGCAGTGTTGGTGAATTATCTCGCAGTTACCTTTGTTGTTGGTTTGAGTCGTTTTTGGTTTGGCTGAGGTCCTTGAAATGTTTGTCAGCCATATTTGTTGTAGGTTAGTATGTAAATAAATTGAAGAAGCCGTGTATACTGTTAGCCTTGGTCGGTAAAGTTCTGGAATGTAGATGATAACAAACGTAACATGGGTAGGAGGCAACATCCTACTTCGGAAGATACGCGTACGGTGAACGCGTAAATAGGTCCTCGAGAGGTTTATGCTTTCAAATTAAAACTGCGTAAATCTGTATTAAAACAAACAATAAACAACCGCATCTATGCGTCGCACTAGTGGACACAGGCCACAACCTAACTATGAGGTGGTGGTACGAGCCATTTCCCAACACGCAGACTCATTGCGTATTGTTTTAGGGATCTGAGGCTTGTGTGAGAAGCCTTGCTGTGACATGTTATCAAACCGCCTAAAGCTCATCGACAATGCTTAACGACTGGCATCTAGCTACGTCAGAAACTTTATCACTCTTTTGTTTAATATTATGAAATTAATTCTGAAATTGCGTCTTTCATGGTCAAAACCTTTATATTTTTTTTAGTTTTTACTAGCGCTCGTAACCTTTGCACCAAGCGGTTCTGTGGAATGATATTTTAATAAAAAGAAAGGTTACTTGTGCTAAAAAAGTGGCACCCAAAATCGTAACTTTCGAACACCTGAGCAAAGCACTGACAGTTTGAGACGACACTGCGTAACATGGTGTTTGTCACGTTAAGGGCCGGCGCCGACTATCGGCATCGGCACGCTTCAGGCTTTTAAGGTGGCAAATAGTAATATACTCTAACATAATGGCAATAAAGTAGAAAATGCCGAAACAGAAACATAACAAATGCATTTTGTTTTTACGAGAACACATCACGGAAATTTCTACTTTATTTCCATAATATTAAAGTATGTTGCTATTTGCCACCTTAAAATCCTGAACCGTGCCGATGCCGATAATGGGCGCCGGCCCTAACGCTCTAGCTAGTAGATGATCATACAATCTTGTTCACACGGTCAAATTATAGGTAAGTACGTACGCCAGGGAACAATTTTCGACTTTGCATCAGTAGGTACTGGCATAAGCTCTCTATCTCTTTCAACCATAATTTGGTTGTGTGGATCACATCACCTGCCAGAAAAATTATTAAAATAGCAAAGGCTAACGGAAAAGCTACTGATTCTTCCAACATTAGCCACTTTCTCTAACGGGAGCAGATCGCAATCTCGTAGGTAGCTGAAGTTCGCCGTAAATGGTGGAAAGTTTTCCAATCTCGCAGGCGCACCATCCGTCATATTGTCTGCTGGCTTTAGCGCCGGTGTGCTAGAAATAACTAATTTATTATTAACTTATTTAGAAGACTAGGTAAGGTTTATAAATGCAATGGTTGAAATTAAACGATGCTTTTTCATTTCAGGCAGTATTTGCGGTTTCGGGCAGAATTTTTGCATTCAGACATTCATAAGGTTAGGTTGAATGGCACTATTGAAAGCGCTTAATAGATCTTTACAGCAAGTAGGCTCTGAATATTAAGGTGTGTTAGGTTAGTGGTCATAAAGCTGCTAAACGTTTTCTTATCGATGATTTTACGGAGAGATTTCAATTCACTTTACAGCTTTCAGGAGATTCAGAACGCTATTAAAAATACCATAGGGGAAGAAGGATGAGAATGCTTCGCCACTTGATTGATTTATTTAATTGCTTTTCATAATGATGATGATGAGTTGCAGATGCCACAAGTTCGAATTCCTGGTCAGACTGACATTGTTTCCTTTTTTTCAGAACACATTAGGGGTTTTTGAATACCCTAATTTGGAAAGTGTAGCCTTTACCCAGTTAGCATTCAGTACCAGAATTGCAACCTGCTTATGAACAGTCAATGGCATGAGAAGTTACTCATCATTCGCGTATTATGTTTCAAATAATTTGTCATTTGACATTGCCTGATAGAAAACCAAAATGTGTAGCCTGATGAGCCGTTGAATAGGCAAATTATACTTCTATAATATCAGGCTATTAAGTTTTGAAACCACATACAACAACTGTGTATGTGTCTGTGGTTGTGTTGTGTTGCGAATAACTATTCGTTATTCCTAAAAAGCCCATTTCATTTCCCCCAGTAAAAACACCGAACAGTTTCATTTACAATACGAGAACACTTTGAATTTTAAAGCACATTGGAAATAAAATCACCGAGCGACAATGTCACGGAATATTCAGTTAAAAGTTTCAATGGCGTCGTGAAACGGAGGTGAGTACCTATGGAGGAATATTGAGCTGGTTATTCTGGAGTCAGTCGAGTGGAATTCGATGGAAATTATGCTTTTCGCAATAGAGAAAACATTTTCGACATTGCTTGCTAAGTAAGGTATATTAACTGAAATGTATTTGCTCTGCATCTGTTTTTTAACTTATTTTTTTAACAGCACAGATAAGATTTGAATCTTATCTGTGCTGTTAAAAAAATAAGTCTTCATCTTTGAAGATGAATGATTTTCTAATCGAAAACAATGAATTGGCTAAATATTAAACGATGGTTGCATGCATGACTGAACATAAAAGGTATTTCAAATTCATTTATTTTGTGCTTATGATTACATGTTCAACTTAGGACAAATGTATGCTATAGAACCTTTACAATTGGATCAACTGGCCAGTCAAATATCATTGTCCATACTAGGAATACCCAGACATAGGCAACAGCCTATGACCATTCTCATCTGTTTTTAATTCCCATAGTGGGAACTTTTGAAAACTTTTCGAACACAAACATTTGCTGTGTTGGTGCGAAAGAAATGGCACTGTGTGGATGAATGTTCGATGGACTAGGACTTAACGCAAAAGTATGATTATACATACAATTTTAACTTTGTCGTTTGATATCCAGACTACCTACTGTACTGGCACCCGACTCTCCATCTTGACTTCACATGCCCTAACGATGACGTAAATAGGTAACCAGATCCTTTAGGTAGGTACCCACGCGTCGCACGCACACCGCCGTAGTGACGTCACGCGACAACCTGTCGCCCGCGCCGTGTAATTAAACCGACCGACCGCTAGGGTGGAGACAATATCGATAAAAGATGTTATGAGTGTATGAATTGCAAAGGTTTAGATGCTTCGGCTAGTTAACTTCTGCGTTAAGACGCCTAAAAAGGTAAATCATCAAACATACGTAAAAAGATCAAGAATCATCTAATCGACTGATTCTAAGCAACAAAACAACTTGCAACGCTACCTGTTTTTGATAAAATGAGATGAAAAAAAACTTAATTTAAAGCCAGGGTTACCACACTGATCGGATTTTAGTGACATGTGTTTCTGCTGACATCGCTTGTCAGTCGTTAAGCCTAGTCGGGGGCTTTTGGGTGGCTTGATAATATATGTATCTCTAATATAAACACCTCTTAATCAATGCACCCTGAATCTGCGTGCTCGGGCCACCACATAGTGGAAGTAAAGCCTATGCCCAGTAGTAAGGCGTATAAAAACTGCCGATTGCTTTCCATAGTTCTAAATAATATTGTGTGTTCAATTCAACTTTGGAAAACGTTTGTGAATGTTTGTGAGACTAATTAATTATTATCATCATGGTTTGGCAGCCGTAAAACTTTGAAACATAAATATATCTCTTGGCCTTTTTAGAATGCTCGATGGCAGGCGTTCTGTGGTAAGTCATTCGTCCACCTTGTGGGTGGGCTGTGTTTTATATAGTAAATTTTAGTAACCTGTTTTTCGCGCTATGTATTTTACTCTCAGCCAACCAGCCCGCTCCGCTTTTGTTATTAACGTTTTCCGATTCCCTTATTTCTGATTGAAAGTTAATATTGATAGTCCCATCCCTAGCCAGACCCCCGCGGCATCTCGTTTTATTAAGGCGCATTTTTTGTGCGCACACGTGTTGCCCATACCTCGCGTCTTGTCCTTTGTACTTAGGTGCTATATTGCTAGCAGATTGGAGTTTGATGTAGGTGGGACTATGCATGTCTTACAATGATGGGCCTGCCCTTGAATCAATTTAGGAGCCGTAGCATTATTGTGAGGGTTTGAAGCAGGTTATTACACAGGTATAATGAGTTCAGAATAACCCGTTCTTATTGCGTCATTTGTTAAGACAAATAGCGGAAGTGATATATGTGGCATAACTTGTAGCGAGGTTTTAGTCAATGGGCCAGGCAAATTTAATAGGTACTTAGGTGTTGGACTAATATTATGGTGCCGTCGATTTCGCATCATCATCATAACTGATTGTTAAATAGTGTACCAGTGTACCTTAAAATAATGTTATTGTTGTTCCATTTGGCGATTGGTCGTTTAGTGCTGTGGGTAAAAAATCTATAGCGCTAAAGCTATTTTGTTTAGTTTGAGTATGTTTATTGTGTATTTGTGTTTATCAGTCACTAACCCCCGAATTCACAAACGCAAATCAAGGTTGAGCATCCCTCAGAAGTAAAGCTGTCTCTTTCAGTTCTATTGACATTTCACGTGACAGCATGAGCATGAGCGCTTGCTTAGCGTTAATTGACGTTTGTGAATTCGGGGGAAAGACACTTAGTCCAACCAAACTTAATGTAGTTTGGAGTTAAGTGATCTAGAAGTCAGCTGTTACATAAAATACTCTAACCTGTAAAAAGTGTATTTTGTCTTTTACGCTCATAAACGTTTTTGTATCAGAGAAACCTTATGATGGAGTGCAAGATAGAATGCATCTAAACGAAAGAATCCATACAATAGGTGGCATGTAGAGATTCCCGTATTCGATTTAGTCTAAGTGTAAAAGCAGGTACAGTTACCAACAAAATAATGTACGCTGACAGATAATTAAAATATGTCTGAAGTATTAAAAAAATCGACCTTATCATTACTATCAAAACAGTGTTTCTTCGCCTAAACATTGATGAAAGAAACCTGGCTGCCAGGTAAAATATACCAGGAAATATTCGGCCAGTCTGTTAATGGTCTCGGTAGCACAGTGGTTAGTGCAGCCGCCCGGAACGCGGAAGACGCTGGTTCGAGTCCCGCCTGAGCCTCAGGCCGAATGTTTTTTTTTCTGGGTTTCCTATCTTTAGAGTTGCTTTTGTTTAAGATTCTGGTGTCGCTTCAAACGACTCGAAAACCAAGCGAACGAATATGAAAAGTAATCTACTTAGAACAAAAGAAACGCTATTTTAAATATTTAGTGACAAAGTGACTTTTCAAAATACTTCAGACATATTTGACCACGCATAGATTTCAATGCTGCCCGTACGAATACTATCCATCAAATTAAAGTCTATGATTTAAAAAAATTAAACAATCCTTACGTGGATGACTTTATAGTGTGGGTCACTATCAATTAGCATTTACATACATACTCAAACGTACTGTTTTTTATGTGTTTATGTGACACAAAGCACCTACTGACCATAATATTAATTCCTGGAAGACATGTACCATGTTCTCATCATTAATTATCGTCTTCTCCGAAGCAACACATGTGTTCCACCTTTTTACCGTATTTTGTTATCGCTGCCAGCTCAAACTGACCTTTCCTCAATCGATTATAACTCTTAAACACTTGCAACAAGATCTTTGGATAGGTCTTGAGTGATTGGTGGTTGGGATAAAGGTTGCCGCTTACCTGCGAAGGTGTGGTGAAGACCATGTGGGTTCCAAAATGGCTTCTGTTACAATAAAAATATAGGCAGGTCCCGTCTACAACGGCAATGGTACGCAATAGATTTTTAATATTATATCCTTGAGAATAAGGATTATTTTAACTTACATCAATTGCAAATGTTTTTTTTCCATAAACTCGCGGAGCCTCATGTAGTTTATTTCTTGTAAAAGATAGACAGCAAGCTACCTTACTCACAGTTAGAAAGAGAATAAAATCAAATAAAACTTCATTTTATCTACAGAAAAAACACAGTTTACAAATTACTA
Source organism: Udea ferrugalis (assembly GCA_950022985.1). Taxonomy (NCBI): domain Eukaryota; kingdom Metazoa; phylum Arthropoda; class Insecta; order Lepidoptera; family Crambidae; genus Udea; species Udea ferrugalis. The sequence goes on from OX465522.1 coordinate 745,224, forward strand.
CACAATAAATTTTGGAATAAGGGCGACCGTATCACTTCACAAAAATGTCATCCAACAGACCGGTTGGGGATTATTTTAAATTGAGTAAAGACAGTTATTTTAAAATGTTAAGATACATAGAAAAACCAACATACCTACTACCGCACTTTAGTCATTATCTGGTGTTAATATTGTGGAAAAAATATGATATCCCATGAATGACTTACTTAGATACAGTTAGCATTAAAATAATGTGTGAGCAGTCAAACATGCCCTAAGTATTCAAGAGAAGCAACCTCCTTACAACACCCTTAAAATAGTTTATCACTCATACGATTCTGTCATTGTAGTATTCCATTCACTTTCGTCAAACCACAACTATCTTGTCTCTTCTTTGAACACCAATTATACCCAGCATACTTAGGTATGCTGTGATGCTATAAATATTTTGGAATAAAAAACAACTAAATGGTCACTCTTTCCAACTAAATATTTTACAACAAGAACTTAAAAACCGTTAATTAAATCAATATTACTTAGTTCGTATATTTACATGAACTTCTCTACAGTGGCGATAAAAGTTATGAATTAAAAAATGTGATTGAACCAACTGCGTTGCGTACCGAATGCCGACGTAGGTAGCTGATAAGGACTGATAACAGCCCTGAGGAAGGCAGGTCGAGGTTATCGGCAGTATCTACACGCGTACCTTTTACTTCATTATTCTCTGATAAAGTAGAATAAGGGATATACAAGGAAAAGCCGTGTGACCTTTATTATCAACTAGCGGCCGCCCGCGACTTCGTACGCTTAGAATAAAGTATAATTATAAATGTCCTATTCAGATGTGCAACATTATTGTAGTCTTTACATGAAGGAGCAACACGGCACATCCATACAAACTTTCGCAGTTATGACAGATATTAGTAGAATTGATTACTAAACAAACCACCCCAGGTGAAGTCTTTTTTCAAATGAATATCATTGGACATGCGGGGATCAAACCCACAATCTCTGGTATACTTCTGGCTTACTTTTTATCGAGAGTACCAAATCGGTTGTACAAAACTCATAGTTGACAAAAGTTTGCCTTTTTCGAATGAAGTTAATCCTAAAAAAATTGTTTTATGCCTGAGTTGCACAATTTCGCTTCATTTGACGTTCTAGGCGCATACAATATTTTGTTACTTATATATTTGTTCTGTGTGGAGATTCAACACACCGCTCTTTGCTGTCTTGAAAATATCTTAACAACTAACGGAGCCGCCCACTCCCTCTAACAGGGAATAAATTAAAAATGAATAATCATAACCCACATTTTGTTAAATTAAATAATAGGGTTAGTAAGCGAAACAAAATTACAAAACGGGTAAAAAGTTTTAATCTGCTTAGACTGAATGACTACTAGCGCCATCTAGCGGCGAGCGGATGTTTTATACTTGCCTCACCGGCCGGCACGTTATCAGTGTGGAATTCTTTGAAAAATTACAGCTATTACAACTTGTGTGAAGCGTGCTGAGTTTTTTGTTGGTATATTCATTTGGGGTAGGTTTCGTGTTTTTTAATTGTTATTCGATTACATACAATCATACCAAATGACTGGTAAATCTGTGTTTGGTTCTCAACTTAACAGTTTGCAAGTGTTTTAGAGCACATCTTTTCATGTGTCTATAATTAACTATTTTGTTTTAAGATCATGTTGTCATTACCTCACTCTAATTGTATTAATTAAACATCTTGAATATTGTTCTTTGATTGTTACCTTCGTATAATAAATATAGTATGTTTCTTCATATTCTCTTGAAAATATTGACGTCCCGGCCATGGCCGGTTCTTACTCAGTCCAGAAACAACATTCCGACCCGAATGGTAGAGTCGCAATAATGTAAAGTATAGTATTTACCTAATTAATTATTTAGTATTTTATGTCAATTATTAGATTATACTTTGTTTAGTTCATTAGATTTGCTGATTTGAAAGTAAGAGGTTTAAGTATTTTATTGAAGTTTTATTCGATTTTTATTCTGATCGGGATAAATCGTGCAGCTTTTGATGATATTAATTATTTCGGTAATTTAAAATAGCAGGATTTTGGTGTATACAATCATAGCTTATGATGATGACTTTAAAAGATTACCATTTTGAAATGCTGCACATCCAGTGCAATATCCACAAAAAAACCGCAATTTTTAATCAAAACACCTCTTATCAAAGGTATCAGATTTCAGTGCTTGCACCGACTCACGCGCAGGGTTGGGTGTCGTCGGATGCGTGCGTCCGGTGGCATCAATGGGCCCTTGTGCGTCGTGGAAACAGCTCGTCTTCGGCTTTTTGGACGGGTAATTAGAGAATGATATGAGCTAAATTTTATCTTTGATAATCATCTTAAGGTATTTCATAGCAATCTTTTTAAGTTCTGTACTTTCGGTATGATGAACATTCGCGAATTAATTATTCGATATTGCCTACTCTCTAAGTTACATAATGTGGTGCAAAATTTATGAATACTATGGTTATTAAGTATTGTTTTAAGCATTTCCCATTTACTGAAGATCTGAAAACCAAAAAAAGACATTTGATCATCTTGGCATCAGGCTTGAATCGAACCCGCATCTTTCGCAAACCGGGCGACTGTACTAACCACTCTTATGGTGTTAGCCATACCATTACCATTCATTTATAGAATAAGAAGATACCCATATAAAATAAGAATCAGCAGCGTTGTATTTATTGCTGTTAAACGCCCGGAATGGAGACGTCTCTTAAAGCAGAACATCGATGCTTTTGAGTGCTTACGAAGAGATGAACTCGACGCTAAGATAGACGAGTTGAAAGCCAGACCACCTACGGCTCTAACTTATAAATACTGCGGTGGCGTGCTTGCCCTTAGTGCCTAAGGACTTTTAAAGCCAAAATTGGCTATAACAGTCATATCTGAGCACACGGTCGCGCGGGGCAGTGAGGCGCTGCCGCCGAGTCCGTTCAGCAGCCGCTGTAGCCGAAATCGGCTTTGACAGTATTATTATTATCTACAAGAACTAGAAAAATACTCAAACCACTAGCAGATTGCGTTAGGTAAATAAAACATGTGTAACCTCCACTCTCGGCCTAAGCGCAGTGACCGTGACGGAATGCGACGGGGAACGGAACGGGAACGTCGCAAAGGTAACCCGTACGGGGCCTAATTTACGATTATGCGCTGTGCCAATTTTTAAACGCGCTCGTCGTAATGGCTATTTATTTTTTTAATGTTTTCTCAGAGAATTTTATACTTGTAGTGTTCTATTTTTTAACATTTTTAACTATCAGGTAGATTGTATTCGACAATACAAAAGGTGCTTCGAAACAATGTTATAACTACGGTTTTGTGACTCTTTCACTAACAACTTGCCGGTATCCGGTTAAATTTCACTAGACATTGAAAGGTAATAGCACAGCCCTGAAGCTCACCACTTTAACTAGCAGTGACAAGACCCTACATGAGGCCCTTGGTTTATGTAGTTCGCACACAAAAAATGTTGGATAGCAAAAGTACAGGTGAGAATCGAAAAAAAAGATTTCATCCAGCAGAACAAGGTGGATAGAATTAATAACATCATTAATAAACTAACTTGATGCTTTAATACATAGCAAAGAAATGAATACAATATGAAAAACTAAATGACCAAATATAATACCTACATATATTATTATTATGTTGTTAAAAACAACTAAATAAAAACAACAAGTGAAAAAAATTATGTAAAGAAACTTCTATTCAAACGCACCAAAACTTGTAACTTGCAACAAAAATACCTGGAATTAATTTTAAAAGTTTTTTTTCAACATCGTCCTCTATAAACCTAATAGATAGCCAAAATTCTTTGTAACTCTAACAATATAAAGTAGTTGTAGAAATACTTCAGCAAAGGTAAATGGTGTTCTCATGTACAGACTAATTTACGATAATGCTGTGTGCCAATTTTAAAGAGCATTCGCTGTTGATAGGGGTAATTTATTAGACGCATTTTTTCTCTATTTTCTTGCCGACTTTATTTTGTTTTTTGAAAACTAATGTTCTTTTTGTCTGAAAAAAATCAGAATTGATCTTCAATTGAATAGATCTAGACAATAATAAGCGACTGGGAATATTATTTGAATGATATAATTGGTACAACATCAAAGTATAATTTCACAAATTCATTCACAATATCATGATAAATTTTATTGTAAGTTGAATCCAACATTGTTTGAATAGTTAGTCGTGTGTCCAGGAAATTGTCGAACAAAAAAAAACTCTGCGTTGTAGTGGTAATCAAAACCTCGAAACATTATTATTTAGGCCACTTCTTAATAAATGAATTTGGACCATCAGGTAGTAATTATCGAAAGACAAACCAAATCATACAAAACGAAATGTTTTCATATTTATAATACTTTTCTACTTAGGCTGGTAGATTATTGGCCTTTTGTAATACTTGATGTTATTACATTGAATAATTGATTGAATACTGGTTCACTGGCTCTCTATGCTAAGTATTCTTTTAGTGAATAAAATATAAGACAAAACCTGATCTAAATAAGATGTCACACTACTAAACCAACTCCATCTTTCTTTATTTAATTCCTCTGTTGTATTAAACTTTCCATGCTACAGAATATTAAAAGAGCCTACACATACGAATGTTTTTTGTTAAACATCTTCAGAATATAGAAAATAAGCGAATGTTTCCTATGTGGTGAGAATATATTGGTTATTAGCAAATTGCGTAAACACCTAACGGGGAAGATTTACGGGTTTGAGGCGTTTTTTTAGGCATCGGAGAGGGTTAGCGCCGCAATATCTCTGAGTATCTTTGATAAATATCTCGGCTAATAAACGCTAAGATGTGATAAATCTTTTTAGCACGGAATTGTAATGACGTAGAGCAGAGTTAAGCAGCACGCCAAACAAAATATGCCTTGAGCTCAGTAAAATTTTGGCACGACTGTTCTATGAAAAAGTTAAAGATAATTATTGGAAAAATAATTATAATAATAGCGCGTCAAGTTTGATTGGTACACTGGAAAAAAAAGAGAAACAGAATGAAAAGAGTAACTGCTGAGTTTCATGTGGGTTTTTCTCAGTACAGAAACAATTATCCGATCCGTTGGTAGGGCCAGATTTGTTCAAGTAGGTACCTACATTTTAATGTGTACATTTAGTTTATGTTTAATTTTATTCATGTCTATTGTTAAGTGAAAGTCTTGGTTGGTCAAATGAATTTGTCAATTGAAAAGTACTCTGTAATAGGTATTTTTGAACAAAGATATTTTTGTTGTTGAAAGAAAGTTGGAGAAAAGATTTTTCTGCTGGTATAGGTGTATGTAATTTCAAGTTTCCATGACACAATACATCATTAATTTCAGGCTCAGCTAATTGATAATATGATGATGTTCATATTTGTCTATTATTCAGTGATACGTAACTCGCTGCACATTTCTGCTCTGTGGCACGGTAACACAGTGCGTGTTAAAATATAGCCCAGCTATGGACAAAGCCGGGGGCAAATACATTTGTTTCCTTGAAATATGGTGCGAAATGATATACGGTATTGTTTAGTTAATACCACCAATGACTAGTATTTGCAAGCAAAAAAAATATTTAGAAACCAAAGGGGGTTTATAATTTATTTTTAAATGAGACGAAAATTAGAGTTTTTAGTTATATCGCGAAACAACATAAGGGTAAAGATCTGAAAACCAGAAAAAGACATTTGGTCATGTTGGCATCAGGCAGGACTTCAGATCTTTAGTAAAGATATTGCATGGAAAATGCTAAAACAATAATAAAAAAAACATAAGGGTACTCCAGAGGTTTATTGTAAACTTTCGTTTAAAAAAAATGCAATATATTTCATAGGCTATGGTTAAAGATATTTTCTCGAAAGCGTTGTACTGACTAGCAGCGTAAGTTACTGAGCATAATGCAATATAATATAAAAACTAATCTTTACTAAAACGTCTCTAGAACCGTGATCTGAGATTATTCATTACAAAGCTCTACCATTGCCAAAAGATTAAGAAAAATGAGAGATACTCAAGAAAAGCACAAGTTTACAATGTTGGATGGTCCATCACATCCTCACTCGGCAGTAGATAAACAGCAACAGATCAGAAGCTAAGAGTCCGTCCACACGTGCGATATGTGCTAATGCGTGCTGTGGACGCGCCTTATGTTTACAGAGCAGAGTAGCCAACATAACAGACGAAAAACAAGGTACTCAGCTACTCAATATTGTACATCTACCTATTTTGTTTAATACTTTTTAAACTAACTACCATAAAAACAAGGTCGGATTGTGTGTTATAGTTAAGCAGTTGGCACCAGAGGTGACGGGTTCGATACCCACACAGTGACGCAGACAAAAGACACAATGATGTCGTCTCCCTTGTGAAGGTAGATAAAGAAACCGTTTAACTAAGGTAACATATTAAATAATATGTCATATATTTCTAACCATTGGTTGTGTAACAGTCGATTTCTGTTATCTGTGTCTTTGATTTCAGAAGGTTTTTTTCATGAAATGTATTTGTTCACGAGCAAATGTAATAATATCCGTCAATAGTTTGTAATACAATCGGTTTTTGAGTGGGATTCATAGATGTGATTTATACGGAGTACTTGGCGTTCAGCCAAGGGGCTGTTGCTTGGGACTTTTAATAACTAATAGGAAAACAATCTGTTTGGCACTTATACACGTTTCAGTTTATTTATTGATAATTTAGATTGTCTTTATTGCTATCAAAATACTTTACTTACATTAAAAATTTCATGAAAACTATCAATATTAACGACTCTTTCCTTTAATTTGCCTAAACCGTTATTTCTGTAGTTTAGTTAGATCCATTCAATATCACTTCTATTGTTTCAGTTACTTTCTATGTGCTGTGTAGTAAACAGATAAAAAGAAACTTGTATATATTAGTTACCTGTTTGTAAATTCATATTCGATCAAAATATCGTAATAAATTATAAATTAATTTAGAATTTGTCATTTTTATTGCTGAATATTCTTGAATTTAATCTAGTTAATATTTTTTTATCTTAATGGCAGGAAGTAAGGCATTCCTTTAACACTGTATTTGAATTCACGCTCGCGTAGGAATAGTGGCTCTGTTAAATATTGCAAATCCATACTAATGGTCCAAAATAGATACCCAATTGCAAAATTACATTCAAGTGTAGTAGGTGTGCAGGGGGTAGGTACTACCACATTCTCTATCCTCTGCATTAACCTACACACTTTTCCAAACGTGAAAAAAATCTCGAATGTTTACAATACCGTCAAAACTATCAATACGTCGGTCGCTGGCGACTTGTGAGTGATCCGCTTTTGATTAATGCGAAGTGGTTGGCTCCTCGCCAGGAACCTCTGGACTTTTAATAACTGCAGGAAAACAATCGGCTCGTGGGCGAATGTAGTAGCAGGAGAAAGGTGATGAAATATGAGCACATACTAAATGAATCGTTACGCTGTTCTGAATCTGGGTGTTTATCTATTAAACGTATGTCCACGACTGTTTCCCGAACGTGTAGTCAGAGGCACACTGGTTGTTGCCTTTATGGTCAACGGAACCTTCAGAAGGCCACATTTCGCCAAGTGAACCCATTGTGGTTAAGGGTAAGTCTGCTGCTTGGGTTTTTTAAGTGTTTTTCATCATTAGAGAGTTAGCCGTACATTTTTGCCATAAACACAAAGTACTTAGATAGATTCTAACACGAAACCACGCCGGCTTGAAGCCAGCATGTTTAACTACTAGACCACGACGCTCTCAATTAGCTTAATGAGGTACGCAGGTGATGTAAAACTGCACAAGTGTTTGCGTAATACATAGGTGCACTCCCTTTTTCATTGTCGTTATATGATCTGATGAGACGACCAGAGGAACGGGGAGAGAAGGACCATCTTTTTGAAAAAAATATCGACAGTTTTAGTCAGCTCTAGACAACATAACATTTTTAAGCATGTTGTTGCCGCCCTGGCCCTAAAACAATAGCTAAAAGGAAACTAAACTACGTAAACAACAGGTGCGAGCGAGCGTTAGCGCCGTGCGCCCGCGCAGTCGGCGCACCCGTGAGAGACGTATATGTCATCGTCCACCTCGACGCGACTATTACATCACTACATAGTATAAAACAAAGTCGCTTTCTCTGTCCCTATGTCCATTTGTATGCTTAAATCTTTGAAACTACGCAACGGATTTTGATGCGGTTTTTTTAATAGATAGAGTGATTCAAGAGGAAGGTTTATGTGTATAATAACATCCTATTGCACCCGTGCGAAGCGGGGCAAGTTGCTTATAGATGCGACCGCACACACAAACGCCAGTCAAAGTTAGGCAGATCTTACAAGTAAAGCTGTTCTTTAGACATTTTACGTGACAGCATGAGTTAGGTTGGTGAACAACGTACCAACTCTCTACAACAGCCATCAGAGAAAAAAAAATATTGATTAAACTATCAAGATAGTAGGAAAAGCAAATAGATAGTAGGCTTCATTGCAAATATTTTTCTGAACAGGTAGCTATTTGGTTGGCGCAAAAACTCACTTCGATCGTGGTGAGTTTTCTTTAAAATTCATTTTCTTTGTGACTGCGTTTAGGAGAAAAGAACTAAGCCAAATAACATTGTTGAAATATTTTCATACAAAACTAGCAGCCGCCCGCGACTTCGTCCGCGTGGTCTTAGCTGTATGTGAAAAAACATTTTCCCGGTTTTCTGTTGAAATTTTCCTGAATTTTCTTTGCTATAAACCTCATGAAGCCCGAGACCTCTCCAACGAATGCAAAACCGTGGGAATCGGTTCGTGCGTTCTGGAGTTATAGCGTCAGGAAGGAAAACCCGACTTATTTTTATATAGTAGATGAGAGAAAATACAATTTCAAAGTAAAGCGTATTAATTATTGAAGTAAGCGTGAAGCACCGAAGTGTGAAGTGATGTTAGCCGGAATGCCACCCCTAATATATTACTCATAACATCAAATCACTTGAAAATCTATGTTGAATTCTGCCAAATCTGTAAGTAGCATACATGAAACTAATATTCAACACAAAGACGCTTGACAGACACATGGTACTTTCTGTCATAGTAGATTAGAAAATTACTTTACTGGCCAAAGAATGAGGCTCATTGAGAAAATTACATCAGAAAAGATAACAAATAGAAACAATAAAACAAGGAACTGTCAAATAAACACAATCAAAAATAAAGCATAAAGTACATACGTACATATTTTTGACTTCAATACACACGTGGGTCAAAACTGCCATAAAAATATAGTTTTTATGCAAAGAATATTTACCTACGCTAGAAATCATTAACAAGTCGTTCCATTAGCTTGACACTGATTATGGGAGCAGAAGTCGCCGGCTGTGAAAACACTGCCAAACGGTAATTACGCAGTGACTAATGTATGGGAAGATGGACGCAGGCGCTGGATACCTCATCATCGGAGAGGGTTTGATCTTACTGGCTTATTTGGTTGAGAATAAACGATAAAAAAACAAAATCAAAGTAGGATTTTCATTGTTTCATCATCATCTTGTGTTGCGATGCTTTCTGCAATTTGGCTTAAGGACTGGCATCTCACGCAATGCAATTATTAACTGTTAGAGAATGTTTCGAGGCATTAAAAGTTCTTGTTTTTCATCTCTGTAACTGTCTGAACATCTTTAAGTTTTTCAGTAACTGCAGATTTCGGTAGACGTTTGCTTCGACCACGTCCTGCGGGCAGTTTGGGGGGGATAATTGGGATATTTCCGCATTTAGACTGGTTATTGTATGCAAAATCCCTGACTGATTTATAGTAACCAAAATCTAGCAGTTTGCCGATTAGAAACGTAATATGATTATACGATCTGGTATTTAAATTAATTTGTTCTAACAAATTCGAATAAATAAAAGAATTTTCTACAATAAGCACCTAGCGTAGGTAGGCAGCGTAGGTACCTGTCGTTAAAGAACCTTTTAACAATCCGATCTATTCCTTTCTAATACCAAAAACTAATACCAATGGTATTTGTTTGCTATCGTAAACAATTTTCTGTTCCGAACGAATACCAAATTTTAAATATTTCAATGTAGTTTTGGTATTCGCCCGGAATAGAAGATAATTACGATTACAAACAAATACCATTGGTATTAGTTTTTGGTATTAGAAAGGAATAGATCAACAATCCTGCGAAGTTAAGCCATTTTTTGCTCAACACATCACCAGAATGGCATTTTGAAGTTATTTGAAAGCCAAAAAATAATATTTCAAAATGAAATAACTGCACCATTACCACTACCGCAAATATGAAATAAACCACCTCGCACACGATAAATTCACATCCCAAAAGAACGTTGTTCTTCTGAGAAATCGAATAAATACGTTAGTTCGATGCTCCAGGTGTTCCAGCATCTCTCGTAAACGTGTCCTCGGCTCATTCTTGTTAATTTAACGCTTTAGAATTTACAAACAAATCTGTTTTTCTACACAAGGTGAAATAAACTTTAAAACTACCACGCAAGGTCGATAATTGGGGAAGAAGAAGGTACGGACCCGCAAAGGTGACGCGGCAAGGGTAAAGGCGCCACGTGTGGACCGCCTGCGAAATCGCAATAAAAAGGAAATATTTTTAAAAAAATATTGTCAACCGACATCGCTCGAAGGATTGCATCGCTGAAGTGGCAGTGGGCGGGACACATAGCGCGGAGAACCGATGGCCGTTGGGGCGGAAAGGTTCTCGAATGGCGACCACGTACCGGACGACGTTCCGTGGGCAGGCCCTCCACAAGGTGGACCGACGATCTTGTCAAGGTCGCGGGAAGCCGCTGGATGCGGACAGCGCAGGACCGATCGTTGTGGAGATCTTTGGGGGAGGCCTATGCCCAGCAGTGGGCGTCGTTCGGCTGAAATGATGATGATGATGATTTTTAAAAATAAAGCATGGTCAAGTATCGGAATGAGGATGGAGGGTTCTGTAGTTAGGCGATGTTTTTGCGAATACTGTTTATTATCATTATAATCATTTTTAAGTCAGTTGTGATAGTGGATTGGTTTGGTGGCAACAATAACTCTTGAGATGTCAGTCTTTAAGCCGAGTTGGGAATCTTAAGGTTGCTTGATAACATCTGACAGGAAGGTTCTTGCATCCCTCCAACAATGAGCACTGAAACGCACTGAGCCCGCTTGTTTGACTATTAGCTCACGCCACATCATTGTTGAGGTGAGGCACAGGTCCTGCGGTAGGACATAGAACACTCGTAGTTTTCATGCTAGTCTCCAAAAAATGTGTCAAACAAATAAGAGAGAACGTGTCTGACCGAAGGCTTATTTCATCAATTTTCATCAATTTGTAAGTAAACCTGAATAAATAAATAAAATCAATCAATTTAGCTTTAAGTAGACTGCCTACACATCCTTAACTCGTATAAAAACTTACAGAGGTGAACGTACGTATGACGTAGCCTGCGTGATACCAATGCTCAGCACAGCCGGTGGGAACCTCTTAATGGATGTCACTGTTCTTAATAAAACTAATAACACGCTACTGGTTAGAAAAAAGTGATATCTACATAGCCACTTTTGTGTGGCAGTGAGAAGGAAGGGTTGAACATGAGAAAAAGTAAAACTTTCAAGATGTAACAGGTTTTTTTTCATGCACTGTCATCAAGTACAAATTAGACGAACGGTTATGCTATTGTCTTGAAGATATAACGCCAATTGAAAGAAAGAAAGAAAGAAAGAAAAAACGTTTATTTACTTTGAACATCGCAACAGATAAAAACATAGAAAAAAAGATTGTTAGGAAAAAAAACAAAGACGTTCCATTATTATTTATTTTTTTCTCATGAAACTGAGTTACCTACTTGTGGAATTTGATTTCGATTGATTTGGGAAATTGGTAATGACACCATATTCGCAGGTTCGATTTTCTGTTAGTACCTACTTATTGTTCTGTAGAAATAATTTGATGCAAAAAAAGGGTTTTCTTAATTGCGATTATTACTCTCTAGTGAAAAAACTTCACAGAAACTAAGAAGGTAAGTAAATCAATAACAACTGCAATTAACGCATCCTGCCACCGATGACGTCATCAAGCGGTCCTTAACGACCTCTACTACATCCATCCACATTGTCACAATCTTAACCTCCACAAATAGAATCCACCGTGGGAGACTGAGGAACCAACTCCTCACTTTCATAGCACCCTATTCTAAAGCTTCTAAGTTCAAAATCGCTCTCTTCCAACTGATTAAGTAGTTGGACGAGGTTTTGTTTTAATGATATCGCGGGTGACAGACGTGTGAACCTCTGAGTGGCGCTTTCACAGGACAGGGCAGTGTGAATGTGCCCTTTAATTCGGATATTAACGAGAGATGGATGTAGCGTTGAGTGGGACGTCTTGCGATGGGGCGAAGATGACATACTCTTGAGTTATTAAAGCTTAGTCTTAAAATTTACTTAGTTTGACTGTCAAACTTTTTGAATTGTATCCTGTCAACATGGTCGATGAAAGAAATATCTTTTGAGAGATAAGCTCACCTGTTTTTTGTTACCTTTTAACCGTCTGATATTTAATTTAAAAAAGACTTGTTGTACTGCATGTGTTGTGTGTGTAATAAATTATGTTCTGCATCCGCTGAATGTAATTGTTGTGGTTTTGCTAAGCATATTTTGAACTAAACGTACATAGTAAGGGTTGCCCCTTACGTAGGTAAGGTAAGTAGGTAGGCGCCTACCGTTATCTGGTAGCTTGCTTCTCTATCTTGCTTAAATTTTTATCGTTGTTTCCCTTCACCGTAGACCAAGCCACAATTTGTATGATGAACACAAAGGCCAGACTCGAACTCAGGACCACGAGTTTTCCAAGCCAGAGTGTTTGACCACTGGGCTACGACGCTCTGTTCTTCTTTTACACATAAATAATGTGATTTGTTGTTATTTTCAAATCATCATCATCATATCAGCCGAGCGACGCCCACTGCTGGGCATAGGCCTCCCCCAAAGATCTCCACAACGATCGGTCCTGCGCTGTCCGCATCCAGCGGCTTCCCGCGACCTTGACCAGATCGTCGGTCCACCTTGTTGAGGTGGACGTCGTTGATTTTCAAATAACAAAAATAAATTACAATGAAGGTCACAATCATGTTTTTCAGCCCGATTCAATCTCCATCTGTAGAAGCTAGACGAATAAAACTCGAAAGTAACCACAATAAAATTTTACAACGCACCGTAGCCGAAACAATTTCGTTAGATGCCCCCAAGTTTGGAGCATAAAAACCGCTTTATACACTCCTTAGGTCGGCCATATTGTCGGGGGACTAAACGTATGCAAATTTTATTTTTAAAAAATGCAAGTGGTCAAGCGGAGCGCACCCTTGCTTTATAGCTCCTGTTGGGTTCTGCACCTCTCTTCTGATTCTGCATGGTTATGCTAAGATGTAACTAAGTAGTTGTTCATAGTTGCCTTTACCAAATTTGGACTTATTAATTTGACTTAATTATGTAGGTAGAGGGTATAACTGTTTACTTTTTTACATCACGTATTTTAAAGCACTTAATAGCTTTAGATTTCGCAAAGAGATAGTCATTTTATTATAAAATACGGACTAAAAGGACATCCACTGTTTTGTTATACCGTAGTCTGGACATTGGCATAGACTAAAAAAAAAGAAAAAAATCATACCCGTTTAGACATATTATTACAAGTTACAAGCTCATCAATTATGATGTACCATGATACCAAGTGAAAGATGGATAGATAGTGTACTATTAAGTACACTATCCATCTTTCACTTGGTAAACTTACATAGAAACTTGTTTTTGAATTACTTTTCATAAAAGGTTTCTGATCTTTCTAAATCTACTGAAACTAAATCTCCATAACAACCGTGACGTCACATCCTGTTTTACGAGAGGCCGTCCGAGTCCACGTGACGTCTTTATTAGACGCAAGGTGCAAGATTAGGACACTCGTAAAACGGACACCCGCTGTATTTGATGGCTATCTTTGAGCGCGTAGTTTACCTATTGTACGAGATGAATTTCCTAGCTGTTTCTTGCAAAATCTGTAGATTTTTGTTTTGCATCATCATCAATATTAGGCCTAAATCAAGGTGCGCTACAACTCCCGGTTCTGAACCTTCCACATCTTGTCCGATTCCGCAACTAGCCTCAGGTCATCGGTACATCTGAGTGGTGTTTAATATAATTTTCGTCAATCAAACGCATCGAGAAAGTTACAAGTTAAAAGGCTACGTCTACCCGCCACCAGAGGCCACGATGGCCACGATCACGATGCCATTCAAATCGAGCTCGATAAAACTCGCAGCATTCTGGCTAGGGTGTGTGTCCTACACTATGTTTGTTAATCCGTGGTCTCCACTCAAGGACTCGTCTGATCCAAAGGCTATCTTAGAGTTCAGTAATTTAAAAGGCCAATTAAGTAAATAATTTAATGCTAAGAACTTTAACATCTGTAATTACGACATCTAGTTCAGTATACATTACAAAATATCACGGTTACTTAACTGAACTCGAGAAACAGGTTACTGAAAACCATACAAGAAAATGCTAACCCAAGAAAATACTTATATCAATGAATTCATGAAAGTGCCTTGTAGCCCTTCCACCGGGCTGTTTTTTTAGCCCTACCAGGGCCGTTCCAGGGCAGTTGGAATAATAAATGCGGCCAGGGCCGGCGGTGAACATATAAAATATATAAAGTTTGACCGCCGCCGGACAGTGACGCGACCACCTAGAGTTTCGCGTGGGTTTACATGGTAGTTGTTTGTTTTGAGAGCGAGTGTCGTGATTCTGTGGTTAAATATTATGGTTAGTAAAGCGTGGACCACTCGCTTTGAATCTTGCTGAAAGGTTAATTTTTGGTTGATTGTAAAATTTGCAGAGATGGAAAAGCCCGATAAAAACCCAAGCAAACAGAATACCGGTGGTAGCCTCGCCCCTTACAACTTTGGAATCAAAGCTCGGCGATGTGCGGGCTTTTGAATGTTCCGTTCACCATGCCGGCATCAATCAGTATACCAGTAACTTACTCATTCGGGGTAGATCCGTGAGTATAAGTAATGATTGTTTTGTAATAGCTATGATTGTTTTACTTGATGTTGTTTGGACTTTATTACTGCCAATAAATCAGAAACTGTTGGATTGAAATAAGCTCTGTACGAAAAACAGACATAACAAATCTACTTGTTTACATAACACGAACAATAATAATAATATCAAGCATGCTTAACTTCAAGTTATGAGAACTAGTAAAAATAAGAAGAGACGAAAGCAATTAAATTCAAATCAAACTACCAGCAACATGTAAGCCGACCGCGCTTGTAGCAATATTGTATCAAGTAGAAGTGTCCACGTAGAGACGTGTTTGTATGAAAAATATTCCAATATCTGGCCCCCTCCGGCTCCCCCCCTCCCTGGCGTGGGGGTGGGGTAAGGTGATCGTAACTAGATGCCCTCTCGATGCTTTTGAATTTCGCAGCAAATTATGTCCACCCTTCATACAGATGAAGTTGTTTTGTAGAAATGTGGACATTTAGACAAACTTGTTCAGAATATTAGCGTTTATTGTGGGGAGTTATATTTTTCTTGTTGTTTACTTGAAACAGCGACAAGTATGATATGATATTAGAAAATTGTTAATCTGTGTGAATTCTTTTAACAGTTGAAGCTTAGGTACCTAAGTATCATTTTGAGTAAGCAGTGATGTTGAACTCAACTAAAATGTAATAATTTATTCTTTGGCTTGTTAACAAAATACAAGTCAGTACGGATAAGCTTATTTACGTGACTAAAAATATTGGTATAAGATGACGTCGCTAGACTGTCAGTCATTAAACCTAGTCATAGGCGTTAGAGCAGCTTGAGTACATCTGCCATTGCTGGAACCTGCACCATAAGTGGTGCATGGTATTTGTTTAAGTAGCAATGTTAGGATATAAGTAGGAATGCTAGTCTCCGATAGAAATATTTCCAAATATCTCTTCAAACACAGTGATTTAACGTGGGACGTCACAGTTATCATATCACTGAACCCTGACTGAGTATTTCTCATTTTTACTTACAAATGAATTTATTTATTTATTTATTTATTTATTTATCAAACACAATTAAACGGGCTTAACCCAGTAACATAATTATGTTAATTTAATAACTAACGTTTACAATAATTCCTCAACATGGTTTAATATTGATTGCGGACTGTCTACGAATATATCTAATTCGGGGCTAGAGGCCAACAACATATTTAACGCCCTCTGCATACGGCACAGAGGGGATTGTTCACGTGCTACTGTACGACACGGTGGAATAGCCAACAGCCTATGCCTCCGTCCAGAGCGTATACGTAAATACTTATCAGGCACATACAAACGAGACAACATCTCCACACACTCAGGCGAGTCCATGCTTCCCCGCAAGATTGCTAAAGCAGTAGAAATCTCCGAACGGGTTCTTCTCACTTCCAAAGAGTTCATATGCAACATTCCCAGTAAGAAATTCGTGGGGTACATGAAGGGATAATACCCATACACTCGTTTATAGAAATAACGAAGAAAAGCCTTCTGAATCTTCTCTAACATTAGCCTATACTTAGCTTCGTGAGGATTCCAGACACATGCGCTAGATTCCAGTGAGCTTCTAACAAGACTGATGAAAAGTAGCTTAATGACGTCAGGACTGTGGAAATCACGCAGGTTACGCAGTACAAACCCCAGTCGACGGAAGCAACCACGAGTCAGAGTGGTAATGTGCTCATTAAAAGTAAGAGCAGAATCGAAAGTCACACCTAGGTCTTTGATGATGTCTTTGCGATCAATAACAGTACCACCGAGCAAATAATCACATCTCAAAGGGTTTCGCTGGCGACTGAAGGTCATGACCGAGCACTTATTGTGGTTGAACTCTAAGTCATTCATAGCACTCCACCTAAGGAGCGCGTCGATATCCTTCTGAATCAACTCACAACTCACCTCGTCGCTGACCTCAGCATAAAGTTTCAAGTCGTCAGCGTAAAGCAGACACTTTGTATATTTGAGGACATCAACAACGTCATTAATCATCAGCAGAAAGAGCAGAGGACCAAGTACCGATCCCTGGGTCACA
Organism: Udea ferrugalis; assembly: GCA_950022985.1. Lineage (NCBI taxonomy): Eukaryota > Metazoa > Arthropoda > Insecta > Lepidoptera > Crambidae > Udea > Udea ferrugalis. The sequence goes on from OX465522.1 coordinate 762,339, forward strand.
CCAGAGGGCGTTGGATAAGCTTGTGACACATAGCAACCGTGTCGAACGTACTGCTGACGACCCCTGAAGTAATCAGTAAGCAGATGAATAAGCTTTGCTGAAAAACCCAGAGCATCGAGCTTTGATAACAGGATTCGACAATTGACCCTGTCAAACGCTTTGCGATAGTCAAAATACACGACATCCACCTGCCTACCTCTGTCCATCGCTTCCGAAATACTCTCAACCAAAGTGAGCAAGTTTGTATTGACCGACCTACCGGACCTAAAGCCGTGCTGCTCATTACAAATGAAAGGCTGAACTTGCCTGAGAATGACTCTATGGACGAGTATCTCGAAGATCTTTGCTGCCGCGGACAGAATAGCAATAGGTCGATGCTCCTCAACATGTGACTTGCCGCTGCCCTTGGGGATAGGCGTTACCCGAGTCATCTTCCACGCTGCTGGATAAGTACCACGGCATAGAATCAGATTTATAAGATGGCAGAGAGGGATAGCGATAGTCTTCTTACACATCTTCAAGAGAGCTGCAGGCACACAGTCAGGTCCCGGGGACCAACTAGACCGAAGCCTACCGATGGCACTTTCAACGTCTGCAATAGAAAAATTGTAAACATCGACATGTGCAGACGTTGTTGATGAAACAGGCACAGGTGTTGGGTGCATGGACTGTTGGTCCCGGGTGTAGGTACTTGAAAAATAACTTGCAAAGGCATTTGCTGCATCAGCGCCGGAGCACTGAAGACCCTCATATGTAACGCTTGGTTCAAATCCACCTACAGATTTAAGACTGTTAATGTGACGCCAAAAGTTGCGAGGGTTGTCACGAAGACCGGCTTCTATACCTGCGATATACATTTCATACGCCTGAGACATTCTCATTTTCAGGCTAGCCCGCAGAGCAGAAAAGAGAACATAAGCCTCCTGAGACTTAGATTTCTTCCACACTCGATGGAAACTAGCCTTCTCTCGAATATCTCGAATAATATCAGCAGTAAACCAAACCGGGAATCGTTTTGAAGAGCATTGAGGTCTACGTTTTCTTGGGACATGTTGCTCGAACAGGTCGTAAAAAGATCTATAAAACATTTCTAAGGCAATGGACAAATCCTGACACTCAAGCAGAGAGTTCCAGTCCATATCATTTAGGTAACAGCACAAAACAGCTCGATCGACCTTATTAAAATTCCAGTCCCTGCTGTTGTCAATATTACTAGGCCGCAAGGACCCCCGCTGAAGTGTAGTATTAAACGTTATGCTGATGTCAAGTGGAGGATGGTATTTATCAGCGTGTTCGACGAGGCCTCCAGATTCAGAATTAGATATATTCACTGTATTATTACACTCTTGTGTCAACACAACATCAAGTCTACCTCCGTGAAAGTTAAGAATACAATTTCTATCAACTAAATTACAAAAAGACAGGAAATAACAATAATAATTACTAACATTACATGAAGCACTATTAATATTGAGGTCTCCTAAAATGATTACAGGCTTCTTTATGGTATGAATGAAACTTTCAACTTTAGTGAACCAACTTAAATAAACATTATCAGTAGAGGACGGAGATATGTATACAACGCAAAAGTACGCAGCCTGAGATTGCACAGTAACTAGCGCCCAAATATCTTCACCTGCCAAAGTTTCCAGATCCTCTAATCGAGACATGGTAACACCAGGTCGGGCAGCCAACATCACACCTCCACCCCAAGTACCACGATCGCGACGAAGAATGCTCCAGCCACTGTTCACCACCTCAGCGTCACTAACAGAGTGGTCTAAGAAAGATTCAGTGACAGCCACAACGTCACAATCCAGCAGTGCCAAGTTTGTATTGAAGGCACGTAACTTTGTCTTTAATCCTCGCACATTCTGATACGCAATATCGACGGTGCATGAAGCTCTGGTGATGCATCGGGGATTAGGCACGCTACAGTGTGCTACTCTGCCAGTTAAATCGGGCTTATCAAATATGAGTGCAGCGTCACTACATCTCGCCATCGTCGCGTTGACTCGGGCGAAAGGGGCGCCTCCACGGTTTGACACAAACATTTTCCGGCCAATTTTTCGGAGCTAATATGTGCGCAGACGAAACGGAAGGAACACATATCTTGAAAGACGCGTAAGGGCCCCTGGCATTGAGACTTTCAACTTTGCAGCTTGCAGAACCAGTAACTCCTGAAATGTGCTCTTTTACTTGATCCTCAGTAGTACCCAGTCTGAGGTAGTAAATATGGAAACTACGCTGCTTCTCAGAAGCCTGAAGTCCAATACTACCCGGCGTGGCGGTACCGCGCAAAAACGCAGTAGAGGCCCGAACACGACGCGGCCCACCCGCAACGTCTTTTCGTTGTTCTTTATTTTTAGATATATTATCAGGTAACACTCCCGCCATCGAAGCACTTTTGCGGTTACGAGGTCGTTTAGAAACATTTATCCAGCTTTCTCCGCGCTTTTCCTCTTCGCTATCGCCAGACGCAACAGGTGGTGGCATAGTCTTTTCCTGCTCACAAACATCGATATAAGACGCATTTAAAGATGTAACAATAGCAGGAGGCAATGCCTCAATAGTAGGAGTTAGGTTGGGCGGAGCGGGCGAACACGAAGCTTCCAAACATTTTCCCATTGCTGTGACCTTATCAGTCAAGCGGGTAATCGGATCCGATAGCACTGACGCCACCGTCTCTGCAATCGGCTTGGCAATCAAATCGTGCATGCGCTCACTAAAAAAGATATGCAACTCCTCACGTATGATGATTCTTATCTGGTCAATGGTGGGGAAAAAACCACATTCATCAGGAACGGAGTCATTTAAAGACCGAGATGGCTTTGGTCCACGCCGAAGTGTAACATTGTCTGGGCTTTCCCTTGAGGAACCAGCTGGCGTTTTAGCGTCTTTTTTAGATACCCTGCTTGCACACACCTGACACTTCCAAGATGCCTTATGATCCTTTGTCATCGTATTCAAAAATCTCTTTTCGGCGACATTAGCACACATGAGATCGTAGTGGTCGCGACAGAGACAGCATTGTAAATATTGTTTATTTTGCAAAGCATTGCGACATCCGGCACAAGAAATTTTAGGCATTGCTAAAATACAAAATATCTGTTTCCTTGTACTGAAAACGGAGTTACCGAAAGTTGTTTCGCTCGTTAGCGTAAAGTAAACAATGATGATTAACGCTGGAGCGGGCGCTCGGTGTATTTTCTAATAGCTGCGACTAGTGTAACGTAATTTCGGTCGCGCCGCGTCAACTGACCGTAGCCGAATGGTTTAAAGTTCGCTACTCACGTCAGAGGTCCGAAGATCAAATCACAGAAGCGCCAATCTTTTTCAATGTTTCTTCTGATTGTGATTGTTCTCGTCGACCTCCGATGCAGGATGGCGGATTCCTTAGTTGAGCAAGGGCGAAGCCCGGGCCTCCAAGTTGTAAAATAAATTATTTAAATTGTTGTTCGAGGTTAGCACCGACACGTCCGCTCAGTTCAATGGTTGGACGCCGAAAAAAGAATTGTGTCTTGTTTTTTCAAGTTAATTTATCTTCGTGCAAATATTTCAACATGGTCCAAACAAAACACCTTTTCCTCTATCCCTACAAGATGGAGCCATAATCGTAAGGAGATCTGTGATGCGTTTTGACCGGAAATTAAGAGGCGGCGCCTCTGCGCCCTTCCGGTTCCGGTGGACATACCTCGGCCGTGGGCAAGGTTCAGGGTGAATAATCATGGTGATATATCACCATCATTCTACGGTGGATAGGGAGAAGTTTGTTAGTTGGTATTTTTCGGACTGGGTTCGAATAACAGGGGTTTTTTTGGCGACTAGTCGTTGTTATTGTAGCTTTTGCAGAGAATTTGGTATTGGTAAGTATATTGTGGGAGTGTTGGTTGACCCATGGATAATTCTATGATCTTCTTAAAACCACGTTAGCGCATTTATAGCGAACTTGGTTTCGACTTGGTTGGCATATTAACAAGCTCAATAAATACTGGATTAAATCGGAACAGCAAGGCGGGGGGTACTTCAGACCTGGCCGCTAGAAAGAACACATTAAAACTTTACCTATTACTTACCTACAACACGAATGTTAGGCCATTGTTATAATACCTTTACATACACTTTTCGTTTTGCTTTATGTATATCATTGTGTTTTTAATATCAGTCATGGTGCATTTTTAAATGATTTCGTACTAACAACATGATAGAATTAAAAAGAGTGTTTTTTTTTACTAGTACAATATTATCTTACAACTAAGAACAGTTTTGATTGAGTTTTCATTATTGTACAAAATGAAATCTCCCAAAACCCTGTTGCCTTAACTTGTCGGACTACAGTAGAAAAATACCTGTTTCCCATAATCTTAACAGGAGATGAGATGAGAATTTAAAGGTAATACGAGTCTACTTTACCAGAGATACACGTGTCTACTGGATCAGGGTGTTCAAACTTTTTAGTGTTCAGGTCATTATTCAGCCAGTTTAAAAAACAAAATTTCACCATGAAATCGCCCTTACATCCTCTTTACCACCAAATTCGCATTACATTGCCATCGGTACTCATGAGTTATACTAACGGTAGGCCTACGCACCGGTAATGGACACAAAGCAGTTAACGAGAACACTATTGTCCAAGTTTCAAAGTGGCCTGCCTGGTAATGGGGTATATTTGTACGAATTATACGAGGTAAAAGCTTTGTCGTGAGAAATGCCAATCGCTGGTTTTGGAATCTTTTATTTGGACTTGAGGTCAAAGTTTTATCAGGTATTGAAAAACTCAGTAGGTATAATATTTTTTTTCTGATTTGCTGAAAATCTAGGAACTGTTATTAATCCTTTTTTGGTCTGTTTACATTTAAATTTTTAATGAAAGGCGTGTACACTGTTTGTGGAAAGTCAAGCCTAATTAATTACTTAAAAAAAATAAGTTTTATAGCCCTACCTATACTGTTATGTTTCTAATCTGTTCAAACAAAGTAAAATGTATTATGTTAACAATAAGTCATATTATTCAAAACAGCTAAAGTCTTAATAAATCATCATATAATAGTTGGTTCTTCCTTATGCTCAGTTGTTTCAAATAACATAAAAAAATTGTTTTTTTTATTATCATGTAAGTATTTCGTGGTTTTCGTTATGATACAAAAAATAATTTCAATTGAAAGTGTTTTAGACTAAATTCGTAGAACAAACTGGCGATTTATTAACCTTGCTCTCTCCAGAAACACCAACAAGATTTCACCTCTAGCTGCCTTTTACTAGAGTTTAAACTAGCTTATCTGCGTTTTCTGCAGGGCTTTCTCCAGTAAGTAGAGTTTTGTACCTAAGCTCTTAAAGAATAAAGTTGGTATTGGACTTAGTTTGATTCACTGAAGGGCTGTTCTGGAGCTGGGAAGACAATTGCCACGGCAACCGGACACCGGCCGTATGAAAGCGACATTAAAAGGTGATAGACCTGCCCGTTGATTGGTACAGTCGCATGCGCAAGCGTTTATGCTGACATTTCATCTAAAATCAGCCTAAAAAGGTACTTGAAGAATATTTTAGTTTAGGCAGAATAATCTTTCACGCAAATCCAAAAAATAACTGAAGTAAAGGCTCAAACTTATTTCGGGTTTTATAACATGAATTTAAAAACAACACTTGGTACTTAAGATGGAAATGGAACACCCATGAAAACTTGTCATAGTCTCTGTACAAATTTCGTAAGTAATGTTTATTTTTTTATGTCAAGGGTAGTCACTAATTCGATACTTATGTAATAAGAAATCAATAATTATGTAATTTTGTAAAATAAAATAAAATTTAACCACTGCACTCAGAACATCATCTTAAGCTAATGATTCATCATAACCCCCAAATGGTAATTTGCAAGAAAATGCTTTATTAATATTTAAATATAGAACTCGTCTGAATTCATGTCTTTTGACGCTCGTTCAAGTTTTCCTTAAAAATAAAAAAAAACAAAATGATTCACCAACCTAAAACGTAACATGACCTAATCCACAGTACCGAAGTTCAAGGCGCGAGGTAAACGCACCTTTATTGGCCCACAATTGGGCTCATCCGGCTGGGGTCCACGACCGTGCCGGCTACCCTACTTGCGGCTAAAGGTAATGCCCGCCGCGTCTGTACTCTGTCGTCACGTGATATCGCAAAATTATGATTGAAACATGAATGGGTAAATGGTTTCATTCATAAAAGAGAAAAGGACAAGATCATACAATCGCTTTTTATTTAATATCAAGTGGTAAACTCAATGTCTTAAGGAATTCTTTTAAAATTCTAATTACCTACGCGGTTTAACGGAAATATTAGGACAATTAACAAGTTGGTAAAACATTTTTGGTCGCGTGTTTGATCCCCACACAGGGCAAACATTCAATGTGATGAACAGTTTTGTTTATGCTGCGTTAAAATAATATGTATTTGTTGGGAAGAAATATCAGAGTAAGTATGGTGTTGTACCCATAAAGTTCTACTTAGTTTGGTGTCTGATGATCTTGATGTAACCGATGTTCAGATTTTTTATTTATTGTTAGTTTTTCATCATCAGAGAATTACCTGCAAATTACACATAGTGGGTTTTTATCAGGTTTTGAACCCGAAATCGCGAAGTAGACTGCTCCATTCCCAAAATTACTACGTTATCCATAGGCTGTGGTAACCGCTTTTCCGCATTCTTATTGTCGTAGACGCTCAGTTCAAACAGCTGGTCTTTAACTAAAATTAGGCATAAAATATGATTTTATTTTTGATTAAATGAATTATAGGCTTAAAAAATGTGTTTCTTAAATTGATTCATGTATCAAGTACAGCATGCTTCAAAACCAGCTCCTCTCCCAAGTTATGTGCGTGTACTAAAATGAGCCATTAGCCGGCACGGTGCGCGGGCGCATGATTGGTGCCAATTGTCGGCAATCAGCGTCAATTTACGAGCCCCCCTCCCCCCCCTCCCGGCGCCCGCAGAGCTTTCTCTTCTCACCGGTACCGGTGGGAGCAGAAGTGCTGAAGTGTTTATTTTTTACTATGCAAATCTTTTTCAAGCGCGGAGAACCGTTGGCTGTTGGGGCGGAAAGGTTCTCGAATGGCGACCGCGTACCGGACGACGTTCCGTGGGCAGGCCCTCCACAAGGTGGACCGACGACCTGGTCAGGGTCGCGGGAAGCCGCTGGATGCGGACAGCGCAGGACCGATCGTTGTGGTGATCATTGGGGGAGGCCTATGCCCAGCAGTGGGCGTCGTTCGGCTGATATGATGATGCAAATCTGGAAATCTATGTGGAGGACGCCTGTGATCAGCAGTGGACGTTAAGCCACACGACGTTGATGATTATGATGATTTGACCTCTTCCGTGATTTTTCATTTCACTGCGGCTACGCGACGGTTAAAACCAATAAACAGTTTTTTTTTTTTAAATCGACATTGTTACCCTGTATCGTTCCTTATTTATAACGAGTGCAAATAGAGTACACGGTATCAATCCCGATTTAAATGATAGAAGCTATCAATAAATAGGTACATGTACGTTTTCCACATAAATAGTTTCTTTAGATGGGATTCGAACTCAGCACCTACTAAAAAGATATTCCCAACCCTAACAACTGCTCGGTCCCGCTCAACGACCAAGCCAGTCAGACAGTATTTACTAGCACCAAACCACAGTATAAACCATACAATAGGCTACCTAAGGCCGCCCGCCGAGTTATTAGCCTTTTTTTTTTTTTTCGTGGGGAAATCCTCATGGATACCTCGCTGCCCGGGGGGACGAGGTTATGTCGGACTCCTACCGGCTAAAACCCCACGGCACTCGACTGTGGCACTTTGGCGGCGAAGCTGGATCCTACCGTAAGTAATGCCGCACTGCTCCGCCGCCAGTGCTAGCCCCTAATGGGGCCCCCTCCAACCGACCCCCCAACGAAGGGGGGAGGTCACGAAAGCGCCTGGAGTACGCAGGCACTTTCGCCGTCTCGGTGGACGCCGTGCAATGCAAGCCAGAGCACCCCCGCACTCTGGCCCGCTGGCACCCACTGTTCGCAGACCCTACTGGGCCCGCAACCACGAGCCACCCAAAGGGCGGCTCCGCTGCCGTAACCGGCGGTACGGCCCCGCCGGGCCGCGATGCACAGGGGGGATCAGCCTCGGATCACTGGCCCCCACCAACCAGTTGTGCGCCGCGGCCCCAACCACGCGCCTCAAGGCGCCTGCAGGCCCTACTGGCCCCGCAGCCCAACGTCGCCCTTGCGGGCCGCAGCAGGTGGGTTCCCAGTCCACCACACTGCCACGCCTGGGTTCTCTTTGCTTCCCGGTGGTTCCCCTATCACCGGTACTAGGCCCCCTCGCCACGCCGAGGCGAGAACCCATGAGGGGGGAGTTATTAGCCTAGCATGCACACAGGTACGCGGCACAGCCCGTCCGTACTGCCGCCTCCCTATTTTATGCTAGCGTGTACGTGAAATCGCGTGTGCGTGATATCACGACACGGCGCGCGACGCTCACGCACACATTCAAACCGAGAGTGGCACGTTTGTATTTAGATGTTCTACTGTATGGTTTATACTGTGACCAAACTATCTAGTTATAATCTGTCCTAATTCCAGTGCACGCTGCCCTAATTTCCCTGTCTCTAAATCCGCCGTATACCTTACATCGTCCATATGGCGCAATGCATTAATTTAATATCCGTAACACGATAACCGAACGTTTCGCCACGTTACAGACTACGATTATTACTTGTGTATGGGACGTAGAATAACAAACACATGCGTTTGCGCGTGTTTGCTTTTCTAACACATATTTTTTAATAATATCGACGTATATCGGGTGTGGGACGGCGTTTGTTTTCGCTAATATTAGTAGGATTTGTGAGATATTGTGATTTATAGTTTGCATCTTTGCGTTTTAGATTAGCCGCTTAAAATGCCTGATGGAAATGGTTTCGTGGTACATATATCATTAACAAAGTATTCGTTAATTTTATAGTTTTAAGATTTTCCCTAACGAACAGCTGATTCTTTAGGGTATTCTTAGATTGATTTAACTTGTGTTGCAATTTATTTAATCTCGTACACGTACACTCATTTGTACCAATATGTTGTGTAGTGCTAACTTCTCTTGGCTATTTGGAACCTGACCTTACTCCAGCTGGTGGGAGGTAACTGTGAGGTCCAGACATGAGATTGACCTAAAATGCCCTTAATCGGGTAATAATGATGCCCCTGAGTGTCTCACTAAAAGGTCACAATTGATGCACTCAATTCTCAGACCAGCACATGGAAGACCTTCCTGTGGATCTCTTACCTTTCACCTTACCTGATTTAAATAATATTTTTATGAGAAAGGGAGAAAACGGGGCAGAGGGTCACCTGATGGAGAGTAATCACCCCTGTCCATGAACAACTGCAACACAATAGGTGTCACGAGATGCGTTGCCAAACGTTGCGATGATTTTCCTTAATAGCAAAATATAATCCAGCGGTCATCCTTCTTGCGGAGCAATGTGAGTAAAACTCTTGATATTAGCCACAAATACATGGTGGAAAACCTCATCTTGATGGTGAGTTCAGAAAGTATGAATGCATTGGTCCAATTTTCCGACAAACGCTCAGCAAGCATCTTTTTCCAGCAACACATGTCAATGCACGAGCGGTCTATCTTTTCAAGATCCACGTCCTCTTAAGGATGCTGAATTTCTAGGAAGCTGAACACCTGGTGCATCCGTTAGCTGCTAGATTTACTGCAGACACATAAAGTGCCCTCGATCGGGTAATCGCGATCCCCCTGAGTGATTCATGGAGAGTGCATCAGTTCTATTATTGTGAACTGTAAAGCTTAATCGTTTGATTGCTGAAGTTTATTACACTGCGACCAGTGTATGCGAAGATAGCTATTTCTGTGTGAATATTCTGGAATCGAATAGTTAATAATTTTGAATGCTATAAAATATTTCGTACAAATCCATTTGCATGATGCATGGTAACTGGTTTGTTGGCGTAGTGGCTAGTTATCTTGTCTGTTAGTGAGGATAGTTGATTCGATGCAAATATTGATGTGCCGAACATTCCAGTGCGTGAGCTTAAAAAGGTTTGTTTAAAGAATATTTTGTCTATCTTACGGACTGTTCTACATCTATGATGATGATGATGATTATGCACCACACCCAGCCAGGACAAGCCTGATCCGGTCAAACCGGCAAACCAGGGGACGCGTATTTTTGGGGAGTGACACGCTCTGGGATGGGAGAGGAAGGCCGACTAGCCGCAACCGGTCGACCACAACCAGCCGGATAATTCATCCTTAGAACCAGTATAGGAGAGTTGGACTGGGTAGGTTAATTGTTATTAGGAGATCGTTGGTGAGGTGGTGGGCAGTCTAGCCTTTGTTGCTGTTGAGTTTCTTCGAAGCTTTGTTGATCATCTGAGTGTAGTAATTGTCTAGTCTCTTCGTGTTCGCTGCCGTCCGTTTCGCTATCTGATTCGCTGATGTATATTTCTTATTTTATATTTCTTCGGCTTGTTTTTTCAGTTTACTCCTGCCCTGCGCTAGCTCCAGCCATTTTTTGCAGGAAATTTCATAGTATTTTAAGTCATGGTAGCATGGTTTGAAGACCTCTTTTACCCAACAGCAGCACGATCAATTAAAGAAAAACTTCGACAATAGTTACTGTTATAAAATAGACAGAATGCAATTAAAGAAAACATGAAACACAGGTATAAACTGAAAAAATGACAATTTAGAAACATGACCTAAAATATACAGGGTGGCCCAAACGGTGAGGATAAAAAATTTCTTTTGGGTTCCTGACATATAGGGGTACCCGAAAATACCCCATGTATGTTTGCCGATTTTTTGTAGTTTTCGAGTTATGATTTTTTTAAAGTAAATTTGAGAATTATCGATCTGACCTCCTAAAAAAATTTTTTTTTCGGAAAGTATGCATTTTTTATTAATTTATTTTTTTGTTACACAGACCTCATTAGTTTTACTGTTACCCATAAAATTGCCAGCTTCATGCCATTAATTAAACATACAAATTTATTGACCAAAATAAAAAAAATGGGGTGAATGCGAGTCACAGTAAAATTTTCAAAGTTAAATTAAAAATTAAAAAAAAAGTTCCCTGACTTTTAAGTAATTTCAAAAACTGCTCAAAACCCTTAGCTTCAATTATAATAAAAAAAACTTGGTGCTTAATAGGCCTTTTTTAGCCGAAACTTGCCTTCAAGTACACAAAGGTGGATTTTTTTGTGTAAATAGTTTGTTGTAAAAACGCCTTTTGTTAATTTCTGGGGTTTATGTGGGTTGGACATAACATATGTAATAAATTTAAAGTGAATTAATTTTGAATTTATTATTATTCTACTATCAGCCCGGTGGCATTTCAAGAGCACAAGTCAGTCTTTGTCCCATGAATAGTCGTTAGCGATACAAGTGCGGAATGTATTATGTCGTTTTGCACTTGTCCCGAAGTATCAATTAATAAAAATTTAATATTATTAAGGATATTTGAAAGGAAGAAAAAAACGTCTATTTAAATAAACGTTAAATTGCTGACGGCTTCACTTTTGACAAGGACATAACACTTGAACCCTTTTCCATCCCATTTCATCCCACTACTGGGCACAGGTCTCTCCCCATGTTCTTGATAGATCTCGATCTAGTGCCAGGGTCTGCCAATATTTCTCATGGAATCTCAAATCGTCACCCCACCTTTTGTGGGCCTTCCTCTGAACCCTTTTAGCATTGCATAAAGTTTAATTTCTAATGACACTAGCAGCTGTCAAAATGAATTTCTGAGATTAGTTGAACTTCACCAAAAATAAAATAATAGGCATTTATTGATTTTCTGGGATTTGAATGAAATCCATGTTTAAATGTTTCCAATTAAATTACTGTTTGTACCGGGAAACTGTCAATCCTAGCTTTTTCATGCCCGCTTTCTTCAAGATTTAATTTAGTAAATCATACGTAGGTTTCCATGTTTTATCATGATTTTTAACGCAAATGTATTAAAAATCGTTGTCCGATACACGAACGGGTGTGTCATTTTCACTCGTCCCAACTTTTGATCCTCGCCTTACAGCTCGGGCCGACTTCGGGACTCGTGCGTGCAAAACGACATACATTCCGCACTTGTATCCATAACTACCTACTATTCATGGGACGAAGACTGACTTGTGCTGTTGAAATGACACTAGAATACTACTAGGCTGATACTAGAATAATAAAAAATCCTAAATTAATACACTTTATGATTATTGACCATGTTATGTCCAACCCACATTAACCCTAGCAATTAACAAAAGGTGTTTTTACAACAAATTATTAACTTATTAAATTCCACCTTTGTTTACTTGAAGGCAAGTTTCGGCTAAAAAAGGCCTATTAAGCACCAAGTTTTTTTTATTATAATTGAAGCTAAGGGTTTTGAGCAGTTTTTGAAATTACTTAAAAGTCATGGAACTTTTTTTTTAATTTTTTATTTAACTTTGAAAATTTTACCGTGACTAGCATTCACCCCATTTTTTTTATTTTGGTCAATAAATTTGTATCTTTGATTAATGGCACGAAGCTGGCAATTTTACGGGTAAAAGTAAAACTAATGAGGTCTATGTCACAAAAAAATAAATTGATAAAAAATGCATACTTTCCGAAAAAAAAAATTTTTTGGGAGGTCAGATCGATAATTCTCAAATTTACTTTAAAAAAAACATAACTCGAAAACTACAAAAAATCGGCAAACATACATGGGGTATTTTCGGGTACCCCTATATGTCAGGAACCCAAAAAAAATTTTTTATCCTCACCGTTTGGGCCACCCTGTATAATCAAATCCACCATACAATATTTATGCCTTAACACAATAGCTAGGTGTATCGCAATCGCAGCCCAATCCAATCCCATCCAACCTGTTTAACTTAAGCTTCTTTGGGAAATCAAATATATCTCTGGTGCAGGATGAAGGGAGGTTGTCAGAATAACAATGGACGACGAGGGCGCGGACAATGCGCCGGTGGTCGAAACAACCGACGCTTTGTTGCGAAAATATACGCACAGAGTAGGGATTTTGATTGCGCAGAAGGGCACGAGTCAGCCACCTTACTTTTTACCCGGTGCAATGCATTTACACCCTTCCCACTGCGTGGGGGAGGGCAGCGGGGGAGTGTGGGACTCGCCCACCTCGGAAAGGGATGGGAATACCCACCAAAACACCAGGGCGGCCTTCTTCAGCGCGTGACCAGGTTTTACCGAGGACTCTCCCGAGGAGGCACTCTACCGGTAAAACCTTGGCGCGCTGTGCTGGTGTCCCGGCTCACCCCAAGGGAGTAGTACCTCCTCTTCTCATACACACCCGCCGGGGTTCGACAGTGCGAGGCCACCCCACACTGCCGTACTCCTCGGGGTTGCTTGTCGTTAATCGGCACAGTGCAATTTTCCATGACTGACCTCATTGAGAAAGTTAACGCGGATTTGTATGGCATCTGTGGTGGCGGGAAGACGTAACCGTTTTTCTATTCCATTTGAAATGCTTTTGAGTAAGCACTAAGCACTTAGGTTGAATGAAATGATGGATGAAGAGTGACCTCTCCGATTGTGGTAATATTTTTTCTGGCGTTATCGTGTTTTGAACGGTGCGTTAAGCATTTGGCAGTGGGAAACTTCGATTGATGTCAGTTGTTAAGCCTAGTTCTTAGGATGGCTATGCTATTAGATGAAGATAGGTTAATGATACACCCTAAGGTAATCATCTGATAAACCTTAGGGATACACCCTAAGGTAATCATCTGATAAACCTTAGGATACACCCTTAGGTAATCATCTGATTAACCTTAGGGTGTATAACTAACCTAATGTTGCCTATGCCCAGCATGGGACATACAAAACTCACCTATTTGAATTCTCTTGGTACTTTCAGTAAAAACTATCAATTATTAGTTATCACCTGTAAGAGTCTAGTTTTTAAATTCAAAAGTACCCTGTTGAATGCTCTGTAGAAAGCTTCTTTGCTTTAGGCAGAAACTGACTTTCCTAAACTCGTTCACAATACATATTCTTTGACCCTCAGACAGTGACCGAAGGTGCCACAGCGTGAATGAAACGTACCTTTCAGTACAATATGAGCTTTAATATTACGTGGCATTGTTGTACCTTTGAAGCCTCCCTTCGGAGTGACCCTTGGGCAAAGATTTAAACACTCAATGCGGTATTATGAGATTTCGGTGTGATGGATTCCTACGGATCTTTGAGAGGAAATATTCCATTTTCCAAACAGGTATTTACTGAATGGACTTACTTGTCTATAACATCTACCTAAGTCTAATTAAAACCAAAATACCACCACCATAGCAACATGAAGAGTTTTGTTTGTTCCAATAACTGTTTAGAATGAAAGCAAAAAAGAAAATTCATTTATTATTCGGGACACCATAACCCACAAAATATAGAATAACAAAAAGGAACCAACACAAAACAATAAAACAAAATCAATGAATTACATTAGAACCAAAAAAATATAAAAACATAAAATTACTAAATTACAAACTTGGACAATTTCTACCAGGAAGCAAGTTTACGATGCCCAAAAAAAATTTACCACACTCAGCACCTGGTCGGTTCAGACGCTGGTACCACGCCAGCGGTACCGAAAACACGCTACTGTGACAAAATGGTTACGCTACCATGATCCATCAATCCACACAGTACCAGACATGTGTCGGAGTCTCACCGCATCGCGTGGCTTCACCTTAACTGATTTATCGTCTCTTCAACACATCTTATTTAGATTACACCTTCGTCTAGCCACGGTTATTAAGAAAACAACACAAAAAGCGACCAGGTCCTAATTTAATCGCATGAGTCAGTATTAATTAAAATATATTAATTCATCAGTTTCCGTCGACAAGCTCGACAATGTTGCGACACGGACCGGAATAGACGCGACGGTGATTTACGATCGACGCCAGGTTAATTGAAACGTTTAGTACTTGGATGGAGACGATGCGCGGGAGTCGACTGCAAGGGGCTTATTAAATGAGAATATGTACAGGCACTCCATGGGTCTTCATGCGCGGGAGCAGACTGCAATGTGCGTTTTAAATGGGAGAACATGAACAGGCACTCCATGGATCTTAAGAAAGAAAGAAAGAAAAAACTGTTTATTGATCTTGAGCGCTGTTGTCAAACAATGGACAAAACAACAATAGTACATTGTTATCCTAGGGGTGAAAGTAACTTATTTAGTCCCGAGACGGGGTTTGGCGCCCGGAACGAAGTGAGGGCGCCAATAGTTCGAGGGACTAAATAAGTCTTTCACCCGAGGTAAACACTGTGCTTTTCATTACGAATACAAGGAAAGTAAAAATAAAACATGAATTAGCCAAAGAAAAAGATTTAAAAATAAATGAAGATCGAATTGGCGCTATCCCGCCTATTTTGTTTGTTTTTTTTTCTGTGGCGGGCCCACTATTCAGCCATTATTTTTTTTTTTTTTTCATTGGAAAAATGGTAAATATTTTGCTCTAAGCTTAGTTATTTTGAAGAAATTGTTGAAACTGAATTATAATAAAGTTATTTATAAAATATACATTCTCTAATCAATACTTAACTTTAAGTTATTTCAATTTTACATCGTGGCTGTATAGAAAGTTGGAACATGGTTCAATAGATATGTGAAAAATAACTAAGTTTTTTTTTAATAATTTGGCAGATGTCAGTTGAAAGTGATTCTCCCTAGGGATGAAAAGTATTACTTTCAGCCCGCTTCTCAGGTCAGTAATGACCTACTTTCAGAGTATGAGTAATGAAAAAATATTTTATCAAAAATGAGACTCTTCTTTTTGTTTGCCATATCATATTATTACTTCCCAGAACTATGAGATGACATCGTAATAAATACAGGTTTATTTTCTGGCCAGGGTAAAAGGTTTTCTCTAAAATCAGCCCACGCCTACTTGTAAATCTCCCTGTATAATAATTTCTGTTATTTCTGCTGTTAAAAAATCAAAGTAAAAAACTAAGTATTTGAATACAGAACAATACAATACTTGAATCAAGTGCTGAAATATCCCCTGACGGATGATATTTGAAAATTTATAGTGACCAGTATCATTGCAATCCCGACCTATAGTTGAACGGAATTAAAATCATTTGTCAATTGTTTACCGATTTATCAACTGACAGGGCGCATGAGAATAGAGCGATGTGATTTACTGCAGGTGCCAGGTCAATTAAGACAAAGGTGAGGTGCGAGTTGGACTGTATTCAGTAGTTAATCAAATATTTCGAAAGGCTAATTTCCCTTTGATCATTGGAGAAAAATGCTTCGGAATTTTCCGACTCGGCTGGTTATTGGCATTGGCATTTATTTTTTTATTTTTCATAACTTAGGCTATACTGTCCCACTGCTGGGCAAAGGCCTCCCCCATATCTTGCCAGCGATCTCTTTCTTGAGCTAAAGTGTTCCACTCTTGGTAAAATTATCCAGATCGTCTCGTCTATCTTTGACGATATCCGTCTTCTGATTGCCACTGAGAGACGATCCTAGCCCACCTTTCCAGGCCCATTCTGGATACATGGCCGGCCCAGTCCCACTTGAGCTTGGTTGTCTTTTTGCCGACATCAGCAACACCGGTTCTGGATCTAATTGTAGCGTTTCTTATTTTGTCGATCCTTTTCAGACCAATACTTCGCAGCGCTTCGCATTTATTATAATACTGTTAAATATTATCCTATGATTGCTTGCAGTAAATAAATGTCATTTAAAAAGCAATCAGCCTGTGTAGCAACAATGCAAAAAAATATAATTTGAAACCAAACTCCATGCCATGTCATGTATGAGGGAGGCGTCAGTTAAACAAGAAGGATGAGCAAACACTGGTTTATTAATTCATATCTTATGCAGGGTAGATCATACAATCATCATACTACGAGTACCTCCAATATTACTCAATATTGTGACATCTCTCTTCTTTTAAAAAAAAAACAAAAAAAAAAAACTTGCCATGTTGCCATACATTTGGTAGGCAAATATTCATTAATTTACGTAATATTGAGGTTACCCAAACTATAATCTTAAACTTTTAAGAGTATCTTACATACCTTAATAATTATTAGAATTATTCATTATCTCGAAAACATGCATATTATTGTTCATCACAATACTACCTATACATGTATTATAGGTTTAGGGAATGCAGTAAATTATTATTTTCATTTATTATTATTGTACACATACAGAATTAATTTGATTTATGATGATATTGGAAACTTGACATATTATTAATCATTCATAGATAATACAATTCATGCATGATATAGGTAGAATAGAAAACCGAAAATGAATATAGTGGTATAGAATACAGTAAATTTTTGTTTACATATTTTAATTATTGGTACAGTACAAATTATTAGGTATAATTGAAAATGGGGAATTTCTACTCAATACTCAATACTCAATCATTTATTGCAAAACCATAATGTAAAGTTAGATGTTACAGTAGTTTAGAACAGTGTTATGGACCCTGTCGGGCACGCAACTTTGGGTTAAGAGAGAGGAAGTGCTTCAAGTAACATTAAAATCTAATTAAATTAAAAAACAGACAAGAGAGAAATAAACATAAATTTAACATTCATCATTAAAAAAAATATTATGGGATTAATTCAAAATAAGAAAACAATAACAAATCACTTACAAAAATAACATTAAAAGTATACACGAAATTTAATTAATTAGGTAATTAATTTTAAATAATCCATTATATTATATTACTTTATTTAAAAAGTATTATCATTAAAATATTCATGTGTATTATAGTAGCATTTATTGACTAAAAACTGCTTTAATTTACGTGTAAATATTTTGTCACTATTTTCATTTCTTAAATTGACAGGCAATTTGTTATATATTTTTATAGAAGAGCTAAAGGTGCTAGAAGATTTTAAATTCAATCGGGAGGTTGGGAGAACTAGTTTGTTTTTGTGTTGTGGTCGCGATGTGTATCTGCGTGGCATATCTTCGCGCTTTGTATAAAATTGCTTGTGTTTTCGAACAAATTTGCACATTTCCAAAATGTACAAGCAGGCCAGAGTTAATATTCTATGTTTTATAAAAAATGGTTTACAACTTTCTCTTTGGTCTATGTTTACAATAATCCGGACTAACTTTTTCTGAAGGGTAAACAGAGAAGGTGCGTCCGTACTGTCGCCCCACAGAACAATACCGTAGCTCAGCCAAGCGTGCGCGTACGCATAGTATGTGGTTAATGCTGTTTCTATGTTTGTGCTCTTTTTAATTTCGCGCAAAGCATAACTGAAACTCGATAGTTTTGATTTAATTCTTTGGATATGTTTTTTCCAGTTTAAGTGGGTGTCTATACCGAGTAATCTAAATTCGTTCACAGATTCTAAAATAGTGTTTTTATAGTTTAAGTTTACATTTAAAGCAGTTTTTTGATGTGGGTGGAAAGTCATGATTTTAGTTTTGGTAAAATTTATTTTCAAATTATGGTCAGTCAGCCAGTCCGAAGTTTGGGTAAGCAATGAGACGAGTTTTCCACTTATATCATTATTGTCTTGACATGAAGTCAACAAGGAGATATCGTCGGCGAACAGAACGCATGTTTCCTCTATTGTTTTGGGCAGGTCGTTGATGTAAATCAAAAACAAGAGACATCCCGCGACACTGCCCTGAGGTATAGAGGCATTTACAATCTTACAATCGGAGCGCACACTCGAGATAGTATTGGTGGTAGTATCGAAGTGTTCAATCTCAACGAACTGTTGCCTGTCCTTTAAGTAAGACGCAAACCATTCATGTGCAGACCCTCGAACACCTATCCCATACATTTTATTTAACAATATGTTATGTTGCACGCTGTCATATGCCCTCGTCATATCCAGGAGGATGCCCACACCATATTTCTTACCATCCAGTATTTTTACAACCTCATTTATATATTTATATACTGCTAACACAGTGGATCGGTTTTTTCGAAAGCCGTTTTGTGACTCATCAAGTATATGGTATTTTTCACAAAATTTACTTACACGATTACAGATCGCTTTTTCAAAAATTTTTGATGCAGTAGGCAAAAGGGCAATCGGACGATAGTTGCTAGGATCTGTTTTTATATCTTTCTTATGTATGGGTTTTACTATGGCTTTTTTTAGTTGTGACGGGAAAGTTCCTTCATTAAAAGATTGGTTTATTAATATTGTAAAAGGTAAGGTAAGTTCATCTACGCATTCTTTTATGAGATTTGATGGCAGTTCATCTATGCCATGACTTCTTTTATTTTTTAAGCTCTTTATAATCTTATAAACCTCAAGGCAGTCAACTGGGCTTAAAAACATGGTGTTTTGTGTTGGTCGAATAATAGGGCGTCCGCGCGCGGTAGAGCCGGCGCCGGTGCCGTCGTCTAATGGCTCAGTAGTCTCTCCAATGGAAGCAAAAAAGCTGTTAAATGAGTTAGCCACCTGTTTTGGATCTGAAATTGTACTTTACAAATAGTATTTAGTATCTACATAAAGTCTATGGACCTGCTGTAATTTCATGATTCTCTCTGCAACTGGTAATTATAGTATAATAGTATTAAGGAAAAAGCCAATTGTATATTCACAAGTGTTTGAAATTACTCTGTCATATTTGCTTTATTGAAATACATCTTTGTAAAACGCTTTCATTCAACCTTCTCAGCACAATCTATCATCTTCCACAACACACAACATTGACACCGTCAGATAAATACGACATACGATTACACAGACCGCCAATTACAATTAAAACAACTTTGTTTTGCCGCACGTTAAAATCACATTTGTGAGTTTACCACTGAAACAATAAGGTTCATATTGCGCAGATATTTGCGCGAGTATTAATTATCCGGCGCAGTCTATTTCGGCTGCTTCCTCAGCATTCATCATAAAATCACTCCAACCGAGATATTACCTGGTCAGTGGAAATAGAATTCACTCGTACTTTTTCTTCTACAAGCTTAGTTTAAGCGTTACTACGATTTATAGAGCTCGTAAACCGATGTCCGCTTTTAAGTCCTCGCATGAAACAGCGGGGTTTTGACGTGGGCTAGAGATGGGCGATAGTAAGGTGAAAGTATCGACACTAAGTCAAAGCGGATTTTAAATGTATTTATGCTTCTAACTGATACTAGTAAGGAGAACGAAGAAAGGATTGCTGTTCTGTAAACAGAGTGGCTGTAGTTTGTGTGGTAGAGATACATTAAGTATTTCTTACCTTATATTATTTTCTTACTGCATATAAAATTGTTGTACTGACTTTTAATAAACCACGATGATGATAATTAATGAAATGATGGCAGACTACCATGATTTATTAAAATCAGGCGAAAATAACCAAGTTGCAGGACTTCATGTCAGCTATATTTTGTAAGATCTGTTTTGTCTTCAGTTTAAATGCAGATGTTATCGAGTATCTACTAGACTGGTGTTGCTTGTTTAAACGAAATTCAGAGTCTGCAAGTAACGTGAAGAGCTGTTGCTTCGGCAGTATTCATTTTCATCATTGCCCTGCTAGCCATTAATTGAAAGGGCTTCGTTTTGATCTCGTGCTGTTTGGTTCATCAGTTGTTAAGAAATTAAATTTTGGATAAGCCCTAGGATAACCCCAGTTAAGCCCAGGTGCTAACGTTGTTCAAAATAGTTTGCAAGAAAACTTAAAGGACTACTTAGTTGCGCACGTAAACACTATAGACCTCCTACATCTGTACTATTTGTATCATTAGATTTGTGTTACTCCTCAAGTAAATATAATTTGGCCATTCTGAAAAGACACGGTTTGGATGTGGTGTCTAAAGTATGTGGTTTCCGCAGACCATAATGTTCTTTAAATCTTATTTTATCAAAGATATTGATTTCACAAATGTGCCTGTCGATACAAATACTTATCGATACTTCCACAACACTCCAAGTGGCAAGTTATCACGCGCCAGTACTCCCATCAGTCAGTAGCTCCACTTCAAAGGACACTTGCTCCACTTACTTGCCCGTTATTGTTTATTTTGACGACTATGTTGCGCCCGCGCACATTTGACGTAGATCTGGTTTTATGATGATATAAGACGACAGACGCTTCTTTAGATTTCTAGGTTGCTCTAATAACTCGACGGTAATAGAACGTGCGACTAACGTGGATTTGGAATCGTATTTTTCTTTTGTTCCTTTGTTTAAACTTTTTATTTCTTTATTTTTAGATGAAAAGAAAAATAAAGTACTTTCACCATTTCATAATTTAATTTAGTATAATACGTATGCTGTTATAGCAGAAATAATAACGTTAGAATACCGTTTTCTTGAAGCAATTACTTTCATTTGGAGCAAAGTTCCAATATCGTGTTAAAAAGACACAGACACAGACTCACACAGTAGTTTTAAAAAAGAAACGACTAAGGACCTGATTTTAAATCAATCATATTATTTTTCTCTGAAGCCATTTAATTAGAGCTGATCAGCATAGTTTCCAGACAAAAATGTAAAATGACAAATTCTTGAGTATGCTGTGTATGTCATTCCAACATGGAATACCTAGACATCTATAAGTGAGCTCCAGCTCTAGACTTACGAGTCTCTTTAATGTTTTATCCCACCCATTCATCAGCTGATGGTCAAAGCGTTCCACCTTACGCAGTAAACAAGGCTTACTGCGAGAGTAACGCGGATATCAGATACACGTTACTATTAAATGATTCGCATTTCTAACGACTAAATTATACTCGGTATGCCTCTAGATAAGTAGCTAGCGTGTAGGAGCATGAAGCAATTATGCACTATGGCCACTTGTACACAGTAGGAAAGCCAAAAAACCTAAAATACTTCCTTGTGTTACTACTGCTTTCGACATTTGTTATAAATCGCAGCTGGAACAAATTGGAAGGTGCGGCCAAGGGAGGTTTTCTACTAACGGGCCGATGATGAAGCCGTTGGATGCAGATGGCTCAAGATGGTTACTTCTACTCCTGGGTCTGCTGTTTCTGACTGAATAGTCCATAATTATCGTAATGTATTTATTGCATTATATGTACCTTTTTATTTAAACCTATGTATGTAAGTGTGTTAATTTATGTCTACGTATTCAATTTTTGCCTTGCATCTTGCAATACCGCATCTGTTTTTCTTGTTCCGCTGCCTGAAGGTTGTCTGAAAAAATCGCTTTTAGCGATAAGGCCGCCTAACTTGTATCAACATTTTTAAAAAATATTTCAGTAATACATTTCTGATTTTTGTGTTATGTGCAATTAAGTATATCTTATCTTACTGTTGATTTTTAATTATTTCAGCTCATAAAAGCAATAAATTTGAATAACTCCGAAGCTACTTTAATCTGTCATCTCATCCATACATCAGGGTGGTCAAAGCGTTCCACCTTGTAAACAAGACTTACTCCAAGAGTAATGTCCAGCAGACTTGCTTCCCAGAACCAGCACACCTGGTGTCTTGTCTCGCTCTCACATTAATTGTGTTTACGACTGGAATCTGTGAGTGACTGATTCATGAGTTCTAAGTTTGCAAGCGATGACATCTTAATAGATGATACAGGGTTAGTAGTTAGGTTTATTATTATACTCGCTGCAACAATAAGTTTTTTGACAATTAAATGCCTCAAACTCTTGTTGAACTTTGCACAAATGTTAGTCGCAAATCAAATCTTCATCATCATCATCATCATCATCAGCCACATGATGTCCACTGCTGAACATAGGCCTCCCCCATAGATTTCCAGAGCTGCCGGTTGGAGGCGGCCTGCATCCACCGAGACCCTGCGACCTTTATGAGGTCATCCGTCCACCTTGCGGGCGGGCGTCCCACGCTGCGCTTGGCCTCGAATGGTCTCCACTCGAGGACTTTCCGGCCCCAACGGCCATCAGTCCTTCGAGCTATGTGCCCCGCCCACTGCCACTTCAACCTGCTAACACGCTGGGCTACGTCGGCGACCTTCGTTCTCCTACGGATCTCCTCATTTCTGATTCGATCTCGTAGGGAAACACCAAGCATAGCCCTCTCCATAGCCCGTTGGGTGACCTTGAGCCTTCTTATGAGGCCCATAGTGAGTGACCATGTCTCAGATCCATATGTCATCACTGGTAACACACACTGGTTGTAGACCTTTGTCTTGAGGCACTGAGGTATGTCGGAAGAGAAGACGTTACGCAGTTTCCCGAACGCTGCCCAGCCGAGTTGGATTCGACGATTTACCTCTTTCTCGACGTTGGACCTACCTACTTGGACCACTTGTCCTAAGTACACATACTCGTCGACAACTTCGAGAATCGAGCCTCCAACAGATACTGGAGTGGGCGTAACACGGGCGTTAGACATGACCTTCGTCTTGTCCATGTTCATTTTTAGGCCCACTTGTTGAGAGACTCGATTGAGGTCCTTGAGCATGCTGCCGAGCTCTTCCAGCGATTCTGCCATGACCACTATGTCGTCGGCAAACCGAAGGTGAGTCATATACTCGCCATTTATGTTGATGCCGAGTCCTTGCCATTCCAGGAGCTTGAAGGCGTCTTCCAATGCGGCCGTAAACAGTTTCGGAGAAATGACGTCTCCCTGTCTTACGCCCCTTTGCAAAGGAATCGCCCTCGTGCTCTGCTCCTGTACTCGGACTGACATGGTGGCGTTCGCATATAAGCACTTCAGCACTTCGATGTACCGATAGTCAATGTGGCATCGCTGGAGAGACTGCAGCACCGCCCAAGTCTCGATCGAATCGAAGGCTTTTTCATAGTCCACGAACGCTAAGCAGAGTGGCAGATTGTACTCCTCGCTCTTCTGTACAATCTGCCGCAGCGTATGGATGTGGTCTATGGTACTAAAGCCTTTTCGGAATCCGGCTTGTTCGGGAGGCTGGAAGTCATCGAACCTGCGCGCGAGACGGTTCGTGATGACCCTCGAAAACAGCTTGTAGACATGGCTCAGAAGCGAGATGGGTCTATAGTTCTTCAACAAGGTGTTGTCTCCTTTTTTGAAGAACAGCACCACCTCACCTCTGCTCCATGCCTCAGGCGTTGTGCCCTCGAACAACACGGAATTAAATAGCCGCTGAAGGACTTTAAGAGCCGGCTTTCCACCTGCCTTCAGAAGCTCAGCAGTAATTCCATCGTCGCCCGGTGCCTTGTTGTTCTTGAGCTGTTTGAGAGCCATCCTAATCTCGTACAGGCTGATGTCCGGGATGTCCTCAGTGTAGTGCCGGGTTAGCTTAGCTCTGGGATCTTTGGCCGTGCTATTAACGGATTTGGCGACAGAGGTATAAAGCTGCCCGTAGAATCTTTCAACCTCCCTCAACACCGCTTCCTCCGTCGACGCCACACCGCCATCCTCCGCCTTCAGCTTTGTCAACCGACTCTGCCCAATAGACTTGTCTCTTGCGAACACTTTGGAACCTTTGTTCCGCTCGATTGTCTCTTTAACACGGTTTGTGTTAAAGACACGAATGTCGTGTCGCAAGGACTCCCAAATGCGTCTATTAAGCAGGCGATAGTGAACAGCATCATCAGAGGACTGCAGTGTCAGAGACCGACGTTCTGCCATGAGGTCGAGGGTGTGGGTCGAAAGTTTCTGCGGTTTATTCCGTCGACCAGGCTTGAAAAACCTAGATCCGACCGCATGGACAGCTTCTACAAATCCGTTGTTTATCTCGTCCACTGAAACGCAATCATCCAGACATGAGAAGCGATTGGCCAACTCGAGTTGAAAGCTCTCGGGGTTTTCGATATGGGCGCGAGTAGGTCGGAGCGTAGACTTCATCAGACGCGTTCTTTCTAGTTTGACGTTCAGATTCAATGTGCCTCTTACCATTCGGTGATCGCTACCGGTTTTCACCCTGCTGATCACTGAGACATCATTGAATATGCGCCTCTTTGTCGACATGATGAAGTCAATCTCGTTTCTCGTGGAACCATCGGGACTCAACCAGGTCCATTTCCGGTGAGGCGGCTTCTGGAAAAAGGAGTTCATCGCGAAGAGTCTCTCTTTCTCCAGAAATTCGGCCAGCCTCTGGCCCCGGGGGTTCCGCCGCCCATATCCAAATTGCCCCACCTTCAGCTCACAATCGCCTCTCCTGCCCAGCTTTGCGTTGAAAATCAAATCTTACTTGTTAAAAAAGGGTTAAATAATGTTGAGGATTATTTTGAATAACAAGAATATGTGGATGTCGTAGGATGCTCTCCTGCACATTTGAGAATACTCTATGACTGTAATAATTATAAACAAACTATGTTAAAAAGAGTTAAGATCGAGTTTCTTGCCGATTTTTTCTCGATAGAAACTGCTTCCGCACCGGTGGAAGAGTTACATTAAGTGTTTCATACATATTTTGCTCTACTGAATTAACACTGAGTTTGAATGCGCCAATAAAATTTCTCAGGATAATTTAAATGGTTTAAATAGAATACCTCAATAGCGAACCCTAAAAATAACCAGTCGATCGTGATATCTCATCTCGGTGAGCGAAATGTCGGGGTTAGATAGAGGCATCTGTCATGTCGAAGTGACTAACGCCTCCGACCACCCGCGCTTCGGCCCAGACATTGAACATGTGTGCACCTAGGTATGTACTTGTGGGTTAGGTAGGTAGGCATATACGACTCAATAATCATAACCGTTGCAAACTGTGCAGTCTAATTGACAGGCCACTGGCCTCCTACTAGCCAATAATTCTTCTAAAGTGGGGGAGATGAGTTTATCAGACGAAAAGTTGGGTCTGAGTGTTCTATTATTACTATACTATCCAGGTTTCTATTATTTCGAGCGAAATCAAGAAAGTTGAAAATAAAATTAAGAAACAAAATAATGTTCATTCAAAAAGAAAACCTCTAGTGGAATGTTACTTCTAGCCTGTCTTGGAAATTGAGTAGTGAAAAAAACACGTTCTGTAAGTGAAAAACCCGGACAGATTGACTGACTTACCTATTATTATAATACTTTATCCATTAAACTGGTCCTCAATAAGACTTCAATAAGTAAAAAAATAATTAACAACATAAATAACCGCTTGTTATGAGCAGTTCTTTTATCAGCATTAAAAGTGATTCTTCTGTAATTCGGCATCCTTCGTTCCAGATATTGTGAGTCCGAGGCATATAACAATAGCCCCCGGTGTAATCACGAAGGTATCTGTCCACAATGCTGGAAAGACGTGCCATAGACCGAAATATGGCGCAGAGCAGGCTTGCACGTAAATCAAATACGGTGCTGACGTGAGGAAGCCATCCTTCAAGCTGACGTATAGGCGCCGTAAACTGCATTTATAAATCTCTGGAAGAAGAATGGCTTTGCTGAGAAAATATTGTTTTTAAATTTAGTTTAACCTGATTTCTAATGATGATTGTTGATAACTCTGCACCCCCACCTAGCTAGGACTAAGCCTGATCCGGTCAATCCGGTGAACTGGTGTATGCAATTTCATATGAATAGTGTTTGCCGATATGCCTTTCAGTCTTAATTAATAAAAGTGCTATAACTCCAAGAAACCCAAGTTACGGTCTCAAATACTTAAAAAAACAACTTAAACAAAGCGTAAGGAATTTGATCTTCTTTCTGCCGGTTGACCGCAACATCTTGAATTAACGGAGGAATTAGATGATATAAAATTGGAAATAGTCGGTCAAAATATTATATTTTATAGCAAAATATATTGCAAATAATGTAAGAGTTAATAGTGACCGTCAAGAATAATTAACACGCAACTTACAAACACGTCAACTATACTTCAAAGACTGTCATGTCATTTCACAAGTTCTTCCGGCGGTTCTAATTGCCAATTCTACGCGAAACTAAGCCCGCCGCCCGCGGGCAATTTGTCATATGTCAACCTGTACCTTAATTACACGCTGTGGGGGAGGGGAGGGGGGATCCCCGACACCTTGATTAAACGGCCGGACTATAAATACGGCAGGGAAGTTCGTCGCGCTCGTCACGAGATAGACATCGGAGGTTTGTAACTTCATGAAGTAAATGTTACAGGACACTTTTATAGTAATATTACTCTGCCTGGAGACAATAAGAAGAAAATGGCACAGACGTATGAAACCTGGTTTCTATTACACATCCTTATGGAGGTTGTTTTTTGTAGAATGATAATAATAAAATTGAAGCTCTGCTCCTGATTCAATCAAATTGTGCCCACCACCAGTGTCCACTGCTAGACACAGACCTCACAATGCGGATTGTTGAAACTGTGTGAGGTTAGTGATAAACTTTGCTAGCAGATATTTTCAAGCTGCCTTGAGATCTCCGACTAGGCTTAGCGACTGCCATCTAACAACGTCAGCAGGGCCCAACTGCTTGACTTGCTTTTTGAAGTACGGACATGCTCCTAAAATAAATCACAGTAATTTAGTTAGAGTGGTCACCCATCCCATTTCCGAATAAACAAAATATATATTTTCTCAATCCGATCACCAACAAGATAACATTAATGGCACTTAAATCGTGTAATTGCCTATCTGTATTAACTTTAAGATGGTGAAAATAGGCATAAACTGAAAATTTATGTTATTCTAAACTATATCACTGAAATTTTATTACCTGACTAATCTGATAAGCCTCTCGTTATAGAAGCTAAAAACTGGAACACGAATCTTAGTACAAATCACCTCTTAAAAGAAAGTTACGACCAGGAAGTGAACCTGGGCCATTGGACACGAAATTGAAACATTCTTTTAAGTTATGACGACCGCGTGGGCTCAGGGGTGGAATGTGTGTGACATTAATCACGTTTTTCTGTTGTTGAGAAAAAGTCAGAGCAACGTGTTCAACGTGTCTTTAAACATTCTTGCCCAGTGATATTACAATAAAAAGAACGTAGATAGGTTAAGTCAAAACTAACGCGAAGTCAAAAATTGACCCTTGGCGTACGTACCTATAATTTGACCGTGTGTACAAATAGCGTGATTATTTACTAGAGCGAAAGCGAGACAGATACACGTTGCGCGGTGTCGTCTCAAACCTTCAATGCTTTGCTCAGGTGTTCGAAGTTCTGATTTCAAGATGTTGCAGAATTGCAAATTTTTTATTATAATATCATTGTTCTTTCCCGCATTCAATGCCGATTTCAAATATGCATGGAAACCGAAAGCGATTGACAAACTTTTAAGATACGTTGATCTAGAACACCTGACTCCGAATTTGCCCTGTAGTTTGCGTACATTATAGAACTTGTGGCTAACAGGTGATGGAACACACCAATCTAAAATCCAAGCATTGGTGATAACGGTGGCAAGCTTGTAGGATTTCAATTAGCTCGAAGAGGTGGAGTTCTTATAGTTCCGTTCACTATGACGGCAATAATAGTCAGCATGCCTTTGAATACTTTCTTTGGGATCTACTGGTCGATCGGGCTGACTGTCATGATTAGGATGATGCAGATGATGAAACACAGCTCTGAGAGGGGAAGTCCGAGCGAAAACGGGTCGCTTTTCCCACAGAACGATAGTCCAATTTGTCTTTTCCAGTAACGCCTTAGGCTGGCTTTTAAATATGAGAGGTTAAAGTCCTCTGCGCTCAGCCTATAGTCCGGAGAAGATAAGATAAACTTCATTGTACAAAGAAAACAATTACACCAAGAGTTTCCAAAGATTTAGTATGTACAAATTAGGCGGCCTTATCGCTAGAAACGATCTCTTCCAGACCACTTTCGGGTAGAAATTCAAAATGTAAAAGGCATCATCAGGACCTACACAGTAGTCATTTAATATTGTTAATTATCATACTTATCCTAATGCAATCCAAATCTCACTTTCCCCGCGACATTGGGCGCATCACGTCCAAAATAACCGCGTCTATTTTAACGCGACTAACGTTACTTGCGCCCGCGCAGGTAACTTTGATACTGAACACTTCCGCTTGGTATAAAATTATAGTGCGTTTATACCATACGATGATTTTGGATTCTTAAAAAATATGGGATACTTATTTAGTGATGTGTATTTCATGAATCTCCGTGCTTCGGAACGCACGTTAAGCAGTTGGTCCCGGCTGACGTCGTTAAGCCTAGTCGGAGGCCTTAGGGCGGCTTGATAACATCTGACATTAAGGTTGCTCACTAGCCTTACACCCCTCCAACAACCCGCACTGAGCCCGCGTGTCGGAGTATGGCTCAATCCACCTCATATTTGGCCTGTGCCCAGCAGTGGGACGTATATAGGCCGTTTATGTTATGGCAAATGCGTTTGAAACTGTGCCTCCAAAGATCATCATCATCAGCCTGTCGTAGTCGACTGCTGGACAAAGGCCTCTCTCAAAGTGCGCCACAACTCCCGCTTCTGAGCCTTCCGCTCCCTAACATTATATCAAACAAAAATATGAATTTTAACGATAATGATCCTACATATGAAGCCTTTCTAGAATTCTGATGGGTTTCAAGGAGTTGATAGGAAATTCGTTTTGCAGAAGCTTTCGATCCACAGTCTTCAAATATTTATGTAAAATCGTGCTATATAAAGTATATTAGCGTCACAAAAATAAACCGGGACATGCCCACCTCGTTATTTAGCGCGCTTTATGACAATCGCGCGCAAGATGGCCGCCGCTGACGTCTAAACGAGCCGGTTCAAGATCAGTTTTTTGATCGAGATCCGCGATAAATAATAATAATGTTATCATAGTACGGCACAATGATGAGATGACATCTTTGCAGGTTCGAATTGGGAAGAGAAATATTTGAATGAAAAGCGCCATTTAATTTCTGGAATAAAGTCATAAAGCTGTTTGCTGATCGCTTGTATTTGTCTGAATATTCTTAAGACTATCGTAGATTTTACATATATTTTACACATAGGTACATTTTTACTATCTTCATGGCCAAAAATAATAGGAGTCTCTCATGCTTGACATTACCTACTTGATATCAAAGTATTTATATGCCTAGAGTCGTTTTGTAGGGCATAATAATCTGTTTTGCATTTCTGTATGTTTTGATGTGCTTTCCAAGTTCACTACATTTGATGGGAAGCAGCCAAGGTGAGGATGGATGAATTCCATTTCATTCATTCATCCATCCATCTACAGGTACTATTGGCTGACCTGCATAGTTACCACAATACTTATGTTTATTACGAATACTGGAAAATGGTAGGCGGCAAGGTATCCGTACCACAAAAAGCTCTTAGGTGGAATTCTACCCAATCATGTTGCAAGCAAAGAAAAAGTTACAATAAGGCAAAGTTATGCTTACCCTTCGTTTGACAAATACCATCAACACTCGAAATCAGCTAAATTTTTTACTTGACTGTTTAAAATTAGCAAGTATACTAACAATTACAATTTTGATTAACTCATATGCGACCTCCAGCTATGTTTTAATTGTTTTCTTTCCACGTGCGCGGATTAATAAGCGTTTATGACGGTAATAAAGTTATTAATAGAACTATTTGTTTTGCACCTCCAGTGCGAATGTGTTTTGGAGTTGTTGAACGCAGACTGAGATGAGACTTTCAAGAACGCCCTCGTCTAGTCACTTATTTGCTTAGGTTATTTGTTCAGAATTTCGTACTTGAAGCATCTTTAATGGTTTTTTTGCAGAAATTGGGGACTATAGCCCGTTCGCGTTAAGAATGCAGTGATTCCATACTTGTCCTTTGACCTAGCATACCCCCTTTATCAATTAAAACGTTCCTAATAAGAAACCCAAGTCCACAGTGACCAGCTGAACGCATAGTTTCTAAAGCAAGGGTTGTGGATCTGAGTTTTTTGTGTGCAAAAGAATCAAATTCAAAAAACATTGCATTCTTAACGTGAACGGACTATAGGTAGTCGATATTCTTTATCTTGACACTTGACATGCAAAAAATACCTCGAGGTTGGTAGCGTGCGTCTTTTAACACGCCACGAGGCGACGTGTAAAAAGCACCAAGAATGAATTACATTACATGATAAATGATTATATCATTTTGACTTGTTGGCGATCTGGCGACTTCAAATTATCCCAAATACTATACAGTGCTTTTCACCTGTCGGTTTACGACCACATGTTTTTCTCCGCTCTACCCACCAGGCATGACGGTAACACCAAAAGGTCGTGAACGGCGACTTTGAACAATCTAAGCGAAGTGTCTCGAAGCTCTGCTAAGAGGATTCTAGAATTAAATTCAGAGACATACCAAACGGACTCAGACAAAACTTGTCCACAATATAAATTACTTCCTGAGTACAGATCTAATTGAGAATTAAGGTGTGAAATGAGACGCAGATTCCTAGTAGAAAGCTAATCAGTTCCTAGGAGAGGAGAGTTGGGTTCATTTGCGATGCGGTTAAGTGACTTCGGTTCTGCTCTAGTTGGGATGGGTGATCGGTTACTGGATTTTGATCTCGAGATGTTAACTTTGTGTCTAATTAGATTCGGTAATATTTAGGGATGGCGAAAACGGGACTTAATGAATATTGCAGGAATATGGTGATATGCAAGCCATTTACGTTTTTTTATGTATGAGGGAGCAAACGAGCTTGAGGGTCACCTGATGGGAAGTAATCACCTCAGCCCATGGACAACCGCTTAACTTGAAACACTTTGAGAATCTACAAGTGTCTATTTAAAGTCCCCAAAACAGGTGTCAAATATAGTTGCATCTGTATTTTAAGATTCACACTAACCTGTGAATTTGAAATGCCAAGTTATGTAGACTTTAACTTCGTCCTGCGCCTGACGAGATCATCATCAACATAGTCACTTTAGGGATTTCCACTGTAAAACATTGGCGTTTGCCTCAACCTAACAGCCAACAGTTCGCTCTATAAGTCCCACTCTCTGTCACTTTAGCACACTTACCCCCAAATTCACAAACGCAAATCAACGTTGATTATCAAAATGTCAATAGAACCGAAAGGGATAGCTAGTCTAGTGTGGGTGCCACTGGCAACACTGTCACAGTAACTGCCACATTAAACAGTGGTAATCTTTTTCATTTTTTTATTGTAACATGGGATGTACCTACAACTGTTTCTTGAAATAAGTGTTCTACAATTTATAATTCAATTTGGTTGCAAAATGCTGGCAAGGCCTCTTTTTAGCGCATTGGGTGCCCATAGTAAGTGATTAATAAAATATAAATTTAAATTGAAAGTCTTAAGTATTCCATGTTTTTAAAGAAGAGCAGAAATTTCCATGGAAGTAAATGACACATATATTACTGTACCTTATTTAATAAATATATTTAGCCCCCCCTCAAACCTCAAGTTATTTTGCTCCTGTGACGTGGGGTGAATATGGCAACTTTACTACCCCGTTGCTCTCACCTCGTCCTTGTAACGTATTTCTCCCTCCTTGACCTACTTAATTCTGAGTCTTTTTTGAGCTAGTAAAAACATGTTTCTAAATAAGTATATACGCCACTTGTTGAGCAACTTTAGATTTACCAACAAATTAAATATATCAGCCTCTAAGAAAATTTCAAAATTTATTTAGTTCGTTTAAAAGAAATATCGAGGTATAAACAATATTTTAATCTTTGCAAAAAAAACCGCTTTGACACACAGCTTACATTAAAAAAACATTTTTTTCACCTTTTTGTTACGAAACTATCAAAACCCTTGACAACTTTATCAGTGTCCAATTTCAAAGACGAATACTACAGATAATTTCACGCACGAAGACAGAGCCCCTGTGGCCTAATGGATAAGGCATCGGCCTCCTAAGCCGGGGATTGTGGGTTCGAGTCCCACCAGGGGTAACACACCGTTATTTTGCAGTATTTTCCCTTTTTTGTTTCCTGACTTTCATAGTTGGTTTTTATGATTTATTTTCACGATAAAACCTTTCATTTGGCACTTTGTTTTTTAACTTTAACGTGTACCTATAACGTTTTAGTGAGAAGTTAAATTCAAATACAAAAGCATGAAAATTTAGTTTTAACTTCTACTTACTGTCAAAGTGTTTTTGAAATTCCAGTAATGTGATTCCCAAAATGAGAGACAAAGTAAGTATAATTATGTAGTTAGTGCTTTTTCGATTCATAATTTTTCAACCCTCAACAAAAGTTTTTATGTAAGTAGGTACCTGCCTTTTTAATACAATTAGTCTATTTTAATAAAGTTGAGTCTTAATAATTGTTGTATCGCAGCAAAGAAATTACCATTCGTTTTGTCTTTGACCCCCACAATGTATCACTTTCGAGTTTTTCCTATTTTGTTCAAATCTCTCGAGTGTTTTGCCTAAATTTCATGCTTACCTAAGAGACTCAAAATAGTTTTGCTAAACTACATCAGTTAAACCGTTCTTGTAGGTACTAGATGTAAGTATCTTCAGTCAACTCTTCAACATCCAAAACCTCTAACTCGATTGGCTGTCGCCGACAAGACACCTGTCTCACCTTGTCCGCCGACCAATCAGAGCGCGGCGCACCTGTTCATTATATATTAGGCGGGGTCTTACCTGGGACAGGTGTTTGTAAGAACCCGCCTCAACAGGTAAATATATGATAGTAAAGGTATGTACATACTATAATACCATAGTTATTTGACATGCAGCAAGGTTTTACAATGGAATTACTTGAGTAAACCTTTCTTTCTTCTGTGGGCTGGTTAATGTAAAAATGTTTATAGGTAGTTAAAGTAAAAAAAACTTTGACAATGTCAGCTCATCAAAGGCTCATTTTTGTTGAGGCTCATGTTAAGCTAAACACAAAAAATATGCTATGAATAAATGCAAGTTAAAAAATTAATGTTAATTAATATCTATAAAAAATATGTAGGTAATTTCAAAACCATTATGTATGAACATAATGGATCTAATGTAGTCCGAGGAATAAAAAAAAAATTGAATAATGTAATGTAGTCCTACTACGAAGTCACACGCACCGCGGCATGTTGGTGCGGAAGTTGATTCTACAGATAATGCTCATTGATCCCTTTTTAACACGACTAATTAGACCATGTCATATTTGGTAATTTTTATTTCCCATAGGTAACTTATCTCATCTTAAAATCGTAAAAAACTTCAAAAAATCTGATTATGTCACCCTAATAACCAAACTTCCTATCCAAACAACGTTGCCAAAAGATCTCTTGTAGCTAGGTATCTCATAATTAGTTAGATGACTATCTCCGCAAATTACACGGCAGCTTAGTTTAGTGCTGGGCGGAAATCCGGCGCTGTAATGAGGTGTGGACGGCTCACCTGGGCGGCCGTCATTAGGGCTTAGCCCTTTCGCACCTGACTTATACGATCGTGAGTTCAAACTTCAAAAAAATCTGAGATCGCGCGTAATCTGTTTCGTCGCGTGCGCCCGGAACCACATGATCGTGTGTTTGTCAAATAACCAATTAGAAGCCGTTTCGCGTCATTCTCGGGTCAGTATGTTCGTTGGTGTGGCCAAAATGGCGGTGGTTCTCGATCCCCAAAATAAGCGCCGTAAGTACTTGTATTAATTTAATAGTTTTAATGCTTTGTTTGATTAGATAAATGTTTCTACTTAATCTTTATTAATATAGTAATCAATTAGTATACAGTTATTTAAATTATTTCGCATTACCGTCGACCTGCTTCGTGTGAAAACTTGGAACTCACGAACGTGAGCTCACGGGTTTATTTGTACCTACTCACGAAAATGAGTTGCGTATATTTATCTTTTCTCACTTAGTAAATTTAAGTATTATTTTATTTCTCAGGTGTGTTTTTGAATCATGAGCACATCCTTGACAATTTCAGGAACGGAGACTGCTTAGATATTGACATTGATGAGGCTGACGAGGAATTTTGTGCTGCACCAGTTGTGAGTGAAGATGAAACGCATGTGAAGGAGTATCCTTCTTCACAGGGTTCAATCAACAGATATTCTAATTTAGTACTTCTTAATCATGATCTTGATGGGTCCTCACGATCATCATCATCATCACAGACCAAAAAAACAACAAAATACAAACAAAAAAACATTTAAAAGTGAAGAGCCGCCAACGTGAAGCCTGAGGAGGAAAACCGATATTGATAAATCTCATGACTACCTCATCATCATCATCATAAGCCGAACAAAGTTCGATCACCTGTCAAATATATTGTTTAGCTATGATGACAATGATGATGCTCAACGCTCGAAAGCTTAACAAGCTATAATTCCATGGGTGGGTAGCGTAGACGTTATTGATCAGTCCATGGAATATTACCGTTCTGAAGTGGCGTGACAGTATCACGGACTTGGCTATGGTAAATGATGTGAAATGTTGGCAACTGGAGCAGTAACCAGAGGGATAAAAGACCTAATCAAAGTTTCAGGAACTGAAAATCCAAATGAGAGCACTAGGATTTGGAGTTGCTGTAACTTTGATTAATACCTCCGATAGAGAACAGCGTGCTCTATCTCCTATCATATCTCGATCATCAGCAGCAGGAAGATACGATTACAAGCCTGCAAATAATCTATCCCAGGGAAAGAAATATGATTTAACCATTTTCGGTGAATTGAAAGATCCTCGAGTTTCTCGTCGCAAATCGCGTACTAAAATTAGTTGATGAAAATGCAACGTGTCCTTACCTATGTATGAGTCGCGGTAAAGACTGGTTCTACCTCTATCACGTTAATTCCTAAAATCAAGGGACTGATGAAGTCATATCAAGCACTTGAATGTTAATTTTGATCTCATGTATTAATATGTGAGAAGACCTAAATTGTTTATTGCCTAAAAGGCATCTATCTTTACAGCCCAATACAATAGAAGAGCTACATAACCATCCTTCTGCATCCCCCATTAGAAATCTTTAATTTATTTAGCGTAACACATTACCTACGTGTAGGGTTTATCCTTGTGAATACACGCAGAGAACAGCGAAATAATACCTACATGTTTTTAATGTAATGTTAATCTCGTTTACTTATTCATATTTTAGAATACCTACACTGTTAGTGACTCTAAGGCATATTTTATTGTTTGTTAGTTTATAACTAACTATGAAAATACTCTTAATATTTAAAAAATATGTAAAGACTGGCAATACGACCGAAAAAGTAGAAAAAGGCAAATTTTGTAAAATACTAGTGTATTATGTCTAAATTAGCAAAATAATCGTTGATTTTAGTGAATTAATTGTTTCATTATAAAACTATGAAGTTACCTAGCCAATAGTAATGTCAAATAATGAGTAAAACATACTAAAACTCTGTAAAGTTAACCTAACTCACGATCGTGCGTAGGTTGAAGTAAGCCCGGGAACTCACGATCGTGCGGCATGCTTTCCTAAAACCCTGCATAGGATGGATTTTTTTCACTATTTTTCCCTTAATCTGAAGGCCCTAAGTATTATTATTTTTGATAAATATAGCCCTTAGGAGTAAGTAAAAGTTTCAGGTGCGAAAGGGTTAGAGATGGGACCACTGTTGGGAAATTATCGATGAGTTTTTATTTATTTTTCATATTTTTTGATGGCCTACATCCGGGGTATTCTGCCAATGTGAAGTGCTTTTATGCGTTTTCATGTTAATGGTAATATACTGGTATCGTGTATTTTGATGCTGCTGTGGTCAAACTAGGTGTCTTAAAGGGTAATAACAAATGCTTTAATAACTACAGTTTACAATACTGCGGAGTTTTATTCAATTCACTGATAACTTATTTACTCTCTAAACCGCTAAGTATGTATGCCGTTTGAGCACCTGCAACAAAACAGTTATCTTGTATACTGCCAAAAGTAGTTTATTGGCGCTGAATCTGGGCTTGTTAACTAGTTAAAAGACTTACTTTAAAATTAAAATAATGGCCATAGTGTGGAATCATTCTTACTTATTTACTCGTAACGGGCTTTATGCGGATGAACAAATTATTCATATTTTCAATTAAGTATCTAGTCAATGCTAATTTTTTTATATCATCCCGTACATTTTAACTTTCATGTGTTACTATTTCTTTGGCCTTTTTATCGATATGTCATGACAATGTCCTGCCATGTCTCGTATGCGCATCTCTAGTGCTCAAAAGCGCCTTTGTTGCCAAAACAATGTCCATCCAACTTTGAGCAGTTCGGCCTGCCCGAGTTTGGCTGTGACAGATTTAACCCTAAAATATGCGACGTGGTCCCTCTAGACAGATATAAATTTAATTACTACCTGGAAAAACGAGTTCAAAATAGATAGATATACATAAGATACAGTTATAGAAAATAAACATTTTTACTTTAATTATTTTTTACAAAAATAAATGAATTTAAGTAAAAGATGTTTATCTTTTTTTTACGTTCCACTGCTGGGCAACAAGGCTCACCTCAACATAATAACAACTCCATACAATGCAACAGAGGATTAGATTCAGTATTGCTGTGCCAAGTAGCAGAGATGCTGTGTGAGTTCGAAAGCCCAAAAGAAAATTTGCTCTTAGACTACAATAATGTAACAACAACGAGTACAATTATTATGAAATGATGTATTTATTAAAAAAAAACTAATAGGTTAAATATACCAAATGCCAATCCAGTGTTAAAATTTGGCACATGTGCGAGTACAACTAACTGCGCATGTCACGTTAGTACAACGGTAATTACCTACAGGCGGTCTAAATCTATTTTAGACCGTTTTTTGTGACTAAACTGACATCCCGAACCTAGATTTTAATGAAGATATTGTCTAGACGAACGCACAAAAACAGTTAGGAATCATTAGTATTTTTCTACACTAAAAGAGTCTTGGAGTCGTAATTGTGAAGGAATTCTGACTGTTGGGCACTGGTCACATCTCAACAGTTTGTACGTGCTGGATAATCTGAAAACTCCTTTAGGAGCCAACGAATAACGCAAACTATATTCATATAGGCACTATATTCATTTGACCGTACGAGCCATATTACAAAAATCCAAAACTAACCAAATTATTAGGTACCTACTAAAACTAGTGGCCGCTCGCGACTTCATCCCCGTGGACTCAGCGTGATGTAATATAGTATATAGCCTTTTTCAATGAATGGATTATTTAACACAATAATATTTTACCAATTCGAATCAGTAGTTCCTGAGATTAGCGCGTTCATTCATTCGCAAAGAAACAAACTCTATATCTTTATTTATTTATTTAGTATAAATAATTATTTTATTTCAAAATTTTCTCGCAAGTGTTTGCGTTTCCTACCAAGGCCAAAAGTTTTAAGTACTTGAAATGAAATATCAAAAAGAAGCAGTATCTAATTGCCCTGGACCTCCCCTGCTCATAACCTGCCGCGCGGCTATCAGATAGCAATTTACCGGTAGAATTGGAAACGTGGTTAAAAGTGTGCGTTACTCCAGCAAAATGTTGACGCGTATCGAAATAAAAATATATAGAAAAATTAGAACCGTACGAAAAAAACATGTGCCCCAAAAATAAAATTTGTGCCTACTAAGGTTTCTGAGTAATTGAAGAAACCAAAATTCTGCTGGGGTAACGCTTCCAAACGTTACTGCAGCAGAATGCTTTTTACCTATTGGACTCAGCCAAAATCCAAAAACCTTGAAAGGTAGCTTGAATTTGTGCCAGCACTTGGGCACACAGCAAGATTTGTGCCAGTTGTAGTTTTTGAATTATTCAAAATTTTGCTGGAGTAACGTTTGGACGATTTCCATATCTCCGAAACTACTGGACATATAGTTATGATATTTTGATGGTAGGTGTGTACCAATTCGTACCGTTGGTACAATCAAAATGATTCCAAAAAAGTGCGTATTGTATGATTTAAAAATGTTTTTCTGAAAATCGAAAATAGCCCCTAGCTCTTAAATTTTTAATGATAGATACAAGGTGATTGCAATAGCGGATGCCTATTGGATAATTGTATCGTCTGGCAAAGTCATTTAAATTTACATCTTATTTTGAACAAATTAAACCACTTTTACTACTGAAATCTGATACAAATGTTCGAGCCTCAAATACGGGGGTTTTTACTAAACTTAGAAGTTACATGTTTTGTCACTAATTCAAACCTATATTCAAATAAACTCCCACAAAATTTCAGCTCTCTACACCTCCTAATTAACTGTTAATGAATAAAAATAGCACAGCAAGAACTTTTCAGTAGTTACCCGACCAAATACAAAAGGCCATAAAAAAGCGGACATTAGGAACAACATCTGACCTTCTTAATTTATTCAACAACTTTTATTTTATTCGGACAGTTGTGTAGAAAACTTATTCCGGTTATGGTATTTCATTTATCATGACGTTCATTTCAAATGTAACGTGGAAAGAGGTACGATGTTGAGTAGTTTTTATGTCAAAATGGTACCAACTTTACTTTACTCTTATTTTAAGGTACTTATTCGTTTGCAAATGATATAGTCTAAACTGTTAGACTTAGAAAATCCTTTGTTTTATTGCAACATTTATATTGAGATTCCAAAGCCCTGCATTTATTAGCCTACAGCTCAGAATTATCCAACCAGGGCCCTGTTCAATAAAGTCACAATCCGACAATTTGACATAATGTCGTGAAGTGACAATTCGCCAATTTTTCTGTTCAATTAAACCGTCAGGCGACATAATTGTCGGGAGTTTAAAAGCAAAACCAATCTTAGTTGCACTAACTAAAGATTTATTAATTGTCATTGTGGCAAAATTAAATTACTCCCTACCCCTAATTAGCTTCAATAAACAAATTTATTTACAAACAGTTCAAAAGTGGACATATTTGTCACGACAATATTTATCTATTCTATACTTATAATAAATCTGTAGGGAGGCCTAATCTGTACATGAAATATAGGAATTTGAAAAATAAAAATAAAAAAATTGTCTGTCTGTCTTCCTGTCTGTCTACTGTATGTTCGTTAAGGAAACAAAAACTACTTGACGGATTTTAACGAAATTTGGCACAATTATTCTTCATACTCTTGGACAGGTTATAGTATACTTTTCATTACGCTACGATCAAAAGGAGCAGAGCAGTGAAGGGTAATATTGGGAAAACGGGAAAAGTTACTCCATTTTTTACACGTAAAAATTACTAGATAGGTTTAAATGAAACTACAGTAATATAGTTTATGCATCTGAATAAGACATAATAATTACAATTTATAAAGATATATAATTTTTTTTTAACTCAAATCCACGCCGACTAAGTCGCGGGCTGCCGCTTTTAGTAGGGAATATGCACTTGGGATAGATGAGGGTCATATAATTTTTTTTAGTGCTATTTTGAATTCCCGTTATGTCTCTATCAAAATGTCCTAATTTTATTTCTTTACATAACATAATCGGCCTATATACGTCCCACTGCTGGGCACAGGCCTCACCTCAACTATGAGGTGGAACAAGCCATACTCCAACACGCGGGCTCAGTGCGGGTTGTTGGAGGGGTGTAAGGTTAGTGAGCAACCTTATTGTCAGATGTTATCAAGCCGCCCTAAGGCCTCTGACTAGGCTTAACGACTGACATCTAGCGACGTCAACCGGGACCAACTGCTTAACGTGCCTTCCGAAGCACGGAGATGCCCGAAATACACATCACTAAATTTCGGTCGGATGGTCACCCATCCCTTTTCCAACCCGGCGTGTGTTGCTTTACAACAACGATCGTCGCCGATCACTGTCACACCTGCGCAACGGGCACCTCTCTCTTTTTTTCAATCATCATTTGAATAGTTCGCCAAAAACCGTCGCCGGCTTTACCCTAAGGCAACTCATTGAACTTTATCACCTTCATACAGGGTACATTTTAGCTTGATAACACGGCTGAAGCCATCACAACAAAATCTATGCTATCTCTCCTCTCTTTCACATACTAGTGAGCTGTAGCACTTCTCTCTCTAACACAACTCACGGCTCACAACTCAGTAAACGTTTCGTGGTTTCGTTCAACTCATTCCGTTCAGTCGCTCGAAAAGGAGTCTTATTTCAAAGGATATAAAGATATATTTGAAATGCAAGTAAGTGAGTGAGTGATAGGCTCCTTTGAAGAGATAAATATCATTTTTGTGTTTCACTCAGGAGTTACACAAGTCAAAGTCAAACACACTTCAAAACATACAGGAGCGGAGCCCATGCCGTTTCGTGATGAGTTTTAAAATTCTACGGTCATTTTAGTAAGATTCGGCGATAACGCCCCTGACAGCTCGTATGTCTCCGAAACTTGAAGGAATAAGTACCAGTGACTTAAATTCCTTTTGACTTTCAGAGATAGATATTATGTACCTACTTAGTAATTTACAAATAATTTTGAATATTTTTGTATGGGCTATGTCGTACCTACTTGTCCACCATTTTGGATAAAAAACATATTTTGGCAACATGTCGTGAAACACATGTCAATCGAGAGAGGAAGTGATTACAAACACGACCAATGTTAGAGTATCAAAAAATATCTTCATCATCAGCCTGTTACAGTCCACTGCTGGACATAGGCCTCTCCCAAAGTGCTCCACAACTCCCAGTTATGAGGCCTCCGCATCCAGCCCGAGCCCTGCTCCGTTCTCAGTTCATCAGTCCGTCTCGCTGGACTACACTACGTTGCCAATCCGCGGTCTCCACTCAGGACGCGCCTGCTCCAACGGCCATCGGTCCATCGTTGTCACTTCAGCTCCGACCATAGCTCGCTCCATAGCACGGTGAGCCACCTTAAACCGGTTTTCGGTATGGTAATTGTTTCGCGACGACTGGATACTAGTAGTCTTTTGAAAAAATACTGTGATTTTTAAATGTTTGTAATTTATAAATAAGATAATTCGAAATGACTGTTATTTACGATATCTGTGATTTAAAGTAATGTTTAGTTACAATTCTATGGATAGATGATGGTTTTATGTACAATATTTGGGATTGAAACAGCTTTAAACTGTAAAACACGGATTGAGTTTTTAACGTTTAAACTAAATTACATAACATACATAAACGGCCTATATACGTCCCACTGCTGGGCACAGGCCTCACCTCAACTATGAGGTGGTGCGAGCCATACTCCAACACGCTGGCTCAGTGCGGGTTGTTGGAGGGGTGTAAAGCTAGTGAGCAACCTTAATGTCAGATGTTATCAAGCCGCCCTAAGGCCTCTGACTAGGCTTAACGACTGACATCCAGTGACGTCAACCGGGACCAACTGCTTAACGTGCCTTCCGAAGCACGGAGATGCCCGAAAAATACATCACTAAATTTCGGTCGGGGTGGTCACCCATCCCATTTCCGACCCGGCGTGTGTTGCTTTACAACAGCGATCGTCACCGATCACTGTCACAACTGCGCCACGGGCAAACTAAATTATAAATAGGTAATTGGTAATGACGAACATCGGTCGAGGGGATTGCAGTATGCCAATACTAATTAAAAATATTGTAATATTGACTTTGACCTATAAAATTAACTAAATACATAAAATTTTAAGTCTCATGCAACACTAATAAAACTTAATCCTACTGTAAAACTTGTCTTCGCAAGTGTTCCTTACTTCAACATGTATAATGCAACTTATTAAAATCGTTGCCTTGAAGTATGAACCGATCGCTTTTTTATGACCTTTTGTATTTGGTCGGGTAACTACTGAAAAGTTCTTGCTGTGCTATTTTTATTCATTAACAGTTAATTAGAAGGTATAGAGAGCTGAAATTTTGTGTGAGTTTATTTGAATATGGGTTTAAATTAGTGACAAAACATGTAACTTCTAAGTTTAGTAAAAACCCCAGTATTTGAGGCTCGAACATTTGTAACAGATTTCAGTAGTAAAAGTGGTTTAATTTGTTCAAAATAAGATGTAGATTTAAATGACTTCGCAAGACAATACATATATCCAATAGGCATCCGCTATTGCAATCACCTTGAATCTATCATTAAAAATTTAAGAGCTAGGGGCTATTTTCGATTTTCAGAAAAACATTTTTAAATCATACAATACGCACTTTTTTGGAATCATTTTGATTGTACCAACGGTACGAATTGGTACACACCTACCATCAAAATATCATAACTATATGTCCAGTAGTTTCGGAGATATGGAAATCGTCCAAACGTTACCCCAGCAAAATTTTGAATAATTCAAAAACTACAACTGGCACAAATCTTGCTGTGTGCCCAAGTGCTGGCACAAATTCAAGCTACCTTTCAAGGTTTTTGGATTTTGGCTGAGTCCAATAGGTAAAAAGCATTCTGCTGCAGTAACGTTTGGAAGCGTTACCCCAGCAGAATTTTGGTTTCTTCAATTACTCAGAAACCTTAGTAGGCACAAATTTTATTTTTGGGGCACATGTTTTTTTCGTACGGTTCTAATTTTTCTATATATTTTTATTTCGATACGCGTCAACATTTTGCTGGAGTAACGCACACTGGTTAAAAAATATAACGCCCAGGGGATCGCCGGATAGACTCAGCTGTTAAAGCCGCGACTGACTGCAGAAAGGTAATTCCAGCTGTTTTTTTGGATGTAAAATATTTTGTATTGAACATTTAAATAGACTTCGGACTGTTGTCTTAATATTTTTTTTTACTGATAGAGAATTCATCTTGGGAAAATTTTACTTTTTGTGCAACAAATAATAAATTGATGAAAATAGTTACAAAGTATTATTTGGCCAATTACGCGATGTGGAACTAATGAAACTAACGAACTAATAACAAATTTAGCTAACTAAAATGTCATAAAGGAGACAAGATTTTTCTACTCCATTGATTCCAACTGGTTTACAGTCACATTCACTCTTTGTTTTCATTCGAAGAGCGTGTGTCGTTATTAGAGAGGAAAGTGTAACGCGATACTGCAAATAAGGCCCTCGTGCATTCATCAATTAACTAACACCTGTAAATAACTTACCTGCCTGTTTGATTCACATCTGAACAAAATTGCGTTAAAGGTTTAACTGTAGAGGATGGTTTAATCTATTCAATGAGAATTGTATTCATACCATCTCATGTGAAGAAAGATTGACGCATTGGTTTGTGCCCAGGTTATACACAAATAAAACAGTCTAGAGCAAAACTTTTATGTGTCAGTGGTAGCCTTAACCAGCAAGTTAAATTTAGCCGATGATTCTCCCACGTGGCGTGATCG
Organism: Udea ferrugalis; assembly: GCA_950022985.1. Lineage (NCBI taxonomy): Eukaryota > Metazoa > Arthropoda > Insecta > Lepidoptera > Crambidae > Udea > Udea ferrugalis. The sequence continues at coordinate 806,280 of OX465522.1, forward strand.
TCATCTGATATTATTTATTCGTGTTACTCTAATAACCGTTACATATTTTTTTATAAAAACACCTTTGCAAGAAGAATATTAAACAATTCGATGATGTATTCAAATGTTGACTTTTCTTCCTTGTTATTTTGCCTTATCAGTTTTTGGCGATTTCACGTTTAGACAAATAATAAACATGAGATAAAATTTGATCACTAATATTATGCACCGCCTTAATTTCTCTTTATTGCACAACATTGCACATTATTATTAATTTATTTATTTATTCTTTATTGCACAACATTGAATGGTGCAAAATGCGGACTTAATGCTAAGGAGGCATTCTCCACCAGTCAACCATAAGGCTAAGCAGAAAAGTACAGTAGTAGTAGTCTTACTGTGTAGTAATTGTAAAGAATGCCTCTAGGCAATAAGTACGCGATTTTCACAAAAAATAATAATAAAGAAATAAACATCACTAAAAATAAAAAATAATAAAAACCTTTCAGTTTATTTCTTTAAACTTTCATGGTCGCTAACACTCAAATCATTTAAGTGCCGGAATATCGGAAACTCAAAAGAAAAAAAATACATGGTAGCAATCCCGTTTTTAAAGATCTTTCAGTATGTCATACATTTTGTGTCATTTTTCAGGCCGAAACCCATGGTATTGTCTTGTCTAGCCACCCTATTGTTACACCACTGGTACTCAGTAGTCCACAGTGTACCGCAGTAGCTACTACTGTGACAGGCTGAAGATCCGTTTGGCGATCTCTATTTCAGCGGCGCACTATAAACACCTTGCGGGGCGGTTGCCAAACATTTTTTGGCACGCGCCGCGTTCTTAGGGTTCCCTAAATGAATAGGAAGAACGGATCGCAATAGTGACAGGTCAGAGTCTGTAGGACTGTTGTGTTTGAGTTGGTGCTATCAACGATGTTCATGGTAAAAAAACGTTTGTTGCAGAGAAATATTCATGCACGTCACGCCATGAGTCTTTTCTAGACTATCTGAAACATGTGTTAGTCTTTTTGTTAGGAAAGTTGTCTTTCTAATATAAAATAATGAATGTGAACTTAGAACATAGCTTAGGATTTGTCGCAGTAGTTGGGTAGTGAGAAGTCAACACGATCAGTTCAAATTCAGTGTTTTGTGAATATTGTCGAGTAATTAAGTTATTAACGTGCAAAAAATAAGTGTTTGTCTGTGAGTCTCACTCACGCTGAGTGTCCATCATAACAGCGCAAGAAGCTCGCTATCGACTGCTACGTGTGCTAACTAGCTTGTTTGTAAATAAACTTTGAAGGCATCGTGCTTATTTTTTTTATCATAAGCAGTCATCAAAAATCTATTGGGTTGCGTTTTTTTTCATAAAAAATACTGAATGTGCTTTTTGGCCAATTGCAATTGAAATATCACTAGCAGTTATCTAGTAGTAAAAACTTTTATTCTCTTTTCGTTCTGATACGGAACCCTACTAACGCGTCAGCTCTCGCGCATCCAGTTTGAAATAAACGCCATTTCTCAGGTAATCTGCGCGCGCGACGGCAGCTGCTGCCGTGCGCATGCGATTTATTCTTTTTTTCTCACTTTTCTACTCCAACATCTGTGGAATGTCATTAAAATGCTCCGTACCACAGTATAATCTTACAGTAAGCTATCTACATACAAACGTGCCACACTCGGTTTGAATGTGTGCGTGAGCGTCGCGCGCCGTGTCGCGATATCACGCACACGCAATTTCATAAAATAGGGAGGCATAGGGAGGTGGCAGTACTGACGGGCTGTGCCGCGTGTCTGTGTGCACGCTAGGCTAATAACTCGGCGGGCGGCCTTAGATATCCTACTGTATGGTTTATACTGTGTCCGTACACACGTAGGCTGTCGTCATGTCATTGTCTGGCGATTTTGTTTACACCTTTTTTTACATCTGATTTAGAGTCCATTGCAATTTTATCGAGTTGTTAAGTAGTGCATTATGAGAATTTAAAGATTCTTGTTGCAGTCGTAGAATGATAATGTGAACAAAACATCGTGCAGAGACTAGTGAGTTTATGGGTCGTTAAAGTTTATTGGTATTACAAGTATGAAGTAACAAAGAGCTCAATATATTGCATGAATTGAAATACTAGTTGAAATATAAAACGGTTTTTTACTGTTACAAAACAAGGATGAGGAGTTAGAAGCCGGCAATTGCGTGATATATTTATGTAATGTTTAAGAATTAGACAAAAATAACAATATAAAATAAAGATAGGAAAACCAGAAAAAGGCATTCGGTCTTGGCATCAGGCGGGACTCGAACCCGCGTCTTTTGCAAGCCGGGCGACTGCACTCAAGACCATTAACAGACCGGACGAATTTCTCTGGTATATTATACCTGACAGACAGGTTGGTTTCACCAATGTTTAGGCATATACCTTAAACACTCGAAAGAAACATTATTGCAAATATTTGACTTTCGATTAAGATGAAACTATGTTTTTTGATAGGTTATTCTCGCCCGGCTTGCGAAAGACGCGGGTTCGAGTCCCGCCTGATGCCAAGACCGAATGCCTTTTTCTGGTTTTCCTATCTTTAGTTAGATGATAATGCATTATCCCTAATGCTAAAAATAAAATAACCTAATATAAAATAAGCCTGGAACAACAGCTAGATATCCTTGGACATGATCAATGGTTATTATTATTTTAGCATTTTACATGCAGTATCTCTACAAAAAATCCGAAACCCAGAAACATACATTCGGTCTTGGCTTCAGGCGGGAATGGAACCCTCGTCTTTCGCAATAATCATAATATAATCAATAGTGAATACTTTATTAGCACTTTAAATTAGTTGCAATTAAATGGCTAAAAGGCTGAAGGCTGAAGCTATCATAGTCTTAAAATAACTCCCAAAGAAAAAAGTATCTGAGGGGTATATATATTGTTCAAAAACTTTTTGTGACAGACCAAATTCCATACGGGCGAAGCTGTAGCAACAGCTTTCTTCATAATCTCGGTGCAAGGACTGTGGCTCTTCGACTAAATCGTTTTGCGACAGTAATAACTATAGATTAAGTCAGCTTTCAAAAAGACCGCAACCGCTCGAAACATATAATAACTCCTTCTAATTGCTCTTAAAACTTCGTGTTTTGAATCAATTTGCTTCATTGCTTTATTTTACAACACGCGTAATATTTTTAATTTCTCACTAACATTGCAAAGATATTTTGACGTTTTTATTTAAATTCAGTTACACCTGTTGAAGTTCAGCTACTCTTAAATTCAAAAGTTTAGCAGTTAAGAAAATATATTTTCCAACGACAACTTTATTGCGTGTAAAATAAGCATACTGTGCAAAATTTGTTAGTTTTTATACTTATAAAATAACTGTATATCATTTTTGCTTAACTCTCATAGTGACTTTAAAATCCTAAGACGTTAAGAAATACGCATACGTAAGTGTAAGCGAAATGTTAATATCCATAGTAAGGAGTTTTGTAATTTTTTTCGTCTGAAATGTATTCCAAATTGCTCTAAGAGGCATGCTCGAAACAAAACTTTCTTTTTAACGGGGAAAAAATGCTTCATGCACTATCCCATCGTTTGAAGGAAACGGTGGGGAAATGTGGGACCCCATGCCAGTGAGAGGCAGGTCTACCGCACTAAAACCAGCCCGGTTTATCTCCGCTCCGCCTTGATACGATTGAAATATATCTAATTAAGGGCTAGAATTATAATAAAACAAATAGTTCTGGGACAAAGCTACGTTAGCAAAAGAGCCGTAGTTATTTCTTAACTTTTGCAATAAAAAACACTTGTAAATTAAAACAAACGACCGATAACACGTCAACGTTTTAACACTTTGCTAACTGCCAAAAACCTGAGACAATCCACGCATTCCCCGCCCTCGGAATTAATCATTAAAATAGACAAAGAAAAAATAGGTGCGCGGAAACAAAAGAGCGGGCGTCGGGCGCCTCAATCTGTCAGGCGCGCTGTCAACTGTCGGGCGGCTGTCATCTGTCAGGTGTCAACTGTCAGGTGCCAGCGCCGCCGCTGATTGCGGCTACACCTCGGACTGCACCTGAGGAAATGTAAAATTAAAATGTTTCGGGGAAAGCCATTGTATTTTTGTGAGTTGACATGCTTTGTGGGGAATTTTGTTGTGTTAGCGGCGGAGCGGTTGTTTCCTGCTTGCTGCATAGTGTGCGGTAAGTGTAGAGACTTGCTTGTAAAAGCGATTCAAATATCTATTTTACATATTTGTAAGCTGTCATTTTAGTAAAGTGTAAAGTGCACGTGATGAACTCTCGTTGGTTCGAATGCCACGCGAAATACCAGCATGTTAATATTTTAGTTTTTGTTTTTGAGTCGGCTAGGACAGTGGAGGCTGATCAATTCGTGTCCGAAAAGTAAGATGACCAATGTTATCGGATGGGCATGTAAATAGTCGTTCGGTCTGGACTTAAAAACTCTACAAGCTTTAATCTGGATTAAATGACCTTACAAGAAAACATCCGGCATACTGAATTCTTTATATAATTGTATTGTTTTCGTCTGAAATGCTGAAAAATAACTGCATTTTCATCTTTACTTAATTCACAAAAGCATGATAGTTCATAGGTACGAGTTGTCTTTCTGTTGGCAGTAATTTTACGTTCAATCGGGTTGTGAGCAATGTTAGTTTTATGATGTAAGCATTGTATATTATAATTCATTAGGTACATCAGGTTTTTCCACTAACAGGTAAATTAGAAAATATCAAGCAAATTATTTGGATGTCTACATTTGATTTAGCTAATAATTGGAGTGTCTCCGCCGCAATTAGTCTGGTTGTCTCTATTGGGAGAGTTGCAGCTTTCAATGCTGACTACTTTGCTCAAATGAATATACACTACAAGTTACATAATACTGTTAACATTTATTTAATTTTTATTATTATTTTAGAAATTTTGAAATTATGATTATTGGTTATTTCAATTACAATGATGTATTCTTATTGCTAATTATTATTATTTTTTGACATTTCCGTATATTTGTATTCACCTTTTGACATTACATAGGTATAAGACTACCTACCTGTTTATTTTAGTTTGTAAGTTGACATTATTTTTTCTGTGATTTTGTTTTTATTTAATGTGTATTTTGTTGATTGATTTCTTTTTCTCTTATGGTGACATTTTTATGTTATTTTATTATTGACATTTTATTTACCTTTTGACGATCTCAATTTGAATTCATGTAACTTGACATTAATGTTTTTATATTGTAATTTTATATTGAGAAATAAATAATCTAATCTAATCATTATGTCAAAATATAGTGATTTTTGTGTGGATATCAAATTCAAGTTCACAAATTCATAATTCATAAATTTTCATAAATTCTTTCAGTTTTTAAAGGAGATGCCCGAGGTGAACATGTGTCGCCTTTCGGCGGCACAAAAGTATCGTTAACCACTTGAACTGAAATTTAGTGATGTATTTTCTTAAGCACCTCAACATCCCACATCACGAACAGTTTGCAGTGACACCGCGTGTTAGAGTAAGTGTTGGTATAGTTCACACCACCTCGTAGTTGAAATGTCCCTCTATCTCCAGCACGGAGCTTCGAAAAAGATCATTTTAATGAGGTTAGCATATAAATTACTCTATTCTAAAAAAGTGCAAATCTGCTCTTCAGAAGCAAGTCTCGCAGTCAGAACAGCACATAAAGCGGGACATTAATTACCAGATCGCGATGAGTTATTATGCCTCCGCGCACCTACTGCTCAGGTATTACCACGCCACAGTCACGATGGAATTAACTATAATACCTACTACACTATACTCTTGCCAGCGACTATTCGTGAGAACTAAGTCATGTTAAAAATTTAGCTGTATGTAAACCTACCTACCACGGAAATTTACTAGTTCAGCATTTAAAAATCAACTTCACAAAAGTCATCATACATTGACTGCTATAAAGCAATCCTTAAACGAGTAAATAATATGCATGCTGAAGACTCATCAATTTATTTAAAAAACAATACCAGATAAATAAACTTATTTTCGGAGATCGGTTAAGGAGCGGCTAAAGGAACGAACGGTGGTAAGAATGTTACACAGAATCACTTAACTACCGACGACGCCTTAGAACTAGTCATTCATCATCATTGATGTCACTTTCAACCGCCATGGAATAACTGCTGGGGCACAGATTTTCATCGTAGCCGGCTGTAGGAAGCCCTCGGTTTTAAGCGTAAATGACCTGTGACCACCGTCAAGTTTTGGTGGACAGGAGTCACTCTTTGTTTACCACTTGTCTCGAAACTCTAACTAGAATAAATCTTTCGATCTTTATCAGGTTACTATTCCACCTTTCTTCAAGATTATCTATTCCTGGCTACTATAATTTATTTGGCATATAACCTTACCACTATCGTCTCACTTACTGACACAACTATAATCATCAAACAAAAAGACATGATCAAATAATAATAAACATAATCCCACCGACCACCTGATCTTCACCCCGTCACACCTGAAAGGGCAAACGGCCGCCTCCACGCCAAGGCGGCGCCGGTATGGCACGCCAGAGCAGTTATGCCAGCATTGGCAGCTGGCAGTTGGCAGCCATGGCGGATTGCTTGCGCCGATTACTGGTGCGCGCGCGCTATATGCATTGTTGCTGCGGGCCTGTTTGTCGGAAGAGTTTGCGAGCTCTGATTAGGATGGAAGTAATTTATGAGGATTTTGACAAGTGACGGTGGTGACTTTCGCTAGGCTACAACTATAGAATTGCAACATCTTTTTTACCCTACTTTGCTCTATGTTTTTTAAACTTTTAATCACCCATTTAGCGCACAGTTAGAAGTGCCGAATTAGAAGCAATGGTTTACCTATTGTGTAATTAGTAATCGTCTTGAAAACCTTGATACAAAGCGCCAAATACGGAAGACGATGCCAAAACTATTCGGCTGGCCAGTTATACTGTGCGACTTGCAACCGAATTTTTAAGTCGAAGTTCGGTCTTGCTAGTCACATCAGAGCGCCAGAAAGACCCAACCTGAATGGCTTGCAGAAGTCGCCATCGCCGAACACGGCGTGGACGACCTGATGATGATGAATTAGTAATAACCTTGCTAATATGTAACTAAGCCAAAACTTGAAACTAGGACTAGGGTATTGCAAAGATAGCAATTTCATTTGTAATTTTTAGTTTAGCCCTTTTTTGCAATTAGTTTCATGTACCTTTGTTAATGCCAATTGAAACGTTATAGGTGCTGATTATTTAACAAAGTGGTTATTACCTTCCTACTGATACCCTCTAAAGGCAAAAATACAGTAATTTCCCGAACAAGCTACAAAAGTCCCCTAATTACAAAGTCAATGGCTGCTCAGCCCCGCTAATGACAGGGCTTTGCCTGCTACCCCTAAATAAGCAAGGGTTGATACGAATTGATTGCTGTCATATTTTCTTATCAAAGGTGTCGGTAGGCGAAGTAATTATGGAGGATTTTTTTGAAAAGCCGCTTTCATATTTTAACTTATATTAGAATACTCGATGCTTTTAATATATAGACAGTAATCTTTTAAGATGATTTTAACTTGTGAAAACACAATCTAAGTGTGATTGCTGTACAGAAGGTCATAGGTCAAGTGTATTCAAGGTCAAGTGTGACAGTTTGTATCAGCCGTTTCCAAAACAGTATAGCTAATTTTTTAGCTGCTATCTATAACTAAAGTAAGATCATAAAACTGCCAACTTAGGCTTAGTTTTTATTGCTATAAATTAACAATCATTCATAACTCTCATAGTCATCCTAATAACGTTCACTGCTGAACATGGCCCACTTTCACAGGTGAGAACCTGAAACCAAAACAAAATAATATATAGAAATTTAAGCCAATGACCGGCACCACAATTAACTACTGTAACTTTTGTACTATTAACACACAGTCAAATACAATAGTCATTTGAAAAAAAACAATGAAAAAATTTAAGCTAACTATCAAGAACACAACTAAACACCTCTGGTCACAACACGGTGAGCTAAAACAGGAATCTTCCACAAGTTACTTAACACAATATCAAACGAAACAATAAACTGTGAAGATAATTGGCACTGCACTTTCAAGGTTGGCAGCCGGCTGGTGTCGCATGATTGTAAAAGAGTAGTTGGAGAATGAGAGACACAGAGGCGACACTTTGTACCGCTGCACGCTGTAGACTCACCATCACAATGGTCATCTCGGCGGGCTTAGTCGGATCTGAACTTGGAAACGAGAGCTAATGGTGCTCTGACCGCACACAGAAGATGCCAGAAATGACAAGAAAGAAGCTGGATGTTCATCCGCTTTCATGAGAAAGTGAGAGAGAAAAAGATAAAATAAATAAATAAATATCCCTGGACATTATTCCACACAGCTAGCATAGCCTCAAGATGAGCTAATTTAAGACCGTTTTTAGGGGATACTAGACAACGGGTAAACATACTTAAATACTTTTTCTTTTGTAAATACATACCTACATAATATACCTTTGTATGTTGTACCTATGTTCATATGAAACATCCAGACCAATACAAACAGACATTTTCATGCACACAAAATGTTTGTACTGTGCGGGAATCGAACCCACCACCCTTGGTGTAGTGGCCGACTTCTCAACAATTACACCAAATCTCAGTCTGATATTATTTCCAGTTAAATAATGAGAAAAATAACATATTTAAGATTAAAAGTTGACGATCCCTGAACCATTGCATATTTCGTAAATCCATGATCAACTTGTGCTGTTACCGTTTATTACACCTGGTGCACACAGCTGGGCAATAACTAGGATACGATAATATGCCGCGTCTGCAATAACATACTCTCGAGGAGACATCAAAGACGCCGCGGTGCGCGTGAGCACTATACGCTCGTTAAACTATGAACATGCCATTTTGCAGTACTAATGGATAAGTGTGCTTGGTTATGTCCGAGATCTTAGGTGCTGAGGTAAACCTTTTAATATCAATCTCATAAAAACCTTTTGTTTTTGTTTGAAGTTTCTAACTAAGCTAATAAAAGTAAATTTAGAAACAACTACCTACAGCAGCTGTTTTTTTATAGATCTATGTTGAAAGACGGGAAAGGTAAAAGATGATAATCAATATGCAATCTAACTTGATTGCAAATTCACCTGTCAGAACTCTCTCTACCTCAAAACTATTTTTCACATTTCCTCATTCGCCACATGGATGTTTGTCTTAGGGTGGATCAAGACTCACAACCTTATGCTCAAAAAGCATTATCTACCAGTTTACCCCTTTTTCCAACGGGCCAGTCAGTATTTTTTAACGAAATGTGGTGCTAGTTTCTTTCTTAGTATCAAACTATAAAATATCGTCCATTTACATAATTGTTAGCCGGGGCGGCGTTTTATAATATTTCCACTCGATCTAAACGAATGTTTATGATAGTTAAGATCTTGTCACAATATCCGGCCACTTCTAAAGTTATTGATTCATAAACTAACAACATCAACTTCTTTGATCTCGCTTGATGCTTTTATAATTATGGTTTTTATAGTGTTCCGGTCAGAAGTGAATTATTCTCATCCGTTTTGTTCGTTCATCAACTTATTGCAAGTAAATTAATAGACTAACCCCCTTATTCACAAAACGAACGCAATGCTATAGCAAAGTTTAAGCAATTAACGTGTTGTGTCACTTACTCGCAAATGGCGGCAGCAACAAGAATGACAGTGACAAAGCGATACAGAAGTTATTGTGTTGTTTAAGAGCTGTTTAAGTTTTTATGAATAAGGTGGTAAGATGTTACTAGCTTGATTTCAGCTTAGTCGGAGATAGCAGAAGTGCCATTTGCGGCCACGGTTCCGTTTGTGGCCATTTTTTGACTAGGAATTCTATGAAAGTAATTCTGTATATCCGCTGCGCGTTATTTGACACTCACTTAAACACCTACTTGAAAGCTGAGCCGCATGACGTCACCCGCCGCGCGTCCGTCACTTGTTAGTAAACATTACCATCATAATCTTGACTTGAATGGTAAAAAATCTTGGTAAAACCCCAAAAATTCAATAAAAAACTATTTTGACATTGTAATTTTTGATATTTTAACTCAAAGTTCAGCTGACTAAAAACAGTGTAAACGGTCCCACTGTTGGGCACAGGACTCACCTAACTATGAAGTGGCGCAAGAAATACTCTAACACGCTCAATGCGCATTGTTGGAGAGGTGTTAGGTAGTGATGAACCTTGCTGGCAGATATTGTTAAACCAGCCTGAGACCTTCGACTTGGGTTAACGATTGACATCTGCCAGGACCAACTGCTTAGCGATCACTGGAACGTAAAACGTAGACTACTGAGTCTACGTTGCACGTTAGTTCAAACGCAGGTAATTATACAAGCAAACTAAGGCTTCTCGGTGTGCTATAAAAAACAGAATATTTTATTTTCATCAAAACAAATTATATCACCTTCTTATTTTCTTGAAGAAACACCAAAAGAGCATAATCAGACCGAGGTGTGGAGCAGTCAGGAGCGGAAATACGTTGCCCAGGGCGTCCACTTCCAGTTCCGTTGGGTAAGTGGCTCCCTCTGAGCCAATTTCCGGTCCGCACATCGCGTAGATGGCGCTGCGATAGCTTTTGGATCCTGGATGCCGATTTGTTTAAGATACGGTTCTTGATGGATTAGGTGCAAAGTTTTTTTGGACTGGTATCCAAAATCATTACCTTTACAAAATATTATGTGCACGTTCCCTAACTCGAACTGAAAAATATTATCTTAAGATTAATTGGTTGAAATTTAAATTTTTTTAGCAATCAAACATGCGGTTACTGTTTGCTATGCCCTTGTGACCTTCCCCTATTTACGCTAGGATTAATTTCGGGCCATGCCAACCCCTAAGGATTGTGTTTTTTTTTTCATCGAGAAGTGCAACTGTGTTCCTACCAGACTACGTGTGCCCAGTGCCGAGATTAAAACCACTGGGGTATGCCAAACTCCTGGGAAACCTAAGTCTCTGTGCACAAAAATGTCTCAGTTGTAATTTTTACATGAAACCATAAGGCTATGGACCATAAACTCTACAACAACCAACCTGACCTCATATACAATTTTACCTTATCTTTTGTGTGGCGCAGATGTGACAGTGATCGGCGACAATCGGTGTTGTAAAGCAACGCACGCCGGGTCGGAAATGGGATGGGTGACCACCCCGACTGAAATTTAGTGATGTGTATTTCGGGCATCTCCGTGATTCGGAAGGCACATTATGCAGTTGGTCCCGGTGACGTCGCTAGATGTCAATCGTTAAACCTAGTCAGAGGCCTAAGGGCAGCTTGATACCATCTGACATTAAGTTTGCACACTAACCTTACACACCTCCAACAATCCGCACTGAGCCCGCGTGTTGGAGTATGGCTCGCGCCACCTCATAGTCGAGATGAGGCCTGAGCCCAGCAATGGCGCGTATATAGGCAGTTTATGTTATGTATGTTTGTCTACTGGATCTGGTAGGAGCTACAGACATATACTTCCAGACAGACAAAGACATAAATCCTAACCTGGGTGGCCGGCCAAACAACCGGTAGCCATAAGTGCTGCACACGGAAGTGTGTAAACATTTACGACGCCAGCACTATGCCTGTAAACTTGATTGTAAATCTTTATTGGATATTGCGCAAGAGTCCACGGATTGTTTGCTAGTAAATTGGGCGGGAAACTACTAGTAATTGCGATCTTCAGTGCGAACGAGATAGTTAAAGTTAGTGAACCAAGTGCAATTATTTTGTTTGACGTGTCCTTTATAAGACGAACAAACAACCTATTCAATATCTTTCTATATTTTGCTGCGCAATGCAAGGTTAAGATCACAGGTTCGCGGATTTGACTATAAACTGACTTGAAAATGAATCTATACAGAGTGCCAGATAGTAAATGGGGAGAGGAAACATCAGAGTGGGATGGATCAGTGCTGCTGAGGTCCACGTACCATGGTCATGGTCATGGTCTGACCACGACCATCGGACATCGGCAGACCACTATGCAGATGGCACGATAAAGTTATCGTGCCACCTGCATAGTGGTCTGCCAAATGAGGCCTCCGCGAAGTTACCCAAGTGGGTATCTTCGCGGAGGCCTCATTTAAGTACTCAGGATACTGCAATGAGATAGGGGAGAGGAAGGGAGGTTTTTGCCTCGCTCTGGGATCTCAAACCCAAAGCGAAGTTTAGGTTCATTCACTAGAAAGTGATCAAGGACCAAAAAGTATTTGTGTTTTATGAAAAAAGCCTGGCCTAGAATTAGTCTTAATAACATCAAGAGCGGTGATTTAGCCGCTGTAGAAAGCTAGTATTTGAAAATAATAACTGTATGATATGATGCTCCACCCATATAACATAGACAGCTTAACACAAACATTTTTCTTCCCAAAAAGCCACCGTTTCCCAAACCCTCGTCGCACACGACCGATCCCAGATTAAATCCTCGCCGAGTAAATAAAAACTTAATTTAAATGCCATTAAAACTAGATGCGCCTCAAGATTTAAGACCTGAGGAGGGCTCATTATTTCGAGGTGCCTCCCTTGGGCTGAGGAGGGAATTTTAAGTGGCAGCGATTTATGTGGATGGTTTTGACGGCTGTATGTTGATTTTGTGGGGGCTAAAAGAATGAGCAATAACGAGATTGAACTGAATTGAAATTTGAGAACAACCGAAAGAGCAAAACAAACAAAGACAAAGTTCCATTTATTTTATTTGTTTAATTTGATCTCAAAATAAGCGTAATGTCTAGATTGAGGGCGGTTTCGATTCAGGTTTCGCAGCAGTGCCGAAGCGGTGCGTTTGTCGTGCGGCGCACGGACGGCCATTTGTTTTCATACAAAGCGGGCCGACAGCGGCACGGTAATAGTTTACCGTGACAGCGGGACTGTTGCCGCACGACAATCCCACCGCTTCGGCACTGCAGCGGCGCAGCAGTACGATACGAAATGCCTAAATTAAAAGCGCCCTTAGGCGATCTGCTTGATAGTATGTCATTGATTCGCGTATTAATAAAACAAGGTTGGCATAAGTGCTTAAGGAAATTGCTTTGCTCCTAAGTGCAATGCATTTATGAATTGTAAAACGTGAAATTCTAAATACCCTTTTGTGATATTGTAAGGCGTGTAAATTCACTGAAACAAGATTACAGTAATAAAACTGGCAGAATTGCAACTAAGTAAAATTAGCGTGAAGTGAAGTCACATCATGTAAACATACGCTACATTTATTTCTCGATTCTACTCAGATATTGAAATTGAAAAGCAATTTAGAGAAGAAAGTCTTTAGTCAATACTAATACAACGTCTTGCCTCAAAAATTAAATATCTTAACAATTTACCTTTTAGGCAAAAGGAACAAAAAAAATACATCCTGAGTTTTGTAATATTTTTAGCAGCACTTCCAAAGAGGAAGCGCCCGATTTTAACCCTTCAATTTTACCGTTCAGTTAAGACTAAAGTGACAGCCAGGAAGGACCGTATGTTACCTGTTTTATCTGTCTGTGCGTGTTGTAAACGTCGGTAGCGTGATGGAGGGCCGCATGTGCTGGACAACGGGTCTAGGGATCATCATCAGTGTAAAGTGGATAAAATATCGGCATTTATTTCAGAAGTGGGACAAGGAGTTGTGTGTTCAGAAGCGACTTTTGTTAAAATTCGACCTTTTTATTGAACTTGCGTTTCCACTAAGCAACAATTAAGGTGCAACACGTGACGCTCAACATGTCCGGCGACGAGGGTGGTTTCGAAAATGACGCGTGGCTTGTACTTCAATATTATGCGCACCGATGATGAGCTACATGTTGTGCATGTAGTGGAAACGCGGCTTAAACATAACATTTTTGAACAGAATCGGAGCAATTTGCGTATCAAACCTAAAAATCGGAATTACTAGCGATAAGACCGCCTAAATTGTACATTGGTCTTTGTAATTTAATACAACTGGAATGTTTTGTGCAATAAAGAATATATATCTATCTATCTATCTTATTCAAACCGTCCTAATGAATTTAATATTATGGCAAATACAAACAGTGGCCGTGATTGCATGGCACCTACGCATGGTCCTTTATTCAAGTATTTTCTGCCACCTCCGTACTCTGGAAGCCACTTTAAGCAGTAGGTCTCGGTTGCTGTCGCGAGACTGTTAATTGTTAGAGTTTAGTCTTGGGTCTGTAAGTGACTTGATAATATCTCATAAGTCATGATAGGTAGGTCAAACCTTGCTTCAACGCACAGTCTCAGTGAGTGTGGGTTGAAGCAAGGTTTGACCTACCTCACAGTTGACGTGTGCAGTGAAACATCAAGTACTTACCTAATTGTGACCTGTCCTGAAATTAAAACTCATTTCCTTGCATTCCTATACTCTCTGTAACTGCCTTATTAGTCTTTGCCTTAACGATGAATGTTACGAGCGGAAGTGTTGCATTTCAAAGGGGCATTCTTGTTACCTGTGCACTAAAATACCGACCGGACAGAGCGCCGGGACGCGATTGGCCACGCCCCACCACTCCCGCCTTTGATCTTGCCGAGGTGCGCAGGAGTCGGCTCATGTGTGGGATCGTAGGTAATTAGCCGAAACAGGAAGAATGTGGTATGGTTTTGCTTAGGATGAAAATGTGGGTTTTTTAATGAATTTGGGCTAGTGAGATTTTTCCCCAGGAGTTTAAAATAGGGGAGACAATAGATTCATCTAATTTTGTCATCCTATTTGAGATCATACCAAATCATTTGACGTGCTGTTATTGCTAAGTGTGCAATGGCACTATAACAAGCGCCACGATCACGGAATGACTGGAGATTTTGCGAGTGAGTTATTGATTGTAGGATGTTTCATCAGTCTGCCTCACGACTGATTGTTCTTGCTGACTCTTCATAGCTGTTCAAAGTTCAAGGTATTACCTTAAGCAGACAGTTTAATGATGTGTACACGCTGCCATATTATGTCCACCTCTGTATTTGAAGTGTACGTAACTGTACCTTCTGCAACATGTGTGATCTTTTGGCAATCAACAGCGTGTTGACAATTGATTCAATCAATCTAATTAGGAAGATACACTAGAATTAGCTATTTAAAATTTAATATGTACCACAAATAGCTGTATGATAGGGCGCATGAGGAGATCCGGTCCTTAAAGTAGGTTAACACACCTATCTATCACTAACTAAATGGATATATGGACTATAGTATTACAACTCTAAATTTATGATAGTTGATTTGACTGACAAAAAAGGAAAGACAAAGACTCAACAAGTAGA
Organism: Udea ferrugalis; assembly: GCA_950022985.1. Taxonomy (NCBI): domain Eukaryota; kingdom Metazoa; phylum Arthropoda; class Insecta; order Lepidoptera; family Crambidae; genus Udea; species Udea ferrugalis. Next base: position 821,542 of record OX465522.1, read on the forward strand.
ACACTGGTTTCCAAACTGTTTAAACAATATAGTTAATTTGGTTAATTTTTTTTTAATTTAGTGCCCCTTTAAAATAAATGTTATTGAAACCAAAACAGTAAACTTTATTCCACCTAAAACATCCACAAGCTGACTACGAATACCAGGAAACGCGTAATAGTAAACGAGTTTCGGAACGAAAATCATCGTGCCGTCACCGACATGACAGGCGGACGGACGCGCGAAAATCTACGCCACTGCAACATTAGCATCACACATGTTCATACAAAACAACACAAACACACCATACATTGCTCTGTCACTTCCTACAAATACTAATGCAACGCCAACTGACCAAGCAATGGTGAAGGACCGGTCACAGATATCATCTCTTGTCGAGTCATTGAGTAATGTTTCTACAGGAACACAAATTTAACGCTATGCATTTATTTTGAGATTAGACTTAGTAGTTGCGGAACCATTACTGATTTTGTACGTGGTGCATTATTGATAGTTATAATAAAAGCATCCATGGTGAGGTGAGTGACGAGAGTTGTCATTCAGTTTAAGTTATTGAGTAATGTCTGGCGAAAGGTGTGACAGGTGGACATTTGCTATTATAATGTGCGTTCAAGAGATACACGAGCCAAAACGAACATTGTGTGGTTATTATTCAGGTGTGAAAATGTTTTGTTACAGAGTACCTATCTAGCCAAAGAAAACAAAAGGTGAGGTCATGTCCTATCTTTTGTCTTGACTGCATTTTCTGACTGTACAGTCAACAGCACATCAGGTTACCCCATTTCCGTTTTTTCTCTCGCTCTTGCCAAATGTCGTTTCTTTGCAATAGAGCAAGGAGGACTGACCGGAAATGGGTAGAGTGATGTGCCGTCCAGCGTACATTTGTATAATCAAAAATTAAATATTAAATCTTTTTTTAATTTTAGATATTCCAACTATCTGATTAAAGATTGAAATCTAATGTGAAAAACATTTTTTAATAAATTTTGTTTATTTATTGACTGTACTTGCAGAACTCCCAAACTCAAACTAAACATCATTCAAGTACTAAGCCCACAGCTTATTTTCCTAACATTTTAGAAAACTTCAAATGAAAACCTTGAGAAAACATTCCGAAAAATAGGATAATATTTTAGGTCAAATGAAAAAAAACTGACATACTTAGTAACGTCAGATTTAGTTGTTGTAGAGTATGATTCCAACGTTTGGACTATCAACAATGTTCAAAGTGTCATAAACTTGCACGGCCTGCAGAATGATGGGAGCAGTACAAGAAGTGATAGTTATACGTGTAAGCGTGTATTGAACCTAGTGAAAAAATATATTCAAGGATATATTTCAAGCTATAACTACAATTTCAACAATTAGACAAGCCACACTTAAGTCAGACACTTCCGCCTTTGTCACTTATGTCACAATGGCCGTACATCATCTCGTAACGACCATAAAGAAATCCTAAATTATCCAGAGAAGCTAAAACGACAAAGAGCGAAAGAGTTCACCTAACTCGGCAACTGTTCGAAATATCCAGTGATTCAGCGAGGGGACCGACAGACGGCCAAGGTTGGCAGGGCTACCATGCTTGAGAAATATTTAAAATTCACCACAAAATATAGCAATACAGCAACACTTAGAATAAATGTTACAAAACTGGTAACGCAATTCCATACTTATCTGCTATTACGCAATGTTACAGTCGTGTTTTCCAGAAAGGTTTCAGTCCTCCACCTGCATATCATATTTTTACATACAACGGTATAGGCACTTATTTCGTGATCAATCAATGAAGAGTTTTCACCAGAAAATTGCTGTACCTTCGTAGACGCACGCATTAATGCACACGGCGACAGAAAACATAGGTAATTGGTATGGAAATACCTGGCTAACCAGCGCTTTCTCTGACTTTCAAGATTTTGTTGTATGTTGACGGCCAGTCAGCAACTAGTCAGTATTGAGTGGAGTATTGAGTCCACTTTCTTTCACATTCTTTGATTTCCCTCTCTGGTGCAAAGGAGTCATCAGTAAAAAAGAGTACAAGTTAATATTCCAACAAGCACCAGCCTCACATTAATGTTGCCTCTTGAAATAAATCTTCCTAAAGCCTACTCCAGTAACGAACTCTGTCAAATATTTTGAATCACTCGTACCTTAATTAAATTTGAACTACAGAAACATATGGGAAATATGTAAAATACATACCTTCCAGGTATTTGAGTCATTGTACACCCCTATCGCACCTGCCATCAGAAATAATCACAAAGGAACAGCACAAAGAAATAACTCAACGTATCAACGTTACTCCAGCATTACTCATGTGCTAACTACAATGAATGAGGAGAGGTAAAAATATTCCAAAGTATGCTGTAGAACGATCATTTTGGCCATTTACATCTCTTTGCCAATATAATCGTACGTCAGTAAAAAATACATAATGTTTAGGAGCTATCATTATTAATAATTAAAGCTTAATTGGGCTTTTTGCTTTTGTGTTATGGTTAAGAAGAAGCTGACACATTAAAATTTGTGTTCATGAACTACTATATAGTTCTAACTATTCGCGTTAAAATTCAGTAATTTTATGATTTAATTCCGTTACACACATCAAAACTCAGGTACAAAACCGTTGCGTTCGAAAGAATGCATTCATTTGGGCACGGTGAACTTGACTTTATAAATTAGGAACAATTTGATTAGTTTGGGGGTGTGCTAGGTCGAACGACAAGAATGAAATCACTGCATTCTTAACGCGAACGGACTATAAGTGTTTTCTTCAGGTATTTCAAACCTACTCAAAAGTTAGTACTACGCATGAAACCGACCGGCAATAACTAGTCTGGGTACTTAATTCAATGCAAATACATTTACGCCATGGAAACAAAGTGGGGCAGACTCTACGACTTCTACGAAAAACACACGTTCTTCCGCCGCACTTCCGCAATGTTCACGTGAAGATTATACAAGAACCCTTTAAAGAGAATGGGATAACCTTTTCTGACAAATATAACATACGTATGTACCCAAAAATTAGAAGAACTAGATTTAGGTGAAAACTAAAAAACATAGCTGCCTGATTTTCGATTCTTAAGAAATAGATTGCACTTTTTTACGTAATTATCATCAATTTTGCAAACAAATCATTGTTTCTGAAGATGAAGCCCCATTTTAGTGCGTTGCTTTGCTATGCGTTTTGAAATTTGTGTACAAACATGCCATTTAAATACATTTAAAAGATGAGCAGACTGAGTGTAGTTTGATGGCAACAGAGTACTGACATTTTGAGACGCACACCAACTCGCAGACTGACATGACAGGACAAAAAATATTACTTGACAAAAAAGAACAGATCCCTGAAATCAAATAAATTTAGTTAAAAATTCAGAACACAATTATAAAAAGCTAATAATAAGTGAAATACCTAATAAAACTTCAATCCAGATGTTTAACACAGTGGCCCATTCATCGAGACGCGTGCGCAATAGCGAACTATGTAGTGTTTACAGTGTTTCATAGAACTATTAGACATTTTATACGCTGTAAATAAACTATGGCATTTGTAGTTTACAATGTTTGTTGCAGTAGCTGTGGATGTTTGTGCAATACTGATAAAGTTAGGAATCTAGAAGCTGGCAAGACTAGGCCTGCATGGACTTAGGTCAGAATTTCATTTAGTTCCCTCCATGAGGCTGAGTACCCGTGGTGGAAGGAACCGCAGGGAGCCTGAACTTAGGCATTGCAGAGTGTTATACTTTCAACCCACGCTGCCTGCAGCCAGAAAAGGCAGTGGTGCTGGACGGTGTCCGTTTGGAGTATGGATTCTTCCTTAAGAAATTAGGCATGTTCTTGTTCTCAATGCCCAAATTGAAGAGTATTCAATCTATGCTAGCATTTTTTCAGCTTTTTTTCAGAATATGGACTTTCCGTCAAAATTGTTGATAAATGCCTGAATCTCTCAGCCATTGACGTACATTTTTACTAACACTGCACCTAGTAGTCGAACCTAAAGCACTTGCTGCAGATTTTTTTTACCCTTTTTTCAGCCATGCCGTAACGTACAACCAGAGAGACAAATTTTTTAAAAAAAAATTGAACTCTACAGAGATCCTTTGCAGGTTTTAAATATCTGCTACTCGATGATATACCTAGATTCTACCAAGATAGTTAAGTGATACTTTATCATGGGTGGTCCAATTTGACGATCAATTAACAAGTCGCTTTCTGGCTGCGCAGGCGCACGGAGCGCTTTCATTGCGCCGCGTCGATTGATCCGGCTCACAGAGGAGTTGTTGTTGTTGACGGCTGACGTAAACACACGATACAAGATTTACTGGTTAGGTAAAAATGTGGCTATAAATATTTCAAAATAAGGTGCAGTTTTATTTTAAAAAAATACATGGTAATCTATAGTAAAACATACCTAAATACAATCTGTGAATCCTCCGAAGCCAGTCACGGGCTTCAAAGTATTCAGTATTACTGTAAAGTAGCCAAGGCAGTTAAAAATAGGTAGATAGGGTAAAGTATTCAAGGCGCAAGTAGAATGAGAAAAAAATTAAGCCGCGAGTAGGATCAATTTTTTTTTATCAATGTGTTCGCGTTTTAAGTCACTGTCGCCACAGATATAGGCAATCTGTGTCTGTCTTCGGTAGATATAGCACTTCAAATTATACCACTATACATATTATAACAACTTATTTCAGTTCAATATTTTCGGTGATAAAGAAGGATGTTTTTATCGTAGCTTATACAGGAACGCTGGATTTTAGACATTCTAGATCGAAGACACAGGTAAGTAGGAACAGTTCGGCAGACAAAGTAACCTTCTCAAACACTCGTGTAAGCACAGTGAGCTGACTGTACTCGTGTTTACATTCATGAAGCTAATGCTACGAGCCAATCCGGTTTTACGATCGTGTCGGCGATCTGCGCAAACAGAGGAAACGTGGGACCTTATGTAAATAAAGACAAGTATACTTCGGCGCGGATTGATATTTAGACATGTACTGTACCATCTCGGACTAATGGTTAAGAAGTTTATTTATTTATTTATTTATTCTTTGGCACAGTAACAAAATACAAATCGGTACATACACATGTGAATATTATTCTAAATACATAATATTAAATTTGCATTTCGATGACAACCGCGCACAACATTTGAATACTACTGTTACTTAAAAAGGGAAAAAAAACTACTTAATTAACATAACATATTAATCTATACATTAAGACTACACTTCCAAACTCTCCGAACCTTCAATACTTTTAACAGTTTTTACAAATATAGTAGAGGACTGGTGAAATACATCTAGGTCGTTACACATCGAATTATATTTTTTGCACATGCGAGTTAAAGGACTGTTTTGTGAAACATTGTTTCACAAAACAGTCTGTTTTGTTGTCTGTTTTGTGTTTGCTACAACACCTGAGGCTTCAATCTCCACATAAACATTTGTGTGCATGAACGGGCCTCAGCTTGTAATATGTGTATTTACTAAAACAACAGTATTTGATTAAATCAAAATAGTCTATTGTCCAGTTCATATACCTAGTACCAACTTTGCTCAGAAAGAAAGAAAGAAATACAATTTATTGAACTCTAAAATTAACAATCAAATTTACACAGCAAACAGTTACAGATAAAGTGTCTAAAAGGCTGCCCCTCAGCAGATGCCGCGTTGGTTACAAAACCATCACGACGCTGGTTTCCATGGGTCACCTTAGAGAAGAAGGAAGTGCAAGATTTAAGTAGTTGTTTACGCTCCAGAATACTTAAAACAAACAAGAGCAAACAAGCAGCAAAACAAAAACAAAGAAGTCAAACAACACAAAACCGAACAAGCAAACAAAACACACAAAATGTCATGAACAACACACCAGGTGTCATGTCTAACATTTTCCTCTTGCTAGTTAAGCAACGAGATTTCATTGGAGTTCCAGGAAAATGGACTTTCATTTCAGGTGTTCAAGATTATAATTATGAAGTTTTGTTTACTTTATTAATTTTTTTTGAGACGACTCTTGCCTGTATCATGCGTCTTATGGTTCCTAGTGATTTTCATACTCAGGACAGAGACCTGCTTCAATTCCAAATTATCCCAAGCACACAGGTTTAAAATCAACGTTCAGTAAATAAAAACATGACTGCGCCCAGCTTATTACAATGTGGAGGAAAAATATATTTTTTCAATAAGCAAAGCAAAGGAAACAGCATTGGGAGTATTTTCCAATAAGAACCGTGAGCTGATGTCGCAGGGCATAAGTGATTTTGATTTAGGTCATTTTGGTGATTGTCGGTTTAAATATTTGACAGATGTCTCATACAACACGTTTGCATGTGTCATAAATAAGCATAGTTTAGTAATAGATGCATGACCTTAAAAAAAAGAATTGATTAATATATTGGCGCAAGCATGTTTTAAAATGTTGATTTGTAATCAAACATAAAAAGATAATTTTGTTTTCTACCACAGATTTGGAGGAATCATCCAATGTGCCGCTCGGTGAGTAAGTTTATATACATTCAACAGTATTTGTACATTACAAATTCTCTTTTTCCATAGCCTTGAAACGTCGAGCAAAATAAGAAAATAATTATGGAACATTACTCAAGGAACGTGTTATTTCAAAATTGAAATCATATACTACCGACCGTTCCGCTAAAAGTCTAGATTGTGTGTTGCACCGCGACGGAAACGAGGACAGTCTGTTGTTTAGCGTTATTAAAATATCTCCTCTGCGCTACCGGAACCTTACAGTTTAAATTAGTATTCTCTTATTTGTATAGCAAATATTTCACAATACAAGTGTTTATAAAAATATGAACAAGTGCTCTTGATAAATATTAGCTTGCTCAGTCTGGTATCTTGTCAACTACTCGGATGTTTATGGTTTAATGGGTAACCATGGGTGGGTGGGTACCTATGCTGGTTTACTATATGTTTAAGAAGTATGATCTCCTAGGTATTATTTGATTAATTAAGGGTCTATACTAAGGTCGGCCGGAGAGAAAATCTGTCAAATTTTAAAGCGATCGTGACAGCTATGGTCACACAGTGGTTGGGCCGTGCAATCCGTGCATAAATGCAATGCATAAATCCGGACGACCGTCTTGGTGTAATTGTTTAGAAGTCGGCTACTACACCAAAGGTCGCGGGTTCGATCCCCACACAGTACAAACATTTGTGTGCATGAACATGTCTGTTTGTATTGGTCTGGGTGTTTCCTATGTATAATAAGTATGTATTTACAAAAGAAAAAGTATTTAAGTATGTTTATCCGTTGTCTAGTATCCCATAAAAACGGAGTATAATTAGCTCACTTGGGGCTAGATGGCGCTGTGTGGAATAATGTCACGGGATATTTATTTATTTATTATTATAAATCGCGGCATGATAATCATTTGATGCGTTCACCAAAGATATTTTTATTTCGCCACCCAAAATATTTCAGGATATAGGGCAAACAAAAGAAACTAACCAAAAATTTTATTTTATTAAACATACTAACAAGCGGTTTTGCCAATTATTTTTTTACACTATTATTTGCAATCTATTCTTGTGACCACGTTATTTGCACAATGTTACATCTGGTACTTGACGATTCCATCGAGATTTAGTTGTAACTTGGTTTATCCGTTCGATCATCATCAACACAAAATATGTCTTACATCCAATGCATATGATATAGCAATACACGGAGCCATTTCTAGTAACATGCAGAAGAACCCACTAATAAATTGGTCTTACTTGTAATGAAAAGCTGCAAGAAGCATTAAAGGGAGCTATCTTGTTACTAACTAAAACGAGGAATTTAACAGTTGTCAACAGTTGAGACACTTTTAGTGGATAATTTATTTTAGATAATAACACTTGAGTATAATACCTTTAGTCTCCTGTAGAGGCCATCGTATTTCAGGCTTTTTACGCTGAATTTAATACAGAATCCACCGTGATCTTCATCTAACTGGAATTGATCTACGAGTAGAGCATAGTATGAAAGGAAGTCACCCTCCGCGTTTTTCTGTCTGTTTTTACATAAGCTTTCACTATCTAAATGATAGTTGATGCTAATTATATTTTCTAGAACGTTTGTCTGTATAGTTCATTCAAATTACTACAGGGAAAAGCTGTGTGCAAATAGCCAGTTAGAGATAAAAATGCTTGCACTGCCATTTTTCCATGGCTGACGTGAATATGATAATTCATATTTATATCAAAGTTCTATCTGATCCATTTTTTTAAAATTTAAAATGGGTTTGCGTTTGACCTCAGTCTCGCCAGCCACGCTTACCCAAAAAATGCTTATTCACTCTTGCCTTGAAGACACCAAGGTTGTATGTATCCGGAAACACAGACGCAGGGAGGGCGTTCCACTCCTTAGCGGTGCGGACCAGAAAGGAAGCACCAAACCGCTTAGTTCGGACCGCTGGAAAGTCGACCACATGGAGGTGAAAGCCCTCACGGCGATTTGTGATCCGGTAGTAGAAAGTAGAGGGTGGTATCAGGTCATGAAGTTCTTGCGCACACTCTCCGAAATACACCTTATAAAAAACCGATAGACAGGCAACTCTACGCCGATGCTCCAAACTCGAGTTTGGTTCCAACGAGCGTCTCGTCACCTATCAGTCTCCTGGCTCTTCGGTCTACTGAGTCCAGTGCATCCAGCTGATACTTGGCAGAGCCATCCCAGTGGTGGCAGAAGTACTCCATACACAACCGAATTCGTGCTTGGTACAATTGTAAAAGCTGTTCCGGTGTGAAGTGTGTTTCCATTTCGAATAACTTGTCATTATGTTCTATTGCAATAACTATTTCTGTTTCGTATAAGCAGACGCAAACTTTCATTTTTTGCTCGAGATCTCCATGCTAATTACTATGGAACGAGTGAAGTTTCTTTGACAGCCGTCTGCGCAGTCCCGCAACTCAGTCTTCCACATGACGCCGGGTGAGTGCACGTCACTGCGTGAAGAATACAAACAAGCATAAAAATACGGCGTGTGTAAGTACACGAACTCGATGCATAGTTTTCTGTTCGCATTTTTTCAAAGACTTAACTTAACGTAAGTATTAACTTTGATTTCCGCTCTATAACTTTGTATCTTTATGTTTCGTCAAATTTCTTTGTCGAACAATTTCAGTTATGATAGAGGCCTCCAAAATTAATTTAGTAAAAAATATTGTTCAAAAAAGAACCTTTAATCTATTCAGACACCTTAATCAAGCTTTCATGATCAGATAACATAGTAGCTTAGACCACACAAATAACATAGTTTTAATCAATTCGATTTGAAAGCAATCAAAGCTATTTGCGTTCTTACTTCGTTCCCTTGTTTTGCTTGAATATTTTAGGCAGATCCCGTATTGGCATTAACCGATGATGCTGCAGATTGACACCATGCTAAAAGTAAATACATAGATTGTTTTTCAAATACCAATAGGTAAAAACTTTCAGTATAAGTTACAAATAGTAAAAAATTACAAGAAAAAATAGGAAAATGAAATGGCAACTAGTACCCAAATTGTCAAACCCAAGAGAGCTTTTAATCAAGTGTACTTATAAATACACACATCAAAAGTGTCTAGGGATATCTCAAGCATTTTCATACAAAGTATAGCTATTGGGGAGGCTGTAAAAATTAAAATATTGATACCAACGTAGAAATTTTTAGGACACAGAAACTGCTATATCTGCCCTTTCAGATTGTATAAAGAAATTCATTGTGGTGGTGCTAAAATTTTGAAACCTTTTAAAAGAAAAATCTGTCTTTTTTTTTAACGTCCTTACGATTGTACAATAATGCTACCACAATGAATTTCTTTATACAATCTGAAAGGGCAGATATAGCAGTTTCTGTGTCCTAAAAATTTCTACGTTGGTATCAATATTTTAATTTTTACAGCCTCCCCAATAGCTATACTTTGTATGAAAATGCTTGAGATATCCCTAGACACTTTTGATGTGTGAATAAACCTGCCATATTACTCTCATGGTGAATCATGATAAAATCATACGTTTGATAAATTATGCATAATGCATATGAACAAACAGTACGGAGGAAAAAAAACAAAGTTGTACTATTTTCAACAAAAGACCCTATGTGCGCCTATTTCGTGTAAATTATCCGCGTAATTATAAATGTCATTTTCGTCAAAAGCGACGTGCGTTCACCTTGGGGACATGGGGGGGAGTGAGCTGCGACGGTGCGCGGACAGCTATCAAAGAAACTTCACTCACTCCATAGTAATTTGTATGGAGATTTCAAGCGAAAAATTCGGAATGTTTGGGATTTTTTTGCACAAAACTGAAAGAAAGCAATGAAAAACAACTGATTGGCAATGCTTCTTTGATATCTGATCTTTACACGTTATTTAAAACACGTAAGTTGTTAGTTTATATGATGCCTAAACTTTTGAAATACGGGAGTGCGTTTTGCACGTTTTTAGCGATGTTCTGATTTTTTTTCACATGAATCTAGTAAGTTGATCCATATACTGGAAGTTTGAGCTGATTGTGCAACTCTTTGACTACTACGACGATTTTTTTCGTGGCTCACACTTCATATTTTCTATATAAAACTTTAGTTTTCCCGAGAGCCGTTTTCCTGGTATCGCGCCTTAAGTATCATAAAGAAAATAAAAACGTTGACTTGAACCCAAAAATACCAATGTTAACCATGCAGTGCTAACCATATTCTCGCCTTTTTAATCATTTTGTTTGTGTTTGCCGTGTTTATAGAAATAAATATTTCGAACAAAACGGTTGTTTTCATTATAATTTTAGATACAACATCCCTACTCTTAGGTTGTTGAAAACTCCAACTGCGTTCAGACGACATTCAGAATGATTGCGATTACCGCGCGCTAATACGCCTTGCGATGTTCTGCTCATTACCGCATTCGCTACTTGTTAATATGTTAGTAATGTTAGTAACGATGTAATGCTGTGGTCACACTGCCTTGCTTAAGTCAGAAATACCTACAAATTGTCCATTATCGTTAATCTGTGTTTCTTTGTTGTTGATTTCTGTTGTTTTGGTGTGCAATAAAGAATATCTATCTATTTATCTAAGTGTTTCTTTTTATATTTCTGTTTCAAAATTACGGACTCACTTCATGCTCATGCTTCACAGACTTCAGAGGACGCTACTGACACTCACTTTGTCAGTAGCGTCCTCGTGTCAACGATTACCGGTATTCTGAGGTTGAGATTTTAATCTTCAGTAGTCACACTAGTTAAATATAGGTAATTTGGACAGTATTCGAGACAACGCCGTCTGGCCTGGAAACCGGACAGCCATATTCATGCACACAGCTATTATTTTTACTATGCAGGGATCGAAACCGCGTCTTCTGGTGCTTTATCCAACGTCCTAACCATTACATCAAATTGGTTGTAAACAAAGTCGCACCAAGGAAGTAAGTATATCGATGTTTTTGCACAGCCGTTATTTTATCGGTTTGATTGAACTTGTTTCTAATGTTTTGGTTCTAAGCCCGCCTGTTGTACATTTAATAAAATGTAGTTAAAAATTACAAAAATTTATAGGTTCAACTCGAGTCGTGAAGAATTGCAGATTCATCTATTTTTATCTATGCTTACAATGATATTTAAATACAGGAAGTGTTTTTCAATTTCAAGATTGTCAGTCTTTCTGCCACGATACATAAGATGGATTTAGAGAACCTGTGTTAAAAATGCTGACAACGACACCGGAGGAGGTCCACGTCGAAATGTTCGTTAAATAGAGGCTAATACACAACATCATAAACAACATTACCTGTGAATTATAGCCTATAGCGAAACTGTACCATTTTACATTCGAGTAGGGTGACCACGATGTTTGATGAAATGTAATTTTATTCTTTGTGTTCCTAAGCAAATTTTGGTCTTACACATTTGAGCTGACAGGGCACTAGTACTGGCTATCCAAATGTTTTGAATATATTTCACGAAACAAGGAAAGTAATCTGTAAACTGTTTAAAGAAAATGCAGCCCAGCTTCTAGTCCCCAATAAATGTCCTAGTCCCAAAATGGGCAACATTAATCGACATCAGAAGTCGCAATCATCTAATCGTTCAAAAAGATTTAGAGTTACCAGACTGACATGCGTTATTTTTGCTGATGCTGCAGATCATTTAATAATATTTGTAAGAATCGAATCATATTTTTAAATGATAAAAACAATATTCAGTTAGTAACCCTTTCAATTTCATGAATAAACTTGCCACTAATCGACTGTTCCTGTACTTATGGATAATACTACCGCCAAGCATGTTAAAAAAGAGCAGTAAAATTTTAAGGTGTCTGGACTGCGGCAGTATCAAAGCTCCTTAGAAAATCTTGCATTTAGTTACTAATCAGAATTAGGCAATTCTGGTAACTAAATGCAAGATTCACTGTACGAAACATTTTAGAAGTAAGTTTAGTCTCGCCGTTAGCACGGCCACCGTCCAGTTTGGCACGTCGACTGGCCGGGTGCCAAGCGGTCGCTATTTGCTTATAATTTGGAATCAATATGCTACCACACGTGCGTCCGACTATTTCTCTCATAAACGTTGTAATCGGTGTAACTCACTACTATTGCGTACGGGCTCGTCTACATTCAGGGGTTCTATGAGGCAGTGAATGGAATAACTTATTATTATGTGCAGGTTTGGATGACCCACTGCTGAAAAAGGCTATCCAAAGATGAACGAAAGTGAATGTCTAAATGCGAGTCCAAATCACCATCGCTTTTAAAGCATACAGGTCTTCCGCGAGGTTGAGTTTTATCATGGTCTCATGTATGAAACTTGAGCTATATTTTATGAGTATGTCAATGAGCTGACTCCGGTAGGAAATTGTAGATAGAAATGGAAAAAGCGTATCTTTAAAACCATAACACGTTAACTCCCCGCCCCGCCAAAATATGCGCCATCCTCGACCCTCCCGCAGAAGCTTTTCACAATTTGTCTCTTCACCAGGGTAAGACGCCACGTTCACTCTTTTTTCTGAGTACAATTGCACGTTCAACTTCACGATTAATGGTTCTATGTCATATAGAGCCCATTGCTATTTGTGACAACTACATAATGTCGATGACCTAGCTAAGTTCTCTGTTTCTTTAAGAGGAATTCCTTACATCTGGCTGAGGCATGAGTCTAGGGTGCCAACCGCATACGGTTTGTGCTGACAAAGTATATCCAAGGCATTAATGCCTGGAGTTTAGATAACTTATTACTATCTTCTCAAGGTTCTTACGAGAAAACGTTAGTATAAAGCCTCAGAATCATGATGGGTTTAAACAGTTACTAAATGACTCAGCAATGCGTATTGACACTCATTTTGAAGTTACAGTGTCCATAGCTGTGGCAACCACTTACCACCAGACAATCTGCATGCTGGTTTGCTGCCATCGTTTAAAAAGTATAAAGAAACAACTGAGTCTTCTAAAATGAAAAAGTTATTTCTCATGCGTTTAATTTGTTTTCGCGATCAAACTGCTTTTGCTCTTTGACTTGATGGATTACTTTTGTAAGTAATTAATGTAACCTATGCATTAATATTGTATGCAATAGGACAACTAGCTGAGTGCAGTATCAGGTATTGAGTCTTGACACCACTGTTTTAAGACTCAATATTTCAAAACCAGTGCTGAACTAAGCGATATATTCCAAGTCCATTTTATTTGTAACCTATCAAAGAGACTGCGCTTTGATGTAACGTTTTGTTTGAACACCTGAATGGAGGCAATTAATTTGACATATCGACACCAGCAGTCATATATTTCATCTGCACTATAATTTAACTTGTCACTAAGCACAATTCTTAACGTTAATTATTTATTAGCTAATTAGCTCTTTAGCCAAACGTCTGGCGCACACAGTTTATCTTCTGATGTCTGTCTGTCTGCCTGTCCCTGCCAAGATCTACATCTACACACGAGATGTCAAATTTGATGGAGTACATCACTAGTCTTCTGAGTAAACGTCAAACAGGTGAATATCTACTCAGTCGGTATTTTTTCCTGAGCACTCGTAGTTATTTAGTGTTCCGGGGACTTGCAATCTTCTTCACCTTTTTGCCTGGCAACGGTCATCTTTGCACACTTTGGGTTGCTGACTGAGGCAATTTGATTAATGCCTTTGGACCATGCAAAACTTTCGATGAACAAGTCGGAACCTATAGACTTGTCCGAAGTGTTTTTAAATGTCAAATTGTAATATAAAGTAGTGTTTTTGTAACAAACTGAACCTAATGCAAAGCTATCAATCTCAATGAGATCAACCAGGTCCCCAGGAAATATCATAGTGCAGTAGCGCGCAATACACAGGTGCATTCCTATTCTATCACCTTTCTATGACCCAGTGAAACGACAAATCGAGACAACCGGAGATAGGTGAGGCGCAGGACCGACTTGTACCATGCCCATCCGACAGCATGGGTCATGTTACTTTCCGGACATGAGGTGATCAGCCTCCACTGTCCAACAAAATATGTAAAATCCTCGGTTATGATGCACGAAATATTCAGACCCACATTGTTGTCGTGTTGCCGGGGTTTTTTCATAGGTGTTTTTCTACATCGGGAAGTCAGCCGCAAATTGTGCAATCAAGAAACACAAACTAGGTGTTTCTGCCAGACTTAAACTCGGGACCACACAGGTTGAACTACTGTGCCACAAGGCACTCTTTTAAAAACAATTCTAAGATAATAATAAAAAAGAAGTATCAGGTGATATTAAAACCTTACATCTTCCAATATCTACAATATGATATTTCAAAACCTGGTATGTCATTCTTAAGTACCTGGTACCTGGTTAAGGTACCTGCATATTATTTTACACGCCCAAAAATTGATACGTCTAGATGTTAAAACGAATAAAATTAGTCCTCCCGTCTCTCAATTTTCTCATACAAAGCCGATTAGAAAAGTAAACACGCCGGTTGTTATTGGGTTAACAAATGTACGTTAATCAGCCGTTTCCGCCGCGACAGGTGTCGGCCGGGAATAGAACCCGCACTGGTCGTAGACGCGGTATTTTTCGAGCTTCAGAATAGTTAGGAATTAGATTAGGATCGATTGATGGTGATCTCGATTTTTATCTGGCACGTTAGCGTTTTTGTATGAGTAAAAAATTGGAACGTGTGTTGAGAAAATTAAAATTTGTGTTTAGAAATGAAATATAAAAATGTGAGAACAGGATGAAAATTTAAAAACATTAGCAACAAAACAAGCATTGAAGTGATGAAAATAGTAAAATAATATCAAAACCAATAAAAATACCACCTGGCAACAAAATGAACTTCCGTACCAACCTACTTATTTATTTATCTTTATATAATATAGCTAGTTGTTAATTTTAATTTAATGAATCAAATTTTGAATTTACTAACTCACCATTACTCGTATACAGAACCTTTAATTGTTAAGTTTCTTGCCGGTCCTTTTATATATAACTTTTCCACACCAGTTTTCCACAGATTTTGTTGTACACGGGTACTGATATTTTTTGTCAGCTTATGTCTGCTTAGTTAATTCTCGATGATTCAAAAGTACTTCATTTCCTAAGTTTAAATAAAAATAAGTTCGATTTGATAGATAGCGCTAATGTCTGAGCCCTATGTATGGTGATTTTGTGTTGGGCTTGATTGATAACATCTGTAAAAGTAAAGTAAAGTAAAACTAATCTTTATTCATGTAAATTTATCAAAAAGCACTTATGGCAAGTCACAAATTAAAAATTAAAAAAGTAATAATGTGATTCTACCACCGGTTTGGACGTGTTGATTATACCAGAAGAAATCCGATCTGAGATCCTATTCAGCCACCAGAGTCGCCACCGTCTTGGTTTACAAGATCCGATTCGCAAATCACGAAATTCGGACGTGAACGTACCCAGGCAAATATTTTCCTCAAACTCACCTCGCAAGCCAAATAAAATAATCTTCATGTTTGTTTATTGACGGAAAGCTATTTAAAGTTGAACAATTGGGCGCATTACTCCGCTAATACACATCGGCTCTCACAACACCCTAATTCCTCGCGTCCGTTAAATCGTAAAGAACTCTAATAACAAACAATAAAAATACGCAAGATAACCCACGAAAGTTCTTTAAAGATTTCAAAACGTTTACAGCATACGACACGATTTAGATTCAACTTGACAATTTTATTCACAGCGCCATCTGGCCCTAAACTAAGCAAATTTTTGTATGTGGTAACTAAACAACGGCTAAGCAATCAGATCAGCAATAACAGATTATTTATTATTTATATATTGATGTAGTGTCTCTATATTTTTTGAGGCTTACATTACCCCTTTTCTTTATCTGTTTAATTTAATTCCTTGGTTTGGTCCTCAAATTTCGTTGTTTTTTTTTGAAAACCTTACGTACAAATCAACTTACATTAATACAATGAGTGGCGGCAGTGAGAACTTAAATATCATGGCAAATGTGAGAGTTACACTTATGTTGTTGATGAGAGTATTTTCAAGAAATGCTTCTCCAAAGATTATTATATTCTATGGCACCCAATTTCAAATATTGGCAAAGCGACCTGGGATAGATTTGAAACCAAGACTGCCTCAAAGTATCATGCCTTTCTTTGGACCTTTTTGGAATGATAAGATATCAAAGCTGTGTTTCATACTCGTACCTTTAAGCTGGACACAGGCATAGGCCTGACCTCTACTAGGAGAGGTTGCAAAGCTAGTGACAAGGCTTTCTAATTTCAGAAAACTTTACCTAGCCTATTATAGGTCCCCAACCAAAATTTAGTGATGTATTTTTCGGCCATCTCCGTGCTTCGGAAGGCACGATAAGGAGTCGGTCCCGGTTGACGTCGCTAAATGTCAGTCGTGAAGCCTAGTCTCATAGTCAGTGACCTTAGGGCGGCTTGATAACATCTGACATTAAGGTTGCTCACTTACACCTATGAACCTTACACCCCTCCAAAAATCCGCGCTGAGCCCGCGTGTTGGAGTATGGCCTGTTTCCACCTCATGGTTGAGGTGAGGCCTGTGCCCAGCAACGGGACCGGACCGGGACCGGGATATAGGTCGTTTATGTTATGTGTAGTATGTAGAACCAACTGCTCAACGGTCCTTTAGTCGTACAGTGTAAATCCCTAGGTGTATCAGTTGAGAGTGTGCCAAAAGATTACGATCTGTACTATCCCGTAGCGTGGGCGTTATGGATTTCCGAAAAACTTGAACAGGGCTTAGACACGGGGATTTGTGGGCTTCGAGTTCGTGACTTACTGGACGCGGTTGGGAATTAATTTTCGTGGAATACTAACCCGTTTCTCATTGTAAATGGTTGCGTTATTAAAATGATTCATATTTAATGGCGTGAATTGATCAAGGAACCAAAGGTGGCAGAGCGCTTCGCATTCTGATATTTTGGATTCAGAGTTGCTTTTTTCTCGTTGGAGATAACAATTACACCGTTCTTAAAAAGCACAAGCCAAACCCAAAAATAAAAACACTAGTGTACTTAGGTCAATAGTTTTTATTTATTTTATGAAAAAACGCATGCAAACTTTTCAAAATGAAGACTCTAGTGCAGTTCAATAGTTTTAATTTATTTTATAAAAAAAACGCATGCAAACTGTTACGTGATCACTTTAGTTAGATTATGGTAACGTGACCATAACCACCAGAACAATATAATATTCTGGCCTACTTGAAAATACCTCTTTAACTATTTTGAGTTGGCCAACTTAAATTAACTGATCGGTGGATTGTGATGATCTTGCAGATCACCGGCTTGCCAAATGCTGATTAAAGATTAAAAAGTCAGTTTCAAAAACTTAAGAGCCTGTGTGCAAACTCATGTCTCTTAATATTTTAAAACTTGACAAAGGGAGGGGAAATGTTTTTCAGCTTTACATGCTTTTCAAATCTCTGTCATGTTAGCCTTTCAAAGCGGAAATCAGCAACGCAAGCTACTTACAGACAAATACCATGAGCACAATCTTGACACGATCTCACGACGATTTAAACATAACGATCAATGGGTCGTTACCAGCCCTGTACCACGTCAATAACAACACTTCCGTAAAAACAAACAACTTGTAAATTTATTAAAATCCAACGCCCATAATAATATATTAACCTTGTCAAAGCTCCATACTCCGCCCACACGCGTTTTAAATTTAAAATTCCACCGGCCACCGTCATATTAATTACTTTTCACCCAATTTTGCGGACTGTCAAACAAAGTAACAAGTCAAAAGTGTTTAGGACGTGATCTGCATCACAACATCACAGTTTCCCCCTAGATAACAACAGAATCTATCACGCTCCAATTCCATTACTCAGTTTGTTGCAAGCACGTTTTAAACTGTCCATATTGAAACAGCGATGGAATGAAAAGTAACGTGTCTTTCATATGTGTAGCGTTTGCTGGAAACCGTTCGGGTTCACGTGTGCATGTTTTTATTTTTAGAGTTCCGCACTGGAAATAACTAAACGGGACGATTGGAAAATCATTTTAATTTTTGTAATTATTCCATTATTTAATCTAATTGAAGTTTGTACTCAATAGGTGTTTACGCCTTTTTGTTAAGTAGCCACTATTGCAGGTAATTTATAAAAACTTGCATTAATTTGAGAACTTAGTCGACACATCGTAATGTTGCAAGAAAAACGCCGTTTTTTTCTGTAAAAAAACATTCCAATTCGTTTCTTGATCACCGTCTACCTTAGCACTGAGTACTTAAGAAAACATAGAACCCTCCAGGCCCAACATGAAAGTATGAAAAAACGCTATGACGCCTTGGTTTGCTGTTTCGCCAATCATAAAACTAAAAACCCGTAACCTGTGGAAAAACTAGAGTTACTAAACATAGTAGCCATACATAGTAAGTACTTTTTTGGCCCAACGGTCGTTAGGGTCATTATTTACACTATTGACCGTTGCGCCAAAAAGTTTACCAATGAAATCACTTGATGACAAACACAGACTGAGACGACATCCCAAAAGACAGACAAACTTGTGCTGGGTCTGGAACACAATGGAAAACCTTGCTTTAGAACCGAATCAATGTGTTATGCTGTCTCATAATTTATTTTTTATTTCAGATAGCCGCGGGGATAACGGTCGAAAAGTTTCGGTGAAAGCAACCCGCCTGCAGCCGCTCCGGAATGATTACTATTTTTTTAAATTGTAGTGGTTCAACGGCTGCCAATAATGAAGCAGTTTTATAAAACACACGGAACCCTTACAGTAAAACCGATAGCCTCTTCAACTTTTTCTAATTCGCCGTGTCGTCAGGAAAACGTCTGCGCGTGTCTCGCCGTTCGTTCGTTCTATTTCGGATGCGGCTCCGTATCGCGAACGGAAATGATTGGATAGTGGAATTGAACGTACAACAACCGGCTTGTTCTATGTTCACTCTGAATGAACGTTTGGTTTTAAGGTTTGATTTTTTATGAAGTGATAAATAAACAGTTGAGATGATAAAACATCAGTAAAACCCATGGGAGATGTAAATTAACATAGTTTCTGTGTACTGTTTTCAACTCAGTTTTAATGTTGCTTCAAATATCTGTCCTTCTTAAGTTTTTTATTGTTAGAATTGCACTGGAGTTCAAGGATTGGAGTCGCCGACGAGACCCAGTGGAAGTCAGTGGCTGAAACCCGAAATTTCAAGTGCAATTCAAGGTGCAGGCCGCCTACAATAAGGCCTCTCTGGATATTTGTAGGGCCACGTTCAGCAGTAGCCGTCTACTGCTGAACGTGGCCCTACAAATATCCAGAGAGGCCTTATTGTAGGCGGCCTGCATTTTGCTGAAAGCCCATGCGAATAATCTTAATTCAAATGAGACTTAATATCTAAATATGGTTGCTAACAGCAAAATTAAATTGAGAAAAAGCTGAACCGATTGGGCTGATTTTATGTGTTCTTAAAGAGAAAAAAAACTAAAAAACATTTTTTTTTACTTTACGTCCTTAGTATGCGTGCCGTATCATTAATTCCTATTAATACCTATTAATGATGCGGCATCGCCATTTGTCGGCTACTGAATATTATTGTTATGAAGCTTTCGCAGTCCAATAGTATTCGACAGAATAACATCTATCCGATTCTGTCGGAAGGCCAGTGTTCAATATTTGAGGCAGATTCAAGCAACTGCCTAAGCGAAAATCCAAGGTAGCCCCTCTGTACAGAGTGTATCATATTGTAAATCTCACCGGGACGGGAAGTACCTACCTTATTATAATTTACGGCAATCCGTTTAGCTTCTACTTCCTATACGTTCGCTGAATTTGTGTTCGCGGTTTATGTTTCTCTGAACTATTGAGGAGTTCAGTGCAAGGTAACTTTTACGATCTTATTTGATATGTATTAACAATATACATTTTGGCTTAGCTGAACACACACTGAACTTTCTTGATTTAAAACCTGAAACGACGGAGGTGTCACCAACAATGGGGTGATGTGATATTCGAAGTTTCCACGATGACGCTGGTTACCACTGCAGCTTCACAAATCTCCGCTTAGCTATGTTTTATTATTGTTTTATGCAGTATCTTTGCAGCATTTTCTATGCAGTATCTTTACTAAAGATCCGAAAACCAGAAAAATACATTTGGTCTTGTTGGCATCAGGCAGGAATCGAACCCGCGCATCTCTCGCAAACCGGTCGACTGTACCAACCACTGTGCTACCGAGACCATTAACAGACTGGCCGAATCCCTCTGGCATATCCCCTATGAGCCAAGGTGATTTCATCAATGTTATAGGCTCCGCTTAGCTCTTCAAAGACAGGCCTGAAAGTAAAATTTATATAATTAAGTTCTTCTTTCGATTGTTAAAAACTGTTATTCAAACGCTTACAGGTTTTAGTTCCCTGAAATGTTACTTTTGCATTCATACCTACCACATACTTTTTATTCTAAAATAGGTACAGCACCCAACGTATGGCACCTGTTTGTAGCTATAGAGAATTTCCAGGTTGACAGACAGACAGAGAGATCTCGTTTAGATGTCGCATGTCGCCGACCGACGATTGGACGCCATTACGTGTGCGCACGGCAGGTGAACAGCCAAGACACACACTTTATTCTGCAAAATATTGTCTGTATTGTCTTGTCAGTCAAACTATCGAGTGGTGATTATGAAACTAAAATAATCCCAGAAATAATTGATTTGTGATTTACACGATTCACGATTAACACGATACACAAATAGTTTTAAGAAGAGCAAATAGTTATAGAACATCGTGGCTCAGTGATTAAACACTCTAATTCGGTCCAGAATTCAAGCCGGATTTGTGGCTAATTCTCCGGTGATGGAAAACACCGATGACAAACCCGAGCAACCCGGATAACGGCGGTAGGATAGCCCTCTACCACGTTGGGTTCCAATTCCCGTGGCAAAATGTGGGCTTCTGAATGTTCTATTTACCATGACGGCAACAATCAGTGTGCATCTGGCTACCCTGTAATGGTTAGATGAATGAATGGAAATGGTCGTGAGGGTATGTATGTAAAATGAGAGATGAACTTGGCCCTCGTTTTTCTGTTCGTATTTTGTGAGCTGTTTCAGGCGAAGCTTCTGAGATTTGATTTGAAAATGGATAATTTTGTTCTCTATCATTTTTACTACGTCTTGCATGAAATTGTATACCATCGCAAATAATTATATTCCTTGCAAAATTCTAATCTAATAACTTCACAGGATTTCATTATTATTCAACACAAACAAGGAACCAATTAGGAAAATCATCCTGAAAAACATTGATTCTGCGTTTGTCAGCAATTACATAATCATTATTTTTTACATTTGTGAAAAAAAAACATACTCATTCCGCCAGATTAGTTTTGAATTTAACCCGGCGTCATGGGGGTTAAAAACTGTAACACGGACGTGGGGGTTGGGTCTATTTGACCCTGGTAAGATCTGTAAATATTTTAGTCTCCAGTTGTAAGAAAAGGTTTTTATTATTACCAGCATTAACTTTAGAGTTATAAGGGTTATCCAACACTAAAAAAAATTTGAAATACATAATTTTTATCATGGAAACGAGACTTTGAAAAAAAAAGAAAAATAGTCTATAAAAACCGCTCAAATATGTCTTTTGCACTAACAAACTAAATAAAATTGGTTGTGCCAATATTTAAAAAAGGTGATGCAGATGATATTGGCAACTATAGACCTGTGTGCATATTGCCCGTATTATCAAAAATTTTAGAAACTGCTTTAAAATTAAGAATAGTGAAGTATCTGGAAGACAATTCTGTAATAAAAGACTGTCAGTACGGATTTCGCAGCAACAGATCCACAGAAATGGCTATTGCGAAATCAATTGAATTTATATTAGGAGCACTGGATGGATCGCAGCGATGTTCAAGCATTTTCTGCGACCTATCCAAAGCATTCGACTGCTTGCGACATGACGTACTATTGCATAAACTTAGTTACTATGGGTTCGAGGGAAAGGAATTTAATATATTGAAATCTTATCTACAAAATAGAAAACAGATCGTTTCAGTAAATAATATGAGATCCAAAAAAGAATCAAGTCATATAGGCGTTCCTCAAGGATCAATACTGGGTCCTCTATTGTTTTTGGTGTACGTCAACGATCTGGAAGAGTGCTTACCGGAATGGGCATTTGTCACTTTGTTTGCTGACGACACTCACATAGTTGTTAAAGATAAGACAGAAAAGGGCTTAATGGATAAAGTAAATCATGTTTTCGGTAAAATCAAGTACTGGTTCCAGACTAATGGTATAATATTAAATGAGTCTAAAAGTACTGTTTTAAATTATAAATGTAAATTGAGGGCAGGCGAAAAAAAAGAAGAAGCTGTTTTTTTGGGTTGTAGGCTTGATTCAACCTTGAGTTTTGATAAACACATAGAAAATTTATGCAAAAAATTGTCTAGTGCAAATTATGCCCTTTTTAAACTTAAACCTCTGATCGACAAAAAGACTTTAATTTCTGTATATTACGCATATTGCCATTCATTAATTAACTATGGTATGACAATATGGGGTAGTGCTCCGGAAGCGAGGAGAGTTCTGATATGCCAAAAGAGATCTATTAGAACAATAGACGGCTTACAACGACTTACATCAACACGAGCGCATTTTGCAAAAAATCGGATAATGACTGTGATAAATTTGTTTATATTTAGGTCACTATTACAGATCCATGGTCAGAAAGATAAACTGTTAAAAAAGAGGGATGTTCACCACTACAATACAAGGAATAAAGAAAGGCTGGTTATGCACCGGGTTAGATTACAAAAAGTTTTTAATCTTGGTATTAATCTAAAAATTAAAATGTACAATAAATTGCCTGCTGTTATAGTCGAATTGCCTCTTGTAAAATTCAAACGTAAAATTAAGGAATTCCTTGAAAGACACCCATTCTACAGCTTGGATGAATTTATGGATAGCTCATTTTGTGATATCTTGGAATAGTCATATTTTTAGTAAGTAAATGCTTTAATTTCTAAATGATTTTTTTTAATGGATATTAATTATACAAAAAATAATATATAAATTTAATTGACTTATTTTTAAATATTTTTACTGTTTAATTTGGAAATGTATTTATAAAAATTGGAATTGATAGTGAATAAGTATGATTTTATTGTAATTTTATAACTATAATTTTACTTTTAATTTATTTTAATTTTATAATATGTTTTAATTTTAATGTTAAATATGAATAACATAAAATTGTAAATGTTTGACATGCCTAGGTTGCGATATGTAACAAAGGGTGAATAAATGAATTGAATTGAATTGAATAAAAAAGGTTTAAACTACAATAAAGAAGAAGTAATACAAATAAAATAAAAATATAAAAAAAACTCATTTTGTATGGAAAAAATGGAGTGAAATTGTCACACCGAGTACAGGCATGGGTCTAAATTACCCATTTTCAGGTTACGGCACTTATAGCTCCAAACTCAGGCGTTTTCTTACTTATTTCAGGGCACAAACGTGTGAAGTGATTCATTAACTCCAGCTATAGGAAAAAACAGCAATGTCGGGTGAATAGTATAAAAATTATAGAAATTCTAAAAACGGCCGGGTATCTTAGACCCAACCCCCATGACGCCGGGTTAAACAAGATAAAAAAATGATTACCCAACGTTCAGTTGTCTGTCTTAAAGTTAAACTTTGTTAATGATTCACCAAAAGAACAGTAGTTAAATGAAGTAAAATACAAAAGTGACATAGTGAACCTTGTGTATGGCGTTGCGTACGAGTATGTACCTACTACCGTCGCCATACATCAATCCACATTCTATTGCTCCCATTTTAGACTTGCTCCAAGAACCGTTAATAAGTTCAAATTAGGAGCACGCACGTTGCACGGGAATAGAACCCAGGTACCGCGTAAATCCCCACCGCTTACCCACATTCCCGGCCCGATATAAACATTCACCATGGACACAAAATAATAGGCAAAGAAGGTCAACTTTGTTTAGTTTGTGGACAAACTAGCAATCTTCCGGGGTAGAAACTGTTTTTCCCCAAAAGTTACAGGTAATCATTTATTTGTTATACATGAGAAAAAAATTTTTTTGGAAAAAACCCTTTTTTTTAAACCTTAGTTTCTAAGCATTGGGACACTACTTTAGGCTAATAATAAAAATATTAAAGCCAATGGACAATGAATATATTATTGAAAATAAAGAAAAATATGTATGACTAAGTAATGACAAGTGTCAGAGTTTATGGGCTTTCCCATTTTTTACCCTAAAATTTCAAGAAAAAAAACTGTATTGTTAAGCGACACTTAAAAAATAATATGTTTTTTCTATGTGTATGGTACGGTCTTTCTGTTGTCGCCCTTTATTCTTTGTCACGGCTAAATAAAAACATAGGTGCGACCGTTGCTTTGTTCGAGCTAAGGTGGAAAATAGAATAAATAACGTTCAAGAATGTCGCAAGGATTTAAAAGTGTTGTGGATTAAGTGGGTATTCCGATGAAGCTGACTGTCTGTCTGTCTGTCCTGTTTAAGACATACCGAGTGGAGTGGATTTAACTTTCTCTTGTTTGATTGTTTAATTTAAGTTAACAGTGTTTTTACAGTAAGAGCGCATTTTATTTACCTAAATTGAACCCACTGTGTCGTATTATCGTTTAATAGGACTGAAGAAACACTGTAGATTTACTTTTAACTTATTCAAATTTTCTAAACAATTTTGATTGTTAACCGTAGTTAGTTAGTACCGACCATTTTACTCAAATAATTTCTGAGGCAGATATTGCAGCGACTGTCCAACTGTACTCACCTCTAGTATTTCAGTGCCGTCAGCTTATAAAAAAAAATAACTCTGATGTTTACTAGGTAAATCTTTGATCTTCGAGTTCAGTCTGGCGATTTCTTTTTCATCCCATAAATATTTTGGCGCTTTCTAGAGGTCGGTAGAAGCGCGTGTTGCTCATAGCTAGATCTCCAGGAGTGACAGGGGCTATAAATACCATACTTTTTTTTTGCTCAACAAAACAAAAGAAAAAAGTATTCAGGCGCCGAAATTTAAAAAAATCCTTCTTTTTGAATTTATAATGTACCTAGAAGTTGCATGTCTTGTTTTGGTTGATTAGACATTCGACATTGCAAATTCCTGTTAAAAAACATATCAGGGACGCAAAACAAGGTCAGTTTCTCTGGCTCTATGTTGTATGCTTAAATCTTTTAAACTACGCAACGGATTTTGATGCGGTTTTTTTTAAAAGATAGAGTGATTAAAGAGTAATATTTATTTATAATAACATCCTATTGCACCGGTTCAAGGGGTGAGTCGCTAGTAACCTATAACTCCGAGAAGCCCAAAAGTACTCTGACGTCTCGGCTACCAACGCGTTTTTCAGCACCGGTGAACTGACCAATATATTTTCGACCAGTCTTACATTTTAATCGCATCAAAACAGCGACATTTACGTCCCATAACTGTGCTAGAGACGCACTAAATCAAGCACACAGACGACATCAAACGACGGTATTAACACGCGCAATGCTTGAAGTTAATCGCTTGTGACACAGAGCCACACCTGGCTGCGGCCGTAAACCTCGATCTGACTAGTAATTCCACAAACAACAACGTTAAAGTGACGATGTATGCGAGGATGACTGACTATGCTGTTGAGCAGGGGTCGGCAAACTTCATACAAGGCAAAAGATTTATATTTTTCTCATGAATTTTGTAGGAAACTCTTGGTTAAGAACCAAAACAAAAAAATGTTCTAAAACCAAACGTTTTCACGGTACAGTCATGGGATTTAAAAAAACGGATCCAATATTAAAGTTATTGTTGACACCTGATGTAGAGATTTGAGGAAGCGCCAATTGTGCAGCTGTCTAGTATCATTCAATTAGAAATGAGAAAATCAGTAGAAGAGTTAAATACGGTGAAGTTATCCAGCGGACATCCTTACAAGATGGATGTCGGGCTATCATAGTTGAATAGACAGTCCGCTTTAGGAGTTCCTTCAAAATACATACTATAATACACTCCCACATGAAAAACATAAGCTTTCTACGGCTTATAGTAGTCTGCGAGCTCCTTCCACTTGCTTACACTCTGGGCAACTTTAGCAACTTCAGTTCTTCTACGGGTTCCTGCATTTCTGAATCAATCTTGTAGTGTATTGCCAAACATCTTATTTTATTTTATCTTATGTCACCTTGAGGTTTGAAGTGACCTTTAATAAGGAGCTACATAGTCAACACTGATTTTCTTGACGCTTTAACCTTAGTGCGTACCTATGTTGAGAGAGAAATCTTCACGTACTTTATCCAAACTTAACAGTATTTATAATGAATCACACACATCAAGCTACCTACTTCATTGAACTAAAGAAGAATCCTATCTAGCCCAATCTAATTTGGTCCTGTAAACATGTCGGTTTCGCAACAGGTATCAAAGAGATTACATTCAGTCGGAAGTCAGTCAGGTGCCTGTGTATGAAATGATGTATGACGCATACGCTTTAGGGCTGTCGAACTATGAGTGATGTGAGATAGTTATCTGAATAACTAATAAACATTCGTCCTGAACCGTATTGCTGTATAAGTAGGTTGCGTCGTCGTCAAAAATAATTTAAATCATGTGGAATTAAATGAAGAAAAAAAACTTGTTTTCAGGGCTGTTGTTGCGGCATTGCATAAGAATTAAAACAAAAAACTGTATCTTTTTCTTCCTGTCCTACAAGTTATCAAACGTTCATCAAAAGTTCGATTTATCAAACTTGACACTGCAGCGTAATGGCAAGATCAAACCAATAAAAAGTATTGGTTCAACCAATGATGTAAAGTAATAGATTGATAAAGCGCCTTTAAAAACGTTCCAAAAACTGAATTGCGCATGTGTGAGTGATTGTCTATGTATGCGTTGACATCTGCTGTCATTTAGCTTAATAGTGTTGGTACTTTCCATAATCAATCTAACAGATTATCGAAATCACGAACAACAAATGAATAAAGGTATACTCGTATTCTTGAAAATAAAAGTCTTAGGTTCTTTATTATTTATTAGGTTTACTCGTTACATTGTTTATGATATCTAAACATCAACTACGAAATGAAACAATATAAACACCATATATTTTTATATTTTTTTTAGGACTGGGTTAAATAGTATTTTGTTGGCCCGTACTCTGTAGATTGAAATTGATTTTCTTGTTTCGGCCTAGGCATAAAGTATTTGTTAACATAAGAACACGGTGGTCTTGGTATCCTATAAAAATAAAGAAATTTTAAATAACTGCTTTTTCAAATAAGTACGGTAGTGGTCATATGATCGGTAAATTGCTTAAAAATGGCGCCAAGTATTGACTGTTATTGTTTGGTAGTTTTATTAAGCTTCTAGTCTGGGCCATGACTTCAGCTGTTAAAAAAATATCGACTATGTATATCGATATGTGTCATTCTTCATTTTGTACATCCCTATCGTACGTGAATCAACTCAGTTTTTACACAAAATCTTTTTCAATTCTTATTTAATTTATGAAATAATAACTTATGCAGCATGAGGAACTAATATTATGATAACTGAAATAACTTAATTGAACTGGGTAGTGAAAATAATTGCTCAAAACATAGTTTGAAAAAAACAATTACTTTCTGTATTTACCTGTGAAACTTTTGCATTTCTGGATCATTTCTATGATTTGTTTCATATTTGGGCACGCAACAAACCACTATTTCATTTTTTTAAAGCTTCATTCACTTTTATCGCCTACTTTACATATATTTTGAAAACTCAAATTTCCTGCTTTTGACAGTGGTGTGGTGGTGTAGTTTTCGGTTTGTTTTTGGGTACAAATCTTGGGCATATCTCTGTCTCTTTTCCTCTTGTGTGATGTCCATATATGCAATAGTTTCTCTTTTCCTCACTTGATCACTCTATAAGTGTTGAAAACACGCTCTGGAAGCTCTATGGGTTCAACTGTCAATCTTGAAGAATACGTCTAATCGAATTTTGAAAATGATTGAAAGACAATTTGAATGTACACAGCCCTGGCAAGAGCAAGTAAACCGAATATGAAAGGTGCATTTAGTCGAAAGGTAAATTAAAACGCGAATCAACTCAACGCAAACACACCAGACGGAAAACGGACACGCTCGCACGAGGGACGGTATTTTTGTTACCGATCTATCAACATTCGTCTTATTTGATTTAGAGTTCCTATCTTATTATAAATATTTATGAGTTCAAATATTAGAGCAAATCAGCTTTTTTATTTGAAAAGTATGCTAAAAAAATAATTTTTACTTCTAAGTTTCAGAAAACTACCCCCACAACGGGTCAACCTATGTAGGTATTGTTCAGTTATAAATCTTAACAATTACATTGAATGTTTTGATTATTATTGTAATTAACAATAAAAAAACTACTGTTTTTTAAGCAGGTAAATAAGAGAATTTTCAGTTTGTTTAGGAGTGCGATAGATTGTTTGAAATTTTAATATTTCGGTTGTTGGATTGACTAAGCTGGTACTAACAGATTTAAATTTAAATTACATTTTAATATTTTTATGTAAAAGGGAGCAAATGAGCTTGAGGGTCACCTGATGGGAAGTGATCACTCAGCCCATGGACAACCGCAACACCACTAAATTATACCCACAAATACATACTCATATATTATGAGCTTTGAAAGAAAAAAAACTAATGAAATCCACGTCTAGAACAATCATTTTTGCGGTAAACAATCTTGACATTTTAAACACTACAAAATTTACAACTCGTAGTTTTATGATCTATATTCTATAATCTTTACCACGGCTGACTCGCAAAACGTCGTAACTGACAAATCCCGCAAATCCTACGAGGTATCTATTTTAAGCCATGACCTGATCTAAACTTCCGCTTTACCCACGCTCGTTTGTTTTTATTTTTTCATGATGATGTTGCTCCAAGACTTGATATGTAAAAATATTAGATCAGTCCATAAGATAAGTTGGATTATAGATAAAATAATGGGTTCAGTATTGTAATACGTATCTGATAATCTAACAATTAGTTTTGCCTTAACTATTCTTTCACATTTTGTAACGCGAGATAGACTTAAGTAATCGTTACCATTGGTAGCAATTCACCTCAGCTTATATGTAGTAAAAATTTCTTCTTGTGAATGAAACTATAAAAATAAAATATCTACGAAGTAATTCTATGATATCAAAATTCTTTAATTTTACTGAGTACAATGTAACATACATCGAATGTGAGTCGTTATACTGTTACTTAGTTGATTCAATCGAAGATAACGATTGCCTAGGCAATAAATGAAACAATAATCG
The DNA here is from genome assembly GCA_950022985.1 of Udea ferrugalis. Taxonomy (NCBI): domain Eukaryota; kingdom Metazoa; phylum Arthropoda; class Insecta; order Lepidoptera; family Crambidae; genus Udea; species Udea ferrugalis. The sequence goes on from OX465522.1 coordinate 851,304, forward strand.
TTTTCCTATACGCCAAAGCAATGCCGAAAACCACCGCATACACACGTTACTCGTGATAGATTGCAGTTTAAGTGTTTTATTTTAAGTGTTGACTGTTTTGTTTTGTCTGCGTCGGCGCCGAACGATCGGAAGCGCGGAATTTTCACTTACCCGCTTATGCCAGTCCACCGCGACGATTGAGGCCCATCGGAGTACCTTTGAAGTCAAAAATTATAAATTATCCACTGATATGTTTATAAATATGAATTATTTGGTTATATTACTTGTTAATCGGTTGTTTTGGTTAAAATAATTAATGTTAGCTTTAGCGGAATCGGCTTTTGATCTATTGTTCAACACACATAATTGGTAGGTGAAACATTTATATCTTCTTATTAATGAGGAAAAGTTTTCTTGTAATATTTTTAAAATTAAAGAATGTGGACTGCTTTGATGGTCGTGAACAGAAATAACATGAAAGCGTGTTATCAAATATTTTCCGCAAAATAAACAAATTGTTGAAGTTGATTGAAAAATGAAGTGTATTGTGTTTCTCGAAATAGATGTGTGCGGTCAGTTTTTATAAATAGATAAGATGATGGAATGTCTTATGTACGTGTTCATAATTTTCAATTTAATGACGTCATTGTCGTCACTAACGCGCGCGCTCATTTTGTGAAAAAGAAAAAATAAAACTTTTTCCTTTTTGCTGTACTTGTAAAAGAGTCCGAGTTCTATTCATTTCCTCGCAAAAATGTATTGTTATAAAACTTCGTAAGACATACTTGCGCTTTGATAATTTCAACCTCTGCTTACTTGTAGCCAAATCGCCTCGGCAGTCTGTTATTATCGGTCTCAGTCTCTGCCACACCCCAAGTACCATTATTGTTTATTTTGGGGTCAGCAGTAAGTACAATAATCCAAGTACTGATTCTAATGTTTTGCACCTGCACCAATAGAATATGCACTATTTTTTTCTTATAAGACACTGAAGTGGGAGTGGGCAGGTCATGTTTGCAGGATGCACCCGGATAAATGGGCCCGAATTACCACCTTATGGCTCCCCACAGACGGACGACGCCGAAGAGGAAGGCCTAAAAGGCGATGGTGTGATGACCTTGTAAACCACTCTAGAGACTGGCAGGTTTTGGCTGTGGATAGGGACCGCTGGAAGAGCTTGGGGGAGATCTTTGCCCAGCAGTGGGATCTAGAGGGTTATTAAAAAAAAAAGACACTTCTGAGAGGTGCATTCAAAATTTAAGGAAAACTAGTGAAACCAAATCTTATAAATTACTAAGTTCTTAGGAGACCGACAAAAATAACCTTTTTAAAAAACAGGCACATTAAATGACAATCTTCAAAGGTGAGTAAAGAGGTAATAAAACAAGAACAACTCATAAAAAGTCCCAAATTGATAACAAGACGAGGGAATAAAAATAAACGATCTTTAATAATCTAATGCTTTTTACACAAGTGTTGTCAAGAACTTGAGAAAATCAGAGAGGTTAGTTTTGCCAGGTGAGTAAAGGTCGATGCAGAAGGGAATTTAAAATACATATCTAACATTTTTTGTGTACTAAGGGACAAAAAAGTGACACAGCAAATCACTTTCAATCAAATTCAATCACCAAGAAGGAAGTACGAACTGTCAATGTGTGTACGAGGCTCGTATATGAGTACTATATTTATTTTGAACATGAGTTGGTTCGGCCAGTGCCTCCACCACACCCCTAAGTAATTAATTGAGGCTCCAGCTATCCGTTTGAAACGTTTTGCTCAGTCGTTAATGATGCGAGCTAGCTGGAGTGGAACCCAAAAAACTTTAACTCTTCAAGGAAAGAGTGAAAAGACTTTAGCTGGTCTGCCCAGCTAAACGTATCACTTACTACGAGGTGAGATTTAAAAAAAACCTCTAGCTCTAAATAACCAGTTAAATAGTTTCATGATTTGTGTACACATACGTCCTCCACTATTTATCCTAAACAGGCAGTCAGAAGCTCAATGATTGTTACCGCCATAGTAAACATCTCAAGGCTTAGTTTATGCTGAGTGAGTGAATTTGGTTTTTTATCAGTTTTCTCATGACAGGGGGGTTAGCTGGAAACTGTATAGTTACCACAAGTTCCAGCCAGTTTTGACACACTGATTCTGACCCAGAATGTTTAACCACTAGCACACGACGCGCTCTGTGATACTTCGCGTACCTACGAGTAAGTGAATTTCCAAACAACCTTCATGAAGAGACAAGAGGTCCGCAAACGCCATTATGGATGGACCTACCGATACCTACAACATTTCGCCACTACTCTGAATTTATTTACTCCTTGCTATACGGTTTTATGGCCTAGGTGAAATAGTGCCAAGGAGCAATAGTCACGTTCGAAGTTTCAATGTATTTTTACACCTCACAAAATATATAGACTGGATTTTGTTGAGCTGACAGATTAGAATAAATTATATTGTACTTTACGAGGCCATAAGACTTGTTCTTTACGGTGTTTTTAAAGAGCTAACAAGAGATTATTTATTCTAACGGAATTCAACTACAGAGGAATTATTTTTAGTTTTTTTGCTACTAAACTAGTTTATTTTTGTAATTTTTTAATGAACTTTTATTCTTATTTTTTTATAAACACAAGATTCATGTAGGTTTTTGACTCAAGGACCCAAAGCCTGCATCTATACTGAAAGAACTTTGAATATAAGTTTTAGGTTTTTTCTGTTATTGTGTTTTCTACTTGTAACAAAGTAAACCATAAAGCATTGAATTCAATTAAATTGTATCTTACTATTAAAATAGTTATATATAAACCGATATATAGTTCTGTAATGGAACAAAGTTAAATACAATAATGTATGTAGTTAAGTATACATATGCAAAAAGCAGAAAATACCCCATAACAGTCAACTGAACCTTATGTGGACATTCTCTCCCCTTTTACTAATCCCTTTACAACTAACAGTTGCCAAAACACAAATTTTACAAACCATTCCATTGGTTACATGAAAAATAGACAAACCCTAACGTACATCTTAACAGAATTACACTTTAGCTCTGTAAACAAAGTCGATCTTGCACACTGGTTTGGTCCTAGGGTTGTCCATGAGCTTAATACACTTTTTTATCCAAATATATGTAATCTATTTAATATACGATTGACGTCAGTAGATGTCAGTGACTCACCCAACAAAGGGTCCCCCCTTGACCACGAAAGCACCTGGAGTACTCAGGCACTTCCGCCATCACGGTGGACGCTGTGCATACGAGCCAGAGCACCACCGCACTCTGGCCCGCTGGCAACCACTGTACGCAGACCCTACTGGGCCCGCAACCACGAGCCACCCTATGGGTGGTTCCGCTGCCGCAACTAGCGGTACGGCCCGCTGGGCCGCGACGCACTTGGGGGAGTAGCCTCGGATCACCAACCGATTGTGCGCCGCGGCCCAACGACGCTCCTCAAGGCGCTTGCAGGCCACACTGCCACGCCTGGGTTCTTTTGGTTTTCCGGTGGTTCCACTCTAACACTGGTACTAAGCCTCTCGCCACGCCGGGAGAACTTATGAGGGAGATTAGATTTTTGCCTACATCAAACCTTGGTTGCGTTCAACCAAAATGTGTTTTAAAAAGAACGAAATTTTATTTTCCTTCATATTGAAAAAACCTACTTAGCTCTATTATTTAGTGATAAACAGGCAACCCTACGGTACATAAACACCGCTGGTCATTTCGCACATCGCCTGTACATTTTCTATTACGATAGGTTTCATATTTCTGACCGCAGGGGGCGCTCGCAGCGCTCGTTGGCTGGGTGCCTTCCCTGGGTATTTATTAACGATACCGGCTAAGGTATGGCGTGTTTCTCCTACGGAATTAATAAAAACTTTAAAAACGCACGCCAAAATGCTATTGCATTCTTCTAGGAGCCTTGGGCGTTTTGGATTTTGTCAATATTCTGATGATAAATAAATTTTCGGTATCTTTAGTAAATCAATTGATGACTATTATTGTTTCGTAATTTTGATTTTATGTTTATAACGTGTAGGTTTCTGGTCGCGATAATTGAGTAGGTACTATCTGATTCGATTGAGTCGATTTTATTACATTAAGGGTACTTCTTTTCTCGGTGAAGTAAACGTAACACAATCTCATCAGAATTTGACTACTAGAGAGACATGTATTGATGATACATGCAAAAGTACGTAACTACGTGGTTGTAACATTGACAGCATAAAAAAAAATACCAGACTGCGTCGGACCCCTAGGTAAGTCAGATAGAGAAAAGGTCACATCTTAAACCTGACCACGAGTAATTTCAACAGATTTTCTCTCATTCTTCATTGTTATGCCAATGCATATAGATCTATCAATATAGATTGCATTTATCTACGCCATCTGACCTCAATAACAGAGTACCTACTGCGCAAATACGTCACTCCTCTCCTTTATTATAAAGCAGCAGATAAGTAGGTAGCTAGGTGGAAGTAGGTCGCCAGGACAGACCAATCCGATTAGAGCAGAAACTTCGCTCCAGGACGCTTTGTAGAGACTTGCTCAAACTAATCTTCATCTTAAGTAAAACTATGGTAAAAGCCTTGGTCATCATCATCATGTCAGCCGAACGACGCCCACTGCTGGGCATAGGCCTCCCCCAAAGATCTCCACAACGATCGGTCCTGCGCTGTCCGCATCCAGCGGCTTCCCGCGACCTTGACAAGATCGTCGGTCCACCTTGTGGAGGGCCTGCCCACGGAACGTCGTCCGGTACGCGGTCGCCATTCGAGAACCTTTCCACCCCAACGGCCATCGGTTCTCCGCGCTATGTGTCCTGCCCACTGCCACTTCAACGATGCAATCCTTCGAGCGATGTCGGTTGCCTTAGTTCTCCTGCGGATCTCATCATTTCTGATTCGATCAAGCAGGGAAACACCAAGCATCGCTCTCTCCATTGCTCGCTGGGTGACTTTGAGCCTTCTTATGAGACCCATAGTGAACGACCACGTCTCGCTCCCATATGTCATTACTGGCAATACACACTGGTCAAAGACTTTCGTCTTGAGACACTGAGGAATTTCGGACGCGAATATATGCCGGAGCTTCCCGAACGCTGCCCATCCGAGCTGGATTCGACGAGAGATCTCTTTCTCGAAGTTGGACTTACCTAACTGGACTGCCTGTCCCAGGTAAACATAGTGGTCAACAACTTCGAGTGTAATGTTCCCAACGTTAACTGGAGCGGGTGCAACATGGGCATTGAACATGATTTTCGTCTTGTCCATGTTCATCCTAAGACCCACTCTTTGAGAAGCATTACCGAGATCTTCGAGCATTATGTTCAGGTCTTCCAAGGTCTCAGCCATAAGAACTACATCATCGGCGAATCGTAGGTGTGTTAGGTACTCGCCATTGATGTTGATGCCGCGTCCTTTCCAGTCCAGAAGCTTGAAAATATCCTCCAACGCAGCTGTGAACAATTTCGGAGAAATAACGTCTCCTTGTCTCACGCCTCGCTGTAGTTGGATCGGATTAGAGCTCTGGTTCTGTAATCGGACCGACATGGTGGCGTTTTCGTATAGGTACCTTAGCACCTCGATGTACCTGTAGTCTATTTGGCACCTTTGGAGAGACTGCAACACTGCCCAGGTCTCAATCGAATCAAAGGCCTTCTCATAGTCCACAAACGCCAGGCAAAGTGGCAAGTTATACTCTTCGGTCTTCTGTATAACTTGCCGCAGCGTATGAATGTGGTCTATGGTACTATAGCCTTTTCGGAACCCGGCTTGTTCGGGAGGTTGGAAGTCGTCAAACCTGCGAGCGAGACGATTCGCAATGACTCTCGAAAACAACTTATAGATATGGCTCAGAAGCGAGATGGGTCTGTAGTTCTTCAAGAGAGTTTTGTCACCCTTCTTGAAAAACAGCATCACATCGCTTCTGCCCCATGCCTTTGGCGTTCTGCCCCCGAGGATGACAGAACTGAAGAGCGTCTGGAGGACTTTGAGTATCGGCCGACCGCCCGCTCTCAGAAGCTCTGTTGTGATTCCGTCATCACCCGCCGCCTTGTTGTTTTTAAGCTGCTTGAGAGCCATCCTAATCTCGTACAGGCTGACGTCCGGGATATCTTCGGTATAGTGTCGGGTAAGCTTGGCTCTAGGGTCTTTAGCCTTGCTTTCAACAGGTGTTTGCGTGGAATACAGCTGTCCATAGAAACTCTCAATCTCCCTCAGGATTTCAGGTGTGGACGTAATGATGCTACCTGCCTCAGTTTTCAGCCTCGTCAGTTGGCTTTGCCCAATAGACAGATCTCTGGCGAACACTTTGGAGCCTTTGTTCCGCTCAATGGCCTCTTTAATACGCTGGGTATTAAATTGGCGAAGGTCGCTCGTCAAACACTTAGATATCTGTCTATTGAGTTGCCGATAACGATGGGCATCCACTGAGTTCTGTATCCTCATTTCGTTTCTCTGATCCATGAGTAGGAGAGTATGGCTGGAGAGTTTCTTGGATTTTGGACGGCGGGTTTTAAAGTGCTTGGACCCTACCGTACGGACAATATCCACCACCATGTTGTATTGATCGTCCACATCGATGCTGTTCTCAAGGGCTTCGAAACGGTTTTGAAGCTCGAGCTGAAAGCACTCGGGGTTTTGAATCTGAGCCGGTATTGGTCGGAGCGTGGATTTTATCAGTCCCGCTCTCTCAAGCTTTATGTCGATATTCAATATGCCTCTGACCATGCGGTGATCGCTACCTGTCTTAACAGCGTTGATCACAGTGACATCATTGAATATGTGCTTCTTCGTCGACATGATAAAATCGATCTCGTTTCTCACCTTACCGAAAGCCTTGGTATTCTCATTAAAAACCATCCTAATACATACATAACAATACATCTCGAAAAGAGTATTTAGTAAAATTTAAAAGTTTTCAAGCGATAACACGATCTGATGGCTGTTTTCCTACACACAGCGCCACCTAGCTTGAATTATGGGAAATAGACAACAATTTAACATACTTAAACTTTTTTAGTAATTGTATGCTTAGTTTTCATAGGAAAATCCAGACACACAAACAGACATGTTCGTACGACATTTTCAAAATTGTTTTTACTGGGCGGAGATCGAACCCGCAAAGTCTGGTGTAGTAAATTCTGAACCATTCCACCAAATCTTTTGATGTGTTTTTGCCATCTGTGAACAGACCAATGAATAAATTAAAGATTCAGCTTGCTTTAAGACAGAGCCAGGGACCTAAACGTATATTTTTTTAGCAGAACTAGATATCTATCTTTTCAAAAATCTGTCGTATAAAGTACAAACAATCAAGTCCTTCAGTCTATGATGCCCATTTGATCTGCTAACTTAATTATTTTCTCAAAACCCTAAATATTAAAAATCAAAACAAATAGCCTTTAGAGTTCGTTCATTCAATCTCATTTTCAATTCAGCGTGGACAAAGGCATCGATCATTAGTGCCACGGGTGACCGCTGGCGCTAGTGTGCTCGGCGGGTGGCTACTCACCGCAAGACTGCTCTGCAGGGTTCCTCAACTGAGCGGACTGCGTAATAAGTTAATGCATAGAGGCATTGTTTGAAGACATTGATTGGCTTTGTTTTTACTGGTATAGATTTCACTTTTCCATCATTTATTTATTTATTTATTTATTTATTTATTAGGACAACCAACAAGACAAACACACATACAATTTTGATCATTTACAAACAATAGGACTTAAAGCTAAGTGTCGTCTTAATTATAGGCTGCCACGGCATGCAATGTGGACTACAGATGTTTATTATTATTTAAATGCTACGATTAAAACAGCCAGGTGATTAGGCTGATTAAACAGGCGCCTCCACGAAGGACGCTAGCACTGTACGCCTGAATTTCTGGGGTTTATCATGCGATACTTAGGTCAGTTTGCGGGAAACTGTTGGATGCCAATGGCCTAAAGCCGCTCGCTGTGGCGCTCTATGGGGAAGGCCTATATCCAGCAGTGGACTTCTAGAGACTAATGATGATGATACTTAGGTATGGTGAGCCGTTGAAAACCTGTCAAATTAAATAATGACAAACGAATGACGATACTCAAGTGTGGGTGTCACTGCAGCATCGTGGATAAAGCTACGTACATTTTCACGAAAGTTGCATGGAAAATCAGGGAAAGTGATTTATTGTTATTAACTTAAACTTCCTATTCATCCCACTGCTAGGCATAGGCCTCACCTGAACAATGAGCTATACTCTAACCCGCGGGCTCAGTATGTATAGCTGGAAGGTTGTAGGTCAGTGATAAACCTTCCTGTCAGATGTTATCAAGCTGGCCAAAGGCCTCTGACTAGGCTTAACGACCGACATCTAGCGACGTCAACTGGTTCTATCTGCTTAACGTGTCGTTCGAAGTAGGTACTGCGATGGCCATAATACATCACTAAATAGCCCAATGCCACTTTAACTTACATCACCATGACAGTACTCTGTTGTAACGTAAGATATAATTATGACTAAGCTGATTAATAAACAATCCAAAAACCGCAGGATAGTTAGGTTAATTCTTTAAATCACAGTACACAAAGTATTCCAATTTGAAATATCGCTTTAAAACTTGATCCTTGTTCACTTAGCTCGGGAAATGAAAGTAATTTGTAAAGATTACCGAACAGCTTTGACTTGCGCCGTTCTTGCCGCAGAGGCATAATCCAGGACATGCTCTGGAGGAAGTTGGAGTGGAACCGTTCTTGGGGTCTCTGTCCTTTAAGATGTAAGACAAAATTCCGTTTTTGTCAAACATATCACTACAAAGTATAAAAAGTCGCTTTCACTGGTCTCGTAAGAGTGTAGACATCAGTGTCTTAATTAGACAGTGTTTATTTTATACGCAATAAAAATGGCGCTTACAACCTTTCTGTAGAATTTTATTACAAACATTTAATCATAAACGGCCTAAATATGTCCCACTGCTGAGCAGAGGCCTAACCTCAACTATGAGGTGGATCGAGCCATACTCCAACACGCGGGCTCAGTGCGGATTGTTGTAGGGGTGTAAGGTTAGTGAGCAACCTTATTCGTTATTCGTTATTCGTTGTGGGTGGGGATGTCGCCTGAGCGATAGGCCACTGCGACCATTGCTGATCTATTGTGGCCATCATCCCTTTAAAGATCACTCTCCAGGCCAGCAACCTTCATAAACTGCACTATTTTCCCGGGAGTGATGTTCTTGGCGTCCTGGGGAGCAAGCAAGTGACTCCCCAGCACGCGGTACCTACGCTGCGATAACGCATCGCAGCCGCAGAGGACGTGGACCGGCGTTTCGTCCATGTCCTGGCAGAATCTACAGGTTGGGACCTCTGAGATCCCAATCCTGTGACCATGTTTGTTCAACCGGCAGTGTCCTGTTAGGGTTCTGGTGAGGGTTCTGATTTGACCCCTACTCATCCCTAGGGCCTCCGCGGTGAACTTATGTGAGTAGCCCTTTATCAGAGCCTTGGCGTGCGCCAGTCCGTTTGTATTGGTCCAGGCCAGCATGCCAAGGGTCTCCGCCCGAGCTTTTAGTGGCTGACGCAGGGCGCAGTTGGGTATACCCACCATCGGCTCTGGGGCCTGATTGGTGGATTCCGCCCCAGCCCTGGCCAGCTCATCTGCAGCTTCGTTCCCAGGGATATTGCAATGACCCGGGACCCAGCGCAGCGTGACCCTGTTGTTGGCACCGAGGTTGTTCAACGCTTGGGCACAATCCAGGGTAAGTTTCGAGTTGATTTCAACTGAGGCTAGAGCCTTAAGAGCGGCCTGGCTATCAGAGAGTATGTAGATACTCCTGTGCCAGAACCGGCGCTCCAGGTTTGCCTGTGCGCAGTGAAGAATGGCGGCCATTTCCGCTTGGAATACCGTGGCGTGGACGCCTAGGCTGCTAAATATGCGCGTCCTTGGCCTCTCGCCGTAGACTCCGTAGTCGGCTCTACCATTCATTTTGGATCCATCGGTGTACCACACGATGTCTCCCGGTAGGAATTTCGCGGGAGATCCTTCCTCCCACTCGTTCCTCCCCGGGATTTCTACACTGTACCATTTTGTGAAGTGGTACTGAATGGGCATGTTGTCCTTAGGCATAAGCATAACAGGCATCCTGTGCAGCTCAGCCTTCAGGTTGACCATGCATTTCGACTGGAACCTGCCACCCCCATTGTTCAGCACTCTCAGCATGGCCGCCTTAGCCTCCATCCCCAGATGGATGTGGAGAGGGCACAGCGACAGCATGGCCTCCAGAGCTGCCGTGGGAGTGGACTTCATGGCCCCAGTGGTTATCAAGCAGGCCAGCCGTTGCACCCTGCCGAGTAAAACACTGCTTGTAACTTGAGTGGTTTTCTTATTCCAAACCACGCAAGCATGGGCGATCATGGGTCGCACTATGGCAGTGTATATCCAGAAAGCAGCCTTGGGGTTGAGCCCCCATTTGGTGCCAACTAGACGGCAACAGATCCCCAGGGCCATACGTGCCTTCCGGGTAATGTTGCTTATGTGAGGGTTCCATGTCAGTCTCTGGTCCATGGTTACTCCCAGATATTTGACTTCCTTGGAGATCCCTATGGGTTTACGGAACAAGGTAGGTTTGCGAATTCCCTCCAGGTTCCGTTTGCGGGTGAATGGTACCAGTGTGGTTTTGTCAGCGTTTACTGACAGGCCCACTTCCTGACACCATTCTTCTACCAAACGCAGCGCCCTCTGCATTCGACCCGATATGGTGTTTTGACATTTGCCTACCACCATGATCACCAGGTCGTCCGCGTACCCTTGCGTGGTAAAGTGCGCGTTGTTTAATCGATGTAGTAGGTCATCCACAACAATGGACCATTCTAGTGGTGACAGGACGCCACCCTGAGGGCAGCCCCTGGTCACCTTGACCTCTACGCGTGCATCAAGGAGGGATGTTTCTACCGTCCTTGAAGTCAGCATGGACTCTACCGACCTAAGGGTGGTTTCGTCCACGCCTTTGTTTTTCATACATTTGATGATAATGTCGGACGAGGTATTGTCAAAGGCCCCCTCAACGTCGAGAAAGGCGCATAGGGCGATCTCTTTATCTTCCAGGGCCCTTTCAATCCTGTCTGTGAGTTCAATCAGAGCGGATTCCGTGGATCTACCGCATCTGTAGGCGTGTTGCCTCCCATGCAGAGGGTTGACCGTGAGGTAACTTTCTCTGATGTGCAGGTTCAGCACCTTTTCCATCGTCTTTAGGAGAAAAGACGTTAGGCTAATTGGCCGGTAGGATTTAGGCTGGGACCTGTCTTTGTCCCCTGCCTTCGGTATAAAAATTACCTTAACCTTGGTCCAATTTTCAGGTAGAACACCGAGTGCAAAGCTGGTTCTAAATATTTTTACCACGAATGGCAGAAGGACCTCGATGCCCTTCTGCATAAGTGCGGGAAAGATTCCATCAACACCCCCAGACTTGTAGGGTTTGAAACTGTTGATGGCCCATCTGACCTGGTTGGGTCTAAAGATCTGTGAGGCCCTCCTCCAGTCCTCCGACCTTGGCCGGGGTGCTCCAGGAATAATGTGAGGAGGGTTTCTGTCAGTGATCTGGTAGGAGCCCGGAAAGTAAACTTGAGCCAGTAGCTTCAGAGTTTCTTCCGCTGAGCTGGTAAACGCCCCATCCGCCTTCTTAAGAAGTTCTAGATGCGACGTGGGTGTCTTGGATAGTATTTTGTGTATCCTGGCCGCCTGCGAGGCGCCCTCGATTTCCTCACAGAACTTCCTCCAAGACTGTATTTTTGCTTTCCGTAGCTCCCTATTGTATTCAGTGAGAGCCTTGGAATATTCTTCCCATACCCCTGTTCGCTTTGCCCTGTTGAACAGGTCGCGAGTTCTGGCTCTGAGCCGGGAGAGGGACTTGTTCCACCCTGGGATATTTTTGTGTCCCCGGTGGCCCTGCTTGAGCGGACAATTAGCTTCGTAGGCCTCAATCATGCCCTTTGTTATTGCCACTGTAGCAGAGTTTAGCTGTTCAATTGAGCGTATGCTCTTATTGACAGCCCCTAAGTTTTCGCCTAGGCATTCAGTGTATCTGCCCCAGTTGGTCGCCCTAGGGTTCCTATAGGGAGCAGTGGGTGGAGCCTCATCACTGCCTCCTAGGTCATACCTGATATGTCTATGATCAGATAGTGAGACTTCCCCTGAGACTTTCCATCGACTTATGCGTCTCTGGATCTGCCCAGTACAGAAGGTTATGTCTAGTACTTCCTGCCTACTCCTCGTAACGAAGGTCGGCTCGCAACCCTCGTTGAGGACATACAGGTTGTTACTGAGTAAAAAATCATAAAGTATTTCGCCCCTATGATTTGTATCCGTACTTCCCCAGCTAGTGTGGTGCGCGTTGCAATCACAACCCACAACTAGCTCCGCTTCTTGCTCCCTGCAGTAGTCCACAAGTGCTTGAAGCTGAAGTGACGGATCAGGAGCCTCGCCGGGGAGATATGCTGAGCAGACAACAGTTTTCCTGCCGGCAAGGCCAGGTAGAGAGATACATATATCTCTCTACCTGGCCTTGCCGGCAGGAAAACTGTGCGGCTATGAGGTCGTCGCAGCTGATCTCTGGGATTGGCATGAACTTAATGTTTTTCTTAAGAACCATACATGCTCTTGGACGTGTGCCCCTGGTGTAATAAAGAACATTCCCTGCGGCAGTCAGTCCACGCACCGTGTCACCGTTAAGCCATGGTTCTTGAATCAAGGCAATGCCCAAGTCCTCGCTAAGGAATGTCTTTTTTTTTTTTTTTTTTATAGGATAGGGGGCAAACGAGCAGACAGATCACCTGATGGAAAGTGAATACTGCCGCCCATGGACATTTGCAACACCAGAGGGGCTACAAAATGCGTTGCCGGCCTTTTAAATGGGAGTACGCTCTTTTCTTGAAGGACTGCAGGTCGTATTTGTCCGGAAACACCGCATGCGGCAACTCATTCCACAATTTCGTGGTTCGGGGCAGAAAGTTTCTGTTGAAACGAACAGTAGTGCTCTGCCAACTGTCAAGGTAGTGGGGGTGGTAGAGTTGTCGCGTAGATCGATAGCGGAAAGAGGTGGCGGGAATCAGCCCGAACAGTTCCTCGGAGCACTCTCCATGATAGATGCGATAGAGAATGCAAAGCGAAGCTACATCTCTACGCAGTGCCAGGGAGTCAAGCCTATCCTTCGAAACTTCACAGCAATCAACAACTCGAGCTGCTCTCCGTTGAATGCGGTCTAGAGGGAGAAGCTGGTACTGGGGAGCCCCTGCCCAGAGATGAGAACAGTATTCCATGTGAGGCCTAACTTGCGCCTTATAAAGTTGCAGGCGGTGTGCCGGTGTGAAATACCGTCTCGATCTATTGAGCACGCCGAGCTTCATTGAGGCTATTTTAGCCTTACCCTCCAGATGGCCACGAAACTGGACTTCGCTCGATATGTCGACACCAAGAATTCCGATATTGGCTGCGGCAGTTAATGGGGTGCTCTCGAAACAAACCGATACGACAAAGGGCAGCTTTTTTGCGGTGAACGCGCAAACTTGCGTCTTCTTGGGGTTAAATTGAACCAGATTATGTTTACCCCAATCTGAAACTTTCTGAAACGCTGTTTCAATTTCAGACACAAGTTTGTTTCGACTCTCGACGACGTTTTCCCGAGAAATGTTCGCGCGGCCGGTGTATAAAGCATCACCCGTACTGTCATCCGCATAACAATGAATGCCACTGATTTGTAGCATATCATTTATGTGCAAGATAAACAGCGTAGGTGATAGCACACAGCCTTGCGGGACACCAGCATTAACGGACATGAGGTCAGAGCATTCGCCGTCGACTACGACCTTTATGCTTCTGTCTGCTAAAAAGCTAGTGACCCATTCGCATAATTTCTCAGAAAGCCCGTAGGAAGGAAGTTTCGAGAGTAGCGCTTTATGCCATACCCGATCGAAGGCTTTCGCAACGTCCAAACTAAAGGCCACAGCTTCGCCCTTACTCTCAATCGCCTGTGCCCATCGATGCGTCAGGTATACCAAGAGATCACCAGCCGAGCGACCCTGGCACACTACAGCCGACGCTCCTCTTGCGTGGTGAAGGTTTGCTTGAATAATTTTTATCATAGTTATGACTGTAGGTCCGAAGTCAGTCCCGGGACCAGTGTTCCCAGGACGGCTTCGGCGGTGATCATGACAGCGTCGAGTGGATGAGACCTATCGTCGTCATCGATCTCACTGCATGATACCACAGAGGCCAACACGGCTTGTTCTGTGGTCAATGATAGGGGACCACTATGTTCCCTTATCTCTCCGTGAGAACCTAACCTATTCATCCAGTTCCCACGAGTAGCGTGGGAAAAGGTGGTCCACCCCCACAGAGCCCAGCATGCGGGGGTAAGGCTTATACACTCTGAGGTCGCCCGGTATCAGAGGTCCACCGTTCGAGACTGAGCACCCCCTCAGCCACGCAGCCATCGGCACGGTCGGTCACGCCTTGGCTTGGGGTTTTTTAGAGAGGTTTTCTCCTCTTGGACAGGGATAGGAAGGTTGGGAAGGATTAAGCTTTGGGCCCTCGACCCGGGCACAAAGGCACCAGGTCTGTGGTACCTAGCTACTGGATGGTGGGGTTGGAAGTGGTCCGGCCTGAGTTTTCTGTTACGTCTGTTTCTTAGGGAATCAGACCAAGAACGGGCAGCAACCTCGAGAAGGATAGTACACAGGCCTTGCCTTGGGGATCATCACGACCTGCGCTCTCCCCCAAGGCCATTCGCCAGACTTAGCATCGGACAGATGCTAAGAATAGATGTGTGCCTCACTCAAGGACAGGTTGCCACGACCGTTCCCATGGGGGTCCAGCAATGGCATGCCTCTCCGCAGTCACGCCCACAACCGCCCAAGTGAGCAACCTTAGTGTCAGATGTTATCAAGCCGCCCTAAGACCTCCGACTAGGCTTAACGGCTGACATCTGACGACGTCCGCCGGGACCAACTGTTTAATGTGCCTTCCGAAGCACGGAGATGCCCGAAATATACGTCACTAAATTTCGGTCGGGGTGGTCACCCATCCCATTTCCGATCGGGCGTGTGTTGCTTTACAACAGCGATCGTCGCAGATCACTGTCACAACTGCGCCATGGGCACCTCACAAACATTTAGTTCGTCCCAAATTCAAACCTAATTTGTAAAACAGTCCCCACTTGAAAGTGAATGCAATTATTCACGTCTATAGTAGCGTCGAGTTAAAGAACGCGGGTTCGGTTCCCGGCAATCTCGGCCGCGGTCACCCCAATAATTCACTTTAAGTCGACTCTAATTCTTTCCAGTACCTACTTGCTCTTTAACTTTAAATCCTCTCCGCTAAAACGCTTTGCTATTTGGTTTTGGTGTTGAATCAATTCAGAGATTTGTCGGAAAAGGTTAATTATTGAATTTTTACAACTTTAAAGTTGGATCTACTGGTGTTTTGTTTTTGAAACTTTAGAAAAAGCCGACGTAGAAGGCCCTTCAGCATATTAATATTATTTTTTTACCATTGAGTTGACGTCGCTAGATGTCAGTCGTTAAGCTTAGTCAGAGGCCTTAGGGCGGCTTGATAACATCTGACATTGAGGTTGCTCACTAACCTTACACCCCTCCAGCAATCCGCACTGAGCCCGCTTGTTGGAGTATGGCTCGTTCCACCTCATAGTTGAGGTGAGGCCTGTGCCCAGCAGTGGGACGTATATAGGCCGTTTATGTACCTTTGAGTGCAAGTAAATTTACATTTGAAGAATTTTATGGACTTCTAACAGTCTGACCCCCGAAACCTCGAACGTCAATCAAGTTTCAGCGCGGCTTCAAACTAGTGCCTACTACCGGTAACGGTACCTACTAATTTAGCTTTAGAACTTTTAAAAACTGCTCAACTTTGATTTGCGTAAACTCGGCGGCTAGCAACTCGATTCTAGGCAACCTCATAGATGATTAAATATTTAAAAAAGTCATCGATCCAATAAAATAAGCTATTACTAATAACTACATTCCATTTTCTTCCCAAAGCGATGACCTGGCAACATTCCGCCGACATTTACAAGGATAAATAATGACCTGCGTAAAAACAAGATTACTGATTATAAATAAAAATTATTAACCAAGAAGCTTTTAGTTCACACTCTAAAAGTTTACATTTACAATATATTTAACATGTCAAAGACAACAGTAACAGTTCTAAAGAAGAAAAATCATAACACACGCCCGACCAGGTGACTTTTCTGACACGGTCATTTGTATCTTTAAAATATCAGAGGGCCTATTCTGGCACATCTCTACAATAGTAAGAAATAAAGTCGTAACTGTCTTCTGTCTGTATATCCGCTAATTTCTCTTGAACTACGAGAAGGATTTTGATGCGGTGTTCACTATCCTTCGGATATGTTTTTTCAGATGGTATTTCTCTCATTTTCATTAATTGTTTTTTTATGGTATTTGACCTGCTTTTTATTTCCGCAAAATTTTATAAAAACCGTTATAAACCAAAGCAAGTTGCAAGTAAGATGTATCATACAATCTGACAGACACGACAAAAACCATTTTACATTTTTACTGTTTTTAAAATTGTTGGTATTTAGTTAGGTTTGCGTTGTCCATTTAATTTTTACCTAAGTGACCTGCAGAGGGACGGAATGGGCTAATTTAGATTAGATTATTATTTTATACCTTGAACTCATCAAAACAGTTAAAAAGTAATAAAATATCCAGTGTTTGAGAATAGCCGCCCAGACTACTAACTAATATTTAAATACTTTTATAAAGAACTGAGTTCATATTTCAAATACAAAAAGATGAGGAATGAGTATCCGTACACTTTTTTGAAACTAACAGCAGTTCTGAGACTAGGGCTAATATATTTGTTTTCATTAATAATCATCATCTTCAAGAAAATAAGCAAAGTCAGAGACATCAAATAATGTATTCCGAGGTAAATTTCATAATTCAAGCTTTCTATGAATTGAGGATTTTTCATTTATTATGTTATACCTATCGACGGTCTTTGGCTGGGATCGAACCCGCGACTTGGTGCCCACATCTAAAGCATGACACCAAATCGTTCGTAAAGTAAATAAGATATATAATAGAAACCATTTATTGTCACAGGTAATCTCAAAAATAATAAATAGATTCAAAAAATTTACAAAAAAGTATTGTTTAAATTTTACAAAGGCTTAGCATATGCTGCAGCAACAGTCAAAGACTGGGAAGCAAGATTACATTACAAAAACAATGACCACAGATATTTAGGACGTCTAATTTAGGTGGCTTTACCCTCTAAAAATGATGTCTAAACTTTGGTGAAACAAACCTGGCTGCCAGGTAAAATATATCAGAAAAAAGCGGTCGTTCTGTTAATGGTCTCGGTAGCACAGTGGTTAGTGCAGTCGCTCGGTTTGCGAAAAACGCGGTTCCGATTCCCACCAGAAGCCAAGACCTGATGTATTTCTCTGGTTTTCCTATCTTTAGTTAGATGATAATGCATACCATAGTATTGCATTGTATTGCATTGCATATGCAATGTATAGTGTTCGCGTAAATATTAGAAATCATTATGATAATGCATAATTTCTAATGCTAACATAAAATAACCTAATAATGAAGTCTTCAAAACAACCTCCAACCTTCACGAAATCGACAGGAAAGAAAGCAATGAGCTATTCTTATTTCCTTTCTCTTAATATTTCGAATATACGTTATTTAAATAGTTTTATTGGTTGAGTTTACACACCTATTAATATTATCACTGGGTCGTTAAATTGTTATTTTACTAGTCGTAAAAATTTATACAACGCGTAATAAAATATCTGATTTACCTACATTCTATTATTTACATTACCGTAGATTATTATGATGATACAGCCATTTTTTGTTATTAAAAGTTTTTTAGGAGATGAGTGTTCATGATTTTCTTCGATATTATTTACAGCAATAAGATGTCCATTGATAAACATAAGGCCTATTTAAAAGCTTTCATAGCGGGCGCTAAAGGAAAGTAAGTTTAATGAATGTTGTCGGAATGCATGTGACTAACCCCCTTTTCATAAAAACTTAAACAGCTCTTCATCAACACGTTAATTTTTGTATCGCTTTGTCTCTTTCATTCTTGTTGCTGCCGCCATTTGAGAGTAAATGACATAACACGTCCATTGCTTAAACTATGCTTTAGCGTTGCGTTCGTTTTTATGAATAAGGGGGTAAGTGATGAATTTCATGCCGCTAGCGGTAGTATTTAACCGCTACAAGCATAAAATGCCCTTAATTAACAGTTAATAACGAGAAGTGAATAAACAGCTTAACATCTTCACTAGTCACTTTTGAGTTGAGGTGAGCCCTATAGGATGTGAATGCTGATGGGATAGGTGACTTTGTCTGTGAATATTATGTATTTCCTTGAGTTATTCATTGCGTAACTGAAATAGTTTTAGAACAGGTGTTTTGAACATCGTCGGCTGTTATTAGTGGTCTGAAGTAAAATTCAGAATTCAGTGGTTCTGTAGCTATTCATCAGTGATTCCGCCGGAACTAGGGGTGACACCATTCAGTGAAATTAGATTTAAAAACAAACTCATCCTAAGTTTAAAAAAAAAGTTTCTCAAGTAACTTCATCATCATCTACAGCCGCAGGATGACCACTGCTGTACAAAAACTTCCACCATGGCTTCCTAGAGCCCCATGCAAAGGTGGCTTGCATCCACCAAAATCCTGCAATCTTAATTTTTTTAGGTCATCTTTCTACCTTTTGGGAAAACGTCCTGCCCTGTGCTGGGTTTAAAAAAGCCTTCGTTCAAGATCTTTTCGCATCCAATGTCAATTCTTCGCGCTACCTGCCGATGGCTGGGCTACTTCATTTATAGTTTTTCCATGTCTGAAATATTATTTTAATAGACAACCCTAACCAGAGCATTGAGAAATAGCCCGGTGAACCAATGATTTATTCACCTGCCCACATTTTATTTATACTTTACAACATATAGCCGACATTTTTCTTTTATAAATGGGCATATCGAGTGTGAGATTTATAGATACTTAGTTATAGGTGATTTAAAATGGTGCTTTGGTGCGAAAATAATGTCCCCGGGTTTAGTGCACAATGGTAGTTTTGTGTTCTATAACTATTACATTATAGAGAGACATATAATGTTTCTTTTTTAACAATGATTAGAAAAACACAAGTCAGAGCAACGAGTTTTGCTTGAAATAGTTGACATGCTGAATTGTTAGAGATTGGCACTTCGTCTATGAAAAGCCCCTATGCTTTCCCTTTTTATGCAGCTACTATCATATCACACCATATCATCATAATAATGGCAAACAATCAAACAAGAGAATTCTATAGGTACTGATAGCGAAAAGCTGGTTTATGAACACGTGTAACACCATAGGCAATGCTCGCGCAGTTTAAACCCTGAAGAATCTGATCAAACCCCTCTCGAAGAACTCCATGCTATAGCTTACATATAAAGCTATACAGGGTGGTTCAATGCCGAGCGTAGGTGCTATTATTGTTATCTGCGTCGTCTCGAGCGAATGAAGTGAAAATCTTACAAAGGCAACTTGTTTACCTCTAATTAACATCCAGTAGGTAACACAAAGCTGGGGTGGAGTAGATGTTGCAATTTCATTTTGGAAAAGATAAACAATTAAATTATTTATTTATTAAACATACCTAGTTACAATTTGAATGAAAAGTATTGTTTGCACTAACATTTATCATGTGAAAGCTAACTTTTTTTTTTGAACCCTTTACTTACTTAACTTTACTTACTTTACTTTTAGCATTACAAATTACATTACATTATAATATTCCTGAAACAAATAATTTTTAGGAGTTTGATTTTTAGTGAATATTTTGCCCGCTGAAATAAGCGCGGTAAATCTGGAGGTTGTTCGTTCATCAGCAAGAATTATTTTACTTGCGCAGGCTGGGGATTTGGAACAAATCAGTATCTTTAGAGAAAATGCAAGCAGAAGAAGTCGATTAATATGAAATAAACGCCTCAGACTTTTTTAATTTTTGGAAGCTATTTCAACGGTAATGTATAAAAGTAAATCTATCTATATGAATGAAACATTAACGTTATTATGGTTAACTTTATAGTCATGGGCCAAACATTTGAAGCCCCCTACCGAGATTAGAACTCCCCTTATTAACATTGCTATCCTGAAGTGTCACTTATAAGAATTCTAGCAACCTACCCTGGCTTCGCACGTTAGCAATAGGATGTTATTATACATATAAACCTTTCTCTTAAATCACTTTTTCTGTTAACCGAATCCCAATCCTTTGCTTAGTTTTAAAGATTTGAGCATACATAGGACCAAAGAATGCGATTTCGTTTTATACCATGTTGTAAAATATTTGTGAAGTGGTTTTAAATAACAAACTAAAAGAAAAGTCACATTTTTGTTGTTGTTCGAGAAAAATTCTAATCGTGTTCTGCCTCTACTCCACAGAGTTCCTGTCCGACGACGTTCACAATGACATCAACCCATTAGCGACGCGCGTCTTCCGCACGCACCGTGCTCGTTTATACAGATAACAATGTTATTCTTACAAACTGCTTTGCATCGTTGCAAATATAACAGCTGCCAGCAGTTACAGGTTAAGATATTCTGGCTAAATTATTGCAAGTCTATAAAAAACACACCTTTCGATAACGCTAAAATGTACACTTACATACAGTCCTTTGCTTGGTGAGAAATAGTGTTTCTTTGTTAATGCTCAAGAAGGCACTTTAAGTAGTTAATCCCGGTTGCTGAGACTTCAGGTTCATTGAAATAGTGTGACAATGAGGTTTATTAACTAACCTAACACCACTGCAACAATCTGCACTGAGTCCATATGTTAGAGTTTGAATCGTGCCACCTCACAAATTGAGGTAAGGTCGGTGCCCCAGTGTGACGTGTATAGCTGTTTTTCATAATTGTACTATAAACTAAGCGGGAAGCCGCTGGATGCGGACGGCGCAGGACCGATCGTTGTGGAGATCTTTGGGGGAGGCCTATGCCCAGCAGTGGGCGTCGTTTGGCTGATATGATGATGATGATGACTATAAACTAAAACGTTTTTTTCAATCTTTAAGCGTCTAATAAGGGAAAGCTACCACACGCGATCCTCTGTTTTTTTTATTCAACCACTTTTCTTAACTCGCTCATTCTTTCATCATTTCTCATCTTGATCCAGCACGCTCACTTCAAAATCACCTATTCGCCTGCCTTGATTCGCCTGTATTTTCCCTCATTTCTATAGAAATATTTTTTTAAATACCATTGGGTTTAGTTATTTTCACTTAATCAATCACATTCGCAAAGTGTTTGAGTTTTACAAAAGTCCAAATTTTAATTGAAGTAAAGGGTGCACTTAGAATGACTCCCTAGTTCGTCAGACTATTGAGTGAATTTAGTTTTTTTATCTGAAAACCAGAAAAAGACATTTGGTCATCTTGGCATCAGGCAGTGAGCGAACCCGCATCTTTCACAAACCGGGCGACTGCACTAACCACTGTGCTACCGAGACCAATAACAGACTGGCCGAATCTTTCTGGTATATTTTACCCTACGAGCTAGGGTTCCTGCCTGATGCCAAGATGACCAAATGTCTTTTTCTGGTTTTCAGATCTTCAGTAAAGATACTGCATGGAAAATGCTTAAAACAATAATAACCTTATTTTTTTATTTCAAAATAGCAAGAATTCCCGTTGAGTACTGTAGAAATACACCATTGATTTCAGAATTAAATAAATTGTACTAAGAGTCCTGACGTGCGATCCGTCCCCGTGCAGGTTGAGCTTAATCAACCCTCAAATAATGAGGGGTATCTTAGAAGGGTGGAATCAATTAATGAATATTTCAGTCAGACTTGGATCTTAATAAACGTTTCGTGTACGGATTTTTGGGGATCTTGGCTGATTAATGGGCTATGCAGTGATTGATTTAGAGTGATTTAATTATAATTGATTCGCACCGGTGGGTGTATAAGGTGGGATTGAGTGGGAAGTTTGTTGATTTAATTGTAATTAATTCGCGCAGTGACAGGATTTTAACTCGTACACGTGGAATTTGAGTTGTGGGAAGTTCTGATAATGAGTTTCGTGTAGTTAAAGTCAAACTTACTCTTAATTTACATACCTAGTTCTGAATGAATAACAGCGAAAGCGAGTAGTATACGTGAAAAATTGTTAAGAAACTAACTTTCAAAACAGTATGTTTCATGTTCCAGTGATTGATGGATTTTTAGTTCAAATAAAGGAAAATTGTTAATATTCTAGCTTTATAGAAATGAATCGTGTAATTAGTTAACAACTGTTTACCATTCTATTCTTAAATTCTAGCCACTAAAAAATCCATGTACGTACTCGTATGTTATCTAAAATTACCATTTACATACTCCAACAAAGTAAGTAAATAAGTACTTACGCAGTAACGACACCAATTCGCGATCGTCAATCACAAAATTTATCGCATTTAATTTTATCGCAATATTACTTCGTGCGACTACTAAAACCCAATTGCGTTATGTGCATCATCAATGACATTTGCCGTAAATTTGAGCTATAAAACATAAATTCTGGGAAACGGAACGTAAAGTGGGAATGGCGGCATACCTTGCGCTGGGAGAGGCGCCAAGGAAACGCTCATTGAGAACTTTGAGCAAGGACAGTGGCGCACCGAGCGGCGAGCGGACGAACTAACAGGGTTGGTGTAGTGGCATTTGTTGAACTGTAGAGTGATTCTGGAAAGTTATTGGAAAGAATTGAATTACATTTTTGGAGAGCCTAGTGCTAGTTTTATTAGTAACGCATCGAGCGCAAAAACGCAAGTTTTGAGAGATTTTGACTTTTCAGATAATAATTTTCTCCAAAGTAATTTTATAACTCGTTTTATTTTAATTTTGAAGTTTAAGCATTTTCCATATAATTCAAACCTGTGCTAAATAATAATATAAACACAAAATACAGTGATGCTGAAAAGTAATTTTGAACTTGACTTTGAATGCACTTAGCTTTCTGCTACATTTTGGAAATTCTAACACTGTTCAAATGAGATCCAAGAGCTAAGTGACCTATCCAGGGTTAACGGATGGACCATTCATTATGGGCTGAATATAAAAAATAATTACTTGTTAGTTTCTTAGATTATAAGGAATTAGCTATCTTAGATCAAAAATTCATGTTTTAAAATTCTCAGTTTGGTCATCGCATCATTTATTCCCAACCTTTCATCAAAGCACTTACACCCCCGAGCTGAACTTCGTCAATTCCCTACCAAGTTTTTCAATAATTACCTTACCCTACCCTTCCCTTATTATTGCGCCCTCCGGCTTAGGGGTGGCACTATTGTTCCTCCTCCGACGTGTCTCATTTGACGTTCGGCAAATAAAGATTTTTAAATGCCTGCGGGCGTAACGGTCAGCCCTAGTTTATGAGTTTTTGAGTTTTATTAGAGTTCGGTAAGTAAGTTGTTGGAAGAAAAACCGTTAGGAGATAGGCTGATTTGGTTTATTGTATGCGATATCAAGGAGTTTGAAAGATAGAAAGAAAGAAAATATTTTTATTGGCCTCAAAGGCTCTTAAAATTATTTTTTTTAAAACATTACAGCACTTATACCAAAAAAAACCCATAAACTATACATTAGTAAACAAAAAAAATAAAAGAGACAGTAAACAAAACTTAAAAAAAAACAATAATTATAAAATAAGATAAAAGGTGAGATAAGGAGATAATTATAATAATAAATTAAGATTGTTGAATCGGCAACGAAATCGTTGTACAGCAATGACCTCCAGGTTTTGTATTGAGATGGGTGATCACCTTGACCGAAATTTAGTGATGCTTCATTCGGACAAAGGAACGTTAAGCAGTTGGTCCTGGCTGACGTTGCTAGACGCTATTCGTTAGCCTTAACGGAGGCTTGATGAGCAGCACGACAACCCACCAACAATCCGCACTGAGCCCGCCTGAAATGGCTTGTGCCACCTTTTAATTGAGGTGTGGCCTGGCCTGTGCTTAGCAGTGGGCCTTTGGTTAAGAATCTAATAAAAATAGAATTCTTGTAAAATTGTTCTTCTTCATTTGATGGCTATCAGACGGTTGTTAGTTTTAAAAACTCCTACATCGCGTTATACTCAGCAAAAACAATTTTCTAAAAATCTAAGTAGTTTAGTAAACATTGACTCAATTATATTATACAGAACCTCCGCTAGTCGTGCCCAAATTACGCATAGACATTTTTTTATTAAATTTATTTGCTCAGGGCATTACAGGGCAATAAAGGTGAAAGGGTGGATAAATAATACTCGTGTGCGAGTAATAAAAATTTAGATAGCTCTGTTCATTATTTGTTCTGGACAAACGAGACTGGTTTTCAAATCTTTTATCTGTATAGCGTTTTGTAATTGAGTTTGCAGTCGTAAATGTTATGTGGACTATATTAATAATATTTATTATACCTATGGTTTTGTACGGATGACGTAAGTGTATGTAATCATATAAATTCGTTATTCTGAGTCCGAGGTCGACTTTGAGTATTAGCTGAATTCAGTAGCGAGACATGATTGTAAAGTGAAATGAATACTTAAAACAATTAACGCTATAATAATATATATAATCTCCATTTTTCTAGTCACACACCCGTTTTTTATTCTATAATTTATTTACCTAAAGTTTATCTGGAAGAAATCGCCGTTAGCGACAATACCGCCCAAATTGCACCTTTATTTTAAAAAATCTACCTATTACTCATGAATCTTCAAATCTTTGATACTTAGCAGTTTTAATTCGTTGTTGTTCTTTTGAAGCAACTGTGATGCAATACGAGCGCTAAAGAATGAGGTCTTAAGTTCAATTGCCAGACCAGCTAAAAATCGTATATCGCAATCTTAGTACGGATTTGTCACCACTAGTTCACATTTGGCAAACTTGATAAATAAACAATACTCTTACTATGCCTGTGTATATATAGCAATGTCTTGATATCAATAATAGAAGGATTACCATTCTTACATGCAGCAATCCAAAACAGATTTCATTATATTAAATGAAAAACATCCTTTAACTGATCCAGTAATTATTAAACAATCCCGACATCTGTTAGCCATAATTTTATTAAAATTCTGACCTTTAAGTACCTTAACAAACAGTTTTAAAGCACTCATTCGTAGGTCCGAATAGGTGTGCATTAATAAAAGTTCCCTTTTAAATGTGCGAACATGTGCGCAGTATTAAGGGTAGTGATTATTCACCCTTCACTCTTGCAAATATTCCACGGCCCCCGGCCGGCTGTCAATGAGTTGATATGCAAAACTTTTAAAATGCGTAGGTGATCTGTGTTTGGATGGAAAATGTGTTATGGACGAATCTACAGTTACTGATTATACTTACAATCAAATAATTTTTAAGTTTTTAGAAAACGTCTCTTAATACTCATAAATGACTAAACTTTCCAACATTGTTCATTTCATTTCAACAGTATGAAGTATCGTTTATCGCGGAGGTGAGCATCACTTTTTTTTAAATCCTACTAATATTATGAGTCCTATAAATGTGAAAGTTTGTATGTGTGAATGTGACGTGTTGCTCTTTCACGTAAAAACTCCTAAATGGATTTAAATGAACCTTTACAATAACACTATGGGTGTTGGGCTACATTTTTTTTTTAATTTAGTCCTCGCAGACGAAGTCGCGGGTGGCCGCTAGTATCTACATAAATAATTGATCCTTGATTTGAATATGTTCCTGAATGATGGTGGTAGTGGCAGTACCTATACAACATCACAATTGTATAGGTACTGCTTTATTTCCAAAGTATGATGTTTTTTTGTGTCATGGAAATCTGAAACCTTTAAGGGTCCTTTACTGTTTCAGCAAACACCCCAAACCCAGAACATATATTCTTGGTTTATTCTTCTGCGGGAATTTGAACTTAAAACCGAGTTATCACCGGCAAAAGAATCATGCCAGTAATGAAAATGTCCAGTACGTCTTTAATTACAAACAAACTAAGTACAGTGCGCCCCAAAAACTTGGGCACTATCGATCAAGCGCCCCCTAGCGGCCGACATAACTGCAGTGCGTAATCCGCACTCAATACCTGCCTAACCGGATTTGGCAGGGGCCCGGGCCCGCTGATTGATTTTTATGGAGATTTTGGTCCGTAATCGTAGATAATACAACAAACGGTATTGCGCTGCAACGATAGTGTGTCATAATGGGATATACTAGTGGGCGATATTAAGCGAAATGTAGTGAAAGCCACCATAAGAAAAGCGAATTTTCTGTAATTTACAAATTGAATATGCTGAAATATTAAGCCTTTTTTAGTGTTGTATTCCAAAAAGTTTGAGCAGAAAGCTCCATGGATCTTTGCTTAAAATTTTAAAAATATTTAAAGAAAAATGGCGCTAATATCACCTTCGCCGTCTCAGTTGTTTTCTAATGCCAACTTTTTATGAGCAACCACTAGTAATGTAAACCAAATATCGATTAGAGTTTATGATAAGTTCTGCATGCATATCGTCACCGTCGTGTCAAAATTAAATAACCAACAAAACCAAAACTCTGAGATATTCACGTTTTTGTGTTTTTTTTCCATAAAAATGGCAATAACTTTTTAAGATGAAGAAAATTTACTGTGGATCTTTCGATATGTTATACAGCAGGTTTACTTCCATAATTTGAGTAGTCTGCCATGATGTTACTTTTTACAGTTTTAAATAGAAAAATAAAAAAGTAATTATTTAGTTTTGCCACACACTTTTTTTTCAACTAAGTTGCAGTTATCAAGTTTTTGTATGTCACTTAGCAAGTTTTGCCACACCCAAGAAGTAACTTATATGAATATTTCCAGTGAATAAGAAGGCTTATTTAATTTTGCTTCACTTTAACTGACCTAAATTTTGATTTATTCATTTTATTTTATTTCATTTATTTATGCAGTTTTGGTGAAAACACCTGTAATCATGTCATAGATCTCCCCAAGGATTTCCACAACTATCAGTCCTGTGCTATCCGCATCCAGCGGCTTCCTGCGACCTTGACCAGATCGTAGGTCCACCATGTGGAGGGCCTGCCCACGGAACGTCGTCCGGTACGCGGTCGCCATTCCAGAACCTTTCCGCCCCAACGGCCATCGGTTCTCCGCGCTATATATCCCGCCCACTTCGAAGACGTAATCCTTCGAGCGATGTCGGTTATCTTAGTTCTCCTGCGGATCCTATCATTTCTGATTCGATTAAGCAGGGAAACACCAAGCATCACTCTCTCCATTGCTCACTGGGTGACCTTGCATGAGCCTTCTTATGAGACCCATAGTGAACGACCACGTCTCACTCCCATATGTCATTACTGGCAACACACACTGGTCAAAGACTTTCGTCTTGAGACATTCAGGTATTTCGGATGCGAAGATATGCCGGAGGTTCCCGAAAGCTGCCCATCCGAGCTGAATTTGACGACAGATCTCTTTCTCGAAGTTGGACTAACCTAACTGGACTGCCTGTCCCAGGTGTCCCAACATGCTCGAAGATTCTCTCCTTTAGGAAGCATAACCGAGATCTTCGAGCATTATGTTCAGGTCTTCCAAGGTCTCAGCCATAAGAACTACATCATCGGCAAATAGCAAGTGTGTTAAGTACTCGCCATTGATGTTAATGCCCCATCCTTTCCAGTCCAGAAGCATGAAAATATCCTCAGCTGTGAACAATTTCGGAGAAATAGCGTCTCCTTGTCTCACGCCTCACTATAGTTGTATTGGATTGCGAATCTGAGCCGGTATAGGTCGGAGCGTAGATGTCATCAGTCGCGCTCTCTTAAACTTCGATATTCAATGTGCCTCTGACCATGCGGTGATCGCTTCCTATCTTAACAGCGTTGATCACAGCGACATCATTGATATTATGTTTCTTCGTCGTGATAAAATTGATCTCGTTTTTGACCCTACCGTCCGGACTGATCCAGGTCCATTTGCGGTTTACGGGCTCCTTGAAGAAAGAGTTCATTATGAAGAGGTTCTCCTTCTACATGAAGTCGGCTAGCAATAATCTGGCCCCTATTGTTCCGTTGCCCAAATCCGAATTGCCCTGCTCTCAGCTCATCACCGCAGCGTTGCCCCAACTTCGCATTGAAATCCCCCCTCACAACTGTGTAGTAGGTTTTATGGCTATGCATGGCTTTAGAAATCTCCTCATACATAGCCTCCACCGCGACATCGTCGTGTTTGGAGGTCGGAGCGTAGACCTGAATGACATTCAGCGAATGTCGTTTCGATATTCTGAGTATCAGGCACGCTACCCTGCTCGAAACACTTCCGATAGTGATCACATTGTTGACAGGGGACTTGTGAAGATAAACCCAACACCACCTAGGGACTGTTGGTCGCCCTCTCCGTGGTACAGTAAGTTACCGGATTGCAGGGTTATCGAGTCCTCCCCCTCTCTTCGGACTTCAGATAACCCAATAATAGGTATGTAATAATGTAACTTACTAATTCTTCCAACTCCACGAGGTTTGCGTCGAGCCTCAGTGTGCATGAGTTAAATGTTGCTAGGTCGAGTCGTCAATGGTGGCAGCCGGATCTTACCCGAGGATTACTAGCACCCCCTGCTCCGCTGTTACCATAACCGCCGCCGTAGCCAGGAATCACCACGCTTGGTTGAGAATCAAATGCTTACGTTTTGAAAAACAATTTTCGGGCATTTTTGATTATAGATAAATGGTTACAACGGCCCATATTTATCCATAGGTTTAACAAGCCTAGTCGACAAACAAGAAGTACACCTGCTGCTGCAATTACTGAATATAGCCTTCAAAATCGTGAACTACATGCATCGTATCGTCGTGAAAGTTTGCCTGCATCATCAGCTCAATTTGACGTCAATGAGCTAGATGTTGAATCAGAATAGTTATCTTTATTTATTTTAGTTTTCAAATTTTTATTTTTGTTTTGGGTGTAATCTGAAGTTTATTGTCAGATTTTGGATTCAGATACATGTTTATTATTCAGATACATGATTACAATGTTATTGTTTTTGGATTACCTATTTAGTTTGCTTGATATTAGCTTGATTTTTATTCACGGCTTTAAACAGGAAAAACTGACTAAGCACACTTATCAATCTCAAAATTTATGGCTAAGTATCATTTTTATAATGAAAAATTAAACAAGCGCATTTATTCAATTTTGCCACAACTAAATTTTGTAACAATGTTTTGGAGTGAGTTGTGGCAGAATTCAACAAAGTACCTTATTGACTTTGTTTTTATTGTAGTAGCCCTTATTATGTAGTTATTTAATTTATTTACCAGTTATTCAATTGTTCCACGGAAATTCTAGTACAAACCTTGTTGTAATATATGGTCAATAGATTTACTAAAACGAAGATATCTAAGCTGAATAACTGAATTTCGGCAAAGGTGTCAGTTATTTAATTTTGACACGACGGTGACGATATGATCAAAGCTAAACAGCTATTCAAGAAATTAAAGCATGAAAGTGAAAGAACAAACATGCCTATTTTGCTTCTTCAATCAACTAACACTCCTCATACCAATCCAAATTACCAAACCACAGATAAATAAATCATTTTATTATCGACGCCACAATGAAATCATCCAAAGTAAGAGAAGACACTTCCAAAATAGCAATGAACAAACGTAACCACTGTGCGATTGTCACAGTAACAAATACGCGCGGCCGAGTATACATCACCGATCGTGCGTGACTTCCCAAAGCGAAGGGCGGGGGAAGATATCGATATTTATAAGATTATTTTCAGCGTCAATGTTCTTTTCATTATTTTTGTTTGAAAAAAAAAGTACACTCCATCTGCTATGGTATTCCGGTTTGCGCTAAATACGAGTATCACTTCGCTCGTGGTGAGTATTTCTTAGCGTCTGTGGTCGTTTGAGAGAAAAGAAGTACATATAAAATGAGAGAAAATACTGATTCGAAGTGAAACGTATTGATGATTGAAGTAAGCGTGAAGCACAGCAATGTGAAGTGATGTTAGCTGGAATGCCACCCCAGTTAGGAAGCAGTCGTAAGGTTCAGATAATAATATGAGTTAGACAAGCACATTAATACAGTTACCACTGAGCTAATCAATCTCATCTTGAAAACTTGCTCATGAACCTGGAATTTTAGAAAGAATCAAACATTTTGTGTTGAGGGAAAGTTCAACAGCTGGATGGTGAGGCACAGAAATGAATAACAGCACTTTTTAATGCGAGCCACCAGTTGCTGTATCGTGTCTGGATCTCGATGTAGCCGTAGACATGTAATTCTAATGTAGCCGACTACAAAATATCTGAACAATTATAGTAAGTAACAAAAATAAAGAGAAAAAGTAGTCATATACTGACTTCTATGACTCCTATTCCTAATGACTGTAGTCCTAATCCAACGCTGCAAGAAACTGTTATTTCATCGATATCTTTCCGATATTTTTGTCTGTTTTCCCATCCTTAATGTCTCATTGGCTAACTAACGCCTCCCGTCAATGGATTCGTTTTATTTGGATCACCTATCATTACGCACCTTTATCTGAAGCTATAAATACGGCGTTGAAAGCATAGACGCCGTTTGATTTAGTCAACAGCGTTTTAGGCCAGTCTTGTAGTAGGAAGTGGAAGACATCAAAATTGCCTGTTTGATGTTGGTTTTTTATTCTTTACGATGCTTCCGCTGTAGTGTTTCATTTTTATCGCACTTTTAAGACAAATTTTGTTGATATCCTTTATGAATTGTGCTGTTTTTAAAGATTTTTAAAAGTTTGTTGGCAATATGATTTATGTTCTACTATTTGCACAAAGGTTTTGTACAATAAGCTAACCCTGGCCATATTGAGTTTATCACTCTCTATAGATTTTTTAGAAGGAGAGTTTTGCCTTGAACATAGGACTAAGTAAGACGGTGTAAAATAATTACATATAAATAGACCGCGCCTTTTTAAAACTCTGTAACGTAAGTCTGTCTCTTTTCTGATGTTTTTCTGTACATGGTTACCTGTACTTGTCTCCACACAATCAAAATGAAGTTGCTAAGTAAACTATCAGATAACTTGTACCGACAGACGGCAACATCAAAAGACTACCCTTACCCGGGTTATAATAAAGTGAGGGCATTTGTCAGCAATACCTTCGGCCGCTCCTGAAAAACAAAATTTTACGCAACACATATCATAGTAGACAAGGGTGCGGGGTGGGCACGCACTCGGTTGAACAACTGTAAAGTATTTTTAACTTGTATTAACGGAAAGATTAATTTAAAGCCTCGGTCATATTTTCCTCGAACACTTGGCAAAGCTATTGATATTATTTCTGCAATAAAAAATCCCTTTCTAAAAATGAAATTTCTAAGAGAATTAACCTGTTTTAACAGGCGGGAAATCTGCATTCTTGCAAGTTCAACTTAGCAACACAGGCCTTGATCTTGAAACACTACGATTGAATGACGTGTGTTTTTACGTACCTACAAAGGTGCGGCTCGATTATATTTTTACTGGTTTAGATGCGTTTCATTGCATCAACTTCAATTGTTGCTTTTTAAGGACTAGCCCCAATTACCGGCCAAATATTCAGCAACTTGGAAAATATTACAAATTCAGAATAGAATTATCACATTTACCAAAAATTAATAAAAAACAAAAAGAAAGGAACACTCAAAAATAAAGAAAAAAGCTATAATTTTGAATAAGTTTCCAAAAAATACTGCGGGTAGACATGAAACGTTAGACCGCAACATTTCGCAAACTCAGTGCGTGCCCTCCCGGGCAGGCAGTAGGTCCTGCGGACACGGTCAGTGCGCGCGCTCTAAAGAAGTGAATAAATCTGCCCCCGAACGACAAGGTGAATATAAATATAAAGAATCCGCGGACGAGCTTCCGCCGTCTTTAAGGTTGACTACGACAGTTTAGTTTTTAAAGAAAATGTAAGTAAACGGTATGAACAAAACAATCACAGAATTAATAAGATCTAACTACAGGCCACTGAGCATGGTCTATAAAACAGTCCAACTCCAAGTTTGACTGACAATTCCCCGGAAAATCTTGACTAAAGACACTTATTGAAATGAAACTTACAATGAATAGTATTAAATTCATGTAAACTTTTACAAGTGTTTGTAAAAAACACTTATTGTCACTCTACCACCACTCTACATGTTATCACGTTGGGTTTGAAGTTGTTAGGCATAGAGAAGCCTATTGAGCTCTTATTCTTCAATGATGATAAAAACTCGATTTAAATTCATATCTATATACTCTAATTACCGACCAATCTACAGTACCTAATTGAAAGTCCGTGTGTAAACTATAGCTTGTGCTTTGGTTGAATTCAAAAAATTGATTTTAATGGCTTATCAATCGTGAGTCTTCTTAAACTCAAACTTTATTTTGTTTTTTTTCAATTTCATTTATTTCAAGACGTGCTACCAACCCTGGTGTTTGCGACGCGGCAGAGCGGTCACCGTGAAAGGCTAGGTGATCATAAAGCCTCGCGCATGTTCTTACATAATAATATTCTTGAAATATTCCCCAGTTGGGGACACGGGAGAATACACGACGGACAGAGGCAACTGTGGAGTCAATTTTAGTCAACATAACGCGAAATAAAAGTACTCAAGTTAACTAACTTTTAGGCAGGGTCAAGAGGACCAAGGGCCTTTACCCACATATTATGCCCTTATTGTAGGTGATATTTCTCGTCTTTTAATTTAGGGAAAAATAATTATAACATTAAAATGATATCTTCTAATAAAAAGAAGGCCACTACAAGGTCTTAGGCCATTGACAGGAATGTTTTGTTTTAGTGCAACAACAATAAGAACAAATAGGGTCATGAAAACAATCTCTGACCCAACTAAAGGCACCTAGCGTCTTAGCCACAAAGAAGCGTTGACGTTAAAGAAGCGTTGTCTTAGCCACAAAGAAAACCTTTCTTCGGGGTATTGATTTTATACCTTATATTCCCAGTTTGTTTAAGTTTTGAATCCCTGTAACAAGGCTTGTTTTACTCAGAATCTGATGATCTTTGCGTATGTGGTTTATTATTTTTTCTTTTATGCATACTCCACATATTTTCTGTTGGCAACATAGGAGGGTATCTCAGGAAATGGTCAGCGAGGAGACAAACTACTGCCGCGACCCGCGACACGCGTCATAACGCGCTGCCTGTACTATCTACTAGGAGGGGTAGGTAGATACGTAGAGAAATATAAATTATATTTCAACCATTACACATTATTGGGTTTTTTCTATATTTAACAATGATTAGTACTATCATAAATTGTGATGTTAGAAATTGTTCTATTTTTGGCAATGATTTATAACTCTATAAATAATATTAAATTAATGCTTTTTGTTTCTTGCTTTGAATAAAAGCATTTGGAAAAAACTCTTTCAAAACTACATTTTATGGCAAACACAGTGTGGAGCACTCTTACGCCTATTTTCCACCTGATTACAGACTAGTTTCTGACACGAGTTAAGCGGAGAGAAGGCGTCTGAAGCTGTAGTTTAAACCTCCAATTATTATCATTTATTTATTTATTCTTTATTGCACAACGTGATTGTTACAAAGGGCGGACTTAATGCCGAAAAAGGCATTCTCTACCAGTCAACCATAGGGCTAAGCAGAAAAATATAGTAGGCGGTGCAGCAGTGTTTTTTTAAAAAATAATAATAATAATACGACAATATACAAAATATTCAAATAAAAACAATATAAAAATACATATATTAACTAGAACTTAATTTAAACTAATGATGATTTTAAATGATAAACTCAAATAACTATATAAACATACTATAAATGATAAAATACATATACTAACCTAAACCATATAAATTGATATATGTATACATACTATTAAATATTTAAAAATACATATATGTAAATAAAATACGATTATGAATTGGATGATTATGAGTTGGAGCCAGCCGACAACGACGCTAGCTGATTATTATCATTGCCACTAGGATACGGATATCTGACTGGTTGAACGCATCTTTGCACCGCTCAGCTCTCACGGAAAATGGGCCTTAGGACGAAAGATGTATATTCGACCTGCAACGGATTTGTTGTCTTTGCTTTTGAATATCTAAGTAAAAAGATATTTGAACAGTGTAAGTACAAGAACCGCTTAAGTAATAATGGCCGAAATCTCAATCAGAACTCCATGCTGTCTCTTTCTTCATCATTATGAACCCCTGGACTTCATATTATTGCGAAGATAATGTCGCCCTCATCCAGTATAAGGCCCATTTCATCACAATGCTTGCATCAACCCATTCATAATTTTAAACATTTAACTACCTGAAAACGTCGACTTGTCATCGCTATCAAAATGTCGTAAACAGACAAATAATCAAAATATTTCAAAACGGCCGTTGGGTGGGCTTCTTCATAAATAAAGCTGGCCACACACGTCACGACTTTGCGCCGTCTGCGCGCGCGGCGAGCACTCACGCGCAGCCGAGTATTGTTGACGATCCGTGCTTTCAGTAGACCGTTTTATTCTTTGATTTTCATAAAATTTTTGCTGCCCATTTTATCAATGTGACAAGTGATAAACAGTTATTTTGCCATCCTTTTTTCATTCTTTTTTGAACAATGAAATATGTATATTCTGTAATAATCATATTAGCGCCACTTTGAATCTTCACTTCCTTACTTCCTAACGTCTTTACATTATACTAGTATCACATCCTTTTTAGATTTGAGTGAAAATGTAGTCCACGTTTGCGAGAAAACGAGTGTGTGCCTTAAGGCGCTACAGAAGCGGGCCCTAGCAAAGGCTCGGACTTCGGCCGAGAGCGATAATGAGCCAGAGCAATAACAACTGTATCAGGCAATAAATATATTTTTGATTCTTTAGTAATGCAGCTAGTTTCAGGACAATTCAGATACTTAGATGTGTAATTATTTGACCAATCACCAACCATACCACCGCCATACTTCCGCGGCAGAATATGCTGAGTCCCTTATCTTTTTGTACAATTTTTATTCAATTTAGTTTTTAATGTACATTAGATAAGGTAATAACAACTGTATTAGGCAAGAAATATATTTTTGTTTTTTTCTCAATCAATCACGAGAGCCTTGAAAGAACTAGACTCCTTATGTGATGTGCTAAGCTCACCGCACACGAAGCGCTTGCGCACGGTCGTGACCGAATTTCACGAGCTGATGACATCCCTCAACTCAGCGGACCGTTCAACGCTTTGATTGGAAATATTTTACTGCCATTAAGTCGCTTTGGTACTGAAACGGTTGTATTTTAGGTGTTTTCTCTTTAACATATTGTTACGTAGAAAATCGTGAGGTCGATTTTCTTTTCATTTGTTTTATCAGGAGTCTGTCGATTTGTGTATTTTTTAAATCTCTCGATTTCAAAAATTGAACAGAGACAACACTAGCAGCTTTGTCTTGTTCGCATCACTAGAGATCACGAGGGATGTCAGCTTCTGAAGACTCGGGACTACTAAATATTGCTATTTTTATGTTTTTTAATTCATTTCAGTGCTTTTGTTCTCAACAAACAAGGTAGTTTTCATGTAGGTATTTTTCTGAGCCTAATTCTATAAATTCATTAAAAGGCATGGCCTTATTCACCTTTTTTAATTCGAACACTTTCGGAGGATTTTTGTCTTTGCAATGGCAACACACCGGCTCGATATCGATTTTGCGTAGGTCATTGCATTGCGCCCTGCCATTTTACTTTTCGAAACCGGCGTACGCGCTGTAGTTCCAAATATCTTAAACCCCTGATACCGGTAAGTTGCAGCTCGAAGACCAGGATTAGTGGAATCCATCGTGTTTGTGGTGTGCTGATTAATCAGTGTCGCTTTTTTCCAGCTCGTGATGTGCTTGGTGTAGACGTGACCGATGACGTGGTCTACGTGAAAGTGTTAGTTTTTTCTCAACCCGGAACAATGCCCCGGAGTTGAATTGCTGGAGAAAGCATTGAGCGTCAGCATTAACCTCCAATAGGAGGTGTTCAGTACGGGCGAAGGCTGCCCGTAGGTGCTAAGTACAGGCAAAGGCTGCCCGTCCATGCCAGTGTCCTGACTGTCTCCGTGGAGTGGCCGAAAACATTCCACGGGCTGTCCGGACCTGCATGCTGCAGCCCTCAGTGCTGTGTCCCACCGGATCCCGCTGGAGAAAGAAGTAGGATCTTTCCTTTTTATATTTTTCCACGCATTTAGAGCGTGGTGGCGCCCCTCATCTTAATTATTTTGAACATTATGATCAAACAAACGCTCGGTACCTCTCGTCACCCAAACCCAAAGGCTCCTGAGTCTGGCCGGCTCCAATAGGGCTTCATTTTCTGTGCCAAGCTTTATTTTAGGCCTAAGATTTCTAGGTAAATAAACTAAATTTATTTCAACCAAAATATGCTTTAATTTCATAATTGTAAAACCCAGCTTCCCATTTTTTTTTAGGTAACAATATCACTGTTTGAATTAACGGTTAGTTAGGAGTTCTTTTCTGGTGAATAACTCGCCAACTCTTATACGGTTCGATAATTGGTATTAACTTAATGTCACTTATTTAATGAAGAGCATTTTTCAGTGCTATGATTATTACGTGTCGTGCTATTATGACTTGAGTTCAAATGTCTGAAAAGTCCCAAATGTTTATTTCCATTTGTATGCATAAATGGAAATAAACATTTGAGACAGGCCCTTTCAAAGACCATGGTTCTAACGAAAAGTCCTTCCAATAAATATTAATCATCATTATTTTATTTACATACTAAGCCGTCTACCCCGAAATAGGAAATACTTTATGGTTGCATGTTACCAACTTCGTATAAAAACAATCCTGTGCAAAAGCTGAAATTCAAGCAACTGAAATACATACACACATGAACATGATATCAAAGTAAAACCAACACACCTCCTAAAGAGACCTTTGATTCGTTATTACATACGTCTCCCTAGCGTTTATAAAAAGCGCATCAAAGAGGGGTGTTTGAATAAGTGCGTGATTGCGGCGAACGGAACAAAACCCATGCCGGTTCATTTTGGACGTCTTTTTGGCGGACAAATTGTCGGCATGCAGATGTTATTGGTCGGAAAATGCGCAAGGTTTTTAATCAGAGGTAGGACACCGTGTTTGTGCGAATGTAATAAAGCAAAATAAGGTGGAAGCTGGGGTTTGCTGTTTTTCAACAGTACGTGGCTGCAGTATGGTGTTCGTCTGGTAATATCCCATCCGCAAAATGCAAATGTTTATCGTTAGAAATTTCAAGATGTTTGAGGCTAAAATATTATTTCAGTTACACCACGTGGTCCATTCAACGTCATGTAGAACTATGTCCCACTTTTACCGTAGTTCTTCGAAGCACTTCGCGAAATATCATACGTAAATGGTGGTCATCCATGCTGCTCTTACAAAGTAATTCTAATGAATTAGGAATAGTCTAATTAATTTGGTTTTAAAAAAACAGGAAATACGAGTAGGCTTTACGTGGGCAAGCGAGCTCCTTCTCAGACCACATCTCCCTTCTCGAAAAATAGATTGTGATGAAAAGCAAACCAATGGAATATAAAAAGGAAAAAATCGGACACAAATTAAAAATCAACAAAGATCCGAAAAAGAGCCAACTGACATAGATAACCTATTCTCACAAACGATTCAAACTCCACATTCAAGCAATAATAGAACCTTAAAATCTACACAAACAGATGTTATACGAACGCAGAAAACTCGAAAATATGCTTCATAAACCCAGCATACTTTTCATTTTCAATTCCCATTTCCAACAGGCCATTAATTCCCAAGTACTATCACCTTATCTTCTTCCCACAACTACGTCCAA
The DNA here is from genome assembly GCA_950022985.1 of Udea ferrugalis. Taxonomy (NCBI): domain Eukaryota; kingdom Metazoa; phylum Arthropoda; class Insecta; order Lepidoptera; family Crambidae; genus Udea; species Udea ferrugalis. The sequence continues at coordinate 889,123 of OX465522.1, forward strand.
GTGCATTTAAATTTAAATCCCAGCTACCTTCGAGTTTTCAAGTAATTTACGGCAGAATATTAAGCATCACCTACCAGGGGACCAGAACACGCCAGGGGTGGAGTTTTGTGTGTTTTACTAATTGCTAAAAGATGGTAATCAGGTGCCAGAGACGTATACTCGTCCTCTTCCAACTTCAGGAGTGGCGTATAGTTTGTCTCTACCGATTTCTGTCTCCAGTCGTGAAGATATAACTCAAATGCCGAAGCAAAAACCATGACAAGGAATTAATTAGAGCTCAAGGTAAATAATGAAGATTGTCGCTCGGTATAATGAGTTTTCGTTATAAGACGCCTGTTTGGTGAAATAATTACGAGGCAGGTGATTAAGGAGTCGGCAAGATTGGAGTTAATTGGGCAGAAAAATGGAAAAATTCAAATCTTTTCAGAACAACTCGCCTTTAAATTGGAATAAATGGTAATTACGTAATGGTTTTTGGAGAATCTTTGTGCTCTGGCTGATTTTTAACTTTTTCAGTTGAATTAAGTAAGATTTACTTTTATAAAAGTTAACCTATTTTAGTTTAAAGAAAACTTTAGTAAAGTAGGCAAAAATTTCCTGAAACATGAGTAGGTATTTTTTGTAAAGTAAAGTTCTTCCAACACACTCAACGTTTAAAACTCTCTCTTTTTAGAAATGATACTACTTCCCACTGGGAAAAAGATTGTCTCATGAATGTTTGCTCTGAGCAGGAATTATACCCACAACCTGACATACCTAGTCAGAGATAGTAATGCTATGATAACGATCAACCACATTATCACATAACAAGGAGTTGTCTTAAAATTACTATCTATACTTTGACTTTCTTCTTTTTCTTATTTTTTGAATTATGCTATCTTGTTCAAAGTTCGTATTGTAATTTACTAACAACTATTGTAAAAAAAGAGAAACAGTTGAAAAGAGTAACTGCTGAGATTCTTGCCGGTTCTTCTCAGTACAGAAACAACTTTCCAATCCAGTGTAGCGTCACATTTATTTAAGTACAGTATAGTTATTGTATACATTTAAAATTATGGTATTCATGTCTATTATTAATTGTATTTTGATTGTTATTTAGATTTGACGATTTGAAAGTACTTGTAACTAACAGGTCTATTAAAATAAAGTTATTATTGTTTGTTTGTTTTCAATAAGGTGAAGTAAAACGACAAGTAACAGAAATAGGAAATAACCGATTTTTCAAACAAACAAATACTCTTCCTGCCGAAACGTTAAAATCAATAATTAAAGTGACGATCAAAAACCGCTTCCAAAAAACAAAACAACACTTCAAAGCAAAAGCTGAACCAATTCTCGAAATCGAACATTTTCAATTGAATTTAATTAAATTAATCGTAATCACCTCGGAGTTACGTCCATTTTACACAAAAACCTTTTTTATAATCAATTGTGAATTTTCCGCGCGGTCAGATGTGAAAAAGTTGGAGTGTAGAGGTCGTTGGTTTAAATTTTGTGTAATTAAATCCAAAATGCCAATTCAGTTTGGTTTCGTGTTTGACCGAGTTCGTAATGTGATGAAAAATTTAAATACAATGAAAATTACGTTTAACCTTTTCGGAAATCAAGAAGGTCTTTTTATTTGCAATATGCAATGATGAGTTTTCTAACGTTCTCAAGCTAAAAATATGTTTTTTTCTGTAAATTAGTGTCGAGAATCAAGATACAGTCCGTCAAAAGAGAAAGCCGAAAAAGGTTGAGATGTTACTTAAAGTTTTAAGAGAAAAAGTGTCCGAATCTGGCACTAGATTGAATTCCTTATTAAAAGAAAATGGAAAGACCTTTGTCTGCACAAAATTATCAAGAAATGGGATAGATACTGCTAATAGACGGTGTGTTTCTGGAACGGTATTAATTTTTATTCTGAAAATTGTCTGATGGTAAGCAGTAAAAAAAACCACAGTCTGTAAAAATGTTCAAATTTCTCTCGAAGATTTTGCTTAGTCCATCGAAAAAACTTCAGCAAGAAGTTCACATTATATATTTTTGTCTTTTTTTTGTTTTTTTTTTAGGTTGCTTGTACATGCCGTCGTATATCTCGTATTTTTGTAAATTGCAATATCGAGAAGAATAAGAATAAAGTTTAATTACATTTATTTGTGTAATGTCAGTAATACCTTGTCCCATTGAATTCTGCATCACATGTTGGAGTTTTTTACCTTTTATTGCCAACAATGGCACTCGATTCAATTGCCTCAGGGTATATGGGATATTACTCTTAAAACGTGGGGTGAAATATAGTAAGAAGAACCAATCATGTGCGTGTTGGCTTGGGGTCGGGAGGGTTCCGTTGAATTGTGAACTTAAAGTTACAACATTTACACTTCAAAAATACTGAGTTTATTTATTTTTGTTTCACCAGTAGAAAAAAATGCATTTTTTGGACAAAGCTACCATAGTTATTTTATGAAGGTGAACACTTGGATAATAAAGCCTGTTTTTTGGAAAATTTTTACTTAATTTTGGCTTGGTTTGACTGGCCTTCACAAAAAATCTCAATACACTTTAAAATTTCTGTCATGCTAATGTACAGTCAACGGCATGACAGGCTACCCATTTCCGGTATTATGTCACTTGGCGCGTCCTTTTAGCAAGAGCAAGATAAACGGAAATGGTTAGTTTCATAAGTTTGTAGGTAGGTAGTTGAGCTATGTATTTATTTTAGGCTGCATAATTATTCCCTGCATAAACCTACTAAACATGCAAACTAAACATTATGTATGGTTCGTTAATCCTCCAAAGGATCTCTAAAAATGTGGGGTAGCGGTGGTCGACAGATGCACGAGGTGAGTGCGCAGTGTGCCGACGGGGCTGGTATATTGTACTGGTTTTATTTTTAATTGCGTATGCTCAAAAAACGGGCCCACCCGTTTGGTCAAGTAGCCGGAAAATTGTTCTTATCTGTGATATTAAATGAATTGGAGTCTATACAGAATACATTTTAAGTGTTGATTTAAAATGAATTAATTGATTTAAAATTAAGGTATCTCATTTCAAAAAACGGACATTCCCAACACTATCTTTATATACCTTAACGGATTCTCTCTCTATTGGAAAGCTCTTTATATTACACATGATCTTAAAAAAACACAAAGAAATGACCTACAACCCTGACAAAACAAAAAAGAGAAGAAAATTTGACGTTGCCCCGGTCTTAAAGACTCGCACAAAATTTGCCCAATCTCAATCCAAATTTCTATCATCGTTTCTATATAATAAATGTAATAAAGCTCTTAATATCTATCCCTTGACACAACGCGAATGCAAACCAATTATATCATAAAAAAAAAATGGATTTCACCTAAAATAAAACATGATTTTCTTAGAAACTGATTTAAGTATAGCCCACACATACACCCACTCACACACACACAGTATCACACATGCACACACACACACACACACACACACACACACACACACGCTCACACACACACACATGCATCTTTTCACTGTTGTTTAATTATTAATTTATTTCGTCATTAATCCTAGATGTAAGAGTGTGTTAAGGAAGAGTGGCTTCTTCTGGCACAGGTGCTTTTTGTACTTAAAAGAAGAAGTCAACCCTACGTTTTTGTAATGTGTTTTTGTGAAGAAATAAATTTATTATTATTATTATTTATTATTAATGAGTATCTGTACTATTTAAATCACATCTTAAACTTGTAATTGTTTCGTTTGTCCTTAACGCTTATTTACATGAAATGTGGCCTTAGATGTTTAGTGGGACACACTTACCTACAGTGAGCGTCAAAAATTGGCAAACGCGTTCAAACTAATGTCAAATTAGCTTTGTCGAGTTGACGTTGTTATAGAAATTGTGATGATTCTGTTTAGGAAATCATCCGCGCTCGGTACATTTTTGGTCCAAATGTGACAGAGACGGCCAAAAGACAAATAATATTTGTCTTATGCATATTATGCAACTTTGATAGAGCTTTACCGTCTGAGCATTGGTTTATATGGCACCAAAGCTGTAGAACTCATGGCCTTAGTTTTATTCCAGTTTGAAAAAACAAATTCCTTCGTGCGTTGGAACGTGGTATCGGAATCGCGCGTTGCGCGAACTAATCCCCTGTGTTAGTTTTCGAGAAGCGACTAAATCGCTACGATTGGCATTTTGAAGTGTGCGGTGTCAAAAAAGAACAAAACAAAAATAATTTCATTTAAATAGACCTGTTACAAAGTACTTTTAAATCGTCAAATATAATTAACAAACAAAATACAATTAATAATAGACATGAACACCATAATATTAAAAGTATACCAAAAATATACTGTACTTAAATAAATGAGACGCTACCACCGGATCGGAGAGTTGTTTCTGTACTGAGAAGAACCGGCAAGAAACTCAGTAGTTACTCTTTTCAACTGTTTCTCTTTTTGACGGATTTTGTAAGGAACGTTTGTTTGCTGCATTCAGCTTCTAAACAGCGGTTAAATCGCCGGTTGCCGCTGCCTAAAGTAGCATGTCTGCCGTGGCCTTGATTTGTTTTTTCGATAGGGACATCCAAGGGCATATCAGCCGTTTTCTGCAACAATTCCGTATGTTGACAACTTAAGTTGGTTCACATTTTTGGTTTGTTCATGAGAGAAAAGTTCTTACGTCTACGTGAATTCCGAAATTCTAACAAATTAACGCTCCAAAACTCACCTAATCTCAATATTATACGTACAAAAGGTACCTGTAAGACAGACAGCCAACAAACTAGATTATGCCACCTCCATCAAAGTCCAGCGTGATTGATGAGCTCTTTGGTCAAATGAGCTAGACAGCTCAAACATTTCAAATGATTATCTACCTTACTCCCCCCAATTTACGCTTCAAAGTTACAGCAAAAGATAACCGTGTCTGGTTTTTGCTTTCTACTAATCTGTCATTAAGACCTTTTGAGACCCAGATGAGTTGATATAGACTCTATTGTGAGGTGTGAGAGATGGTATTGGCAGTGTGTTAAGTTTGTCAGGTTGGACCTACAAAGATCCGTCATCGTGCCTCTCGCTTTTTACAGGAAACTTGTTAACTTTTCCGACAGGTGCGAAGCTAATAGATGGGGCGTTTGCACCCTTGTTTTTAATAAATAGATACATGAATAAGATAAAACATTAACTAGTACTCTGATTTAAATACAAGGAATATTTTAAGTACATAATTATACATGGTGACTTATTTGAACTGTACATGTCTTATTGGATTTAATTACCAACGTTATTTATTTGAAAAATAAACAAAATGGTTTATGAAGATTTTCGTCGTCACAGCTAGGAATCAAAGTGCAAGTACAAAAAAATCACAATCATCGATAAAGAAAGGAATACTAGAAAAACCAAGCTGCTTTAACCACAAAGCTACTTGGACCCTAACTGATCTGCTGCATCCTTTAGGAGTTTTCAAGCTGCTAACCAGCGTTAACCTATACCATTCGAAAGATAAGTTACATCATGATCCATGAAAAGGATCTATAAATATTCTTTGTTAATGAAATAAACATGTACGCGGAGTCGGGGTATTTGTGGTTATTTTGGTGTTTCTGGTTATTTCCATAAAACTGCGTTTTTAGCATTGCAAATCTAGTAGGTAAGTACTTATCATGCAAAAATGTCTTGGTTCAGTTCCATTTGAACGTCCATGCAGACGGTCGACCTGACCTTTAAATTGGGAAAGCTATCAATTGTACTGCATGATTCTTTATATCAAAATCATCAATCAATAACACCCTCACTGGATTTTGCAAAAAAAAAGTTAATAGCGCGACACGGGTGCGTTGTATTAACCCCCATAACACCAATATCCATACGATAGTCTGTGATAAAGCACCCCTTAACGATAAATAAAATATAAATCACATACAATACACCGTTCGCCGATCTTATCTAAGTCGTGCGATTTGATCGTACGCATTATTTTTATACCTTACCAAATGGACGTCTATACAGGGTGAATCGTAATTACTTTGCGAGTTTCTTTTTATTTCAGTGGTTTTTATAGCTTTAAAGAGCTTTATGTATTATTAGTGAGTGTAAATTATTGGATTGTTTCAATAGAAATACTATGAAGATAATAAAATTAACAACATTTGTTGAATCGTTTTGAAATAAATAAAAAGCATTCGCATTAGGTTAAACTGTAATGATTGAACACGAATTTGATGAAATAAATGAATTAAAAAAAAATAATGTATTATTGATGTGCTATGGCATCACAGCATTTTTCCTAATATCCTAGAGTACGCCCTCAGTTAAAAGGCCGGCAATGCATTTTGTAGCTCCTTTGGTGTTGCAAATATCCATTAGCGGCAGTATTCACTTTCCATCAGGTGATCTGTCTGCTCGTTTATCCTATGAAAAAAAGAAATTGACGAACTTGCAAGTGTATACATATCTGTATTTCTGTTTAGTGTGGTGCATGGTGTTATGTAGGTATGCGGTTGGTTCGCCTTAAAAAAGTAAACAAATATTTAATTTCTATCGCCCTGTATAGATTTCCACTGCGAAAAGTTATAACCCGATACACTTTCACAGGTTCTAAGGTTGAGAATGGCGTGGCAATTTGTTGAAATTAAGTAAATTGGGTCGGTTTTCGCGTGTAATTGTCTAATACTCCCTCAAGCGGTGCGTGGCCATTCCATTTCCATTTTAATGCGGCAATAGAAGTGATCGCAGAATAAAAACCTTATTTAGATGCGTCTAGACGTCACGGTGGCTGGAGCGGTGGAAGGTGGGTGCCTAATGAGAATTAGGAAGCCATTTGATGCTCATCTGCTTTTAAATAGCCTCTTGAAAATGTCCTGGTTGAAGGTACCTTTAAGAAATGTATTTTTAATGGCTTGCACGGCACAATAGATTGATAATAGTACTTTGCCTACGTCAGAGGAAATCAAAGAAGACTTCTTAGAGGTGCTAGGTATCTTCAAAATCTAGTCTGCGCAAGTTTGCTGCATTTTTTAAACCGGAAACACCGGAAAAAAATATTCGGTGTAGGTGGGAATCGAACCACCGTCAATCGCATACTGGGCGGCTGCACCATCAAGCTACCAAGACCCTAGAAGGCTGGCTGAATATTCTTGGTATATTTTAACTGTAAGCCAGTACTATTCCATCACTGTTTAAGGCCTTTAATGACCTGAGTTTCTTGCCGGGTCTTATCAGAAGATACAACCATTTTTATTTCATTTTTTATAGTGGTCTTCAAGATGACCTCACTCCACCAGATGGGAAGCAGCCGTTAGGTTCAGATATGGGGTCAGCCATCTGACGCCAATGGTGTGTCAAATTATACATTTGTTGTGTATGTATCGTATTATAATAATATGTTTGCCCCCTATATGAGTGAAAGATTTTTTTACGATTCGAAAGCTGAACCATTGCTGTACCTGTCAAGGTGCATGTGAATTGTAGTACCTTTTTTAGATGCTGAGTCACATGTAATGCAATTAAGTTAAATAGTAGTAGTTTTTTGTAAACATGATTGTCAATCAAAGGAACATGCTTAATGTAGATTCAAATGATTTTAGTTAAATATTTACACGTGTTATGACGTATACGTTATTATAAATAACTGAAATCTATTAGGTCTAGTTAAACTATCTATTTTGACACGAGCAAATCCTACCCAATTAGTAGTTAGCAGTCAAGGCGATTACTCATGTTGCATGGTAAACTGGTTCGATTCCCGGAACACACGCCGAGGCATTGTCTGGTACGACAGACCTATTAATTCCCGAGGTAGTATCACAGAATAACAGAACGATAAATTGGTAAAGATGAGTAGCAATGAGCTCTATTACAATTGATTTAATTGGTAGATCCTCTGTTTTTTCACCTCATTTTTGACCCACTAATTGAAAACTCTTTTGCATAAGATACCTACGAACTGCTTACTCGATCTTGACAGACGAAACTGAGAGTGTGTCTAAGTCTTAATTCCTATGGATACCTGATCACCGACTTATGTTTTTTTTCCTCATGATTAGTCTGAGTCATGAATTTTTCGTGGCGGTGGCCTACCACGTACAGTAGTAGTGGCAGGTGGAACCACTGGAAAGTTAAGAGAGTTCAGACGTGGCAGTGTGACTCAGCCCTCCCTGAGTGGAGTGCCCTTCCTTCCACAGTCATCGGGAGAATCAGTGCTAACGAAGCTGCCATGTGTAAATCGCCCAATCATCATAGACTGTTTTCCACGCCGCTTGGCAATTTCTTCTGGGTCGGCAAGTAACCCCTAGGTTTCTACCTGGATATTATTACTAGCCATCGTCACAAAAGCGAATATGGGTTTTATTTTCATCTAAAGGTGTCTGATTTTTGACTGAAAAGTGTTGTTTTTTTTACTATTAATACCTGACCACAGCAATGTCTTAAGACAGTAGGTAAACTTTGCGCAGTCCTTCTGTATTTTGCTATTAAACGCTACCGCTATTTGTCACTCTAATTAGCGGGTGGAATTCATTTCTCGCACTCACGGCCGATTAGTCCCGCCGACATTCCTTGACCGGCCATGTTGCGCTTTTTGCGGGAACTGCGCTGCGCCTGCGCACGTGCGCAATTCTAAGAAGTTAATACTTGTATTGATAGTTTTGTCAAATGGTAAATCGAACCGTTTTTCCGCACTGAGCCCGTGTGTTGGAGTATGGCTTGAAACTATCTTATAGTTGAGGTGAGACCTGTGCACAGCAGTGGGCCGTATGGATAGAGGTAGTTCTTTTAAATCAAAACTTGATGCAAACTTTTCCATAAACCCCTTAAGTAGAATGCGGAACTGTAATAACCCTACGTTTAAAAATCACTGTTAAGTACGAGAATTTGGTACTCACTAAATAATTGTGTGCGGTATACGCATTATTTTATAAGCTACAACACTAATGGACCAACCCTTCATATTAACAGGAACTATTCAATTTAAATAGCCCCACAAGTGCTCTACAGCAATTGAGGTAAATTTACCCACTTACAAGTTTCCACGCGATCGCTTTGGTGCTCCTAATCGGTAATGATGGTTTTTACCTTTGCCCTTTGCCCGATATTATTGCGCTGGGAGAAAATAATATCGGGGCAATGCTATTGCAATTTAGAAAAAGGTACAAATGGTGGATCTCTTGCCAAAAGTAATTTACTGCCAGGTAACTAAACGGTCAGACAGAAAAAGATTCAGAGTTTTTTTTAAAAAGTGCCTTTCTAATTTTATGCATTAACGAAATAAAAAAAAAACACGTAAATCACGGAAATCTCCACAGAAATCTTTTCCACGGCCTGCATCAACCGAAACTCTGCAAGCTTAATCAGGTCATCCATCGACCTTGCGGTTGGGCGTCTCACATTTGGCTGCAAGTAGTCTCTACTCGAGAACTTTTTGGACCCTGTGGCCATCAGTTCTATACTAACGTGTTTTTCTGCAGTGCCAAAATGTGTTAAGCAGAAATATAGGATGGAACAGGTACTTGATGGTAAGCTAAGTGCAACAGAAGGCCATTACGGCCGAGGTGCGACATCAGACAGCGCCTGTTAAACAGCTTTATCATCAACAGTCACACGACGTCCACTGCTGAACATAGGCCTTCCATTAGATTACCAGATCGGCCGGTTGTAGGCGGAATGCATCTACTAGAACCTTGCGATCTTTATCAGGTCATCTGGGCAAGTGGGCGTCTAACGGTTCCTCGTGCTTTATAATTACGTGCTTTTCTACAGTGCCACAATTATTAATGTAGAAATACAACATGTGACAGATGTATGGGGAATGTGAGGAACAGGTTGTTAATTTCCTCTTCCACCATTGCAAAGAGGAGGATCCTCCGACCAGACGGGTGTGATATCAGGTGCCCAACGGTTATTGCCGGGTTCTTCTACAATATGCGCCATCGCTTGACTAATGCTAATAGCGCGATTCAGGATCCCTCAGTCGTAGATCGTATGTGGCGAGATAGATGTCGCTACAGATGCATGTACCTACAGAGATAGCTAGACTGCTGTAGCCTGATCGTGAGCTAAGTGCAACAGATGACCGTAACGGCCGAGGTGCGACCTCAGACAGCCCTGTTAATTAGGGCTCGGATTAATCAGCCACATGTGTTGCTAGCTAATTGCACTGTGACGTCATAATAGACGACGTCAGACATTACAATTACAGTCTAATTCAGAGATTTGGTCTGGAACTAGGATACGTAGATATTATATCGATACGGTTTTACTTCGTTCTAACAAAATAAATAAAAGTGCAAGACACGTCAATCGCTAACTCAATTTGGGAAAAATGTTGACACCTGGACGGTACCTCAACATGTATTGGTACAAGCCATACCTAACTATAAGTCATTTAGTGTGGATTGTGAAGAGGTGTTTGTACTCGTATCTAGGGTCGCATTCTTAATTTGCACATCGGATGAATATGAAGTGAGATTCTAATTTGGCGTTCTGTAAAACTACGTGAACTGATCCAAATAACATTTTAAAAATATTTCTATACAAATGAGGGAAAATATCAATTCAAGTTGAAGTCAATAGACGATCAAAATTGGTATCTTTTCTTTATCACGATCGAGATGAAAATTGGCACTAGACACAATAGCAAAGCTGGGTCTTATAATAAACATTGCAGTCAAAATTAATCATTTTCAGCAATAAGCCATGGACGTCACATATTTTATACTCACCCAAATAAAAGGTGCAAGTTCAGGTTGCTTGCTATCCAGACAAGATAATGACTTACGATACTGAGGGGTTCAAGATAATTTTCTACATCCATATTACTATGCCCTGATGTGTTTTACATGTCACCATGTGCATCTGTCACCTCTACCAAATCCAATCAGCATAAATTAATCCTAATGTAACAGATGCTTTGCCATAAGCTGAAGTTATTATTCTTTGTACTTTTTCATATAGGTATAGCAAATAGGTATTTAGTGTTTAAGACAGAATTGCCTAGCTTAGTCTCCAGTCTCGGACATAGTTATAATACGTATGTTAGCAATTAATTATCACCGTATTTAAATGTTGAGAGAAAAATAATATTAATTCCATTTTCAGGCAATGACTAAATTATTTCACCAAACTGGAAAACTCCCTCATGAAGATCTAGGCGCGTGGCTAAGAACAAGTTTATCAGAGCTAATACAAACAACAATGAACAAACAACAGCCTTCATACATTCTGCTGCCCAGCATAGGCCTACATGAGTAAGCTCAGGTGAGGCCTGTGCTGACACCTGAGGTCCCTGTTGGAGTCAACACGCGGGATCTGGGCGGATTGTTGGTGGTCTTGAGTGTCCTGGGTAGGCCACCGATTTAGTAGACAGGTGACCAGGTGCAGGTGGAGCTCATCGAGTCTTGAGCTTCTATGAGCCTTTATCCAAAGGTGAACTCCCACCCCCTTAATTGATAAAAACTTAAACAGCTTCAACAACACGTTATGTGTATCGCTTTGTCTCTTTCAAATATTTTACGAATATTTTTTCGAATTTACGAATAAGTGACCATAACACGTCAATTGCTTAAACTATGCTTTAGCGTTGCGTTCGTTTTTATGAATCTCTGAGGCTCATGATAATTTTGACTATTATGGCAAATTTAAAGCTGCAAGGTTTTCAATTCTTAAGAGCATCATGTGTTGCAATTTCCGCGAATGCTTCAGGTCCTTATGAGTCATTCGCTCGATACATGTGCGTCCCCACCTCCGGCTAAATCCAATCAGCATAAATTGAATCCAGCGCGACAGATGCCGTGTAATTGTTCCAGTGACGGTTTTTTCACCGGCCGCCCCCTAATGTACGGTGATCGAATCTGTTTAAAACGCAGCTGGTTAGTGTGGAAGCGGCTTTTTTAAACATTCTTCTGACCATAAGAAAATCATTTCCAAGACAACTTTATTGAACGTTTTTTAGGAGTAAGCCATATAGGCACTAAATCGATTTTGAACGGTTTTTTGTATTTATATTACACACTTACTGACTTTGATTCGTATGTATTTTATTACCAATATTTAAAAATCAATGATATTTATGCTACTTTCGATTTTTACATCCAAAACTTTGGTTATTTATTAACTGACTTGTTGGCGCTATGGGTGAAGAAAACCTGCCTACAACACCATGGCCTAGGTCATGGCATTGATTTCAAGCCCAGGACAAATATGTTATTTTAAAAACATCCGTGTTTGTTCTGTGACTGTATGTATAATATTTAGGTATTCATTCAAAAACTTTTACGTATGATTTTAAATCTTTCGTAGACATAGTGTGAAAGCTCTGCGCTTTGTTTTGACTTTTCAAGTCTGATGATCTCGGTGTTAGCTGTCTAAGATATTTCTTTGATTCATTTAATGCATAGATATGATTTTGGGCAGTTAAATCAAACGTAATTTAAGTAATATTTCCTAAAAACTATTCTTAATATGTTTGATTCTGCATAGAGAATCCCATTCCACAATAACGTCGCTTTCATCCCCCGGGATAAAGGCAGGGGTGCAGTGTACTCAGGTGTCGAATCGCGACTGCGTCACGTATGTATGCACTGGCCCTTACATAATTCATGCAGCAAATTATGCTGCGACGCGCGGACGATGTAAACAAAGAAATATCTCTTTTCGTAGCATCTTGCACTTTTCGGTTTCTGCTTGGATTTTAAATAAAAGTTGATTTATTTCTAAATGAATATGATTAACTTGTCTCAGCAGCGTGATAACTTTAATTTAGTTAATTCATCATATTTTTGACATATTTTGTGTTAACTATACTTGCGTTGTTTAATTCCTTGGTGGTGGAAATGAAGAAGCACATTTAACAACACGGTAGGCACGACCCTCTCTATATTGTGTATGAGGTGTGGGCTTCTAAAAGGTCCGTTTGCCTTCGCGGTTATAATCAACGTGTTTCAGACAACTCTTGTTCCGGTAATAGAGCCGTGAACGCATGTGTGTTATTTTAGATATTATCTGCTCTAGCTACCTTAATGAAATATGTATATATAGGAAAGTATATGAAGGCATCATCACCCATTCATCATAATCATAATATTTATCATCACCAACCATAAGTATCGTAAGTAATGATTGGTGGTGATGAATATGTACGCCAATCCGTAATACTATTTCCGACCCCAGTGATGGAATTTTAATCTAAATAACAGTCTCACAATTTAATGATCTTCTTACCTTGAGGCTCAAATTGGACAATAGTAACATCAGCTCATCATTTCCTATTTCGATCCCGCTCTATATGACAATTCTTTGCAAAAGAGCTAGTAGAAGTGAACGAAAGTGGTAGTCTGTCATGCCATTGACGTATCAAAAACGTATACTCACTCGCTTTCCAACGTCCTTGTAAATAAATCAATGAAAAAAAAGCTGTGTACTCGCACGTTATACCATCGCATAAAGTATAGTTATATAAGGGCGGCGCTGGTCAGAGGGGTCCAACTCTTTGATGTGGCCGCCGTGACCGTGAACCGAAGCCGATTTGCTTCCGTGCAATCAACGGCTCTCATATTGCGATGGAATTGCAGTTTTGATGTGATGGCATTTGTTGCTGGATTATAGGATAGTAGATAATGTCTGTTATTACACAATAACAAAAAAAATATTGACTTAAAACCAACTTTAAGGCTTCTAGTTTTGGTTTTTATGATGACGTTTCAGGACTTCACTCACAGCTGCAGCAGTGATGATCACGGGATGGGATTTTTACTAGAAATGTTTCCATCTGAATATAGACCAATTGCATCTCTAAAAGCGATCTCTTCCAGTCTACCGGTAGAGGAACAAGAAAGGAGAAGTAGATGCGATGGTGCCATAGCCAGTGATGGAAAATGCCAACTGGTATTAAGATTAATATACTTACACCCATGTGTAGATCCATATCTAGTATTATTATAATTCATACCTAGAAATTGGACTCCATTGACTGGCCGAGAGCAAAAGTTGGGGAGAGGGGAAGAAGCGATAGCAAGTGAGCTTAAACACAGGATTTGAAAATAGGCAGTGTATACCTTGAGGATCAGAGTGAAAATTTCCATTAACGAATGGATTGGCAAGTGGAAAATTTTGAGTAACACGTTGAATTCATGTGGATGTCAATAGTGTGTGTATTACTAGTAAAATTAACAAGTCTCTGTTGAACCCACAACCCTTACGGTCTCAACCTCTCTAAACCACTATGCTGTGCGGGAATAGGTACCATGTGGAAACTGTAGGTACTCGTTGTGTTATCTATAAGTATGCGACTTATGGATAACACAGTGAGTACCTACAGCTTCCAATAATAATTACGCAATAGGCCCGAACAGGGAATCGATAGCAAAACAATAGGGTGCAGGCTTGGTGGCCGTAAATACCTGCGTTTTATCGCGCCGCGCGGGAGGTGAGACTGGCGCGTTTGTAGGGCAGATGCAAGGGCATGCAAGTTGTACAGTGAAGCAAACAGTAAGAAAGGTTACTTTTTACTACGGAATGGAAATATTTTTCATTTCCTTTATTTATTTATTAAGGACAACTTACAAAACATACACCAAGTAGATTACAGTAGGTACATTCACAGGTAATTATAGTTACAGTGTTGCTTTAGATACATTTGCCACGACATGCACTATACAATAAGTTGACATAATATACCTACTTATGAAAAACTTAGTATTCTAGGAATGATGACACGACCCAGGTTACCAGGAATTGTAGGTGTGTAGAATTGTGTGTATGTGTGTGTGATTTTAATGATGCTGCAAAGGACATAGTTGCGGCTCGTTAAAGTATAACAACGACATACGACACTACTCTGTCTCTTTGTCACCACTTTTGTCTCTTATTACAAAATTACTTTAGCCGTCGATACCTTTTTGACCACGCTGTGCCTACTTATTCTGATGCTGATTTTTGTACGACAATATAGATAAAAAAGTTTCCTGAATGTTTTTTTAGCTCAAAATCGAAGAACTTCATGGATTTTACTCGTATGTTATTACTTTTGAAAAACTGTTTTTGATAGTTCCCAAAACTGAGCACTGGCCACATTTCAGCAAATGATGTGGTGCAAGCCACACTCCAATATGCGGGCTCAGGGAAGGTAAAGAAAGATTAGTGATAAATCTGGCTCTCCTAAATTACTTTAGAACCAGGTTTAACGACTGACATCTAGCGACATCAACCGGGACCCACTGCTTTACATTCCTTCTGATGCACGGACATGCTTCCTACACGGCGTGCTTTACAGCGAAGATCATTGCTGAGCGACTGACAAAACTGAGCCACGAACACCTCAGGATAAGTTAGGGTCATACTACTTAAAGTAGACAGAGGCAAAAAACTATTTGACGATGTAAATAATGCTCTCGCAAAAGTTTTGCAATGGTTCACTAGTAGTAATTTATTACTTAATGCAAATAAAACAAAGTGTATAAAATTTTCTATGCCTAACGTGAAACAGGCAGATACTTTCGTTAATATGAATGGTAAACCCTTAGAATTCACGGATTCCACTGTATTTTTGGGAATTACTGTGGATTCTAAGTTACATTGGGGTCCGCATATTACAACCCTGGCAGGGAGACTTAGTTCAGCTGCTTTTGCAGTGAGAAAGATAAGGCTCTTGACGAATGTTGAAACTGCTAGATTAGTGTATATTAGCTACTTCCATAGTATTATGTTATATACTACTGTGGGGCTCTGCGGCAGATCTAAACACCATTTTTGTTCTTCAAAAAAAAGAGCCATCCGCTCTATTTACTGCCTTAGACCACGCGACTCGCTTAGGGAGGTATTTAAGGAGATAGATATTTTAACTGTATACTCTCAATTTATTTTTGATAATATAATGTATGTGCGTAAAAATTTGCATCTAGAAATAAAGCCAAACTTAGAATTCCTAATCTTAGACTACACAAAGTAGGCAAATCATTTGTTGGCCAAGGTATAACTTTTTTTAATATGCTACCTCAAACTCTCATTGAGCAGCCTCTTTACAAGTTTAAGTCACTGGTTAAAGCGAAATTAATGAAAAGAGGTTACTATAATGTAGATGATTATTTGAATGATAAGAATTTGTGGTCATCATAGGGGCGTTTTTCAAAAAAAGTGTCGGTGATGTAAAAGGAATTCCACCTTAGTCAGTTTATAATCTGCTCCTCTGCACATTTTGTGTCTTGTGTATACTTGATATGTAACATATACTACTATTGTAATCAAACAAGATTGAAAAGAGTAACTATCGAGTTTCTTGCCGGAATCTTCTCGATAGAAGCAACTTCCGAACCGGTGGTAGAGTCACTTTGTTCATTTTGATTTTCTGTCTTGACGTGTCATAAGTGCTTGTAAATAAGCTTACATGAATAAATGATTTTTTTACTTTTACTTTACTTTACTTTACTCATTTTGAAGATACGACGTCACTTCGCTTCGTGCTGCGATGCCGTGAGAATCTCGCTTGCTCGTTGTATATTTCCAGGACACAACGTTTTACCGCGAAACGATGCCACGTCGTAGCGCGATGCGACATCGTATCGTCTTATTGTGTACGGGCCGTAAGAGTGTGTTTTGTTTATTCTTGGTCCGTGCAAGTATGCTTGCAAGAGTAAACGGGACCCAGAACGATGCGATGGCATGGCAGGTAGTGTGGCGATTGCCGCAGCCACTGGCAGCCACTGGCAGGGTGCCAGGATCTGCTCCCGTACGCCATTAGTGTCGCAACTTGATAATGCTAATTAATACGTTTATTGTGTTATTATTATAAGACAATAGCAAACATTTTTAACAGCAAAGTTTGTTCAAATTACCTTTCATTTAACTGGTGAAATCTGCCGATCTGAAGCAATGGAAAACACAATTATTATATTGAATAACACGGCTTGGCATGGAAACTACGTATTATTTTCTCTTCCATAATACCTTAGTATCAAGAAAGTTCTACTATCACTATAAATTCTACTTATAATGAGCTATGGAACTGAGCTCATATCCACGTGTGCTTCTTTGTCTTAATGTGTGTGTGGTCAAATGGTAAAGAGTACGTTTGCGTTAAGTCCGCCATTTCGTATACGGTCAACGGCACAGCACGCTACCTATTTCCAGTCAGACGTCCTTGCTCTATCGCAAAGAAATTCATTTGGCGAGACAAAGATAAAAAATGGAAACAGGTAGCCTCATGTTTGATGACTGAACGTCTCATGAGTAATAATCCTACTAATATTATAAATGCGAAAGTTTGTCTGTGTACTGGATGTATTTTAATGAAACTTTAAGGACGCTTACGCATCTGAATCTTTATGAGTTGTAGCCTATGTCCTGGATACAATTTACCTATAAAGATTACTTTTTTTTAGTTTTTCAACATAAGACGAAGTCGCGGGCGGTCGCTAGTAAGGCATATACTCGTATTAAAAAAAAATTCTATGGAAATTCATCCCTAATGAAATTAATTTGGAGTTTCGACTGCAATATCGAATAACAACCACTATGCAGAAAAAAACACCGTCAGAAGCTAGTTCAGAATTTGTATTCACCAAACCCACCAAACGTTGTTAAAGTTTACTCTATTCCAAGAATAACCTAAAACCGAATATTCCTAGATCATTAAACCTTGTCAGGTACGCACTCCTGCGCACGCGACAAATAATTAAACGCGCAATTAATTGTAGCCATAAATTTGCTACGTAAATCAATAATGTTTTATGACAAGTGTCCAGAACTTGGGCCATCGTTTAGTGGGCGCATAAAGTGAGCAAGTAATAGTATCGTTAATTGAGGATAAGGCGTTAACCTACTTTTGGGATTTGAGTACTGATTTGGGAGCACGGTAGATGATCGCCAAGGTACAAAATAGATACCTAAATAAACTTTGTTACATACACACAGTTATAACTTCATACATAACATTTTGTATGATAATGAGTAAGTAATAATGAGTGTAATTTGTCGTCACTATAATATTATTTAATACATAAACGGCCTATTATTCACGTCCCACTACTGGACACAGGCTCCACCTCAACTATGCGGTGGAAAGAGCCATACTCAAACACGCGGGCTTAGTGCGGATTGTTGGAGGGGTGTAAGATTATGAGCAATGTCAGACGTTTTTAAGCCGCCCTAAGGCCTTTGACTAGGGTTAACGATTGACATCTAGCGACGTCAACCGGAACTAACTGCCTTAGGTGCCTTCCAAAGCACCGAGATGCCCGAAATACACATCACTAAATTTGTTCCCGGCGTGTGTTGCTTTACAACAGCAATCGTCGCCAATCACTGTCATAACTGCGCCACGGGCACCTCTTTTTTTTAATAACACACATTATCAATTAAAGAAGTTTTTAATTTACCTTAGGATTTAAACTCACTCTTATGAAAACAAAGTAACGAAGCATTGTTCTAAAGTACAATCAGGCGTAAAAATGATTCTAAAATCGGTTCTGCAAATAACAGCAGCTGTTCAAGTTTACCGGTCGGCGGGCAAAAGAAGTTACCGGTACGTTCCCGGTAAAAGTACCGGAATAAATACACTGAAAGCATTTAGAAGCAATGCGGCCATTGGTATATTGTATGAAGATGATAATACCACATTTTGCAACATGCTTTTTAAGACCAAAAGGTTACTTTCTTATTGATTCCACATGATAAGGATTCATTACCAATACTATATTCGTTAACACAAAGCCTAGTTAATGTATTGATTCACTGATAATGTCTTCCTATTCATAATAAGGTTATACGATTGCAAAATAAAAACATCCTAAGACTAGTAAGTAGATTGTCTGAGTACGTAATACTGCCGTAGAACTGACTATTGTCGGGATAGTATAAATAGTATACAACTTGACAACGTTTAGACAAATGTATTGCAGAAGGCCTTCTGCGTAAGTGTAACGACCTGTAAAATAATCCTAGGAAGTAGATGCTGCAAATTGAAGGTAGAGCGCAACAGTAGGCTGTAAGAAAAAAGGCTTAAAACGAAAACTTACATATAGCTAAACAATATCTTATCATTTCGAAAATAGACAAAGTTTTACTGCAAAAATTGCATGATTTTACATTGCTGTTTTGGCCCTTTAGAAATACATCCATCTCGTAGTCTTCTTGCGTACAAAAAAAAAGTAACAATGAAAAGCTAATAATTATGAGCAACGATGTTGGTCTTGTCTCTAAAGTAGTGTCAAGAGCGATAATAAATAAATCTAGTTTTAGATTCAATGACGTATAAAGTATTTTCTACCTAGAATCTATTCCAGTCTTCATTAAAACAGCTCCATAGAATTCCCAAAGGTACAGTCAAGCACGGCCACGTGCCGGGCGCCAGGTGCTCCGACCGCACGCCTCTAAATTTAACGTCTTTATTTCTGTTTGCGACTGTACCGTGCGCTGTTTTTAATCGCACCCGCCATATTGGAGGCTGCCATTTAAAAATAACATGACTTATTTGCGGTATACCTTGGGTGCAGTTAAATTTAACTTCGAAGTGAAATAGGATTTGAGTTAAATTGCTAACAGAAATAACGTTCGCATTTCCTTTATTTGGTAAAACGATTATAGGAAAACAACCCTTACTAAATTACTTAATAGGTAGTTGAATTTATATTGCGTTTAAGCAAGTAGAAGTTTTATAAGTCGTTTGTACAAGAAAACAAAGCATAGTTTTCGGGATAATGCTCAACCAATTACAATGCATTACATTGACTGACTTGTTCGCGCAGTGGGTACTGCGTCATTATGCCTATGATTGTGAGTTCGATTCCCGCCCAGAACAAACATTTATTATGACATGAGCGTTTGTGTCTGTCCTGTGTAATTTTAATGAGAAATATTTATCAGTCCCTGACAGTCATAGTAAACCCTGGACTTAGCTGTCCCAGATGTTCATATTTTTTATAATTTATTTTATTCGAACTATTTGGAACTTGATTTTGTGTTCTATTTAAGTAAATTGTCATAGGCCAAAGTTTTCTCATTCGTTTAAAATAAACTCTACCTTCCCAAAAACAAAGACATTAACAAGAAATAAAACTCGAAACTTCTCAACAGCCATTCCAGGGGTTCCCCGCAGCAAGGTAATTAAGAGGCAGATACCGCATTAATATTTGATAACAAAATTAATTTGGCCCAGGGTTGTCCGTTAAATTTTCAATTTGCCCAAACTTTCACCTGATAAAAGTGAAGTTAGGTGGAACTTGGACCGAGATAAGAACCTGGTAATTACGTTGGAGTCGCTAATTGTAATTCTGGAACTCGGTTTTGGCAGCGGTGGGCTTAAATTATTTTGGCGAAAATTGTTATGCTTTGAAATTTATTAACACTTACGTTAAGGTAAGTTCGGTAAGTAAAGTGAGCAAGGTAGCGGAAGAAAATATGGTTTCGATTCAAATCAAATCATCAAAAACAGTGCGTTGCTCACTAGCAACGCACTGTTTTTGATGATTTGATCCACTGTAAGTTGTAAATCCACTGATTTAGCAAACCTGCGACCAAAATAATATGATGACATTTTAGCTGTTTTTCCGTCAAAATGTTTAATTGGTGTGGGATGTTTGATATTTCACTGTAAAACTTGGTGGTGCCTATATGAGTAGAGGTTATCTAAGCTGAAATGACGCGCCCCTTCATTGGTTCTACGCACACAAGCAGATGGTGTGCGTAGATGCGATGTAAGGGCACGTCATTTCAGCTTAGACGATCTCTAACAGTGTTAAAATTATTACACACACAATGTAAAAAATAACGACGGCGTTGCAACAAGATTATTGTGATCAATTCCTTCTAACCTGTTACCACCCACGTCAAAGCAAATGTTATAGAACTTAGGTACTTTTTGTAATTAAAATCCACAGTTCATAGATACAAAATATATCCAAACAGGAACACACCTGCAGCTAATGAAAACAGTATCAAATATAACTCGTAAAACGATGACAAGATGGAGGGAACGAATATCGTTTCGTTCATGAATGTTTCTACAGATGCTTACTTACCATTGAAACCAAAGGTAAGAAGAATGTTGTTAAAGCTAATTTATGAAGTTAGAGAGAGCTCTCTAGGTGAACTTAGTTTTCGTAGAATAGTCGCTTCGTACGTATGCTAGATAGAGATGCCCGTTGCTCAGTGTCAACAGCAAATATATACTTTTATTTCACAAAGCTTTCTTAGTTGTTTTGTCTGATGTAGTGTCTTATAACATCAAGCTACGATCAATAGGTAATCGTTTGTAGCACCTAGTGTGCTTGTGTAAGTGTAGCAGGTCGTCTACAACAAATGCTTCACATTTTTTTAATGTGATGTTCCGTCCGTCTTTCTTTTACGTCAGTGGATATAAGATAATGAATTCCTGTGAAATACACTAAGTACTTGTGGCTATCTGTCTCAATATAGAATGGATACGGCACCGTATGCGTCTTGGCGATAGTTAGGGGTTATACCTGTAGTAAGAAGTATTTAGTCCGTTGCATTTAATTACAAAAACAAAACAAGACCAAATCTCACGTGTGCCAAAAGCTGATACAGATAAATCTTCGTGTCACTCGTCATTCACACCTTCGATCAATGTGTACCTGAATTGTCCCAATCAGAACGCGAAACGCGCGCGGACCGCCGGTGGAACGCAGCTGGAACGCAGCCGGAACGCGACGGGAACGCTACGTGCGCACGCGCCGACGACAGGGCGAGGTGATTACGATTTATTGACGTTAAATTGTTTTTAAAGGTGAGAACTAAATTAGCTGGATTTGGACGTCAGAATTTTTGATTAGAATACCTGCCGTCAATTCTCGTCAGTTACAAACAGAAATGGTCTAAGCAGATATATACTATCTGTCTCCAAACTAAACAGAACTCTAACTTGAGAAGACATACGGATATAACAATCTCACGAATTCCAAACTGGCAGTCAGTAGGCACATACTTACTTACTTAAAAACAGATGAAGGTAAACATAGCCTAGGCCAATGTTTTAAGTGCATAGCTTTTTTTAGCTGGTAGTAAAACCAGCCACTTTAAAAACCTATGAAGGAGGCCTATGTTCAGCAGTGCAGTAGGTAATGATATTGATGACATATCTAAACAAAGAACAAATTAACATAAATATTTGATGCGTGAATGCTTGCAAGAGATTGCTCAAAGTTGAAGGCAAAAAATAAATGAAAGTTAAGTTAATGCAATCGAGATAATCTTTAATAATCTACTATATAAAAATAAGTCGGGTTTTCCTTCCTGACGCTATAACTCTAGAACGCACGAACCGATTTCCACGGTTTTGCATTCGTTGGAAAGGTCTTGGGCTCCGTGAGGCTTATAGCAAAGAAAGTTCGGGAAAATCTTTATTTACATACAGCTACGTCCACGCGGACGAAGTCGCGGGCGGCTGCTAGTCTACTATATAAAAATAAGTCAGGTTTACCTTCCTGACGCTATAACTCCAGAACGCAATAACCGATTTCCACGGTTTTGCATTCGTTGGAAAGGTCTCGGGCTCCGTGAGGTTTATAGCAAAGAAAATTCAGGAAAATTTCAACAGAAAAGCGGGAAAATCTTTTTTCACATACAGCTAAGTCCACGCGGACGAAGTCGCGGGTGGCTGCTAGTAATCTATAACTTAAACTTGGGTAAGCACCTCACAACTTAATTGTAGAGACAAAACCATGGCTGGCACTGTAACAAAATAATAGTGCCGGTTATTATTTAGATTTCTTTCTCACTGTTTTTCAGAACGTCAAATGATTTCAGAACAAAACTACAATAGATTATTTAAACAAACATTCTGAACATCTTAAACAAACTAAAATCCTATAAGCTTTTCATCACACCATAAACAAAGGCAGGTATAACAAACTCAATATGGTCTATGTTCCCATTAAACGCCACGCAAAAAATGCAGGTGTGAAAGATCACCGTCGAGAAATACGGTCAGAAAAATAATAAAATCTAATCAGCATCGATTCTGGCGAAGCAAAATAAATAAATGTGGAGCATAAACAAACTGAGCGCTATCGCGTCCGGGAGCGCGTGTGAATTACCTGTTGGCTTTACTGAAATGTTTGATGCGTTTGCGCTTGATCGATATTTATAGCGCGTGCGTATTGAGTTGATACTTGCAAAATAAATGAATTTTTGCTATTACTTCACTTCATTGGTTGCAATAGATTAGTAAGGGCATTAGGGCAGTGGCCTATCGCTCAGGTGACATGTCCCCCCGCAACGAATGTCCCTTCATTGTCACGACCGATTCGGCAAAGAAATTGGCTACTACTGGGACTTTTTCCTTTTTGGCAAAAAATTTTTCAGCCGATTTTCGTAACCCCATTTACGTTTTTTATAGAATGTTTCAATTCGCAAATTAACGTTTTGCAGAATTTTATTAGCCGAATAATCATTCACCCACTAATCTATTCATCAAATTATCTTTTACTGACAAACCTTACGGTTACCAACTGTATGTTTGGTCTGGTCATCTTCCAAATAGCAAAGTGGTTAGCGTAATATTCATTAAGTTAAATACTTTTGTACATAATTACAGAGACCGTGGGTTTGATCCCAGGAGCCCTATTACGATCTTTTTACAACTCAGTTTTAGCCCAGTTTACGTCTTTTCATTCATTGAAATTTGACTAAAGCATGCAAAATAAGTTACTAAAGCAATGAAGAAAAATTAAGGTATATTTTTTACATTATTTACCACACAAAACACGACTTGTGACGGTAAATATGCAGCTCAAAGGCTGAGCTTGTGACTAAAACTGGCAGGTTATGAGAGATTGTAATAGGGCCTCTGTACAGCAAAAACTTACGTTTGCATTAATACGTACTACGTCTGTTTGTGTTAGTCTGGGTGTTTCCTACATTCAAAAATTAAAAATATCTACGAAAAAAGTAAAACAAAACCCTAACGAGGTTTTGGTTTAAATTGTGAAAGCATCAAAGTCGTTTCACTCTACTACATCCCGTAAACGGTCAGCCATGTCACGGTAAAGAAATATAACAGTAATATGACTCGGCCCCGTCCTTGAGTTAAGTGCCTACAGCCGCGCGGTCCGTCGCCACGCGATAGGGCTGCGCCTATAGTATTTTAAAAACATCCGTGTACTTGTGTTTCCTTCTTGTTTTGAAATTGTATTTTGTGATGCTAAATATTGTATTTCTATTTGAAGAAATAAAATTCATATGTGAATAGAAACAGGATATATTCCATAAAACACGCAAAGTTGGTTTTTGTATAATTTTGTATTTAAAAAAACAAAGTTATAAATTTGACACATTAAATATTGACTATTCTATCTTAATACCTAGGTCATTCATTCACCCGGTCGTAAATTAAACCGTATACCCAAATTTTAATGCAAGCGTACTTCACGAATTACTTACTTATCTAACCTGCCTATTCAATCTGCCGCGGAACCACCTATTTCACTTGACTGTCACTATCCTTCACCCTGTCTACTCATTTATTCGATAATCCAGGAGTATTACTTGGAGAAAAAAGCGAAATACCTGTCTTTAAAAAAAATAAAACAAATTACGTGCTATTATGTAGGTACGTAACAAAACATTTTAAAGTTACTTTTCGGAGTTTGTAGGTAATGTAAAAAATGATATCTCTGGGTGCGTTCTTGATGAATTTAAACAACCAAACATAGCACAATAAAAAATGTACCTTGCCCTGCCATAGTACATTTACAATATCATGAGTATGTTTCCCAAATGGTACAAAACCCACAAAACTGTCCGTCCGACACTGCACGGCGCGCGGCGCATTCGCGACTGACAGCCTTCGTATCACCCTCGTAACCGGTTCGCGTAGGTATAACTTGCGTTCCGTCCGCTTGTTCGAAGTCACAATACTGTTATATTACTTTACCGTGGCCATGTGTTTCTCGTTGGGTGCGCGCGCGCCGCAATTCGGTCGCAATCAACATTACACCTGCGCTTGCTATATTTTTATATGCGCTATTTCCAAACATTGAGTTGTTTAGATTATTTGATGGGCAACGTTCTAAAATCTTTATAAGTATCCCTGGGTTGTGTTAGCTCAAATGTATTTGGTATTCTTAGACTTTTATGAATATGAATAATGTTTGAAAGATACTTGTTTATATTCTAATGTAGTAAAAGTAAGAAAACTTTTTTTCATGATTTTAATACAGCGGCGGACTCATGCTGCCAGGAATTTGGTAGCTAAAAGTTTATCGGTATTTAAGAAAACTTCCATCAATGCAAATGATTGAAGATTATCGGAGGGGTGTTTTTATTCCTCAATAGGAAATATGCAAGAAATGCAATCTCACTCAAACTGCTGTCTAACTTTCATCTAAAGACCGAAAGTTGTTGCCCACTTTTAAATTGATAGTGAAACTTTAATGTTTCAGCTTTTAAAACTTGAAAAAAACACTTTTACAATGTGTTAAGCACTTCACTTAATTCAAAAAAGTATGCTATCGAAATTGGCTTGATTAAGAACTCAAACCGGGACCAATTGCTATTTTATATATTCTAGTACCATCTTTTTACTTATATAAGGAAGTGCACCATACAATAAATGTTTCTTCGATTTCCTACGGTACGAACTTAGTCATAACGGTGATGACGTCACAAAAGCCCTTGCTGGTTCACCTGGTATTTGGAAGCTGTTAGGCACAAAGCGAATGCGAACCACTTAACTCGGCAGTTGAAACCCTCATTATGAGCCGTTGATGAGAATATGCTTTAGTGATGGGCAGGAGAGCGCAGATATCGATACGATTTCTGTTCGAATTATCTTGAAGGGAATTCGTAACCTAGGTGTTCAGTGAACTACCTACGAGGAATGATTGAATAACATAAGTTACTAGCAGCCGCCCGCGATTTCGTCCGCGTGGACTTAGCTGTATGTAAAAAAAGATTTTCCCGCTTTTATGTTGAAATTTTCCTGAATTTTCTTTGTTATAAACCTCACGGAGCCCGAGACCTTTCCAACGAATGCAAAACCGTGGAAATCGGTTGGTGCGTTCTGGAGTTATAGCGTCAGGAAGGAAAACCCGACTTATTTTTATATAGTAGAAGATTACTAGGGGCCCTTGGTCAGTGCAGACACTGTCTCTGTCTCAAACTACCACCGATGTTAAGTTTTGTCAAGTGGTGGTATGGGTACAAATCCAAACCTAATCATGTATTTTAAGACATCATGTTTCTGAAAGTGTTTATATTTTTCCGCATAGGACTATGACTGATGAAAACTTGGTTCGAATGTTAGATAACCAGAAATTGTTTTATGAAAGAGGTTTAAAAAGGATGAATTTGATCCTGCCCGACAAAGATTGCTCAAATCGATACTTTTTGAACTAATGCTTTACATCCTCAACCAAATCTTTTAAATAATCAAAAAAATGTTAGATCAACCTGAATAATACTTATAAATAATTGGTTTTGATTACAAATCATAACTTATTATTTCTAGCCATATCGATAGAACAAATACATTATTTTCCACATCACTATGACAACATTAGGGCTGACACAAAATGAAATTATACAACGATCCACCTACGCACTTGCAATAATACACTGTTTGCACTCCCAGTCTGGTTACTATCCAATTCATTCACTTTCACCCTTATTGCTATGTATGTAAGGTCATCGAGTTCGCAAAGAAGGTAACAAAGTTAAGGCAACCTGTTTCTCGAGCCAGTTAATCCCTTTTATCTTAATGTGACAAGCAGCGGTTCATTATTTCTGGTGAGAAATGTTGCCAATTACATTTAAGGGTGGTAAGGTGTGCAAAGAAATTAAATTACAAGGTGGAAGAACAAAGAGAGGCCAAACATGCTAGGAGATTTAATTTCTACAAGATTCTTGCTAAAGGCAAGAGTGATTTTTTAAGCAATTAATCTTTAGATTTTGTCTATATCGTGTGTTGGATCTAATTCTTAAATTCTTAGAATTTGCAAACAAACAATCGAACTGTCAATCAAATAGAAAGAAGCAGTTGAAAAGAGCTGCTGAGTTACTTGCCGGTTCTTCTCAGTACAGAAATAACTTTTCGATCCGGTGGTAGCGCCACATTTATATGCAGACAACAAAAGTAAGACTGATTTCTGAAGTTAGTTAACTTTTAATAAATAAATGTTTGTCCTGGGCGGCAAACAAACCCGCGTCCTTCAGGCAGGCAGGATCTCTGGATGTTCTTGCATTTGGATCAAATTGATGATAAATGAACACCATGAAAGTACTAAAACTACAAGCAATACATCTTAGTATTAACGAGGACAAATTTAATATTGTCTGCGCCAGCGCATCCATCAAACACAAAGGACGGCGCATTGTAGCAAATGTCGCGGTACGACTGTAAATTATATCTCCTTGACGTATGCCTGCCATAAGTCAAAATATATAAGTGCAAATATTAATGGACTCGAATTAAATAGGTAGATCGTTATATTTAATAGTCTATTCCTTAACGTATAGAGGAGGAAAGTCTTTCTCCAAGCTGAGCGGTTTCTAGCCGCTTGTAAGCTTAGGATTGTTATCAAGAGAATTACGGGGCACTAAGCAACATAAGAACTTATAGTCCGCTCGCGTTAAGAATGCAGTGATTTCATTTTTGTCCTTCGACCTAGCACGCCCCCTAACAGTACCCACATGAACGCATTCTTTCAAACGCAACGGTTTTGTAAATTTGTTTTTCTGTATATAACGTGTATAACGCAATTAAAGTGAAAAAAATACTGCATTCTTGACGCGAACATGCTATAGTCACCGTACCGCGACAACATTATGTCGTGCCTTTTCTAGTGACAAACTTAAACTTATTGCACGAAATAACGCGTGCCAAAATTTTGACCTTGTGTGACAAATGCGACGCGGGCCTAGATTAACCCCCTTATTCATAAAAACTTAAACAGCTCTTATAGAACACGATAACTATTGTATCGCTTTGTCACTGTCATTCTTGATGCTGCCGCCATTTGCGAGTAAGTGACAGAACACGTCAATAGCTTAAACAATGCGTTAGCGTTGCGTTCGTTTTTATGAATAAGGGGGTAAGTTAATAAACCTTACACTACCTTTAGTCTGCAGACAAAAGAGTTTCGTGTCAAAAGTTTGCCGCAGAGTGGTCTCTCTTTCAAGCTAAAGTATGCTGCTAGTCCTGACATGCAGACCTACTTGCCCTGATCATATTGCTCACTATATTCAGGGGCCTGCGGAAGATATGCTTTTGAGTAAATCCACTTCGGGTTTATTCTGAATAGCTCGCCGTATTTTACTTACGAGTAAGACGGTTAAGTTAAGATAAATAATCTTTATTGATATAAATCTTTGCTAATATAAATCTGTAGTCCACATCGCATCCCGTGGCAGCCTATAATTAAGAAGACACTTAGTTTTAAGTCCTATTTATTGTGTTTAAAAATGATCTAAATTGTATGTGTCTTGTTGGTTGTCCTAATAATTAAAAAAATAAGCACAAAAATACATTTAACAGGGTTTTAGTGAAAATGACATGCTGAAGTATTTACAATTCAGGCGTTCTAATCGCTACAAAGCGATCTCTTCCAGACAACCTTCGGTGGAGAAGGAGGAGGACTACGGTTTTATTTTTTTCACCATCAGCAGCAACAGTTCTGGAGCATTTAGTCGTGAAAGCCCGTAAGACTCTACTTAATATGTATCTATTTATTTATTGCCCTCCTTAAGGTTAAAGCCTCAGCATCATACATAAGCCCTCCGAGCTAGTTTCTAATAGATGTATGCAGCGTAAACCAAGATTAACAGCTCATCAATACAAAACGCGCTGATAGGGCTTCGCCACCCAGTAACCTGTTGAATTAATCGTCTATTAGTCTTCATTAGGTGGCTTAAACCGGCTCGCTGGTAATAGTTACTAATAGTGGTGTCTACACGGCTCAGCAGACTGTTACATATGGATACATGCTCCTGGAGATTTGTGGAACAGGTGGTAATAGGTTAAGCTATTACAGGATCAAAGCGATGTTTTGGAATTTGAAGAAATTAGTTGTAACTAGTTTGTTGTTTGTCCTGTGAAGAGTCAGTGTGGTCTGACTCAGGGGTTTTGGTGCAGGGGCGTGACTACAGAATTTTCGACGGTTTGGGTCTGACTAGCGGCTTGGAACCACTAAGTTTGAAGGAGAGGCTTTACGTCTGTTTGCGTTGTCCACCTTGAACAATGGCTTCTTTTTGGAGAACCTCAGCTTTAGCCCAAGCTGCAATGTGATGCGTACCATATCCCAATACGCGATCTCGTGTTTCTGTTAAGTAATTTGCTTTTTTACTTAATAAATATTATTATAAAAAGTAACTAAAACAGAACCCCCAGAAAAAAGAAGAACACCAATAAAAACAAAGAGGGAGGCACGTGGCTTAGTTGTGACAGCAGATTGGGCAACAAACCTCTTTGTCGGGAAAGGTATGGGTGACCCCCTGACCGAGATTAATTATGAATTTAATAAATTTATTTCTACATTCAATAGTTATCGAACAATTTATATATGGGTATAAGAACAGACGCCATTATGTGTATAGTTTGTTTTTTCAATTGCTGTTTATACCGAGTATTGAGATGATTATCCTACACCTTCAAAATGTGGAAACCCCATGCGCCATTACATGCAGGTGGCGTCCTCTAGCGCAACGATGCTGTACTTGACTGTCTAAAGCCAATGTCAGATGAATAATTGTTATTGGGTACTATTAATTTGCGCAATCATGATCAACAAAGTGATATTGGTAAATTTTCAGGCATATCAGGTATATTTTTACCATTGTATCCTTATACAGAACTGCGTTTTAAATCATCAGAAAAACTTATTTTTGAACCACTTAGATATAGATACATAGATAATAATAATCTTTGTTGCACACCAAAACAACAGAAATCAACAGCAAAGTAACACAGATTGAAGTAAATCTACAATTTGGGCGGCTTTATCGCTAAAAAGCGATCTCTTCCAAACACTTAGTACACGTACATAAATAAAACGATACTATACACTACATTAAATACATGTACATATTGAGACTCAACCACTGGCATCGTAAGATTGTTCCCACTGAAAATACTCGGTAAGAAACTTAGTTCCTGTTTTCAAAGCAGGACGTTTTTACAGTAAAAAATAACAAGAAAAAAAACTCCAACACCAAAACCTAGGACTAGTTTTTAACATTCAATAAAATAGAATTAAGCATGGTCTAACGACCATAGACGATAACAATAAAGCCAGCGACACACGGCACGGTTATTTTGTCCTTGCAGGCGCTCGCTCAATTAGGCGGGGAGCACATTAGCAACACTGTCGCGTAATGAACTTCCTGAGTGCGAGCTAAGTATAGACGCTTTTGTAGTAAGTTGATATTTAAATGTATGGAAAGTGCTTTAATAATAGTTTTATGTTTTTTTAATTGCTCCAGGTGCTATTATTATCTATTTTGCTACTTTGGCGTTCGATTTATTTGAAATAAAGTAATTTTATAAATTTTTAGTTCATAGCAGAATCGAGTCAAATTACAATAAGAGACAACATCACACAGGGGTATTGCTGACGTCACAAACTGAGGTTTTTAGTTTTGTTCGCGAATTCAGAAACCGAGGTAGCTAAGTATAATCTACAATTACTTAGACCTAACAAGAAATTACGGTTCGGTCGGAGACTTTTCGGTTTCAAATTAGTATTTTTACCAGTGCTGACTTCAAGTCCTTGAAAAGTAAAACCATCATCAAATTATCGCAAAAAAAAAAAATATATTCCTAGCTAGTGTGCTATACACTTCTCAGAACCTGATATAAAATGAATCATGAATGCGCAAGTAAAACGTATTATAGACTAATCCCCAATTCTTAGTCCACTCATAGAAATCATTTAATTCTGCGTCTTGGTGTTTTATATTGAACAGAGAAACAGGGAAGCGACAGGTGCCACCGTCACATTTGTCACCTTGTAGCTACCGTGATTTATACTTTGTCCAGCAGCTACTTCATCCAAACAACAACAACAAAAATTATCTTTGCGAGTTTATAACATCACAGTGCAGTTCTAAAAGCCGGATCTACACTAGCGAATCCGCAAGCGACACGCACTATTATAAGGGCGTGTGTTTGCGCGACACGTGCCAACCGAAACAGGGAAGCGCCGGTGCGCCGCGGACAGGCCACCGTCATATTAGTCGCCGTTTTAACCATTGTGGTGTTTTATGACGTTGCTTATTGCTATCTTTTGATATTTGATATACAAATTTATAGCTAGGTTAATAAATACTACTCCAACGCCCATACTCTTTAGCGTCTACGGGGAGTACATAATGAGACGCACCTGTGAGAATTGGGAAGGAGGCATCTCGGTTGGCGGTGTGAAAATCACCAACCTACACTACGCCGATGACACCACTCTTCTTGCAGCGAACGAATCGGAGATGGTAGGACTCTTAGACCGCATGGAGCGTGTGAGCGAGGAAATGGGACTATTCGTGAACAGATCCAAAACCAAGGTCATGGTCGTTGATAGATCGGGGAAACTGGAACTCACTGGCGCGTTAGACCTTGAAATAGTGGATAACTTTAGTTACCTGGGTTCCAGTATCAGCAATGATGGGTCGTGTGAGAAGGAAGTGCGCAGGAGAATTGGCATGTCCAAAAACGCAATGTCTCAGTTAGACAAAATTCGGGGAGATCGTAACATTTCCGTAATGACCAAAACCAAACTGGTACGGACTTTAGTTTTCTCGATCTTCTCATATGCGTCCGAGACTTGGACATTGAAAGCCGCAGACCGCAAACGTATTGACGCCTTCGAGATGTGGTGCTGGAGAAAGATGCTTCGTATACCTTGGATTGCATTTCGGACCAACGTCTCAATATTAAGAGAACTCAAAATCTCTTCGCGGCTGTCATCCGAGTGTCTTCGCAGAGTCCTGAAATACTTCGGTCACATTGCCAGGAAGGATGGTGGCAACCTCGAGAAGCTCCTCGTGACCGGGAAAGTAGACGGGAAAAGGCCTCGGGGTCGCAGTCCGACACGCTGGTCTGACCAGATCCGCACTGCTCTTGACTCTGCGTTTCATGACGCCCTACACACCGCCGAGGACAGAAGCAAATGGAGACAGATAGTCCACGAAAAAGTGATACTGAAGGGGGGTCACGACCCTCAGCATTGAGGAGGACGACGCAAGGAGGAGGAAATAACAAAAAAGAAACATAAACAATTTATTTGTAAAACACAAGTATTGCATATTAGAAAACAGAACAGCTGCAATGAGCAATGAGACCAATTAAAACAAAACATGTTAAATGGCGTAATAAAGTAAAGGTTTTTATTTTGTAACTTCAATACATTTTATTGCTAAAGTCCTGGAGTAAAACCTGAGTGAGAAGAGTATAATAGATGATAGATAGAAGTGACTGTGTCACTCAAATAAACATTTGTGTTAGTGCGCTAAAAAAAACCCGTAACCCTCAGGAGGAGGAGTTCAGAGCCACTTTGCTAAAAAGGTCGTTAGAATAAAAGTGAATTATATGTTTAGCAAAGTAACTAAACAAACAAAATTAAAGATTAAGAAAGATGTTTCAGCTTGGTAACGTAGGTATGCACTTATTTGTATGTAAGCATCTTGCTTAATATCCAATCTATTTAATAAAAACCAATTGCTGTGCGTTAGTCTGGATAAAACTTGAGAACGGCTAGATTTGGCTAATTTAGGTTTTTGAATATTTCTGTAAGTTCAGGGAAGCTTGAAGAGATGACATGAAGAATCGCTAGGAATGTAGAAAAAACGTCATTTTAGTTTTCTCTTTGCAACCATTTCTACCTATCAAACAGTCAAAGTTTGACAACAGAACAACGTCTGCCGGGACAGCTAGTGGAATATAAAAAATATATACCTTATCTCAACAAACTGTTTGTATTTTGCTTTATCATTTTCCACCCCCCATAACTTAACTCGAAAATAAAGAACCTATTTTCACACAAACTATTTTTGACAGCTCACTTTAGCGGATACAGTTACCATTATTCCCTCGATCTTAAGCGCTGACGATAAATCGTTCGAGGTCCATAAAATATGCACATAAATTATGAAAGCACGCACGTACAAAATATAGTGTGCGGTCCTTTGCAACCGTGATGTATGGTGCTGCTCTAATTTATGCTCCATCGGTGCTTAGTGCCGAAAGTGCTCGGTAAAATTGTCGGTGACAATTCGACCGTTAATTTAATAGTGTGTACTCGGCTTTATGTCTGGCGGGAGTCCTTTGGGCGACTGGACAAAGGAAATTGTGAAATATATTTTTTTTAATTTTTATAATTAAAACTTTTAAGTTACAAAAACATTGTAATTAAACCTTGCTTTTTGGAATATAACAGTTTTCACCCGTAAAATGGAGTGTTTTCTGTAACATTTCATCTGCGAATCAAACGTTTGAATTAAAGACCGAATAGACGTATAATTTTGCCAGCCAGGCGTAATATTGTATTCAACAAAAATAACGCTGTTGAAATATTTATACATTTAATAAGATCATTATAAAACCGAACGAAGCCGCCAAAAATATGATAAATTTCGTGATTTTTCAATACTAATATCTTATCTATGCAGTTAGTGCCAAAACATAAATTAATGACTGTCTTTCTTCAAACGATTTGTAGCATTTCTGTGAAAAAGGTGTCGACATCATATTTTATACTAATAAATATAACTTGCGTCACACTCTGGTCGCTTCTATGTTAAGTTCAACCTATTTTTAAAATAAGTAATTTTTCGTAAATATTATTATTATTATTCAATATTGAAAAATCGCAATTTGTGACGCAAACATCAGAATAAGGATAAAAGAAGCTGACTATTTTGCCACTTACACAAAATGGTGGTACAGCTTTGCTCCTAATAACGAGTCGTTTTATTTAGGACATAAAGATTAAATTCAAAATAAGTATTGTGAGTTTAACCTGTTTTCCGGATCTTAAAAAAAAATAGCAACAACTTTTACTAATTTATGCGTGTGTTAGCATTCCGGTGTATTTTCTCGCTATTTAACTGTTTCAAATGTAAATATATCCTTTAGAAAAAACTCATCCATCAAAGAGTCTTAAGTCCTTCCTACCCTTACCTGTATAACCACTTTTCACTCAGTTCCAATTCTAAAACCCCGTAGCGGCCGCTTAACCTCACTTGACTCGCGCAATAAACGCAGTACCCCATGAAATCCCTTTAAGAGAAAGCAATACTGTGTTCTAAAAAACTAAAAGTAGGGATCGGATTGGCGCCCCAGAGTTAAGGTGGGTGTACACGTGAAACCACTCAGTGGTCGCCATTAGCAGCCGCGATGTGCCACCGGTTTTAGGCTGGTGACTGACGTAGCGGTTTGAATATTGAATTGGTGAAATCTAAGCAGAGTTTCTTTGCGTATTTAAACAACCTTAATATCAACATCTATTACTATCAAACAATATCGTTAGTTTGGAAAAGTTTGTTAATTCGTGTGATACATTCACGTAACTAAAAATTGTACATTATCAAATCTGGCTTGGTCTTTAAACCTGTCTTAATCTCCAGGAATGTTCAAATTAGACTTACAAAAATTTAACAAAAAATATGGACAAAGTTTTCTTGTAACCACATTTGCTGCAAAATGTATTTACCTCGACTGTAACCTTATTTGAAAAGGTTATTTTAAAACCAATAAACTGTATTTACAGCATCCAACAATTATAAACTTATTTCACTAAACAGTCCATCCCTCGTTCTTCCTTTTTGTCCAAACAAATATCCATTATTAACGCTAATTTATTAAAATTCATTATTCTACTGAAACCGGATAAATAATGCGCAAGCGTAGGTGTGGGGCCATAAAAAACGCGAGTTATGCACGCGCGCCTCTCGTGCGTCAGCTACACAGAGGATTTAATTTAGATACGTACCTGACGATCGGCAGTTATGAAGTAAGGCTTAGTGCTCAAGTAGGGTTTTTGTAATTAACTGTTCTTAGGAAAATAAACTTAGCTGTTGATTCGTTCTCGCTACTGAAGCACTCAGGCACGCGAAAACCAGGAAAATGAATGTGTAGTTTTATTGAAAATCTGTACTACTGTCAACTAACTATGTGCTATCATTTCACATCATTACCTTTAAAGGTAAAGTTTAAAGGTAAAGTTTATATAAAAGTAAAATAAAGTTGTTTCATGACAAAATTTACCTAAATATTCGTGCAATCACAAGCATAAATTAAAATAAAACTAGATTCCGTATCAAAATCGAAAAAAATATATATGATCAATCAATCAATCAATCAAAAATAGCTTTATTTAAATAGACCTGTTACAGAGTACTTTTAAATCGTCAAATCTAATTAACAAACAAAACATACTTAATAATAGACATGAATACCATAATATTAAATGTAAACAATAAATATACTGTACTTAAATAAATGTGATGCTACCACCGGATCGGAAAGTTGTTTCTGTACTGAGAAGAACCGGCAAGAAACTCAGCAGTTACTCTTTTCAACTGTTTCTCTTTTTTACAATAATTGTTAGTATATTACAACAGAACTTAGAACAAGATAGCACAATAAAAATCATAATTTATGAAAAGAATAACACTCTTAGGTACATCGACGAGAAGCTATATAAAACAAATCAAACATTGTTAGTGTCTTAACCTAAGTATGATTGTTGATATAACAATAGTTAATTAGACTCCGTCGGGAGCAGAGAGCTTATTCCCAAGCATTTCTATCCATGATATAATCTCTAGTGGTGTAATATCCCTTTTTCAGCAACGTAGCTTTAATGTGACTTTTAAATCTATGTAATGGCAGCTTACAAATCGCTTCCGGAACTTTGTTATAATAATGTACACCTTGCCCCATAAATGACCCTAAAACTTTCTGCAATCTGAAAAATGGTAGCGCAATTTTATCTTTATTCCTAGTATTTTTAGCATGAATATCGCTGTGTTTGGTGAAAAGATTGATATTTTTTCTTACCAAGACAATACAATTGTAAATATATTGCGAAGCTACAGTTAGAATACCAATTTCCTTAAAAAGTTCCCTAAGAGTGGCCCGTGCTCGCAGCTTATAAATGGATCTAATAGCTCGTTTCTGAAGAACGAAAATTGCTTGTATGTCTGCTGCCTGACCCCAAAGTACTATTCCGTAGGACATAATACTGTGGAAGTAGCTAAAATAAACTAAGCGAGCGGTTTCAACGTTTGTCAATAGCCTTATTTTCCTAATAGCAAAAGCAGCTGAGCTAAGCCTACCTGAAAGACTTGTCAAATGAGGGTTCCATTGCAATTTTGAATCTGGGGTTATTCCAAGAAGAACTGTGGAGTCCACAAGCTCCATTTTATCATCATTGATTTTTAAATTTATGTCATTATTATTTACGTTAGGCAATTTAAAATTAACACATTTCGTTTTCTTCGCATTTAGCTGCAGATTGTTAACTGTAAACCAATGCAAAACTTTCGAAAGCGCTTCATTAACATCGTCGAAGACGTTTTTATTTCTATCAATGTTAAAAAGTAAAGATGTGTCGTCTGCAAATAATACTATATCACATAGGTCTTTAACATAAAAAGGTAAGTCATTAATGTATACTAGGAACAGAAATGGACCAAGAATAGATCCCTGTGGAACCCCTAATTTGACTGGTGATCCAGAAGATAGTACCCCATTAATCTCTACTTTTTGGGTTCTGAAACTAAGATATGAAAGAATCAAATCTAACGCAGTGTCCTTTACTCCGTAAAAATCAAGTTTCCGTATGAGAGTCCCATGATCGACGCAATCAAACGCCTTGGATAAGTCACAGAAGACGCCAAGAGCGTTCTGTGAATTCTCCCAAGCCCTAAAGATATGTTTTAGGAGCGCAATACCAGCATCAGTGGTGGAACGACCTCTGGTGAATCCATATTGTTCACTGTGGAAAAGTTTGTTTTCACTAAAGTGACATAGAAGTTGTTCCTGGACAATTTTCTCAAATATCTTACTCAGAGCTGGTAAGATAGATATAGGTCTAAAGTTACCTGGGTCCAGTTTACTGCCTGATTTAAAAAGTGGTATAATTTTAATTTACTTCATTAACTCTGGAAAAACTCCCTCATCAACACACTCATTGAAGATTACTGCTAAGTAGGGAGCAATTACATCTATAATGTGACTAATAACTTTCACTGAAGTTTTCATGAGATTATGACGTCACGTATCAGCACAGCAGATAGCTGAAATGACGTCCCCTTCCACTGCATCTACGCAGGCGCGGATCCACCGTTGTGGGCACTGTGGGCATGCCCACAACCCTAATTTGCTTGTTGTAATTATGTTTTACAAGCTGCCTACTTAAATAGTTTTTCCATGACGAGTAAACCCCCTCACTTGCTAAAAAAAAAATCGCGCTCGCTTCGCTCGCGCTAATCGACTACATTTCATTGGTTTTCTTTAGAGGAGACGTTAGCGCAATTACGTCTTAACTGTGGATCATTGAGACAAACGTGAATCGAAAAAAATCCAGTCCATTCTGAACCAAAAATTGCGCTCGCTCCGCTTATCAAATTTGTTAAGTATCCTTTCTTTGTCAAAACTCTTATAGTAGGGCTGCATAATCGGTACGGCACGCAGGAGACGCAACAGCTAGCGGTGGGCCTGGATAGTAGGATGTTATGTCATTTAATTATACTACACTAAAGTTCTACATTTTTACTGATTGTGAGTAGAATAAGGTACAAAAATAAATCTTCACTCGGGTGAAGCAGTTTTGCTCATTTCTAATAGTTAATTAACTGTGACTGTGCCCACAACCTTTTTTGAGAGTTGGATCCGCGCCTGCATCTACGCATGCAAGCAAGCACTCTAGTATACGTAGACGCGGTGAAGAGCGCGTCATTACAGCTCAGGCGATCTCTACTTCGAGTATTGGTTTAATTTTTTTAGAACATTTTTTCGTATGCCAATGTGCACTAAGGCTTAGTCTATAAGGGCACACACGAACTTGCCACCTCATCACAACAGCGGTCTTTGTCGCCTCTAATCGGCCCTCATTGGCCACTTTCTCCCAGACAGATACTGCGTCCAGACATGTTTACGCTCTCTAACACCTTTGAGGACACGACATTAGTTCTTAAAATATCTTGTTATGGAAGGGTTTTAGCTGAGATTAGCACAGAAAGTTAACTTCTGACCATATATAAGAGAATGTAGATGATCACAAGCTGATTGGTGGCTCAGAACCACTTAGTTTGAAGATGAATTTATCCTTTTTATTATTTATTTTCCCCTTATTCATAAAAACTTAAACAGCGCTTCAGCTTCTTCGTTGGCTTTTGTATTGCTTTGTCTCTTTTATTCTTGTTGCTGCCGCCATTTGCGAGTGAGTGACAAAACGCGTCAATCACTTAAACTACGCTTCAGCGTTGCGTTCGTTTTATGAATAAGGGGGTTGAACTTTATCGTACACTTACCCCCTTATTCATAAAAACGAACGCAACGCTAACGCATTGTTTAAGCTATTGACGTGTTCTGTCACTTACTCGCAAATGGCGGCAGCAACAAGAATGACAGTGACAAAGCGATACAAAAGTTATCGTGTTCTATAAGAGCTGTTTAAGTTTTTATGAATAAGGGGGTTAGAGTTTAATAGGTGAAATTTATTTAATAAGGCATTCTCTCCCAATCAACCTTCGTTTAATGCATAAATCATTCAGATCTGTTACGATAACATTTTTGCATTAACTACTGCTTGTACAATGTGTTTTGTTTTAAAACAGATTTGTTAGATAATGATGAACATGTTACAGTTGAGTTTTTTAGGATCATCATATTTCCTTTGCATCACATTTCATTGTTGAATTAGCCCACTCGCCGAGGATTTCCACTATTATTATTTTGAGAAAGCATCACTTCATAGAAACTTTATGTTGCAATTTAGACAGACTGTATGTTCAAATGTGCTCATAGCTCAATACTGAAAACTTTGTGGATTTTTAAAACAACAGCCTGTATTGATAAAAAAGAACATGTTCGGTTCCGTTTTTTTTCCTATGGGTACATTATTCCAGAAATTAAACGCTGATTACTAAAAACTAAAATTGCGTCAGTGAAAACTCATGAACCTCAAGGATACCTTCCTAATAAAAAGTACAAGTCTCCTGAATATCGAAATACTGAAAACTCACGTTATTACTCTTGGAGCTTATCACTATTGATGTAAAGAGCAAAATCTAACGTAGAAAGACAGTTGGTGGTTGCTTTACTTTTGGCCTCTGTACAGCGTTTCTCCTGCGTACATGTTCATAGTAATTCAAATTTCTACGGTTTTGACTGAATCGAATTTGCAAAGATTTAAATCACTGTAAAGCAAGAAAATTAGATTCGTGTAATATTACATTATTTGCAATTATTATTTCCTCTTTTGTTGTGCAAAAACGGTTTATTTTATGACCAATGCTTTAAGAAGAAATGTAAACAATCTTAAATGCAAACAATCTATTATAAATCTTACTAATATTATAAATGCGACAGTTTGTATGTGTGGATGTGCCGTTTTGCTCTTTCTCGTAAATACTACAGAATGGATTTTAATGAAACATTGCAATTATGTTGCTTATACAGCTGAATAGCACATAAGCTACAATTTATAAAAAATACGCGAAGTTTTTTTACTTTAGTTCACTCGGATGAAGTCACGGGCGCCTGCTAGTTAATTCATAAACCACGAGGATATGGTTTCCAGGACATGACCATAACAATCTACCATTAGATTTTGTTTATTTACTTTCTGTGACATGAGTAGTCATTCTCACTAGAATGTTTCTGGGGTTGCGAGGCACGTCTTTTCTCAGTATAATATTTAGTGGGATAATGTTATTTGTAGCGATATTTTGAAATACTGGTGCGAGTTTTTCCCACTGTTCGCATACGGCTCCGTAAACGCTGATGTGAACAAAACGGGTTACTTCTACCCGCCACCAGAGACACAACCACTAATGCCATTAAAGTTCAAAGTGATAAATTTGGCCTGGTCACACTGAGCTGTAAAGTTAAATTGCCTAACCCCCGCCCAAAAACACAAACGCCAATCAACACTAAGCACGCGCTCACGCTCATGCCGACCCGTAAAATTTCAATAGAACAGAAAGAGATAGCTATACTTCTGAGGGATGCTCAACGTTGATTTGCGTTTGTGAATTCGGGCGTACATCTCTTAATCCTTCACGTTACTGACTTCTAAAGTACCATTACTCTCTTACGCTAGCTAAAATCCCTCAACTACTAACATATCGACAAAACCCATCACTATTTATGCCAACTGCCCATACCGCATTTTCGTAATACAAGCTTCCACACAACATCGGGCATATCCGTTTTAATGAGTTCACCTATTTAATTTGCAAATAAAATTGTCACTATCCACTCTGTACGAAATGAAACAGTGGTAATCCGGTGGTATAATTGGGGAAATGAGCTGCGTACGCGGTAGTTGGTGCTTTGACGGGGAATGGAGCCGGCGACAATCAGTTGTTTGCTACTCACTGCGCCGGAGGGGCTGATAATTGCGTTGCAGGGTTCGCAACGAAGAATCCAATGCAAAAACTATGGCGTTTGGTGACATACATCACTTTATGACACCGTGTGCCTTGAGTCTTTACGTTTGGTATAGTACCTATTATAAAGAAGGCGGACTTGTAATAATACCAGCTGTACCGACAGACGTTATCCTGTGAAAGGCTATTGGACAGCGACAGTTCAATAAAAACAGTATTTGACACTGTTTGACAGTTGCAGCCCTAAAATTGAACGGGATAAAAAATTGGTCCCAGAAACCTTCGCAAGAAGGGTTCTGTACCATCCGAGTCCGTCAGCATTGGCTGGATTTCAACCATGGTTTTAATCGAAGCACCACTGATTTGATTTCAAATTATTTATGTCTTGGATTTTAAGGAAAGCTACAAATGTTATTTGCATAGTTTGTGTAATTTAGTTTTTTATTTGCATCTAAAATGTTTGTTTAT
Organism: Udea ferrugalis; assembly: GCA_950022985.1. Lineage (NCBI taxonomy): Eukaryota > Metazoa > Arthropoda > Insecta > Lepidoptera > Crambidae > Udea > Udea ferrugalis. The sequence goes on from OX465522.1 coordinate 930,109, forward strand.
AGTTTTTTTCATTTCTCTGTAGACAACCCTACGCCAATAACTGCGGTGACCAAATGAGTACGTTAACTTACGTAATTTCGTTGTTAATTTTATGAAAATTATTGATACGGTACAAATATCGTTAATCCAATTTAACATGAATAAAATTACAACCATGTGCATTTCAGTTGAATGGAGATTAGAACCTTGCTAATATTATTTTCATTCATTCATTATAATATGCTCACAACTACATACTTATCGGAATAGTCAGGGGCCACGCTAATGAAGGTTTTTGAAACTTTTTTTAACGAAAAGCGATGGTTCAAAAAGCCCTATAGGGGTTGACAGCTGTTTGGACCTGACGCCTAACGAAGCGCCACCTTGTGGGAAAACAAGTATCGAGAACCGTCTTTGGGTTATACGTGATACTTGCGTTGACTCTTTTGCTGTCATCATGATTAAAAAACCTTTTTTTGCTAAAAATTCATTCAGTATTTCTATGCAGCGCAAATAACCTTTTCAGTCTAAGTTGAACAGATTACCATCATATAAATGCAAACCTAAATAAAACCAGCAACATATCCGAAAACATCGCACGCAAAAGAATTAATTCCCCAACAATACCGGTGCAGTTAGCCGCCAACATCCGTACATCCGCACGGCTGAGTGGCCCCGCACAAATAAACGGTTGATTTGCCTAGCCGAAACATGGCCGCGGAAAAAGCGCGCAAATCCGCCGGCTTCGGATTTGGGGGGGTTAATAAAATGTTTCGATACCTTTGTGAATGTGTTAGTACCTTTTAAGCCTTTAATTTTGACTTTATCAGGCGCTACGGCGTTGGGCAACTTGAAATCTAACGTGGTTTTTGTATTACGGAAGTGCCCAAATAAAATGCCACTAAACATTCGAAATTGATTAATCATGAGAGACTTTTTTTTGCCAACATTTCATTCAGTATTTCTATGCAGCGCAAAAATAACCTTTTCAGTCTAAGTTGAACAGATTACCATCATATAAATGCAAACCTAAATAAAACCAGCAACATATCCGAAAACATCGCACGCAAAAGAATTAATTCCCCAACAATACCGGTGCAGTTAGCCGCCAACATCCGTACATCCGCTCGGCTGAGTAGCCCCGCACAAATAAATGGTTGATTTGCCTAGCCGAAACATGGCCGCGAAAAAAGCGCGCGAATCTGCCGGCATGCGGATTTGGGGGGGTTAATGAAATGTTTCAATACCTTTGTGAATGTGTTAGTACCTTTTAAGCCTTTAATTTTGACTTTATCAGGCTCTACGGCGTTGTGCAACTTGGAATCCAACGTGGTTTTTGTATTACGGAAGTGGTCAAATGGAATGCCACTAAACATTCGAAATTGATTAATCATGAAAGACTTTTTTTTGCCAACATTTCATTCAGTATTTCTATGCAGTGCAAAAATAGCCTTTTTTGTCTAAGTTAAACAGATTACCGTCACATAAATGCAAACCTAAATAAAACCAGCAACATATCCGAAAACATCGCACGCAAAAGAATTAATTCCCCAACAACACCGGTGCAGTTAGCCGCCTACATCCGTCAATCCGCACGGCTGAGTGGCCCCGCACAAATAAACGGTTGATTTGCCTAGCCGAAACATGGCCGCAAAAAATGGGCGCGAATCCGCCGGCTTGCGGATTTGGGGGGGTAAATGAAATGTTTCAATACCTTTGCGAATCTGATATAAACTCTTAAGCCTTTAATTTTGACTATTTATGGCGCTGTTTTTGTTGAGAGAAGGAACAAGGTCTGCAGAAAAAAACCCGTGTTCATATCTAAAGGAAGGTGCCAACATTTTCAGTATTTGTATGCAGCGCAAAAACCCACTTTTTTGTTTAAGTTAAACAGATTACCATCACATAAATGCAAACCTAAATAAAACCAGCAACATATCCGAAAACATCGCACGCAAAAGAATTAATTCCCCAACAATACCGGTGCAGTTAGCCGCCAACATCCGTACATCCGCACGGCTGAGTGGCCCCGCACAAATAAACGGTTGATTTGCCTAGCCGAAACATGGCCGCGGAAAAAAGCGCGCGAATCCGCCGGCTTGCGGATTTGGGGGGGTTAATGAAATGTTTCAATACCTTTGAGAATGTGTAAGTACCTTTTAAGCCTTTGATTTTGACTTAATTAGGCTTGTTTTTGTTGGGAGAACGAACAAGGTCTTTAAAAAAAAACCGTGTTCATTTATCTAAAGGAAGGTACAAAGGGGGGTTGACCTGATTGGAAGATGGATCGACACGACCAAAGAGATGTGGCGCGCAGAACCATGTATTTACTTGTCCCTTTGAAGGCATGGAACATCTTAAAATTCCTAACCACGAACTCAGGGTTAAGAGCCCAGGGCTCTAACCACTACTTCCCAGCAGAAAGCAGTCAAACCTAACTTTACCAATTACATACAGCAAGCTGTATCACTCTAATGATGCTTTAATAAACCCCAACAAATACCTACCAAGTAAAATTTTAAATGTATGCATAAAATAAAAATAATTGAATCAAGATAACTGTCACCGGTGTCGTCCATTTATTTCCGTATTTAAAACAATATTTTACTATTTTCTAAACTAAACAAAATTGCTAAAAGTAGCAATGAAATAACACTTTAGTGTGCTTTAAGTTATACCTACCGCCTTTGAAAAAAATACATAGTTTTGCTCTTCTTGCAGCTTTCTAGTAATTAGCTGCAAGGCATATTTGACATAAAAGTACAGGTGTTGAATATTATTATTGGTCAATAATGGTGGAGTGGAAAGATGACCGTAGGCTCAGGTACCATAATAAATATCACTGAACATTATTCCACACAGCGTCATCTAGCCTGAAATTAATCAATCACCTAATTGCTTGTGCTATTAGAAACCAGAAAACGGATAAACAGACTTGAATAAATACTTTTTAAATATAGGAAACTATTAGAAAACTGCATGTTCATGCACACGCATGTTTGTTCTGTCGGAGGATCGAACCCGCGACCTTTAGGGTAGGAGCCAACTTCTTAACCATTACACCAAACCAGCTGTTAAGCTACCAGTAAGTTGTTTTATTATATTCATTAGCTACGCTTAATAAATATGAATAACCAAACAAAACACGATAATGTAACAAACCACTTAATAGAGTCTGCTATCAAACCTATAAATCTCTTTTTGTTTTTATACCGTGAAATCCATGATATAAATCCTAATCAGACATAAATCAATCATTTGTACGCATTTCCTTATTCCAGATTAAGTATAAATAAGAGTTGGATCAGGGACAACAGTATTCAGTGGAAAGCAACAGTTGTCATGAAGTGTTTTGTTGTTCTTGTCGCTGTTCTGGCGGTGGTGGTGGCCGCGGGCGCAAGGAGTAGCGGGGCTAACGAGAATGGTATTTAATATACATACATACATAAACGGCACATTTACGTCCCACTGCTAGGTACAGGCCTCACCTCAACTATGAGGTGGTGCGAGCCTTACTCCATATTTCGCCGAGGGCATTCGAAGGGGCGGGTCTACCGCGCGAGTCTTAGGTTTTTCATCGGTGTTTTCATCACCGGAAACTTAGCCGCATATTTTATATCGAACTTAAAGTAGGTGTTCCTGGCAGATTTGAACTCGGGAGGGATTACACGGACAACCATATCCTTACCTTAAGCCTTTTCATATCTCCTAAAATAATAAGGTATTTAATTAAAAGAGCACTTTAATTCTACTGATACAAAATGCCACAGTTATTTACAACAAAGCAATGAGTATCTGAAGGTTTGAATTAGGGTCAAATGTGAAAATGGAGACTGGATGATATCAAATAACAAATTTTAATTTGTATTCACAGCCTCTGCAAACTCGAATCAAGCAAACACTGATGAAGACAGCTCTGGATCAAATACAGGTATAGTACCTATTCGTGTCAATAAAAATAATTTAACAATGGCCTGACAGCGAAGATCAACGATAGTCTAATGGCTTTGTATCGTTGACTCTTATAGTCTTCATCTTGAGGCATTAAAAGTCAAAAATATTCAAATTAATATCTTTATTTTTGAGCTATTTGTTAAATAGGTACTTAATGAATCTTTTAACTTGAGCGCCGCCTGTTTTAGACGAAACTCAACTTAAAAACGTCATTATCAGAGTACTGTTCTCGCTCTTTTGATTTCTCATCAAAGAAGACAGACTTGATACAGAAGCGTTGTGCTTATGTTGATGATGAGTCAAAACATGGCAAATACCCGACTCTACATAGTCGCTTATCAAAATTTGGAGTAAAAAGAGTTTAAAGGAATATTTAATTATTTTATAATTGAATGACACAGGGGCTGGAAGGCAAGGCAGGAACAATAACCAGGGCAACGCAGCCAACGCCGCCAACGCCGCCAACGAAGACAACAACGAAGCAGGTCAGTGATCGGTATTAAGAAAGAAAATACATATTCGGGACACTGTAACCCCCAAAATATGAAACAAAAACGAAGCAACCCGAAACAATGAAAAAAACCAACGAATAACATGAGAAGAAAAAAATATTAAAAAAAAATAACATAGAAGCAGTTATACCAGGAAGCGGTGTTACGATGCCCAGAAAAAAAACACAGTTGGCTATGATACAGGGTGTGTCAAAAAGTAGTCCCAAGTGAGAGGTCCAGAGAAAGATTAGAGCTCTCTTAGGGCTATCAGAATCACACCCCATGTATTTTCCGCCACTTTTTGTAGTTTTTGAGTTAGGTTTTAATTTGAAATGTTTTAAAACTACAGAAGTTATGCCAGTTTCGTCATTGGCGTTTGGCTTGTCTGTTAATATAATCATTGTATCTCATAAAAACGCAACCTGATAGTGTTTTTACCTAATTCTTTTACTGTACATTTTTAACTGACTTCCCTTAAGCACTGAAACATAGAATAACCTTCGAGTTTGAGTTAAGCTTCCACAAGTGAGAAGACATTCATGAGGAAAAATATTCTTGAAAAATGGGATTGCAAAAATCGTTGATGAGAAATTTATCACATCACATCACTTTTTCTGTACATTTTTTTGTGGCGTAATTCAGCTGTACTGGTTTTATATAATATAGAATATTTATCAATCTCTTTTATCTTCAACTACTTAAATAAGTCTACATCATTGAATTTACTTGACGAAATTTATACAATTTTGCAATAGGAATGGTAAAGTCCCACAGTTGTCTATACACCATCAGAATGATCCTATATCAGAAACCACGTCTGCTACTTTTCTCGGCATTGTGATTGACTCGAACCTGACATGGAAAGGCCACGTTGACATGGTATGCAAGAAGATAAATAGATTCGTCTACGCGCTATATCGTCTTACGAAATTAGCCAATCAAAAGACAGCTTTAATGGCGTATCATGGATATGTGGTATCTATGTTAAGATACGGATTGGTGATGTGGGGAAATGCATCGAACATCAACCGTGCTTTCGTTTTACAGAAGAAATGCGTAAGGTCTATTTGCGGTGTAGGGCAGTTAGAATCGTGTAGACCTCTTTTTAAAAGCCTTAACCTCCTGTCTTTACCTTCACTGTACATTTTTGAAATTTTAATGTTTGTTAGGAAAAGTGAAAACCTTTTTATAAAGAAACACGAGACAGGGAATTTTCGAACTAGATTTCCGAACAAGTTGATTATACCACCGGCTGCTACAACTTGTTTCACGAATAACAGCTATAGTATGTGCATTCGGCTTTATAATTTAATTCCGGATGACATAAAAGAGCTTCCTATAAAGAAATTTAAACGGACCATTTTCCAAATTCTAGTCAAATATTGCTTTTATGACACCAATGAGTTCATCCAATTTTGCAGGCAAAAAGCAAACCTGTTCCAACGGCATGTGACATGACTGTAGTATTGACATTTATAGTGACATCTCAATTTTAATTAATTTTATTTCAATGTATTTTAATTTTTTATTATTTTGTATGTATTATAATCTGTTTTATTTGTAATCATGTTAATTTTTTTTTCTCGTTTGTTGTATTTTGTTTATTATTGTAGCGAAATTTAATTTATTGACAATTGTTATCAATATTAATTAATTTTATGTTAACTTGTTGTAAATTAAAGCATGACGAGCAAAAATTTGCATATCGACAACTCGGTAAAACATGTGGACCAATATTTTACGTTGAAAACCTTAATTGTACCATGTTTTCTGCAAATAAATATTCATTTCATTTCATTTCATTTCATTTCATTTCATTTCATTTCATTTCATTACTCTATTGAATAATTTTTTACTGACTCTGAAATATTTTATTTTCAGAAAGTGACTCCGCAAAGAGTGGTAAGTAAAATAACTAAAAATGGATTTACAACTTTTGTTATTCCTTTAAGAGACACATTATTTTATTGTCAATAATATAGAACAAAAGCAACTATATAATTTTTAGACGGATGTTCTTTTTCTTCACCAGGGCACAGTCATCACGCTCACGCAAAGAAAAGCAGAAGTGAGTTTTATAGTGTGTTTTTATTTCTTTTTCTGTACTTCTGTGCCACAGCTTAAAAAAGCTTGTTAAATGTGCATAAAGTGCTATTTAGCAAAACTTTTTCTTTAGGCTGGTTTCAAAGTCACAGTGATAAGGTGGCTGTCAGCGCGTGTATAAGAATCCATTTCCATTTTAGTATCAATTCAATTCAATTCAATTTATTTATTCAGATATCACAAGATCCATGGGTTAGCAAAAATAATGTTAGAACTTAATAGTTACTTATTAATTAAAACAAAAATGAAGAAAAATGGGACACTTGGCTCGGGCGCATAAAAACCAAAGGCCTATTTGACCATCACCCGGGTGAAGTGCCTCAGCACAGGTGCTCTGTGGTCCTCAGCGACAACCTTCAGGATGCTGTTGTGTGTGGTATCGCTTCATCTGTTGAGGTCACCAAGAAAACCAGCAATGCATGTGGTATACGCACTGACGAGGTGTGGCAGCTCAAAGTGACTCTGAAACCAGCCTCAGGCTTACCAAAAACACGTTTCATAATTTCTTGCAAACATAATAAAATATATTATTATTTTGGCAGGTTCCTTAACATGATTTTCTTTCATCGTTACAGGATCATTGGGAAACAATAACGCGAACGCCGCCAATCAAGGAGGTAGTAGTGTTCAATCTAAAAAAAACATTTCAAAGAAATCAATTAAATTTCATTATTATGAACAATGGCTGCAAAAGTTGATAAATATTCGTTTTTAAATTTATAGCATGAAAATATTTATTTTAGCATAGCAAAATATAGAAAAGGAACTTTAACGCCGAAATAAACTTATTTTAATAAATATTTGTGACAATTTTTTTTTACATTTTTGTTTTAATGAAAGCGATATTTTATGAGTTTTTATTGTAAATATAACACCTAAAAATCAGTTAAATGCCATAACTGATGTTTTTAAACTTATTGTCGTACTTCTCCGTTGCAGCCAATGCTGATGCCAATGAAGCAGGTACATCATTTTATTATTTTATCTTTTTATTCCTGTAATTTTACATAAACATTACTTTTTCATTTGAAGACACCAGAAAATAACACCTCGGTTTTGCTTGTTCGGCTTGCAAGCAAATGCAGATGCAAATAGTATCCCGTCTGATATTCCCCTTGACCGAGTCGTTTTTTTAGCATTTATCTTTCCGTGTGACAAAGCTATAATGATAACCAAAATAAACCAGAATCAAGATATATTTTTAAAAACAGTTCATTTAAATTAGGATAGTATGGTAAAAACATCATATTACTATTGACGTTGAGCTCCATGCCGTTTTAAATGACGAAAAGAATTACCCAAAACACGAATGGGATTATGATTTTGAATCTCTGTTGAAAATTTATTATAACTTTAAACTTTTTATCAATTGGGTTGATGAGTTTATTTTAAGTTATTCATCACGACTAAAGTAATACTAGCTAATGTTTATTAATTATGTTTCATGAATATAATTTTCTTCTGTTTTTTTCTTTACAGAACAAGCTGCAAGACAAGGTAAGAGTTTTCTTTAAAACAAATGCTTAATTTTGAGTTATAAATGAGGGATTAATTTTATGGAAATTACTAATGCATTTGGAAAGGTTCTAAAGAGAGCTATTTTTTCCACCAGCATACTACGCAGTTTACCATCAAGTAGTGTCAAGGAGGAACAACCAAGGTAAACCCTCTAACTCTAACTAACTCATACTAATACATTAAGATTTTTAAAGAAAACGTTATATGTGAAGTATACCTGTCTCCATCCATCATGACTTTTTTGTAGTTACATCACAATATAATCAAGTTCAGATGGAACTTTCGATGCTCAAGCCCAAGTTACACTGACTTTGTCTTAGGCAATATTCACTAACCTAGGTATTTTTCTAGGAGCCGCAGGCGCAAACCAAGGAGCGAATGCCAATAACCAGAACGAGGCTGGTGAGTTTTTCAGAATCAGACAAAAGGACAACACTTAGTTTCTAAAACAACATTAGAATATAACACCGCCCGCCCCTAGACCCGGGTCTGGGCTGAACTCCCGGTCACCCAGCTTGCGAAAGACTTAGGTTCAAATCCCCCTTTCCTCCTTCTGGAGGGTATTTCCCGGAGCGAATTTTATTTAGAACACACGTTCTAGGTGCGTTTTTAACAACAATTAAAAATATCTCAACCTTAAAGGTGCGTTTTGAGGAAAAGTTTTGTTACTTCGTTATGTGTGTTTAAAAATAAAGGGCATTATATTAAAAACTGTTTCGAGGAGTTAAGCTGCGTTTTGTTGTGTGTGTTTCGTGAAATAAGGCCTGATGGCTTGACCAATTTCTTCTGGTATTTCTATCATTAGTAAATATATTATTTTCACTATTGCAGAAGCCGCTGCTAGACAAGGTAAATGGTGATTTAAATTTGTATTTCAATATAAAAGACAGCATTGTTTCACATTTTTTTTTATTTATTTAAAAGTTATAAATAATAATTGGAGTATCTGGGACATCTAACACCAAAATCATCTGAACCCAAGCTAAGCTAAATCTGGGTTTCAGAGACTGATTTACGTACATATTTTTTTATAAATACAATTAGTTAAGGGTTTGCGTATTTTAATTGTTTGTCTTAGTCAGAAACACCTCAACATTTTTTTGTTCTACTTTAAAGCATACTACGATGTATACGAACAAGTAGCTCAATCAAGGAATGCCAACAGCCACCAAGGTAGGTTATACTCACAGTATATGTATATAACTAGAAAAACTGCTAAACATAACAACAACAAATACAGCAAATATCTAAGTGATGTATTTGACTGATTTATTTAACCAATAGTAGCTTTGAGTACGCTAAAAGTAATTGTTTATCAATATTCTCTCTTTCAACCTTGTTCGATCCTTTATTTAGTTCTTAAGCTGCTGAATACTTTAATATTATCCACCGGAAAGAGCAGCCAGTTTGCATTTTACTACATTAAAAAAATATGTAAACTAAAATGTTGTTAATTAATTGTACCAAATAATATTTTCGTCGAAATTACATTATTTTGTCGTAATTTTATAGCTGCTGCAACACAGGAACAAGAAGCTGAATCTAGCAACAATCAGGGTTAGTAAAAGAGTAAAGAAAATGCTGTTAAAAAAAAACAACTGACTTAAAAAAAATATTGATGTAGCAAAGTTTAGTTTGTTGGTATTTTAATACCAGAATAAAATAATCTGGCAAGGTATCGGGCGGGTTTAGAACCTGTTTTTCCGCAAGCTGGGTGACTACTCTAAACGAAGATTCAGAAGCGTTTAGACTTAAGTGACCTATGTCGAGAAAATGTTGCTACTGAGATGGATTACTTAAATCTGAAGCCGTCCATACACCATTTTATAAATCTATGTTTATATGAACCGTATGATTATAAACATCGTTAGTTCAGAATTTATTTCGCGATATTATAAATTATGGGTGAATTGTCAATATTGACATCTATTTACAATTTGACGTACATATATGACGTACATATTTGACGTACAGTATGTACATATTATAACAGACGGATAATTTCAACCATATCTTTGATGATTTTTAAAATATGATTCTTCGTGTTTCTGACAGGTGCAGCGCGTGGAGGAGCCGCAGCTGTCAATGCAGCAGTAGGTAAGTATAACCAAAGCAAAGATACCTCTTTTACTAAAACATCTTTGAAAAAAAAAACTAATTTCAAAAATGTTATGTATCACATTACTCCAGTTTGGTATGTACAGCTTTACATATTTAAGTAAGTTTATCAGCCTATGATACCTATGGTTAACATTTCTTAGTTTGGGGTCAGGTAATTTTGATGTAGAGAAGTCCACAGGTACTTATTGATAAGTATATTTATCATGTTCATCATAGGTATTTGGCACTAGAGTGTAAGTTACAATTTTATATACAAAGAAGATATTTCAATCAAAGAACTCTGGACCACACGTGCTTCAAGTTTGAGTGCCTAACTATAGGACCACGACATCCTTAGTACCTATAGTGTGTAAATGTGAGCATTTTGCTTCCTCAGATGCTGTACAAGCCAGTGAGGACTATGCCGCCAGCGTTGCCAACCACGGAGCTGGTGCAGCAAACGCAGGTAAGATGCTTTCCGGACAAAATTTATTTTTAACGTATGAATAGACCCTTTCATAATTTTCTTTATCATATTTCACGTTCATACCTGATATTGAATAATAATAATTTATTTAATTCATTCATAATAAAATTGTTACACTTACAAGATATGAAGTTTGGGTTGGGTGTTTAATGATGTTGACTTGTGATTACAAGCTGCATTTACTGACATGTTTATTAAGAAATGTTTTCAGTTAGATGGACCTTGAGTTTGCTGTAAATCTTCTGATAAAAACCAAAGAGGAAGATACATTAAAGATCTGAAAACCAGAAAAAGACATTTGGTCATGTTGGCATCAGGCAGGACTCGAACCCGCATCTTTCGCAAGCCGGGCGACTGCACCTGCCTGATGCCAACATGACCAAATGTCTTTTTCTGGTTTTCAAATCTTTAGTAAAAAGATACTGCATGGAAAATGCTAAAAAATAATAAAAAATAGAAATAAAAGATACATTCTCTACGTTCTTAGTTCACGAATTCGAAAACGGGGACATGCCAATCTTATTATATGAAAACTGCATTGGAACTGGTTTTTGTAACAAACATATCATCACATCGGTTATTGTTATGAATAGCCAACTCCTATCTGATGTAAATGTTTATTTTCAGTGACAGCCGCTGCCAGAGCAAGCCAGGCTTACGCTGATGTTGCCAGGACCGCTGAAAGTGCCGATGAAGGTAAATAAAAACCGGATGATAAATAAGGTAAAGGGCCCTTGGCTGCTGTTCACAGGAACCTTAAAAATACACCATCAATTAATAAACAATGTCATTTCAATTTGTAGGACCACAAAAGCACAAAAAAAGTTTTTTCGAAACTTGGCAAATAATTTTTTTCACAGTACACAAGTACCTATATATGGAAGAGAAAAAAAACTGGGTGCAACAACAATTCATCCATGGTGTAAAGCCTACGTTTACTGAATATATTTAACAGTTTTCACTTGGTTTTGCAGCTGCTGAAGCCGCCACCGCAAGTCAAGCTTATGCCAACGCAGCAACTAACCCTCATGATCGTCAAGCAGGTAAACAAAAAACATCACCATTCATTGATATGATTAATAACACTGCATGTGGTGGTGCCATTAAAGGAGTTTGCTTAAGGAAACTTGAATTGAAACTTTAATAAAAAATTCTATTGTGATCACTAGATTCTAGAGAAATATTACAATGCAGCAAAGATACGTACTGAAGTTACAAATTACACAGGATCTTCTCAATATTTACTACATACTAAAAGGACTTAATCACCTTCAAGAGCTGTTTTACTAAGTCCAAAGAACATTTCACTTATCCATAGTTACACTGTTGAATGCAATAAAAGATTGAGTATCCAGTATTGCACTTTCAGTAGTACCGCTAATTTTTGCCTGAAAAATTTCAATAAATTGTTTCAATACGACCATACAGTCACATGCCATGGTCCATCGCCGAACAAACCTATAAGGTCTTTTCGCATGTTGCAAGTAGAAGGTAGCGAGAATCTCTACGCCTTAAAATATACAATACTAGTATTTCAATGATTACCAGCAAACAAATAGCAAGTTGGTTTTCCCTTTTTTGGGGACCATCCAAAAACACGTCTTTTTTTCCAAATAATCAAAGCAGTTAGGCATATATATCAATGAAGGTAACAACATCCTAAACACCACCGCACGTTATTTTATCATTGCACTGTTTTTAATCTGCGAATTGATGTTCAATTTATTATGTGTGTCTATCTAATCTGGTTTTAATTCATTGATTCAGTTTCTGCTGCCGTGAACGCCGGCAACCAACACGCCGAGCACGTCCGGGCTGCAAGACCAGCAGGCAATGCAGGCAATGAATTCTTGTACTATGCAGCCATGTGTCACCCACCATTTAGTCCACTTTGCATTTTTCATATTATATCACATAACCTAAAGAAGTTTACCTAATAAAATTTGACAAAAACGCGTACTATAATGCAATAAGTGTAATTCAATTTCTCGAACTCTCGAAGGTATACCTTGGCTGACTAACTAGTTTAACGTCTGTTAAAAGTGAATAACATTGTGAATTCAAATAAAAAACCATAAGGAAAAACTAACAAGCCTTTTTCACAGCTTATTACTGTCAAAGTATTGTTTGCGTAAATTAATAATAAAAAACAGCATCTAATTGGCTTTCATGCGTAAAGCATCATCAAAAGTATTATGATTTAAAGAATTGGCATCAAAATATCCTTTTTATTATTTAGGAGCCAGTGCAGCTCCTTCAGGTGCATCCAGGAGGAGTAACAGCAACCAGGGTAAATATATATAAACATTATCATCATTTAAAGAAATAGCTTGGAATTTAACACATTTTCGATACAATGACAAAACAAAATCTTTTTCAAGGAGCCAACTCAGCAAACGCAGTCAACCACCAAGCAGGTAATATTTAAACTTTTTTACAATCTATTAAAATAAAGTGTTCAGTAGGTGTATTATTGCTAAGACATTTCCTTCATTATAACAATAATGAAATTCTGTTTCTTAGAATAAAATGCAGTTTGATTGGGTATCCAAACTTAAACGGGGTCAGTGGTTTTGATTTGATTGTCTTAAAAAATAGAAATGTCTAAAAAGATTAAAATAACAAACATGCATATTGATTATTTGCAGTCGCAGCCGCCGTAAGAGCAAGCCAGGCTCACGCCAACGCTGCCAACCGTGCAAGGAACGCCAATGAAGGTATGTACAAACTTTTAGTTTACTTATACTGGCCGACTGACTATTGTATAGGAAAATGATGGATATTCTGTTCCGTGGATTTATTCAAACATACTTACTTAAATCTTTTTTTTTCTTTCAGCAATGACGTTTTACTTTCTTAACTACTTTTATAATCATTATAGAAACCATGTTTGACAGCTTTTGCTGCTTTTTAAGTAAATTTAGTTTCAAGATTTCAAGATTCTAATAAGTTGAGTGAATTCTTAACACTTTTTTTTAATTCTCTAATATACACCAACGACAATATCATTTACTACTTATTTATATAAAAAAAACATAATTGTATCTTGAAAGATATGCCTTGGTTGACCAAGGTTTATAACTTAAAGTTTATTTTTTCATAATAAAGCTGACTTCCAAAACAGTATTGATTTATTATTTGAGGATTTCAGTTAGTTACGTATTTCCAAACACTTCCTTTTTGAAACACGTTCAGAATCATAAAAGATGTTAATGTCACTACCACTTTTTTATCAGTGCGCATGCAACGACGTAGTCGTGCGCATCCACCCTGTCGAAAGCACTGAAAAAGTCGGTGTATGGAGAGTCTACTTGAATTTTGTTGTCTACCAATTGCATTAAGAAAGAAAGAAAGAAAGAAAAATAATTTATTAAGTGACACAATACAACAATATATTACGTTTGTAATTGCTAATTAAAGATTTATTCAAAAACCATCTTATGCAAAAAAAAACCATGCCGGCTTACAGATAAAATCCAACACGCTGGCAGGTCAACAACAAAAATCCAATTAACATACAATTACAGATTATAAATTACATAGAAAAACAATAATAATAATTTTCTATAATGATAGTATTAATAAGCTGACATAACTGAGCAAATTAATCGTTAAAATACTTTGGCGAGCAGGCTTATAAGTGATACACGACAACAATTAGACACTTCCTCTTATAGTCACAGTACACATTTTTTATAGTCCTCAGTTCTGATAAGGCTTTTGTCATAGCATAGCCCACGGTTAAACTTTACTGTATTTACATTTTGCTAATTTTCGAACAGCTGCAGCCGCCGCTAAAGCCAGTCAAGCATATGCCAATGCCGCGAACCAAGCTAACGACAACGACGCAGGTATATACAGTCAACAGGACATCAGGTTACCCCATTTCCGTTTTTCCTCTCGCTCTTGCCAAATGTCATTTCTTTGCAATACAGCAAGGAGGACTGACCGGAAATGGGTAGCGTGATGTGCCGCCCACCGTACTTAACTCAAAACAACTTTGCATAATTTGCTCGTTGTAATTATATCCGAAACTAAAAGACCAAACACGAATTTGCAGTGGTTGCTGCCGTCAGAGCCGGTGAAGAATACGCATCCAACGTAGAGAACCAAGCCAACGCCAACCAGGACAATGACGTCAACGCAGGTAAATAGTAATTTTGTATCGATTTGCAGAACCCGAAAGCCTCTCCCTATTGCATTATTGAATTAAAAGAGCATTGCCACTTAATAATACACCATCGGTAGACTATCAAGACATCTAGAAGACAGAAAGAAAGAGGGAGAGATAGTATCAGTATTTATCAGTATGTCTTTGGCATAAAATGTCGAACCTCAAACATTTCTGGATTCACCCCTCTATTTAAGAAACTTCAAGGTGACCCCACCGGTAGCACTAACGTGTCATGTAACATTATAGATTAAATTTAGAGCGTTACATTTCATTTTTTTCAAACTTAATGCACATTTCTTTAAGTCTTTGACACTTATAGAGTAAGTACTGCTTGCTTAAGATTAGCATTCTCATTTGTAGCCATAATATGGCTACCAATGCTTGATATAATCATTAGCCTTCCCCATGTCCAGTTGTTAGCCATACCCCATTTTTTTTTCACTTCTAATAAATTGTACTTACATCATGTTTTTGACTAGATAAGAATTAAGAGTTAGGTGTCCTGATGTCACTTTTCCTAAATGTTTACATTTATTATTTTCATTCACAGCCGCAGCAGCCGTCCGTGCTGGTCACCAATATGCAGCTAAAGTAGCCAGAGAAGGCAGTGGAGCAAACCCCAGTTCAGGTTATTATTGCTACGTATGACTAAGATTTGGAGTTCCACACTTTCAAAGGGAGTAAAACATTTTTTGCATGGATTCTTGAAGGAAGCTTTCCTCCTTTTTTGCCTTTGTATAGTTGCCTGCTTCGTCCGGCTTTCCTCTCTACCTTACAATTCGCTTTTGATCGTCGTGAATTGTCTTTTCTTTTTTATTCAACCTATACTGTCCCAATGCTGGGCAAAGGTCTCCCCCAAAGTTCTCCAAATGTCTCTGTCCTGAGCCAAAATCTGCCACTCCCCAGAATAACGGGATATGTCATCGCTCCATCGTTTCCGAGGTCTTACTGTCCGGCGATGACCATCTGTGGGGTGCCAAAAGGTGGTGATTTGGGTCATATGTATCTTAGCAATGGTTTTCCGCATCTTATATAATCTAATATGACTTTAATGATTATTTAACATAGAGTTTATATTACAGTTGCAGCAGCCGTCCGTGCTAGCCAAGCTTATGCTAAAGCAGCAAACCAAGCCACCGATGCAAACTCAGGTAGGCTACCTTTTTACAAAACGTACATTGAATGTAATAATGCAAGAGCCGTTTGGTTATTAAGTAACGATTGGATGAAAGCCGAAAACTGATACTGATTAGATAAAAACAAGGTGTGACAAACGATTTTTTGAAAACTTTATGATCTAAAAAAGGGTCAGGTTGAGAGTACCTTAACCGAATAGCATGAATGAAAGGAAACATGAGAGTAAAAGACGCGCGAGTGTATGTCAAGACCGTAGCAAGCGGAAAGATGTGGTATTTTCCCACTCCGTGAGAAAATGACGTGATGTACCTATGTATTCCTACATTGGATATTTTAAACAGTTTCAGCTGCAGTCCGAGCTAGCCAAGCTCATGCTGATGCAGCAAACCAAGCCAACGACGCCAGTTCAGGTAAATGCTACAAATGCTTAAGCAATAATCAAATTAATATCATATCAAGATCATAGTCCAATTTCTTTTGGCAACTCTGATCTTGACTTGATTAGGACTCCTATAGGGCAGGTGTGTGAAGTGAGTTTTTACCGCGGATTTCGTCACATTTTGACAACGTGTGACTTGTTTTTTATTAGTAGTCTTCAATAAGTGACACGTAAGCAGGTCGTTTAGTGAGAATATAGTGCTCCAAACTGAATTAACGCTGATATATTTTGTTATACATTGCAATATGTACGTAGGACACATTTTTGCAGTAAAACATTTCGTTTACCCCATCTAATTAAATTACATAATCAGTTCTTGGAGACCCTCGTTACAAACTGTTTTATACCTTGGTGATGCAGTTAATCAAGGACTGACGAAAGTATTAAAATACACCTGTTTAACTTTCAAAAACTTGATATGCCTACAGTTGCTGCAGCTGTTAGAGCCGCCCAAGAATACGAGAACAGTGTCGCACAAGCTAGCCACGCCAACGAAGCTAACTCAGGTAACAACTTTGTAACAAAATTAACACGTAAGTGTCTATCATTACATTTATTAACTCAATATAGACTTACTACTAAACTATCCAGGGATGAAAAACCTCGTAGACAAGTAACGTAGGGATCGTGATATGACACATGAACCTCATCTCACACTACCTCATCTACTACTTAACTCTTTGTTACTTGTTCAAGTGTGTCTTTCGTTTTGTCAAAATCAATCTGCACTATTTGTGACAATGTTTTGACATTATTTTGGTTTTTACA
This sequence comes from Udea ferrugalis, assembly GCA_950022985.1. Lineage (NCBI taxonomy): Eukaryota > Metazoa > Arthropoda > Insecta > Lepidoptera > Crambidae > Udea > Udea ferrugalis. The sequence continues at coordinate 947,259 of OX465522.1, forward strand.
GGAAACTAGTGATGCGACCGTTTTTTGTGCAGCATTCAAGTTCAATATTAAAATTTAATCTTTACTCATACTTTACATACATTTTGGAAACCATTATACCTACCTAGAGGTAAAAATTTAGATATATGTGTTAGTCAAGAGCAAGTTATTATTTGACCCTATAGTTGCTGCTGCCGTGAGGTCCAGCCAAGATTACGCAGCCAACGTGGTAGATGAGGTCGCCGAAGCTAACGCAGGTGATGATGATAAAACTTATGTTTACTTTAAACACAAATGCGAAAGTCGCAGGAAAAACTTCCAACTTGTTGTGAATATTGATAACGAAACAAATAACAACCTCAAATGTCTGTTTTCTGGTTTCTTAGAAGCTGCCGCAAGACGAGGTAAGCAGGTCTTTTTATATTAACTTTCACAATGTTATATTTCTTCAAACTATTTTTTTGTTGTAAATCCCAATTGGTATTCTAATTAATATCTTTTTCTCCTGCATGTCTATCATTAATTAATTAATTTCTAATGTAAATCAAATGTCTGCTTTTTATAAATAAACTGCTTAAGTTTTTAAATTAGGTAAAACAGGACAAAAAAACTTACGATTTTTCGTTTATTTACCAGCTTACAACCCGAGCTCATCCCATAGAAACAGCGACACTGGTATGTTTTCCTAAGTTCTAATATCATGAGCTTTTGTTTTTGCTGCCTATAGTTAGTTGAATTTAAAGTTTGTGGTTTAAGTACAGCAATTTTGCCGAATAGGACCTAACTTATCGATAACTTGTTGATTTAAAGGCATTAGTTTCACTCCTCACTACAAAACAATGTTTCTATTGATTTTTTGATGAGCGATATGCACAGTTTATTGTGATGACTTACTGTGTTTGTGTTTACTTGTGTTTTAAGCAATAAGAACCTTATTCATTCTTAAGATTATTTTTCAACTATTCATAATAACATAAACTGCAAAAAGTTACATCTATACTTCGACTGTCATTTTTTCAGAATAGACATAATTTCAACTTTCAAACACGAAATAATTTGAAATCATTCAATGTTTCTGTTACAGATGGATTAACTTGCTAGAAAGGGCATAAAGCTGGTTTCGCTGACTAACAGTTACTTGTGTTTACAGATGTATCAGATGCAGTCAACGCCGCTGGAGTCGCTGCTGCAGCTGGTAAGTAGTCGAATGAAAACTAAGAACTTAGTAGTGTTGCCACTCGATAATCGCTGCATGATAGAAATCAATAGGCTTATTAAATAAATATAACATTCAACAGTCAGTCATGCTGATACAAGCTGTATCTAGGAAAACGATTTGTCCCTAGTAACTGTTAGCTAGACATAGTTCGGCTATACTCGTACAGTTTTTGGTACCGGGTTTTGTTCAACTATTAACATCCAAAATTATAGTTTCAAATCGCAGAACATCTCAATACATCAATAGTTTGGATGTGGATTTCAATAAAGTAGGATTTCTTAAATGATGATATCTAAAAACTTTGACACAGAAATAACAAAAACGACATAGTTTTGTATTTTCTGAAAGATTTCGAATTTCATTTTATTTGTTTGTTTTGATTAGTTAGGCTCTTTGTTAAATCTGACTATCAGTTAACTGTATTTTTACTTTTATTAAATGATCCAATATTTTGGCAGCTGCTGTTAGGTCCGCAGTCAATGCAGCAAGTGGAGTTAACGCCGCCGAAAACCAAGCCAACGGAGTGAATGCACAAGGTTAATAACGCAGTCTTAGAAGACTTTGACGCATTTAGTTCCTATCCCAACATTTCAAACAGCATTTGACGTTATTTATTATGTATATCTAGACACTTATATATTACTTAATCTGTCAATTATTTATGTCTGAAATTTTTAACATTAAATATCTATATTTAAATAATGCGTTTTCTTTATCTCCCGTTACATTACAATTATATTTCAGATGGTGACATTGAAAATCTATCAGGTAACTTTATTGCGTATTTCTTAATCACAGTCAATGAAACACAACTTAGCAGAATACTAACAAAAGCAGTATTTTAACGGTTGTACAAAAACCTTACTCAATTTATGATTGATACCGAAAACAATATTAATCTGGAAAAAAACAATAAGATTTGAAAGAAATCATTTCATGTGCGCTATTAAACTGCGAAAATGCACGAAAGAATTAAAAAAGAAGAATACTTAAAATCAAGGTTCAAAGTAGGCTCTAGAGTTTTTTATCGAACAATAATGATAGGAAATGATTCAACAGCTTATGTTCATGTTGAATATTCTTATGAAATAGGATAGCTTATTGTTGTACCTACAATTATGTTACCTTACAGGACGCAGATCCTACAATGATGAAGAAGACGCAGATGCTGAAGAAGGTAAAGGTTAAGAGTAAAGTAGAAAAGCATGATTGTATCGTCAATTGCTACCCTTTGAAGCTTCATTATGGCAGCTTTTAAAGTGTACATCTCTTAAGGGAAAATGAACCAAATAGAAAGGTCAAACTTTGTAAAAGAGGTAAATCGTTAAATCAAAGCGTTTTTCTACTAATGGCATTAAATGACATTACACTTTCAACTCCTGTTGCCATTTAATTTTGTCAGCAGTATCCTTCCAACAATACTTAGAAGTATGCTAGTGTTACAGGTTAGACACTGGTGAAACTAGTGGCTGACGTTGGTTAGTGTCGTTTGGGCAATGGTGTATGTCATCGATAGATATTGTTCTTTTGACAAATTTTCTAGAACGCCATAAAAATAACTAAGCGAAATTAAATTGCATTATTTGTTTTCTTGCTATTAATAACATAACTTAAAAACCTACCTAATGTTTTTAATTCATACAGAAGAAGAAAGTGTTTCCCGACTCGGTAAGTCCTGTTTATGATTTTGATAGAATTTAAGCAAAATTAATTGAAAAAAAGGCTGACCTATTTATTTTTATCTTTTAAATCAATTTGGTGTTAAAGAACTAACTCTAACTTTGATCTTCAAAACTTTTTCAATTGCAATAGAGTCAGCCACAACAATAGCGTTGTATTTATATTTTTGTGACATCAAGTTACAGCCATTTTTGAATTGCTCTGCACCTGAAATAAATAAAAATGTCTGGAAGATGATGCATTGTTGGTAGTTATAGTAAATTAGTTATAGCTTATTAAAAGCTACTGATAGTAACTTATTGAATTAACAATACGTTTTCACAGCGAACCGACAGTAATTTTCATAATTGTTTTACAGCTTATGGCTACCGCCCTTACGTTCCATACACTCCATATAGGCCACGACGTTCAAGTAAGTTTAGTATTTTCACCAGGGCTAAGTGAAGCGGAAATATTACTGATGGAACTGTGCTAAACGGACAGTCAGTTGCTTTTTCGATAAACGATAGTAGCATCGGTGATCGGTAAATCGCGACTGTATTGATGCCGTAGCACGATTCAGTGACTCTCTTCGGTTGATCACAGTAAAGTCGTGACATTGTATCGATAGACAAGAAATTATCGCATTTGAGCTACCAGACGCTTCCAAAACGCGACTAAATCGCCTGTCACCGATGCTAAAAGTAACAAGTTTGGTGTGGCCCTTCAGCTACATGCCCGTCTTTTTGAATTCAAATACTTAGGAAAAGGAATACAGTTCAACGTGGTTTTTCTGATTCGTAGTTTAAAACTCTACTCAATACGCCTTGGCTTCACTCATATCAAAATGTGCAACTGTATTGTTCGAAAAATACCCTGATTCAGTGGTATAAGATGACTAAAAAGACTGAACTATTTAGAAAAAGTTAAAAAAAAAAAAATATTTCGTCACAACAACTGTATCAACAAATTGTTTTGTCTTTCAGGCAGAGGAACAGTATACCCGTGCACCATCTCGCAAGATTGCGCTGCTGTATGTACCACCAAATGCGTAAATACTTCCCCATTCTGCGCTGACGGCATCTGCATGTGCATGCCTTACTCGCCTTATTCTTAGTTTCATCAAATTTTTATAAGTCTTATCAAGTTTTACTAAGTCTTATTTGCCTTTGCGGAATCTCGAAACTAGGTTAGGTGTGACACCTTGTCTTTTTCTTATCTGTATTATGTATTTGTGATCATAACTAGAAATGTATTAAATAAATAATACATAGTATTAAATGCTATTCATACAATGTTTGTTTATTTGACCATCAAATCCGTCTCCCTTCATGTTTGAATGAAAAAAGATGATTCCATAAATTTCAGATACAATTTAGTACTAAACTTTTAAGTGAAAGTATAAAATGTACCTAGATCTTAGGAAAGTAAATGTTTTCAAAAAACGCATGTATGACATTGTATGCATGTGTGTCATTGTATAAGATAACATTATCAGCAACTTAAGCAAACTAAAACGTAAAGTCAATTTTCAATATGATTTAAATCATATTAATAAAAAAAGTTAATGAGATAATTTCAGTGGGAAAATTTTTGGACATCAGGAAGTTTATTATTTTATTCTTCAGGAAAAATACAGTACCTATTTCAAATAATGCCACATATTATCATATTCATCATTTAGTTAACAGTAGCTGCAACTATGCATATTAGTGATCTCTTGAGAAACGTCATAAAACCGATAATTATAAGAATTAAACAAACAAAAATAAATTCAGATACTTTATCCCTACAAGCATAACACACTCTCACTCAAGTCAGCAAAACGCTTCTGTCATGAAATTATTTCCACTAATTTCAATATCTTTAATTTACTGGCCAGCTAACAGATAAGATTTTAAGGCCACAAAATGAAAAACCTACCTGCCATATCATACCTACTTACTTTCCTATTCCCTGAGAATCACAGTTTTTTCTTTGCACTCACGTTGAGCTGGCCAAGTACTACACACTTTGTTACAAGTCAGCAAAAAAAAACTCACAAATTTAAAAGTTTGATATATTATGATAAATTTTATGTTTTTTAATAATATGCTTTATTGATGTCTATATTTCCCAAAAAGTACAATTACGGACTCTTCCAGCGAGAGGAAATAGGCACCTTCATGTTAACCATGCCCCATCGTCGACTGCATTGTCACTTTCCATCGGCTGAGATGGCGCTCAAATATGGTATATTTGGATCAAAAAAGAATACAGTATTACTTACGCATTTCAATAAATAAATTGTAAAAAACATTGCATCCATCGATTGATTGGTTTTATAAAGTAAAAGCCGTAAATTACGTCCCTGTTATCGAACCGTAATTATACATGCCTGTCAAGACAAACAGCAGTACAATGTAAAATTAATTATTCATAAATCAAAAAACTCATACTCTAGCTACTAAATGCGATATAAATGGTGGTCAAAACATTGTGTACATTTGTTTGACCTCATAAGTGGAGGCAACAATATGAAAACCTTTCCGTTCTTGGTTTTCTGTCTGGTCATTTCAAATGTTTTTGGAGGTAACGCCGCCCAGGAAAATTATAGTAATGAAGGTAAAAATTATTTGTTGTGATGTGGTGATAGTGAAGGTGGTTAAGTGACAACAGTGGATCGGCAATGATAAAAGAGAGTTAGCAATGCACGTAAGGCCAGCTAATGGGATTGGTGGCCACCCCAGCCTACTGCGTTTCAATTAAATAGTTCATAAACGGGTTTACACTTACGGCACTGGGCACATGCCCGATCGCAATTATTTGTGGTACCTTCATACACTATTTTAATCTAATTGTTATTACAATGTGATATAATTGTCAAATTTTATCAAGACAACCTATGAAGCTATGAATCTATGAAAATAATCTTCTGAAGCATGAAGATGCTTGAATTAGAAAGTTTAAATATGTTTATTTTTTTTATTGTTTACAACTATGAGGCACCCATCTTATTAGCCGCCTTGCGTTGCGCAGCTTAAGCACAGTGACCGTTCCATAATCGCAGACATATTGAAACTATAATGTTCAAATATTTCTTAATGTTTTTTAGCTCTCAACGAAAATGATGGAGAAACTCGATGTAAGTAAAATTTGTGCTCTGCCATCTCAATAAAATTCTCAGCATATTTTTTTACCATATATTTTTTGTCACAAACAAGAATTACTTACATACTAATAGTCATGTATATTTTCAGCAGCCTGGCCATTATATAACTCAGGCAGATTTTTAGGTAAGTAACCCACTTCTAGTGCCAAAAATGAAATAAAATAAGTATCAAACATGAAAAAAAAAATAGTTTTTCGGTTAGTAATTTAATTGCAAATTGATTTAATTAATCAGAATAAAGATTGTTTAGTTTTTTTTCGACTATGAAAACAGGAATAAACTCACATTTTTAACACATAAAAATATTAGTTCCACACATGAGTTTCCTTTTCTTCTCATCGTATTAAGAATAATTTCTAAAAAAGAGTTCAAAGATTGTTTGCCAATACTTTTACCTACAGCGTAATTTTCACAGAGTATCCAGCTTAACGTAAGTCAGATCACAAAAAAACAATTTTATTTTGCTGTGCAGTTCGATTTTGTCTATGGACGATGAATCTGTATTTAAAAAAATATATCGTAAAGGGGGAAGACGGTTGATATGAATAGGTAACTGACTTAGAATTAGCAATTAACACTTACTGCCCCACTCAGAGACGTCAATTTACGTTAATGGTTCATAATCATTATTCATTATTATCATTAGAGTCAAAATTTTACATTCTTAAAAGTTCTTCATTCAATTTGTTATAAAGTCTCTTTTGAATAATGGAATTTTGACTTTAATGAACCATTAACGTTAATTGACGTCTCTGAGTGCGGCAATTACACAGTTACATCATAATTATCTTATTTTCACTATCAAATATCTAAAAATATTAGGAGTCAAATATTGAAAGTTTAAAAAGGCACGTGTGTTAAAAATAATTAATTAATGTTTTACATTGTTTAATAAGATTTTTTGATAATTTTAGCGCCGTCTCCATTTGCAGTTCCATCGCCAGGTATGATGTTCGGATTCTTTATTTTGGGCAACGGAGATTGAGCTTGGAAAATACTGCCTCTTCTCTATCTAGTCCTACCTTACCCCTTTAGTCTGACTTTAAATCAGCTGCAGCTAATTGACTGCAGAAGGTGAAAATTACATAATATAAAATAAATTAAAAATTAAAAGAAATCCTACTTTTTCTGCCGAATTAATAAGGCACTGCAGACGTTTATAAGCTTTATCATCATCATCATCATCATCAGCCTGTTGCAGTCCACTGCTGGACATAGGCCTCTCCCATTACACGCCACTGAGCTCGATCTTCGGCTGCTCGCATCCAGCTCCTGCCAGCCATCCTGCGCAAATCATCACTCCACCTTGCCTGAGGACGTCCTACACTACGCTTGCCGAGACGCGGTCTCCACTCAAGAACACGTTTACTCCAACGGTTGTCGGTTCTACGGCTTACATGGCCAGCCCACTGCCACTTCAACTTGCTAATCCGGTGGGCTATGTAACCTTGGTTCTCTGCCTTATCACCTCATTTCTAATTTGGTCCCGCAGAGAAACGCCGAGCATAGCCCTCTCCATAGCCCGCTGGGTGACTTTAAATTTGTGGACCAGCCGTGCCGTTAGTGTCCACGTTTCGGCTCCGTATGTCATGACGGGTAGGACGCACTGATTGAAGACTTTTGTCTTTAGGCACTGTGGGATCGACGATGTGAAGACCCGACGTAGCTTCCCAAACGCTGCCCAACCCAGCTGAATTCTTCTATTCACCTCGTTCTCGAAGTTGTTCCTACCTAACTGCAATGTCTGCCCGAGGTATACATATTTTTGAACAACTTCGAGAACGGCGCCGTGTACCGCAATCGGTTCCGGTAGTACATGTTCATTGAACATGACCTTGGTTTTGTCCAAGTTCATCCGTAGACCGATGCGCACAGAAGAGTCAGCCAGGTCATTCAGCATCTGTTGTAGGTCCTGCAGCGTTTCCGCCACGATGACAATGTCGTCAGCAAATCGCAAGTGAGAGATGTACTCGCCATTGATGTTGATGCCACGTCCTTTCCAGTTCAGCGTCTTGAACATATCCTCCATTGCATTTGAGAACAATTTCGGGGAGATAACATCCCCTTGTCTCACACCCCGATGCAACGGTATGGGACTTGTTTGCTGATTCTGTACTTGGACGGACATAGTGGCAGCTTTGTAAAGAAATCTCATCACTTGGATATATCGCCAATCTACTTGGCAATAAGCTTTATAAACAACGATAACCTTTTTCATCTGTATTTTTATATTTCAGTACACTATGGCGCCTCTCCGCTAATGTTTCCTGCACAAGGTGCGACATGGTTGCTATAGTCCAACAAGTTAAGGTGTGACCCTGTTACGTGGATCAAACCTAAAATTATTAGGTACACTATTAGCGTATTACATAGTAAGAAAAGAAAGAAAGAAAGAAAAAACGTTTATTGATCTTGGACATCGTACACATACAGATATAAACAAACAAATGGTTGGACAAAAAAAAAATACCAAAGAAAAATAAATAAAATTTTTCACCAGACAGCAGCACGATGTCGAAAATTATAGTATGCAATGGTGGTCCCATTCTGCACAGTTTGTGAGCACCATAATAACTAAAACCAGTACTGTTTTCGTAAGATTTAAGTATCTGCAAGGGTCACGCCTAATTTCGTTGGATAATACAAGTAAAGAGGTTTGAAGATCTTTTTTACTAAGAATTTCATTTAGTTTTAGAGTATTACCGAATTGGTTTTTTTGTAGATAGATTCAGTCTGTTCTTTTTAAAACTTGCCTCTCCTAAGTAATTCTTCTGGATTATTTATAAACTTATAGATAGTCATAGTAGGTAGCTACCCCCCGAATTCACAAACGTCAATCAAAGCTTAGCAGGCGCTCACGGGCATGCTGTCCCGAAAATGTCAATAGAACTGAAAGGGGCAGCATGAGTGTGAGCGCTTGCTTAGTGTTGATTGACGTTTGTGAATTCGGGGGTACGTCTCGTGCTTTCAAATAAATTGTATTTTTCCTACAGGACCCTTTAATCGTCCGTCTCTGTTCGTGGTTCCTTCTGCAGGTACGTGACTACAGTTAGAGTATTTTATAACTAGACACCGGATAGTCGGATAAATATTAACCTAAAGTTAATGTTTTTTTAGAAAATTATGGAAACTAACAATTTTAAGCTCAACTTAAGTGAATAGGTCCAATTATCTGAATACTGCTTAAAACCTTGATGTTTTATTTTTTGCTTAGTACGGTTCTTATTTTTATTTGCAGTACCTTAATTATTTTATCATAGTAAAGTACACTTACATTGAATATTAAATCAGTTTATGTAAAGTTCATAGTTTTTTAAAATTCAAATTTAATTTTCCATTTTAGGACAATATTGCCCACCCTCCCAAGGTATTATGATTTATTAAATATTATTTCATCACTCAAAACTTCTGGAATAATTAAAGTGCCGTTTTATTTCAGGATCCTTCAGCGCTCTGCCAGCTTTCGTAGTCCCAAGTACAGGTTTGTTTAGCTGATATTCCATACATATGACATAGTTATTTACAATTTGAATTAGAATAATCTAAAAAAGCAAAAAATATGTTTACTGACCTGTAAATATATTTCTTATTTTATGTATCACAATAACTTTGTTCCAAACTGAGAATTATTAGTCTATTATAAACCAAAAAAAAAAAAATTGGTCAGTATTATTTTTATAATCTGTTTTTATTTATAGGTTACTACGTTCAACCTAAGCGTAAGAAATATTTGTTATTTTTTGAGAAAAACAAATCTATTAGATTTGTAATACTTTCATATTTTAAGCAGTTCTGAATACGCTCTATCTTTTGAAATCGGTCTATCCTTCAATATTTATCTAAACTTAGTCAATGAAAAATGCCAGTGCTGAGCCATAATGCAAAGTTGGCTAAATGGTGAAATACATGTTCTAAAATCTTGATCTCTTCTCTTGCACTTCCTATACACACAATCGGTTTATTTGTTACAATACTGAATTTCATTCCAGCCAACTACAAGCCACCTCCCCCAGCACCCGCGCCACAACAGTCAGGTAAAAACCCAGCAACTTAACAAAGCTAATGCCTGGTTGTGCCGAACAAGGGTAGCGATTCACAACCGAGTTATCGTACGATTCGGTAACTTTCATTTAATTTTGTTAAATCGCTTGTTCTTTGAAAGAGCTTAATTTTTGTAAATTTTAAAAGAAGCCAATGGCTTCTGTTTAGGTTTCATTAAGGAATCCTACCTATCATATTAAAATATGTATTTGAAATTTAATTAAAATTATCGAACCGTACGATAACTCGGTTCTGAATCGCCCTCAAGATTGATAGCCTGGAAACACTGGCCATGAGTTGCATAGGTGACAATTCGCTCTTTAGAACCAAACTACAGAGCTTAAACAGCCGATCGGCATTAAGTCACATACATGTTTTATAAATGGTTCAAATTCCTTAGGCGAAATGTGGGCTTCTGAATGTTCCGTTCACCTTGACGGCAACAATCAGTGTGCCTCTGACTAACCCATTAGGGATATGTATGTTTTATAAGGTGTATTTCGCAGATTGGGCGCAGGAACTTCCTGACCTGATGAAAGGAGTTTCTTCCACCGGATCTACAACATCTATTTTACTAACCTACCCTCGCGCATTTTTAAACCTATTTAAGTGGACGTTCTAGCATTCAGCTAGCTAGTAAATTGACAGTTTCTCTTCTGTTTCAGCCATAACCTGCTACCAAGACTTAGACTGCCGAGCCGCATGCCGTAAACACTGTTCCCACTGCAGCCCTAAGTGCCTACAATCTTATTGTTTCTGCGTCCCAACAAGTTAAGAAGAGAATCAAGCGCAAAGAAGTTGACTATAATTCAAAAGTCATTTTAGTATAAAAAAACATACCTATCTGATGAGACTTTGGTAAATCATGAAAAATATAACAGGAGCTCATTTGACCGTTCAATAAAATAATTAAAATTACTTATCGTTTTAATGCACCTTGTATGAGTCATCATCATCATCATCTAACGGGACATCCTCCCACACATTTCTTGAGTTTATTAATTCCGGGGACCTTTGTTTGATAATTCGATATCCACTCATCTTTAGTTTAGTTTTCTATGATACTACTCCAGTGCCTAGTAGGAAAAAAGACTAACCTCCGAATTCACAAACGTCAATCAACGCTAAGCACGCTCACGCTCATGCTGTCCCGTAAAATTACAATAGAACTGAAAGGGACAGCTTGAGCGTGAGCGCGTGCTTAGCGTTGATTGTCGTTTGTGAATTCGGGGGTAAGTATGACAGTTAAGACAGTAAATAAATAATAGTTAGGCACACATTCTTGAAATGTTTCTATTTAAAAATATTTTTAAAATAACTTGAATGGACGGCTATGAGTGCGGTAGAAAGAAAAATTAATAAAAGGAAATATTTTATTTAACTTCCAAAATCAAAAAGAACTCAGAAATCCATAAGTTGAGCACGACCTCAGAGTAATGCCATCACTTTCACCCCCGAATTCACAAATGCAAATCAACGTTGAGCATCCCTCAGAAGTAATAGCTGTCCCTTTTAATTCTGTTAACATTTTACGGGACAGCATGAGCGTGAGCGCGTGCTAAGCATTGATTGACGTTTGGGAATTCGGTGGTCAGTTCTATAGACAAATTGGGCCGGAAGCGACCCCCCCTTCGTGAGGGGATACCAGTAAGGTCAGCCGAGGGTGTCGAGCTGTCCCTACCAGGCAGTGGTGAAAGCCTGTGCAATGCCGGCGACGGTACCCCCGTAAGGAGCGCCAGCTGGCCAACGTACGCAGACCCTTTTTTTTTTTTTTACCCGGGAAAATTCTTTTATGAACTTCCCGCCCTCCGAGGGTAGGGCGGGGGAGTGTGGGACTCACCCACCCCACAGGGGGTGAGAAAGAATACCGCACTAAAACCCCGGGGTGGCCATCTTCCGCGCGTATTCAGGGTTCTCTGAGGACTTCAGTTAGAAACACTACCTGTAGAACCCTGACGCGCTGTGCCGGCTATCCAGCCATCCTCGTAGGGAGTTGTACCTCCTTACTGGCACTTTCTGCCTACTGGTGTCTACGGCAGCGTGAGGCCACCTCATACTGCCGTCCTCCTCGGGGTCACTTGGAATGGAGGCAGCCCCCGCCATGTGCACTCCCAGTGACCCCGAAGGCCCCCTTTAGTCGCCTCTTACGACAGGCGGGGGGGAACCGTGGCCGAATTCTAACGCCCCGGAACCACAGGGCGAAGGGGACACACTAGGGCGTAACACCAGCCCTGCGTCGCCTTCTCCGCCGGCTAGGGTTGTCCAGTTCCCTCAAACGCTCGGCGGCCTCTTTCTGCAACATAACAGTGTCGCAAAAGGTGGTTGTTGCCATCCAAGATCTCCTGCAGACAGCCATGGCGTGGACTACTGTCGGCAGGGAAACATCACAGCCGATTGCGGCAGCGAGAGCGCTACGCTCCTGGGCCCAAGCTGGGCACACCTCCAGAGTGTGCTGGGCTGTATCGTCTACGCTGTCACAGTGGTGACATCGGCTCGTTGGCTCTCTTCCAATGCGGCACAGGAACCTCCCGAAGCAGCCATGCCCCGAGAGGACCTGTGTCAATCGGTAGGTTAGTGGGCCGTGCCGTCGTTCTTGCCACTGTTTGAATACCGGGCGCAACGCATTAATGGTCCAGTGGCCCGCTACCGGCGTCTCGAGTCTCATTAGCCACGCATTGTGTGCCTCGACCAAAAAGTCGAGTCGCTGGCCTTCCACCTCTTGCGGTGCGAGTCGCCTGGCCGAGAGGGCCCTAGCGTCTATATCCCAGGGCAGGGACCGCGCCAGCACACACGCCGCCTCGAAGGAGATCGTGCGATACCCCCGTATTGCTCTGATCGCCATCGTCCTCTGCGGCCTGCGCAGAATGGACGTAGACTGGCGGGTCAGATGGTCAGCCCATACGGGGGCCCCGTATAAGGCAATAGATCGCACAATCCCCATGTACAGTTTTCGGCAACTGTTACCCGGCCCGGCTAGATTCGGCAAAATCCGACTCAACGCATTTGCGGTCTTCACCGCCAACCTCTCAAAGTGGGGTCGAAAGTTCAACCTGCTGTCGAGGACAATTCCAAGGTACTTCATTGTCGACTCGACGGCAAGGCTAACACCACCCACAACAATGTGTGATCCGGCTGGAGGGGCTTGCCGGGGTCTGTGAAAACACAAGACCTCAGACTTGTGCAGAGCCACTTCCAGTCCCAGGAGCCTAATACAGTTCACCACACAAGCGGTGCCAGCAGTCGCCAGTAATGCTGCTTCTCTGTAGTTCTTTCCCCGGGCGGTTACCAGGGTGTCATCCGCGTAACATGTTAGCTTGACACCCTGTAGATTAGCCCCCCTCAAAACCCAGTCATAACCGATATTCCACAGGAGCGGACCGAGGACCGACCCCTGTGGAACACCGCACGACATTGGCCAGCTGTGCCAGCCGTCCCGCCCGGGGTATTCTACGAATCTATCACGGAAGTACGACTCTATGATGTCCCTCAGATACACAGGTGTTCGGTGATATCTGAGGGCTTCTTTTATGCACGCCAAGGGGATAGTGTTGAAGGCGTTCTTAATATCTAACGATACTGCCAAAACAACCTCTCCCATGGAAATAGCCTCCTCAGCCTGTGTCTTAACGCGCAGTATTGCGTGAACCGTCGAACGGTGCCGGCGAAATCCGAACTGACAATCCGCTAGGTTTGGTCCGGCTCCTTCAATGTGCTGGACGAGACGGGCAGCAATAATACGCTCCAAAAGCTTTCCCATCTCGTCGAGCAACACGATTGGGAGATATGCCGCCGGTGAATCCGCTGGACGCCCTTCTTTCCTGAGCAGGACCAACTTTCCAGTTTTCCATGGCCGTGGAAAGCAGCCCTGCATGAGGCAAGCCGAGAACACCGTACGCAGACCCTACTGGAACCCCAACCACGAGCCACCCCAAGGGCGGCTCCGCTGCCGCAACCAGCGGTAAGGCCCCGCCAGGCCGCGATGCACAGGGGTGATCAGCCACGGATCACTGGCCCTCACCAACTGATTGTGCGCCGCGGCCTCCACCACGCGCCTCAGGGCGCTTGCAGGCCCCACTGGCCCTGCAATCCCACGTGTCACCCACCCACTACAGTGGGTGGGTGGCAAGTCCACCACACTGCCACGCCTGGGTTCTCTTCGCTTCCCGGTGGTTCACCCTACCACCGGTACTAAACCCCCTCGCCACGCCAAGGTGAGAACTCATGAGAGGGACACAACCACAAACCTACCATCTTAATTCTCTAGGTTTTTAGTGTTGCAGGCACAATGTCAAGTTCATGTTGAAAGCTTTTATTACGTTTGGCATTGCATTAAAAAAAAATAACTCAAAGAAGAGGTTGACTAAGCTGAAATGACATGGGCCTCCACTGCCATCTACGCATTTAATCAAGTACTCTTCTGTGCGTATTTACAGTGGAAGGGCACGTCATTTCAGCTTCCTTCTGACAATAATAATAAAAATAAACACAATCCTGCTTCAAATATGCCATATCTTCAAGTAATATCCAGTAACTTCGAAATATACGATTATTTCAGTCCTATTTTCAAAGCATAATTATTAAAACCGCGGAAAATCCTTTAAAACGTTCAGTTATTACAGCCTTCAATTATCACTGAAGCGCGTAAATGTAACGGATTTCACGCAAAATACAATTTTCTGATAATTTATGTCAATTTTGTATGGCTTAGATTACCCTATAATTATTTTTATGTTGATAAATCAATCAGAAATTTATTTATTCAAATATACCTGTTATAAATGCTTTTAAATCGTCAGAATCTTAAAATACAGATATTGTTGGTTTTGGTTTAATAAAACCTCGGCTTTGTCACTACTCAGCACCGTGAGACTGAGGTCAAACGCAAACTCAAATAATAAAAAAAACACAAAATAAAATATCAAAAACTGCAGTTGATAAAAAAAAACGCGAATGCAACGATCTTCCTACTGTGTTTTACGAAAAATCATTGGTAAGCTAACGTATGGCGAAACTAGTCTGAATAAAAAATACAAGCAATAGGAAAACTCACCTAGTGAAGGGTATCCACCGATGTCCGTCTATACACACAGAGAAACACACCACACTTAGCAATATTTTATAAAGGCATCGTTCACAAGCAGCACTGAGTACATTAATAATATTATATTCAAAACTTCACTAGCAATAACGAAAATTTACCAATATCACTATTATGATCTGAGAATAAAAATTTCTCTCTGTTTCGGGGGCGACGGCAGTCCAACTCACCGCGCGTAGCAAGCTGACTGACACAATAATGTACTACCCTCACTGGATAGAATATTATGAGCTAATTGCAAAATACCTTGCAAAAATATCCACATAATCTAAAATAAAGCAGTCAAGTTTTTGACCAACTTCGTGTAATTTAATCTTCATGACGTAGAAAGCGCACCACACAATGAAACAATTGACAGTCAGATGAAACAAACTACATTCTACGTCTAAAAAGTTCCATTTTCAAATGTAACTTTTTTAAATATAACGTAGTGGCCAGCATGCAGCACAAACTCGTTTCTATGAAGGAAAAGGAGAACTTAATGTCGTATGAAGGCTTAGGGCCACAGCAGACAATATCCTACATTTAGCATCGGTGATCGGCGTTTTAGCCAATTTTAAGGAGCTGAATGCAGCGACCAAACGACACCGCCTCTCGCTGTAAACGCGTTTTAGGGCTAGCCCAAACCGCTAACGTTTTGGTAATGGAAAAGTAAGCGTAACCTTTTTTTAAGACATAGGAGGCAGAAAAATAAGTATTGTTTACAAAAGACAAAAGTAACCAAAAATGATTATCAAAACGTTAGCGGTTCGTGCTAAACCTACTGAACGTTACTACTCACGCTATAGAATACCTGGACGCAGCGATTCGGCATCTACCAAACACGACAGTGTTCAGAGTTACTTAGCATTCCGCTAGATTATGACGAAGCTTCGATCTTAGCATGTATCATATGAATTAATGTCGGTGCTGGTTATATCAAATAACCAGTTATCGATACTGCATCGATAGTCTCACGATTTTACTGCAATCAAACGCAAACAGTCGCGAACTCGCCGACTACCGATGCTAAAAGTAGCACGTCTGGGGCTCAAAAAGTTACCAGCAGAATCGATAGGAAAATGGCGGTCTCCAGTGATATTATTTCAATCAAAAGAGGTAGATAGGTTATGTCAGTGGGTACTGATGCGAAATCGAAAATTGACCACTGGCGTACGTCCGTACTCGTATCTATAATTTGACCGTGTTGTAACGTGTGAACAAGGTACTATGATTATTCACAAGAGCGTGAACGAGACAGATACATGCGCAGTGTCGTCTCAATCTGTCAAACACTGTCAATGCTTTGGTCAGGTGCAGTAATAGTTCTGATTTCGGGTGTCATTTTTTTAGCACAAGTATATTATCTATCTAGATCTACCTTTTTTATAATATCATTGGCGGCCACGACCAAAGTGATCTGCTGCAAGAGCTGCTAACATTTTTGAAAATAACGGAGATTTGTCTTGGTAAGTTGCTTCATTTTTCATATTATTACACTGGTGATTGTGTTTCGTATAAAACGAATGTGTCATTAAAATCCAGACTAAGCACTAAATGTTAGGTGAGCATAGGATGCAGGAATCAAACCCGTGACCTTTTGAGTCTCAACTGGCTCTCGAATCTGAATTGAACGTCAAAGTTTCCTTTATGTGTAAAATAAAAGGTTTATCGTCCATTTTATTAGATTGTTTGTTTTAATGATCTTTATCGTAGTTTGGTACCAACTGTTATTTGGTTTTATTTATACGTTAGCTATAAAAATGTAAATGGTTAATATAGTAAATCATAAATCAAATACATTTAATTTTACCTTTTAAATTCGACAAGGTGTTTAATTTTAGCTGTTTCGAAATTCATTTTAATACTCTGTTATTTTATGGTTTATTAGACACAGTATTTGGATCCAGTATAAATATTGTAATTTCGCTTAGTTATTCAGATTTCAGTTTGTTGTCTTCAAATGTCCACTACAATGAAATTCTTAGCTGGTTTGGTTTTATTTATCGCCATAGCTATTCAAGCAATAGCTGGGTATAGTAAGTTGACAATTGCAGTATATAAAAAAGGGGTTTGCGTTTGATCCCAGTCTGGCCTGATAGTAAGAGGCGACAAGCGGCTCTCGCCTTGAAGACTCCAAAGTTGTATGTTTCCGGAAACACTGACGCAGTGAGAGCGTTCCACTCGTTAGCGGTAAGGACCAGAAAGGAAGTACCAAACCTCTTAGTTCGGACCGCTGGAAAGTCGACCACATGGGGGAGAAAGCCCTCACGGCGTCTAGTGGTCCGGTGGTAGAAAGTAGAGGGTGGTATCAGGTCATGACCTTTTCCAAACTTTGCAGCGCATGTAGCTAGCTCCCAACTAATAGCTAGCCCCCAGGTGATATAGGTGCCATATTTATGTACTAGATATTATTTAACTATATCATACTGTTGTCTTGTCCAGATCCAGCTCAGCAAGCGGCAGCAGCTACACAAGGGTCTCGTGCTGGAAATGGTGGTAAGCTAAAATATAGGTTTATTATTATTTTCTTAAAAACTTAACTTTCACTTGCTATGGGATACAAGACAATGGATAAACATACTTAAGTACTATATTTTTTTGTAAAAACATACTTAAAATACATAGGAAATAATCAGACAAGTACAAACAGATATGTTCTTGCACACAAAACGTTTCTACCCGCGACTTTTGGTGGAGAAGCCAACTTTTTGACCATTACACCAAACCGTTTGTCGATCATATCCGTTGTCAAATATTCCACAGTACCGACATACACGTGTAGTTTAGTTTGAGGCTAGACAGCGCTGTGTGGAATATTTGATGATGTTGGTTATTATTATAAAAAATACTATTTTATCTTTTTTGAGGGCCTACTATGAGTTTAGCTAGCAAGGCACACCAGATGAGAAATGGGATGGGTGACCACCCTGGCTGTTTACTGATGGATTCTTAGGGCATCCCAAACCAACATTTCTTTTTTTTGTAAAATAACGCGAGTTTTCTTAGCTCAATCAAGAAAGTTGTGGTTTTTTAAAGGTATTTTTATTGCTTGTACTTTTTTACAGGTGTACAAGGTGTCCCCTGTATGTATGACTTCGAGTGTAAACCCTATTGTAAATATTACCAAGAAGCAAGATGTATAGAGTATAAGTGCTTTTGTTCAGTTGAAGACTGGCATTGACGCTCTTGATGCTATTGTTCGTCCTAAATACTGGAATTTCGTAATGGACTATTAAAATTCATTTATTTATGCAGTATTTTTATTTCTAATTGTCAAAAACATAACATACTTATTTCTTTTTTTGTAACGAGGACAATGAAATCGTTCTAAGGACTTCCCGCCCTCCGGGGAAGGGCGGGGGTGTGCTAGGACACAATTTAGGTACTAAACCCTACGGTGATCTACTTCAGCGCGTATCCCCATCCCTAAAAACGCAAAATCTCTATTTAAATAGACCTGTTACAAGTGCTACTATTAGACGTATGTTCCTTCACGATTGACACTTGAAACAATACTTTTTATTGGTTTGATCTTGTCAATGTCATGATTGAGCAGGCAAAAACAGATCTTAGGGTGGTCAACCCTTTCATTTCGCGACTGTACATCGGGTGCTTATACACAAATAAAATATATTTTTTTGTTTGTAAAATTAGTTGATCAACAGTGTTTTTTTTTCCTGGTCCTACAGGCGAATGTAATCATGCTGCCGATTGTAGACAGATTTGTCCACCAGATACTATTCCACAATGTATAAACCATCAATGCTTTTGTGTTATAACCAAAAACTAGAATATCGAAATGGGCCATTAAACAATTTTTAAAACAATAATAGTAGATTATGCCACAAGGGCTTAAAGAAGTGTATTATGTCCCAGGCATCATACTGAACCCCGAGCATGAGGGATTCTACGGTTAACTCCCGAGCGGAGCGAGGGAGTTAAGGTTAGAATCCTGAATACGAGGGGTTCAAGACCGCCTAAGATATATATAGATATATAATACACTTTTAAGCCCGCGGTGCATACTCTGCTTTTTATACTTTCTGCGAGGCAATCGAAATTAATGTCTAAAAAAAGTAAGTGCTTAAATATTTATTTCAAGTGAAAATAGGTAATTAAATATGAGAAATCAGGTATTTGTCAAAAATTAAAAGTGATGTTAGAAACATAAGACAGTTGTGCGAAGACCTTGGAAAGATGAATTACACTCTTTGGTACGTTCATTTTATCAGCACAAGACTCAGGAGATATTTGAGCGGTTGGCGCCTTTTTTCTTTCTCTGGCATCTATTTTGTTAGTGGCCAGTACGACATTCGTACTCAGGATAAAATCTCATTGCACCTAAACATTTTTGACTACACGGTTGCATTCCAAATTCAAATCACTTTAATCCCTAGGGAAATAATGAAATTCAGTACAACATTATGTCCCGGCTAGACCGTAGGGCTATAATGACCTACTTTAGGACAGGTTTACATGACACATAATGTCCCATTGACGAGCAGGTAGTATAAAAAGTATTTTTTGGTTTTTAATTGTATCATAAACATAACCTTTTTTTTTGGCACGGAGAATGCATTTTTGCACTATCCCCCTCCCAGGGTAGGAAAGCGGGGGAGTGTGGGATTCACCCACCCCAATAGTAAAAGGAATACCTACCCACTAAACTCCGCAGAGGCCATCTTCTGCGCGTTACCAGAGGTCCCCACCCCAACTCGAGGGGAGTTATAACTTCCCTCTTACACTCGCCGGTGTTAACGGCGGTGTGACTCATACCGCCGTGTGAGGCCCCCCCGCACCGCCGCCCTCCACGGAGTCACCTGTGTAATGGAGGCACACGGTCCCCACCGTGTGCACTCCCAGCGACCCCAGGGCCCGCCTTTAGTCGCCTCTTACGACAGGCGGGGGGAAACCTTGGCAGTATTCTAACGCCCCCATACCACAGGGCAAATCATAAACATAACCTAGGGACCAATGAGTCTACCTCGTGAGTTATAGCCTAGTGGGGCCCGCAAGCGCCCTGATAGGCGCGGATCCAGCCCTCAAAAAAGGTTGTGGGCACAGCCACCAAAAAATATTTATTTATTTATAAGACTTACCAACTAAATACATACAAGCCAGTAACAGAATCGTTCAAAGTAAAAAATAAAATTATCAAAGTGAGAGTTGAATGGAGTACTAACTCACTCACAGGGGCGGATCCAGCTTTGGGGCCAGGAGCGGAGGGGGTCACAAGGTCGTTGTCAAGTCAAGAACTTGTTATTTAATTTTGATATTATAGATACAAGTAAAAAGTAGGTATTTTGTTTATGTACATACGTAGGTACTTTACTTGAAAAAAAAAGGGAAGAGATTTCGACAGTGGCGACGATAGACCACATGTGGACGTTGGCGACATCAAGTTCGCGAGGCCTCTTTTACTTCTCAGTAAAAAACGTTAAATTAGGTGGGCCAGGCAGAACCTAGCAACAACGCTCTCTCAAGATAACTGAACGCGAGCGAAGCGAGCGCTTTTTTTATTCGATTGTAAATCGACTAGATTATTTTATAGTGAGAGAGACTTGGAAGAAAGACCAATCAAATCTAAAAAAAACCCATTCGTTTTTTTTGCGTTTCTTAAGTTTTGCTTAATAAGTAGAAAACTAACTCTAAATACCAGATAGTCTTTCTGGGAGGTGGATAAGTCCGTTAGGGCTATCCACGTGTGTCTGTCTCTTAATGAATACTGCCTCCTTTCAAGAAAAATGGAAACAGGAGCAATATAGCGCGAGCGAAGCGAGCGCGGTTTTTTTTCCAAAAAATAGCGTTTGTTATCAGTAGTTTATTTGATGTGTAGCGCTGGAACCAGCTCACTCATGAACAATCATGGACTTATTATAATAACAACAAGCAAATAAGGGTTGTGGGCATGCCCACAGTGCCCACAACGGTGGATCCGCGCCTGCGCCCTGAGGCACGTGGTGGGGGCCGCGGCGCACAATCGGTTGGTGGGGGCCAGTGATTCGTGGCTGATTCATTTGACTGAAAACTATTGACCAACATTTCATTTGTGGGGTGTATTATTTGACTTATTTTTAACCCATCGAAGTATCTTTTGACATAAGTTTCGCCTTCCCGAACTACGTTGAAGCGAATTTCGAAATAAACTTTTTACTATTGCCTGAAGTCTCTTTTCAACTTTTTTCATTTACCATTAATTGGCATATGTATTTTAGAACTTAATATACCAAAAACAAAACTGATGCAATTCAAACCCAGACAAAAAATACATTTAAAAGGCAATATTCAATTCCAAAACAATAATTTACATTATGTCAATACAGCCACACTCTTAGGAGTCGATTTGGATTCAGGCCTTAACTGGAAAGCACATACAGAGAAAATAACCTCTAGACTTTCAAAATTTATATACGCACTCTACGAGTTAAAAAAATGTACAGATCTAAAAACAGCAAAAACTGCGTACTACGCTTATGCAAACGCTTGGCTGACGTATGGGATCATTGTATGGGGGAACAGTACTGGTGCCGATCAACTATTCATTTTGCAGAAAATATGTGTAAGAATATTGCTGAACATAACAAATGAAGAACAAATGCTAAAGGAGTTCCTCATAACTAAATGCTTTTATAGTCTAAAGGAATTTTTCACGAGTTAACTAGGATGCCTAGTGAACTCTTGAAGAACATGATGTGTAATTTAATGCATAGTTTCTAATGTTTTAGTAATTTTCTTTAATATTAATAAATAGATACCTAATGTTTAGTATTAAGTATTAATGTTGCAATGCCCTTACAGGGTCATGTGATGTACATTTTTAGTTTTAAGAGCTTGTTAAACCACAACCAATAAATAGGGTAAAGTCGCCAGTAGTCAGCCAGGCACCTATGGTCAGCCTTTTCGGTCTTTTATACGCCACGAATAGCGCAATATTTTAAAACGACCAATAACATGGTGGTTAAATCATTCCTTGACTCATTATTGGTCGAAACAGCTCGTGACTGGTGCGTGCTGCAGTCACCACAGAGAGAGAAACACGTTCATAGCAGTGCCAACGACGGATAGACCGTTTTGTTCGATGTCCGCCATTTTTTTTCTAACTTTTCGTCGCTTCGTTATTAGCGATCAGCTGCTTTATATGAAATTTTTACTAAGTATTTTTGTCAGCTTATCTTATTTAATGTAGTAATAAGAGCATTCTTTTGTACGATAACTGATGTTTATCCCAAGAGAACACAGTTTTTTAAACGGCTGACTATTGGGTATAGGATTTCCGCTAGAAACGCCAGTACTCAGCCGGGGGTGGCTGACTTCTGGATTTGAGTTGTTTTTTTTGTTTTTAAGTGATATGTACACCATTCGATTCGTTATTTTTAAACAGGTTATTTAAAGCCTGGTCGTAGAACTAAAATATGAAGAAAACCCAGTAGTCAGCCGCTATAATGTACAGAGGCGCTGACATCAACCTTTACAAAACCGTTGCAAAATGGGTCTTATGTTCGCGGCATAAGGTGTCCCTATGTAAAAGTTGATGTACGTGTCTCTGTACAACTTTTGATGCGGCTGACTACTGGGGTTTAGAGGTTTTGGTGCCTAAGGTCTAGAGCTCAGCCCCCTGTTTTAGTTTTGTAGGTTCAGTAATTGTTGGGGATTCATTATTCAAATTACTAGCAGTGTTAAATTTACAGTTAAAAATGTCTCAAGGGGCCTCTCAAGTATAAAGATGAAAACCCTGACGATAGCGGGCGGTGCGATGATAGAAAGAAGGAGAAATAATGACATGTTCATCACATCAAAAAGGTCTTCCGGAAAAACCCGTTTTACAAGCGGTAGAAGAAGCAGCCCTCCTCAAACTGGGCAAATCTAGGTCACAAGTCAACAAGCAACAAATTTTTTTTTTACTCCTTTTTTTAGAGTGTTTGAACCTTAATATAAGCAGCCAACGTTGCGGCTGAGTACTGGGGAGCCAAAGGCTGACTTAAGGTTCCGTGGGGCTGACTACTGGGGAAAAGTGCCATTTTTTGTTATTTCGTAATTATCTCAGAGTTCGAGTAATTATGTTGTGTTGCACTTGAAGATCATCGAAGTTTAATAAATGATTAATGACATAAAACATCATTTCACTCAATTAGTAATTTCCTTATGAAATGAGAGCAGTGCAAACTCAGAACTTTCGTTAAAAGGCTGACTACTGGGGTTATGATTATGTTCACTTCACCTGAAGCACATTTTACCTAATGTTATTGTATAATATTTAGAGAGATATTAATAAAACAAAGTTGTGGTTACTATGTAGGTAGGTATTGGTTTGAAAATGAGTTTTTTTTTCTGCATGCACATATATTGCATAATACAATCGAATTAGCTTAGAAAATTCTTAAAAATATTTAATTTCACTTAAGTTGAATAGATAATTGCCATTTAATTGACTTGCTGAAAGATAACTCTACAAGTTTTTTAATGTAACGTTCAGGGCAAATCTGACTCTGCCAACTCTGACACCACGAGGTACTTGTTTTTCCCTACCCCAAGAGCGTAATTCAAAAGCGCTTAGGCATAAAAGGGCGAAACGGCTCGCGAGCAAGCGGCTATGAGCGAGGCGCCGAGGCTGAGGCTGGCGCCAACAAGCCGAAGCTGAGGTGGTGAGCGTAAGCCATCTGTGACGAAAAGAACGCGAGGGACCGCCGGGTAAATTTTTTGATCGTTTGTTTAATGAAGTAGAAATATGGCAATCGAAACAGTGGCCTGATGAATTTTCGGGAAAATAATGCTTCTAACAAATGACATTTCGCCAAAAAAACTTCGGTAAAACGTTTTGTGACCTAATGAAACGTCTGGCAAACGATAAGAAAGTTGATAATTGATCAACAGATACAGTGGCAAACGTTATTAGGGAAAATGAAAAAAAAGCCGAACGAAAAAAAAACAAATGTTTTCAGTAAAATGAAATTCGAGAAAAAAAAAGGGTCTTATGAAAGGTTATTTACGCGGTTGGAGTTACAATAGTGTGAAAACAAGGAAAATAAAAATATTTTATTCGAAACGAGACCTTTCTAGTAGCTGTGCTTATGATGTTAATCCATAGAATTTGATCCTCATTATCGACACTTCGACATGGCAACCCAGGTGACCTTTTTTTTTTACAAAACCAACTTGATCCCGGTGACCCCTTGATTCCCGGCTATGTATGAGAGATTAAAAGGAAGTTTGAACGCTAATGCTGACTCGTTATAACTTAAGAATGACTGGACCGATTTTGCTAATTTTGAATTTAAATTGTTTGTGGAAGTTCAGGGAAAGAAATACCCATAGTAAAAACCACTATTTAGTTTTTTCTTAGCAACCATTTCTTATTGTCAAACACCAAATGATTGACAACAGCATCAGGAACGTCTGTCGGAACAGCTAGTTAAAAATATTTTATTCAGGAATAAATTATCCTTAGTGCGCTGCGCACAGCGATCTAACACCTAAGTGAGCTTCATAATGCTCGAATTATGGGATACTCAACAACGGAAAAACATACTTTGATATATTTTGCTTTTTGTAAATAAATAAATAATATACATAGAAAACACCCAGACCATTACAATCGATCAGACTTGTTCATGCGCACAAATGTTTGTACTGTACGAGGATCGAACCGCAACCTTGGGTGTTAGTAGCCGACTTCGCAACCATTACACCATATCGGTTGACATTTTCTTTCTATCTAAATAGTATCCATAGTACACGCTTTGATTCATGTCCAAGAATATTTTCATCATAGTCGACTGCTGAACATGAGTCTCCCCAAAGATTCGGTTGTGAGCGGCCTGCATCCACCAAAACCCTAAGGTTTTGATTACAAACAAAAATATCTTATTTGATAAGACCTGCTACAGAGTACTTTCAAATCGTCAAATCTAATAGATCTAACAAAATATAAACAATAACAAAATTTAATATACTCGTACTTAAGGCGCGATACCAGGAAAACGGCTCTTGGGAAAACTAAAGTTTTATATAGAAAATATGAAGTATGTGGCACGAAAAAAATCGTCATAGTAGTCAAAGAGTTGCACAATCAGCTCAAACTTCCAGTATATGGATCAACTTACTAGATTAATGTGAAAAAAAATCAGAATATCGCTAAAAACGTGCAAAACGCACTCCCGTATTTCAAAAGTTTAGGCATCATATAAACTAACAACTTACGTGTTTTAAATAACGTGTAAAGATCAGATATCAAAGAAGCATTGCCAATCAGTTGTTTTTCATTGCTCTATTTCAGTTTTGTGCAAAAAATTCGCAAACGTTCCGAATTTTTCGCTTGAAATCTCCATACAAATTACTATGGAGTGAGTGAAGTTTCTTTGATAGCTGTCCGCGCACCGTCGCAGCTCACTCCCCCCCATGTCCCCAAGGTGAGCGCACGTCGCTTTTGACGAAAATGACATTTATAATTACGCGGATAATTTACACGAAATAGGCGCACATAGGGTCTTTTGTTGAAAATAGTACAACTTTATTTTTTTCCTCCGTACTGTTTGTTCATATGCATTATGCATAATTTATCAAACGTATGATTTTATCATGATTCACCATGAGAGTTATATGGCAGGTTTATAAAGTACACTTGATTAAAAGCTCTCTTGGGTTTGACAATTTCGTACTAGTTGCCATTTCATTTTCCTATTCTTTACGCAGTGACGTGCACTCACCCGGCGTCATGTGGAAGACTGACTTGCGGGACTGCGCAGACGGCTGTCAAAGAAACTTCACTCGTTCCATAGTAATTAGGATGGAGATCTCGAGCAAAAAAAATTGAAGTTTGCGTTTGCTTATACGAAACATAAATAGTTATTGCAATAGAACATAATGACAAGTTATTCGAAATGGAAACACACTTCACACTGGAACAGCTTTTACAATTGTACCAAGCACAAATTCGGTTGTGTATGGAGTACTTCATGTGGTGGCAACCTCTGGGATGGCTCTGCCAAGTATCAGCTGGATGCACTGGACTCAGTAGACCGAAGAGCCAGGAGACTGATAGGTGACGAGACGCTCGTTGGAACCAAACTCGAGTTTGGAGCATCGGTGTAGAGTTGCCTGTCTATCGGTTTTTTATAAGGTGTATTTCGGAGAGTGTGCGCAAGAACTTCATGACCTGATACCACCCTCTACTTTCTACTACCGGACCACAAGACGCCGCGAGGGCTTTCATCTCCATGTGGTCGACTTTCCAGCGGTCCGAACTAAGTGGTTTGGTGCTTCCTTTCTTGTCCGCACCACTAAGGAGTGGAACGCCCTCCCTGCGTCTGTGTTTCCGGATACATATAACCTTGGTGTCTTCAAGGCAAGAGTGAATAGGCATTTTTTGGGTAAGCGTGCCTGGCAAGACTGAGGTCAAACGCAAACCCATTTTAAATTTAAAAAAAATGGATCAGATAGAACTTTGACATAAATATGAATTATCATATTTATGTCAGCCATGGAAAAATGGCAGTGCAAGCATTTTTATCTCTAACTGGCTATTTGCACACAGCTTTTCCCTGTAGTAATTTGAATGAACTATACAGACAAACGTTCTAGAAAATATAATTAGCATCAACTATCATTTAGTTAGATAGTGAAAGCTTATGTAAAAACAGACAGAAACTGTGTGAAGTGACTTCCTTTCATACTATGCTCTACTCGTAGATCAATTCCAGTAAGATGAAGATCACGGTGGATTCTGTATTAAATTCAGCGTAAAAAGCCTGAAATACGATGGCCTCTACAGGAGACTAAAGGTATTACTCAAGTGTTATTATCTAAAATAAATTATCCACTAAAAGTGTCTCAACTGTTAACAACTGTTAAATTCCTCGTTTTAGTTAGTAACAAGATAGCTCCGTTTAATGCTTCTTGCAGCTTTTCATTACAAGTAAGACCAATTAATTAGTGGGTTCTTCTGCATGTTACTAGAAATGGCTCCGTGTATTGCTATATCATATGCATTGGATGTAAGAAATATTTTGTGTTGATGATGATCGAACGGATAAACCAAGTTACAACTAAATCTCGATGGAATCGTCAAGTACCAGATATAACATTGAGCAAATAACGTGGTCACGAGAATAGATTGCAAATAATAGTGTAAAAAAATAATTGGCAAAACCGCTTGTTAGTATGTTTAATAAAATAAAATTTTTGGTTAGTTTCTTTTGTTTGCCCTATATCCTGAAATATATTGGGTGGCGAAATAAAAATATCTTTGGTGAACGCATCAAATGATTATCATGCCGCGACTTATAATAATAATAGATAAATAAATATCCCTGGACATTATTCCACACAGCGCCATCTAGCCCCAAGTGAGTTAATTATACTCCGTTTTTATGGGATACTAGACAACGGATAAACATACTCAAATACTTTTTCTTTTGTAAATACATACTTATTATACAAAGGAAACACCCAGACCAATACAAACAGACATGTTCATGCACACAAATGTTTGTACTGTGCGGGGATCGAACCCGCGACCTTTGGTGTAGTAGCCGACTTCTAAACAATTACACCAAGACGGTCGTCCGGATTTATGCATTGCATTTATGCACGGATTGCACGGCCCAACCACTGTGTGACCATAGCTGTCACGATCGCTTTCAAATTTGACAGATTTTCTCTCCGGCCGACCCCAGTAGCGAACCTACATTCAACATTGTGGCACCTTTCATGTGTTTTATTAAAACACATGAAAGGTGCCACAATGTTGAATGTTGCTTCTTATATCTGAAATTCAAACCCGACTGACTTATACAGGGTTATTTTCTCAAGTGGTCGTGGTGGGCCAAATCTTAAATCAAGGAAGAAATTCTCGAAGTAGTCAAGAGGCCAATTTTAGCAAAAAAGTGCACAGTCAGATTTAAAAGACCAAATTCTTTGAATCATTCACTCGGGTGTATGTTCCTGCTCTTTTCAGGCCGACTACATTTAATTCATACACACTCAAACACGGACGTAAAAGAAAGACGGACGTCACCTCGTCTAATCATGAGTGAAGCATATTATGAGCTGCCAGTTTAGGTGTCGTGACAAGCACGTCTCTTTGGCGCGTCACACGGGGTAAAATGGCGTAGTTTGTCGCACCTAGTGTGTTTGTGTGAGTGTAGTAGGTCGTGTACAACAAACGAAATTGTATTGTTGTAATTTTAGTATGATGTAGGTATCTGTGCGTCTTTCTTTTACGTCCGTGCACTCAAGAATGACGATCCCAATTTGTATGTTGTTCCTATTTTTTCGTAGTGCTAAAGAAAATCCTTAATTTTAGGTATTTAAAATAATGCCTATTTGTGTTTTAAAAAAAATACTTAAAACGTTTTACAAATTAGACTTGCTGTATAATTTTAAATAAAAAATTTTCGTGCTTATTAAATGTACAAATTACTATATTAGTTCAGGGGCAATTTGTCACAGTATACTAGACTTGTATAAATACACTGATTATGTTCGCAATTTCATTAGAAGTGAGTTAGCTCTCTTTACGAAACCATAACAATGAACTTCTTGGTTGGTTTGCTGTTGGCTGTTGCTGTGGCCATTCAGGCAGTAGCAGCTGAACCCGAAATTACAAGTAAGTCAACAAAACATTAGTATTTTTAGTAGTCTTACAATTTGTAAAGTTTCTAAGAAAAAGGAAGTCTTTTTAAACATACTCGTATATATATATATATTGGTATTAGTTGAAGTGAAACGCATAATTGACACAGTGTAACATAAAGATCTGAAACCCAGAAAAAACATTCGGTCTTGGAATTGTGGATTATCCCTAATGCTAAATTAAAAAAACAAGTTTAACATTACAGTACTAGGCTACCCATTTCCTGCTTTTCCTCCTTGCTGTATTATTGCAAAAGAAAAAGGACTTTTGGAAAAGGAAACAATCAAAATGCTTTCAATTTCTTCGTTTTATTTTTCTTCTGCCTTAATTATACTTTTTCTTCAATCAGCTATTTTTTTTTATTTCAGGACATATTCAAAAAAGACAAGTGCCTTATGGAAATCCAAGTAAGTGACATCTCCTAAAAATACTTTCTGGGCCCCAAGTCTACTAATTTTAATCTTAAAACGACGATTTAGATCCAATTCCAACTCAATTTAGGCATCTGCCTAAATTGAGTCAGGTGCCTAAATTGAGTCGGAATTGGATCGAAATCGTCTAATTTGACACATTTGGTATTCCGCTCCTTAAAAAAGATCAATGATTCTCCATCGATAGACGATTCAACTTTTCATTGAACTTTCTGGTAGTCTGCTCACTAATAGCGGTAAAATCGTAGCTCGATTGTAAGAATTACGGTAGTCCGCTACTGTTCTGTTGATATGAAGAAAAAATACAGGGATCTATCCCAACAATACATGTCTATGTCATCAATACTGTATCTAAAGTCAAAATATGAGGAAAAAGCACGAGAAAATCAAAGCTCGAATACTATCAAAAATCTCGGAACAAACATGGGGTTGATTCGGGTAGCCCTAGTGATTCTCTACCTCTAGGTTTTGGATAGACACTACTTTTTGGGACACCCTGTATAAGTTATTTTCTTTCTAACCTACAACATCCCACAGCTGCTCAAAAGTCTCTCCCAATCCTTTTCAAACATTTCGATCACCATTCCAACGTTTTCTGGGCCTTCCCCTGCAACGAAAACCGTCTGTAGGCTGCCACAGAGTGACGATTTGAGACCATTTGCATGGATGCATTTGGATGACGTGTCCTGCCCACCTGACGTGGTTATGGGCCAAATGCCAGTACAAACAAATCAATGGCCCCTGTATGAGTATAAAAAAAAATTAGGAAAATTAGTGAAAAACACAGATATACATATACAACAGAAAATATATACTTTATAATACATTTAAAAACCAGTAACGTATTTTACAGACGCAAATTGGAGCCCATATTACAACCAAGGCGGACGAGGCCAACAAGGCGGTAAGCAACTTAAAGTTTTATTATGCATTTACTATACACCAACTTAAAATATACATCCAAACGAACCCAGTAGAGCTTTTTGAATCAGAAATAAGTATTTTTTGGACTACATAACATAAACATAAATTGCCCATATCATAATACGTCCAACTGCTGGGCACGGGCCTCACTTCAACTGTGAGGTATAACGAGCCATACTCCAACACGCGGGCTCAGTGCGGATTGTTGGAGGGGTGTAGGGTTAGTGAGCAACCTTAATGTCAGATGTCATCAAGCCACCCTAAAGATTCAGACTAGGCTTAACGACTGACATCTAGCGACGTCAACCGGGACCAACTGCTTCTCGTGCCCTCCGAAGCACGGAGATGCCCGAAATACACATCTCTAAATTTCGGTCGGGGTGGTCACCGATCCCATTTCCGACCTGGCGTGTGTTGCTTTACAACAGCGATCGTCGCCGATCACTGTCACAACTGCGCCACAGGCACCTCCCTTTTCCTTGAGAGCATGCTTGTCTAGAAAAAATATTTTCACTCTACGCTTTAAGACTCCTGAAATTGTACTCGTGTAGGCGTTCCACTCCTTAGCGGTACGCATGATGGAAGGTGGAAGCAAAGCGCTTTGTGCGTGTGTCTACTTAGTCATGTTTCAAAAAAGTCGTCTTTTTTTATTGCAGTTATATATTTTTATAATACTTTTTTTTTCAGGTCCTGGGTCTTGGTGTACTTTTGACTACGAGTGCGTACAGTTTTGCCCACTAAACACTATTGCAAAATGTATAAATAATCAATGCGTTTGTGTAAATCCCTACTGAGCTATTCAAAATGAGCTATTAAAAATATTATAACAATGCAGCCATTTTTATTATTTTGAATTGTAAAGATGCGATCACATCAACCTATACAAGACCATTAAAAATGGGTGTCAGCAGTATAAGGTATTACGCCTCTGTATTAAAAACAAAACTAAAACATTGAACGCCAAACACACTATTTGACATCATGAAAATGTATTCGATAGAGTCCACTTCACAGCAAGTCACTTTCCGTATGAAATAATTCTTATGAAGTAAATTGTTACCAACGGAACCCATTCTATATCAAATACGTGCTTTGATGGACTATTTTTGTAACATCAAAAATTTGTGACCTCCAATATAACGTCTATGAAACCTTATTAACTTAATTCTGGATAGAACTTTTTTAAAAGACCATAATTCTTTAAGTCCTTTTAAATTTATCGTGCCAAATGGCACGGTCAAGCTCATAGCTTATGAATATACCGGCACGGAAACTGCAAGTCTGCGACCCAGCAAATATTTTGCCATTCAAAGCTAGTGGGTGGACCCACTATACCTCTCAACTCGCATCTTACGTCGCAATAAGCATCGTGATAAATATCATTATACCTATTTAGAAAGAAAGAAAGAATTAAAATAATTAGACACTGAACTTAACAATTAAATTTACTTAGCAAATAGTAACGAATAAAGTGTTTAAAGGGCTGCCCCTCAGCATAATATACGAAACCATCACAACGCTGGTTTTTCTGGGGTCACCTTAAAGAAGAGGGAAGTACAAGATTTAGGTATTTGTTTACGCTTCAGAATACTTAAAACAAACAAAAGCAAACAAGGAGCAAAACGCAACGAAGTCAAACAACACAAAAACGAAAAAGCAAACAAAACGACATGAACGACACTCCAAATGTCATGTACAAAATGTGAAAGGTATAGGTAGGTTAAATCAATAACAATTTCTAAAAAAAATCTTGGGCCAGATCATAGCACCCTGTGCACCATCAAAAATCCAACAATAAATACACGGTGTCCGACCGGAGCAGGCGCGGGGACACAGTGTAGTGTTCTCGTGTAACACTAACTGATGAACACTAACACTAGAACTAGGAATAATGTGGAAGTACTTTAATATCGGCTCGCTTGCTATGCACCACGTCTTCACTCCACGCCTGCCAGTGATAGACTGACTCGCTCTAGCGCTCACTCACCGCTCTGTCACGTGGCCCGCGCAGTGCTTAGCCGAGACGACAGATGTCAATGTCAATGTCATGTCAATAGTAGTTTAGTAGAATACTACATCTCTCCCTTGTTTTATTTTTATTTAACTTCTGTTATAGTTGTTTCAAATTGTTTCTAGTTTTATGAATATTATTATTCAGTTCGATGAAAACAATTTCTCCAACCTGTGTTTTATTTAAGTGTCTCATTCTTACATTGTAATCTAACTAACGAGTTTTTTACTTTTGTATGAATTTACATTATCATTTACTTTTGTTTCAAATCATCCAATTAAATTTGCTCCTTGGTTTATTTATACCTCTTCCTCCTCAACCTCAAAAACATTTTATATTCTGTTAAACTAGCCTTAGCGTTATCAACCACTTGTCACTTGTCAATGCTACGCTACTTTCTCTTTTTTTTTTTTTTTGTAATCTCCATTAAATCCATTGTTTCGAGATCCTTGGATGTCATATCCTGCATCTTAGGTAGTTTATTAGTCGTAGTTCCTGTTACAGTATAAGTAGGGCTGTTCTGTGCGATTTTGTCGCTCCACTTCACCATTCTGTTGCGGTAAGTGAGGTACAGCACTGAAAATACAGCATTATTTCCTGTTCTGCACAAACTGTTCTGACTCTGTTCTTAGAAAAATGTAAATAAGTCGCACTTAGTATAGCATTTGTTGTTCACTTCGAGCGTCCTTGTAAACCAACCACTACACACACTTGCACTCAATAACAAATTTTTTACTAGCAACCATTTTTTATAATTAATTTAACTAAATTACCTACTCTTGCATGTTATTATTTTAAGTAGCATTATATGTTTCAGTAATTGGCTCATGTTCGAATACCTTGTTCTCCATGTACAAATATACTGTTGATACACTGTTTAAATAAATAAAATAACCTTAGTTCTTCTCTGTGTTGTCCCATTTATCGCTGTACAGTCCCGCTTTAACTTCTTGTGTTTCCGAGTCCTGCGTAATTGCACTAGTTTTTCCTTCAAAGGTAGTGCAATGGGTCTAGTTTGTTCAACAATATGATGGCCGTATCTAATTATTATAACGCCGGTCGGGACTCTGATCGTCTGCATAGTCTTAACGTATTTGACTTCGAACTTATACGACAGCATTCTCAGCACTCTTCGTTCAATAGAGGCGCAAGGCTTGGACTTGGGACCAAAAGTGATTTTCTAAGGGCCTATGGTCCCTTACTAGGTATCAGTTTTCCATATAAGAACATATTATTTAAATGTTCTGCTGCCCAGACCAAAGCTCATGTTTAATTACCAAAACCGACTATGCGAAGTCCTTTGTCATCGATCTGAACAAGTGCAGCTCCAAAGGCACCCGGACTCGTAACAATTGATCCATTATGGCCAATAGATGATTTTCCCACTTGATGGCTAAATTAGCCCTTCTCATATCTATCGCACACAAGCGAATCTCGCCGGTTTTTTTTTTTTTTTTTTGCCTGCTTAGTTGGTGATACCAAATTAGAAGTATCCTTAACCTCCTAAAAACATCTTTTAAAAGTAGTTCCTCAATTACTGTTATTTCTTATACGTTCACATCTAGTGTATTCGTATTCTTCTGTGTGGCTGACTCACTGCTGGAACTAGATTCAACATTGGTTTTTTTTTTTTTTTTACAAAGTCACCTCTGAACCTTGGAAAAGCCTGATACTCCAAAGGCCTTACATTAACATCGATCTTATGTAGCCTAATAATAATGCTGTTGCACGCCCTAGTACGTCGCGAGGACCGCCTTTGGTGACGTAAAATTCAGAATTTTCGATCCGTTTTCACTTTCAAGTTGCTCTGAAAAATCTTAGTAGTTTTAAGGTAAGGTATTCACTTCCATATGGCAGGAACCTTTTCTGAACATTTGAATGTAGATGTCTAACAGTTGCATTATTCCATATCATTCCAACACAGTTTGTTCTTTGCTGGACAGTTTACAATTATTATTTCATCCGCGATATCCCGCATCCTCTTTCCGTCCAACATTTTCCTTTCTCCAATCGAACAGCTACCGTGCTCGTTTCACCCTCATATTCGACACACTATTTGGGCAATAATCTGTTGTAGACACTAAATCTTAATATTGTTTTTTTTTTTTTTTGACGTGATAACGTCTTTAAAAACGTTTTAGTCGGGTGACATGTTCAGAAACTTGTGTCACACCAAAACCTCACGAGCGTGATTGCAGGTATAACAAGAGAGAGATGGACCGATCTCCCGTCTCATCTCGAGCGCTGCCAGTCATTCCGTGAAATGCCGTTATCACGTAAACATCTCGATCGTAAACCTACTTTACAAACAACAATTTTTTTTCCGCAATCTAATGCCAACCGTATAGACTCCTTCTCGGTACGGTCCCCATTATACTTTAATGCAATTGAATGCAGAACATAACATTGCGCAATTTAATGCATTTTAATCTTCTGCGCAATAATTGATTGCGATTTCTCGAATGCAAGGGTTACCTTCCAACAATTTAATGTATGGATGGGTTACCTCATTGCCATTCAATGCCTCTAACCACTTCTTATACACAAGCCAACGCAATTAAATGCCTATCGCAATTTAATGCCTCTCGCAATTTAATGCCACTCGCAATTTAATGCCTCTCGCAATTTAATGCCACAGTTATCGCAATTTAATGCCACTGTCATCGCAATTTAATGCCACAGTTATCGCAATTTAATGCCACTGTCATCGCAATTTAATGCCACAGTTATCGCAATTTAATGCCACTGTCATCGCAATTTAATGCCACAGTTATCGCAATTTAATGCCACTGTCATCGCAATTTAATGCCACTGTCATCGCAATTTAATGCCACTGTAACCGCAATTGAATGCCACTGTAACCGCAATTAAATGCCACTGTAACCGCAATTGAATGCCACTGTAACCGCAGTTGAATGCCGTTGTAACCGCAATTCAATGCCGCTGTAACCGCAATTCAATGCCGCTGTAACCGCCATTCAATGCCACTGCAACAAAAATGTAATGCCACTATTATTGCAATTTAATGCTACCTGGTTTTGCAATTAAATGCCGCCATATTTATCACAATTAGCTTGTGCAATCTGTACTTGGATTTAACGTCACAAGGTTCGTACCGTCATTATATATATATTGCATATAGCAAAACACCCGGACGGAATGATCTAAATTATGACACTACTCAACAAAATACTGTTGTGTCAAACATAGTCACCTTTTATGTTTAGTTTTTTCCCAAAACTCAAGTTATTACAATCAAAACAAGGTAATGATCATACCTATCATTCCCTTTTTTTTTTGCATCGGACAACCTTATTCAGGTCAACGCCATAAAATTAAGTTTTATACGAATAGTCCAATAAGTTATTTATTAAATACAAGAAAATCACTATTCATTTCAAAAAGAATAGAATTTGTACGCTTCAGAAAATAGCCTATGAAGTTAAGATTGAAATGAATTCAATAGAATAAGAACACCAGAACCAGTCCAGCTAGGATATAATAACAGCCGCCTGGATAAAATTATAGAATATATGTAGGTTGTTTACGAGTCAGACGCACGCGCAGCCTTTGAACGAGTAAAACTTTAGTTGAATATAGTTCCGAATCATTCGATGCATCACATTGTAATATTTAGGTATACAAGTAACTATCTAAGAGATTCTTTATAATACCCCCGACCTGGAAAATGCTGTAAGTGTATGGTGAAGGTATATTAAATTCTTAAGTGAATTTACTGAATATTACAATGTAGTCTCCTACTCCAATCAAGGTCTTTAGTTGTGCTTACATCATCAACATCCTGACTCAATACAATTATTTGTTTTCCCCAGCGAAAACCAGTGCTGCAATGGGAATTGAACCCATGACCACCCTTTTCAATTTGCGCTCAAAACCGTTGCGACTCAAATATAATATTATAACCTGAATTAACATTTCACATATGCTTTACCTAGTTATGGTACAATGTAGGTACCTGACGTTTGCTATAATCGTTGTTCAAATGCAAATACATTATTTCTTGGGTTACAGCCTAAATCGTAGGAGATGTAATCGACCGGATCCTTAGGGAAGATTATTCGTCTCTTGGCTTCACCTTGAAGGTTTAGGGTTTTCTCCCTAATTTCTACAAAAATAATCTTGGACATTTTGCCTAGCTCTCATCACTCAAACGATCACATTCGCATTAATATTGAGCTCCACTAAACGTAAGAGTACAATCTCACTTCGAAGTGAAGTGAGATGCCACTGCAGAATGTCTGCCCCATATAGCGTAGGTAACATTGCTAAAAGATACGCTAAGTTACGATACAATTAGTACCTACTTTTCAAAAGCCTATCATTTATTAAGTGTAAAAATTAAACAACAATACTTACTCTGATCAGTTCTCTTAGAGCGTCTCACCACCTACCCTGAAGCGGTGGTGGTCAGTAAAGCTCTGCTATTTTAGAAGACAACACAACCTTTCTTCTGTAGAGAAATACCCACCATGTAACACATACTCGGAATAAACAATTCAATTAAACTATAACGATTCTTAATAATTTAGTTATTATTTTATTTTCAATAGTTCATGTTTTTTTTTTTTTTTTTTTGTAATTTTTATCATTGTAAAATAACCAGCTGTCCCGACAGACGTGGTTCTGTTGTCAAACATAGTGTTTGACCGGTAGAAACGGTTACTAAGAGAAAACCAAAATGTGTTCTACCATCCATTTCTTAGCATTTCTATACCACCAGAGTGCAGTCACGAATCTTGACGTTCTTCAGCCATATATCTCGTCGTAGTAACGATTACATAGAACATCTCGGGATTCTCGTGGTACAAGGGAAAATGCAAGGCACCAATCTACGTAGTAGACCGCTGATGAGGTGGACAGACCACTATATACTTGTATATTATTGTTCATTTGTGTATTTCAAACATTATATTTATTTTGTTTACCCGTAGCAAGCTTAAAATTAGTGCTTACCTTTATGTCTTTTATTTCTTATTTATGTAGACAATTTCCAATCCAGTTAGAATATTAATTGTGCACTTGCGAATCCATTCTATCATATTTCCTTCGCCTGTAGGTTGTCTAGAAGAGACTGCCTCCAGCGACAAGACCTAAATTGTACATTCATGTGGACATATTGTATCACTTACCAATGTGTCAATTTAGTATGCAACGAAGCGTCTATCTATCTATCTATGATACATACATACCTGATACATAATGAAGACCTCGACCACTCTGGCAGGAGCTGTGTAGCCACTAAGAAGCATTTATTCCTGTTCACTCACTTCTTATCCTAACCTCCGCAAACATTTCAAAACCAAAATGAGCCAAGCCCTACACAGACCAATGAACTGCTATTGATTATTTTATGTAAAGAGATAACGAATAACGATTATTGTTAAATCAATGCAACAATACCGTGTTGTTGCATAATATCTACAAGGCATACTAATAAACTAATAGGTTCTGCCTACATATTAATAAAACATTTATAAAACCACTGTGGTTTCTTATTCAATCTCGTATTTTTAAATAACCTAATACGAGTATGAGAATGGGACGTTTGTTAATATTTTTGCAATTTCAATCTCTTTATTTAAAGTACAAGCTAAGGTAGTCAATAAATATAACGGGGAGAAGTTGTTATTTACGCCTCAACCGAGTATTTGCACGAATTGGAATTGAAAGGATAGCTAATACAACGTGCATTTGACCTGTAACGTACACTGTGTGTGTACGCGTGGACATCTGCATATGAATGTTAAGTTTAATAATTTATTCCACCTGACACTGGAATTTATCTAGCAGGTATCACGCCCGCAATTGGTTTAAAATACAGTACAAGTTGTATGTTTTATCATAGTTTTGTGTTTCTCATTACAAGTCTTCTCCTCCTTGTTTTAAACTACAAAAATATATCATGCTTTTTACTTACAGATATCTTTTTTACCTCGTCGCCAAAATGTAGTGTTCTCGTGTAACACTAACTGATGAACACTAACACTAGAACTAGGAATAATGTGGAAGTACTTTAATATCGGCTCGCTTGCTATGCACCACGTCTTCACTCCACGCCTGCCAGTGATAGACTGACTCGCTCTAGCGCTCACTCACCGCTCTGTCACGTGGCCCGCGCAGTGCTTAGCCGAGACGACAGATGTCAATGTCAATGTCATGTCAATAGTAGTTTAGTAGAATACTACACACAGTACACAGAGAACAGTAAAATATCTACATACAAACGTGCCGCTCTCAATTTGAATGTGTGCCGGCGCGTCGCGCGCCGTGTTGGCACGCGATTCCACGCACACGCTAGCATAAAATACGGGGGGATAAGGTGGTGGCAGTACGGACGGGCTGTGCCGCGTCAGGCCGCGTGTCTGTGTGCACGCTAGGCTAACAACTCGGCGGGCGGCCATAGATAACCTACTGTTTATACTGTGGCGTGGATCTCCGTCGTAAGTGTCATTACATTTTTGTAATGGGTGATTCTCAGCTCAGGCGGTGCACCTACTTTCGACGCGATGCAACGGAGCAGGATCTAGCTAGTATAGTCATCGTCAGATCTATAGATACATCAGAGGCCCTATTACAGTCTTTTATAACCTGACAGTTTTAGTAACAAGCTCAGCTTTTGAGCATATCCTACGTCACAAGTCGTGTTTTGTGTAGTAAACAGGGTCGAAAAAAAACTCAATTTTTCTTCTTTGCTGTAGTAACTTATTTTGCACGTTTTAGTCAAATTTCAATTAATAAAAAAACGTACTTAAACTGAGCTGTAAAAAGGTCGTAATAAGGCATCTGGTTATTCATAATAATCAGTACAAAAGAGCTATCTGAAACATTATGTCAAAGTAATAAGAATGAAATTTAAAAGAAAATGTTTTAACAGACAAGAAATATTATTAGAAACTTTATCTTTTTTTTTATGTAAGAGGGAGCAAACAAGCTTGACGGTCACCTGATGGGAAGTGATCACCTCAGCTCATGGACAACCGCAACACCATCACTGGTGCCGCCGCTGAGTTGCTTGCCTTTTAGGAAGGAATACGCTTTTTTCTTGAAGGCCCCAATGTCGTATCTCTCCGGAAACACCGCCGCTGGGAGACCATTCCATATCCTTGACGTACGCGGAAGAAAATGGCGTGTGAAACGCACTGTGGCCGAACGCCAACCATCCAGATGATGGGCATGGAATTTGGACTTATGGCGTGTCGTACGATGATGGAAGTGAGCAGCCGGTATAAGATTAAATAGTTCCTCAGAGCACTCCCCGTTGTATATTCGGTAAAGAATACACAGAGACGCTACGTCTCTTCGCAGGGCCAAAGGGTCAAGGCGATTGGAAATCACAGGGTCACCGACAACTCTCGTCAAATATCTGATGCAAAATTGATGAAAATTCCAGATAGCCCTAGTATTTTCATATTATTGGATGGCCAGATGTCACTCTAGATATAGATAGATATTATACGTTGAGCTGCAATGTGGACGCCAGAGTCCACATGACAATGGACGACATATGAGCGACATAAAATAGAACGAATGTGCAGACGCGATAAAATCAATCTTTACATAACCCATCTTATGCTGCACAAGTCCAAAAATGTGCATTTTAAATTGTGATATCTCTGGTAGTGTTGATCCCAATGAAGTGATTATTTTAGGATTGTTCACGTAAATTGAAGGTCTTTCGATAATAAACAATAAAAAATTACAGCCATCTAGCCTATTGTTATCGTTTACATCGGTCTGACTGTCCCTGCTTCCTATCCAAGGATGTTGTACTGGGTATCTTCAATGATTGGTTTTGATATCAATACTGAACTTTGACATTTATTTCTCTTTACAAACTAAAAAAACATTTGAAACGAGTTATAGGAGTCTATGCTGAAGATCGAATGAAGTCCGCTGGTCGTCATTGCGTCTTTAGTTTTTCCTCGTTCGCCACCGTCCGTCTCCGTCGCCGGTTGAGGCGCCATCTCACGTAAATAGGTCGATTTATTTGGTAATGTGATCTATCTGACATGTACGGCAGTTCTCGCGACTTCTGGTAGATGGCGCTCTATTCAAAAACAATAATTCTTCAACCAGTGATATGTGTTTTTATGCGTATTTTCACATTCATGTTCAATTTTCCAGAAATGATTGTCTGAAGAGCTAAAACAAACATAATTCATGGTCAATGTTGTGCAGGCGACAAGGACGAGGTTCGACTCCCGGTCGGGGTGTGTACTATCTAGTCAACTACGGTGTTGCTTAAATACCTAAATTGGATGCTACCGGGACACACGCTCAGATGATATCAGTATAAAAAAACCGTTTTTTAAAAACAACAGTTAAATCCGCCCCTTTATTAGTAGTACCTACCTACCAATTTTAGTTTTAGTAGGATATAATTACTTACATGGAGCAGCTGGATAGTAGTAAATTAGCATCGTTTGGGTCATCAGTATCGCCTGCGCACTGATCAATAGATTCTAAAAACACTGGGTCAAATCAGTTCCAAACTCCTTTGTGATTTCCAAAAAAGACAACGTTTTACATTGATGCATTGTGGTCATTTACAGTCGGCAGCACAGCAAACTAAACAGTTTTACATTGAGACTACCGTTTATTCCGCGTATCGTAGAGGTAAATTTCGTAGTGCAACTGTATGCTGTGTGCAGCATGATGTGCTGACGACTTTTACAATTACACAACAGCAAAATACCTAGAGGTATTATGAGAGAAGAGGCCTATGTCCAGCAGTGGACTGCAACAGGCTGATGATGATGATGATGATGATGACAAAAAATAAGTGTGAGCTCTGTCCTGAGGGAAGGAGCACCTCCCAAGGCGCGGGGACTGGTTGATGGATTTGCAGGGAGTATAGCAGCACATAGTACAGCAGCAGGTGCTGCAGTAGCAGGTAATGCAGTAGCAGGTAGTGCAGCAGCAGATAGGTATTAATTATTATTATTTATCAATTTAATTTACCTTTGTTAATTAGCATGTCTTACAAATATTTGCATGACAATAAAAGTCAACATGAGGACTTGACCAAAATCCCATCCTTGTATCACCATGTCAAAGCTAATTAATTATTTTAATTTTGTCAAACGATAACATTCACGTGGTTATTGAGTTCTACAAAAAGGCAATCTCACTTCGTGTTCGTTCGATGTGCACATTCAGATTAAAGTCTTATTTATATTTAATGTACATTTTTAATCGTTCGTGTGATAAATAATAAATCAAATGTTAATTTTACCATAAAAAATCGACAAGCTGTTCAATTTTACCTGCTTTAAATTTATTTTATTAATTTATCATTAAATGGTTTATTAGACACAGTATTTGAAACTAGTATAAATACTGGAATTTTGCTCGGTTTATTCAGAATTCAGATTATTGTCTTCACAAATCTACTACGATGAAATTCTTAGCTGGTTTGATTTTGTTGATCGCCATAGCTATTCAGGCAATAGCTGGCGCAAGTAAGTTGACGATTAAACTAGTTTTGTTTGACAAATTACCATAATCTTGAACAAAACTCAGAAATAGAGATAGATTTTAGTTGCCCAACCTGTCAAATTCCCTTAAACTGCCTTAAACCTATCAGTTTGACATGAGTATCAAAATCTTTCTTGAATTTTTTAACGAAA
This sequence comes from Udea ferrugalis, assembly GCA_950022985.1. NCBI lineage: Eukaryota > Metazoa > Arthropoda > Insecta > Lepidoptera > Crambidae > Udea > Udea ferrugalis. The sequence goes on from OX465522.1 coordinate 989,034, forward strand.
GGACATTATTAGCCCTCACCTCAATTTTTAGTGCTTTTTGAACTAGATATTCATGAAACTATCTCGTGTTATCTTGTCTAGATCCAGCCCAACAAGCGTCAGCAGCTGCTCAAGCAGCTCGTGCTGGGAATGCTGGTAAGCTACATTATTAAGTTATTTCTAAATAATATAACTTTTATGCTATACGTGCCGTGTAGTGCCGGCACGTTAATAGAATAGCACTACCCCCTCTCTTCCCGTGGGTGTCGTAAAAGCCGACTGAGGGAAAACAGCCACCAGGAGATGGGCAGCAGCGTCTCCAAACAACAGCAGGCCCTACTGCGATCGCCAATCCGCCTGCCAAGCGTGGCGATTATGGCAAACCCCCCCAAAATGATGGCACGACATAAGAAACGGCCCCCAGTCCCCGGCGGCCTCGCTATTCCTGGCTACGGCAGCGGTTACCGACGATCTTGTCAAGGTCGCGGGAAGCCGCTGGATGCGGACAGCGCAGGACCGATAGTTGTGGAGATCTTTGGGGGAGGCCTATGCCCAGCAGTGGGCGTCGCTCGGCTGACATGATGATTTCATATTTTTTGTTACGTCACACAATTTGCAAAAACTGAAACATCAACATACGTGACGTATTGTGTATCCGAGTTATACAATCCTCGTATGTTACGTTTGTTGATATCAATTTTAATAGAAGTTATGTTAAAAAAACTATGCATGCGTGTATCCCCTAAAACAGATTCTGGTTGGCTTGTAATCTCGAGATAAACGTAAACTTTTTTCTAACCTGAGGTGTAGTTATTACTTCATATGGATTCATTTCCCACAGGTGATGAATGTTGTAAATTAATGATTACTTATAATCTTTATTTACAGGAAACACGGTACATGGAAGGTATGGTTGTATGCGTGACAGTGACTGCTTTGAAACTATCTGCCCTGATTTCAGGACTCTAAAATGTATGAACAATATTTGCGCATGTTTAATACACTAAGAATGAGACAATAAATTGTGAAAAATTGCATAGATTTTTCTTTTCCATTATACTCAACCTCTTTATTATTTTTAAACTAAAAAAACTGGGTTTCCGAAAACGTAGTGTCAAGCTCAAACCCAGTGGTTGAGTATGTATGATAAGGGCTATCCGAATTAACTCCCATGTGTTTATTTTAGTTTAAAAAGAAACAAAAAAAATACATGTTTTGAAGGTACAAGATTCTTTGTCAAGCGGAATTTCAGATCGGGTCCGGCCATTACGCCCTAGATCTGACGCTCGGCCGGGACGCCCATAAGTTTTGAAAAGGAGTCGCGGACAATTTTTAGGTGAAAATCTTGGGCTTCCCGGCTCTGGGCCTCGCGGAACAAGGGCGTAATGGCTGGACCCAAAAAATAAGGAAGCATAGGCTTAAGCATAGCTTAGGGCTACCATAAACGCGAGCCGTCGGACCAGGTATTTAGAAGCCAGCTCAGGAACTTTTAATTGAATAATCCATTTTATACAGTAGCCGAAATTTGCAATCCATGACATGGATTAATTTATTTTCTCTTGATTTTGTTGAATTTGATTTTATAATTTTTATTTTATTGTGTTTTGTATTTGATGTTTTAATTTAAATTTCATCTCTTTGTTGATCTCAATCAAAATTCCTATATCATGACCGATATTGAGACCTTTGCCCAGCAGTGAGATGATGTAGGTTAGAGAAACAAATATGTCATTTTCGTAGCTTGTGGATAGTATAATCTAAATAGTTATTGTTGTCTATGGATTTAATCCATAGACAACAATAACTATAACAACTCACTCAACTCATAGGATTTACAAAACTTCAAACTACAACCTCACGCCAAGAAATATAATAAACTACACCAATTTACAATAAGCGCCCATCACCTTATTATTGGCAAATGTACAAACCGTGTTAAGCCATAAATGAAACATTGACATAATGTGGTGTCAATATTTTCAGTTTAATTTCATTGTAACAAGTGTAAAAATTGCAAAAGAAGGGAAAATATTTACTAGATTTAAAAGTATAATAAAGGCGGGGAAAACAACGCCGAAGCCGCGTTTCCACTACGGAACATTTGTCGCGCAACATGTTTCACAAAATGTAGCTCATCATGTTGATCAACGACGCGCAACTACCCTGTCGGTGAGCATAGTATCAAACCACAAGCCGCGCGTCATGTTGGAAACAACGCGCTGTGGTGCAACGTCGCAGTACATGTTGAGCATCACGTGTTGCGCGTCAACTGTTGGCAAGTTAAAATGCTGTTAAAAACCTCACATAAACACAGTGACTTAAGTAGTTAGCAGAGTGAAGTATAAGAGTAAGTATTCACCTTCAGAAAAAAAAACGCATTTTCAAAGAACAAAACAATATTTGACATTAAAATTGTGGACTTCCCATAATAAACAACCATACAGCTGATCTAGTTTTGTTTAGGAAATTCCACATTGTGCAGCAACAAATGTCTAGTGATCATGTCAGCCGAACGACGCCCACTGCTGAGCATAGGCCTCCCCCAAGGATCTCCACAACGATCGGTCCTTCGCTGTCCGCATCCAGCGGCTTCCCGCGACCTTGAAAAGATCGTCGGTCCACCTTGTGGAGTGCCTGCATACGAAACGTCGTCCGGTACGCGGTCGCCATTCGAGAACCTTTCCGCCCCAACGGCCATCAGTTCTCCACGCTATGTGTCCCGCCCACTGGCAACTCAACGATGCAATCCTTCGAGCGATGTATATTATAAATATTTCTTTGTTTTAAAGTGAATTGTAAATTCTTTGAAGAAATAAATGTCTTTAAACCTATGTCTAGTAGTCAATAAAAACGATGTCTTGTCTATTTTGTTGTTTGATGCAATGTGGGTGCAATTGAGACAGCGATTTAGGCGCCATCTTTTGGCAATGTCCTGGCGCAATCTCAACGTGTGCTTTTGGCTACGAATCGTTTCTGTATGTGTGCATTCTAGATTTTCGATTTGAGTTGGGTCTATTAGTCCTTTTAACCGACAAGAAAATAATATTTTTCGTACAGTGCAGTATAAGCATTGTAGGAAAATTTCTGGAAGAAATGAAAATCGTTTCTGTAATAATAATAAATCATAAATCAATTTCATAATTTAACTTCATGTTTATATTTTAACTGGTATTAAATTCGTTTTAATATTTTATTATTACACGGTCAATTAGTCACAGTATTCGAAATTAGTTTAAATACTGCTATTTTGCTTGGTCTATTCAGTATACAGTTTGGTGTCTCCACGAATCCACTACAATGAAGTTCTTAGCTGGTTTGATTTTATTTATAGCCATAGCTATTCAAGCAATAGCTAGCTCAAGTAAGTTGATAAGTGCAGTGTGCTGTAGTGTTTTTTTTGAGCTGTATTTATAAGTGAGCCTGTCGAAGTCCCCTTTGCTGCCTTAAACCTACCAGTGTAACATAAATATCGTAATCTATTCACGAAATTTGTTTCAACTTCTGCTAGCCGGTAGATAGTCACAACAAAATGTGCAGAGGAGCAGTTTGAAAAAGTGCCTTAAAAGGATGGCAATTAAACTAGAAACACATTTCAACAAACATATCGCCCAAATTAGATAAAAAAAACAATTTTGCAATTTCTTCGTAACCATGTGAGTTACTGTTGTTCACTTTATTATCAGAAATCTGTTTGATTGGTTCGAGTATAAATTTCGCGATTTATCTCACTTCCAAATTGGATAACTTTTGAGAATATCACTCTGTCTATGCACGTAGGTGACATAAAAAAATAAAATTTTAATTAAAATAACGTTTTTTATCATGCATCGAAGGCCCATAATAAGTTAAGATGATTAATTTTTGTGTCATCACGTGGAAAGCTCTTCCAGCAGATGTATTTCCTTCCTCCTATAATAGTCCCGAGTCCTTGAAGTGGGGCGTGAAAAAGCATTTACGCTCTCCTTCAAGATGAGATTAACCAGCCCAGAAGCCTGATATTCTGACATTGCATATTATCTGAACCTCGTGACTGCTTCCCATCAGCTACACTGTAAGTATATCTTAGAATGACAACATAACGAGAAAGGAAGCAGAAAAAACACTGGTCATGAGCAACAAACCGTCTGGCGTAACGTAGACGGCGCAAAAAACGACGCTAACTTATATTTTTTTCTTTATTGCACAAGGAAGAAAAGTACAATTGACGTACTTAATGCCTAAAGGCATTCTCTAACAGTCAACCATCGAGCGAGGCAGAAAACTTGTTGGCGGTGTCTTTGACATTCTGGCTGATCTTGCGCATTGTAAATACTTATCGCCAGGTGGCGTGTGTCACTATGGCTGACCACCAAGTGATCTTGATGACATATTTCCTAGATATTTATATAACTATATGATACTTTTGCCTTGCACAGATCCAGCTCAACAAGCGGCAGCAGCTTCACAAGCAGCTCGTGCTGGGAATGGTGGTAAGCTACATTATTATGTTATTATTATATATATTTTTATGCCTAACAATATGAGAATACGTACGGTTCAAAAATTTGTGTACTCGTACATGAATATGTTTGTTTGTATGGTATGGATGTTTCTTTTTTTTAATAGTATCTATTTACAAAAAAGTTATTCAAGTATATTCATCCGCTCTTCGTTGTCTAGAATCCCATAAAACACAGTTGTTCCTGGCTGACGACGCTAGAGGTCAGTAGTTAAACTGAAGTTTTGTACGTCTTAGGGCGGCTTGAAACATCAGACATTTAAGTTAATCGCTTACCTTACAGCTCTATAGTAATCCGCTCAGATACCGCATGTTGTAGTATGGTTCGCGCCACCTCATACTTAAGGTGAGGCGTGTGCTTAGCCGTAGGGATATAGCGGTACAGCTTGAGAGTGAATTTATCGATAAAATTAATATATTACTGAACCCTGACGCTGCTAGTAGAGACTGTTATTTCTCAAATATTTTATATATTTTACTATTTGGAACGGTCACATGGCTCTAAATGCATACTTAGATGCAGTTTTTCACTACCTGCTTTCCTACTTAATGCATAAATTATTTAGTATTTTTGGCCAAAAAGTCTCCTAAACATACAAAAAAGAAACGCAGGATGTGTGACAGCAAATAATTGTAAAAGACATGGCACGATTTTAGCTGAGTTAAAGTAGTGTTTGTTAGTGTAGTGTTTAGAAGTGAAAAATATTGCTAACTATGCATTATTAATGCTTGCACTACTTTGCATTGAAATAACTAAGTAATGGAAAAAGTCTACAAATAAAGATATTGAATTTTGGATATTTTAAGCACGGACGTAAAGAGAGACGGACGGAACATCATACTTAAAAATGTGAAGCATGCAAGGTGCTACAATTTCGTTCATTGTCCGTCATTTTTTGCTTGAAAAAATAATAAATTTGATCAATAGTCCACTCAGCCTTATTTTAAGAAAGTCGTGTTTTTATCGCATGTTTAAGTTTTATGAGAATTGATAATTCTATTTTTCAGGTCCTGGGATCTGGTGTGATTATGACTGGGAATGCGGACCCTATTGCCCCCCACACACTATTCCAAAATGCATAAATCATCAATGCGTTTGTTATTAATACCTAAATACCTACTGGAATATTCAAAATGAGCTATTAAAAATATCAAAACAATGCAACTTTTTTATTATTTTGAGTACAACATAAACCTGTACATAAAGGTTGATGTTTACTCCTCTGTATCAAAAAGAAAACTAAAACATTGAACGCCAAACACACTTCTTGAAATCATGAAAAAGGGCTGCCCCTCAGCATAATATGCCGCTTTAGTTACGAAACCATCACGACACTGGTTTTCAGGGGTCACCTTTAAGAAGAGGGAGGTGCAAGATTAAGGTATTTGTTTACGCTCCAGAATACTTCAAACAAACAAAAGCAAACGAGGAGCAAAACACAACGAAGTCAAACAACACAAAAACGAAAAAGCAAACAAAACGACATGAACGACACACCAAATGTCAGGTACAAAATCTGAAAGGTATAGGTCGGTTAGAACAATTACAATTTCTAAAAACTTTTACTGATGTATCTTTGGCAAAGTCATAGCACACCGTACACCATCAAAATATATTACAATAAATTCATGGTGAACACACACAAAAAACAAAAGATTTTACCTTTTTCTTTTGTCAGCAATTATTGTTGTCGTTAAAATGTGGAGCAGGACGAAAATTATTTTGTCACATATCTCTTATATATCTCTATATATAAAATGGATTGCTGTTCGTTAGTCTCGCTAAAACTTGAGAACGGCTAAAAAAATTTGGCTAATTTTGGTTTTGCAATATTTGTGATGGTCCAGGAAAGGTTTAAAAGGTAAGTAAACGTGAGAAAATGCTAAGAATATAGTGAAAAGCTACAATTTAGTTTTCTCTTAGTAACTGTTTCTACCTGACACGTGTCACTGAATGTTTAACAACAGAACGAAGTGTGCCGGGTCAGCTAGTTACATATAAAAAACTTAGTTGACTTTTCGTTCGCGATCAGGAAATATCTCCAACACCATATTTATATTACAATCTCTTCCTGAACTTTTGACCTTTGCACGTATTATTCGTATCATATGCCCAAAATTAGGATTCATTCAACATGGATCCCACATGTCAGCCTAGTTAGAACTACTAGTGGGTGGTCACACTTTCTTAGTGTATGTAAATATTTTTCACTAAGTTTCTTTTTCTCCTTCTCCCCTAGTGTGGTGGCCAGAGACTTTGTCTATGTTTTTACTTTTGGCCTGCGTGGATTTTATATAAATGCTTTATATGGCGCAATAGCGTCAGTCTTCTATCCCTAACAAACATTTTTCTCGCACTTTGTTGTGCCTTTTTCACCTTAATGTAGCTTTATGAAATTATTCATATTTTTTTTCCTAAAGCTACAGTGCATTTCTTTGCATCATTTTGATGCTCTAGTCTTAAATCTAATTCTATATAATGTTAAACTTTCTTTTTTCCTGGCATACATTTTTTCTGCCACCTTCGTGGTGCCCTGTCATTCTTTTCATTTTATCTTATTCTAATACATTTTTAGTTTAGAGTAGATCGTATAAAAACAGTTAATAACAGTTTATTTTAAAATTAGGCACATTACAATTTTTAAAATTCGGGGTTTTAAAAGCAATAAAATCCACTGGTTAAAATTAAATACATTCATTAAAAATTTCGGACACATTCACATAAGATTACAATAAAGAATAAAATCATTACACAAATATCACAATATTATTCCCACTAAAGTACATCACAGATTATTTTTTTAAGAGGTTTAACCCTTTTTCTTGTTTAAATTTACTTTATTGTTGGATACAGACTAAATTTTTCTAAATTGAGGTAGCAACAAAAGATTACTTATTCCTCTTATTGACAAGTTGCATGATTTGGATGCAGTAATTTATGAGGATTGGCCTTTTTGATTTCTCTTTGATGAGGTTTATTAAGTTTTCGAACTTGAGATTGGTCCCCAGCCTGTTTTCGGTGTCGTGCCGACTGGCCATGTTTATTGGACAATCGAATATTACGTGGGTGACCGTCTCGTCTACGTTGGGATCGCAAATACAGGAGGGGCTGTCCTTATACTTAAAGCGCTGCAGGTATTGGGCTAATCCACCGTGGCCGGTCATCAGCTGAGTGGTGAGAGGCCTGTTGGTTGTAGACTCCTTACAACCTTGTACGCGCCGTGGACATTCTCAAAGAAGAGCTTGGTTATGGAGGCAGTATCGGCTGACTGGTATCGACAGTTCCATTTGTCTAGCGTTTCCGATCGGATCTGGCGCTTGACATATGAGACCGGACACAGATCGTAGTCGGACGTTCGGCGTCGGCTGTCTCCTTAGCCAATTCGTCTGCCCACTCATTCCCTGGCAATCCCGCATGTGCTTTTATCCAGAAGGAAGACACAACTTTCTTCTGGAGAGAAGCTGCTGCGAGGTTGCGTCGGGTCTCAACGGCTAGTGGATGGGGAGCGCTATGGCATGCAATCGTCTCCAGCGCTGACCTCGCTGAATGGCTGAGAGCTACGGCCTATAGGCCGTAGCACACACTCTTCACACACTCTTGCCTTGAAGACACCAAGGTTGTATGTATCCGGAAACACAGACGCAGGGAGGGCGTTCCACTCCCTAGCGGTGCGGACCAGAAAGGAAGCACCAGACCGCTTAGTTCGGACCGCTGGAAAGTCGACCACATGGGGGTGAAAGCCCTCACGGCGTCTAGTGGTCCGGTGGTAGAAAGTGGAGGGTGGGATCAGGACATGAAGTTCCTGCGCACACTCTCCGAAATACACCTTATAAAAACCGATAAACAGGCAACTTTACGCCGATGCTCCAAACTCTGAAGTTTGGTTCCAACGAGCATATCGTCACCTATCAGTCTCCTGGCCCTTTGGTCTACTGAGTCCAGTGCATCCAGCTGGTATTTGGCAGAGCCATCCCAAAGGTGGCAGCAGTACTCCATACACGACCGAATTTGTGCTTGGTACAACTGTAAGAGTTGCTCCGGTGTGAAGTACCGCCTAACCTTAAAGAGGCTAGTTTAATTTACAGATGATACATCATTAGTTTTTAATGTCGATAGAAATAAAGATAATTTTGATGACGTAAACAATGCACTTTCTAAGGTTTTGCAATGGTTTACAACCAACAACCTTCAGTTAAATGCAAACAAAACTAAATGTATTAATTTCATGTTGCCTAATGTTAGAAATAACCACATTGATTTGAAAATAAATAGTAATAATATGGAGCTTGTAAATTCAACAGTTTTTCTTGGAATGACGATAGACTCTAAATTGCAGTGGAGCCCTCACATAGACAAGCTTTCAGGCAGACTTAGCTCAGCTGCTTTTGCTATTAGAAAAATAAGATCTTTGACAGATGTAGACACAGCTCGATAGGTTTATTTCAGCTATTTCCACAGTATTATGTCATATGGTATAATACTTTGGGGCCAGGCAGCAGATATACAAACCATATTTATTCTTCAGAAGCGAGCCATCAGATCCATCTACAAGCTTCGTGCACGGACCTCGCTTAGGGATATTTTTAAGGAAGTTGGGATTCTTACTGTGGCTTCACAATACGTTTATAATTGTATTATATTGGTGCGAGAAAATATTAATCTCTTTACTAAACATAGTGACATACATGACAAAAATACGAGGAATAGGAATAAAATTGCGCTTCCATTATTCAGGTTACAAAAGGTTTTAGGTTCCTTTATGGGGCAAGGTATACACTACTACAACAAAATTCCAGAAGCAATTTGTAAGTTACCATTACATCGGTTTAAACATCATATTAAAACTGTCTTATTAAAAAAAGGATATTATACCACAGCCGACTATAATATAACAGACTACCTTATGGATAGGAACGCCTGGGAGTAAGCTCTCAGCTCGACGCGGACTCCAATTAGCCATTTTGTAACAATTATACGGATTCAACATAATAATGTGAACCAACCAAACATTTTTTTCTTTGAATTGTATAACTGGATGTGAACCTCAAAACTCCTTTTTTATAATGTTAACCAGTAGTCTTTTCTAAACAATAATATTGTTAATTGCTTTTAATAATGTAACATTATTTTGTGCACTAACCGTTTTCTTGAAATTGTATAACTGTATGTGTACTTAATAAAATTGTAATTTACTAACGGATTCCGCTCAAAGTTACGTGGGGAACGTTGTCCCCAGATTTTTATGGTGGTTGCACACTCGCGGTGACAAAACTCCCCAAGATTTTTAGTCTGTGTCTTATTACATTTCGGTCGTGTTCCATTGTTTACTATGAAAATCTGTCAATTTTGATACAGACGTTTAAATAATAGCGATGTCCATGGAAAATTTGAAGACTGAAAACATTTTGTAAGTATTTTTAAAAAAATGGTAAAGTGGAACAAGTTAAGTTTGACGTACGTTGAAGTAAGTAAATCCGCCATCTGCCAAATTTTATGTTGTGTTTGTTTTCATTTTTTTTACATTAAGACACCCTTTTATTGTTTTTATCGTACAACACATAAACCAATTGCCCTATTGAATAAATAAAATAAGTGGGTTATCGATCTAATTATGGAAATATTCCATTTTTCAGCTCAGGTATTGCCGTTTTTATAGCTAGCTTCTACTTTCATAGTTCATAAAACTTAATCATGTGCACAACAAGCAACGAAATAAAATTCTTTGAATGCTCTAAACATCGGCTAATCATAAAAACACCACTTCTTTCATATCCATTCTGAGAAGAGGTCGTAAAAAAATGTTTACTAACAAGTGACGGACGCGCGGCGGGTGACGTCATGCGGCTCAGCTTTCAAGTAGGTGTTTAAGTGAGTGTCAAATAACGCGCAGCGGATGTACAGAACATATTGAAAAGAGTAACTGCTGAGTTTCTTGCCGGTTCTTCTCAGTACAGAAACAACTTTCCGACACCGGTGGTTGAGTCACATTATGTTTGTATACTGTGTATTTATTTATTATTTCTATTATAGTATTTAAGTCTATTATTAAGTGTATTTTTGTTTGTTTGATTAAGTTTTTGACGATTTGAAAGCACTTGTAACAGGTCTATTTAAATAAAGATATTTCTGATTCTGATTCTGATTCTGAGGATACCAAGTTTCTGAGCAGCGGTTTTTGCTTTGGACTCAATAGAACTGCCGAAGTTGAGGTCAGACGAAAGATCCATACCAAGGAGCTCGAGGTATATGCTTGGCCGGATGCGGAAGCTCTGCAAAGGCTACCGGTATCCATCTCCCGATCTCCTAACTCGTCAGGCGGCAATCCCCTCTTGGCGACGTACAAGGACGCCACCTTCTGTTTACGCAGGTCGAGGGGTAACAGGCCGGACAGTGTTAGTGCCGAGTTCAGGAAGACAGTGCGGTAGGTCTTGCATAACTTTTGCGCGAAGCCTCGTTGCACCGTGTTGAGCTGCTTTTGGACGCATATCTTCTCCGCGGCTTGTGCCCATACGCTGGCTGTGTACAATATGACAGGCTACACCGCCGCGTTGTAAATGATTCTGATGATCTCCGGGTGTAAACCCCAACTAGCTTTGGCGGCCTTGGCAAGTTGCTTGTATAAATTTAATGCCTTCGGACTACAGACGCTTGCTACGTGGGTGTTGAATGTCAACTTCTAGTCGATTGTGACTCCAAGTAGCTTAATTTCCAGAGACACAGCAATAGGCACTCCACCCATGTTCAGGCGTGGTGTCGTACTTTAGTTTCCTGGTCAGCACCATTGCACAGGTCTTGTGCGGTGCGAACCGGAGCCTATTTCGGACTCCCCACGCCCGAACATGTTTGAGTGTGGAGTTGGCAATCTGCTCAATCACCAATGCCGTGCCGGAATCAAACACAAGGACGACGTCGTCCGCAAACGCCTGGCAGAAGACTCCCTGGTTGTTAACCTCCTTGAGGAGTGGGTCTAGCAATAAATTCCAAAGTATGGGACCGCCAATAGAGCCCTGTACGCAGTCCTGTGTTGTTATCCTGGTTACCTCCTCCCCGGCGTGCCTTAGATTCACCTTCCTGCTAGACTTCACTAAGCATTAAATATACTTGTTTTACTTTTATCTGCTGACACTCTAATCATTTACAATAATTACGTTTTTACAACACGCGGATGAATGGGGAATACCATTTACTCTTCGGCTGAATGAGGAAAATTTTAAAATTTATTAAAACTGAGCCGGCTGAGTGTGGAATAAATCGGCTAGATGGCGCTGGGTGGAATAATTTCCTGGGATTTTTATTATTATTGTTTATCTATTTAATTTACCTTTGTTAATGGGTATGTCTCAGAAATATTTGCATTACAATATTAGTCAATAATTTTCATTTTTCAAACGATCATTTTCGCGTGGTAATTGAGTTTTACAAAAACGCAATCTCACTTCATGTTCGTTCGATGTGCACATTCTGAATGAGGTTTTATTAATATTTTATGTACATTTTTAATCGTTCGTGTAGTAAATGATAAATCAAATACACATAATTTTACCATAACAATTCGACAAGGTGTTTAATTTTACATGGTTTGAAGTTTATTTGGATAAATAATCATTAAATGGTTTATTAGACACAGTTTTTGAAACTTGTATAAATACTGCAATATTATTCAGTTTATCTAGAATTCAGTTTGTTGTCTTCAGAAATCTACTACGATGAAATTCCTAGCTGGGTTGATTTTGTTGATTGCCATAGCTATTCAGGCAATAGCTGGCGCAAGTAAGTTGACGATAAAATTGCAGGAACAAATTACCATAATCTTGAACAAAACTCAGAAACAGAGATAGATTTTAGTTGCCCAACCTGTCAAATTCCCTTAAACTGCCTTAAACCTATCAGTTTGACATGAGTATCAAAATCTTTCTTGAATTTAATAACGAAAGGACATCATCTGCCCCCTCCTTAATTTTTGATGCTTTTTGAACTAGATATTTATATAACTATGTCGTGTTATCTTGTCTAGATCCAGCTCAACAAGCATCAGCAGCTGCTCAAGCAGCTCGTGCTGGGAATGCTGGTAAGCTACATTATTAAGTTATTATAATATGACTTTTATGCTTATCCATGTGGGCATACAGAGGAAGTTTAGGGATTCGTGTGCATGAACTCGTCTGTTTATATTGGGCTTGAAAGGTGTTTCTGTACTGAGTAGAACCGGCAAGAAACTCAGCATTACTCTTTTCGAAATGTCCTGAACATGAATTAACGATATTTCACACAGCATCGTCTATTTATGTCACTACATCTTGATTGGCTCGTGGTTGCAGGCCTAGTAGGGTCTGCGTACGATGGGAGCCAGCGGGCCTCGTTTGTTGGGCGGTCGGTTTGGGGGACCCCAAACCGACCAAAAAAAGATTATAGGACATCATATTAATGCCCCTGTTTATCTATAGTAACGTATTTCTTTAATTCTATGACTATCCGCTAGAGGCGCTTTATCATATACAAAACGTGTAACAGTTTGAACTCAGAACCATAACAAAGCAGACATAGTTGAAATTAGGCCTATGCCCAGCCGTTGAACAAAAAAAAGGCAGTGTTTTGTAAGGTTGTTTTTCTCAAATATTTAAGATAATATATTTTCATATTTTTTGTGACGTCAAACAATTTGCAAAAACTAAAATATCAACTTATGTGACGTATTTAATTGGGTATCCGAGTTATGCAATACACGTATGTTACATTTATTGATATCAATTTTAATAGAAGTTATATTAAAAAACTATGCATGCGTGTATCCACTAAAACAGATTCTGTTTGGCTTGTAATTTTGAGATAAATGTTAACTTTTTTCCAACCTGAGGTTTGTTGTATTTTAATAATAATAATCTTTATTTACAGGAAACACGGGACAGAGGGTTGGTTGTACGCGTGACAGTGACTGCTTCGAAACTATCTGCTCTGAATTCAGGACTGTAAAATGTTTGAACAATATGTGCCAATGTTTAATACACTAAGAATGAAGCAATAAATTGTGAAAAATTGATAGATTTTTCTTTTCCATTATACTCAACCTCTTCATTATTTTTTTAAAAAAAAAACAAAGATACCTATACTGGGTTTCCGGAAACGTAGTGTCAAGCTCAAACCCAGAGGTAGAGTATGTATGACTAGGGCTACACGAATCAACCACCATCTGTTTATATTAGTTAAAAAAATAACATATTTTGAATGTACAAGATTCTTTGTCAAGCGGAATTTCAGATCGGGTCCAGCCATTACGCCCTAGATCCGACGCTCGGCCGGCACGCCCATAAGTTTTGAAGAGGCGTTGCGGACAATTCTAAGGTGAAAAGCCCTTGTTCCGCGAGGCGCAGGACCGGGACGCCCAAAAGAGCTTAGGGCTACCATATCTATACTTTTATGTTGGGTACTACTAAATAAACTGTATTTTACATTAATACATTTTATCAATGAGTGAGTATCATAATGAGTTGCTCATGCGTTCCAACGTATGATCAACTCAGCATACTGAGTTGTCCGGCACTCACTACCAGTTGTATCGTCAGCAAACAGCACAGACAAGCCAGTCGTTACGAGTCGCAATGTAAGAATATAAGACTTCTGAGCTGGTTAATCTCTTCTTGAAGGAGAGCGTGAATGCCTTTTCACGCCCCACTTCAAGGACTCGGAACTATTATAGGAAGAAGAAAATATTGATTGATAGTTGATCATACGTTGGAACGCATGAGCAACTCAGCATAAAAATCCACTATGTGTGTGAGCAGGTGCAGGAATGGTTCTCTACAAACGTATTATTATTGAACGTTGCCAAGTCAAACATGATTGTGTTTTCACACTACTAGGTGGCCTAATGCCATTGTGCTCTGAGAGTAGATTCCTCGGGGTTACTCTCAAATCAAAACTCAACTGGAAGCGCCATTTACACAAACTGTGCGATAGGTTGAGTAGTGCAGTCTTCTTCCGTCCAACTAACTTTTCAATCATGGTCATTGCAGTGTTCGAAGACATTTCAATTGCAGCACAGAGCCTGAAACAAGATTTTAGTATCACTAATCCACGTAATAGGAAGCTAACTGTGTCACTAGCCGACCAGCAGCCTACGTGAACTATACTTTACACGTCCACTCAAAACTTCGGTATTTTGCTATATCCAATATGAATTCGTACAGATCGAGAGACTAGTCTCTCAATTGCGACAGGTCCATAACCTGTTGTAATAAAACGCCTTAGAGCTTATAACAGAATAATATATTAAAGAACCATCCAAGTCAACAGAAAATAAATGACAAAGCGAGAAAACAAAAAAGACGTTGTAAATATCAAAGCAAAAGGAAAGCATAGAGTAATAATTATTACAGAGGTAGGAACAGTAATTTTACTTTCAACAGTCAGTTCCTCGTCGCATGGCAGTTTTCAGAGAAGAATCCGCGTGTCACTGGGCCTACTTTCTATGAAAGGCTCCCCGTTCAGCTAAATCGCTAGCCGTCGGACAAGGTATTTAGAAGCCAGCTCAGGAACCCTTAATTGAATAATCCATTTTATACAATAGCCGAATTTGTAATCCTGCATTCGAACATGGATCAATGCAGTGGGATGTTGTAGAATAGAAAAACAAATATGATAGAAATTTTTGTAGCTTGTGGATAGTAAAATCTAATCCATAGACAAAAATAACTCATAGGATTTACAAAACTTCAAGCTACAACTTCACGCTAAGAAATACAATAAGCAACAACAACCTGTAATAAGCGCCCATCATCTCATTATTGGCAAATGTACAAACCGTGTTAAGCCATAAATGAAACATTGACATTATGTGGTGTCAATAATTTCAGTTCAATTTCATTATATCAAGTGTAAAAATTTCAAAACAAGGGAAAATATTTACGGAGAAAACGCAACGCTGAAGGTGCGTTTCCACTAGGCAACATTTGTTGCGCAACATATTTCACAACATGTAGCTCATCATGTTGATCAACCCAAGTACCCTGTCGGTGAGCATACCTAGTATCAAACCACAAGCCGTGCGTCGCAACGTCGCCGTCTGATGTTGAGCATAACGTGTTGCGCGTCAATTATTGCCAAGTTAAAACGCGGCTAAAAACCTTACATAAACACAGTGACTTAAGTAGTTAGCAGAGTAAAGTATTGGAGTAAGTATTCAGATTCAACAAATAAATGCATTTTCAAACAACAAAACAATATTTGATATTAAAATTATGGACTTCCCATAATAAACAGCCACTCAGCTGATCTAGTTTTGTTTAAGAAATTCCACATTGTGCCGCAACAAATGTCTAGAAGGCAATAAAATCGATGTCTTGTCTATTTTGTTGTTTGATCTGTGAGTGCAATTGGGACAGCGATTTAGGCGCCATCTTTTGGCAATGTCTCGGCGCAATCTTAACGAGTGCTTTTGGCTACGTTTAGTTTTTGTATGTGTGCACTCTAGATTTCAGGTGGGTCTACTAGTCCTTTTAACCGACAAGAAAATAATATTTTTCGTACAGTGCAGCATTGTAGGATAATTTCTGGAAGATTATAAAAATCGTTTCTGTAATAAATCATAAATCAAATACATAATTTTACTTCATGTTTATATTTTAACTGCTATTAAATTCGTTTTAATAATTTTATTGTCAATTAGTCACAGTATTCGAAATTAGTTTAAATACTGCTATTCCGCTTGGTTTATTCAGTATACAGTTTGGTGTCTCCACGAATCCACTACAATGAAGTTCTTAGCTGGTTTGATTTCATTTATAGCCATAGCTATTCAAGCAATAGCTAGCTCAAGTAAGTTGAAAAGTGCAGTGTACTGTTGTGTTCATTTTGAGTTATGTTTAGGATTAACCCTGTTGAAGTCCCCTTTGCTGCCTTTAACCTACCAGTGTAACATTAATATCGTAATCTATTCACAAAATTTGTTTTTTACTTCTGCTAGGAGGTTAGATAGACCAAAATGTGCAGAGGAGCAGTCTAGAAAAGGGCCTCACCCAAATGCATCGAAGATTCAAAAATGACTGAGTTCTTTGCAACACGTGATGCTTAAAAGGATGGCAATCAAACTAGAAATATATTTCAACAAACATATCGCCCAAATTAGATTGAAAAAAACTACTACTTTTTAACTATGTGAGTTACTGCTGTTTACTTTATTATCGGAAATCTGTTTAATTGGTTCGAGTATTTCGTTTTTAATCTCACTTCCAAATTGGCCAACTTTTGAAAATATCACCCTTTATATGCACGTAGGTGATATAAAGAAATAAAATAAAAATAAAACAAAGTTTTTTATCAGGCATCGAAGGCCGTGTATGATAGGTATAAAGATGTATTTACTTCTTCCTATAATAGTCCCGGGTCCTAGAAGTGGGGCGTGAAAAGGCATTTACGCTCTCCTTCAAGATGAGATTAACCAGCTCAAAAGTCTCATATTCTTACATTGCATATTATCTGGACCTCGTGACTGCTTCCCATCAGGTACAGTAAGTATATCTTAGAATGACAACATAACGAGAAAGGAAGCAGAAAAAACACTGGTCATGAGCAACTAACCGTCTGGCGTAACGTAGACGGCGCAAAAAACGACACTGACTTATATTTATTCATTGTTGCACAAGGAAGAAAAGTACAACTGGCGTACTCAATGCCTAAAGGCATTCTCTATCAGTCATCGATCGGGCGAGGCAGAAAACTTGTTGGCTGTGTCTTTGACATTCTGGCTGATCTTGCGCATTGTAAATACTTATCGCCAGGTGGCGCGTGTCGCTTATGGCTAGCCCTTATGATTTTGATTGGCATCATGATATTTTCTAGATATTTATATAACTATATGATACTTTTGTCTTGCACAGATCCAGCTCAACAAGCGGCAGCAGCTTCACAAGCAGCTCGTGCTGGGAATGGTGGTAAGCTACATTATTATGTTATTATTGTATATATTTTTATGCCTAACAATATGAGCATAGTTACGGTTCAAACATTTGTGTACTTGTACATGAATATGTTTGTTTGTATGGTATGGATGTTTCTTTTTTTTAATAGTATCTATTTACAAAAAAGTTATTCAATATATTCATCCGCTCTTCGTTGTGTAGAATCCCATAATACACAGTTGTTCCTGGCTGACGACGCTAGAGGTCAGTCGTTAAACTGAAGTTTTGTACGACTTAAGGCGGCTTGATAACATTAGAAATTTATGTTTATCGCTTACCTTACACCTCCCTAGCAATCCGCTCAGATCCCGCATGTTGCAGTATGGTTCGCGTCACCTCATAGTTAAGGTGAGGCGTGTGCCTAGCCGTGGGATATAGCGGTATAGCTTGAGAGTGAATTTATCGACAAAATTAATATATTACTTAACCCTAACGCTGCTAATAGAAGCTGTTCTTTCTCAAATATTTTAGCTTTCTAGATATTTTACTATTTGGAACGGTCACATGGCTCTAGATGCATACTTATATGCAGTTTTTCAATACCTGCATTCCTACGTAATGCATGAATTATTTAGTATTTTTGGCCAAAATGTCTCCTAAACAAAAATGAAACGCAGGATGTACGACAGCAATAAATTGTAAAAGACAATGGCATGATTTTAGCTATGTTAAAGTTGTAGTGTTTAGAAGTGAAAGATATCCCTAACTAGGCCTTATTAATGGTGCAAGCATTATTTGAAATAACTAAGTAATGGAAAAGGTCTACGAAATAAGATATTAAATTTTGGATATTTTAAGCACGGACGTAAAAGAAAGACGGAAGGAACATCACACCAAAAAAATGTGAAGCATGCAAGGTCCTATAATTTTGTTTGTTGTCCGTCAAAAAATTTTTTTTCTTGAAAAAATAATAAATTTGATCAATAGTCCACTCAGCCTTATTTTAAGAAAGTCGTGTTTTTTATCGCATGTGTAAGTTTTATGCGAATTGATACTCTTTTTTTTCAGGTCCTGGGTTCCGGTGTACTTATGATTATGAATGCGCACCCTATTGCCCCCTATGGCCGAAATGCATAGATAATAAATGCATTTGTGCGGAAATACCTAAATACCTACTGGACTATTGAAAATGAGCTATTAAATATATTAAAACAATGCAACTTTTTTATTATTTTAAGTTTTACAGTGGCGCTCACATAAACCTATACAAACCATTATAAATGGGTGTCAGCAGTTTAAGGTACCCTATGTAAAGGTTGATGTTCACGCCTCTGTATCAAAAACAAAACTGAAACATTGAACGCCAAACACACTATATGCCACCATGATAAACTCTTCGATAGCATAGTCCACTTTACAGTATGTAATTTTTTGCATTTTTTTTATTATTAAATAAATTGTTACCAACGGAACCCATTCCTTATCATACCATTGCTTGAATAGACTATTATTGTAACATCTAAAATTCGTGACCTCCAACACAACGTCTTTCTTAAAAGCCCATAAGTCTTTATACTCCATTTATTATAGCATTAGAAAAACGAGGCTCATAGGAGCAGGGTTGCTTAACGAATTAATGATTCGCATTTTTGATTAACTTTTGCCGGCTGACAAATTTGTATAACCTGGCAAAATTGAATTGGCTCTTCCGCCACAACTTATGAAGGGTCTTAGTAACATTTTGAATTTGGTAGAGTTATAATGATAGTAAAAGCAAGATGCTTCTTTTTTTGGTTTTTATGATCGATAATACACTTTCACCTGAGACAAAATAATTTAATTTTGTGGAAGCCTCATAAATACGTGTGACAGTTGGCATATGCCGTAGATTTTGATAAACTTGGCATAATTCTTAAAAGTAATAATATTTATTTTACTTTAATCACAAAGTGTACTAGGGTACACAAAGGCCCTTTTTTTCATCTGTCTAATGCTATTATAAATTGAGTATAAGTCATTTTAAATTTATCGTGCCTAATGGCAAGGTCGAGCTCATAGCATATAAATATACCGACACTGGTTACCTATCATAAGACCGAATTTTCTTATCCCGAATTTCATTTTCCCGAAAACGTTTCGGTTTGTTTCGTTCGGCATTTTTTTCATTTTCCCGAAATGACGTTTGCCACTGTATCAGTTGACCAATTATCAACTGGTTTTTTTTCGTTTGCCAGAAGTTTCATTAGGCCACAAAACGTTTTACCAAAGTGATGACTGGCCGAAATGACACTTGTCCGAAGTATTGTTTTTCAGAACAATCATTAGACCACAGTTTTGATTGCCATATTTTTAGTTTACCAAACAATCATAAAAAAGTTACAAGTTTAATGCAAGCAGCATAAAAATAGATAAGGATTTTTTGGATTTAAAATAAAATAAGAAATTGGTAGCATGTACGCAGGCAAACAGCATGCAAGTTTGAGGAAAACACAAGAATTCTGTCACGGCTCCGGCATTACGGGGCTCCGGCGGTTCCTCGCGTGATAATCGTCGCAGATGGCTTTCGCTCAGCCCCGCAGCTTCGGCTTGTTGGCCGGCTTCGCCGGCCAGCCTCAGCCGTGGCGCCTCGCTCATAGCCACCTGCTCCTCTGCCCGCGGGCCGCCTCGCCCCTCCATGCCTACGCGCTTTTAAATAACACTCTTGGGGTAGGGCAAAACAAGTACCACGTGGTGTCGGGGTTGACTGAGTCGGATTCGCCCTGAAGTTGAAATAACTGAAAATCGACGTTAACGAGACGTTGAACGTTATCATACAGTAGCTGTGGCCTAGTAATATTCGGTAAAATGTGATTTAGGCAAAGTGATCATATGCCAAATAAATCATCTGGTAAATGAAAAAGTTGAAGGAAGACTTCGGGCAATAGTAAAAAGTTTATTCTGAAATTCGGTTTAACGTATTTCGGTATACCGACACTTATGTCAAAAGATACTTCGACGAGTTGAAAATATGTTGGTCAATAGTTTTCAGTCAAATGAAATTCAGACTAGTGAATTTCGGACAAGTGACGGGTTCCCACCGACACCGCCACTGCAAGTCTGTAAACCAACAAATATCTTGACATTGAAATTAGAGCATTTAGTTGTGAGGGGACAAAATATTTTGCATTTTTAATACGAGAAAACCAACGGCAAGCTAGCAATGCGCTTATTGCTACTATGCCACTCGACTCGCAACTTGCGTCGCAAAAAATATCATGATATTTACTGATGTATCCTGAGCCGGATCATAGCACACCGTACGCCATCAAAAATCCAGCGATTAAGTCAGTATAAAATAATATTCACTGATCAAGATATTTATTGACCGTGTAGCGTTTGTCTAAGGAAAAGATACGAAAAAAGGGATAACACCTACTATTTCAGATTTTTTTACTATCTTTGCCATTTCAGTCTTAAAGGGTATTTTTGAAACATCCTGTATAATAATATGATACATTAACAATACATGAAATACATGTACGCCTTTGCGGTAAAATTACCTATCTCAATGGCGACATCTAGTTCAATGCTTTTTTCGTAGTATTAAAGGTTCATTCATACCTACGTTCTCCTATTATTGAATAAGTAATTTTTAATCGACCTCTGAGTTACAACGAAATTTTGAGACTGGTGCTATCTATTTCGTCTATTTCTAAGGAGACGATTAGCTCCGAAGCGCTGGAGCATGTCTTCAACTGTGTTGTAATCCAGAGGACGTGGGATCGAATCCCGGCATAAGGACACAATCATTTCATTTATGACATGAATAGTAAAACAACGTAAGTTTTTCAATGACGATAGCAGATACAAATCCACAGTTGCTTAGAACCCAGAAAAATTAAAAATCTCATAAAAATGTTTTTTTTATAATTTTATTAATTCGTGATATTTGAGTATGACACAATAACTGCCCTGGCCTAGATTCGAACTCATGCCCTTTAAGTAACAACTTAATATAAAACTGGCGCCTGTGCCGCTGAAGAGTGGACGAAATAGGTAGTTACGAGACAATACTAGAAAGTAATTTTGTGACGTAGGTAAGAACCTATACGGTTCACATAGTTTTTACAATAAAAATCAAATGCATTAATACACGAATCTGAATCTGAAAAGAGGCATCTGAAGTCATCAACACATCCAAACCGGTGGTAGAATCACATTATTACTTTTTATGTTGTGACTTGTCATAAGTGCTTTTAAATAAGTTTACATGAATATAGACTATTTTTACTTTACTTTACTATCGAGGGCGTGTGTCCACACGGTGTCCGGTGGCCCCTGGGTCCAATATGATGGTGATCAAGGCGCTGCGGCCCACTGGGCTAAAGAAGGTTTTTAGTCTGGCGTCAACTTACGAAGATAACGTACTTGAACGTATGCTGTATTGTCTAATTTTAATCGTCAAGCCGCTTATAAAAAAAATATATCAAAAATAAAAAAAATAACTTATCCATTAGGCTTCACAACATGTTGGTCAACGACCTGCAACCGCCCTATCGGTGCGCATTGAACGCAGCGCGTTGTTTCCAACGTTGTTTGTGCAAAGCCGCCGTACATGTTGAGCGTTAACTTTGTCCTAGTGGATACGCGTGCCTTAGGTAACAATATTAACGTAACAAGTTCCATAATCTTCAAGTCACTGTTGCGCGACAAATGTTGTCTAGTGGAAGCCGCGTTTCCACTCACGGAACATTTGTCGCGCAACATGTTTCACAACATGTAGCTCATCATGTTGATCAACTCAACTTTTAATCGACAAGAAAATAGTATTTTTTGTACAGTGCAGTATAAGCACTGTAGAAGAAATTCTGGATAAAATGAAAATCGTTTCTGTAATAATAATAAATCATTAATCAATTACTTCATGTACATATTTTAACTGCTATTAAATTAATTTTAATATTTTATTATTACATGGTTATTTAGTCACAGTATTTGAAATTAGTTTAAATACTGCTATTTTGCTTGGTCTATTTAGTATACAGTTTGGTGTCTTCACGAAACCACTACAATGAAGTTTTTAGCTGGTTTGATTCTATTAATAGCCATAGCTATTCAAGCAATAGCTAGCTCAAGTAAGTTGATAAGTGCAGTGTACTGTTGTGTTTATTTTGAGTTGTATTTAGAAGTAAGTCTGTCGAAGTCCCCTTCGCTTACATTGCACATTATCTGGACCTCGTGGCTGCTTCTCATCAGGGAGAGTGAGGTGAAATTAGAATGAAAACATAACGATAAAATAAGCAGAAAATAGTACATTGTTACCCTAGGGATGAAAGTAACTTATTTAGTCCCGAGACGGGGTTTGGCGCCCGGAACGAAGTGAGGGCGCCAATAGTTCAAGGGACTAAATAAATCTCTAACCCGAGGTAAACATTGTGCTTTTCATTACTAATACGAGGAAAGTAAAAATAAAAACATGAATTAGTTAAAGAAAAAATGAGAAAATGTATGAAGATCGAATTGCCGCTTTCCCGCCTATTTTGTTTGTTTTTTTCTGTGGCCGGCGCGCTATTTGGCCATTATTTTTTATTTTCATCATTGGAAAAATGGTAAATATTTTGCTCAAAGCTACAATTTTAAAGAAATTGTTGAAAATAAATTATAATAAAGTTATTAAAAAATATATATTCTTTAATCAATACTTAACTTTTTAAGTTACTTCAATTTTACATCGTGGCTGTATAGAAAGTTGGAACATAGTTCAATAGATATGTGAAAAAGAAGTAGTTTTTTTTAATAATTTGACAGCCGTCAGTTGAAAGTGATTCTCCCTAGGAATGAAAAGGACTACTTTCGGCCCGCTTTTCAGGTCAGTAATGATCTACTTTCAGATTATGAGTAATGAAAAACACTTATCATGAGCAACAAACCGCCAGTCGGAATGTATTGAAAAATGACACTGACTTTTTTATTTACTCTTTATTACACAACGAAGAAAAACAATTGGCAGACTTAATGCCTAAAGGCATTCTCTACCAGCTAACCGTCGTGCAAGACAGAAAACTAGTTGGCGGTGTCTTTGACATTCTGGCTGATCTTGAGGCTGATTTTGCGCATTGTAAATACTGGTCGCCAGGTGGCGCGTGTCGCTTATGGCTAGCCCCCGATGATCTTGGTGCCATATTTCCTAGATATTTATATAACTATATGATACTTTTGTGTTTTGCACAGATCCAGCCCAACAAGCGGCAGCAGCCTCACAAGCAGCTCGTGCTGGGAATGGCGGTAAGCTACATTATTATGTCATTATTTCATATATTTCAATATATATTTAAATTACATATTATATATTTTATGCCTAACAATAATATGACAATATCAAACATTTAATTTTATGTTCTCATACGTTAACATGTTGTTTGTCTGGTATGGGTGTTTCCTTCATTTAATAGTATCTATTTACAAAAAGGAATTCAAGTATATTCATCCGCTTTTCTATCCAAAAATCTATTTATCTCCAACTTCCTTATTTCGATTAGTATTTTATTATCAACTTTAACGGACATTGAGTAACAGTTTCTGTCGTGAAGTGCACTAATGCCATGAGGAGTTACGAGCCGCCCCATGTCTCTAGTTCGAAGTCTACGATGGCCAATTTGTATTTTTGAAAGAAAAATGGTTAATTTTGTACAAAATTCCCATTGTCCTTCAAACTCTCCAGCTTTATAATAGCGATAGTATAGGAAAACACCGTTTATGAACACAAGAGTTTTTTAATTTTTACAACTTAGGGAAACCTCACTTTCCTTTCGGGACACTGAATTAATTGGGACAAGTTGGGTCAAGTCTAGCTTGATGGGTTCTCGCCTCGGCGTGGCGAGGGGGCCTAGTACCGGTGGTAGAACAAAGAGAACCCAGGAAGCAAAGATAACCCAGGCGTGGCAGCGTGGTGGACTGGACACCTATCCGTTGCGGCCCGTAAGGGCGACGTGGGGCTGCGGGGCCAGTGGGGCCTGCAGGCGCCTTGAGGCGCGTGGTTTGCGCCGCGGCGCACAACCGGTTGGTGGGGGCCAGTGATCCGAGGCTGATCCCCCCTGTGCGTCGCGGCCCGGCGGGGCCGTACCGCCGGTTGCGGCAGCGGAGCCGCCCTTTGGGTGGCTCGTGGTTGCGGGCCCAGTAGGGCCTGCGTACGGTAGCCAGCTAGCGCGCGGTACGGGGGTGCCGTCGCCGGCATTGCACGGGCTTCACCACTGCCTGGTAGGGACGGCTTGACATCCTCGGCTGTCCCCTCTGGCCTCCCCTCACGAAGGGGGGGTCGCATCCGGCCCGCCTTGCAGGCGGGCTCCGTCCGGGGGAACGCGTAACAGGCCTCGCGCTACTCACCGTGTTCCTCCACTACGGACGATTAGAGGGAGACGTAGGGGTTTTAGTCGGTAGGGCCACTGGTATACCACCTTTCCAGTGGAGAGTCCGACATAACTCGGCCGTCCCCCGGTGGACGGGTATGCGTAAGGCATTTCCCCTACTTAACAAAAAAAAAAAAAACTAGCTTGATGAGTTTACTGTATGAAGTATGATATGTAACTATCTGAAACGCATGGACGAAATTAGTTATATAGATATTGAATTAGTTCAGGTAAGCAAAATTTATTTTAAAAAGTTAGGAATAGCAGATCGCTGCCGATCCACTGTCACAACTGCACCACGAGCACCTCACGGGCACGTGCTTTAGACTAAAGATAAGACAAATAGTCTTTATTGCACAAAAACACGTAAATCAAGTACAAGTACAAATTCAGGCAGTCTTATCGCTACAAAGCCATCTGTTCCAGACAACTTGTAGTAGAGGAGAGATTAATAAGCCTAGAAAAAAACTAACGATACATAGCTGCAAATATAAATAACGTTTGTTTCTGCCTATAATGTAGCTGATAAACAATCAAACTGTAATTTTTTGCTTGAAAAAATAAACTTGAGCAATAGCTTATTTTAAGAACTCAGCCTTATTTTAAGAAAGTCGTGTTTTTGTTGTCGCTTACACATGCAAATTGCGATCTTTTAAAAGAATTGATATTCCTTTTTTTTTCAGGTCCTGGGCTCGGGTGTACTCATGACGATGAATGCGCACTCGAATGCCCCCCACACACTATTCCAAGATGTATAGATAATGTATGCGTTTGTTGGTAATACCTGAATATCTACTAGAATATTCAAAGTGAGCTATTAAAAATATTAAAACAATGCAACTGTTTTAATTATTTTGAGTTGTACAGAGGCGTTCACCACCACCTATACAAAACCATTGGAAAATGGTTAGTAGTATAAGCTCCCCTATGTAAAGGTTGATATGTACGCTAAGCCGTATCAAAAACAAAACTGAAACATGACAATGTATTTCATAACATACCCCACTTCAAAGTATGTAATTCTTTTCAGGTTTTTTTCATTAAGTAAATTGTTACCAACGTAACCCATTCCATAAACATATAATTCGTGCATGGATTTGACTATTTTTGGTACATTGGTACAAATTTGTGACCTCCAACACAACGTCTATGAAACCCCATTGTCTTAATTCTGGACAGATCTTTCTTAAGAGCCCATAAGTCTTTATACTCCATTTATTATAACATTAGAAAAATGAGGCTCATAGGAGCAGGGGTGCTAAACAAATGAATGATTTGCATCTTTGATTAACTTTTGCCGGCTGAAAAATTTGTGTAACCTGGCAAAATTTAATTGGCCCTTCCGCCACAACGTATGAAGGGTCTAAGTAACATTTTGAATTTGGTAGAGTTATAATGACAGTAAAAGCATGATCGGATACACAACCCCTGCTTCTTTTGTTGGTTTTCTTGATGGATCATGTAAGACACAATAATAATTTAATTAATAAAATCCTCATAACATCTGAAGTTAAAAGATAAGATAAGAAACACTTTATTGCACACAAACACAACAGATAAATCAACAAAGAAGAAAAGATTCAAGAGTCAATGTACAATTTACTATAAATGTAATATTGTAAATGTAATGTTATTTACTTTAAATGTAAACAATTACGTGAGACATTGGCATAGGCCGTAGATTTCGATAAGTTTGGCATAAATCTTAAAAGTTATAATATTTAATGTACTTATAACACAAAATGTACTAGGGTTCAAAAATAACCCTATTTTACTTCTGTCTTATGCTATTATAAATGAAGTATGTATTTTTAAATTTAAAATTCCTGGAAATTCTACTTGTAAGGAGGGTGTCCGGGTATGGAGGAGGTCCGACGTCCAGTAGTGAAAGATGTTTGTTTCGGCAAACTGCACTTTATTCGCCTTTGACAGACAGTCGAATATGGTAGAAAAGAGGTTGCAAAGAGCGTCACACACGACGACTACAAAGCCGGTTCCTTCCAAAAATGTCTGGCACTATTGGGAGTACTAGACAGGACCCAAAATAGCTTGCGTTCCTTATCTGAGGTACTCTCAACACCAATCGAGTTTCTTCAAAGTTACAATAAAGTATTCAAAACAGATACAAGAAAACTAAAACACAATGCTTGCGCGAGGCAAGTTACTGGCAACGCCATCTATCGATTATGCTCGGAACTAATTTGTTGTCGTACGCGCCTGCAGTCATGGTTTGCTTTTAATAGGTTTGTTACAGTCTCCCCCTCTGTATCGTCCCGACAAGGAGACAGAACAATAAAATATTTTGGACGTCCCTTCCGTTTTAGTGGTTTGACTGGTTCAGGGACTACAAGTTCATTGCTTGTGTACGGCTTGAGAGCTGAGCTGTGATAGACTCCGAGGGAGGTGTCTGGTTCATGTGGGTTGGCGATCTCGTAAGAGGATGGTCCATGTCTTCTTCTAATCACATATGGGCCATCACGGCGTGGTGCCAACTTCGCTGATATGCCTTGAGCAGCCTTGCTGATCGGATGGAGTGTTACCAATACGAGGTCACCAATGCCGTAACCAGGATCGTTCCGTCTATTCTGATCAACATATTCTTTTCTCTTCTCTTCCCGCATCTCTTGAACTTCCTTTGCCCTTTCCATTGTACTCGCTAACTGCAATAACTTAGGCGTTATTTCCGGAATAAAGTTCTCGGATATAACCATCATCTATGGTTTTTAAATCTCTTCCAAATGTCAGAAAAGCTGGTGTGTAGTTGGTGGAGCTACACTGTGCTGTGTTCATGGCGAAACGTATACAGGGTAGTTGATCAGGCCAGTCCCGATGATTATTCCCCAATATGATTGCCAACTGTAGTGAGGTATTGGTTATAAGTGGACCTCGCAAAGTGCGTCAAACACGACGTGCACAGAGCCGGTTCCTTACCAACAAAATATGATCGGCAGCTTTCGAGATCTGTACTCCAGATAGGACCCAAAAGCTCTTGCGTTCCAAATCTGAAGTAATGTGTCTCAATGCATACACCAATTTGTATCAACAGATCTGCAGTTCAGTTCTTGCTGGTCGTTCTCCCCCTGGATTGAAGCTGCATCATTAGGTTTTTTAGGATTTTTGATGTGTGTCTTATATTACTTCCAACAAATATTTTTAGTTCTACTACTATGCCCTGATAATAAAAACGCGAAAGTTTTTAAGAATGTGTTTAGACATCCATGGATGTTCTTTACTCTTTACGTAAAATTAAGTTTTTAACACCACTAACTACTAATTAATTTATAACTAAGCTACGGGGATATTAAAGTAAACTGAACTTGATCTTTTATTGAAGGCTTGCATTTATTTTAAGACTCAAGCTTTTTACGGCTCGAGCTCTTCTGAAGGCTCGAACTCTTATAAAGACTCGAGACATGGGTCAGAGAGCTCGCGGCTCGGCTAGGCTCGGGACTCGGAGCCTACCGAGCTCACCGAGCCTTGCCATTCCGCCTCGAGGCTTCAAAATAGGGTTCGACGCCTCGAGTCTTGTACATCACTAGTCTACACGGCCTCCGAGGTCCGATATAATGGCGTTTACGGCGCTGCGCTCCACTGGGCTAATAATGGTTTTTAGTCTGGCGTCAACGTGCGAAAATGTAACATACTTAAACGTCTGCTGCAATGTCGCATTTCAATCGTATAATATACACCTATCTGTTAGGCAGCAAATGCCGCTCATCATGTTGATCAACGACGCGCAACTGCCCTATCGGTGCGCATAGAATCAAACGACAAGCCGTGCGTCATATTGGAATTCAGGAAATTGTTACAGTTGTCATTGCTGACAGTTCAAAACTATTGAATCCCAGTATACAGGATTACTTGAAACCCGACGCATTTAATCGAATATTGACATTGTTCGTCCAGTTAATATTTTATTGATTAATTAATTATCAAAGAATTTAATCTACCTTTGTTTATTGGCATATCATAGAAATATTTGCATGACAATATAAGTAAGTCGACATGGAGACTTAACCAAAAATTCATATTAAAATTTCCATCCATGTTGAAGCAAATTAATAATTTTCATTTTCTCAAACGATCACATTCGCGTAGATTGAGTTTTAGAAAAAGCCAACATGCAATCTCACTTCGTGTTCGTTCGATGTGCACATGCAGAATGCCACCCTTGATAATGAACGTAATAAATAATTTTAAGGTCTTATTTTCATTTAATGTACATTTCCAATCGGTCGTGTAATAAATAATAAATCAAATACCTAATTCCACTATAAAAATTCGACAAGCTGTTTAATTTTAAGTGCTTTGAAATTTATTTCAATAATTTATCATCAAATGGTTTATTAGACACAGTATTTGAAACTAGCATAAATACTGCAATTTTGCTCGGTTTATTCAGAATCCAATTTGTTGTCTTCACAAATCTACTACGATGAAATTCTTAGCTGGTTTGATTTTGTTGATCGCCATAGCTATTCAAGCAATAGCTGGCTCAAGTAAGTTGACAATAAAATGGCAGTGAACTGGTTTGTTCTGAGTTTTGTTTATGATTATGGGAATTTTACAGAGATAGACTTCAGCTAGGACATTGTAGAATTCCAAAAACTGCTTTAAATCTATTAGTTTGACATGAATATCAAATCTATCTTGAATCTATTAACATTAGCTCTCACCTTATTTTTGGTGATTTTTGATCTAGATATATATTTACTTTGTTGTACTGTTATCTTGTTCAGATCCAGCTCAACAAGCGGCAGCAACTGCACAAGCAGCTCGTGCTGGGAATGCTCGTAAGCTATATTATTAGAATAGAATAGAATAATATGTATTTTGGTTGAACATCACACAGTTTGTGACTACAAAATAATAATACAGGAAATAAATTAAAATAAAGAAAAAAAGTAAAACTAACATAAAATTGTGTGCATGAACACTTCTGTTTATATTAGTCTGGGTGTTTTCTATAAAGGTATCATGTATTTATTTACAAACGAAATAATTATTCCATAATTGCCTTATTAGTAAAAGCTCCGCTTAGTTTGAGGCTAAACGTATTTTGAGATAAGCTTTAACTTTTTTCTTACCTTAGGTGTAGAATTACTTAATATTATGTATTATTTTTTACAGATATTGAATATTGTATGCGCGTCAGTGACTGCGTAGAAACTATCTGCCCGCCATTCACGATTCTGCAATGTATCGACAACATTTGCCAATGTATACCAATACTACCACTATGAATGAAACAATAAATTGTGAAACTTAGCATAGATTTCTCTTATCCATTATACTCAATTCAATCTTGTTATTATTTTTTAACTGAAAAAAAACAAAGATACAGGATGCCTCAAAACGTAGTGTCAAGCCCAAACCCAGAGGAAGAGCATGACTAGGGCTTCCCGAATCAACCCTCAATTGTGTTATTTATAGTTTTTGAAAAAAATACGAAAAAAATAGGACTATATACTCATACTATTATATTATTATATACGAAGGTACACATACACACACACACACAAAACTACACGAACACTCACTCAACGCATTCAAATTTTTAAAGGGCGTCGCGGATAGATACAGGGTGGCCCAGCGACAGTGGTCCAAAAAATTTTTTTAGGTAGAGAGCATTATAACAAGTCATTTAAAAAAAACATTAGTTCCGCGAAAATCAATACTTTAGAAGTTATGATTTTTTCAAGTTTCTTTTGAAATTTCTCAACTCCAATCACTTAATTCACTCTTGTTTGGAAACTATCTCACTGAATCAGTTCAAATTTGGCATAGATGTACAATAGTAATGTAGAATCCATATTATGTCCGATTTTTGAGTTTATTCTAGGACAATTTGTTTTTTTTTTAATTTTCTTCAATAATTTTTCGCCATTTCAAAAACTAACACAATTTTCAAAAAATCACCGCTGCAATGTTTGTGCACTTTATGATTTGTTTATGATCTTGAAAACTGTCCATAAGTATGATAATAGTCTATGCAAAAACTTGAAGTGATGCAACTAATGGCACACCTTCAAAATTATACATCATGTACGGTAAGTCGCTAAAACTCAGAATGGGTAATTTTTGCACTGACCCTAATTTTAAAAAAAAAGTAGCCAAAATATTTTTTTTCGGATAGAGGGCATCACAGCACTTCATTTAAAAAAAACATTAGATGTTGAAAATCAATAGTTTAGAAGTTATTATTTTTTAAATTTTGGGCTTAAGTGGTTGAACTTCAGAGTTATAGATCACTTTTGTTTGTAAACCATCCCACTAAGGAACTTCGAATATGGTATGACTTAATAATTATCACATACTTTAATTGGCTCCGCTTTGTTTTATGTTGACTGGTAGACAATGCCTTAACAGCATTAAGTCCGCCTCTTGTATCAATCATTGTATTGTAATGAATAAATGAGATAAATCCTTTTTCACTCTCTTCTATTCTTACTCATTTTGAAGTTCGTCAGTCGGATAGTTTACAAACACAAGTGATTTATGACTCTGAAGTTCTACCACTTAGTCCCAAAATTTAAAAAATTATAACTTCTAAACTATTGGTTTTCGACATCTAATGTTTTTTTAAAATGAGTTGCTATGATGCCCTCTATCCGAAAAAAAAATATTTTGGCTACTTTTTTTTTTAATTAGGGTCAGTGCAAAAATTACCCATTCTGAGTTTTAGTGACTTACCGTACATGATGTTAATTTTGGAAGTGTTCCATTGGTTGCATCACTTCAAGTTTTTGCATAGACTATTATCATACTTATAGACAGTTTTCAAGATCATAAACAAATCATAGAGTGTACAAACATTGCAGCGGTAATTTTTTGAAAGTTGTGTTAGTTTTTGAAATGGCGAAAAATTATGGACGAAAATTAAAAAAAAACAAATTGTCTTAGAATAAACTCAAAAATCGAACGTTATATGGATTCTACATTACTATTGTACATTTATGCCAAATTTGAACTGATTCAGTGCGATAGTTTCCAAACAAGAGTGAATTAAGTGATTGGAGTTGAGAAATTTCAAAAGAAACTTGAAAAAATCATAACTTCTAAAGTATTGATTTTCGCAGAACTAATGTTTTTTTTAAATGACTTGTTATGATGCTCTTTACCTAAAAAAAATTTTTGGACCACTGTCGCTGGGCCACCCTGTATATGGGCGTCCCGGCCGACCGCCCCGCGGAACGAGGGCATAATGGCTGCACCCAAAAAAAAAAGAAGCACCTTTATAACTACTTTAATCATCCCATTGGGGGGTGGCCCCCTTTCTGCGCGGTTCTTCGAGAATTATTCGGACCGGACCTTAGCTAGATGCTTACGCTCCAGACCACAGGGTGATGACTTAATAGACCTACCTAAATACTCGTATGCACATGCAGTTACTATCCCAATTTTAATCTTTTATGTTCGGTACTAATTAAACTGTAGGTATTAATTCATAAATAAATAAAGTTTATTTTATTCTTGAAAATAATATTAAGGAAACCTGAAACCGTTCCACAATTCAGGTAGGTCATTCTTAACCGGCAAGAAAATAATATTTTTGGCTTAGTGCAGTATAAGCATTGTAGCAAAATTTGTGGAAAAATTGTAAATCATTTCTGTAATAATAATAAATCATGAATTTCATAATTTTGTATTCGACAAGGTGTTTCATTTTAACTGCCTTAAAATTGTATTATTTATATTTTATTAATACACGGTTATTAGTCACAGTGTTTGAAATTAGTATAAATACTGCAATTTTGCTGGATTAATTCAGAATACAGTTTGGTGTCTTTACAAATCCACTACAATGAAGTTCTTAGCTTGTTTGATTTTATTTATTGCTATAGCTATTCAAGCAATAACTGGCTCAAGTAAGTTGATAAGTGAAGTTTGTTTTATATAGAGTTGTACTTTAGATTAGGGGAATTTTGGCTGCCCATCTCGTCCAATTCCCTTAAACAGCCTCCAAACCTATCAGGTTGAAATAAATATCAAAATCTATCTTAAATCTATTCATGGAAATGGACATATTATTATTTCAGCTCTGCTAGCCATTACATAAACGGCCCATTCCTAGCCGTACTCCAACACGCTGGCTCAGTGCCGATTGTAGAAGGGGTGTAAGGTTAGTGAGCAACCGTAATGTCAGATGTTATCAAGCCGCCCTAAGGCCTCCGACTAGGCTTAACGACTGACATCTAACGACGCCAGCCGGGACCAACTGCTTAACGTGGCTTCCGAAGCACGGAGATGCCCGAAATACACATCACTAAATTTCAGTAGGGGTGGTCACCCATCCCATTTCCGTCCGGGCGTGTGTTGCTTTACAACAGCGATCGTTGCTGATCACTGTCACAACTGCGCTACGGGCACCTCGTAGACCATTAGATAGTCATAAAAAAAATGCAGAGGAGCAGATTATCCTATGACAACCAGAAAAAGACTTCACCATTATGCATTCAAGAAAAGAAAAGAAAGAAAGAAAAAACGTTTATTGCTTTTGGACATCGTACACATACAGATATAAACAAACAAAACAAAACGGTTAGAAAAAAATAATAATAAAAATAACAAAAGAAAAAAAAAAGAAAATTTTCACCAGACAGCAGTGTCACGATGTCCAAAATTAAATGGACCCCACATGGAATTTTATGGATGGATGAATGGATGGAAGAAGAAGAATTCAACAGTGTTGTTTTCAACACGTGATATTCCAAAGGTTGGCAATAGAGCTAGTAACATAATTTAATAACACGATTTAAAAAGGTGCAACTATGTGAAATAATTACTGCTGTTTACCTTATTTTCAGTAAACTGATAGTCCGTTCGCGTTAAGAATTCAGTGATAAGTTTTAAAAATGTGTTAATGATCCTCCCCTCTCCTAATTTTTTGGTGTGCCTTTCAAGGTCTAATAATGGTAAAGGTATAATGATTGCCCTAGCTCTTATAAAACCTTTTGTGTCATACTTTCCAGCCACGCCAGGAAAGCAATTGAAATGAAATTTTGCAGAACTTTTGACCATTTTATGACCATTTTTGACCACAGACTCAAAAAATTTGACCACCCGCAGTTTAGGAGAAATTTGAAAAATAAACTGGCGTGGCTAGAAACTATGCGTTTTCAGCCACGCCAGTTTATTTTTACCTCGTAGGCTCTTAAATCGTGAAGCAATTGCAATGAAATTTGGCAGAACTTTTGACCATTTCATAACCATTTTAGACCACAGTCTAGAAAAAAAATACCACCTACAGTTCAAGAGAAATTGAATAAATAAAGCGGTGTGGCCGGAAAAACCGCATACTTCGTTGGCACACAACCTCTTAGGCGCTTAAATCGTGAAGCAATTGCAATGAAATTTGGCAGAACTTTTGACCATTTTATGACCATTTTAGACCACAGTCTAGAAAAAACTAACCACTCACAGTTGGAGAGAAATTGAATAAATAAAGTGGTGTGACTGGAAAAACCGCATACTTCGTTGGCACACAACCTCCTAGACTCTTAATTCGTGAAGCAATTGCAATGAAATTTGGCAGAACTTTTGACCATTTTATGACTATTTTAGACCACAGTCTAGAAAAAAATGACCACCCACAGTTTGTGAGGAATTGAATAAATAAAGTGGTATAGCTGGAAAAAACGCATACTTCGTTGGCACACAACCTCTTAGGCTCTTTAATCGTGAAGCAATTGCAATGAAATTTGGCAGAACTCTTGATCATATTACGACCGTTTTAGATCATAGTCTAAAAAAAAATGACCACCCACAGTTGGAGAGAAATTGAATAAATAAAGTGGTGTGGCTGGAAAAACCGCATACTTCGTTGGCACACAACCTCTTAGGCTCTTAAATCGTGAAGCAATTGCAATGAAATTTGGCAAAACTCTTGATCATTTTATGAACGTTTCAGATCATAGTCTAAAAAATAATGACCACCCACAGTTTAAGAGATAATAAATAAATTAAGTAGTGTGGCTGGAGAAACCGCATACTTCCTTGGCACGCAACCTCGTAGGCTCTTAAATCGCGAAGCAACTACCATGAAATTTTGCCACCCATACCATTTCTGACCCGTCGTGTGTTGCTGTAGAACAGCGATCGTCGCCGATCTACAACTGCGCCACGGGCCAAAAACGGGGTGAATCAGAACAATGTTTTATTAAAGAAAAAAGTGTTCGTAACTCATTCAGTCCATATACTATCTTCGAAATTCAATACGAATTGACAAAAATATCAACAAGTGAACTCCAAATAGTTTTGTGAGTCACCTCACTAGCTTTAGTTTTTAGTTTTAGCTTTAGCTTTGGAATTAAGCAATTCCAATAAAATTTGGCTAAATAATTGTCTATAAAATGCCTAAAATAGTCCAAAGTCCTTAAAAAATGTCTCAGTAGAGTTTGAGAGAAATTAAAAAAATAAAGTGGCGCGGCTGGGACGTACGGACGGCTGGACGCGAATTATGTTTATGAGCTGTCTATTACTACCTCATCATGGAGCACATCGACTGCTAAGTGCATACAACATTGAAACTGCATATCACTAGGTTCAAAGGAGTGATCTATTCCTGTCTAATACCAAAAACTAATACCAATGGTATTTGTTTGCTATCGTCAATAAATTTCTGTTCCGAACGAATACCAAATTTTAAATATTTCAATGTAGTTTTGGTATTCGTCCGGAATAGAAGTTAATTACGATTACAAACAAATACCATTGGTATTACTTTTTGGTATTAGATAGGAATAGATCAAAGGAGTCGAGTCGTTTAAAGGACTTAGACCTACTTAGATCTTGCCATATTATGAGAAATATAAAAAGTTTAGCACTTTGCCTGGAATGAAATACTTTTAAATTAACTAATCCAACTTGTTTTTAGGTTTAACGACGTTTGAAAATTATACGTAGTTTTTTGAGAAAGGTACATTCGATGTTGTTCTCCGTTTCTAAAAGGTCAAATTTGATCTCCCTCATGAGTTCTCGCCTTGTCGAACACTTTTTCCTTCAATAAAACACTGTTGTGATTCACCCCGTTTTTGGCCCGTGGCGCAGTTGTGACAGTGATCGGCGACGATCGCTGTTGTAAAACGATACACGCCGGGTCAGAAATAGGATGGGTGGCAATATTCCATGGCAGTTGCTTAACGATTTAAGAGCCTACGAGGTGGCGTGCCAAGGAAGTATGCGTTTTTTCCAGCTATACTTCTTTATTTATTCAATTCCTCTCAAACTGTGGGTGGTCATTTTTTTTTAGACTATGATCTGAAATGGTCATAATATGATTAAGAGTTCTGCCAAATTTCATTGCAATTGCTTCACAATTTAAGAGCCTAAGAGGTTGTGTGCCAACGGAGTATGCGTTTTTTCCAGCTATACCACTTTATTTATTCAATTCCTCTCAAACTGTGGGTGGTCAGTTTTTTCTAGACTGTGATCTGAAACGGTCATAAAATGATCAAAAGTTCTGATAAATTTCATTGCAATTGCTTCACGATTTAAGAGCCTAAGAGGTTGTGTGCCAACAAAGTATGCGGTTTTTCCAGCTACACCACTTCATTTATTCAATTCCTCTCAAACTGTGGGTGGTCATTTTTTTCTAGACTGTGGTCTAAAATAGTCATAAAATGGTCAAAAGTTCTGCCAAATTTCATTGCAATTGCTTCACGATTTAAGCGCCTAAGAGGTTGTGTGCCAACGAAGTATGCGGTTTTTCCGGCCACACCGCTTTATTTATCCAATTTCTCTCAAACTGTAGGTGGTATTTTTTTTCTAGACTGTGGTCTAAAATGGTCATGAAATGGTCAAAAGTTCTGCCAAATTTCATTGCAATTGCTTCACGATTTAAGAGCGTACGAGGTAAAAATAAACTGGCGTGGCTGAAAACGCATACTTTCTAGCCACGCCAGTTTATTCTTCAAATTTCTCCTAAACTGCGGGTGGTCAAATTTTTTGAGTCTGTGGTCAAAAATGGTCATAAAATGGTCAAAAGTTCTGCAAAATTTCATTTCAATTGCTTTCCTGGCGTGGCTGGAAAGTATCACACAACCTTTTTGTACATTGAGCATTGAATATTAATTATTTGACCAACATTTTACTTTTGTCTGGTCCAGATCCAGCTCAACAGGGGGCAGCAGCTGCCCAAGCAGCGCGAGCTGGGAATGTTGGTAAGCTACATTATTATGTCATCATTAAAAAAAATACATGCGTAACCATATAGATACATGGCATATATACAGATCCAACATTTGAGTACATTAACTTGTTTGTTAGGTGTACATACTCGCGTAAACACCTGTGTTTTCTATTTTAAATTGTATTTTAGACAAAAAAGTTAAGTCAATATGTTGTCTAGAATCCCATAATACATACACACATCAAAAGTGTCTAGGGATATCTCAAGCATTTTCATACAAAGTATAGCTATTGGGGAGGCTGTAAAAATTAAAATATTGATACCAACGTAGAAATTTTTAGGACACAGAAACTGCTATATCTGCCCTTTCAGATTGTATAAAGAAATTCATTGTGGTAGCATTATTGTACAATCGTAAGGACGTTAAAAAAAAGACAGATTTTTCTTTTAAAAGGTTTCAAAATTTTAGCAAAATCAAAGATATTAGATAATGCTCAGCATTATCTTAGAATAACTCGAGGAAACAGGCATAAGATAAAGGTTAAGAATATTACAAAAAAAACGTTTGATTTTGCTAAAATTTTGAAACCTTTTAAAAGAAAAATCTGTCTTTTTTTAACGTCCTTACGATTGTACAATAATGCTACCACAATGAATTTCTCTATACAATCTGAAAGGGCAGATATAGCAGTTTCTGTGTCCTAAAAATTTCTACGTTGGTATCAATATTTTAATTTTTACAGCCTCCCCAATAGCTATACTTTGTATGAAAATGCTTGAGATATCCCTAGACACTTTTGATGTGTGTATATAGTTGTGCCTGGCTGACGTCGCTAGTTATCAGACGTCAAGCTTAATCATAGGTTAGATTTAATAACATCTGACATTAAAGTTTATCGCTAACCTTACACTTCTATAGCAATCTGCCCAGAGCTCGCATGTTGTAAGTATACTACTGTTTGCGCCACCTCGTATGTAGGTGGGGTGTGTGCCCAGCCGTGGGATAAATGTGTAAAGGCTTTTTTCGTAAAGTATTTTCTCGAATATTTTACAATTCTGAAAGTGCACATGGTTCTGATGCACACCGTACATACTAACATGCAGTTTTTCAATAGCTGCATTCCTACTTTATTCATGAATTACCTACTTAGTTTTCAGCCAAATCGGCTCCTAAATATACAAAAATGAAACGCAGGATGTGTGACGACAAAGAATTGTTAATTCAAACAATGACTTTGTAATAACTGTAGCTCAGATAGATTATTTATTTATTTATTCTTTATTGCACAAAAGTAAAGTACAAATGGCGGACTTAATGCCTAGAGGCATTCTCTACCAGTCAACCACACAGTCAGACAGAGAAATTAAGGCGGTGCACTCAACCAAAAGTAAAAGTAAGATCCTGTACATAATTTATTACACCCCGAACCGGTGGTAGAATCACATTATTACTTTTTAATTTTTGTGTTGTGACTTGTCATAAGTGCTTTTTAATAAGTTTACATGAATAAAGACTATTTTTACTTTACTTTACACATCCTGGTTGTCTTGTTATTTTGACATAACCGTTAGCCTGAAGTAGTTAGCATTATGTAGAAAACAGTTTATTTTACAGGTGGTGAATCCTGTATAAACGACTGGGACTGCCGTACATGCCCGCCGAACTACTATCCAAAATGTATTAACTATCAATGCTTTTGCTTCCCATATTAAAAACAACATTAATGGATTTGAATTTCAATAAATTATGAAGTTTTGTCGGTTAGTCTTTTGTTTTATTAATGTTGTGATTACTTAATTGCAAACTCTAATAAACAAGGTGTTCTAAAATATTTTATCGAAGGGAATGGATTGAAGTACACTTAGGTCTTTTATAAAAAAAAAGGTTTTGGTAATTTGACCACAATTTGTTAAACAAAACGTTTTTCAATTTGATTGTTTGTGAACGGGTATTTAACGTTTACATTGAAAGTTAATTTAATTTTGACGTTTTGCCTTTTATCAAACGATAGCCGATCGCAATGGTAAATTTTAATTGAAGGAGTATGTGAACGACGTGGGATTTATACCAACGCCCGATTTGTTGTAGTGGTTCAGAAGTTGGCTCCTACACCAAAGGTCGCGGGTTCGATCTCTGTAGAGTAGAAACATTTTAGTGCATTAACATGTCTGTTTGTATTAGTCTGGGTGTTTTCTATGTATATTAAGTATGTTTTTACAAAAGAAAAAGTATTTAAGTATGTTTACCCGTTTGTCTAGTATTCCATTACACAAGGTTTTTTAATCTGGTGCAATAATGTCCAGGGATATACTTACAATACTTACATAATGCGATTTAGCATAGCTATAGAGTTTTTTCACCCCTCACTTTTAAATTACGATGACTTAAGAATCGACAGTATTTAAATGTGCTATATCTTTTTACTTCATGTAGGTATAACTGTGCTTTTAGGATAAAACGGTTTTACTGCCTGCCTTACGATCATCAGACGAATGATGTTGGTTTGATTCTGCCTGTTGTACACCATCAGGCGCTCATAACAAACAATAGCCCTCTCAAACCTGAATTATTACTTTTCATCCAATAGGTTTGGTGAATTCAGTACTATGAAAAAAAAAATCTAAGCGACACTCCAACAATAACCCCCTCCGGGTTTACACCCGGCATTACTGCATAGCATTACTGCTAGCCTAAGCACTCCGGCCCGCAGCGACGCACAGGTAGTATCAGCCACGGATCATAAGCCTTTTTTTTTGGACCCGGAGGCAATGCCATAACGCATAGACGGGTTATGCGGGACTCACCACTAAGAAGATGGCATACCCACTAAAAACTCCGGGACTCCCTCTTATCGCCATGTTGGGGGAACTGCGGTGACTGGCACGAAGCTTGCTACGCGATCACCCGGAAGGAGCCGACCTACACGGTGGGAGGAAGCGGCCCCCCTTGGGGAGAGGCCAGTAGTGACAGCCGAGGGCGTCGAGCCGGTTCTACCAGGCAGAGGATGGATCATAAGCCTCCACCAACCTGGAATCGGGATTCGAACGACGAGGTTATGTTGGACTGATACCGAAACACACAGCACTCGACAGTGGCACTTTGGCGGCGAAGCTGCACTGAAAAAAAAATTGCTCAAAACAATCAAGGTTGTGATAATCCTAAGAAAATCCTAAGTATGGGGGTTAGGACCCTCCTACTTAGGATTTTTCGAAAACAACAACAGAACGATGTACGAAAACAAAAACACAATACTTGCGCGAGCTAAAGTACTGCCGACGCCATCTAGTGATAATATAGAGAACTATTTTTCTTGATCAATGTAAATACGGAGAATGGTTGGCCTGAAAAATCTACCCGGTAGCTTTCATCATAATGTTTGTTGATTTAACGTATTTGCTTGTTAGATTTAACAAAACTTACTTGATAAGTTCAGTCACCTTCCAAGCCGACTACCACTTGGTGTCGGACTTCCTCAACTTTGTTGACTTTGAAGAAGTCAGCAAAGTCGCCCAACTGATACGTTTATCAAAGGGCTCCCTATCACACATGCTACAAGCATGCTTCGAAGCGGACAAGCTTAAAGCGTCCCTAGCTTCATTCCCCTTTTTCGCAAATCCGTAATGGACTTGCGCTTCACCTTAACCTCATGTTTTTCTTCGTCACCGCCAGACAACTCGCGCATAAATACACTGCACAACCGAGATCCCGTCCGCGCCGGCGCGGGCCCGCGTCGCGCCCCCATTTTGCTTTCCCGTTAACTGATACCAGCTCGAGTCTGGTCACTTTTGTTTTCCCCAAAACATGTCCGATTGCCCTCTCTAAGTAACGCCCTAGGCCGAGGTTCTTGCCCCATTCTGGGGACCCTTAGGCACGTTACTTTAAATATTTGAGGTTGAGAGCCCTAAGCGCTCACCCAACAGTCCGGTAAAGCTGTCAAGGCCATCTGAGGCCACACAGCAGTAGTCATTTAGAAAAAAAAAAAAAAGTGCAGTCACAGATTGATTTGTTGATTTAGCTAATCAGTTTTAATAACTCACTTATGATCTTGGTTGTTTCAATTAATATATGGCTAACTAAGAGAAAATCGCTCTTGGTTGGCATTCATTTTTTCAAATGGATCTACCTGTAGGCCTAGCACGAACCGCTAACGTTTCGGTAATCGAAAAGTAAACGATACTTTTTTTCCTTCCTACGGTGTCTTTAAAAAAAAAGTATAGCTTACTTTTCGATTACCGTAACGTTAGCGGCTCGTGCTAGGACTACTGAATGGTTTACTTCACTGCTCCAGCGCCAGTGCTTTCCACTGATGCCGACCCCCCAACAGAGAGGTATAGCCATGAATTGTGGATCAGTCGTTTTGAACTAATACCAATGACAACTGCAACAATTTCACGAACATGAAAAATGTGACATGCGTCAATTAAATAAAATTGTTCATTGAGAAAAAAATTAATTTTCTACTAAAAAACAACTATTACGTGATAACAAATTTTGATTGATATATTGCTTTTCATGCACCAAATGTGATGACATGAATCAAGACTTAATGAAAAATTGGTTTTTTTTTTGGAATTCAAATAAAAAAATACTGCATAGTTTTAATCTGTTTTAATAGCTCCTTTTGAAATATCAGTGTTTAACCACAAACGCAAGAACGGTCGACACATAATGGAATACATTGCGCTTGGGGCACAGGACCTGGAAAAAAAGTTTAATAAATGCTCATTAATGCTCTCATTGTACGTATTTTTGTTATACGTATATTGCACAGCCCAAACTCCCTAAATTTCTATACCTTGGGGTTGACTAGTAGAGAATGCCCCTTAGGCATTAAACCCGCCAATTGTACGTTTTTTTGTAATTTTGTGCAATGGAGAATGAATATATAAATAAATAAAATTGACACCAAACAATCTCTATAAAATATTTCCATTGACAACTTACTTGAGTAGATTGCTTGAATAGATATGGCGACAAATAGAACCAAAACAGCAAAAAATTTCATCATAGTGGATTTGTGAAGACAACAACCTGAATAGGGTAGATGACTATGAGTGATTTTGCATGTTTTTTTATGTTCCCCAAAAATAATAATTGATTTCAAATGTTATTGTAAAACCACAATCGAA
This sequence comes from Udea ferrugalis, assembly GCA_950022985.1. Classification (NCBI taxonomy): domain Eukaryota; kingdom Metazoa; phylum Arthropoda; class Insecta; order Lepidoptera; family Crambidae; genus Udea; species Udea ferrugalis. The sequence goes on from OX465522.1 coordinate 1,031,050, forward strand.
ATTCGTTTCAAAATGAGGCTACAATAGGCCTGCAAACTTGGGTGGGCAAGTCCATTTCATATGTGTTAAATTTTTGTAAAACAATATCAGTTTTTGTAACCCAAACTATTATGAAGGAATTATGTTAGGAGACCATTATCATAAACGCAATATTTAATATAGCTGTCGAACAAAGTTATTACGCGCTCCTTACAAAAACAGCGAGAGTGACGTCACTATCGCTGTCACTTTTGTATGGAGCGTTTTTGGGCAAGTCCAAAAATGTGCATTTCAAATTGTGATATCTCTGGTGGTATTGATCCAGATGAAGTGATTCTTTGAGGATTGTTTACATAAATGTAAGGTCTTTCGATAATAAACAAAAAAAAATTACAGTCATCATGCCTATTCTAAATGAACTGAGAAAAAATTGAAGCGACTTGACTACTTACTGTGATTGTTTCAAATGCTGTGTCTAATAAACCATGAAAAAGATACATAAATACGGAAAATTCCGATAAGTAAATAACGAATTTCATACTTTCGATTTTTATAATTCCAAATTATTTTTTAATCGAAATGCGAGCAGGCGAGCTCTTTGTTGGCCTTTACATTTTCTTAGAGTTCCGTATAAAAATAATTGCTACGGAATCCTTCAAGGGCGAGTCCGACTCGCGCTAAACCGCTTTTCAAATTGTTTCGTTTAAAATATGTTTTTATACTTCACGTTTGTACATCTATACTATCTTCAATCGAAAAAATTTCACATAATTTAAACAATGGATTTTTTTCGATTATTCATTTCCGATGAAATTAGACACTCGATTTTTTGGGCCAATGCGAGATTTTTATTTTTTTAATTATTCGTAGGTACTACGTCGGCACTAATGAAAGAAAGAAAATTTAAAACTTGTGTTCATATCTTTCGCAAGGATAAATAGCCAATTGTTGAATAGTCAGGATTTCGTACCTTAGAAATTAATGTGTTAATTCGAATTTTCGAAAATCGGATTATATGGAATTTAATTTAATATTTTCGGAATAAGTATTTGTGTTTTCTCAGTTTTGGTCATACAAGTAAAATATTTATTCTCGATAAACTTGCAGATATTATTAAAATTCTTCATGGCGTTATAATTTTCAAAATTTAAAATTTTGACATGGTTTGGCTATGAATCGGTTAGGCTATAAAGTTAGATTTTACTCAAGCCATTTTTCAGAAGACCTTTTTTTTCTCTTAAATAATCGCAATGTCCTACCTAGTCAGTTTTCTCTTAGTAATTGCTATCCAAGTGGTAGTTGGATCGCCTGAACACCTCGGTAAGTCTTGAGTAATATTTGATGTTGTATATTACCCTTGTACTTATCGTCTGACCCGTTGGCGGTTAGGTGCTTAGTTCGATTCACATACAGGACAAAATCATGAGACGAAATCAACGTAACAAATAATACTTGAACTTAATTATTTGTTGTAACCAAATAAAGAGCAGAAGTATATATTATTATCAAAATTGGTAGTGAGTTTTAAATGAAATGTTGAGTCCAAATGTTTAAACCAAATCATACATTTTGTACGTTTGAAGAAAAGGTGCAATTTGAAGTATATTGTTTTTAATTTTATTTATTGTTTTATTTAGGAAATTCAGCGAGTGAGGATTTCCATCAAACTAGGCGAGGTGGTAAGTAACACAAAATATACAAGTTATTACTCCATAGGAAAAGGTTCGATCCCTACGGCATTATGTATTATTGTAAATGTATTTACAAGAAGAAGTTTAACGAAATAAAGAAAGCAAAACATCTGTTTAACGGTTGCCTAGTTACTTGCCATGTGAAAGCTTTGCTTAATTTGGGGCACGTCGATCAAAGTCCAATGATATAATGTAAAATTTCAGCTTTTTTTCCCACAAATAATGAAAGATAAATATTAAAATGAAATATTGATAACTTACAAACAACAGCTTTTAAACGTCCCACAGCTGGGCACAGGCCTCGCCTGAAGTATTTATTTATTTAATACGGTACATACCAATTACATTAATTAAAATAACAGAGATTAACAATTATATGATAAAAGCATTACACATTAACAAATTAGATTGTCATTACACATTATAATCATTTTACAAAAACTACCATTAAACATAATATTAATATAAAATAACAAATTATACAACAATACAATTAACAATACAATTTTATCAAATTTCATTCATACTTCACGCTCACAAAACCTCAGACATTCTGTAATTATCTCCGACCATGCATCCGCAAACAAATCGCATTCAGGGCTGGTGTCGAGGAGCGCGTTGAGGGCGGTGAGCACACGAGGGATGGGAGACTGCGCACGAGCTACCGTGCGGCATTTAGGTACAACAAGTAACTTGTGCTTGCGAAGACGCTGGTAATTGTTTGGCACATACAGACGACAAATCATGTCATGCAGATCCCGAACATCTATTCTTCCCCGCAGTATTTTACACACCATTACAATCTGGTCGCACGCTCGTCTAACTTCCAAAGAGTTGTAACCCAGGCAGCCTAGCAAAAATTTTGTGGGATACATATAAGGGTAATACCCAAAGCGCCTTTTATAAAGGGCTCTAAGAAATGCCTTCTGGACCTTTTCCAATATGAGAGCATATGTACTTTCGTGCGGATTCCAAATGCAGGCACTGGATTCTAGTTTAGTCCTGACAAGGGCACAGAATATCAAACGAACCACATGGTCATTTTGAAAGTCTTTGGCGTTTCTGAGAACAAAACCCAACCGCTTGTAGGATTCCTCCGCCAATGTTCTCATATGAGCATGAAAGTTGAGGCCCTGGTCAAACGTGACTCCCAGGTCTTTCATGGAGTTTTTCCGCGTGATAATCACGTCACCCATGCGATATTCGTAAAGAACAGGGCGCCTTGATCGGGTAAAGGTCATGGAGTAACATTTTATTGGGTTAAATTCCATTTTATTAACCATACTCCACTTAAATATTGCGTCAATGTCCCTTTGCAGCTTCAAACAATCTGTATCCGACTTTATTTCTGCGTACAGTTTTAAGTCATCCGCGTACAATAGGCAATTCGCGTTAGTGGTGACTCTAGGGAGGTCGTTGACCATTAAAAGGAAAAGAAGCGGACCAAGTATAGATCCCTGGCTTACCCCGGAACGCGTATGGTACCGACTGGCTTCAAACATTCCGAGCCTTACAAATTGTTGACGGTCCGAAGATAATCTGCGAGAAGCCGAAGGAGAGGACGAGTAAAACCCGCATCGGAAAGCTTAGAAAGCAGAATGTCGTTATTGATTCGGTCAAACGCCTTCCGAAAATCAAAATATAAGACGTCGACTTCGTTACCACGGTCAAGACACGAAGAGATGAACTCGACAATACCCAATAAATTAGTGTTAACCGACCTCTTGCTCCTAAAGCCATGTTGCTCCTCACATATATATATAGTATGAGTTACCATGAGCCATATACTTCAACACATGCACGGGCTGTACTGTATGGATTGTTATTGATAAACCTTGGTCTAACGTGCCTTCCAAAGCACGGAGATGTCCGAAAAAACCCAACTAAATTTCAGTCTGGGTGGTCACCCATTATATATTTTTTCCCTATCTTATCATTCTCTTCCCCCATTCACTTCAACCTTTCTCATGCGTTTTTGATCCAACCAACACTCCCTTCAGTTCTGAGAAACTAGACAGCAGGTTCGAATGACATGACAGTGCAAAAATATTCATTCGATCATAGAGCTTATTTAAACAAATCTTAATGATGGAGTACTTGTATCCACTGTACACAAGTCCTATCGACTTTCCTCATAAACAAAAACGGGAAAATTACATTATTTTAGGTTTCCTTGCGCCATTTGGTCTTTTAAAAAAGAAGCATTTAAAAAAACCGGTCAAGTACTAGTCGGACTTCCACACCAAAAGTTACGGCTAAATTTGTAGGTCCTTCTGCGATGTAGTTACAAATTTACCGAGAAAAAGACATTCATTTACAAGAGTTCTATTCGCGGATATTGTATACCTAGATGGCATTCAAGATTGATTGTCTTTTACAGGTCCCATTCCTTGTGAATTCCTGGCTCCCCCACCAGGCTCATTGGGACTCTGTGTTGGAAGCACTTGCGTCTGCTAGTAAAATAAAATTAACTTTACTACTAGCATTGAAAAAAATACCATCCAATAAACATTCTTGAATCATTTAAGCTATTTAATTACTACTACCCACTTTTTAAGCATCATTTGCTTACCCTGTGCCTAGCAATTCCCACTTCATCATTTTCTCATCTCCATCTTCCTCAGTAGAGCATTTTAACTATCATCATCATCTACCTCTACAAGTCCACTGCTGGACATAGGCTTCCCCCATAGAGCGCCACAACGAGCGGCTTTGGGCCGTTAGCATCCAACGGCTTCCCGCAAACTGCACCACGTCATCGGTCCACCGAGTGGGGGGCCTCCCCACGCTGCGTCTTCCAGTTCGTGGTCGCCACTCCAGAACATTTATTTCCCAACGCTTGTCGGTTCTGCGAGTGATGTGGCCTACCCATTGCCACTTCAGCTTGGCTACCCGAGAAGCTATGGCGGTGACCTTAGTTCTTTCGCGGATAATTTCATTGCGAACTCTGTCACGCAAAGAAACTCCTGAATACTGAATTCCAACATCAACTGCACATTACAAGATGATTGACTTCCTTATAAGTAAGGACATTAAAAGAAAAGAATTCGAGTCAGGTAATTCGAGTGAACGAGTGCCGAAGGCTTTCATGAGCAGTCACAAGAGTGTCAGAGAAAGCCAGACTGTCAGTTCATGGAGGCTCTCGGTAAAGTTGAGTATGGCAGAAGAAGGATAAAAATGAAATCACGGCAGGGAAAATGCGAGCATTACACAGTCTGGCTGGGGTGAAACTTAGTGATCGAATAAGAAAACGATGTGAGGTTGTTACTAAAATTGAGATGGGAATGCTGAGTTGGTTTCGCCATAATGTTTCGTGAGAAGAGTTGATGAAAGGCGATCCACAAAACGGATTCATAAGGCAAGGATAAATGGAACTGTTGGATGAGGAAGGCCTAGATTATCGTTTTTGGGACAATTACAGTAAGATGTCTTCAGCTAAGGTCAGGTCAGGAGTACCTTGAAACCGACAAGCATGTATGAAAAGACACATGAGAGTAGAAGAAGCACAAGATGTGTGTCAGGATCGTAGCGTGAAAAGAAGTGGTCTCTGCCTACCCCGTGGGGGAAAAGGTGAGATAGTTTGTTATCAACACAGCTTAGAACTTAGATACGGCTAGTTCGGTAGTTTTTTTGAGCAGCTGCCGGCTGCCATATACGTGCAAGCTAATCACGCCTCTTCTGTTAATGTGTAGAGTCTCAACCACTCGTACATCCCTTTCAGATACTACCAGCTATAAGGACAGCGATGGCAACGACTGTGGCCCATACCGATGGATCCTAAGTATACTTAGTCAACTTTATATCTAACTACTTTACAGGAGAGCGTCGTCAGGAACAAATGGTTATAATTGGGAAAAAAAACGAATCATAGTTAATTACGTATATTGAGACTCTTTAACTGTGCCAAATTAAAAAGTACAATATTTCAATATTTAATGAGATAGTAAAGATATACTAGTATACGTCGATTATGTATATGCTCATAATGGATCGTCTACCACTTATATATTTATACGTATTATTAAATCTACATATTGTGTCAGTTTTAATTTATTTAGTATGGTAAAATTGATTTTAGTTACAGATTTATGCTCAGATTTTTTTACTTAGCTGTGGCTAGTTCGGTAGTTTTTTTAAGCAGCTGCTGGCTGCGACATACGTGCAAGCTAATCACGCCTCTACTGATGTGTAGAGTCTCAACTCCTCGTACATCCATTTCAGGTTGTCCCAGCACTACGGAATGCGCTGTCAGAGTGTGTCACTAGTACAATACGGTCACTTGCGAGAATGGAGCCTGCGCTGCATTTTCAATAAATCCTTTTAATTCACATCAGCAGTTTGGACGGCGAAATCAAGGAGTCACAACCAATGACATGGCTTGCCAATATGGATCCCGTCTGTGCATCTTCACTAAAACCTTATAATTGTCTCATAAAGCTTTTCGGCTGCCCCATTTCAAAACCTAGTAAGAACCTAAAAGCAAATACAGGAGAGCGCATAAACGTAAAATAAGCCAGCCTTTCAAAAATACACTGCTCAAAAGTGTCTATTGATATCTCAAGCATTTTCATACAAAGTATAGCTATTTGGGAGGCTGTAAAAATTAAACTATTGATACCAACGTAGAAATTTTTAGAACACAGAAACTGCTATATCTGCCCTTTCAGATTGTATAAAGAAATTCATTGTAGTACCATTATTGTACAATCGTAAGGACGTTAGAAAATACAGATTTTTCTTTTAAAAGGTGTCAAAATTTTAGCAAAATCAAACGTTTTTTTTTGTAATATTCTTAACCTTTATCTTATGCCTCTGTCCTCGCGTTATTCTAAGATAATGCTCAACTTGTAAATAAACTTAACTTTATGAAATATTTGAAAAATGATATCCCTATGATATCCCTAGACAGTTTTGATGTGTGTATTTATCTTGGGTAAGAAAAAATGTATGGGTTGTATAAAATATTAAATGCCTATCCCTTAGTGTTATTAATATATGGATTTATGTGTATTTAACATATTTCAAGCCTCTTACTTACTTTGAAAATTGAGATGGATGTCGTTTAAATAAATACACCTAAAAAGCTATTTCAAAACATAGTAGGAGCTTTTACTAGGTTTCAGGTAGGTAGATATAGTAAACTAGGTATAGTAAACTTGGTATTATCCTACTCTTTTGAACCTAGTAACTGTGCAAATACTGTGCACAAAGCACATGAAAACCTAGTAAGTCTCAGCGATTTACTAGATTTTGAAATGGTTAATGTGGTTTGCTTGGTTTCAAAATGGTTATGAGGTGGTGAATGGTACACTTACTAGGTATCGACACTTTAAAATCTCTGTTTCTTACTGAGATTTCAATGCTGGTGTTTTTGTATTGTGTGGGGACTTACTAGATTGGTAAGATTTATGCAAAAAACTAGTTTTACAAAAAAATTGGTTTTGAAATGGGGCAGCCGTTATGTGCTGACCTACAGAAATTGGCTTAAACTGAAATATACTTCGAAATAAAACAACTTTACGGATTCTACTCGCGGTGTTATATTTTCTTTCATTTTCTAACCCGACGTTTCGACTCCTTTACAGCAGTCGTGATCACGGGAAAATATACTTTTGAATTTATTAACGTTTTTCACTGAAGGCTATGTAACGCATTTAATGTCCTAAGACTGGCGGAAATAATACTTCTGTAAAGTTGTAAAGTTGTTCCTCTACTGTCAATTCCCTGGACATGATTTCACACAGCGCAATCTAGCCCCAAGATGAGACAACGGCCAGCGGATAAACATACTTAAATACTTTTTCTTTTGTAAATACACACTTAATATATAATATTATTTAAAATAATAATGATATAATAATTATTATTAATATATAATAATACATAGGAAACACCCAGAAGAATACAAACAGACTTGTCCATGCACAAAAATATTTGTACTCTGCGGGGATCGAACCCGCAATCCTTGGTGTGATAGCCGACTTCTCAACAATTTCACCAAATCGGTCGGCATGACGGTGCCCGTGGCGCAGTTGTGACAGTGATCGGCGACGATCGCTGTTGTAAAGCAACACACGCCGGGTCGGAAATGGGATGGGTGACTACCCGACCGAAATTTAGTGATGTGTATTTCGGGCATCTCCGTGCTTCGGAAGGCACGTTAAGCAGTTGGTCCCGGTTGACGTCGCTAGATGTCAGTCGTTAAGCTTAGTCAGAGGCCTTAGGGCGGCTTGATAACATCTGACATCAAGGTTGCTCACTAACCTTACACCCCTTCAACAACCCGCACTGAGCCAGCGTGTTGGAGTATGGCTTGTTCCACCTCATAGTTGAGGTGAGGCCTGTGCCCAGCAGTGGGACGTAATAGGCCGTTTATGTTATGTTATGGTCGGCATGAAAGTAGGTCGTTAATGTGCAGGGTCTAAATTCCACGTCGTACATACATTTCAGGTTGTACCAGCAATAAGGACTGTGATATTAACGAGTGCGGCGCATACAATTCAGTCATTTGCGAGAATGGAGCCTGCCTTTGTATTTTCACTAAAACATCATAATTCACTATTGAGATTCGGTACTGGGGTCGGCCGGAGAGAAAATCTGTCATATTTGAAAGCGATAATGACAGTTATAGTCACTCAGTGGTTAGGCCTTGCAATCCGTGCATAAATAGCGGCACGATAATCATTTGATGCGTTCACCAAAGATTATCGTCATTTTGCCACCCAAAATATAAGTAAACTAGACCAAACGTTTTCTTTCATTAAAAATACTAACAAGCTGTTTTGCCAATAATTTTTTGCATTATTGTTTGCGACCACGCATTGATAATCCGCCTTATTCACTAAATAGGATAGGCCAACTATACTCGTAACCACGTTGTTTGTCCAAGTATAAATAGTACTTCACGATTCCATCGAGCTGCATGCGGGTATGCAAATAGTTGAGGCACTTATATCGGATATTTTTTTTAGACAATATCTCCTAGAATACCTGTAGTCTCCTGTAGAGACTACCAAATGCCAGGCTTTTTACTCTGAACCTAATAAAGATTACTTCATACTACCTACCTCGATTATAGTATGAGAGAAAGATAAGTCACCCTCTACATTTGCTGTCTGTTGCAAAAACAGGCGTGCTATTCCGGCGGTGCACATCGGACATCACTTCACATCTCGGTGCTTCACGCTTACCTCAATCATCAATACGCTTTACTTTGAATTAGTATTTTCCCTCATTTGTAAATAATTTAAAAATGTTATTTGGCTCAGTCCTTTTTTTTCAAACGACCACAGTTGCAAAGAAATTGAATTTTAAAGTTCACTCATACAAGCGAAGGGAGCTTAGGCGTCCGCCGGAATAGCATAGCAGATCTTAGGGTGGTCAACCTTTTCATTCCTTGACTGTACATGTTAACTTGACCATATTTGGTGGTCCATATTTGTGGTGTCATCATCAGCAGCCACATGGTGTCCACTGCTGAACATAGGCCTCCCCCATAGATTTCCAGAGCTGCCGGTTGGAGGCGGCCTGCATCCACCGAGACCTTGCGACCTTTATGAGGTCATCCGTCCACGCTGCGCTTAGCCTCGAATGGCCATTTTTGTTGTGCAACTAATTTATTAATCATTAAGTCGCATTTCTCAATTGGCTAAGCAACTAAACTTTAACTAAAATGTGTGATGTCAGTGTCTACATTAAGAGCTCATTCACACGTGGCTACAGCGCGGATGCCTTCACGTTAAAAACAGGCGCGTGACTAGTTAAGAATAGAGTGCATCACAAGCCGCGTGGCTGCTGCGCTGTTTTTGAAGTATGGAACTCTGAACCGCGCGACTGTCGCAAGCTGCAGCGCGTCTTCAGCGGATGCCTAAAACTTTACTAAAAGAAGCAGGGCAGTAGCAGCGCCCCAGCAGCGCGGCAGCCAATTTATAAAGAAAAAATACTTTTTGTTTTTCAACTTAAGTCTAACAACAACTTAACAATAGCTAAAATTTGAAACTTTCCGGGCAGTATTTATTCATTTGAAGCTTGCAGAACAAGTTACACAGCCAGTTTACATGGGTTTGGAACACCCACTTTACTTTCACTGCACAACGCAACACACTTATTTATTTATTTATTCTTCAGGAAACATACAGTATTGCAAGTATCGACAGTTAACACTTGTTAATTTCACTAAGACCAATGAAGTTTCAGCTTATCAGTAATGTTGTCGTTTGACAGCTCACGTAAATGATTGAGAGATACTCATTGGGTGGAAGATTCCGGTAAGTTGTAGACTTTGTGAGGTCGGTGCTAATTGCACCTAAATGCACCAGTGGATAACCAAGGTTTATATTACATAAAGTTTTCGTAAATTCTGAGGTAAAAATCCTGAAAATTTACTATTCCCATTATAGACTTAAATCCAAGGACCATATTGCTATCTATCTTGAATTCACAAGCGTATTCTTAACACAATATCCAAAAAACCAATTTGAAGAAATGAATAAATAAGAAATATTGCTTGAAATATTGTTTACATTCTTTATGCCATTTACATGGAATCTCTCAGGTATTTAGTAAGAATTTTATTTCTACGTCACACGTGCAAGTTCCAAAGCTGCACCTGGCTACCAGATCAGCGGCACACTGCGTTCCACACTCCAAGTCACTGGAACAACCACCTGGAAAAGAGTAAAGACTAGTTGACTTAACCGTGAAAAAAACGGACTTTTCATTAACACTTGTAAAAGTTTACGTGAAAAGAAAAATTAATAAATAATAATTTTCACTCTCGTAAAACTATGAAAAAAAACCACGTGTTTATTAAAAAAAGTAGGTCATTTTCTAGAACTCACAAACGAGGGTCAAACATTTTCAATTTTGTCATTTATTAGACAAATAAAATTAAATAGGAATGAAAAGGTTGACCAGTTTTCAAATGAATTCATTTACGCGTTGCAAGCACATGTTACCTTTTTAAGCTGTGTAACAGCGTGAGTGTTGTGACAAAAAGTATGCTTTACTGCTTGACAATAAAACTAAAATTCGATAAGACATACGTTTCTTCACGATTGACAGTTGAACCAATGCTTTTTATTAGTTTGATCTTGTCTGCACGCTGTGTCAAGCTTGATAAATTTAATAATTACATCCTATTTGTTTGAAATGATTAAAACTACAAATGTGATTAACAGTTCCTGTCAATTTCATCATTGAGCAAGCAAAAACAGACCTTATGGTGGTCAACCTTTTTATTCCGCGACTGTACATGTGGGTTAGGGAGGTGTATACCAAATTTTGCATCATCCTTCCTCTAACACGAGCATATGCCTCCATTACAGACTTTCCTAAAGCCTAATTGACACTGCTGTGCACATTGGTAGTCATATTGACACGTATTAGAACCTGCAAAAGACAATTTTATTTTGAATGCCATCAATATTTTTTAAAGGTGGCGGACTGAGGAAGGAATCTTCCTCAGTCCGCTTGAAAAAAAAAGAGATTTTATTTTAAGTTCGAAAGATTAAATAAATCAAACACAAATCAAGAACCTCCGGGGATTCACTCATCAATATGGTGTTGCCATAATTGTATGATGTTTAACCTGGAGAGCTGACTAAAAGCAACATTTAGTTTCTACTACAAAAAAGCGCCAAAACGTGTGGTATGACACTAAAAAAACCCTTTAAGGCTAAAGTAAAAATGAAATTATTTATTGTGACATTTTTTAAATGATTTTGTGTTAACATGCTTGCCCAAAAATCTTTCAATACATTTCGCATTGTTTGTGTTTAATAATTTACGACACGACCGTTGATGATGATGATGATGATCATACCAGCACGCAGTGCGGACTTTCGGGAAGGTGTATTCGAGGTAATACTGATAAACCATATAACATGACCAAATGTCTTTTTCTGGTTTTCAGATCTTTAGTAAAAAGATATTGCATGGAAAAATGCTAAAATGGTCACCTCGTCCAATTATGAGTAAAGCATATTATCAGTTTAGGTGTGTACGTGACTGGCACGTGTAATTGGCACTGTCACAGGGAGTAAAATGGAGTAGTCCATTGACAACTTACTTGAGTAGATTTCTTGAATAGATATGGCGACAAATAGAACCAAAACAGCAAAAAATTTCATCATAGTGAATTCCTGAATTCTAAATGAACTGAGCTAAGTTTTGCTTGCTAAGCGACTTGACTACTATGACTGTTTCAAATACTGTGTACCATGAAAAAGATACATAAATAAGGAAAATTCCGATGGGTAGTCACAATAATGAATTTCATACTTTCGATTTTGTAACCGAATTATTTTTTAATCGAAATGCGAGCAGGCGACCACTTTGCCGGCTTTTACTTTTTATAAGGGTTCCGTATAAAATTAATTGCTACGAAACCATTCTTTTCCAACAACAACAAGCCGCTGTTTTGAATTGTTTCTTTCAAAATATGTTCTTATACTTCACGTTTGTACATCGATACTATGTTCGATCGAAAAAGTTTCACATAATTTTAGCAATGGATATCCATCCCGATTTATTTATCTCCAATGAAATTAGACATTCGATGTTTAGGGCCAATACAAGATTTTCTTTTTAATTCTTCGTAGGTACGTCGGTCCTACTAATGAAAGAAAGAAAATTTAAAACTTGTGTTTCTGTCTTTCGAAAGAATAAATAACCGTGGTTGAATAGTCGGGATTTTGTACCTTAGATATTCGAATTTTCGACAATCGGACTATACGGAATTTAATTTCAAAAATATTTATTCTCGATAAACTTGCAGATATTATTAAAATTCTCCATGGCGTTATAATTTTAATAATTTAAAATTTTGACATGGTTTGGGTATGAATCGGTTAGGCTATAAAGTTAGATTTTACTCTAACCATTTTTCAGAAGACCTTTTTGCTCTATTAAATAAACGCAATGTCTTACCTAGTCGGTTTTCTCCTAGTAATTGCTATCCAAGCGATAGTTGGTTCGCCTGAACACCTCGGTAAGTTTTGAGTAATTTTGTGATGTTGTATTTTCCCTTGTACTTATCGTCTGACCCGTTGGCGGTTAGGTGGTTAGTTCGATTCTCCTCTAAGACAAAATCATGAGATGAGATCTACTTTATAAATTATACCTAACAATTAATTATTTCTTATTAACTATTACAAATAGCAAAAGTAAATAATAATATAATCAAAAGTCGTAGTATGACTTTTTAACTGAATTTTCGAGTATAATAGTCCGAATTTTTAAACCAAATCACACTTTTTATACGTTTGAATTTTATAAGTTTGAAATTAAAATGCAAATTAAAAGTATCTTTTGACGTAATTTAATTAATGTTTTCATTTAGGAGCTTCAGAGAGTGAGAGTTTCCATCAAACTAGGCGAGGTGGTGAGTAACACAAATATACAAAACTAGTTATTACACCAGAGGACAGGGTTCGATCCCTTTGGTACAGACCAAAGTGATCGAACAACAAGAATTTACAAGAAAAAATATTTCGAAAGGAATAAAGAACGAACGTTAAAGGCTTTGCTTGATTAGGGGCTCGGTGGCACTATGTGGATTAGGGTCCAATGACATTTACTTATACTATACGGTAAATGTAAAATTACAACAGTTTTTTACCACAAACAATAGTAGAAAAGAAGAAGTAACAAAAATTTGATATGAAACTAAATCTTGGGTAGCTAAAAAGCTGCTAGGCCATGCTTTTGCGTTCCTCTGCTGGGTACAGGCCTTAGTTTACTTTTTTTTACGCGGAGGTTGCTTACGCTCCCTGAGTAGGAGAGCAGGAGAGTGTGGGGCTCACCTACCCCGGTGAGGCGTGGGCATTCCCACTAATCTCAGGCCATCTTCTGTGCGGTACCAGGAATCTCCGAGGACCCCCGTGAGGGACTCAATCAGTGGACCCCTAGCGCGCGCTGTGCCAGCAACCCAGCTCCTCTCGAGGGGAGTTATGCCTACCCTCCAATGCTTGCCCACCTTCCATAGGATTGCCTGTGGAATGGAAGCTCACAGTCTCCACCATGTGCACTCCTGGCGACTGCGAAGCCTTTATATACCTAACTATATTCCGGTATTAGATACACTACAAATTGAGAACTCAGTGTGTATTATTGGTGACGTGAAGGCAATGAGAGGCGATATAAAGAACTTAAAAACAACAACATTTATACTCGCACAGCTGGGCACAGGCGTCGCCTTAAGTATAAGGTATCCAAACAATTGTTAGTGATAGACCTTGGTCTAAGGTGCCTTCCCAAGCACGGAGATGCCCGAAAAATACACACCTAAATTTAGTTTTGGGTGGTAACCCAAATCATTCCCAACACCCAGCCACTTCATCCTTTCTCATGCATTTTTGATCCAACCAACACTCCCTTCAGTTCTGAGAAGCTAGGCAGCAGATTCGAATGACATGACACAGTGCAAAAACATTCATTCGATCATAGAACTCATAGTACTTTTTAAAACAAATATTAATGATTGTGAAAAAAACACTGTACACCAGTCTTTTCCACTTATCCTCTCAAATTAAAGATAGAATACTTATTTTATGTCATCATTTTGAATTCACTTGCGCCATTTGGTCTAATATAAAAGAAACATTTAAAATACCGGCCAAGTACGAATCGGACTTGCACACCAAAGGTTCCGTCTAAAATAGTAGGTCCTTTTGTAATTAGCTACAAACTTACTGAGAAAAAGACATTCATTTACGAGACTTCTTTTCGCAGAAATTGTATACCCAAATGGCATTCAAGATTGATTGTCTTTTACAGGTCCCATTCCCTGCCAATTCGATTTGGATTGTCAACAAAATTGCCCACCAGGCTCACTGGGACTCTGTGTTGGGGGCACTTGCGTCTGCTAGTAAAATTAAATTTATCACAAGTATTTTAACAATTTTCTTAAATTTTAAAGCAACACTAAATAATAAACATTCATGAATCAGTTTAAGACTATTTGATTATCAATACCCACTTTTTAAGTATCATTTGCCTACTAGCTGCCTAGCAATTCTCATCTCAATCTCACTCAAGAGAGCATTTTTTTTAATTTAACCTGATGTGTCCCACTGCTGGGCAAAGGTCTCCCCCAAATCTCTCCAACTATGGCTGTTTAAGAGAGCATGCTTACTATAAAAGTTATAAAACAGAACTAGTTTTCGTTAAATTCGGAGCAGATCTTTGATTTAAAACAAAGTTGCTTAATATTATTGCGTATAATACCATTGACATCTTTAAACGATTAGCTAGTAAACTGAATTTCGAGATCAACTACACTAACAAGACTTCCTTATAAGGAATGACATTGAAAGAAGAGAGAACGCAGGTAATTCGAGTGAACGAGCGCCGCAGGCTTTCATGAGCAGTCACAAGAGTGTCGGAAAAAGCCAGACTGTCAGTTCATGCAGGGTAGTGTAAGTTGAGTATGGCAGAAGAAGGATGAAAATGAAATCAATGCAGTGAAAATGAGAGCATTATGTCTGGGGTGAAACTTACTGATCGAATAAGAAAGCGATATGAGGTTGTTACAAAAATTGGCATAGGAATGTTAAGTTGGTTTCGTCATAATGCTTCGTGAGAAGAACTGATGTAAGGCGATCCACAAAACGGATTCATAAGGCTAGGATAACTATTGGATAAGGAAGGCCTAGATGATCGTTTCTGGGACAAGTTCAAGATGTTTTAAGATAAGGTCAGGAGTACCTTGAAACCGACAAGCACGAAAAGACACATGAGAGCAGAAGAAGCACAAGATGTGTGTCAGGATCGTTACAAGTGGAAAGAAGTGGTCTCTGCCTACCCCGTGGGGAAAGAGGCGAACTGGTTTGTATGTATACTAAACTATGGCTAGTTTGGTAGTTATTTTGGGCGGCTTCCACTTGTTGTTATTGGAGTAAAGAGGCTCAACCACTCGTATATCCATTTCATGTTGTTTGTGGTCATTTTGTGACTGGCTGCCAAATGCCGCATTCAAGCAAGCTAATCACGCTCCTACAGTTAATGTGTAGAGTCTAAACTCCTTGTACATCCATTTCAGGTTGTACCAGCAGTACGGACTGCGATGTCAACGAGTGTGACTCATACAATACGGTCACTTGCGAGAATGGAGCCTGCCGTTGCGTTTTCAATAAATCTTTTTAATTCACATCAGCAGTTTGGACTGCGACCTCAAGGAGCCATAACCAATTACATGACTAGCCAGCATGGATCCTGTCTGTGTATCTTCACAAAAACCCTATAATTGTCTCATAAACCTTTTGTACTGACCTACAAAAATTGGCTTAAACTGAAATATACTTTTAAATTTATGTACGTTTTCATTCAAGGCTATATATAGCATTTTATGTACTAAGACTGGCGGAAATAATACTTCTGTAATATTGTTAAGTTGTTCCTCTACTGTTAATTCCCTGGACATCCCAGGACATTATTTGACACAGCGCCATCTAGCCCCAAAATGAGACTACGGGTAAACATACTTAAATACTTTTTCTTTTGTAAATATATACTTAATATACATAGGAAACACCCAGACAAATACAAACAGACATGTTCATGCACACAAATATTTGTTTGAAGGGATCGAACCCGCGATCTTTGGTGTGGTAGCCGACTTCTCAACAATTTCACCAAATCGGCCGTCAAGAAAGTCGGTCGTTAATGTGCAGGGTCTAAACTCCACGTCGTACATCTATTTCAGGTTGTATCAGCAATAAGGACTGTGATATCAACGAGTGTGGCGCATACAATTCAATCATTTGCGAGAATGGAGCCTGCCTTTGCATTTTAACTAAAACATCTTAATTCACTATCAAACTGAAATACAATTTTGAATCTATTCAGTTTTTTACTGAATTTGGTGGAATAGATTGCCTATGACCGGCTCGGTGGTGCTGTGTGGTTTAATGTCCAAAGATATTTTCAAGATGTTTATTTATGAGCTGGCCCAAATTCACACAAATTCTAAGAGAATCTCAAAACTGGAGTGGGTCTAAATTATGTTTTAATTTAATTGTTAAGTCTTTCAAGAATACACTTCATTGTTGGCAGAGAATCAAATGTCAATACACAGAGTATTATGAGGTCAAAGTTCCGGATACAGTTCCAAAAGTTGGTTAGACACAATTTTATTAAGAGACTTCTCAAATTGAACTCGCCAGGGCTTGCCGTCGTCGCATCGTAACCATGAAGGTAGAGGTCATCTAAGCTCAAATGACGCGCCCCTACACTGCATCTACGTATGATTAGAAATACACATGTCTCAATTTCAAAATGGGCACTGTAAACTAAAAGTTATTTGAATATGCTGGTCTAAATATTTACCTTATTTATCCATATCCGGTAACAAGTTGGTCGGGGTCAAGATGGGTTAGTAATTTCTTGGGCGTTTCCCAAAACTCTGTTAAAACCTCTGATACTTTTTTTCGTTTCTTTACAGGGCCGACTAGATGTTCCTTTGATTTTGAATGTGAAAAAGAATGTCGACCAGACGCTACTCCAGCTTGTGTTGCGACTACCTGCGCATTTCAATTCTAGTTATTACCAACGAATAAATTATTATTAAAAACTACCATTAAAATTGCTGTTTAGAAAGTAGAGTAGGTATCCCAACTGAAACATGTTGCTCCAAAAATCTGGAAGTTCGGCTCCCTAAAGCATTTCCCTGTCACAAAAAACTCTTCACACAATACCTATTTACTTTGATATATTTTAAGATTTTCATTGAAATCAAATAATGTCAATGGCATTTTGATAAAAATGAAACACTTGACATCATGATTATAACAACACCATAAATAAAAATGGTATAGTGAATCAACCTTGAAGCATGGGTAAATAAATACCTATCCTTTAATTAATCAAAAATAAAATTAGTATGCTTCGGTTTCTTATTTTTTTTTAAATTTTAATTTCTTGCAGTACTTTTGTTCAACCAAATAGTCGCCACAATCATACGAGAATTTCCTTTACCACTTCCAGGTTGTACCACATCAGCAGATTGCGGTGAGATGAAGTGTGAGGTGAATAATGTGGTGACTTGCAACTACGGGACCTGCGAGTGCACCCTCTTTATACCGTGGTCCGAAGCAATCAACGGATGAAGCGACATAACTACTATTCAACCATTTGAATGGGATTTTCTATAGCAATACGAAAAAAGATAATGGAAATATAACGACTATAAAAAAATATTTACCGTTTTTTCTCTGTGAAACCACCAGATGTAATCTGTAATACGCATTTTTTTATACTGTATAATAAAGGTGGAATGTGAATGATGACTCTCGAAACATAAGTAAAAATTAAAAACAGCTGAAAACACACACTTCATAATTCATATTATAATATACCCACTACTTACATCTGTCTAAAACCCCAAGTTCTCTTCTTCCTAATAATACTTCTTAATTAGGAAAAAAGACGAATGGTCATCTCTAGTTTTTGGGAAAGTCTACGATCAAGGTAGTGGTTAAGAGCCGCGCTATCGAACGACTCGGTAAACTTTCGATTATGATTCCACTTTTTATTTGGGTGGTGTCTATATTAAGAGTATAATAATATTGTTTAAATATGTATACTAGAGGCCATTGGTTTTTACATGTAGAAAAATTTGTGTGCCTTGCATAAACGGCCTATTTACGGTTCAATGCTGGGCACGGGCCTCACCTCAACTATGAGGTGGAACGAGCCATACTCCAACACTCAGTGCGGATTGTGGAAGGGGGGTTAGGGCGCAACCTCAATGTCAGATGTTATCAAGCCGCCCTAAGGCCTCTGACTAGGCTTAACGACTGACATCTAGCGACGGGACCCACTGCTTAACATGCCTTCCGAAGCACGGAGATGCCCGAAATACACTTCACTAAATTTCGGTCAGGATGGTCACCCATCTCACTTCCGACCCGGCGTGTGTTGCTTCCCAACACACGCCATTTTTTTAGTTTCATATTGCGTACTGAAGGAAGATATGGTAATAGTTCAACAGCCACAGGCACAGTTGGGTGTCCCTTTATGAAAAACGATTAGTGATCTTGATAAGAGTTTTGAAGATAGAATAAAACTCGAAAATAATGTTCAGACTTTTGTAACAGAAATATACACATAAATATTATTCTTCTGGAAAGTGCAGTGACATGCAAAAAAAACGGCCAAGTGCAAGTCAAAGTCGCCCATGGAGGGTTCCGTAGCTTTTGACGTGATAACGTCTTTAAAATCGTTTTAGTCGGTACTTTACAAACAAACAATTTTTTTTAAAAAAAAGCAAACCAATATAGATCATAATACACATTTCTCGGTTTTGTCATTATCTTATTCAAATAGTTGTGTACAATTTGGTCGGCTTTATCGCTAAAAAGCGATCTCTTCCAAACAACCTACAGGTAGAGGAAAATTGACTAGAAGGGTAGGCAAGTGCACAAGAAATAGTAATAATCTGAATATAAAAAGAGTTGTTTATGACTAATTGAGTTACAGATGTGTGTTTCGGGCATCTCCGTGCTTTGGAAGACACGTTAAGCAGTTGGTCCTGGTTGACGTCGCCAGATGTCAGTCGTTATGCCTAGTCAGAGGCCTTAGGGCGGCTTGATAACATCTGACATTAAGGTTGCTCACTGACTAACCTTACACCCCTCCAACAATCCGCACTGAGCCTGTAGGATTATGGCTTGTTCCATCTCATAGTTGAGGTGAGGCCTGTGCCCAGCAGTGGGACGTATATAGGCCGTTTTTGAGTTACAGAGTGACCGAGGATGCTGAGGTTAGACAGTGTATATAACTGTGTAGTTATAGATGTGTGGCATGTGTGTTTGGTAGTGTAGGCGTGGATGTGGTGTGTTAATGTGTGTTTGTGTATCTAGTCTATTTTAAGTATGTTTATCCGTTGTCTAGTATCCTTTGTTTATCCAATTAATTGTTTAACTTCGGATCTAGATGGCGCTTGTCGGAATAATGACCAGTGATATTCCAAACGGGAGGCGTATTGATTTTTCACGTTAATATTTAACGGAACACACAGAAGCTTACACTTCGCCGTACGAGATTGTTATCGCCATTATCCTGGTTGCTTTCGTATTTTGCTGTGTGGTAATTTTTTAATTTAAAATGACCTTGTATTTGTCTTGTTTTTTTATTAAAGTCGAGGTATAAAAATAAAGAAATCTTCACGGTGTGACATAGTAACTTATTTTTTTAATTTGAAATTTTGCTATGGTTTACGATTGTTAATATAAATGATAGATTTTTCCTTATGCAATGTACAGAATATTTTTTGTTCTTTTGCAGAAACGACAATGTCTTACCTCGTCGGTTTCCTTCTTATGACAGCTATTCAACTAATAGTCGGTTTCCCGGAGAGCCATGGTAAGTTTTTTAAACTTTTATACTTATAAGATAGAAAGTCTGTGCGACTGCCAAAAGTGTATTTTAGAATAAAAATTGTTTATTTGGCACATAACAGAAATATTAATGAAAATGGTTGTTGTAGTTGTTGTTAGTATCATTAAAAATGCTAAAAACAACTTTAACTTCTTAAAGTGTAAAGGAGGCAAATCGCTCAGCACATTTATATCTGTCCTAAACGCTGGATAACTGATCGAAGGCTTTAGAGCGGCTTGATGAAATCCGATACCATCATCTGGTTTATCAGCAACCTTAATCACACCTTCCCAAAAGTCCGCATAGTATGGCGGAGTATAGAGTAGTAGAGTATAGCTCGTGCTAACTCATGTTGTAGGTTAGTTAAATGCTGTCGTTTGCCCCACCTCTATAGCCTGCAAATGCTGAAACTGTAGCAAGCCTGCACAGTTTCCAAGTCAAGTTAGCTTATCCATGTCAACCACTAGTTGAAATACGAAACATTTTTTTATTTATATTAACCCTCTGGATCCCAATGCTGGGCAAAGGGCCAAACTGTTCTAGCGGTCCCTATCCACAGCCAAAACCTGCCAATCTCTAGAGTGGTTTACAAGGTCATCACACCATCGCTTTTTAGGCCTTCCTCTTCGGCGTCGTCCGTCTATATTTAATGACCAAAAAAGTCATTTATTTTTTTATTTGAAACAATTCTATTTTCCCAGTTCCTGAAGTAGCAAGTGCAGAACTACTACAATCTAGACGCGATGGTAAGTTTATGTCGTCATCAAAACTCACATCATTATTACATACATTGCTTGTGGCCAATAAACTTCACAACCACAATGGCATTATCGAAGGAAGCACAACTTAAAATAAAATAATAGAGGCCGAAGGACACCTCCAGTAGGCACTCCACTTCGGCTATGACGATATCTGGATCTAAAGTAGACATCTTACTGTAATCGCTAGTTATTAAGCAACATAATTATGTTACTGGGTTAAGCCCGTTTAATTGTGTTCAATAAATAAATAAATAATTTTTTTTTTTTTTATTTATTGCTGAGATATTAATACAAGTCCTTCATGTTAGAAGTCTTTCTTGCCGGGTCTTCTCAGTAGAAACAACCATCCGACGTCGGTGGTAAAATCACATTATGTACATGTATTTCAAGTATTGTTTATGTGTGTGTGTGTTTGTTTATTAAGTGGTTAAAATTGAGATTCTTGATGATTCGAAAGTACTGTGTTATGGTCTACTTGAATAAACAAATATTGAATTTGCAACTTAGGTAGAAACTAAATCTCTTTATATGAAAATCAATTGCTGTTCGTTAGTCTTGCCATAACTCGAGAACGACTAGACCGATTTGGCTAATTTTGGTTTTGAAATATTTGTGAAGGTCCAAGAAAGGTTTTAAAGGTGAGTAAACATGAGAAAATGCTTGGAATATAGTGAAAAACCACAATTTAGTTTTCTCCTACCAACTGTTCCTACCTGTCACGTGACACTGAATGTTTGACAACAGAACGAAGTCTGTCTTAACAGCTAGTTTCGTATAATTCTTAACCCCACTTTTGTCGTTCGATCAAAATATGTTCTAGAACTACCCTTAATAAGGTGACATAATAAATTGATAACTGACTTGGCTACCTGGATTGATTCGAGTTAACTTACTGACCACAATATCCTGGCTTCTGCATAGAGCGAGTTGATGGTTGGTTTTTAATAATATGAATGGATGGCATTCAAAATTGATTGTCTTTTGCAGGACTTGATTTAACGTGTCAGGTTGATACCCAATGTGAGAAACCGTGTCGAATAGGCATGAGAACAATCTGTGTTGGGGGCGCTTGCGTGTGTTAGAGAGAAGATGATGCAACAATTTGGTGCACATCTCCAATACTGCTATAGCTATATATTTCAATACTAGAGATTGCAATATAAAGCTATAGCTACAATAATCAAATTTGTAATTGACTTACTGAATAAATATTATTCAGTACCTACAAAAGTCAGTTTTTTTTCACAGTTAAGTCAACTAGTTTATACCCTTTTCCAGGTGGTTGTTCCAGTGACATAGAGTGTGGAACGCAGTGTGACGCTGATCAGGTGGCCAGGTGCAGTTTTGGAACTTGCCAGTGTGACGTACAAGGTTAAATAAAATTCTTAGTAAATAACTGAGAGATTCCATGTTAAAGGCATGAAAAATTAAAAAAAAAACAAATATTAAAAGCAATATTTCTTACATAGTTTTATTCATTTCCTTATATTGGTTTTTTGGATATAGTGTTAAGGATACACTTGTAAATTCAAGATAGATAGCAATATGCTCCTTGGATTTAAGTCTATAATGGGAACAGTAAATTTTCAGGATTTTTACCTCAGAATTTACGAAATATAAACCTTGGTTATCCAGTGGTGCATTTAGGTGCAATTAGCACCGACCTCACAAAGTCACTAAGTCTACAACCTACCGGAATCTACCACCCAATGAGTATCTATCATTTACGTCAGCTGTCAAGCGACAACATTACTGATGATCTCAGGGATAGGCCCCCCTTTTTGATTGTATACCTTAGCATAATTATGTATTTTATATAAGTGGAAACTTAATTGGTTTTAGTGTAATTTACTAATGTTAACTGTCGATAGTTGAAATACTGCATGTTTCCTGAAGAATAAATAAATAAATAGGTAAGTGTGTTGTGTTGTGCAGTGAAAGTAAAGTGGGTGTTCCGAACCCATGTAAACTGCCAGTGTAACTTGTTCTGCAAGCCTCAAATAAATAAATACTGCCCGGAACGTTTCAAATTTTAGTTACCGTTCAGTTGTCACGCACGATTAGCCTGACTTCCAAAAAACATACTCAATTTAATTGAAATTGTGTTAACATTAAAAGCAATTAATGGTACAACTCTGGCTTGATTAGAATGTGTGCTTAATTTAATTTGATACAGTCAGAATTAAATCACTTTCCTGCAGTTAATGCAGTAGCTAAGTCAATTTCCAAAAATGTCTCGCCACTCAGCTGGTTGGATTTTGCTCTTCGTTCTATACGCCACCTTTGAACACCCTTTTGTTAACGGTGAGATAATATTGCTTTTGTAGTCAGATGTTTTTCTTTATGAAATCGTATCTCTAATACGCGCTTTTTAAAATAAGTACACTACCTGGAAACTATTAAATTGGAAATAAGTGAATCTGTAGGAAAACTATAGTTTCCGATACAGATCGACACATGTAAGTGAAGAAGTGTTTTTCCTTGGCAACTTCACTTCTGAACATCACATACGGTCACGCCTTCATTTGAGAGGCACACTGATCATTGTGAACGGAAGATTCACAAGCCCACATTTCGCCAAGCTAATTTGAACCCGACGGGATGAGGGTCGAAATTGTTTCATCGGGGTCATCGGTATTTTATAGGTGTTTTCCATCACCGGAAAGTCAACCACAACAGGTTTCGGGACAGTGTTTAAACACTGGGCCCCGAGCTTCTTGGTTATATGAGCTATAGATCATGAAGTTGGAAAAAAAGAGTTCCCCTCAATAACCATACGCGGCGGCTAAGTAATTTCGTCTCTTGGAGTTTTTTGGTGTACAATTAATGATTTGATAAAGGTAGCTGGATTTTGGTGTTATTTTCTGTTTCCAAACTGTGGGAGACCTTTGATAATAAATATTTCTAGTTTGAGTTGAGTAAATTAGTCATAGTCATAGTCATAGAACTTTATTGCTTCATGTTGGTACAAAAGATCAATACAATACATAGACAGAAACCGTAACATGAGCCCTGTAAGGGCATTGCAACAGTATTCTTGGTATGCCTAAAACGCAATTGGTCTAGATCGCGTTTTGCCTAAAATTTATTTGTAAATATTGTTAATACTAAGTCGATCAACTACTTATTTCGAATTAAACCTAATACGCAATATATTTATTTAGCAGGGTTAGGTTTAATGTAAAATGGGTAGCTAATCGAATTAGTTTTAACAATATTAAAAAAAACATTTTAGGCAAAACGCGACTTAGACCAATTGCGTTTTTGACATGCCTAGGTTGCGATATGTAACAAAGGGTGAATAAATGAATTGAATTGAATTTAATTAACTGATTCATTTTTAATTTCATTTGGTAACTTGTTGTAAATTTTTATTGACATGTGGAACGTAGCTGAACTAACCATATGCAGTTTGGTCAAAGGTTCAGCCAGCCTATTACGGTGTCTTAAGCTCCTGGGTTGCGCATAAAAATCTTTAGCTTGGGAATATTCCTGAAAGTTATTTTTCACTAATTGACTTATTTCAAAAATATATAAAGAGGCCAGTGTAAGAATTCTAAGCTTCTTAAAATGTGGTCTACAACTTTCCCTATCAGTCATATTGACTAAAATCCTAATGCATCTTTTCTGCAGTACAAATAACTGATTGACGTCGGAACTGTTACCCCAAAGAACAATTCCATAGCATATATAATTATGTACCTACTCGGCTTTAATGTTAATTTTCATCTTCTCAATCCTTATTGTTTGGTTCTCAGGCCAGAGTGATGAGAGTAAGTATAATAAGATAGTTAATTTCCTCTTCCCTAATTTTTTTTACGTAAAGTATGCGAAAGTCACTGGTTCGAGTCCCGCCTGATACCGACAACGATAATTTATCAATCAAGATCATCCAATCAGCGCGCCGTGAGAAGGTAGCGTAAGAATACCAGTTGCCACAATAGCTATTTCTTCACATTTTGAAATAGTATGTTACTTTTTGCCTCAACTAAATAAAGACTTATTAATTATTATTTTAGCAAATTTGGAGAACGGAAACCCACTTCACGGTTTGGTTCCTGTCTGTAAGTGACTGTCATGTAAATAATATTATAAGTTGAAAAACAAAAAGTATTTTTTCTTCATAAATTGGCTGCCGCGCTGCTGCCTTTTTTAGTAAAGTTTTAGGCATCCAGCTGCAGACGCGCTGCAGCATTGCGACAGTCGCGTGGCTCACAGTTCCATACTTAAAAATCAGCGCGGCAACCACGCGGCTTGTGATGCACTCTATTCTTAGCAAGTCACGCGGCTGTTTTCTTAATGTGAAGGCATCTGTAGCTGTAGCTGTAGCACGGCTGCCGCGCTGTAGCCGCGCCGTAGCAGCGTGACGTCACGTTGCGCGTCGCGTGTTGCGCGTCGCACGGCTGCCGCGCTGTAGCCGCGTGTAGCAGCGTGACGTCACGTCGCACGTCGCGTGTTGCTCTTTAATTAGAATGAGCTCTTAATGTAGACACTGACATTTAACATTTTAGTTAAAGTTTAATTAAGTTTTATACCTGTCATTGGTACACTAGCTAGACTATAACCTTGTATTGTTTTTAGTGAATTGTTATGTGTATGTACTGTTGGTATGCCTTAAAATATATAAATAAATAAATTAATTAATTAGCATGTACATCGAAATAAACAACATGTACAATTTGAAGGATTTTATCGCCAAATGCGACCTCTTTCAAACAAACCACGAGTTATGCCCCTGGTGTTGCACGTGTCCATAGGCTGCGGTAGGTGCTCACCGTTAGGCAGCTCTCATGCTTGTTTGCCACAGTCGTAGAATAATAAAAACCCAGTAAGATCAGCTTCTTAGCTTTTACGAGCAAGTGCTATTTTTATATTACAGATAAGATAAAACCAGGAAAACCGGGACGTAAGTGATTAAACTTCAAACCAAAGTAGCTTTATTCAAATAAAGCTATTACAAGTACTTTCAAATTGTCCAATTAACAAAAAAAATATACTAAATATTACATTCAAATTCTAACATTATGATTTCCAAAATACACAGTACACTAACATAGGTACTTGAGAAAAGGTGTAGGTACCTATTCTTTGCCTTGTTTTGTATCCCTTTCCCACAGAAGGCGCTAAGCTCGCGCGTTTATGCTGGTAAGATGGTAAAACGCGTTGCTGGACCCTTGATCCTTGACAAAATGCAAACTTTGAGCATTTGTTTGAGCCACAGTATTGAAAATGAAAAATTAAAATGAAAGTACAATTGTCTGCATACCTGGCATTAAGCCTAAAGGCATTCTCTACCAGTCAACCAAAGCAGAAAACTTGTAGGCGATGTCTATGTACCAGTAATTGAATATTATTACCGGGCTTCAGCTATAGTGGTCCGGTAAAAATTACAAGATGTATGTCATATATATATTTTTCTATTATTCATTTACACTGAATTCACTTTTACAGCCTCGAAATACATTGAACGTTTCCCAAGTAAGTAAAAATTCTCCGATTTTTGTCTTAAAATCCAACTAACTTAGTTCCTAGTTGTTGTAAAACAATTTTAACTGAACCAAACAAAACTCTGAATTGTTTTGTTGAGTAACTACATTAATTGTATCTCTGTGTACTGCGTATTATGCATATTTATATTTTTATAATCTCATTTTTCTTTTTTTTTCTCTGGTTAATTTGATGTTTTGAGAGTACTCGTTCTCTACTCTACTGAAAGTTCTCTATATACTAACGATGCATTCATTCGTTTTTTTTATCTAGGCCTCAATAAAAAATGGAAACTACAGAACGGATATGATTCAGGTACACGATTTCCGTTTTCCTTGAAATTTTCAAGTATATTTACCTAAATACAATAGATTTCACAATATTTCCAGAAAATATTGAAATCAAATAAATGTATTTAACATTACAGACGGGCCCCTAAATCCGGTTGGAAAGATAACATGTGAGTGAATTACAACGTTTCAAGTGCAAATTACAGTCAGGCTAACGTTATTATTGCATTATCTTCTATAGTTCAATAAACAAAGGAACTGTAGCTACTTCAGAAGGTCTCAGAAAATTGTCTTCGAATTCGGTCAAAGATTTAGGTATCCAAAATGTAAATAAAATTTAATTTAAATAATGTTACAGGATGTAATACTTTCAATTCCTTCAAATGTGTGATTAAAATGCTGGTAGTATTTTTGGTGAAAGAACGTACCTTTAAAAAACTTCTGAACTGATGAAATAGAAAATTTAATTCTATCAAACTTGTCAACCTGACATATTAATATGAACCTCGCGGCCGCTTTATATAAAACTAGCGACCCGCCCCGGCTTCGCACGGGTGCAATGAGATGTTATTATACACATAAACCTTCCTCTTCAATCACTCTATCTATAAAAAGAGACCGCATCAAAATCCGTTGCATAGTTTTGAAGATTTAAGCATACATAGGGATATGGGGACAGAAAAAGCGACTTTGTTTTATACATGTAGTGATGAAGGGATAATAAAAATATGAACTCTAAACCATTAAAGTAAAGTAAGTAATATTTCGAGTCATCACAATATCTTTCATTTATAATTTTTGTTTTAATAGATGATGATTGGATAATAGACCCTGACCGGGATCGTAGTAAGTATTTGAGTTTGTGCCTTATTTTGTTTATGACAAAACTTAGTTGGTGACAAAAAATATTTCGCTTCCGCTACAGAGACTGGTCACTTAACCGTTGCACCTTGTGTTGAACTTGTGAATATCTTGTTAAATGATTATTTTATACGATTCAATACACCAAATGAAAACTGTGAATGTAACAAATTAAAAAGCGATCAATGACTGTAATCGCCGTGTTAGATCGAAGTAAGCAACTGAGTATTACTTGCTGAGGACCGATAATAAGGAAGACAACTATATATAATTCGTTATTAAATAACTATAAAGCAATCGCTGTTTAAAAAATATCAAAATCTGTGTTTAATTACACTTTCAAGATTCCACCTTTTATTATTTGATTAGGGGGGTATAGCACGATGAAGCCTGAGAGCGCTTGACTGATTGTCCGCTGACTAAATCTGACTACCATGGCAAGTTACGTAGATAGTTGGGGCCTTATTAGGCTACAAAACGATCAGTAAAATGTGGCCTATGTAAGGAACAAAGTTAGTTTATTTTGTTAGTTTTTAAATGTTCGATTTATTTAGAATTTAATACCTTCTTAACTATTTTGTAAATATGTAATTAATTACTTTAAAATTAATATTTGCACGCCTGCCAGCAGGCCGAATACGAAGTCTAGTTATATTTTACCATATTTTCACTCTATTGTATTCTTGGCAAATAAATGATTTATTTGTTTGTTAAATCAGAACGCCTGCCTAACCATTCCTATCAAACATTTCAACTTTCCTTCATTTGGTCCATTTTGAACTTTCAGTTTAATGATTTTCGGTGACAATCATAAAAAAACATTGTTTTAAATGCAGTTATTTTGATTGTGCGTATGCGTATCTATGACTAGGAACTACACTAACAGTTTTACTATTGGGAAAATAAAGTGACATGCCCACATGCCCAGGCGTTGTATTTTTTCATGACTGAAGTGAATTACGCGTACTATTTTCAAATAGCGGCAGGAGTCATTTAATATAGAAAAATAGTTTGTGTAATTCCATGTTATTATTGATTAAAAGTTCTCCTTATTTGGCAGACCCTTTTAAATTCACACAAGGCACTAAAACACTTTTGTTCACAACAATAATTATTGTTTAGTAGGTCTTCATTTCTTTTCTTTAATGTTACAATAACATTCCAGCTATGCGATCAGCGTGTCGGAGTAGTATGATCTATAGACCCCAAGATGAAGGTAATGTGTTGAGGAAAATATTTGTTTAAATGTTTACACAGGGTGTTACAAAAATATCCCTAATAACTGAAGGGGGTTATACAAACTCTTGAAAGGAGTTCCTTGTTAACTTCTTACAGTCCTAGCTCTTAACTTGAATTTCGAATAAATTCCCAGCACTAATTTGGGATCATGAACCCAAGTTGACCCTAACCGGGAGTGACCAGAAGCGACCTCCTTTGTTCACGCCCCTACGTTTCATATCGATAAATCGAATGAATATTGACATTTTTGTAAACATTTGATGTACGTTTCTATCAAAACCGTTATGAAAAAAGGGACAACACCTACTGTTTCAGATTCATTCACTTTCTATGCCATTTCAGCCTTTAAGGGTATTTTTTAAACACCCTGTACACTCGTAGCATTTAACCACAATCTCACGTAATCTTAAGAGATGATGTGGTCTAAGGTGGGACAAACCAGTGTTGCCGATCGATTTGTGACTGTAAATCGATTCTAATAATTGATAGAACAGTAATAGCAATATCGATTTTAGAATCTTCAATATCGATTGTCTGCCAATTTGCATAGTAGGTATTGCTCACTTTTAGTAATTTCAAAATTAAATTTGTTCCTTTGATTTTTTTTAATACAGCGGCTAATACTCCTGTACAGTGGCTTCCCACTATAAGGCAAAGTGATATTATTGTCAAACTTTTGTCTTTTCGTATTTAGCAAACTATCTAGTCTAAAACAATCGATATTATTGATACTAACGAAAGTGTCGATCAAGAGTCAAAATTAAGGGTGTTTAAGGACTCATTTGAAATGCCTATCCCCCGAATTCACAAACGCAAATCAACACTGAGCATCCGTCAGTAGTATAACTGTCCTTTTCAGTTTTATTGTCATTTTACGAGACAGCATGAGCGTGAGTGCGTGCTTAGTAGAGCGTGAGTTGGTAGTGTGGTATTTTCAGCAATACATGTAACAGTGTGATTATTTTGCATTTTAAAGAATAAAGCCAAAATTGTCACTCCGTACTATAATACTCGTCTAGATTTTATGCCACTTCGGTCTAATTTTATCAGTCTAATAAATTTTCACTTGTTTTCAGTGGCTTATGGTAGTTTTATCAAATGGATGAGAAATGCTGGAATGCTATTCCCATGTAAGTACGAGCAAGGGCGTAACCAGGATTTCAGCTAGGGGGGGGGGCAGCTCATACCTGTTTCGTTTTTCGTAGAGAGAGAAATACGTTTTTAATGCCCACTTGTAAGGAAAATTGACTTCTAGGGGGGGGCAGCTGCCCCCCCCTGCTCCTACCTGGGTACGCCCTTGAGTACGAGTAACATAATCACTGATTCAGGTAGGTTGGCTGGTTTTTGGAGACGGTGCCAAGCCTAGTAAGATAATTTAATCCGGCCTTTACACAAACATCTAGTCAGTTATCAGTCTATCTTGGTTATTTTGCTTAGCCTGTCACCAAATCAAAAAGTAACTGATTACTTGTAAATTATTTTAACAATTGTAAAATTTGGGTAGGAATCAATGGTTGATTGTACTCTAATGTTCTAGGTTTGATGTATTAATGGTATTGTTTTATTTTGATGCTGCCTGTACTTACATTATATCATTAGTTCAGTTTTTTCTAAAGTAATGTATTTTTTTATTTTTAGTAGGACGTAAGTGTATTTTTTGTTTTTGCCAAAATAAAATGTTCTTTTCATGTATTTGAAGCGTGATCTATTTAAAGTTTTCTTAATCAATATCATGCTGCATAACATTTGATTTTCAAACTTTCGAACCGTTTTTGATCGCCTACTATTTACTAAAGTAACTCAATCTTAGGCATCCAGCGAGTGGTGCAGTACTAGAAAATGGCAAGAGCTGTAACTGCATAGTACAAAACAAAGAAAAATAAAATTTTTAGCCCTTTTTTTCTTGATAAAAAATACTATATTGATTGAGATATTTGGGTATTTACAGAAGGAAGAGATGATGACGACACAAATGCCGCAATACTAAGAGTTTACCATAGTAAGTTCTTTTTTAATATTAATGAACTAATAGTAATTAGCTTATGTTGGAAATTACAGGACAAATACTGAATAAAACGTAGTCTTCGTTTTCTAAACATGAATTTTAAGGGAAGGGGGGAAGGGGCTACAGAAATAAGGTTGGTTGTTCTAAATTATTGCTGCCACGGTTCTCTTACGACAGGCGGGGTAAGAGGCGACTAAAGGAGGGCCTTCGGGGTCACTGGGAGTGCATACAGCGGGAGCTGTGTGCCTCCATTCCAAGTGGCCCCGAGGAAAGGCGGCAGTGTAAGAGTGACCTCACACCGCCGTACAGACCGGCGGGTGTAGAGGGGAGATATGACGCCCCTCGAGCTGGGCTGGCTATACCAGCAAAGCGCGCCAGGGGTCCACCGGCACCGAGCTCTTGACCAGTGATCACGGGGACCTCTGAATACGCGCTGAAGCAGGTCACCGGGGGGTTTAGAGAGTAGTGCCTGCCGCCTTCCGGCAGGCGAGCCTAACACACCCCCGCCCTTCCCCCGGAGGGCGGGAAGGCCATAAAAAGATTCCTCCAGAAAAAAAAGCAGAAAAAAAATTTGCTGCTAATTTCACCTAACTGCACAATTAGGACTTTGGAGTCGCACCTAAGACGCAAAATTGACTCCTGTATTGTAATGACATTAGTTCATAAATAAATAAATCAAATGATTAATGAAATCATCTCAATCTTAAATAATTAGAATTTGGTTAAACATTTAACTATATGCAAATCGAAATTTAGGATTTGTAAAAACGACTTTAATAATAATAATATGGGTAAAGCATAATAAGGCGACCTAACTTTAGACAGAATAAAAAAGTCCAAACTCGTTCAGGACGTCATGTAGGTCACATGATAGGTACCTATTGGTGAACATTTTTAGGCCAAAAAAAAAAAAGTAAAAAAATCATTTATTCATGTAAGCTTATTTACAAGCACTTATGACACGTCAAGACAGAAAATCAAAATTAACAAAGTGACTCTACCACCGGTTCGGAAGTTCTATCGAGAAAATTCCGGCAAGAAACTCGATAGTTACTCTTTTCAATCTTGTTTGATTACAATATAGTATATGATACATTTCAAGTATAGACAAGACACAAAATGTGCAGAGGAGCAGATTATATCTATGATGACCACAAATTCTTATCATTCAAATTATCATCTACATTATAGTAACCTCTTTTCATTAATATCGCTTTAACCATTGACTTAAACTTGACTTAAAGAGGTTGCTCAATAAGAGTTTGAGGTAGCATATTTAAAAAAGTTATACCAACAACAAACAATTTTCCCAACAAATGATTTGCCTACTTTGTGTAGTCTAAGATTAGGAATTCTAGTTCATGTACAATGATAATAATTTGTGTTGCTACAATATTTGACGATCTAATGATCTAGCGCCTGAGCCTTCTAGGTCCAGGCTTTAGCTGAGTGCGGTCCATTGAATTTCGGACATCGTGACTCTGGCTGCCGGAAGGGAATTTTTGTCGATTTCTCTGTTAGTGTTTTATTTTTGTGTAACAATTTTTGTTTTGTTAATTTTTTATATTTTTTGTTGCGATGTCCAGATGCAATAAACGTTTTTGCTTTATGCACTAAGATATTCTTTTCATTTCTTTTATTTTAAACTTAGGTGCTCAGGTTATATATTATCACAGCTGCAATAAATACTATTTGAAATAACATTATTGAGTATCGTAAAATAATTTTATAGTCCTCAACGCCTGGTTTACAGGCAAAATTCTTGAAGCAATGTCTGATAAATATTTTCATTAATGTTTAAACTTCTAGGAATGAAGGTAAATTGCAACCATCCCCTCAAGCCTATAAGTTTACGTGGTAAGTCCCTTTTCTTTTTGTGGGATCCCTACTTCTCTAAGAACTGAAAGGAATAAAAAGGTACTAAAAAAAGTTCTAGAATGCAGAATATTTAGAATGTTTCGTTCCGCGAAAATCACCACTTTAGAAGTTAT
This sequence comes from Udea ferrugalis, assembly GCA_950022985.1. Taxonomy (NCBI): domain Eukaryota; kingdom Metazoa; phylum Arthropoda; class Insecta; order Lepidoptera; family Crambidae; genus Udea; species Udea ferrugalis. The sequence continues at coordinate 1,063,732 of OX465522.1, forward strand.
GAATTTTTCTAGTTTTTTTCGAATTTTCTCAACTGTAAACTTATAATTCACTCTTGTTTGGAAACTATCGCACTGAGTATTTTTTTGGTATGGAAGTACATTGAGTCATGTAGAAATCATAATAATATGTGCGAGTTTGGAGTTAAGACAATTTGTTTTTTTTTAATTTTGTTCATAATTATTCGCCTTTTCAAAAACTAATAAAATTTTCAAAAAATCACCCCTGCAATATTTGTGCACTTGACGATTTGTTCATGATCTTAAAAACTGTCCATAAGTGTGATAATAGTCTATGCAAAAACTTGAAGTGATGCAACCAATGGAACACTAAACTTTCAAAATTAACATCATGTACGGTAAGTCTCTAAACCTCAGAATGGGTCATTTCTACAATAACCCTAATTTAAAATAAAGTGGCCACAATATTTTTTTTTTATAAAAACTCATTTAAAAAAAACATTAGATAATCGAAAATCAATAGACTAGAAGTTATTCTTTTCGAAATTTTGGGCTTATGTTGCTGAACTTCAGAGACTTATATCACTTTTGTGCAAACTTTTCATACAAGAATGATTTATGGTCCGGAAAATCCTTGGAGACCATTCGAGGCTAAGCGTGAGACGCACACCCGCAAGGTGGACGGATGACCTCATAAAGATCACAGGGTGTCGATGGATGCGGGCCGCCTAACAGCAGGCCGCTCTGGTAATCTATGGGGAGGCCTATATTCAGCAGTGGACGTCTTATGGTTGCGAATGATGATGAAGAAAAGGTCACATTTTAAATAAATCATTTTTTGTTTTCAAAACCGTTAGGTTCGATTCCCGGCTGAGTTTTTTTTTGTAAAATCTGAGAATGTAGTTTTAGTTTTTGCCAAAATCGGTCTTGAGACTCCTTTCAGCATTATGTAAACACTAAATAACCGAGTTTTCTGCAACATTATCAACTAGGGTAAAAACGACTATTTTGCCTGTATTTACCCGACGTTTCGGCGACAATTGCATGAGCCGTGGTCACGAGCGGACTGGTGGCGCGCGGAAGAAAATCTTTCAACATTGTTAGTAGTGGTACAGTGTAGTATAAAATATTGAGCTGGACTCAATCAGGGTGGAATTGAGCCTGGAAAGTAACGGTTAAGGAGGATGATAATTAGGAAGGGGGGTAATGAGAATGACGATCAGTGTCAAGGATCTTTAGATCGTGCAACTAAATCCAGTGATTTACCCCTAAAATTAATAGGTATTGGTCGTCTGTCAATTTTTCACAGCTGCGATGTGCTCCTCGACCCTCTCAGCAATCGGACGCTTCGTATGTCCAATATAAGAATTACCGAAGCTGCATTGCAGTCGACTCTATAAACCGCAACAACGCAACTCACTCGTTACTTTGACGAACGGCTCACCATTGGTAGTTGTTCTACCTTTTCCTCTGTTTCATGGACCTCCTTGTCACTTTATAGCCGTTTTTCCTTAGAAGCTCCTAAACATGCTCAAGCTCCGCTCACATGCTCAGGATCGCATAGATTCTGTGCCCTATTTACTAACGATGCCACAACGGCTTGTAGGTGACCCGGATGGTGCTGCGATGACACATGCAAGAATCTATCCGTATGAGTTGGCTTACGGTACACAGAGTATGCCAAGGTTCCATGTGACCTCACCGTTACCTGTACATCCAGAAACGCCATGGATCTGCTCTTCTCTATCTCACAAGTGAAACCTTTGGGTGAATGGAATGGAATAATGTTGCAGAAAACCCGGTTATTTAGTGTTTATATAGTGAAAGATGCAACAAAGTTTAACGATATTTCTCATAGTTTAGGATTTGGCCTAACACGCCCACTTGAAAAACTCACCCTGTATAGGTAGTACCACTAACAACTTAAGGCTCAAATTGAAATGGCAAGATGATTGCTGTGCTGGCATAGTTTGCTATGAGCTTAAGACTGTTGACCATTAACACTAATTAGTAACCTCTTGACTATGTACAGGAAGTTCAGAAATACAGTATAACTCGAGGAAGGTACTCGAATGGGTTATTTATAAATAAATGCTTTTGAATTCGAACTTCAGATGATAAGTTCTATCCGTTAGTATTTTCTTGTCTTTTGGTAGGCACTTTAAAAAAATTGAATTTTAATTCAAAAAGCTGTTAAAATTAAAACACATAATTTTTCACAGGAGCAGAGTTACAGGGCACACAATTATCATCAGTTACACAATTTCTGTTCCTCTATAAAAATATAAATGCTCAGACGGCAATGTTTTTTTTTTTCGGAACAGGATTAAAATAACGACCTTGTAACTCCAACAGTTTTTACTTGGAAAAAGAAATAATATATCATTTATATAACATTACAGTCCGGCCCATGCCCCTGCCAATAACTTTTGATCACAAACCATGTAAGTAAATAATTGTCTTGCACTAACTATCTTTAAGAATGGCTGGATGCGGAAGGCTCAGAACGCGTGTCGCGATTTCACGCACACGCTAGCATAAAATAGGGAGGCGGCAGTACGGACGGGCTGTGCCGCGTGTCTGTGTGCACGCTGGGCTAATAACTCGGCGGGCGGCCTTAGATAACCTACTATATGTTCATACTGTGTCTATGTCCAGCAGTAGACTATGACAGCCTGATGATGATGATGATGTCATTTTTGAGAAGTTTAAAAAATTATTGCCATCTTTACTATGTAGTTCACTCAAAAAAGGAGTTGTAGAGAACACAGGAGCAAAGCGATTTCTATAGAAAATTGTTCTTATAGTTTTCAAATCCAATAGTCCCAGAGGTATCGTTATTTTTGTCTTTTGGCCGGCACTTTCACGTTTGGCTCAAAGAAAAAAATGCTGTCCTTTCATTGCAAACTCTGGCTCACCTTCGAGACGCAGAGATTTTCAGTATATTTTTAACTTTCGCAACAATCTAAAGAAATTGTTTATTTCTCAGCTCACGCACTCTACTGCTTCTTTGGCTTATCTGTTGAGTGGACTGTTAAAAGTTCTAAGATCCATGTATTTTCAATCCATGTAATTTTTTTATATTGCTATAACATAAATAAATTGACTCGAATTTTATGCTCGACTTGGCGGAGGGACAATAGTACCAGATCTAAGGCATAACTTGAGTTATTCCAAAAACTTTAAAGTACAAGTAGTAAATTACAATAATGTTTAATTTCGTAATTTTTGTAGTAACTTTATATAGCTTTCTTTATTTATTATGTTTTATATAGATCACAGGTGGTTAAAAGAACAGTCAGTTGATGGTAAGTAACAAGTTTGTCTCTTAATTACAGGGGCTTCAAAAATAAAAATATTAGAAATGTAAGAATTAGGCTAGAGATTTTTTTCCAAAACAATTTGATTCGTTCAAATCTTTAAGTTCGACTAAATCTCATTACATCAAATATTCTATTATTTTTAAGACTGTACCAATTAATAAATGGGAGACTAGATGAATCCTTTATTATATACAATCTGTTTATTAGGAAATGTGTCAATTTTCAAAGGAGATTCAGCAAGACATGCTACATCCGCATTTCTAGAAAAAAAAATCTTTTTTTATATCTTTCTATGGAAAACCGACGTTCATAATGCCGTCTGTATAATGCCGACTCTCCTTATTTAATGGTATGTGGTTCAAGCTTAATAATAGCGAATCTCTTTAAAAACTGGCATATTTTGAAGACAATATTCTGTAGATGCATTGTATCAGAACCTATAGTCCAACTAATTTATGAAATACACTTTGACTGCTGCCATTAGAAATTGAACTTTGTGCATAAGTTCAAGTGTTCTATCAGGCTCAAAAGTTCTCAGCTGTCAAAATGTATTTCTTAAATCAGTGGTACTCTAGATTTATTTTAATTGTTCTTAAGGCTATCAAAATCAGTTCAGTAGAAAAAAAAACTGGGACAGCAACCCTACAGAACTTAAGGAACATGCTACTTCCAACTTGAAAAGGTTACTATTTATATATTTTGCTTTTATCACGGTCTCTATCATTGATAGGTGAACTATGTTAACTTATTTACTAACTGATTTTTGTGAAACGTGTCTTTTCATTCGATAGATATACGTCAAACATGTTCGAGTCTTAACTTCAAAGAAAACAATATGAGTGAGTAACTTCCTAACTTCTCCGTTATGCCTTGCGGTTGACTGGTAGATAATGCTTCCAGGCATTAAGTCGCCAACGGGGAATAGCTCCCGGAAACGGTTCTTATTCCTCGTTGGCGAAAAACTCGGCGTCCCACATTCCTTTCTTGGGGGGAATCACGGGACGCGGTCCTATTTGGGGGACTCCTCGGAGTCAGTGGCTGCCTATGGTAGAAAGAAAGGAAAAAGAATTATTCGGGATACCGTAACCCACAAAATATAAAACACAAAACAATGTAACGAAATCAATGAATAACATTAGAACAAAAAATTAAGATTTAAATAAAACCGCCCTGCACCGTACCAGGCAGATGATTCGCTCTCTGCAGTGGACGCTCTGCACCCTTGGCGCAGGCTGTGTTTTTCCAACGGCCGCTTTGGCGGCGTAGGATGGCGGGAGTAAACCGCGGGTGCATTGCAAGGTTGCGCCCGTCTAGGAGACGTCTTGGACACTTGACGACTCTCTTTAGTGAGGAAAAGCCGGTCCAACGGCTAACCGCTTAACGCCTGTGGAGAGTGACTTGGTCCATCCCGTATAGACGTTTACTGGCAGATGAGGGTGTCCCCAGTGTCCTTTTTAGTCGGTATGCCGTAAGACGCAGAGGGCGCTGGTGAGTCCGACATTCCCGCGGGCTTCCACCAGGCACGTGAAGTCTATAAATGTTTTTTTTTCACTTTTCAGAAAAAAGGCAATAAGCCGCCAATTGTACTTTTTTTTGTCTTAAATTTGTGAAATAAATAATTATTAATAAATAAAGTGTTGGCTTGAATGTTGGATAATTCACTTCAAAAATCATACATAAAAAAGAGTATTTTTATGTCAGAATGGCGGATGATTCTGAAAAAACATTGGTTTGATATAGGTTGGCACTAAAGGTTAACTAATATCAACAATAAGGAAACGTTCAACGTGGTCCGATTTGACTAAAACATGGTCTGGAAGAATGTACTAAGAGCGCTTTTACTAAATATTAATCATTCAACTTGTTTTCAGCTGCTTATAAAAGTTTTAGCAAATGGCTGAGATCTGTTAAAATCATATTTATAAGTAAGTACCTGAATCAAACAAACAAAAGCCTAAAATAACCAACTGCGGGGCACAGGCCTTTCCCCAACTATTTGGTGGCGCGAGCCATACCTCTAACACGCTGGCTCAGTGCGGATTGTTGCCGGCCTCGGGCCTCTGACTAGGCTTAATGACTGACATCCATCAATACTAATTCCTCGTTCCCCCCTGGCGCGCTATGCCGGCAACTCCTCCCAAACTCGAGGGAGGTCATAGGTGACCCTCTTCCCACCGGGGTGTTCGGAGATGTGCACCGCCGCTCTTCCTTGGGGCCATTTGAAATAGAGGCCCATAGCTAGGACATGCTACCCGGATATCCGTCAAATATGAAATCCGGATAATAATACTATTATTCTCCGGATAAAATGAATTATTTGGATAGTTGATAGTTTAATCGAATCACTATTTTTTATATTACCATTTTAAAACTTTAAATATAACAGCTCACTTTCAAAATAAAATATATGACATAATGTCGACTACGGTACTACAATCTCAATGATCATTAACTAAGGTAGGTAGGTAACTTTCGTCCAGAGCCCATGATCACGAGCCAGGAAGACGAGGATATTGATGTAGCCCTATTAAATCGGCCCTACTACACCAAAGGTCGCGGGTTCGATCCCCGCACAGTACAAACATTAGTGTGCATGAACATGTCTGTTTGTATTGGTCTGGGTGTTTCCTATGTATAATAAGTATGCATTTACAAAAAGAAAAAGTATTTAGGTATGTTTATCCGTTGTCTAGTATCCCATAGAAACGGGCTTAAATTAGCTCATTTGGGGCTAGATGGCGCTGTGTGGAATAATGTTAAAGGATATTTATTTTTATTGCAAAGAGATCAAAAGAACCCTATCAAATACGCCATCGACATCTAATGCAACACCAGCTGACTCTGAAGATTTAGAAACTCTTTGCTGAGTACAAATGGCACTCTTTGATAGAGGGGGGCCACGAAATATAACTCTTTCTCAAGTAAATAACTTACTTCTGACTATTCCTCGGCGGTGGCGGTAACCGTAGCAGTATGTTTATGCCTTGTACCACACCAATACGAATAGGTCACGGAATCTCAGCCGGGGTGGTCACTCATCCCATTTATGACGATAACCCTCGAATTCACAAACGACAATCAACCCAAAGCACGCGCTCACGCTCATGCTGTCCCGTAAAATCAATCAATAGAACTGAGAGGGACAGCATGAGCGTGAGCGCGTGCTTAGGGTTGATTGTCGTTTGTGAATTCGGGGGTAAGTTGCTTTGCATCGTAGATCGTTGCCAATCTACTGTCATAATGTAGCCAAGAGTACCTCAACGATAATAACGGATTCCAATCACCTATTTATACGTTTGAAGATTAATTGTTTTTATTTCTGTTTTAGAGCCCAGTAAGTGTATTTTTAATTTGCTCAAAAAGAATAAGCCATAGCTTCCTATGGCACTTCTGTAACTTACACACACTTGTACACTTCTGTAATAGACCAAACAAACAAAAAAATTGAAGGCTGAAAAGCCAATCAAAATGTGTTCAAGTTCTTTTTAAAGATTTCTGCTTGTGATTGCTGGAACTATGTGAACCAAAGGTAGATAAAAAGGTAGATAGCAATTTCAGATCAGGGTGGCACTCCCGCTAAAAATATCATCTCACTTATCGATGTTTCACGCTCACTTCAATCAATACGTTTACGTCCCCAATACGTTTCACTTTAAATTAGTATTTTCTTAATTTAGCATATTTATACTAATTATTTAAATTAAATAATCATTTTTATCAATGACGATTATTAGCGAATAGTTTTCATAAAGCGAATTAATCTGTTTACAGGAGCAAAAGATTCAAAGGAATCTGACAAAGACCGAATCATCTTACTAACTGTTTACTATAGTAAGTTTAAACTTCATAATTAGATCGGTAATTAAGTTCAAAATCTTTGTATCTGTACCCCAGATCTATCATGAGTTGGTCAAAAACTATATACCAAACGTAAGCACAAGGATCAACTGGTAATCTAACCCCCGAATTCTCAAACGCAAATTAACGTTGAGCATTCTTCAGATGTATTGCTGTCCCTTTCAGTTCTATTGACATTTTACGGGACAGCATGAGCGTGAGCGCGTGCCTTGTGTTGATGGATGTTTGAGAATTCGGGGGTAAGACACACAATCAGCACCTAAATGATGAGTGGTCAGATAAACTCGAAGTATTTTAGAAAAGCAACCTTATTACTTACGGCTCAGATCATATTTATGCTGCCGTACAAGCACAAGCAAGGCCGAAGTCAAACCTCTTTGTGTTAAAATCAGTGAAAACGAGTTTGCTTCTTCTTAGGCTCATAGCACACTTTGCAAGCACAGCATCTGGACGGCTCCAATCCAGCAATTATCTTGCCATTCTAATTTTAACCTTGAGTTGTAACGACGCGAGCCGCGTGTTGAGACAACTCGTCATTAGCTCACCACTCACAGCTTAAGGTTCAAATTTGAATGGCAAGATATTTGCTGTGTCGGATGAAGCCGTGCAGTTGCCGAGCTGACCTTAAGCCTAGGGCCTTATTACGATCTTTTAACAGCTCAGTTTTAGCTCAGTTTACGTCTTTTCATTCATTGAAACATGACTAAAACATGTAGGTAAAATAAGTTACTACAGCAATGAAGAAAAATTAATTAATTAATTAGGTTTTTTTGACACTATTTACCACACAGAACAAGACTTGTGACTTTGAATATGCAGCTCAAAAGCTGAGCTTGGGACTAAAACTGTCAGGTACTATAATGGGGCCTCTGGTTGCTGGTTGCGCTTTTGAAGGTGTATTCAAACGCCTCATACAATAGCTTTAGATTTATTATTTAGGTATAGGTGTGTGTGCCCTCAGCTATGCAAAAATAATTAGGTATTTTTTATGCTATATGACTTACTTATGACATGTTCAAATAGAGATTATGAATTATTCCGCTTAGCGTTTTATTCATGTTCAAACTTCTAGAGATGAAGAAACTTTGCAAACCCAGACGCTTCCGACATCCTATTAGTAAGTGCCATTTCTTTCTGTTTGAAGTATCATTATAAGGGAACGTCGGAACTGAAACAGATGCACAAAAAGGTTCTATAGAAACCATTTGAACCATTTCTGTAGTTCACCCCCAAGGTGGACGGATAACCTGATTAGGGTAGCCTGCAACTCTTATCGGGTCATCCGTCCACCTGCTATAATCGGCTTGTCTGAAATACTATGACAGCCAATACAACAGCAGTTTAATTAAGCTCAGTGGTCAGCTTTCTTAGTGCGACTGTTGATGAACAGGTAAAATTATGAAGCTTTTCCAAAACGATGTTTCCTTTTAGATCAATGTTTGAAAATTATTAAAAACTGACACTGTATTGAGATAAGTCCAATTTAAAATACGAAAATTTGAAACCAATAATTACCCGTGTATACAACTTAAATGTACATTATATCACAGAAATAAAGACGCCAGAAGAATCTTGTAAGTGGACAACAATATTTGTTTTGCAATAGATTTTAGTGCAAGATTACCCCCGCCACTGACGTAAAAGAAAGACGGACGGAACATTTCACTTGAAAATGTGAAGCATGCAAGGTGCTATAATTTCGTTTGTTGTACACGACCTGCTACACTCACACAAACACACTAGGTGCGACAAATACGCCATTTTACCCCGTGTGACAGCGCCAATGACACGTGCTAGTCACGCTCACACCTAAACTGGCATCTGAAAATATGCTGCACTCATGATTAGACGAGGTGACGTCCGTCTTTTTATCACGTCTGTGGCCCCAGGCGCTCCAGTCACTGTGGAACTCTATGACGGAGGCCTAATGTTTTTAGCAGTGGACGTGTGATTGTTAATGGTGAACTCAGTGATAAGGGCAGTGGTTAGTGGCAGACACGGGTTTTAGTCCCGCCCAAAGCCAAGACTAAGTGTATTTTTCGAGTTTTTCTAGATTAATTGATTGCTTAAAAATTAACATAAAAAATATTTATTGTTTGAATTAAAAAAAAAACCTCTCATAATCCTTAAGCCTATACAAATAGAGTAAAACTATGTGTTCAAAAAACTTGTGTAACAGTTCAATATTAGAAGAAAAAAGCGGCCAAGTGCGTAACGTAATGACTTATGCGGTTAATAGAATACATCTACTTACAGAGCTTTAACCAATAGCATGATTATTAACTACAGCGAAAACGAGACAGATACATGTTGCGCAGTGTTGTCTCAAACTGTCAATGCTTTGCTCCGGTGGGCAAAGTCCTGATTTTGGGTGCCACTTTTTTAGCACAAGTAACCTATCTACGTATTTGTATTAAAATACCATTGGCTTCAACAGTTCTTATAGTTAAAAAAAAAGTGGCTGTGACATACGTAGTGCAGTCCGTTTTGAGTCAAAAGTGATAATAGCGCGCTCACGTCGCTCACGCTCATACAATTTATCAATTCGGGACGAGTGTGAGCGCGCTATAATCACTTTTGACTCAAAACGGACCGCGCCCACGGACGGACAGGCAGACAGTTGTGACGAATCTATATTTTTTTGCTAATAAAAAGCATGACAATGTTAAACAGTTCTTACCAACAATAATAAAATAAATCATAAACTACTTAGAACAAACTAAAACCGAACGTTTTCTGGTCACACAGCATACTAATTTTTCTGCTTAGCCATTGGGCTAACTTCTATCTGGGACGGTTGACTGGTAGAAAATCCAGCCCCTGAATCCCAGGTCTATATAACATGCTTGAGCATGTTATCTTAAGAATTACATACTAGTCAACCTCCTATTATATGGAACTCAACGCAACTTTTCACGAAGAGGAATGAACAATACTTGTAAAAACTGCACCTTAGGCCCGGCGCCCACTATCGGCATCGGCACGCTTCAGATTTTTAAGGTGGCAAATAATACATAATGGCAACTCTAACATAATGGCAATAAAGTAGAAAATGCCGAAACAGCAGCCTCAAGCATACCGAAGCGGTATTTTTGTTTTTACGAGAACACATCACGGAAATTTCTACTTTATTGCCATAATGTTAAAGTATGCTATTTGCCACCTTAAAACCCTGAGGCGTGCCGATGCCGATAGTGCTACGGCTGCCATATCACACCAAATCATCCAGGCATCATTAGAAAATATCAATAGTTCATCATTATTGACAAAAAAATCCCTTATTTATTTTATGTTCCTTAGTTTATTACTGGTTGGAAACGAGACAACGTAAAAAAGGTGGTAAGTTGCTGAGATTAATAAAAAAAACCTTAAATTTAATTATGTTATTATCTTTACCGATATTACTCATCACAGTACTCGTTGCTATTTACTTATATTTTTACTATTTTAGAATGATTTATCTAAAATGATTACAATTTGAGTCAATCCTATCTTATTATGTATTAAGTAAGTCGCGGAATGAAAAGGGTTGACCAGTTTTCAAACACATTCATTTACGCGTTGCAAGCACATGTTACCTTTTTAAACTGTGTAACAGGCGAGAGTATGCTGAAAAGTATGCTTTATTGTCTGACAGTAAAACAAACATTCGATTAGACGTATATTCCTTCACAATTGTCAGTTGAACCAATTGATCTTGTCAATGTCATAATTGAGCAAGCAAAAACAGATCTAAGGGTAGTCAACCCTTTCATTCCCCGACTGTACCTATAATATTGTTATATGCAACATTAAAAATTTTTAGGTCTAAAAGACGCATGTGAGGACTTTTCTAAAAACGTCATTGCAAAAGGACAAAGGAGAGGAAGAGGTAAGATTATATTTAAGAGAATATACACTAGAACTAGCGATTTGCTAGTAGTGCTACGTCATTTCAAAAGGACAACTTATTTAAAAGAATATAATAGGTATAATAGAATGACCGATGATTCTTACCAAAAAAAATACTGATAACATATGCTCCGTTATGCAATTTCAGCTACGTCAGTCACCATAATAATTAGGGGTTTCCTACGCCACATCGAAACACTATTCACAGAAACACGTTTCCTGACTAACATTTCATAAAAAGGTCGGTTTGCGGAATATTTGTTTCCCGTAAGATTTATTAGACCGATGCATCGTTTCCTCGAAAACCTTCTAGCTTAAAATCTGTACACCAACATATCTATGTTCCATTCCTATGAAAACAAATACTATTTTGCAACGGTTTTGTAAAGGTTGATGTGAGCGCCCCTGTACATAAACGGCCTATATACGTCCCACTGCTGGGCACAGGCCTCACCTCAACTATGAGGTGGAATGAGCCATACTCCAACACGCGGGCTCAGTGCGGATCGTTGGAGGGGTGTAAGGTTAGTGAGCAACCTTAATGACAGATGTTATCAAGCCGCCCTAGAGCCTCTGACTAAGCTTAAGGCGACGTCAACCGGGACCAACTGCTTAACGTGCCTTCCGAAGCACGGAGATGTTCGAAATACACATCACTAAATTTCGGTAGGGGTGGTCACCCATCCCATTTCCGACCCGGCGTGTGTTACTTTACAACAGCGATCGTCGCCGATCACTGTCACAACTGTGCCATAGGCACGTCCTCGCTCACTCATCACTATTGTTAATTGACTTATATTGGAGTACAATGGTTTACCCTTGTTTGATCGAACAACGTTTCGTCGAAAATCAGTTGGTCGAACAACGTTTGAGAAAATCATCACTTTGTATAATATCATTTGATCGAATTTTCAGTTCGTCGAATGTTTATTTGCTATAACAACGTTTGCACTAATGATCAAAAGGTAGAATGTTCATTTGATGTAATTTTCAGATGGTATAACATGCCAAGCAGCATGTAATGCGGCAAGTCGTTTTTTGGGTTTAAAAAAAAATTACCACGAAGGCTTAAGGCGGGAGCTACGCTCCGCTTCGCTCCCGCCTTAAACCTTCTAACCTAATCTAACCGAGTCGGTTCCGCCCAAACTATAGTATAGGGCGGTTACCTATCATAAGACCGAATTTTCTTTTCCCGAATTTCATTTTCCCGAAAACGTTTCGCTTTTTTTCGTTCGGCATTTTTTCATTTTCCCGAAATCACGTTTGCCACTGTATCAGTTGACCAATTATCAACTGGATTTTTTTCGTTTGCCAGACGTTTTATTAGGCCACAGAACGTTTTACCGAAGTGATGATTGGCCGAAATGACACTTGTCCGATGTATTGTTTTACAGAACAATCATTAGACCACTGTTTTGATTGCCATATTTTTAGTTTACCAAACGATCATAAAAAAGTTACGGGTTAAGCAGACAAGGAATTTTTGGATTTAAAATAAAATAAGAAATTGACAGCATGTACGCAGGGAAACAGCATGCAAGTTTAAGGAAAACACAAGAACTCTGTCACGGCTCCGGCATTACGGGGCTCCGGCGGTTCCTCGCGTGCTAATCGTCGCAGATGGCTTTCGCCCAGCACCGAAGCTTCGGCTTGTTGGCCGGCTTCGCCGGCCAGCCTCAGCCGCGGCGCCTCGCGCTTAGCCACCTGCTCCTCAGCCCGCGGGCCGCCTCGCCCCTCCATGCCTACGCGCTTTTAAATAACACTCTTGAGGTAGGGCAAAACAAGTACCACGTGGTGTCGGGGTTGACTGAGTCGGATTCGCCCTGAAGTTGAAATTACTGAATATCGACGTTAACGAGACGTTGAACGTTATCGTACAGTAGTTGTGGTCTAGTAATATTCGGTAAAATAAGATTTAGGCAAAGTGATCATATGCCAAATAAGTCATCTGGTAAAGTAAAAAAGTTGAACAAAGACTTCGGGCAATAGTAAAAAGTTTATTGTGAAATTCGGTTTAACGTACTTCGGTAAAACGACACTTATGTCAAAAGAGACTTCGACGGGTTAAAAATATGTCAAACAATACATCTGGCAAATGAAATGTTGGTCAATAGTTTTCAGTCAAATGAAATTCGGACTAGTAAAGGAGATCACCCAAAAAGTACCAAAAGTTGAAAGTGCCGGCCAAACAAAATATTATTTTTTTTTCGATAGAACATATTATTTTAAACATTTATTATTATGACAGCTAACCTGTATTGTTACTAATTAAGCTGATAAATAAGTTTGAAAATCCCGTTTTTCCATGATTTGAAAAGTTATGTTGGACGTACAAAATACGTAATTATTTTGTTTATACATTCTTTACGTCCACTAAGTACCTACTTAGTGAATTACCGGCTAAAGAAATAGTACAGGTAAAAGAGAAACGGTTAAAGAAAGAGATAACTAGTGTCATGGTCTCGATATAATTGTTTATTTTTGTCAATAATAAGCATGGTTCGCCCATTTAATTACCCTACTACCTGCTTGTTACCTACGCTCGGAGTGGACATGCGGTGAGGTCCGGAGCGAGGGGGGAGGGGTAAACTCGTTTCGGGACGCACGCGATGACGCGACCCTATCAGCGCTTCTTCTTGTTAGTTGTCAATGCGACAGTTATTGCATCAGACGTCTAATACCGATCTGCGTTCTGAGTTCTTCTTTTGTTATTACCTTGTTAAGTTGTTATTTTTTGTTATCATTTTGTTGCTTTGTGCTTATTATTGACAAAAATAAACAATTATATCGAGACCATGACACTAGTTATCTCTTTCTTTAACCGTTTCTCTTTTACCTGTACTATTTCTTTAGCCGGTAATTCACTAAGTAGGTACTTAGTGGACTTAAAGAATGTATAAACGAAATAATTACGTATTTTGTACGTCCAACATAACTTTTCAAATCATGGAAAAACGGGATTTTCAAACTTATTTATCAGCTTAATTAGTAACAATACAGGTTAGCTGTCATAATAATAAATGTTTAAAATAATATGTTCTATCGAAAAAATAATAATATTTTGTTTGGCCGGCACTTTCAATTTTGGTATTTTTTGTACGGGCCATGAATGATCTCCTTTGGACAAGTGACGGGTTCCCGTATAGGGCAGTGACGAAAAAATAAATAATTTAATATTTGATACGATGTTTCGACTAAACCATTATTAGTGTAATGAAACATTCGTTCAAGTAAAATTAGTGCATCTGAAAATTCGATAATATGAAATTAGTTCAAATGAAATTCGTTCAAACAAATAATTACATCAAATAAAAATTTACCAATTAAATATTCGGTCAAATGAATAATTCTCCGAACTGAAATTCGACCAACTGAAATTCGACCAACTGATTTTCGACGAAACGTTGTTCGATCAAACAAGGGTGAACCGAGTACAATATATTCGTTGTATAGATAGTCAGTTTCATAATTATTATTGTCTTCTTGTTTCCAGTGGCCCTTCTCTATCGTTTTCGTAATTGGTTAGATAGAATGGAGCTGAGGCGTCCAAGTAAGTACCAAAATCACTTGAATCTTCTTGAGGGTCAACTCAGAGCTTTGTTTTTTTTAATTTATTCACCATATGGAAATTTCTAAATTACATGATTTGGGCAACATGCTGAAAAAATCACTGAATGAAGCAACATGGAATATTATCAAAAACAACAAAAATAAGTATCTTATTGAGAATATTACTTAACTGTTGATTGACAATCACGAAATAAGCGATCCACAACAAATAGCTGAATCAATTAATGACTATAATGCAAATATAGTTAAATCACATATCTCGAACGAAAAGTCGCCTTTTCGTCTCCCGCAATTTAACTGTTTTTTTTTATGTAAGAGGGAGCAAACGAGCTTGAGGGTCACCTGATGGGAAGTGATCACCTCAGCCCATGGACAACCGCAATACCAATCAATTGAACTGTGTTCAATTTAATCCCTGTGACATCCGTGATATCATAGCACAATTAAAAAATACGAATAGCATGGTATTTTTTTTGGTAACAAATGGGGTAGTCAGAGGCGCACTGATTGTTGTCGTCATAATGATAGCAATAAACGTAGCACTCGCAGGGCTAGTCATTTAGTACTAAATCTCACGAACTAAATTTGGAAAAAAGACCATTACTATTGAGGGGGCACAGCTCTACAACAAGCTTCCATCAACCGCTACCGATTAAGGTGTCATTTTAATAAAAGTTGATGGTGTGTATGTGGTCTTTCACGTTCTCTGTACATCGACTTTTTTTTTTTGGGCCCAAGAACAATGATTGCATTTGCATTGGCCTTTAACGTGCATTATCCCTGTGTAAAAAAAAATGGCCTCGTTTAGTCAATCTGCAGTTACACTGACATAATTCATTTTGCTAACATCTTAAAATCCAAAAATGACCTATTTTATGATCTTAATCGGACAGTTTTCGTTTAAATGTCTTTATAAAACCACAAATAATAAAAACGATTGGTGGAACTAGTGGGAAGAAAACTGCCTCTTAACATAATAATAAGTTCTAAGGAAAGACTGCAACAATTGACATTCACTTATCATTATTTAATGACATCTGATGACATTAACTGATTCAGTCCTCACCACTCACAGCGTCATCATAATTACCTTTTTACACGGATGTAAAAAAATATGGACGTGACCTCTAATCATGAGTGAAGCATATTATCAGCTGCCAGTTTAAGTGTGTGCGTGACTAGCACGTCTCATTGGCGCTGTCACACGGAGTAAAATGGCGCAGTTTGTCGCACCTACCTACGCCCGAATTTACAAACGTCAATCATCGCCAGGCACGCGCTCACGCTCATGCTGTCCCTTCCTTTTCTATTGACACTTTAGGGGACACTTTAGCGCGTGCTTAGCGTTGATTGACGTTTGTGAATTCGGGAGCAAGTGTGTTTATGTAGGTAAGTATAGTAGTAGGTCGTGTACAACAGACGAAATTGTAGTAGCTTGCATGCTTCACAATTTTTTAGTGATGTCCCGTCCGTCTTGCTTTTACGTCCGTGCCTTTTTATTATACTCTCCGAGTATGAGATCTACACTCTAATTCATACAATGTTTTATTGGCTGTTTGACGTGTACATAATATTATTATGTTGGTCAAATCATGAAAATTAAGAGCTTTTTATAGGACTGTCTTAACAACCTTTTTTTTTCATACAACGTAATTGTGAATCCACAGAATCGAATGTAGGGAAGCTTATTACAGGTAAGTTTAGAACCTTAAGTCATGATGATTTATTTATTTTAAATAATAACATTAGTTGGCTAACGTTTACAACCAAAACGCTAACTAACAAGTAATTGGTCAAGAATACCATTAGACTAGATACAAGAGTACATAAGCTATAGTGAAAAATAACAACTATGTTGGAACTCGTATGTAAACCGATTGAGAAGTGCCGCGGCTCTGCTCGTAGGCGAGTAAGGGCCGGCGCCCACTATCGGCATCGGCACGCTTCAGGCTTTTAAGGTGGCAAATAGTAATATACTCTAACATAATGGCAATAAAGTAGAAAATGTCGAAACAGAAACAGAACAAATGCATTTTGTTTTTACGAGAACACATCACGGAAATTTCTACTTTATTGCCATAATGTTAAAGTATATTGCTATTTGCCACCTCAAAATCCTGAAGCGTGCCGATGCCGATAGTGGGCGCCGGCCCTAAGGCCCGACGCCCATTATCGGCATCGGCAAGGAAAAGGATCCTCCGGCATCCTACATGCAAGCGCACACTATCGACAATTATGCTTAAGGATGCCGAGGCGTCCTTAAGGGCCGGCGCCCACTATCGGCATCGGCACGCTTCAGGCTTTTAAGGTGGCAAATAGCAATATACTTTAACATTAGAGCAATAAAGTAGAAATTTCCGTGATGTGTTCTCGTAAAAACAAAATGCATTTGTTCTGTTTCTGTTTCGGCATTTTCTACTTTATTGCAATTATGTTAGAGTATATTACTATTTGCCACCTTAAAAGCCTGAAGCGTGCCGATGCCGATAGTGGGCGCCGGCCCTAAGGATGCCGAACAGCATGGTTGCCTCGGCGCCGGCGGCGTACCGAAGGATGCCGAAGCATCCTGAAGCATGCTCAAGGCTGCCGATACAGCAGCCTCAAGCATGCCGAAGCGGTATTTTTGTATTACGACCACATATCACGGAAATTTCTGCTTTATTACCATTATAATAGTATATTGCTATTTGCCACCTAAAATCCTGAGTTCGCTGGACCGAACCTGAGAACAGCTGATGTCGGCGACGATTCCCAGTGCGAATGTAATTGTTTGGAACAAACAGGCCCAGGGCTGGCAAAGTCTTTGGAATGTTGATCTTATTGTGTAGTTTTGGTAATAGTAAATGACTAACAGTAATTTACGTCTGAGCTGCAGTGTGTCCACCCCGATCATTTCGGTAACAAATAGTGAAGGGAAAAGGTACGGGTAGTACCCAAACCGGGATAGCGATTCACAAAGGTTATCGTACAATTAAGAACTGTATTGCGCAATAAATATATTTCTCTTTCTTTCTTACAATTCGGTTATTTTCATTAAATTTTAAATCCATTTTTAATTGGATGGCTTTGATTCTCTTAATTAATACAAGATACCATTGGCTTTGACCTGTACAAAATTCAAGCGGTTTTGCTGAGCAAGCGATTTAATAAAATGAAATGAAAGTTACACACCGTTCACGTAATAGGGTAGATGACTATGAGTGATTTTGCATGTTTTTTTATGTTCCCCAAAAATAATAATTGATTTCAAATGTTATTGTAAAACCACAATCGAAATTCGTTTCAAAATGAGGCTACAATAGGCCTGCAAACTTGGGTGGGCAAGTCCATTTCATATGTGTTAATTTTTTGTAAAACAATATCACTTTTTTGTAACCCAAACTATTATGAAGGAATTATGTTAGGAGACCATTATCATAAACGCAATATTTAATATAGCTGTCGAACAAAGTTATTACGCGCTCCGGACAAAAACAGCGAGAGTGACGTCACTGTCGCTGTCACTTTTGTATGGAGCGTTTTTGGGCAAGTCCAAAAATGTGCATTTCAAATTGTGATATCTCTGGTGGTATTGATCCAGATGAAGTGATTCTTTGAGGATTGTTTACATAAATGTAAGGTCTTTCGATAATAAACAAAAAAAAATTACAGTCATCATGCCTATTAAAGAGAACAAAAAATAACGGAAACCAGTCACTTCTTAATACGAATACTACAATCAAAATATGAAATTCTGCCCATGTATGAATATATATTTGGAAGTGACTATACATAATGTACACATTATGATTACATAGGGGATTAAGATGTAATATTCAATTTTTATTTCATTAACTTTCAATTCATTTATCATTATTTCATTAATCAATTCACGTTATTAGCAATGAAGAAAGCTTGCTACGGCTCTTCCGAGAACCAAATATCCAAGTTAAGTTTAAGTGGTAAGTACTTCATACTTTGTTAAGGCTAACCCCCGAACTCACAAACGCAAATCAACGTTGAGCATTTCCCAGAAGTATAGCTGTCCCTTTCAGTTCCATTGACATTTTACGGGACAGGACGAGCGTGAGCGCGTGCTTAGCGTTGATTGACGTTTGTGAATTCGGGGGTAAAAGGTTCTAGAATGTAGACCATTGAGAACCGAATGCGTATGACGCCCAAATACAAGTGTGGGTTGTTTGAAAGTCGCTTTTCAGCGGTAAGCCGGCAAAGTTGTAAATTAACGTTTATCTGTTTTTCTTTACTGCTTATTTCTGTAGTTTTGGTGTGCAAAAAAGAATATATGTATCGTTTTGTCTATCTACAAGGTGGACAGGACCTGGTGAAAATTGCAGGCATCTTACAATCGTTTACTTCATGGAAGAGGCCTATAGTCAGCAGTCCATACTATACTTCTTGCAGATGCACGAAAATCTAAGTATTTAATGTATCATCTGTGACTAAAGTCATCAACAGATGTTGACGACCAAGTAACATTATACTTACCCTCACAAACGTCACTCAACGCTAAGCACGCGCTCACGCTCTTGCTGTCCCGTGAAATGTCAATAGAACTGAAAGGGACAGCATGAGCGTAAGCGCGTGCTTAGCGTTGATTGTTGTTTGTGCATTCGGGGGTTAGTAAGTTAACACCATAAAAAACTACTTCCCCTAACTGATTAGACTGACTTTTGTTTTTGTTTCTTAATAATTAGAATTTATTCCAAATTATAAACCATAAGTAAATTTTGCAATGTTATAATTTTACGGCAAAACAGTCAGCTGTAACCTGGTGATGTCAGCATCACCAGGTTACGACTGATTTGGTGTAATTTTTGAGAAGTCGGATACAACATCGAAGGTCGTGGGTTTGATCCCGGCAGAGTACAAAGATTTGTGTGCATGAACATGTCTGTTTGTAATTGGTCTGGGTGTTTCATCGCTCGCTCATCTTGGGGCTAGAAGGCGCAATAATAAGGTGGAATAATGTCCAAGGATATATATTACAAGGATATTGAGCAGTTATCTCGCTATCTCTATGTATTACTAAGTGAAGGTATATTAGATAAAGATATATATTTATCTTTAAAACACAGACTTGATTAAAAGGCGGACTTAATTCTAAAAGAACTTACTACCAAAACATTGAATATACTTTTCAGGCCAGAACGTGGACAGTCGGAACGCACTTCAAGAAGGTACGTGAGTTGTGCTTTCCTTAAATTAAATGTGTCAAACTAAACTAATTTTTTTGTTTATTTACTAGCGGCCCTCAGCGACTTCGTCCTCGAGGAGTTAAGTTTTTAAAAAAACGGATTACGACCTAACAAATATACTTACTTATAAAATAAAATTTAATCAAAATCGGTCAAGACGTTTTCTTTGGCAACAAACACTGTGACGCGAGAGTTTTATCTTTTCAGACAAAATAAACAAAAACTCGAGCAATATAAAGTTTTATTCTATTCTATTGTTCTATTCTAGGGAGTGAAAGGAACATAATGGAAGAAGGTATGCAAACTCCTGCTTTTTTTAATGTATACAAATTACTAAAAATATGAACTTCTTATTTATTTAACATTTCAGTTAAAGGAGAAATACGAAAATGTAAGTAGATACATAACAATTTTATAAACGCATAAGGTTTACAAAGATTACAATAACTATTGTATTCTTAGCGCAGTTTAAATTTAAATCTTAACTTAAATGTGGATATAATATTGAAAAATCCCTCGGCAATGTGGACTTCTGAATGTTCCGTCCACCCGACGGCAACACTCAGTGTCTTTCTGACTACATTTCCATTTGACCATTTGGGATGATTATGGTCGTCTTATATTATTTATTTAATTAATACGGTACATACCAATTACATTAATTAAAAAGACAGAGATTAACAATTTTATGATAAAAGCATTACATATTAACAAATTAGAATATAAATTAAGTCAAAGTCAAAGTACATATTTACTGTTTCATGTGGTTTAAAAGGCGATAAATAAGATAAGTTAGTTCCAAACATGAACCCTGTAAGGGCACTACAATATAGGCTTGAATAATTATGACAAATATAACAAATGTGACAAATATATGTCACCGGAAAATAACAAAAACCGTAAATTTATAAATTTCCTAGGAAATTTATCAACTTTCGTAGGATTCTAAACGAGAGATAAATTGTATTATTTTACGCCCTCATTTCCGGAAATTGATAAACTTACGGAACGCATCCGTAAAATAATAAGTGGGCAGTAACCAAAAGCCATGTGCGCTCTGGTTGGTCGAATAAGTCACGTGTTCCTTCTCCTTCCTCTCCTCCGCCACTCATAATCTATGAATACAAGCATTGCTACTGTCAACATCGACCAATCAGAGAGCAGTGTATTATTTTCCGTAATTCAAAAAAGCGTAAAATTAAAAGCTCTTCTGTGATTAGTCGAACCGTTTAGAATCTTACGAATAGATATCCGTAAGTTGATAAATTTACCACGAGTCGTCGTAAATTGATAAACTTCCGGAAATGTAGGCGTAAAATAATACAATTTATCTCTCGTTTACAATCCTACGAAAGTTGATAAATTTCCTAGGAAATTTATAAATTTGCGGTTTTTGTTATTTTCCGGTGACATATACACAGAGGCAATAAAAGGGTACAGAGTAGGCATGCCACCCTAGCTGGCGCTAAAAAACTCCTGCACATTGTAGTAAGCTTTTTGCAACCTTCAAAATCGAATTGAATTTACGATCGTTTTATTCGTTTATGATGTAGGGAGGAGGAGGGAACTTGTTGATTAAATGGAATGAACAATATAATTTTAACGAGCACATTCGCTTTTTGATTATCTTGTACACAGATAAAACCTGGTTGAAAAAAAGTTCACAAAGCGGAGGTAAGTAATTACAAAGTTTGTTACTTAAAAGCAGTACTGAATTCTTGCTAGATTTCTATCCCCTTATTGATGATTAAACGAACTTACCTTAACTAGAGTTCTATCATTTATAATATTGTCACTTTTTCTCCTTTTTTTATAATATTGTAAAACGCGATGTCATGATTTTAGAATTGAAGAAAGTCTGTCAGACGATTGCCCTCACTGGAAGTTCATCGCGTAAAAGTTCAGGTAAATATTTGATCAGAATGATTAAGGGAAAAAATGCATCATTCAAATGCAAATAAAAAATGTTACTTTTATAAACGTCAGTGTGCTGCTTTCAATCTAAACATAAAATTGACTCTTTTGGTTTTCTACTGTCGCTGATTTTGCTCTATACTTATACATACATATATATATTTTACTATTTATTTATTCTTTATTGTACAAAATGACATGCAAAGGACTTATTTACCTAGTGCGAGAATGCTCAACAGACATTTTTGAATGTTTGGGCTACGCAACTTGCTAAAGTTGTAATGAAAACAGATGAACACATCGTTATCGAAATAATCTAAGTTGTTGATTTATTCGTTGTGCCTGTAAAGACTGTTAAGGAGAGACCAGGTTCATACTTGTATCCAAAAACTAACACAATTACAATTCATTATCGATTGTTTGTCCAACTGCGTTTCATAATATTCATACAGCTTGTCTGCTAGCACCTTTTAATGATTTTAATCTTTTTTCACTTGTTAGCAGTTCTTCTTGATGAATTTCTTCAATGGATAAAAACACTTTATGCGCTGGCTCCAGGTAAGCACCATTACAATTAAAGCAGTCAGACTACATAAAGAAAATACAGCGAATTTCATATAACTGTTAATCGTCAAGTAGGTACTTAGATATCTGCTTTACTCAGTCTGTAATTTTAGTATCACTTAAACATAACAGTTTCGATACATATCTGTGGCTCGCTGCACCAAACACTTTTTTTGGATAGTGAAAGACTGAACAACCAGTGAAGTCGAGGGTGATATTTATACGTAAAATGTATCCCTTACATTTTACGTATTCTGTTCAGTCAAATATCATGCCGAACACCGAATTCACAAATGCAAATTAAAATGAAGCAGCGTTTGCTAATACAGCAGTTACTTTTTTAGTTCTATACACAATTCGGGAGTTAGAGTAAGAAACTGTAAAGTTTATGAACGACACCTGATTTACGATACTTCGATGCAATCATAATATCATCATTATTACTGAAGTAGGCATTCAGCCTTTCGCTGAAAATAGCAAGACTTTTTACCGAATTTTCTTTTTTAAAGCGTGCTGACGTATTTTCAGAAAACAAATATTTTACCTACGGACTAGCAGTTTTCAAAAGTAAGTAAAAACCTTAGGTTGGTACGAAGACTAAGTAAATATGTTTATAACAGTAAAAAATTCGCCAAAACCTGTTTATTTTACTAACTAAATCGATTACGTTAATTTGCCATGTTTAACTGTAGGTAATCGCAAAAACATTGTCCTACCTGGACAGGCAACACCTACGATGATAGTCAGGTTTTTATAGCAATGGCAATGTTAAAGCAATATGGCAATATTTTTTTATTTCATTTTTGCTTATAATTCTAGATATGAAGAAAATTTGCGAGACAGTTAACACGTCAGATTAACGAAGTAAGTGCCTTTTTTGCTTTTTGTAGGAAGTGGTTAATGCCTTTGTGTAGGGAGTATCAATTCGAGAGAACCTTCGAACTAGTAGCCGTTACGGCTTGAAAAATCTAGAAAGGAAGCCTTGATTGTTTGACAGTATTCTTTATCACTTGAGTTACTTACATACGTTCCTCCAAGAACCCGTACTAACTACTAAGGTATCTCTCGCACCATGACATAGTTAGGGGAACTATGACACTATACTAGCATTTAGGTGCATGGACATGTCTGTTTGTATAATATCGGTACCTGGGTGTTTCCTGTGTATCAAGTTTTTAAAATATAAATTTTACAGTGCCCTAACAGGAACCATGTTGAGGACATAATTTTAGGATAAATAACTTCTGCCATTAATATTATTATAAACACTTTTAGTACAATGTTATATTTTTTTTAGAAATTCTTTTATTTTCCTTTCAAATAGGTATGATGATTTTTATTCGAATAATATAATAGACACATAGCACAATAGCTGTGCACAGTCTAACCCCCTTATGCATAAAAACGAACGCAACGCTAACGCATTGTTTAAGCTATTGACGTGTTCTGTCACTTACTCGCAAATGGCGGCAGCAACAAGAATGACAGTGACAAAGCGATACAATAGTTATCGTGTTCTATAAGAGCACTTTAAATTTTTATGAATAAGGGGGTTAGAAATTAATAGTAATTCACTTATTTATAGCACAACAATTTCCGTTAATTATGTTTGATGATATCCTTGCGACGGTTTTGCTCTATCAAATATCTTTTTTGGAATAGGATAACTACATACAACTCAAACATTAAAAATTTAACCCTTTTTCAGTTGGATTTTCATGAAAAGGATAGCAGCATCGGTCTCGGCAAGCTTCGATTGTAATCATTGAATTAAACGAAGCATTATCAATGTTAATTACCATGTCTTTTATTTTCCAATCCACATAACATAACATAAACGGCCTATATACGTCCCACTGCTGGGCACAGGCCTCACCTCAACTATGAGGTGGATTGTGCCATACTCCAACACGCGGGCTCAGTGCGGATTGTTGGAGGGGTGTAAGGTTAGTGAGCAACCTTAATGTCAGATGTTATCAAGCCGCCCTAAGGCCTCTGACTAGGCTTAACGACCGACATCTACGACGTCAGCCGGGACCAACTGCTTAACTTGCATTCCAAAGCACGGAGATGCCCGAAATACATATCACTGAATTTCGGTCGGTGTGGTGACCGAATCCCATTTCCGACCCGACGTGTGTTGCTTTACAACAGCGATCGTCGCCGATCACTGTCACAATTGCGCCACGGGCACCGCAATCCACATAGTAGTAACCCAATGGATCCCCAAAGATGGCTATCGCTGAAAGGGACGGCCTAAAAAACGCTGGTGCGATGACCTTATACGACTCGAGAGAACGGTGGAGTTTTGCTGAGGATAGGGAACGATAGAAAGGTTTGGGGGAGACCTTTGCACGGCAGTGGGATCTTGCAGGTTAAAAAAATGTAGTTATGCTAGTTGATAGTGAAATTCGGTTACAATATCATTATAGGGACTAACCCCCTTATTCATAAAAACTTAAACTGCTCTTCAACAACACGTCAACTTTTGTATCGCCTTGTCACTTTCATTCTTGTTGCTGCCGCCATTTTCGAGTAAGTGACATAACACGTCAATTGCCTACTATGTTTTAGCATTGCGTTCGTTTTTTTGAATATGGGGGTTAAAAGGTATTTAATACTAGCGGCCGCCCGCGACTTCGTCCTCGTGGACTTAGGTTGGAAAAAGGTTAAGTTGGAACTTAATATTATAATGTAGCCTTGGTAATTAAAAAGTAAACGATACTTTTTTCCCAAAGACAGGAAAAAGAAAGCAAAGTATCGAATTTTAAGAGGTTGCGGTGCAGGAGAAACTGTCTTTAATCCCAGAATACCCTTCTATCTATACTTATAATTATACTTCGTCGCTGCATCCTCGGGATTTTATCACAAGGTAGTACATTTCTTAATGTAGTGGGCATCAACACGTTTTAGAGCTGGTATCACTGAAACAGAAAAAAAAAACAAATTCCCTCCCTACGGTAGGTGCGTCACTCTGACAGGTGACAAGTTCATCATTCGTTTCTAGTGTTCGGGCATCGACACACCCTCTCTCGTTATATTTTTTATATAACGGTTTCTTTAAGTGCTGAAGTGTTTGCAATAGTTGTAGTAGTGTAAATTGATAGATCCTAAATGAAATACAACGTTAAGATCGTACTTACCTTTCGTTTTAAACAATAACTAAATACGATCTACAATAAAAATCTACCCACATTTTCTTGCTCAAAATGTTTTAATAAGAGAACTCGTGATTAAAAGTGAATCTTCGTATGACTGTAAACAAAGCTAAGCAATAGCATGACGATGCAATGTTTAAATTTAACAAAACACGTCAATGATGAGACCGTGAAGTGGTCATAATCAATGTTGGCATTAATTTTAGCTGTTTATGATCTTGTTGAGGCCTGTCCAAAATGGACCCACCGTAACGAAATTACGATAAAACGCACACTGAGTGAGTGTTTCCAATAAACGAGACAAACAGAAGAAGAAGATCCTGTTTTTTCCCGTACCAAGTTGGTCGGTGCATTTTCAACAAATAAGCCAAGCAGAATAAAGGTTCCTGTTTATTCCTGTCCAAGAGGACGTCCCGTAACGAGAGCACGGCCAGGCCCACAACGCGAGTGTGGTTTCGAAAGCATTTTAAGGTGAAAATCAAATCGAAGACCAAACTGTAAGTTATTTTGTGCTATCCTTGCATAACAAAAACCTTTCTTTTTATGTACACTAGTACCTAAAAACTTCAAGAACTAGATTGTAATTTCAATTGAAAACTGCAGACTAAGAATAAGTCTTAGTAATGGTAGTACCTGACATTAAAATAATGTTTCATTTTGCTACTACACAGATACATCTGAGTAGCCACGCCACAGCTTTTGTAGCTATATAGCTATGGCTAATATCATAACTTATTCTAGTTGCTATAAATTTTATATTTAAATACATTTGATACCACTTCGTGGTTACCGTTTACAATATTCATAATATGATGAAGGCTAACACCCGTGTTAACACGGGATAACCACTCACGTAGGCTTGCTGCCCACGAAGTTCACAGCATATGCTTTATATATAAGAAAATGACAATCCAATGCGGATTTAGCAGAATGAAATATTCAATTAGCTATGTAATTAGAGGCCGACGCCAAAAACCATCCCGGTGAGTACCGGTGCCTAATTAAAATACTTATAAGTGAAAAGTGAAATATATTTTATTTATTTACTTCTTAAAAAACCTGGGGGTTGGCCGAGAGTCATCACGAAGGTATTGTAAAAACCTGGGGGTTGGCCGAGAGTCATCACGAAGGTATAGTAAAAACCTGGGGGTTGGCCGCGAGTCATCACGAAGGCATATAAATACAGAAAAATGATCTCAAATTTGAGACTTAATAGCTTGATCTGTACATAAGGAACAAACCTGGGAGTTGGCCGTGAGTCAACATGACGGTAACGATATCGCAATATCTGAATTAAGGGCCTATATTCAATCCGGGAATGGCCCATGAAATGAAATAAAATAAAATGAAATAAAATAAAATAAAATGAAATAAAATAAAATGAAATGAAATAAAATGAAATAAAATGAAATAAAATAAAATAAAATGAAATAAAATAAAATGAAATAAAATGAAATAAAATGAAATAAAATGAAATAAAATGAAATAAAATGA
This sequence comes from Udea ferrugalis, assembly GCA_950022985.1. Lineage (NCBI taxonomy): Eukaryota > Metazoa > Arthropoda > Insecta > Lepidoptera > Crambidae > Udea > Udea ferrugalis. The sequence goes on from OX465522.1 coordinate 1,090,657, forward strand.
AATAAAATGAAATAAAATGAAATAAAATGAAATAAAATGAAATGAAATGAAATGAAATAAAATGAAATAAAATGAAATAAAATGAAATAAAACGAAATAAAATGAATAAAAATGAAATAAAATGAAGTAACATAAAATAAAACATAAAATTAGGTGAAATGAAAAGTATTTTCATAGTGATTGCGAAAAGTCAGGTATGTATTTTAACCTAGCCTTACCAGTATTTTTCTGGAAATTACCTTGCTGATGGTTTGATAACCTTACCTGGTGGCAGAGAACCCATGTAAGTTTTCCAAAATTTCCTTTATTATTCAAGAAATAATTATCTATGACTAGCAGCCGCCCGCGACTTCGTCCGCGTGGCCTTAGCTGTATGTGAAAAAAGATTTTCCCGCTTTTCTGTTGAAATTTGCTGAATTTTCTTTACTATACACCTCACGGAGCGCGGGACCTTTCTAACGAATACAAAACCGTGGAAATCGGTCTGTGCGTTATAGCGTCAGAAAGGAAAACCCGGCTTATTTTTATATAGTAGTTTATTTTAACATAATAAATAAGCAAAGGCATTTGAAACAACATGAATTGAAGAGACACTTAAATTCTTTATTATTAATAGTTTATTCTTATGAAGCGATAAACGATAGGTGAATTAGCACCTAATAATTAACACAGTATTTAACGCAGCCACGCGTTTAACAATAACATGTTGAATAACAACACTTAAAAATGGTGTAAGTACATAAACATTGCCGTCTTTTAAATGTATATGCATACATGTATCTACTTGATTTACTTGTTGTTGAGTGGTGTGCTACGCACGCGGATTTATTTTATATGCAAAATGCTACACTTTTGCCGTTTAGCAAACATTAGTGACTACTCATAATTCAGCAAGCGTTAAATTTGTCATTTAACGATTGAGTAGATGATTTTTAAAGGTATATCTGCTGTTTTAGCCAAGTTCAATAGGCACAACTTGTAATGTAGGCTTGATTTAGTACCTCGATTCCGTGGTTATTTTTTGAAATAACAAAATCAATCAATAGGTATGGTTGATAACCATATCCAAGCCATGACTGGTTTTGACTTGGGATTAAAAGTTATAAATTGAACTAAAGCCATCTCACATTGATCGCATTTCTGAATACAGGAAATGTATTGGAAAAAGATGTTTATCTTGTCTCGATTTCAGTAAGACTAGTACTTAGTCATTTGCAGATACTCTGACAGCATATACCTACCTAAAGACAAAAATGTTTGGTAATGATTTGCAGATTACCAATTTATAGGAAGTAGTTTTAGCTTTTATTGTTCGCATCTGGCAAGGTTTGTTGATTAAGAAATTAATTGCAATCAGATGCTAAATTACAATTAAATAGTTTTAGTATTTGATATTATGTAGGTAGTCGACCTACCATTAAGGATTTGTTGCATACGCACTCACGAGTAGAAGACATCGTGGTCTTTCATTTTAAAATGACCGAAATAGGTTATAAGTTGAGTTTTTCGTGAGACTAGGACTGAAATCGCAATAATAATGGAATGAAAAATAACACCTTCGCATAAGCAACAGCTCTTTTATTAGTTTACACTTTAGTAGTGTACCAAGCCAAACAAGATTTGACATTTAATAAGAAATTCACAGTAAGAAGATTTAAGGAGAGAAGTCAGTAGAATATCTTGATGCAATTCTAACCTTAACTGTACCAACAGGGAACTGTAGGTACCTACCTACTTACAGTGTTACGGATATTATTCGCATAGCGATAGTTAAAAATAGACGATTTCCACTCACGAAAACATTGTCATAAAGAATAGTAAGAAGTCTCATCCTTACAAAACGCCCCAGCTTTCACCAGAGTGGCATAAATTACCTAAGTAATAATACCTCAGTTAGGTTATTAGATTAAAAACATAGGCCAGCTGCATTGGTTAGGTCATGTGTAGTTTCTATCTTGGAAGGACATTTCAATCAATGAGAGTCATAGAAACTCTTAAGAAAAATAATAAAAACTAAAGCTTATTATGCCTAGGTTATTATTCTTTCGGATTCTAAAGTCTGCTTACTCTGCGCAGTAGACAACATACTTACATTAAGAAATATTATTAGCAAAAACTAGGAGAGTAAGTTACTAACTAACTTACTTTAGTACCTACTGCCGTTGGGTTCTATTTGGGAATAGGTTTTCCAAACAATAGCTTTAGCTGAATTAAGTTAGGTGACTAATTATGTGTCACCCACCCAACGAGCACATACAATGCTGGGCATTTAAATTGTTGTAATAAACCACTGCCCAGTGTACTTGTATATAATTACGTACCACCTTACTTTACATTTATTACGAAAATATTAACGGAAAAGTTGCAGCTCAAGCTGCTAACCTGTTTCAATAGACGTCGTTCTTTGATCCCGAATTTACTATGGATTAAATATTCGAGTAAATTAGGTTTTGTTATTGGGTGGTATATGTATACCTGTTCTTGTGTGTGGTAACAGCAGAGTTCATACAGTTACCATTAAGTTTTTATTTATAACATGAAGTCATCTTAATATATATTCATCTTGGAACATAATACTGAAGCTGCAATGATCTTTTGACTTTTGGTCATTGGTCCTTAATTTTATTGCGGTTTTATAGTAAACAGGTTAAATTATAATAAACGTTACCTATCTCACATCAAAAATTGTATTCAATCATATATCATATTATTGAATATAATTCAATTTAGTAAATCCTTGATATCATATTCAATTTAGTAAATCCTTGATATTGATTTCCCTAGAACTCTAAACATCTACCTTGTGATAAAATCCCGAGGATGCAGCGACGAAGTATAATTAATGATTAAACGAACTTACCTTAAGTGAAGTTCTATCATAATTATATGAGTCGCTGCATCCGAAGGGATTTTAGCTCCCACCCTACCCATAGTTACCATCATACCTTCTGGTAACTGACCCGAGTAACTTTAGGGAAATCTGTCTCTAAAAGAATGATGAACTTGTCACCTGTCAGAGTGACGCACCTACCGTAGGGAGGGAATTTGTTTTTTTTTTCTGTTTCAGTGATACCAGCTCTAAAACGTGTTGATGCCCACTACATTAAGAAATGTACTACCTTGTGATAAAATCCCTTCGGATGCAGCGACTCATATAATAGGCATGATGACTGTATTTTTTTTTTGTTTATTATCGAAAGACCTTACATTTATGTAAACAATCCTCAAAGAATCACTTCATCTGGATCAATACCACCAGAGATATCACAATTTGAAATGCACATTTTTGGACTTGCCCAAAAACGCTCCATACAAAAGTGACAGCGATAGTGACGTCACTGTCGCTTTTGTATGGAGCGTTTTTGGGCAAGTCCAAAAATTGTGCATTTCAAATTGTGATATCTCTGGTGGTATTGATCCAGATGAAGTGATTCTTTGAGGATTGTTTACATAAATGTAAGGTCTTTCGATAATATACAAAAAAAAAATACAGTCATCATGCCTATTATGATAGAACTTCACTTAAGGTAAGTTCGTTTAATCATTAATAAATCTGTAGAGAGGTCAATTCTGTATATGAAATATATTTAAAAAATAACTATCAAGGGATGATTAGGGATCGCTACTGATGCCAAAAATGCAATCAGTAAATTTTTTATCTGTCTGTCTGTCTGTCTGCTGTATATTTGTTATAGTCCAGTCATTTAAGCTAAAATTAGGTAGGAATCTCGGAATTCGAGATACCCAGCTGTAAGTCTGTAAATACTTGTATATTGACACCCTGAAAGTTGTCTCAAAACCTACATATGGTAGGGTGTACGCAACCATTAAATTTCAAGGTCAAATGTCACAAAAATCGATTTTTTGTAAATATCTCATTTCCTTTGGGTTTTTTGCTATTTGTATAAATTTTTAATATTATAGAATACAAAATTCTCTACAAATTTTGTTTCAAAATTTTTTTCATACGGTGAACCGTTTTCGAGATAAGAGGGCGGAGAGCGCGCGGTCACAGCATCACTTCAGGTCAACCGGTGCCACCGGTCAAAAACTTAAAAAGTGAAAAAATGTGAAAAGTCTCGAGCATCTTCGTTATCTGCATTACGTCAAGTCTACAAAACTTAATAAAGCTGTGCAGCTTTCAAAATATTCCACCAACAAGTGCAGCTGCTCATCAACATTGTAAAAACAACAACGTTGTCGAAAATCGTTTCGCATTGCCCAACCCCATACCTAGGGTTCCAAATCATGCCCTAACCAAGTTTGAACTTGATAATATACACGTTGTTGTTTTTACAATGTTGATGAGCAGCTGCACTTGTTGGTGGAATATTTGAAAGCTGCACAGCTTTAATAAGTTCTGTAGACTTGACGTAATGCAGATAACGAAGATGATCGAGACTTTTCACATTTTTTCACTTTTCAAGTTTTTGACCGGAGGCACCGGTTGACCTGAAGTGATGCTGTGACCGCGCGCTCTCCGCCCTCTATCTCGAAAACGGTTCACCGTATGAAAAAAATTTTGAAACAAAATTTGTAGAAAAATTTGTATTCTCCAATATTGATAATATATACAAATAGCAAAAAACCCAAAGGAAATGAGATATTTACAAAAAAACGATTTTTGTGACATTTGACCTTGAAATTTAATAGTTGCGTACACCCTACCATATGTAGGTTTTGAGACAACTTTTAGGGAGTCAATATACAAGTATTTACAGACTTACAGCTGGGTATCTCGAATTCCGAGATTCCTACCTAATTTTAGCTTAAATAAGCTATAGCTTCACCACATCACATTGGAGTTGAGAATACACAAAACAGTCAATAAACCACTAGCTAGTTATTATATTTTCATATTTTTAAACCCGCGAGCGCAGGAGAAAAGTTCAAGCAGCCATTGTTTTTTCTAGAAGATCGACTTCAGATCTCGACCAATTACAGCGCTCGGCGCTTGGGCGAAAGAGAAGCCGCTATTGGTGCATTTCATCGCAGCCCGTGGTGGTAAATTCAAAAAAGGAACAAGGGAAAGGAAAAGGATAAGGATTTAGGTCAGGAAAGGTTTAATGTTTATACAGACACAATTTCCAGTATCGGTATATTATGCAATGAAAATTAATAAGGCTTAAGGGCAGACTTTTCGTGTTGCCGGAGTATATCTCGGTGTCAGTTGTTTCTCACATGGTCAGATAAACGTTGCTCTGTCCAGTTATGCAGTTCTAGAAATCTTTATGGTCACGTGCCGGAAGGGTCAACTTTCAATATAGTTTACCCGGAAGCTTTGCGCTGAAGTATTCTCATTCTATAGATACTCAGGCATCATGTCAACATGATCTTAACAATATTACCAATACATTAACTTAATAACACACAAGGAGTTACACGCTGATGGAGTCGCGGGCAAAAGCTAGTTTTTCCTAAATTTACGCATGTTTGAACAAACAAAAAATGGAATAAACAGAATATTTGTTTTATTTTTAATAATGGCCTCACCCTCTATTAACGAGGGTATTTTGCCTATGTCAAGTGAGGATATGCGTTTGCATTTAACATGCAAACCATTCAAATATTGGTAATAATACAATACTCCAATATTTGAATGCTTTGTGGAGTTTTTGAGGTTATTCACGCGGCTGCAATTTCTTAACATGCCATAAGGTCATTCAGAGGGTTTGTCTGACGACAAACCATGTGACTAAAATGGTCATGTTGAAACGATTTAACTGATACCTCATTTATTCACTAAAAACCACTTAATGTTAATTAAAAGTTAAAAAAATAGATCGAACATGCTTGCCGTTTGACTACCCGCAAAAAAACTCCAATATTATTTATGATAAAACGGAACGTAACCAAATGTCAAGTACCTATGTGTCAATCAAGTCATTGAAAGAATTGAGGTTAGTCAGATACTCACGTATTGTAATTAATTGTCACCGATAATTTGACCCCCAAGTACTCGCCAAAATGAGAAAAAAAAACCAACGTTAAATGGAAATTAGGGGAAAAATCATAAAAATAATTCTAGCTCCTAAACTAAGCAAAATCGTAAAACATACATGTGGGGTGATCAGGATACACCTTGATATGAGGAATCTAAATTTCAGCTTTGGACGTCAACTTCCCGGCCACCCTGTATAATTAAAGTTGTCCGAGTAATTATCTGGGTTTCTGTAAGATCATCATTACAGTCAGTGTAAGATCTTCCAGACTGCAAATAAAGTACCAAGCCAAGAACTCAAAAGATGATGACGGCTCAGTACCTAATACTGCAACGTTTTAATTATAGGATCTGTTGAGTTGACACACCTGATTACCTTGAATCGTACTCAATTTAATTGAAATGGTGTTATCATTAAAGGCAATTAATGTTACAACTGTGGCTTGATTATAGTGTGATTTTACTTTAATTGAACACAGACAGAATTAAATCACTTTCCTGCAGGTAATACAGTAGCTAAGTCAATTCCTAAAAATGTCTTGCCACTTAGCTGGTTGGATTTTGCTCTTCGTTTTATACGCCACTTTTGAACACCCTTTTGTGAACGGTAAGTTAATATTGCTTTTGTAGCTGATTCGAACTCGGTACCACTGGGTACAGAACAAAGTGTTTCACCACTGGGTCACGACTCTCTCTCTACTAGCCATGGTCACGGTATAAACAGTAGGTTATCTAAGGCCGTCCGCTGAGTTATTAGCCTAGCGTGCACACCACCCTATACCCCACTAATTTATGCTAGCGTGTGCGTGAAATCGCGACACACACATTCAAACCGATAGCGGCACGTTTGTATGTAGATATTTTACTGTTCTCTGGATACTGTGCCATTGTTCTATAAGCTTCATGGTCATACGGGTCGTGGAAATGAAGGAGTACTACCAGCTGCAAGGCAGTGTGCACTCAATAGCCATAATGCGGTGGCTATGTACTTCCGCCTCTGGAGTTTTTTAAGTCTGTAATGTAGGCCTATAAGATAATGATGATGATAACTTTCGGTTTCCCCTTACGAGCCTTTAATTACCCCTTTACTCGGTTTCTACTGCTAGTTGTAAATATTTATCTTCTCAACCTTTATTACTTGGTTCTCAGGCCAGACTGATGAGAGTGAGTATAACACAATCGCGTGTAAGCACAACCGCATTTTGTGGCAGCTTTCGTAACGCAGCCACGAAGTGCTGGAATAATATTCCACCGCCCAGGTATAAGATATGCAGTCAATGTGTTAGTCATGTAATTAAACCACACCTATTTATAGAGATTCAAATATTGTGTATTATTTTAAAAATATAAACGTAATATTCGTATATTTTTTGTAAATCACGGAACTTTTGATGTCGTAAAAAAGGAATTAATTTTCATTATTTTCTTCTTTCTTTCTTCTTCCCTAGAAAGTTTTGACTAACCCTACCCGGTATGCTGACGACACTGGTTCGAGTCCCGTCTCCAATTATCTTTCATATTAATATAATAATTTATATATAATTTATAATTATTTTAATTTTATTCTCTTTTATGATTTGCCTGTTAATAAAAGTCTAAAACTAGCTTCTCACGACGCGCCTCGCTACAAGTGCGCTGGCGCTGCGCCGAGTCCGAGTGCACAGTATAAACAGTAGGTTATCTAACGCCGCCCGCCGAGTTATTAGCCTAGCGGACACGCGGCACAGCCCGTCCGTACTGCCACCACCTTATTCCCCCCTATTTTATGCCAGCGTGTGCGTGAAATCGCGACACGGCGCGCGACGCGCACGCCCACATTCAAACCGAGAGCGGCACGTTTGTATGTAGATACTTTACTGTTCTCTGTGTACTGTGCCGAGTGCGATCGGATCAGACGCACTAGCCCGCGTCGCCTCGAGCCATCACCTTGACACAGCGCGTAGGCACGGTATATACCAAGGTGTGGGCGCGAGTTGACGCGGCGCTGCTTATGATATTTCACACCGTGAGAAGATAGCATAAGAATACCTGTTCTCACAATATTTATTGCACACTTTTTTAATTTAAATGTCATTCCTTGCCTAAAATAAATAATGACTTTTTATTATTATTTTAGCAAACTTGGAGAACAAATTTCGCCCTTGTAAGTAGCTGTGATGTTAAATATTATATTCTATGCACGGACGTAAAAGAAAGACGGACGGAACATCACAATGAAAAAATATGAAGAAGAAGAAGTTTGCACTACAATTTCGTTTGTTGTACACGACCTGCTACACTCACGCAAACACACTAGGTGCTACAAACTACGCCATTTTATTCCGTGTGACAGCGCCAATGACACGTGCACGTGCTAGTCACGCACACACCTAAACTGGCAGCTGATAATACATATGCTTCACTCATGATTAGACGAGCTGACGTCCGTCTTTCTTTTACGTCCGTGATAAATATATCCCGGAGGATTTGGAGGCAAACTGATTGTTGCCGGCATGGTTAAGGAAAAAAATGTGAAGCGCATTACTATATACTTTCCATTAGAAATCAATGTGGCTTAAGATTATGTGATCGGAATAAATAAACCTATTTTTATTATTATTGGGGGGACCCACTGTTACCCAATGTTACCCACGTTTCATATCTAAAACAGATATGATTCACATCTGTTTCATATCTGAATCATAATATGATTCCCCTGATAAGTTACCGTTTTAGGATGAAAAAGGAATCATTTATGATTCTAAAACATTTCATGTCGCCTTTTTAGACCCCTAGGTTGCTAGGGTTGTTTATTACCAACGAGCTGTCCCGACAGACATTGTTCTTTTGTCAATCCTTGACAAGATTGTTGCTAAAATTAAACGAAAATGACCGAATTGTTCGATAACAGAGTCCTGAATCAACACATCATTTAGACGCTGTGCAGACGACGAGGCGGGGCAGTCTTTTTGTCCGCGAAGTAATAAAAACCGAGTCTGCCCGCCGATGCCCGCGACTGCCCCTTACCGTGAACACAAAGCATTTAAGTGCCCGGCGGGCGTCTCTGGCGCGGTTTTTTTGCCCTTCGTGTGTGTTGGTAGTAGGTATATGGTTCAAAAAGACCGGTGCGCCCCGCCCCGCCGACTGGACAGGCCTTACGATCAGTTATTTAGCTAGCACTATCACTAGCACTACTTGTAACAGTCAAAAAATATTAAAATAAATGACTGACATCGAATAATTTTGGTTAAGGTTTAGTGTTATTATTATCTTCTTGATTGACCAGTTGAAGTAATGCAACTTAATGATGTATTATTGCACACCAACGAACCCATTCACAGGCAGGTTATTATAGATTGACAAAATAACAATGACATGTACTCTCTTTCAAACAACCTACTAAGGTTGTCCTATTTTTCTGTTTCAGTTCCGCTATTGTTGCGATGTAAGTGACAAAACTTAGTTAAGTTTTCGTGACTTAAAATCAGGGTTGATCATTTGCAAAAATGAATAGTTTTTATTTCAGAATTGTAGATCTCACTGCCAAACCTTGCCACTAGTCGCTTTTCCTCGTCACTGTTCACAGAAACGTCTAGGTTTTATGTTTTTTTCGTTTAGATCGATTTCTGGCGATAACACCAAATAAATGGTACATGCTGAGTTTTCTATACTCTAGTTTGTGCATCATGCAAACTGAAACGCGCAAGAATTGCGTATACCTAACGAAATTTTCACGATTCCGTACCTAAAAGGTAAAAACTGAACCCTATTACTAAGCTTCAGCTGTCTGTCTGTCACCAGGCTGTATCTCCTAATAATAACAGTAATTCATTTATTTCGGATAATTTTCCGTATTCAATTAGTTAGTAACATTGATAACTTAAGGCCTATATTAGTACTAATATCTAACAATTAACTAATAATAAAAAGAAATACAACCACGTAATTATAACAAAAACCATATTTACTTTTCGGTCAGATTTGATTGTGTCACGTGTATGGTTGTACATTGTTTTAAAAAACCGTGATAGCTAGAAAGATGAAATTTTCACTTGACAGGTTAACATGTACTCTCTTTCAAACAACTTATTAAGGTTAGCAAATTAGCTTTTATGAACAGGAGCTATTTTTCTATTACAGGGACTCGAAAACCGAAACCGAAACGTAAGTGACTGAACGGAACCCTATTAATAAAGAGACAGGAGACCGCGACCGGAGACCGACCGAAGATCGCGACGGTTACTTGACATAAATTACATACATTACGTTACGTCATTACATACATACATAAGTCTCGAAAACTCAGAATGGGTCATTTCTGCAAGGACCCTATTTTTTTTTTAAAGTAGCCAATTTTTTTCCAGATAAAGGGCATCGTAGCAACACATTTAAAAAAACATTGGATAGTCGAAAACCAATAATTTAAACTATTTTTTTTTGTTTTGGGGCCTAAGTTGCTGAACTTCCGAGACATAAGTAATTCTTGGATGATAACTATATGTCGGCGCGAGGTAGGCCGAGCGGTAGGCAACTCGTCACCGGCATCTTGTATGGGGGCTTCCTTGTCGGTAAGCAACTCAGAGAAACTCAAATAGCAACCCACTCTAACTAATTTGGAATCACACACTTAGGTAGGAGAGTACGGTGAACATGACAGGTTCGATAATAAACAAAGCAAAAGTAGTCAGCGTATCGGAAAACCATTCTTCGACTCTGTCCTCGTGAAAGCGCGCCAAAACTGCTAAATCGATGCTAGCGCCACCACACTGTGTTCACTGCACTTTACCACCAAAATCGACCAATCAGAAAAGAGTGCCGTGTCATCCAGAGACTAAGGCAGTCTATTACTCTACTCTATGCACTTAAGTGTAAAAAAACGTAATGTTGCCAGGTGTGCGCGCGAATTGACAATATTGCCAAATATGCGCGTGACGACATATATAATACCACTGGGTCACTTCAAAATTACTAGAGAATAAGAAATAATTTATCTCATTAATTTAATACAATACAAGAGTGATACAAAAGGCGGACTTAATGCTGTTAAGGCATTATCTTCCTAAAAGCCAATTAAAGTATGGCATTAATTATGAATTCATTCCATATTTGAAGTTCCTCAGAAGGATAAATTGTAAACAATAGTACATTGTTAACCTAAGGGTGAAAGTAACTTATTTAGTCCCGAGACGGGGTTTGGCGCCCGGAACGAAGTGAGGGCGCCAATAGTTCGAGGGACTAAATAAGTCTTTCACCCGAGGTAAACACTGTGCTTTTCATTACAAATACGAGGAAAGTAAGAATAAAAACATGAATTAGCCAAAGAAAAAATGAGGAAAATAAATGAAGATCGAATTGCCGCTTTCCCGCCTATTATGTTTGTTTTTTTTTTCTGTGGCCGGCCCGCTATTCAGCCATTATTTTTTATTTTCATCATTGGAAAAATGGTAAATTTTTGCTCAAAGCTAAGTTATTTTAAAGAAATTGTTGAAACTAAATTATAATAAAGTTATTTAAAACATATATATTCTCTGATCAATACTTAACTTTAAGTTATTTCAAATTTTACATCGTGGCTGTATAGAAATTGGAACATGGTTCAATAGATATGTGAAAAAGAACTAGTTTTAAAAAATAATAATTTGACAGCTGTCAGTTGAAAGTGATTCTCCCTAGGGATGAAAAGTGTTACTTTCAGCCCGCTTCTCAGGTCAGTAATAACCTACTTTCAGAGTATGAGTAATGAAAAAGTGTTTTATGTCTCTAAAGTTAAGCAACTTAAGCCCAAAATTTTAAAAATGATAACTTCAAACTGTGGGTTGTCGACTTTCTTATGTTTTTTAGATGAGGCGTTAAGTGGTATTCTATCTGAAAAAAAAAAAAACTTAATGAAAAATGTAGTCATTAAATTGACTTAATGGTCAATTTAGAAATGACCCATTCTGAGTTTTCGAAACTTACCGTACATGATATTGATTTTGAAAGTGTTCACTTCAAGTTTTTGCATATACTATTATCATACTTATAGACAGTTTTTAAGATCATAAACAAATCATCAAGTGCACAAACATAGCAGCGGTGATTTTTAAGAAAATTGAATTACGTATATTTTGAAATGGCGACAAATTATTAACAGAAAATAAAAAAAAACAAATTGTCTTCTTTAGAATAAACTCAAAATTCGCACATATTACGGTTTCTACATGATCATTGTACTTTTTAAATTTGAAATGACTAAGTGCGATAGTTTCCAAACAAGAGTGAATTATGGGATTGGAGTTGAAAAAAATTGGAAAGAAACTTGAAAAAATCACACATTCTAAAGTATTGATTTTCGCAGAACTAATGTTTTTTAAATGATTTGTTTTGATGCCCTCTACCTAAATAAAAATTGTGGACCACTGTCGTTGGGCTATAATTATTCGGTCTCCGGTCGGATATGATTTCTTGGGTGATGGTACAACAAAACCCCGTATCATCATCATTTATCACTGAAAACAACTATTTTTGTTTCCTCCAACACTATAATATAATTATCGATAGACAGCTGTGACATCGTTGTCCATAAAGGCCACCTGTCACGGTCTCCAATGCCAAACATGAAAATTGAAAAAAAACATTTTAAGAATATTTGTTATAAGAAATTACACAATTTCACTACTAAGCAACTTTCAAGCCTACAATTATTAATAGTTGTAATGATGAAAACATTTTGTTTACTGAAAACCGGCTACATTTGGCGCGACACTATATTTTTTTGGTGTAGCATTGTCGGCATCAAATATCATTATGAGTCCAAGACATTTAATTTCCATCGTTTGTTTGTGTGCCTACCTACTGCGTTCTCTTCATGTTAATTAATAATAACTTTCATGTCCTTATGTATTTTTTTTTAGTGCATGTTTTGAGAGTATTCGGTCTCAATTTTGCTGAGAGGTCTCTATTCGAATGAATCCATACATACAATGATTTTTATTTCATTTTATCTAGCCAAAATGCAGAAACTACAGCAAAATACAAAATCAGGTACTTACATATTTTTTCCAATTGCAATTGATAATTTAAGTTGAATGTCATACATTGCATAATTCTCTTTAAAGCCCAATAAATAAAGGAATTGTAGTTACTTCAGCAAATTGTTTAGAAGCATCGATTACGGTCAGCAGTTTAGCTATCTGAAATACTCACCCACGAGGTTCACAAAAAAAATATGAAAAATAAATGACTACCTTCCTATTCTCAGACTTAACAAACATACATTAACAATCATTTTGAGAATAGTTGTGATAAGAAATCACACAATTATTTACAATTTACAAGCCTACAATTATTATTAGTTGTAATGATGAAAACGTTTGTTTTTCTGAAAACCGGTAAGTTTACAACTAGGCGCGACACTATATTTTTTTGGTGTAGCATTGTCGGCATCAAACATGTTTATGGGTCCAAGACATGAAATAAATTAAAAAAATATATATGTGTCGGCGCGAGGTAGGCCGAGCGGTAGGCAACTCGTCACCGGCATCTTGTATGGGGGCTTCCTTGCCGGGAATCAACTTAGTGAAACTCAAGTAGCAATCCACTCTTAATACATTTAGGAATCACACACGTCGGAAGGAGAGAACGGTGAACATGACAGGTTCGATAATAAACAAAGCAAAAGTATTGAGCGTATCGGAATCCATTGTTCGACTCTGTCCTCGTGAAAGCGCGCCAAGAACTTCTAAATCGATACTAGCGCCACCACACTGTGTTCACTGCACTTTACCACCAAAATCGACCAATCAGAAAAGAGTGCCGTGTCATCCAGAGACTAAGGCAGTCTATTACTCTACTCTATGCACTTAAGTGTAAAAAAAACGTAATGTTGCCAGGTGTGCGCGCGAATTGACAATATTGCCAAATATGCGCGTGACGACATATGTTTAAGATGACGTAAAACATCACGTAGATGTTTCTATTAATATTCATCTGTAGTGGCACCGTTTTACAGTTTCGAAAACAAATTCTTCAAATGAAACGACACTTAAATGTTTCTAATATAATAGGTTTAGCACTAATAAGGCATAAGAGGTTTAGCACTGAACTGGTTTCAAAGCTATCTTTCGGATCGTCGACAGTGCGTAAAAGTGAGTTCTCATGTCAGCAAACAGCTTGAAATCAGCGTAGGTGTTCCGCAAGGAAGTATTCTCGGCCCTACCCTCTTCTGTATTTATATAAATGACGTCCTTGAACTCAAAATTCCGAAAGCTGATATAATCTGTTATGCTGATGATACAGCAGTCATTTTCCACGACAGTTCATGGGACAGTGTTGTTAAAACAGCAGAAAAAGGGTTAGCCCAAATTATTCAATGGTTAAATTTAAATCTTCTCACACTCAATCACAAAAAAACTTCTTTTTTAGCCTTCCACAAAACAGTCGTATCAAAACCACCCTCTTTATCTAGTTTTAACTCCATACTTGTGAACCAACGACAACTCTCTGCAAATGTAACTCAATAAACATCACTGAAAATATTAAATATCTCGGGATCTTCATAGACAGCCAGCTCTCTTTCAAAAAACACCTATCATACTTAGCAGGAAGGGTGAGGAAGACGATTTACATAATTAAGGCTCTTCGACAATGTGCTTCTAGGGAAACACTATTCATGGTGTACAAAGCGCTAACACAATCTCTGATCCACTATTGTTCGCTAGCCTGGGGAGGGGCAATAAAAACAAAGATGTTAGAAGTTGAAAGATCCCAGCGCGCTGCACTCAAAGTCATGTTACAGAAACCATTTAGATACCCCACAGATAAGTTATATAAAGAGTGTGAATTATTACGTGTCCGTCAAATATACATCCTTAAAGTGATTCTTGCTATGCACACTAAGACCTTAAATTCCCCTGACTTTTGCCATTTATCCCAGCGTTGAGTTTTCCAAATTCCAACCCCTACCACTCATAGTAAATTCGTTCAACGTTTACCCATGTTTTTGTTGCCCCACGTGTATAATAAGGTCTGTAGACTGTTTACAAGCATGAGGTTCCTTCCAACTAGTGAATTGAGAAGCACAATGACGAAATGGCTGATAGACCTATCATATGATGAGACTGAATTATTGATAACTCCTTTAAAATAGCACTAATTGAAACACGCACCACGCTTTTACACACACACACCACACTTTAACACACACGCACACCACACAGACACACACATATATTAATATAGTCATCCTTAAACTCACACAAACACACGCACCCTCACAACACAAAAAATGCATAAATAGGTATTTATAAAATTGTAAGGCTGTTTTTTATTCTTTATCATAGTTTGTTATTTTCTCAGAATTTGTTATTTAGTTTGTTTTCTTTATATAAAATTTTTAGTTTAAAATTTGTTGACTCTGAACCAGTGTCCTCGAATTAGTCGTAAGGTAAAGATCTTGTAATTTTTTTGGTTTGCTGCGATCCAAGCCTCAAGCTTAGTGCAGAGACCACCGTTATTGTAATTCTTGTGTAATATGTTTTTTTTGGTCAATACATTTATTCCTATTCTTAATGATTCACATATAATGTAGCCTTTTAGACCCCCTGTTCTTACAATGTTTATTACACACATTTTTAATTTAAATGTTACTTCTTGCCTAAAATAAATAATGACATTTAATTAATATTACAGCAGACGACTTGAAGAAGAAAAGACCACTTTTCTTTCCAGGTATTCTCTGTAAGTGGCTGTGATGTAAATATTATGACATAAAATTATGCTCATAAATATATTAACCCGTTGAGGTGCCCGTGGCGCAGTTATGACAGTGATCGGCGACGATCGCTGTTGTAAAGCAACATTCGCCGGGTCGGAAATGGTATGGGTGACCACCCCACCGAAATTTAGTGATATGTATTTCGGGCATCTCCGTGCTTCGGAAGGCACGTTAAGCAGTTGGTACCGGTTGACGTCGCTAGATGTCAGTCGATAAGCCTAGTTAGAGGCCATAGGGCGGCTTGATAACATCTGACATTAAGGTTGCTCACTAACCTTACACCCCTCCAACAATCCGCACTGAGCCCACGTGTTGGAGTATGGCTCAATCCACCTCACCGTTGAGGTGAGGCCTGTGCCCAGCATTGGGACATATATAGGCCGTTTATGTTATGTTATTTTATCCCAAACGGGGTAGTTGATTGAAAAACTGATTGTTGCCGGCCATGATTAAGGAAAACATTCAGAAGCCCAGACTAAAATCAATGTGGCTTAGGATTATGTGATCTGAATACATAAACTTATTATAATTAGGGAGACCTACTTTAATTTTAGTTATTTAAAGTGCTTGCCATATGACTTTTCTAAAATATGCTTTTAACAGTCAAAAAATAGAAAAATAAATGACAGACATCGAATAGAATAAAGTTAGGGTTAAGTGTTATTATTTTATTTTTGATAACCCAGTTGAAGTAATGCAATCTGATGATAAATTCATAATTGCACACCACAAACTCATTCACAGGCAGGTTATTATAGATTGACAAGATAACAATGACATGACATGTCAGTACATGTTATGTTACTTATGAGAGTACATTGTACTCTCTTACAAACGGGTGCGTATTGGTTGTTATAACTTCATTTGATATATTTTCATTTCAATAATGTTCATGAGATATAATAAACGTTTGGTATAACAACTCTTCGAATAATTTTCTTCAACATAACGAACGTTCATTTCATATAATGCATCAAATGATATAACGTCATTTAAGATAACAATCAGTACGCCTAACAACATTTAATATAGACCTTACTTAGTATAAAGCACATTTGATGTAATTTTGGTTAATCTAAATTGCATTGCATATAACCTTCATATATGAAATAAATGTTATCTGTTATAAAAGCTAATTGGTATTCTTGTCTGCCCTATACTCGAGTCGGGGCGAAACCGACACGGATAGATTAGGTTAGAAGGTTTAAGGCGGGAGCGAAGCTCCCGCCTTAAACCTTCGTGGTTATTTTTTTTTAAACCCTAAAAACGACTTGCTTGATTTTCTTGCTGCTTGCGTTGTACTTTTTATGATCTTTAACAATGTGTATTTATTTATGTGGGTACATATTCATAAACAATCTTAAGATTTATGACCATAAAGTTTATGGTATTTGATGGTTTATTTATTTTTATATCAAATAAATGGTAATTTTTTGGATAGTATACCATGTAAGCTTTATATCAAACGTTTATTATATCAAACGTTTATTATATCAAACAATTTCACATCAGTTGTCCGTTATACGTTTCAAAATTATTTCATTTGAAATTATATGATTCGTTCATTATACGGAATGAATAATTATATCAAACGTTGGTATATCATATGTTCTGAGTGATATACGATTTGTTGTTATATCATACATTACACACCCCTTACAAACAACCCGCTGATTCCGCTTATTAAAAAGAACTGTATCGGCTATCTTGAGGCCTATACGCTAAGCTCAGTAAGTTTTCAGCTACTTCATGTTATTGTTTTTTTTATTACTTTTTTTCTGGCTGAGTGGCTGTTTTTTTGTGTGTGTATTTTGACTGTGGTCAGAATACGCAAATTGTTTTAAAGGTAAATTAGTTTAAGTAGTTAAACAATCATTGTAAATCATGTTGTGTGTACAATCTTTGGATTGCAGTCAGGCCTTTCAGAAGATATTTCTAAAAATTATGGACATGAAGTGACTGCAATCTGTTTGTATACCTTTCATAAATAAATCAATAAAACCCACTAAGTTTGCTGATTAGCTTTTATGAGCATGTGCTATTTTTCTTTTACAGTTCCGCAAGGACGATCGCCGTGTAAGTGGCAAAACTTAGTTTAGTTTTCGTGACGTAAAATCAGGGTTAACCATTTGCAAAATGAATAGTTTTTCTTTCAGCCTCTTAGATCTCACTGGAGGGCATGGATGCCAAACCTTGCCACTGGTCGCTTTTCCTTGTCACTCTTCACAGAAACGTCTAGGTCTTATGTTTTTTTTCCATTAAGATCGCTTTCTAGCGATAACACCGAATAAATTGTACGTGCTGAGTTTTCTATACCCTAGTTTGTGCAATGAAACTATGCAAACTGAATTTGCATAGAATATAAACTATGATATTTTTACGGTTCCGTATCTAGAAGGAACCCTATTGTCACCAGGCTGTATCTCCTAAACCGTGATAGCTAGTAAGATTACATTTTCAAGTTAACATGTACCCTCTCTCAAATAACTTATTAAGGTTACCCGTGTTAGTAAATAGAAATTTAATATGTATCAAAATAAAGTTAGCCTCAGCTGAGTTACTACTAACGCCATCTAGTGAGTGATTTTGTATAAACTTTGATCTTGTCAAAATACATTTTAGCCTGAGTTGCAAACATACAACGAGTTTTTATAAGCTGATTAGCTTTTATGATCAGGTGCTATTTTTCTATTACAGATATTCAGACAATACCAGGAAAGTTCAATCGTAAGTGACTAAACGGAAACCTATCACTAAGCTTCTGCTGTCTGTCTCTCTGTCACCAGGCTGTATCTCCTTAACCGTCAAATTTTCACAAGTTACCACTATACCTACAACAGAACAAAAATGTTTTATTTCGTTTTTTTGTTCATAATTAATAACGGTAACAGGTCCCTACATGCTTGAAAGAAGACTGGCAAAGTTCCTTAAGTTTGAGCCCCAACTATAATAGGCCTCCTTCATGAACGAAATTAACCAAGATTTGTACAACTAAACACTGCTATCGAAATGATACTAAAACTTACCGTCTCAAAAGTTAGGAATATAGAGATATGAAAATAATAAATTAAAGGGTTATAATAACATCAGGTTATAAAGAGTTCATTAATTTCTGTATCATGCATCAGAGCACTTTATGGCTTCAATCGTAAGTCCGAGAAACACGCGTAGTCCAAAAATAATTCACTGTAAAAACACGAAATCTTTGCAAACGATTCAACAACAACAACAATCAAACAATGCACGCATGTCAGTCTGACTTTGACGTTTGACACAATGTGACATTTAAACGTTCCGTTACTGCCATTTATTTAATTTCTTTTGCTGTTTGACTTGCCATTGAACCGTTTTGTTAAAATCTAGTCACTTGAACTTGTTTGTTTGTTTGTTGTTTGAACAAACAAACAATAATAACTTTATTTAAATAGACCTGTTACAAGTACTTTCAAATCGTCAAATCTAATTAACAAAAAAATACAATTAATAATAGACATGAAGACCATAATATTAAATGTATACAATAAATATACTGTACTTAAATAAATGTGACGCTACCACCGGATCGGAAAGTTGTTTCTGTACTTAGAAGAACCGGCAAGAAACTCAGCAGTTACTCTTTTCAACTGTTTCTCTTTTTTACAATCGTTGTTAGTTATAGTTGTTACAATATGAACTTTGAACAAGATAGCATAATTCAAAAAATAAGAAAATAATAACACTTCTAAGTAAGTACATCGACAAGAAGCTATATAAAACAAAAATGGTTAGTGTCTTAAACGTACCTAAGTATTAATTGTAGATATTACAATAGTTAATTAGACTCTGTCGGGAGCAGAGAGCTTATTCCCAAGCATTCTTATCCATGATATAATCTCTAGTGCTGTAATATCCCTTTTTCAGCAACTTAGCTTTAATGTGATTTTTAAATCTATGTAATGGTAGCTTACAAATTGCTTCCGGAACTTTGTTATAATAATGTACACTTTGTCCCATAAATGACCCTAAAACTTTCTGTAGTCTGAAAAATGGAAGCGCAATTTTGACTTCATTCCTAGTATTTTTAGCATGGATTTGGTTTTATGAATTCGGGGGCTAGTGCTCCGAGTGAATTAAAATCCACAGATAAATCTGAATGTTCGTTAGTCCTAAACTCCTAGTTGTTGCAATAATTTGGACTTATCAAACCAAGATATTTAAATGAATCACATTACTTTAATTTACATTGTTTGTTTGTGTACCTACCTACAGCGTTCTTATAACTTACATGTACTTATGTATTTTTTTAAGTGTATAGGATGTTTTGAGAATACTCGGTCTCAATTCTGCTGACAGTTTTTTCTCTATTCGAATGAATCCATAAATATGTACATTGATTTTCATTTCATTTTATCTAGCCAAAATGCAGAAACTACAGCAAAATACAAAATCAGGTACATAATTTTTCCAATCGCAATCGATAATTTTAGGTGAATGTCATAATTTGCATTTTTCTCTTTAAAGCCCAATAAATAAAGGAATTGTAGTTTCTTCAGCAAATTGTTTAGAGGCATCGAATACGGTTCGCAGTTAAGTTATCTAAAATACTTTTTTGACCATTAATATTATAGAAAAGAATACGATTATTTGGCTTTAAATGTGGTAAATCACTGATTAATGTAACATTTGAATGGTGAGAGAATGACTTAAAAATTACCGAAAATTAACTTTTGTTCTACTTCTCAACCTTACCTTATCTGAAACCCACGGCTAATTTCATGAAATGGAGGGCAAAATTTGAAAAAAATGCCACCTAGAGCCACTATGCTTAACAGGGAAGGCAAAATATTTTAACTATATTAGCGGCCACCCACGACTTCATACACGTGAACTTTATTTCAAAAAAAGGTTATGAAAAATAAATGACGGCCTATTGTCCGGCCTAACAAATATACATAAAAAAAACACCAAAAAGCAGAGTTTGGCAACAAACACTGTGACATATTATTATCTCATGTCATGTGGCTGTTGATGATGATGATAATGATGATTAAGATCTTGAGTCTTATCGTCTTATCTTATCTATTTGAGCTGTTCACGACCAGCTCATGTTAGAAGTTCAAAACATTTTTCATATTGAGCATTAGCTTACCGCCGCACTCAGAGAAGTCAACTAACGTTAATGGTTTATGAGAGTCAAAATTACATTTTTGTTAAATTAAATTAATTAAAATTATTTTATTTAACTTTTTTTTGTATCCAGATCCACAATGGATTGGAGGTCGCTATCCATGGGCGCAGAGAGAAAGTAAGTAACTTAAGTTTGGGTGGTACACATCTACCGACAAAAATCTATCTATCTATAATCTGCTATCTTGTTCTAAGTTCATGTTGTAATATACTTACTAACAATTCTTGTAAAAAAGAGAAACAGTTGAAAAGAGTAACTGCTGAGTTTCTTGCCGGTTCTTCTCAGTACAGAGACAACTTTCCGATCCGGTGGTAGCATCGCGGTATATTTATTGTTCACATTTAATATTATGGTATTCATATCTATAATTAAGTATGTTTTGTTTGTTAATTAGATTTGACGATTTAAAAGTACTCTGTAACAGGTCTATTTAAATAAAGCTATTTTTGATTTAATTTTTGAAAATATTTCGCTTTCGCTACATAGACTGGTCATTTAATACGCAAACAACTCGTGACTGTCTTGTTGAATCATTATCTTATACGAAGCTACAAAGCAAATGAACCCTGTGAATGATATTCTTAAGTTAAAAGTTTTAGATCAATGAACTTTCCAGAATAAAATAGTCCTTTGATTTAATGTATGATACTGAATTGTGTACTGAAACTGTATTGAAATGAAGAAAGAAAAAACGAACATTCAAAACCCAAAGATATAGGTATATAGAGATACACACTGACTTTTTGATGAATATGAAACTTTAATTTATATTTCATTGCAGGAGAATTTTTCGAAGAATTGAAGATTCAAGAAAGATGTAAGTAATAATAAATAACAATATTTTTGACATAAAAGATTTCAGAAAGATATGCATAATGTAACATTCCTATATTTATTTTCATGTTCTTAGTTGATTCCTGGTTGTTGAAACGAGAGCGAAATGGTGGTAAGTATATGAGTTTTCCACCTTAACACACGGCAATACTTCCAATACAAAATTATCTACGAATGATAATTATATACAAAGCGATAAACCAAAGAAAACCAGGTATGGTCTTTATAATTCAAGCATGTATTTAAAACCGTTTTCTAGACTTCTTTCTAAAAACTGACTCTTATGAACCACATGACCACGAACCTAAGTCCTAACTTTAAAGGTTTTCAATGATTTTTATTTTCAAACTAGTAAGTAGGAGTCTTGAAAGTAAATGAATATGTACAAATATTTGAATGGTAATTCAAAGTCGATTTTTACTTACGCAGTCTAAGTAAAGTGGCACTATTGATAATGAAAATAATGCTTTCATGATCAGTTATTAGTCCACTCAAAAAGTGATCAAATAGCAGATATAGAGTGCGTGAGCTGGCACCCAAGCAATTTCTTCTGAAATCTGTGCAGAATGCTTAGAGGGTAAACATACTGAAAGTCCCCGCCTGTAGGGGGGCGCCTGAGGGAGGGGGTTAAAGTTTCCACTTTCGAGTTTTATGTTTATAACTTTAAAACGGTACTGTGTGTGATATGGTGTCTTCTACGTAATGAAAGCTAATATAATTGACTACAACTTTTGTCCTATCCTACATATATTTTTTCAGATCTCTCAGCGTTTTTGAACTAGGTACACGTTCTGGAAAAGTGAATGCTGAAAACCCTTCCTCTTGCCCGCTACTTCGGGGTTTAGAAACCAGCATATTAATCCAGGTTCTTATACAGGTCCCCCGATGGATTCCAATCTTGGAATTGTGAGAAAAAACAAAACACCTTATAGTGCCTTAAAGTCCACTCGTATGTTAACTCTCTAAGCAGCCTCAGCAGATTTCTGAAGAAATTGCTTAGGTGCCAACTCACGCACTCTACAATCGCTTTTTTGGGTGGACTATATAGAGACACTCAGGTATTTGGACGGATGAGAGTAGCACTACGGTGTAGGGAGAAGACTTCCCGTAAAACCGAACAATATATCACACATACTAATCTTGGCTTTAACTACCCTCTAGCACGATTACAAAAATCGTACGATACCATCCAAAAGCAATCTGATTGCGACATCTTTGGTTCCACTCTCTCCAAACATAAGGCACAAATGGGACAGATTAAATAAAGCACACTCATATGCACACGTCAACACTCTTAAGCACACAGACACCTACACACTCTCTCATACACTGTCTTTATCACCCACACGCGCGCGCGTTCTTTCCCACATATACGCACACATGCGCGCGCACACACACGCACTCACACCCACACACACATGCACACGTACAGATACATACACATTATTTACATCCAAACAAAAATTCATTTCATTTTTAACACCTTGTATTTACGCCGTTCATTTTAACACTGACCTACCAAAGTGAAAAAATGCTCTCTAAACCTTTTTTTTACAGTTATTTACACATATTTCTGTCATTTTAGAATAATTTGGAATAAAAATTTCTTATAAGATTGTAAAATGCAATATTAAACTTTCTAGATCTCAAGAATACATGTTATGAATTTGATAACATCCTTTTAAGAGGACAACATGAAGATCCAGGTAAGCTGCTCCCTTTCTGGTCCGCTCCGCTGGGGAGTGGAACGTTCTCTCTGAGTCGTGTTTTCGGATACATACAACCGTGGAGCCGTCAAGGCAAGAGTGAATAGGCATTTTTTGGGAAGCTTTTTCCACAATCGCCCTCATCCCTTTTGATGAAAAAGCGTAAAGGAGACAGAATGACCAATGATTCTTAATAAACAATTTACTTAAAACTGTGGTCTGATATTATTGTGTATTTTTGAGCATCAGATGGAGTAAGGTCATTTCGTAGAGCACAATAATAAAAAAAATGCTGGTCCTAATAGTTCGCACGCTGAATGATGATCCCTATGACGTTTCAACTGACAGGTGTATTAGTGATTCGAAACAATTTCGATTAAATACTATTTAGAGGCAAATGTCATGTTATTCAGCCAGGTTTCAGCCATTCAACATATTAAGCAATATTTATTTGAAAAAAAAGATTACGCACATTGGTGGACATAAAACACTAGATAAAAAGTAACAGCCTCATTTTAATTTATTTTACTATAATTTAATTTTTATTCAAATTGCATAATTTGAAGAGTTTAGTTTAGTTTAGACTCAGATTCTGTAGTTCCGCTTGGCCCTGTGTCAGATTCAGATTGATATAAATAAAATACAAACTCAAAGCATTTGTTAAATTTTTCCAACAAATTACCGATATTTTGTTTATTGATGTGTCCCTTCTTAGTCGATAACAACTTGACGACGTAACTTTTGCAGCACGTACCATGTACATTTGCATTTGCATTTTTATTGGTCCTCTAAAGGATTTGTTGTGACAGGACGTCAGTACCACAGTATAACCATACAGTAGGCTATCTAAGGCCGCCCGCCGAGTTATTAGCCTAGCGTGCACACAGACACGCGGCACAGCCCGTCCGTACTGCCGCCTCCCTATGCCTCCCTATTTTATGCTAGCGTGTGCGTGAAATCGCGTGTGCGTGATATCGCGACAAGGCGCGCGACGCGCACGCACACATTCAAACCGAGAGTGGCACGCACACATTCAAACCGAGAGTGGCACGTTTGTATGTAGATAGCTTACTGTTAGATTATACTGTGTCAGTGCAATGTTATGCGCTAATGAACTGTCATAGGGATCATCATTCGGCGTGCGAAGTATAGTCCTAGCTTGTTTATTATTTTGGACTGCGCAATTATTTGCGCGCGCTTCAAACAGAGAAACTTGCAGGTAGGCTCTACCAAGTTGTGAACACGGGCCTACTCCGTGAAAGTTTCAAAAAATATCGTCTTTGAGACAAATAGTCCACTGACTGGTGGTTATTTTATATTTGATTGTGGCTGAAATAAGAACGTTGAAAAAATATTTTTATATTTTAGTAAACAGAAGAAATCTCAATCTAAAAGTTAATATCTACTTTATATAGTCAATCTGACGTTAGTTTAATTATTTACATGGTCCTTCTGATGTATGTTTGGTGAATGTTAATGCCTTTTTATTGTGGTTCAATTATTGTGAATATTTTTTCATGAACATGACTCAACGGAACAAATTCAGATCTAATACTCTGTATCTTACTTATGTATTTTTGGGCAATGAAAAAATCTTAACATTATCGTTTGCCAAATTTTACACTAGAATAATTGTATAGATTAGATTAGATTCATATATTTCTCAGTATTAGGATAGCATTATAAATTACATTGATGTCCTATATAAGTCATTAAAGTTGAGATCGTCTAAAAATTCAAAACATTTAATAAGATTACAATAAAATATAGAAAGTGAGTTTCATCCCTTTAATCAATTTCAACTGGTTTCCAGGGAATATTCCGCGTGGTTTACGTCGATGGGTAAATAAACATAAATTGATCGCTCCACGTGAGTGCCAGAATCTCTGATTCACTTTATTTCGATTAAAGGACCTAATTTAGTGATAACCTGCTAATTTTCAAGCTTCTGGACTGGAAAGGATGCGGCATCAATTTCAATCAATCAATAGCGAGTACCTAAAACACCTGCGATTCGCCGATGATGTAGTTCTTATAGCTGAGACCTTGGAAGACCTAAACATAATGCTCGAAGATCTCGGTTATGCTTCTCAAAAAGTGGGTCTGAGGATGAACATGGACAAGACCAAAATCATGTGAACATTACACTTGAAGTTGTTGACCACTATGTTTACCTGGGACAGGCAGCCCTGTTAAGTACGTCCAACCTGGGAGTTGATTGACACTTACACTTGGTTTGGCCTAATTGAGACATTATTGCAATAAAGATAGGAAAACCAGACATTCGGTCTACTTGGCATCAGGCGGGAATCGAAGCCGCGTCTTTCGCAAACCGGGCGACTGCACTTACCACTGTGCTACTGAGACCATTAACAAATGTCTTTTCCGGTTTTTCTATATTTAGTAAGATGATAATGCGCTATCCCATTTCTATAGTTAAAGAGGGTTGTGGTTGTGGTCCAGTGGTTAAACACTGGCTCGGAACTCGGTGGTCCCGATTTCAAGACTGGCTTTGCGGCCAGCTCTAGGGTGATGGTAAGCACCGATAAACAACCCCAGCAGCCCGGATAGCGGCGATAGGCTCGAATTTCGAAAAAATCTGACTTTAACAATGTTTTTTTTTCATAAACTTTATTTATTGTGTCCACAGAAAAGTACACTTGGAAAAATTACATAGTGATTATACAAGGTAAGTTTAAAACCTCAAGTCCGTACGTACTCAACACTTCTGCCCACAGGGTGAGTGTGAATGGTTCCCTATTTTTTTGCATACATTTTTAAGTCATAAGTTAATTTATTTGGAATAATTTTGACGCATTATATTAATTTGTCATAACTTCTCAAGCTTAATGATTGATAAGCATAATATTCTTAAGCCTAAATATCCTTACGCACATATTTTACTTAAAAATACTTTATCTTTATAAATAAAACAAGTTAGTGGCTTGCAATGATCCTTATAATCCTTTATCGGATAGTGGGAAAATAGTTTCTCCTTAAACACTAGAGTACCCGCGCCCAAAAAGTTCCTAGAGCACTCGCGCGGGGCAGATGTATCACCCCTTAAAAAATATGTTTTTTTTCTTCTCACTGTAGTTAAATTAGAGCAATTTTGTTATCATATGACTAATCAGCTTTATTTCTGACTAAATATTCTAACAAAACTTAAAAATTGCTTAGTTGAATAGAAATATGAACAAAAGCTTATCATATGTCAAAAAAAAATATTTTTTTACTCATTGTGACTAATCAGGCTCTAGCTTTCGTTCACAACAGTAATTTCGTTGAAAAATCATCCAAATGTGCTGATTACGAATAGGTCATTCTGTTTTAGTGGCAACTTCTTAACAATTAGGCCACACAGTGTTTTGATGACTTGGACAAATAGGTACTCATATTACATTTGGCACAGGCTTTTAAGAGGAAGATATGGCACCCAGGTACCTACCAAAAGTTGGCATCCAAATGTAGGTCCAACGGTCCTATGGTTCCAATGGTCCAATGGACCTACCTTCAAGCCAATACAACAGCGATTTGATCACATGACGTCATTCATTTGTCATGTGCCAGTTTTCGGATTCGCTAAGTATGAATTTAACGTATCTTCCTCTTTTTGTTTATATGAATGGTATAAAACAATAAACTTCACGTAACTATATAACCAATTTTTCATATATACTTTGTTGATCATGAAATATTATGTAAAATAAAAAGATAATAAATAACTTAAATGAGGGTAGAATTGATTTTCGATATGGTTTCAAAAACTTCCTTGAGTGCCTGCGCGGGATACATGTGTCAACCGCGCACTTTTATGAACGCACTATGCATAAGCCGACGCACCTAGAGTGATGGTGAACTACTAACACGTTTCATGATTTATACTTGAGGAATACCTGGAAGGGCAGCACTGAAGCGCGTCTGATTCAAAAGTTATGAAGCAAAATTACACCCTGGGTGACATATGTAACCCACGCGGGAACTCTAGTCTTAAATACTTCCTCGACATAAAGTCGGAAACCAATGAAAACACTGATCCGATCAAAGGTTACTGACTGTGGTCGTTTGAGAGGAAAGAACTAAGTTAAATTACATTTTTTAATTATTTACATACAAAATGAGGGAAAATACTGATTCAAAGTAAAGCGTATTGATGATTGAGGTAAGCAAGAAGCACCAAAATGTGAAGTGATGACCGCCGGAATAGCACCCCTAGGGTGGCATCGCAAAGAAATTGTATTTTAAAGTTAACTTACGACGAGCGAAGTGAGTTTCAAAGTCAACCGGAATACCACAGCAGCCTTTTCGGCAATTTTGTCTAAGGAGCTTGCGAGGGCGGTATGTGGGCAGGGCAAACACTCGCTGTTTAATTACGTGGTCACTTATGCAAATGTCTTATCTCAAAGAAGAACATAGGATCCATTGCCAACCTGAAAGCGGCTTATTACTTAAGTGGTATATTGATACTGCCGTTGTTAATTTTTTCACAAAGTGTACTCAGCCGCTTATTTTACTCAGAGCCCCAAAATCAGCAACCTTTCTCATAATATGTAAAGCGATGAAAATTTCGTTAAATTTCATTTAATTTATGTTATTAGGCATGAGGAGTGCTTGCGAGACAGATCCCTGGGAAAAAAGGACAAAGTTAAGTGGTAAGTTATGAGACTTTTATCATTTTAAAATGTAGACCGTTGTAAACCGACTGCGTTTGACGGCCACAAGGTGGACGGGTGACCTGTAACGCTCAGCTGTCAAGGTACACAAGTTCCGCTTCCTTTGATTAAATTTACACAAAATTAACTCAATAAATAGATTTATTTGTGCTGAAACAATTTCAAATTAACAACACTCATTGAAATTCAATTAATAGTTATTTTAAACAGTGAAAAAATAACATTTCAGTAAGAAGCTTAATTTAAAGATATTCTATCATTCTACACGTACAGCCTATCCTCAGCGGGCGTACAGTGCACTACGCTTGCAGTACTACACACATCAAAACTGTCTAGGGATATCATAGGGATATCATTTTTCAAATATTTCATAAAGTTAAGTTAGTTTACAAGTTGAGCATTATCTTAGAATAACACGAGGACAGAGGCATAAGATAAAGGTTAAGAATATAACAACAAAAAAAAGTTTGATTTTGCTATAGTTTAGACACCTTCTAAAAGAAAAATCTGTCTTTTTTGACGTCCTTACGATTGTACAATAACGCTACTACAATGAATTTCTTTATACAATCTGAAAGGGCAGATATAGCAGTTTCTGTGTTCTAAAAATTTCTACGTTGGTATCAATATTTTATTTTTTACAGCCTCCCAAATAGCTAAACTTTGTATGAAAATGCTTGAGATATCCCTAGACACTTTTGAGCAGTGTACAATGCGCTCAGGGTGCTGCTAGGTCTACCAAGGTTCTGCAGAGGGTCTAATATAATGTAATAAACTCCATAAGGTAGGGAAATCATTTGAAGGTCAATGTGTACATTTTTTCAATAAAGTCCTTCAAACTCTTGTGGAACTACCCTTGCACCTATTCAAGTCGCAAATTAAATCACGACTGATGAAGCAATGCTATAATAATATTGAAGATTATTTTTATGACAAGAATTTGTGGTCATCATAGGATAATCTGCCCCTCTGCACATTTTGTTATGACTGTACTCGGTTACTTCAATAGTTGTGAACAAAAAATGTAGGTATGTTGAAAAGAGGAACTATCGAGTTTCTTGCCGGATTCTACTCGATAGTAACAACTTTCGAACCGGTGGTAGAGTTACATTAAGTGTTACTCACACACACTGAACACTTGTAAAAGTTTTAAGTAACAACTAAAAATATACATATGTCTCAGTCCAAAAAAATATTCTTTTTTTTATTTAAGTATATGTAAGGGTTTATATGGCTAAGTAAGTAAAGGTATTCCACCTTATAGTTGAGGTGAGGCCTGTGTCCAACAGTGGGACGTATATTATAGGCCGTTTATGTATGTTATAACGGTATTCAATATTTCTAATATTATTTACAAAGGTCAAATTCTAAATTAAGCGCAAAGTAAATGAAAAACACAACTTCTACGTAGATTTAAACACTGAATTTACTTTACAGCCAAAAAAGGAACCGGAAGTAGCATAGCTGAAGCAGGTATGCAAATTCTTTTCTTTTTTTAATGTATGATACTTTGCTCAAAAAATGTTTATTATAAATAGGTTTATTCTGTACTGAAACAATTTTGTATTTACAAATATTACAACCAATAGTTTTTTTTTGTTTCGCGTGATAACATGAAACTTTAATTGACATTATATTTCAGTGAGAAGAGAAATTCAAAAATGTAAGTAATTAACAATTTCAGAAACACATTCGATTTTAAAAATATTATTATAACTATTGTGTTCTTTGCTCAGTTCAAATGCAAATTATTTAATATACAGTCTCTAGATTCAATAATATGTGAACATGTGAAAATAATTTAAAAAAAACCCACAATGCGGGTTTCTGAATGTTCCGTCCACCAGTACAGTAAAAACATAAAAAAAATGATCATAATGTCATCACTTAACAATCTAATGAACAATATTTTAACGAGAACATTCCTTTTTTTATCTTGAACACAGATAAAGCCTGGTTAAAGAAAAGTTCACAGAGCGGAGGTAAGTAACAGATTTTGCTACTTAAAAACGATACTGACTTTTCTCTAGACTCCTACTTGTTATTGTCTTTTACCACAAATGCAGAGTACTGGTGAGTTGTGACTAATTCAGCAAACCTTCAGTATGATACTCAAGGTTCAGTAGTGGATAATGTGTTATTGTTCAAATAACAACGATTTATTTGGGTACACTGACTAGCGAAAACAAAATCATTATTCTTAAAAAACTACATTAAATGTATTTTCAAAGTTATCTAAATTGTCTCATTGAAATTAAGGTATTTATTTATACTACATATTATAATAATAATAAATAATTAGTAATATTATGTTTTGTCCGAATGCCCTCTCACAGTAACGCTAACCCCTGAATTCATAAACGTCAATCGACGTTAAGCACGCACTCACGCTCATGCTGTCTTGTAAAATCAATCAATAAAACTGAAAACTGAAAGGGACAGCTATACTTCTGCCTTCTGCCTTCTGAAGGCAGAAGTATAGCTGTCCCTTTCAGTTTTCAGAAACGCAAATCAACGTTGAGCATAAGGATGCTCAACGTTGATTCGGGGGTGAGACGCTTTTTTATTACTAATATGTTGCGTTTGACCCCTAGTCTTGCCTGATGGTAAGCGATGCGGAGGTTGATGGTGAAACACGCTTACCAAGAAAATTGAATATTTACTCTTGTCTTGAAGACCACGGTTGTATGTATCCGGAAACAGAGACGCAGGGAGAGCGTTTCACTCCCTAGCACGTTTCGCGCATGACTAGCTAGTTTTGCTCTTCAGTGTATTTTGCTTTATCTACGTTCGCTACTATTATTAAATACGATAAGCTGTAGTAAGCGCTCTTGATGTTTTTTCAAGTTGACCACCGATTTTTTATGATATTGACCCTTTTTTTCCATCATTTATAATTTAACTATCGCAGGTGCTTAAAATATTGTAAAACGCAATTTTCTCGTTTTAGAATTGAAGAGAGTCTGTCAGACGATTGCCCTCTCTGGAATCTCAACGCTTAGAAGTTCAGGTAATAATAAATAATAATATTTAACACACAATTACAATTTACCATCTATAGTTTGTCAAATCGCGCTCTTTAATATTCATACAGCTTGTCTACTAGCACCATTTTATGATTTTAAAATTTTTTCACTTGTTAGAAGGTCTTCTTGACGAATTTCTTCAATGGATAAGAACACTTTACTCACTGGCTCCAGGTAAGTACCGTAGAAATTAAAGTTATGTAACTTAAAAGCGCCCAACTTAAAGAAAAGCAGTAGGTTTCATAAAACTGTCAATCGTCAAATATTTATATTTAGACTTACCCCCGAAGTCGCAAACGTCATGCTGTCCCTTTCAGTTCTATTGACATTTTACGGGACAGCATGAGCTTGAGCGCGTGCTTAGCGTTGATTGATGTTTGTGAATTCGGGGGTGAGGGAAGCAGATTTGAGTGTAACTTAAACATATTAAGAGATTCGTAACTTTTATATGAGGATCTGAAAACCAGAAAAATAAATTGGGTCATCTTTTATATGAGGATTGGCTCCATGCACCAATCACTTAATTTCGTGCAACAATGCAAGACTGAACAGCCAGTCATGTATTGTGTGATATTCATACATTTTCCGTAACTTTTTTGTGCAGTCAAATATCATGTTTACTCTTACTCCCGAATTCACAAACGCTAATTAAAGTTAAGCAGCTCCCATAAACTTAGCTGTTACTTTCAGTTTCACACACAATTCTTGTGGATTCGGGAGTTAGAGTTACCAAAAATCATTCAATTCAATCAATCATCATCATATTGAATTGTAAACGTTTTTGAATGCCATCTGATTTTTACTAGTCATTCGTCCAGTTGCTAAATGTGTCATAGAGCTAATCCAAAGCAGTAGTAATAAGATTTCCATTGCACCTTATTTTGTCTATTAAAACGTGTTGATGTATTTTCAGAAAACAAATATTTTCACTACGTAATATCAGTTTTCAAAAGTAAGTTATCCTAAGGTCGATACGTAGAGTGAAAAAACCGGCAAAAAAACTAGCGAAATACTGAGCCTGGCAGCCCACTCGTGGTAAGGGGTGGCTGAAATGGTCTTACCAAATTCCATATAGCTCAGATTTGTTTAGAGAACGTCGTAGCCCAGTGGTTGAACAATCTAGCTCGGAACCCTGTGGTCTTAATTTCAAGTCTGGCCGGAACACTACTTCGTGCTCATCGTAAAATTTGCGGCTTACTCTCCAGTGATGGAAAACACCGATAAAAAAACCCAAATAACCTCCAGCTTGCCCAAGCACCGTAACCACAATAGGCCTGCAAACTTCGGTGGGCAAGTCCATTTCAAAAGTGGTAACTTTTTGTAGAACAATATCACTATTTTGTAACTCATTCTATCATGAATCAATTATGTTAGGAGATCATTTTCATAAACGCAATTTTTGATATAGCTATCGAACAAAGTGAACGTGACGTCATAACCACAGTCACGTTTGTATGAAGCGTTTTTAAGCAAATCTAAAAATGTGCATTTTAAATTGTGATTATCTCAGGTAGTATTGATACTAATGAAGTGATTCTTTTAGGATTGTGTACATAAATGCAAGGTCTTTCGATGATGAACAAAAAAAAAACAGTCATCCAGCCTATTCTTTATCCTAAAACAATTGTCCTAACAGGACAGATAAGGCCTAGTATGTGGGTCAGGTTTTTAAAGCAATGTTGAAGCAATATGGCAATATTTTTTTCATTTAATTTCATTTTGCTTATATTCCTAGATTTAAAGCAAATTTGTGGAAGAGTTAACACGGCAGATTGACGTGGTAAGTGCTTTTTGATTTGTGTTGGAAGTATAACGACGGAACCTTTGAACTGGTGGCCGTTACGGCTTATAAGTTCTAAAATGAACGGTGTTTTGATAATATCCGATAGCAAGGTTTAATCACCTGCCTTACTTACATATCTACGTATCTCCTAGAAGCCGTACTGAGTTCTCTCTTGGACCATGTCATAGTTTAGGTAAGGCTCTTGGGCTAATAATCAATTTAGCGTCATGTACCTACTCGCGTTATAGCGAAGAAGTTTATGCTATTTACTGCTTATTCAATAATACTCGTATCAGGTATTTTTAGGAAATTGGATATTTACTATTGCTACCATTCGAAATTAATTATTGTTTTACACTTTGCAGTTTCATTTTCAAGAACAGGATATCATTATTAAAAACTCGGCAAGATTGAATTATAATCATTGAATTAAACCAAAATATTACTGCAAATTGTCTTGTCTTTTATTTTCCACACTGCATAGTTGACGTTGAAATTCGGTTACAATATATCGCTTTGTAACGAAAGTTAAGCGTAATACAGTCGTGTGTTTATGTTGTATTATGTCATCATGTCTTTCTATCTATAGTTTCACGTTTGATCAATATTATTCTCATTAAGGAACAATCCTAGTCCATCGATAGGCTATAATTAATGGACATATTAGGTTAGGTGAAGTAGGTAACGTTGAAGCACTAGTGTTGTATAGCAACACTAGTGCTTCAACGATACTTACTTCACGTAAGTTCCAAAAATTTAATCTAATCTAAATTGGGATAAAATTAGTAACCAACTAAAAAAACTCATTATTATCTCTAGGCAGCATGTATTCTCTGCAATCCTGTGATGAATGACTTGATGAAGTTGGTAGGATGAATGCATCCACCTGCACCCAACACTGCTTTTGATATCAAAATGATCTCCATTTGGCTGATGAGCTACAACCACCAAATAAACATAGCCCTCGGCTAAAATAATTGACACATAATTTAATTCAACATGAAAATTGGCAAATCCACCATCACCGGGAGTCATTAAGCGAACCGAAACTTGACAATGGACGGTTCACTTGCCGTCACTTCGCCTCGTTTGATGTCGAGACAGCTTCCTCCCCCCCACCCCCTTATGTCCCCACTTCTGAGGATCACCGCGAACAAAGATTCAACTAAGAGACAAAACATGCTTACTTAAGGTTGTTACCTATTTCAATGAACAGGGTGTTCTTATTTTGTTAGTTATGGCAATTTTGTTTCACAGTATATGTAGTTAGAACCGCCACATCTTAGAAGAGTAGTATGTTGTTTAATAAAACTTTAAATATTTAACTTATAAGTAATATACAAATTTAAAGATCCCGCTGAGCTTGTGATTTAAGTATTAAAAATTAATAGAATTGGTCAATTTATGTTTTAATTGACAGCTATAACTGCATCCCACACCATTACTCTCTTCACATAATATTGGTTACAGGGTAAGCTGTATCTTAACTTAAGTAATGAGAAAGCTAGCTTGAGATAAATTACCACTCTTTATTTTTTAAATTCAACGAAGGAATAGACAATAAAGTCTCCAAAACCGAGAAAAATAATTGCCCAATTTCGGGGAGTTATTTTTTTTGTTTTGATTTGTTGTAATTATTTTATTTTATTTATTATTTTCAGCCTATGCTGTTCCACTGCAGGGCACACATGTTGCCATGTTTATGTTTTTTTTTATTAATTCGAGATGTTCAGTACACCACATGGGCGTAACAATCAGTGTGTCTCTAACTGTTCCGCCAGGGATATGGTCGTGAGCGAATGTTATGTTATGTTATCATTTTTGAATCACCCTGTAGCGCTCTCACCTCGCTCTATTGTCCCTCGTCTCCCGCAGACGCGTCTAACTTTTTAACGAGCTGCTTCATATTATCCATATTGTAATGACAGCTAATTTTCAACTTAGACCATAATACGATGTTTGTTTATTCGTGTACTTAACTTATTAGGTCAAAAAATAGCGTAAAGCTATATGTATTTAAGCGCAATAAAATAATATAAAGATTAATTAATACATAATATGATTGTTATCTCTGGCTGAAAACCATAATATAAATACTTACTAAAATAGTTATTAGGACTAAAGCGTACTACAAAACTCAAAGTTTTCAGTTATAAAAGAAAAAGAAAATGCTTCACTTAGCAGGAAGCAAATCTAGGCTTGACTGTCAGTGATGATCAAAATAAACAAACGAATAAAGATTGGTGATCATCAGAATTCAACCGAAAAATACAAAAAAAAAAACAGCTATTAACTTTTACTACCATTCTAAAAACTGTCCCAACGAGCATCTCAAGATAGCCCGCAACGGTTTCCCTAAACTATCCTCTTCATAAAAGCCCTCCCTAGAGGTTTCACATCATAAATCTACCTCTGGCACTCCCATAAACCAGAGGCCCACCTAGTCATCCGTCATCTCTTTATCAGCACAAAAAGCAATATCCACCTTGTACAAAATGAGAGGCGAGGCCGGAGCCCTTAAAACAACTATTTATCTCCGAATTCATATAAATCACGGTATATTTTTTTATCTAACCATCTCGAAGGTAAATAATGGGGCACCTTGATACTTGTGTGAGTATTTTATGGTAGCACCGAAACGTTGACATAGAAATGTGTGTAGTACACATTCGAAACATCGTTATAAACGTCAGTAATGCTGTTTTTCTTTCAATTTTTGGTTATAGTTGACTGAGCCTAGATACCGTACTATCGATTGACAGGTATACAAAATTACTAAAGTTTTTTTTTTTTTTTTTTTTTTTTTTTTTTACATCTCAATTAGGCGCACATTTGACCACAATCTCACCTGATCGTAAGTGATGATGTGGCCTAAGGTGGTACATGCCGGCCTAACAAATGGCTGTTCACTCTCTTCTTGAAGAGGCCCAAGTTATATTGCTGTGGAAACACTTCAGCGGGAAGCTCATTCCACTCCCTTGCTGTCCGCATTATGAATGAGTTACCAAAACGGTTGGTGCGGATGGCCGGGATGTCAACAACATAGGGGTGGAAAGCCAGTCTGCGCCTAGTGGTCCGATGAAGGAAAGGAGTTGTTAAGCTTTTCACATTAAAGAGTGTGTGTTCATACTTCCCTATTTGTATCATTACTGCGACCTATACTATTGTGATACAGACGAAAATCGACGAACCAAAACTTTGTATATTGAAATCGCCATCGATGAAAACTTAAGTTTGCGAATGGAGAGTGAATTTATAGTTAAAAAAGGTATAGGTATAAAGGTATATATAGGTTTCAAGAAAAGTCAAGGCGAAAGCGATACAAACCACTGAATCCAACTTGTCATCAAAGTGAAGTTTCAGATAGTAAATAATGCCACTTTCTAACGTTTAAGTAATCCAATCCCGATGAAATAGCTTTTGGAGTTTTATTAAGCATGCCACAAACCTTTCACGCCTGTCTCCAACTCTTAGCACCGGTGATGAACGGGATCTTCATCAATCTCGAACTGCTGCTTTCCACACACACTCCACTCCACTCCACACTCACTACTTAGCTTGATTTGAACATAATGTTTCACATAGATGGGTACATAAACCAACACAAGATGCACGAACCACCGTTATTTTCCAAAAATAATAAACATTTTCACCCCACGCAGTGCTTACTCCAATTTCAATTAATAAGCTGCACTGATGACGTCCGTCTCGGTCGGTGCATGTCAAATTCAGTACGAAGGCAGTTTTCAAACTTTGACGCATTTATGACTACCCTCAATTTGACGGAAAAAAAAAGTTAATGTCACACTAACTTCCATTAAAATAAACACTTTAAACTGCCTACATCAATATAACTACTATTTTTTAATAATGTTTTGACACTTTAATTCTTATTGCTAAAAATTTAACGCTGAATAAAGCCTGCAGCACTGCTTTCATTTTTATGAATGAAGCTAGGTTCGGTTCCAATTGCTGTGTCGGGGTGTGTCGTGGTGCGACAGAATGCTATCGGTTTCGTCCTAATGTTATAATTATTATATTGGTGTGGCGCAAGGCATTTTGAACCTAGCTTATAGGTTTATACGAACAACTAAAATACGAAACATAGTTTTCCCGTCATCAATGCTAAAAATTGGAATGAAAAAAATATTTAGGACATTTTGACCCCAAACTAAGCAGAGATTATAATATTCTGGTTTCAGAGCTAGTTGAACATACCTGAATATTTGCAAATACATACAAAAATTTCTTATTTTTTTTATAGTTTAGTTTAGAGTCAATATATTTTAGTTAAGTTAAGTAGTTAAGGAGAGAAATTTAAGTTAAGTTAAGGAGATAGGTATTTTGTTTAACATAGGAAAACCAGAAAAAGACATTCGGTCTTGGCTTCAGGCGGGAATCGAACCCGGATCTTTCGCAAACTAGGACTGCACTAACCGCTGTGCACAATGTCTTTTTGCTTGGTTGAGTTGCAAATAATTTCAGTACAAAAAATTCCAAAACATTTAGCACCCTTGCCTAAGTTTCAATCTCTTTTTTTTTAAATTATCTGAATAAGACTTACTAAGGTAAAACGGCCTAATAACGACCCCCTAAAATCACTGCCTATTAACGACCAATTTTTAAATCATTTATTATTGGACTAAATATAGGTTCTACCAAACTAGCAAATTGAAAATTCGTTAGGTAATTTTGTTGGCCAACAAAAACAATTCAGTTTGTGAGTCTTAATAGTCAGAGAATAAAATAATTAAGCGCTAAGTTGGACGTGACCGAAATGTACGCACATTTCATAGTGCTGCGTCTCCACTCATGAAAGTACACCTAGATATTACTTAGGGGAAATATCATACTTAAACTGGATTCATCTTGTTGCTATCAATAACAACTGTAATCTATATATTAGTCTTCCTAAATAACCCTTAAAATAACCATAATTATTGGTTTTTATGACATAAAATCATGTTTTAATTGTTGGCGGTAATAGAATGAAAATTTCACAATTTCATTCTAATAACGACACCATGTCGTTGTTCGCAATTCGGCAACATTTAGTATTTTTGAATAAAGGGCAATTATTAACCACTTTAATACATTAGTTTCTTTTTTGTTCAATTCATAACATTGTTTTACTTATTGGGATCAATTAACGACAACAGTTTTTCTTCGCGATTTCGGGTGAAACTCGCTTCAACGTTAGCTATTATCCCTATTACTTGATGTTATTATACGTTAAATAAATTCATTTATCACAATAAATGACTACTTCTTATTTCAAGAAAATACATGGTCATGTCATTGGATTGAACAGCTTTCTATAAAATAGATGTTTTCAACTGTTTGTTATAAATTGTTTTGGTCGGTAATAGAATATTGTAATCTTCATACTTGATTCTATTACCGACTCACATAGATTTTAATTTAACTAACCAAATTCCATTTAATTTTGAGTACTCTCTGATTGTCACATTGTAAGGAAAAGATACAGGCAGATCTGGAGTAGCCGACGTAACCCAACAGGTTGATGTGGCAGTGGATCAGGCACGTTGGGGCCGAAAAGTCCACGAGTGGAAACCATTTGAAGCCAAAAGACCTGATAAAGATCATAGGGTTTCGGTGGATGCAGGCCGCCTACAACTAGTTCGTCTATAAATCTATGTGGGAGGCCTATGTCCAATAGAGATCGTAGATCGTGTGACTGTTGATCATGATGATGATTCAATTAGTAGATCGTTAAAAGTAAGTTTAAATTTCTTTGAAGACTGTTCACTGAGACTGAGATTTAATCAATTAAGATGGCCAAAATGTAAGTGCTGTAGGAGTCATTTATGAATAATTTTGTATACAGTATAAAAATGGTAATCAATAACTCTTACAACTATTTTTAAAACATAATCGTGTAGGGAAAGTGGATTTTTTGTATGAGTCGGTAATAGAAACAGAAAAAACGGTAATAGACTCCGACTGCATTCCATGTTCGGTAATAGAAAAAACTGCTCTTTCGGCTTTAACAATTATTTATTAATTATCATGTGATGGAATACTAAATTTGAACCCTGAATACCATAGAATACTTTATTAAGATTCATTATAAATTATAATATCGTCCCTAAAGTAACAGCTTACATCTATTTTTTAAAATTTAATTCGAAGGCAGCTTAAACTGGCGGTAATAGGCCGTTTTACCTTATGTTACATTCACCAAGTTAGGAAATAAACCTTGATCCTTAGCGAATGTAATATAAATCAGCTAGGCACTGATGTATGATAATGTTATTCTTAACAATAACAAATAATTTGTTAATCACATTATTTCAAAAATGAATAAACAAAACAATAAAACCCCACAATAGTGTCGCCAAAAGTCGATAAAACACCTAATTATCGACTTATCTCAACAACACGCGTGGCAACACCTCAAACTGACTTCATAAAAGCTTAGTTTGATGGAGGGCGAGGGGGCAGGATACGTTAAAGATTATTGTTTGGAGTTAGCGAGTCGGATGCGAGGTGTAATTTAATTCTAAGACGCTCTACCTCTCTGTTAACGATGTGTGCCGTACTATTATTGGTATCGATAAAAAGTTATCGAAACTTTCTTGAATGAGTTTTTGTAAATTAAGTAGGGGTACGTTACGTTGATATTAATTACAGGAACTTTATAAAAGCATAGTATTTTTTTGCGTTTCCGCATAGCTGTGCAGGCTAAAAATAGTTGATGAATGATAATGTAAGGCCTAGAGAATAATACATTTACAATTAAAAGAAAACAAACTTAAAATTCTAAACTAAGTAACCAGTAAAAGTTAAAACTCAAATAATAATGATGCAACATTGATAATGAAAATGCTTGTTGTTTTGTGTCCCAAAATAAACTAATAAGTATCTGTCTTAATTATACTTTCGTTAACTAACTAAAATAGGGACATTGTTTATCGTAAACTACACCCACTTGATAAATTCACCTTGTTTATGGATGCCAATGTAAAAATAAATAAAACATAAATTCTATCGATATCAATGCTTAAGCCACAGCACTACACAAGGTGGTGTTTATTAATCCTATATGTTAAGATTTTAATTGCGGGCATCAAGTGGCTTTTGTGTGAATAAGTCGGGGCGGAATGGGCCCCATGCTTTATCTCGAGCCACGCGTGAGTCGTGAGGTGACTTGCCTTTGTTAATTTTACACTTTGTTTGGGCTTGAGGTAATTTTAAGGTGGAGCTGCTGTGGATGTGATTAAGATGAATCAGAAATGTTTCCCTTGTGTGTATTTCTAATTCACGTGGGTGGAAATTCGCTCGATGAAATGTGGACTTTTCTGTTGCCTAGAAGAATATTGGAGATTATAATACCCTTAACTCTAGTATAGATGTTGGTCTCAATTTAAAATACCTACATGCTTACTGGTCTGATAGTAGTTGAGTGGAAAGCAGAATGTAAGAAACACTTTAGAAATAAGATAAACATTTTATTGCACTTATAAATCAATACTGCAGCTAAATGCTTATATAGCCTGTCTGTTAGATAATAACAATTGTGTCGGTGTAACGTCAAATATCCGAGATTGATCACGTTGCCTATCATGTAAGGTGTGTACCTTTTGTTTAGTCAGCTAGACAACAATGTAAAGCTACCACCCTAAAATCCAAGAGTTGGGTAACTCAGTGTTACCAGGGGGCTAGCCATGAGAGCAACACGAGCAGACTGGTGACATGAAGATAGTGCCAAAATGTATGAGATTACATTTTAGAAGTCAACAGATTTATTGCTCATGTTAGCTTGCCTCCCAGACCTGTCTGGGGGGCAAGCTAACAAGCTAAGCGAGTCCTCACTAGCATAAGCAGTAAGTAAATAGTTGCAGTGTTACGTAAGGTTTGTGCATACATATTTTCATCCAAATAGGCTGCTGAATTAGTAAGGGCAGAGAAACTTACTCTCTACTTCTTTAAAAATTGCCTTCACTGGAAATAGTCACAAAAGTCATTGTTTATTACTTTAGTCAGAGTGGTCAAATAAGTCAAGACTAAATTTTGGATTATATCACTTGTTTTAAACTAGGATAGCGGTATAAACAACGTTTACAACTTCAAAACTGTAGAATATCTATTGTTTTCTTTAAGCGACTAAAATATTTTTGGCAACGAATAAAATAAGCCTATCAATAGGGTAGATGACTATGAGTGATTTTGCATGTTTTTTTATGTTCCCCAAAAATAATAATTGATTACAAATGTTATTGTAAAACCACAATCGAAATTCGTTTCAAAATGAGGCTACAATAGGCCTGCAAACTTGGGTGGGCAAGTCCATTTCATGTGTTAAATTTTTGTAAAACAATATCACTTTTTTGTAACCCAAACTATTATGAAGGAATTATGTTAGGAGACCATTATCATAAACGCAATATTGAATATAGCTGTCGAACAAAGTTATTACGCGCTCCTTACAAAAACAGCGAATGTGACGTCACTGTCGCTGTCACTTTTGTATGGAGCGTTTTTGGGCAAGTCCAAAAATGTGCATTTCAAATTGTGATATCTCTGGTGGTATTGATCCAGATGAAGTGATTCTTTGAGGATTGTTTACATAAATGTAAGGTCTTTCGATAATAAACAAAAAAAAAATACAGTCATCATGCCTATTTCGCTAACTGCCCTTCATTCTATCAGCCATTCAACACTCCAATCCAAATGGCCAGTGACATAAACGGGTCTCATACACCCATTACAACGACCTATCTTAACACTAATCACTTAACACTAAACGGCTCGGGACAAAGTATCCCTTGACAAAGGTGTCCCATAACCCTCCCGCAATTGGAGGTGGATTGCTATATTGGGCAAACAATTCAAAAGGGCCCTGCGATCTTAATTATTAGCAAGGTACTTTAGGGTTGAATTTACGATGTGTTAATATGGGCCGACGTGTGTCGCCTCCAATTATGCTAACCCGAAATTAAATTTACCTGAAGCTATGGGGTCGTTTGGACCGAACTAGTTTGTTAATATCGAAAGTTGGGTTAATTTAGGATGCGATAAGCGGATGTTAGAATCACTTAAATTAGAACTGTATTTTTATTTTTGAACTCTCATCTACTAAAGATAAGTCATGATTTTAAGGAAAATATAGTTTATCAAATGCAGGCTATAGGGTTTAAAAAAAAACATGTAAATCTCAAGCGATAAGTTTATTATTTAATTTCAATTTCAGACAAGTCACATAAGACTTTCGTTATACAATACTACTGTGATTAAAATATAGTTAAACTGAGACAGGAATACTTGCCTTAA
Source organism: Udea ferrugalis (assembly GCA_950022985.1). Classification (NCBI taxonomy): domain Eukaryota; kingdom Metazoa; phylum Arthropoda; class Insecta; order Lepidoptera; family Crambidae; genus Udea; species Udea ferrugalis. Next base: position 1,132,814 of record OX465522.1, read on the forward strand.
AAATATCACTTGGTCAAGAACTTAGGTGGTATTCAAACTGGCATCTAAAGCTAAAGCAAACCGGCCGGACTTCAGACGATCAGTAAAAGTCTTTATGAGCTTGAGGCCCATAGAAGGCCCATAGAAGACCCATCATAGAATAGAAAATAAAGATTAAAGAACCTTTGTTGAAACAGAACTTAAAAATTGTGTTTTCAGAAGTAATAATATGCCGTTGTTAACACTTTGGTAACTACATCAAATGCGAAGTATTTTGAGTAACTTTGAATATCCTAGATACAAAGTATATTTTCTGGTATTCCATTTTTACCCCCTTATTCATAAAAACGAACGCAACGCTAACGCATTGTTTAAGCTATTGACGTGTTCTGTCACTTACTCGCAAATGGCGGCAGCAACAAGAATGACAGTGACAAAGCGATACAAAAGTTATCGTGTTCTATAAGAGCTGTTTAAGTTTTTATGGATAAGGGGGTTAGACATTAATACAGCATTGTGAATAAACAACAGAAAAATAACAATAACTGCTACACTTTCTAGGTACTAACTCCTTGTCCATTATCATGACAGCTTAGTTTCAAAAATTACCTACTTATTTTTGATGCCTACTATAGAACCTACTACTTACTAACAGCAGCATGCGTGTAACAGACCAGACGAAGGGTCAGGAAGTATACGATCTCCATGAAGCTTAACACGCTGCAGCCCAGGAAAAGACCTGCCATGCCACCGACAGCCACTGAAAAAGACACCACCTTGCATCAAAATCAAGTCGATTTGTAGAGTAGAGTTGTTGGCACTTTTCCTTCAAACATTTTTTCTTAAATTTTAAAGACGTGAATTGCAAAAACTATGTTAGTTTTTGTAAAAAATGCTTTACTTCAACACTTTTAGGAAGGTAAACAGAAAAATAGACTATTTAAAATAGAAGTCTAGATTTGGAACAGATTTTTCATGCCTTTGGAGCTTTGTGATGAAGTCCAAGTAATTATTTGATTTTTCTGCGTGAATAATAAAGAACAATCAAATTGGCGCAACACTACAGGAATGTTACAGTCTAGGTTTTCTATGGGTTGTATATTATGAGCTCTTGACTGCCTAAAAGATCACCTAAATAGTACTAAATATTGGTATACGTGATTAATCATACGATGAAAAATATATTTTTCTTTCTAATAAACAGGAACATAGCTGCCTAAGTTTCAATGGAGGAAGTCAGTTTGGTTGATGAGTTCCAGAGACCACGATCCTCAATAATGAGGGACCGACTAGTGAGAGAGCTGCCTGAGTAGTATTATTTTAGTTTTCCGTACTTAGTCAACTATAGGCTTTGATTCTCACCATGACTACCATCTCAAAACAACAACTATTCTCACCCAACACATCAGTAAAGCCAAAGATGATATCCCTCCTATATCTCATCCTGGGGTAGGTCACGATGCCCCACTGAAGGTTGGTGCCGAGGAACCACTCCTGCAGCGCGTTGGACTGGATGACGTAGTTGACGTCATCGCAAATGGGGAGGCATTCACAGGATATCTTCTTGCCGTCCTTGCCTTGCAGTTGGTTCAGCTCATCTGGAAGTGAAATAATATAACTGCTCTACCAAAGGTTGATTTCAGGAGGTCATTTGCGATAAGACCGTCTGAGTTTATTTATTTGTTTACAAGCGCCCTGGCCTTGCACGGGTGCAATGGGTTGTGAATATTCATATAAGTAAACCTCCCTCTCAATAACTATATCTACCTATTTAAGAAAGCCCATCAAAATCTGTTGCGCATATTCAAAGATTTAAGCATACATATAGACTGAGAAAGAGACTTTATTGTACGTATCGACTGGAACAAAAACCATTTTGCATGTTTTTTCTGATGGTTAAACAACGGTATGTGTTTTTAAGATGCAACAGTCTCATACTGCCTAAATGGTAGAGAATTGTAAAACCAGTTTTTTTACTATTTTGACCCATAAAAACGAAACGTCTGTTGGACATTCTAATAAGCGAACACGTTAGTGGAACGTTAGCTATTCGAAAGCAAAAAAACGCATTTACTTAGGTAAAAGTAACCAACCTGTGTATTTACTCAGACATTTCAAGCCAGCTACGTCACATATTCGCTCATCTCCTGTGAAATGAAAATATTAAGTTTCTATGTCAAAATCATGACAAATGCTGAAAAAGATGAAAGCTGATAATTATTACTTATTTCATCATTTTAAGCGCTATAACTAATTAAAATGCTTAGTCTTAAACAGAAAAAAATAAAATGCAAGTCACTACGAGTGGGTACAATATGGTATTCAAGTGAGGCCTGTACCTGAAGGCTGGTGTTTTAGTTAGTTATGTCTTGCGACAATGTGTGTGTCCAGAGTTTTTCTCAAATTCTAGGCGTATTTCTAAATGAAACCAAATCCTACCGATCTTTCTGTAGAAGTGTGGAATGCACTGGCAGTACTTGAGACACAGTCGGATCCGACATTCCATCCGACACATCGTGTAGGTGTACACAGAGTTGTGCTTCAGTACATTCTCGTTCAGAAACCGGCAGCGACGCTGGGCTACGCTTAATCTGAAAATGAAATGCACTATCTTAATAAACTAACGTAGAACTAAAAACCAATTGCGCTTACGCAACTAATGCAATGCATTGTGACATTCTGCTGTGTGACGTGGTCCGGCCACGATCGCCGTTGTAAGGCTACACGGAGATGGGATGGGTAACCACCCCGACCGAAATTTAGTAAAACTGTTGGTCCCGGCTGACGTCCCTTGATGTCAGTCGTCAAGCCCCCTTTAATCGCATTAGTCCCATTCATTAGTTCTATTGTCGAACTAGTGTCATTTTTTTTTCTCATTTGTTCGAAAGTTGAACTAATGAGAAAAAAATCTCCCTCTTCCGATTCATTAGTTCGATCGCAGAATAAAGGATCAAGCACTCCTAGTCAGCTGCTAGAAGAGCGGCCTAACAAAATCTGGCAAGAAGGTTTATTACAATGAATGTTTGAACCCTGGTGTATTAGGTAAATTCTCAACCATTATACCACATCCTTCAAGTATGCTTCAGCCCTCCAGCACCAGCTTATCTATGTGCAAGCATGCCTAGAAGTTGTGACAGTGATCGGCGACGATCGCTGTTGTAAATCAACTCACTCCGGGTCGGCAATGTGATGGGTGACCACCCCGACCGAAAGCATTTAGTGATGTATTTATCGGGCATCTCCGTGCTTCGGAAGCCCCGTTAAGCAGTTGGTCCTGGTTGACGTCGCTACATGACAGTCGTTAAGCCTAGTCAGAGACCTTAGGGCGGCTTGATAATATCTGACATTAAGGTTGCTCACTAATCCTACACCCCTTCAACAATCGGCACTGAGCCCACGTGTAGGAGTATGGCTCATTCCTCCTCATAGTTTGGTAGTTGAGGTCCTTTGTTCCTGGTATGCCTAAAACGCAATTGGTCTAAGTCGCGTTTTGCCTAAAATGTTTTTTTTAATATTGTTAATACTAAGTCGATCAACTACTTATTTCGAATTAAACCTAATACGCAATATATTTATTTAGCAGGGTGAGGTTTAATGTAAAATGGGTAGCTAATCGAATTAGTTTTAACAATATTAAAAAAAACATTTTAGGCAAAACGCGACTTAGACCAATTGCGTTTTAGGCATACCAGGAACAAAGGATTATTTCCTGCTAGCAATATCATTGTCTGCTAGCAATGTCGGTAAAGTGAGAAACATTGCTAACTTGGCAGCTTCAGGCGCAGTGTAGACCGTCAGGGCCGTCACGTAGAGCTTCATGTAGAAGTCCTCGGCGGAGAACTGGCGCTTGGTCGACACGTCCGGCACTTCCAGTGGCCCGTGGACGTATACCTGGCACAAACCACTTAAGTAACAAGACGATAGTAAGGTTTTTAAGGTCGGTTTTTTTAATAGATAGTGTGATTGAAAGAAAGAAATAAAGAAAAAACGTTTATTGATTTTGAACATCGCAACAGATAAAAAACATACAGAACAAGATGGTTAGGAAATATAAAGAACAAAACAAACAATAGAAAAACAAAGAATAATTTCCACCAGGCAGCAGTGTCACGATGTCCAAAAGTAAATGGACCCCACTCAGCTAATGTCTGGACCTGATAGGCTCTGGTTGAAGAGGAACGTTTATAAAAACATCCCATTGCACGCGTCCGAAGCCGGGGCGGATCGCTTTAAAATTATAAAGTAAAGATAAACAATAAATAACTGATATTGTACAATAGAATTGGTTAAATCGATTTTCTAACTTGCTTCTTGGAGTTATGTTCTTCATTCGTATAATATTATGTCCAGTGAAAATAATAAAATAATTTGAATGTAATAAGTGATAATGAATGTAAAAAGAGAGGCTTTGTACCTACATTGAATTCTTATTTGCCGTAAATTACTTGCCGTATGTATTTGTTTTTTGCAAATTTTTGTAAAACACTTACATCATAAGAAAACGATATATTGATGACCTGGGCAAAAACCTCTCCATCTAGAGGATGCACGAAGAACGTACTGTTCTCTGTATTGACAGTGTCCCATCTGTTTGCGTCCCTGTATCTGGAAGAGAAAACCCGAGGGATAAGGCCAATAACTATGTTTAGTTTAAAGCTATTATGTCGACATCGTCTAATACTGCATCACTGTTAGTTGACGAGCTACTAATGAGTGAAAGATAAACTTATCAGCCGCACTTTGAGCTATTGAATCTAGAGGCCATAGTTCACGATCTTTTACTAATGTTAATGCACTATTACAATGTATTTACTAACGTCAGGATATAATTACTTATCTCTGAGCATTTGTCTTATCGTTAAACTTTAAGTCTCATTATGGCTTAAAAACTAAAGTACCCAGTTTCTTTGTACTGAAGTGTGTTTTGTGTGTGATTTTTAATAACACAGTTCCGAATTAGGCACCTGCATACTAGCGATTTTTTCATTTTTTTTCAATTTACTTTTAAACATAATAAAATCAAGCCATTATATTGATATTTCGGCAACAGGTACCAGGTATTTACACAAAACATTAAAATTATGTGTCAGGGTTGTAGGAGTCATCATTCCATAGCAATGGTGTAACTTATTACATTAAGTTATCTACAAAGCTACTATTGTTTTTGACAATGAGTCACAGGAAGTGGATAATGTGGCAGAGAACTTGAGAAGTCAAATGTGTTTTACGATAGAATTTAACCAGATAAGAAATTTCCAAAAGAAGCAGACAGGCCAGTTCTATTACAACGGAACAGCTGATACCTCTAGAAACTCCAACTGTCACAATTGGGCTGTCTTTCAGGATACCTGACGGACTCTGTTGGAGGCAACCTCACTATTCTCTTTATCTGACCGAGGTTTTAACTAACTCACGCAGGCGAGTTGTAGATGGCAACTTGTGAGTTAACAGCATAGCAGATGCCCATCTCGGTGATGGTGGGCACGATGTCCAGCATGATGCCAGACGCGCCGATGGTCAGCGTTGGCTTGAAGTTCGCTGTCAGGTTCAGCAGCAGCTCCATGTACTTGTCTGGTGGTATACCGTTGTAGTCTGGGATAGTGTCAAAGTTGTCAAACGAAGCATTGGAGAGAGCTTTCACAAATGCTTCTAGCGTCTCTTTATCCGGGTCATTTGAGTTCCTAAAAGCAACATGTTACGATAGTGACACTTTAATAAAAGCAAAATTATGAAACATTTATTAGATTGTTGACTCACTTGACATAAACGTTAAGTTTCTTCAAATCCAGGTTATTTTTAGGACATATAGTGACGCATGGGAAGGTTGTGTTCCATGCAAACATATCTCGGTCCATGGACACCACTGTAGGTGACGACTGGTATCGAATCCATGTGGTCCTTGAGAGGTAGACTGACCCAAAAACTGAGAGGCCTACCATGGTTAGCCAGAGGACTCTGTAGAAGAAGATGATGAGAGGATGATGAAGACGTATCCTTATTTCTGATTTATTGCTTTGTCCACAACATGTCAATGACAACATAAAATGTATGGTTAGGACTTAAACACAAAGGAGCTTTATTAACAATAGGAAAACAAGTGTGGTTTGCCCTATGAGCTATAGCATGGAGTTCTTCAAGATGGGTTTGAAAAGGTTCTTGCAGCCTCGGCAACAGTGCCAATGGTGTTGCACGTGTCCATAGGCTGCAGTAACTGCACACCATCAGGCAGCCCGCATGCTTGTTTGCCACCGTCGTAGTATAAAAGTGAGCTTATTTCCCCAAAAAAACCCACCTTACAGCTGGCTATAACTGTCAGGAACTTATTTAGAATTAAGACAGCTATTATGTTCACAATCACAATGAATGAAAAAATGTGAATACCTATTCCCCAAACAATGCAGAAGCTACCACAGTAAACTTAAATCAATGATTGGAAAATAGGTACTAACTTATTTTTACACAATAATGCTACCTTCTATCTCTTTTTTTTTATAAATGAGTAACTATTTTCCCTTCAACGCAAGTCATAAAAAGAACTATCTATGTAGGTACTTTGCCGAAGTAACTTACACTTCAAAGGGGTGTCTGCCACCTGCCACCATATGATTCAGTCCATGAATCGAAGAGGTTTCCAGGAACAGCACAAGATAACCTTTGGCTTTGTCCTTGACGATATGGAATGCCGTCTTTTGTTCTTTTTCTCGTTTGTTCGTCTTTGAAGAACGACGTAGCTCATCTTGAATGATTTGAGATTGGAAAGTGCGCTCGAAAAACATAATTTGGTGTCAATATTTTTGATTTGAAATGAAAGTATTCCTAAAATGTATTCTACGTACTATTTCACTTGTGTATTCTTTATTGCATATTGTTAAGACAAATGGCGAACTTAATGCTAAGATGCAATCTCTACCAGTCAACTACACTGTCAGGGAGAGAAACAAACATGAAAATACATCACATTGTACGAGGACATAAGTATTTGAGAAATAAGTTTTAGATGTTATTCCTTATTATGTAAAAAAGAAAAATGACTTCTGAAAATGCAAACTCCTCAGCGTGTTTTTTTTAAGAAAAAAATTTTCCTGCTCACTTAACTAGCTAATGACTTCGTGACTTCAAATTAACATTGCGCTAATACAACTTCCACTTGCCATCACAGGACAGCTAATGAAAGTGATCAAATCAACACTAAACCGAACTGGAATCAAACCCTGTGTAATTGGAAACATTCCGTGTTATGAGATAATTACTAGGGGGTTATATCGCGTGAATCAAAATCGAGTAATATGGTACAACATGTTACGGTTGATTTTTATAATAGGTACTTTTATTACCCTGTAGATATTCAGGCACTTCAGAAAGTGCTTAGATTCATAACTAGTTTTTGTAGCCAACAAACAAAGCCTGTGGAAGGTAATGTTATTATTCGCGAGTTGCTGATTCTATAAAGAACTTCCCATCCAGGGATCCATCTTTTGTTTGTGTTTTAATTCCATTTTGCAGGAATGTTTTTTAATTTATTTGAAATTATTTTCTAAAATTAAAAAAAAAAATACCGGATCGCTCGATTGCAAGTTTATGAATCGCTACCCAGGCCAAAAAAATGTAAATAGCTTTAGATTTAGTTCATCCATTTTTTTTACGTATTCCATAGCTAACTTATTTTTTTCATCTTCCTTATGTCCCCTACCAAAAGGTTGTCTGGAAGAGACCGCCTAAATTGTAACTACTTCCTCGTTTCATGTACCCGAATGTCTGTATTTTTTTTATTTATACATAATTAATGTTAGCTTTTAGTTCTTAGCACATTGTAATTAACAAACGAGTATACCTATTTTAATATATTTATCAAACAGTCAAAGTCAAGTCTTTGTGTTTGCCTTTAACATTACTACTGTAACAAATTAGTTCTGCAATTAAAGTGTTATGGCGACATTTCATGGCAAGAACATAATTGAAGCTATTACAGAATTATCAGTACAAACCATCAAAAACAAAATTGTAATCGCTTGATAAATATTAAATTGTTTAGGCAATTGCTCTGTCACTATGTGGGTTGTGAAATAGGCAAGTTGTTTGTTATTCATATCAGTTAATGCAATACTAATAATCTATCTATACAAAGATTAACATAACGTTGCAACATAACTTACGGTCACGATTCTCTCCTAAGGGAATATTCAGAAGCTCACAGACATTCACCTAATGTAGTTTGACCCAACGTGGTAAAGAGCGACCTTAAGAAGGTGTTCCGGCCAGACTTGAACTCGGCCCACACAGGTTCCAGAGCGATTAACCACTGGTCAACGACGCTACACGACGCTACACGACGCTTTCTACAAACGAGTAGATATATCTTAAAAAGACAAACTTGAGTTTCGGGATGGCCCTTCTTTTTTTTTGAGGGATGTCGAAAACCCTTTTTTTAACCTATATCTTTCCACTGCTACTATGGTATTCCGGTATTTCCGGTAAGCACCAAAACTCACTTTGCTCGTGGTGAGTTAGAACTAAGCCAAATACATTTTTTTTTTATTTACATATAAAATGAGAGAAAATACTAATTTAGAGTGAAGCATATTAATGGTTGAAGTAAGCGTGAAGCACCGAGATGTGAATCGTCGGGTCTGCTCATGTTCCTCATGATATCCGAAATCGTCACTCGACCTTATAGTAAATTAATCAAGCAACTATACATACCAAACCAAACTTGGACAATTCCTTTTTCAACTTTAATTAAAAATATAACTAATTGAACTTGATTTTACTAAAAGTATTGTTATTAACTATTTCAATGTAGTGATGCGCACGCGGGAACGAAATTTTCTCTATTGTTTCATCTACGCAATTGTTTCATTTTTTCCTTTTTGGCGTTGTGGCTGCGCGTCTTCCAGCCAGGTCAGTCTAAGGTCCGCGGAGGTTTAATGTTGGCCGCCTTCATAATCAAAGAAGGTCCACCTCCACTTTGCTTTTTTACCAGGCTTATCACACCACAGAGCAAGGGCGTACCCAGGTAGGAGCAGGGGGGGGCAGCTGCCCCCCCCCTAGAAGTCAATTTTCCTTACAAGTGGGAATTAAAAACGTATTTCTCTCTCTACGAAAAACGAAACAGGTATGAGCTGCCCCCCCCCTAGCTGAAATCCTGGTATGAGCTGCCCCCCCCTAGCTGAAATCCTGGGTACGCCCTTGCCACAGAGATCAATTTATAAGTAAGATACGACACACGCGTATCGATAGCGGCTCGACGAAAGCAGGTCCAATGGTTTCCTGCTTTCAAGCCTTTATGACAGCGGCTCGTTTGACAGTCATTTTCATGTTCTAGTTTTCGAATTCGGAAAGTATGAACGTAACGTCTTTTTGTTTTTATCCAAGCTTACGCCATACCTACTATATGTAGATGTTCAAAGATTACCTAAAGTATTCAATTGACAATTAATTTTACTTCTCAAAGTAAACAAAGCCATACGACCTAATGAAATATCTTCAATATAAATTGGTTGACAATAATAATCGATCATGTTGCATAAAGTCGTCTTAAATTCTCAGAGATAAACAAAACGCACCGTTTCGTAATTAATTATTCACAGTCATTAATAAGAAGTACCAGGAGAACAGAACTCTCCTGGAACTTCGTATCTGCTTCCGCTAACTACTAAAAGATGGTAATGAAGCGTACTCACCTTTGTATACCTGTCCTTTTCAAGCGTACGTTAAAACGATGTAGCTATCTCTCTCGCTCCGGCTGTCATAGCCACAACGGCCGATCCGGACGGTGACAAGAAATTAATTAGGGGAAGCTCGGGAAAATAATGGTCTGCCGTGATTTTTAAATGAAATTTATTTTCTCCACTTCATTTATTTCTCGGCGACATGACACTTCGGAAATTATTAGACTTTAGGAGGGATTTCGTTTCCTTAGGTAAGGTTTCAACTTGTTTACCTTTCGCGCCGTGTAATTTGTTTTTCGGACCTGCGGTTTTTCTTATTTCCAATTCAATAGAAGCTTTGGTAGGAGTATTTCATATTTTGTGATTGTATTTATAATTATTTTTCAACCGTTCACCCTGCAAGGTTAGTTATGAATTTGTGATTAAAATTATGATAGAAATACCAGAAAAAAAACACAGTGAACCAAGGTATTAAGTGGGTTTGTAGCTTTTCTTATTGGGTTACCTATCTTTAGTAAAACAGATTAACCGCGGGTAAACTGTTTAGCCGAAAATGCTTTGGACAGCAAATATATAATAGGTAGTCCAAATCCACCAGAATCTTAGTTATTTATAAATATCCGTAGAAACTTAGTAAAATTGATGACTGCTATTTTAACCCGCCACATCATCTCACAGGATTCATCACTCAAAAATAGCGTTTGTTTAAAAATATTTGAACCATCAAAATGGCAGCAGGCGTCGAAAGCGACAATTTATCTTCGAAACCACGTTACACGTGTTTAAGCTAAGGAATTATGCTTAAAAAATCACTCAACCATCAAGAATTTGACAGGCAACAATTTTTCACGACAACTTTTACTGAAATAACCCCTTTGACATGATCTTAATTGGGAAAGGCGTAGGGTATACTTTCCTTAAACAGTTTTGGACATGTTTGTTTGGTTCAAAATATTTTTATGATGGAACGTGAGCAAAGAGTTTGACAGGAACTGTCACAGTTCCATAGTATTAATAGTTTACTTTTGCCCATTTTTAGGGGCCCAGTTTACCTTTGCTTACCTAAAAAAATTTTGCTTTGAGATTTTGTGTAGAATTTTGATTTTTTCAGAACTAAGGGGTTCAAATGGTTGTCACCTATGTTAACCGGTGTTTTAATTGAGACTACACTTAAAGTTAAAACCGTGTCTTAAGTCGATGCGTGCAACATTTACTGGTAACAACTACGTAGTAGGTAGTTCCTATATTGAGGAGCTTCATCAAAACGCGGAAAAATATGATAATCAATTAAAAGTGTAGTGAATTTGTATAATATGATAAAGTTTTCCCATCACATCATCGTATCTAGGACTTAATCAAAAATATCTACCTGGCCTGGGAGAAGAGCTTCCAATGGGGAGTAACTTGGCTTGATTTAACTACATTAATTAAATCCATGTTTACACAAATGTAAAACAAGGCCGTAAGGCTGTGTACACACGAGTTTCATAATTAAACAAGCTTAATTTTCTTGTGCGAGTTGCCCAAGACGGTGTATTTGCAGAAAGTAACGGGTAAATATTGCGAACGAACGCTGAGGTGGGAATCTTCAGGGGTAAGTTAGTGTGAAGAGGAACACGTGGGTAAATTAAGGGAAAGCTACCTTAAGAGGTTTTTAGTATCTTTGTCCGCTGTTGTTTTGAAATGCATCCACCGCGAACCCATGACTTTTGTCCGGTTATCCGTCCACCTTGTCCCACCTTGCTCTCAAAGCCATGCAGCCCCAAAGGCCAGCATTTCTTCGCACTGTTTTGTGCCACTGCATTAATTTTGCCTTTGATTTGATTCAATTTGATGAGTCTATTTAAAATTACCTTTTACCACTAGCCTTTTTCATCATAGTAAAATATGATTAATAGGTATTCCAGCAATTGGAATTATCAGTGGACTTGCTTTGCATAGAGCTGTCCAAGTGAAATCAAGTGATTGCAAAGCGTTACTATTGGGGCCTACATGACATGACAAGTCCAGTTCCACCCTTCTGTAGCATCAACACCGCCACTTAATTTGAATACCCAGCGCTTGCTCGTTTAATAAAACACCAGTTTGATTTACATCTCAACAAATCCGGAAGTACCTCGCCTTTGTTCCTGTAAACACCACCTCTGACGTCACCGTTATTAATAATTGCGTCATGCTTCTACCCTGGCAGGTAATTGAACAGCCATGACGGGAATTCAGCGAATAATACATGCAATAATCAAGAGAAAATGTGTTTTGGGTTCGAATAGTATTTATTTCTGGTTTGGTTTTGTAGATCAGCCTAGCGATTCTGAGAACTCAATTCGAACTCACCTGTCGTATAAAAAACTAATTCCGTCATTTTCATAATGTTTAACGATTTTTTTATTCCACTCATAATGAAAACTAAGCTTTATTAGGTTATTTGAGATTTAAAGAATCGCTCGAATGATCTAAAAAAGACCTATAGTAAATTATCTGCCCGATGAATTCGAGTTCTGGATCAAAGTGTGCACTGAGAATAATTTCCCTGAAATATAAGACCCTCACCTTAAAAGTCAAAACAGCATACATAATAACACAAGACGCGCCATAAATTAGAATTCCCAGCACCGAAGCTAAGCTTCCATTTAGCAATATATTCTATTCTCTCTACAAAAGGGTAATAAAGGAACGACATAGTGTGCCCGCCCCATGGCAGGTTCACACGAAGGAAACAATAAAAAGCAGGGAAAACGCAGGCAAATCGTTCCCGTAGGTAACACCTACTAATAAAAATTCCACCAAATCAATACGTTCTCTTTTACGCTTTTTGTATTGTATTTTATTCTGTTATTCGCCTCCGCCTTGTGTTAAAGGGACAATTCTGGGATCTAGTGAAGTTATAGCGCGATGGTTGGGGTTGATACTTTTGTGTCTTGTCAGGTAAAGTAAGCTAATGACCAACGGTAATGATGACACACAAGCCAAGAATAGCCAGCAACAAAAAGTTAGGTTGTTGTTTCACTGTTATTCTATGTAGCCCAGACGTGCAACGGTCTTCCAGCATATTTCCGTCTTTCTATAACAGAGGGGTATGAAGTCAGTGAGTAACCTTAATTTCAGATGATATCAAGCCACTCTAAGGCCTCCGAGTAGGCTTAACGACTGACATCTTACGACGTTAACCGAGACCAACTGCTTAAGGTGCCTTCCGAAGCACGGAAATGCCCGAAAAAAACATTACAAAATTTTCGGTCGGGGTGGTCACCCATCCCATTTCCAACCCGGCGTGTGTTGCTTTACAACAGCGATCATTGCCGATCCACTGTCACAATTTTGCCCTTTTTTTATGAAAGTGAAAAAAAAACGTAGTGAGTAGTGGGAGCGTCGAAATGCCTATGGGTGAGACATTAAAAGTTCAGTGAAATCTGCTTACTGTGATTTTTAGCTTAGTGCGTCATTTTACCATTTTAGTCCCATCTTGTTGTGTTAGCATCTTCTGGCAAGTTTTCACAAATACACAACTTTGCCCGACCGACCTGAATGACTGAAAAGGACTTCGATGTGCTAACATTAGTGTTGAAATTAGTATTTCCTTGAAAACTTTCCTGTTTGCTACCTTAGTCACTGATAACCCGAAAATAATATTGTACAAAACAACACGTAAACCATATTTCACAAGAGTTAATCAAGTAAATCTCTCAGAATGTGATATTACTATGTTGTTTACTATAAATTATGTAAACACCTTTATTTAGGTTAACCTAACCAATTAGTCATATGATTTCTAAAGAAGTTAATTTTGTAACAACAACTTATTCTGGGATGTATGAGTCATATTTCGTACATTGTCTTCATCTTCGATTACTAATAGATGTAATTTACTTTGTATACGTTGATGAACCATTTCGTTAACAAATGATTTTGAAGTTTATTTTATAAATACGTATACTTTGAGTCATATATACCGTATTGGAGCTGCCCTTTGAGTGGCTTCTAATCGGCGTGGTATCGTTTTATAAATTGTAGCCTATGTGTTATGCTGATGGAAATGCTATATAATTGTTAAGTTTAAAAAAGAGGAACAAGCATCCATTCTTGCAAAATTTCGCATTTATAATTTTTTATAATAATTAAGTATTATGATCAACCTTACTCATACTTTAAAATTTCAACCTCTTGGCAATTCTAGAGCAACACCTTTACAACTAGCTGTATGAATATACCAAGCCTCCCTCGTCCTGCTACAAAAGCAACAGTAAACAGAATACACGTCGGATTCCTTGTAGTATCCCCGATTTGCATGCCCGTGTGTGTGAGTGTGTGTGCCGATTGACGTAAAGGCGCTAATGCTAGGGTGAGCCGTTCAAACGTTTAGCACAGTATTTATTGGCACGTAGAGAATCGGCAAAAATTCCAATAAAAGTCGCCCGGAATTCGGTCTCGCAAAGAATAATGTTTAATTTGTCCCGATGAGAGAGGACCCTGATTTATGCTGGCGTCTAACTCGAATTAAAGGACGGAATTCTGTTAGCATTCAAATGATAATGTACCGTTCAGCGCTGCTATTGGCCGTTATTTATTAATGCGGTTACTCTATTGTTTGCCGATCTTCTGAAAAGGTCTGCTAGAGCAGATTAATTTCTACACAATCGTTTTAGAGCATTATTTACTCAAAAGGATACCACCACGTACCGTTATGTCAAGCCAAAACCATTCATAAGAACCAAACGGTGTCATGTATCGCCATTTGATTGACAGATTCAGTATCGAAAGAGGAATCGAATTGGTTAACTCTTCGCAAAGAGTAGATTTTTACTAATCACGTTGATTTAGTTTGAAAACGTGGCAGACCTGCCGACCTAAAATGCATATAATATTTTTTCTTTTTTTTATTGTGGTCTTCAAGATGACCTTACTCCACCTGATGGGAAGCAGCCGTGAGGTCCAGATATGGGGTTGACAAGCACAGTGATGAAGAACTACTTTGCTGGTCAATTTCATTTTGAAGGCCTGCATAAATGCCTTTTCACGCCCCGCTAAAAAAACCCGGGATTGTAGGAAGAAGGAAACACATGCGCAAGTACATTCACGACAATACCTTCATTGCCATTTGTATGGTTAGCGCAAGAAATTTTTTCGCGTCGCGCTTATTCCTAAGCATAGTCTAAACCGTTCTCGAAGAAACTATCAGTATTAAAAGATGAGAATACAATATGACATCAAGTAAACTCCTGTTACATTTCCTTGAAAATAATGAAGGAAAAGGATGGATCGAGTGAGAGCCATTATTGTTATTTTGTAGAGCGCGCGAGGCAGTTAACTTCCTATCGCCAAACCTACTGGCCTTCGTGAACACTCTTCATACCTTGTTTTTATAATAATTCAAAAAAATGCAAGGTCTACGCTTAGCAAACAAATTGGAAACACGTCGTTCTTGTAGCACTTAGAAACGTATGACATAACTTAACTGACAAAAACGGGGTAGATGAGTAAAACAAACTATTCGGACCTTGTCTCCTGGGATTATAAGGATCCGGCCTGGGTATGACACATGTCACCTGGTATTACATGCTTATTAGATGAGGGATATTAGATCCTAAACATACTGAAGAAACATACACTGCAGATAAAATAATATAATATAGGAAGTAGCTCATTTGAACTTTGTAAATAAACTGGAAAAATAATTACTAAGAAACCAATTATTTTAGATTATTCACTGATTAAACCTAAACAAAAACAAACTAAATATTGGGTCCATGTAGAGTAGAGTCTGGCAGGTTCCCCAGTTGAAGGGACAGACCAAACGTGAACGAAACGTTGTGCGAAGAATGTACCAGCTCTTTGGCTGGATTTGTATGTTTTTGTATGTAAAAACATTTATTAATAGATCTACATATAAATATGTAGATTTAACATAACTTTTAAGGCTGCTGAAAGTGTTGATGAGATCCTTTAACATTACCTCATTTATACGAAACAATACTCACCAGCGTCAATTAATTTAAGTTGTTTTTTAAAATATATTTTTACTCCAGTCTCATAAAATAACACTTACTTAAAACATTTGACATTTGAAATTTATTCCACTGAGTCATTTGTAATTTGTAACAAAAAGAAATCACAATACATAATTTAAAAAATCATAACGTCCTAACTATCGATTTTAGTGGAACTAATTTAATGTCATTTCTAATTGCCACGAGCCACTGCTATGGTTTACCAGTAGATACTTATTTAAGTATTATATTCGCAAGATGAACGTGTCCCCATAATAACTTTAATTTTTGTTTCGTAGTGTTAAATAAAAACATAAACAACAAACGAAAGAGTTGAGTTTGCGTCGGAAACTCATAAATACAATTAATGGCATGTTATGGAATTGCAACTGCCGGATAAAATTAACTATATCCTACCAATTACTATTGCGAACGAATGTTTTGTTGTTGCTCCACAACCGTATGGATACCCTAAGTGTGACTCACCAATCAGTATCAACGTTATCTCTAACGACCACTAATAAATGAGTGCTCAGAACTAGCGTTCAATGCAGTCTGCACCCAACTCGCGAACCGGCGACTTGAACTCAAATAGTTGATTTTAAACCTGAAGTTAAAATGAAGTGCTTATATCTCCTGCTGCTGGTAGTATCGCCGGCATACTTCAGGAAGGTCAACCAAATACCCACTCCAAATCTAGTGCGTCTTACGTTGGTAGACCCTCCTGGTTTCATTGCTGAATGGACACCGGTTCAAAATAATGACCAAGAAAACCCAATTCTCGGATATAAGGTTAGAGAATCGTTGTTTTTAATAAGTTGCCTTAATTTCCTTACTTTCATTTAACAGTTTTATTCTGTTTGGATTTAGCTCAACTGATTCGTTACCACAGTACGAGTAAACAAAAATCATGAAGTGACCCTTCTGTGCCGAAAAGAACAGACAAAAAATCCAATTTCAAAAATATTATTGCTACGAACTTGAGTTGTTTTAAAATGCGTTAGTAAATAAGTAAGTAGTAATAATATACCTACCTACTGTATATCTGTTTGAAGTAATCTCTCTTTAGTTCTTTTGATGTTCTTTAAATTATATATTTGTAATTAATTGCGTTCTTAAATAACTGAATATTTTTTAGACCTAAAGTACCTACTTGTAAAGAATTTGTTTGAATACTAATATGTAGGAATACTAGTTTAATTCGAACAATGTATGGGTACAATGACTCACAGCTATAGGTTCTAAAACCACTAAAGTTAACCTTCAAAGCTATCGATGGTTTCAAATCAAATGAAAGACATTTAGGTATAGTCTGCATCAAAATGATCTAAATCTTAAAAAAAGCAGTTGTTAGCTAAAATGTTATGATAGTCGTATGTTCTTCGAAGCGTCACTTAAATCTAAAACAAAATACTTCAACCATACACCAACGAACGTTCCGACATCTCCTGTATTTTAAGATGTTAACAGAATAAATTATCTTTGTGTAAATAAACCAATGGGAGATTTTTGCTTAAATTCTTGGCTTTTAGCAAATCTTCGGTTACACAGAGATAAAACACAATTAATAAAAATGCGATTGGTGGCGCTAGTGGGCAGTGAACTGCCTCTTAAATGCTTCTACTATTGTAGACCACTTTCAGCGCACATCCTGTGCAACTTTACATATTAACAAGTAACAACAGAGAATAAATCTAAAAATAGTTGGTAGCTCTTACAGAATAACAATTTGTATCACAAAAGATCAAGGAAGTGACACACCGTCCACTAATTTAGACGGCAAGTTATTGATAAGACGAAGTATAATAGCCAGTTGTTCGCTCGTTGTCGCTCTCCGTGCGCATTGCACTGACTATAGTCTGCTGTCGCTTATTGCGCTAAGGCACTGGACTCAGGCCCTGCAACACTCGCCCTGTGGTCTGGGGCGTCAAATTGCAGCCAAGGTCCACCCCCCGCCTGTCGTAAGAGGCGACTGAAGGGGGTCTTTGGGGTCGCTCGGAAAGCACACGACGGGAGCTGTGTGCTCCCATACGTGAATGAATTTCACCAGGTAAAAAAAAAAAAACCTGCAACACCACCAAGGGTCATGGGTGCGATTTTCAATCGGAATATACAACCCTGTATTGAAAAATAATAACCTTAACCAATTCATGTCTTTTGAAAATTATGGATTGCAATGTTTAAACAATAATAATTAAGACATTTAACTTTCATGCATTTCATATTTTCTTCTACAGGTGAACGTGTGGGAGCAGAATAAAGTAAAGCAGTACCATTACGAGACCGTTAACGGAGTTAAAGTACTGGTAGAAGAATATGTAGACCCTAAGGTAAGGATAGTCAAAGTTTATAGCAGGTTAAGTTGAAAAAACTAACAATTAACTTAATTGCCTGCTTTATTCACTCCCACTGTTCGGTGGGAACCACTGGCAGTGGTAGGTGGGTCTACCGCTAATAAATTTCCTGGTATACCCTCACCTCTGTAACGGGACGACATGACAGAGTGATAATCACGTCAACTAAGCCTGTGTGTCGGGCCTCCTCACACTACGGAGGCATTCCGGTATCCTGGGACATCTCCAGACGTCAACACTGTGCAATGGATCATCCTCTCGGGTCCTCGCGAGGAGTTGATATAGGAGGCATCAAAATTAGACTTTGTTTTGCAATTTCGAAAAAAAAATGTCTTATTGTTCATCCTTCAAGAGTATTTGTAATGGTAAGCGCATTGGGACACAAAACGCCGCCAGCTGTCATATTTCTATAGTTTGTAGCGTGTAGCGGCTTCCGTCTTCACCGTGTGCGGCAAGTCCATATAAAATGCACGAAAACTACAGGAAATATGCCGATGGCGGCGTTTTGTGGTGCGTGGCGTGTGGCCCGTGTGCCTTCAGTGAGTGGCAAAGGATCTTATAGGATAAACTTGGTTATTTCAAGTAACTGCAAAGTCTTGGCCCCTCATAAAAATTTTAACAACGATTTATCATCACGTTTAGTTTTGTAACGCTTTCACCTTCTCATTTTTGTTGCTGTCACCATTTGCGACTAACCCCCGAATTCACAAACGATAATCAACGCTAATCACGCGCTCACGCTCATGCGGACAGCACCCTTTCAGTTCTGTTGACATTTTACTGGACAGCATGAACGTGAGCGCGTGCTCATCGTTGATTGACGTTTGTGAATTTGGGAGTAAGTGACAAAACTCTTCAATAGCTCCTTATATAAGCGTTGCCTTGGTTTTTACTAAGAAGTTCAACCACTATCACACTTACGAGTTTAACTATAATGTCAATGGATACTGGAATTTCCTGTATACATACAACATTACTATCGTTGTACATTTGATCACATTGTAACGTCCATAATTAGTGCTATCGTTGTTGTTGTTAACTAATTACTAATTAGTGTTGAAACTATGTGCTTAGCTGTCATGGCGGATAAACTAAGGCCCGGCGCCCACTATCGGCATCGGCACGCTTCAGGATTTTAAGGTGGCAAATAGTAATATACTTTAACATAATGGCAATAAAGTAGAAAATGCCGAAACAGCAGCCTCAAGCATACCGAAGCGGTATTTTTGTTTTTACGAGAACAAATCACGGAAATTTCTACTTTATTGCCATAATGTTAAAGTATATTGCTATTTGCCACCTTAAAATCCTGAAGCGTGCCGATGCCGATAGTGGGCGCCGGGCCTAATACAGTTTTCCTTTCATATTCATTGTATGTGTGCTGACGTGGATGTGTTGTGTAAGTATCTTTCTAATATCTGCTTATGGTGTAAGGTCTTGGTTGTGTTACGCTTGATGTGAATCATTGGTGATGGGAAATTTATAGCAATGAGAGATCAGCTGATACTTGGTATAACCCTTTGGTTGGTAATATGATGAAAACAGTTACTAATATTTGTACTATTTATACATGTATACCATGGCGTCTTTTCACTCACGGGTAGGCAAATACCACATTTTACTATTTGCTACGATCCTCACATAGATATATTTATTTATTCAAGTAATTGTACAATCATCACAGTCTGTTTACCCTGATACGATAGTACAGCTTATTCTTTATTCAAAAACGATTTTAAGGTTTTTTTATCACCTTTTATATAAAATTGCGTTTTTTTACTCTGATCAATCCTTATATTAAGATCACTGCATTGTCTTTTATTATATTGTTAGAAATATCTTGCCCAGAAGGGGCGGGGCCTAGCGTCACCTGATTGTGACGTGGCACAGCGCGATTGGCGTTTGAACGTGATTGGCTGTTGGTTCGGTGGGAGAATCTGCTCAGGCGGCGCAGCGAGCCGCTCCTTCACTTTGACGGAGACCTTTGGACGCGCTGGACGTTTATTAGTGGCATAATTCTTTTGGTGTAATTTTTGATTTAAATGAAAATAATTATTTGGAGTTAGGTTATTTTGCTGTTTCTTTTTAAAAAATCTATTCCACTTCTGGTTTATAATATCAGAAGTGGGATACACCACGAGGCCTAGTAGCTCGCCATTGCTTTACTTAACGATTTGTTGCAAATTTTGTACTTCTATTTGTTCTAACGGTTTAAATTCAAAAAAATATAACTGTTAGGTGCAGTGTTGTGAGTTTTCCTGGTAAATTGTAAGTACACTTTGTCTTTATAATGTCTGGGCGTCCCTCTCGTTCAAATAAAAGAGGTGATAGTCCACGAAAGAATCGTAGTAGATCGCGGAAAGGCCGAAAGCACTCTCACCGCATTTCTTCAGGGCGGCGTCGCGACAGCAGTGCAAATAGCTGCCACGACAGTCCCCGTAGGCGGCGGCATCGCGATAGTTCAGATAACTACCGTGATAGTCATGCGTTAGATACCATTCTCGGCAGATTACATGCCATTGAAGATAGGCTGTCCTCTGCCTCAACACCAACTTTTGAACCGCCACGTCCAGCGCGCGAATGTCATACCCCGTCTCAACCTATCGCAACGGGCAAGCCCACCGTCTCAGGCGAATCTAACTGTGACAAAACGGACAAAATTGTAGACGCTTTATTATTTTTGCGGACAAAGCCTAGTCACTATTACATCTCAAACTTTGACCCAAGTGTTCACGATTTCGACGTATGGTGTGCGGAGGTAGACCGAGGTCGCGAGTTGAACCGCTGGGACGATCATGAGTGTCTATCTCGCATTGGTGGCTGTCTTAAGGGCGATGCGCGTACCTGGCTAAATGACTGGGTCTCTCATGATCGTACGTGGTCGAATTTTAAGTTGGAATTTCGGTCACTATGCCCACGTAACGTCGACGTCGCAAACATTTTATTTGAAATAATGAGTACGAATTCTAATAGTTTTCTTACATACGCCGAATATGCACGAAAATCCTTGCTTAGGCTGAATATTGTGAAAGGCCTGTCGGATGACCTGAAAACAGCTATTGTCATTCGCGGTATTACAGACCCTCAAGTTAAAGCAGCCGCTTCTAACGCAAAATTGCAACCTAGTCAGTTAGTGGAATTTTTGTCCGTTTATAATAAACCAAAGTCGGATTCTCGACATACCCGCAACTTTGTTCGTACAGAAAATGTGGGTAGTTTTCAATCACGTAAACGTGAGGCTTCTAAGTCCGATATTAAGTGCTATAACTGCAACGGCGTTGGTCATGTGAAGGCTAACTGCCCTAAGAAGCAGAAAACTGAATTCCATAAGCCATCTGTGGTTTCTGCGGGGTCAAGTAAAGTATCGTTGTCCTGTACTTACTGCAGCAAAGTCGGGCACACTGTTGATAAATGCTTCGCGAAACAACGCGTTGAGACAAAGGGTAGTAGCACGGGTAACGTAAATTTTTGTCAAACGTTGCCGGAAACAGAAATTTCATGACTGCCGTTATAGGAAAAATACCTGTTGATGTTTTAATAGATAGTGGATCAGATATTTCTTTAATTTCTTACTCAATACTTAAACATCTTAGCTGTAACAGAGTTCCGACCTATCGGTTAATGCGCGGAATAGGCAGCCAGGAGATAGAGTCGACGTCATATGTAACCTCAGTTCTCGAATTTCCTGAAATTTCGGTGGAGGTAGACTTATTTGTAGTACCCTCCGAAAGTATCAGCGCACCCATATTGTTAGGAACAGACGTATTAAATCGAACCGGGGTAACTTATATCCGGACCGGTAGCGTACAAAGACTAACTAGAACCGAAGGGTTATCTCATGTACATCATTTACGAGCTCTTGATACTTTTGAGTTAAATACGCCCTTGATAAATGACGACAAAAAACGTTTGCTGTCACTGGTAAACGAATTCTCAGATTTCTTTGTTACTGGAACCGCGACATCCACTGTTAACACCGGCAGTATGGAAATAAGGCTAAACAGTGATGCTCCTGTGCACTATCGTCCTTACAAGCTGTCAGCTGACGAAAAATCAAGAGTTCGTGACATAGTTAGTGATTTATTAAGTAAGGGGATAATCCGTGAGTCGCAATCTGAGTACGCAAGTCCTATCATACTCGTCAAGAAGAAAGATGGGTCTGATAGGATGTGCGTCGACTATCGTGCCCTAAATGCAATAACAGTCAAGGACAGATTTCCCCTACCTCTGATAGATGACCATATTGACAAACTGGGCAACAGTAGATTCTTTACCAGCCTTGATATGGCCACAGGCTTTCACCAAGTGCCCATGAAAGATAATGAATCTATTAGTAAAACAGCTTTTGTAACGCCGGAGGGACACTTTGAATATTTAAAAATGCCGTATGGTCTAACAAATGCCCCAGTTGTTTACCAAAGAATCTTATCAAAAACTCTAAAGGCTTTAATAGACACTGGGAAGGTATTAAGCTATATTGATGACGTTTTAATTTTATCAAACTCGGTACATGAAGGACTAGATTTGTTGCGTCAGGTGCTCATATGCCTTACAAAAGCAGGTTTCTCCATTAATTTAAAGAAATGCACTTTCCTAGAGACCCAAGTTGAATATTTAGGCCGACTTATTAGCCAAGGTCAGGTACGGCCGAGTCCTAGGAAGGTAGAAGCATTAGTTAAGTCCCCTAAACCAACAAATGTTAAGCAAGTGCGTCAATTTTTGGGCCTTGCAGGTTATTTTAGGCGCTACATTGCTAATTATGCAACAAAAACGGCTTGTTTAGCAAAGCTCACTAAAAAGGGGGCACCATTTATTTGGGGTGACGAGCAAAACGAAGCGCGTAATTATATTATCGCTTGTCTCAGTGAAGAGCCTGTTCTTGCAATTTTTGACCCAAAGCTGAATACCGAACTTCACACTGACGCTAGTGCGATTGGTTATGGCGCAGTTCTCTTGCAAGAGCATGAGGGTAAGCGAAAGCGGGTCGTTGGCTATTTCAGCAGAGCGACACATGGTGCCGAGTCTCGATATCATAGCTACGAGCTCGAGACTTTGGCCATTGTAAAGGCATTACAACATTTTCGTCACTACCTTATAGGCATCGACTTTAAGGTAGTCACGGATTGCAACTCTCTAAAATTAACTGAGCGAAAAAGAGACCTCCTCCCTCGGGTAGCCCGATGGTGGGTGTACATGCAAGACTTCCACTTCAAACTGGACTACCGCAAGGGTACTCTCATGCAACACGCAGACTTTCTGAGTCGGAACCCGGTAGTTGTTGCTCACATTCGTAGGCCGAATAATTGGGCACAAATTGCTCAAACTGCTGATTCCGAAACACAGGAACTGATGGAGAAATTGAGAGACGGACAGTTAGATTCATCTCGATATGTCATCAAAAACAACATGTTGTACTACAAGTACAGTTCGACTGGTGAAGACACGCGTCTCTTGTGTTTCATCCCCAAGGGTCATCGACTGAGCCTCTTGCGTGTCTTTCACGACGACCATGAGCATATCGGAATGGATAAGACTGTCTCTCTGATTCTTCGCCACTTCTGGTTCCCTGGCCTCAGACAATTTGTAAAGAAGTACATTACCCATTGTGTGGTTTGCCTTTCTCATAAAAAAGTCCCTAGAGCTCCGCACCAGCCAATAGAATCCTGGACCAAACCTAATAGCCCCTTTTCCACAATCCATATGGATGTGTTAGGTCCATTGCCAGAATCCAATGGTTTCAAGTATGTCCTGGTTTTAGTTGATGCCTTTTCAAAGTTTTGTCTCCTATACTCGTTGTATAGACAGGACACAGACGATCTAAAACGCGTATTTACGAACGCGATTTCTTTGTTCGGTACACCATCCTTGATCGTCACCGACCGAGGAAGAATGTTTGAAAGTTCTAGCTTTCAGAACTGGGTTTCTGAGTTGGGGTGTGCCACACACCTTATCACACCCGAGATGCATCAAGAAAACGGTCAAGCCGAACGATACTGTCGTTCTGTCTTGAATATGCTACGAGTCGAGGTGAATAATAAGGGTAGCAGTTGGTCTGATGCTTTGTGGAAAATTCAGTTGACTCTCAACATAACGAGACAAGCCACTACTCAAACGGCACCACTACAACTTTTGATTGGGGTCGAAGCTACCACCCCCGTTTTGCGGGCATTAGTAAGGGATGTAGCACTAGAGAATTCGCACGCGAATCGTGAAGCCATGGTTACTCTGAGACGACAAAGAGCTGCTGAATTGCTCGAAGAGAATCAGCAACGACAAGATCAACGCGTTAATGAAACCCGGAAGCAACCACGAGTTTATGGTCTTGGTGATTTTGTTTTTGTTGGAAAAAGTTCGCAGAGTTCCGGCAAGCTGGATTCCGGCATGAGGGGTCCATACAAAATCATCCAGCAGCTCCCGCATAACCGCTATGAGCTGGAGCTTCTGGCGGGGTCCTACGGGAAACGGACCCAGGCGGCTGCGGAGCACATGGTCCTGTGGCGCGGTGAATGGACGCCGGACGTGTGTGCAGCGTTTTTCGCCGGTGATGGTGAGTTTATACAGCCACGTGCGCGGGCCTTTGGCCGCTACCTATGACGTGTGTTCGTATGACCGGTGTAGCCACGTGCGCGGGCCTTTAGCCGCTACCTATGGCGTGTGCTTGTATGTCCGGTGTAGCCACGTGCGCGGGCCTTTGGCCGCTACCTATGGCGTGTGCTTGTTTTCTTGAGAAGCCACGTGCGCTGGCTGTTAGCCGCTACCTATGGCGTGTGCAGATTTCTCAAGGGAGGGTTGTCCTCAGCAGCCACGTGCGCTGGCTTTTAGCCGCTACCTATGGCGTGTGCTGGTCGAAATGACGAAAGTTGAGACCTAGTCATTTGTATTTTAATTATAAATTCTTTTTTGATTTTAGATGAGATCTCATTAGAAAGCTTAACTTTATGAAAGGCCTTAACATTTTTCGTTGCTTAAAGATTTTTCAGTAAAAATTGTTGTATCTAGAAACACTGTATAGCAATTTTCATTTTCGGGTCACGGCTATTTGAGTGCACGCTTATGGCTGTGATGCGGACTGTTAATTGTTATAGATCGTCAGCCCTCTAGATGTAAGAGATGATGCTATAACGTTGATTTGTTTCAGTTTCAGACGACGAAGATCCGATTGATGACTCACGAGCTACCCTAGATCAAGCGGTCGAGGACGCCTCGCCGTCAGGAGAGGCCGTGTTAGAAATATCTTGCCCAGAAGGGGCGGGGCCTAGCGTCACCTGATTGTGACGTGGCACAGCGCGATTGGCGTTTGAACGTGATTGGCTGTTGGTTCGGTGGGAGAATCTGCTCAGGCGGCGCAGCGAGCCGCTCCTTCACTTTGACGGAGACCTTTGGACGCGCTGGACGTTTATTAGTGGCATAATTCTTTTGGTGTAATTTTTGATTTAAATGAAAATAATTATTTGGAGTTAGGTTATTTTGCTGTTTCTTTTTAAAAAATCTATTCCACTTCTGGTTTATAATAATATTATGATGCTTTTATATTGCCTAAAAGAACATACTGTAACCTATTTGGTTAGTAACTTTTTTGTACACTTCCCTTCCCTGTACATTACTTACAAGTAATTATTGTCTAAAAACCATGTAGTTGTTTTATTTTGTGATGAAGGATTTACCTACCTAAAGATTTATAGTTAAATTGTGACAAGTTAAAATACTCTTACTAAACTAACTGGTTACAATACCTGACTGCATGAGTACTAACTAAGTGGGTTTGAATATGATCATCTTATATTCATGATTTCTTTAATATTGTTGCAGTTCCCCAATAATGACGTCATACCTGAGGGTAAACCCAAAGAGATAATAGTTGATGGTGCTGAGAAGACCTCGGTCAAAGTGGAACCCATTAAGCACGATGTTACCTACGAAATAAGAGTCCAGGCGTACACCAAGGGGGGGGAAGGACCGCTCTCCCTCCCCATGAGGATACATATCTTGCCCTCAGAAAAAGACCATGCAGAGGACCTCTACACCGTTGCCTGAATACTGAACGACCTTTCTAATTGAATACAAGGAAAAACAATAAATTGATTAGTCTATCGTACTACTTATCATATGTATTTTATTTATCAAGTTGCGCGTTAGTCGCACAAATTAAAAACAAAGTATCATTTTGGCTTTTATTGTTAATAATCATGTAGAAGAAAAATGAAGTTAATTAATTGACCAGTGGAAGAGCTTGGGAGAGATCTTAACCCAGCAGGAGGATCCGAAGGGTTAAAAAAAATCGACCGCTCGGTACGTGTCTGTATTGGACTAGGTGTTTTCCATGTATATTATGGATGTTTTTATAAAAAACATAATATTTAAGTTTGTCTAATATCCCCTAAACAAACTTTAATTAGTTTACTTTGGGGCAAGACGGCGCTGCACGCTGGTAGAATGATTTCCAATAATATTATAATAAGTTTTTTTCAAGATTTAAAACTGTTTATGCTCTGATGATGATGATGCTCTGATAATGACTAGCCTAAGGAAGTGGTAGAGCTCGTCTAAGCTGAAATGACGCGCTCCTTCACCGCATCTACGCATACAAGCAAGCATTCTTTGGTTCGTAGATGCGGTGGAGGGGCGCGTCCTTTAAGCTTAGACAATATCTACAAGCAATACTAATACAGGTGCCACCTTCAGGAACTGGGCTGCTCACCAGGCGTTTTTTATGTGAAAATTATATGACTCCGTTAGTTTATTTTTGCATTTACTTTGTCCTTAAAAAACATCAGACTATTCAAAAAGAGTAACTGCTGAGTTTCTTCTCAGCAGAATCAACCTTCCGACGCCGGTGGTAGAGTCACATTATGAACATGTATTTCATGTATCGTTCATGGATCGTTTTTTATTATTATATGTGAGTTTAATATGTAAATAGCGAGAAAATAGTGAAAATCCACCGATTCACGGATGCACCCTCATGTCTTTTTTTTTTCAGAGTATGAAAAACGAAACCCTACTAAACACGTATGCTTTTGCGTTTGAGAAGTCATTCCCAGCCTACGGAGTAGATACATCGTCCCTTCGAGTGGACGGGAGTCAGTTGAAGATGGGCGTCACATACGAAGTCAGAGTCCAAGCTTCCAGTGAGTGCTGTGACGGAGCCGTCTCAAACCCAATGAGTATTAGGATGGAGGAGGAGGACCCTGCAAGAAGTCTATTCTCAAGATGGTTCAAAGCTTTGGGATAACAATGGAACCACGAGACCTACGAGTATTATATAAAGTGTTTGTCATAAATGAAGTGATTGCTATATTAAACATATTAAGTTTTGCCCAAAAAATGATTGTTAATATCTACTAATAACTTAAACATACTGATCCCTATTAATTCTTCAAGACACAACTAGGGAGTGAGCGTCCCACACTTCGTTTGGTATTTCCTAAACTAGCTTCTTTAAAATGGATACTAATCGTTATTTTAATTCAAATCTCAAAACGTGTCAAGGGTATTGTACAGAGGCCAGCAAATCCAGTTACCACGAACTGAAATTCGGTTTAGGGCGATTCAAGCTTTTTTTAGTGAAAATCTTTTAACACTATACGGATCGTGTCATTATCTTTTTTGTCTACAATAAAATATAAAGTAAGTGTTCACTGGATTGCTGTAAAAATAAGTACGGGCCCACCTCAGCGAAAATGCAATTAGATGATTCCCAAGAGACTGACGCGGGGTCTGTCTCTGTAGTGCAGGGGCCTGGAGTGTTGTATAAAACAAGATACCAAAAGGTCGGAACTATCTTGGTTCTGTTTCAGCCAAGGCATTTGGTGGGATGCATTTAGATTTAACTATGATAAGCTGCCCGTGCCCGTGGCGCAGTTGTGACAGAGGATCGGCAACGATCGGTGTGTAAAGCAACACACGCTGGGTCAGGAATGGGAGACGTTGGGTCAAAAATGAGATTGGTTACCACTCCGACCGACATTTAGTGATGTATTTTTCCGGCAGCTCCGTGCCTCGCCAGGTAAGTTAAGCAGTTGGTCCCAGTTGACGTCGCCCATTTAAGACAAGATATACTTCATTGCACAGAAATACATTACAAGAATTTAAACATTATAAAACAATTTATGCAGCCTTGTCGCTCGAAGCGATCTCTTCCATTCAACTTGTAGGCAGAGGAACAATAAAAAGCAGATGTTATTTTTAAAAACAATAGGTATAAAGTATATTTACGCTCTGCTCATTTTGCGCGGTCTTAGGCTGCTCGCCCACGTCCAACTTTTTGTAAGTAAGTAGGTAAATATTCTTTATTGCACACTAAAACAACAACAATATTGCAGGCCAGTAGAAAAAGTTATCAAGTAAATGTACAACTTGGGCGGTTTTATCGCTACAAAGCGATCTCTTCCAAACAACCCAAAAGTAGAGGAAAGATGATGAGAAGGGTAGGCAAGTGCACAAAAAAGTAATCAGAATAGAAATTATAATAAAATACAAACTATAAACTTAAATATAATTACCTAACATTAAATAAATAAAATAAACTACAAATAGATACTTAAACCTACAGAAAATACTATAACAATTAAGAAGTGTCTAAGGAGAAATAAGAGAATGAATAAATAATAATATTAATCAGATTTTTGTAGGACCGATTAAAAATCGGCTGTATTTCTTCCCTTTTTCTGACCGATTTTTTGTCCGACGTGTTCGTTGCTTCATTGCTATCACTACGTTCTATTTTTCTCCTACAAAAATCGGACAACGATTATCGGACGTGAGCGAGCAGCCTTAAGTTACGATCCTCAAAATCATAGTCAGCTAAATGACGTCAG
This sequence comes from Udea ferrugalis, assembly GCA_950022985.1. NCBI lineage: Eukaryota > Metazoa > Arthropoda > Insecta > Lepidoptera > Crambidae > Udea > Udea ferrugalis. The sequence goes on from OX465522.1 coordinate 1,161,616, forward strand.
CTGCAGAAGATAGGCTACATCCAAATTTCTAGCGCAGTCCTTTGTCGGTTCTGGCTCTACCTTTATCCTATAACCTTCATTAAGACATTTTGTCTACCTTGCAGGTTGGCGTTCCATGCCTTTTTTGCCCCTAACAGATATTGTCCTGGAGATGTTAATTCTAATTATGTTGCCTGTCCCTCATCCTAACAGATCCCCGAGCCTGATTTACATATAAATTGTAGCTAACTCACGTGGCGTCTCTTACTTTTAACTGCTGTAACCGCGCTCCTGTGACTCTGGGACTAAACTGGAACGGAAATACCGTTGGTACCAACACTACGCGGAAAGTGGCGAGTTTTAGAGTCGGCAACTTCATTTTGAACCGAAAGTTAGAACACCTCTATTAGGGAGATTTACAAAAATCCTTTTCTAGACACTAACGTCATAAAATAATTCTATATTCCAAATTTCATCTTTCTAGATTGAGTATTACTCGTAATATCTGTGCGTCGATTCAAAAACGAACTATTTTATAAAGATAGATAGCTTTAATAGTAGATACATTGTCAAATGTACATTGTATAAAGAACTACAAAAGAGAAGCAAAAAAATAAACATCAACAAAACTATAAAAAGTCGACAAATCGACTGCCTATCATAACATCGTCCATATAATGTCCGAGTTCCATTACAATAATTCAGCGAATTCCTCCCGTGCGTCCATCAGGAGTTTTCATACAATAACACGCCAAGAGTGGACGTGGCCAAGAAATATATCCGGGAGTTAGTGGACGGTGTAATGCAATTTGGCAAATTAGATTTTCCGACGAGTTACCTGCGTCTTTGCCCTTCCAGCCGTGTTGTGGCACGAGATATGACGGCCAGTGTTGGCGCCAACATTGACCGAGTTTTTATAGATATGACTTATGAGATCTTTGAATGTGTTGTAAAGTTTTAGTTGTTTGATCGTTTTAATGTTGCATTTCGTAAACTGTTCGATGGATTTTGATTATTTTTGATGAAAAACGTACGTACGTTACGTACTTTAAATTGTTTGTTTTCCTAATACTGAATCCTACTGAGCAAAGACCAACATATTAAAAATCAAGTCAGAACACCCAAAATGCTACGATTGGTCGGTTTTGGCTAGCACCTAATAAAAAGCTAATCATTTCGTGATCACAAACCCAGGAGATCAATATCCCCATATATATAAGCAGGAGTGAAGCGTTGTCCTAGCTTTAAATAATCTGAACGGCCTGAAAATCGAACCCAGAGCTCCTGGGCTTCTGACAGCTAGAATGTTTTCTGAAAGTTTTTTTTTACTTTTTGAGTTTTTTCTTATCCATCAATTCGAAAGAGCTCAGAAACTTGCTTAAAAAAGAGCATCGGTGACTGTGTGTTCCAAAGTTGGTGGCAAACGTTTGACAAAAGAGGGAGCAAATTAGATTGGTGCAAGTGGGGTCAAGCGTCGCGAGGAGTGGACAAAGGCGGGGAAGATATGAAATTATTTCTGGCTTGCTTATCTAAAAATATAAGAACGTGAGACGGTGCGATGTACAGTTAGGCGACACCTTAACTGTAACATTACCGTTGGATAATGACCTTTAGTGCTTTAGCGTAAGATTATACGAACTAACTACTTGTATACTTGACGTGTAATCTTCTGTAGGTTACACCGGACTTCAAGACACAGTTCTAAAACTTCTTAAGCTAACTCCCCGAAATCTGAAATGTATCTCTAAATAGAGCACCTTTCGAATCGAAGCTGTTCTGTTGGTAACATGTCAGTAGAAATCAAAGTGTAAGCTATAATTTTGAGGGCTGCTCAAGTTTGAGGGATGTTATAAAATGTTACAGCTGAAGGGAAGGTAAAATTAATAAAAATCAAAATGCCAGTGGTCCTTTTTTGGAACAACAAGGTAGACATTTCACCTGTTACTATTTGTTACAATAAGTACCTACCTAATTTATTCTTGAGTATGATAGTGTTTTATTGTTTATAGAATACGATGTGTCCCTTCATACTGGTGCTTTTATTATCAGCCTCACGTAGTCGCTCCAGGGGTGCATACAACACCCGGTAATCCTACAACTAGGTAATCTAGGCTTCTTAAATAATAATGATGATAAATATTATTGTGCTCTTTAAAATGACCACACTCGACATAGTGCGATAAAACACCACTACACCAACCAGTTCTTCACACCATATTCAGTTATTTATAATTTTTTGGCAACAGTGAGATTGGTACAAATGTCGGACTTCATGCCGAAAAAGGCATCCTCTACCAGTCAACCATAGGGATTCTGCTTATCCCTATGGTTGACTGGTAGAGAAAAATACCACTCGAACACTAAAAAAACGTTAAGTTTAAAAAAATCATATACTGTTTACTATATGGGTCTATTTTGGCCTTACGACCTGCCGGACGTTGAAGGCATTCAAACTCACTCCAATTTGTGTTTTATGGCGCAGGCGCAGTCAGGTGAACATATAGATTGCTAAAGAGTTTAAACTAGCAGCGAGAAAGACGGCGGTTTTAATACCCCAGGCAATAGATACGAAATTAAAAAGTAAAGTGTACCAACAAGGTTGCGGCGAAGACAAGGGAGTCCCCGAGCGGAGCGCTCCACTTAATAATATTTTTCACCTTGTTTCGCTTTCCAATTTTCCGCAAGTCACTCTCGTGGGTAACGGCCCGTGTTTTGATTTAGAAATGGCGTGCTATTGCTTCGTTTACAGCCGCGTCGAGTACTAGAGGTGGGATAGAAGCTAGTAAGTAACCGCTTAGTTCCTGCTATTATTTAGTCTGTCTCATTTGTGGTTTATGCATCAGCATCTAGAATTAAGGTTCGTCACAAAAAATTGTTTTTAATTTAAAACCGTTCGCAAAGTTACTCATAAAAATTGTTTTTTTTTATTGATTTTTGGAGACGAACTGGATGGCTACTTGAAGGACTGGTCATCACTAGCTCTCGATTGCAGTCAGTGGAAGAAGAGTAGGGAGGCCTTTGCCCTGCAGTGGGACACATAGGGCTAATAATAATAATTTGGGTATTGCCAAACTAAACAACAGTAAAAACAAAAACTGCTTTCAAACAGTGTTTACAACACGATGCATGTCCGGATAAAAATAATCTAACTTTACTATAGCGCTGAAAACACGGAAAACAACATTATAAAAATAAGTTCATGTATCCCGTAGCAATCCCGTTTTGCAATTTTAGGATTATTACACTTTCTAAGCAAAGCTATGTAAACTGATTTGTTAATGAATGTGTATAGGTAGGTCTTGGTATGTATGTAAGTAGGGTTCAGCACTTGGCACCCATACACCATTAAGGTGATCTAAGATACGGCATAATGTCTTCATTGTACAGATATTCCAAGTTATAGCCAACTCGGTCTAAGCTGGTTGGAAATGTTTAACCTAATCACTACAATCCTACTAATATTATAAATATGAAAGTTTGTATGTGTCGATGTGCCGTGTTGCTCTTTCACGTAAAAACTACTGAATGGATTTCAATGAAACTCTACAATAATGTTGCTTAAACATCTGAATAGCACTTAGGCTACAATTTTTTGTAAAAATACGACCCATTTTTGACTTTAGTTCACGAGGACGGAGACGAATTTAAATCTTTTTGTTAATATCAATGCAGCTACGATAAAAAACACCGAATACTAGAAGATTCCCTTTACCTCTTTGAACCAGGGTTGGCACTCCGGCTCATATCATGTCACATACCGGTGCTTCACGCTTACTTCAATCATCAACACGCTTCATTCACATTTTTATCAAAAAGTGAATGAAAATATTTAGTATTTTCTAAATCTAAAACAGTCACGAAATCGAGAAGGTAAATACCTATGTTTTTGTGATTTTATACGAATCATTATCGTAAAATGCGGTTGTAATGAGCATTTATATGATATTTTAGAGGTAACTTCAGGATTTTTTCTATCGAGCTAAGTTTTTCCAATCGTGATTTGGAAACAGTCATCCCATCACACATACGTTCTGTAATACATATTAGAAATTTCAGTGCGAAAAACATTCAATATTTTCAATTATAGCTCATAGATAAAAGTCCATTTTGCCGTTTTCACCTACTAAGGCCCCTTAAGTAATTTTATGTGGCCCATTTCATAGCTTTATTTCAAGTCCAGCAAAACCAAACAACGATCCTCCGATCCTCAATGGAAACGGGATCGGGCTCGAATGCCAATGTGCAGAAATACCGTCTGAAAAAAGAACACGAATATTTATTTTTAATTGTTGATCAATCAGCCAGATGCTGTCCAAAAAGTTTAAATCTTCTAGAGAGTATTTAATGTACTCCAAAATTGTGCAATTCTATTTTGAAGTGAATGTCAATTTAATGAATCGATTATTTTTCAAGTCATTTGAAGTTAAAAAGTATTAGGAACAACCTGTAGCTATTAAAAATCTAACTGCAGGTAGGTTGATAAAGTTTTTGTAACCAACCGTCACTTTGATTACTGTATGTCAGTGACAGATTAGCGCTCCGTCAACGGGACATAGTGCTTCATCGGAGATGAACTTAATTTTAAAACAAAGGTACATAATGTATTTCGGGAAAAACCAGTAAGTTTTAGTGCCTCAGTGATAGATTGTGTATCTGGATATGTGCCTTCAAGTGATTGTTTGCATGTTGACTAGCGCTTAGTGTAAAATGGCGACCTTCGCCTACAGATAGTGAAATAATGTTGTGGTTTCAAATTAGTGATTTCAAGTACTGCTGCTTATAAAGGTATGATAGTTTGATATTTATTACAGCTAATTCTATGGTTCCTTGCTAGCAACAGCTAGCCAACAATAGTATAAATAAATACTTTCATGTGGTGAAATATTCTTTGATTCCTATGTAATTGAGATATTGACAACTATTTGATCATTTCTTTCTTTCTATTCCGTCTTATATTTTAGTTATTTGTTTTATGTTTTTATGTTAATCCGTATTAATGAATGTGAGTAGGTATATTAATAGCCAACACGCATTTACGAGTCCGTTTGAAAGAAGTTCTGCATTTTTTCTCTAAAAGGCAAAAGGTCGTTAATTCCGATCACTGTCGAGGTCTGATCGATGAGTTCAATTATAGAAGCTATTTATTCAGATCTCAGAGGTATTGTCTGATGGGACTGATGAATCAGGTTTTCAGGGCAAATCTTACTATGAACAACTAGGTACTTTGTTTACACTCGTAGTCATGGTACAGATTTGACTTGATCATGTAACAGTTACGATACAAAAAACGCTTATCCAAGCTATACCATAGTCGATGTTGGCAAAGGTTAACGATGGTTTCACTCAAGAATCATATTTGGTGCTCATGAGCACTGTAAAATATTACAGTAAGTAGTGTTTGTGAATGAAAGCATAAATGTAAAATGCTGTTAACCATCGTGCATATGTTTCAACATGCAATCTAGTTAGAAAGGAAGTCCGAAAATAATGAAAAGCGATAGGACACGTTTTGATTATGAATCATCATAGCAAAAGATGACTCGGTGAGACCGAAATGACCTGCATGACTGCATGTCGTATTTAAACCGCTGGTCCTAGGTTCAAATTCTTATGATGAGCATAAATGTCGAGTAGTGTCATTGATATAAACAAGAAGAAGAAGATAAGGCGTCTTTGCAACAAAAGTGGCCACACAAGGATAGGTCCAATGGACCAGTCTTCAAGCCAATATGACAGCGAATTGTATACGTGCAAGTCATTCAAACGTCAATGTCATGTGTCAGTTTTCAATTCGCGAAGTATTAACGTGCGCGAAGCCATAGAAAAAAAAATGTATTAACGTTACGTATCTTCCTCTTTTTGTTTAAATCAATGAGTATCCATTTACTTAAAACATTTACATTTGTAGGGTAATTTTATCGTCAGAATTTTTTCATACATCAGTCATTTTTAATTCGAACTCTGGGTTTTTAAGCAATTAAGATCTTGTTCAGAAATGTGACCGTCACGTTTCTACTAAAATCGAACACTTACGCTAAAATATTTTCCGAAACCGATCTCCTAATAACAAAATTATCCCCCACCATTTCGTTATTTGCCGAAGCATTCGGTAATTGATGCCTTTTCTGTGTATTGTCGAAGCGTTTAGTAACTCGACGCCGCAACAGGATAGCACCTTTTACCGACGCAAACACGCGGTCAGGTGTTTGAGTTGCGAAGGGGCGTTTGCAAATAACCTCGACGGTTTGCTGATTGTGGATTGTTTTGTTTTTGAGAAACACATGACGTGCGCCGAAAGCGTATGACATTATAGGTATGTCATTTTGACGTGTCGCCAATGGGATTCCTTATGTCATACACTGTTCACATGGTCGCTAGGCGGTGCGTGTTGCCTAGCCATGCTTATGGCTAGCTTCAAAGTAAAGTAATAAAATATGGAAGGTATCACAAGCGCTTGCTTTGATTTTACTAGGAAAACTCCGGCCTGACACTCAATAGCACCTCTTTTCAAACAATTGTTTTACACAGACAGATACAATTGTTTTACAGGCGGACCACGAATTTTATTTCTAGCTTCAAATAAAACTACAAGATGCTTCATTGTAAATTATTTCTTGAATGACAACAGTATCGGTCCTTTAGCACCAGGATAGCACTTTTTTCTGACGCCAACATGCGGCCAGGTACTTTTTTAATACATTAAGATGAGATAGAGTTGTAAAAGGAACAAAAACTGAAAAGATCTTTACTCTCTCGGGGGCGTTTGCAAATAGCCTCGACGTTTTGCCGATTGTGCATGGTTTTGTTATTAAAGCAACACCGCATGTACCTACAACACTGGTCGGGATAGCTAATTCTTCTTAATTTTTAAATTAATGTCTACCCATACGTTTTCCTTGCTTTCTACATGCGGAAGAGCGGTTCGTGTTTTTCTTTTCTAGAGTTCCGCACCGTTTTTACCTTGTAGGTAAAAAACGGAGCCCTATTACTAAGCCTTCGCTGTCTATCTTCACCAGGTTGTATCTCATAAGCCTAGATAGCTAAGTAACTGATATTTTCAGAAATCATGTTTATCCGTTGCCGCTTTAACAATATAAACTGAAAACATAAGAAAATAATAAGGGGAGTCCGCATCCAATAAACGTGTTTCTTTTCGTTTTTTTTGCTCAATATTTATAATTAACAGTAACAGGTAGACTCCTGAAATTCGGAACCTTCGTGCGCTAGTCCATCTCACACTTGGCCGGTTTTTTTCATTAATCAGCACATAGTTGGGCTTGCACATCTGTGAAGCAATGGGACGAAGGTAGGCTCTCTTAACCCCTAAAACATTTTGCTCAGTGAAGGCCCCTGATATTTGATTAACAAATAAAAGAGAGGGATGAAGTTAATACTAAACAAATATTTGCCTGCATTTTTGTTTCACAAGTAAGACATAAACGAGAGCGTACAACGCTCTTGCTTTATAGGGTTCTATAAAAAACCGAACCCTTATAGATTCGTCAAGTCTGTCTGTCCGTGCGTATGTCACAGCCACTTTTTCCGAAACTATAAGAGCTATAAAGTTGAAACAAAAATATAAAAAAACAATAAATTTTGAGGGGTTCTCCATACTTGAAACTGTAACCCTATTGTTGTTAGGCTGTTTATTGTTTTGGCTGTTTAGTTTCTAGTAGATAACGATGGTGATTATTTATTGTTGTTTTTTGATATTTTAAGATAGTTAATAGTTTTTTTTTATGCATGTTGTGGTAACCTATAATCGTGAGAACAGTTAGCCGTAAGTAACCATATTTTATCATTTTGTTTGAAATGCTGTTTCTTATGTTGGTAATCCTACAATAAATAAATAAACCCTTTTTTGATTTGATTATGTTTAAGATCTGGTTAGTAGTATCAAAAAAAGAATTTGCTACGGAACCCTTCATGGGCGAGCCCGACTCGCACTTGGCCGCTTTTTTACTAACTGAAACGTTTTATGCTAGTTGTGAAAACCTTTAAAAAGTAGTTAAGAGAGATAGAACGGCAACTCAATTGAAAGGAATTGCGCCAAAAATCTCCAAAATGCTCCTAGTGTTAGCTCAGAAAGTCGTTTGAACGAGCAATTCACGTGAAAATGGCTTGTGGTTTGTATTTGCAATGTACAATCAGAATCTGTATTGTGTGACTTTTCAGTTTGGTCAAATAATTGAATAATACTTCATCATCTAAAAAAGTAAAAACTCGCCAAGCCAATCCTACTTAAATAATAATTTTATGGATGTGCCATGTTGCTATTTTACGTAAAAATTGCTGAATGGATTTTAATGAAACTTTACAATAATGTTGCTTATGCATTTGAGAAGGACATCACTACATAGTTTAAAACAAAGTCGCTTTCTCTGTCCCTATGTCCCTTTGATTGAATGCTTAAATCTTTGAAACTACGCAACGGATTTTGATGCGAATTTTTTAAATAGATAGTGATTCAAGAGGAAGGTTTATATGTGTTAATAACATCCTATTGCACCCGTGCGAAGCGGGGGCGGGTCGCTAGTAGTCTATAATTACCTACCTATCAAAACAAAAAAACAAAATGTTCTTGCTGTGCTAAATCAAATCTTTCAACCTGCCCTAAATTCAGTAGCTGGAAGTTAATGTTTATGGTAACCACCTTGGCTGCCTAATATCAGATCAGAACCGACTAAAGTTAAAAAACTTCATTCATTTGAAAAGAAAAGAAAGCTATGACACCATTAGCAACAGCTTTCGTTCCAAATTAAAAGGCATTTCAGCAATGAAAAAGCAATAGACTCGTTCAAAAATATTATAATTCCACAATAATAATTACAAAAGTTGTTCCCTGCAGGTGACTGCTTCGGCATCGCTGGCTTGCCAAGGAGTTTTAGTCTTTAATGGGTGATGATAAGGGTGGGTGAGCGTGCACAGGTGGGTGTAAGCCACCCCTAGTGGAAACGTCTTGAAGGTTTGTGACGTTTAATCTTGCGTGCGACGCGGCGGCCGCGCGTATCACTCGCCGTCGCCTAAAGGGATGTCCTATAATGATTTTGGTTTTATCGATGAACTCATGGATGGGATATAGTCATTTAACTATAACTGATCTCAATGTGTAAATTATTAGATGCCATTAATCATTAAAATTTCTAGCTCATTCAAAAAGAACACCGGTAGAACGTCGCAGTTTTGATGACCAGCTCTCAGTTGGCAAGCATAAAGTTTCAATCAATAGCCATCAGCTGTTCTTGGCCTGATACCGGCAGTTCTGCTTCAGAAAATATTCAGGAGAGGCCACTTAGTAATTCAGCACTTAATACTTAAGACCGTCTGATTTTTCTCTTATATGAAGAGAACTATTAGGATGTCTGAATAACTATAATGAAAAACATGGATACTTTTTGCTAACCAGACATGATTATAAAGACATGATGATTATTATAATAGTGTTCAAAAAAACCTGGAACCAATCATAAATTCCATTAAATAACAGTCCGTACCAAACTATCGATAGCCTGAAATCGAGTCCCATCCTTATCATCAGCGTCTGCAGAAATTCAATTAACATTACCTCCAGTCGCGTGCACCTTTATTTCCGTTCGGAGTCACTTAGACCCTCCCTCCCCCCAGCAAGGGGGGAGGTAAGACGCTGGTAATGAGGTCCAGTGATCGTTTAGTTGGAGGTAATGGCTTACGTGAGGACCAGGCTTAGTTTTTGCGGAGTATAATATTGGGTGGAAAAGGAACGACTTTTCTTGCGGTTTATTTAAGAAATTAAGTTCAGTCGGAATTGAATCTAGGGACCTATAAATTTCAGCTGTTTTTTAGCTTTTTGCTGCTTTTAGGTTTTCAACAACTTGTTTACGTTTACTTATAATTAACATTTCATGAACTGTTATTTTAACATTTAATATTAACAATTTATTTTTACCTAAATAAACGTACGGTTCACGACACATCACGCAACCCATTTCCGGACAGTCTTCCTTGCTTTAATGTAAAATAATGACATTTGGCTAGATATAGATAAAAAGCGGAAATGGGTAGCCTGATGTACCGTTGATTATACATTCAAGAAGTTTTACAATTATATTTATGAATATTTAAGTTTTCACGGTTTGCGTAAAGGCAAAATGTATAATTACAAGACACAAGATACTTTCATGTAGTAAAGACTTATTAAAGATACTGCATGGAAAATGCTAAAACAATAATAACCATAAGCATAAACAATTCATAAAAATGTACACGAATGTTTCGAATTTCAATCGGTTATTACCGAAGTACCGGACGACTGATCTGCTGGTAGTTTACAAAAGTGTTTGTTTTTCAATTATTTTAATAGCTAACTCTTCAAGTACAACTATTCACGACAGCAATGAACTTACGTGTTTAATTCTAATTTCAATAAATGTTACAAGTCCCATTTAAAATAAAGCACCTTACCTTCCATCATCCTGTGACAAACGAAACACAACGTCGCTATAAAAACGGCAGTGACGTAGACGGATGAGCGCCAAGGTAGGGTAGGGCGGCGATTATCAGCCGAGATAGGGCGGAATTATCTGATGAGGTGGAAGGGTTCTGATGGGCCAGGACTCGATGTAATTGGGAGGTGTACTTTGTTTGGGGAAAAAGTGTTCACTGTGATGTTGGGGACAGGAAAATGGTGGTAGATAAGCAATAGCAAGGCAACTTTGAGGCAATAAAAGTGTTTGTAAGAAATAAACCAAATTAAATAGAACTGCAGCATTTTATCTTTGTCTAATTTTGGTAATTGCTGCTTTTACTTTGTATATCCAATAGTTTGTTTATTATTCATCATTAAGTCCTTTATTGGGTTTCTCTCGTTTGTGATTTTATAGATTCATGAAACGGATATTGGTGCTTGGTCTATTTCTGGTACGTTCGCTATTTCTGGTTTTTCCACATACATATCACTTATGTATGTGGGTTGACATACATTTATTTATTTCAATAAATCACTTCCCGATGTCCTTAAATGAAATCTTCCAGGATCAGAGATAACATATTATAGGCTGACCACTTACCTAGATTAGATTAGATTAGTTATTTGAATTAAGTGGCTTTAATGTTTAAAGAATTCTGAGTTTCGTTTAACAAATGAGTTTACTCGAAAAATAAATTTGTTTCGAAGAGTTGATGAAAAGTTACCAAATATTTAACAAAGTAAACTCCATTTAACCTAAGTACGTTTTGAGCGGGTACAACATCTATAATTTTAAAAGTTCCAACATCATAATACCATATATCTCAAAGTTGATAGTAAAAATAGCTCATGACTCGCAACATTAGTTTCCGAAATAAGAGTGAAATTGTGTGTTTAGAGACATAGCGGGGCTGCCGGGTGCTGCCCCGGACATTTATCACGCGGGGCGCTAGCGGGACTATCGATATCGATGAAATTGACAACATTTTCAAATGCTGGTTTCATACTTAACTTTAACATAACATTATATAACCTGACAACCATATCCCTAATAGGTTAGCTAGAGACACACTGATTGTTGCCGTTATTGTGACGGAACATCCAGAAGCCCACGTGGTTAGGGGCAAGCCTACCGCCGTTATCAGGGTCGCTTGGTTTTTATATCGGTGTTTTCCATCACCGGAGGGTTGATGTTATATTGAGTTCACCATTTGAATACAAACAGTGGTTAGAGAGTTCAAAAGTTAAATAAGTATTGCAGTTTTGGGCCGTTTTTTAACAATTTACTATTTAAACTAGTTATCAAAATCTGATGCATGTTATCAAGGTTCTAAAAGTTTGTTTACCAATTCAAATAAAGATAACTAACTTCTATAAGATCATTACGAAATGTACACGATTAGCCGTGTTATCAAAACAATTATAAAATTGTAGATAACTTATAATTTGTCAACAACCTAACTAGGTCAATCTTATGTAACTTCTACACCTATTTTTACCGGTTCACTAATGATTGACCAAAAAACGTTTAACAAATGATCATTTGACAAACAACGTTTCACCAAATATTCATTTGGCAAACGAGACATTTGACAAAAGTATCATCTTACAAAAACTCATTTAACAAATGATCATTTAGCAAACATTTCATTTGTTAAATGTTTCAACTAACAAAAAATCAATTGACCTTTTTTTTATTTCACCAAATAATACGTTTCACAAATGAAGCGTTTGTCCAAATGTGATGATTCTAGATGGCGCTTTTAAAGTTGTGCCTAGTATTTTTATCCAGTTATATACATTACTCGGAAATATATTCTCGGACGACAATAAGACAATTCCACTGGTATTTTGCCTTTGTTCCCACAAAGATAAAAGAACATTATGACATGATGTTCGAAATGCTGATGGAATATGGGGCAGAAAATAACATTGTCATCGAGCCAGAAGTATGCGTTTTAGATTTTGAGAAAGCCGCCATCTCAAGTTTGAGTTTGACACTTTGAAGAAACAATTCTGCATGGATGCAACTTTCATTTGGGGCAAATTATTTACAGGTAAGCTACAAGATTAGATAGAAAATGCGAAATATACAAAATGCTATTGTTAGAAATACCGATGGTTTGAATACCGATGTTAAAGTAACCAAATGGACGGTATCCCGAATGCCAAAATGACGAAATGCAATGGCAGGCGAATCGTTTTTGGGTTTGAAAAAAAAAATAACCACGAAGGCTTAAGGCGGAAGCTACGCTTCGCTCCGCTCCCGCCTTAAACCTTCTGACCTAATCTATCCGAGTCGGTTTTGCCCTGACTCTAGTATAGGGCAGACAAGTATCACGACCAGTCAGCGTTTACCCCTTTTTTCTTGACATACCGTTTTTCTTCAAACCAATAAAACGACATGCCCGCTCACACTCTTCGGCAATTTGGGCTTCGGGATTTAAAAACTAATCATTTGTCAAATAAAACATTTGGTCAAACGTTTTTGGGCCAATCGTAGTTTTATCTGATGATACAGTTGTTAAGTGTACATTTTGTGAAACGTTTTTTTGTAAAATGAAAATTTAAGAGTTGATCATTTGGTCAAGTGAGTCATTTGTGAAATGATTAGTTGTAAAATGATCAATTGGCCAACCGTTTTTTTGCCAAACGTTGTTTGTCAAATGTAATTTTGCCAGATGTCTTTTGGTCAAATGGCAGGACCGCATTTTTACCTACACTGTCTTAGTAATCTATACATGATTGTTAATACGTTAGAAACGTGGAATTGTCTAACAAGTGAATTAAAATAGTAAGTTCAAAATCGATTTCTAAAATCAGCAAAGTCAGCTTAGTAATCTAATCAGGCTGGTAGCCAGGTTTTAGCCTTGATACCTGCTGCCTCCACCGTGCAAGAAAAACCTTTGAAACAGCTGTTTCATCGATAAAGTTCGCACACGCGGCAAGCACTAGAACGCACGTTGAGTTATGCAGTCTGGCTTCGAGTATATCGATGAATTATTGAGCTATTTACATTGCATCACTAGTCTGTCGGTCGGGCAATATGGGGGATTTTATTATTGCTTTGAATATTTGCAGTTACCTGCGTTTTGCAGTCCTTTGTTTTCGGATTGGGAGTTGATTTGCAAGGTGGTGGAACAGTGAATAAAATATGACTATTATTTTTGTTAAATGTAATGATTTCTGCTAACTTAGCTGTCACCTACCACCAAGCTGGTGCTTGATTAACTTGATTTAGTGCAGTCGCCTGGTTTGCGAAAGATGCGGGTTCGATTCCCGGCTGATGCCGAAATGACCAAACGTCTTTTTCTGGTTTTTAGATCTTTAGTAAAGATACTGCATGGAAAATGCTAAAAACAGTAATAAACAATGATTTAGAAGTTGGATATAAGACCATAGGTCGCTGATTAGATTCTCCCACGGTACACACATTCGTTTAAATGAGCATGTCTGTGCATACAGGTCTGGGCATTTTCTGTGTAATTTAAGTAGGTATGTTTTAAAAAAAGTAATTTGATATTTTTTGTCTAGTTCCCATAGTACAAGTTTTGTTTGGCTTGGGGCTAGATGGCGCTGTGTGGATTGATATAAAATAGGTGAGATTTAAAATCTCGAATCTTAAACCGTTATTATCTGGTGATCTCAAAGACAAAAGTTCAGTATTCCAAAGAAAAGTGGCCGAATTGCAATACCAGTGCGACAGAAAATCTTTTTAATGGAACACCTTAATCTCTCCAGAATCTCATTGTAAGGAGACGAGATATTGCAATATTAATTAGTGTATTAAGAGTCTTTCACACCGCATCAGTTACCGCTTTAAATACCAACTAGCTATTAAGGCAAATTGGGTTATGAGTCTGATAGTTAGATATAAAATATTGTTTATTAGAGTATTGAAGTAACTAAGCAAAAAAAAAATTACATTCAAAAATATTTATATTTACCTATGTGTCACTTTATTTAAGACAAAAAATAAACAATGAATAATGTCACACAAAATAGTATAAGCTCTTTGTATCTAACTACGGAATAAAAAAATACAATATAGGTTATTGAAAGGTAAGCATAACAGCTAACAAAAGTGTACAATTTGTTGCTGAAATAAGTATCTGCCGGATAACCAACAAATCGAGGGAAAATCACAGAAAGTGCAAGAAAGTGCACAAATAAGAAGATTTAAAAGATCTCAGGATTTAAATGTGTGTAACACGTTGAGCGCCACGCCGGTCACAAACAATAGGAATTCGATTGTTAAAGTGGCCGGCGGCGGTGAAAGTATTAACCTTATTATAATATTAAATTTATTTTTACCTTAATTAATATAAAACGCATCGCTAAGCTTACGCTGAGATTGAAATTCAATCAGAAAAATGTAGGTTTCGAAATGTTCCTGACTTTTGATTATCCTGTTCAGGATATACTCGTAATCGTACGTTATGTTTATTTATTTGTTTGTTTAGTGCACAAACCAGTACAAAAGGCGGACTTAATGCTAAAAGCATTTTTTACCAGTCAACCAAATGGTGAGACAGAAATACTTTAATTATGTCATTGTGCTAGAAATCATTTTTCATTATTTAAAATTTAGTGAAACGCGTCGTGTTCCCGCGCGTGTGCAGTCTCCTTAAGCCGTTTCCGCGGCGGCGGCAGATTTCAGTCGCAGTCTGACTGCTCTTAATTAATTGGCTTGCATTCGTTTGCATGAATTACGCAGGTACGTACCTACGGACGACGCCATTTTTACCCTTTTTGAGCTTGCCTTCCGAGGGATCCGCTGTTTAGGCGGAGGAATTTATTAGCATCTGGGAGTTTGACGGGGATTTTGAAATTACTAGGAACTGAGTTCTGGACGAATACGTTTGAACATACATCGGGTTTCATATTATTTTATGACATGACTTTACTGTGTCAGGATGTTATCAAGACGCCCTAACCCTCAGCTGGGCCAAGCGATTTTTAACGGGCTTTTCAGAAGAGGTTTTTTTTTAAATAACTGACTATTTTTCAAACGAAGAGCTCTTAGAAACTTTCAGTCACAATAAGCGAAATTAAATAAAAAATGATACAGATGAGCAAATTAAAAAAAAATAGACTGCATCGCAGAGCAACGGTCACAAAGTCTTAAGCTATGAAAATAGCAACATCGAAGGTAACAAAAACATTGAGACCCACCAAGAAATATTATTCTGGAACAAGAAATTCTATTCTAAAACAAGTATTATTCTGGGGCGGAAATCGAATCCGTGACCATGTAAGTCTTGTCTGACTATCGCTCATATTTATTCACAGCGCTTAATCTGTAAAGTTCAACAAATGGATCTGATTTCACACGAAGGTGTGTCCCATGGTTTACCCTTGTTTGATCGAACAACGTTTCGTCGAAAATCAGTTGGTCGAACAACGTTTGAGAAAATCATCACTTTGTATAATATCATTTGATAGAATTTTCAGTTCGTCGAATGTTTATTTGCTATAACAACGTTTGCACTAATGATCAAAAGGTAGAATGTTCATTTGATGTAATTTTCAGATGGTATAACATGCCAAGCAGCATGTAATGAGGCAAGTCGTTTTTTGGGTTTAAAAAAAAAATAACCACGAAGGCTTAAGGCGGGAGCTACGCTCCGCTTCGCTCCCGCCTTAAACCTTCTAACCTAATCTAACCGAGTCGGTTCCGCCCAAACTATAGTATAGGGCAGTGACGAAATTCGATAATATGAAATTAGTTCAAATGAAATTCGTTCAAACAAATAATTACATCAAATAAAAATTTACCTATTAAATATTCGGTCAAATGAATAATTCTACGAACTGATATTATTGCAACTGAAATTCGACCAACTGATTTTCGACGAAACGTTGTTCGATCAAACAAGGGTAAACCGTGTCCCATCCCATTATGAATGTGCTAAAGAGGTTAAAGGCCAAAGGTTGCTTAGCTCCTGCTCAAAGTGTAAGTTAGCTAAAACAAAAACAGTTTGCCCAGACTATACATAGTCCACATGCTTAGCCGGCAAACTTCCAGCGCAGCCGCAAGTCGCCGGCGGATCTCACCGGATCAGGTAGACCGGATTATTCCGGTCCGGCCGGTTCAAACCGGATCAAACACGATTTTGGACTTACCGGGGCAAGGTTTGAGGGCTTATTCCGAGGTGGATAATGGATAATAGTGACTGCTGGAGTTTAGATTGGGGAACTCAATGTTTAATTTTCTCTTGGTAAATACCCTTGATTCGTTGAATTTATTTTCGGGATGAAACCATGGTTTCAAGGTACATCATGATGTACCTGACATTTGAACTTGAATTTATATGGTTTGTTTACTATTCTGCTACTTGCTATCAACATGTAAAAGTTTTTGTGGTTAGCGACCTATTATTATTTACCATTTTTATTTTGCACAGTCTACCTAGAGCGTAAGTAAGCGTAGCGTCATATTGTTTGAGAACGATGATATCCAAAGTTTTATGGTTGAGTTGTGGTTGTCATTTATTTTTCCCACTCAGAGCCGTTGTTGTTTCGGATGTAACATTAGAGACCACAATTTGCTGAGCGCATTTTAACAAAACAAAACACGGCGAGGAAAAAGGGCAAACTTATCACCGCTATTCGCGTTGTGTGCTACAGTCGCTACATTGGCAACTCCACTTTTTTCACGGATTTCCTCAGTTTTGATTTGATCTCGTCACACCTAAGGACACCTCTCAAAAATCAAGAATTTACACGTTATTTCAAGAACAAAAAAGCGTTAATCGTGTGACTTGTCTGTCCCAGGCCAGTTGCAGGAAAACATTTGTGAACATTCATGTTCCCAGGAATAACTTCGCCCCAACTCAACTTGTCATCTGTCTTGTCCCTGTCAGAAGTCGCTCGAACTCCTGGCAACTTGGATGAACACCTGGACTTTGTTGCTTTAGTGTTGAATAAAGTTCTAGCAAGACCTTTTGCTTTACAGCCGGTCTAACTTTATTAACACAGACACTGGGCATCAGAAATATATTATGACCTTTTGGAACGGCCAAAAATATCTATAATGCTTTAGAAAAGCAATGCCAATAGATACCTTAATGATAAAACAAGAACAAGTCAAAAACAAGTGAAAAACCATGATAACTTCAGAACAATTTAAAAATAAGAACTTACCATAGATAGGAATATTTGACCATAAAAAGTGGTCACAGGGTTTCAAAACTGGCTGTTCTGAATTGTTAAAACATCGGAAAATAAGTGTTTTGTATAATTTTATTCTAATACTAAACACAATTGTTATGTTCCGTTAAAAAAAGCTATTATTTTTAAAATGTTTGCTTCCTCATAATTGCAGTTTACTTCACCTCAAAAAACTACTCATAATTCATGAGAACGCTATTACGCACATTCCATCAAAAACTCATCCCAAGTCACGACTAGAATGGTCCAACTCCAGTGCCCCCTGAATTGGGTGATTAAGAAACTTCACCTGAAGCTCAAGACTTGGAAATTTTAATGAAAAAATAATTTCAATTTGCGTCCCACGACTGAAGTTGTAACAGAATTACCTTCGCATATTTGAGGCGCGCCACTTTCAAACATTCGCTGAATTTAACTGAATTGCCTTTTGAAACTTTTTCTCAAATGCGGTTATACACAAAAAGGTAAACGGCTGTGCAAAGAAGGTTCTTGGGGACTGTTAATAACTAAAAACTTAGGTTTTTTTAATTGACTTTTTGGTCTTCAGTCTTGTCTGGTGGTTAATGATGACACAGATAGACAATTACAATGGACGATATGAAGTACGAAGAAAATACAGTGAACTTATTCCAGGAGATCAAGATAACATGAGGATTGTCTGGACGTGAGATTATATTTGTCATAACTTTGACAGTTTGATCTTCAGTTCACACTTCTTTTTGGCATTTAGCGTCCCCGCTGAAGTCCCCGCACACGGGCGACTCGCCACTTCTCACAAAACGTCGCCACCGGCATATTCCCTACAGTTTTCATACTTTTTAAATGGACTCTCCTCACATGGTGGACCCAGAAGCCGTCACACGCTACAATCTATAGGAGCATGCCATGTAGCAGCGTTTTGTGGCCCGTGTGCGGGGACGCTAATAGTTCATTTAAGAACCTCTAAGTAATCCAAGAGCAACTCAACTAATCTCCGTACAAAATCAAGAGGTCCCGTAACCCCTAATCCCGCAGGTGAGCGGGATCCCGGGATTACTGGATCAGGGGAGCCCTCGTCCGTCTTGATGATGTATTGTCACGGCAACTGCGATCGACAGATGTCGCTGTTAGCTCTGACGCAGGAGGTACGAGGTAAGGAGGGTTGATGGATCGGCAGTTATGCTGAGGGGTATGTTATGGGCATTTATTTTGGGGTACATGCTGTATTTAATACGAAGATAAATGAGCGCTTCTTATCGGTGATTTGATCTGTCCATTTCAATACAAATGAAGTGTTAAGAGTTTAGCCTGATTATAGTATGGGTGTGACTCAGAAAATAGGTGTAAATAAGTTTGATATCTTTCAGTGATAAACCTTCAACATTATCTGTTTATTAGACCTAAGTTAGCAATCCCTGACTTGTATAACCTAATTAGACGCATTTGACCACAATCTCACCTGATCGTGAGTAATGATGCGGTCTGAGGTGGAACATGCCGGCCTAACGAATGAAGGAAACTCTCTTCTTGAAGAGGCTCAAGTTGTTTTGCTATGGAAACACTTCAGCAGAAAGCACATTCCACTAACACTTACTTACACAACAAGCTGTACGCAATTTTAATCTATATCTACTTATATAATAAAAAGCTACTAACTCGATAATTATCTAAACTCCTGTTCAGAACAGAATAATTACATCACCGAAACCACGGCGTCATTCTCCAAATGACAATATAATTTTGAGCAGCGAAAATGAGGAATTAGCGCCCCTCTCCGTCCTCTCCTTGGGGTAAACAAGGACAGGCAAATAAAGTTAATTGTAAATTCACGACGGTACCTGAGGAGTGACTAGGGAGGACATTCTTATTTACAGCCCCAGACGGGACTCAGTTCTAAAGCAACTCTTCGAGGGATGTAATTGAAAATTCTACGAGTTGACGCTTGGAATTTGTGGTTGAGAACGTTGTCAGGTACTTTGAGTACTTGTGCAAACGATGTTGTTGTGGGAAGTTTGACAAGTGTTGCAACAACGTGTCTGAAACAGTCAGTCACTTGGATATGTAAGATCGGCGCCAGAAGCCAGTTGTGCGTTTTGTTCTTACGGTTAGGAAGGGTAGGATAAACGGAAGTTGTTCAATTGCACTCTTAGGAGTGTCGATGTCGCTATTTGTGTCTGTGAAAAATTCAAGTTTATTATTCATCGCAATAAAAATCCGGCTGTTAGGGCCGGCTTTTTATAACTTAACGTAGTGTTATGATTTTTTTCCAAAAAGCTAGTGTTCTTAAAACATACGAGGCCAATTTCACCATCAACTTATTAGAAAACACCAGCAAGCCTCAATCCATCATGACGTCTGTATTTTCAAAACTCATAGCTCATTTTACAGAGGATTGGTAATTTAAAGTTAAGCCTAAACTTCTGTTCAGCTCTACGTCCTCCTCAAAATAGTGAGACGTGAGACAGATGAGATTTACTCCCACCTGAACTTCTCGTCGGGCCCACTGACCAATATCGGGGCACATTTGTCCCCGTCGCCCGCCGGCCGCTAATCCAGGCCGGACCTTTTGCCTTTTGGACACACGCACAGGGGCGTAGTCAGACTAAACAATTAACAAAAAGATTCAATGTATAATATAGGTATTTAGACATCCTACACCAAGCTAACGACAACGTTACCTCAAAGGGTTTAGCTTAGCAAGCCTAAATTACTAGGTAGAACCTTAATTATTTTTATAAAGGTAAATTTTATCTAATCACCATAATTACTTTCTTGTAGTTTCTCTATCAAATAAATCAGATTGGTACGTCTGTTTACGTATAGTACGTATTGTAGACTTGTGTATCTACACTTCTCTCTCACAGATTTCCTTAGCTTAGATTTTCTTCTCCAGAGCATTTGTGCTCATTGAAATTATTAGAGGGGTAGGGGGTGGGAAGTACGTCTATAAGTATTTTCTTCAGTAATAGAATTTTCAACGAAATAAAATAGATTTTTCACTTTTACATTCCTAACATTTATTCACCGCGGCAGTATTTTCCCAATTCAGCTTAATCGACTCGCGCACAGACAGACACCTTAAAAAGCGCTTAATAACAATTCACTCTTCAAATGAATTCTACCCAAATCCGTCCCATTGTGACAAAGAAAAATTGTAACGAATTGAGTGGGCTACAACAACCTGCTTAGGGAACCTCTCTTGCCACTTTTTGGGGGAAAGTAAACTTTGTACGCTATAATAAAGGTTTGATTTTCATTGGGATGGTTTTGAAAATGGTTGCTTGCCAAGTCATATGCTAGAAGCGATTTATTTGCTCTAGGTGACCGAGCTAACTTTTATGAAGTACCTTTGATAAACTCAATTTACAAAGGTTCTAAATCCTAAGTCGTAAATCTGCCCATGTCTATGTATTTATTAGTAGCTAATAGTTAGCAAAACTTATTTATTACGGGTTTGACTCACTTGCTCTTAGGTGGTTTGACAGCTATCTGACCGGGCGCATGCAATTCGTTGAAATTCGCAACAGCGATGGTAGTGCCCTTGTCTCTACTAAAACACCAGTAACCAGAGGCGTGCCTCAAGGGTCTATATTGGGACCGTTGCTCTTCATTTTATACTCTGCCGATATAACGGATAGCATTAAACATTGTAAATACCACTTATACGCCGATGATCTGCAGCTATATATTTCCTTTAAACCAGATGCAACCCATTTAGCAGTAGACAAACTTAACGAAGACCTTCATAAAATAGCTCGTTGGAGTGATAATCATAGTTTGACCCTAAATCCTGGCAAATCTAAATACCTCATACTTGGTTCAAAGCTTGTCACAAGAAATATTGCTGCTCAAAAGCCGGCTATCGCAATTAAGGGAGACCGTTTAGAACAGGTGTCACTAGCCCGCAACCTTGGTTTGCTAATGGATGGTAGTCTGCATTTTGAAGAACATGCTGTAGAGCTAATGCGTAATTGTTTTTATAGACTAAAAGTACTTTATCGCATTCGTGATTATTTAAGTGTTGATATGCGAATCAAACTATGTGAATCCCTAGTTCTTTCTAAGCTGAATTACGCGGATACGGTGTTTCGAGATTGTCTTTTAGCTCGTACTAAAAAAAGTATACAGCGTGTTCAAAACGCTTGTGCACGTTTTTGTTTTTCAGTCCCGCGGCGTTCTCATATCACCCCCTTTCTAAATTGCAACCAACTTATAAACATGGCCGCCCGGCGAGAGCTGCATTTCGCGTCGTTGCTATTCGGGATCATGAAAAGCACCAAACCGCCGTATCTTTTTGATAAGTTGAAGTTCTCTCAACGCAGAATGAGAATCGCTTCACGTCTTATATGCTCACAACACAAGACAGCCGCCTTTCGTGGCAGCTTTCGCTATGCTGCCACGAAGTGTTGGAACAATTTACCGCCACCGATAAGAAACGCCATCTCTATTGGCACTTTTAAAGAGAAATTAAAAAAGCATCTTCTTGAAGCACAAGTGTCCAATGCACAGGTGGCAGTCCAGAATGTCCGATAATCTATGTTAATCTCGTCCTTTATTTTTTATTAGTTTAATTTTACTCCCTTTTCTTAGTTATGTTATGTTATGTATAAATCAATCAAAAACCTTATGTTATGTATAAATCAAAGACGCATACACGCACATGCTCACAGCACACACATCCATACACACATGCTTTCGCACGCACAAATATGCTCCTTGCCATTTAAGTATTAACCGCTGTATACATGGTTCCACTGAAAATCAGCGTTAGTGCATTATGCCTAACATATGCTGAGTGGTCACCATTTTGGTTACATGACAAACTATTGTATCTTTTTATTTCTTTGTTGTTCTACCTTAGGCCAGTGGATATTAACATTAAATTCGCAAAGCACGATGTAGTGCTGCATTTTTGGTATGTTGTTTGGATCAGTTAGGGTGATGTAAATCCCAATTTGCAACTTCGAAAAAGTTGTGCTCGCTGCGCACCACGTGATAAACTGCGAAAATTTTGGACTTTTTTCACTGTTTGCTCTAAAAGTCATAAACTATGCATTTCCGACAAGTAACATTCACTACACAAATGAAGGTTATTAAATTTGCAACAATTTAAGCCTGATTGCAGCTCTCTAAACCTTATAACGACTAAACTGTGGCTATTCGAAGTTGGTTCGTTTTTCCCGAAATATTGAAATTAATGCCACGTTTTTTTACAATTACCACTGTACTGTCACCTTCCTTGAATGCCAGCCGACACACAAAGCAGACTCCCGGTGGAACCGACATTTTTATGACTATTTAGCCTGACTTCGTTCGCATTAATATGATAATAGTTTTTTGGCTGCTCCCCTGCGTTACCTACCCAGGCTACTTCCAATTACTATCTTGTGCGAAAATCAAAACCAAAACATAAGCCCGAAGGCATTTGTTTAGTTGATGGGAGTTTTAGCCAGTTTACACTGTTACCGCCTTCACCGCGTGTAGGTACTCCCAGCTTATGTTTTGATATGCATATTGTGAGTGATTCATGTAAAAATTTCGGTTCCACCGGGAGTCGATTTTGTGTGTCGGCTGGCATTCAAGGAAGGTGACAGTACAGTGGTAATTGTAAAAAAAACTTGGCATTAATTTCAATATTTCGGGAAAAACTGACTATCTTTGAAAGGCCACAGCTTAGTTGTTATAAGGTTGAGAGAGCTGCGGTTAGGCTTAAATTGTTGCAAATTTAATTAACTTTATTTATGTAGTGAATGTTAATTGTCGGAAACGGATAGTTTATGACTTATAGAGCAAAAAGTGAAAAATATCCCGAATTTTCTCAGTTTATCACGCGGTGCGCAGCGAGCACAACTTTTTCGAAGTTGCAAATTGGGATTTACATCACCCTAACTGATCCAAACAACATACCAAAAATGCTGCACTACATCGTGCTTTGCAAATTTAGGGTTTTTTAGTGTCGATTTCTACTGGCCTACCTGTATAGTGTTTTATTGTTATGTACCAAATAAATATTTTTCTTTCTTTCTTTCTTTCTTAATTTTATTTCTCAATTTGGTGTATTTACTTGTCTCGTTTAACAATTCAACAGGAACTTAAATAGTCCGTGTTCAACTAGTATGTTGTCCTGAAGTTATCAGTGATTATAGTGGCATTGGTGACGGTTTGATGCAACCATTTAAGCTAACTTGCGAGTAATGTTCCCATCATTAATTATTATAATCAGCCTGCGCTATCGCACAGCTGGACAAAGGCCTCCCTACCCTTCTTCCACCGACTGCGGTCTAGCGCCATGCTGAACCTGTTCTCCAAATGTGAATCTAGTTTGTCCCGCCATCGCCTTTTTGGTCTCCCGCGAGGTCGTATTCTGCCTTGAGGTACCCACTCGGGCGCCTTGCTCAATATGTGTCAGCCGAGTGACGCTTACTGACGCTGTGAAAGAGATGAATTACCTCATATCCTCAAATTGATCCATGAGAATTCCGTAATTCCCCATAGAGTATTCTAAAACTTCACGCTCCTTTTTCGCTCCTTTGTTTCCCCGCTTCCTCTTCTACCCTGGCCACACCTGTTCCAGAAAAAGGTAAAAGCAGGCAAGAAGCGTCATTAATACAAAGGGTGGATGAGTAATGGGGGTAGTGCAGGCCGTCGTCCCTGTAAACGGGATATAATGCGGTTGTTAACTCAGCTCGATGGAGTAATTCATTCCGAGACCAGCCGTGTGCTGAAGAGATTGATGTTCAGTTGTGCTTAGGCATGAGTGATGCTTATGTGATTAATATCATTGGAATTAGGGAAGAATCAGTCCAGTCGTTGAAATACCATCCTGATCAGATGAGCTAAGGAATCAACGTCAATTGCTTCCATATCAGATTAGATCAACTCCCTCATAAGGATCACCTAAGCTATGAGATGGTACAAGTGATACTTCATTACATGAGCTCATTAACAGATGTTTTGATCTGCCCTGAGATCCTACACTCCCTTTTCCATGAAGGGACTAGGCTCTAAAAACCCCACCTAACAACAGCAGCCGAGACTGCCGTTGCTGCTACTGTTTGACGTGCCTTCGGAATCACAAACAACAGTGTATCCAAAAACAGTGTATTCGTACTAAATACCCACATGAAAGTGGCAATACCTCCACTTGTGCGACAATAAAACACAGCGAGTGCACGAATGCAAATGCTACTGCAATATCCGGGAACAACCTCACCTTCCTGCCGCCAAGTGTTAGGTGCATTGTTTTTGGCTTAAATTATGAGAGTATTACTTTGAATCAGACATTTTAATGTAAGTAAACATATTTGGTTGGCGTTCTAGACCGGTGTTGCTGATTCAAGCCAAAGACGGGTTAACTTGAACGGTACTGGGCGGGCTGTTTGGGAAACAGATCGAAAATGGAGACCAATACCGTGCACCTTGTAATTAGGTCCTCAGTGTGGCCAGGCTTAACAACTGGCATTTGGCGTCACCACCCTGTACCAACTACGAAATGTGCCTCTCAAAGCACGCAGATGCCCCATTAACACGTAACTGAAATTCGGTCGTGGTGATCATTCACCACAGTACCCAATCTTTGTCTTCGCCAATCCAGTCGCCAGCCACAAGTGGGCTGATGCCCGAAGAACTGGCAGGTAATACAGTGGTCTACCTTACCTTTAACCTGTATTTGAATAAAAGGTATTTGCCAAGCGAGAGTTTAAAAAGATCTCGTGTTACTATGATGAAGGAATGTTCATCTGAAATGAGTGTTTTAATATCGACGGGTAAGCCGCGCTCAAATATTGGAGCCACGTAACAAAAGGTCGTTGCCTTTATTGAAATCCGTAGTTCGGCGCCGAGCCACCGTCATACCTAATAACGTCATCTGTTGCAGTGTGAGGAGACGGTCTCTGGTTAGGACGATCTAAATTAAATCTAATAAGAATGGGAAAATATCTTCATTAAAAACAACCTGTTACAAATGCTTCTTACTATAACAGCAGGAGATATTCGTTATTGCACAAAAACATTACAGTTGTATAAAATTACAGAGACCTATGTACAAATCTTATACTCAGGGAGCTATATTTTCCAGACAGCTTTCAGGTAGATATAAGGTTTTATTTACTTGCTTACACAGCTATTTATAGAAAATCTAAGGATGGAAAGTGTCCTCTAAAATCCAAAAACATTCAAGCGCCATTATTTCTACTACACGTATTTTTGGATTGATATTACTTACCATCATGATCATCTGGATTTGTACGTTAAAACCCTTTATCTGACAGCGACCTCTTAGGAGTTTGGTACAATCTATTTTTAGTGCGGCTTTTAGAACCAGTAGATTTGTTTTGTCGTGTATTGTCCGTTTATTATTATTTATGTATCATACGAAATAATTTATACTTGGCTTACTAATCATCGTTTAGATGCAACACCAAAATGTTGAGTCTGATTCTCTAGGTTAAAATGTTAGGTCTGATTTACAATTAAAATTCTGTTATTTAGGGCCTAAACTAAAATTTCAATTTTAAATGAATATTAACGAATACTGTGTCGCACTCCATACTTGGCGTGTAATCGACTTAGGTTCGGAAAAAAGCGTAGTATGTACCAGGAAATGAAACAAAGGTACACGAGCAGTGTCGAGCGCTTATTGGCCCCGCCGATAGGTGGCGTAATAAACGCTTTGGAAGCAATGGATATAGAGAAAGTGAAGCAATCAGGCAGGTGAAGTTGTGTGTGGTTTTTTAAAGTGTACGAATTTAAATTAACAATTTATAAACTAGTATCATCTGTAAACATCAATGAAGTAAGGTCGAATAGTCAGGACAGATAGTAGGCAGTACGAAAAGCCAATTCATATGAGTATAACCTGGGGAAAATCCACGGCCAAAATGCGTTTGTTGGATAATGGCTAAATTAAAAACATTGTATAATATAAAGATTGCTTTATACTTTTCAACTGAATTTGGAGAATTTATACACTGACTATCTTTAAAAACGAACCGCATTGCACTTCAATACTCGTATAGCTAAAAAATCAGTTATTTATTATAACATAAAACTAATTAACTAATGGATCATTATTTTTATCAAACTCATTACATTTCCCACGGTTCAAACCATATCCTCACCTCAGCTCGCCTTCTTGAGACATATTTTGAGACGAGACGTTAATGACAAGAGGCCGAGTCAGGTTCAGGACAGAACTGATCTCATAAAGGCACAGTCAATGATTCTCTCCATGAATGCACAAAGAATGCCGTATGTGATGAGTATAAGAGGCGGTTTCTAAACTAATCTTGTTGTTATTGAATAAAAGGCACCGAGTGAGATTCCCCAATAAATATAATAAAACTTTTCAAAAAACACAAATCACATGAACGCCATATCTTTTCATTGAGATCATAGATATAAACATACCAAAAGACAAACAGAGTAACCCTTCAACTTACTCAATGCTTTATACAAATTTAACCCTTATTGTTTTGACAATCACAACCACTGGTGAAAGTACAACGAGTGAGAAGTACAAGTCTACATATTTCAAAGCTGATAGTATCGATATTTCCAGACGCCATCGATATCATTGCTATATACATCTCTATCGGCAGTAGACTGACCAGTGCCAACACTAGCCTATAGTCATATTGATTAACCAGTAATGGACCGGACCAGGGTCTGCCGAGTGACCATCGTACAGGAATCGACCCGCGTTTGGTTGAAAGAAAACCCCTATTTCCTGTGGTAAGCGATACGATAGCCAAAAGCCCATTTGAGGCACGTGCTAATCGCGTTTACCGATACGGGCCGCTTCTTACTAGGGTTGGCCACTGGTGGGAACTATTCTTAAGAATTGCAATTGCAAACAGATTTCAGTTCTTAATCCAGAACCAAGCCCATGTTAAATGGTAGGTCTTAATTGAAGCTAAAACTAAACAAAACCTCAACCTCTAAATAGACGCAAGATATTCAGAGAAGTATCTAGTTTCTATCTTTGGAAAGAAGCTTATTCTGTTTTTGGCTAACCCAAATAAATATGGGTTTTGGGTCTATTTCATTCACTTGCAGCTAACTTTTTGGTGATGGGCAACACCGATAACAAACCCTGTTTTTTTTTCTCTTGACATTGTTGTAATTACCTTATTCTTTTATTTTCATTGTGATTTGTTGTTAATGTTGCATTTAAAATATCTTGTTAATTTGTATTGTATATTTATTTAAATTTCTCGTACACAAGCATATATTCACAGTGGTACAACATTTAGGACAGAACAAGAACAGGTAAGCATATTTCTAAAAAGATCTTGTATAGTATGAGATGATCGACGACCTCAATTAAAATTCCTTTAATATGACATATAAGTACATAACTTGTAGTGAATATTATATTTAATAAATTATTATCCTCTCTTATCTTATAGGTGGTAGGCTTGCTTGCTCCTTACAAATCAAATTCGTTGGTCGAAGTATGTGCTTCTGAATCAGTCAACAATCGGTGTGCCTCCGACTACTTCGTTCTTTACGGTGGCAGAGCATTAACTTTTCTTAGTGTAGTGTGTGTGTTTAATATAAAAACAAGTCTTGTGACAACCCTGCAAGCAGTCGTCTCAAGGATTACAGCGTTCTCACCGGAGTTGCGGAGGGAGCTGATATGCGCCGTTTATAGTGCGCCAGCTTTATGTGATCGGGTCTTTACCAAGGTGTGATTCGGCCCTAATAAAACATTTCGCTGCCGAGAAATTCGGAAATTGAGGTTACGGGGTTTTATCACGCGGCTTTGACGGAACAATTGGGAATACTGGAGTTACTGCAGTTTTATTGTTTCCTAAAAAGGATTTAGTAGTATGTGAGCCTAGTAGCGTTTGATCTCTTCGTCAACGAATTAATTCGTAATATTCAAAGTTTTTTTCAACATGAGAGAGTGAATTATTTTAACTCTGCTATTTTAACAGAGACATAAATACAGTTAACTCTCACAAAGGTGAACTAAAGTTATAGAAGTAAAAAGCAAAATAATATTGTATTCAAATTATCACACTGTTTTTGTTGTACTTTTTATTCAGGAAACAAAGATAAAAACGGAAATATCGTTACTCATCTTAGGTTTGATTTTAGGATTACTTCCGACGACGAACTCCTAAAGAAGGTTTCAGCTAGGTACCAGGTACGGTATCATATTATATTCACTCAAGCTTACCAGCGTATCTTCAAAAAAACTTACCATTCTCAAACTTTTCTCCAGATGTCCCCTGGCCCGCCGTAAAATTAAATAAATACCTCCCGTTCCAGACAATGCATAGGTAATGCGCAATATAAAAATCATGGAGAACAACCCAACTTCGACGATCAAATTAAGTATTCATTAAAACTGAGCAAGTTTGAGGGCAGGTGGACTCTTATTTTGATACTGCGTTTCAAGAAAATTGAGATTTGAGATTGTAAATATGCAGAAACTTTTTTGATATTATCCAGACTCGAATAACATGTACTGTAGTGAATTATGAAGACAATCTATATGTCTAATGGCCTAGGTAATAATGGCATAAGTAAGCTTTAGTGAAAGTACTTAACTTTAGTAGGTGTTTGCAGCAATCTCATTCATAACGCCTAAAACAAACTAGCAGGCAACTTCACACAGTGGTTAATAGATGCTCATACAAAATATGGTAATACTTGATTTTAAATTAGTGACATTCATTTAATTTCACATTAAGTATTACCGGAATTATCTTCCAAGAGGTCCAGAAACTGTTAAGCATTTAACCTCTAAATCCTTCACTGTCTACTTATGAACGAAGTAACGAGAGAAAAAAACAGTTCCATCTTAAGGCACCCTTTTTTAGCATTTCGTTGAACTAGCATTCTAATGTAATGATTAAAACAATCCATACACTTGACACTTATTTTTATTTTACTTATAACCAAAACTTTCAGGTGTATTTAAGTAGGTGGTATTAAAGTTGTCAGACATGAGAAGCAATCAAAATATCTTCTTTTAAATTACTATTTTATTCGTAGATATTCCTTATTCAAACGAAATTCCGTCAATGATCAGCCAATAAAAGACAGGTCACTCCTAATAATTCATACCGCATGCGGATCGGCGCGCACGTTCAACCCGCATGTAATATTCAGCGTGACGTGCAGGTGGTGATGCGCCACTGCGGCGGGTTTCTTTATGCATGAATTCTTCTGTGAGGAACTCACGTCGTCTTGCAAAGAGGCTTTGATTCAGAGGGTAGTGAAACTTTTCTCTTTTGTCTATTTTGAGAATCGTAATAACTTAATTAAAAACTAAATAACGACCTAATTACCATTTAAAATAAGCCAGGCATTTTTCTACTTTCCATGGAACTTGCATTGAACAGCCAAAATTACGTTGCAGAATAATTTACACACTTGACACTAACTTTTATTTCACTAATTACTGGAACTTCTTGGTAAATATTATTTATTTTCTAAACAATTTTAACGTTTTCTTTGTCATTTCAATACAGACGATCTCTACAGGTGTATATAGTAGTAATTAAAACCTACTTCTTTAAATCAAATACTGCAATCTTCTTTTAAAACGAACTATTTTTGAATTCCTTATTCAAACGATATCTCTCACCATCAATTCCGTCAATGATCAGCCAATAAAAGACAGGTCACTCCTAATAATTCATACCGCACGCGGATCGGCGCGCACGTTCAAGCCCGCATGTAATATTCAGCGTGACGTGCAGGTGGTGATGCGCCACTGCGGCGGGTTTCTTTATGCATGAGTTCTTCTGTGAGGAACTCACGTCGTCTTGCAAAGAGTAGGCTTTGATTCAGAGGGTAATGAAACTTTTGTCTATTTTCAGAATCGTAATAACTTAATTAAAAACTAAATAACGACCTAATTACCATTTAAAATAAGCCAGGCATTTTTCTACTTTATCATGGAACTTGCATTGAACAGTTACGGCCAAAATTACGTTGCAGAACAATTTATACACTTGACACTAACTTTTATTTCGCTAATTACTGGAACTTCTTGGTAAATCTTATTTATTTTCTAAACCATTTCAACGTTGTCTTTGTTTATTGCTTCATACGTCATCATAAGCGCTGTTAGAGATCAAGACAAAAGTGCGTGTTTGTGTGCGTAGATGCAGTGGAGGGGCACGTTATTTCAACAGAGACGATCTCTACAGGTGTATTTAGTAGTAATTAAAACCTACCTTCTTGAATCAGATACTGCAATCTTCTATTAAAACGACCTATTTTTGAATTCCTTATTCAAACGATATCTCTCACCATCAACTCCGTCAATGATCAGCCAATAAAAGACAGGTCACTCCTAATAATTCATACCGCCCGCGGATCGGCGCGCACGTTCCACCCGCATGTAATATTCAGCGTGACGTGCAGGTGGTGATGCGCCACTGCGGCGGGTTTCTTTATGCATGAGTTCTTCTGTGAGGAACTCACGTCGTCTTGCAAAGAGTAGGCTTTGATTCAGAGGGTAATAAAACTTTTATCTTTTGTCTATTTTCAGAATCGTAATAACTTAATTAGAAACTAAATAACGACCTAATTTTCATTTAAAACAAGCCAGGCATTTTTTACTTTTCATGGAACTTGCATTGAACAGTTAGGGCCAAAAAAACGTTGCAGAATAATTTACACACTTTGACACTAACTTTTATTTCGCTAATTACTGGAACTTCTTGGTAAATCTTATTTATTTTCTAAACCATTTCAACGTGTTCTTTGTTTGTTGCTACACACGTCATCATAAGTGCTGTTAGAGATCGAGGCGAAAGTGCTTGTTTGTATGCGTAGATGCAGTGGAGGTGCGCGTCATTTCAACAGAGACGATCTCTACAGGTGTATTTAGTAGTCATTAAAACCTGCCTTTTTAAATCAGATACTGCAATCTACTATTTTTAAAATTCCTTATTCAAACGACATCTCTCACCATCAATTCCGTCAATGATCAGCCAATAAAAGACAGGTCACTCCTAATAATTCATACCGCACGCGGATCGGCGCGCACGTTCCACCCGCATGTAATATTCAGCGTGACGTGCAGGTGGTGATGCGCCACTGCGGCGGGTTTCTTTATGCATGAGTTCTTCTGTGAGGAACTCACGTCGTCTTGCAAAGAGTAGGCTTTCACTCAGAGGGTAATAAAACTTTTGTCTATTTTCAGAATCGTAATAACTTAATTAAAAACTAAATAACGACCTAATTACCATTTAAAATAAGCCAGGCATTTTTCTACTTTTCATGGAACTTGCATTGAACAGTTACGGCCAAAATTACGTTGCAGAACAATTTATACACTTGACACTAACTTTTATTTCGCTAATTACTGGAACTTCTTGGTAAATCTTATTTATTTTCTAAACCATTTCAACGTTGTCTTTGTTTATTGCTTCACACGTCATCATAAGCGCTGTTAGAGATCAAGACAAAAGTGCTTGTTTGCGTGCGTAGATGCAGTGGAGGGGCACGTTATTTCAACAGAGACGATCTCTACAGGTGTATTTAGTAGTAATTAAAACCTACCTTCTTTAATCAGATACTGCAATCTTCTATTAAAACGACCTATTTTTGAATTCCTTATTCAAACGATATCTCTCACCATCAATTCCGTCAATGATCAGCCAATAAAAGACAGGTCACTCCTAATAATTCATACCGCACGCGGATGGCGCGCACGTTCAACCCGCATGTAATATTCAGCGTGACGTGCAGGTGGTGATGCGCCACTGCGGCGGGTTTCTTTATGCATGAGTGCTTCTGTGAGGAACGCACGTCGTCTTGCAAAGAGTAGGCTTTGATTCAGAGGGTAGTTAAACTTTTCTTTTTCGTCTATTTTCAGAATCGTAATTTACTAACGAAATTTCGTGAAAAACATTAGAACATGGAAAAAAGTTGTAGAGTAACTGCTGAATTTCTTGCCGGTTTTTCTCAGTACTGAAACAACTTTCCGGATGGTGGTAGAGTCACATTATGGTTATATACTGGAAATTTATATATTTTTTATTAAAGTTCTTTATTACTTTCAGTGCTTGTCAACCCCATATCTGGACCTCACGGCTTTCCATCAGGTTGCAAGACCACAATAAAAAAGAATTATTTATAATTACTGTTACTTAGTGTATATTTTGTAAGGCTTAGTTTTTGACGATTTAAAAAAGCTATAACAGTATTTTTAAACAAGATATTTTGTTTGTTTTTTTTATTTCAAAAATGTTTAAATATGACCTTTTGGCCTTGATACAGTCGCCATCAGATATAATGAAACAGGTGCCACAATCCACCACGGTGCAGTGCGTTTTGTTGTGGGCAGTAACGTTTGTCTAGTGATAAACCTTACTGCCAAATATTTTGCGAGGCTAGCAACGGTGAGAAGTTTGTTATTTTGCACGGGAACCTGTCACTTGTCCGAAATTTACTAGTCCGAATTTCATTTGACTGAAAACTATTGACCAACATTTCATTTGCCAGATGTATTGTTTGACATATTTTTAACCCGTCGAAGTCTCTTTTGACATAAGTGTCGCTTTACCGAAGTACGTTAAACCGAATTTCACAATAAAATTTTTACTATTGCCCGAAGTCTTTGTTCAACTTTTTTCATTTACCAGATGACTTATTTGGCATATGATCACTTTGCCTAAATCTTATTTTACCGAATATTACTAGACCACAACTACTGTACGATAACGTTCAACGTCTCGTTAACGTCGATATTCAGTAATTTCAACTTCAGCGCGAATCCGACTCAGTCAACCCCGACACCACGTGGTACTTGTTTTGCCCTACCCCAAGAGTGTTATTTAAAAGCGCGTAGGCATGGAGGGGCGAGGCGGCCCGCGGGCTGAGGAGCAGGTGGCTAAGCGCGAGGCGCCGCGGCTGAGGCTGGCCGGCGAAGCCGGCCAACAAGCCGAAGCTTCGGTGCTGAGCGAAAGACATCTGCGACGATTAGCACGCGAGGAACCGCCGGAGCCCCGTAATGCCGGAGCCGTGACAGAATTCTTGTGTTTTCCTTAAACTTGCATGCTGTTTGCCTGCGTACATGCTGTCAATTTCTTATTTTATTTCAAATCCAAAAATTCCTTGTCTGCTTAACCCGTAACTTTTTTATGATCGTTTGGTAAACTAAAAATATGGCAATCAAAACAGTGGTCTAATGATTGTTCTGTAAAACAATACTTCGGACAAGTGTCATTTCGGCCAATCATCACTTCGGTAAAACGTTCTGTGGCCTAATAAAACGTCTGGCAAACGAAAAAAATCTAGTTGATAATTGGTCAACTGATACAGTGGCAAACGTGATTTCGGGAAAATGAAAAAATGCCGAACGAAAAAAAGCGAAACGTTTTCGGGAAAAGAAAATTCGGTCTTATGATAGGTAACCATTTTGCACTTGTCTAATGCCTATTTCTGTATAAATACA
This sequence comes from Udea ferrugalis, assembly GCA_950022985.1. Classification (NCBI taxonomy): domain Eukaryota; kingdom Metazoa; phylum Arthropoda; class Insecta; order Lepidoptera; family Crambidae; genus Udea; species Udea ferrugalis. The sequence goes on from OX465522.1 coordinate 1,195,617, forward strand.
CCTTGGAAGTCGCTGATCTTTGCCAGTCCTGTTCGATGTTGTACCTCAAGTACATTTACATTTATATTGGCTGGTCCGGGCTGGGCCAACTGTCCGCCTGGCTCGCGCCGAACCGAATCAATTCAATTACAATATACATTATGTTACTTGCTGCGGATTTTAAGTACCATTTTAGTTCTTATTTTACGAAGACTATTGCAATGTAACTATGTAGTGGCTTTATTTTTGATTCTGGTCAGTTGGCGCAATCTGTAGAGGTGTCGCAGAGGTTGAGGCTGGCTACAAAGCAGGGACTTGTAGGACGAAGCTGTTTTCTTTTCATTTAATAAATAAATCAATTTCATCTGATATTAATACACACACAGCCTAACCCCCTTATTCATAAAAACTAACGCAACGCTAACGCATTGTTTAAGCTATTGACGTGTTCTGTCACTTACTCGCAAATGGCGGCAGCAACAAGAATGACAGTGACAAAGCGATACAAAAGTTATCGTGTTCTATAAGAGCTGTTTAAGCTTTTATGAATAAGGGGGTTAGTAGTTAGGTATCAAGCTACAACCCAAATAGAACCAATCCAAATAATAACGTATTTAAGTAAGATGTTACCTTAGTAAAAAAAAAGTATTTCTTTCACCGAAGCAACAACTACTTAAGAACTGTAAGTTGAATTATAACCTTACTTTACGGACACTACTTACGTGTGGTTTTAAATTTGAAAGCAATATTAATTTACTGAAAGTTGTATCGCAATTTTCACTGCACGTTTACTTAACAAATGATTCAAAGTCCCATCCTCTTGAACAAAAATAAATTAAAGTAAAATCTGAAAAACATAATTCTTCAATAGCATTTATGAAGCAAACATTATTTCCATAGCTGAAGCTGAAAGTAACACTCAACTGACAGTATTTTATTATTTCGTTCTCCAGTTAAAATCCTCTTACAAATTCCGACAAGACAAGAATGTAAATACCTCTGAAGGCGTCCTGTAATCGCTAAAACAAACTGCAACATTGCAACTTACCTGCCAAGTAACTCTTATCAAACCAACTGAATTATTCATAGCTTTCCGGAACAAATACAGAGTCTGTTCTGTAAGAACACTCGGGAACACTCGGGAACACTCCCTTAGCTAATCTTATTAATTCGGGAAGGGTTTGATACAATGCTGGGAATTAACGACCGCGAAATTCAGTTAAGTTTTAAGGTACGAAAGTTGCTTGTGAACAGGCTATCATAAATAATGCAGGATGCTGTAGGATTGACGTTTAGGCTCTGTACAAGGCGGGCATTTTTAGGGCGCAGATGTTTTTATTCAATAAATAAATAAGTATTTATACTATCGGACATTAATCCACAACACAGCGACATTCAGCCCTCAACTAAGCAACGCCATAGGAACTTTAATGAATGTTTAATTTCTCCAATCAACAAGGTTTAACTTTGGATTTCCTGAATATGTACGTATAGTCCGTTCGCGTTAGGAAGCAGTAATTTCATACTTTTCCTTCGATCTAGCACGCTCCCTAATCAATCAAATCAATTAACGCATACTTTCAAACGCAAAGATTATGGATCTGAGTTGTTTTGTGTGCAACAGAATACAATTTAAAAATCACTGCATTCTTAACGTAAACGGACTACTATTTAAGCAATCCGTGCCGGTTTCGTTAATGCAATATGTTGAGAACCATAAGAATGAGTGAGGTGCGCGCCCCCGCCCGCGCGCCCGCGCATGACGTCACGTAGCTACGTTCACTCCGAAGCCAGTTGCCTGCGCCGAGGCAGCCAGTCCGTTACACGCAGCTCTTGAGTACGCCTGCGTCACTCCATACAAAATTATAATTACGTGCATTATTTGTAACCCTTTATCTTCAGTAAACTGATTGTTTGAACTTGAAGAGTTTCTTTTTATGTCTCCCCGTAATCCACGAGACATAAAAGTGGCGACCGTGACAGGACACCTGTAAAAACAACCTTTAAAGGAAAGAAAAGGGATTGTGGACTTGGACCGACGCCATCAACGACTACGAACATTACTGGACCAACACGACACGGAAGTAGCCCTATCCTTTCTTCTTTCTATCCTTATTTTTTCCTATTGCTGAGTTTGCCTTCATAATTTAGTGAATAGTGTGCATAAATTTTAAAAGTAAAAATAATTTGATGCAATTTATATTAAAAATTAAAAATGTTACGTATTGATCATTTCAGAGTGAGCTTTACTTTTCAAGTGTTCTTTATATAAATTTGTCTGTACGAGATCTCATAACCAACCCAGGTACATACCTAGGTACAACCAGTTAGTGGAACGTTCGGGAATTCTATGCTTACCTACCTACTTCTACCTACTTATTATAGGATTGCTGTTGCAAGCTGTCTTTTTTGCCTTATTTTGGCTTATTTCTCGTTTTGCACCCCTGATTGCCGTTAAATATAGTTGGCTTCTCCTCATTAATGTTTAAATATTTCGTTTTCATGCGCTAATCAACTATATTGCCAGTTTCTTTTCTCATTTTCTATTCGTCTTTTACCTTTCCAGGTTTAGTGAATAATTAATAACATAATTTAAAGTGAATAACTGTAACATTTCAGGTTGCATATCTGGGCATAGCGAGAATAAACGTGGCCATACGTACATAACCTACAAGGAGGGTGGAATAATAATTACCTACTTACGAACATTCTGGAACATTCTTCGTGAGAGCATTGAGAGCGGACTACGTATTGGTTTGATTGCATTTGTTACTCTGTCTGATTCATTAAATTTCATAATTAGTAAAAATGAGTGGAAGTGAGTCTAGTGATTCTGATCGCACAAAGCTTGGTGCTCAGGAGAAGGGGGAATTACGGGGCCTAATTAGAAAACGTGGGGCTATTAAAGCGCGTTTAACTAAATTTAAAGATAGTATATTATTACTTCAGCAAATTGATTCTTCCTTATTGTCGAAATTGCAAATTGATGAATTCAGTCGGAGAATAAGTAATATAGAAACTGCGTCTAACGAATTCCAATGTATTCAATCGCAAATTGAAACGTTAACTTTAGATACTGATAATGAAGTTGATCAAAGAGAAACTATTGAATCTTGTTTTTTCTCCCTTCTCGCTCAAGCTCAAGCTATTGTCGAATCATCGCCTCATAATCCAACCGCCAGCGACGGTCATGAGATTAAGGGAACGCGTGATTGTTGCGCCGGCGCATCAGTTACAAGTGGACTTCAAGGAAATATACGCTTACCTGAAATAAAATTACCGAAGTTTACAGGAAACTATTTGGCGTGGCTTGAATATAAAGATACCTTTGATTCTTTAATTAATTCTAACGATTCTATGCCTGATATAAATAAGTTCCATTATCTCAGATCCTCGCTGGAAGGTGAGCCAAGAGACGTAATTAAATCGATTGAGTTTACCTCTGCTAACTATAAAAATGCGTGGCAATTGTTAAATGATAGGTATAGTAACGCGAATATCCTTATTAATAATCACTTGAAATCTTTATTTAATATTGAATCATTAAGGCATGAATCACATAGGGGTATTCGCTTTATTATTGATCACATATCAAAAAATTTGCGTGCTTTAAATGCGTTAGGTCAACCCACCGATAAGTGGGACACCTTAATAATTTTCATGATTTCTAATAAGTTAGATTTAGCTACTCTTACGAAGTGGGAAGAATTTAAAAATGGAATGAAAGAGTTTCCATGTTTAAATGTATTCACCGATTTCTTACGTAACCGTGCGGATATGCTTGAAACTTTATTCTTTAATAAAAATAATTATCCAACTACTGTTAGAAATGATACTAACAGACACAATAATAGCAATCATTTCACTAAACCAGCTGTTAACAAAAGTTTTGTTACATCTGCCTGTGACAAATCTTATCGAAAAGAACCATCTTGTCCATTCTGCAAACAAAATCATAGATTAGTTGAATGTACAAAATTCAAAGAATTACATCCTGAAAAAAGAGTTAGCGAAGCTTCAAAGTTGAATCTCTGCTTGAATTGCCTTCGGAAGGGTCACGCATTGTCTCAATGCACATTAGGCTCATGTCGAATCTGTAAGGGTAGACATAATACATTACTACACATAAATTCATCACAAAAAATTGAAAAACATGATACTATAACAACACTTGAACAACCGATACATACATCACCAGTTACACTTACCAGTCGCTGCAATAATCATCAGGTGCTACTCGGCACCGCTGTAATACAAATAATAAATACAAACACTCGTCGTACTCACCTGGCTCGCGCCCTACTTGATTCCGCTAGTCAGTCTTCATACATTACTGAGAACTTGAAAAACAAATTAGGCTTGATATCTGACTCCACAGAACCTATACGTGTTGCAGGAATAAATAATTTGAATTTTATAATTTCAAATAAGTGTAAATTATCAATTCAGTCTTTAAACTCTGATTACAGTAAAAATATAAGTTGTTTGATTGTACCTGACATAACTGGGTCCTTACCTAATATTAACATTAACGTTTCAGAGTTGCCATTACCGAAGTCTATTAAATTAGCAGATCCTACATTCTATAAGTCGGCCGAAGTAGATATACTCTTAGGTGCAGACTTATTTTATGAGCTTATTACTTCAGAAAGAATATTACTGGGCCAGAACTTACCTATTTTGCAAAGCTCCAAGCTAGGTTGGTTAGTGGTTGGGCCAACAGGCACCTTCAGTGCTAATAAACAAATTGAAAGTTATTGTAATTTCAGTAAGGAAATTAACCAATCTTTAACTAAATTTTGGGAGCTTGAGGAACTGCCCTCTAATCAATTACATAAAACGAAATTGTCACCTGATTACGATTATTGTGAAAAACACTTTCTAGAAACTACAACGAGATTGCCTGATGGTAGGTTTTCAGTTCACATGCCTTTACGTAATTCACCTGAATCATTAGGAGATACCTATTCTTTAGCGCGAAGTAGGTTCCTTAACTTAGAAAAGAAATTATTAAAAAATACTGATTTAAAATTAAACTATAGTAACTTTATAAAGGAATACGAGTCTTTGGGTCATTTAAGTAAAATTAATAAACCAGATTTTGGAATTTTCTTACCTCATCATGCAGTATTAAGGGATGATTCTGAAACAACCAAGCTCCGTGTTGTCTTTGATGCGTCAGCCAGGTCATCTTTAGGAAAATCATTCAATGAACTTCAATATATAGGACCTACATTGCAAAATACCTTGTTCAATATAATCGTAAGATTCAGACAACATCGTTACGTTTTGACAGCTGATATACAAAAAATGTACAGGCAAATAAGTGTTGATCCATCGCAGCGCCATCTACAACTGATTTTATGGCGAGAAAACCCAGATTTGCCAATCGATGTATTACAGCTGAATACTGTCACTTATGGGACAGCGTCGGCGCCTTACCTTAGCCAGCGTTGTCTTTTACAACTAGCTCTTGAGTGTAAAGATACACATATTTCAAATATAATAAAAAATGATTTTTATTTTGATGACTTGCTGACCGGAGCTGATACTGTATCAGACTTGATTCATATAAGAAATTCAGTTACACATACCTTAAATTGTGCTTGTTTTCCTTTACATAAAATACGCACTAATTGCCCAGAGGCAATAAATTCTACAGATGACACCACAAACTCGCTTTCATTAGATCCTAATAAAACATCCAGTGTTCTAGGGCTGTTGTGGTCTCCTGGCACCGATACTCTGCAGTTTGCCGTTAACGTTTCTCATGATTTGACTAATATAACTAAAAGAAATATTTTATCAAACACCTGTAAGATATTTGATCCACTAGGCATTCTTGGGCCTTGCATAGTAAAATTAAAAATTATTTTGCAAAAACTGTGGCTGTTGAAGTCCGGTTGGGATGACCCGGTGCCTGACGATATTAAAAAGTCTTGGCATAATATGATACATAAAATACATACACTTGCTAATGTCACAGTTCCTAGGCAGGCACTATCTACAACAGCTGGTCTAGTTGAAATTCATTGTTTTGTTGATGCTTCACAGGAAGCTTACGGTGCGTGTGTTTACTTGCGTTGTATTAATGATGATAATAAAGTAACAATTAATCTCTTATGTTCCAAGACTCGAGTTGCACCGCTGAAACCTACTACCATACCCCGCCTAGAGTTGTGCGGAGCACTCCTAGGTGCTCGTCTAGTGGCAAAGGTTTGCGAGGCCATGCGCTGCGAGATTCAACGGAGGATATTTTGGTCAGATTCATCTATAGTACTTGCATGGATTAAGAAACAGCCTAAGGACCTTAACCCTTTTGTGTGTAACAGAATAGTAGAAATTCATGAACTCACTACCAGAGACTCCTGGTGTCACGTACCCACCTCCTTGAATCCAGCAGATTTGGCCTCCAGGGGCATGGAACCTGATCAACTTATGAATTCAAACTTATGGTTTTCAGGCCCAGAATTCTTAAAAGAAAACGAATCCCAGTGGCCACAGCCGCAACCGAGTAATAAGCTTGATATTCCTGAACTTAAGACGCACACAAGCATAACTAGCACGGATATCGTGATAGATTTTAAAAGGTTTTCCAAATTTAAAAGAATACGTAATACAGTGGCTTACGTTAATAGGTTTATTTTCAACTGCCGTTATCCTAAAAACAAGATTGTTGGTTTTTTGACCCTCGATGAATTAAAATTAGCTGAGATATGTCTTACTAAACTATCGCAACAAGAATCATTTTTTGAAGAATTACACCTACTTAAAAACAAAAAGCCATTACACTCTAAATCTTCTTTATTGCAGTTATCACCATTCATTGATGCACATGGTACGCTGAGAGTAGGTGGTCGCCTTCACAATTCTGACTTTTCTTACAATAAAAAACACCCAGTGTTGTTACACAGTAAACATTATTTAACGAAACTGATAATGGAGGGCGAGCACATACGTCTTATGCACGCTGGGCCTCAACTGCTTCTTGGCTCCATTCGTGACCAGTATTGGATAATTGGAGGGCGTGCATTGGCCCGCAAAGTACTCCGTGAGTGCGTAGTTTGCACTCGTTTCCGCGGTAAGACCATGGAGCAGTTGATGGGCAGCCTACCAGCTGATAGGTTACATCCAGGTTTCCCCTTTCAAATATGTGGCACAGACTTTGCCGGTCCCTTTCAGATATCTTCAAGAAAGGGTCGCGGTAATAGAATCTCAAAATGCTATTTATGCCTATTCATTTGTTTTGCTACGAAGGCAATACACTTAGAGATAGTTAGTGACATGAGTTCAGACGCCTTCATATTATGCCTACGTAGATTTATATCGCGTAGAGGTAAACCTCATAAGATTTACTGCGACAATGGTCGTAATTTCGTGGGAGCTAATAATGAGTTGGGCAGAGTTTTCAAATTATCTAGTTCCGCTCTTGATACATTTTCAGCCAATGAAGGCATAACATTTTCATTTATTCCCCCTTATTCTCCTACTGTGGGTGGTTTATGGGAAGCTGGAATAAAATCGGCAAAGTACCACTTGAAACGAATATGTAATTGTAGTTTGACATTTGAAGAACTTGGCACACTATTTACACAAATTGAGGCACTCCTAAACTCCCGTCCCCTCACCCCCCTTTCACATGATCCAAACGACCTGTCTCCCTTAACCCCAGGGCACTTCTTGATAGGAAGACCCATCACTGCTCTTCCATCGGCGCCGCCCCCCAGGCATCCCAATAGATATGAGCTAATACAAGAATTAAGACGGCATTTTTGGTCCAGATGGCGTAACGAGTACTTGAGTGAGCTCCAGCAACGCAGCAAATGGCGTCGTCAACAGCGTGACCTGCAACTCGGAGACATGGTCGTTTTTCGAGATGATAACACTCCTCCACTGAAATGGAAACTGGGCAGAGCCGTACAGCTGTTTCCAGGGCGAGACGGGCTTTGCAGAATAGCTGACTTTAAGACCATCAGCGGCATCGAAAGAAGGGCTTTGAACAAGGTCTGCCTCCTTCCCACGACGCTGCTGGGGGCGGAGGATGTTGAGAACCATAAGAATGAGTGAGGTGCGCGCCCCCGCCCGCGCGCCCGCGCATGACGTCACGTAGCTACGTTCACTCCGAAGCCAGTTGCCTGCGCCGAGGCAGCCAGTCCGTTACACGCAGCTCTTGAGTACGCCTGCGTCACTCCATACAAAATTATAATTACGTGCATTATTTGTAACCCTTTATCTTCAGTAAACTGATTGTTTGAACTTGAAGAGTTTCTTTTTATGTCTCCCCGTAATCCACGAGACACAATAACTGACTTCTCCTGACGAAATTGTGTCATATTTTATCTTTTACTAACTGACTGTACCTTACTTATTGTTTAAATGAAATATATTAATCATTTCTTTCTATTATCCATCGATGGTTACAACGTTGAACATATTTCTACTCTCACGCACCTCTAAGGTGCGGGATTATTAGGGATTTCCGATGAGGGATTGGGGATAGACTAATGGCTTGACATTGATTGATTTACCTTTTAAATGCGAAGGCACTCGTACCCATTGTGAGCGATCCAAAACAAACCTGTGACATGTTACTAATGCGTTATTTTAGTTAATTAAATGATCCTTTGCTGAGTGAAAGGACGAAAAATGGGAATAATTAAAAAACAGTCTATTTTCCAATCCTTTTGTCGTCCCGTCTTTTTCGCCTTGTAATTTCCTCTCGGGATTTCGTCTAAGTCCTTTGAAGTCCCCTGTCAAACTTCCTTTTTCATGATTGTCATAATGTCTTCGTCAAGTCGTGTCAAAGGAGGCTGGACGCCACGACATCCCCACCTCCAGTACCAGAAAGCTGGTACTCAAGCCGAGGAGCTGACGTCCAGTCTACATAGTTTGGTCACAGGTCTTGTGTAGAGTTTCTGTCCAGCCTTGACAAGGGCTACTCGTACCACGCCATCCCTGCCAGGGTAGACCTGGTCAACTTTGCCAAGAGGCCACTGGTTACGGGGCAGTTGGTCGTCAACCATAACCACGATGTCCCCTACAGCCAACGGTCTGTCAGAGTCTCGGTACCATTTGTCTCGTCTAGTCAAAGTCGGTAAGTATTCCTTAACCCACCGCTTCCAAGTCAAGTCTACAAGTCGTTGGGATTCCCTCCATGTCCGCTTCAGGAAATCTCTGTCGGAGAAAGTTCCAAAAGGATAGTCAAAAAAGTCAGCTTTAGGAATCATAAAGTCATTTGGTGTCAAAGGCAAGTCATCTTGGTGATGTAGGGGCAGGTAGGTCAACGGTCTAGAGTTGACCATGTGCTCAACCTCGGCTAGTAAGGTCAGTAAGGTCTGATCACTCGGGGTCCTGGTCTTGAGTGTCACCTTAAGACTGGTCTTGACTGACCTTACCAGCCTTATGGAAGCATTCGCCAGTTAGAATGGCGCTTTATACCCCCCGGCGCACCACACATGGGTGGTTGTTGGGAGAGGCTGGTAAGGTCAGTCAAGACCAGTCTTAAGGTCTGATCACTCGGGGTCCTGGTCTTGAGTGTCACCTTAAGACTGGTCTTGACTGACCTTACCAGCCTCTCCCAACAACCACCCATGTGTGGTGCGCCGGGGGGTATAAAGCGCCATTCTAACTGGCGAATGCTTCCGTAACTAATGAGCTCCTGTTCGTCAATAGCCTGCACGGCCTGCTTGAGCTCACGGTCGGCGCCACGGAAAGTTGTAGCATTGTCGCTATAAATAGTGCTCGGGCAGCCGCGTCTTGCTATAAAGCGTCTCAGGCTCATCAGGACGGAGCTGGTCGTTAGGTCGTGAACAACCTCAAGATGGATGGCTCGCACTGTCAGGCAAGTGTACAGGGCCACCCATCGCTTTTCTTGTCGGCGGCCAACTTTTACTAGCAGTGGGCCGAAATAATCCAGTCCCGTAAAGGTGAAAGGTCGACTTACTGGATTCAGCCTTATGTCTGGCAAATCGGCCATGAGTGGTGGTGAGGGCCTGGCTCTACTGTTCTTGCAGAATTGGCAGTCGTTCCAAGTTGCTTTAACTGCGTTGCGTCCGTTGAGAACCCAGAACCGACACCTGACCTCATTGAGCACTCGTTCTCGTCCAGTGTGTGCTGCGTCGACGTGGTACTGCATCAGCAATAATTTCACAAACCGGTCTTTTGGATGCAAAATAATGGGGTGTCTGACGTCATTGTCAACATCAGCAGCGCTGATCCTCCCACCAACGCGGAGAATGTCGTCCTCGTCCAAGAAAGGAGCCAACTGGCGAAGCAAGCTGCTTTTATTGACGTTGCCGGTCCTTTTGACAGATTGAATGTCATCGTTGAAAAACCGTCTCTGGCTCTCTCGGATCCAGACTAACTCTGCTGCTTTGACTTCGTCAGCCGTCAATTCACCTAGGCTTCGGCAATTTTTGTGAGTCCAGTTATGCACCACTCGCCGTAACCATGCGGTGCTCCGTACTAGTCTCCAGTATCTAGAGAACCGACAGTCATCGGGAAGCTCACTAGTCACAGCAGATAGAACACATACTGTCTTCACTTCGACATCGTCTGGATCTGGAGTCACACCAGCATCTTCAGATGGCCAAGACTGCTCTAGTGTTCGAAGAAACGACGGTCCGTACAACCATCGCGCGTTGTCGTCAATCGGAGTATCTCTAGTGGCATCGTCTGCTGCGTTCTGACCTGATGGCACCCACCTCCAGTTGCCAACGTCGGTTAGCTCGGAGATCTCGCTGACGCGATGGGCAACAAAAGGTTTGAAGCGACCGCTGCCAGATCGAAGCCAACTGAGCACAGTCTTCGAGTCAGACCATAAAGTCACGCTACCCACGTCGGTATACTGCTTCAAGGTGTGGGCTAGTCTAGCTCCTAGTAGAGCGGCCAGCTCAGAGAGCTCCAGTCGTGGAATGCTCATCACCTTGAGCGGCGCGACACGGGCGCGTGCCATGACAAGCGATACGTGCCAGTCGCCGTCTGTCGTCTGGGCACGTAAGTAAGCGACACTCGCAAAGGCTTTACTACTTGCGTCACAAAATATGTGAAGTTCGGGAAGGTTCTGCTTGTCGCACCTGTCAGTGTACAGCCAGCGTGGGAGTCTGAAATTGGAGATCTTCTGCAGTTCAATCAGCCAGGACTGCCATTTTTCATAGTCACTGGGTTCGATTTCATCGTCCCAGCCGATCTGTGACTTCCACACAGTCTGCAGCAGTATCCTCCCCTTCACTGTTACGTACAGCAAGAAACCTAGGGGGTCAAAAATTGACATAGTTAGGCGCAGAACTTCGCGCTTGGTGGGTCTCTTTACACCTGTCTTGACGTCCTCACTCACCTTAGGAAACGTCAGCTGAAAAACGAAAGCATCTTCATTCTGGTCCCAGCGTACTCCAAGGACCCGTTCAACCTGATCGTTTTTGGCATCGGACAGTATCCTCAGGCTGTTTGGAGTAAGCTTGTCAGCAGGAAGGTGAGTGAGTAGCCTCTCAGAGTTAGAGACAAAGTTCCTAATATTGAACCCACCTGAAGCATGTATGCGCACTACGTCATCCACCACCCTGATCATGTCGTCCTGGTCATCAAAGGAGTGGATATAATCATCAACATAATGATGGTCTACTATGGCCTTATACGCCTCAGGGTTGGTCGTCTCGTACCTGCGGGCATTAAGGTTCTTAACGAACTGTGCCGATGACGGCGAGCATACAGCTCCAAACGTCATAACGTTCATGACATAGACGTCATCGTCCCACAGTAGTCTCTGGGCATGTCGGTCCTCCTCCCTGATCAAGACCCTGTGGAACATCTCTTGGATGTCACCAATGACTGCGTACTTGCCTGTGCGAAACCCTAACAACACAGCAGGCAAGGACGTAAGAAAGTCAGGTCCACTCAGCAGAAAGTCATTTAGCGAGTTGCCGTTAGACTTGGCAGCGCAGTCCAAGACTATCCGCAGCTTATTGGGCTTGTTCACGTTAAAAACTGCGAAATGAGGAAGGTACCAGGTCTTGCTGGTCTTGACGGCAGCTTCCTCCAGTGACAGTTTGCGGATGTAACCTTTGTCGAGGTTCTCCTGGATCTTCTCCGCGTAATTAGCTGCAAACTCAGGCAACTTACCCATCTTCTTCTTTATACCAATGAGGCGGCATCTGGCCTGTGGTAGACTGTCTGGAAGCTCAACATCGTCAGACCTCCAGAGCAAGCCGGTCTCCCATCGTCCCATGGGCAAAAGTTTGGTGGTCCGCTCCATTATTCGCAGCGCTAGCTGATCCTCTCGAGACCGAGAAAAGTCACCTGTCTGCTTTCCGCCAAAAGCTTCTGTGGAGAAAGATCTCTTAATAAGGTCGTAAATGTCGTCGCAATGGCAATGGAGAATATTCGTGTCGTTAGGTATAGTACTTAGTCCCATATTACCATGCAAAACGTAACCTAAGTTAGTCTTCGAAACTATCGGTCCGTTCTTATGTCCTTGTATTACCTGTCTGGTAATTATTAAGTCTATGTTGTCTTGTCCAATCAACAACTCAATCTTGTCAATGTCAAAGTCAGTTATGTAGTCAGTCACAAAAGGATATTTATTTACAACTTTTTTGTATGATACACTATTTACACAAATATTCAAATTATCTACAGTACGAACGTTCTTCATTTCGTGAACCGTGTTACTATGTCGACCGCGAACACTAAATGAAACGCATCGCGAAGTATTGTCAACTGAAGTCATGCCGCGCGCTCCGCATATGCGCAGAGGTCGGGTCGGGCCGTCGATGCCGGCGCGCGCAGCTAGCGAGGCGTCGATGAGACTCACGGCAGCACCCTCGTCGAGTAGAGCTGATGTCTCGTAGTCTCCGTGTCTTCCGCTTACAATGACTATTATCACCTTCAGCATGACATAGTTCGGTTGTACTGTCTGACTAGTAGTCGCTATTACGGTGTCATCGTTCTCATTTGACTGAGCTGTCGTGGTGGGTGCGGCGGCAACATTGGTCGATGCGGCCTGTCTTGGCTCTGAGTGCAGTACTCGGTGATGTACACGTACGCATCCTCGCACTCCGCACTTCGCTTTAGCTTGACAAGCTTTCAATTGATGTCGGGATGACAGGCACGAAAAACATAGCTTGTTTACAGACACAAACTCCCATCTGTCATCTACAGTAAGACTAAGAAAATCTGAGCATTTAGTTATGTCATGATCGCCTTTGCATTTATGGCACTCCTTTCTAATCTTACTGGTACGCAATACAGAAAAATGTTGCTTACCTCTGTTTTGATGGAAGCTTTTCCGGTCAACTGTACTTTGGCTTGAAGTCGGGCATGTGAATTCAGCTGTCGCCTTAGCTATCTCCATCAACCAGTCAGCAATGTCGTCTAGGCTAATGTCAGTCATACCTCGCCGCGATTTGTCGAGTCCCCACTGGTATTTCAGGTTCGACGGTAATCTTGACAGCACGTCGCGTATAAGAATCGGATTCCGTAAATGATTCACTTGGTTCGTCGCGATCATGAAAGCCACAATGTTCTGTACGTCTGTGGCGTATTTCAAAAGCTGTGTCATGTCATCTTGTCTTATATCTCGCTGCGATCGAATTTTCGAGAGCATAGTGTCGATGATCATGTCAGATCGGCCAAAGCGCAGCTTCAGCGTGTCAATAATCCGGTCTAGATTGGAGGCGCTGGCAAGCAAAGGGTAAACTGCGTCGCGCGCCTCTCCTCTCAGGCACCTCATAAGCCGTGCGATATTCTCAGCGTCGCTGTAGTCACATAGCTGCGTCGTCGTCTTAAACTGGCTGAAGAATAGTGGCCATTCTTCAGGCGCTCCGGAGAAGAGAGGAAGGTCTGTGGCCGTGGTCTGTCTGGCAAGAAACTTACTGATATTCCTGTCTGATGAGCGGTCGCGTTCATGGGCGGCATATGTCGTGTCTCTAGGCGCGTCCCCGCAGTTTCGAGCCGTCGTGTAGGGCCTGCGTTGCGAATGTTCGCTGCGTGTCGAATGTGCTTGTTCGTCGAGTTCGCCGTCGTCGTGTTCGAGTTCTAAACGCTCTAACTCGTAGGCAGTCTGCTCTAGAAGCAAGCGTTTTTGAATGTCGATTTGGCGTTGCTCGAGGTCGGCGAGCTGTTCCGCAGCCTTGCGCTTCGCGTCTAGGACGCGCTGTCGGCGCGCCCGGTCGGATGAAGTCGAGGCGGCGGTCCCGGCTAGGGACACCCGGGACGTCGGTGCAGGCAGAGATGGCGGGTCAGCCGTGTCGTTCACTGCCTGTGCACTTTTACTCCGAGTGAACATATTTGTCGTCGGCGTGAACTGTATTTACCAATGGACTAGTCAGTGTCCTCGAAGGACCATGAAAGGACGAAAAATGGGAATAATTAAAAAACAGTCTATTTTCTAATCCTTTTGTCGTCCCGTCTTTTTCGCCTTGTAATTTCCTCTCGGGATTTCGTCTAAGTCCTTTGAAGTCCCCTGTCAAACTTCCTTTTTCATGATTGTCATAATGTCTTCGTCAAGTCGTGTCAAAGGAGGCTGGACGCCACGACACTGAGTAAAAAACAATTATAACAAGTTGACTCAATGCTTATAGGCATTCTCTATAAACTAACTTACCCTTGCTGTTAGATGTTATCAAGCCGCCCTAAACCCTCCAGCTAGGCTTAACGACCGACATTTAGCGACTACAGCCGGGACCAACGTGCGTTGGTCCCGGTCTACGTTTTTGAATGTGCCTTCCGAAAAACGTAGTCTTAAAAATACATAGGTACATGAATAATTTTGGATGGGGTGGTCACCTATCTAATTTCCGAACCAGCGTGCGTTGTTTTACAACGGTCGTCTATGTATACTAAAAACAATATTAATTAAAAGCAGCATGTCAAACAGTGTAATTCCCGCCTCTAGCCGTCAGATTAACGGTTTTTTGTTCATTATTCGGAAGTCGGGAATCAGGGGGTTCCCCGGGAGCGGTCAGGTGAAGCCGCGTCCAATTTAAGGGATTACTCCTATAATCCACACCGGGAAAGTAAAACGGGACATGCTTGTTTTTGTATAGGATTTTGTAATAATTGGCCGTTTGAGAGAAAGTCGGATTTTGTTTACTGCTGAGCTTTTACAGGCACTTATGGGCCGTCACGGAATTTGATCTAAAATAACTGAATCTAATTAATCTTTGTATGACCTCCCAAAGGTTTTGATTACCGATGCCTTTTTTGATCATATTGCTGTATTATATAATTAAGATGTTACAGTTATTGGCATAATTGACAATGTACCTAAAAAAAACATCGTCATATAAAACTCAAAGGTACGTAAATGGAAGGTTGTCAGTTACATAAGCATGACAAATTACCTTTAAAGGTGCTGCCTCACGGGAAACATCCGCGTATAATGTAAGATTTACAAAAAAACAATTTCGAACATTCACTATTGATTTAGTTGAGTGATGTTACAAGTTGTACACTGATGAATTGCTTGAACCTTTACCGTTACATTACACGCGAATGCGCCCAGTGACCACCTTAAAACCAATAAGTAGAGCATTTTCTTCAATTTAACGAAAAACATCCATCCTGAAGTTTCCGTTTCCTGCCTGAAACCATATACTTCGATAACGACTAGCACATACTATAAACTGGCTGTGCTAATTGTTGGCGTGTCCGAAGCGGTTTGTCCGCGTAAATCCCTCTATACATTTTTATTGGCGGCTTCCACCTTCGGTCGTGGCTGACGTGACGGGACTACAGTCGAATAAGGTCAGGCACACAATATCTTGTATTAAATGATAGTAGAAAATAATTCTTTAGTATGTATTCGATAAAAACAGCACAGTTATTTACTAAATGCAATCACTTTGATAATGCAGTTCTGAAGGGTGTTTTGCCTGCTTGAACACAAACGCTGGACCACCATTGGCTGAGAGCTCCTCAAATAGCAATTCAGTTTTTTATTGTAGGTCAAACAATCTCAAAATTCTAAAGTACACTTTAACAACGATCCTGTGTTTTATTTAAGAGAGTGCAATGATCCAGTGAACAATGAACCAGCATGGTAGTTATGGTATCCTGCCACTAATTGGTACTCTGAAGCGTGAGTTTTCATGTTCAAAAAATGGGCTTCTAAGGAGAAGTCAGTCTGAAGTCCGTCGAATAAAGTTAGGTCTTCCTATCATCGCAGTTATGTTCAGTTATGTCTCTTCCCTGATGAGTCCTAAATGAGTGTTGAGTTATAATAATACAGACTAATTGTATTTTTTTCCCAGAAAAGAGTATCATAAAAAAAAGATCTTTAAAAAACAAGTGTACATTGTCTGTGTGTCCTGCCCCTAAAATAGTGGTGACGTGAGCTGTGTGATTTGTTTCCGATTCGCCCCCGAGCAGGTAAACACTATGTCGAGACTATTACTCGATACACCCCCAACACTATTATGTGCTGGAGATTTATTTGAAATGGCTTGCTTATCCTTTTTATTTCCTCAGATGTGTTTTTGAGAATTATGTGAAAGCTTGTGGTCAAAATGTTATATTTTGTAGTCGATACTACTTCGCTGTTCGTGGATATGATTCCTATCAAAGACAAACGTGAGTGTTACGAATAGTTCGTTGATCAGTGATTCTAAAACTTCGATTAAATAAAAACGTTTATAGAAATACGCAAAAAAAATGACATGGTAAATAACGATGAGTAGCCTAAATTGTACATTGGTCTCTGTAATTTAATATTACTGTCTTGTTTTCGTAAAATAAATCTATCTCTCAAACCATCTACTCATCTCTGGTTGTTTTTTTGCAGGAATATTTTTTCATGAAAGTTCTGTACGTCGTTTTTGTAAATTAACAATTGCCTGTTTTTGAGTTACAATACTGTTAAAATGCTAGGTTATGCTTGAAAAATTGAATCTACGGGAGCCTGCCAGCGTTACGCGGGTTGCTTGATCTTCGGGATTTTCCATCCCCAAACTTGAATTTTCCGGGTTCTGAGCCAGAGTGTTAACCACTAGACCGCGACGGTCTCAATTCGCTCCATAATCATTAAATTACAACAAACCATAATTCCCAAGAGACTTTTTAACTATACTTTCACCCTGAAAACCTTAGTGCTTCCAATCCGACCACTTCCAATTTAAGTCCCTAATGCCAGGTCGGCGAAAGTCGTCCGGGATTGAACACTCAAAGGATAAAATTTTAATTAAACCTCCCAACTCGACTTATTACTCGACTAAAACTAAGATAAAGTTATGTAGATTGTAATAGACGAGGTAATAAAACTGAACCATTACCTTTCGATGTGATAGAAACAAGTTGATATAGAGCTGTAGTGAATACAACTCAAGAATGAAATGACATTCAAAAGTATTGTCAGAAAAAGTCAGCCACTTAGTTGGGCGTTGTAAAAATCCTACTAATATTATAAAGGCGAAAGTTTGTATGTATGGATTAGCTTTGTTGCTCTTTTACGTAAAAACTACTGATGGATTTTAATGCAACTTAAGTTTTCATCTTAAGTCCACGCGGACGAAGTCGCGGGCGGCTGCTAGTATTCTTATAAAACAAACGTTGATAAACAAACAACAAATTAACAATTCAACGTTTTATATACATGTAAATTCTGCTCAAAATTACCAAGAACACCAAGTTTCCATTCATTTAATCCAATCGCAATTTTCCCGCCAGAATGCCAGAACTACAATCCAATAACTTAAAATAAACACGGTTCCGCGCAGCCATCTGGAAATAGCGCTATTTTACTTACTACCAATTACTTGACCAACAAATTCTATGTAAACTTAGTCTAAACTGGAATAACTCTCAAACTTGGCAAGGGAATTCCTAACTTTAATTTGGGAGTAGGTAATGAAAAGGAAAAAGTGAGCAAGAACGAACAAGACTTTACGCATGGTTCCGTAGAAAGAAAATACACATTGACTCTAGAAGGATGTCAGCTTGTTGATAAAAGTGAGCATAATGCTAAATCAATGTAGTTTTTTCTCCTCTCTTGGTGCTTGAATAAAAAAATGAAATGGTGCGTTTGCATATCGCAAAACTGGTCAACCTTTTCGTTCAGCGACTGTACAAAACAAAATTCGTCACATGATTTTTTGTTTAATTAACGAACCAAACTATACCTAACTAAACCAACGGGTCATTCAATGTTGAATTTATTTCGTTCATATCACCATTATAACGTTTAAGTCATTGCAAGAGGAACCCTAAACAGTTTGATGTATTTGCAAAGTTAGGTCCGATTTCAATTTGAGATGACCACTCCTAGGTGTTCTAACCGGACTGAGTAAAGAAAGTATAGGATTAGTTTGAACTTGAAGTTAACCGTTTCATCTTCCCAGCGTACGAGGACAAGTTATGCCAAAGTTAAGAAATACCTAGGAATAAAACTTGAAATTGGGATTTCTGGAAAGAGGCGACGTTGATTGAAGTAGTTGAATAAAATTACTTTGTAACTTTTACCGTTCCGGTGACTTTGGGCCACTGAGCTTTTACAAAATATTACAGGAGCATACTTACACTTACTAAGTTACAAGTATTTGTGACGTACTTATACTCTTTTCTCTTGCTCTCTTACAATTGCTTGGTTTAAGGAGGAGTTGTGAAAGCCACAAATTAGGTATAAGCTTTATTTGATACTACTACAATAATATTATTTTTGAATCAAAAGACTCAGATGAAAATATTGTTACCCAATTCGAAAAAAATTCTTCTTTGTTTCATCGCCAAAGCTTATGAGATGTTGGTATTGATCTATACAAATATTATAAAGAGGAAAGGTTTGATTTTTTGTTTGTTTGTTTGTTTGTATGAATTGAATAGGCTCCGAAACTACTTGGCAGATTTGAAAAATTCTTTCACTGTTGGAAAGCTACATTATTCCTGAGTGACATAGGCTATATTTCATTTTCAAAAAAAATAGGCATCCTTACTAAAATTACGATAACGTTAGTCCACGCGGACGAAGTCGCGGGCGGCTGCTAGTCATAGATAAATTTTGAAAAGTCCCTAAAACCCGAAAAGCCTAACTGTTAACACGTAAAACCGTAAAAAAGCAATAACGGTAAACTGCGACTGTCAGCGGCACAATCGCAAATACACATAGTGCCAAACAAAAATACCTACAATTTTTCGCCATTTTGCGGCCGCACGTGAGGTGAATCCAATCATTTTTTCTTATTTCCCCGATTGATTGGACTGGCGGCTATTTTTTCATTCCCCCATACAGAGGGCAGGTGAGGGCCGTTTCGTGTTATTGACGAGATTTTATGGCTTTGTCTTCAAATAAACAGTCGTCAATTTGATCACAATTCGGACCGTGGTTGTGAAAATTTCATTGTTTTTCGTTACAGTTATATTCATCATAAAAATATGAAACTTTCGTGTGCCATCAAGTAAAAGGAAGAAAGAAAGAAATTTATTTGACACTAACTGTGCATTAAGATGCACATAAAAAACGTACAAATATAGTTTTTAAAAGCTCCCACCTCATATTGCGCGCTGGCTACAAAACCATCGCGACACGCTGGTTTTCAGAGGTCGTGAGTAGTCTAGTGGTGTCAGCACTCTGGCTTGAAACCTGTAGGTAAATAAGAGATAAATATTTCTTCTTGTTTAAGTCCTTGTAATTAGCTTAGTATTTCGTGTTTTAAAGCAATTTACTCAGCCCGGCTTGCAACCTGCATAATATAAAGCAAGTCGCTAGTAAGTCAGGTGCGTGCCGGGACTGTGTATGCACTTTATTTTCACTGCAGTGTATTACCTCGGAGTTTCTTAGCGGTGCTTAATTTCAACAGTGGCTTGAATTCTAATTGCACACGTTTAAATGGCATTAGAAGCTAATTATCTAGAACGTGGAACTACTAATAAACGCAGTAAAACAAACGATTTATTTTCTGAAGACTCCGTACATACCTAATAATGTAATAATTTTGTATGAGAAAGTGACTCTGTCTGTAATGTTTTCACGAGCGTTTTGTATGGGTTTCAGTGAAAACTACTGAACACATTTTATTGGAAGTTTGGAACACAAGTACAATGGCACTTAGGACATAGGATTGTTTTTATCGCAAAATATAGGTATCAATGGGTTGAAATAAGTTAACCACGAAGGGCGATAATAACCGAATACCAAGCGGGCTTAGCCACGGGTCGAAAATAAATCGGACGACTCATTTACATGGCCCTAACAGCTCTCACAAAACAGTAACATGTTAAATACTTCAAATGTTTTTAAATACCTACTTAAAATATAAATTAAACTATTACGCGACATGAATCAATAAAAAATGAGAAGGTAATCCAATAACTAATTAAGACTCGCATTTAAAGTCTGGCAGGCAGCTGGTTAAATGATGTAAGTAGGTACTCGTAATTATACTTTGTGCTTCATCCTCGAGATTAGAGAACAATTGTAGTTTCGCATAACTACTCGCTAATCTAACACTATAGTTTAAATATACATTAAATTTAATGTAAAAATAAAATAATAATATTTTGACAGTAAAATAGGAATATTTTGTCTTTTACACTGGCAACCCAAAGCCTACTAGTACGCAGTCGTTTCTGTCACGTCATTCGCGTTTTAGTGCTTCGCTAGTCTACACTGCTCTCAGCTCCGATATTTTTTTCATTCTACCCGCATTTCGGAGTTACATTACACGAAAAGAAAAAGTGACGAATATAGCGATGAATACATACATTAGACGCAAAATTAGGAGGATCGAAAAGAAGATGCGAAAACGCAAAAAGCTTTCTAGACCTACTTACTAGCTCCAGTAATATAACGCGTCGCCTGTGCTCTCGCTTCAAGGTATGTAAAAATACACTTTTTTAAAATAACCGTGCGAATACTGCTATGTAACATCAAGCTATTAAATGGCGAGTAATTGATGAGCGGTATCTAAAAATCGCACGACTAAAAGTCAAATAAATTACAGTGTTTAAAATGACCGTGCGAATACTGCTATGTAACATCAAGCTATTAAATGGCGAGTAATTGATGAGCAGTATCTAAGAATCGTACGAATGAAATGAAAGTCAATTAAATTCGATTAAAATAAAAGTCATGCATGCCTCAATAGATGCTTCAAATATGTTATTTTTACTATAGCATTAGGGATAATGCATTATCATCTTACTAAAGAAAGGAAACCCAGTTGGTTAGTGCAGCCGCCCTGAGTGCGGAAGACGCTGGTTCGAGTCCCGTCTGAGCCCAAGACCGAATGTTTTTTTTTGAGGATTTCCTATCTTAAATTCTTTAAGTGTTTCAATTTATTCAAAGAGAAATAGTTAAGTGTAAATAGGTATTACGATTTATACAAATACTTAGGGAAATTCGCTTTGTAAGTGAATTTGTTTGCGTAATTATACCTACCAATCCAATCCATTTTAATGGTATTGAACTAATCAACCATGCACTCGTGGTATTACGATTTAAACAAATACTTAGCGACCATCGCTTTGTAAGTAATTTTGTTTGCGTAATTATTATACTAATCCAATCCATTTATGGTATTGATTAGTCGTGCAAAATAATAAAATATTATATTTTATGCACTACCTCCTGATAGCCAAGACCTCTCATAACTGCCGTTGACAGATCCCATTGCTCCGAGCGAACAACTTGGCCCACCTGCTTAAAAGGTGGATTTGGAGGTTAGGGAACCCGCCTAGGCGGCCCCCACGCCGGTTACGGCTTCGGCCGATGAATGCCCACTACACGAGAATATCCTTGAGTTACTGGGCGACCCCATAAAAATCTAAAAAGATGGGTGATAATATTCAGAAAGATATAGCCCTTCGATGGGAGCATATCGCTATTACGAGGAGAAAAGAGCTCTACCGGCATCTCCTGTTACCTGTACCTGTTAATAGTCAAAGATTATCTGCGCCGATTCTGAACCCAGAGATTAAGGCTGCATTATCAGATACTATGATAGGCAAGGACAACATCGCGTCCCCAGCCTCACAATTTTTAACTTGAAACCTCGGCTGGCGAACAGCAGGCAGCCTGCCAAGAGGACACAACATCTTGTCTCGCACACTCAAGCGCAGACCGCGGCGCGCCGCAAAGGGGTGCACGGCAGCGCAACCGCCACCGTCTCCTCTGGCCCCGCCACCACCGCAGCAGTGGTTCAGGCAACGCCCTTAGCAGCGACAGTAGACTGGGTAAGTTTTTTTCTGGTCTCCTGTCTTTATTTTACAACCAATGGTGTCAAATAACAAATGACTAGGTATACCATTATGACGTGCTTAAAGCGTCACGCTATCCCATTTTTATAAGCCAGTAATACAAAAGAGTATCCCGAGACCTCCAAAGACTGTAAAAGACAGAAAATAGGTATAGCTTATAATGAAGCCATTGTTGATCTAATAGCCTCTAGGGCTATTTCAGAATCTGATAGTCGTGTAGGCCAATTCTTATTAAGTTATTATCTTGTTTAAAAGAAAGATGGTAAATCTCGTTTTATAATAAATTCAAAATCACTAAACAAATTTATAAAAACTGAAAACTTTAAGCTAAAGGACCTCAGAACAATTTTAAACCTAAAAACTAGTTTTCAGGGATTATTTTATGGCCTTTTTTAGACTTAAACAACGTTTATTTTTTGGTTTCAGTTAGTAAACAATATAGAAAATACCTAAGATTCAGTTATCGGGGAAACTCTTTGAACTTAAAAGATGTTAAATTGGCTTATGTACTACAGGCAGCCCCTTAAGTGTTTACCAAATTACTCTAACCAGTTATGTCCCTGCTGAGATCGAGGGGTCATATTAGGTCATCTATATATTTAGATGACCGGGGCTGTATAGCCCCTAATTGTCAAGAATGTTTGGATGATAAAAGTCAAACTAAGACATTATTTTGAGTAATTAGGTTTTATTATTAATGCATAAAAAAGCTGTCTTTTCTTCATCAAACCAATGAACTTATCTTGGATTCGTAATTGATAAAAAAATATATATATTTATACATATATATATGCCTTGAGGCATTAAGTCCGCCAATTGTTTTTTCTTCATTGTGCCATTAAGAATTAATAAATAAATAAATATAGTTACCGAATAGTATAAATTGAGCAAGCTTCAGCGTTGCTTCATTCGGTATTACGCACGTGTGGTCGGATTGCTAACCTCTTTGCTAAGACTTCGGAAGGTGTAAATATCTTGCTCTTTTACAGTCAGGAGACTATGATAGTTACAATTGCTTGCCTAATAATTTACAAGATAATATGCAATGGTGGATTAAATCCATAATAAAGGCGACTAATCCCATTAGTCAAAATACTTACACCTTAGAAATCTTTTCCGATGAAAGCTAAAACCTGGAAGGGGGTAGTATGCGGCGAGAAGACCGCATAGGGCCAGTTGAGCTCTAAAGAGGCTATGAAACACATGCATTTTTTTTTGAGTTATTTAGCTGCGTTTTTGGTATAAAAACATTTGCGTCAAAATTTTGCCAATGCCAAATATTATTAAGGATTGACAACACGACGGCTATTTCGTATATCAATCGGGTAGTTGGCGTTCGTTTCCCTCAGTTGAACAGATTGACCAAAACCAATATTTGGAGCTTTTGCGAAAAAAGAAACATTTTCATATACTTACGCTTCAAATATCAGTTCGATAGAAAACCAGCGACCAGACACGGAACCCAGGTGACTCCATCCTAAGACAGAGTGGGAATTAAGCAATCAAGCTTTTGATCGCATAGTTTCAGACTTTTGGCAGTCCCGAAATAGAGCCTTTTTTGCAACCAGACGAAGTATCTTGACTTTGTGTCTTGGTTCAGGGATCCTGGGACCCGTGCAGTAAACGCTTTGCCTATAAACTGGGGTAACTTACATTTTTACGCGTTTCCCCCTGTTTCTGCTATCGCAAAGGTTCTACGAAAAATAAGAACGGATAAAGCGCAAGGGATAGTTGTAGTGCCTTATTGGTCTACACAACCGTGGTTTCCGTTTTAATATCAACAGATTGTTCCTGACTGTTTAATTTTTAAGCCGAGTGATAAACCATTGAATTCTGTTCCTAACAGCACAACGAAGCTTCCAGTGTGCAGACTTATGACCGGAAAATTATCAGGGAACTTTTCGAAAGAAGTGTGCCATCCAGTTCATTAGATGGCATTTGTACATCTTTAAGTTACAGTTACATTCAATAGTTCAATACTCAGAAGTTTTTAAACGTTGGTTTATTTTTTTCAATACAAAAAAAAAAAAAAAACATTTTTTTTTTTTTTAAGGAAATGCGTTCAATTCATGAGCCAAATACAGGACACTGAATTGTTACCAGCCAGCCATATCCTTAATTATAGAATCGATAGTATCGACCGATGATGGACTCAATAGACTGTTAAAAGGTTTTTATTTTATTTTTTCAAACTCCGCCCCAACTATAAGGTTACTCGGGATACCTCCATCGTACTAGACTACTTGGAAAATGTATACCCAAATGAGGATCTGCTTTTAAATCAGTTTGCGAAAAAGACTGTGACCTTACTAGTCCTAATCACAGCCCACATAGTCCAGACATTGACACTTATACTCACATAGTTGTTCTGATTCGATACATATCAAGATACCAGGAACTATAAAGAACCACAAGTTAGGCACCCATTAGTCCTGTCTTATCATTCCATTATAGGACATTAAACCAGATATTTGTCCTGCCAATGCATTGTTAAAATACATAACACCACCAAATTGCCTATAACCTATTATTTATCAGTAGCAGAAAATCATTCCATTCGGTTGGCAGTCAAACCCTCAAGCAAGTGGAAAAGTCTACCCTGAATGAAAGCAGTATTGACACTTCCACATTCTCTGCCCACTCTACCCGACACGCGAGCACCTTTGCCGCCAGCAGGCTCGGTGTCAAAAAAGATTTAATTAGAAATACTTACTGCTGGGTGGAGTGTGACTCTAACGTTTTTTTGGTAAACTTTATAACAGTGAAGTTGTGCATAACGATCCAAGCGAATCAGCTTTATCCATTTGGGGTCTTCAGTATTTAATTTTTCTCTTTCATCCAAAAGCCAATTATGGGTTCTTTAGTTCTTATGATAAATCTTATTAAAGAAGTAAGATTTATTTTTTAAATTGTGGCAATAATATGCTGAATGATAACAATGTGAGTTGTACATTGTTTTTTCTCAAGGTGACTGTGAGAGATATTTTTATTTTGCAATAAATCGATTCTTAGCATTATGTTGGGATTATAGTTAATTAAGATTTTGCAATAATATTTCCATCTCTTTCAACATCTACAATTGTTCTCTAATCTCGAGGATGAAGCACAAAGTATAATTGATGATTAAACGAACTTACCTTAAGTGAAGTTCTATCATAATTATACGAGGGCTTCATCCGAAGAGATTAGAACCCACCCTCCCTACAGACCCTATAAGAAATATTATTACAACATCTGAAAAGACGCTGTTTTTTGAATGGCCGTTAATAAAACAAGAGTTTGTTTTATTTACAGTTTGTTTTATACATAACAATTATTACTGACTGTTGTCTACCAAATACTTTTAACTAAATGACGTGACAGAAACGACTGCGTACTAGTAGGCTTTGGGTTGCCAGTGTAAAAGACAAAATATTCCTATTTTACTGTCAAAATATTATTATTTTATTTTTACATTAAATTTAATGTATATTTAAACTATAGTGTTAGATTAGCGAGTAGTTATGCGAAACTACAATTGTTCTCTAATCTCTTCGGATGAAGCCCTCGTATAATTATGATAGAACTTCACTTAAGGTAAGTTCGTTTAATCATCAATTAAACGTCTATCCACTAGTACTTTTTACTAACTAAAAACTGTTGTATGCAAATAAATATTATTTTTTCAACAACTTTGCTTACTAAATCACTACTCAGATCGGAATATCGACTCCAAGTGTTAGATTTCAGTCACTTTTAAAACCACCGGCTCAAGTAAAAGGTTGTGAAATGGCAGGTGGCGGCTCCCAAACTTTTATCTGATCGGTTTATTAAATCCGAAATCCTCTTTTATTACTTTCCTGTAGCCGAATGGGTGAAATCTCCGTTCTGTGGAGGTAATAGGTTATTAATAGCCTATTTTTTGGTTCGTTTAATCGGCGTAATCCTAATAGGGCTGATAAATATCTTTTTATTTCGGCAATAAATTCTATTGAATGTTGTATTTCGGGATACATGCCCAAAAAGCCTTCACAATTTTTGTATTTTATTCATCTTTATGAAAACCTTCTCAAAGCTCATGTTTATTTTTTCAAAATATGAAAATAAAACTATAATACAATAAAAATAAAAAAAATCAAACATTTAATAAAAAAATACTAAGATACCGTGTAATGCACAAATCATAACTTTTAATAACAGACAGATATACAGCCCAGAAAAAAGGCTAGTGACAGAAACTGATTTATAACATAAAAAAAACTGAATCGATCAACTACTTGACCCAGGTCAATGACGGGGTAAAGTAACATAAGTATTAAGATGTGACAATTCATAAAATTAGTAACATAGGCATGACGACAGTATCAAATAATCAACGATTTGAATATTAAAATATTTTAGGGAAAATACATACGAAAAGATTTAAAAGACACGTTTTGTTTTATTTTCAAATCTAAGATTAATTAGATTTTCGATGAATACTGCGATTCGCCATTTTGACTCAAACACCAATCACGCCCACTGACGCCACCACCTAGGAAATCAACAAATGTCAGTGTCGTAAGAAAGTCCTCAAACTTTGTTAAACCGACCTTTGAAACCGACATAAAGTTTGTAATACGTGTATGTATATAATACGTGTGTATCTCTATCACGAAAGAAGATTTCTAAATTGTTAATCATGCCTACTACGAGACTGAAAACCATGCGCGATGCTCTACTAGATCACCATTGGCAAAATACCCCTACCAGTACAACCTACGTCAGCGGAAACTTTTAAAACGCTTTTTCAGTTCGTCGACGTCACGTCAGCCAGGTTTTAATTAACAAACCCCAAACACTTCGAGACTGAGTAAAAAACGCCCTTAACGAGTTTGCTGAAGGGACGCGGCCGGTGTGCGGATGGAAAGAATTAAAAATGGCCGGAGGTGTATAGAGTAATTAGGGTTTGATAGGCCATGATGCAAATATTGGATTTAAGGAGGTGTGTTCACAATATTGATACTGTAGTTTGAAAGTTGTGGAACGTATTGTGTATCTCTCTAGAGGCACATGCCATATAAGCTTACTTACGTCGACGATTGGAGTGGTTTAATTCACTCCTGTCCTAAAGCTAAATTTTCTGGATATTATGAATAAAAATATTTTTTGAGTAGGTACAAACAAACACATACGCCTGTATCCTATAAGAGTTAGTCAGAGGCACTCTGATTATAGCCACCATGATGAACGCAACATTCAATAGCTTAGATTTCACCGAGCTAATTTGAACCCAATGCATCGTAGTGGTTGCATCTGTGCCTCCAATACATTCAGCATGAAACCGAGTCTCACCGAGTTACACAGTAGTAAGTAACAACTTTCTGTGCGAAACCAAAATACGTCTCATAAGCTTGTGCAAAATAGGATTTATCACTGCTACTTAATCTCAGGTAAACAATGCCTAAGTTCGGCCCACTGAACTGGCCCAAACTTGCTGGCACTCCAAACTAAAGATAGAAGGAATAGTTCGCGAACTATAAATCAAGGTGTTTGAAAGTCGGGTGAAACAGGTGAGCTGGCTAGAGCATCCGAGTGTGAATAAGTTCAAGATATAAACTTTACCTCTGAAAGTGATAAAAGTTTGAAGATGCTTGTAAGCTGCGGATCAACAGGGAAAAAAGTGTGAGGCGAAAGTTTTAGAGTTCGCGAGGTGAAATTTTCATAGATTCGAGTTTTGAGTAATATTATGTTCGAAAAAAGTTGTGCCTAACCTTGCAGTAATGGAAAACTGAAGTGACGACTTTTAATCATCTACTTTACGTTGAGTCTTGTTCCATATTATTAATGACATGAATGACGAGGTAATTTTAGAACCACTAATATCTACCTACTTGATATGTTTCGGTCGTGATTTTATATTTCATTCATAGATAACAAGATTTTCGGGTTAGTTGAACAATTTGGAGACATCTAGAGCAATTTGAAGAACTTTCTTCAGGAGTTTGTAGAACAACCAATAAACATTCAGCAAACTTGTCGATTCCTTTTTTAACCCAGCAAAGTGTCTCGAAAAGCACACCATCAGAAAGTTGCAAGGTAAATTCCCAACGTATTTCATTGAAACGATTGCCGACGCGGATCGTCGACGCGACCATTTGTCTTGGGCCACCTTTAAAAGCTATTCACAACCATTTCTCTTTTTTAAAAACCTTTAGACACTTCCTTTTCGTTTTTCAATCGCTCTCGCTCGGAGTTATCGCGATAAATGCCTTTGTTTGGCCGGTTGTTTTGGGGATATCTGCAGAGATGTTACTACCACAGTTTCTACTTATTATGTCTTCTGTGGCAAACAATTGTTTCATTTGAAATAATTCTCCTAAAATTCACTTTAATAAATTACGCACCACGTTAATTGTATGTACAGTTTCCATTTCATTTGAAAAACTAGTAGGTACCTAAACATAACATAACATAATATAATCGGCCTATATACGTCCCACTGCTGGGCACAGGCCTCACCTCAACTATGAGGCGGAACAAGCCATACTCCAACACGCGGGCTCAGTGCGGGTTGTTGGAGGGGTGTAAGGTTAGTGAGCAACCTTACTGTCAAATGTTATCAAGCCGCCCTAAGGCTTCTGATTAGGCTTAACGACTGACATCTAGCGACCTCAACCGGGACCAACTGCTTAACGTGCCTTCCGAAGCACGGAGATGCCCGAAATACACATCACTAAATTTCAGTCGGGGTGGTCACCCATCCCATTTCCAACCCGGCGTGGGTTGTATCACAACAACGATCGTCGCCGATCACTATCACAATACGCACCACGTTAATTGTATGTAAAGTTTCCATTTAATTTTAAAAATTAGTAAATTTCAAAATTGTATTTTTGCGTGGGTATTCTGTGACATAATTATGACATCTTAAGCCTAAAATGTTATGAGAGATACCTATATTTTTAAGTCAGCGTGGGTGTTTTATTGCAACTTTTAATATATTTTAAACGAGCATTATTTACTACAGTCTTAAAAAGGCCTCGCCTCGTACCGGGAGGCGAAAAGGGCCCTGAAGATAGGCGTCAACAAGGCCAAGGCAGAAGCGCGTGCGGAATTTTTAGCCACCCTTGATAGGGATCCTCGGGGGCGTCCGTATCGCATGGCAATGGCTAAACTACGACCGTGGGCCCCCCCGATCACGGAGAGCTTGGATCCCCCGTTGCTGCAGGCGGTAGTCACGGCTTTGTTTCCGGCGAGAGTTGAGTTTACTCCCCCGCCGATGATCTCGGACGGACATGACCACGGAATTGACAGCGAGGCACCCTCAATCTCCGAGGATGAGTTTGGCGCGGCCGTTATCAAGCTCCGGGCGAAAAACACCGCGCCTGGTCTTGACGGCATACCAGGGAAAGCTCTGGCTCTTGCCCTAAAATGGCTTGGACCAAGGCTTCGAAATCTTTTTACGGAGTGTCTTAGACAAGGTTGCTTCCCGCGACAGTGGAAAACGGGGAAGCTGGTCCTCTTAAGAAAGGAAGGTCGCCCTGCAGACTCGCCATCCGCATACCGCCCGATAGTGTTGCTCGACGAGATGGGCAAACTTTTAGAGCGGATAATTGCTGAGCGTCTCGTTGAGCACCTTGAGGGGGTCGGACCTAATCTGGCTGAGTGCCAGTATGGTTTCCGGCGGCGCCGATCAACTGTGCACGCCATCTTGGAAGTGAAGAAGCAAGCTGAAGAGGCTATCGGAGAGGGAGAGGTTGTGTTGGCAGTGTCGTTAGATATTGCCAACGCCTTTAACACCCTACCCTGGGCGTGCATAAAAGAGGCGCATAGGTACCATCAAACTCCGGCGTATCTAAGTAAGATCATCGGGTCCTATTTTGTGGACAGGTACGTTGAGTACCCTGGGCGGGAACAATGGCTTCAGAGGCCAATGTCGTGCGGTGTCCCACAGGGGTCGGTCCTCGGTCCACTCCTGTGGAACATCGGTTACGACTGGGTTTTGAGGGGGGAAAACCTACAGGGTGTCAGTGTAACATGTTACGCGGATGACACCCTGGTGACCGCCCGGGGGAAATCGTATAGGGAGGCGGCGCTGCTAGCGACTGCAGGCACCGCTAATGTACGGAGCCGAATTAGGCGTCTGGGACTGGAGGTGGCTCTGCACAAGTCCGAAGTCCTGTGTTTTCACGGACCTCGGCAAGCCCCTCCAGAAGGATCCCACATTGTGGTGGGTGGAGTTTGCCTCGCCGTTGAGTCGACGATGAAGTATCTAGGAATCGTCCTCGACGGCCGCTTGAACTTCCGTCCCCACTTCAAGAGGTTGGCGCCTAAATTGGCAAAGACGGCGAATGCCTTAAGTCGAGTTTTGCCCAACCTGACCGGACCAGGCGACAGCGGTAGAAAGTTGTACTTGGGGATCGTGCGATCCATTGCCTTATACGGAGCCCCCGTATGGGCTGAAGCTCTGACTCGCCAGTCAGCGTCCATTCTGCGGAGACCGCAGAGGACGATGGCGATCAGAG
Source organism: Udea ferrugalis (assembly GCA_950022985.1). NCBI lineage: Eukaryota > Metazoa > Arthropoda > Insecta > Lepidoptera > Crambidae > Udea > Udea ferrugalis. Next base: position 1,226,264 of record OX465522.1, read on the forward strand.
CAATACGAGGGTATCGCACGATCTCCTTCGAGGCGGCGTGCCTGTTGGCGCGGTCTCTGCCCTGGGATTTAGACGCGAGGGCCCTCTCTGCCGCATTCTTCTGGCGGGAGGAGGCGCGTACCTCGGGCAGGCGACTGGCACCGCAAGAGCTGGATGGTCAGCGGCTCAACATCCTAGTTGAGGCCCATGATACGTGGCTAGAAAGGTTAGAGGCACCGGGAGCGGGCCTCTGGACCATCGAGGCGGTGCGCCCAGTGTTCAGGCAGTGGATAGAGCGGCGACACGGTTCACTGACGTACCGATTGACACAGGTACTCTCGGGGCATGGCTGCTTCGGGAGGTTCCTGTGTCGAATAGGCAGAGAGCCTGACGGAAGGTGTCATCATTGTGATGAACTGGATGACTCGGCCAGACATACCCTTGAGGAGTGCCCAGCATGGGCCGAGGAACGAAGAGTATTGAGCGTGAGCATTGGTAGGGTGGTTACCCTGCAAACAGTGGTCCATGCAATGGCCACTGACAGGAGAGCGTGGACATCCATGCTTACCTTCTGCAACATGGTGATGGAGCAGAAGGAGGCCGCCGAGCGTGCAAGGGAGCTCGCTAACCCTAGCCGGCGGCGTAGAAGGCGACGCAGGGGCACTGGCGTAATGCCTTAGTGCGTCCCCTCCGCCCTGTGGCCGGGGCGTAAGAATACGGCCACGGTTCCCCTCCGCCTGTCGTAAGAGGCGACTAAAGGAGGGCCCTCGGGGTCGCTGGGAGTGCACGCGGCAGGGGCTGTGTGCCTCCACTTCAAGTGGCCCCGAGGAGGACGGCAGTGTGGGCGCAGCCTCACACTGCCGTAACGCCGGCTGGTGTTTGTGGGGAGGTCTAACTCCCTACGAGATGGGCTGTGTAAGCAGCATTGTGCGCCAGGTGTTCAACCGGTAGTGTTCCTTCTCTACAGAAGAGTTCTCGGTGAACCCTGGTCACGCACGGAAGAAGGCTGCCCCGGTGTTTTAGTGGGTATACCCACCCTCCATCTGGAGTGGGTGAGTCCCACACACCCCCGCTGTCCCCCGAGCAGCGGGAAGTGCGTAAAGCATTTCACCGGGTTAAAAAAAAAAAAGGTTGTTTTTGAAAATCACATGAAGTAAGTTAAGGTATCTACTAATTATGACCATAAGAGGCGGTCTCTTATGGTCATAATTAAGAGATAGAGTTCTGTTATGTAAGGTTTCCAGATTGAAAGTTATGCTTTGAAGGAATTAGAAAACAAGAAGTCCTATAATGAAAACGGTTTTCTAGAGAGTTTTAAGAATTAATATTATTTTATGGCCTCCTAGTGTGTGTTAGATGGACCAACCTACTGGCTGGCCTAATGCATCACCACTTGGCATCGCAGAAATGGTCAATTAATGACTACCTAATCAAGTCCTAGTCTGCAACAGGCGGAAACCTTGAAGGACAACTCGAAGCTCTCATGATCGTAATTTTTTTGATGTGATGAAAATCTGGTGCGCAAAAACGAGTCCCCAACCCCCACTCTGTTAAATCCATAAATGAACCATGTCAGCTCTTTACATTTCCCTGGCTTGAACCGCTGAGCCGTCCGGACAGGTGAATGGATGTCTCGACCCGTTCTCGGAACAATCACTCACAAACAGCATTCCGCTGCTTCCGGACTTCCGGGCGAGGCATGGGCGCTCGCGAATGATGATCCGTTTTATAATGGTTCTTTATAACCACTTACACTGTGTAAATTTCTTTTTTTTTGGTGTCAAGCCACTGAAGGGCTCTCAGGGTGACTGTCGTTTTCTACTACAAGATTAAACCGAAATGAATATGAAAGATAGGACCAGAAGAATCTGACATAACTTAGCTTACGCTAGTGAGTAACTATAGGGGGTGCTCCCAAAGGTGGTATTCGTTGCTGTCACAGGAAACAAACGAATTTGAATCCAACGTACTAAAGGGTGAGTATACAGTTATACGGCTCTTTTGGGGTTATTATTGCCGTTTTTTATCGTCGTGCGTTGCAAGTTGTATGTTCCAGTCAGATTTCAACTTGGGACCACATGGGTTCCAGGCAAAAGTGTTTTTGTCACTCTAAAATACCACCCCGCCACCATTCCACCTCTAGAAGGTCTTGCAAACTCCACAAAAGATGTATTCAGCCTTGCAGGGTGAGTAAAACAAAAACAAACGAAGTAGTTCTCAATTACTGTACTTGTCAACCCCATATCTGGACCTCACGGCTGCTTCCCATCAGTTGGAGTGAGGTCACCTTGAAGACCACTATAAAAATACTCATTTTTCTAGAAGAGAAACTAATTTCGATCTCTGAGACTCTAAGTGGTTTCTGCTTCTATACCATGTAATTCGCTCTCGCTGGCTCTCCCACCTTGCTCCCGGACCAATCAGAGGCTCGTCGACAGCAAGGACGATTAATCAGGAGCTGATGCTTAGCCTCCTTAATTGAATGCTCTCCAAGTTGCAGCGTTTATTGTGGCCATCAATACTGGGCGTTTTTGTTTTTTCTCGTTAACCTTTGAATTTTTTAGGAAATGTGATCTATCAGGTTGTATTTCATTTACAGTCTTAACAGAAATTCACATAATGATCAATAGTGAGTTGAGTTTGAATTTTTTATTGAGACTCCGAGGTACGGTTTGGTTACGAGTATAAAGTGATACCATATGCCTTGCATTTCTCCATCCCAAATGGTAAAAATATTTATTATTCATTGCCATAGTAAAATTATTATTTTTAATTAAAAAAATATGTAATGGCTGTGTAAAATAAAAATATTAATTATTGCGGTTTAAACCAATCAATCAATCAAAAATCGAAAATGGCTCTATTTAAATAGACCGGTTACAGAGTACTTTTAAATCGTCAAATCTAATTAACAAACAAAACATACTTAATAATAGACATGAATACCATAATATTAAATTATTAAATAAAGAAATTAATTTAAAAAAGGACACATGGAGCCAAGAGCCACTTTCTATCAATCAACCACACGGCCAAACCGAGAAATTAAGGTGTTGCACAACTAGGTGTAAAAACCAGAAAGAAATATGTTTGTAAAGGCTATGTTATTAGGTATTGTGAATACAACAGACCGATATATTCATGAGATTGTGAGTACCTCAACATCGCTTTGGCCGATCGCTTCGGTGTGACCTTATTGTATTTGGAAGCAAATGCTATTCAAACTCACAAGGCATTCGTATCATAATGTTACCTAAACTACTGCGGCTACAAGCAGTTAAAAAGATGCCCAACGTATTGCCTAATCACAACAAATTTTCATTGCCTCCATCCCAGCAGCCGACCACCATCAAAAAGCGCTATCCATATCTCACGTCATTCGGTACCCGTCAAATAAATCGCTTTCGCACTTCACAAGCATTCCTACAAAAAGACCTGTAAGCGCCCCCATTGAATGAATAGGAATCAATCACATAGGTCGCTGGCATAAAAGCTGCGCAATATATTTGAGAGCGGGCTTCAGCGCGGTGTTGCTAGCTTGGTCGACGGTTTTATACCTTTTGAGACTATTTTATTACATAGGATTGTTACTTTTGTGTATCTTTTGGAAGCAGGTCGGACAGCGTAATTAGCATCGCCATCTTATGAAAGAGTCCTGAAATTACAAACGACACTGAAGGCACACAGTTGGATTTTTGGAATCTACAAAAATAACTTATAACATGAATGAATGACTATTATGAATGAATGTTGACGGCACATCACTCTACCCATTACCGGGCAGTCCTCCTTGCTCTAGCGAGAGAAAAAACAGAAATGGGGTAAGCTGATGTGCTGTTGAATCTACTTGACTTCCTGCATTTAATGTAATCATTTTTGTTTAAACAGTTTTTGATGCAATCAGCTTTGTAAATTGGGTTTTTAACTTAAGTTCGCATTTCAAATTTCTGTATTTTATTTTTGTGTGTGGTTACAGGCCAAATCCCTGGAAATAATTGAGGAATTCAGTCAGCGTTTTTAATGACAGAGATTTATCGACTTTACTTTGCTGATATTTTCAAATAATATTTATAAAAGTCACGTTTTTTTTCCTGTGTTGTGCAAGTGTGGCAACACCAGCTAGCCATTTTCCACTTGTTTTCACCTCTCAACGCCCGCGCATTCAGCCGGCGCCGCTCGACAAATATGTCATTTCGGTAACGGTTTAATTGCTGTTCCACATTTTGTTGGAATTCATTGGATGGCTGTTTGTAATGAGGATTGTCTGTTTGCTGGTGATTTGTGACAATTTGCAGGAGGTATTTTGTACGTGTAGTGGTTTAAATTCATGGAACAGTAAACGTAAAGTTGGTGGTTCATGAATGGCGTGTGGAAAGCCCTAATAGAGATAATGTTAATTTTTATAACTACATTTTGCATATTCCATTGAAAGATGCCATTGACAAATAAGATGGTCTAGATTTCCCTCGGATAGATTTCGAGATTAGATTCTCCTTTTTGTAGGATTATAGATAATATGAAACAGGATGGGTATAATGAATGAGAAGCTCTACTAACTAACTATGAAACATTAAAAAAACTCTTCAACAAAAGAATAAAAAATGCAGTTTCTAGTACCTACTTAGTAGTAATGGTCTTTACTTGAAGAAAAATATTATGAATTGAAGTGAGAATCTTCTCGCTAGTTAGGATACTTAATTTTGCAAAAGTTTCTAGTTCTGAACCCTTGTCTAATCCCTAAAAAAATTAAACCTTATACAACGCGGCACACAACTCTTTGAAAGACGCCCCGAGAGCCCTGAAATTCGGCTCATTTTTCACGCAGTCTAAAGTGACGTTTACGCGGCGTGTAAACACGTCACCTGTCACGTCACGTCAGTACCGGCGCGGGGACGTGACGGGCACGTGACGGGCACGTGATACGTGGATGTGGCTTCAAAGGATGCGCTGCTTTTTTAGAACAAACGGCATTCAATTTGGTCTTTTCCAGTAAGCCTTCTAAGTCTTATTACATTTTTTTGAAAGGCATGCATCGGCACAATAGGTTATAGTAAAACACATGCGGTTTGAACAGCTGACTACGTTCTACGACTAACCGCCGCACTCAAAGACGTCAATTAACGTTAATGGTTTATTGGAGTCAAAATTCCATTTTTCGAAAGAGACTTTATAACAAATAGAATAAGGAACTTATAAGAATGTAAAATTTTGACTCTAATGAACCATTAACGTTAATTGACGTCTCTGAGTGCGGCAATTAGTTGTTAGATAATTGTGGCACGCAGATCAAAGTTGAGCAGCTCTAACTATACACTTCACGGGGTGGCATGAATTTGAATGTTTGCTTCACTTTGTCGCGCAATGGGCTTGCGATCGCTAATAATGAAGGAAACATTGAATTATCGCCATTTTTGTCTCAAAATCAACGTACAACCTAGAGAAAATCGTTCTCCTTTCCATTCCATAAAAACCTTTTAAGACATTATCTGAACCGGCACACACTTACCGGCCCACAGGGTCCCGTCGTACGTGCGCAGGGAACCGGTAATCGGTTTACACCGGTCGGTAAATCATCGGTAAGCTCACCTGATGCGGTTTATTGAGACCGATATCGGCAATCGACAACCTTTAGCTCCAATTTGTAGCCTTTTTGTGGCGTATTTTGATATATGGTGGATTTGTTACCGACAAATGGGGAATGTTATATTACTTACACGGACGTAAAAGAAAGACGGACGTCACCTCGTCGAATCATGGGTGAAGCATATTATCAGCTGCCAGTTTAGGTGTGTGCGTGACTAGCACGTGTCATTGGCGCCGGCACACGGAGTAAAATGGCGTAGTTTGTAGCACCAAATGTGTTTGTGTGAGTGTAGCAGGTCGTGTACAACAAACGAAATTGTAGCACCTTGCATGCTTCACATTTTTTAGTGTGATGTTCCGTCCGTCTTTCTTTTACGTCCGTGATTACTTATAGCATAAAAACTAAATGATACGCTTCAGGTTGCATAACGTGACCGTGGTTCAATGTTAGTGGTTACTTAAATAAGCTATTTTAGGTGTGGTAATTAATAGGAGCTATCATTCTACAGCATACATCTCTGCAATACCACAGTATAAACCATACAGTAGGCTATCTAAGGCCGCCCGCCGAGTTATTAGCCTAGCGTGCACACAGACACGCGGCACAGCCCGTCCGTACTGCCGCCTCCCTATGCCTCCCTATTTTATGCTAGCGTGTGCGTGAAATCGCGTGTGCGTGATATCGCGACAGGGCGCGCGACGCACACGCACACATTCAAACCGAGAGTGGCACGTTTGTATGTAGATGTTCTACTGTATGGTTTATACTGTGGCAATACACCAATTTATAGGCGTCGTAATGTATAGTTGTCGTCCTCTTATGGAAACTTGATCGCTTAAGTAGACATCTAACGCGTTTGACATTTGACCTACCTTCTTAAGTCGTAATTAGATTAAGTCAACTCATCCATTACCCCTATTAGTGTTGTTTATTTTATTAACAATATGCATTAAACTATCCAATTATTGTTAAGTATAGTAAAAAAACATTTTTGTTTTCTGACATTAATACGCGTAAGTTCTTGTATGTGAGTCTCAATGTATTTTTTATTATTAAAAAAGTGCTTTTGCTCGTAAAGCCTGGGTTCGTTAATTTTTGTGAATTAGTTTAAATGAGTGCTTTTTGGTCCTGATTCTTTTTTGATTGTAACTTGGTTTGTGGTTTTGTCACTGTATTCATAATTATAACTTCATGCGCACCGTGTAAACAAAATATAACATAGGTTGTTGCCTGGTAGAGAAGTGACTCTAGAAATTGGTATAATCTGACAAGAAACACTTCTAGTTACATTTCTACCTTAATTTTGTCAATAAATTCATCACAACAATACTCCTGCTGAAGTTTGACCTCAACCCCTCCTTAAATGCGGTTACCGCACGTAGAGCCAGTTAACAGTAAGTATCACCTTGGTCTCCCCAGGGAGCCGTCCTGAGGCCGGGGCAGCCGGGTTATGGCCACTTGTGTTAACTAACTAACCTGTGACGAGGTGAGACCTGATTAGTTTAAGTGTAGGGATGAAATGTACAGTCAGCGTCAAATATACAATGTTTCAAACGTATTAGGTCATGTACTCGAGCATTCATAATTAAGATAGTGAACTAAGCATACAATTCCATCAGCAATAATATTTCCAAAACCCTTTTCCAAACTTACAAACTTCTAGACCTAATCAAAACAAACTATATTTCTCTTTAAATGTTCCACTAACTTTTATGTAACTAACTGGCTAACAATCACTCTACTAAGTTAGTCTAACGGAAGTTAAACCGTACTTAAACTTATTTGTAAGATTCGAATAAACAGAACTCAAGTTGTCCAATGTCCAAACGTTGTGGATAGTTCGGAAAGTTGTTTGCAGACTGTCCCGCTCAATGTGTGTTTGTGGACACCTTCATCGAGACTGAATGTGAGGTAGTGCTAGCACACTTGGACCGTCTTGCACTTCAACTAATTTTTAACATAAACTGAAGACAAATGTTTTATTTAAAAGCCTGATTTGAGGTATGCCCAGGCGCATCGTATTGTATCCTATGGGCCCACGACACGCATGCACTTTATACATGTAAGAAACAAACAAACAAATAATTTGGCCAAAAATACAATTGAGTGAATAGACTGCTTATTTAGTTATTTGAATCTCTACTAGACAAAGGGTCGTACAGAGATTGATCAGTTTGAGTGGGAAGTTGAAATATATTAAATCGTTGAAAATATTTGGTTTAGTTATGTGTATTTGTACTAATGTAATTATGCAGGTATACTGTTGGTGTACCTTTTACATAAACTAATTCATTTTGGATCTCCCGTGAGAGTCAGACAGGGTTTGCAAGCCACATAGCTCATGTATATGGTCTTCCAGAGTAGGACAAATTAGATTTTTGTTACTGTCTTATATTCTCTGTCTTTTCACTCACGGTGCCTTATTTTCCCAAAAACATATCATCAGCAACGTATGCTCCCTTTTCAATAAAATTCATAAAAACTTTCAATCATAATTATCTGAAAAGAGCAAACCCGTTTGAAAGTCACCCCTCAAAATGTAACTTTGGTAACAATAACACTTTCGATACCAAACAAGCTAATCTGAAGGGAGAAGTTTCAGCTAACCTGAGGTTAAGCCGTGGCAACTTGCCGGGACGGGTGCCAAACGTCTTCGACTCCGAATTAACTAGTTACTTCGGAAAGTGCGCAGGTTACGTTGCATTTGTCAATTTGAAAGTGAACATTTTAACAGATAGTAGATTGAAACATCTGATTAAGGGCATTTTAACAGATAGATTGAAACATCTGATTAAGGGCTGATATTTCAACTGATAGATTGAAAAATCTTTAGCGCCTGATTTTTCAAAAGTTAGATAAAATTTATCAGACCAATAATTTACAAGTCGGCAGATTTGGAAATGTTGGATGTCGAAATCTATACGAGTAATTGTGTCTTTACTTATAATATGTTATTTTGACATATATTTTAATATCTGCAGAGTCTATTGAAAAAACAGCTCTAAATCCACATAAGTTTTTGACAAAATCAGGTAATCTTTAATTTTACTGGTATTGTGAAAAAAAAGGTAACCAAATGCTAAAGGGATCAACAGCGTCAACAGACGATTCCCTACAAATTCCAGTTACTACAAAAATATGGTTTTCGATTATGATCTAACCATTTATTCAATTGTAGCTAAAGGTACTTGATTAATAGTTGAAGGTTTCAGTAATAATTACCTTAAATATGACAGAATTCCGTCTCTAGGACTAAACTCAATACTTTATACAGGTGCACAGAGAAAGGCAGTTGATATGACTGTGTACTTAATAAATGATAAATGGTTGAGCAACATTTTCAACACAAAACATTAAGAAGGGTACACCTAAACGTTTAATAAAATGAATATTTAAATTCAAAAAATGAGGAAACGACAAGCGTCACCTGTCACGCGACACGACGCGGCCCGACGTGATGAATTGAGAAAAATAAAAATTACGACGCCGAAGTGAGAAGGGGTCGCGGTGTTTGTACTGGCGAGCTGAGTCAAGCGTATTAATTTTACAGTAAGTAAACAAATCTAGGACAACTCTAGACTAGTGTTGCCTCTTGCTAGCATACGCACAGGCTATTTGGGAGCCAAGCAATCTATAGTTTTGGATACTATATGTCCTAAAGATAGGAAAACCAGAAAAAGACAATCGGTCTACCTGGCATCAGGCGGGATTCGAACCCGCATCTTTCGCAAACCGGGCGCCTGCACTAACCAATTATGCTACCGAGATCATTAATTGACCATTATTTGAACCGGGCGGTTTGCGAAAGATGCGGGTTCGAATCCCGCCTGATGCCAGGTAGACCGATTGTCTTATTCTGGTTTTCCTATCTTAAGTAAGATGATAATGCATTATCCCTAATACTAAAAATAAAAATAACCCATTACTATATGTCCTTTTTGATCAGCCTTCTTCCATAGTATAACTTGCCCTTACAACAATATCTGTCCCAAGCCTATCTCTAGCATTGCGTATAATATTTTTTTGCAATAAATCATGTTTAGGTAGTACGTTGTAAATTGTGCCAATTCAATTAAGGTACTGACCCATCTGCCATAGTAACTTTTAAATGGCATTTTTAGGTTACTTTTCAATGAATTGGTAGACGCTGTAAAATGACGTTGAATCCCAAAAAGAGCAGGCATTTTTAAACCTTAATGTGTTTTTTTGGAAATAATTGTTAAGATAATACCCACTAAAGACAGAAAATTAAATAAACATTTCAATAGCCACAGCTTTTCTGCAACAGAACCACTTTCCACGGGAAATTGCCTAAATTAAGGCGAAGCGCGACAGGAATTTAATTTAAATGTTGCCGTGTTAAAAATTGCACGCGCTACCTGTCGCGCGTCGTGTCACGTGACGCGCGTCACGTCGCGTCGTGCTGACGTGCGCGGTTTGAGCGAACAAACAATTTTGTTGCTCAATTTGAGAGGTGAATTTTAACAAGGTATTAGAGGTAGGGTTGAATTGAGGTCTGCGTTAGCTATTGTGTAGTATAATAGGGGTAGAACGTAAGGATGGTTTTTAAGGGGTTATGAGGTGGACTTGGCAAAATGCTGGTTTGGCTCTTAAATACGAAGACATCTATGATGATTGAAACTCAGGCGTCTGTGACATTGAGAATTATTAAAAATACGTTGTTTCTTTCATGAATACGTACTCTTAAGATCAATTTGCTAACGAGTGGGGTAGGCAAAGGCCACATTTTTCCATTTCTTATGGTACTGACACATATTTTCTTCTAGTTTTAGTTATGCATTTCAACATGCTCGCCGGTTGAAGGTACTTTTAATCTGACCTTTTTTGACAATGCCAAGGATCTTTTCCAACATACGTTCATCTAAGCTTTTTCTTCCAACAGTACCTTCAACACTCGCCCTCTATTAGAAGAGACCTACGTCAAGAAAAAGTCCAAAATAGGTCAATGATGGATCGCCACATGACCAAACCATCTAAGCACGCCCTGCTCAATTTTAGTAACAATAAGTTCTTTAATTTATACATTCTCTTCAAGAGTCAGTTACTCCGCAAAAACTTGTATCTAACTTACTGGATAGGCTTAAAACTTTTTCTAGCTTAAAATGACTAAAAACAATTGGTATTTTTAATAAAACATTCCCTAAAAAAGCAACCTTTTGAAACTTTTACAACCTCTGAAATAAAAGCTTCCAATGCAAATCGCCCTTATTACCATAACGCCGGACGTCACACGTGTGCCAGCCCTATAACTCACACGCCACCGCTTCAGGGTCATCACTTTATTTCGGAAACCACGTGAGAGTCGACCTTTTACACTCCTCTGGAAATATGATACATCATACACTCAACTTTCAACCTTATTTCAATTACAACAACGGTCACATCACACGCAAAATCTGCTCTAACTTCGACTGAGTTGTAAATGCAACTGTAGAAATGAAAAAAATACCTTATTGCCTTGAAATAGGGATGGGGGTTGAAGCAAATAGGGTTGCTAAGGGATGCTACCCAGCAGATGGTCTCATTTGCATCGGACAGGAGAGAAAATTGTCTGTTTGTCACCTTTGCTTGTATTTATATGGGCAGTGGTTTAGTCTATGGTAAGCTGGGACTTGTAGAATAATTTTGTTTATGGTTATGTAAAATTAATGTTTTGGGTGTTTTAATTTTCGTTTGTGGTATTTTGTGAACAAAAACAAAATGTTTTAGAGTGACTGGATATATGTTTATTCAGTGGCGTGTAATAGGAGAGGCCTATGTCCAGCAGTGGACTGCAACAGGCTGATGATGGATATATGTGTTAGACTGTCGAAAAGTGTTGCTAGATTTGAGAGCAATCGATTTGAAGAGCTTTTTTCTGTTAATAATCATTTAAAAAACGAGCTTTTTGAAGGTGGAAAACCATACTTCACTACCTCTTCCTCGGCCTGGTCGGTATATCAAATTACAGCTTTCTAATACTTAGAGTCTTAGGGCTAAGCCCCGGACAGACAGACAGACAGACTATGGATCCTACAAAGTCGTGTTTCTTCTGTCAGCTTCCATGATTTACTTTTAAAATAGCTTTTTCCGTCGGATTAGGTAAAAAATCTGCGTATGTCAGAGGGTTAGACCGGCTATAACTCACACATGCTTCCTGAGGGTCTTGGGTTCGGTGCCGTGTCGACACCACCTTTGCATATCTTTCCTGCATTATTTGCCGACATGACATAGTACTTTCAAATGTGGATTTATTCCTATTATGGATATAGGTATCTTGCGTTAAGAACGATTATTTAAAAAATAGTGTATATGCCGAATTAAGAAATCAATAAATAAATAAATCAAATTATTTATTTATTGATTTCTTTATTCGGCTTAATTACGAAGCTAATTACTCGTTATTTATTTTAGACTACACGTCTTATCTTGGGTTAGATTTAATTTATTTTAACTGATTAAAATCAAAGTATCTTCTTACAGTAATCTTTTAATTTCTAGACTTTTTCGGTTCTTACATTTTATTCATATTGTCGGTTTTACAATACTTACTCCATTCTAAAGTAGCCAAACACACTTAAGTATTTCCTGAGTGGTTCACCTTACTTCAGTGATTGGATCCAGGGTTGATCAAGTAGAGAGCGCGCTATGTAAACTGCGGTAAGCTTGAAATATGATGTTTTCTACCTAGGAGGTGTCGGCGAGATAGTCTAGACACATTTTCATCTGACTAGAGTTCTAGCTTCTGTTATATGAAGGATTTTAGACGTTTGAGATCTTAGGATAAAGGATTCCAAGTAGTCAGTGTGTTCGAGCTTTTATTTTAACCATCGATGCAAAGATAGAGTTACTTAGAAGTTAAACATATTCAAACAAAAATAACATCAGTATATTTAAGTCTGATTAGTGGACACAGAACTTATTTCAACTAAGTATGTCGTGATTTTTACCACTATGCTCCAATTTCCAGAGTGGAACAGTATGCCCATACTAATGATAATGGTAATTCACCATCGTTGTTTTAACTCAATTAAAATGTAGGTTCGTGAATGTTCGGTTGACTATGACGACATAAATCGATGTGGCTCTATGTAAACCTATGTCCGAGTATGATTTATGTATGATAATCAGTTCAGTTCTGCGCAGAAAATTGGATTCTGATTGTAACATAAAAATACTGAAAAACTACTCGCAACAAGGCAATTGGCATCTTTCCCCCCTAAATAAGTCCCAGAAAGTGCACAAAAACCCAGCCACAATTGCAAAACGAGTTAACCCAATCAATATACGGCGAGTCGACAGAAGCGAGACAAATGCAAAAGGCAGCAACGGCGCTAACTGAGGGGGCCCTAATGAGCTTCATCTAATTACCGGAGGACGTGAGCCTCTTGCTAACACCTGCATAATGCAACCCTCGACGATTGCCACTTTTCTTCGTTGTATTTGTGTTTACCTTACGGCGTAGTTAGGAAGCGAACAGGATCGCCTGACAGAAGTCGCTGTTCTTATCCCATAATTGTGACAAACAACTTATTTGTTTGTATTTCGAAATATATCAGTATGTTTATCAGTCTCTAACATCCATAGTACAACGTGCTTTGCTTATTTTGAGACCAGTGACATTGGTATACTGTTACAGGTACATATTTTGTTTATTTTTAATATGTTACCAAAGGTGCCAGACAAACTCTATCAAACCCTTCCCGTTTGACAATAGATAACATTTGGGGAAATATAACATATTTAAGTAACATTTCGTCGATTTCCTATTTTTGAATCATTCTCCAGCTCGAGGTGGAGACAAAGCTAAGAAACTAGAAACCATGACAATCGGTCCAGCATATAACGAGTTATAATTATTGTTGTACAACCCGCGTCTTGGATTAATAATGTACCTACTAGCGGACCCAGGTTAAAACAAGTCATATATCTTTATAAATTGTAGCCTATCAGATGCATAAGCTATTATTGTGAAGTTTCATTGAAATCCATCCAGTAGTTTTTTACGTGAAAGAGCAACACGGCACATCCACATATAAGTAGGATAGATTGCTAAAAATATATGTTAAGTATTGCCAGACAGTTTCGAAAGGCTGCAACTTCTATCAGACGCTGTTATTTGATATCTATTAATTATTTTTATCAACGTGGATGCAGAACTGCAGAGTTGCCCTTACTTATCATGAATCTAAAGTAGAATGAACCATGACTCTTTCCTGGAGATAAGTAGCAGCACAACTCTTATGGGTCAAAGTTTAATGAGATTCCGTCTTCGGGTTTTCACGTGATACTTTAATAAAAAATGCATATAGTTTTGGTAACTCATTAAATCTTATCCACCAGCAGAAACACGTGTGTTATCTTGACATTACAATAAGTATAAAGATAACTCTTTGAATAAAACTCAAGTAAGTGCCAGTGTGACACCAAGTAGGGTCTAAAAGACCCCCAACTGACCGACTTCCTAAAGATAGTGCTATAAATCAGTCCACCTGTCCTAGCCCACTCGACCCCAGGAGCCGGCGATAGGGACCCCTGCTCATAAATATTGAACTATTGACTGGCGAGGGTTAACTAACCCCAATGCTACTAAGAGGTAATGACAGCGATTTGTAAAAATTAGCTTCGTAAAAACTCGCTGCCTTCCTTACTTCCCTATGTTGATTGGATAGAGTTTGTGCTTGGGGTTTTTTTTATTTGTTTTCTATTTGGAAGATGCCTTTGACTATGCAAAAACAATTTTGCTAACTCCTGCTTCGATATACAACATTTTGCCAAGTAATTCTTGGGTTAAGTTTCGTGTTTTGATCAGGCATAATAATTATTGAAAAAAACATTTTTATTGCGTTTCTCATTTTGATTTGAGTATAACTTTGGGAATACGTTATTTTCTGATGCATAAACATTTGTTTCAGCAATCAAATAAAAATATTCCTAAGTCACTCTCCTATACGCTCCTCCTATAATATTAAATTATTCCATTTAAATATAATTAAATACTATAAGCAAGGCGAAATAAGTCCAACGCAATTTACCCTGACTCTCTCACGTAGGAAACGAAAATAGAATATCTATTGGCGATTAGTAAAGTTGGGAGTCAATAACCGACAGAAGTTTTTCGATTAGCACCTGAGAGGAGCCGCCGCCCTCCGTCTAATCTCCGCCCAATTATCTCGATAGTTCGGAACTTGTGTCTGTTGGGCGGAAGTTCGAAGTGCAGCCCAAATGTTAAGTTTAGTTTCATTTTTGCTGAGTACGACATCACCTGGTGATTGGATAATAAATAACTGAGATGTCGAACAAATTTTCTTTGGTGATGAGTTAATTGATAGTATATGACATGATTTTTTTGAGGGTGGAATATGCACAACACAATCAACAAATGTACTTAGAGGTACCACCACCAAGTTACCATATTTTTCTTCCTCATTTCTTTCTTTCCTGCAATGGACTTTGACTTGATGATTACGGTTTTAAGAACTATCGTTGACTATTGCTATCAAACTGAATACGATGAAGTAAAGCTACATACCTTTTCAACTAAGTGATAGTCACGCGTAGTACGCGCGTTCTGTGTGACGCTCTGTGTAACGTACTGTACGTAAGGGTAAGTATACACTATAGCATTTGATTGTGCTCTACAATATCATATTTCGTTCTAGCGTATGGTGCAATACAGAGAACGCTCACTTACAGTAATCATGTATTGTAATATCCTCGAAGGTAAAAACACCTAAAACACTACAGTAATTAATTGTTGTTTTAATAGTTTTAATGAATTTACTGTTGAGGAAAATTTAGACTGTAGCCCGAACTCTCCTAGGCATTGACTGTTAAAATCAGCGAATGATCAAAGTTCTGTTACAAGTGAATGCTCCAGTCTACACTCACCTTTAGCTATGCCTCCAGAATGAGTTCACGGTTCATCTGTTCCGTTTTATGGGTTCCTTACCTTTAGCGTTCCTTACATTGTGGGCAGATTTATTACTATCTGGTTCACGGTCCACTGGCTCTTACCTGCCAGGTATGATTTAGTCCTAGGCCAGACTGCGGTAAATCTGGGTTCAGTCTGGATACAATTACTGTGGTGAAATTGAATTAAAGTTTAACGCTTTTGTAGATAAAAAGGTTTTTTCGAAGGTTGTGTTTTGTTCTAGTTGTTAAATTCCGTAGCGACCGTAAGGCAACAGGGTTTGTTAGATGTTTTAGATGATTGGGAAAACATCGTATTATTAACTCAAATTAATAAATATGAACTAAATTTCAATGTAAATGTATCAATAAATTCAGTTCTATTACCGAGTTCCATCTAATCTCGTCCTTCGTACACCTATAAGTAGGTCCATGAGGGTTTACTTGCTATAGTAAAAAGGTGTCAGATATACCTAATACTTAAGTAATGTTAGTAACAATGTTATGTTCATATTAATTCTAAGTAACAGTGAGGATTTTTAGAATGTACGTGTGTTACCTTTGTTTTATCACTGTAATGAACTTCAATAAAAACATGATGTCCTTCCTGTGACTTTGTGTGCTTAAAACTTATCTGTTGTCCTTTGATCGAAGACAAAAATAAAAAACAGTAAAGTGGCCATTTAATGAAATAAAATTATTAATGTCTGCAGTACCTGTTGGAACTTATGGAAGAGACTCAAAAGCCACCTATGATGCATTATAAAATATAATTATTTACTTTGTAAAAATACATGTAAGGGCTGATTTTTCAATAGTCAGATAAATTTTGTCAGACAAGTGAATAACAATTCGACGGATTTGGCAATATTTCATATATCACTGGATATTATTCCATACAGCGCTACCTATCCCTAAACTAAGCAACTAAATGCTTGTGCTATGGGATACTGGACAACGGATAAACATACTTATTTTTTTTTTGTAAATATATACTAAATATACATAGGAAGCACCTAGACCAGAACAAACAGACATGTTCATGCACACAAATGTTTGAACTGTGCGGGAATCGAACCCGCGACCACTGGTATAGTAGCCCACTCCTGAACCATTACACCAAATCACCAAATCGGTCGTCGAATGTTGTCGCAATGTTGTATAGTTGTAGTTCTCTTCAACGTTTAAAACCGGCGTGTGGTGGTAAATGTTCTGACAAAATCAGCCCTTGACCAAGCAAAAAGATAGACTAAGTACTTTGTTTTACACCATTTATAGAGACTGGCCAAGCAGTGTAGGGTAGTTGTGCTATGGCGACAGGATCCGGGGGAACGCGTAGGAGGCCTCGTGCCAGTCACCGCAGTTCCCCCAACGTGGACGATGAAAGAGTCCCGCCGGAGTTTTTAGCGGGTATGCCACAGGCTGTTTGTTACCTTTCCAGTGGTGAACGAAAATGGCGACAGAATAGGAAAATATTGACCTCCTTAGGCAACTTCATACTATAGAGAGATATTTTTAAAGAAGTGAAAAAAAAGATTTACTTATTATTTACTTTAGTAAAAGTACCGAACTTTCCTCTACCTTTGGGTTGTTTGGAAGAGATCGCTTTTTAGCGATAACACCGCTCAAGTTGTACATTTACGTTTTAACTTCATCTACTGGCTTGTAATATTGTTGTTGTTCTAGTGAGCAATAAAGAATATTTACTTACTTACTAACTACAACTTTGTACTAATGAACAAAAATGTATTTAGTTTGTGAATTCCCATCTCTGTGCCAAGCGAAGGGTAACTATCTTATTTATGGGATAAAAACACCAAATGCAAGAAAAACGCAAGTTTGAAACACAACAAAGTTTACTAAGATTTACGACCAATTACGAAACAAACAAACAAACAAAGGTCCACGTGGCTCATAACTAGATTGTTATTTGCGAAAAAACTGTGTGAAAGTGCGCTATCATCGTCAAAGTTGGGCAGAAGTTTTAACAAACAAAGGCTATGGAATTTATGTGCTTTCAAAAGGATTAAAAATGACGATGAATGGTTTTCGATACAATGATTAACTTATAAAAATGAGTCGAAGTATTTTTTCCCAGCACCTTAGCAGTTTAACCCTGTTGTCGATATGATGAATTTTAATCATAAATTTAGTAATTGAAGATAAAAACTTAGCTCTAGGCATATACTGGCAATTACTCTGTGGGCCTTGGCTATCATTGTGTCCATCAGTTTGAAAGCTCTAAAAACAAAAGTTGCAAGTTCTTTACAATTTACTTCTGTTACTCGGATTGCTTTTTACTGATTTTCATGAGGTTTTGAATCCCTTGTGAGCGGCGAAATGAACGGAGCATTCGTGGCTGTATCGTGTTAACTCAGAAGTCTAATTTTTTTACTGCTGAAAGATCTTAATTGCTCTTTGATACATAGGATTCCTTACCTGCTAATCGTACATTTGCAAAGTGAGCTCTAACGTAGGAACGTCTTTACTTAATTATATCATAACTAAAAAGTTAAAATACTGCTTGAACAAGACAATGTGCCTTAAATTTTCGATAAAGAAAATTCGATTGTTCCAAAACAAACCAAAATTAGTCAATCTGTAAAATTATAAAACCCTTTCAATTCTCGCATGAGGTAATTAATTTAAATAAATAAATACAGAGAATGCGTATAAATAGAAAAGAGAAAGAACCTATCTGCAGACTCTTGCGAACAATGGAAGTGGAGCAAGAATGCTGGCAGAGGGAGCCACTGTACCTGTTGTGTGCTCGGCTGTTGTTGCCAAATGGCGCCGTAGCTGCCAAATTAGATCATAAAGGTTAATGTGACGTGCTTTCCAGATACTTTGTACCTAGTCCAGTCGAGGATAATGTTGGTTGTAGGCCATTAGAGGACCACGAATGTCAAGTGAATAATGTGCGAAATTAATCGATGTAAACAGCTATACTTACCATACTTAAAATTGGTACCTGAAGCAACCTTTATATGCAAAAATTAAACGGATAATGTTACCAGAAATAACGAAAATCTAGTTGTGAAGTTTCTAATGTAGGTGCTTTCAACATAAAAGAAAGTGCCATTGCGAAGCGTGAAAGGCTAAAACCTCTTGGAATTCCTCGTTTTATCAGTAAAAACCTGCCACGCATTTCAGCTTAGAAATACAGTTGGAAACTGCGACATTTCGCTAGAAATAGACTCAGAAAATCCGAATAGAGCTAGATTCGGTGACAGCTTACTTTGGCAAGGTTCCTGTGGTAGGTGCGCTTCGCCTGGGAATGTTATGGATGCGACTAATACGCACTAACTCAGGCTGTCTCCTTCGCAATGTCTCTCTACACGTTAGTTTAACACCTTAAAGTGCTTTTAAGTTTTTTGGTTTTATTCTTGCGAAGTCTAATAAGAATCACAAAAAGCAGGGGGTTTTTATTTAGTTAAATCATGTGTTGAATTCCAAGGCCAACGTCTGCCAATCTGTTTGAGAAGTATCTATAGTCCGTTCACCACAAGAATGCAGTGATTTCATATTGCCCTTCGACCTAGCACGCACCTTTACCAATCAAATCGTTCCTAATTAGAAAGCCAAATCCACAGTGACTGGATCTGACTATTTTTGAAATAAGTTTAAAAATCACTGCATCCTTAACGCGAACGCACTATAGTTCATCTCGTTTCCTTCTACTAGATCTGCAGGTCATTCGTATAGCCGGGGACACTCGCGCGTAACCAATGTAAACTTCTGAATTAGTTCGCACATGCTGTGTTGCCCACTCACTCTTCGCCCATGCATGTTTCGTGTTCAAACTGCGCATAGTTTGGCATCGTTGGAAATTATAATGGAATAATAATTGACTGTAGTGAAACATAGTAAAATTACGTGACCAATCAGGGGTAAGTTTAGGTAATGCCGGTGCTATGACGATTGTGTAAAAACGTCCAAACTTGGTAAGGCACGGAAAATCGCCATTGTACATCCCAAATGTGGTCATGAATATAGGCATGCTCAGACATATGCTAATGTTACCGTTCTGGTTAATGGTAATGTTACTCTAGATTCTAGGGAGCTCACTCTTAACCAAACATATTTCAAACGAACGTTAGTACCAACGTTGGGCCCACCTACAGGCGACGGACCTACCGATTTATGCAGCTTGCTCGAATTATTATACGTTTTCCACTACAACAGCAGGAGATTGAATCAGCTGCAGCCTATGCGAGTATGATGGCCATATTGGGAATCTTTGGAGGTAAGCCTAAGCAGTTGTTTATCCGTGAATGATTATAATGATGTTGTGTTATTTTTACGATTCAAAACAAACTTAAATTCTTTCACAACTTGTTGTAAAATTACACGTATTTTTTCCAAGAGGTATCGCTCGGCAGATGGTCCGATAACGTATGTTTTTTAAGTTTATCGTGTAATAAAGTTTCATCACCTTCTCGATATGATCATTTTTAACTTGAGCAATTATGCTGTAAATATTATGATGTTATGAGCCGGTAGAAGGCTAAACAGGGTTTTGTGTGTCAACTTTTAAGGATAGTAATTACCGTAACCCATAAAAAAACATTCGGTCTTGAGCCCAGGCGGGGGCTCAGGCTTTTTATTTTAGCAGTATCCCTAATGCTGAAATAAAAATAACCTATTAGATAATGTATTTTCACTCCCTTATTCTGTGCATCACTGTATAGCTATATTGCTATGAAGAGATAAGCAAAAGGTAAACAAGAAGACCGTTAACGTCACAGCGTAATTCCAGAAAGAAAAAAAAACCGCCCATTACCATCCTTATCTTAGGAAAGTCAATTTTCCCACTCTACCTCCTGCACAAACTCTTAGAAACATTTACGTTGGTGATATTGAACTCTATTTGTACAAGGATAAGGTTTGTGATAGGTGGCATCTTACATGTCCAACCTGCGTGCGTAACGTTGACAAGGTGGAAGCTGATCGTATAATCCTCATAAAATAAGGTAGCGAAAAAAATTGGGATACACTGGGAGGAACTATTCAAGGTTTGCGCTTTATTGGCATTATATCGTATGATTTTATAACATACATACCATAATATACCCTCACGACCATATCCCTAATGGGTTAGTCAGAGACACACTGATTGTTGCCGTCATGGTGAACGGAACATTCAGAAGCCCACATTCATTCATCACCGGAGAGTTAGCCGCATAATACAATAAACACAAAGTAGGTGGGTTCTGGCCAGATTTCTTGATCTTGGGACCATCGGGTTCCGAGCCAGAGTGTTTAACCATTGGTCCACGACGCTCTCCTATTGGGCGCTTGGGTTTTATAACAGTTGAGATAACTAAAAAGCAATGAATGAATATCTGGTTCCTACCTCTTAAGGACCTACCTTTAAGATACTTTTCGTTCCTGACAGATGGCTAAAACTATTTGTATAAAATGTCTATTGCTCCGTATTCCTCTTATTTGTAAATAATACGCCTATTTTGTTCATTGTGTTAGTGCTTAAGTTACCTACTTACACAAGTTATTATTTGAAAGGAAAACTACTAATTACTTAAAGCATTACAGGATGTTGTTTTCAAAACTTGCCAACTTTTCAAAGATTCAAATTCTTCGTCTTCAAGTTTTGTATAGGAATCTGGTTGCACCAGTCCCTATTAGACATGTGTAGTTCCGGACCTTAATAGTTCCAGGAACTATGTCCGGCACTGGAACGACATCGTTCCGATCCGAGGCGCCTTATTAAACAGGTTCATCGTTCCTCACATGTCCCAGCGAGACGGACCGAACACAGTTGTACGGGTAAGGAAAAGGAACGATCGGCGGCGCCAACGAGCCCGGCCGAGCGTGACCCGATCCCCACCGACGGAGTAACCTAAAGGGACAGCACATTGAGTGATACTTGTACAATGTGTCATCTTATATCGTTGCAATAGGTGCGATTTAGGCTTGTGTGGACTTCGTCAGAAGCGAGACCAGATAAGTTTCACGTCACCCCTGACAGTGGGATATCTTAGTCCACGCGTGGGCTTGTGTGGGCTTCACCAGAAGTGACATTAGATAAGTTCTACGTCGCGCCCGGCAGTCTGCTAACTTAGTCCACGCGTGGGATATTTTAGTCCACGCGTGGGCTTTTGTGGGCTTCACCAGAAGTGACATTAGATAAGTTACACGTCGCGCCCGGCAGTTGGTCATCTTAGTCCACGGGTGGGCTTGAGTGGACTTCACCAGAAACGACGAAGTTCCACATCGCGCCCGATACTAGTTGCATTCGATCGATAGTCATAATAAACTTTGCAGATTTTGTTTTGAAATGTTGGAAATCCCTCCTTTACAACATTTCAAAACACAGAACTGGAACGCTGGAACTGTTTATGAACATGGTAGAACTAAGACCCTTTACGGTGCGATGTCGGAAAAGGTGCACGCTTCGGTGGAACTAAATAGTTCCGCGGACATGTTAACGGATATAGTTCCGGAGGGTAAGTTAATCGTTCCAGGTTCAATCCAGTGCCGGACATGATTTGCGCACCTCTAGTCCCTATACCATGGTGTTTTTTTTAAACAAAAGAGAAAAAGGGGAATCGCCTATTGTAATTAGTTACTTGATAAAAACCTCACATTTTCAATATCTTTATTACATTATTTCCTATTGCTCCCAGTGCATCCGCATTCCGGCATAATCCTACCGATCCGGTATCGGCTTGTTCCGAGCGAGCGGAGCGGTTTACGGCGGCCGGCGGGAATAGCCGGCCGGCGGGAATAGCCGGCCGCACCTAGTGGCCGGACTGACAGTTAGGCCTGTTCTCCAGCTGAGAAGCGAGGCAGCGGACGGTAAGTGAGAAATGACGTGTCTATAACAGAACGCTCTGAAGTAGCGCCATGCATTGCGGTGACTCCCTCGTCGTTATACAGCAGCTTAGATCGCTAACACTACGACGTTGCACCGCAACGTATTAGGCTTATGAGAGCTCACACTTATATATTTAGTAGCATACACTGGGGATCTTAAAACTTAAATGCTCTTGCTACTTTGTCTGGTTTAGCTCTCTGCAAAATATTAACGTTTTCTGAACTATTTCTGCGATATAGAAAGTACTTAATCGAAATAATAAAGAATAATTTGGCAACATCAGCTTCATCTATTAATTCCCAGAACTTTGAGAATGTTAACTCAACGATGATATGTCAGTAAATTTTAGTGTCCGACCGAACTTTCGGTTTCGGTTTCGGCCAGTTTCGGCCAAAAAATCGAGTTTCGGCCAGAGTTTCGGTTTCGGCCAAAATCGGCCGAAACTTTTGCCGAAACCGAAACTCACTTCGGAAGATGTCGTGCGCGCTCGTATAACTTCGTTTCTTGCGGCAACGTTATGGCAGAGACTGGCGACCTCCACAATCTACGGGAATTGTCGAAGGACATTCGGATGGCTCAGTAGCAACACAAAAATTGGTCAGTGCGTAATCGCCAGACGCAAAACTTCTTTAGAGGTAATGTTTTGACGGAACTGATTACGTGTAAGTTACTGTTCTGTTGGGAGCTCGATTCTCGAAGATTTCGACGAGTATGTCTTGTCGTTTACTATGGGTCTCATAAGAAGGCTCAAGGTCACTCAGCGAGCAATGGAGAGAGCGATGCTTGGTATTTCCCTGCTTGATAGAATCAGAAATGATGAGATCCGGAGGAGAACTAAGACAACCGACATCGCTCGAAGAATTGCATCGTTAAAGTGGCAGTGGGTGGCACACATAGCGAGGAGAACCGATGGCCGTTTGGGCGGAAAGGTTTTCGAATGGCGACCGCGTACCGGACGACGTTCCGCGGGCAGGCCCTCCACAACGTGGACCGACGATCTGGTCAAGGTCGCGGGAAGTCGCTGGATGCGGACAGCACAGGACCGATCGTTGTGGAGATCCTTGGGGGAGGCCTTTGCTCAGCAGTGGGCGTCGTTCGGCTGATATGATGATGATGTCTTGGCCAAATGATTCAAGTAGGGAAGTCCACCTTCGAGAAAGAGGTTAATTGTTGCATCCAATTCTGGCACGGTTCCCTCCCCCCGCCTGTCGTAAGAGACGACTAAAAGAGGGGCCTTCGGCGTCGCTGGGAGTGCACACGGCGGGGGCTGTGTGCCTTCGTTCCAAGTGGCCCCGAGGAAGGGCGGCGGTGTAAGAGTGACCTAACACCGCTGTACACACTGTCGGGTGTAGAAGGGAGGTGGAACTCCCCCCAAGTTGGGCTGGTTAGCATAGGGCGCCAGGGGTCCACTGGCATAGAGTTCTTGACCAGAGATCACGGGGACCTCTGGATACGCGCTGAAGCAGGTCACATAGGGGATTAATGAGTACTATCTGCCGCCTCACGGCAGGCGAGTCTCACACACCTCCGGCCTTCCCCTAGAGTCCCGCCCGCTGGATTTAGAATTTCCCCCCAAAAAAAAAGATAGTCTTCTTCGAGAACAGGCAGGATGGAGAAAGGAAACGAAATGCCTCGAAAAGTTAGCTCAAATAAATGAAGTGCCACCTTCCTATATCTTTAAAGCGAGAACTTCTCGACGTTTGCATTCTGCCCACGGTGAACAAGCCTGGTTGCTCATGGAACACCCTAAGTCAAAGCTCGGAAAGGGTCCAAGGGTAATGGAGTGGAGTGTATTAGGCATTAAACACACAGACAGAAAATGGTCACCACGATCCGTGCCAAAACTGACATTCAAGACGTTGGCTAGAAAGTCGCCAAACTGACAAAATGGAAGTGAGCGCTGAGCAGTCTGTATGATGCATCCGGCCCGAATGACAACCCAATGGCTCCTGCAAGACTGATATCATTGGAAGACGAGGCCTAAAAAAAAGATGGTGCAACCACCTGCACCATTACTCTGGCGAATGGCTGACTTGAGCAAGACACGGGTAAAATGAAAAATTTGGTCGAAACCTTTGCCCAGTGGTGGGATCTTGTGTTGAAAGAAATGAGTCCGTAACTTAGTTTTGATGTTATTAGTAGAATAATGAGTTACATTTTTCTTAATTCAGCAATTGTAGGTATTTTATACTTGACCACGTGAGTTTCGGTTTCGGTTTCGGCCGAAACTGAAGCCTAGGCCGAACATTCGGTTTCGGTTTCGGTTTCGGCCGGAAAACCAGTTTCGGTCGGACTCTATTAAATTTGTATTACACGGCTGTAAGGATGAGCATAAATACGCTGAGAGCAGACTAGCTAATTAAAGCAAATTATCAAATTTCATATTAATTATTTATTTGTTTTGAACACCAACAAGGTTACATGGAAACAAGACACAGAGAAATGACATGGAACATATGCCAAACATAAATGTGATCATAATCACGGCCGGCAAAACCAAATAATAATATTTTCATTGATTTATTTCACTCAATCATTGATGCAATAAAAAAAAAAGACATAATAAAAAAGTTTTCTTTGGTACATATCACAAAGAAGAAATGTACCGCATCAAATCGCATCTCCTCTGGTGGAAGGCAAGCTTTAGGATCTAAGTTACCGGCACTTGTCCACACACCTCCGCCCATCGCGATAAAGAAAGGTTTGATTAACCTTTTCCCTACGGGGTGCTAGAAACCGATGTCACCACCCAATACGGGGCCTTTTTCGCATGGTCAAAAATTTTGCTGAACTTTACTTGATGATATCTTAGAAACTGAATGACTTACCATTTTGAAATTTTGAGGGTATATGGAACAACTAATGAAGTTTCATATTCACACGCATTTTTCACAAATTATTTGCAGAAAATAGAGGAAAAAAAAGATTTGTCACACAAACAAGATAGTGCTGTAACTTTCAACCAAAACACTTTTTCAACCTAAGACTTAATAAATCAACTATTTTATCAAACCATTCATATTTCTAAAGTAATAATTCTAAAAAAATCATATAGAATTCGGAATAAAACACACATTAAAAAACACAATATTTTCTGCTACATTTTAGTGATGCCCCTTTAATCGATATTTTATCGATATTGCGACAACCTGGTTTTGGTAATATTGAAAATCGCCTATCAATTACGTATTTTTATTTTTAAAAAGCTATATCTTATGTTTTTGTATCGGTGTCTACTATTTATTAATATAAAAATAATACTTTATGATGCAATAAAGTGTTAAACTAATAAAAAAAATGATGTACTCAACGACTAACACCACATTCGTAACATATAAATATGATCATTTTTATTTTTCTTGGATCGCACTTAAGTAGATGCACATAAATCTACAGAAACTTTAATTTTGTGAAAATACTTTCAAGAAATCTATAATACAATATTTCGATAGACCCACTTCTATCATTATACCTCACTAGCAGTACGCCATGTTGGTTACTAAAAATGATGCCTCTGCAATACGGGTGTCAACTATTGTTGACACTAGAATCAATGGTATTTTCGCACTGTTTTTTCAATCCAAAGACACGTAGAAATGTTTTTTTAAAAAAATCTGTCATAGAGTTTAACTTCTCTAGTTTTTTAATCTGCAAGTATAACAGTATTACCATAGACACAGAAATTGAAAAAAAATAATGAAAAATGTCTTTGCGAAATCAACAGTAGTTGACACCCGTATTGCAGTGGGCCTTTCTCAAATCAACTATGGTTGACACCCGTAGGTAAAGGGTTAAAATATCTTCGCTTCTTTTTATAGGCGCCCTACTTTGTGTCCGCTCTATTTAGGACATGGGGCTTAGGAAATTGTTTGGGCATGATAAGCTGAATTTACTGTGTGTTGAGCGGATAGATAGATGTGGTGCAAGGTGTGGGCGGCAAAGCGGCGTAAGGCGGCTGGGTCTAAGGCCCTTACTTTGTGGCTTGAATGACTTCGTAACTCGAAGGTTTACGCAGTGTTTTTAAATTTATTGATTACCCATTAAATTGAAGATAAAACATTCATTATCACGGTTACAGACATGATAGCCTGTTTCCCCATTAAGTACAATTTGTGAGCATTCATGTCAAGAATGAAGAGTCATCTTGTAAGACAACATCATGTCGCTTTCCATGAAGTGAGATGGCGGTCATAAACGGATTATTTTTTTATTTTTCATAAGAACTTTGTTTCCTATTAACAAAAAAACTGTGCCACTTACTAAATAAACCAACTTCTATATGTAGTTATTGCCATTTAAAGTGAATTATTGCATTAAATAATTTTAAAGTCCCACAGACTTGGAAGGTGTAACGTAACCCAGTAGAAATGTGACTTTAAAAATTATGCTTTAAAAAATATCAAGAGACAGACGAAACAAGAGCTTTACGACTTGCCAGTGTTTTGTTTTATTTATTCAAATTGGACAAAATAAAATCCAGTCACCTATTTGCGGAGGCGCCTAGCGTCGGCACACCTGCCTCGTTTGCATACAAATCTGCGCTTACACGCCTGTTGGGACCTGACGATACAATACACAGACAGACTAAATCTGACGCTATTTTTTATGTGTAGGTAGACAAGCCATTGACCAATTCTTGATGATGTAGACTTTGTAAAAACTTGCGTCTCTTCAAGAGAAACCCAAAACAATGCTTGTGCCTAATTTTTGTAACGGGCGATTTCCTGTCTATTTTCTTGCCGAAGTCTAATCTCCTCTATAGAACCAACAAGAATTGGTGATAGAGCCATATTATATCTTTTTATCATACTTTGTGTTTCATTTCATAAGTGCTTGTAAAATGTCACGTAAAGATATTTTTAGGGTTCCGTACCTCAAAAGGAAAAAACGGAACCCTTATGGGATCACTTTGTTGTCCGTCTGTCCGTCCGTCCATCTGTCAAGACCCTTTTTCTCAAGAACGCGTGGAGGTATGAAGCTGAAATTTATATCAATTACTCAGGTCTACTGTCCCTTGAAGCTGTGAAAAAATCAAACTTCTAAGCCAACGCAATCAAAAGATACAGCCGTTTATGCCGCAAATTTTCGACACCTGCAAGGGAATCAAAACCGGGTGCTTCCCGTGAACTCAGAATCTTGAAATTTGGTACGAAGCAACGTCTTATAGCATAGATAAAGGAAAAATTACGAAAACCATAAATTTTAAGTTACATCACATAATATATATTTTCTTATTATGCTCCTCCATCTTTCCCCATTGTAATGTTATGAATTTCATTTTGCAATAAAAATACCATAGTTATGACTCGATTGTCGTAATGAACGAACTTTGTAAACCTTGCAGGTTTGTACGGAACCCTCGGTGCGCGAGTCCGACTCCCACTTGGCCGGTTTTTTTACCTACTAAGTAACATTATAGTTTTAGTTCCAGTAGCTTCGAGTGTTTAAGTTTTTTTTTATTTATCCACAATTCATCAGGTTAAATTAATGCTTGAAACATTGCATATTTGGACACAAAAGTAAGAATAAAACGTCATGTAGTTTCCCAAACGCTGCTCAGCCAAGTTGGGGTAGACAATCACCTGTTTCTTTGTAGTGGATAATACTATAACAATCTTATAAAAATAAGACTCGTTCAACTTTTTTTCTTCAATGCGTATACTTACCGTCTTCAATGCTGTCCAGCAATCGGCATTTCAATTAAGTTTCTGTATTTCACTATAGTTGGCGTTCAAGTTATTTAGGCTCAACAGAAACTAGAGTATTAGCCTTTTATAAATAGTCCCTGAATCAGAGGGCCGACTGATTTACATCGACCTAATGTGCATGCAGTGTAATAACAATGCAGGTTAGCCCCCGGGGGCGCGTGACAAATTCAGTGGTCCCGCGCGCCATTACCGTATTTCACGCGGTCATATGTACCGTGAATCAGTCACCTGCCGTCCACTGTGCCGGCCGACTGCGGATAGTTGGGGATGGATTTAGGGCTGGTTGGAATAGAAGGCGTCGGTAGGTTTACTCAGGTGTGGATGGTCGATTACATCAGATTACGAGAGAACGGAGGCGACTTTTAACAGTTACAAGAAATGGTCTCATAGATTTTCCCTTGGGTCTTTGTATGTGGAAACACAACTATCCCTTCACAACCATTAAGTAGTCATCAGAGGAATAGAGCTATAAAACGAATAAACAATTGGTGTGTAATGGTCTGATACTAGTTTATAGATCTAATAATAGAAATAAACTAGCCCTAAAGACAAAAGGTTGCTAACTCAAACTCTTACTAATGCGACATGAAACTAGAAAAAAAAAATTGAAAAAGGAAACAATAATTGAAGATAGGGACGTAATTTGCCCGCCTTGTTCTTTTGATGTAAAGAATCCATATTGAGTGATGTGTTTCACGCGTGTCTGTAGATCTCGACAAGTTTTTGCAAATGTTGACAACATTAAAATGAAGTTTCTGTTTTTCACTAAAGCTGGCGTTAAAGTAATTTCCTCAGCAAAACCTAGAGTATGTCGGTTTTGTAAATGGTCCTTGAATCAGAGGGCCGACTGATTTACATCGACCTAATGTGCATGCAGTGTAATAACAATGCAGGTTAGCCCCCGGGGGCGCGTGACAAATTCAGTGGTCCCGCGCGCCATTACCGTATTTCACGCGGTCATATGTACCGTGAATCAGTCACCTGCCGTCCAGTGCCGGCCGAGTGCGGATAGTTGGGGATGGATTTAGGGCTGGTTGGAATAGAAGGTATTGGTAGGTTTACACAGGTGGGAATGGTCGATTAAATCGGATTAGAAGGTAATGGAGGCAAACTTTAACAATTACAAGAAATGGTCTTATAGATTTTCCCTTTGGTCTTTATTATGTTGAAACACAACTATCCCTTTACAACCATTAGTCATCAGACGAATAGAGCTATAAAACGAATAAACAATTAGTGTGAAATGGTCTGATACTAGTTTATAGAACTAATAATAGAAATAAATTAGCCGACATGAAACTAGAAAAAAAAAACGAAAAAGGAAACGGACGTTTTCACCGCACCGTTTTTGTAATACTAGTTACTTACTTTTCATCATGACATGATTTTAATTGGTGTAAATAAATGAGGTTGTTTGATAGTTATGAAACATGTTAACCCACACACTTACTTAACTAAGGGTTAACTAAGGGTTTTATTAATTATAGTGTACTTTCTGTTGAAGGTGAAGAATTCATTCTAAGAGATGTGTTTCACGCGTGTCTGTAAATCTTGACAAGTTTTTGCAAATGTTTACAACATTGATTTTAAAGAGAAAAAAAAGTCCAAAAGTTAAGTTGTGGTACAGATCAGAATAATGTTGACAAACTATATTAATCAATACTCCTATTGCAACAAGTATGAGTGAAACATCATTACCCCATTGCAATACGGTAATAAATCTATTCCATCTATGGTCTTTTGTTTCCATTGTCAACGATATTATCCAATTTATCTGTCGATGACACTGCGCAGGCCCACGCACCCGTAATCTTGCTGGAACTCGTTGACATTTGTCAACTTTCGAACAGCTGAGAATGGGTGTTATGTGATGACTTCTAAATGTCATGTGGGTTCGCTATCAATCATGAAGATACGTTACCTGTTGATATCGAAACTAGGAATCCGGCACAAAAGCTTGGTTGATATTATTCTGTCAGTGTGTCATCGAAGCAATAGCTTATTTTAATTTTGAATATGGTGCTATTACGTTATTGTGTTTGTTGGCATTTATAAGCCGTATTATGTTCCATTGCGGAATCCCAATAAATTACAGTGATGATGATTCAATACAGTTTATAAGAATTTGCTTATTCCCAACTCCTACCAAATGTGGGTTTTCACGAAAAGAAACATACACCTGGGGTTTCTATTCCCTGATTTTAGGAAATGTGGACGTTTTTTAGATTTATAAGAAATTAAGATATTGGCCTTTTGAGTGTCTAAATCTGTATCCAATCCATTCTACTGCATTGCGTTAAAAACTTAGCAAGTTTTATAAAAAGCTTCAATGCTCCGTGATAAATGTTAATTGGTTTTGTTCTAGTAACAAGTTAGCAGTAACAATAGTAGTTGTACAATGCATATTTTTTTAATACAACGATGGTAGAAAACATCCTTGCCAATGGCTTAAGAGTACGTATCATGCCAGGGCAGAGCTACAAACACTCGCATGTTATCGACCCTTGCAGGGTCTTTATACAGCTGCTCCAAGCTAAGCTGAAGCTTCTGACTGACCTATAATAATATTCCATCACAACGTTACGACGTCATGTTACTCATAGATACAGGTCCGGCTAGCGATTCTGGCAACCTTTCCTTCCCATATAATGTTACTTCCCAGAAATGTATCCTTATAATATGCGACACTACAAGATGGAATAATAATACAGGCGAATTCAAAATCGGGCTCGTAACGTGCATTGAGAATGACATCCCAGTACAGCCGTTCCTCGATCGGGCTTCACCCAATGGTAAGTCAAGTAATACCAAAACGAAAATATTTAGCATCTAATGGAACTTTGCCGTAAAATGCTCCTGTCAGTCACCAGTTAAAAGTACTAGTATTTTACTATACTTTAAATAATATACTCGTAGTTTAAATGTTGTTCAAGAGTACCGAGAGTACAGAAGCCCGCAGGAGTTGAACCCCACCCCAGATAGCGCTATCGGCGTCTGCGATCTGCGGCACTTAGTAATTTATTCGGGAACATCTCGGCGGAGATTAAAAATGTTAATTCGGGAATTATTCGGGGCGATTTATTCAGCAAGATACCTTGTCGAGGTGAGTGGTACAGGTGGATGTCAAAAGTTTAGTGAGATAGTTAGTTTCATTATCTCGGGAATCGTTTGATTTTAAAATATTATCAAGCGATTTTTTCTACTAATAGAATGGTGAATTAAAAATAGGTTTTCCAGATAGGATCGGAATTGGCCTAAAGTCACCTAAATGTTACATTGCTTTTACATGCATTTGAATGCATTTTTCAAAATGAATGTATATTATACATCTCAAAATGGAATATATAGCAATATAATTTATTGCACTCTAACGCTAAGCTGAAAATGTCATTTTCGTACTAACCAACGAATCTCGTTTTTTGCTGCAAAAAGTATTTGAATTGATTTATGCTATATTTCATGATTAAGAATACCATGGTACACCAGAGGTCAGATGTTCGATCTCCGAACCACCAACAACATTACAAACAAGTTGAATTTGTATGGGTGTTTCCTACGTATAGTAACTAGTTATCTATTTACAAAGAAAAGTATTTTGTGGAATAATGTCCAATGACCTACCGCTGGACAAAGGATAAGGCCCTTGACATTTATGAATTACTAATCTAATTCAATTAAAATCGCAGTCTTCAGAACATCCTGTATCCTCTCCCTGAGCACAGAGTAACATTCATTAATCCAGAGCGGATATCGTCTTAATGAATGCAAACTAATGCGCAGTTCGATTCATTACGACCCCCGGGGGCTGACTGACACCTGACGAGTGCGGGTGGGCTGCAGCAGCCCTTGTGTAACGGGTTGAACAAGTCCCAAATCTGACTAAACAACTCACGCACTGCACAAAAAATATCACGCGCTTTTTCTTGTGCTTAAACCTTATAAGCTGCACGAGAAAACGCGTGACGAAGCTGTGTACAGAAATTGCAAATATGGCAAATTCTGCTGATCACGAAAAAAGACAAAAAAAGACGTAATAATGAAAAAAACTCAAAATTCTTGACACTGATTTAGCTTCTGTTTATGTTAGATTCATTTATTCAACCCGTTCAGTATTAAAAGTTTATCCACACTTTAAACTCTCCTTGGGTATTTTTAACCCACACATTTCAATACACTTCAACAGTTATATTTATGAGTAATTGCTACAATCGGCTTGATGTGTCAACAATTAACACTGTCACTTTTAATGATGAGATGCACAATACAATTTGTTTTTGCTTGAGGACCTGTCCAACGTCTGCCGTCACAGTTTTATTATATTCCTAGTGGCAGCCCGCGGCTTCCACTAGGAATTCTATCCTTATAAATTGTGGCCATTCAAGATATCAGCTCTATTGTTGTGAAGTTTCATTAAAATCCATTCAGTTATTTTTACGTGAAAGCAGCAACACGGCACATCATGTAAACTTTCGCATTTGTAATATTAGTAGGATTGTGAGCTACATGGACTCAGTAGGTAACATTTACATTTTATTTTAATTAAATAGGATTTTTTTTATCTTAACTTAAACCTTATTCGCAGTAGCAAACTCTTGGTTAGAAAAGAGTTCGTCTTAAGGTAAAAATATTATTAAAATTAGATTTAATACTAGATTAGCCGTAGTAATTGTGTCAGTTGTTCCTTTCTTAAGATCTCTTGACTGCAGCTTTAATCTCATAAGTGACGTAACACCATACAATTCAAGAATTACTTACACACTTAATTTTATAGGGCCTTACACATGTCGTCGATAAATAAACAACACGAATTGCAATACCGGCCATAAATAAAACTGACACAACCTTAATAACCGTCCATATTCCGCTAAATCATCTCAGGCGCCATAAAAAACCCTCGCACGCCATTCTCTGAGATAAAATCAGAATAAACAGCCTGCAACTCAACTATTTCACAAACATCAGGTGTTCGACCCCTACCTTTGGGAATATTTTAATACAGTACCGTTGGACCCTCCGCAATCATTTTATTTTCATACTCGGTCTCTGAGGCCCCGAAGGTCTACCTTCGTGATTTTCCATTCAAAGTGTGAGACGTGACGGCGCATCAGGTATCGGGATCATTCTGACCCGAGCGAGGATGGGGTTGAGATAATGCTGTTGACATATAGCGCGGAATTAGATTGGGCGAATCAATTTCTTTTATATGTCTTTGGTTTCAGGTTTTATATGCGCAAGTGCAAGTGCAACTTAGTGTTTTCCAGATTTTTCTGTAAAACTTGTGATTTGTACAAAGTGATCCCAATATACTTGTTTATTTACAATTTTTGGTAAATTTTGTACACACTACACATGGTAGCTGAATCCAAACTAAAAGGAGATTGTATTTGAGTCAGAAACGAGGAGACATTATGATTTCAAAACTTAGTCACATTGATTCGCGTCTTATTGGACTTCACAACCATTCTGTCTAAAATTCACTAATATTTTTCTATCTACTATATAAAAATAAGTCGGGTTTTCCTTCCTGACGCTATAACTCCAGAACGCACGAACCGATTTCCGGTTTTGCATTCGTTGGAAAGGTCTCGGGCTCCGTGAGGTTTATGGCAAAGAAAATTCAGGAAAATTTCAACAGAAACGCGGGAAAATCTTTTTTCACATACAGCTAAGTCCACGCGGACGAAGTCGCGGACGGCCGCTAGTAGTTAATAAAACACGTAGCTAACCAAACACACGAGCTAGATAAAATCAAAACACGCTGCAAGAGCGGCAATTTTTCAAGCCACATTTAACCATCTTCCTTGTTTTGAACTTTTTTAAATATCTTAAAATTATATCTTACAAATTGTTAAAAAAAACATGTTCAGTCAAATATGTATGTTTGCATCAGCCCGTCAGGCATTGCGTGGGCTACATTAAAATTCATTATTCAATCATCCGATTCTCGCCAGAAACAAACCCGTTTGGAATGACGACCGTAGATCACAACCTTCTCCTCCATTCGCGAATTCAGAAGTCAGGACACACGGCCCGCATAAACAAGGCGGCGTCACAAGGTGTGCCTTAGGCTGACCACACTAACACTGATAAAAAACGTTAATACATTATTTTATGTAACGTTAGTAATATTTTTTATTTATTTTTTATCGCTTCTTCAGATTTACATTAATTTAGTTTCAATGTAAGGATTAGGAACTAGGAGTACATAACACAATGTCAAAAGCCGCCCATCCCTGCAACACTCTGCTACAAACGGGTGCAGTTTGACTTGACGGATAGCGGAAATTTACAGTATCATGGAGTGTCCCTTCTAGCCTCTTCAACGAAGAATTTTAGAAGCCAATTTTAACTATAATATTGGAACGCAGCTGGAGACTCTCCCAAGAAGCACGGTAGACGGATTAATGGACACTGAAAACGGGGCCTACGTTCAGCAGTATTCATTTTGAGGTTGCTGAAAATAATGATGATCAAAGGTAGTGAGTGTGGGGGAGTTTTGCTGCTAGGCCAATACTTAAATAATTAAAAGCAAGTCATTGTTACTTGTTCACTAACTGTTATTAATTGTAAAATATGCTGTTCACAATTAACTACTTTTTGCCATAAAACTTGGATATTTCTTGGCAAAAGTTACATAAACGTAGGTAATTGTTTAATTTTGCAATTACATCCAAGGTTAATATGCGCATATCAATGTTGAACGCAAAGTCGGCCACGTGTGCGCGCCCTAACATAAAAAGCAGGATTTATTAAAGGGTTCCGTACTCGCAGTCCGGTCACGCGCCAGTCCGCCAGATTTGGGCGAAGGTACCCACCATATAAACTTTCTATACCCTCCGTCTATATTGAAATCGGGATAGTGCTGGAGTGGCCATTACGGACGTGGTTTGTTTTTATTGGACATTTTTTGGCAGACTTTTATCATAGGTGCACGCAGGTTTGATTTGCCTACTCTGGTGATTCTGAAACTCTTGTCATAGAGCATTTTTCGCGTTGCCATTTCGAACACTGTGGTTAACTTTGACAACACTTCAGCTAATAGTACCTATTAATTTATAAAATCAACAAATATCTTTATCGTCTTCTAGCCCCTAACTAAGCGAAGTTTGTACTAAATTACTCAGACAAGCATTCTTGAACACCATTTTAAAAAGGAAGAAAGAAAAATTGTTCGCCCCAGCATTAAAATAAAGCTATAAGTGCTAAAGGAATAAACTTAACTTTTCAAAAGGTAAGACTATTTGTACAGTTTAGGTGTTGTTACTCACTGATTAGACCAAACAAGCCACGTTGTCAATCGCCACAATCACCACGGTTGCCAAAAAGCAAAAATGCAATACAATAAACTAGCGTATTGCGGTGCGTGCATCAGCGGCCGTTAAACAAGTCTAGACGCGTGATTTACTACCACCTGGAATAGGGGATGTAAGAAAAAATAGGGGATTCCCCTCGAGCGGGCATATGGCAGGAGGATTTTACGACATCCCGTTGGGATGAATATCAAAATTCTGATTATTATTTCTGTCATTAGACTTTCACCTTCCAGAATAGCCAACAATGAAAATTAACGGAACTACCCGTCTGGAATAAACAGTCATATCGAGATCATTGAACAGTGTGCAAATCGTTCGATTACCTTAAGGTTTCTAAAAAAGAATAGCCACACAGACTAATTCCTAATTAGAAAACAGTCACAATCATTGGATAACACGCCCGCTGTTGTTACTGGTGGAGACGATTTCACAGAAACACGAGCGACATTTAATTTAGTTTTACTGTCGGAATCGCTTTAATAAAATCAAAAATATTTTTATTTCAAACTCCAATGCTCGTATTTTCAAACACCAACCCTCACTTAGGCCGCAGGTATAAACGAATAGTAAAACACAAGGTGCTAAATACATTAATAACTTCTAAAACCAATTGTCTAGGCTAGTTTTATAGCTCCCCTCGCTCACAGCACTCGATGGTATTGCGCTCAGCGCCGACCGCGAAATCAACTTTTTGATATGGCTTTGTTTCACCGCGGGACGGACGATTTTTCAATCTAATTCCGTTTTATGATCGGATGCGTTCGACTTTTTGGCTCCGAGATTAAAGTTTGGGAGTGTGCTGAGGTGAAGAATGGAAGGTTGGGGAAATTGCGCTGATGTGTATTGCCAAACGTAGCCAATGATTTTACAATAAAAAAAACGTAGGTTATTGCAGTACTGACGCGAAGTCAAAAATTGTCCGCGGGATACAGCGTAGTTAATTTGACCGTGTTATAAAGTGTGGACAAGACAGTGCGATTATTTACTAGAGCGTGAACGAGACAGGTACATGGTGCGCAGTGTCGTCTCAAACTGTCAACACTGTCAATGCTTTGCTCAGGTTCTGAAAAGTTCTGGTTTCGGGGCCACTTTTTTTAGCACAAGTAAGTCTACGTATGTATGTATCTGTGGCGTTGTAGAGACGGTAGAAAACCATAGAGACCCATTCTTTAGCAAATCAAATTGTTCCAAGGAGCCCAGGAAGAATTAGATGGGCTCCGGCTGCAGATAAAAAAATTGCAAAGTCACCTATACTTTAACCCAGGAAAAAAACAATGAAAAAGATAAAACACCATCGATGAAATCCATATTGCTAAAATAAAAATAACATAATTGCAAAGTACTTGTATGACTCTTGGGTTTGCTTTTGCTTTAAAGTTTTTTTACGAGTTTTTGTAGTATTTTTTTTGCATTGTGAACGCAGCACTTTGATACCGGAGTAAAACTCTGAAAGTATGTATGTTTAAATTGTTCGTCTTACCAATGTTGCTTTGCACATTTTGATGAAATAAATTAAAATTATTACAATGCTTAGGTGACCACACCAGCCGATCTTGCAATCTTATTTAAATGTCTTATTGATTTAAAGTATCTATAGCTATTCTTGTAAGTCGACTTTTATGTAAATTAAAATTAATAGCTTTGGACTTAGTGATTCATAAATGAAAAAATAAACATCAAATTATGTCATCGCTTTTTTAAGTGTTTCGTTGACAGTAGTTGTAGTTTTTAAAGTTTTAGAAATCTTCAAAGTCCTAACACATAGTTAAAGAACCCATTGAGAGGTTAACCAACTAAACCAAAACAATTACTGATATTATGCATGCAGCATTCAGAAACATGGCGTTTAAGCTCCAGAAAGCATCAAAATGAACTGTCACAGCACATTAAATTCGATGGCCAACGATTACATTACCCGAGGTAGCATTAAAGAGTGGAATGCCTCGGAGGGAGCTGGCCCTCTGGCCCTCAGCGCGTGCTAACGCCGGGAACGAAGGCGAAAGTACTGAAACTCCTATTAAGGTGGACAAAGTTTTCTAACGGAAAGATAATAGTAGGGATGGGACAAGGGGCAATAGATACCAATACTGGAAATTCAAACGTGTTTGTTTTATTATCGTTAAAGTCATCAACAATTAAATCAACAATCTTTACAAACAATCATGTTTGAATCAAGACGGCCAATGTTAAGAAGAAAGTCTCCGATACTCGTACGACAAACTGCATATTTTTCTGCAACACATGCTCTCTTATTTCGACCATATAATGCGAAGAGGGGATAGCCTTAACAAACTGGTCATTGTTGGCAACACCGAAGGTAAAAATCTAAGAGGCCGGCCACTACCAGATTGTTTGACCAAATTAAAAGAACAACATCTCTGCTAAAGGTTCACGAGGTAGTGAAGGCTACTTCCGACCGGAATCAATAGAGGAAGTAAGTTTGGTTGATGAGTTCCAGTGACCGCGATCCTCAGTAATAAGGCACCGACTACAATAAGATACTGGCGTAAAAAGGCCCAAAATAGGTGCTTGGATAATGCCTATGTTTGTCACAGTAGGATTGTTACAGTAGGATCTAATAGCCAATTTAGTTAAGAGTGGAGATAGATATTATAGGTTCACGTAACTTCAGAAATAAAAACTGCCATAGATTTACGCACTGGCTTAGGAACGACATTTAGGCATCGAATACTTACAAGAACTTTTGCGAAACAATTTATCTAATGACTTTAATTTATGATTAATTTTAATGATATCTATCTCCCTGGTCGATTTGATTTGTGGGTAGGTCCATAAAGGCAAGCATTATGGTGACAAAACTTTCAATTATGACATGGGAGAGTTATTATTTAT
Source organism: Udea ferrugalis (assembly GCA_950022985.1). Lineage (NCBI taxonomy): Eukaryota > Metazoa > Arthropoda > Insecta > Lepidoptera > Crambidae > Udea > Udea ferrugalis. The sequence continues at coordinate 1,264,451 of OX465522.1, forward strand.
ATTCAAATATGAATTCATCATGTCAGCCGAACGACGCCCACTGCTGAGCATAGGCCTCCCCCAAGGATCTCCACAACGATCGGTCCTGCGCTGTCCGCATCCAGCGGCTTCCCGCGACCTTAACCAGATCGTCGGTCCACCTTGTGGAGGGCCTGCCCACGGTACGTCGTCCGGTACGCGGTCGCCATTCGAGAACCTTTCCGCCCCAACGGCCATCGGTTCTCCGCGCTATGTGTCCCGCCCACTGCCACTTCAACGATGCAATCCTTCGAGCGATGTCGGTTGCCTTAGTTCTCCTGCGGATCTCATCATTCCTGATTCGATCAAGCAGGGAAACACCAAGCATCGCTCTCTCCATTGCTCGCTGGGTGACTTTGAGCCTTCTTATGAGACCCATAGTGAACGACCACGTCTCACTCCCGTATGTCATCACTGGCAACACACACTGGTCAAAGACTTTCGTCTTGAGACACTGAGGTATTTCGGACGCGAAAATATGCCGGAGCTTCCCGAACGCTGCCCATCCGAGCTGGATTCGACGAGAGATCTCTTTCTCGAAGTTGGACTTACCTAACTGGACTGCCTGTCCCAGGTAAACATAGTGGTCAACAACTTCGAGTGTAATGTTCCCAACGTTAACTGGAGCGGGTGCAACATGGGCATTGAACATGATTTTCGTCTTGTCCATGTTCATCCTAAGACCCACTCTTTGAGAAGCATTACCGAGATCTTCGAGCATTATGTTCAGGTCTTCCAAGGTCTCAGCCATAAGAACTACATCATCGGCAAATCGCAGGTGTGTTAGGTACTCGCCATTGATGTTGATGCCGCGTCCTTTCCAGTCCAGAAGCTTGAAAATATCCTCCAACGCAGCTGTGAACAATTTTGGAGAGATAACGTCTCCTTGTCTCACGCCTCGCTGTAGTTGGATCGGATTAGAGCTCTGGTTCTGTAATCGGACCGACATGGTGGCGTTTTGGTATAGGTACCTAAGAACCTCGATGTACCTGCAGTCTATTTGGCACCTTTGGAGAGACTGCAACACTGCCCAGGTCTCAATCGAATCAAAGGCTTTCTCATAGTCCACGAACGCTAGGCAAAGTGGCAAGTTATACTCTTCGGTCTTCTGTATAACTTGCCGCAGCGTATGAATGTGGTCTATGGTACTATAGCCTTTTCGGAACCCGGCTTGTTCGGGAGGTTGGAAGTCGTCAAACCTGCGGGCGAGACGATTCGTAATGACTCTCGAAAACAACTTATAGATATGGCTCAGAAGCGATATGGGTCTGTAGTTCTTCAAGAGAGTTTTGTCACCCTTCTTGAAAAACAGCACCACATCGCTTCTGCCCCATGCCTTTGGCGTTCTGCACTCGAGGATGACAGAATTGAAGAGCGTCTGGAGGACTTTGAGTATCGGCTGGCCGCCCGCTCTCAGAAGCTCTGTTGTGATTCCGTCATCACCCGCCGCCCTGTTGTTTTTAAGCTGCTTGAGAGCCATCCTAATCTCGTACAGGCTGACGTCCGGGATATCTTCGGTATAGTGTCGGGTAAGCTTGGCTCTAGGGTCTTTAGCCTTGCTTTCAACAGGTGTTTGAGTGGAATACAGCTGTCCATAGAAACTCTCAATCTCTCTCAGGATTTCAGGTGATGACTCAATGATGCTACCTGTCTCAGTTTTCAGCCTCGTCAGTTGGCTTTGCCCAATAGACAGATCTCTGGCGAACACTTTGGAGCCTTTGTTCCGCTCAATGGCCTCTTTAATACGCTGGGTATTAAATTGGCGAAGGTCGCTCGTCAAAGACTTCGATATCTGTCTATTGAGTTGCCGATAACGAAGGGCATCCGCTGAGTTCTGTAGCCTCATTTCGTTTCTCTGATCCATAAGTAGGAGAGTCTGGCTGGAGAGTTTCTTTGACTTTGTACGGCGGGTTTTAAAGTACTTGGACCCTACCGTACGTACAGTATCCACCACCATGTTGTATTGATCGTCCACATCCATGCTGTTCTCAAGGGCTTCGAAGCGGTTTTGAAGCTCGAGCTGAAAGCACTCGGTGGTTTGAATCTGAGCCGGCATTGGTCGGAGCGTGGATTTTATCAGTCGCGCTCTCTCATGCTTTATGTCGATATTCAATGTGCCTCTGACCATGCGGTGATCGCTTCCTGTCTTAATAGCGTTGATCACAGCGACATCATTGAATATATGCTTCTTCGTCGACATGATAAAATCGATCTCGTTTTTGACCCTACCGTCCGGACTGATCCAGGTCCATTTGCGGCTTACGGGCTTCTTGAAGAAGGAGTTCATCATAAAGAGATTCTCCTTCTCCATGAAGTCTGCCAGCATCTGGCCCCTATTGTTCCGTTGCCCAAATCCAAATTGCCCCACTCTCAGCTCATCACCGCAACGTTGCCCCAACTTCGCATTGAAATCCCCCATCACAACTGTGTAGTGGGTTTTATGGCTATGCATGACTTTAGAGATCTCCTCATACATAGCCTCCACTTCGACATCGTCGTGTTTCGAGGTCGGAGCGTAGACCTGAATGACATTCAGCGAATATCGTTTTGATATTCTGAGTATCAGGTACGCTACCCTGCTCGAAACACTTCCGATAGTTATCACGTTGTTGACAAGGGACTTGTGAACGATGAACCCGACACCACCTAGGGACTGTTGGTCGCCCTCCCGGTGGTATAGTAAGTTACCGGATTGCAGGGTTATCGAGTCCTCCCCCTCTCTTCGGACTTCAGATAACCCAATAATATCCCAATGTAACTTACCAATTGCCTCTTCCAACTCTACGAGTTTCGCGTCAAGCCTCAGAGTGCGAGCGTTGTATGTTGCCAGGTCGAGTCGTCGGTGTTGGCAGCCGGATCTCACCCGGGGATTCCTCGCACCCCCTGCCCCGCCGTTACCATAACCGCTGCCGTAGCCAGGAATAGCGGGGCCGCCGGGGACTGGGGGCCGTTTTTTGTGTTGTGCCATCATTTTGGGGGGGGTTTGCCATAATCGCCACGCTTGGCAGGCGGGTTGGCGATCGCAGTATGGCCTGCTGTTGTGTGGAGACGCTGCTGCCCATCTCCTGGTGGCTGTTTTCCCTCAGTCGGCTCTTACGACACCCACGGGAAGAGAGGGGGTAGTGCTATTCTATTAACGTGCCGGCACTACACGGCACACAATATGAATTCACAAATTACCAAATAAATGAAGACATGCTGTACATTTCGTCGAATAATTTATTCAAAACCACCTGAATGATACCAGAAGCTGGTACCGCGTGCACTTAAGAGCCCCCCTAGAGGGAAGCGAGAGTGAATTCCTTTCACCTGATAGCGCAGTTATTAGCCAATTCGATGCCCATTCCGATCCTAATAGAGGTATAATAAAAGGGTCCCTGCTCTATTTTTTCGTTTATTCGCTCAAAAGGTAAAAATAAAATTTTCTTATTGAATTTGCTCCGTGAGGTGTTCCTTCGCTGTTATTTTATTCCATTTTCTTTTCTTTATCTAATTTGGGTTAAGTAGCTTTATTTTTTTGTCAAGGAAAGGATAAGAAGCTTAAGGAAATTACTTAATTGCTATTGTAAGAGTATATGCTACAAGTCCACGTAAATAAAGTTATTATTGAACATGCGTATTAATATGACCTCTTCACGCATACTAGGCCAACAATACATCACCATAATCCTAAAATATGTGATTAACCGAATACAAGTAGTAATGCAGTTAAAATTATGATCTGTAATCCAACTATTTATTCTTCACATATGACGGACTTGGAAAGGCTAAGATAGTAGAAGTTTGCTAGAGGAATAATATGATTTTTTGGAATTGAAACCGCGTGCGTTTTTTGTTCATCAAGAATGTATAAAAAAGGGGAAACTCTGTGCGTATTTTCTGTGGAGTAGAGTCATATTGTAAGTAACCAAAATATATTTATTTTTAACTTGAGGCCAGTGTTGCGGAGTAAATACTCCTTCGCAGTTTAAAAACATTATTGACTGTCAATTGTTTATTTTCTTCTCTGACGTTTAGAGTTGTCACTCTTTATATTTTAACTGCGACTTGGTTGGTATTCCTAATTTTATTATCACTTTGTTTTCCCTTTTTTTATTTTGAATACTTTTATTTACCTTTTGATATACTGTCCATTCATTCCGTTACAGCCAGTATTCTACCGATTTGAATAGGTACTTTTAAAAACTTGTCAGCGTATTATTAGCGGGTTAGACCTGAAGTTAAATGAAATTGCTACTATATTATTAAATTTCTTCGTTTGACCCTGTGGTTGACTGGTGAAGAATGCCACTTGGCATTAAGTCCGCCATTTGTAATTCTGTTTAAGAATTTTTTTTCGAATATAATTTAATTCGATTTGGCGATGTTTAATTATAGTGCCTTCCAGGTGATAGGATCCAAAATCTTGACACGTACTTAATTGATCTCTGACATTAGATATTTCTGCTTTGAACTTTACGGAATCAATTTGATTATTAAATTCTTAGTCAACATATGTATTTACGTAATTTTGATGGCATTTCATATGCGTTGGCCATTTCGATCTGAGCATTTAGCATGATTTTAGATAAATCTAAGTATCCATCATTTTATATTCATTCATTATAATCAGGTATTTAATCATTTTAGAAACAGCACAAGTATTAAATGCCAATCACTAATGAATTATAAAAATGCTATATGAATTATAAAAAGCTATAAAACTGAACATTAAAGTCTTACACCTGTGAATAATGATGATTAGTTCTGGTTTCATCAAATCATCATAAAATGAAAATACTGTATTTAGATGATTTACTTGTCGGTACTTTCAATCGTACTTATTATTTTCTTAGTTTTTTTTCTTTTCACTAAGTTCAGAAGAAAATTTCCAACAGTAGTCATATCATATTTGTATGATAATATTATAGTATTTATGACTATTTTTGGTGCAAAGAAGTTGGTTTTACATAGAATGGAATAACTCGATGTTTTGTTTGGCTAATCATTCGCAACGATTTAAAAGTACTAGTGACTAATAAAAATAAAGATGTTTTTGAGATTAATTTTTTAATCAAACCCGAGGGTAAAAGTGGCAAAACAACGATAATTAAATTGTGGTAGAAATTTCGTAGAATATTCAGTCTCAGTTGACGACGATGGCTGCAAAAAGTCGCTATGTATAACCAACCGCTCTAAGACTAACAAAAAAACTTTGCACAAACATCAGAACAAAAAAACGATCCGTGCTTTGGAATCACATTCCCAGCAATTTCCAGGCAAAAACATCCCTCGATCAAACGAAACGTATTTTTGATTGCTCTCTTGTCCTCCTCTTGCCTGTTCTTGTCTCGCTCTAGCTGCGGCGTTAAGAGCCCTTTAATGACAGGAAAATTGAAAGTTTTCGGTGTTCGTCCGCAAAAAACTTGCAAAAGTGTCGTAAAAAGTGCGCCTTCGAGATAACGTGTAAATGATGCCGTGCCTGCGAGGTGGGGAAAATGAGTAACGTGCTTTATAGCGCCCTTCCAATGAAATATTGAGGGTACCATTATGTTACTTTAGGAACTGTAACTTTGTAGATAAAAGCAAAATAGTGCACCTCAGTAATCGAATCAAAATCGGTTGCCCGGGACGCTCATACGAGTATTAATTTATCGATTATAACTATGTAATACAATTGGGAATTATTGTTTAGGGTCCATAAGATGAATGACAAAAACACATTATTCATTGTTGCAGTGAAGATTGTGAAAAAAGGGTAATTGAAAGGGAAATAGCAAATAGGGTTTCATGAAAAAAATATTCTATTTACTTTAACAGACGAGTGGTCTTAATTTCTGCTTAGATAAGAGTCCTAATCAGTTAGATAATTGGTGCAGCTAATGGTGCCAACCGATATTTAGTGTACAAAGCCCTCAGTGGGCCCTTAGGAAGCGAAAAGCCCCCCTTTATATTGCGCCACTGTCTAAAGCTATATAAATATCTTAAATATAGTACAAACATCAGCTGCACCATCCGTCACCGCCCCGTGGGCTATCAAAACTCCGTTTCCCTGGATCACGTAGTCGGCGCAGACGCAACGCATGTATTTGTCAAATACTTTCGCGAAACGGAACGCACGTGTGCGTGATAGTGAGCTAATATTACAGGTGCGCATGATCTATGGCGGCGACGTGACGCGGTGTGAGGCAGGAGAGAGGAGCGGGTAGATAGGTAAGTTGGATTTTTTAAAACTAAAACCAGTATAAATTACGATACAGTACGATCAGAAGCGTAAGAATTGGGACGCAGATTGGCCAGAATGCATCGAGCCCTCAGCCTTGGACGGCTCCAGTCCCATCCTGAAAGAGAACTGCCTTACAGGGTCTGACTTTACATAATTTCCTGCGGAACAAAACCGTGGAGGGTTTTGTACTTCGGTCAAATCATGGGACGTAAGCCAGATAACTCGAAGAAGCTACTGATGGTTAGCTAGTTGGTCGGGAAAAAACCGCAAGAACGTAACCAAAATTATGGTCAAACCGAGTCAAAGGCACTCTTAAGAGCGTCATAGTTTCAGCACTCAATCAAACAGAGGACTTAAACTGTTGGACCGGAATCATCGACCTCTGCAGCTTAGCATAAGTCGATTTGTAGTTGTAACTGTGAGCATACAATAACAATCATGAGAATCTACTACGAGCAAGAGTTATTCTCACGATGCCGTGTCGCAGCACAAGGTGACGCGACGTCGCGTCGTATAGTCTAATTGTGTACGAGCCCTAAGTACCGAAATATGCGTTTGACATGAGTTTGGTCTAACCCATTTTTCGACGCCTTTTTAACCCGTCAAACGCTACTCGAATACCCGCGTGTTCATAACGAATGTCCTAGGATTAGCTGACCATTTAACAAGAACGGAACTTCCTCTATCCTTTTTGGTTCAATATATTTAGTCTATAGTTACAAAAGAATCATTTATTAAGGAATCTATATTGTAGCTATCCAGAGCTGTTCCAGCCAAAAATGCTGTTTATTTTCAGCACCCACTTACGACTAAATCGCTTCCTCTCATGCCTCGTGGCACCCAACTCGAGTAGACGCACAAAAGAACAGCGGAAATATTTGTTAAACAACTTGGGAGCTGTTATTGGCGCACTTGATTTATGCATTTCAATAACTTTGTCACACGTTGTTTCGTGCTACTTGGTGCCGAACAGCTGTGAGCGGGGACAATTTTGTACGTTGGTTACCTGTAGTTATGCGCCAATAAACGTTTCGTTGTTCTCAGTTTTTGTGTCTACTTAGGTACCTTTTGAAGGTATAGAAAATATCGTTAGAACCAAGTGGAGAACTAGAAAGAGAAGTAAAGGAAACAAGAAAGTGGTGTAGACTGATAGGATAGCGGTGTCGCTCCTCTTTTTTGCTTCGCCGTAGTCAGAAACCAATAAATCAATAAAAAAATATGTGACTATTCCACCAGTTCAGACGTTGATTCTACCGAGACGATGACACTCAGTGGTTAAAGTTTATTTCTGACTAAAATCAATAATATTTTATTGAGTTAATTCTCAATTGAAATAACACACAGTGAAAGGAACAAAAATAAAGTAAAATTCATAATATGAGTGGTAACCAGCATTAAGTGCACTAAGAGTATTTCACCCGGATGCCAAGCTTAACCAAAATACCGTATCTGTGGCCGTAGCCGTGGATTGACCTTGAACTATTTGAAAATATTGTCTTTAGTCGGTTCAGATCTTTCAGACAAACAACAGTTCTTTCTCACTCTCCTTCCACAGTAGCAACAGATAATACTCATTACGCGTACAGTGCATTACCTCGAGGAAGGTATCAAAGCTTCTTTGAGGCAGATGTAATCTCGCGCGCCGCTTATCTGCCGCAGCTCGGCGGAAAGATGCTCTACTTTGCGACTTGCTACTTTTACTTTAAGTCTGTTTTAAAAACCAAATTAGATAATAGGTATGCTTTACCTACTGCAGTTATTTTTACTGCTCATGTATACATTAAAACACATCTTAAAAACAATAGTTTTCTATAACTGCAACTCGAAAACATCAAAATTCTTATTTAATCATTGTGTGGTGTTTTTTTAATTTTCTTGTAGTTCATGACTTCATATGACGTTTTTATACGAACAGCTGATCATAAACTATTTTATTCTACTATTTAAGTGTATTTTAATAGTGTGTCATCTAATAATGTATTTATGTGCATGTGTGTTTTTTTCTTAAAAAGCAACATCAATTAAGTAACCGTGTTTTAACCTTATAAAATCTAACACCGAGTCATAATTTAACCCAGAAGCTTAACCTTCATCACACGAACGCTAAGTTGCCTAAGTCATTAATATTCAAATCAATATTGAACGTTTACCAAATTCAAAAATGGTATTTAATCAGTGCAATGACCGCAGTGCTAAAACAATTTATTACATCTAAAATATGTGTAATTTTGTTTGATTTCGTTAACACATGAATAATATTTGCCTTTGCAGTCGAATTCTTTAAGTAGCTCAAGGTAAAGATCATTATAAATTATAATTATTATTGTCATCGCTGTAATCTTATTTTAAGCAATTTCAGCCTTTATTCCAGTGTAGGGAAACGATCTCAATTTTCTCTATGCTAAAATTTGGAAAAAATTAAATGGTCAATTTTGTTTTCTTAGACTTCTTTGGTCATTATTTGAGTTTCAGTTCTATGTATGGGGATCCCCCATATTGTTTTTTTTCTTTTTTTGTGTCGAAATCTTTCATGGTTTCGGCAGAAGTGGCTGTGACATACGGTCAGACAGACAGACAGACTTGACGTATCTATAAGGGTTCCGTTTTATAAAAGGAACCTTGAAAATCACTTTTTATATATTTTTATCTGTCACTGAAATGACATTATTATCTACCTACTAGACCAACGCACTCAAAAAACTCATTGAGTTCGTTTTCAAACCTAATAAGTCTTTAATAATGAACTAGAATATACATCGCTTTTCTGAATTACAAATTCATACATATTCAAAAATTACAAATGTCAATCTACAACATGGACGAATCTTGGAGCGCTTATAAAACACCCACACCTGAGTTTAAATTATAAAATTTGTTTCGTGACAAATGGATCCTAACATTCCTAACATATTATTATGATTTTATTATACACAACCATATAGCAACAAGTTCATTAAATTGCCAACGATGATGTTTACGTAAATAGTATAATTGTATTTCAATACCCACAGTGTTTTTACTTAAGTTAATCTTTAAATCATAACTAGATGATTTTTAGTTTACGGAAAGCTCTTATGTAATTATGTCATTGTAATTAATAATAAGTACAAAAACATGTTACAGGAATGAACATCATCATTCAAATTGTTGTACGGTGGCCGGCACATCACGCTACCCATTTCCGGTCAGTCCTCCTTGCTCTATTGCAAAGAAATGTCATTTGGCAAGAGTGAGAGACAAAACGGAAATGGGGTAACCTGATGTGCTGTTGACTGTACATTGTGCTGTTAGTATTTTTTTTCGTAATGCCTAAAATTACAAACATGAAATAGAGCAGCCATCCCTACTTTCACACTCGTATTTACGACCGTGGAACTTTTTCTATGTCCTTTGTGGCGTCCTTTGATTAACTTTGATGTAGGTGAGTGAGGTGCAGATACGTGCACTAATGGATTGTTCCAGAAGGCTTTGCCGCTGTTGTGCGCCACCTGAAAGCTGTCTTTGAGATAACGGGTCTTGGGTTTAGTCAAAGAGTTTCTTTGCTAGAAGAATACTATTGTTAGATGGTTAGGGTAGTCTGGGGTGGCCCAGGTGTAGTAAACTGCAAAAGGAATAGGTTTTTATAGATTTGAAACCAAAATATAATTTATAATTGGTGATAAATAGTCTTCTTTAAAATAAAAATCAAAAGTTGATGAACGAGAACTACAATTTCAAAGATGTCGATTCATGACGACACGTTAGAAGTTTTACTCAACAAATTACAATAATCACAATTCAACTACCCGCCACTGTAAATGACACCAACTCAAGCAGAGCTTTTTCTATCACATTAAAGAAATATTTATGAACTTGAGCTAAATATTAAAGGAATTAAAACAAATATTCCTAAAATTAATGTTTATTCTAGGTGAAGATCCAACCCACGACCAGGCAGCATTACTCGACCCAAGAGCCGGTCGGTTACATATTAAAATACCTAAAATTGTTTTAACTATTGTCGATTCAACTACGCTCGACTGGCCTAATGTTTGATATAACTACTAATCATTTCTTATAATTTCATAATAACTAATAAACGCAATCCCTAATGGACAACTCGCCTACGCTCGACTCACCTAACGTCTATTCATCTAAGCTTTATTCATCTAACGGTCAGTTAATCTAACGGTAGGTTCACCTACGATCTGTAAAAGGGGTGCGCATTGGTTCATATAGCTTCATTTGATATATTTTCATAACGTTCATGAAATATAATGAACTTTTGGTATAACCACTCTTAAATTTTGTTTAATCTTAATAGCATTTCATATAACATTCATATGAAATGAATGTTTTTGTTATAACAACTAATTGGTATGCTTGTCTGTCCTATACTAGAGTCAGGGCGAAACCGACACGGATAGATTAGGTTAGAAGGTTTAAGGCGGGAGCGAAGCGAAGCGAAGCTCCCGCCTTGAACCTTCGTGGTTATTTTTTTTTTAAACCCGAAAAACGACTTGCCTGATTTATTGCTGCTTGCGTTGAACCAAGCACTTTTTATGATCTCTAACAATGTGTACCTATTTATTTATGTGTGTATTCATAAACAATCATAAGATTTATAAAAATAAGTTTATGTTATTCGATGATTATACAATTTATATTTGTCTGCCCTACCCCTGTAGTGCAATTCAAGCCCGCATAGGCGCGGAGTGGCGAGGCTGGAGGAGGATGAAAATTAGTAGGCGAATCGTAGATTCGCTGACTAACCATTAGATTAATAGATCGTTAGTGCAATCGATTTTAGTTTAAATGAAATTATTTAAGTTAAGCATTAGGCGAGTCGAGCATTAGACGTTATGAATTTAGGTGAGTCGAGCGTAGTTGAATCGACAATAGTTAAAACAATTTTAGGTATTTTAATACGTAACCAGCCGGTCATATATGTTTAATTGAATATGATTAATGAACTTTTTCACAAAAGCTTTTAGTAGCCTCCACCTGAAAGCTCTGAGATAAAGGCGGTGTTTAGTTCCAGTGTTTACCTTGCTGTGAAACCTTTCTTTGTTCGGGCTTATGTATTGTTTTGTATCTACGGAAAGATATTTTGCGATTTGTGAATACGTCATCGCTTACCATCAGGTGAGACTGGGGTCAAACGCAAACCCAGTTTGAATTTAAAAAATGGCTTTTGGGAATTCTATTTTACGTCAGGGAAGTTGAGTAATGTTTTGCCATGAACTTCACAGAATGACGGAAGTCGTATGTTCTCTGTCAGCCTGACAGGTACATTTGAAATTCGAAATACCAAGTTTACAGAATCGTCTACTGACCGCAGTCAGTAACTTGACTTTGATTCAATCACTGAGCTTACCCGATAGCTTTCTTTGAACTTTGAAATTGGGACAATGTCAGCATTTATTCTGAAAATAATAAAACATCATGAATATACCTCATTCGTATGAAAGACCGCCCAATCATATTCATTACTATAATTACTATCAATCAGTTAGCCATTTGATTGATCGATCAAATCTTATTATTACGAATAAGATGTTGCACTCAATGTACCAATCTATTAGGAGCATTAACTCGCAATTTGAATGATGTTGTATAGTAAATGACTTTCATTTTCTAAACAGCCTGGTTAGCATGATATTGCATCTATAATTGAATGAAAGGTAATTCATAGAATCGGCTTATGAATGTTGCTTGAGAGTGGATGAGAGCTCTTAGATATACTTTATTAGTCGGTGGATTTTTTGATCTTCGGTCCTAAGGGCTCCAAGAAACCTTGACCCTTCACGAGAGGCTATATTGTACCAAACAGTAATGAAATGATGATGAGAGAGGTTATCAAGAATGTCAAAAACGCTGGACGACTGTCAGGATCATAGCATTTGGAAGGATATAAGTTCTGTCTCAGACGGGGATAAAAGCAGGTATGGAGTTATTGTTATATTAATCCATTCATAAGGCTATTTTTCTTTTCCTTAAGTAGTGAACGGAGATAGCTCAAGACATTTTGCGCTAAATAGTCTTAAAGGTCAGTGTATTGAAAAGCGTTATTGTAAATCAAAAACGTATATTCTCTATCCTATGCTAAGGTCAGGTGGTGGACTAGTTTAGGCGACGACGGGGAGATGGGCACCCGAGGGCTGGAAGCCGTTCTCGTTGGCGACGTAGGTGACGGTGTAGACCACGCCATCAGGGCCGGTGTAGGCGAACTGACCGCGGACTTCAAGAGCCTCGTTCTCGGATCCAACGTTCTTCAGCTGGCCTTGTTCTTGGGCGGACTTGCCGTCGCTGGTCTCAACGCTAGAAAGAGAAAGATAGAGTTTAATAAAATTGTAGCAAGAGAAACTATGAGTGCATTTTTTTAGTCGTTTTCATGAATGTCTTGATTAAAAAGACGATATTCAACGGGTTATACCATTTTAGACTGAATTAAACATGAGTACGTAAGATATTTTGTTTGGAGAGTTAGTATCTCCAAGACATAAGTGTAACTCCTACAATTTACGCAAGAAGTTCAACTATAGTATCCATTGTAGTGTTTCCACTACATAACCCGTATTGTACAAGTCAAGATTATAAATCTTACATCTTGTAAATAGGTTCTTAAAAATAATGAAACACCATTCTTCATGCGAAGAGCTGAATTTAAAGTAATTTGTTCCCAAGTAAACTGTTGTAACGACTTTAGTCATCTACAACTACAAGAAGTGTAAAACGAAAGTCATAATTTTGATGACTTAGCATTTATTTATTTAAAAAAAAAAGTTCATTTCGTAAAATCTGCTTCCCGAAAAGGTCAGTTCCTTGAGGAACATTACCTCACATTAAAGTTAGGTATCAATAACTCATTAATTGCAGCAGCCATCATAACTTGTCGATGCAGTGAATGTAGCCGTGTCTTTGAACTTTCAACTCTATCGCAATGATAATCACCTACTTGATATTTCGTTTGAAAACGCCCAGAACTATTTTGCCTCTCTCGTTGGTCAACGGTGACGTGTGTTGTCATATGAAGAAATAGACTAGTCAACATAGACGGTCTTAGTTTTGGGATGAAATATACGTAGTCAAGGATTAATATGTCTGATATGAATTTGCGAAAAGCATGAGACATCGTTTAGGATTCGATTTCAAAATAAAGCAAAAAATTCTCAGTAACTGAATGATAAAATGTAGTATGGATTCAAAAACCAAAAATATAGTCGACATTTCCAAGCCAAATAATGAAATGGCTTTAAATACGTTTTAAATACGTTTTAAAATCATGTTTTCTAATATTTAAAACTTGCCAAAGGATGCTACTAGACAAGACGAGCGTTATTTTTTCTTGTAGGAATGTCATTTTAAGGGCTCGTTTCAACTGTTGACCTAAATGATTCGTAATTTAAAAGTAATTGCCTTACCTGTAGGAGTATCCATCAACGCCGATGTTGTCGTTTTCGTAACGGACAACAACAGCGTCCTTGGGGTCGACGGGGATGGCGGCGGCGATGGCCACGAAGAGGGCGAGGGCTACGAACTGAAATAAACGAGGTAACATTCAAGCAACAGTTGACATGTAAACTATAATTTTATACAAGATTTGTTAAAATTTCTTGTGTTCTTACACAAGAAATGTTAACATAAAAACCAAGTTTTTTTTGTTGACAAGAGTCAACAAAAAAATTTATTAAAGAACCATTTGTAGCTGGTTTTTATCTAGTGTAGTTCGGTATTCTTAACCAGCGCGCCTGAGATACGCACGGCTACAAAATGTTGTCTCTTGTTATCTCGTGCGATTTTTATGGTTTATGCACTAGAAAAACCGCGAAATAGTTTTGTCAGGTTCGCTTGTTGTGTAGCCGAGAAATCTGTCCAATTGGTGGATGGGCATTACGCTCTATACTCTACATCGTTATTCTATCCGTTTCAGAAAATATCTTGGACATAACTTGCCGGATCATATGGGTTAATTACCTAAGTTTAGTGTATTTTGAATGAACTGATATCTAAATCAAACCGAGGTGTCATAAAAGTTTCCGCCAGTTTATATCAGTTCCAACCATTTTGTTAACAGTAGCTGAAGACCATTCGTATAGGTCAGAGCCATTATACCAGCCATTACAAAAACTCTGTTATATGACTGACAAACGGACAAGCAATCAGAGTAACTAGCAGATTAGCTCTCGACATGGTCAGACACTATATGATATTGATTATTGACATGTCTAGTACATGTCAGTCATAAGAAGAAAAAGCATTTATAAGATTTCCTGACAGTGGATTAGTATTACTATGTTCAACTAGGTCTTTATCAGGATGATTGCTAATAGCAAGAGATGATCAAACGATGATTTAGGTATATGTCGCCGTATCATTGTAATCATCGATAGGTATAATATCGTGAGATATCTACCTAACGATGATTTTAATCATACGTTGGCAGATATATTGCAAACTTCTGGCTTGTGCTGGCCCAATTTTGGGATAGGTCACAAATCCAGAGCGTTTTTTGTCCTCTCGGCTATCAGTTTTTCACAAAGATCAGATGTTCACCTGTAGGAGCGTTTGTAGTGATGTTATGGGGATTACATTGTTTTTAAACCGAATTTCTTATTATGGTCTAAAAATAGCAGTCAAAATTCCTCGAATGCTATGAATTGCACACATTGCAGAACATGTTAGGCTTATCCTTCGTAAATTTATATTAACTACTCTTTCAGTGAGACTATTCAAACTAGAAATTCATATTTATAATAGATCAAACATTTAGCAAGTTTAATCACTAGTACCTATATTCCTATTAAGTTTTATCTTTCCTCCACTAAAAATCACTGTGTAACTAATTTCACTTGACAGAAAATCAATCTTGATAAAAATCCAAAAAAAGGATTTCTGTTTCACATTCACAAATAGCTCACTAATTCCGATGCACGTTATTAAAAGCACACAAAGACAATTTATCACCTCGAAGTTCGATTAATTGCTAATTACGTTTGTAAAACTCAAAACCACTTACGGATTTCATTTTGATGTGTTTGGTGGGTGGTGGATGCTGGACGAGGAAGCTAGAATGAATGTGACGACATGTGGAACCCGCACATATTTATACTAATACCTCGTGTGCCTAGTTTGCATATATTCAAATACTATCTAAGGCTTACTCTTCAAACTTAACCTTTGATTTGGGTGTCATTTTTCGCAACACTAGACCGAGGTGCGGGCTTCTTTGACCACTTTCAAAATGATACGCGAGTGTCAATCAAATGAGATCTATTTTTCTTATTTTTTTCTATAGAAATAGATCGTGAATAAAAGCTGTTTTTGAAATAAAAACCAAAATCTGAGTAAAAGCTCTTCATCAACAAGCACTAAGACTGTTTAATAATTGAATTATTCGTTGCAGATCAAATAATTGGTACAAAATGACGGGTAGAGAATGCTAATAAAGTATTTTTTTTGAAGGAGAACAATTGATGTTGTGAAATAATTAGTCGATAAAAACCAGAAACTTCATAAATAATGAAAAATAACAAAAACAAATTTTGAAATTCTAAACCTGCAGATTTTGTGATTTGTTCATCTATTTTGTTGGCATTCTTAAATTCCTCTGTGTTGTAAGTTGCGAAATAAGTGTGAGATACCATAAATATTGTCAATGCTCTGTTCTGTAATCTAATCCTTTAAAAAATTGAACCATCCAAAAATGAAAAAAAAATATTTCTAAAATTTCAACCAACATTGGTCTGTGATACCCGATGATCAGTAGATGGTTATTTCTGTGTCTACTATGTGGATAAATTCAAGAAGGGAGTTGCCATTAAAGTTGTCCAATCCAGTTTTTGAACATTTGAAATAGGGGATTTGGCTGATGTAAAATCAACTGTAATACAATAAAAATATGAGTCGTTGGACATCACTATTTGTTGGAACTATAAATCAGTGTAAAGGTCAAATCAATTACCTATTTTTGAGGAATGTTAAAGATGGCTAAGGTTTAAGTTCCCTAGCTCAGAGTCCATTTTTTGTGTAATTCTAGTCTCTACTCTGTTTTTTTTCTCAGTAAGCTATGGACTAGTAAACATACTGTCATATATTTTGCAATAGATAGATAATATTATTTAATGTATGTAAACTATAACAGTAGTATTTAACCATGTGGGAGATGTCATCGATCATCATTCACACATTAATAGCTGGTAGTTAAGTTAGCCTCGCGGTTATCGGTTATCGGACTAGGCCCCGGGAGGCCAGACACCACGGCTCCTACCTCGCACCCGTATGTGGTCATCACTAGCCATCACCATGGCTGGTGGCAGGCAGAGCTTAACTCATTGATTTTTCGTTCTATTTAATTTCATGTCGTAACTGGGACTCTCTTAGTTTATTTATTTGCACTGTAGAAACGTGCTACTTTAAAAAAGAGTAACTGTTGAATTTCTTGCCGGGTCTAAGTCAAATCTTCCAACCGACGCCAGTGATAGTGTGTATTATATAGGAATGCCTAAAAAGTAATTAAGAATATATTTTTTTTACTATCCGCGAGTAGGTACTGTGTAAGGTTCTACTTGTATAATAACATATTAATTTTGGCTTCCCGGTAGTTCTTCCCCCACCGCCGACCGGTACGAAACCCTCCTGCCGCGACCAGGCACCATACAGTTAAGCCACTTCTCCAGTATCGTCCTTAAAGTTAGGTAACTATATAAAATATTAAGTTCACACTAGACCCATAAAAGCCACCATCAAATTACTCGCTACTCATAAATTCGCAGCGCTCATCCACATATCTGTGTTTAAACGTCTTGCGTTACATTTGTGCTACGGTGATTCCCAACCGACATGAATGCATTAAGCAAATAACGCACGGATATTGAAACACGCCGTTTGGTTTTACGCCTCCATAGTTTTAGATTGATATTGTACAAATTGAAATGCTAATTTAATTGCAAAGGCTTCGTGGAAGATGTTCAAAGTTCAATACAAAGTAGTATTACCTTACTAGGTACTGAGGTATGAGGAAAATTGTAAAAGCTCCAATAAGTTCATTATTTGACTACAACTCTTTTTTCAGCAGAACGCATTGCACGCCGTATTACTTCATTTTTCTACGGTAGGACTTAAGATATTTTTAATTGTCATATACAACTACTGCATCGTTATAAGCTGTCTAACAAAAAAAGACTAGCAATAAAATGTCATCATTTATTTGAGGTCCCGAGTCTTCATAACCATCTCTTACTGTAAAATGAGCTGTAAAAAACATCTTGGTTTTTTTTTCTTTCGGTACGGAAAATTCGTTTATGGAGGAAGGCACTCCGGGAAAGGGTGGAGGAGTGTGGGGCTCAAAAATAGAAGCAGATACATGGATTGTCTATGGCTCGGAATCGAACGCGCGACTTTTTGCCGCCATAAGACTCCATTGCGCCACCGGGCCAGTCAGAAACCGCAAACCAGCCTCAAAGCTGCGCGCGCGCTACACTTCTCAGCCGGGTGACCTTGACATTCACTTTCCAGTCGAAAGGAAGATGAGCAGTAACGCACAGTATTATTTAACTGCCGCCAAACCGGCTTCGACGTTCTAAAAGACCGGTTTACACGAACCGCGACGAATGTGGAATTGATGTCATTTGCAATTCGATCGCCTATCGAATCTTATTTGACTCAACTGAACTTATGCACGTTTGCAATGAACTTAGGTTACACTCAACTGATAGTTTTATGTTATTTTGTATTACGTAGTCTGAATTCCAGTCTGCCATATAACAGGGACTGTTTCTGTAGGCCTATGTTTAATCACAGGTTTTGTTTTAAAATATACCGATTGCACATGTTGTCTTTGATCAATTTAGTTAAGTTTTGTTTATTTATACTACCCAAATTTGAACAAATAAATTATTTGAATTTAAACTTTATTTGGATCTCAATAATACATTCTTATATTATCAGCTTTGAAAGAAAGAAAGAAAAGAAATTAATTAGATACTAAACTTAAGACTAAACTTTGTTTTAGTTTAATGTCTTCTTTTTTTCAAATTAAAGCTTTCTGTGGCTTTCATTATATTTTTCATAGGTATTCGTGTTTTCTTTGTATGATTTGCGTTCTTCATACAAATAAATTATGTCTTTATTCATTCTCAAGCACATAAAAGCAAGGCTCAGGTATAAAATTATTTAGAATTACAGACATTTAAATCGTTGAATGTAAGTAACTACCAAAACCTTTTAATAAACTTTTATTTGAGCAATCTCGTCCCGTGTAAAAGCACCCGACCACGCCAGAATAAAATTCTTTGTCAGCCTTACGTGGTTTTCCGATTAAGTAAATTTTATTATTTAGTGGTCATTTTAGTGTCACAACCGGCCTGTCGGAGAACAGTGACCTTCTGCGTTAGAGTAATAAATTACATTCGTTATTATCAATATAAAATTAGATAAAAGAGTTAACTACAAAATGATCGCCTCTTATTCATGAACTTTAGATAAAAGCCCTGTTTTATTACGTATGATTAGCGATTGAACAGGTGCTTTCCAAATATCTAGAAACAATAAAAAATAATAACTACTTTGTGATTGCAAAGAAAAATGTATTTTCAACACAGTGTACATACGAGCAATACCTAGGTGCCCATGGTTTAGTGGCGATGTGGGACCCAAGAAAATTATCTTGATGTATTTTCGAGCATATCCGTGCTTCGGATGATGGCTTCTTAAGCAGTTGGTTTCAAGTGACGTCCCTGGATGTCAGTGGTTAAATTTAAATTAGTTGAAGGCCTTGAAGCAGCCTGATAACATCTGACAATAAGCTTTATCACTAGTACTACACCCTAACGATCCGCACTCAGCTGTGTGTGGTAATATGGGTCGTACCACCTTACAATTGAGGTGTAAACATGATCAGCTCTGGGAAGTTTACAAGCTGAAGTATGTGTAGAGTTATGACACCACACATACATAATTACAAATCTAAGTGCAGCAGCTTTAGTACAATATTTAGTATCTACAGTATTTTATCAGATTCTCCTTACAACAAACACACAGGTCAAACTGTGTAAAAATAATGCTCTAATAATCTTGTTCGAGGTATTAATTACTCGTAATCTAATCAAATAATAATTTCCATATAAATGATCTGTCATGCTTGTTTTGATTTGTAAAAAATGTCTAAGAAACCAGACGTCTCGCGCATTTCCGGCGAAGAGCTACCGGTCATGAGCTGTGGTCGAAGTCGAATTTATTATCAATGGCGTTTGAGTCTGTGACCTCGGAGGATGTCCATTACCAGGTACCGAAATGTGCCCAGCATCGCAGTGGCAGTGTGTCAGAGATACCTACTGGTGGTCGGAAACATGTAACTTCTTTCCACTTTAGACTTTACTGTCGTTTTGATTGGGGAAAGCTATACGAAGACTCCAAGCTTCTCTGTCTTAAAGTTGACTTGAGTCAAGCAAATTAAACGCGTTTATTCCTTGAAAAGCTTCATCTTAATTGGCATTTTTAATATTAATCTTCCAATATTAATTGGCAATATTAATGCTAATAAAAGCAAAACAATCGAGACTGTAAACGAAGATGCATCTCTTAGATTCTCAACTAAAACATTATATTTTTTTCGGTCACCAAACGAGTGGGAATGCTGTATCTTTACTAAATATAGGAATGTCACCGGAAAATAACAAGAACCGTAAATTTATAAATTTCCTAGGAAATTTATAAACTTTCGTAGGATTCTAAACGCGAGATAAATTGTATTATTTTACGCTCTCATTTCCGGAAATTTATAAATTTGCGACGACTCGTGGTAAATTTATCAACTTACGGATATCTATCCGTAAGATTCTAAACGGTTCGACTAATCAGAGAAGAGCTTTAATTTTACGCTTTTATAAATTACGGAAAATAACACACTGCTCTCTGATTGGTCGATGTTGACAGTAGCAATGCTTGTGTTCTTAGATTATGGTACAATCACACTTGCCAAACTGTACATTTATCAGTTTCGAATACCTACCTGTCTGGACTTTTACTTTAAAACTGGGTAGGTTTAACGGGTTACTTTTTACAATTAATAGGCTGATAACCCCTACCTACTTAATCAAAATAAGACTGCAGAAATCGTGTTTTACGATATCAAAAAGTTTATAAAAAAATGAAATACACTTATAAAATATAACATACAAAACATGGCATACCATCTCGATCAAATCCCAAATGGGGTAGTCAGAGTCACACTGAGTTCCCGTCACGGTGAACGAACGGAACATTCAGAAGCCCACATATCACCGAGGGAATTTGAACCCATCGTGGTAAGAAGCGAGAATACCACCGTTATCTGGGTTGCTTAGATTTTTTATCGGTGTTTCTCATCGCCAGAGAGTTAGCCGCAAATTACAATGAACACGAAGATGAATTGTTCTTACAAAATATAAAACATTGGAACCGGCCTTCTACCAAAATTAAATGGCGAAGGAGGGGAATGACACGTGACTTATTCGACCAATCAGAGCGCACATGGCGTTTGGTTACCCCTGTTAGGAATTTGAGGGTGTTGATGAATGAAGCACGTTCGTTGACTTAAAACAGAATATATTGTTTGTCCAATATGAAATTCAAATAAAACAAATTAAAAGCAACGCTCCGTGCAAAGTTCGTGTGAAAAGTGCCAGCGCGCACGCGCGCTGCACAGAACACTAGTGATGCTTCCACCCACTAGTGATGTGCGGCGTAATCATCCTCCCCCGCTTGAAAGGGTTGACTTTCAAGAACTTGTTTCCTCTGTGGGTAGACGTACAAGGTTATGAATTGCTCTTCTTATGGTACCTCGTGATGTATAAACGTCTACCACTCTGCATTCTTCGTCTGTCCCCTTATGAATATCAGTAATTCGTCCAAGACGCCATCTTTGTGGTGGTGTGTGCTCGTCCTTGATTATGACCATGTCACCGACTCTTGGATTCACAGTGCGCTGCTTCCATTTGTTCCTCTGTTGAAGCTCGGCGATAAATTCCTGTTTCCATCTTCGCCAGAATTCACCACGTAGTTTTTCTATTAAGAAGTAGTGTGGTTTCACGCCGTCCACTGGAAAAGAAGGCACCGACATCAGAGGCCGTCCAATGAGAAAATGACCAGGAGTTAATGGGGTGAGATCAAGAGGATCAGAAGATAAGGGAGAGAGGGGACGTGAATTGAGAATAGCTTCTATTTGAGCAAACAGCGTGCCCATCTCTTCAAAGGTTAAGGAAGCGTTTCCTACTACTCTTGTCAAATGGTATTTAGCGGCCTTTACACCTGCTTCCCATGATCCTCCTAAATGAGGTGAATATGCAGGAATGAATTTAAAGCGAATACCTTCGGAACTGGTGTAACCATCAACAGATTCACGAGAGGAGCGCAAAACCTTGCCGAGTTCATTGTTTGCACCTACAAAATTGGTGCCGTTATCACAATAAATTACACTAGGTTTGCCACGGCGGGAAACAAATCGTCGCAAACTCAAAATGAATGATTGCGTGGTTAAGTCACTTACTACCTCAAGGTGGACCGCCCTAGTGCTGAGGCAAATAAAAATACATAGATAGCACTTTGAGATACGATTGCCTCGTCCCCTTCTACTAGATATTGAAAAAGGTCCAGCGAAATCAGTTCCAGTTGCATAGAAAGGAAATGTAATTTGAGTTCTTTCTACAGGTAAATTGCCCATTATCGGTTTTGTTGTTGCACCACGATAACGAACACATATGATACATTTTCGTGTGGTTGCGCGTGCAAGTGCTCTGCCGCCAATTGGCCAAAACCGCTCACGGAAGGAAGCAAGAAGAAGTTGTGGTCCTGCGTGAAACAAACGATTATGCTCATAACGCATTAACATCTTTGTAAAATCATGTTTACCATTTAGTATAATTGGATGTCTTTTATCGTAATCGAACGCAGAGTTTTTCATTCGACCGCCTACTCGAATCACGCCCTTAGAATCTATAAATGGATTTAATGATAACAAGTGAGACCCTTTATTTAGTTTATTACCCTTAGATAATAATTTTAGATCATCATGAAAATCTTCGCGTTGACTAATCCTTGTCAAGGCTGTTAGAGAGTTGTCTAGTTCGTCGGCATTCAAACTACCACATAACTTATCCTTGCCCTTGCAATTATTTAAAAATCTTAAAATGTAAGCGAATAGACGCTGAAGGCGTTTGAAACTGGAATACTTAGTGAAGTCAACGAACGAGGTGGTACCATGGATAAGTTCTGTGTTGAGTAATGCCTTCAGTTCTGGAAGATCTATAGCTACACCTTGTTTCTGTTGAGGCCATTCGCTAAGATCCTTTCTTAAGAAGGAAGGTCCTTCCCACCACAAAAGTTCATTTTGTAGATGATGAGGCTCTATACCTCTAGAGGCTAGATCAGCCGGGTTTAAGTCACTTGGCACATGCCTCCACGAAAAACCCTGAGTCAATTCATTGATTTCTATAACTCTATTAGCCACGAAAGTTTTTAACAATTTTGGCTGAGCCTTAATCCAACCCAAAACTACAGTTGAATCAGTCCAAATAAATTTATGATTGATATTACACCTAACTGCTTCTATCACCTTAGTCGACAGCTGAGCACCGAGCAAGGCACCGCACAACTCTAGACGAGGGATTGTAACTGATTTAAGAGGTGCCACTCTTGCCTTCGCTGATAAAAGTCTAACCTGTATAGCTCCGTTCTCATTAAAAGATCGTAAATAGACACAAGCGCCATATGCTTCTTGAGAGGCGTCTACAAAACAATGCAGCTCAATAGAAACAGGATTATCACAAAGTACATTTCGAGGTAAATTAATCTCTGATAGAATACTTAGATTTTGGGCAATTTTAGACCATTTTTGGGCAATATGCTGCGGCACTGGATCATCCCAGTTTAATTTTTCAATCCATAGCTGTTGCAGGACTATTTTTGCTCTTATTATACATGCACTAAGCAATCCTAAAGGATCGAAAATTTTAGAGGTTAGTGATATTATTGTCCGTTTAGTTATCTTTTTATTAATGTCAATATTTGCATTGTAATGAAGTATGTCAGAAGTAGGTGACCAATTCAACCCTAAAACTGACGACTCTTTACACAAATCTAAGGCTTCAGTTTCGGTCTCATCTTGTAAAGCCTTCGGGCAGTTAGTGCGAATTTTATGCAACGGCAAACATGCTGCAGACAAAACCTTTGACACATTTTCATAAATATTTTTTAATTCTTCTTGTACCCCGCATCCTGTGCTCAAATCATCGATATAAATATCATGTCTAATTATATTAGAAATATCAGCATCAGGACATTCATGAGCCAGCTGAAGAAGACACCTCGTACTCAGAAAGGGAGCAGAAGCTGTGCCATAGGTGACAGTATTAAGCTGTAAGACCCGAAGGGGTAGAGACGGGTCTTCTCTCCACAAAATAAGTTGAAGATGGCGTTGTGAGTTGTCAACCTCTATCTGACGGTACATCTTCTGTATGTCACCTGTCAATACAAACTTGTAGGTGCGAAAGCGTAATAATATTGATATAAGATCATCTTGCACCACAGGTCCTACACATTGAATATCATTAAATGATTTTCCACTGGTAGTCTTAGCAGATGCGTCAAAAACGACCCGAAGTTTAGTGGTTTCGCTTTTCTCGCGAAGCACCGCATGATGTGGTAAATAGTACCCAAACTTAGGCCGCTTGACTTCACTCAGATGACCAAGACTACGATATTCATCTATGAATTGTGTGTACTTTTCCTTTAAATCCTTATTATTGTTGAGTTTTTTCTCTAAATTTATAAAACGTTTCCTTGCCAGGTTGTATGATTCACCCAAAGCTTCTTCTGGGAACTCCTTTAACGGAATTCTCACTGAAAATCTGCCATTAGATAGACGCTTGTGATTCTCTACAAAATGTCTCTCGCATATTTTTTCTTCTGGAGTAAAATTTGTAGCACTATTAGGTAACTCTTCAACCTTCCAAAATCTTTCAAGATCGTCATGTATTTGTTTCGTAAAATTGCAAGTCAAGTTCGGATGACAGCTCTCAGTGCCATCTCCTATTGGGCCGCTAACCAGCCAGCCGAATTCTGACTCCTGTAGAATGGGTTTTCCTACACCTAGTTTTATTCGATTGCAGCCTACTATGTTCCAATAAACATCAGCCCCTATCAGCATATCAATTTCAGAGGGCAGGTGAAAATGTGGATCTGCAAGCTTGATGTTACTAGGGAGGTTTAATTCATTTATATTTACGGGTCTGCTCGGTAATGTATTTGCTATTCGAGGTACTACTAAACACTTAACATTTATGTTAAATGAATTATTATATGAGCCTACCTTTATTGTGCAACTTTCCTTTATGCAAATGCCTAAATCGTTTAAGCCTAGTATACGCAATGGCTCTGTACACTCAGAAGTGAGCTTAATTTTTGCTTTGAATGTATCCGTTATGAACGAAGATTGGCTGCCTGTGTCTAGAAGCGCCCTTGCAAGATAAGTTTGATTATTAGTTTTATTGTATATTTTCACCATCGCAGTACTCAGCAGTACTTGGCCCATTGACACTGCAGACAATGAGACCGAAGGGAAAACATTCTCTACATTACACCAGGGATCTACAAAAGTAGGAATAAAATGTACGAACTATACGACTTAAAAAAAGACAACCATTGTCCTTCTTTCATTAGCTATGTCAGGAACTACTCTAAGCTTTTCAAAAAAGTATGTACGCATGCAAAATCATTGTATATCAAACGTAAATTAGTTGAGTCTAGGAACAAGGTAAAAGATACTTGGGATGTAATTAATCATGAGAGCGGGAAAGTTAAGCCACGCGACACTTCGTTTTCGCTTGAAATTAATAGCAAAATTGTTACAAGAGAAGTTGAAGTGGCTGAAGAATTCGAGAACTATTTTACAAATATACCTATAATAACTACTTCATCACTCAATTCTTCTTCTGCCGAAGCTGAGAAATTGCTAGGGAATAGCGTCTCACCCTGTAGAACTATGTTTAGGTTTCATTATGTAACTTCAACTGATATCGTCCGAACCTTCAGGTCACTAAATATAAAAAACACAAGTGACTTGTATGGCATGTCCGTAAAGTTATTTTGCAGTGTTATAGATGTTATTGCACCCTACTTAGCGACTATTTTTAACGGATGTGTTGATGAAGGGGTGTTTCCGGACCTCATGAAACATAGTAAGCTCATACCTTTGTTTAAAACTGGAAGTAAACACAATCCTAGTAATTTTAGACCGATTTCTATTCTACCAGCACTAAGTAAAATTTTTGAAAAAATTATAAATGAACAACTGGTTCAACACTTTAGCGAACATAAGCTGATTCATAGCGAACAGTATGGTTTTGTAAAAGGCCGATCTACTTCGGATGCTGGCATTGCACTGATCAAACATGTCTTCAGAGCTTGGGAGAAATCACAAAATGCTATCGGCATTTTTTGTGATTTGTCAAAAGCCTTCGATTGCGTTGATCACCAAACGCTCATACTCAAGCTGCAGCACTACGGTGTCAGAGGTGCTGCACTACAAGTGATCGTGTCTTATCTAAATATGAGAATTCAAAAGGTGAATGTTAATGGAGTGTTGTCTTCTGGATCTCCTGTCCAGATAGGGGTCCCACAAGGGTCCATTTTGGGTCCTTTCTTGTTTTTAATCTATATTAATGACCTACCTTTTTATGTGGAGAACTTCTGCAAGATTGTTTTATTTGCGGACGACACCTCTTTGATATTCAACATTGACAGAACCAAAGACAACTTTGACGATGTAAATGACACCCTTGCAAAGGTAGAAAGATGGTTCACTATGAACAACTTGCAGCTAAATGTTAGCAAAACCAAATGTGTCAAATTTATGCTTCCCAATGTTAGGAACGTAAACACCAATTTGCTATTGAATGGAGATACGCTAAAGCTAGTGGAGTCAACCGTATTTTTAGGGGTTTCGCTTGACTCCAAACTTCAGTGGAGTTCCCATCTATCGACTCTTGCTGGAAGGCTTAGTTCTGCTATTTTCGCTGTAAAAAGAATAAGGCAGTTAACTGACGTTGCAACGGCTCGTTTAGTATATTTCAGCTACTTTCATAGCATAATGTCATATGGCATCATACTTTGGGGCAGAGCGGCAGAAATAAACTCAATTTTTATCCTTCAAAAACGAGCTATTAGATCAATTTATAAACTTGGCGCTCGGGAATCGCTTAGAGATTTGTTCAAAGAGATAGGAATCCTTACAGTAGCTTCTCAGTACATATTTCAGTGTATCGTACATGTCCGACAAAATATTAGTAAATTCACTGCTAAAAGCGACATTCATAACAGGAATACTAGGGGAAAGAACAAATTGGTGCTTCCGCTGTTTAGGTTACAGAAAGTACTAGGTTCTTTTTGGGGGCAAGGTATACTATACTATAACAAGGTGCCAGATAATGTAAAACAGTTGCCTCTTCACAGGTTCAAGGACTACGTCAAAAAAACGCTGGTGGCCCGAGCCTATTACAAGACGTCGGACTACCTAGAGGACGTCAACGTCTGGAAACAAACGTTATAATAACTTTATTTTTGTTGTTTGCTCCTAACATAACCACAGTTAATAAGTAAATTATTATATTTATGTTGTTTTTCATAGACTCACCAACAGCCTTGCATTGTATAACTTCCAAATCATACTTTGTTTGTTCAGTTTAGACTAACATTTGATTTGTTTGTTTCTTGTGAATTTATATTGTTTCCTATAAACTACCCAACAGCCTTGCATTATATAACTTCAAAATCACACTCAGTCCTACAGTTTAGACTTACAGTAGCTTCTTTTGTCTTTTGTTTTACTATGAGTAACTCGAGCTAGTCATGCTCACTAAAATGTTTCTGGGGTGGTGGCGTTGTGTGACGGGTCATTCCATTCCCTAAAATATGGTTGAGTGGGATGATGGCTGGCTCACACGTCAACTTGTGAACAGGTGCCACCTTCGGGAACTGGTCTGCTCAAGTTTACTTAGTTTACCCAAGTTAACTTGTTAATTTCCTGTTTTATTTATTTTCATGTCAAAACTGTATGACTTGGTTGGTTTATTCAAACATTCACTTTGTACTGTAAAACATTGGACGATTTAAAAAGAGTAACTGCTGAGTTTCTTGCCGGGTCTTCTCAGTAGAAACAACCTTCCGACGCCGGTGGTAGAGTCACATTATGTGCATGTATTTTAAGTATCGTTTATATATTGTATTATTATGTGTATGTTTATTAAGTGGTTAAAATTAAGATTCTTGACGATTCGAAAGTACTGTTTATTGGTCTACTTGAATAAAGAAATATTGAATTTTGAATTTTGAATTTTGAACATTCGAAGCAGCTTCAGACGCTACAGGTAGGCTGGTTTCAGTTTTTTCTTCAGTGGACTTTGTATTATGCAGGAGACTATTATGTTTTCTCTTGCAAA
This sequence comes from Udea ferrugalis, assembly GCA_950022985.1. Taxonomy (NCBI): domain Eukaryota; kingdom Metazoa; phylum Arthropoda; class Insecta; order Lepidoptera; family Crambidae; genus Udea; species Udea ferrugalis. Next base: position 1,292,126 of record OX465522.1, read on the forward strand.
ATTTGCATAAAGGCTTAAGGTGACAGTTGAAAAATCTGTGACCCTCACGAAGGCAATTCGTACATAACCTTAATTTTGCAGCTTCAAGGATTCGCTCTTGTACCGGTAAGTTTTCGAAATTGATGCAATTATGAATGCGGTGCCCTTGCTCACGACAAAAAAGACACAGGAAATCGGATAAATTCTCAGTAGAAGCAACAAGGGAATTTGTTCTACTAATTGTCTTATTTTGTTTAGTGTTTGGATTTAAACTACTCATTACCTTGTTGCCTCGTAAAGACATTGTAGATTCCAGTACGTCAGCCCGATTGCGCAAGAATGCATAGAACTCACTCAGCTTGGGAAGATTTGAGAGGTTATTTTTATGCTCTTCCCATTTTGTGCTTGACACTTCATCTAATTTTCCTGTGACCATGAAGATAATTAAAGAGTCCCAATAGTCAGTTGGTTGGCCTAAAGTGTTGAGGGCTCTCAAATTCTTGGAAATATGATCAACTAAATACCGTAGTGAATCATGGGACTCGTTGATTATTGGTTCAATAGAAAATAAGGACTTCAGATGATTAGTTATCAGTACCTGCTTATTGTCGTACCTGTCACACAATAAATCCCATGCAACCTTGAAGTTGGCCGAAGTGAACTCTAATGACTTAATTACTTCAACGGCCCCGCCCTTAAGAGACGACCTAAGGTAGTGAAATTTGTTTATGTCCGGTATTGATGGATTCGAACTAATCAACGACTGAAAAGTGTCTCTAAATTCAAGCCACAGCAAGTAAGAACCTTCAAAGGTTGGCAATTGAATTGTAGGCAGCTTAATTGATTGAAAGTTGCTATTATGAGAACATGCTGTGACTTGAGATTCAGACGTGCATCGTCCTTCGTTTACTTCCAGCGTCTCCAATAAATCCAGCAAACACGACGTAATATGAATAATTTGGCATTCTATAGCATCTCTTTCGTTTACCTCAACTTCTATTTCAGCGTCGGTTTCGCAAAGTTCCTCAATGCTTAACTGTGTATTGTTAAATTCGGTATTTATTTCATGACATTTGTCTAATCTTTGTTTAATTTCCTTTATTTGTACGCTACTTAGGGTTTTAGGGTCAATTTTACGTATCGTATCTACGTATTGACTTAATTTAGTAAGCCTACCCTTAACTGATCCTCGTTTTCTTACTAACCTTACCAATTCCTCTGACATATTGAATGTTCAATTTATCAGTTGAGCACAGAAACAATGAACAAGGCAAGTATAATGTGCATCAAACCAGTCTGCGTTTTACGGTCCACTCCTTGTCAATCCGGTGATTACAACAGTCCAACCTCCAGTATTTGCTTAGTTCAATATAATCCAGAAAGATACTGATAACACTAAGTATGTAGTTGTATTTCAGGCCCTGGAAAGCAAAAACAGCCACCTTAAAGCAACAAAGCTTAAATGTGAGTGTAAAGGAAATGGATTCAGGATTGATTCGTTGTGACATAACAGTGGATAACGTAGGGTTAAATTGCATGCAATCACACTTGGTACGTGCACAAAGGTGTCTCAAAATAGTGGAATAATTGTCGAAAACTTAATAAGAAAAAATCTGGGAGAAATTACTTGTTAAGACCAAAAACCTTAATAAAAACAATAAAAACATACCAGATCTACGGTTAAATAATTTTTTGAACCTAAAATATGGCACAATATTAGTTAAATATTTATTATTTTGAAATTGTTCAAATAATTATCTTAAAGAAATACGAATGACAAGAGAAATGACACTTAGAAAATGAACTTAAAATGGCGTCACTTTTCTCTATCCTTTTGACATACGTATTTTATTGACCTTACACAACCACAACCCTCGATGTGAGAGCACACCGTTTGCACAAATAAAGAAGGAAAAGGAAAAACGTGGAACGATCACTTCCTTTGGATCGACCTCTAACATGCAATGCCTTCCTTATCTGCTTCCAGCGAAAGATGATTTTCTTAACTTGCTTCAAACAGGCCTGCGCTCCATCTGATCCAATCCAATAGTAAAAAATCCAAGATTGCAGTTTTCTTTATTTAGACGGTCGCCATGTTAGGAATTTGAGGGTGTTGATGAATGAAGCACGTTCGTTGACTTAAAACAGAATATATTGTTTGTCCAATATGAAATTCAAATAAAACAAATTAAAAGCAACGCTCCGTGCAAAGTTCGTGTGAAAAGTGCCAGCGCGCACGCGCGCTGCACAGAACACTAGTGATGCTTCCACCCACTAGTGATGTGCGGCGTAATCAACCCCCCCATTTATTATTTTACGGATGCGTTCCGAAAGTTTATCAATTTCCGAAAATGAGGGCGTAAAATAATACAATTCATCTCTCGTTTAGAATCCTACGAAAGTTTATAAATTTCCTAGGAAATTTATAAATTTACGGTTCTTGTTATTTTCCGGTGACAGGAATACCAGAAAAACATTTTGTTTAGGCTTCAGATGGGGATTGAAACCGCGTTCTCTTTTTAAGGCGTCTCGGTAGCTTAGTGGTAAAAGCAGCCGCCCGGTTAACGAAATATGCAGTATTCCTATCTTAAGTAAAGATACGTTTATTAATAATGCGATAACCGCATAATGAGCTGCGAGTATCGCAGCCTATGGATGTGTGCAACACCAAAATAACAATCGCGCGTCGCCAACTCTTTAGTGCCGTGGGTTCGATTCCCGCATCATCAACAAGTGAAACTAATATTTTTTGTTTCCAAAGTTTGTGATGTTGTCTTCTATTTATTTATTTATACCCAGGCAGGCAGCTCAATTACCGGCCGAGGAATGCGCGGTGCCCTTTCGAGAAGCTATTTTGCTTAGCTTATGACATTCACGCTGTAATTTATGTTTCTGATTCTTTTATTTAGCTTGTCAGTGCAAACGCTTAAGTGCATTCGAATTGCCATTTGGAAAACTAGGTAAACATTAAGTATTTTTACCATATATTTAGATACGCTTATCACATTCCTGATTCCTACAATGCTATGCCATTCTGCCTAACCCCAAATCTCACTTCGATCGTGATCAGAAAATTTAATTCAACTTCAATCGTCCATTGGCTTCACCTTGAATTGGTATCCTCCCTCATTTGTATAGAAATAATTTTGAAATGTTATTTGCCTTAATTCTTTTCACTCTAACGATCAAATTCGCATAGTTATTGAGTTTTACAAAACGCAAACATACAATCTCACTTCGAAGTGGAGTGAGCAGCCAGTGCAGAATGCCACCCCTGGTGGTAGGTACAAGCTTTATATTCTTGAGTTCGGTGCAATTGTCTGGGATCCAAACGAAGACAAGTACTGCCTTATGGTGGAGAGGGTACAGAGGAAGTATGCTCGTTGGCTGTACAAGAAAAAATACGGATACTATCCATTCTTGTATCCATCTTCATTTGTTCTGGGCATGGTGGATATGAACAGTCTCAAACTTAGGAGAGTTATACAGCTTCTAAAACACTATCTGGCTATAATACACAACAAAGTGGATTGCCCACGGATATTAGGCCAAGTAGCACTAGTGGCTCCTAAGCGTCTGGGTTGGGACGAGGAGGGGACTGTCGCGCCGCGGCGGCGCCCGCGCTTGCTGCAGCGACCTCCGACGCGCACCTCATATGCCGCACACGCACCTACTTTCCGTGCGTTAAATTTAATCGGAGATATGCTCGTACATGACTACAGTATTGATTTATTTGCTGACAATCTTGGATCATTACTTAGGAAAGCTTTTTTGTATTTAAACACTAACCTCTAGTCGTGTAAGTTTGACTCAGTATTTTTACTGTTAATTTACTAATTTTAAAATATCTTGAAGTGTTTACTCTTTTAGTGTTGTTGTATGTAATTATTGTAATATTTTTGACACCATGTTTTTTGGACATTGTAATATTTAATTGACATAAGTACTTAAAAATAATTTTAAATTATTGATTTGTAATACCTCATTATTTTTAAATTAGCCATGCATATTCTATTTTTTGTTCTATTTTTTTTTCTCGTTGTAAATTGTAAATCTAAACAAACTGGTGCTTTGGGCAACTGTAAGCCGGTTTGTGCAATTGTATGAATGAATAAATGAATAAATGAATAAATTTAGACCAGTTGATGATTTGGTGACTTCTAATGTCATCACATACATTGAGAGCGCTTTCTACATGTCGTCGAATGGAGTGTTGCTCATGGCTAGCCGACGATTAAGAATAAGAACTAAAAATGGGTGTCAAAATAACAGGGTCAAAGGCCTTCTAATGTTCAACTGAAATGTTGATACACATTTCCTAACATTTGCATTGACATTTAGTGTGATTGATAAATGATAGCGAATGTGACAGGTACAAGTATGCACGGATGTGTGAGCTTCATCATCTTTGAGTGAAAGTTGATATATTTTAGGGATTGTGCGCATCGGCAATCTGTCCTACATCTAGCCATGCAAAAATGAATCGTGTATGCTTGAGATTGTTGTTACTTATCCACAGCGCCCCCGTCATGACTTGGAAGCAGCATCACACCGATGTGACTTGGCTGTCAAATCTCTAGTAAACTGACCTTTAGTTATAAAATGAAGTTCATTTTGGCAGTTTTCAGTGTCATTAGAAGTTATACTTTTACTGGTTGCACATTCATTTAGTGATAATGGACAGTTTTTGCCTAATTAAACAATGGCATGACAGGCCATCCATTTCAAGTCATCTCTCTCCGCTATATGTATTGCAAAGAATGGTGATTTCGTATGTAATTGTAAAAAAACTGAAATATGTCCTGTGGGCCTGTTAAGCCTGTTGACAGTGTCAATTTTTTTTTCGATGTCTAAATTAGCTGTTTTTTAATGTTAGTAAATACATTCGGGTTATATGAGTTTATTTTTGGGTGGTGTCGTAAGCAAGTGAAGATTACAACTCATGCATTCTTATGGAATTGGGACAGTGCAAGCGCAAAATAAAAATACAAGTTTAACCCGGACCTTCACCTCATTACGCCACGTGGGCAAGGCGCGAATCACGCGTTCTTTTGTGGTGACAGTATCTCTTGACTTCTGTCACCATGACAGTTGCAAAAAACTTTTGGCGAAATGTTTGGGGTGACAGATAATTACTTTCAACGACCTGTCTTCTTGGTGGGTCAATGTGGCATGTATGATTAAGCCGAAAGACAATGGTCCGCCTTTCGAAGGTCTTGCTAGTTCATTGTAGGGAAAAACAGGATGTAGTCAAAGTTCAAATTGAAAGTTTTCATCCAATCGCAGATAAACTTAATTGATCTTAAACTTTCTAGAATCCAACCCGACTAAACTGTTACAATTTTTCTTAAGTTCTTAAGTTTCAACCTATGGGTATGCCGACTTCCTTGTTTTAGCGTTTTTACATCACACAGAAACGCCGTCGGGTTATTTTTATTTTTTAATTCATCATTCTTATTTAGTAAAATTTTAAATTAGACATATTCCTATGATGGTTGGCGCTATTCATCTGTGCGATTCTCGCGTCACTTTTTACCGCGTACGGCTAAATTTTGGAACGGTCTTCCAGCGGCAGTGTTTCCGGAAGGGTATGCCATCGGGTCTTCAAGAAAGGAGTCCTTTTTGAAAGGCAAGGAACGCATCTCGTGCCACCTCTGGTGTTGCAGTTGTCCATGGGCAGAGGTGATTACTTTCCATCAGGTGACCCTTCAACTCGTTTGCTCCCTATTTCAGAAAAAAAATCACATTTTGTTTAGGTTTAAACATGCTTGCGAATGCAGAACAATTCGACCTTTGACTGCTCAAGAATTTCAGACACTGTTGGGATAAATACGTCGGAGACCGTAACAGGTTTTTTTAAAGACATTTAACGATCACTTTGGGCACTTCTTCTATACAGGATCAATCAAATTGTTTTTTGCATTCATGATTCAGATAAGTTTGATTTATTGACAGTGCATTTGGTCAAACAAAAATTTTAGTCTGTAATCGGACCAGTGAAACTTTTCCTAACAGTAAAATAGTTCAAGATAGGTAAAACCGAAACAAGTAGTCAGTTGACTTTTGAATCTTTTATAGAATTAAATTTTTAAGTCTCCCACCCAAAGGCAGGTTTTGAGATGTTGCTGCGAATGGGAGGTTCGCCAAAGTGGTTAATTACAGATTAGAATCGTTAATCTTGCAATGTCTAGACGAGAATGAACACAAACTGAACATGAAGATAAATATCGATAGTAAATATTATACTTACGCTTATTCTCTGTAACTGTAGATGTTGGAATTTTTGATATTGAATTCCAAAGGACTAAGATTTTTTAAACGAAGTTGCCCTTCTCATTCTTAGGAATCAAATATTTGTTGTAGCGATCAATTTCAGCTTTTGAAAACCAAATACTGAACATCATCATCATCATCGTGTCAGCCGAACGACGCCCACTGCTGAGCATAGGCCTCCCCCAAGGATCTCCACAACGATCGGTCCTTTTTTTTTTTTTTTTTCGTGGGGAAATCCTCATGGATACCTCGCTGCCCGGGGGGACGACGAGCTTATGTCGGACTCCTACCGACTAAAACCCCACGGCACTCGACCGTGGCACTTTGGCGGCGAAGCTGGATCCTACCGTAAGTAATACCGCACTGCTCCGCCGTCAGTGCTAGCCCCTAATGGAGCCCCCTCCAACCGACCCCCCAACGAAGGGGGGTGGTCACGAAAGCGCCTGGAGTACGCAGACACTTTCGCCGTCTCGGTGGACGCCGTGCAATGCAAGCCAGAGCACCCCCGCACTCCGGCCCGCTGGCACCCACTGTACGCAGGCCCTACTGGGCCCGCAACCACGAGCCACTCAAAGGGCGGCTCCGCTGCCGCAACCAGCGGTACGGCCCCGCCGGGCCGCGACGCACAGGGGACAACGATCGGTCCTGCGCTGTCCGTATACAGCGGCTTCCCGCGACTACAACTAATAATACTAAAACTAAACTGCTGAACAATTCATTAAAATTCAAAATATATTTTTCTGTAATTTGCTATCCACAATACTGAATTTTAATCTTAAGATGAGAATACCAGAAAAGATAAATAATTCATTCAATTGGAATAAGTGTTAGTTAGGGAAGGCTTGCCGCATATGCTTTGTTACCAACTGTAACCCAATGACGTTTACCCTGTTAAGCTAACTACCACCATCCCGCCCGATACCTAAACCAGATTAACTTTTTTGGTATTTATATATTTGTATGAACTAGATACATTTAACTTACTGACAGCCCTGCACCCGAAGAAGCCTCGTACGCGTCTTACAGCCGTTACGTAACAAGGTGAAGGTCATTGGGTTACAGTTGGAAAGGTCAAGCGGTTTACAAAACGGTTACCGCGGGAAGGAGTCATGTTTACTGTGCACTCTAATGCGAAAGGAATTAAGTTTGTTTTTTTTATTTATTAATGGCCTGTTACCTTCTGCCAACAAGTGGATTATGCCTATGTCGGGCAGTAGGAGTTTACATTTCAGCAGTAAATTACTAATTATAGAGCGTCGTGGCCCAGTGGTGAAACACTCTGGTTCGGAACCCGATGGTCCCGAGATCAAATCTGGTCAGAACACACTACTTTGTGCTCATTGTAGAATTTGCGGCTAACTCCGGTGATGGAAAACACCTATAAAAACCCAAGCAACTCGGATAACAGCGGTAGGCTCGCCCCTTACCACATTGGGTTCAAATTCCCTCAGCGAAATGTGGGCTTCTGAATCTTCCATTCACTACGACGGCAACAATCAGTGTGCCTCTGACTAACCCATTGGGGATATGGTTGTAAGGGTATGTATGTATTAAATTACTAGTATCATGTATCTAATACCTCGTGGTGTTGCTTGCGGTTATTGACGCGGCTACAATTTCCTCACATGCCATAAGGTCATGAGGATTGGTCCTACGACTAACCACGAGACTCAAATGGTCATGTTGAAGCGATTTATTGAAATAACTTAGTTAACTAGCACCGCTGCGGACTTTACGGAATACTCAAACCTGATTTATTCACTAGAAAACCACTTTACTAAACAAATCAAAAGTTAAAAAAAATATCACGCTAAGGTGGAAGTTTTATTTAAACACAAAGTAAGTGTTCTAGTCAGATTTAAGCTCGAGACCACACGTTTCCGAGTGTTAAACTGCTGGGCCACTATAATTTCAGTTTGTGGTGACATAAACCCCTTTTTTACCTGAGATTTGGACCCAGAACTACCAGATCTGGCACAATATTATGTATTGTAAAAACAATCACCGTCACCTTGACTTGACGAACTTTTCCCAAGGTATGTGTCTTGTTATTTTCACCGCATTTCAACAATTATTCTAGTCTTGACCTTTTTTCTAAGACAGCAGCGTCTTTTGTTTCAAAAACAGATTATAAAGCATTTAAAAACAGGTGCTAGATAAGGCAAAAGCGCATGCACCGAAATCGTTGATTGATTATTTTTAATTTATCCCTCTTGGTGCACAATTTATTTACTATTTATATTGAAAACAGTATGTACTAAAAAAATCTGATTCTGATTCAAACAATTTTATTTAAACTGTTTTACTCCGTAGAGTTAGAACTATGGAACCTTGGGTAATATTTGTATTACTTTGGATTCATATAAAACGTCAAGAGTCTCAAAGGTTTTAAATAACAGGTGTAGTCACCGACATTACCTAGTACTTAACATTATCGATACATAGTTATAAAATCGCATCCGATAACAGCTACTAGACTTTTAGCTACAAAACAAACACAATAAGTGTGTCTACCGGTGTCGGACAGTGTACTATACTGTAAAGAACTCAGTAATATGTACAAGTCACTTTAAAAGGTCTTTGACACGGCTTGTGACCTCACGACGGTTGAAGAAAGCATGAATGAAAACGATGTGTCTAATTAGATTGAATCGTGTTAATGAATCGAAATGCAATGAACTGTTCTCGCATCTCTGTCATCATCTCAAATACCGCGACAGAATTTAGGATTCCAAGGATAGCATATAACTTTAAATGTATAATGAGATAAATGACACGGATGAGCCATCCCAAAGTGGAAGGTCACCCGGGTCGTAAATTACCATACATATTAACATTTATATATGTACATGCGGACAAATCCGCTTAATTCAATGTGGAATCATTTTAAGTTATTCCCGATTTCGTAACTTTTTAAAAGTGATATCATTGTCATTATGACGAAAATGTTATCCATTTAAACTTAATAATAGATTTTGTATTTTCAAATCTTTTCGATCAAAAAGCATTATGTCTCTTAATACATCACTGTAGTATGCTAATAGGCTACTATTATCTAGTTTGTATTCCATATTAGGTCAAAACAGATCATTATCAGAGGATGCCAGTACAAGTTTGCTTCTTTACTTATCTTTGGTATCTCACTAGATTGTTCAAGAATTTCAATGATCTTTTTAGTTGTGACATCTTCGATTTTATGGTAATTTTGTTATCTAAGTAGATATGTCGTAAACTGTTCCAATAATGAAATATATTACTTAAGCTATTTTAGAAACACTTTGCTTGAAAGGGTATCCATAATTGTGCATTAAGATAAATATCTTTGTGTTTATTGCTATCAAAGTATGAATGTTTTTCGTATATGTGTGTAAGTTAATGTTGTATTTATACCACTGAGCTATAATAGAATCTATTTATACGCAACGGTGCTAACATTGGCCTTTTGCAAAAGTTGCAAATCCTGAGTTTGATGAAATAATGATGAGTATGTTGATGAGTTTAAGAAAATAATGAAACAACAAAGTATTTACTAAAACTTAAATCGTTTTATTAACAACGGATCGTATCACAGATCGCTTGGATGGCTTAACAAGGGGAAAGGAGGGGATTGGGAAGTTGAGTATTTTTGGACTAGATGGGGGGGCTTAAGTAGGTGACTTAAGGGGCAACGGGGAGATGGGCACCCTGGGGCTGGAATCCGTTCTCGTTGGCGACGTAGGTGACGGTGTAGACGACGCCGTCGGGGCCGGTGTAGGAGTACTGGCCGCGGACCTCAAGGGCCTCGTTCTCGGAGCCAGCGTTCTTCAGCTGACCTTGCTCCTGGATGCTGATGCCGTTGGAGGTCTCCACACTGTTGAGAATAAACAAGTATTAGGATGATATTGGATTTAGTAGTGTTGTCATTGGCTATGGTGGCATTCCTTTTACACTTTTGGATAGATGAAATGTTTATTTCAACAACTGGTTTTTTGTGGTAAGAACTTTGAACTTTTTATTAGGTATATTAAAAAGTTAATTAGTAATGTAAATCATATTCAGTGTTTGAATTGGAACAAAGTAGCATGCCAGAGTGGTGTTGGCTGCTGATTGACTACCACATCGCAATGTTTTGTCCAAGTGTGGGCTTGACTGATATGATGAATGGTGGTGAACTCACTTGTAGTTGAAGCCGTCAACTCCAATGTTGTCGCTGTCGTAGCGAAGGACCTGGGCGTCGGCGTCGGGGCCGGCGGGGGCGGCGAGGGCGGCGGCGACGAAGAGAGCGAGAACCACGAACTGAAGGAAAAAACACAAATTAATCCAAGTGTCAGGAATAGACAACTGCAGAAGGTGAAATGTCGAATCTTTTGGTTAAAGCACTGAGTAATCCAGGATCAATGGTTTGAGCAATCCAAATCTTGCAATCCGCTTGTGATGGCGTCAAGTGAAATATTGAAGACACAATTTCAATTGATTGAACTGATGGTGGAAGATGGATCAATCCAGAACCCAAACGTACCGATTTCATTTTGATTGTTGGGTTGTTGTGTTTGTTTGTAGTGGAAGAAGGCAAGTGAGCGACTGATGCCTGAGTGTGCTCCGCGCGAGTATTTATACGAAACGACGCGACGCAGGCGCAAGGACGTGACATTTGAACTTAGTAACATCTTCGGTTGTAAAGGTTCTTTGTGACATGTCCGGTTGGTGGTTTTATGATATTTAGTATTGAGGTCGGTCCCACTTACCTAATTGTAAATAACGCCTGTTAAGATCTGGATTGGATCATGTTTTCATCAACATTTAGGAAGACAAAGCAAACGCCGGTATCAATATCAGAACTGACTTTCACATGTGTTTATGAAATATTACGATAGTTCAAGCTTTGCTAATTTGTCTTTTCAAATCAATTAATAGTTGTTAACTAATTCTCAACCAATCATTTATTGCCAAAATAATATATGGCTATATTCCACCATCCCCTAGAGTTGCTTATAAGGATCAAATTCGTAAAAGTACTACCTTTTATAATTTTGTCTGATTTTTAATAAAACATTAATATTTACTTGTATTTTAGGCTAACAAAAAAATTACTAGCTTAGGTGAATTAGATTAAGTAGTCTGTAAACATAAAAAACAGAATTGAATTAGACAATCACTGACATTCATTTAAAGATGTTACACATACATTTATATTCCAAGCCTTTAAATAAAATGTGCGTACTTTTCTGTTTAAACTTAAGTTTAGAGTTTAAGGTTTAAACCTTCTCTTATAAGATTCTGCGCAATGATCAAGTGCGGAATTCGCGTCAATGCATCGACTCCTTAATAATGTAATTTAGGCATAGCGATCCGGTCAGAGGTAAATAGCACCGTCACTAGAGATGCGACGAATGTGCAGCTGAGTATTCGTATTCAGTTGTATTTTACACTTCCTATTCGAGAAAAGCACAAACTAGTACAAAAGGCGGAGTTGATGCACAAACGAATAAGTGTATAAAATGAAGGCTATGCAAAAAGCATTATTTACTGGTCAACGATTAAGCTGTTGGCGGTGTGAAATTTTAGATTAGAAAGAAACCGAATTTGTAAATGAAAGAAGCAGAAATCTTACTTTGTTTTTAAACTTTATAGGCAAATTAAAAAGACCAGCTTATTACAGAAAAGTTGATTTGCTAATTAAGTGTGTTTATTTTCGACAAATAAAAGTGTAAGCTAGAAATTAAATTAGCCGCGATGACGTTACCAACCTTTTTTTGCGAAAAATAATTCGGCCTAAAAAATATTCGTTTTCATACATCTTGGCCCGACAAGTCGGTAAAACATTCGTATTCCTCAGAACCCCAGCTGAGCACACCTCTAATAATTATTAAACGACTGCTCTCAGCCCGCGGCTTTGCTTGACGGCAAATGATTCTTCAGTATGATTGCATTCCTATTCGGTAGTACTTAAATTAACATTTTTAATGGGTGAATTTTACCCTAACAATTTCCCTTCTGTGTATGCAAAAAGTGCAAGGTTTTTTGGTAGCATTTGCACTTGTGACTGAGATCATCTACTTAAAACTGAACTGAGCTTAAAGTTAACTGGGTGACAGATACTGATAACCTTACTCAAAATAATATTTCAAAAATTATTCGTCATGTAAATATTTATCCGAGGTGGGAATTGTACCCACTTCCTTTGGCGCTATAGATTGGACCTTTACCCATAGCGCTAACTGCAACAGGCCTTTCGTGAGCGAAAGCGAAGATTCCATAAAAATACAATCGTTAATGAGAAACAAGAAGACAATCATAATCCCAGTGTAAATAATGAATAAATTATTCGTCTAAAGATGCGGCCCTCAGGTGCTTGCTAAAAACCTGCAAAACGGTATGCCACTTAATAGCGTGTAAGTATAGTGCAGGTACATGGTACTACAAGAGCCTCCAGGCATTGTCTCGAGGTGACGAAACAGTTGATTCACAGCGCTGTACTCACTGCGCTATCGATACCGCAGGGAGTTGACATAATGGCAATCAGATAAGACTTACTCGTAGGTCAGTTATGATGAGTTTTTTGTAGTTTGTAGTTGTTTATTTGATAATCCGACGGTTAGAAGAGCTCGCTCAAGGAGTTCTTTAAGAGGGGTAAGAAAAGAGTCACACCGTGATAACAACTCTTGACGTTAAAGTGACGTTATCAGCTGCGGTTACCGCCAACCATCAGGTGACCCGCAGGTTTTTTGTCGGTGGCAGAGGTAGAGTGAGATTGAGTTTTTATTTCAACTTTTTTTTACAAATACCAGATTTAATTTATATGAAATAAATGCCTCGGTCTGGATCTAAGATAGAGTGCTTAACCACTGGGTCATGGCGCTTTCGTAATGATAGTAAACAAGCAATTGAATGTTCGAATCTTTGGATTGTCAGTGGCCAGCCACCTTATGCTCTATCGTCAATTATTGAGTTGTTTTCCTTCAGGTCAGTTCACAGTTCAATCCCTTGCAATAAAAAGCTAAACTTGTATGAGTGCCTGCGTTTAATAACGACCAAACGAGCTTTCTGACACATTTTTCGATTAATTAAAAACAAGTTTTTAACAATAAAGTCAGCTACCTGACTAAATTGATTTGTCTCACCAATAATTTATACTGTCACTACAATCGTAATTACAGTATAGGTAAGCCTAGTTGAAGGCCTCAGGGCGGCATAACATTCGACAGTAACGTTTCTCACTACCTTTGCACTCCTCTAATAATCTGCACTTGTGCCAAGAGCCATAGTCTACTCTCCCATTTTAGAGGGGTATCACTCATTCCGAGCCTTGATATGCATTGAAAAATCGAGAATCGTGCAAATTGACAAACTCTCGGACTTGTAGCAAAAACCACAAATAATTTGAAGACGTGAAACAAAACAATGAGTGTTACTTAGCAATTGATCCACTATGTAATAAGTTTCTAGTCCTGAAGTATCTATCCTATATCCCTTGTGTTATAAAATCAAGAAAATATCAACAGTTTTATAAACAAAACGTTTTCCTTTTATCTTTCTTTCTGCAATAAAGTATCTCTTTTCCGTTCCGTGCGAAACAGCACTCTAAACAGTTCATCATAGAAACCCCACGACCTATACGTTAACCCGCCTCGTATTAGTGACGACGACATGCGCCGAAGTTGTAAGTCTAACGTTTCATCACACTAGTTGAAGACAATGCCGGGGGTGGTGCTCTACCTGCGCACGCGCTGTCAAGTTATGAACTTATGAGACAGGGTCCAGTTCTGGAGTCTTAAGAGGCGTAGATGTCAGACTAAAGGCCTAAGGTGTTGTTCTGATGATGTGTCTATACCCAGCGGGATCCCCTGTCTAGGAGACTTATGAGTGATACAGAGAATTAGATCTGAATATGTTCTACTGAATGATGCTGAAAACAGAATTTGTTCCGTAAAATAAACGATCTATTCCTTTCTAATACCAAAAAGTAATACCAATGGTATTAGTTTGTAATCGTAATAATTTTCTATTCCCGACGAATACCAAAATTACATTGAAATATTTAAAATTTGGTATTCGTCGGGAATAGAAAATTATTACGATTACAAACTAATACCATTGGTATTACTTTTTGGTATTAGAAAGACTGATTTTTCAGTCAGAAAAATCAGTCTCCTAAGGTCCGTAATTCGGTCACAATCAAGCTGTAAAGAAACCTCCATTCAGCGGACTATTTCTTCTAAGGATGTTATTATAGCAACTTTTACGATAAGATAGATAGATAGATTCTTTATTGTACAAAAACATTACATTTCAAGCAAATAACACAACAACAATGAGAACAATGTACAATTTAGGCGGTCTTATCGCTAGAGAGCGATCTCTTCCAGACAACCTAATACAATTTAAACTATTTACCGCTCATTTTACTTAAATTCCCTATTTGTTCATCTTTCATCATCATTTGTAAGCTGTAATTAGTTTAAATTGTATTAATTTATCGTAAAAGCTGCAATAATAACATATTATTATTATTATTTATTATTAGCCTAAAGTAGTGTCCCACTGGGCAAAGGCCAATAATAACATCCTTAGAAGAAATAGTCCGCTGAATGGAGGTTTCTTTGCAGCTTGATTGTGACCGAATTACGGACTTTAGGAGACTGATTTTTCTTTAAATAAACAAAATAAATATAGATCTAAAAGTTGATATCAATTTACAGTTCATCAGACGTAGTTTAAGAATATATCCCGCTGGCTGGAGGTCGGTTAAATAAGCGAATATTTCCGTTTATTTACGGAACAAATTCTGTTTTCAGCATAATGCAGTAGAACATATTCAGATCTAATTCTCTGTATCACTCATAAGTCTCCCAGACAGGGGATCCCGCTGGGTGTAGACACATGTTCTGATGCTTGCGATACTGTTGTTAGGATGTGTGTTTTTATTAATAATTAATATCTCTGGCAAAGCAACATATAATTTGACTCAAACCCAAACTGAGCCAGCCAGCGACTGATAAACATACCTAAATGTTTCTACTTAAACGCTTAAGGACTGCTTTTTTGAGATACAACAGAACAAACATGGAATTTGTCACTTGAATGTGGGTGAATGTGTTGTTGTTGCATAGGTAAATGATTGGGCGTAATAATTGTGTGCAAAAACAATATTTTTCCCGCACTCTCCTCACGTAATTTGGTTGGTTTACTAGAAAGTGATTCACATAGGTGATCACAACTGTCATGGCGATGACGAGCAGAAGGCTAAGCTTTTAGCAACACAAGAATCATCGCGCGAATCCGAAGTTGCAAAACAACGCCCAAAAAAGCGCTTACAATCGCGAACAACTTCCTTACTGATTTTATTTTACGCCAATTTTTAAAATTGTTTTTTATTTATTGATTTATCTATAGATAAAAATAAAATATTCAATCATTAATAATATGAACACAGCAATGTTCTTATTTGTTTATAGATGATGTTCTTAATTGTAAAAAAATATTTTAGAAGGAAATCGAATATGAAACCAAAATTCCGCCAAAAATGTGTTGATTTCACTTTTCAACACCCATCCAACAGTGATTGGGTGAATAATGTTATGTGTGAAGCTCCTTCAAAGGTCGGAGTGGGCGTAACAGTGCCTCAAATAACAAATGATGCGTTAAATGTCGTCTTAATTTCAGACTCTAAATTAAATGTTTTTCGCTGACATTTCACAACTCCGCGTAGATTTCGTTCGCGACTGTACCCACTTGCGCAGGAGTGGCCGCATTGTCTCGAGTTATGTGACAGGTAGATGCTTTATGGTAACCAAAAAACTTCACCAGAACGTGAATCACTAATATTTGTTAATATGGCACAAGTAAGTGCAACAGACAGACGGCAAACCTACCAAATCCCTACTGCTTATATTTGAATAAAAAATGGATTATTGGTTCGCCTACCGCCGTTTTGCGCTTTGCTGGTTTTTTTTTGTTTCCCACCACCAGACAGTCAATTGTCTTAATGGACAAAAGTAATGTTACAGCCAGAAATTTGCACTTCAAGAGATTTGAAAAAGTTTGTGAAAAAAAGGTGGTTGAATCTGTGGACAACAAGACTGATAAGTCTCCTGAGAATTGAACCCAGGACCTCTGAATTAAAAGCTTCCAGTCGACCATTAAAGCATCGAGTACCTAATCATCATCTTCATCAGTGAGCATCAATTAGTTTTTTTTAACAAGGTTATTCTCAGAATAAATCTACAAGTCCACTAAAGGTTATAAACACATGTATTCGGATTGTGTGTGACCTCATATATTAGAAGATTACGCATAAATAAATAATTTTGTCTGTCTGTCACGCGCCGGCCAAGTGATGCAGCCTGCGACTAATTATTATTAGTTACTTAATTAATTAGGATATGAGCTTAAGATTTTATGACCTCAATTTCAGTTCTAGGTGAATAACAAACTTTATATCATCAGTTTTGGAACCCAAGAACTTAGAAGGTTTAGACTGAATTCCAGATAATAAGAAGTAATGTGTTGCATTGTAAAGTAATGTAAACATAGAGAAATGTGTAACTTTTAATATAGATAACAAAAGGCAGAAATGAAATTTGTAAAAATACCTAATTATCTTGCCGGTTCTTCTCACTACCTAAAAAACAATAAAATTCAAATTTTAATATGTTATTCGCTATCCAATAGGGTATAGTTTATGAAATAGTATGTAGCGATATTAATAAAAAGATGATAAGGCTACTTAATTAACATAATTGTATAGTATGCAAATAATGCGACAATGAATAAACAAAAACTAATACGTTTAATTTTCAGTAAACACCCGGAATATTCACAAAAATCCGCTAAATGTAAGCTTCTGATTGTTCCGACCACCATGACGGCAAACAGTCAGTAGTGCTGCTTGCCTCTGACCACCTCAATTGAGATATATAGTCGTGACCATACGTATATGTATGCTAATAGCTTCTATCTAATCTAATTTGACGCTACTTAAATTCAAAATGGTTACCAATATCTTTAGTGCCTATATAGCCAGCCATAATAGTTTAAATCAACTCCACCCACGATCTCCGTTTCGGGTGACATGCCCATATTAAATATTGTGTACATTACCGTTGCATAAATTAAAAGTTCCCTGCATAATTAAATACGAAAAAAATGTGGATCTTCTCCGTAAATCAATAAACACAAGCGTTTGATCTTCACATTGCTTAATGTGGCAAGGCCGCGGCCGAGACTCCTAATATGGTAATAAGATCATGACTGCTACATTAACGCGGCTTTGCGCGGATTTATTTTTTCTTTGTTTTTGAAAGTATTTTTGTATATACACTAATTCATCCTCAATTACACTTAGTCAGGCATACAGACAAATAGTTAACATAATGCAAGGAGTCGTTTTGGGCCAATCTACCGCACGACAAAGCAAGGAAATTACTGGCTATACAGGGTGGCCCAGCGACAGTGGTCCAAAAATTTTTTTTAGGTAGAGAGCATCATAACAAGTCATTTAAAAAAAACATTAGTTCCGCGAAAATCAATACTTTAGAAGTTATGATTTTTTCAAGTTTCTTTTGAAATTTCTCAACTCCAATCACTTAATTCACTCTTGTTTGGAAACTATCCCACTGAATCAGATCAAATTTGGCATAGATGTACAATAGTAATGTAGAATCCATATTATGTGCGAGTTTTGAGTTTGTTCTAAGACAATTTGTTTTTTTTTTAATTTTCGTCAATAATTTTTCGCCATTTCAAAAACTAACACAATTTATAAAAAAACACCGCTGCAATGTTTGTGCACTTTATGATTTGTTTATGATCTTGAAAACTGTCCATAAGTATGATAATAGTCTATGCAAAAACTTGAAGTGATGCAACTAATGGAACACTTTCAAAATTAACATCATGTACGGTAAGTCACCAAAACTCAGAATGGGTCATTTTTGCACTGACCCTAATTTTAAAAAAAAGTAGCCAAAATATTTTTTTCCGGATAGAAGGCATCATAGCAACTCATTTAAAAAAAACATTAGATGTCGAAAACCAATAGTTTGGAAGTTATAATTTTTTAAATTTTGGGACTAAGTGGTAGAACTTCAGAGTCATAAATCACTTGTGTTTGTAAACTATCCGACTGACGAACTTCAAAATGAGTAAGAATAAAAGAGAGTGAAAAAGGATTTATCCCATTTATTCATTACAATACAATGAGTGATACAAAAGGCGGACTTAATGCTGTTAAGGCATTATCTACCAGTCAACATAAAATAAAGCGAAGCCAATTAAAGTATGGGATTAATTATTTAGTCATACCATATTCGAAGTTCCTTAGTCGGATGGTTTACAAACAAAAGTGATCTGTCTCTGAAGTTCTGGTTGAACTTCATAGACAGATGTTAAGCCCAAAATTTAAAAAATAATAACTTCTAAACTATTGGTTTTCGACATCTAATGTTTTTTTTAAATGAGTTGCTATGATGCCCTCTATCCGAAAAAAATATTTTAGCTACTTTTTTTTTTAAAATTAGGGTCATTGCAGAAATGACCCATTCTAAGTTTTAGCGACTTACCGTACATGATGTTAATTTTGAAAGTGTTCCATTGGTTGCATCACTTCAAGTTTTTGCATAGAGTATTATCATACTTATGGACAGTTTTCAAGATCATAAACAAATCATAAAATGCACAAACATTGCAGCGGTGATTTTTTTTAAATTGTGTTAGTTTTTAAAATGGCGAAAAATTATTGACGAAAATTAAAAAAAAAAACAAATTGTCTTAGAATAAACTCAAAACTCGAATATAATATGGATTCTACATTACTATTGTACATTTATGCCAAATTTGAACTGATGCAGTGCGATAGTTTCCAAACAAGAGTGAGTTATGTAATTGGAGTTGAGAAATTTCAAAAGAAACTTGAAAAAATCATAACTTCTAAAGTATTGATTTTCGCGGAACTAATGTTTTTTTTAAATGACTTGTTATGATGCCCTCTACCTAAAAAAAATTTTTGGACCACTGTCGCTGGGCCACCCTGTATAAAAACTTAGAGAAAGGACATAAAGACAAAACTTCTACATTCGGATTGAGCATAACCGTCTGACATTTTTTTTAATATGGCAACAAAGCTGTAGATCTAATGGACTCAGTTTTATTCGAGTTAGAAGAAAAAATATTTTCATGCATATTCGATGTAATGTTAGATCGGAATTTTAGGTTGATTCTTATAAAATAAATAAATATGCGTATCGTAACATGTAAATGCAAATTTTATTTATACAGGGTAATCTTTCCAACTGAGGCTTGTTTGTCAAATCCTAACCCATCCAAGGTGTAAAAATAATAAAGGCATTTCTTACTCTTCACGATGGCATTAATGAAACAGATCGACTTGTGCCTGTCTAAGTAGCAAAATGTTGGTATTAGAATACATTGAAAATACGTCATCGATTGCCTTCGAATACTTATCATGTGACGTCAACGTTACCGTTTGTGAAAAACTGCTAGAGAAATTAAATGTAACCTTCATCTTTAAAAACTCAACAAGAAATGAATATAAATGCTTAACTTCGGGGAACGTTATTATGTTACAATTTGACCTCAATGGGGAATATAATTTTATGCATTTAACATAATTCATAATGACGATGAACATAATTAGTATTTAATTGGTTTAAAAAAACATATTTTGACTTGTTATGATTCTGACCTTCTCCAATAAGTAGTTTGGGTAAATATTTGCTTTATTGTTTGCTTTGTATGTACAATGAAAGCATTTCTTACTTTCCAAAGTGCTGTGGATAAGTGGAATTCGTCATAGCTTACCTTTTAATAGTAATAATATTTCATAACTTTTGTTTGTAATTCCCAAGGCCGGAGTGATGTGATTCACCGACAAGGATGCTGGAGTTGACGAAACGCGACATTGGCTCAAGAAGTGAATAACTGCTATTGAGACTCATCGCTTTCTAGTAATGTCTTACGCAACACATATAGGTCAAGTGTGATGATATCAGTTAAGATATGAGATGAGCAAATAACTATGACTAGTTAGCTGCTATTAAAGACAATTAAAGTTTCAACTGTGTGGTATGTAGAGATATGATCAGCAGGAGAAGGCTATTGCGGATTCCTACGCCCGTTATCAGCCAGCCCAGCTAGGCAGAACAAGACAAGAAACAAATAATCAGCTAAAGATAGGAAACCCAGCAAAGAAACCATTGGGCTCAGGCGGGGCTCGAACCAACGTCTTCCGCTTATCGGGCGGCTGCACTATCCACTGTGCTACCGAGACCATTAACAGGTTGTGGAAAGGAGAACATTCAGAGGATGTTGAAGTTGTTGAAAAAGAGCGTCAGATTTTGTACAGGATTTGTAAATAGGTTTGGATAGCCTACAATGAACACTTATACTTGCTTATTTTACAGTATCTTTATCATTTCTATAACAATATAAATGAGGTCTATGTTACATAGTTTATAAATGTTTACATATTTTTGACGCTGACTGTATGCATAAAATATGTAGATACCTACCTATCGAAGTCAATATCTTAATGCGATTACACGAGCAAACGACGCCCCTGTAGACCGGTGGCCGGTAGGCACATAAAATGCCTTGCGCAGGATTGCTCAAACTCAGCGCGGTGCATTTTAACATAAATAAATATTACACTGTCACCGGACGACCTCAACTGTTGAACTTTAGGTATGTGCATAGATAAAGCCAAAATACTAGAATAGCTTATTATTCTGAAGAAACAGTTTTGAACATTCCGTTCGGCTGGCCTGCTGGTTGGCGGTGGCTGGCTGTCACTAGATGTAAGTCCATAAGACTAGTAAGGCCTCTCCCTGGGTGGTTTGATAACATCTGGCAGTAAAGTTTATCAATAACTTCACACTCCTCCAGCAATCCGCACTGAGTATGGCTCGCGCTATCTCATAGTAATGGTGAGGCCTGTGCACAGCTGTGGGCACAGGCGTATGAAAACTGTTGTTTGTTTGTTGGTTGTTTGCTACATTAAGTAGCGCTGTTTATGTTGGTTGTTCAGTCTCTAATTCCCTTAATACAAAACTCTCTACTTTAAGATTAGATGATGCTAGTGTAAGATGGCTTAGTTTCGTTAATTGGCTTATTAAAAACTGTATTATTTCGTAAACTATGTGCCTTTTTGAAAACATTTTTGGAGACATCGAACCTAGTCCTGACAGTGACAAACACAACAATCGAAAGTTTTTATCTAATTTGGTGCAGTCTTGGAATTTAAAGTCGCTATTTTCATTAATTTTATATGCATATCCTTCTTAAATGAAGCTTCGCGTATCGCTAACTGTACCACAAGCCTAACGCAGGTCAGCCCCGCGACCGAAGATCTCAACGAGATGTAAAGGCGTGGATTATACTACTAAAACTAGTAATTTCGTACAGACAACCATAGCAAACAGTCGAAAAATCACCCTTGGTGCATTGGCTTAAGGCATTGCACACACAGGCCACCTAATAGAAATAACTAAATTAAATGAAAAGTTATTAAGTGGTTTTTATTGCGGCCCGCCTTTACATAATAATCTGTTCAAGTGGCCCCCGGTCCCAAAACTCTGTGAATTTCAAACTTAAGCTAATGCGAACTATCCAATTGTCTACACTTGACCTTTGACCTTCTGTACATTACATTACCTGCCTATTGACAAGTGGGTGGATTCCAATTAATCAGGTGTCAATGGAATCATTTTTATTTATTTATTGCGAATTGTTATGATAATTGCTATAGTGACGACGTAGTCACGTCATCGGCAACATTGTTCACGGAGAGCTGTATGGAACGGTGATTAAGCACTCTGGCTCGGAACGGGGACCACACGTGTTCCGAGACAGAGTTTGAACACTGGCTCGGAACTCATGTGGTCAGTATAGCCTACTTTGTGTTCATTGTACAGAGGCGCTCACATCAACCTTTACAGAACCATTGCAAATGGTTTGTGTACAATGTACAACTGTACAACTCTCTCCGACTGCCCTCTCTACTCTACTCTCGCCGATATAACCGATTAAAACTTACAAGTTCTAATTATTCACCCCCTTATTCATAAAAACGAACGCAACGCTAAAGCATTGTTTAAGCAATTGACGTGTTATGTCACTTACTCGCAAAGGCGGCAGCAACAAGAATGAAAGAGACAAAGAGATACAAAAGTTAACGTGTTGTTGAATAGCTGTTTAAGTTTTCATGAAGAAGGGGGTTAGTCTATCTCTCTGCTGCTTATTATTGACAACAGATTAAAAAGCTTATCACTTATCTACATTTTAATTAGTTCAGCATCTAAAGTAAACCAAAAGGTGCCAGGATACGATAAAATTAACAACCAAATAATATAGCCAATTATCGTTAATACACTTTATAGGTGATTGTAAAACTTCCGTAGATCGTCATAAAGTAATTCGATTTTATGGTTAGACAGAAAAACTTTATTACTTTCAAAATTAGATTAGACGACTTTGTGATTATTGCATAAAGATGTCGTTTCCTCGGTATATTGACCAGGTTTATTCTGCTTGCTCATCTAATAATCGCGTTCACCCATACAAGCTTAGCTAAGTTACTTTAAGATATTAAATTAAAATTATTTCCTTTCTTCCCCACGGTGATACAAGTATGAAAACTTTGGTTAAGTTTTCATGTTCACATATTGTCATTTTTGGGGTTCCGTAGCTAAAAGGTAAATAGGACCGTTATGCTAAGCCTCCGCTGTCTGTCTGTCTGTCACCATTCTGTATCTCTTAAACCGTGATGGTTAGAAAGCTGAAGTCTTCACAAATTATGTGTTTCCGTTGCCGCTTTAACAACAAATACTTGAAAATTTTACAGAATATTTAATTCTAAAACGAGTACCTTTCAAAATAAAAAGTTTAATAATAATCAAGTAGATATTAAAGGGTATACAACAAACGTGACTTTCTCTCATAGATGATTATACGGAACCCTACGGAACTCGATCACTGTTGGACTTAATTTTTATGAATTTAATTAGCTGGATTGGTCTCCGCCTCGAAAATGATTTACTTACAATATTTAAAAAATGTGGAATTCACAAAGCAACCTGTTCGTGGGTTGTGTTTTTATTTAGCTGTCAGCAGATCGACGTCAGTCGGGACTATGAAACCTATGAAAAAAAAGAAGTGATACAGACAAAAGAATGAAGCTGTGTTTTTATTTTGGTGTAACAGTGTGTCCTTGTTGTAAAGTTAACATTACATATAATCTCTTCTACTGTAAATTCAGGCTCTTTTAAAACTACTGACCAGCGTTATTTGTCAAATTATATTTGCATCTCTGCAAAACCTCCTAGGAAACCTCCTGGAAGACCGGAAAAATGGAGGTAGAGTATATTCCAAAAGCAAGATATCTTACTTGCCATTTAAAGCATTAGATTTGGTTACAAGAAGATACCACATAATTATTCTAAATAGAAATAATATGTGTAGCAATAGACTCACTCACATTATCCCTACGATTTATCTACAATTGTAAAGAAATGCGAAAGGCATATTATTCAAACCAATCGAAGTTAAACTCTACGTGTATTTAAATAAGATTGTTCCATATGGTCAACCAGCTGTAACCTGGTAACATTTAGATGAGCCGGTTGCATATGACTTCTTCTAAGGTTGCCGACACTCTTTAGAATATTATGTGTCTGTTATTAACATAACAGAAAATTATAAATGGAGGTAGTTTTTGTAAGATGAGTACTATGATGTAAACACAGCATAGGTTCACGACAATATCTCAAACGGGGTAGTCAAAGACAGGCTGAACAACAAAAAATAGAACATTCAAAAGTCCGCATCTTCTCCGATAATTTTATAGTAGCGGCCGCCTGCGACTTCGTCCTGGACTTTAGTTTTAGACAAAATATATTATTATTTTATAAAAATGTAGCCTGTGTCCTATTGAGATGTATAAGCAGTATAATTGAAAAGTTTCATTAAAATCCATTCATTATTTTTTACGTGAAAGAGCAACACGGCACGTCTATCCATACATACAAACATTCGCATTTATCATATTGGTAGGATTGCCGACAACACTTGCCAACTTGCCCAAGTGAAGGCGAGTTCCAATTCTTACCCAAATCGATATACAAAATAAAGCTTTCTCAAAGACGATAGTGAATACGCATAAGCTGGGCAGACATGTATTACCCTCACACCATCACTTACCACCAGGTGGTGCTACCACCTTAATGACCACCAAATGATTTTGCCAGCCCTACTCGCGGCAGTACTTACCTAACCTGTCCAAAGACAGCCACAAATCAGGAGTCGCATCTTCACTTCTAATGGAGAATAGAAAGAAAGAAAGAAAGAAAGAAAGAAAGAAAAGTATTTTATTGGCCATACAGCAGACTCATTTAAAAAAACAGATGAACATTTAAAAACACACAACAATTAAACCACGTACAAAAAAAAGAAATTAAAGGTGACACATTGATACATACAAAATAAAAGAAAAAATGAGCCTACAGTGCGAGGCCAACGAGGTCCCTGCCTCAGCATTTGTTCCGTCGCAGCTTTGAAGCTGCAACGATGCTGGTATTCTGTCAGGGCCTCGGCGGTATTGTCGTCCGACATTAAATCATAAAGAAGAATAATAAAAAATAATAATAATGAAAAATTACTTAAGGGGTTAGAATGTATAAAGAAAAAAAGATAGATAAGCAAAGATTGAAATAATAAGGACAATAAATACATAAGATGAAAACATAAAAAGATTGGGTGGAGTAATACAATATTGTACACATAAACAAATAAATACATCGGCTCTCTAAAACTGCTGGTATGCAACACTAGCGCCGCGCGCGGTGGGCGCAAGGAGTTGCGTTAAGTTGCGCAGTCGCATTTCGGACCGCAGCCATGCAATGGATGTCAGGCGGGCCGGATGACAGACAGACAGAATGACAATGACAGATGCCGCAAGCAGCATGAGTGCCACGCCACCATGCCACGCATACACAACAAATCAAAATGCCCAAAAACGGAGGTTGCTGTCTATTGCGATTAGTTAATGGAATAACTGGAAGAATGAGAATACCGACTATTAAATGGTTAAACCCGTAATTCTATGCACATTTCCCACGTGACCACTTAAGTACCACATTTTACACTTTACATGCATGTGGAAATTGCTGAACCAGGCATTGCGAAGTTCCTTTTGGTATAAGTATAATATCCAATTATGGTACAGTCACCAGATCAGGTGACCTTTCAGAATGCTCAAATATGCCTTATTTCATTAAAGCATTATAGTGTTAAAAATGGCTTTCGCTTGTTACAGAGATAAGTTACGCTACAAACAACGAACGACTCTATCAATTATTTTGTTAGAGTTGCATTCATTATTTCCACTCTTTTTTTATTAATGCTTCAAGATGAAAATTATGTTAAAATTTCACCAAAATCTCTTCAGTGGATGTATTAGTTAAATAATTTGATGTCAGAGGGTCAAAGTCAAGGAAATTTTTTACAAACAAATGAAACAAATTACTTTACAGTGCCAATACAAACCGAATCCATGACCGTTTATAAAGCATTTGTGCCACATCCGTCATTATATCCAAATACGGCACTTGCTATAAGATAAATTTATTAGCTAACAACCACCTAATTAAAAGGTCAAGTTCTCATGAATTATACGGTGTAATCTAGTGCAAACTCGGCAAAAAAATTAACATTTGTATCTGTATGAAAAACAGAGATTTTACTGTAACTGACTGGCTTGTTGCCGTAATGGGTAGAGGATAAGAGGTCATGCCTATGGCACTGACAGCCTTAGGTTCAATTCCTGCCAGGACAAACATTTTTCTTTGTTCAGTGCCAGGGAGTTAACACATGACGTTATCTCTAGGTTTATTCAATTTGTTTCGGACACTCATAATGCAGGCAGGTTGAGGGGAACACGAATGCTTGGCTGAAAGTTCCGAACCGAACATTCGCCTCGAAGAATCTGTTTTAGTTTACTTAGTATAAAATATTTGACTAATTATTTATTTCAAATTGTGTATAGCAAAATAAATAGTTTTGAATAATTGACAAATAAATGAATCCCACGATTTTTTATTACTCATAGACCAAATTTTATATTCCAACAGGTTTATAATTTACATGTACCAAATCTTGTATTTTTTTTTGATACACGTTAAGTTACTTGTCTGATTGATAAAAATAGATCATAAATCATGAGAGATGATCCGAATGGCATTTGATGATGACTCCATGAGATGTTATCGGTAATAAAAGGCTGATTAGTGTCTGACACTCGCCTTGACACTCAGTACGAGTTAGGAAGTGACCTTCGTCGAATTTATTGCCTCTGTTTGATGCTGTGATGGTACTGTTATTTTATTGTTTCTTTTGTTACCAAACTAATAGATTTAGTCCTTATAAGCTCCAAACTTTAAAAATAAAACACACGAGGGTGCAGTGATGTATGCTCAAAATTTTTATCTGGATTTTGAAACAGTTGCTTGAATCCGATCAAAGTTTTTTTCGAATAAAAATCTATTTCTGATCTTTATTTGAGTATACTACTGCTTCCTATCTAGGTGGCCGTAGCTCAATAGTCAGGTTTGTTTGGTTTGAGCCAGCGTGAAGAGTATGGCTCTTACCAGCACGTGGTGGAATGACGCCTATGTCCGGTGGTGTGCCCTTTATACCACTTTTCTTGATTTCAGAGAAAACCCTGCTGTTCTTACATTGTAACAAAAAAATTCTTGCTACATACAGCCCGTAAAGAATTCATATTTTAATGATATTTATGATTAGTTTTTACGTCACTGAAATCTCTACTGAGGATTTTGACTCAGTAAAAACTCAGCAGAATACATTGTCGTTTCAGGGTCATAAAATTAATAATCTTGGGATTGCTACCTGGCCTTTCAGAAGATATTTCTAAATATTGTGGACATGAAGTGACTGCAATGTGTCTGTATACCTTTCATAAATAAATAAATAAGCTAAAAAAATTGTTTTCAGGATTGAATTTTTTACCTATGTTTACTTCAGCCGTTTAACTGTTTTCTCACGATCGTTAATAACTACTCTCTGCCACTTAGTTATTTATTCGTCTATATTCGTTTAGAACTCGAGGTCAAAGTGAATTCTTATTTCATGAAGCTACTGACCCGTGATCAAAAAGCTATTAATAATTTTGACATTTAAATCCTATAAACGACGAGTGAATGGATTAGACATTTAAAACAAAGAAACACTATTTACGAGATACCTAGCTCTGAGTTAAATATTTTATTTTATTTAGGCATAAATAATTCGAATACTTACTTAAACCAGAATTCAGTTTTGTCGTTATGGATGCCTAAAAACCAGTTAGTCATCATTATTTCAACGCCGGAATAACTCTACCTTTTTTTGTGACTACAAACACCCAGACCAATACAAGCAGACAAGTTCATGCACACGTAGCTTTGTTAAGTACTACACCATAGCTTTCGCGAACTATGGTGTAGTACCTAATTTCTTAACCATAGACCAGAATGGACTTAGTTTTTTGAAACGAGAATTTGTTTTCTTTTCCTTTGGCGTTCGTTGTAAAGTTTAACGAAACTTCAAAAACCTTTCCCTGGATTAAAGAATATACCAACATCTATCGCGAATCATTGAATCAAAACCATTCTCCACGCCTGGACGCGGTACATTGCGCCACCTGTTCGTCTTCATGCAACCTTTCGTCATACCTTCCAGCAGCAGCCGTCAATATAATCAATCAGAGTGGGCTGTGTCAAAATGAACGTGATGAGGAATTCTGTGATAACTTGATAAGTAATAACATGCAGCTGTCAGGTGAATCGGTGTTAGGGTGTGCGTACACTTGCGGTGAAATTATTAAAATCTAAAACTTTTTTTTTTAAATTAAAGTAAGTAACTTTGATCAATAAATACCTAGTCATCATTCCACAACTTCTGCACTGGTCGTGAGTTCTCAGAAATGTTCATGTTTCTTACCAATAAACTAAAAAAGTATAGAACAGATTCCAAAAAACACTTCATTTTTTTGGTTCTGGATGTTGGTGGAACCTTAGTTGATTTTGGTTTTCATGACACAAGAGAAAAGCACACATAGACCAGAACAATATATTAATAAAAATTTTGTTTCATTAGCTACAACAAAATCTTGCTGTGCTAAACAAACAAAAAACAGGTCAATTCAAATATAGTTTCAATTTGAATATAGGTAGTTAATATTTGAATTGACCTGTTACAAAGTACTTTCAAATCGTCAAATCTAATCAAGAAAAGGTACACCTAGGTACTGAAAGTTTCATACCACCATTATTACTATTTGTACGTCTATAATTCAGTTTATTTTACAGGTCTTGTTGAATAAAGATATCTTTGAAAGACATGATTTTCATTCTTCATTACATCATTTTTTTAAAAATGTTTACATGAAATAAATAATTTTCATTTCATTTTATTTCATTTGAGTTGATTTGAATGTGCGAGTCC
This sequence comes from Udea ferrugalis, assembly GCA_950022985.1. Taxonomy (NCBI): domain Eukaryota; kingdom Metazoa; phylum Arthropoda; class Insecta; order Lepidoptera; family Crambidae; genus Udea; species Udea ferrugalis. The sequence continues at coordinate 1,320,872 of OX465522.1, forward strand.
GACATTTTGAGCTGGAGCCGTCATTGTGGACGCGTCTTTACCTCGTAGATCTTTACCCGCGAAAGCCTGGCATTTACACTTGAGCCGGGTCTGCGTGTGCGCAAATGCCACTCTATTTCATCAGCGCCAACCACCTGTGTCAGCGTATCATACTTAGGTACCCAGGAATCTATGAATATGCTTCATACATGGATAATTATCAAAGATGATCAAGGTGCGTTTTAAAAAACCTAATTGAACTGTCAGGTGGCCGTTTCTTTAGATTTCACAACCGATGCACAAGAAATTGAAAAAAGAAGTTGAACTTAAGAGACTTTTATTTTTATACTAGCGGCCGTGTGCACGCTAGGCTAATAACTCGGCGGGCGGCCATAGATAACCTACTGTTTATACTGTGGCCATGCTGAGGCACAATGTCTCTTTCCCACTCCGTGGTGGTCTTTAAGCGTGACACTTCTACTCGTATGTCTATGGATTCCTGACGTGACCTGACATTAACCACATCATTTAACCGTGACTGATTGAGTATTGATGTCTTCAAGTTTTGTAATGTCATAATTATGTTTTTATAAACTTCCGTAATAGGTGACTACATCATAATGTTATGTTAAGTTTGTGTATGGCATGAGTAAATAAATATCTACTTTCGTAAATATGTAGGTTTATTCTCCTTTTTCACATTCACACAAACTTTTTATTCGTACTGTTTCGTTCGTATTCATACAACAACTAACTGTATTTTTGTGAGTGCCATCCCTGTTTCATAGTCATAGTTAGCCGTATCAAGTAAAATTTAACTACTTTGAATGTTTTAGGACATTTTTAAAAGTAATCTACTTTTTTAACTGTAATATTAGTATTATTCTAAAAGGTACTTGATCAGTACACACAAATATTTATACTTACCTTACTTTAAAACCATGTAATGTTTTATGCTCAATGTAATTTGAATATTTCACTTGTGTATTATTATTATCATTTAGATTTGAATACCAGTTTGAGTTGTTTTTAGCAAAATACGACTCCATTACTGGCGTATGTCCTTTTCCCAGCAGTGGGCAAAAACCTGATGATTATTATTATATTACTCTAGATGAACTTCGTATAAAAATTGAAACTTTGCAAGAGTTATGTGCAATCATTCTACTGTCATCGTGATAGGTGATGATGAATGATGATTTAATGATGGCTGGCGATTAATTTTGCATCAAATCAACATTTTTAACGATTACTGATGTTGGAATGTTATATGTAAGGACATATCGTCATTTGAATATGTTATAACAATTTTGTCTGTCATATTATTATGTTATTATTCGTTTTGCCTTCGGAACCGACGGGCGTGGGATATTAATCATAGTTTAACATCTAAATCTGATTAATATTGAATTAAGTTATATTTAAAAATACTACAACTTGCTCTTTAGGATCAGCTAGAAACACAGCTTATATTGAACTTTGACAAGCTTTTTAACAACTTATATCAATGGGTTCCTGAAAGAGATAATACCACCTGATTGCATATTTAGGTATACACCTACCTGCTGTTTATAAAATCAAATATTTCTTTATTTTATTTTTTATTTGTTCCTGAAAAGTAAGATACTTGTAACATTATTATTCGGAAAAAAAAGGTTTTTGTTTTTTTTTCAAAAACTTCAAATTTATATCTAAGTATAAAACAAAAATAATAAAATAAACTTCGAATCAAGCCTGAGACAGATCGTGGATTAGATGGTTGTGGATTAGTTCCCTCCCGGGACATTCATGTACCTTAGAATAACATTTATTCTGTGTCTGGGTATCGTTTTTTTTTAATCGTCTAGATCCCACTACTGGGCAAAGGTCCCCTCTAAACTCTTCCAGCCATCCCTATTCACAGTCCTAACATAATTTTGACTATTACAAATATTTAATTTAAATGAAATTATTCAATAATACTTCCGTGGTTTTAGGCCTATTTTTAATTATTACATAGATTATATTTTGGATGATTACCTACCTGTCATACTAGTATTTGTTAATACAGTCCTAAAAATATCAGCTCAAGGCAATCCGTATTTATCAAGCGCTTTTGATACAAAATTATTATAATATTTGCAACAAATAAAAATTAGGTTTGTTTGTAATACTCATAAAAATACAAAGTAAGATTTGATTAAGTGTGAGATTGAAACGATCCGCTTTAACATAGCTGTAGATAAAATATAATTTTATAATCACGCACTAAAGCTCATACTGTCCCGTAAAATGACAATAGAACTGAAAAGGACAGCTACACTTCTGAGGTATGGTCAACGTTGATTTGCGGGGTAAGTTTTCGTACTCAGTGGCATAATAAGTGGCATAGAGGAGGGTAAAGAGTGGCCACATTTACACGTAGCTTTGCGCTGCATTCTCGGTCATATTGGTGCATAATGTAATGTAATCAACTTCATAGTATAGGATGTTGCTAAAAATATGTAAAACGATGCGATGGTTGACGCTGCGACAGTGAGGTTTAACCCAAAGGAATTTCTACGCCCAACAGTGACGGACGGAAGTGCACCGAAGATTTATCCTTTTTTTATCATGTAAGTAATCAAAAAATAATTGTCATGTACTTTGTACAAGTTACCAAAAACAAATCGTAAAATTATTTTTTGGTGTACACGAAGAATGGATTTTGATAACTCTTTGCAAAGTTATACTATAAAAGGTGGGCTAAACTTTAAACTACAGCAGAATTAAAGGTGTAAAGGCTAAGCTAACAGCTATTATGGTGTATAACAAGTCGTTAATCTCCTATGGGTCCTAAGGCCCGGCGCAAACGGTGACATTTGTACTTGACACACGCTCACCTTGACACGCGCGCGTCACTCGCACAGAACTGGAGCTTCTCCGCCATTCACTGCCCGCGTGACGCCCGTGGGTCCATTGGCATGGACGGCACGAGAAGTAGTACACCAAATCTTTTCAAAATAAAATAATGTATGCTTAAAAAACCTGTAAGCACTATTGGTAGAGATCCTGACTCAAGCGCCGAGGGTGGCGGAGTCAATCTCCGCTCAGGACAAACATTAATTTAGTATTATTGCTTATCAGTCACAACACACTTTCTTTTAGGTCATGGTGTCTATGAATACCAGAAATTTATTATTAATTTATGTCTGTAAAACTCGACAGTATAGAACACAAAGCATCTACTGAGGAACATTTAGAAATATTAAATTTATTTAAATCTAAAACCAACGCGGGGTTATTAGGGACTACTAACACTTTTGATAATCCTGACACATCATATTATCTGGGGGACATTTTTCTCTCATCTTTTCATACTCTTTCGTTGATTGAGGGCACCTCTTGACCTGACTCTCCGTTTACGGAAATGTTCTTGGATATTCTCTCTTACTGTCCAAGGCACATTTTTCTGGACCTTCCCCTTTATTTCCAACAATTTAGATAAATAAGGAACTGGATTAAACAGGAATGAAAATAAAACAAAAAAAACTCAATTTAATCCATGTTAAAAACTGCTACAAAAGACTTAACAGTTCATTTTACCTTATATCTTTGCATGAAAATATGATTTTTATTTCAAAGGTTTATTACACTAGATATGCACTTGGTATTACAAGATTGCCACTAATTTTTGAAAAATATTTTTCTTTATTTCGTGAGACTACGAAAACGCGTTCTCATTGATTCAATAAGAGATAATGTCCAGAATGCATAATGCATGCGGTCATTAGTGTACAACCGGACTTACGGCAGAAGCATCTTGTACAGTCAGCCACAGCCTAAACGAAACCTCAGTTGGACTGTGACCTTTATGGCTTTCATCTAAGGTACTAGCTGTCAAAGTGTTGTGCAGGAGGTATGTTTATTTGATTAACTTCACCGTGCGCACTTACTCACCGCTGACTGATTAACTGACTACCTGATGGATCAGGGGAGTTTGTCCTGTGTGCAATCAGCCTTATGAAATGGCATCGTGTGTCCGGATGCTTATTGGTTGTTTTTTCTTGCCCTGTGAGTTATTCATTGTAAGTACTAATTGATTTATTTCTATATTGTTATAAGATTGATGTGGGAATAAATCGTATAAGTGCGCATGAAGTATGTTAAATGAACTTAAACTATGAATGATATTTTCATATGCGTAAAGGACGATATTACTACGACTGGTAAAAGTTTTTGTTAGCAATAAAGCCGCGTCTTGGCCTATTTTAATAAATGTTTCCTAAACAAGTCAATACAGCTTTTGAAATCAATAAAACTCGTAATAGTGATGTGTATTTAACTGCAGTATGAGATTGAAATAATACAAGTAGATCATTACGAGTAGTTAAGTACTTAATAATTATAAAAAATCAGACAGAAATAAACCGTTTGAAAATAAAATTAAGGTCTTACAGGCAAGTGAATGAAAATGAAAATACGAAAAGCAAGGAAAGGTCTTGACCACTGCCACAGTTAACAATAATAAAATCATCGCTCCCTAAAATTGCAGCTTAATTTGTACTAAGATTCTAACATAAGTAGAACGATGTTATCTGCAACAATGCGAGTACAATCCTATGGCGCCGGCAAACTACAAAAGAACTACGCGGCACTACCGGATGTACAAAAAACTTAATAGCTTCGTATTATTCGATAGCTGCCTACTTAGGAGATGAAATTTGGCAACTCCGTGCAATATGGTCTATTAATATTTAAAAATTGTCTAATATCTTTGTCCATGCGTAGGACAGTATGTGAAACTGACTCTTGCTCCACTCCTCACTCGGCCCGCAATCCGACCCCGTGACCTTTGACCTTCCAGGTCATGACTTCATCTATGAGCCGCCCCGAGGGGCGTTTCAACAATGTGTTTTAATTTCTTTTACTTTTAATAACTATTGCCTCACCGACAAAGACATTTACGCAATACGATGACACGATAATTCGGCCATTGTTTGTCCGATATTTCCAAACAAAATCGACAAACAAATTATATTAATCACAGCCCACACACGTGACAAAAGTAATCCAAATTAAACTTTACTGGTTTAAGTTAGAGCACATTTTGGAGGAGTGAAAGGAATTGCAAAATTGGTTTTGAATAAAATCGAACTGAACGAGTAATGGCTTCATTATTTCTTAACTCGAGTGTTTATATTACAATTTGATAATGGCAAATTGCGATAAATTTCATTGAACTGTGATTTGAAAAAAGCTTTTATGTTTCTTGACTGAATTGTGCACAGCTCATTAGTGCTAATAAAGCTGTACTAAATGGTTAACAATTTTATTCTTATCGCTCTTGCAACTTAAGCGCTTCAACTTTGGACCATCACTAAATTTGCCGTTTTTGAAAAAATACATACATTATTTTAGCATCAGAATGATTTTTGAAGATTCTTTTCGCTCTGGCGTTTGAATACCATAAGTTACTAAGTACAATTACAGCTTAGTGATCAAATTCAGCCAAGAACATAGAGTAGAGAAGAAAACATTAAAGAACTCACTTGACCTAACACACAGTAATGCAGGAAACATTCGTAGGACATCAACATCTTCGAATAGAAACAAATATACAACATAAAGAAGAACTAACGAGGATTTATGCAAAACAATCCAAAAATAAAGGTGTTGAAAAGATGTACTTAAGGGGATTAAAGGCCTTTTTTGCTTTTGTTCTCCTCTTGTTCATCTTACACCTTCTTTTTGCACCGTGCACCCTGCCCCCTGGGAAGACAGTGACCTTGGTGGTCATACATAAACATAGGCGCGGACGTAGAAGAAAGACGGACATCACCCTCATCTAATCATGAGTGAAGCATATTATCAGCTGCCAGTTTAGGTGTGTGCGTGACTATATAGCACGTGCCTCTGGCGCTGTCCGACGGAGTAAAATGGAATGGATGGCTGGTGATGAACCTCACTACAATGAAAGATAGGCAGCTCTTTTAAACTTCAGCTCTTTTTAGCTAATAGTTTACTATGAAACAAAAAAGACAAGAATTAAAGTTTCCGATAGATAATTTATAGACATGGAAATTAGCAATCGTCTGTGTTCGGAAATCCTATGATTTGTTGAGAGTCCTTAAAAATTTAAAAACTGTGCCTACTTAACTGGCAAAAATAAATGTCCACAAACTTTTACGCTATTTCCTAAAAGAGTAACAGCACTGTATACTCGTAACGTTTTGTTCAAATGATCCGACATTAGCGCCGTTAGCGGCGAGATCAAACGGCGGCGTGTTTGACGCGCGCGTGACTCCTCAAAGGGTGTCGTTGCTTTGTCACCGGGATGTTTCTGCGTAATGATGGTTTTGGCGTTAGAATGCAATACCTCTTACGAATACGTGCCCCAACCTTGTACCGGGATGTTCCGAAAGTGCCAATGACTCAGTGGCGGATGGGCTTGGAAAGGCTCACAGGCCTGCCTGTGAAGAAAACGAGTATTACGATTCATAATAATAGATAATAGTAATGAAAATCTCTTTAGCACACCTACATTACTTGCACCACTGTATTTTGTAATATTTTTCTTGTGTTTTCTCTGCCAGAAGGCTCCAAAAGGCTCCACGAATTGAGCTACACATTTTTATTTTTGTGTTGATTTTATAGTAACAAAAAATGTGCGTATGTTTCTTTTTATAACTCAGTTAGGCGCGCATTTGATCACAATCACAGCTGATCGTAAGTGATGCTGTGGTCCAAGGTGGTACATGCCGGCCTAACAAATGGCTATTCTCTCTCTTCTTGAAGAGGCCCAAGTTGTATTGTTGTGGAAACACTTCAGCAGGAAGCTCATTCCTGTACCTTGCTGTTCGTTACTTATTCGTTACTAAAAGAATCAGTACTCATTACTTTCGTCTCGTTACTAAATAATGTCATATGAGTAATCATTACTTTTGATACAATCGAGTACTAGCAGGAGGCTTGGCATTGAGTTGCGTCGTTCAAGCTATGGGTTTGTTCGAATATAGTAAAAATCAAATAAATGTACGTAAAGTAAAGAGCTAATTTTTTAACTGTAATGTACCTATTTAGAACTATTTTGTTCCTGTTTTTGAATATATATTTTTTCCGTTCGTATGAAGAATCAAACTGATATACGGTAAATACACTTCAAGTTAGGCGATGTTATAAACCCGTTACTCGTTAACGCATACATACCGTTTGCTAAAGCTCTAGTCACCAAGCTGGCGAGACAACATACCGTAGCTAGAAAAACTGCGCATTGACATGACCGAGATATAACCGTTATTTATTTATTATTGTGTATGTCTGAGCACATCTATGATCAATGTGGCTGACGCGGTGGCATTTAGGCTCATCACCGATCGTCGTGCGCGGAATGCACCCGAGGTCGTGGGATCCGTCCCGGGCCGACCTGCCGAGGCACAGGCTCCATCATGATTGCTTGACGGATCATTTAGTGCCAACGATGCACTAAAGGTGACCTAGGTAAGGTCGAGCTGTAATCTGCGGTAGAGTGGGTGAGCAATAGGCTTGGATAAGGATGGCAATAGTGGGCATGAATGACTAACGGGAATCAGCTTTACGTTAGCTTACGAGAGTAGGTAGTGTGGTCTAATTTATAACATAAAACATTTGCTTTATTGAATCGTTAACATTTGTGACCTTATCTTTAAACCTGTATAGTCTTTTAAATCTTTTAGTGTCCTTTAAAGCTGAACTAATAGCAAGGCCCAAAAACAATCGACACTAACATTAATCGCTGAGTGCAATAATGTCCAGGGATATTTATTATTTATTCATACATCTCGTATGCTTTTTAACACGTGCAGTGAGTAAAACTTGAAAAGCACAATAAAATAATGTTCAAAACAGTTCAAAATAAAGAAAAACAGCTACAACGCCAAAGCTCACAAAAGACGTGGTATATTAATCTCTCTAATATCACTTCGTGGTTTTATTCTTATTACTATTTGGAGTTCTAAAATCTATTAATAACATTATTCAATTTGCGAGTGCTGAAGAATTCGATGTTGCTTGATTCTAATTCGATTTTCGAGCTTCCTATCAGAATATAATCCTAAGAATTCCAAAGTCCAGACAAGTATTCCTGAATGCACAATAAGGTAACAGTGTCAACTTCCAAACAAAACAAAGCGATGGCCACCGCAAAGTTAGTTGCGATACTTGCGATGCGACCGTTTTTGTCGCGAACAGGTGCCCGTTATTAGATCGGCGGAGTTGGGCGGCGAAAAACTAGCCAAACTGTCCTCGACAGGACACCGACAGGCTAGGGCGGCCATGGTTTGAGTGAGATATGAAGAATACGAGTGTACACTGGAAACAGAACATTAAGCGGAACTTGTTTTTATTTATGTCTTATTGTATGTTTTACAAACACAAACCTTGCTCTGATTAAGCAATATGGAGTTAGTAAAATTCATGAATATATGTACCTATTATTATTTTAAAATAACGCATAGCTAAGTTAGATTTTTTTTCACATTTGCCTAACTGTGTGTGTAATTTTGTTTCTTCATTAATTTGAATTTTTGATAGTCCAAACTTTTTTGAACATTAACCTGCTTATAAAAGTTGATTACCATTAACTAAACGGCTAGTTGACTGACTAAAACGGTTAGTTAAAGTATCCTGTCACTTACATGTAAATTTTGACTGAAATAGCAGTTTTTTACTTTACCTTTACTATTTCAGAGTTACAAACCTATTGTGAGAGATTAAACCACCATTTCAAGCCATTTTATAAACAAAAAAACGGCATTTTCTAGCAGAATTGAAACTGAAATATTGTGTTAAGCTAATAGAGCTAATGCTCGTAAATTACCATACAATTGTTTTTGTATTGGTTGTTAAAAAAACTAATTGGATTTTACATTTTTAAGGTTACACAATATACTCAAACAAATAGCCCTTAAAAAATACAACAATCACCTACTAGTCACTTTGGTTCAATTTTTTCCCATTAATATCCAGAATGATGGCCAGCGCAGGCCGAAGGGATCAAATTAAACTTGTCCCACGTGTTATGACGTGTTTTTGCCGGTGCACACGGAAGTTTGCTTAGCCGATTACGGACATGCCACCTCGTGTACTCCAGCTGGCTTTGCCAGCTTAATGGGGGAGGCTTCTGGGATAGTGGGGAAAAGATGTCAGGGAAGAGCTTTGGCGACGGAAATGAACAGCATTGAAAGTTTGGGATGCTTTTATATTTGGCAAGTTGCAGGCAGTGGTTACGAATGCCAGATGAGATTGAAGGCTCGCGGGTTCGATCCCTACGTCGCACAAAATTAAATGTTCGTTGAAGAAACAGATGTTTTACTGGATTTCAGTTTTTGTGGTCTTTCGTAGTTTATTTTGACTATAAAAAAAGAGAAAACCTTACTCTGAGGCCAAAGCAATGTATGAATGAGATGTTATCAGCTTACTCTCAATATAATATTCTATAAGTCTCTTTTTATAGTTTTTTACCGCAGCTTTTATATTTCTCCAAAATGCAAAAGTCTAATCTAAGGAACATGTTTCAAGTTTAGGATAATACCGAAACTTAACTTCGAATAAAAAATGAAATATAGTCCATGGGAGTCTAAAAGAAATGTTTGTTTTTACCTAACTGTTGCTTTAAAAGTCAAAAGTAAAGTCAATTTTTATTCTTAAATAGACTTAACAAAATACTTTCAAATTGGAAATTTAATTATTTACTTAAGGTAAAATGTACAAAACATATTCATCGCAAGATATTCTACAATATTGGACAATATTGGATGTTCAAACAAAATAAAAAAAATATTAATAGTTCTGATGTAACTACCACTGGTGTCGGATAGTTGATTCTCTAATGCAGTTGGTTATTAAAGTTCAAAATCACAAATAAAAAGAAAGCAAATTAATTTCTAAAGGAAACCTCATGGTCCGGCGCGGCCGAGATAAATCTTCTAGAACAAAAAGGCTTCCTGCGCAGTAAGTAATAAGTGTCAAAATACAGCAGTTAATTCTTTCGTGAGGTGCTCTGACTAACGAGTCTCGGTGTAAAACATTGCTCTAAGGCTGAAGTCCAGTGCGAGAGAGAAATATAACATGCCATTACCAGCTTTAATATCGTTTTTATTGCAACAATGTAAAGATCTTAATTTGACCTGTATGAATGGAGTTGGCCTTAACATCTCACGTTTCGTGAAACCAGACATAACATAGAACCTTCTGCAAAGGGGTGAAAAAAAGCGGGATCAGGTGCTGTTTTTAAAAACCTGTAGTTTATAAGTAGTCTTTTGGCCACATTGAATTGATAGTAGTTTTATATTTTGATTAGCTGTGCAATACATTAAACAATAAAAGAACCAGCCTAAAAAGCTGGTTGTGTTGTTTTGATGTAATCAGGGAGTTTTGTTTCGTATGCTTATTTGGTCTAAAACATGTAATTAGTAACCATGCCTAACGACGTCAACACAAAAAAAATAGCTCCGCTTTCGGTGGACACCGTTCCTAAAACAACGCTCAGTGCTCACAGTGCAATAAATAAGCGAAGAGACAACACCTTGTTAACTGGAAATAATTAACGACGGAAAATAAAATGCCCGCTGACCGCTCGCTCCGCTTGCTTCGCTTGCTTCTGCTGCGCTCACGTAGGACAATTAGCTTTTATTATGACTAATACAAACCTGTAGTGTTTGGAAAAAAAAACAGTGACACATTTACTGCAGTAGAATATTGGCTAAAAATTACTATGTCCCGTTACCCGATATCCCCAGTTAAGTAGTAATAAGATATTTATATTGATTTAGTTCTCAATACCAAAACAACGTACGCGATATAAAATTAAAAAGAACTCACTGTAAGTTGATAGTTTATTGTTTACAGTTTTAACTGTTACACATGTTTTGATAAACTTTCTCATCGTAAAATATCTTTCACTATAAAACAATGTGAATCCATACAGACAGGGACGGAAAGTTCATACAGAGACTAAAACATTCAAATGAATTTTAAACCACGTTATACAAGTTTGCTAAAATGAGCTGACCTGTTCTGATATTTTCAGGGTTTATTCAGAATAAAATGAAAAAGGAAGAATTTATTTATATTTCTTATACCGTTTATCCTAAGCATTACATTTATATTTTTATCAGCGTCAGGATACATTCACAAACCTGTTTGTCTTCCCAAGTTATTTCCCATTCAAAAATCATAGTTCACACAAAAACAGGCCCATTGTAGCTCGTCGCCAGCCCGTGGTGTTTTTTCGCCATAACTCATAAGTTTTATGAGTTTGTGGCCCCGTAAGTTCTGCCCTCGTGTTTATCGCGAAACTGGAGATCAGGTGGGGACAAGAATGAGGAGAATTTATTGAACGGAGAATTAAATTATGGTATTGCTTGTGGTGGGTGATTTGTTGTCAGGTAAAGCTTGTGCAGATGAAAATGGAAGTGTTACTATGACTACTGAATTTCAAAGAGATTCAGAATTATTTTAAAAACATTTCATTGTGAAAATTGAGCAAATTCGATCAGTTTTATGAAGTTTGCATGGAGATCTGACAGCCAAAATGTAAATATTTTATTTTGAAACCCAATAACACAATTCCGGCAAACTGTATACAATCGGAGTGGAATACGGATTTTAAATGGTTAATTTTCACTTTACTGAAATTTTGCTAACTTTTACATTGTGTTGGAGAACGCTGTCAAAAAATAAATGCCCATAGGCTGTCACCCATTGTCTAATTTGAAAAGACCCTAAATTCACCGTCACTTAAACTTTTCCATTTTTCACGTTACAAACAGCATTATCTTCCAAGTGGATAACTAGTCCATCGCGGGCCCGGTGTGGCCAATAAAACTGTAATAGCCGTGGGCCGTTCACGGAGATTGGAAAAGTTTGAGAACCCTTTGCTGGAGCAATTAACTATCGCCGGGAGAAGCCAGGTGCATAGCAATGTGCGCTGTTTGAACACACCGGGCACTTATCTACTGAGGAAGAAAATAATTATACTACTTTTATTTATTCCTTCTTAATAAAGGAATAAATAAAATTGTGGGTAATCGACCGCCTTCATCTTCTTTATGTGTTTTTAAGTTCGTCAACTTGTTGCAAAACTGACATAGTATTATTATTTCTGAAAATGAATCTCAGTTTAAGTTCTGCTTGATATAGAGTGTTATATGAAAATATCCTAGGGATAAGTTTGGCAACAAAACGAACCAAAGGTATTTATATAATAGATATAACAAAAGGTAATAAAAACGCAGCTCTTCTATTTGTGTTAAATTTACAAACTTTTCTTGGTAAACGGCTACGAAGTGCTACGAACCCGTAACCTCGTAGGGCTGTAGCACGGTGCCGTAGCGCACCCCAGCACTCGTAGTCGGTGCTACGGCGTAGCGCGGGGTTGTTTACGAAAACAAGATGACTGGCCGATCTCTCCGTCTTTATTGCCCCTTGTAGGCCTGTTGTTGTCTGAGGGGATGATGTTATGCGAGTTGGAACAATCTTGAGTCAATTTTTTGAGAAATATCGCTTAAAATAGATTTTAGTAATCCTATTACTGGCACCAGCTTTATGTGTGTGTTTGTTGTATGTAGAATATAAACCTGTAGTGAGAAAATGAATAGCAAATTAAACTTCAACGTCCGGTTTGGTCTTGGTGGTAATACAAAGAAGCTGTTCAGTTTAAGGCTATATCTACAATCCCATTGTTATTATTATCGATTTAGTTTGTAAACTAGTATGAATAATCTCGATTAGTTTATTTAACGGTTTCATAGTATTCACCTTTAGTTTTTTTTTGTTTTAAGGTAGCAAACCTCAGTTGTTTTTTACTTTTATGCACATATAAACAACATTAAACTTTTAATAGAATAATGGTTCTAAAAGACTGATTCGTGTACTAATGAGGTGCCAGTGACGCAGTTGTGACAGTGATCGGCGACGATCGCTGTCGTAAAGCAACACACGCCGGCTCAGAAATGGGATGGGTGACCACCCCAACTGAAATTTAGTTATGTGTATTTCGGGTATCTCCGTTGGGCACGTTAAGCAGTTGGTCCCGGTTAACGTCGCTAGATGTCAGTCGTTAAGCCTAATCAGAAGCCTTAGGGCGGCTTGATAACATCTGACATAAAGGTTGCTCACTAGCCTTACACTCCTCCAACAATCCGCACTGAGCTCGCGTGTTTAAATATGGCTTGTTCCACCTCATAGTTGAGGTGGGGCCTGTGCCCAGCAGTGGCACGTATATAGGCCGTTTATGTTATGTATGTTCTACTAATGTTTTCTTTTTTTCTATTTATTTGGGTTTGCAATAAATTAAAATTGTTTTATAAAATAAACAAGTTGGTTCTATCTAGCAGTAGCGACCCACAGTGATCGCGGGGTAATGGTCCGTCGCCAGTTAACTTTTACACTCAGGTACCGCGCTGTAAACACGGCCTTATACGCGCCGGGAAATAGTTGCCAACTATGTTGCCGACGATTTACTACTTACAATACAGGTTTATTGCGCTGGGATTTCACCTTTTCTGAAGTACTTACTATTTCGTTGTGGAATCATTTTAATAACTGCGCTAGGAAATAAAATGTGAACTTCATTTCGTTTCTAACGTTAATATTTTTAGGACTTACGACAAATTTTTGGGAACTTTGAGGACCATCTGAAAACAAATGCGTAATGGTTGTATGTACCTATACCTAAAATGCCAAAAGCTGTAAGTTAGATTCCTACCCAGAACAAACATTCATGTGAAGTCATTCATCAATGTTTGTTTCGTGGCTGGGTGTTATTATCTATCAAAGTCGTGTTGAAGTAAATATTCAAAGTGTATTCAGAAAAATACGACTGACTTTTATTATTGTTTCGAAGATCCGTTTAGCGAAGTGATTGTTTTTACTGTTTATTTACCACACAAAACTTAATTATGAGCATATTCGCATGCTTCAACCACTAATGTTTCTATAAACGCGACATAACACTTTAACAGTGACAGTTGCCAATCTGAATATCATAATTTATTATTAACCTCAACCTTTTTATTTTTTTGGTAAGTATTTCGCTAACCCATTAATCTGACGGCAGTTCTTTAATCAACCGAAGAATATGCTTATTAAGTTACAACCCAAGAAAAAACCTTTTTTTGGGACCAGCCTGTCTTATATGCGTGTTTTTATTTCTTCTATCTTTTTAGAACTCATATAGGTACTTTTAATGAACCATTAATATTTCATTTTCAAAAACTCATAAAAAGTCCACTCTATTTATTAAATTCACAACCTCCTTTGTTTAAAGAACAAACAACTGAACTAAAAGAAGCTAACACGAAAAACAATTTGCGAACAAATTAAACTAAAAAGCTTGTCAGACGCGGATGATATAGAGGTACGAAATGTAAGTAAAATGTCCACCTTTTTGTGTGTCGTGTTTTAAAAATTACTGCGTCCTGAAATACGGGGGAAAAGCTTAAAAATCTTGCGCACGTTATCTGCTGGCGGCCGGCCAAACTACCTGCGCAGTAAATAATACAATCTGAGGTCACACTCGCGCCCAGGACAGACGAGATACTTTTTAGGGACATGGCAAATGGACCAGTTTGCAACGGGTAAAAGTCCTGAAAAATTGTCCAAAGTCGTAGATTTAATTTCTATCTTAGACAAAGTTTCGTGTGATGGACATTTGTGTTTGACCGTGTATTCTGTATTATTGCAGTTTTATTTTCTATTTAAAAATAAGTATCATTCATTCTTGGACATTATTTCACACAGCACTAAGTTCCAAACTAAGCAAAACTTGGCTTACTTATGGGACCCTAGACAACGGATAAACATTCTTAAATTCCTATTTTTTTGCTGAATATACTCGTAGGCTCTAATGGAAAACACCAACCCAAGTAGCTAACCACCACGAGGAACCACTGGGTAACCATCTCACGACGTAGGGTCCAAATTCGCTCAGTGAAGTGAGGACTTCTGAATGTTCCTGTCATCACTACGGCAACAGTTGGCGTATAAGATGTCTCCCGTCTGCCCGCCCACGCGTGCGCCCCGGGCGGACGATAACCGCCATTGTAATAGGTCCGCGAATACTTTAGAACCGCGCCGGAATTATGTTACAGGACCCGCCGTGGAAAAGTGAAAACTTTACCAACAACAAATTCAAAAAAACTATTCGGTTATTGGCATCGTGTTGTTTTTAATTTAGATTTGGCTCACCGTCGTTTGTACACTAAATCTCAATAGCGAACCATACAACACAATGATATTAAGACATGTAGATAGGTTACTTGCGCTAATAAAGTGGCCCCCGAAATCAGAATTTCGAACACCGAGCAAAGCATTGACAGTTTGAGACGACACTGCGCAACATGTATCGGTCTCGTTTAAGCTCTAGTAAATAATCATACTATCTTGAACGCACGGTCAAATTATAGATATGTACGCCAGGGGACAATTTTGGACTTCGCATCACTACTGACATAACGTATCTACCTCTTTAGTTAGAAAGATAGTTGCCTGCTCCAGTTGCTGACCGGGGAGTAGCTTACATAAATATGCATGGAATGCGCACTAATTAATTGTGTACAATCAGTTGATTAAGAAACCATAAACTAGTGTTTTTGTTTCATCATCTTCATCAGCCTTGCGACGTCCACTGTCCACTGTTTTAATTTAAATGAATTTAAAATTCGGTTGGGGAGAGCAGTTGAAAAATTAATTACATGCCACTCGATTTGACGAAAACCTCTAACGGGAGAAGTTGGAGTTCTTTTTCTTTTAAACTTTTAAGTGAGGGGGCCTAGCCGGGTTGTCTTCGGCCTTTTTATTATTTGTGTAGGTCACGGTGCCAGTGCTTAAGAATCAATACCAAGTCACAGTAGGATATATTTTAATACATAAGGGAAGGGGGGTAACGCTAAAGTTCAGCTAGGTCCGGGAGGTTAACCATAACCACCCACCTACCAGATACAACAAAAGGACCAAAGGTTGTATATGGTTCCAGACCACACATGTAAATTGACTTATTTGATATAGGTATAAGCTAAACATTGTAGTTTCATCTATACTGATTACGCCGCACATCACTAGTGGTGGGTGCATCACTAGTGTTCTGAGCAGCGCGCGTGCGCGCTGCCACTTACACACGGACTTTTGCACGGAGCGTTGCATTTGATTATATTTTATTTGAATTATTGGACAAACAATAGATTCTGCTTTAAGTCAATGAACGTGCTTGATTCATTAAACACCCTCAACATCCACAAAAGAATTGGTCCATTTTTCTGTGTCTTTATTGTCATAAGCAAGGCCACCGCATTCATAATTGCATTAGTTTTGAAAACTTACCATTACAGGAGCGAATCCTTGAAGCTAAAAAATTGAAGTTATGTTCGAATTGCCTTCGTGAGGGTCACAGATTTTTCAATTGCTACCTTAAGCCTTTGTGCAAATTCTGCAAGAAAAAACACAATAGTCTCTTGCATAATAGTATAATGTCCACTGAAGACAAAACTGAAACAAGACTATCTGTAGCTTCTGAATCTGCTTCGAAAAAAGAAAATGTCTTTCCCTCGGTGTCATTGTCTGCAGTGTCAATGAGCCAAGTACTGCTGAGTACTGCTATAATGAAAGTATATAACAAAACTAATAATCAAACTTATTTTGCAAGGGCGCTTTTAGACACAGGCAGCCAATCTTCGTTCATAACGGATTCCTTTAAGGAAAAAATTAAACTCGCTTCTAAGTGTCCAGAGTCTTTGCGTATACAAGGTTTAAATGATTTAGGCATTTGCATAAAAGAGAGTTGCACAATAAAAGTAAGCTCATGTAATAATTCATTTAAAAAAAATGTTAAGTGTCTAGTAGTGCCTCGAATAGCAAATACATTACCGAGCAGACCCGTAAATATAAATGTATTAAACCTCCCTAGTAACATCAACCTTGCAGATCGACATTTCCATCTGCCCTCTGAAATTGATATGCTAATAGGGGCTGATGTCTATTGGAACATAGTAGGCTGCAATCAAATTAAACTAGGTGTAGGAAAACCTATTTTACAGGAGTCTGAATTCGGCTGGCTGGTTAGCGGCCCAATAGGAGATGGCACTGAGAGCTGTCATCCGAACTTGACTTGTAATTTTACGCAGCAAATACATGACGATCTTGAAAGGTTTTGGAAGTTTGAAAAGTTACCTAATAGCGCTACAAATTTTACACCAAAAAAAATATGCGAGGGACATCTACAAAATGAACCCTTGTGGTGGGAAGGACCCTTCTTAAGAAGGGATCTTAGCCAATGGCCTAACCAGAGACAAAATAATTGCAAGGGCAAGGATAGGCTATGTGGTAAATCAATTGTTGACGGCACCAATTTTGTAGGTGTAAACAATGAACTCGGCAAGGTTTTGCGCTCCGCTCGTGAATCTGTTGATAATTACATCAGTTCCGAAGGTATTAGCTTTAAATTCATTCCTGCGTATTCACCTCATTTAGGAGGATTATGGAAAGCAGATGTAAAGGCCGCTAAAGACCATTTTACAGGAGTAGTAGGAAACGCTTCCTAAACCTTCGAAGAGTTGGGCACACTGTTTGCTCAAATAGAAACTAACCTAAATTCACGTCCTCTCTCACCCTTATTTTCCGATCCTCTTGATCTCACTCTGTTAACTCCAGGTCACTTTTTAATTGGACGGCCTCTGATGTCGGTGCCTTCTTTTCTAGTGGATGGCGTGAAACCACACCGCTCAGTGATAGAAAAACTACGTGGTGAATTCTGGCGAAGATGGAAACAAGAATCTATCGCAGAGCTTCAACAGAGTAACAAATGGAAGCAGCGCACTGTGAATCCAAGAGGCGGTGACATGGTCATAATCAAGGACGAGCACACACCACCACAAAGATGGCGTCTTGGACGAATTACTGATATTGATAAGGGGACAGACGGAGAATGCAGAGTGGTAGACGTTTATGCATCACGAGGTACCATAAGAGCTATTCATAACCTTGTACGTCTACCCACAGAGGAAACAAGTTCTTGAAAGTCAACCCTTTCAAGCGGGGGAGGATGATTACGCCGCACATCACTAGTGGTGGGTGCATCACTAGTGTTCTGAGCAGCGCGCGTGCGCGCTGCCACTTACACACGGACTTTTGCACGGAGAGTTGCATTTGATTATATTTTATTTGAATTATTGGACAAACAATAGATTCTGCTTTAAGTCAATGAACGTGCTTGATTCGCCGACACCCTCAAATCCTTAACATATACCGTTCAGTAGATTTTCCATGAAAGAGGTAATGAATAAATATCTGGGAAACCTTCGGTTTATAACAAGAAGGATAAAATAATAAATTAAGAAATAGTTTATATACGTACACTGTTGGTATGTCTCAAATAAACAGAGAAGTAGAATTTTCTCTACCAACAACACGAGACTAGGAGGAATCCAATATACCGAAACACCAGATATTATAGGAAAGATATTGTTTGCTGGTCCTTTACTTAATCTTTAGCACATTATTGAATAAACACCCTCGCCAGAGACGTCGAATAAATTCACGGTCACCTTTACCGTTTTTGCAATGGACTAAAAACTAACTAAGTACTTAAATTGCTTTCTTTCAAGTTCAAGATAAAAACAATATCATAAATCTCAATGCATTTGAAAAACAAATCTCCCAAATAGCGCACACGTGTAGTTGTGTAAGGCCGTAAATAAGGCGCGACACGCAAGTCTAGACAACTAATAGGGCACCTGACTCATGGCTTGTGTGAGCCTGTTTTTGTGAAACGTGGAACTACGAAATAGCAGGAGAAATGTGAGGATGTGGCATTTTAAACGAATCTTCGATAAAATAAGAAAAGATATAGTTTATTGCACGAAGAAAACTTTCACAATAATGTTTACTGATTTTAAGAATATACAATTTATTCGGCCTCATTTATTTATTTATTCTTATGCCGAAATAGGCATTCTCTACCAGTCAACCATAGGGGTAAGCAGAAAAATATAGAAAAAAATAATATATAAATAGCAGTAGTAATTCCAGACAACCTTTAGGTAGATAAACTGGAAAAGGAAGTGGATGCGTTGGTGCAAGATGGTTACTGGAAGATATGAATATAATATTTCTATTACATATTATAATTCAAATTCAATATTTATTTATTCAAGTAGAACATTACACAGTACTTTCGAATCGTCAAGGATCTTAATTTTAACCACTTAATAACCATACACATAATAATACAATATGTAAACAATACTTTAAATACATGTACATAATGTGACTCTACCACCGGCGTCGGAAGGTTGTTTCTACTGAGAAGACCCGGCATGAAACTCAGCAGTTACTCTTTTTAAATCGTCTAATGTTTTACAGTACAAAATGAATGTTTGAACAAACCAACCAAGTCATACAGTTTTGACTATATCATGTCAAAACTGTAGAACTTGGTTGTTTTTTCAGTTTTGATAGTAAGCGCCTAGCATGCCTGATACGCTTGATTAATCAGGGTTAAATTATAAAGTGGGCGTTGAATTGAATTGAAGCCGAAAAAAAACCCACGTTCCCCATGGCGGCAACAACCCCCTATCCCATTTCGGGATTCCACACATAACCGATTTATTCATCCAATTATCGTATGGCATTATACTCCTAAACTAATTGTACATACGACTCTTAAGAATAAATCTCCACGTATAGTTTATAAAACGCAAGGTAAGTGAATATTTTTTTATTTTTGACTTGTTAAAAACATCCATAATTGTTATTGATTTTGTTAATTTTATTAAGACTAGGACTTATTAAAATAATGTAAAATTGACTGGCAACCCGAAATGCCGAAATGTTGTACTTCAATTTTTTGTGAAACTTTAATGTGTAAGATAAGCCCTCTGTTCGATAAAGTGGACTGTACTAATTACGAAATGGTACGAAACGAATGGCACGAAATATGTTAGGACGATAAATAAGCAAGGGAGACGGATCAAGTGTAAGGGCACTAACCTGGGTGGATACGACAAGGTGCAAATCCTCGGTGGTCGGTGATGGGTTGGATCCCAGGAACTGTTGGGGTTCGATCTTACCTTCCAGGACTGGTTACCTTCCACAATACCTAGACCGAGTTGTTGCTGCGGAGCGCTCCTTCCAGTCGATCAGCCTTCTTGTTGCTTATACGCACAAATAAACCCAACGAAATGGTGTAATTTCCAGTTAAAACGATAAATACGAAATATGTGCTTTGCACCGACAATAGTTCTACGAATTTTCAACGATAAATGCGCGCCGTTAAACATTTGTATGGCGTTTTATACCAAATTTGAATTTTCGCACCCGATAGTGCTGCCAGGCGTAAACATTGCGTTTCGTTCAGAAATTGACTCGAAAATTGTAGTGACAATCCTGAACATTCCGCCCACCAAAATACATAGTATTTTCGAAATTGATAAGTTATTTAAATAATCGATAAGCAAAATTAAACGCGAAATTATTAAACGATATGCGATAAAAACGATACGATATGCGATGAAACGATGCGATAAATACGATGCGATACGATAAATACAATACGATACGATAAATGCAATACTATAAGCGATAAATTACCGAAATACGATACGATAGGCGATAAAACGAAACGATAAATACGATACGATATGCTATAAATGCGATACGATACAAAATACGATAAGCGATAAAATGATGCGAACAAAATAAACGATTTATGAAGTTCTATGCAATTCATAGACCTATTAGGCACAGCCGGATGGACACAATGAGGAGGACGAAGCTATTGTACGCAGTTCTTCTTCCACGATAGGTTCCGAGGAGCTGAGGCTACGAAGCTTTGCAAAGGGTTGTAGGCCCGGATGCAAAGTAAACCAGCGGTGATCGTAGGTTACTAGTGCAGTTAGCCAGAAACCAAGCATTAGGACTAGGTGCGTCGAGCTAGACCGCAGATCCCCATCAAACAATCGACCGCCCACCATAAGACAACCCCGCTTCCCGAAGGAACCCAAAAGTTTCCTTAGGATATTCGATCTCCAGCACGAAAAATTTGCTGGCGATGAGTGGCGAAGTTCCGACACAACGTCACGCTTCGTGACATGCTCCACGTCTACGACTTGATGAAAAGCACGCTGGACGTCCTCGCACGACAGGTTAGTGAGGGACGGTCCCGAGAACGTACAACCCAGGCTACGGCTGAACCAACAACGAAGTGTCCAGACTCGTAGGCAGCGCTGCAATGACGAAAACCATTCTTGAAATGAACCACTAGCCGACCGAATGTTTGTAAGCACGAGGCTAGAATCTTTCAGGTCTACGATCGCTGCCCGACTGAGTGACCTGTCTAACTGTAACCAGAACTCCCGACGGCAGGGCAGCCAAAGGGGTCCCGCCCACCATGGCATAATCCAAGTCAGTTCGTCGAACACAAAACAATTACAACACAATGAACCCTCAGGACTATCCTGAACCACGGCAACTCCAACTGCGACAAAAGGTTTACATTTGGAAACACAAGCACGAATAAAAGCGACAGAAGACAAGTAACTATAAGTGCGAACCACAGCGACGACTTCAACGAAACCATGAAATTCCTTCATGGCTTCTCCGAACGATACTCGCCACTCTGATATCGAGACTAGAACAAACGAACCAAGTAGACGAGGATTCGAACGGTTGCAAAAGTGAAGGGAATCATCATTCCGATCGACACAAATGCCGGAACGGTATTCCCGCTGAAAAGCGGCGCTGGACACGTGTCCAACTCTATAAGCCGCGAACGACAATATTGCCCTCAAAGGCACGAAGAGCGAGCGAAAAGATAACGATAATTGTGATCCTAATGTGACCACTAAGGCCTCAGACAGCCAATCAGGCTGTAACAAATAATTTATCAAAATTGCAACTAGCGATAATGATAAATAACAACAACAAGGCCGAGCGACATTCGACGAAATCAAATTGTTCGCGAAACAGGAACGGGTCGACGAAGTTTCGACTTTATTTTCCTCTCGATGGCACGGAGGAACAACGACATTTGACGACAAGTCTGACTGAAAAACCGATTTTGTCAATTTTCCCGGAAGCTCAGAACCACCAGGGGGCGACCGACACAAACGACGATCAGGCTGAGGATGTGCAGGCTCTATGCAACTTTCACGCGACACGTCAGCTTCCGAAAGTACGACGGGCCGGGAAGGTCCCTCCAACTCTGACGACAGCGACAGCTTAGCCCGGCTCTCTACCGACAACCTCGATACAAACAAACAGTTCTTCGTCCCAACACTAGAGCTACTATGACCACGAGAGTGAGAAGGGTCAACATTAGCCGCGCAATCACCCATCATTATCCAGCCGAATCTAGTGCGGATAGCAACAGGCTGGCCCGGTTCACCTCTAATAAGACCAGGTTGAAGCACCGATGCAAGAAAGCCAACATTGACCAACATGTCAATGGGTCCCGGTTCATGAAAACTTGGATCTGCGAGGTCTAAGTGTCTAATATGCTTCCAGGACGAAACGTCAATCCTACCTGATGGCATGTCCGAACAAATATGTGGCAACACAAGAGCCTCCAAAGAGGTCTCACACGACAAGTCACCACTCGAAGGCACAATGTCATAACTAACTGACCCGAGTGTATTGGCTGACACTTCGCCGATTCCATTCACCAATTGCCTACTTCGCTTAATACTCAGCCCTAGTTTCTTTGCACAGGCCAGTGTGACGAAATTACTAGCACTGGCACTGTCAATCAACACCCGAATAGGCACAAAACGATTATATTTATTTTTAACTAAAATTATAGCTGTCGAAAACAAAACCTCTGAGTCCTGCCCAGGTACAGTCAGAGTCACAACTTTAGATGGAGTCTGCAAATGTTCTGTCTCACCATCATTCTTACTAAAATGCAGCAATGAGTGATGTCTATACTCACACCTCTCACACTGTACCGCTGACCGACAATTTTTCATGGTGTGCCCACCATGCAGACACCCAAGGCACAACCCTAACTCCTTAATGCGAGTGAACCTCTCGAATGGGGTCCACCGCAAAAACTCCTGACACTTGTCAATTGAGTGACCTGTTGCCAAACATACACCACATTTATTAATAGGTGGCACGATAAGCGACGACTTCGCTTTACTAACAGGTGTGCTACAAGCAACATTTGACCTGAAGCTTGAGTTTTCTAACGCTTGACTCCTCTTTTCTATAAAATTTCCTAAATCATTAAAATCAGGCACATCTACATTTAAGTCCAACTGCAACTGAAATGCCTCTTTGGTTGCCATATCCAATTTTGACCAGAGCAAATAATAAAGCATAAAATTCCTATCTGGTAACTGGTATTTCTCCAACACATCTAAATTTTCTTTAAAAGTTTGACTTACTCGACTAAGTTCTGAACTGCTTTTTGATTTAATTGGTTCACAGTTCAACAACTTCTCATAAAACAATGTAGCAATTACAATTTTCTTATCATATTTTTGCTTTAAAGCATTATACGCGACTACATAGTTTGCATCCGATATTGGGTAATTTCTGATTAAATCGAATGCACTACCTTGCACACTTGACAACAAATAATGTAACTTCTCCACATCAGGAATGTCTTTCTTGTGGATAAGTGAATCATACAACTGTATGAATGACACCCAGTTCTCCACCTTCCCATCGAAGGGAGGTATACTAATTTTAGGTAACCTGACACAGGAACCTTGTGATGACACTACCGGCTTTTGCTCACTGACTGCCACAGTTTGCCGAAGGCGTAGTTTCAACAATTTAACTTTATGCTCGAACTGCGACGAGATTTTCACTTCACTACGCCGTTCGGCAGGCTCCATCGACAACAACAATTCTATTTGAGCCCTGTGGAAGTCAGCGGCAATGTCGTTAACATCCACTACATCATAACCTTGTAAATCACTCTCCTCCATCATCTCGATACGGGCATAGGCATAATCTCGAGCAACACGATTTTTGTCGGCACTGGTCGACATCATACTTGTTTCCATATTCATTTACTTCAGATCAGAACAAATCAATCAAAAACGAAACCAAATTTACGAAAATTATCTCCCGATCCGAAGTAAAGAAATAAATTCAAATGTCAAATTGACAACACGTCAAAACAATTCCTTTTTAATTTAATAACTACGGCTTGGGTAGAAGCTAATTAAGCCAAAACGGCAGTTATAACAAACGGTTTTTGGAACGTTCCGTAACGGTCATCGAGAAAATTATCAATATACCCGCGAATATTAAAAACAATATAACTACGACTAAATTTTGACACCGCAATGTTTACAATCTACGAAACGAGATCCGTAGGTCGCCTTTCAACAATATCCGGCTCGAAGGACCAAAATGTTCGATAAAGTGGACTGTACTAATTACGAAATGGTACGAAACGAATGGCACGAAATATGTTAGGACGATAAATAAGCAAGGGAGACGGATCAAGTGTAAGGGCACTAACCTGGGTGGATACGACAAGGTGCAAATCCTCGGTGGTCGGTGATGGGTTGGATCCCAGGAACTGTTGGGGTTCGATCTTACCTTCCAGGACTGGTTACCTTCCACAATACCTAGACCGAGTTGTTGCTGCGGAGCGCTCCTTCCAGTCGATCAGCCTTCTTGTTGCTTATACGCACAAATAAACCCAACGAAATGGTGTAATTTCCAGTTAAAACGATAAATACGAAATATGTGCTTTGCACCGACAATAGTTCTACGAATTTTCAACGATAAATGCGCGCCGTTAAACATTTGTATGGCGTTTTATACCAAATTTGAATTTTCGCACCCGATAGTGCTGCCAGGCGTAAACATTGCGTTTCGTTCAGAAATTGACTCGAAAATTGTAGTGACAATCCTGAACACCCTCTGCTATTGCAATGTCCCTACGGGACGCTACATTGTATAATTATCTATATCACTATGTACGTACTTTAAAGTAAAACACTCTGTACAACAATGTGGCAAGCAATAAAGAATTTGAATTGAATATAAGTACCATATCCTCCCAAATCTACATGAATGTTTAAAACAATGTAATGGAAGGGCGTGCCACGGTTCACCTCCTCACCTTTAAGGATCCATCGCAGCAAATGCGTGGGAGTGATTCCGATACACTTAAGTGCAGGATGGTTCTCTTGAAATATGGGTTTCGCTGCATCGATTTATGCCGTTGATAAAAATGGACAGCTGAATATTTTTGTTATTTGAACGTCAGTAAAGAGGATTTTTTTTTGTTTTTGAAACAAATGTTGGTTAAAACGAAACAAGGTTTTGTTTCAGTAACACCTCAGTTAGGCCCAGACTCCACCAGAGCTGAGCGGAGATGTGCGGCGTCGAGCTGTGTTTTCAACAACCAATGGAATTGCGTTATTCACACAGCTCGACGCCGCACATCTCCGCTCAGCTCTGGTGGAGTCTGGGCCTTAGAAAGGGCTTTTTTCTGTGTAGTTACACAAGTAGTCACAAAAAGTTTAATTATTAGCTAAACCGAAGAGCGAAACCAAACTGAAGACATTCAAGTTTTCTTAACCTTAAGTATTCAAAACCACTTACGTCTCCAATTATATACCAGAACAATAATGTTCACTACGACTATAATGGGGTTCGTGAGGTCAAAAGTCAACCAATCAAACAAGGAGTCTGGTAATAACGACCGATAATAAGGGTTTAACTAAACTAGAAGATCAATCCGATGGGCTCGTTAGCTTAGTTAAGTAGTGATTATGTCTACTATGCCGCGAATCATTGGTGCTATTGCGACGTAGAACATACATTTATGTGACAATTATTTCATGATTTGATTTATATTAAGATGCTTCTATGATAAAGATAATTGCGTGTTATTGTCATCGAAACTTTTCTCTTTTGATATTATTTCTCCTTATTCTGGTCTAATTTAAGTGGTTTTTACACATGGTGTGTTCGGCTGAACTTCAACACTGTTCGTCTTATTCTCTACAGAAAAATATCCTCAGTTTTTTTCTCGAGGTCGACAATGAGCGACTTATTACTCCAACTTGTGTTGCAGCTGTCCATGGGCTTCGTTGACTGTTTGCTAAACTCTTGTAATATATCTTTATCGTTACCAATATAAAAACGAATTATTGAGTACAACCCATCTACATAAGTTGTCGCAGATGCGGTGCAAACAGTGTGAGGACGGGGAATGCTATTCCTCCGTGGCACAGTGATATTACTAATACGGAGGGTAGAGGAACCTTACTCAATGGCGTAGGCTACATTTGCTAGCAAGTTGTTTGGTTTTAAGTATGTACCTACAAAATGTAAATGTAGATTTAATGGTTAACTTTAAGAACTTGCCGTTTTGCTGTTTAGCCAATGAGTGAATTGTAAACAACCTGTTTATTTAAAATAAAGAATTTTTTTTTTTTTTAATAAAAGTCAATTAATACTTCACTTACCCTACGACTTAAAAGACATTTTGTAGAAAGAAGAACACCAAAATGGTCAAGCCTTTCAGTCTTGTTTGCACAAAGATGCAATCCCCTCGACCCATTGTAGACACTCGTGCGCACCGGAAGCGCCGCCATTTCCGCCCCCACCTGTCGCCAACGACTTCCGGTCCGGTCTTGACCTGTCCGTGCCGCTTGAACCCCGTATTTATGGGCTTTTAGGAAATGTATTTTAGATTTCAGTCCATTGGTTTAGGGATGAACTCGGACTTAAAAGTGTTCGTTCTTGCTCGTTGAATCTTAAGATTCCTCCTTCAACGAAAATGTTGAATTCTTCATAAGTTTTAGTACTTATGAAGAATTTAACATTATCTTTAATAAAACAACACCTGCTAAGAGAAGAGGCCAAGAAAAGAAATCTATAGATCACTTATTATCCTCAGTCCACCACCGTCTAGACCGAGTTAATTTTCCGAATACCTGTGCACAATGGGTAGTGGCCGCAAAAAACCGCATTCCGGTCACACAATAGTCGACCTTTGTGGCTAAGAGGCATTATTGCCCTGAGCCAGGTGGAAAATGAGGGGTTAAGAAAAGATTGCTATCGAGTGGAATGACGACTGTTAGAGCTCTTCTTCTTGGTGGCAACACTAATATATATATATATATATATATTTACATCCTATTATTTGGTGTAATGTTTGAAAAGTTTGCTACTACACCACTCTACTGAGCGGGTTCGATCCTTGCAAAGTACAAACAATCTTGTGCTTGAACATGTTTATTCCTATTGGTCTGGGTGTATCTTACGTATTTACAAAAAAAAAGATATCCGTTGCTCTAGTTTAAGGCTAGATAGCGCCGTGTGGATGCAATTCCTCTTTTACTTTTACACTTACACTTTTTGCTGGCAAAATAACTTTTATATTCTTAGTTGTAAAACATCTAATCTAAAACCTTCACAAATTTCACGCTTTTTCAAGAATCGTATGTAAGAGCAAAAAAGATTAAATATTTTGTCTCGAATAAGAGAGTATGAATCTTGTAAGATAATCAGCAGATAAAATAAGCAATTGCCCATTACCAAAGATACCTTCAGCCAGATCCTAAACTCGAAGCATTGCACAATTTAGGCGGCCTAATTTCTTCCAGGCATCCCACACGTAAAGAACAAAGAATAAGAAGAAGAGTCAAAAGACAAAAATAGTGAATTAAGACCATTTTGTTTTCAAATAAATTAAAACTTTTAAAGCAAACATTTGGAGCATAAATAAATACAATTTATACACAAAGAAATGAATGCGTCATACGCAGGTAGCGCGCTGGCTGGCCCGCTGCCATGCTCGTACCTACCGGCTTGCACCACGGTTTGTTTCCCTTTTTTGTTACTACACTTTGGAACTTACACTATGCTCACTGATTGGGTTTGCTTGAAATGATTTGCGTTTAATATCTGCCTCAAAGGTTAATAGCCTGCCGCCCTAATACGATTTCTTACATCCAGTCAGTTGCTTGTCGCTATCTCACCTTCTGGGCTGCAACTAATATACACCCACCACCTTTACCTCTTTCTCCAAAACCACGCTCTTTTTCTTACAAGGTAGACGTATCTTCTCCTGTAACAATCCTGATACACAACATGTGCCTCTTAAAATCTTATTAATTATTTTAAACTCAATCAACCCACTTGACTTCTCGGAGGTTCCTCCGAAACAAGAACAAGGGGAGGATTCATAAGAGGCTAGAGTCTTAACATCATAATCTTAGCATCATGATCTTTTATCAAAGTTTGTCTTAGCCTTCTTATTCCAACAGTTCCATTTACCTTCAATGTAACAAAGTATCCAAATAGTATCAAATGAATCCCTTTTATTCTGTCCAGAATTTTTTGAATGATATTAAAACAGACAGACATTTTATTAGTAGATACTTCCACGTTTCTTGTTCTTATTTCGGCTAGTTTATTCTGTTTCTATTAGTTAGTGTACGGCGCGAGTGGTGCGCCGGCGTCTCGCGGAAGCCGTGAACTCCTGCTGAGAATTAACTTGTTCTATCTTGTTTAGGATCTTTGTTCGCGGACAATGGGGCAGCGTGGTAGGCGATGGTTTTAGGTAACATTTTCAATCTTGATTCTATTGACTCACGCCTGAATTCACAAACGTCAATCAACGCTAAGCCCGCCCTCACGCTCATGCTGTCCCTTGCAGTTTTATTGATATTTTACGGGACAGCATGAGCGTGAGGGCGGGCTTAGCGTTGATTGACTTTTGTGAATTGGGGGATAGGCACTCATGCTGTACTTACTCCCAGAATTACTTATTTAGCAATCTTTAATTACTGTCCCAAAGATTGTGAGTAGACATCAGAGACAGACAGACATTTTCTTAGTAGCTACTTCCACGTCTCTTGTTCTTATTTCGGCCAGTTTATTCCGTTTCTATTAGTTAGTGTACGGCGCGAGTCGTGCGCCGGCGCCGCGCGGAAGCCGTGAACTTCGCCTGCGAATTAACTTGTTCTATCTCGTTTAGGATCTTTGTTCGCGGACAATGGGGCAACATAGTAGGCGATGGTTTTAGGTAGCATTTATCTGAATTCTTATTGAGTTAGGTATTCATTCTTAATCGGCGTACAGCGTTTTAAACGCTGAAAGGCTTCGTATTTTCGAAATCTTAACTTCGATATCATGACAAGTAGCAACAAAAATTTAACAGCAAGGATGTTCACTGAACACAGCTCCCGGGTCAATTATGGCTTCATCTAATTATGGCACTAGCATATTACCCAAATCTGAGATTTTGCTGGTACGAGTACTAGCTGTAAATTTATGAAATCCTTCAGTATTTTCTTAATGTTCTCTTTAAGCAAAGTGACTTCACTCCATCTGATTAATGACGAATAGTAAGCAGTAGATAGTTTAGTAGATTACGCAACAAGGGCTTAAGGAAGTGTGTTATGTCTCGGGCGCTACATCGAACCCAGAGGGATTCTACGGTTTACTCCCGAGTGGAGCGAGGGAGTTAAGGCAAGAATCTTGAGTACGAGAGGTTCAAGATCTCCCAAGACAAATAAGCGTACTCTACTTTATATATTTTCTGCGGGGCAATTTAAAAACAACGACTGAAAAAAAGAAAGTTCTTGAATATTTTTTTCAAGTTGAAAGAACGAAATATGAAAAATATTATGTAAGTACAAAGATAAATTACATTATTTTGTACAATTTAATTAATTGCAGCACAGCTATTTGAGCGGTTAGCGCCTTTTTTATTTTAATGAAGATTAATTTTGACATGGATAAACTATGCTAGTTAAGATATCACAAGACGCTGCTGGAGCATTATTTAGCAGTCTGAAGTACTAAACGTGCGAAAATGTGAAATCCCTCGTAGTTATTCGTATAATTGTGTGCGCCGTCCGTAGATAAGTGTTTAGGTGCGGAAGCAGCGTCGTTTGGCACGGCGCGCGCGGTGATATGAATCAAGCGCACCTACTGAGGTGGGGGGAAGGAGGGAGGCAGTACTAAACGAGATAATTATTGAAATTATGCCAAACACCAATCCTTAGAGCTGTTACTTTCTTGAGTATAACATAAACGACCTACACACATCAAAAGTGTCTAGGGATATCTCAAGCATTTTCATACAAAGTATAGCTATTGGGGAGGCTGTAAAAATTAAAATATTGATACCAACGTAGAAATTTTTAGGACACAGAAACTGCTATATCTGCCCTTTCAGATTGTATAAAGAAATTCATTGTGGTAGCATTATTGTACAATCGTAAGGACGTTAAAAAAAAGACAGATTTTTGTATGAAAATGCTTGAGATATCCCTAGACACTTTTGATGTGTGTATTTACGTCCCACTGCTGGGCACAATCCTCAACTCAACTATGAGGTGGATTGAGCCATACTCCAACACGTGGGCTCAGTGCGGATTGTTGGAGGGGTGTAAGGTTAGAAAAAAAAAAAAAGGTTTCTTGAGTAGGTGAACTAAAATATTGAACCTACTAAATTAGATATTTGTACCCAGGTGGGGACACACACCTCTCTTCGTAATAGGCAGTCCTTTTTCCTATAGCGCTAACGGGCCAGTCAAAGTTATATTTTACCTGTATAACTAGCAAAGAGCCGCTAATATTGCTCATAAATAGATGACTGTGCCTCTTTTATTCCAAATGTGCAAGTATAAATTGGGTGCAAACTATTAACTGCTCAGCTTTTATCTGACCTTATTTGAACTTTACATGCTTCTAAGAGTCTCCGAATGTAATTAAAAATGGCCGCACATACCAGTTAAGTTAAAGGGTAAAACTGGCGACTTAAGCGGCGAATAACATTCAATTCACGTCAGAGCTCTCGAGCATCTAAAAGAGCTTTATCCAAAGCTACTTAAAGACTATCAGAGTTAACCATCTCACGATTGAATTAGTTGTCTTGTCGGTGGCCGCAGAGCTCACCTCGAAGGTGGATTTAATTGTCCGATCTTTAATGGCGTCTTAACTTTGCGCCATTCAGTCTGCAGTCTGCAGACCACGGGCGGAGCTTTTCCAGTTCAGCCGACACTCTGGATTATTCTATCAACATTTTTCTTTCTATAACCACTGGATGAATTTAAACTGGCCATGAAACCTTGTATAATAGTTTACACTCTAGGTAGGTACTTCACTGTTGTTTGACCTTGGTCAATCATTGGAATCAAGCATTTGCTATAATTGATGGATTCAAACTGGAGCTAAACACCAATAGGGTGGATTGCCTATTTTAAATAAGAAAAACCATTTAGCTAAAGATGGGTCGGTAAAAAATATTAAAAGAAACAAAGTATTATTTGTCCTATAAATTTTAATATGCTCAGCACAGTGGTTATATAGTTGTCAAACAAATCAGTCTGTCTGAACAAAATTTCAGCAAAGTATATAGATGTTTTGTAAATAAAATGACACCATCATGACTGATTTTTTAATAATTATTCTGAACAGTTGTTTTTTTTGTTTCCCATTAATTTGTTTATCGAACTACATCCAGCATGTCTTCACTCACATGCCATGTCAAGTCAGAATGATTAGATTGTATATGTATTGTATGCACTTGTTAAGTTTTGTGTCCCCTTCCTAAATCCTAGTTTCGTGTCGTCTCTATTGGAAAACTCAGCGCCTTCACTCGGGATCGGCAGTAAGTGTCGGGGCTAATAAAGTCGTCTCATCGTTACTTTGCGGCTAATCCCGCCTCAGCGTGGATACACCTTAATGCCCACGTCCAACTTGCAGACTATCACGAAGCCCTCAGATACAAAGGGTGTTCCACATGCAAACTTTGCTGCAGAGTCGTGAATGTCCGAATAATTTGACAGGGGTTGTCACTATACGACTTGTTTTGGTAGTATTGAAATAGGTTTTAAGGTTAAATGTTGCAGAAAACCCGGTTTTTAGTCTATAAATAGTATTGGAGTACACTGCAGCAAAATTGATTTAATTTTTAAATGAAATTAAGTTTTATTTTTCGAACTTAGACATTTAGAAGCTATTCTCTTTACCAATCTGCAGTAATAACCTTCAACAATCTTCAACAATCCTGTCTTTCGCATGTGCAAGCGTACAATGGTATTTGCAAAGAATTGGTAATTTTTTCGCTTTCTCACTCATCCTGCACAAACATACCTATTTAATGTAAGAGTAAGCTGTAGTAAAGTGCTTTTAGGTTATTTTAGTTTTATGGTTTTGAAATTTGAATGCAGTGAAGCAAATGCTGAGTTATTCAAAATCAAAGTTTGTTAAACTGATTTAGTTATGTGCTGTTATTTGTGTTCTGTTGTACTTTAAAACTACTTTAATATTCTCTCCAGAAAACTCCACAGTTGTCAGATTACAGGCGTTCATTTTGTTTTAGTAGGTTTTGTTATTTTTTAAGGTAAGCCTTTTCGCTATCCATTCACTATGCGACCTAGATTAGTGTAACTTTGGTTTTAATAAGAAAGAGAAGTAAGTGCTTGGACACGACAACTACTTACAGCTCAATAGCTCAAGCTAATTTTTTAGCAAAAAAAGGCTAACATTAGGTACAAACTGACAACTGAAATAGCTATTTTCATTGATTTAACCACTTTTGGTTACGGCTACTAAACAGTCAAAGCTAGGAAAGTTGCTCTTAGGTATTTGAAATGTTTTAAGTAGATATGATTTTGTTAAATCGGTTTGCAAATATTGCTTTGAAATTGCCGCTATCATTTCTGTCCCTTAAATCGTTACGTACATAGCTTAATGATTACTGATAAAAAACGCAGCACTCGATCCATCAGTGCCCAAATGCTGATCACCAAGAGTACAATACCATGCCGGGATCCCGAAGCCTCGAGGTGTGCACATCCGTCAGGATTATGCTCCTACCTCCGGCATTCCTTTCAAGAACTCCTTACGATCTTATACCTTCCCCTAATGATTATGTTACCCATCCATCACAGAATAAGCAATACTACGAATAAAAGATAAAATATTTACGGAATAAATGTGTTCTTGAACTCCCCGGATAGCGATGACGTTATTATCTACCCTTTTCAAAGAGCTATGGTAAAAGGTGCCATAATTTAAGTTTCTATCACATAGATTCAAAAGTTATGTTTATTGGGTGGCAGAAAAATATTTCATTCTGATCTATTTCTAATACAATCTAGAACAAGATCCAGTAAGTGGTACACATTGGCCCGATCGATTAATGGTATATACGATTTATTCAATGAATGCGAATATACTAATGTTGATGGAATTGTCTCAAAAACGTAACTTGTAAAAATTAAAAATTTATCTCAAAAACATTTACATTTTAGCGCACCCACACAAGATTGCTTACGTAAAAAGGTCACATAGCATTGAATCATAAATAAAAATCAGTAAGTGCCACAGGGGGAGCAAAGTATACGTCCTAAACACCACATTCCAGCTCCGAAAGATCCCCTCGGAGACAATTCTCCAATTTCCTTAAGGTGGGTTTTTTATCTAACACTAAAACGCTCCGGTCAGTCCGCCGGACAATGCGATATAAATCCTAGCGAACGTCCGTCGCATAACATTTTGCATCGCCAATGAGCAGGACAGGGGGGGGGGGACGTTTGCACAAAATATTTGTATGTAAAGCAGAAAAGCAATCCACTTATACCGTCTCTTACCTGCACGATAGTCGTTCGTTACATTCGCCCCGCTTGTAAGGCGACAGGAGTGGAATGGAGCTGGGCTAATCAACATTCAGTTATTAAGGTTGCCCTTAAAAAAAACATTATGAAATTTAGTTACAATGGCGTGACGAGCTAGATTTTTTAGACTAGACGGTTTAAGAGAAAGGTAAGGCCTCTGCCCAGAATTCAAAAATACATAACAGCATACTAGAACAAATATCAAAAAAAGATGGATTTTTCAGAGTTTGCAGTTCGTGTTCACCTGATGCCAAATTAAATAAGCCGGTAAAGAATGATTTGTTCAGCTAATCAAGTCTAATGTTACTCCCAATTTTTTGCCACAAGTGTTCTGTGCACAGACAGAACTCTAAAACGGTTCCGACAGTATTATATTTATGCAGTAATGGGACCAGAGCTCATCGGTAACTGCAACCTGGAGCCAGCAACCAGTAAGCTTACCGTTACAACATTTCAATCAAATTGGCTCGATGAGTGAGAAGTGTGACCTTCTGGATTCCTCTTACTACCCTTCTAAGAGCTTCAGATATATTCGTGCGCGTTCAGTAAGGTAATACTTAATAAAAAAAATATAAATAAAAAACCGCCGCCGTCTCCACAGTTCGCGCGGCACACAATTTGCCGAGGACTTACCTCTTCATAAAGAGGGTTGGAATTTTTCTTTATTGTCCGGATTATTTGAGCGCCTCTCGAAAGCTTTACGCGATCTCAAGATGGCTGCGATCTTTACGACGTCATCCGACTCCCGTTCACCTTTATACTTCCATATTAAGTTATTGGCAGGGGATCGGCCGATGTTTTTGCTGATCAAATTCGGTAATAGATGTTTTACTGATTAGGAGATTTTGTTTTGTTTCAGCTACTATTTTTTGTTTTGGGGTGGTTTGGTGTTTGGGTGATTTTTGTGTCTACGTGTTACAGCTAACCGAGTTGGGTAAGTTAGTTGAATGGCTAAAAATAGGCACTATGGCTAGCCCCTCTGATGCCTGTTACGGATGTTAAGGGTGATGACCATTGCAACTTGAGGGAACAACCACCAGGGAGGTGGGCGAATAACCTGCAATCTTACCAAGGAGCTAAATGGAGGGGCAGGGGGATCTCTGGAAAACTGTGTTAGAATTTCATGTTCTGATATAGACTTCTTATGACTGATTGTGATTCAAACGCTTATGTTTTATTTGCCTATTTTTTATAGTCGATGATGCTCTTCCATTACTTATAAAATATATTCCATTTACTTAACTAACTTCTTAGCATACCATTTCACACCCAATAACGCTACAGCTCAAAATTAAATCTCGCAAAGCTATTTCTAATTTCCAAAGGTCCCTCGCATTAGCATAACGCTCAAACTTGTTTCCCGTTCCACGAGGAGTCATAATTCCGCAAACACGGCTAAAACTGCTCATGAAAAATACAACAATATCATCAGCAAGAGGTCAAGTAATTAATGAGTTGCCGACACCTCCCGAGGGCGCGGCGGGCGGAGGGCGGGCGGGGAGCGGGAACCTGAGGAAAACACTTTTAAAAAGTTTTCTCACCCGCGAATTATTAATAGGTTCCTACGTAGACGTGCAGGGATGTGCATAAACAAATTGGTTGTCGACATTTTAATACGTAAGGGAAATAAAATGAATTAAAAACTAAATAAAAATAAAAAGGAGGCGCACTGGTTGTTGCCGTCATAATGAACGAAACAATCAGAAGTCCGCATTTCAGCGAGCGTATTTTGAACCTAGGATGGTATTAAGAGTCCAAAGAGTTAGCCGCAAATTGTATGATGCTCACAAAAAGGATAACAGAAGAGAAACGTATATTTTATTTAATACTCGCATATCCGTGAAATCCAACTGATCAATTGAATAAAAAGAGTTTAGTTTTACGTCATACACAACAACACAACTTCTGCAATTGCGAACGATCTGTAGGTCGGTAGCTCCTTCCGCTTTAAACCAACCCCAAATGAGTCCAACTTAAGGCTCGATACCAGGAAAACGGCTCTCGGGAAAACTAAAGTTTTATATAGAAAATATGAAGTATGAGGCACGAAAAAAATCGTCATAGTAGTCAAAGAGTTGCACAATCAGCTCAAACTTCCAGTATATGGATCAACTTACTAGATTAATGTGAAAAAAAATCAGAATATCGCTAAAAACGTGCAAAACGCACTCCCGTATTTCAAAAGTTTAGGCATCATATAAACTAACAACTTACGTGTTTTAAATAACGTGTAAAGATCAGATATCAAAGAAGCATTGCCAATCAGTTGTTTTTCATTGCTTTATTTCAGTTTTGTGCAAAAAATTCCCAAACATTCCGAATTTTTCGCTTGAAATCTCCATACAAATTACTATGGAGTGAGTGAAGTTTTTTTGATAGCTGTCCGCGCACCGTCGCAGCTCACTCCCCCCCATGTCCCCAAGGTGAGCGCACGTCGCTTTTGACGAAAATGACATTTATAATTACGCGGATAATTTACACGAAATAGGCGCACATAGGGTCTTTTGTTGAAAATAGTACAACTTTTTTTTTTTTCCTCCGTACTGTTTGTTCATATGCATTACGCATAATTTATCAAACGTATGATTTTATCATGATTCACCATGAGAGTTATATGGCAGGTTTATATTTATAAGTACACTTGATTAAAAGCTCTCTTGGGTTTGACAATTTCGTACTAGTTGCCATTTCATTTTCCTATTCTTTACGCGGTGACGTGCACTCACCCGGCGTCATGTGGAAGACTGACTTGCGGGACTGCGCAGACGGCTGTCAAAGAAACTTCACTCGTTCCATAGTAATTAGGATGGAGATCTCGAGCAAAAAAAATTAAAGTTTGCGTTTGCTTATACGAAACAGAAATAGTTATAGCAATAGAACATAATGACAAGTCATTCGAAATGGAAACACACTTCACACCGGAACAGCTTTTACAATTGTACCAAGCACAAATTCGGTTGTGTATGGAGTACTTCTGCCACCTCTGGGATGGCTCTGCCAAGTATCAGCTGGATGCACTGGACTCAGTAGACCGAAAAGCCAGGAGACTGATAGGTGACGAGACGCTCGTTGGAACCAAACTCGAGTTTGGAGCATCGGCGTAGAGTTGCCTGTCTATCGGTTTTTTATAAGGTGTATTTCGGAGAGTGTGCGCAAGAACTTCATGACCTGATACCACCCTCTACTTTCTACTACCGGACCACAAGACGCCGCGAGGGCTTTCATCTCCATGTGGTCGACTTTCCAGCGGTCCGAACTAAGCGGTTTGGTGCTTCCTTTCTGGTCCGCACCGCTAAGGAGTGGAACGCCCTCCCTGCGTCTGTGTTTCCGGATACATACAACCTTGGTGTCTTCAAGGCAAGAGTGAATAGGCATTTTTTGGGTAAGCGTGGCTGGCAAGACTGAGGTCAAACGCAAATCCATTTTAAATTAAAAAAAATGGATCAGATAGAACTTTGATATAAATATGAATTATCATATTTACGTCAGCCATGGATAAATGGCAGTGCAAGCATTTGTATCTCTAACTGGCTATTTGCACACAGCTTTTCCCTGTAGTAATTTGAATGAACTATACAGACAAACGTTCTAGAAAATATAATTAGCATCAACTATCATTTAGATAGTGAAAGCTTATGTAAAAACAGACAGAAAAACGCGGAGGGTGACTTCCTTTCATACTATGCTCTACTCGTAGATCAATTCCAGTAAGATGAAGATCACGGTGGATTCTGTATTAAATTCAGCGTAAAAAGCCTGAAATACGATGGCCTCTACAGGAGACTAAAGGTATTATACTCAAATGTTCTTATCTAAAATAAATTATCCCCTAAAAGTGTCTCAACTGTTGACAACTGTTAAATTCCTCGTTTTAGTTAGTAACAAGATAGCTCCGTTTAATGCTTCTTGCAGCTTTTCATTACAAGTAAGACCAATTAATTAGTGGGTTCTTCTGCATGTTACTAGAAATGGCTCCGTGTATTGCTATATCATATGCATTGGATGTAAGAAATATTTTGTGTTGATGATGATCGAACGGATAAACCAAGTTACAACTAAATCTCGATGGAATCGTCAAATACCAGATATAACATTGTGCAAATAACGTGGTCACGAGAATAGATTGCAAATAATAGTGTGAAAAAATAATTGGCAAAACCGCTTGTTAGTATGTTTAATAAAATACAATTTTTGGTTAGTTTCTTTTGTTTGCCCTATATCCTGAAATATATTGGGTGGCGAAATAAAAATATCTTTGGTGAACGCATCAAATGATTATCATGCCGCGATTTATAATAATAATAAATAAATATCCCTGGACATTATTCCACACAGCGCCATCTAGCCCCAAGTGAGTTAATTATACTCCGTTTTTATGGGATACTAGACAACGGATAAACATACTCAAATACTTTTTCTTTTGTAAATACATACTTATTATACATAGGAAACACCCAGACCAATACAAACAGACATGTTCATGCACACAAATGTTTGTACTGTTCGGGGATCGAACCCGCGACCTTTGGTGTAGTAGCCGACTTCTAAACAATTACACCAAGACGGTCGTCCGGATTTATGCATTGCATTTATGCACGGATTGCACGGCCCAACCACTGTGTGACCATAGCTGTCACGATCGCTTTCAAATTTGACAGATTTTCTCTCCGGCCGACCCTAGTAGCGAACCTTAACTTTGTCTTACATTTTTAAAATAAATATTTAAATTACGATGCAGCTAACATTTTCAAACTCCAATGACCTAGGACTTTACAAAACTGTTAAGATGATTTTGTTTAAAGATGATCGGTTTTTTTCAACCCGTGTCGATATCGACAAAGAGTCGACCATCCCTAAATCCGTAACACCTTGAAACGATGTAAAAATTAAGAAAGAGAGAGATTTTTAAAGTGTCAGCCGTCGTTCGAGTTAGTGCCGCCACATTAATTCCCTTCGTCGATTACTCCGGTGGAGAGCCTCCCGAGGTACCTGTAGGTACCTCCGAGGTACCTCCGAGGTAATGAACGCACCGACGGGGGACTTGAGACAGTTTGACGAGTCATGAACAAACTTCGGCTGAGGTGAAAAGCCAGACGATTTATCTAAGTCCGAGGTAATAATTTGGTCTTTTTTGTAGATTTTTTGCGCGGTGCTTTGGAAATGCAAGGCTAGGAAACTTTCCTGGGCCCTTACTTTTCCCTACCTATTACCTTCCTCACTTATTACCAGTCAGCTAGTAGTTTCTAATTTTTTACCCGTTTTCAGGGTTGGATATTAACCATATTTTGCCATATGTTAATTGAGTTACTGACTCTGTTTCTTTTGAGATTTTGAAAAACTGATAATCCATACTGATTAAGGTTCGCTACTAGGGTCGGCCGGAGAGAAAATCTGTCAAATTTGAAAGCGATCGTGACAGCTATGGTCACACAGTGGTTGGGCCGTGCAATCCGTGCATAAATGCAATGCATAAATCCGGACGACCGTCTTGGTGTAATTGTTTAGAAGTCGGCTACTACACCAAAGGTCGCGGGTTCGATCCCCGAACAGTACAAACATTTGTGTGCATGAACATGTCTGTTTGTATTGGTCTGGGTGTTTCCTATGTATAATAAGTATGTATTTACAAAAGAAAAAGTATTTGAGTATGTTTATCCGTTGTCTAGTATCCCATAAAAACGGAGTATAATTAACTCACTTGGGGCTAGATGGCGCTGTGTGGAATAATGTCCAGGGATATTTATTTATTATTATTATAAATCGCGGCATGATAATCATTTGATGCGTTCACCAAAGATATTTTTATTTCGCCACCCAATATATTTCAGGATATAGGGCAAACAAAAGAAACTAACCAAAAATTGTATTTTATTAAACATACTAACAAGCGGTTTTGCCAATTATTTTTTTACACTATTATTTGCAATCTATTCTCGTGACCACGTTATTTGCACAATGTTATATCTGGTACTTGACGATTCCATCGAGATTTAGTTGTAACTTGGTTTATCCGTTCGATCATCATCAACACAAAATATTTCTTACATCCAATGCATATGATATAGCAATACACGGAGCCATTTCTAGTAACATGCAGAAGAACCCACTAATAGGCATGATGACTGTATTTTTTTTTTGTTTATTATCGAAAGACCTTACATTTATGTAAACAATCCTCAAAGAATCACTTCATCTGGATCAATACCACCAGAGATATCACAATTTGAAATGCACAATTTTTGGACTTGCCCAAAAACGCTCCATACAAAAGCGACAGTGACGTCACTATCGCTGTCACTTTTGTATGGAGCGTTTTTGGGCAAGTCCAAAAATGTGCATTTCAAATTGTGATATCTCTGGTGGTATTGATCCAGATGAAGTGATTCTTTGAGGATTGTTTACATAAATGTAAGGTCTTTCGATAATAAACAAAAAAAAATACAGTCATCATGCCTATTAATTGGTCTTACTTGTAATGAAAAGCTGCAAGAAGCATTAAACGGAGCTATCTTGTTACTAACTAAAACGAGGAATTTAACAGTTGTCAACAGTTGAGACACTTTTAGTGGATAATTTATTTTAGATAAGAACACTTGAGTATAATACCTTTAGTCTCATGTAGAGGCCATCGTATTTCAGGCTTTTTACGCTGAATTTAATACAGAATCCACCGTGATCTTCATCTTACTGGAATTGATCTACGAGTAGAGCATAGTATGAAAGGAAGTCACCCTCCGCGTTTTTCTGTCTGTTTTTACATAAGCTTTCACTAACTAAATGATAGTTGATGCTAATTATATTTTCTAGAACGTTTGTCTGTATAGTTCATTCAAATTACTACAGGGAAAAGCTGTGTGCAAATAGCCAGTTAGAGATAAAAATGCTTGCACTGCCATTTTTCCATGGCTGACGTAAATATGATAATTCATATTTATATCAAAGTTCTATCTGATCCATTTTTTTTTAATTTAAAATGGGTTTGCGTTTGACCTCAGTCTTGCCAGCCACGCTTACCCAAAAAATGCCTATTCACTCTTGCCTTGAAGACACCAAGGTTGTATGTATCCGGAAACACAGACGCAGGGAGGGCGTTCCACTCCTTAGCGGTGCGGACCAGAAAGGAAGCACCAAACCGCTTAGTTCGGACCGCTGGAAAGTCGACCACATGGAGATGAAAGCCCTCGCGGCGTCTTGTGGTCCGGTAGTAGAAAGTAGAGGGTGGTATCAGGTCATGAAGTTCTTGCGCACACTCTCCGAAATACACCTTATAAAAAACCGATAGACAGGCAACTCTATGCCGATGCTCCAAACTCGAGTTTGGTTCCAACGAGCGTCTCGTCACCTATCAGTCTCCTGGCTTTTCGGTCTACTGAGTCCAGTGCATCCAGCTGATACTTGGCAGAGCCATCCCAGAGGTGGCAGAAGTACTCCATACACAACTGAATTTGTGCTTGGTACAATTGTAAAAGCTGTTCCGGTGTGAAGTGTGTTTCCATTTCGAATAACTTGTCATTATGTTCTATTGCAATAACTATTTCTGTTTCGTATAAGCAAACGCAAACTTTAATTTTTTTTGCTCGAGATCTCCATGCTAATTACTATGGAACGAGTGAAGTTTCTTTGACAGCCGTCTGCGCAGTCCCGCAACTCAGTCTTCCACATGACGCCGGGTGAGTGCACGTCACTGCGTAAAGAATAGGAAAATGAAATGGCAACTAGTACGAAATTGTCAAACCCAAGAGAGCTTTTAATCAAGTGTACTTATAAATATAAACCTGCCATATAACTCTCATGGTGAATCATGATAAAATCATACGTTTGATAAATTATGCATAATGCATATGAACAAACAGTACGGAGGAAAAAAAAATAAGTTGTACTATTTTCAACAAAAGACCCTATGTGCGCCTATTTCGTGTAAATTATCCGCGTAATTATAAATGTCATTTTCGTCAAAAGCGACGTGCGCTCACCTTGGGGACATGGGGGGGAGTGAGCTGCGACGGTGCGCGGACAGCTATCAAAGAAACTTCACTCACTCCATAGTAATTTGTATGGAGATTTCAAGCGAAAAATTCGGAATGTTTGGGAATTTTTTGCACAAAACTGAAATGAAGCAATGAAAAACAACTGATTGGCAATGCTTCTTTGATATCTGATCTTTACACGTTATTTAAAACACGTAAGTTGTTAGTTTATATGATGCCTAAACTTTTGAAATACGGGAGTGCGTTTTGCACGTTTTTAGCGATATTCTGATTTTTTTTCACATTAATCTAGTAAGTTGATCCATATACTGGAAGTTTGAGCTGATTGTGCAACTCTTTGACTACTATGACGATTTTTTTCGTGCCTCATACTTCATATTTTCTATATAAAACTTTAGTTTTCCCGAGAGCCGTTTTCCTGGTATCGAGCCTTAAGAATCTTAGTTGTCGTAAACGCCTAACATTCACACTTCGTTATTTCTTTTGATTATTTTGTATTCAAAAACGACCTGTGAAAACAGACAATAATTCGGAAGTAATACAAGATCGAATGAAAAATATTGGCCCATAACAGGCATAGTTGGAGAGCTTTGGGGGAGACCTTTGCCCAGCAGTGGGACACATTAGGTTAAATAAAAAAAAAAACAAGATTAGCAAGCTAAAATGGCAGTGGGCTGGCCATGTTAGCCGTAGAGCCGATAACCGTTTGAGTAAACGTGTTCTTGATTGCAGACCGCGTCAAGGCAAGCGTAGGTACTGTGGGACGTCCTCAGCCAAGGTGGAGTGATGATTTGCGCAGGAGCAGGATATCGAGTTCAGTGGCGTGTAATTGTAGAGGCCTATGTCCAGCCGTGGACTGCAACAGGCTGATGATGATGATGAATACAGTCTGCTGTGTGAGCCCCATAACGTTTGAGTATGTAACTACTTACTTGCAATGGAAACTTAAAGTACTTGCTTAAAATAATAAAGAAAATAACGAAATTGAAACCTGTAGTCGGTTGAAACAACAAAGTAACGGCCGGTCGACAAATCAACGTCGTTTACCGTCGGGCGCGTTTTCAATTTGCTCTGTCGCACGTAAGTGCAGCGGCCTGCGTCTGCACTCATCCTGCACATGCACCACGCACTGGTGGATAAGGA
Source organism: Udea ferrugalis (assembly GCA_950022985.1). Classification (NCBI taxonomy): domain Eukaryota; kingdom Metazoa; phylum Arthropoda; class Insecta; order Lepidoptera; family Crambidae; genus Udea; species Udea ferrugalis. Next base: position 1,363,584 of record OX465522.1, read on the forward strand.
GTTTATTGAGAAAAATAGCCCTTAGGGCAATAATATTTAAGAGTTATAGGTAAAAACGTCCAGACACAAGATAAGTGTGGTCCATTTATTCCTGGACATCGTAAAACCGCTGGCCGGTAGTATTGTTTGTTTTTTTTTTCTAACTGTTTATTTTTTTGTTTTATTTGCTTTTTTATGTAATTTCCTTTTATCTACATTTTGTATGTTACGATGTCCCTTTAAATAGATAAATGTTTTTTCTTTTTTCTTTCTTCCTATGTGCTCACGCGCACGCTTCGTTGTTCCTATTGTCGGTGTCCTGTGAATTTCTTCTGGTAAGTTCTGCAAAACCTGTATGACCTATATTATTATTTTATTTTATTCATTATAAATAGATATTTATATATATCATGTGTGTTGCAGCAGTAGAAAAATCACCGTTCACAACTGTCAAAGTGTACACAGAAGAGCATAGTTCTGCCGTTTGTTGTCACTTTTCTTTTTTACTAATTTATAGTGTTTGTGTGTTTTTTGGGTAATGTGTTGCAATTTTTGTAAAAAGATTTTTTTTTATTGTTTGAACCTTTGAGGTCAATAAAGTATTTTCTTTCTTCCTTTTAGTTCTGTTCAACATGCCGCCTCCGCCGGTGCCTGCTCCTCGCGTGTGCATCTGCCGTGAGTCCATACACTAATGATAATTTATTTGTTCCTCCTCCAGCTTAGATTCGGAACGAATTCCACCGAAATATCTACAAATACATTTACTCATTTAACGTGCGGCGAGATTAATGAGTTTGTATGTTAAAAATATTGTGAAAATCTCACACAGAAACTGGGATAGAATAGCACTTTGAAAATAGGTTTTGGGCCTCGTGGGAAAGATAGCTGACCAAATCCTAGACTAAATTAAAATTATTGTAAAAAATATGGTAAGCCGCCAACGACTTAATCCGCGTGGACTTAAGTAAGAAAAAAAAGTTATGTTTTTTTATAAATTGTAGCCCGTGTGCTATTCGAAGGCTATTCAGATCTAAGCTATATTATAGTAAACTTTCCATTCAGTAGTTTTTACATGAAAGATCAACGCAGCACATCCACTCATACAAACTTGCACATTCATTATTTTAGTAGGATTGTTGTTTTGAAACAGAAAGAAAAAATACTGAAAATGTTAGTTTTGGTCAATAATGCGGACATGGTAAAGTGACAGCACAAATTATGATGATTTTTCAACACACTTGCTCATAAAGTGGCTCTTATTTCACTGCAATTAGGCACATAATGACACCTATAATCAAACTGTGACTTTTTCATTACTATTATTCACAAGTGAGTTATAGAGTTTTTTTTATTGGTTGATTTGCTTTGAAAAAAAAGTTTCGATACAAAAAAGATCGTGTTAATAATAAAAGTAAAAATATATTTATTTAAAATTATAAGAATGAATAAGGAAAACATTAAGTAGGTATGTGGTGCAAAGGTAAATTACATTCTTTGGTACATAAAATTTATCAGCATAGCCATTTGAGCGGTTGGCGCCTTTTTTCTTTTACTGTCGTTTAATTTCTAAGACAATAATATTACAAGAATGCTCCAAGTCTATTTTATTAGTGGCCAGTTCGATATTCGAATGAATAGTCTTTAGTGAAAAACTTTCATGTTTCTCTTTTTTTGAATATGCAAAGAAAACGATAACATACAGCCTACCTAAGAATAAAATCTCATTGCACCTAAACATTTTTGACTACACGGCCTCGCATTCCAAATTCAAATCACTTTATGACTTACTTTAGGAAAGGTTGCCATTGACGAGCAGGTAGTATATAAAAATCAACTTTTTATTTACTGAATAAAATGAGTTTCTCACATTATTTTCTTCACAATTGTGTTGAAAAACGTCGTATGATACACGTGTGTATTGATGATTACCGTCCTCGGCTCTCTTAAGACCCTCGCCTACGGCTTGGGTCTCAATGGCGCCTCAGCGGTAATCACCAACATTACACACTTGTACCATAATGTACTATTATTTTGTAGCCCATTGCATTCCAACCAAATCGTACCTATGTGATTTGAAATATTTTCTTGTTAAGTAGGTATACGACATTCCCAGCATTGCTTCCGAACGCGTGCTCCTCACCTCAACACGCCCGAGGCGCCTCAGCACCTCTCGTGAGAAATGTCTCACTCGAGTCTCGACATCTCGAGTGACGGCGACAGCGATAAAAGTTTTAAGTGATCCGAGACTCCTTCCGGCGGAACTTCCACCACCTTGAGCGCTTTTTATGAGGACAGGTCGGTGTTCGAGGGGAAACTATTCACTTTTGATAATACTCATAAATTACAACTTGAATGCTAGTTTTTTGCTGAGAATCTTAACTGTTTTTTACAATAACTATGGTTACTTATATCTTATGTGGTTGGTAATGGAAAAGATGGTGTAGAAATGTCTTTTCTGTCTATGTTGGGGTCTGCCCTGCAGTGCAACAGTGGAAAATCACGAGTAGCGAAATATGGAGTGAAGCACCGTCAGAAGCTTACTGAGTGACCATTTGCTGCCTCAGATGGCTATCAGCAAGAGACCACGTTCCTTAGCATTTTCAAGCCGCTAAAAAGCGTCGTTTTTTGCCGTCCGTCAAAACAGGAAGTCGCCTAAAGCGCTTCCGCCCGATAACAACGTCCGCCCGAACTTTCGCAACTCCGAAGTTTCGTCCAAGTTCCCGCAAACTTCGTGAGGAGCAGGTGCTCGTTTCGGATAAAAATTTCCACCTTTTGTTGGCTCGAAATCTTTTTATGGCCGCAAGTTTGGAGACAGACGTTCTGCGGATCATGTCCGGGAGATTGCGGGTGTTAATGATAATCTTTCTTTCAAGTTTATATTAAAACTTTGACAGTTTTGGTGTTTTACTGGACTTAAATCTTGCTACGCTAAGAAGTGGCTAAGTATTGCAGTCTGTCTGGCTGAGACATTAAGTACTTAGTTATAAGGTAGTAGTTTTTTTTCTAGGTTCGTGGTATCCCACGAAAGCCTTGCAGCCTCTCGGCTGCAAGGTTTTCCCAATGAGCTTTAGCATGAAGTTCTTAAGTGAGTTACTTATAAGTGGTATAAAAAGCCCTAAAAGGATCAGCCACGTTCCAGTGATAAGTATTCTGCTGTATCACCTCATTAGAATATTAGAATATTATTAGTTTTCATTGGTTTAAAACTCATCAATTCGACTCAATAATAAACTTCGTACTAAAGTTCTTTTCTATCCAAGTATTACTCGCCTTGTCGACCTCAATAACTGGCGTGGCACAACCTAATAATCGCTCTGCCCCTCCTGACATTTAGAAACAATTGAACTATTATTGCGTCCGATTCTGAAACCGCTCATCTATCACTAATCCGGCTAATCTCATAACTCTGCACATTAAACAACAATTTAAACAAGACTCAGGTATCATAATAAATCTTCTGAATTGCCGCCGGTTGTAACCAACTCAATATTTCACCCACCCAACATTTCCCCTAAAGTAACCAAGTTTGAACCTTAGTGTTAGAGTTACAAGGGCGACTGATGGTAACTAGTAGATTATGTAATGGAGTCTAAAATGGCCGGTTGGTTTAGGCAGGTACACGGGCAGATATTAATCCATCAGATCGTGATTAGATTCAGTGGCACGGAGTAATATATTCGCTAAGGTGCCAAGCGTAGGGATGTGGCCGTTCAAGAGCTTTGAATCGACATATTTGTACCTACTATTGAGTCCTTACTTATCAACTGTATGTTTTACCTATATTCTAATCAAATTAGGTTGACTATGAAGATAATAGGAAAGTCTTTCGCCAACAGGTGTACGCAATAGCCTTGGTTTGTATGTTTTGTTACATAACTCACACCTAGACACTAACCTAAACCTGATATCTAAGTAATTTGGTTTTGCCTAACGATAACAGACTTACAAAATGCTAGGTTTTAATACATCATCTGCCATGAGTAACTAACTTACAAGCACAACTATCATCATCGTCATCATCAGCCTATATTTATCCGCAGTAGAACGTAGTCCTCAAGTGAATCGTCATTCCTCCCTATCCTCACAACCACTCTCACTTAGACACACTCGTGGAGCTACCTTGAACTCGTTCCTTTACCGCACTGTGAGCCTCCGTTCGGCTTCATTTGTCATAATGGATATGTCACCGGAAAATAACAAAAACCGTAAATTTATAAATTTCCTAGGAAATTTATCAACTTTCGTAAGATTCTAAACGGGAGATAAAATGTATTATTTTACGGCTACATTTCCGGAAATTTATAAATTTGCGACGACTCGTAGTAAATTTATAAACTAACGAATATCTATTCGTAAAATTCTAAACGGTTCGACTAATCACAGACGAGCTTTTAATTTTACGCTTTTATAAATTACGGAAAATAACACACTGCTCTCTGATTGGTCGATGTTGACAGTAGCAATGCTTGTGTTCATAGATTATGATACAATCAGACTTGCCAAACTGTACATTTATCAGATTTGATTACCTAACTGACTGGAATTTTACTTTAAAACTGGGTGGGTTTAACGGGTTACATAAACATACTTAACATAAACGGCCTATAAACGTCCCACCGTGTGTTACCAGTGATGACATATGGATCTGAGACATGGTCACTCACTATGGGCCTCATAAGAAGGCTCAAGGTCACCCAACGGGCTATGGAGAGGGCTATGCTTGGTGTTTCCCTACGAGATCGAATCAGAAATGAGGAGATCCGTAGGAGAACGAAGGTCGCCGACGTAGCCCAGCGTGTTAGCAGGTTGAAGTGGCAGTGGGCGGGGCACATAGCTCGAAGGACTGATGGCCGTTGGGGCCGGAAAGTCCTCGAGTGGAGACCATTCGAGGCCAAGCGCAGCGTGGGACGCCCGCCCGCAAGGTGGACGGATGACCTCATAAAGGTCGCAGGGTCTCGGTGGATGCAGGCCGCCTCCAACCGGCAGCTCTGGAAATCTATGGGGGAGGCCTATGTTCAGCAGTGGACATCATGTGGCTGCTGATGATGATGATGAAACGTCCCACTGCTGGGCACAGGCCTCACCTCAACTATGAGGTGGAATGAGCCATACTCCAACAAGCGGGCTCAGTGCGGATTGTTGGCGGGATGTAAGGTTAGTGAGCAACCTTAATGTCAGATGTTATCAAGCCGCCCTAAGGCCTCTGACTAAGCTTAACGACTGACATCTAACGACGTCAACCGGGACCAACTGCGTGCCTTCCGAAGCACGGAGATGCCCGAAACACACACACATCACTAAATTTCGGTCGGGTGGTCACCCATCCCATTTCCGACCCGGCGTGTGTTGCTTTACAACAGCAATCGTCGCCGATCACTGTCACAACTGCGCCACGGGCACCTCTCGGGTTAACGGGTTAATTTTTACAATATAATAGGCTGATAACCCCTACTTCATCAAAATAAAACAGCAGAAATCGTGTTTTACGATATCAAAAAGTTTATAAAAAAAAAATACGCTTATAAAATATAACATACAAAAAATAGCATACCCTCACGATCATATCCCAAATGAGGTAGTCAGAGGCATACTGAGTTCCCGTCACGGTGAACGAACGGAACATTCAGAAGCCCACATTCACCGAGGGAATTTGAACCCATCGTGGTAAGGGGCGAGCATACCGCCGTTATCTAGGTTGCTTAGGTTTTTTATCGGTGTTTCTCATCGCCGGAGAGTTAGCCGCCAATTATACAATGAACACGAAGACGAATTGTTCTTACAAAATATAAAACATTAGAACCAGCCTTCTACCAAAATTAAATGGCGGAGGAGAGGAATGACACGTGACTAATTCGACCAATCAGAGCGCACATGGCGTTTGGTTACCGCCCACTTATTATTTTACGGATACGTTCCGAAAATTTATAAATTTCCGGAAATGTGGGCGTAAAATAATACAATTTATCTCTCGTTTAGAATCCTACGAAAGTTTATAAATTTCCTAGGAAATTTATAAATTTACGGTTCTTGTTATTTTCCGGTGACATATATATTAGTTTAGTTTTCCAAAGCTTAAAAAAAGTCCATAACTGTCAATAAAAAGCTAAGTTCTATCGAAATCTCCCAAAAATATCGACTTGTCTCCAGCACCAAAGGGTGCCGACGGGCGCGTGCCGCGGCATCCGACGCGCGTCTTACGGAGGTGAGCCCCACCTTGTGATATCGACGGCTTATAATAACTGGCAGCCTTGCTCCAACATATTCTACTTAGAAGTTAGGCACCGATAAGTACAATCAAGAAAACGAGTATACATTAAAGTAAAGATACCTACGAGTACGTTTACCAAAGCATAGGATTGAAAAACTATGGGTTTTGTATTCTGAAACAATAGATAAATCTATGTATGGTTGGGTCAATATTCCTGAAAAAAAGAAATTTCGTTTGAATTGAAATCAATTTTACTCAGTGAAAAGTAAATCACAATAATGAATCAAATCAATAATCGATATACCTACGAGACCATCGTCTCATAGTCTCAGTCTGTAACTAATGCAGATCTCACTGACCAATAACAAACCAAGAGCCGTACTGTAAAATTTACTGCTGCACAGCGTCCAGGTAATTAGAATCCACAAAAATGAATCTACTTTAGGACAGGGTGTCCCAAATTCGTCAGTTCATGAAAAGTTGTCAGTCGCCAAAAGTTGTCAGCCGCGAAAGCCTTCGATCGTAATCGGCTCAGACAGGTGCAGGCGCGTATTTTAATTCGCGACTTATTTCGCTACAAAGAGGATTGCAAAGTTGCTAATTTCACGACAGGAGTTGCGCCGGACCGCGAGTAATCTGCTTCCAGTTTGGCATTTTCGCATTAAATTCAAGCGAAATGGCGATTGAAAACTTGTTACTCTTTAACCTTTTGAAATAGCGTAGCGTAGGTTATTAACTGCCGAATGCATGCAAGGGGGATTTTTAGCAGACCACGAAAAGTGGCCTAATAGGCGCGCAAGCACGCATCAGACAATAGATATGATAAGAAAAAGAACCGGACAAGTGCGAGATTCAAGAGATTATTCATATGCTCTCAAGATTCTGAATTCATGGTAAGTACCCCGTAGGTTTTGGTGTTCCTGCGAGTGTCAAAGTTTGCGAAAAACTAACATCATAAACGGCTGTATTTCATAATTGTGTTGGTTTAGAAGTTTGTTTTTTTTCACAGCTCCAAGCGACCGCAGATCTGAGTATTTGTTCTAAATTCCAACTTGATGTTTCCACGCATTCTTGAGAAAAAGGGTCTTGACAGAACAACAAAATGATCATAAGGGTTCCGTTTTTTTCTTTAGAGGTACGAAACCCTAAAAAGGCAAACTACGCAACCAACTGTTTCCTAGATTTCTTAGGTTGATAACCTACGAGTAGATAGACTTTAAAGATTTATAATTAAGTTAGCAGTACACAGTATGAACGAAATTAGTTGTGAATACCTATATCTACTTCAGATACAAATCACCCGTAAGTTAGGTAGGTAACTATCTCTTACAGCTACTCCGGTATCGATGACAAGGGTTAGTAATTGACGAGGTGAGTGTGAGCCACGCTTTAATTACGCACGCAAATTAGAGGGTTGAGGTTTAAGTCACAGCCCGGTGAGGGAAAACACAAATTGTAAGTACTTATAGTGGTATTTGTATCTATTGATTCTATTAACAGTAGTTAGGTTTTATGGTGTGTATATGCTACTGTAAAAGCCCGAACTACGGTAAATCCTAAGATTTTCTAGTAAAACCTAAGATTTACCAACTCTTATTGATAAAATGCCGAAAATATAGTGATTCGATCTTTTACCACCCTTCACTTGGTAAATCTTAGGATTTACATCAAAGGCACGGTAAATGTTGAAAAAACATGGTACTTAGTAACGTGGTCAGAGCGTAAGCCATCAGGATTACTTTGATATTCTAAATATTATTTGCGAAACTTGCTAGTTAACTCGCCTCGTCATTTGTAGCGTCGTCCGCCGCGACCTCTGCTCGTCTGAGGCGGCGTTTGACGCTACAAATCGCAAAACGCTTACAGAAACGCTTCTCCTTGAATTAAAATTATTTTCCTTTGGTTTCTTTTAATAATCAAATTATCTACTTAGTCTACGAATCCTGAAACACAAACGTACTCGTACGACGATGATGTCTTGAAGTATCAGACCATGCCCACTAGCCCGCTCAAGCCATCTTAAGCCATCAAGCTATCTTATAACCCGGGTGCTCACCGTTTCGCTGCCTGCGCGCACCGGTGTGACAATGTCACGTGTCATGCACGGAGCGTATCGCCAGCGGCGAAATATTCTCGCCGACAATACTTGCCGGTCCGTGCATGGCACGCGACGGTGCTGGTCGGTAACGGAAGCGGAACGGAGCGGAGGTCGCGGCGGACGACGCCGCAAATGACGAGGCGAGTTAACTAGCAAGTTTCGCAAATAAAATTTAGAATATCAAAGTAATCCTGATGGCTTACGCGCTGACCACGTTACTAAGTACCATGTTTTTTCAACATTTACCGTGCCTTTGATGTAAATCCTAAGATTTACCAAGTAAATGGTGGTAAAAGATCGAATCACTTAATTTTTTCGGCATTTTACCAATAAAAGTTGGTAAATCTTAGGTTTTACTAGAAAATCTTAAGATTTACTGTAGTTCGGGCTTTTACAGCAACATATACACAACAAGCCTTTCTTGTAAGCCCAACCTTTCCATATGATTTATTAACCGCAGATCCTCACATACTGCTGGGAGGCTATTGAAATTGAAATTGTGTGTTGAAATTGAATTTACTTATGTCACACACTTACACTGTGACATAAGTAACAACATCTTTGTCGTCCCGTGACCACGGTAAAGTAGTCGAGTGTCGAGTTAGAAACTTAAAAAACATAGAAACCGCGAGTTTAGTCCGTAAAGTTGTTGCATTTCTTTCAATATACCTAGGTAATAAAGTGTTCGCAAATAACATTTTTAAATTATTTGATGATTGAAGAAAGCATGAAGCACCGAGATGTGAAGTAATGATAGCCAGAATACGGGTACACCAAAGTTATTCACCAAGAGTTTCTGTTCACAAAACTGGCACTGGTGTTACTGGCACGAATATGTTCTTAAAAATAATGCTCTAGTCTCTTAGGAGAGGTCAACTGTCTTGTACCCGAATTTAACCAGAAAGTTAACAGGGCTTTAATAAAAACACCTGTCCATTGTCTCTACAGGCCCCAAAAGGCTAACATACTTACGAAAGGGCTGCTACATCTTGTGACACAAACGCACCCCGGAGGGTTGTTTGCTATAAATGCGTCAGGTGTGAGTAGGGACATCCCTTCTTATTTTAGTCACTTACACACACTTAAGACGTAATAAGCTTATCAGTAACATACCAATCTCTTGCTTGCTAATATTAGTTAAATATAAATAAAGCAAAAAAGTCATTAATTTAATATTTCTTTTATTTAATGGATTGGCTAAATCTGGGTGTTCAGAGCAGGTTCATATTAGTTCAGAGACCAGCTATGCAATTCTCGTTAACACTAAATCTTCTCTCGATCTCCCCCAGCAGAAAGACCCACTTTGTGTAGACCCTCATTTTATTTAAATAATTTTAATATTTTAGATAGTCCAAACTCCAGGTTTGCCAGAGAGCCATGGAGCGAAGCATTCTCGGTTTGAGGCTTTCTGACCGAATAAATAACCACATTATTCGCTCAAGAACAGGCATTGTAGATGTGGGCAAAAAATCTGCGAAGTTTAAGTGGGAGTGGGCAGGACACGTCATTCGAATGCATCCATGCAAATGGTCTCAAATTGTCACTCTGTGGCAGCCTACAGACGGTTTTCGTTGCAGGGGAAGGCCCAGAAAACGTTGGAGTGATGATTTGAGACATCATGAGAAAGATTGGCAGAGCCTGGCACGGGATCGAAATGTTTGGAAAGGATTGGGAGAGACCTTTGCCCAGCAGTGGGATGATGTAGGTTAGAAAAAAAATAAAATAAAGATGCTTATGCGGCTTAGTTCGGTTCACTCAAACATTCATAATTCGTTTCAATGAGTTTTATATAACGCTAAGACGAAGTTTCCCTTCGGATTCACTGCTCAAACGTCCGAAGTGCGCATTGAAAATGCACACACGAGGCTAGCGATTCTCATCTAACATCAGTTCACATCTCGATGCAGCATCCCCACTTCAATCATCTATTCGCTTCACCCTGAATAAGTAAGAGTGTTCTCCCTTATTTGTATTTAAATAATTAAAATCTCATGTAGCTTAATTCTTTTCACTCAAACGATCACAGTCGCGAAGTTATTGAGTGAAGTGAAAAAGGCATTGACAACAACAGTCCAGGTGTTACCTGCACCGCATCCCAAGAGTAAACGTGATGCCTAGCCTACCCTGAGCGTGCAACGCCGCACCTGCCCCAGTGACCCACTAAACTACCCATTTTTAGCGCAAACGGCGCTAAAAGGTGCCTGAGAGGCGGCGCGTGCTCGATTGTCGATGTATCGACGTTTCAGGTCAATCGGCCACTCGCCACCGTCGCTCTAGTGCTGGGACAACTTATCGATAGAAACGAGTCGTGTTTCTACGAATCCATGATCGTGGATGCTAAACCTCCTCGTTGTTATCTCCTTTGTAAATTATTTATTTTTTATTATGTAGATATAATAATAGCTTTGGTTTCTACAGGTAGCGTAAGCGTTCTGGTTTCGGCTATTGTGTGTTTCACCTATCCATATCTTTATAAAAGCCCCAAATTCCCAATTTGGACAATGTACGAAATCGCTTGAGTTTTCACGTCGAAAACTGGCACTCAGCTTGGCAGAGTTTTCTATATTAGCTAAATAATGACTGTTATTACCGTAGGAATAGATAATAATTATTCTATGCCACATTAATTTGCCTTGATTGTTTAGTCTCATAAAAACATCGATATCGACTATCGATACTTAGTCGTTTTTCCGCGTGCATTAGCGCACGTGTCGAGAGCAGTCAGCGTTTCGCAAACGGGTTAAGTGCTACCCAGGTGCTTAGGGCCCTTTAGCGCCTAAACTCTTCCTAGACTAGCAGCTTTGCATTTTACGTGAGATAATATACTAACGAGGTGCTCGGAGCTTACCCGCTTATTCATATTTCTAACAACCCTACAACACCACTTCAACTACTGTTAAGTTTTTTTCATTACTCATACTCTGAAAGTAGGTCATTACTGACCTGAGAAGCGGGCTGAAAGTAATACTTTTCATCCCTAGGGAGAATCACTTTCAACTGACAGCTGTCATATTATTTTTAAAAAAAACTAGTTATTTTTCACTTAACTATTGAACCATTTTTTTTTTTTTTTTTTTTTTTTTTTAAAGTAGGGGAAATGCCTTACGCATACCCGTCCACCGGGGGACGGACGGGTTATGTCGGACTCTCCACTGGAAAGGTGGTATACCAGTGGCCCTACCGACTAAAACCCCTACTACTCCCTCTTATCGTCCGTATAGTGGGGGAACACGGTGAGTAGCGCGAAGCCTGTTACGCGTTCCCCCGGACGGAGCCCGCCTGGACGGCGGGCCGGAAGCGACCCCCCCCATCGTGAGGGGAGGCCAGAAGGGACAGCCGAGGATGTCAAGCCGTCCCTACCAGGCAGCGGTGACCCGTGCAATGCTGGCGGCGGCACCCCCGTACCACGCGCCAGCTGGCCACCGTACGCAGGCCCTACTGGGCCCGCAACCACGAGCCACCCAAAGGGCGGCTCCGCTGCCGTAACCTTCGGTACGGCCCCGCCGGGCCGCGACGCACAGGGGGGATCAGCCTCGGATCACTGGCCCCCACCAACCGGTTGTGCGCCGCGGCCCCAACCACGCGCCTCAAGGCGCCTGCAGGCCCCACCGGCCCCGCAGCCCCACGTCGCCCTTACGGGCCGCAGCGACCCTACTGGGCCCGCAACCACGAGCCACCCAAAGGACGGCTCCGCTGCCGTAACCGACGGTACGGCCCCGCCGGGCCGCGACGCACAGGGGGGATCAGCCTCGGATCACTGGCCCCCACCAACCGGTTGTGCGCCGCGGCCCCAACCACGCGACTCAAAGGCGCCTGCAGGCCCCACTGGCCCCGCAGCCCGTCGCCCTTGCGGGCCGCAGCGGGCGGGTGTCCAGTCCACCACGCTGCCACGCCTGGGTTCTCTTCGCTTCCCGGTGGTGCCCCTACCACCGGTACTAGGCCCCCTCGCCACGCCGAGGCGAGAACCCGTGAGCTATTGAACCATGTTCCAACTTTCTATACAGCCAATATGTAAAATTGAAATAACTTAAAGTTAAGTATTGATTAGAGAATATATATTTTTTAAATAACTTTATTATAATTAAGTTTCAACAATTTCTTTAAAATAACGTAGCTTTGAGCAAATTATTTACCATTTTTCCAATGATGAAAATAAAAAATAATGGCTGAATAGCGGGCCGGCCACAGAAAAAAAAACAAACAAAATAGGCGGGAAAGCGGCAATTCGATCTTCATGAATTAATTCATGTTTTTATTTTTACTTTCCTCGTATTTGTAATGAAAAGCACAGTGTTTACCTCGGGTTAAAGACTTATTTAGTCCCTCGAACTATTGGCGCCCTCACTTCGTTCCGGGCGCCAAACCCCGTCTCGGGGCTAAATAAGTTACTTTCACCCCTAGGATAACAATGTACTATTACACTAGCCAATGTGCCTGGATACTTCTCTTAGGGCACTGACTCTACACATTGCAAATTAGACTAAATGGTACCTCACAATAAGCCTCTACGTGTTAGCTTCGGCCCCACGCAAGCTTCAAGGGACCGGGCCCCAATGGATCCGTGAATAATTCACTATTATTATGTTGGTTTACATAATAATAATAATATGTCTTTTTACAGGCATATTATTCAAGTGGCAAGTCCCATTTTGTACAAAGTATACAAAAGTTTTAAAACCTACGATTAAAATTAAATGCAAAAAAATATGATTAAAATAGGTATACATTTTTAGATAATTCATGTCTTAGGCAAATAGAAGCCTTCGTCTTGTGCCTAATTTCGATTCGCTCTCCATTGCAGTAAACATCAAGCCAATGCCTGTGTATAGGACTACAGACAGACTAAAAAAATTATAGGTATATACTGTATATATATATATATTTAACTATAAATATATATGATACAATACTAACGATGCATACAATATTAAAATACATACTAATAGACTATATGTATAAACACAATTATGAGAAACTTTCACGAACTCGTTTCTTTAAACTATTGGGATTGTAGTAGGCAGATAATTCCAGAGCCGTGTCGCTCGCACAGTGAAAGAGTAGGCAAAGAAGTCAGTGTGATGAGGAGGTACCACCCTCCCTGATACCACCCTCTACTTTCCACCACCGGACCACAAGACGCCGTGAGGGTTTTCACCCCCATGTGGTCGACTTTCCAGCGGTCCGAACTAAGCGGTTTGGTGCTTCCTTTCTGGTCCGCACCGCTAAGGAGTGGAACGCCCTCCCTGCGTCTGTGTTTCCGGATACATACAACCTTGGTGTCTTCAAGGCAAGAGTGAATAGGCATTTTCTGGGTAAGCGTGTTACACCTTCGACTTCGTCAACGCTTACCATCAGGCGAGACTGAAGTCAAACGCAAACCCATTATAAATAATAAAAAAAAGGTGTGGAAAGAAGTAAGTACTTTAGAGCGAAGATGACGATCATGAGTGTTATGAAGGAATTTAAAAGATTCTTTGAAATAGGGAGGAGATTGCGGATTGAAAAGTATACGTATACGGTTATACAACGTCTACATACTTTTACAAGTGTGTTATACAACGTATACATACTTTTCAATCCGTATACGTACACGTATGTTATTCTAACAAACGATTTCTAGACACCCCAGCATTGAATTACATAATAAGTCATAATGCTTTTAAATCAATTCAACTATAATGGCCAACTGTACCGTCGTACACAATGTACTATTACGATTGCTAGTCATTACCTACACAATAAAACAACAAGGATGTTCAAACAATTTTAACAGAAAAAACATAATTTTCGTCTTAACTTTTATAGTGTGGTTGATCTCTAGGTCTATTTGCCCTCCGCCCTTTTTTTGACGTCTAGGAAATGCATTACACATACCCGACCACCGGGCGAACGGGTTATGTCGGACTCTCACTGGGAAGTTCAACTCCCTCTCATCGTCCACGTTGGAGGAAATGCGGAGAGATTGGGGACGACGAGCAACTGCTCGCCGCCTGCCGCCCCTCCTCGCCCTGCGAAGCGCACTAGCGGTGGGATCTTGCTCCCGCACGCGCTCCGCGGCCTCCTTTTCAGCCATCACCTCCTCACAGAAGGTGGCAACGGCTTTCCAAGCCTCCTCGTCTGCCAGAATAACTATGACGACGCTTGGGAGGTTTGAGTCTTGGCCAACATTCGCGACCATCGCATTGCGCAGCGGGGCTCACTTCTGGCACACTGCGAAAGTGTGGTGCGCCGTGTCCTCCGCAGCACCGCACTTTTATCAGAGTGGGGCCCCCTCTCGACGGATGCGGTGCAGATAGGAGCCGAAGCAGCCCCGTCATGATCTTCTGATAGTGGTGGTGGTGATGCAGCCGTTTCACTCTCGTGAAGTAATGTTAGCCGGAATGCCACCTCAGGGGTGGCAGTCCGGCTTACATCACCTCCCATCTCGGAGCTTCACGCTTACTTCAGTCATCAATACGCGTTACTTTGAATTAGTATTTTCTCTCATTTTGTATGTAAATAAGTAATTAAAAAATGTTTTTTGGCTTAGTTCTTTTCTCTCAAACGACCACAGTCGCATTGAAATTGAAAATTTAGAGGTAAGTCACCACGTGCGAAATGAGTTTTGCCAACCGGAATACCATAGCTGGTGACAGAATGTCTTTGTCAATAGATTAGGTATCTTTTTCAATATGGCCAGCATTCAAGCTAGGTAATTATATGTTTGGGTTCTGAGCCCCTCCACCAAAGAAGACCTGAGACGAACTGAAGAGAATCGGAATCCAAAGCAGCCATCCAATTTCTTGGGCGCACTAGGCCACATGGAGAAGAGAAGGTCGGACATTATTCAAGCAGTTTGTTTGAGATCCTTAATTGGCATTAAGGACCATGTAGATATAATGTAAAACGGTTTTTAATTCAGTGCTGTGGATTTGATAAAAACTTTCATATCATTAGATTGTTTATTTAATGGGCAAATGCTGCAGAAGATAAATACGCCCTCCCTGCGTATGTGTTTCCGGATACATACAATCTTGGTGTCTTCAAAGCAAGAGTGAATAGGCATTTTCTGGGTATACGTGTTACACCTTCGACCCCGTCATCGCTCACCGAGACTGAGGTCAAACGCAAACTCATTTTAAATAAAAAAAATACTGAACAAATTCAGATTCAAATATTATTCCCTTTTTATGACTGTTCAGGTTTATTAAATGACGTGCTGTATAAGAGTGGGAATATTACAGCACGATGATTGCATCGATTTATCTAATGATGTGTTCGCACATGCATACACCTGTCCAAAGACAGGAATGTATCAAGGTATCCTATGTTTGCTGCATTTTTGTTTCGACCAATGACAAACAGGTACTTAGCTCATGCTTTAACATTTAGTACACTTGAAAACATGGAGGTACATCAGCTCTAACATGAAACACGTCATCTGTTGATTTCAAGAAAGAGTATCTAGGAGCAGAAAAATACATAGGTACCATCAAGACTATTTCCTTGCATGGTAGGCAGAGACCACATCTTTCCACTTGCTACGATTCTGACCCACATCTTGTACTTCTTACCCTCACATTATATTTCATAGACAGTCGTCAGGACCCTTTCTGAGAAAATCTTGGACTTATCCAAGAAACGTTTGTCTACGTTTTATCCTTAAAAAAGAAATACCTTATTACGGACCTGGCTCATGCGCCGAGGTATAAATAAGAGTGGCGTTAGCAGCGACTGTCAACTCCTGACCATTTTCATCGAATCGTTACAACTTTCAATGGCACAATGGCCGAAAATGCTCTGAACGATACCGCCCGCCTTTTCCAGACCATTAGCAAAATCGGCTTCTTTTGCGGCCTCCCCAACGTTTGCGACGTGAACACCTTCGAATACATCAAGAGATACCACAACAGTTACAGAGTGGTTACAAATGTAATTCTCCTGGTATTCTTGTGTTCTCAATGGGGAGCTTTCCTCACGCAGGATAAATTGACGGAGAAACAGAGAATTGATCGCTTGTTGTTCAACTTATCGCAACCACTTCTATTTATGTACGTCGTGGCGGTGGAATACCATAAAACTCGAATCACTGAGTTCCAACACGAGCTCACAGTAGTCCTGAAGGAGGTGCACAATGACGCAGATGTGGAGAAGCAGCTGATGTGGAACGTGAAGAAACACTCTGCAGGGTTCTCAGCCATGCTCTTGATGGCACTTATTTTTTACGGCTACAATGGGACCATGCAAGTTATACATGGAGGTGGATATTTCACATCTTCTATAACCTCCTTACAAAATTTTGACAACTACCTAGCACAACACGAAGAAAATACAAGTAGAATTCTTAAGAAGTCTAAATTATATTTTATTTATTTAACACAATTAAACGGGCTTAACCCAGTAACATAATTATGAGCGCCCTGTGGACTGGGGCTTAAGAATACAGCCAACGTCACCCGCGCCTGTCGTAAGAAGCGACTAAAGGGGGGGCCCGGGGTCGCTAGCATTGTGCACAGCGATGGCTCTGTGACTCCATTGCACAAGGGTCCTCCAGGAGGACGGCAGTGTGGGGTGGCCCCGCTCTGTCGAACACCAGTGGGTGCGTAAGAGGGGAGGTACTACTCCTCTCGAGGTGAACCGGGATACCGGCGCAGCGCGGCAGGGTTTAACCGGTAAAGTGCCACCTCGGGAGAGTCTTCGGTAAGCCCTGGTCACGCGCAGAAGTTTTAGTGGGTATTCTCACTCCCTTTCAGGGGTGGGCGAGTCCTACACTGCCCCGCTGCCCTCCCGCGAGCAGCGGGAAGTACGTAAAAGTAATTCACCGGTTAAAAAAAATGCGAGTACAATGACTCCTCAATATATTTTAAAATCGATTGCGGACTGTCAGCGAATATATCCAATTCGGGGTTAGCGGTCAAAAATTAACACCCTTTGCATGCGACTCAGCGGGGATTGCTCACGCGCCACTGTTCGACACACAAACTCAGGCGAGTCCATGCTTCCCGACAAGATTGCTGAAGCAGAAAAGTAACCGAATTATGAAGGGTTTGATCTAAAAGTAGTAAATCCTATGGATTCCGAAATTACTGAAGTTTATTCGAATCCCGTATCGGCAACACTATTACGAGTATGTCTTATTATCAAGATAGAGACAGTAAATTTAAATTGCAGAAGGAACATTCACAACGGTTATAACCTTCTGGCCGGACGTAGAAGACAGATCTTTAGAAGCAAACTTCACGAGGATCATCGCTTACATTGTCTGGTGGATGTTCATGGGGCGGGTCGGCATGGTTTTCAACTACGTCATCGCGACAGTCCTATGCCTGAGTCACCAGTTCAAGAACCTTCAGAGCTATTTTCTCTCCCTCAACGAGATATTCCAAGAGGACTTAGAACAGATAGAAAAAGAAAATAAGTATCAGGAGGCTTTTAAAGTCGGTATTGAGATGCACTCAAAAACTTTGTGGTGAGTAAAACTGGATTAGATTATGGTGAGCCGTGGTGTGGCAGAAGTAATGGATATACATGTATGGGAGCCTGCTGGGAATTGGGTCCACCTGGGCATTACAAAGACAACGTTATTTTGAATTAAAATATGCTTGCAGGTGCACACGTGAATGCCAAGTTACGTATAACGTGATCTTCGGTTGCCAAGTTCTTTTCGTATTAGGCGTGCTTGTCTTATTGATGGGTCAGATGGTAGTGAGTATGGCATTAAAATGTTTGGTATGTTACCTTGTTAAATCTGATTGGCATATTTTGTTTTAATGTTCGGGAGTAGGTAAGTCTGATAACTTGAGGACTTAATAACTTACCCCCCTTAATCACAAAAACTGTAACGCTGCTGCATCGGTTTCTCGCAAATGAAGACAGGAACAAGAATGATAGAGACAAAACGTTCTAAATCTAAGGTTGTTTGAGTTTTTATGAACTAGTCTCTTTCATCATCATCATCACCATCATGATACTAATTCATTATACATAAACTACACACTAGCTAATGGCCGTCGAAGCAGAGGCACATTCTGCCACCCGAAAGTTTTAAAAAACATTGTCCCTTATGAGATTAAAGAAACTGCATTTGTAGATTTGTTACTTTTTGAGAGATTTGTTTTTTCTACTTTATTGAAATATAACTTCGGTAACAAAAGAATTACATTCCTCATAATAATTAGTTCAACAATAACTTTAATTACATGTTCAGAACTTGGAAAGGACGTTAGAAAACGTTCTCAACATAGTAGCGGATGGCGCAACGGCGTTGTTCAGCACAGGATTCTTCATGTGGAACGCTGGTGACGTCACCGTTGAGGTGAGGACATACATTGTTTATCTAACGCACAAAGTCACAAATATGAAAGTTGGTTGCCTATTTATTAAAAACCCTGCAGATTGCGAAACAAGAGATGTTTTAACACCATATGCGCTCATGACAATGCCCCACACGGAGTAGTCAGAGGCACGCCAACTGCAAACGCGTATAAAATATTAAACCTAAAGCGGCAAGGGGCGAGCCTACAAAAATAAAATCCGGGTTGCTTGTATTTGAACGGTGTTTTCCTTCACCGGAGAGATTCAGCCGCTACGATGACGCAAAGTAGGTGTTCGGCCAGACTTGAGCACGGGACCACAGGTTCTAAGCCTAACTGTTAAACCATTTCTCCACAGCACGCTCTCTTTTTTAAACTGTTTCGATGTTTGGCTTCAGGCAGAGGAAATGGCCACGACACTTTATGCCTCGGGCTGGCACAACTGCCATCTGTCCGCGCCGAAGATACGGAGGCTGGTGGTCATTGGCATGACGCAGTGCCAGGTATTCATTACTTACAATAAGTTATTATTACCTAGTCTTGCCACAAGTTTCCAACTCGGCGGGCACAAAGGGCTATTTCCCTGAGCTTCGGCCGTCCCCTTCGCATTTTAGATTGCTGTTACCGCATTTCTTGAAGGCGGCAAATGCTGCCTAACTTGGGGACCGGACTCTACGCAATGGCGCTCTACGTAACGCCAGTCTGGCCCGACAATCGTTCCCTTCTTGCAGACGCCTCAGCGTAACATGGCGCAGCGGGTCGGTTGAACCTACCGAACAGCAGGATCCGACGCGACTTACGTGATAGCTGAGAGTAGAAGACATGGGGTGGATGTATACAAAGATAGATCGGCCAGGAGGGCAGAGCCAGGGCACGCTCTAACCCCGGACGGGCTCAAACGGCGCTTTATTGACGATGACATATCCGTGCGTCATGGTTTATTTTGAGGAGGCCTCTCGTCCTGGACACCCGCGGGCGGTACGGTCAGTACATGCGGTGTCCACGGTACGTCTGTCCGCACCACTGTCGTCGAGAACAGCTTGTCATAAGTCTATGAACTTTGATCCAGACGAGCATGCCCGCCCGTTGGCGTCTAGATGGCCTAGCACGAACCGCTAACGTTTTGGTAATCGAAAAGTAAATGATACTCTTTTTCTTTTTCCTATGTCTTTGAGAAAAAAAGTATCGTTCACTTTTCGTTAACGAAAACGTAAGCGGTTCGTAGGCCTTTAAGCCCGCCGTAGTAAAATACACATACACCTGTAGTTCAGGATCTCACTCAACAGTGGCGCCAACTGGTGAACACCAATATGAGAGACCTTTTTTTTTACGACGGGAAATCCTCATGGATACCCCGCTGCCCGGGCTGACGACGAGTTTATGTCGGACTCCTACAGACTAAAACCCCGCGGCACTCGACCGTGGCACTTTGGCGGTGAAGCTGGATCCTACCGTAAGTAATACCGCACTGCTCCGCCGCCAGAGCTAGCCCCTAATGGGGCCCCTCCAACCGACCCCCCAACAAAGGGGGGACCTGATTTACCTGTCATCAAAGTTGTCAATCCCATGTCTGCCTTTTAGAATTTGTCCAAAATATTTCAAATGTTCAAGTTTTTACCATTGTATTGTATCTGATTCCTTCTTGTTTCATTATTTTACAGAAACCAGTAGTATTTTCCACGTTGGGAATTCTTGAGCTCTCATACCGGTCGTACGTAACGGTAAATTGCCCATCTATATTTTTAGCCACATGAATAGTCTTTATTTCAACCGAATTACTGCATCTTACTTCTATTGCAGATCGTGAAATCGTCATACTCTGCATTCTCTTTGATTTTTTGAGCTGGTGGAAGAGGCACAGGCATCGCTTTTTGGTTTATTACATTAAATTCGGAAAGTACTAAGTATGAATACTCGTATGTGTAATAATAACCCAAAATTACAGACTCAACATTTAATAATTATCACATTTTTCTCTCATCTACATCAATATTTAGACTCATCAGTCTACATACAATCATGTGCGTACCTAGGTACGAGTAGATATATCAAAAGTTTAACACATTTTTATCATTGTTTTCGAGACATCTTCACTACTTTAAAAAGTTCATAAAAATAAATGCATATCATTTTATTCTCCGTATCGTTTTAATATTATGTCGCAACACATTTTATGTGAACGAGATAATGATGAACGACAAAGAATAGTGTATGTATAGGTACATATAAAAAGTATAACTTACACATAAAGTACTTTCTCAGGCACTCAGTTAATTGCACTTATAATGAAGGCTTAAAACAACTGTAACTATAGCAGTTGCTTCGCAAGTTAACACAAACATGATCTCCCCGATGCTTAGTAATTATGTTAGAAATTGAATTACCAATTGCAAAAGGGCAACGTATTTATTTTTAAATATATTTTTCTTGTTTTGTTACGTTCTAGTGTCTTGTGGATAGGTGCGTTGTTTTGTTGACCAAGATTTTTTGCGAAGAAAAGCCCGAAAATCAAGAAGCTGGTTTAGGACTGAATTATTAAATGAGCCACTTTCGCAATTAGTAATTAATTTGGAGACAACACGTAGATATAATTATGAATAAATATATGTAAATACGCATGTATGACACTTAATGGCACTATATGCGAAATATGTTGCGTTTTTGTTACAGCTAAAATATACTTCTCAATTGCATTTCTTATCTTGTATAAAAACTAGTTTCATGACATCAAAGTCTTTAAATGGAACTTTTCTCTTATAAAAAATCAATAAACACGCTTGATTAAGATCATAAAAGAGCAAAAATAGTGTAAACTATCTAACAAAAGAACATTTTCATATGAAGAAAAATATTGAATGTATAAAAAAACAGCTAACTACACAATCTACAAACTAAAATGCACCAACAATTACTTACGACAAAATTCAGAACCACCCTGATTGTTTTACTTATCAAAGTACCTACTGCCATAGTAAAATATAAACAAGTCATGTAAGTTTTCCAAAATAATTTCACTATGTTCGAGAACCTCTTAGGTAATTGATGGAGAAGCATAATGGCTTCAATCATGACTCCCGAGTTACACTCGCAAGTCTCACTTGCAACTGCTTCTAGTATTGGATACGTTAGCGAACTTAGAGCAACCTTTAAATTATCTGAAAACCAGAAAAAGAGAGGTCGTCTTGGCATCAGGCAGGAATCGAACCCGCATCTTTCGCAAACCGGGCGACTGCACTAACCACTGTTCTACCGAGACCATTAACAGACCGGCCGAATCTTTCTGGTATATTTTACCCTATGAGCTAGGGTGAAATATACCAAAAAACCACAGTAGTTGGTGCAGTCGCCCGATTTGCGAAAGATGCGGGTTATTCCTGCGTGATGGCGCTTGTGGACTCCACAGTTTTTCTTGGAATAACCCTAGATTCAAAATTGCAATGGAACCCTCATTTGACAAGTCTTTCAGGTAGGCTTAGCTCAGCTGCTTTTGCTATTAGGAAAATAAGGCTATTGACAAACGTTGAAACCGCTCGCTTAGTTTATTTTAGCTACTTCCACAGTATTATGTCCTACGGAATAGTACTTTGGGGTCAGGCAGCAGACATACAAGCCATTTTCGTTCTTCAGAAACGAGCTATTAGATCCATTTATAAGCTGCGAGCACGGGCCACTCTTAGGGAACTTTTTAAGGAAATTGGTATTCTAACTGTAGCTTCGCAATATATTTACAATTGTATTGTCTTGGTAAGAAAAAATATCAATCTTTTCACCAAACACAGCGATATTCATGCTAAAAATACTAGGAATAAAGATAAAATTGCGCTACCATTTTTCAGATTGCAGAAAGTTTTAGGGTCATTTATGGGGCAAGGTGTACATTATTATAACAAAGTTCCGGAAGCAATTTGTAAGCTGCCATTACATACGATTTAAAAATCACATTAAAGCTACGTTGCTGAAAAAGGGATATTACACCACTAGAGATTATATCATGGATAGAAATGCTTGGGAATAAGCTCTCTGCTCCCGACGGAGTCTAATTAACTATTGTTATATCAACAATCATACTTAGGTTAAGACACTAACAATGTTTGTTTTGTTTTGTATAGCTTCTCGTCAATGTACCTAAGAGTGTTATTCTTTTCATAAATTATGAATTTTATTGTGCTATCCTGTTCTAAGTTCTGTTGTAATATACTAACAATTATTGTAAAAAAGAGAAACAGTTGAAAAGAGTAACTGCTGAGTTTCTTGCCGGTTCTTCTCAGTACAGAAACAACTTTCCGATCCGGTGGTAGCATCACATTTATTTAAGTACAGTATATTTATTTTTACATTTAATATTATGGTATTCATGTCTATTATTAAGTATGTTTTGTTTGTTAATTAGATTTGACGATTTAAAAGTACTCTGTAACAGGTCTATTTAAATAAAGCTATTTTTGATTTTGATTTTGATTTTTGATGCTAAGACGACCAAATGTCTTTTTCTGGTTTTCAGATCTTTAGTTAAGATACTGCATAGAAAATGCTAAAAACAAAAATAACCAACCTTTAAATTGTAAAATACGGGATTGCTACCATGTACCTTTTTGTTTTGAGTTTCCTATATTTCGGCACTGTTACAGGCGCCATGGTCACGGAGTAACTACATATACGGATTATGGAGGTACATGGTAGCAATCCCATATTTTACGATTTAGGTGTTACTATGAAAGTTTAAAGAAATATATTAGAGCAACGTATCCAATACTGGGGGCAGGTGAAAGTTCGTATGGCGCGGTAAATTCGCGATTACATTATAGTTAATACATGCCTTCAGAAAATTGCATAATTATTATTTTTCATATTTCACTATGGTGCTTCTCTAACTACAAACTACTCGGACTAATCAAACTTGAGTTCCTTGTCCTCCGGCAGCTTTACGAAGTATTTCTCGACATAGTCGTCGTCGACCTCGGCCAGGCTCTTGTGTTGCCACTGGGGGTTGTTGTCTTTGCGGACCAGCAGAGCATTGACACCTGTGTGGATTAAATAGGCGGTTAATCGGTATAACATTTGGAAGCTCAATTTGAGGTTTATTTTGGGTAAAATTTTAAGCAGTTTAAAAAAAGAGTCAAAGTCAGTGTGATATCAGCCTTCATGTATTTTGGTCAACATAAATCTACCGAGAGATTCAAGCTGTTGCTTATTAACAGGAGTTGAACAAAAGGTAAATAACTCATTAAACGAGGACGCTATAGGGTTGAAAATAGATGAACAATCAACTTTGTCCAAGGCAGGAGGGATTTGAACCTGCAAGAAATGTCTGGCTTGCTTTTGGTTGTTGTAAATAAAGTTATAGCATTATGAATGGTAGAGAATGTCTCTAGGCATAAAGTCCGCAAATAGTATCTACTTGTTTTTTATTTAGTGCAATAAATTAGGATCTTATGACCACTCGACCAAAGTTCGTATCAACTTAGTACCCTCTCGTCCCTTAAAACGTCAAGCGGTTGCGACAAGATGCGACGTTTGGAGGCTTTAGGTAAAGAGCAGATGTAAAGGATACATTGTTTAATCTTTGACCAGGCTGAGGTTATGTCAATTTTTCATTGGGTTTGAGCTTTATCTATGATGGTTAAGGTTCAAAACATTATGGTTTCCTATGTGCCAGAACCTGGTTAAGGGTTACAGTGTATTACCTTCAGGGAAGTCGTGGTTCTCGGTACAGCGGCAGGCGAGCCGGTACTCCATGCGCAGGGTCTGACACCAAACGTACATAAAGTGAAGTACCTTCAGGGAAGTCGTGGTTCTCGGTACAGCGGCAGGCGAGCCGGTACTCCATGCGCAGGCTCTGACACCAAACGTACATAAAGTGAAGTACCTTCAGGGAAGTCGTGGTTCTCGGTACAGCGGCAGGCGAGCCGGTACTCCATGCGCAGGCTCTGACACCAAACGTACATAAAGTGAAGTACCTTCAGGGAAGTCGTGGTTCTCGGTACAGCGGCAGGCGAGCCGGTACTCCATGCGCAGGCTCTGACACCAAACGTACATAAAGTGAAGTACCTTCAGGGAAGTCGTGGTTCTCGGTACAGCGGCAGGCGAGCCGGTACTCCATGCGCAGGCACTGGCCCAGATCCAGCTGCGCGCCGCGCTGCAGCGCTCGCAGCGTGATCTTCACCGAGCCCGGGCACACCTGCTGCAGGGTCTGACAACAAACATACATGAATACGTAGACAAATAATCGAATAATTATCAAATTAATATTCTTTCATTGCACATTTTTCGATTATTCATAACATATTTGACTCCTTTAAAGGCAAAACCTGATGTAATATTTATACCTTTTTCAAAAGCTGTTACTGCAATGGGGTATCAATGTTTATGTTTAATTAAACAATTCTTACAAAATATTCAACTAACTACCTAAATTTTGAAATTTTGAACATGTAATTTTTTTACTAAGAGTAATATTTAGAACTGTTCTTTTGATTTGTCCTAAGCCACAAATGGGTAAATATTAAAAAATATTCTATTTAAAACTGACCTTTAGTGTTTTAACGGACCACTCATTCTGGACTTTCTCAAGCCTCTCAATTATCTCTTCAATGGTGGAAGCTGCGAAGCAATAGTTTATGTGTTTGATGTGTGGGCCTAATGAGAACTCCTCTGAGTGCTGGTGGAACTTGGACAAGAGCGAGTTCACTTCCACATCACTTGTGCATCTTCCTAAGAGCTTCTCCAATTCATACAGCCGCTCACTTGGCACATAGTGTGTTGCTATTCCAGCTTTGGCTACATCACTTCCTTTTAGTCTGTCACCTGAAAATATTTCAGCTTTAGTTGTTGAAGGATGATAATGTTGAAGAATTGCATTGCAAAAAAGCAGACTATAACCAACAGCAGGCTAAGCTATAGAACGCGCGACATTACGGGCGGGCGTGTTTAAAAAATCATGAGTGACGCGGCCGAGGGCGTCACCGACAGACAAGTTTAAAAGTTCGTTGGCGTCCCAGCTGAGAGCCTACCGGATCGAGCGCGTAGTCGCCGGACCCTGATAAATGGTTATCTATTTATTTATTTGTTTGGCTTATGATGATCCATTTTGCCTAGAAAAGGCCTTTTCACTTTTGTCTTGAAGAGACTCAAATCAGCACAATAACATACACAAGGAGTTCCACTCAGCTGTACCTTCAGATTAACAAAATTACACCACATTTTTTTACCTGTTAATCCTAAGTATAATCCTAAATTCACTTGCAACCGTGGCAAGAAATATGAACCACCCACATCAGGGAACAGTCCAATCTTTGTCTCAGGCATTGCGATCACCGTCTTCTCTGTTGCAACTCTGTATCTCCCGTGGACTGAAAGACCCATCCCTCCTCCCATTGTGATGCCATTCATTAAAGCAACATATGGTATTTTGTAGTTACCAATTAAATGGTTTACTTTATACTCAGTTCTAAAGAATTTTGGTCCTTCAACTGGGTCTATAGCTAGTTTGACGTCACCACCAGCACAGAATGCTTTCTCTCCTGCTCCTTTTATGATGACCAGAGATTTCTGGCTTTCCCACTCTTTGAGTTGAGGTAATAATTTCTGGACCATTGATGTGTTGAGAGAATTGAGGGCTTTGGGGCGGTTCAGCGTAATAATTCCAGCATTATGTAAAGTATCAAATAGTACATCAGACTCCTGGGAAGACATTGATCGTTTTGGTGCTATGGAAGAGTTCTTAATGATTTTAACACCTATTTTGAACATCTGCAACAATTTATTTGAAATTAGTAGTATATTTAAGTGAGTAAATTCTGTAAAGTATTATTAATTTTTTTAGTATTTACTGTCACAAAAAGTGACATCTTTTGGAAAATAAATATGAAAGTCTCTACACTTGTAAAAATGAAGACTAGTCTTCTAGTACCTAGTCTTTGGATATGGATAACAAAGTCTTTGGGGTTAGATGGTCATGTGTAAACCCATTTATACTTTCTAGGCTTCTTTCTGCCTGTGAAACATCAAGATGCTAGAAGAAGCTAGCACCAGAATGAGGTAAGTAAGATAAGACGTTATAAGACGTGAGAATAGAATTAGAGTTCAAAGGTTTGACAAAATGGTTATTTACATAAAATTGGATCGGTGTTCCATAGCGATAAGATAACGAGATAGTTTGGCGACTATAGGTACATTTGCTGATAACCTTGAATATAATTTGTTACAACATACCATATTAGCAGTGTTAAGTTAAATAAAGTTCATGTATTGGTATGCATGTAGAAATATAACAAAAAAGAACAATACTTCGCCGCAACTTACCTTGATTGGATAAGCTACTTTTATAAAAAAAAAACAAGTACACGTATGTTCAAGCCGATAATTAATACTTAAATTAATTCAAAAGTGTAAATACTGGATCGAGTGAAGTTTTGAAAGCGGTAACAACTCTCAGAATATTATTTTCTGAACCGGTTGCCGATCGGCAACAAAAATCACTTTCATACAATGACATTGACAGGAATGACAGGTGCAGTTGGATTGGTTATGTCAGCGACGTGACATTTGAGTCGTAGCGTTCCAAAACTGTTGGTGGACGGCTGGACGGTGAGTGAACCAAGAAAATTGTTCCAATGATAAATCTATCTATTACTTACAAGAAAATCTATCTATACTCAAAAGGAAATATCCTTGTAAGCGGTAGCCAGCAAAAAATGGCCCGCCCTAAAAAGGCTTCTGGCGGGCCCCTAAACAATATTTAATGCTCTAAGCTATTTTTTCATCCAGTTCCTCACTTCCCATACAAGAATTTAGGTTGGAAGGAATGCTAGAAAATAAACTGAGAAATATAATCTTCGTGGCACAAAAATACATAAATCTAACAACAGTAAGAAGTGGTAAGAAAACATTTCGGATCGTCCGCGTCTGTCGAAGTCGTAGCCATCACAAACAGCTGACTGTCATTATGGCATGATGTCTGTTCTGTTGTTGTAAATTTGTCATTTTTATAACCTCTTGAGGTTGGAGATTATTAAAAACACAAGCATTATTTAAATATTCAATTATGGGTGTGACGAGAAAAGTATTAAATTGGTATGCTAGATTAGCTCCTAGTCGTGGAAAAGTGACACCGCCTTACGAGCATATCGCTCAAATTGGGGACCCAACGTTACGTAAAATTTGTGAACCAGTACCTTTAGACAAAATAAAATCTGAGGGTGTTCAAAAGGTAATAACGAAGCTGAAAGTTGTGCTCGATAAGTACGGCAGCGTAGGTATGTCGGCACCGCAAATAGGAGTTGACATGAGAATGTTCGTAATGAGGCATACGGTCAAGCAGATAGCCTCCATCCCCAGTGAACTGGTTCAATCTAAAGGCATTACCGTTGTGCCTTTTACTGTAAGTGAGTAAATTTGAAACCCAGTTTAGTTGTAGCTTTTAAATTACTCATTTAACTAAGTAGGATTTTGTTCTAGGTTTTTATAAATCCAAAACTGAAAGTTATTGATTATAATAAAATAATATACATGGAAGGTTGTGAAAGTGTACAAGGCTACTCTGCTGAAGTCTCTAGATATAGAGAGGTTGAAATAACAGGTGAGAATTGTTGGATATAATATTTATCTTTTGAACTGAAAAACTGATTTATCTGCAATTGTTATACTCAAAATAAAAAATGTGTTTTTGTAAATTCACTTTTAGGGTATAATGAGAAGGGTGATGGCATATCTCGAGTGTTCAAACAATGGCCTGCCAGGATAGCACAGCATGAAATGGATCACCTAGATGGGAAGCTATTCACAGACATTATGGAGAGAAAGACTTTGGTTTGCACCTGCTGGGAGGAAGTCAACTTGTCTAATGGAAAAGTTGTTATACCATTCCATCCATAGCATAACAGCAGAAGGATTTTCATATGAATATCCCACTATATTTATTACTATCATGCGGATGAGCTGGCTATAAAGAAGAAAAAGCCATAAACATTAACAATTAAATAATCTAGATTAAAATTTAAATAAATAAAAACCAAAGTTTATGTAAGCATTTTTAATTCAGTATTTATACTCAACATCATAAAGCATAATAAATAAGACCTGCTTTATGCTAGATAATACTTTAAACGTCTTTTAATAAATATTTAAAACATTACAGAATATTATGATTATTACAATAGAAATAAGAACTATCACAAATTCTGCACAAAAAGAAGAATGTTCTGCAAGAATGGAATACCATTTATGCCTTTGGAATTTAAGGTGAACTATGAAGTAAATTTACTAGGTTTATTAAATCAAAAATAGCTGCAAATTCATATTATAGCAATATTACCTAACCACTTAGGTACATAAAAATACTATTTACTTTTGATTAACAGGTAAATTGCCTATGTTCAATTTTGAAAATTTTAAGAGATTAACTTAAGTTTGACTGTCATTTATTATGTACATTTACTTTACACTCAGATGGAATACCTACTTGTTCATACATTGTTACATTCAATCCAATATGTAAGATATGTTTATGAAATAATCCAATATTGGAAACTTACTAGCTTAGTTTTAAATTGGAATCATTTTCACTATCTAGCGGTCCGAATTGGTTTTGACGCTGATAGCGCTGTGAGCGCTGTTGACGCGATATTTCAATTCGGGACGCACAGTTTATGTTCTGTTGACTGTAGATATCAGGCTATCGGTTGCGTTTACCGCAGCGGGTTGGAGGCTAGAGAGGTAAGCGATGTGAGTGAGGGCGGGCCGGAGGCGGCGAGGCTGAGGCGGTCGCTTTCCTCGTCGGCCTGGTTGTTGCGCAGCTCTTGCAGCGTGTACACGAACTTGGTCCACTCGTCGTGACGCGGCTGGGCCACGTGCTGGGACAAGGAAATACATTATTGAACAATAATACACACAGCGCCATTTAGGCTAGAAGAAAGCTTGGATTACTAGACAATGGATTAAAAGAAACAACTCTTATAAGTGCCACTGCTGGGCATAGGTCTCACCCCAATTATGAGATGGTGTGGCCATACTCATCTATGAATGAACATGATTTCGTGTGGCATCACGGTGTTAAATAAAACGTGTCTAGACAAATCGCAATAGACGGCGAGTAAAAAAATACTTAATAAATTTTTGACGACAGACAGGCACACATTATAAATATGCACATAACCTATTACAGGCAATGTGTTTAAAACTGTCCATTCTCATTAATAAATCTAATATATCTTTGGTAAGTGTAATCCGAATCAAATTTTGATGGAAGAAACAAGCGTAAACCTCTCGGTTAATGACTATCCAAGAATATGCTCGAAGGTTTTCTGGAACTAGCGATAAGGCCGCCTAAATTGTACATCATTAATCTCTGTGAACTTCTAATTTAATTGTTTTACTTGTGCAATAAAGTATATCTTATCTCATACGATAAGAGATCAAGTGTTAACTCCCAGCTGTAAAGTGTAGTGTGTGATTGTGTGCGTTACCTCAGCGAGCTCGTAGACCCAGATCTTCCCTGCGTCGTCGCCCGCCGTGACGTGCGTGCCGGCGGGCGTCCACGACACGCGGTTGAACGCCACGCCGCCCTCCGCCTGGATGCACGCCACCGGGACCTGCACACACACATTTACAAATTATGTTTATTATAGTTTAAAGTTTATACGATGACATGGTGATTTTGCAAGATGTGGCCATGCAAAACTTTTTTATAAACCAGCAAAATCTTCATTGATGGCTTGGCTCAACCCTTCTTCAAAATTCTAAGCTTTACTTCGTTCCGATAAGTCGCTCATGCTGATATTATACTGTCACCTTGCATCTACCAGTTGATTTGCTTATTTAAAGTTTTTCCTCCCTTGGTAATAACAATTCTCTAATTTAATGATGTGTTATCATGATTTTCTCCGAGGAAATATATTCTCAAAGCTGGCTCAGACGCTGCCTTGAAAATTGAAAATATAATTAAAACCTAAAATCAATAAGAAAAAGTATCAATTAGCTAAAATGTGCTAACTTCCCAATTTCCTTTTTTGAACACAGTATTGCCAGTGATAATATTTTTAGTTCCCTTTCAGGACTTTTTCGGCAAGCTGTACATACGCCAGGGTACAACTCTTGACTTCGCGTCAGTACTGACATAATGTATCTATACCTGTTTTTAATATAATTACATACCTCTGTGTCGCGGTTGAGGTTCCAGAGCACGAGGCGTCCCGCGGCGTCGACGGCGGCGAACAGCGCCGGGTGTGTTGGCGACCAGCGAACATCCGACACGTAATCACAACTGTCCTCGAACGAGTACAGCGGCTTGTTTTCCTACAAACACACGATCGCACTTATCAACGTACAAGCTTCGACTGACCAGCCACTAGACTGTTACGGAACAGACTTATAGGGCTAGCACGAACCGCTAACAAAGTTGTCTCTTAAAGACATTAGAAAAAGAAAAAAAAGGTATCGTTTACTTTTCGATTACCAAAACGTTAGCAGTTCGTGCTAGGCCTACTGATAGTAGAATCTACCACTCAATCAGTTTCGACCTATATTCTATTGACCAATTCGTGTCGAATCCAAACATGTTTTGAACTTTGTTATTATTATTTTAGCATTTTTCATGCGGTATCTTTACTAAAAACCTGAAAACCAGAAAAAGACATTTAGTTTTGGCTTCAGGAGGGAATTGAAACCGCGACCACTGCGCTACCGAGACTATTAACAGACCTGCCGAATCAGTGGTTAGTGCAGTCGTCCAATTTGCAATAGATGCGGGTTCGATTCTCGTCTGAAGCTAAGGTTTCTCGACCGAAGGTTTTTTTTGTTTTCGGATCTTTATGTTTGGAACTTTTAAAATTTTAAATAAAGGTATTTCAATAACAATTAGACAAGTACGAGAGACGAGGCAAAGAGTATGTTAGGAGTACAGTCAAGGGCACATCAGGTTACCCATTTTCGTTTTATATCTTGCACTCGCTAAATTTATTTTTTTGCAATGGAGCATGGACTGGAAATGGAATGCGTAAGATGCCGTTTACCGTACATAACCCAGTCTTTACAAAGCTTAGTTCTTTCATATAAAAACCTTATGAAGAATCAAGAAAACCTAAATATTATTATATTTAATGCCGAAATAAAACACCAAAAGTCCCCACCATCATGTATGAGAAAACAAATATACAAATGAGTCATTATAAACTATTTTCAGGGTACAAAAGAATGCAAACCTTAGAGCTCCACAGCTTGACGCTCCAGTCGACCGAGGCCGTCAAGTAGAGATGGGACAAGTCCGCCGCCGCCGGCGCTGCGTGGCAGGATAGTGCGGTAACCGGACCTGCGTGCGCCTCCACGCATTCAGACACTCCGGCGCGCTGACCGTACAGACTTCCTGTGGGAAAAAATAATGATTTTGGTGAAAATTTAATATATATAAAGGTATTTCTAAAGTCTGAAGTCTATTTCTAAATAGCCTTTCTTGCTAAAACTCGAGAACCACTGGACCGATTAAGCAAATTTTGGTATTGGTCTCGAAATGATCGTGAAAATTGGGGGTTAACGGTAACTTGAAGAAATGCTAGGAATATCAGTTTTCTCTTAGCAAACGTTCCTCTTCAATGTTGGACAACAGAAAAAGGTCTGTCGGGAGTTCGGGACAGCTGGTCTGATATATTACTATTTTTTTATTATACATGTATTTTACTTTACTTTACTGTTGTTACTCTGTTATCGCAATTATTGTAAACAAACAAGATTAATAAAGAGTAACTACCGAGTTTCTTGCCGGTTTCTTCTCGGTAGAATCAACACCTCCGAACCAGTGGTAGAATCACATTATTACTTTTCAATTTTTATGTTCTGATTTGTCATAAGTGCTTTTTAATAAGTTTACATGAATAAAGAATATTTTTACTTTACTTTAATTTACTTTAACCTTAGTCCACGCGGACGAAGTTGCGGGCGGCCGCTAGTTGGAAATGAAATACGATTCATAGGCTGTGGCTGGACTTTTGATCCAGACACTTGAACTCTTTTAGCATTGCTTAACGTTAAATTTACAATGCCACTGGCTGCTGTCAAAATGCATATCTTAGATTAGTGGGACTATAGTTAGCTGACTGACCGGTGTATACGTTCCCGTCCTCGCTGCCCAACACGAAGTTGTTGACATCCCCGTGCGGGAAGCCCATGCAGGTGACGGCCACGGCCTTGCTCTGCCGGTGCTGCAGCTCCAACGTCTCTTGGGGCTGAGACAGCATGTCCAGCGACCACGTGCACATGCGACCGTCGGTCGAGACGGAGATCAGGTTGTGCGCGTTCTGGCTGCCTACTACTGAGAGGCAGTATACTGGATGCTGGAGAAAATGTTGTGAATTTAAGGCTGAATATTGCATACTGAAGATAATTTAACAGATAATATTTTTTGTTTGTTCTTTTGTATTGAATAGGCTCAATCCTAAACGTAAATCACACTAATATTATAAAGGCGAAAGTTTGTATGTGTGGATGTGCTGTGGTGCTCTTTCACTAAAAAACTATTGAATGAATTTTAATAATACTTTACAATAATATAGCTTACATCTGAATAGCACATAGGCTAGAATTTATTAAAAAATATTTACTTTTTTACAACTTTAGTCCACGCGGACGAAGTCGCGGGCGGACGCTATTATAAAATAAAGACGCAAATTATATTAACATAATATTAATTTTCAAAAAATATATCAAATTCAGGTATCGATTATTACGTTTAGTGCAATCGGAATGCAGTTCAGCTGTCGAGCTGTCGAAAAACAAATAAAATGGACAGAGTTTAACATGTGGATCCAAAGCCGGTAAAGACTTACCGTGTGAGCGAGAGAGGAGAGCGGCGTGCGCTGCTGCGGTGTGCGCTTTTGTACGCGGTTGTCCCACAACACGATCTGCCCCGAGTACGTGCCTCCTAGGATGAGATTCGGGTGGAACCTGTGCAATGAACACGCTTATTCAAGTGTAAGTCATACTATGAGACTTGCTTACCAACAGAGCTGACATGTAGGCCTAGCACGAACCGCTAACGTTTTGGTAATCTAAAAGTAAACGCTCCTTTTTTTTGCTCTTTATTATGTTTTTAAGAAAAAAGTAGCATTTACTTTCGGTTCGTGCTAGGCCTACTGGAGATGTGTGCAACCAATCCTAAACCAGTATGTCCAAATATGGCCATCTGACTGGTTGTGTGAACCAAGTTATGCACACTTTTACACTGCTCAGGCCTAATAGGCCGCTTTACCCCTGAATTCACAAACGCAAATCAACGTTGAACATTCCTCAGGGTGGTCCCTTTCGGTTCTATTGACATTTTACGGGACAGTATGAGCCTGAAAGCGTTGACTGACGTTTGTGAATTCGGTGGTTAGGTGAATAAGAAAAACTCAAAGACATGCATTAAGTAAGATTGACTATGGTAAGGGTAGCGGACCAAGTGTCCCTCCATATTTTTTTTTTTAACTTTTGGTTTTTGTGGGCCTGAATGGTTCAATCTGCCGGTGCTGGTCTTTCCTGTAGAGGTGACGAAAGAGTACCAAAGAACAAGTCTATCAACAAAAACATCAAAACAACTTACCTAGCAAACGTAGCGCTCATAACCGGCGACTGACAATGGAAGATATCCTCCGGCGTGGTCTTCTTAAACTTGGTGTTCCAGACCAGGCACACGCCGTCGGGGTCGTGTGGCGCGTCGTCGCTGTTGTGGTACGAGGCCAGCATCAGCTCGGGGTGCGCCGAGGACCAGTCCAGGCACGTCACGCAGCGCCCGCGCGACCAGCGCTCGTCGTAGAATGTACGGACGAGGGATAGGCGGGCGGCGGACTTGTCGTCGCTAGAAATTAACACCACTATAAACCCTCAAGTGTCGGAGAGATACGAGCTGTCAGGCGCGTTATCGCCGAATCTTACTAAAATGGCGGTGCTCTAACAGGCAGAATCGATGCGGATTATTGAAGTTGTAGGTAAGGCAAGTGAGCAACCTTCAGTTGTTGTCGACCCGCCTTAAGACCACCAAACAGGTGGACGTCTAATGACGTTCAGCCAACTGTTTAACGTGCCTTCCGAAGCAAGGAGATGTCGAAATACATAATGTATTACAGTATTGGTGAAACTTCATTCCTTACTAGATAATCTAAAATCTTGCTAGATATTAACAGAACACAACACTCCTACACTCAAAAGATACAAAAACAGTAACTGCATAACCACAAGTCAGCAATTATTCACGAAATTGAGATCAGCGTACAATGTTTGTAAGGAAACAAATTCAAATGCATTAATGGACAAGGTTTCGATACTGGTCCTTCGAGCCGGATGAAAACCGCCACTTTATTTTACATACTAAACGGAAATAGGCATGACGAACAATTTTGAAATCTTTCGTGATAAAGGTACACATGTATTGTATACTAAAAAAACTTTATTTCGGTTTCAAAGGTCAGTTTAACAAAGTTTGAGGACATTATTCTAGTATTTTATCAACAGCGCGCGAAAACGCTCGCAGGTGTCATGGCGTCCGTGTGACGTATTTGTAATGTAAATACCAAGTGTCTGTCAAACTCACTTGTATGAAATACGACAGTGACATTTGTTGATTTCCATTACAGTGACGTCATAGTGCGTGATTGACGTTTGAGTCAAAATGGCGAATTGGAGTATTTTATCCTTTTACTTTATCGAAAATCTGATTAATCTCAGATTTTAAAATCAAACTAAATGTGTCTTTTAAATCCTTTTAATATGTATTTTCCCCTAATGTATTCAAATCGTTGATTATTTGATACTGTCGTCATGCCTATTACCTATTTTCACCAAAAATAAGATACGGTTTGAACAGTTAGTATTTTTTTAAACCACGTTGGGTTCAAATTCCCTCGGCGTAATGGGGGGTTCTGAATGTTCCGTTTACCATGACGGCAACAATCAGTGTGCATCTGACTAACCCATTAGGGATATGGTCGTGAGGGTATGTATTTTTTAAACACCCAACGATTTACGATACGATATGAACGAGACTAAAGCTAGAACAACACTCACAGCGCATTCTCCGCGTCGCCGCCGCCGGTGTAGTCTGTGTAGATGTCGACGCTCAGCTCGCGCACTGTGCGAGCGGGACAGATGTAGCTGAACAACACTCACAGCGCATTCTCCGCGTCGCCGCCGCCGGTGTAGTCTGTGTAGATGTCGACGGACTCGGCGAGCGCGCGCTCGATGACGCGCCCCGCCCGCGACATGAACCGCTGGAACTCCGCCGACAGCATGATCGTCTGCTTCTCGTCGACGCTCAGCTCGCGAACTGTGCACACACACACAACAATTTTGGATTCTAGTGTTTATCTCCGACATGACAATACACAGATAACTATATTTTGAGGAGCTGCTAAAACAGCAAGATCCAGCAGCTGCAAAGAGAAGATATTTGTTAATTACCCCACCGAGTAGTTGGCTGCTATTTTTTGACTTTTGAATGTCTTAAACCTTAAGATCTCTTGCCAGTCAGCAAGCACTTTAATTCTGCCTACTCTTGCAGGAATGCTGTGGTAACACCGCACTGGCAGCCAGCAGGTCATGTAGCAGGGTCTCTTTTGACGACCGATTTCGTGTAATTGTTGAGAAGTCAGCTACCACAAGGTTTGTCGCGAGTTCGATGTCTGTTTGTATTGGTCTGGTGTTTCCTATGTATATTAACACGTTGAACGCCACGAGGGTCAAAAACAATAGGAATTCGATTGTTACAGTGACCGACGGCGGTGAAAGGCTTAAGTATATATTTACAAAATAAAAAGTAATTAAATTTGTTTATCCGTTGTCTTGTATCCCATAAAAACGGGCTTTAATTAGCTCACTTGGGGCTGGATGACGCTGTGTGGAATAATGTCCAGGGATATCTTTAGGTACCTAAACGCTTCTAAATTCATATTTACCTTTCTTCTCCTCCTTTTCCTCCTTCTTCTCCTGGGGCGCGGCTGTGACAGCCGGCTGCACCTCCTTGACGGTGGGCAGGCCGTGGGGCAGGATCCCCGGCGGGAGCTTCCCATGGAAGGCGGCGTCCTCTTCGTCACCTTGCCGAGCGGCGTCACCGTCGAATGTAAGCACTGGACGGTGAATAAGAATGGCCCTTGCCGCGGCGGCGGGGCTAAAGCCCTTGGGTGTACGGCTGATTCACTGTTCTTTTGATAACTTACAGATATGAACCTATTTTCAATATCGCGTGAAATTTGCGAGTCTGAATGATCCGCTTACTATGAGGGCACCAGTCAGTGTGCTTCTGATTACGTGTCGTGAGCGTATGTGAAAAATAAGTATGGCCCGTTAGAGCTTATTCCTGTAAATCAGCCGTACTAAATAATGTCTCATTTCTATGAAGTTATTTTCATGTACATTTTATTAAATTGAACTATTATTACATATTGTAATAGAAAATAAACAGATTATAAACTAAACCTTTGGTTTCATTTCTGAATAACTTCATAGAAAATAATGTATGTGAGTAATCATTCATTGCACTACCAAATGATACTACATGTGCCCTAATTAAAATAATGTCTGTTTGATAATATGTAAGCAGGTAACTACTTGATTTCAGGTAATTTTTTGGAAACGATTTTTTAACTTAAAAGGTTGTTATCAGTAGATTCACTTAAAAATCAAGATACAATTAGCAATACGATTATTCGTCCGTAAGCATTTATACAGGGCGGTGTTTATTATTATATTTGACGCCCCAACTCTGTAATTATAAATGTATCCTAGTATTTTTTGGTCCTTCGAGCCAGATGAACCAGCGATCTCTGGATGATCATTTTACATGTTTTTAACACATGATACTCATTCACTAGAAGGTACGGCAGTATATGTGAATACCCAACAATTGTACCATCTGAAGTTCAAAATACATAGTATTTACCATTAATTATTAATTTCCGAGATGTTTCTGCTGCTTACATATGAATCAAACTATGAAACTACATGTTCATGGATGATGTATGATAGATATGTTGTTGTATTAGACTATGATTTGAAAATATTAGCACAACACAAGCGCGATATCTAAATCAGACGAACACGATTGCTGCTAACTGTTGTATTTTGTCAAATATATTTATTCTTACTTTAGAATTGACGTTGAAACGTTCAGGTTAGTTTCCCATGAGAGAAGCTAAATTTAAATCAAGAATCTATTCACCGGCTTCTAGTTGTATTTCAAAGAATTAACTTAAATTAAAATGATTGTTTTGAGACTCAAGTAAAAGTCTTGGTTCATTATTGGAACCGCCTTTACTCTTTAATATCACACATACTTATTGACAAATTACAACATGTTTTGTAGCGAGTGAAGCGAAGGATTTATGTGTGTTTGTATGACAATGAGACTAATAGTTACAGTAATCAACTCGGACCGTATTAAACTACAAATCAAAATCTACATGACTCTTTTTTTATTCATTTAGCCTTAAACACCAGTTAAGCCAATCCAATTGTTATTTTCAAAATCATTTATTCACCTACTATATCAAAAGCAACTCGTTTTAAATTTCACTAGAGGGTACATGTGGCAATAATAAAGCTGTGTATACGTTACCTACCCAAACTAATTATTCACTAAGCTACTAAAAAACTAAAATAACATGCACTAGATAATAGTAAAATTGGTTGTCTATCTCATACCATGTTTCATTTATACCTTCTATAGAAGCTGCATTGAATCAGAAGCACATTACTGTAACTAGAATTCTCACATGAAAAGTTAGCTTTTCGGTTTCCATTTGGTTAAATAAACTAAAAATTATTTTTTTCATAAACTAAAAAACAAATGAAAAACTTAATACAATAACAACATGAAACGTCTAAATACCCACAGGAAACCGAATAAATTGTGTGTAAATGACCTAACATTAATATAAGCAATACTGAAATCTGGGTTCGTTCTGAATACATAACATGTAAGATTAATATTGACTATTATACCAAACTACTTTCTGTAATTAATTCATACGCAACTAAATCACACAGTAAACTTATTCAAAAATGAAGCGTCAAATAGTAAGTGACAGAAAGCTTCAAATTACTATAAAAATATGCAAAAAATCACAACTTCCCGAGCTCTCCACTAGAGAGATACATCTCATAATAAAAAATAAATACTGCCATAATAAAATAAAATCACATGGATTTTATAAAATAAAAATAATGACGTACTTTCATGCATACAAACATGAAAAAAATTCTGTCACATGCATAATGTAATCAATTTTTGTTTATGTGGACTGACAAGGTCATTTTACTGTAAGTTAAAAGAAAAAAAAATAACAACAATAATCACTAAAATAAATAAAATGGAACTTGTCAGGAGAACTACATTTAGTAAAGGGACCATATACAGGATGGTTAATATATTTATATTCTAAACATTTAAAGCGGATGACAGTTATATAAAATTGCTACCTGTATACGATCCGAATATAAGTATAAATAATATTTTTGTGCTAGAGTTAAATGTTTTTGTTAGCTATTATACTCATAAATAGCGTTACATATATGAAGAATAGGGTAAGTAACAACAAAACATGCTAAGTGACAGTGGCACAGGCTCTACAAGGGCAAATTTAGTTCAATATAATGATTGTTTATGTTTCCGATTTGAAACCTACCTGTGAACTCGTCCTCCCACTCTAAACCCGGGTTTAGATTGTACTCATCTTGAAAAGGGGAGGAAAAACAAAAAACAATGTCAGTATTTTTTGACCATTTTAAATAAAAATAATTCAGACTATACATAGATTAATTAGCATATCCACAGTGCTTTCATAATTTACATGACCTAACGAGGCTCTCGCATGAAACCTTCAAGACTCAAACGCAGTGGTTCAACAAAAATTAAAATATGGGCCAATCGCCTGACTCTTGAATCCGATTCGGCCGGATCCGACTGGACTAAAGTCAAATCGTCGTCAAGAGTCCGTTAAAATTTTAGGGCTTTAAAAGAAAAAATACATTCAATTTGTTTTATCATTTAAAAGGATTACATGTTTAGAAAAAAAAAAACAATATGGATTGATTAAGTCTATGGGTTTCATAAACGGCGAGCCTATGTGTTAAGACCTGTGCAGTGTTTGTTAGTAGAATCGGAAGGGTAAGTCAGCGTGAGATGATATGGCGAACCCCATACTACCACCATAAACGATATACACAATATAAGTATGATATTTTATTACTTTATATTTTGTTTTAAAATATTTTGCGGCCATTAACTCGAGAACCTCCTGTGAGGAAGGTATGTGGAGAACTCTGGAAGGCCACATTATATTTTTATTATTTATTATTATAAATGGACATCACATCAAACTTTATTAATTCTGAATGTCACTCAATCCCCGCGTTACTTGAACACCTATTTCAGATTTCTTGATAAAATAACAGAATGAAATATGGTATCGCGAAAGTCTAGTTCACTAATAACTATCCATTCAAATCTAAGGAAAAATGATTTATCAAGTAATCTGCCACTAACGCACCTAGACCTTGTTAGTTGGAAATTTCTAGAAGCGTGACAGAAAGGGTTCTATATACAGGTCTAGACCGAGATGAGGGATATAATACAACCGACACCAAGTTAATCACCGACATGAAAGACAGATACGTAAGAAAAACGATAGAAAGCATCCGGGAGGAATAATGACTTACCGTAATAGTCGGTTGCGTGTGCTAAAAAAAGGACAAAATAAAATATCCGTCAGTTAAAATTGTGATGTTGCACCTTTATACATTGACATCGCTTAAATTTACTTTTGCCTCTCAACTTATCATCCCAAGTTATTTTTATAAATTAAAACTCAAATTATATTTACATAGATACTTAATATACCCACAAACGAACCAATAAACTTGAATGGTATTAACAATGATGAGACTATTTTGTTATTTCAAACTTCATGAGCCCATGCATTTGTTTCTTAGGTGCGCGTTACATGCTTGGACAAATTAACTGATTCCAAAAAATAAACCCCAGATTTATCAAGTGTAATTTAGTAAGAGATTGCATGCTGTTTTTACTCAGTCAATCTGGATATCAGAGGAGAACAAATAATAAATCGATTTAGCGAAATTATTTCAGATTGACCAAGTATGATTAAATTAATTTATTTCTGATATTATCACTTTTCAATAAAAACAATATTTCACAAGAATTTGCCACGAACAAAGTACTACAATAACTGAATAATTTGCCAATTGAACATCATTTTCACATTCACTTTTGAACTTTAGATACCTACTGTTTAAATATCATGTCAAAAGTCAAACTAGTTGCTTAAAGCTACTGAATTAATTTTAATATTATTAAAGTACAATATTCGTGGTAGTGTTTTGGCACACGAGTAAGGAGCATACAGGACTAAGCAGCATTTTCACCCAGCAATAGATCATTAAAAAATACACCATCACTTAGAAATAATAAAATTACAACTTTTGACCCGGCGGCAAATCAAAACGCTGCTGTCCTTCAACATGACAGTCAGACTTATCCGTTTGTGCTGTAAGCACTTCATAGCAGTTGAGGATGCCTACTTTAATAAACACAAAATCGAATAAACATACCTAGACCAAGCTAATCTGTGGAGACCGATAACTTTCGTACAAGTAGAAATCTGCTTCTGTAGGTCCCTCACTCATGCCTATACTTACAATAATAAAGTTAATGAGTCTGGTATTACCTTTTCGCGGCCGCCACCAGTCCTCCATGTATCCTGCAAGCGGTGAGGCATTGGAAGAGCAGCCTTTTTTATGGTAGCACAAACACAAACATTGCACCAAAACTCAGACAGTATTTACTCTCAGTCATTATTAACCGCTCTCAGTCATTTAAATTATGGATGCCAGGGTAATGATAGGCAGCACGTGACAAAACAGAAACTTAGCGAAGATATAGAAAGCTGTGGCCTAAATTGTATTTTTTTAAACAAGACATAGCAGCTCTAATAGGCTCAAATAGTTAAAGTTAAAGTTCACTGTGGAACTGTAGGAGTCACTCATGTGTGGTCTGTAACAAATGCTATTGCTATTAATTTACAGCCAATGAATCTGTTCAGTGCGTCAAATACGAACGCAGGTTAAGACTAGACAATTACTGGCTTTCAATGCCATAATGGGTCAGAAGTGTCTGAGCAAATGAGACTGCTATTTGGGTCAGATTGCTGGAAATTCAGCAGTTGTGGTCAGTAACTCAGCCCGCAATTTCTCTTGCTGATAGCCCATAGAATTCAGGAGTTGAAAACTCTAGCCATTGCCCATTTTGTGCGGTGACCAAAAACAGTGTCTTAGCGGCCGGAGAACCAGAAATACCAGAAAATCTATCATTTATCACGTATTATAAAAACATTCCGATCATCACCTCCGCGATGGCGTTGAAAGACCGGTTGTTAACCGAATCAGGCTTACACACTGAAAGACAAATAAATTCAGGCCACTAGCTGAAAATTTGAAGAAAAACAAAAGATGAATGAAAAGTAAATACTGTTGCAGTGACTACAGATGTCAAAGGTTATAATGATGGATTAAAATCATTTGCAAATAACACCGATAAGATAACAAGTATTAAAAAAAAACTTTAAAAAACTCCGACCAATCAGATGATTATTGGTAGTTGTGATTCCTTTATCATTTGTTAATTATCATGTGAGAAACCCCCTTATTCATAAAAACGTCAATTGTACTTTAATGCTACTTCAGCTGGTGCACTGTTCTGGCACTTTCACACAAATGTTGTCGGCAAAAAGAATGAAAGAGAGAAAACAGTTTATTTGCTATGCAGAGTAAAGACTGACCGTTTGACGAATAAAGGGTTAAATTATTCATTTTAAATTAGTAAAATAACAAGTGCAGATGTTATTGCATTTCTGCCTGTGTCTTGAGCGTCAAGAGAGTACTGACGGTCAGCCCCCTCTTTTTATTCTTGTGATTGCTGGTCTGACACTTCAAAGATTAATATTTTTTGCAAATGATATTGTTAAAACCAACACCCGGACATCACAGTTAATCAAGATTAGAACTTCACAACGTAAATGCAAATTCTCAAATCATAAAGAACACAAAAACTCAAAAACATACAAAAATATATGTGATTGTCCAAATACAAGTCTGGAAAATAATAAAATGGACACATTTTAGGGCATGTTAATGTTTAATAAATTAGTAAATAATCAATCACACAATAAATTTATAAAATATATGTGATACTTTTATTATGAGTATATTCTTATTTTATAATATTGAACACTGGAATCAATACATTTCGAGAATTTGCATAACTTAAAATAACATAAAGTTTGTAAGTGTATTTATTAGGACAAAAAGTACCTGTATACAATTTTTGTACACAAAGAATTATAATATCTATTAATCTATTTATACAAGGTAACCTAGGGACAAAAATACTTAATTTATTAAAGTTGAATTGGTTATTTATTATCAAAAATTTATTCATAAGAGCAGTGGGTAATAATTAAAATTTCAAACACTTTGTCAGAATGAACTGTTCAGTATTTTATTGGCATTTTGATACAACCTGAATGCAGCATGACAGCAAACAAAAAAAATGTTTTGTGTTTGACTAACGTCAAATTTCTGAACTTCTCATCTTCTAATGGTTCTAGACTTTGTGATCTAAAATTGCTTGACATTGATGTCATCCAACAATAATAGATATTGAAATCAAAAAGCTGTCTTATCATGGCTGAGGGCATACCAGAATAATTTCTGTTTCATGATCCAAAAGCAAGATCTAGGTTTGATCAATATCTTTTTAAGAGTTAATATTATTTCTATATCACCAAGCGGTGTGATTATCCCCTAATGTCAAGATGTTGCAAAACGCTTATTGTTGCGTAGTGTGGATGCGCCACAAAACTCCCTAAGGCCACGGCCTCGAAGTCATCGGGCAGCAGGGCGGCAGCGACGTTCTATACGAACCTTTACAATGAACCGGTCCGCTCCCATAGCCGCCGCCCCGCTCCCGCTGAGATCGCGTCCGTGGCCTCCCAGTTGAATATAAAAGTTAGACTTACCATCTCTAAGCTCGGTGACCCCTGAGGTCGTGGTTTGCGTCTGCTTTGCGTAAGTGACATTCTCCTTCGGAGGTATGTCTGTGGACTGGACCGAGACCACTTGAAGGGCCGGCGGTTTTTTAGGCCCACTGAAAATAATGTTTATTGTGTATAAGTAGCAAAGTTTCGCGATGGAGGAAATGGATCAGTGGAAACTATAGTAGCTTATGTGACATCTTTTCATTTAAGCTCGCAAAAAATATGTTACTGTGTTTATAAACATCACTGGACATTATTCCACATAGCGCCACCTAGCGCCCAAATTAGGTAATGAATTGTTTATGCTATGGGATATGGAATAAATGTACAATAATTACTCAATGGGAATAAGCATTCTATTGAGGTTTTCTGCATGATTTACAATGCTACGGTAGTAGTTTAAAGGCCGCCTAAATTGTACACCCTGAATCTTTTGAAGTAATTGCTTTCTTTGTGCAATAGGTATAAGGTTCAGGTGTATAAGCTTGTATTAAAAGACAATTATTCACCCCTGTTGTGGCAAGCTGGACTTGTCAGTGTGTGGCAGACTGGCATCGGGCGAGGCGGTCTGCGGCGGCGTGAGTGACGTCATCGACGAGAGAGAAGACAGTACGTCCTTCACCGGCGCCACGCCCAGCGACGACAGCATCTCGTCCAGGTCGCGACGGCTGTCCATGCTGGACGCTGCTGAAGCTCTTTGCTGTGTACCAATAAGAAAGTTTGACTAAAAAGGTCCACAAGAAGTAGACAGTGATGTCTTGCTATGTAATGTTGATAGTAACATGGATATACTCGGATTTTCAGATAATCAATATCAGGAACAGTCATTTAGAGTGTGTAGTTGCCAGGAATATGTTATAGGTTGAA
This sequence comes from Udea ferrugalis, assembly GCA_950022985.1. NCBI lineage: Eukaryota > Metazoa > Arthropoda > Insecta > Lepidoptera > Crambidae > Udea > Udea ferrugalis. The sequence continues at coordinate 1,408,098 of OX465522.1, forward strand.
TTTACATCAGAAATAAATTAATCTACAATCTACACAACATTGTGTGGAGTTTCAAATATTATTTAATATAGTGTTTGTGATCACCAACCTACACTAAGCACACTGATGTGCATGGAATTCTGTAAATAAGTTATTGCCAAAAATTTACCAAACTTGCAAATGAATCACAATGATATCACAGTAAGTGAGAAATAGATCTTGACGAGGCAGAATCCTTATTTATCTAGTCTAATAAAAACTTTGGTCTGTTTATTATGCTTCATAATTTTTTTCTTACCAAAGCTTCGTCAGCATCCTTTTGCTCTCTCTCTCTCCTGCGGCGGTCTTTTTCATCTCGGAGAGCCTGAAGTTTGGCTTTCTTCCGTGCCAGCTCCTCTTTTCGATCCCACATGGTAGACATTCTTGCTTCTAGAGAGAACAAAAATAGGCCATGTTCAAAAAAAGAACTTCCTAATTTTCTAATCTCCTTTCTATGTTCAGCATCCTCTTATACAGCATGTCCCTGAACCATAAAGCCTTTTATGAAAAATGCCTATGAAAAAATCAACTAAACAAGAAAGACCAGACGATAGAATTGAAAGATCAGGTGATTTGCTTTTTTGTTTCTGGCAAAACTAAGACAAGCTGGTGGTAGATCCCAATATCCAACTGTTAATCTAAATAAATACAGAGGAGTCTCACTTATCTGGCACTGGTTAATTGAATATTCATTTATTTTTAAAGAGAATAATAATAATGTGTTCGTGTTCAACAAGTTTTTTTGTAAATGTAACATAACTTACAGTAACAAATTACACTGTTTTGAAACAATCATTAAAACTGAGGTGAACTTTTAGTATTGTGTGCTGTGAGGTCTGCTTTTGTGAGATTGGCAATTGATTCACGCAGGACATGCCTATGGTTTAAATAAGTTAACTGATACAAACATATTTTTTCTTATAAAAAAGAGAGAATAAAAATTGACTAGATCCTCCAATTTAGCCTTTTTCAGTCAGAGGGTAGTCTGATCTTGTGTAATGGAATTAATGCAAACAAGTGCCACTAGGCCACCAGAAACATACATATTGATTCCAGTGACAAAATTGCACTGGGCCCTAGATGGAAAAGGAAACATGGATTCCAATACAATGGCTGATGTCATCCTCACGAATGATTCATGTTGATAAGTAAGATACGTCCACAAACTTCACTACACTTACTTTTTGATCAACAAACACCACGGGAATTTAAAGAACCATCAACATTATTTATTTTGTGCAATCCCACAGAACGTGGCAATGCAAATAAATAGAATAGACTTAAAATAACGGGACTTTCCGAGCCAGGGGAACTAAATGATTGGTTTCTAACCAAAACTTTATTTACAGTCCAGATAAAGGTTTTCACAGCGTTCCTACAAGAATTACAGAAAACTATTTTGGAAAATCGGAAAATGAAAACGATCAATTGAACTTCATTTCCAAACCAAAATGGAAATAGTAGAAAGTAAAATTTAATGTTGCAAGTGAAAATAATTAATTAACTACATACATTTTTATTCACGTCAATCAGGACAAGACAGACAGCCACTGTCACAGTATAATTCAAGAATCACAGTATGGCATCCGTAGATAAGAATAAGGGATGATGGCATCTTCATACAAACGAGCGAGCACAGCCGGCCGGGCCGCCCCATACTTACATACACACTAACGATTTTATTGATCCTAACGATACTCCAGTCGCGGCACTCCGCGCGCACCTGTGAGTTTTTTTGCCCCCGCGCGCCGCTGCAATACATTATGTTAAGGGAATTATTGTACTATGGTTGTGTGATATTCAACCTCATTCATGATTATATCCTTTGAATTATTCTTATTATTGTTAGTGTCACATATTGTCATTGTCATATTCTATAATTTTAAACATTAAAACCTATTAAACAGGTTTTGTATTGTTATTTCAATGGTACAGTTTACGTCCGTGGGTACAGTGTGAATCACAACACACTAATGTGAATCTTATAGTCATAACATTTGAACAGAACCAATACTACCCCCCGACACAGTTATATGAACCTGGAGTAAAGCCGGAATATCTGTCTGAATTCTTAATCTGATTTCATATTATTAATTCAGAATGGCCGGAATACTATGCAACATCAGTATGCTCCACACACATTCTGATTTTTTCAGATTATGAATTACTTAGTTTAATCTGTAAGAATGATGCTGACGAGCGTTCTGGAGGTCTACCACAGAACGCAAAAATCGAACCTTCGTGCTCTTCATCGTGTCTAACCCTACTCTCCTACGCATCGTTTCGGCCATCGTTTGAACGAAGTAACGACCGAAACTTTTTTTGACAAGGGATGTCGTATGCTACTCTTGCGTACACGATAAATCTAGTTTGACGTTTACACAGATGTTAAATTTCCGAACTTTCTAACGATACCAGCCAAGCTATCGTGTCCATCATCGTTTCCGAATTTTCATCTCTTTACTTGTGATTTCTTCAACTATTGACTAATTTTTTGTACACCGGACACCGTATCTTCTTTCCATGTCGAACCTCGCGCCTTTTGGACTAAGTGCATTGCTTAATAATTAAAATAGGTAAAACAAACCAAGATGTTTACAATAATACTTGCACGCATGGAAATTAATTCACTATTTAGGTACTTACACAACTCTTTACACCTTTAATAAAGATAACTGCACAAAGTTTGATTTATGATTAGCACATTTTTTTTTTAAAAAAAAGTTCACCAGTTGAAACTGTCAAAAAGAATTTATTTTGGGGATTCCGTGTTCGCTAGTGTCAGTTGCTACACGTGCCGAAAGGGATTTTAGTGAAATTTAGTGATTTTCTTAGTTTAACTAAGCCAAATTATCAGTATTAGTAGGGTGTTGGGTTGTAGTTTTCCTGGTGTAAGGTAAGTAATGGAGGCGGCGCCTCCTGAACCCCCTGATCCTCCGGATGGGAACCAATCCCAGATGGATGTTTCCCCTCCTGTTTTTTCGCAGTCCCTAGCGGGAACAAAACGACATTCGGAGGACGATCTTCCCATAGATCATACTCCGAAAAGAACCCAAGCAGCAACCAAGCGTAATGAACACCTAAAAAGCAGCCAATATAGCTCTTAACGCTGTTTAACTGCTGTATAAGAACGTTGAAAAGATATTGTAGTGTTATAATGTCGGTTTAGGAGTAAATATTCAGCTCTAACAGTATTAAGTCTGTATTAAGGAGTCAAAGTACGCTTAAAGTTCTATTTCAGTGTGTGAAAACTGTCATTTACAGCTTTAAGTTTCCTGTAACGCTTTAATCCTCATTTTAGTTTTAATTCTGTACAACAGCTGTATTTTGCATACCGTCACTTACTTAATACAGCTTAGAGCTGTATTATGGTGGTCCTCAAATCTTATATCTGTATTATGAAGTTGACAAACTCTCTTCTACAGCTTCTTTTTATGGTGTAATAGTACACCCTTTTACAGACTATGGCTGTATAATTTCTGTCTTTGAGAGTAATAAACAGCAATAAACACAAATGACGCCTATAGTACAGCCTTAATCTATATAAGTGACAGAGTCGCCATTTTGAATTATTGTGCATTTGTATGCTATATTTTGTGATTGTTTTATAAATATGTGGCAAAAGCAAAAAAGACTTGGTACTATTAGAAGGAAGATTAAACAGGAATATTTAAATATTACTAATTATCAACTAAATATTGCAACAGATTAGATCACCTACAGTCAAGTGTCAAAACCGTCGACATCTAATGAAAGAGGTTCCGTAGAAAATATTGTGAATGATCATAGTTATATTGCTAGTTAATAAACTACATCATTATGTTGAGCCCGTTTATTTGTGTTAAATAAAAAAAAATATCACAGATGTAACTTTTTAGCTTTAACTTTTGCAGTTGATGACGACATTTCATCATGCAGCAGTTCCAGTGACAGTTATACTTATAGGAGCTGCCTAACTTTGATTTGCGTTTGTGAATTCGGCGGTAACACTTTCGCCGAGCCTACAATTGACGGTGAAAGTGAATATGAAGAAAAAATATTATTTCGCCAACAAATTCAGAATTGGGCCAGGGAAAGAAACATAACTAGGATCGAATGATTTGGTTATTTGATGATAAATTAAAATAATGAAATATATGGGTACTTCATTTAATGAGGTTTTTTATACAATTTTAAAATTAGAATGAAATGCTATTTTTCTTGTAAAAAAATACAATTTAAAGTTAGTTGATGAGCAAAATTGAGACAGATATATGGGCGTATTGTATTGTGAGTCTGGGCTTTTGTGGGCTTCCCCACAAGAAGCGACGAGGGGTATTTCCACGTCACGCCCAAGAGTGGGCTATCTTAGTCCACGCGTGGGTTTGTGTGGTCTACACCAGAAGTGACATTAGATAAGTTACACGTCACGCCCGACAATCTTCCATCTTAGTTCACGCGTGGGCTTGTGTGGACTTCACCGGAAGTGAGATCAGATAAGTTTCACATCACGCATGACAGTGGGCTATCTTAGTTCACGCGTGGGCTTGTATGGGCTTCACCAGAAGTGACATTACATGAGTTCCTCGTCACGCCCAAGAGTCGGCCATCATAGTCCACACGTGGGCTTGAGTGGACTTCACCAGAAACGACTAAGTTCCACGTCGCGCCCGATTACTAGTTGCATTAGATTGATAGTCATAATAATTGCAGATTTTGTTTTGAAATGTTGCGCATCTCTAGTTGCAGGCGTCCAGTTTGGCCATTTCTAAATGCTATTTGTTTCCCATAACCTGGTTACAATGGAAAGTGAACTTTTCCCTTTCTCCATTGTCTCCACCATCTCGAACGGCATTTTTCCTGAAAAATAAATAAATATGTAAGTGCTATTAGTTATTACCAAAGGGTTAATTTTTCAATTTTAAAATACTTATTTTTCGAAGACGTGATATCGCACATTGAGAAGAAGACCGTCACTATACGAAATTATGTGATTTTTGGTTATAAGCGCCATCTTACAGTTGGCGCGGAGAACTACGATTTGTAAAAACACCTGTCTTTATAGGTCTAATAGATTTCGCTAGATGGCGTAGTGACGTTACGTATTTTTTGACGTTTGGGTGTGCTTCCTTAAGTCAGAGTGACACTTTTTTATTAGTGATCCGGCATCGAACGGTAACTGTTATCATCGTTTGAAAGAAAAGTGACACTATCTGTTTCGTGACTGTTTGGATTTACTATATATATTTTTTTAAAGTTATTTTTTATGCATAACGACATCTTAAGTTTAGAGTCGTTGTTCCTTTTTCGAAATTCAAGAAACACAAATGTCATGTTATAACCGTATAACGTCATTTTTTGTTTAGTGTCGTTTTTGGTTTTAAAAAATTTAAGTGAATTATGCACGTGTTAATCAACTTACCGTCATTATTCGTTTAGTGCCGTTATTGCTTTATTAAATTTAAGAAAACGTTTAATGTGATAATGACTAACGACATGTTATGTTTAGTATTCTCAAAAAAGACTAATTTCTTAATAATGAATCACAAAAAAGTTGTTTTTTAAGTTATAAATAATTTAAGCACAGGGTAGTATTTTTAATTATTTTTATATTTCGAAGAATTTCTGTGTTGTTATTACTTTGGTATAATTTACTTAAGATGGCACCAAGTCAGATTTTTTACGTTTTTTTAGATTAAACAGATAATGTTCAATAGCTTCTTTCAGCAATAAGTATAAATAAAAAAATAAAAGTTATGTTTTACCAAAGAAAGTGCTTTATTTATAATTCCTCTTGTAGGTAATGACGGTAAGAAGCCACAAACGATTAATTTTACAACAAATATTTTCATGGTATAACGTCATTATAGTAATTATGTTTTAATAAAATAAATAATAATAAACTATTTCAAATACGTTTCTGATTATATTTATTTTACGTTATTTTTCAATGTTTTAAGCTCCACTTCATCCCTGAAAACAAATTTTGAGTAGATTAAAAGCAACTAAATAATATAAACGAAACCTAAAACGCTCTTCCTGTAAAAAGTACAATTTTGTTTAGTGGCGGTCTTCTTCTCAGTGTGCGATATGATCTCACAGTGCATTTTAGTTTTTTACTTAATATTACGTATCCCTAAAAAGAGTTACAGGTTATGTTCGAAACACTGCTATGCAGCATTAACAGTAAATTTATTCGTTTATACAGCCCATTAACAGCTAAAAGCTGCATACAAGTATACATTACTTACATAGTACAGCTATTGGTGCTATAAAAGCATTAAAATAGAATTCAGGCTGCTTAGCAAATTGTCGCCATTTTATCAATTACAAATCAAAGATTACGAACATGAGTACATAAAAACTAGACTAATGATTTTATGTTAATCAATATTTTCAGTTTGTCCAATAACTTACTATGCACCAATGAGGATCTACGTCCATTAATTCAAACATTTTTAACTTCTAACCTATAAAAAATATATTTACTTACCTTATTTAATATCTCTTCCTTAGTTATTTAGCTGGCGCGTTTATTTTTAATCACAAAACATATATATCTTCACAATAAATTCACTTTTGCACGATAATGAACTGTATCCTGCGCCTATCGAAACTCCATGCAAATCTTTTATCACAATAAGCATTTAAATAAATGTCACTTTGATCAACACTGTTAAATATAAACGCCATCTTTAAAATATCGTCTTCATTTCGTTATATTCTTTTGCAACTCTGTTCAACAGACTTTCTACACCGTAAAACTTGACAAGTGAGTTACAATGTAGTAATTGGAATGTATTAGTTTCGTCGTACACCATAGTACAGCCGCAAAACAGCTAATATGCAGCCTATTTTATGCTTATACAGCTACTGTACAGCTAATATACAGCAACAGGGTGTATAATTTGTGCCCATTTCGGAGGTATAAGGGCTGTATAAGCGCTTATACAGCCTTTATGCAGCCAAGAAATACAGCCTTAGGAGTAAAACCGAACTTTAATACAGCTGTTATACAGCTTGTGATGCTGCTTGGGAAGTATTAATGAGACCCATCCCAATTATACCTCCGACTCACAAGCGGTATACACCCACCCATCCATCGTAATAGCCCCGAAAACCTACAATGACGACGACAAAGGCCCATTCATAGTCCATGTAGCCAGAATGGAATCAGCCCCCTCATCAGAGACCTTCATCCAAGCCATTAGGTTCGGAAAATTTCTGTTCAAAAATAAAATCGCAGGCATTGTCAAAGACGGCGTTAAAAAACTGAACCGAAACAGAATCATTGTGGAATTCAACTCAGCTAGTGCAGCAAATAACTTTTTAAACAACAACCTTCTTGACACACACAAATACGTTGCTAATATCCCATCATACAACATTTCGAGACAAGGTCTCATTAAGGGCATCCCGGTTGACTGGACTATGGAGGAATTGGCAGAGTCAATCACAGTCCCCCGCGGATGTGGGATTGTACTTAAAGCCAGACGTATGAACAGAAAACAAACCACTGATGGGAAATCTTCCTGGGTTCCTACCCAATCAGTAGTCTTGACCTTCAGAGGTCAGATATTACCGGAAAAAGTCTATAGCTACCATACTTCGATCCCAGTAGAAATGTATCAACTCCCCACCATCCAGTGCATGAATTGTTGCCGATTTGGTCATGTCAAGGCCCAATGTCGATCACAACCCCGTTGTTATCGCTGCGCCCAACCTCACTCAGCAGATACATGCGATATTAGCGATTTTAATGCAATCTGCATTCACTGCTCTGGCTCCCATACAGCTTTGGCCAGATCCTGTCCGGAACTTGCCAGACAAAAATCTATCAAAATGGTAATGTCCCAGGAAAGCATATCTTACCAGGAAGCTTCCTCTCGCCACCCCCCAGTCCGCAAATCCTTCTCAGACATCACCAAAACCCCCACTCCCAACACCATATCTTCTTCCCTCCCCTCTCACACTCGTCAGCCCTCCCAGCAACCCCACTCCTCGAATCTCTCCTACAGAGAGACTGTCTACCGCTCCCGTCCCACTCACGGCCCTCTGGGTAAAGGTTATGACAGACAAGCCCACAACAATATCATTGGAAACTGCCCCTCCTCTCTCCCCAACGGATGTGCCCTTAACCTCGATCAAACCTCTCCTCAACCCACTCCTAATGATAATTTGTTAGATTATCTCCTCGCCATAATTATCAATATAATCACAACTCAAAAAAACCCCCTACCGAACAACGTTGCTCACAAACTCACCCAAATCGCCAGCTTAGCTGTTACCGATGGCTCACTCGGTGGTCCAGTGGAACTGCCAGAGCCTTAGACCTAAAAAACACGAATTAATGTACTTAGTTAATAAATTCTCTCCACCTGTCCTTGCCATTTCGGAGACGTGGTTGGTCCCTGGCTCGCATTTCCGCGTTTCAGGGTACTCATGTCTCCGTGATGATAGGGACGATGGATACGCAGGAAGCGCCTTACTAGTGAGGCGCTCCGCCACTTTCTCTCAACTCTCTCTTCCTCCTCATAGCCAGGACATTCAAGTCGTGGCTATAAGATTTTGTAATATATCCTTCTTTTCCTTATATATTGCCCGCAGTCCCTCTTCCTCCTCCCTTGCCGAATTGCGAGCAATCGTCCAATCCCTTCCCCCTCCAGTTCTTGTGATGGGAGACTTTAATGCCCACCACATTGCTTGGGGATCATACCGTACTGATACAGCAGGTTCATTGCTCCTAGACCTTATGGACGACCTGAACCTATGTATATTGAACAATGGCTGCCCGACAAAGAGATGCTCCCCTACCCAAAACCCTGCATCTGCTGTGGATTTAACGTTATGTTCTCCCAATCTGAATTCACTTTTGTCTTGGGAAGTCCTCAAAAGTAGTCACGGAAGTGACCACTACCCTATTGTCATAACCCTCCCTAATGATTCCCCTGCCACTTGTCTCCCACCCCCTCTTCTAAAATACAAAGTTTCTAAAGCAGACTGGCCTTCCTATTATTCGTCGGTATGTGGTAAAGTAGGCTTTCTCCCGGATGTAACTCCAGAGAATGATATTGGTAGTTATGATAGGTTAGTTGATGTCTTGCTATCCTCCGCAGATTCCCATATCCCCCTTAAAACTTCCTCACGCCGCAGAATATCCCCCCCGTGGTGGGATTCCGATTGTACAGCTGCTGTCCGCAATCGTAAGGAGGCTGAAAAAAAATACAATTCTTCGATGACTACTGAGAACTTTTTAAATTATCAGCAAACTGCAGCTTCCACAAAAAAAACTCTTTCGAAAAAAAAGAAAAACGGATGGATCAAGTTTTGCGAAACCATATCCCCTCGAACCCCCTCTGCCATAGTATGGAAGCAAATTAGACGTTTCCGGCAATCGCAATCCCCAATAAACATTTCTTCAAACAATCCATCCGAATGGTTAAATTCGTTCTCAGATAAATTAGCTCCCCCTTTCGTCCCTTTCATTGACTGTTTTCCTTCCAACATCAACTCACCTATCCCCTCTGTTAACAGACTGGATGAGGCCTTCTCTACCGAAGAACTTCACTGTGCACTCAGTGGATTAACAGACTCATCTCCTGGCATTGACGGCATTCCCTACTCTTTTTTGTGTAAAGCTTCTGAAAACGCTAAATTGTACTTCCTAAACCTCGTAAACTCCTTCTTTGAAAAGGGCACTTTACCCGATTCATGGAAGGTACAAGTAGTCATTCCCATCCTCAAACCCGGTAAAGATCCTCTAGACCACAATTCCTACAGACCCATAGCCCTATCCTCAGTCCTCTTGAAAGTCACAGAACACATGATCCGCAATCGACTGGAATGGTTTACCGAATCTCACAACATTCTTGCAAAGACTCAGTTTGGTTTTAGGAAAGGTTATAGCACCCTAGATAGCCTGAGCATACTAACATCAGATATTCGCACGACCTTCAAGAATAAGGAATTCCTAGTGGGAGTGTTTTTGGATGTCGCTGCGGCATATGACAACGTTCTTCTTCCTATACTCAGGCATAAACTGCTACATCTGAGTGTACCGCTGAAGCTAGTCCGGTTCATATGCAACTCCCTTATGTCCAGATCTATCTCAATTAAATCCCGTAATGATATCTTGCCTCCTAGTCTAGTATGGAAGGGCCTTCCTCAAGGTTCTGTCCTCAGCCCTCTTCTATACAACATATATACATATGACCTTGAAAGAACTGTCCATCCCCTTTCCCAAATCCTTCAATACGCAGATGACATTGCCTTATACGTTACAGCTCCAGTTTTATCCGAAGCAACTTCTCGCCTAAATTCCTCCTTGAACTACTAAGCCGAATGGCTCACAAACCATGGCCTGTCTCTGTCCGTCAACAAGTGCTCAACAGTGGTATTCACCAAAAAACGATTGATCCCCGATCCAAACATAGTCATTAATGGAGAACCCATCCCAGTTAAATCCGAAGTTAAATTTTTAGGTGTAATTTTGGATTCGAAACTGACTGGTACCGCTCATTTTAACTATGTGACAGAAAAAGCAGAAAAGGCGGTAAACATCCTTCGCGCTCTCTCTGGTGTATGGTGGGGTGCTCATCCATACTCCCAAAAATTGATTTATAACGCCATTGTGCGAAGCCATTTGGATTACGCCTCTTTTTTATTAGATCCATGTAACAAATCGGCCATGGATAAAATAAAAAAGATTCAGTCAAAATGCCTTCGTATCATTTTGGGAGCCATGAAATCGTCCCCTATAAACGGTCTACAGGTGGAGTGTGGTGACCCCCCTCTATATTTACGCAGACAGTATCTCAGCGACCGTTTTATTATTAAGGTCATTCATAACCCAACCCACCCTCTACTAGAAAAACTGCGCCATTTAGCTTCCGTATTCCGAGAGTCAGATGCTTCCCGATCCCGCCCATGCATACTGCATTCTTTTCTAAAACTATCGAACCTCCCTTCTCCTGTTGAGATTGTTCCCAAAAATCCACTCTTCACAAATAGCTTCGAATCCTTACTCCTTAAACCAAAAGTTATTCTGAACTTCGGCATTAAAAAAGATTCCCCGTCTGCCCTCCAAGACTTCTCCCAGATAGTCTCGGAACATTGGCAGGGCTGGCAACACTTATACACAGATGCATCCAAGCTAACTGACAATGGCTGCGTAGGCGCTGCTGTTTGGATACCCTCCTTCAGAATAACTCTTTCCTATAAATGTCCCCCCCTAACTTCAACTTTTACAGGTGAGTCCTTAGCAATTTCCGAAGCCATATTGTATGCCGAATCCCACAATCTCAACAAGTCCATAATCTTCACCGACTCTCTTAGTTGCCTCCAATCCATCATCTCCAACCCATTTAGGTCCAAATCCAAATTCCCTATCATATTCAAAATCAGAGAAGCATTAATGAGATGCAAGAACAAAGAGCTGGAAATTGTGCTGGCTTGGATACCGAGCCATAGTGGTATTCCTGGCAACGAAACTGCGGATTCCGGAGCAAAGAATGCCATTTCCTCAGGCTGTCTAGAACACTACAAATTATTCTCACATGATCTCCCAAGCCTAGCTCGCTCTCATTTATTCACTTCATGGAGCACAGACTGGCAAAACTCTAGAGAATTAGCAGGCAAGTTCTACTTCACCATTCAACAAGAAATCCCCTGCCGCCCATGGTTTTTCAAATGTCCAAACCTACCCAAGAACGCTGTTTCAGTTATTTGCCGCCTCCGTCTCGGCCATGCATGCACGCCCGTCCACTTGGCCAAAATAAGAATTAAAGATAGCTCCTTGTGCGAATGTGGCTTGGATGACGGTTCTGTTGACCATATTTTCTTTAACTGCCCAAATACTGGAGCCTCACTCTATGACAAGTTAACTGAAAATATTCCCCGTCCATGCAACATGAATTCTATCCTTTCCTTAGTCAATTCTCCCTTTATTGAAATACTAGCAAAATTTATTCTGATCAATAAAATACGACTATGAGTCAATTCCCCCCCCCCCCAAATCCCATAACAACTGTGTCATGTATCTAAATATTTATATTATCGTCCACTGTGCTGTGTTGTGTTGTAAAATGCTTTGTGCTGTCTTGTATGTGCAACCCCTTTTTTCTTTATTTCAGATGAATTCGCTTAGCTCATCTAACAGGCATACGGTAAAAACAATGCAAAAATCCCATACCGTGTAGCGGCTACCTACGTGACATTGGCGGAATTGTGGTAAAAAAACCCAGACATCGCCAAAAAAAAAAAAAAAGAAGAAAGAAGAAGAAAGAATTTATTTTGTCACTTTGACATTGACGACTTCTTTTTTTAGTAGGCAACGAGTCCGAAAAAAAGTTTGTTTTCGTTTAACCAGTTGGGGTGAAAAGGAGTGACAACAATTGGTTCAAGGAAAACAAACTTTTTATTCAGTCATTCATTCATGATTATTGTCTATGATAACGACGGTCGCGGAGAGATACGAGAATGTTACGGAGTAGCTACTAGGCGAACGTATCGGGGCACTGTCGATGGATCCGCATATATCGTCATCGTTTTCCGTGGTAGACTTCCTGAATTCCGGACGCATGCAATTAAAATCACCCTAAATGTTAGTCCAAAGTACAGTGGGCGACCTAACATGCGTACCGTAACATGGCAGTTCCAATGTTACCCTTATTTATCAGGTGGTTACCTGTCATTCAAAAAACTTGGTTTTCTCAAACTCATTGTTTTCTCTTCCCCTAGTTAGAAATAGATAAAAAAAAATGAGAAGGAAAAGGCCGATGCCGACCATACCGGCCCGAAATACTACTATTCCAAATTATTTTTTTCTCATGGAATCACTTTGAAAAAGTGCGTTCCGAAAGTTATTCCTTGATTTCAATTTTACATTTTATGAATCAATATTCTTGTTAATTTGTGTATAGATTTTTTACTATGCGAAAACAATAAACTGAAAAAGGAGTTTCAGTTTAGTTTACCTCCATAATTTAGTTATTTTCAGTAGTTTGTTGTTTTACACCGTTGCGCTAAAATCTTTTCTAACATTATTTTAGTTTTCTAACGGATCCAGAGCTATCTCGTTTTCTTTGCAACATTAAATTCATATTTTTTTTCTCGGTTTTCATTGGTTGATTTTTGTGTCCTTTTTAACAAGTAACCAATTGAATCGCGCGTATTTGTCGTTACTTTATTTTGGTGTTTGTTTCTGTAAATGAAAACCTACTGTGCTGGGTGTTGTCCGGCTTCACGACTTTTTGACAAGCAACGCTAGCGTAATGATCAAACAGTTTTATTCGGTTTACTGATTCTGGTTTCTACTTGCTAGTTTTGAATTCAATTTAACTATGAAATTATGATGAGTAACATTGTGTATTATTTATTTGTGTTGCTTTGCTATAGCACTTCAAAATCAGATGCAGGTTAGTTGAACATACTGGTTTATTTTTCGTCTTGATTTTGGTTATTTCCCTGTCTGACTACGGTCTTTAACGGTATTTTTTATGAAATAAAAATTATAATTTACTTCTGCTTATGTTCCTTCAGGCTAGCCATTGACATTTCCCGTCTTACAGGAATATTAACATAACTTACTTGAAACCTATCAGATTCCCAATGAAATAAAATTACCTAAGATCCTGTAATGTTTTCAGACTCCGTAAGGTACTACTATGACTATGAATGCAATGAGCCCCTCGTGGCCAGTGCTAAGTTGACCGCCACTTCTAGCTTGAGGGATAGAGGACCAGAAAATGCTAAGTTGTATGGTAAGAGTCAGTTCATGTTTGTTGTATTATCAGCCTTGCATTCAGCTTTTGATTGATGCCAAGAGTTAGTGATGTGTGTTGATTTGCGAAATTCATTAAATCATGCATTTATTTCTAAAATGCCTATTTTTGATTTTTTTATCACTTTAATTAGCCGAGTACTTATAACTAGAAGTATTAGTCAAGGAGGTATGTAGTTGTTAAATTCAATCATAGATGTTGTAATAAGTATTAGCATAATATTTATATTGAAAATCTAAAGTAATTTAAAAGTACAGTTATGTAAAATGTGAGGCATACAACAGTTTCATTTATGCCAATGATTTATGAATAACCATGTGAAAAATGTAAAATATCTTCTGAATACAATTGAAAGACTAATAAGAGTGACAAAAGTCAAAGAAACATCTAAATTGAGTCCCCAATTTTGTTTAACAATGTATTTCAGCTACAAGGCTACAAATTGAAATATATTGGGTTATTGGATTATTCATAGTTGCTTGGCAACCTTATGATCAAATATTTGGTCTGGCCATTTTGGTAACATTTCAGCTTTAAGAAATCGATAAAAAAACTGGACAAGTTGGATGTTTTATTTTTTTACATGTGGTTGTAATATAATGACAAGAGTAAGTTGTACCATCTAACTTTACTTTAAAATGGCTTTCACTATAGTTTTAGGTTGTCATTAGCAACCACCAGAGTTAGTGTTGAAGTTAGAAGGTGCAACTGACCTTAGCAAGTTTGTATTGCATGTAAATATAGTGAATTTGTATTTTTGTTCATTGCCAGTTTAATTTGCTAACTAGATGCTTATTGTGTGTACAAATGATGGAAGTGCTAAGATACTGTTAAAAGAAATTATATTTAAGTGTTTAGGTGTGAGGAATTAATCATATCAATTAATTCCTCAACAGGTCCACAAAGTGTGTAAAATACTGAGTTTTTGGACCATAAGTGATATTATTTGGAGAAGCAAAGCTACTAGAGTAGCACTTGAGTTCAAAATGCTCAACTGTTTTAACCCAAGATGGGCATTCAATGCCAGTGCTTGGCAGCCAACTGAACAAGACATCCTACTGGCTTCAAGCTGCATTCAGCTTGAAGAAAAACAGAGAATCTCTAAATTCGTTTTTAAAGAGGATGCAGTGTCTTCATTAGTTGGAAGACTTATGATGAGGAAGTTCATACATTTGACAACTCTTATCCCTTATGAAGATATAAGATTAGGAAGGGACGGACATGGAAAGCCATACCTAATGGGTGCAGGTGAAATGCCCTTGAGTTTCAATGTGTCCCATCAGGGGGATTATGTGGTCTTAGCTGGCAATAAGACTCACAGTATTGCTATAGATGTCATGAAGATAGAACCTCCTGAAAATAAGAATATATCAGACTTTTTTCGTTTAATGAAGAGACAGTTCTCTCCTCAAGAATGGAAGACCATAACTAGCTTCTCTACTGAAATGGAGCAAGTTGCAGCGTTTTACCGTATGTGGTGTCTCAAGGAAAGTTACGTCAAAAATACTGGTTTTGGAATCACTGTTCCCTTGCATGAAATAAGTTTTGACATAAAAACTTTAAAATTGGAAGTTGGGAAGTTTGCAACGGATACAAATTTGTTTGTAAGGGGTGCTTTGAAGCATGACTGGATGTTTGAGGAAACATTGTTGGATGAAAATCATGCTGTAGCAGTTTCAATGAAAACTGAATCAAAAACTGATCTTTCTGCTGAACCTTACACATTCTTGACTTTTGAGGACATTGTCAAAGAAGCAAAGGCTGTGTCTGATATTGACACCACTTTTAGCAAAGACTTTATGAAGAAGAAGTTGAAAAGTGAACTTTCATGAACAATAAAAGGTTTTTTAGTAGTAAATCTTGGGTTAGGGTTGTACAGTGTTTGTTGAGTGTGCAATTTTAGTTTAAACATGGTGTTTTATGTTGTAATAGGCTTAAGCTAGTTTTAGTTCATGCAAAAACCATTGTCATAGCCTCATAGGTGTTATCAGAAATAAAAATTGAGAACCAGAGCTGAGTTCATTTCGATACTAACATTCCATCAGATAACTAACAGTTGAGCTTTGCAATGCCTTGAATGTAAGTTTCACTAATAAGGTTTGAACGCGTGGACCGCTTCGGAGAATGACTTCGATCAGCAGCTTGTGATAGACCTGGGGTCTGTAAAGAATGTGACGAGGATCACGACGCAAGGGCGCGCGCACTCGCAGGAGTACGTGCAGGAGTACCGCATCAGCTATGGCTCGAACGGGCTGGATTATGTGCAGTACAAAGCTGCCGAGGGCGAAGTCAAGGTAAAGACACGAAGGTTACCATCAATAATCTCGGGTGACGGCCGGGGCAATGCACCTAATACTGCACGATTTACGCGAATAGTTTGCTTAATGCTTAGTAGATTTAGTTTGGGTTTGGGTTAAGGTTTTCTTATATCAATCACATATTTCTTTCTTTCAGCAATTTACCTTACTAAAGTTAAATTTATTCAAATAAATTGGCAAAAATAACCTTTTAAATGTATGGTAATGGTAAAGATTAATGATGAACTAAAAAAACTTTTACTAATTCACAAGTTGTGCAAATCTACTGTACCGGTAAAAAGCAATTTTTATTCCAGGACAAAAAAAAGTTACCTCACTATAGGAAAATATGATACCTAAAACGTTCAAATTGTGAACAAGACTTGATCTGTTAAAATCTGTACCGTTTTACTCAACTACAGTAAGGGCTATGAGGCTAAATTATTATTGCTACTTGCAACAGCCGGTACGAAGTCAATAACCAAGGGTTACACTTGGTCTGTGCTTGTATATGACTTATAAAACTCATATCCTGCCAAACCCTGAGCAGGTTATTCTATGGCCTTTTGCCAATGTTTCCTAACCCTAGTAGATTTGCGCAACCTACAGCACTAACTAACCAATAACGGTGAAGGGACATCGAGCTGGACGACGCAAGAGAGCTCTTACTACCAGCACCTGACAATAAACCTGGGCGTGCGCAAGGAGCTGCGCTCAATAGGCACCAAGGGCCGCTACGCCACCGACGAGTACGTCACAGAGTATATGATCCAGTACTCTGACAATGGAGAAAGTTGGAGAGCCATACCCACAACCGAAGGAAATCCAAAGGTTTGTAGCTAGAAGAACTAAAAGTCCTATCGGAGCCCGTGAATGTTACCCACTAACATTTTAAAAATTGTGTATAATAAAATGACTGTTTCCTTCGTCATTACCGCCGAGGCCCTGTCAGAAAACCAGCGTCCTTGCAGCTGCTTAGCTGCGGCGGTATGAATGCTGAGACTGGGACCTCGTTGGCCTCGTACTGTAGCATCCTTTTTTTTCATCTTCTATTGCTCGTGTGTGTTCTATTTTCCTTAAATCTTTATACCTACTAACTTTTCCGCAAAAATTAAAACAATGGCATAGTGGTTTTCTGTTTTCCTCCTTAACTCATTTAACTTTGTTGTTGTTTGTGTGTAGGTATCTTCTATAACATCGCGTTCCTCAGTTCTAAGAGCTCTGATAATTTTGGATAGTGGATAAAGTACAAGTTAAACCCTCTTCTTTTAAATGAAATTGTTCGCTTTTTAGGTCTGGTTCAATCTTTATTTAGTAAATCTTTATATATAAAAATAGATTGCTGTTCGTTAGTCTCGCTAAAACAAAACAAGACGATCATCACATGAACCCCGTACCGATCCGACTCCTTCCGACCCTGCCTGACGTCTATCCGAAGTTGTTTTTCCATTACTTCTAGATAATAAGTATATCAGTCTTAATTAGGATGGCAAAACTGCTTTTAGTTCACCATAGTATTGGTGATCAGGCAGTAGCCTGCTTCCAATGGTCTCCATTGCGAAACATAAAGACGAAGATTTAGGTCTTAACAAATTATAATGTTAGCATCTAAAGTTTTAATATGTATGTTTCTCTGATCTCATGATTGGAAGTCGTAAACATTTTAATGTAAACAAAAACAGCAAAATGTTGATAATTTGATGCCACGTAAGCGCGCAATGCTTACATCTGGTCTTCTTCACCGAGAAGAGAGTCATCACTCTCTGCACTAATTTCAAATGTGAGTTTTTGTTAAATATGATCTATTGGTAGGTAAATACGAATAGTATTTCTATACATATAACTCTGTTTAGCGCTTCTGTGTAAACATTTTCCGACCTGCGGCATTTACGGAAAACCAGCGTCGCGGTCTCTATAACGATTCCCTGGCACATACTGGGTACGTGCCTTTTTACTATGTTTTTTAGTTTTTATTAATTTTATTTTTTTGTATTGCATTGTGTCACGGAATAAACCATTTTGCTTTCTTTTTTCTTCCTTATTTGGGAGTATGTTTGTATGTAAGTCAGGAAAAGACATCCATAATAAGATCTCATCTAAGGCCTACTATGCTATCAGGCCTCACCATTTTACATTCTACATAGATCGTAGTTTATAGGTACAATATTAAGAAAAAAAAAACAAAAAAGAATTCATAAAATATTACCTCTATGAAAATATGTAAAGTTCTTACAAAATGCTTATGGGCTTTATGTTATTGTTTGTCTCAAACTGATTTTTACCACATTTGATAACAAGGGGTTGCTACGCTCAATATGCGCTATTAGTGTAAATAGGTCAGAGGGGTAGTTTTACAAGTCATTCATTCCCCTAACAGATTCCTCTCATATCGATAGGGAAGTAAACTCCACGCAATTTTGCCGTTTATCCCAACCGGTCAAGGTTTTATTTGACTTTGGGGATGTTCTCAGATGTTCGAAGGGAACCAGGATGGGAATACAGAGCACAAGAACGAGTTCGAAGTGCCCATCATAGCGCAGTACATCCGCGTGAACCCGATGCGCTGGCGCGACAAGATTTCCATGCGAGTGGAGATCTATGGCTGCGATTATGGTGCGTATTGTGAGCCTTTGTGGTTTTTGTACGCTTGTTTGCGTTTTACAGTGGACAATACCAAGCGGAACACTGCCACGTATCACATACAAATGATTGCAGTTCCAGTGCAGTTATTTAAGAAACTTCTCGGTGTATTTTTTAGTTTATATGAAAAAATATTAACACATCTTCTTAAACGCCTCAGTTCGATTTCAAATAATCAAGTCAAGTTTCTATAAAGTAGTCGAAAATCTATCTCTATCTATAAATTATCTTGTACAAAGTACGGTACGTCGATTTCATATTATTTTTTTCTGACCAAGACCTGTATTCTGAAACAACATTCAAGTTGAATTCTCCTTCTGAAGTAAATAAATGCTTTTGTTTAATTTCGGTCGAGGTCCGTGTGAGAATGCACTTAAATTAGATCTATGTCTTATTACTGTAAACATCCTAGGACCAAGCTGTAGCTAGAGCTAGGGAATAATACTAGTCTTACGTAGACTTGATTAGTCGAACAGTGAGCGGCTAACTGTGTGCCGCCAGCTTGCCTCTTGCTGTATGGACATATAGTGTCTAATGTCCACACAGCGCGTAACGTCGCGAACTGCGTACTTGCTGTCTAATTATATAAATTGTTGTCAATCCTCCAGTGGCGGACACCCTCTTCTTCAACGGGAGCTCCCTCGTAAAAGTTGATCTACTCCGGGACCCCATCTCGGCGTCGAGGGAAGCCGTCCGCTTCCGGTTCAAGACGAGCACCGCTTCCGGCGCGCTGCTGTACTCGCGCGGCACGCAGGGCGACTACATAGCCTTGCAGCTCAGAGATAACAGGCTGGTGCTGAATATAGACTTAGGTGAGTTTGCGTCTAGAACAATTTAAGAGTCTTCAAGCGAAGAGTGAATAGGATTCTTCTAGGCAAGCATACTCCAGCGTCAACCGGTTCGTCGCTTTCCATCAGTTGAGACCACTGTCAAATGCTGGTCTATCAAAATAAAAATACAAAAATAGTTTTTTCGTAACATAATCGATAGTCGGTCAGTTCGGTTTTCTTTCCAATACAGAATTTTACACCGCATTTCTGTCTTGCTCAGTGGATGACTAGTAGATAACGCTTCTAGCAATGAGTCCGCCTTTTGTACTAGTTTGTGCATTGAAGATGAAATAAATTTATAATTCGTTGTATACTATTTATCTAAGGCCCAGACTCCACCAGAGCTGAGCGGAGATGTGCGGCGTCGAGCTGTGTTTTCAACAACCAATAGAATCACATCTCCACATCTCCATGTGTGAATAACGCAATTCCATTGGTTGTTGAAAACACAGCTCGAAGCCGCACATCTCCGCTCAGCTCTGGTGGAGTCTGGGCCTAATTAATGATTATGTCACCTCCGGTGATAGAAAACACCGATAACAATCCTAGCAACCCGGGTAACGGCGGTTGGCTCTCGCCTCACTATGTTGGGTTCGAATTGGCACATCGGAGTGTGGGCTTCTGAATGTTCCGGACACCATGATGACAACAATAATTGTGCCTTTGATAACCTTTGGGATTTAGTTGTGATATGTTATGTGTCATTCTTCCAAGAAATATATATGGATAAAATGATGTCACAAGCGTAACACCGTCGTTCCTTTCTCAGGTTCAGGCACACCCACCTCGATGTCCGTCGGCAGTCTGCTAGACGACAACATCTGGCACGACGTGGTCATATCCAGGAACAGACGCGAGGTTTTGTTCTCCGTGGACCGGGTGGTCGTGCGGGACAGGATCAAAGGGGAGTTCTCGAGGCTCAATCTGAACCGCGCGGTAAGATACAGACAACTTTTGAAACTTACCTTACCACTTACCATTTTCAGATATATTCCTTGCCACTCACAGTAGGACCATGCAACCGGCATAGTTGTCAAATATATCTATCTGAAAAGTGATGTTCCTCACATCAGATAACATCACTTTACAGTCAACAGCACATCAGGCTAACTATCTCCATTTTTTGTCTTACTATTGCCAAATGACATTTCGTCGCAATAGAGCAAAGAGGAATGCTCAGAAATGGGTAGCCTGTCATGCCGATTACATTCATGTCATTGGATGGATTTACTTCGAAAAATAATTTACCATATTATGTGAAACATTTCAACATGCACATTCAACAAATTGATCGACGATTTTGTAACAATATGCAATATTTATTAAATTATTTCATCCAGTTCTACATCGGAGGCGTGCCCAACTTCCAAGAGGGTCTGGTGGTGAACCAGAACTTCACGGGCTGCATCGAGAACATGTACCTCAACGCGACCAACGTCATCCAAGACCTGAAGAATGGCTACGAGTCTGGCGAGCCGTTCAAGTTCCAGAAAGTCAACACACTGTATGCTTGCCCGGTAAGTCAGTTTTTTGCAGGTTTAGAAGACGCTTTGTTAATTAGGTTTTTATCTTATTTAAAAGCTGCGATGATTTATAGCCAATCTTTACTCTGAATCCTACTAATATTATAAATGCGAAAGTTTGTATGTATGGATTTGCCGTGTTGCTCTTTCACGTTAAATCTACTGGACGGATTTTAATGAAACTTTACAATAATATAGCTTATGCATCTAAATAGCACATAGGCTACAATTAATAAAGATATATCACTTTTTTTAAACCTAAGTCCACAGATACCAAATGCTCAAAATCACTTGTTTTACCCTTCGCCTTATCTTTTAATTTTGTCCATGCCCTAAATTACATTTAGTATTATATTCTAAGACCAATTCTTACTCTCCAGGAACCAATAATAGTGCCAGTGACGTTCCTGAAGGAAGGCTCGTACGCGAAGCTGCGCGGCTACAGCAACGGGAACACGCTCAACATCTCTCTCGAGTTCAGGACCTATGAGAACCACGGATTGCTTATTTATCACAAGTTCAAGACGGAGGGACATGTCAAGGTAAGCGATTGTGATTTGCTCAACTTTACAGTTACACAGAAAGTCGACAGAAGCGAAGACGACAACGACGACAAAAAACGCCACAAAAGTGACGGCGTTTTGTGGCCCATTTGCAGGGACGCTTAAAGATCACTTTGCAATTAGGGCTAGCTGCAAAATTATCGTTACTGTCCTTTTAGGGTCGGTCATTCACTCTGACATTATGCATGACTCACGGCATTGCATCTGGTTGAATATTAAAGATAGGAAACCCAGAAAAAAAAATCGGTGTTGGGCGGTGTCTGTGTTGGTTCAGGCTGAGGTGATGTTGTTCACTGTATTCATTTTCTTTTTCGTTTGGTATCCCTATTTTATGTTGTGTATTTGTTTCTGATGTAAATATACGGTGTCTTGAACGGTGTTCATCCAGGTGTTCCTAGAAGAAGGCAAGATAAAAGTAGAACTAGACACGTTAGGCGCTCCGCGAGTGAAGCTGGACAACTACATGGAGCAGTTCAACGACGGACGATGGCACGCGCTCCTGCTGACCATGGCGGCCGACAGCCTCGTGCTGGCGCTGGACCACCGCCCCGTCAGGACCACCAAGAAACTGAGGTTCCTTACTGGGACCACTTACTATATCGCTGGTGAGTTGCATTAGCAAATAAGGAAGGAGAACTAGAAAGGAGATTGACCAGGACCACCGCCCCGTCAGGACCACCAAGAAACTGAGGTTCCTTACTGGGACCACTTACTATATCGCTGGTGAGTATTGTGCCAATAAAGGAAGGAGAAATGCACCAAGAAACTGAGGTTCCTTACTGGGACCACTTACTATATCGCTGGTGAGTATTGTGCCAATAAAGGAAGGAGAAATGCACCAAGAAACTGAGGTTTCTTACTGGGACCACTTACTATATCGCTGGTGAGTTGCATTAGCAAATAAGGAAGGAGAACTAGAAAGGAGATTGACCAGGACCACCGCCCCGTCAGGACCACCAAGAAACTGAGGTTCCTTACTGGGACCACTTACTATATCGCTGGTGAGTATTGTGCCAATAAAGGAAGGAGAAATGC
Organism: Udea ferrugalis; assembly: GCA_950022985.1. Taxonomy (NCBI): domain Eukaryota; kingdom Metazoa; phylum Arthropoda; class Insecta; order Lepidoptera; family Crambidae; genus Udea; species Udea ferrugalis. The sequence goes on from OX465522.1 coordinate 1,430,764, forward strand.
ACCAAGAAACTGAGGTTTCTTACTGGGACCACTTACTATATCGCTGGTGAGTTGCATTAGCAAATAAGGAAGGAGAACTAGAAAGGAGATTGACCAGGACCACCGCCCCGTCAGGACCACCAAGAAACTGAGGTTCCTTACTTTGACCACTTACTATATCGCTGGTGAGTATTGTGCCAATAAAGGAAGGAGAAATGCACCAAGAAACTGAGGTTTCTTACTGGGACCACTTACTATATCGCTGGTGAGTTGCATTAGCAAATAAGGAAGGAGAACTAGAAAGGAGATTGACCAGGACCACCGCCCCGTCAGGACCACCAAGAAACTGAGGTTCCTTACTTTGACCACTTACTATATCGCTGGTGAGTATTGTGCCAATAAAGGAAGGAGAAATGCACCAAGAAACTGAGGTTCCTTACTGGGACCACTTACTATATCGCTGGTGAGTATTGTGCCAATAAAGGAAGGAGAAATGCACCAAGAAACTGAGGTTTCTTACTGGGACCACTTACTATATCGCTGGTGAGTTGCATTAGCAAATAAGGAAGGAGAACTAGAAAGGAGATTGACCAGGACCACCGCCCCGTCAGGACCACCAAGAAACTGAGGTTCCTTACTGGGACCACTTACTATATCGCTGGTGAGTATTGTGCCAATAAAGGAAGGAGAAATGCACCAAGAAACTGAGGTTCCTTACTGGGACCACTTACTATATCGCTGGTGAGTATTGTGCCAATAAAGGAAGAAGAAATGCACCAAGAAACTGAGGTTTCTTACTGGGACCACTTACTATATTGCTGGTGAGTATTGTGCCAATAAAGGAAGGAGAAATGCACCAAGAAACTGAGGTTCCTTACTGGGACCACTTACTATATTGCTGGTGAGTATTGTGCCAATAAAGGAAGAAGAAATGCACCAAGAAACTGAGGTTTCTTACTGGGACCACTTACTATATTGCTGGTGAGTATTGTGCCAATAAAGGAAGGAGAAATGCACCAAGAAACTGAGGTTTCTTACTGGGACCACTTACTATATCGCTGGTGAGTATTGTGCCAATAAAGGAAGGAGACATGCACCAAGAAACTGAGGTTTCTTACTGGGACCACTTACTATATCGCTGGTGAGTATTGTGCCAATAAAGGAAGGAGAAATGCACCAAGAAACTGAGGTTTCTTACTGGGACCACTTACTATATCGCTGGTGAGTTGCATTAGCAAATAAGGAAGGAGAACTAGAAAGGAGATTGACAAGGACCCCCGCCCCGTCAGGACCACCAAGAAACTGAGGTTCCTTACTGGGACTACTTACTATATTGCTGGTGAGTGTTGTGCCAATAAAGGAAGAAGAAATGCACCAAGAAACTGGGGTTCCTTACTGGGACCACTTACTATATCGCTGGTGAGTTGCATTAGCAAATAAGCAAGGAGAACTAGAAAGGAGATTGACCAGGACCACCGCCCCGTCAGGACCACCAAGAAACTGAGGTTTCTCACTGGGACCACTTACTATATCGCTGGTGAGTCGCATTAGCAAATAAGGAAGGAGAACTAGAAAGGAGATTGATCAGGACCACCGCCCCGTCAGGACCACCAAGAAACAGGTTTCTTACTGGGACCACGTACTATATTGCTGGTAAGATGTAGTTTTTAATCTTCTTTTATCGTAAAACCAAGTTTAAGTTCAGATATAATGTTCTTACTAGGTGCGAGAAGCAAGAATCAAATGAAAACACAACAGCGTGCGCGCGCACGAAAATGCCTATACATTTTTTCTCTGTCCCGTCTTTCCCTTGCCCCCGTTATGAAAGTTCAGTTTTGAGGTTTTATCGCCCACGTATGTTATGCCTGTTTAAGAGCGACTGGTTTGTTTACCTAAAAATAAAAATCGGTATTGACACCATGAACAGCAAATAAAACAAACCTATATTATCAACAAACAAATGTTTCCAAAGGTTCCCAAAGTAGGCTAGGCCAGTATCTCGGGAACACAGTATTACAGGTTGAAGAACAAAATTATGAATAACTAGCAGCCGCCCGCGACTTCGTCCGCGTGGACTTAGCTGTATGTGGAAAAAAAAATTCCCGCTTTTCTGTTGAAATTTTCCTGAATTTTCTTTGCTATAAACCTCATGGAGCCCGAGACCTTTCCGACGAATGCAAAACCGTGGCAATCGGTTCGTGCGTTCTGGAGATATAGCGTCAGGAAGGAAAACCAGACTTATTTTTATATAGTAGATTTAATTAAACGTAGCAGCTCTCTTCCCCTGTAATTTACCACCAATTTCCTACTGGAGCACTAATTATTTTTTACAGGCTTCCCACTATAAGTCGTATATGTTTGTGGCAGGTGGTAAAGCGCCCCCTCGCGGCTTCATCGGCTGCATGCGCAAGATAGCTGTAGACGGGAACTACCGGCTGCCGACCGACTGGAAGAAGGAGGAGTACTGCTGCCCCAACGAGGTCATCTTCGACGCTTGCCAGATGATTGACAGGTATGATATGTTGTAAGGAGAGAAGGGCGGCTTGGAATGCGGTGTGATTTCGTCAAGCTAGCGTGTTAAATCCTAAATATGTTAAAAAATGCCTAAAGTAGTCTTGATCTTGAGGCCAATTTTGATAAAAAATTAAATGAAGTAGTTTAATTTTTTTTATCAAAATTGGCTTGATTGATTCAAATACGTCTCTTGAGCGTGAGTTTGGAATCCTGCCCCCACAGCTCTCGAAAAGGCGGCCTCAAAATAGAGTTTTCTCGCAGCTCTCTGATCTTTGTGAAGATTTGTCTTCCCCTGTCACCTTACAACTACACCACAGTTTAATTTAAAGATATAGTTTTTTTCACTAAGGTTGGGTTGCACCATCTGACTTTAACAATAACAAACATCCAAATTTCAGGTAAAGTACAATGACGTCATAACATTAACCGTAACCGCCCAATTTTCACTGGTTACTGTTATAGTTTGTGTTAATTAATCTGTCAATCTGTCAAACGCGTCAACGTAGTCAACGTTAATGTTACAGTCAAATTTGACAAAAACTTTAACTTTAACTTCTACTATGGTGCAACTTACCCTAAGACTGTATTGTCTCACTGCTGCGCAAAGGTTCCTACTACTCTAACTAACCCTCCTGAAGAGATCGTCCGAGATTAGTTGACTACAATAATCGTAGTTGTTATTATAGTAGGAAAAAAATAAAAAGCAGAATTAATTACAAAATCAATATACCATTTAGCCGTTCTTATCGTTAAAGCGGTTTCTTCCAGCTGTGTGTGTAACATGATCATTGTGTGTATTGCAGATGCAACCCGAACCCTTGCGAGCACGGCGGCGCGTGCACGCAGACTGCGGAGGAGTTTAGCTGCGACTGCCACGCCACCGGCTACGCGGGCGCCGTCTGCCACACATGTCAGTCACACACCTTTACATTAATTTACTCACTTTGAAAAACCTACAGTTAAGGTCTTGGTCGGAGCTACCCTTTCTGGCAGTAAAACTAGGTCTGTTTGTTTGAACCTGTTTATTGGGAGAACTGTTCCCTGAGAGCTTCTTGGTAACTCTTTGAACTTGTACTTGGATTATCGATACAATTTTGACATAACACTATATAAAGACGAAAAAACCTAATGCTTGCGCGAGCTATCGGAGGATAACTCCATCTAGCGATGAACAGTTATAAACTAAGGCTTCTAAATACAAATGTGCTAAGTAAGCACGTTAGACACACTTTGCGCCTAATTCACCTATTTCACCCCGTTAGGCTGAATTTCCACGAGAGATGCGTTGCGAGGAATGTGTTTTTAAGAACCAATAGAATTTATTAATTTAGCCCCTTAAGTGTCGGAGAGCGAAGTATGAGCTGAAACAGCTCATCAGGAAATTGGTGCAGTTCCAAGCGGAAAAGGAGAACAACCATTTCGTACCCAAAAATGAAAGTGCCGACCAGACAAAAATAATACTGGATTCCTATTGAAAATGACGCACTGAAGGTTTCTTACTAGGACAGCAACCGTCTACAATTAACCCTTAGACTGCCATTTCAGTTTGAAATTACAATAATAACATTATCTCCCTGAATAAATAGATTAATGGATTTCAGCTTGTGAGGTGTCGTTAGATTCATCTTTACTGTGAGAGTAACACTGGGAATGTCAAAATTAAAAAAAACAAAATGGCGGATTTTTGGCGCTTAATTCAATGTTTTCACGCTCTGCAGCCTGAACGGCTTGGCAGATTTTAGCTGGATAAGTGTCGTCTGATTCGAATTTACTGTAAGAGTAACACTGGGTACATAAAATTAAGAAAATATGTAAATAAAAATAAAAAGTAAAAATACTATTTTTACATACCTTGTGTTACTCTCACAGTAAATAAGAATCTAACAACACCCCTAAAGCCAAAATCCACCTAGTCGTTCAGGCTGCAGAGCGTGTAAACATTGAACTTAGCGCCAAAAATCCGCCATTTCGTTTTTTTTTATTTGATATACCCAGTGTTACTCTCACAGTGAAGGCGAATCTAACGACACCTCACAAGCTGAAATCCATTAATCTATTCATTCAGGGAAATAATGTTATTTTTGTAATTTCAAACTGAAATAGCAGTCTAAGGGTTAATTGTAGGCGGTTGCAGTCCTAATAAGAAATCTTCAGGGCGTCATTTTCAATAAGAAGCCAGTATTTTTTTTTTCGGTCGGCACTTTCATTTTTGGGTATATTTTGTTCGAGACCTGGTTGTTCTCCTTTAGGCCTAGTATAATTATGTCTTTGGCGCTAAAAAATTAACCATTTACTCCATTGGCATTTTGAATTTTTTGGCATTTGCGCCATTTTGGCGTCAAAAAATGACGCGCAAAGATCTACCGTCATTTTAGTAAGATTCGGCGATAACGCGCCTGACAGCTCGTATGTCTCTGACACTTGAAAGATTAGCTACGCACTGTGAAGCGATTCTATCGGTTCTTAAAACACATTCCTCGCAACGCATCTCTGGTGGAAACGCAGCCATAGGAGTTGAATTTCTAAACAGGCTTCATTTTTGCTCAATTTAAATTTACATTTTGTTATGACTCCGTAATTCCCTTTATTTCTTCTATTTTTGTATTTTTTCCCCTTAGCTTTTTTGCCAGTGTTATCACAAAAAACTTTCATTTATCGTTCTTATTATTTTGAACAAAGAGTTTTTTGCACTTATTAATTAAGCAAGTCCTTTTTGTAAATTGAAACATGTTGATAAACTTCTTCTATTTAAATAACAACGACAGCATCATTGTTTCACATTGTGGTTTTTAATGACCACCATTTTAAATTCTCGCCTTTCTTCAGATTCCTATAAAATATCAATGAAAGCCTACATCTATGATTTAAAGAATCCAGCTTCTATATGAATATTGTTCCATATAGCGGTGCACCCATTATCCTGCCAAGCGTACAAGAACGTGATGTCTGTGTCGCGCTCCGCGGAGCTGCAGATCGACGTGGACGGCTCCGGGCCGCTGCGGGCCTTCCCGGTCACCTGCGAGTTCCTCTGTAAGTGTACCCAGTACTTATAGCACGAACCACTAACGTTTTGTGATATCCAGCGGTGCACCCATTGTCCTGCCAAGCGTACCCGGTCACCTGCGAGTTCCTCTGTAAGTGTACCCAGTAGGTCTAGCACGAATCACTAACGTTCTGTGATATCCATCGGTGCACCCATTGTCCTGCCAAGTGTACCCGGTCACCTGCGAGTTCCTTTGTAAGTGTCACCAGTAGCTCTAGCACGAACCACTAACGTTCTGTGATATCCAGCGGTGCACCCATTGTCCTGCCAAGTGTACCCGGTCACCTGCGAGTTCCTTTGTAAGTGTCACCAGTAGCTCTAGCACGAACCACTAACGTTCTGTGATATCCAGCGGTGCACCCATTGTCCTGCCAAGTGTACCCGGTCACCTGCGAGTTCCTTTGTAAGTGTCACCAGTAGCTCTAGCACGAACCACTAACGTTCTGTGATATCCAGCGGTGCACCCATTGTCCTGCCAAGTGTACCCGGTCACCTGCGAGTTCCTTTGTAAGTGTCACCAGTAGCTCTAGCACGAACCACTAACGTTCTGTGATATCCATCGGTGCACCCATTGTCCTGCCAAGCGTACAAGAACGTGATCTCCGTGTCGCGCTCCGCGGAGCTGCAGATCGACGTGGACGGCTCGGGACCACTACGGGCCTTCCCCGTCACCTGCGAGTTCCTCTGTAAGTGTAACCTAATGATATTTAGAGGTAGATACGTTATGTCAGGACTGATGCGAAGTCGAAAATGGTCCCCTGGCTTACGTACTATAATTTGACCGTGTGTACAAGATAGGATGATTATTCACTAGAGCGTAAACGAGATAGATACATGTTGCGCAGTGTTGTCTCAAACTGTCAATGCTTTGTTCTAAGTTCTGATTTCGGGTGCCACTTTTTTAGCACAAGTAACCTATCTACGTCTTTTTTATTAGAATATCATTAGTGCAACCAGTATGTCTAGCACGAACCACTAACATTTTGGTAACCGAGAAGTAAACGATACTTTTTTTAAGACAAGGAAAAAAAATTATGACTCAACTGTATTCCGGCCAGTCTTAAGTCGGGCGGGATCACCGTTTCCCAAACCAGAGTGTTTAACTACTGAGCCACGAAGCTATTGCAAAATTGCTTTTGCTCTTGTTTGCAAAAAAGGTATCTTTAAAACACCGACTTCATGATGCTGAATATGTCAAGTGCACAGGCACTTGACATATTCAGCATCACAACACAACAACCCCTGGTATGGACAACCATACCAGGGGTTAAATATACAATTCACAAATGGCAATTAAATCACCTCTGTCCTGAGACACTAAGAAGATTCGTAAGAGGTGATTTAATTGCCATTTGTGAATTGTATATTTAACCCCTGGTATGGTTTGCCACGGAACTGCGTAGGCTCCGATTAGAGACAAAATGACTTAGGTCAGCAATAATAAGATAAATTTCCAATCCTTTCTTGAATAAGCGATAAAAAATTGAAAATAAAATATATTATATAGGCTGGTTTTAGTGTCACGCGTACCGTCAGTACGGATCGCTCCGCACAGGCTGACATATAGGAGCTCAATAAAACGCTTACTGAAGCCAGAGGCGCGCAAGCGGCGGTCCGCGCGGATAGCTCCGCGGCACGGACGCGCTATGCGGATGGCTGCGGAACTATCCGCGCGGACGGTCGTCCATACAAACCCCTCCGTATCTCAACGCTCCTATGGAGCTCCTCAGCCTGTGCGGAGCGATCCGTACTGACGGTACGCGTGACACTAAAACCAGCCATAATCTTTTATTTTCAGAGCAATATAATATTTTGGTCGATTGCCTGTGTACAACTGCCTGTAGAAAAATACTAAACCATGCTGTAATAATAAAACTAAATGCATAAAATAGTATAACTAATTAGCTTTCAAAATCAGTTCTTAATTAAGTAAGTTTCATTCAAATAAGGGGAGATTTTCATCTAATTATAAGACGAGGCGCGCGCGCTCGCTACCCTTTTGCGAATCCTGCGCAGACGATGGGTACAATTTTGGGTAACAGATTTCAGACTAAGGGTTAAGTGTTATTTCGCTGTGATTACCTGTATTTGTTAATGATGTGACTTTAATTATTTGTCTTCTGTAGCGGACGGGCGAGTGCTAACCTCAGTCCAGCATTCGTCTCCTGGCAGCACCGTGGTGGACGGCTACCAGGAGCCGGGCAGCTTCCGCCAGGACATCGTGTACGACGCCAACAGGGCGCAACTGGAGGCGCTGCTGAACAGGTCGCATTCCTGCTCACAGCGGCTGGAGTACATGTGCCGGCATTCGAGACTGCTCAACTCGCCCAGTGAGTATTATGTTAGCTGAGACCATTTTTAATAAAGATTTTACTTATCTCTGATGTAACCTACTTACATCCCATCGGCCTTATCGAATGTTGTCATAAAATTATGTGAGGTTTATTATTCATAGCGAGTTTATTTCTAAACGTAAAACAGGAGTTTTGCATGTTCTTCTAACTTCGAGTTACGAGTTAACTTAAAATTTTGGAGCACATTTTTAATTGTTCAATATTATGTTTTTAATATAAATATTTCAAAATATACCATAAAGATGTTAAACACTCCATTCAAATTCTTAAGTCAAGTTTTGCGATTGGTTCAGTGTCAATAATAATTATGTTGATAATGAAATCAATGTATGTGAGGCCGGAGGCGGATTTTCGCGTAGGCTAAAGCGTGGAGCTTCGTATTAGTTTTAGCTTGGAGTACAACCATTCATTGTAGATCTGAAAACCAGAAAAAGACATTTGCATTTGGCAGGACCTGCCTGATGCCAACATGACCAAAATTCTTTAATGGTTCTCAGATCTTTAATAAAGATACTGCATGGAAAATGCTGAAACAATAATAAAAAACATTATTTGTAGCTTTGCGAAGCTCAAGGCCGAGCTTCGAATTGCCAGTCCGCCAATGTACCCTTGTATATGTATCTTCACGCAAATGCGAGCCCAAAGTGTAGCGAAGCTGCGGTGCGGCCAAGTTCGCAGACCCAGCTTATGGCTTCAAGTCGGCCGTAGGCCGGTAGTTAGAACTTTGTTTTCTTGCTAAAAATCCTGTTTATTCCAGGCGACGAGGGCTCGTTCCACCCGTACGCGTGGTGGGTGTCGCGCGGCGGTCAGCGCATGGACTACTGGGCAGGCGCACCCGCGGGCAGCCGCATGTGCCGCTGCGGCGTGCTCGGCGCCTGCCGCGACCCCACCAAGTGGTGCAACTGCGACGCCGAGGCGCACCCCGGCCCCCCAGGTCAGTGGACCCCCCGCCCCAGCCGCATGTGCCGCTGCGGCGTGCTCGGCGCCTGCCGCGACCCCACCAAGTGGTGCAACTGCGACGCCGAGGCGCACCCCGGCCCCCCAGGTCAGTGGACCCCCCGCCCCAGCCGCATGTGCCGCTGCGGCGTGCTCGGCGCCTGCCGCGACCCCACCAAGTGGTGCAACTGCGACGCCGAGGCGCACCCCGGCCCCCCAGGTCAGTGGACCCCCCGCCCCAGCCGCATGTGCCGCTGCGGCGTGCTCGGCGCCTGCCGCGACCCCACCAAGTGGTGCAACTGCGACGCCGAGGCGCACCCCGGCCCCCCAGGTCAGTGGACCCCCCGCCCCAGCCGCATGTGCCGCTGCGGCGTGCTCGGCGCCTGCCGCGACCCCACCAAGTGGTGCAACTGCGACGCCGAGGCGCACCCCGGCCCCCCAGGTCAGTGGACCCCCCGCCCCAGCCGCATGTGCCGCTGCGGCGTGCTCGGCGCCTGCCGCGACCCCACCAAGTGGTGCAACTGCGACGCCGAGGCGCACCCCGGCCCCCCAGGTCAGTGGACCCCCCGCCCCAGCCGCATGTGCCGCTGCGGCGTGCTCGGCGCCTGCCGCGACCCCACCAAGTGGTGCAACTGCGACGCCGAGGCGCACCCCGGCCCCCCAGGTCAGTGGACCCCCCGCCCCAGCCGCATGTGCCGCTGCGGCGTGCTCGGCGCCTGCCGCGACCCCACCAAGTGGTGCAACTGCGACGCCGAGGCGCACCCCGGCCCCCCAGGTCGGATACACTCACTGTGACTGTGACACAGCCCAACCACGAGATCACATTCAACTGACGACTAGCTGAAGAGAGCAAAGTGATATTAGCGCGCTCAAACGCTTCCCAAATTGATAAAATAAATTACAATATGTGCCACTAATTTGCGGTTTGAATTTAGAAATATTTTAGAATTAAGAATCTGACAACATCGTGAGCGCAGTGATCGCAATTTCTATTAGGAACGGCAATATTCTTCAACTTTTAAGGCTTTCAACTTGAGCGCTAAAGTTGAAATCCGGACCGCACCCTCTGACTTATTTGTTGATGCACGTAGTAGTGAATGGTCCTTGTTACTGTGGGGACGAAGAAAGACGTACGACGACGAAATTATGGCACGGTAATACACTTTTATATCCACTAAAATGATTGAAAATTGCATTTAATATTTAACTGATTATCATATCAGCTGAACGACGCCTACCGCTGGGCATAGGCCTCCCCCAGGGATCTCCACAACGATCGGTACTGCGTTGTCCGCATCCAGCGGATCTTGACCAGGTCGTCGGTCCACCTTGTGGAGGGCCTGCCCACGGAACGTCGTCCGGTACGCGGTCGCCATTCCAGAACCTTTCCGCCCCAACGGCCATCGGTTCTCCGCGCTATGTGTCCCGCCCACTGCCACTTCAACGTTGCAATCCTTCGGACGACGTCTGTTGCATTTACTGATATTGAATAAATATACTTATGCTTAATCATACTTTGCAAAAATAAAAGACAAAATGATAATCACAAAGTGTGTCGTTGGAAACAAATTTAGCGTATTCTTTCTCAATTACATCAATGTTCAATGATTTGTAGAATTCCAATCGGACGGCGGGGACATAACTGACAAGGAGTTCCTCCCGGTGAAGCAGCTGCGGTTCGGCGACACCGGCAGCCATCTCGACGAGAAGGAAGGCCGGTACACGCTCGGACCTCTGCTGTGTGAAGGAGATGGTAAGATCATTACTCTAGAGTGAGTGAGTCAACAACATGATCGTATGACAACATCAAATTCAATATTTATTTATTCAAGTAGACCATAACACAGTACTTTCGAATCGTCAAGAATCTAAATTTTAACCACTCAATAATACAATATATAAACAATACTTAAAATACATGTACATAATGAGGCTCTACCACCGGCGTTGGAAGGTTATTTCTACTGAGAAGACCCGGCAAGAAACTCAGCAGTTACTCTTTTTAAATCGTCCAATGTTTAACAGTACAAAGAGAATGTTTGAATAAACCAACAGAGTCGTACAGTTTTTACATGAAAATAAATAAAACAGGAAGTTAATAAGTAAACTCGGGTAAACTAAGTAAACTTGAGCAGGCCAGTTCCTGAAGGTGGCATCAGTCCTTGTTTCGTCCATATGCCTTCAGCATTTTCAGAGCGTTCAGATGTAGGCGGTCTGCATCCGCTGGAATCTTGCGACCTATATTAAGTCAAATAGATCATTAATCGGGACATATTTCGCCGAACGTTTCCTAATTCACTATGGTAGATGGTGAGCATATCACTTTCACATGGGTTGCTTCGTGAGATATCTTGTAAGGACATTGCATCTAGCATATCAATTAGCTTTGCTTCTCTTCTTAAACTGTAGTGTGGTACTTCCTAGCCCGGACACGCCCCCCAAAATCGCCCAAGGATCTGTCTGTTTGCTGTGCGGATGCGCACCTTCTGGTGCTCAAAAGGAAGAAAAGAGTGCTGCAGTATTTCACCTCAGTGAAAGTGCAGTGCAGTGTTATACCTCCCAGACCGGCCTGGGCTTCTATCTAAGAGTCGATAACTTTATGATATCATTTAGGTACTAAATAATAGTGCATTCATAATCCGCGAAAGCGAGTTTTAATTCTTTTAAAAAAGTCTCGAATATTTTTTTTTCTTTGAGGCCGGGATAGGACGTACCACTCTGAACTATACACTCACAGGCAACTGCCTTGCAAGTGTGAAAATTTAGTAGATAATTGACAGTAAAAAAACACATAATGTAACTTTACCACCGGTTCAGACGTTTTTTTCTAGCGAGACGAATCCGACAAGAAACTCGATAGCTATCAGACAAATCCATAGTTAAGCGGTATTTCCTACAGATCTGTTCAGCAACGCGGTGACGTTCCGGATCGCTGATGCGGTGATCACTCTGCCCACCTTCGACCTCGGGCACAGCGGCGACATCTACTTCGAGTTCAAGACAACTAAGGACAACGCTGTGCTGCTACATTCTAAGGTACTTTATGTGATACAGAAATAAAAGCATAGTTTCCATTTTTCCTCAGTGTTTCTCAGGTCACGGCGACAAGGTAAAGCGTTTTCTGGCTGTAAATATGAAAATCGTTAGTGTCACAAAAACTCGGGAACCACTCGACAGATTTAGCTGATTTTGGGTCTTGAAATAATCATTGAAGTTGAGGGAAGGTTGGAAAGGTGAGTAAACATGAGAAAATGCTAGGAATACAGTAAAAAGCCACAATTTAGTTTTCTCTTAGTAAAGTTCCTACCTGTCACGTGACACTGAATGTTTGACAGCAGAACGAACTCTGTGGGGACAGCTAGTATGGGAATTAAAATTAAAATTAATGTTGAAAAACAAATAAAATTGTGTTGGTGAAAAAGTTGAGTAAGAATATGATGATACGCGTACAAAAACGTAGAAAAGACTTCTGACAGATGAGTTCGGTTTTTTTTTTCACTGTCATTTCATATTGATATTTTTTTATGACCCATGAAATACGGAGAAAACCGCGATGTGTCAAGCCATCACGTCAAGCCGTACTTATTTATTTAATTTTTGCCTAGGGTCCACAAGACTACATAAAGCTGTCCATCATCGGCGGAGACCAGCTGCAGTTCCAGTTCCAAGTTGGGGACACTCCTCTTGGAGTGTCAGTGGAGACGAGCAGCCGGCTGGCCGACAACCGGTGGCATTCGGTTTCTATTGAGAGGAATAGGTTAGTAAATCAAATAAAATAAAATAGAATCGAATTAAAGTGTCTTAAGGGTCTTTTCAAATTTTAATCATACATGATAAAGATACAAGGCATGTAATTTGATGTAAATGGATAATTTTCAGTTACTTTTTGTTTTTTATTAATTTATATAAACATACATTGCGTTGGTTTTGCCATTTAGGAGTTTAAATTAGAAAACTTCAAGTAGTTTATCCTCCTGTTTTTTCACGTAATTTTTCAAGAGTTTTGCAATGTCTTAGCCGGTCGTTAATATTATGCAAGCATTGTTTGATTTGGTAAAAACATATCTTACCTGTCTATATAGCTAAACTCAGTTGGTTCAATAATCTTTTGGCATTTCAATGTGTTCTTCATTGAGAAACAGTATTTTATAGCTTAGAATCTATCAATGCCAGATGTTAATGTTTAGTATAGACTACTGTTATAGTCGTTTTCATATGGAATTCAACCTTCGAATTGTGACAAGAATGTTTGCATCTCAGACGCGAAGCCCGCGTGGTGGTAGACGGCGCTCTGAAGAACGAGATCCGAACTCCAGCGGAACCAGCGCGCGCCTTACACCTGAGCACGGCGCTGGTGCTGGGCGCCGCGCTGGACCGCAGCGATGGGCTTGTGGGCTGTGTGCGCGCGCTACTGCTCAACGGACGACCCGTCGACCTGGCCGCCATCACACGCAGAGGTACAGGCAACAGCACATTACACCTGAGCACGGCGCTGGTGCTGGGCGCCGCGCTGGACCGCAGCGATGGGCTTGTGGGCTGTGTGCGCGCGCTACTGCTCAACGGACGACCCGTCGACCTGGCCGCCATCACACGCAGAGGTACAGGCAACAGCACATTACACCTGAGCACGGCGCTGGTGCTGGGCGCCGCGCTGGACCGCAGCGATGGGCTTGTGGGCTGTGTGCGCGCGCTACTGCTCAACGGACGACCCGTCGACCTGGCCGCCATCACACGCAGAGGTACAGGCAACAGCACATTACACCTGAGCACGGCGCTGGTGCTGGGCGCCGCGCTGGACCGCAGCGATGGGCTTGTGGGCTGTGTGCGCGCGCTACTGCTCAACGGACGACCCGTCGACCTGGCCGCCATCACACGCAGAGGTACAGGCAACAGCACATTACACCTGAGCACGGCGCTGGTGCTGGGCGCCGCGCTGGACCGCAGCGATGGGCTTGTGGGCTGTGTGCGCGCGCTACTGCTCAACGGACGACCCGTCGACCTGGCCGCCATCACACGCAGAGGTACAGGCAACAGCACATTACACCTGAGCACGGCGCTGGTGCTGGGCGCCGCGCTGGACCGCAGCGATGGGCTTGTGGGCTGTGTGCGCGCGCTACTGCTCAACGGACGACCCGTCGACCTGGCCGCCATCACACGCAGAGGTACAGGCAACAGCACATTACACCTGAGCACGGCGCTGGTGCTGGGCGCCGCGCTGGACCGCAGCGATGGGCTTGTGGGCTGTGTGCGCGCGCTACTGCTCAACGGACGACCCGTCGACCTGGCCGCCATCACACGCAGAGGTACAGGCAACAGCACATTACACCTGAGCACGGCGCTGGTGCTGGGCGCCGCGCTGGACCGCAGCGATGGGCTTGTGGGCTGTGTGCGCGCGCTACTGCTCAACGGACGACCCGTCGACCTGGCCGCCATCACACGCAGAGGTACAGGCAACAGCACATTACACCTGAGCACGGCGCTGGTGCTGGGCGCCGCGCTGGACCGCAGCGATGGGCTTGTGGGCTGTGTGCGCGCGCTACTGCTCAACGGACGACCCGTCGACCTGGCCGCCATCACACGCAGAGGTACAGGCAACAGCACATTACACCTGAGCACGGCGCTGGTGCTGGGCGCCGCGCTGGACCGCAGCGATGGGCTTGTGGGCTGTGTGCGCGCGCTACTGCTCAACGGACGACCCGTCGACCTGGCCGCCATCACACGCAGAGGTACAGGCAACAGCACATTACACCTGAGCACGGCGCTGGTGCTGGGCGCCGCGCTGGACCGCAGCGATGGGCTTGTGGGCTGTGTGCGCGCGCTACTGCTCAACGGACGACCCGTCGACCTGGCCGCCATCACACGCAGAGGTACAGGCAACAGCACATTACACCTGAGCACGGCGCTGGTGCTGGGCGCCGCGCTGGACCGCAGCGATGGGCTTGTGGGCTGTGTGCGCGCGCTACTGCTCAACGGACGACCCGTCGACCTGGCCGCCATCACACGCAGAGGTACAGGCAACAGCACATTACACCTGAGCACGGCGCTGGTGCTGGGCGCCGCGCTGGACCGCAGCGATGGGCTTGTGGGCTGTGTGCGCGCGCTACTGCTCAACGGACGACCCGTCGACCTGGCCGCCATCACACGCAGAGGTACAGGCAACAGCACATTACACCTGAGCACGGCGCTGGTGCTGGGCGCCGCGCTGGACCGCAGCGATGGGCTTGTGGGCTGTGTGCGCGCGCTACTGCTCAACGGACGACCCGTCGACCTGGCCGCCATCACACGCAGAGGTACAGGCAACAGCACATTACACCTGAGCACGGCGCTGGTGCTGGGCGCCGCGCTGGACCGCAGCGATGGGCTTGTGGGCTGTGTGCGCGCGCTACTGCTCAACGGACGACCCGTCGACCTGGCCGCCATCACACGCAGAGGTACAGGCAACAGCACATTACACCTGAGCACGGCGCTGGTGCTGGGCGCCGCGCTGGACCGCAGCGATGGGCTTGTGGGCTGTGTGCGCGCGCTACTGCTCAACGGACGACCCGTCGACCTGGCCGCCATCACACGCAGAGGTACAGGCAACAGCACATTACACCTGAGCACGGCGCTGGTGCTGGGCGCCGCGCTGGACCGCAGCGATGGGCTTGTGGGCTGTGTGCGCGCGCTACTGCTC
The DNA here is from genome assembly GCA_950022985.1 of Udea ferrugalis. Taxonomy (NCBI): domain Eukaryota; kingdom Metazoa; phylum Arthropoda; class Insecta; order Lepidoptera; family Crambidae; genus Udea; species Udea ferrugalis. The sequence continues at coordinate 1,446,263 of OX465522.1, forward strand.
AACGGACGACCCGTCGACCTGGCCGCCATCACACGCAGAGGTACAGGCAACAGCACATTACACCTGAGCACGGCGCTGGTGCTGGGCGCCGCGCTGGACCGCAGCGATGGGCTTGTGGGCTGTGTGCGCGCGCTACTGCTCAACGGACGACCCGTCGACCTGGCCGCCATCACACGCAGAGGTACAGGCAACAGCACATTACACCTGAGCACGGCGCTGGTGCTGGGCGCCGCGCTGGACCGCAGCGATGGGCTTGTGGGCTGTGTGCGCGCGCTACTGCTCAACGGACGACCCGTCGACCTGGCCGCCATCACACGCAGAGGTACCTAGCGCTGGTGCTCAGGCTAACAGTGACCAACTGACTCTGACCCGTTGTCCTAAGCTACAGTATAACCAGTATAGCAACTTCATACATACGCAACGAGCGCGGCCGATATCGTCGCACGCACACACGGTTGCTTGATTCATGATACTGCAATCGCAGCACTCGCGGCTGAGCCGTACGTAAGTCTGTGTGTTTTGTTGCTTACGCACCGTTACCTCTCGCGTGCAAATTAAAAAGGACAGCCCTACATGTTTTGACTATTATCGCTTGCTATTTTGCTTGCCAATCATAATAGTATTATGTATAGGTCATGATCTGCCTACTACACATCACTACATTTATAGGCCAGAGAGGTAAGTAAAGCTAGGAAAGCGCGCTCTGCTTCTTAGACCATTTTGTTCGATACTCCATGTATAAATCAACTGAATAAGGTCCATTTCATTTTAAACACTTGTCTGTTACTTTATTCTTCCGTTGTTTGCAATCCCATTTACTAACTTAATTTTTCTAAAATAATAAAACTAAAACCAACGAGTATGTTTTAAAATCTCTTCTATCGCGCTAATACAGCCACCTAAGCGCTCATCAAGCCCTCTTTCCTGAAGTAAAATAATTATCTAATCAAGTGCTGTGTAATGTAGTTTCCCGGTATACTAAAGTGTAATAAATGTCTTATTTGATTGGAAGAGATTGCTTTTAGCAATAAGACCGCTTAAATTGTACATTGGCTCTAAATTGTTTTTCTTCTTTGTTAATTTCTCTGTTGTGTTTGTGTGCAATAAAGTGTTTCTTATCTTATCTTATCTTATTATCTCGTAGGCATGTACGGCATCTCAGAAGGCTGCGTGGGCAAGTGCCAGTCGTCCCCGTGCCTCAACAACGGCACGTGCCTCGAGGGGTACGACTCCTACTCATGCGACTGCCGCTGGACCGCCTTCAAGGGACCCATCTGTGCCGACGGTCAGTTGCTACTCTATTTCTCAATACGTATACAAGTTAGATATAAAATTGCGTAAAATAACTAATGATAATCAATACATATGATTTTATTTTTTTAGCATTAGGGATAATGCATTATCATCTAACTAAAGATAGGAAAACCAGAAAAAGACTATCGGTCATTTGGCTAAATATATCAGAAAAAATCAGCCGGTCTGTTAATGGTCTCGGTAGCACAGTGGTTAGTGCAGTCGGCCGGTTTGCGAAAGATACGGGTTCAATTCCCGCCTGACGCCAAAAGACAGATTGTCTTTTTCTGGATTTCTTATCTTTAATACATAGTGATGTTTTCAAAATCTGTATAATTTCCATGAGTTCCAAGGCTGGCTAGCAATTCATTAGTCAGAAATTAGTCATCACGCTTGGTTTTTGTGATCATAAGTTATGTTAGGAACATTAATTTGACCGTTCTTAATTAGCCGCTTACGTTCATAAAATAAATTGATAGTTTACAAGTCCATAAACATAACTTAACCGATTTTGCGAATAATCTTTGACAACTGATTTGGTGCCATCGTTAAGAAGTCGTGCTGTTCCTATTCCTAGAAAAATACAAAAATATAAGTACGTTTATCCTATAGTACAAGCTTTGCTTATTTAGGGCTAGCCGGCCCTGTGTGAGTAATCTCCAATATTTCATTTTGTTCTACAACACACTATACCCGAACCGAGAGCTTCTTACTACTCCGCCACCTAGCCACGCTAAATTGAATTGAATTATATTTTCCAGAGATCGGTGTGAACCTACGTCCCAACTCGATGATAAAGTACGACTTCCTGGGCTCGTGGCGCTCCACCATCGCGGAGAAGATCCGCGTCGGCTTCACCACCACCAACCCCAAGGGCTTCCTGCTCGGGTTCTACTCCAACATCTCCGGGGAGTACCTCACGCTGATGGTCTCTAACTCAGGTTTGTACTCAACTGTAGGTCTAAAACAACAGCTTTTTAGACGTGCTGTGGATGTCGTTTGGCTGATATGATGAATGCTGGGCACAAGCCTCACTTGAACTATGAGGTAGCTCGAACTTTGGCCAACTGGCGGGTTCAGTGATGATTTTTGAAGAAGTTTTAATGTAATTACTGACATCTAGCGACGTCAGCTAGGACCAACTGCCTAATGTAAACATAAATTAAGCAAACAGTAAATGACACTAATTATAATTAAAAATTCAGGTCTTATCGATACAAAGCGATCTGTTCCAGACAATCTTCAGTAGAGGATTTTCTTCAGGAATAAGAGAGTTGGACTGGGCAAAAAGCGAGAAGAAAACAATGAAATAGCTACAATAAAGAATAGCTTTATACCTATATGTAAGTTCAGGTATGAGGTGGAGAAGTGAAGGAAAAAAAAACTGTCTTAAACATTCTCATCTCTATTTCAATTTAACTTTTGTACAACTAAAGCGGTTAACACACTGCACCGCCGTGAGCCGCAGATGTTGACATTATAATTTTTATTTCGTGTTGGTAATTTGAAGGTTTTGTGTTGCACAGGTCATTTACGTGTGGTGTTCGACTTCGGCTTCGAGCGACAGGAGATAATATTCCAAGGGAAACATTTCGGCCTCGGACAGTATCACGATGTGCGGCTGTCGAGGAAGAATGGTGGCGCTACTATGGTGTTACAGGTAAGAACTACAGTTATACGAATTGTTGTTATTAGACGTCAGGTGAAGGCAGGAAGGTGGATGAAATCAGCTTAAGGGCGCGTACACATAGAACATCCGTTTTACAGGATCCGTTTTACAGGATCGGATTGCTGCTTATTTTGTCGGATCGGTATTTTTTACTGGATCCGGAATACTGTATTCTGTGTGAACTCGCTCATACAACTACATACGCTAATAACATATACGTTTAAACGGACCTGTAAAACGGATGTTCTATGTGTACGCGCCCTTAGTTTAAGAAACCATATACAGCCATATTGTTTACGGTTCACGAATTGTATTACTCAACTTTAACACCGACTGATGAAAAAACTTAGTCATGCGCTCACATCTTTATACCGAATGTGGTAGCTAGAGGCACACTGTTTTTTGCCGTTTATGGTGAACGTAACATCCAGAAAACCCAGATATCGCTGAGCGAATTTTTTGAACCCAATGCGATAAAAAATACAAGCCTACTACCGTTATTCGGCTTTCTGGGTTTTTACCGGAGGGTTAATTTTCAAATAAGTTGTTTATTTTTTGGGCGTACGAAAAATTTAATTAAAAAAACAAATATTATTCCCCTTTAAAACCATCTATCCGATCCAGGTGGACAACTACGAGACGCAAGAGTACAACTTCAACATAAAGGAGTCTGCTGACGCTCAGTTCAACAACATCCAGTACATGTACATCGGGCGCAACGAGTCGATGGGCGAAGGCTTCGTAGGATGCGTCAGCCGCGTCGAGTTCGACGACATCTACCCGCTGAAGCTACTGTTCCAGCAGGACCCGCCGCCCAACGTGCGCAGCTTAGGCGGTGAGATACACTTATACACCAAGCTTATTAGTCTAAATTTATCTAACAACAAAGTAGGCAGATAAGTTCTACTGTCAATATCAGCGTCGCTGTAGCCATTAAAAGCTGTGGCGACAAACGCTGAGAAAGAGACCTGATTGGCCCCACTACCATTTTTTTTTCTTGTTACTTTTGCTTATTTTGTTTTTATTATGTTGCCATTTTCTTCTTTTTGCTTACTTTTTGATCATTCATTCTTACTTTTTGTCGTCATTGTCTTTTAATTTGGTTTATATTTTTGTTTTCATTTCCTTGTGTGGGTCAATAAATAGATTTTTTCTTGCTTTCTCTCTACTCTCTACATTGACAAAATTGTTAAAAATTGTAATTGAGAATAGGAGCATTAAGGATTATAATTCAATAGCCTTTGCATGTATACTAATTACTACTGATACTAATTATTAATTTACAAAGTCAATTCATTTGTTTAAAGCTCGTTACATGTTATGATCACTATTCGATTTGTAGGCGATTATTATGTGAGTGAGTATGATTGAATCATCACAACACTACCGTAATTGTATTGTTTTGTGGACTTCGTCCACAGTTTTAAGGTATTCTTATTTCAGTATTTTGACATTATATCTTAAAAAAATGACGTCAAATTGTCAAATTTGACAAAAACTTTAACTTTAACTTCTACTATGGTGCAACTTACCCTTAGTATCTCAAATATAACTTCCAGATTACTTTATTTTACTTTAACTTTAAGTGAGTATTTACTTGACTATTATTATGTATGTTGCTAATGTAATTAATGTCCCCAGGAGGCATCCTCCACGAAGACTTCTGCGGCGTAGAGCCGGTCACGCACCCGCCGGAGCCGACTGAGACCCGCCCCCCGCCCGACCGCGACCCGCGCGCCGACGCCGACTACCACAAGACCGACGAGGCCATCCTCGGCAGTTAGTATTCAATTACAACTACACCACAGTATAAACATACAGTAGAACATCTACATACAAACGTGCCGCTCTCGGTTTGAATGTGTGCGTGCGCGTCGCGCGCCGTGTCGCGATATCATACACACGCCAGCATAAAATAGGGAGGCGGCAGTACGGACGGGCTGTGCCGCGTCTGTGTGCACGCTAGGCTAATAACTCGGCGGGCGGCCTTAGATAACCTACTGTATGTTTATACTGTGACTACACTGTCATAATAAATTATTACAGGCTTCCCCAATGCAATAATGTAGACATAAACTTAGCTCCTTGAGTGTCGGAGACGAAATTTGAGCTGATTCAGCTCATCAGGAAATGGGTGCAGTTCCATGCGTCAAATTTAGGCCTAGTATAATTATGTCTTTCGCGCTAAAAAGTTAACCATTTTGACATTTGGGCCATTTTAGCGCCAATATTGACGCGCAACGATCTACCGTCATTTTAGTAAAATTCGGCGACTACGCGCCTGACAGCTCGTATGTCTCTGACTCTTGAAGGATTAAGCTAACATTCAACAGAAACAAAGAAACTTAACTCAAAATAAAAAGTTTAAAAATTCCAAACTACTGGCAATACCAAACAAACAATGTAGCCTTTGCGAATTCCGTCATGGAACAAAAGAATCAGCTATGCCATTCGCGTTTACATCAAATCTCATCTCGATCTCGTTCAGCAGAAAACGCCTACTTTGATCGTCTATTCGCGTCACCTTGAATTAGTTTTCTCCGTCATTTCTATGAAATATATTTAAAATATTACTTGGTTTAGTTCTTTTCACTCAAAGGATTACATTCGCGAAATGGATTCTCCTTTTAAATTCACTATGCGAACGTTCGAAGTGCTTATTGAGAATGTCACCCTATCCCCTGCATACTCAATCAATTTTATTCAACTGTTAATACGTTAATTACATAGTATTCAGAAATTAATGAAGTTCTTGCTTCTACGTGATAGATGACTTGCTTTTAGAAATATTTTTCTCAATCGTTTTTAAATATGGTTAAGGATGTAATTTTACATAAATTATTTTACTGGGTTTAGTCCGTTGAATTGTGTGAAATAAATGACTAAAGGAATTTTATCTCATAGCGCGAATATGAGATAAACTTGCTTCAGTTATTTATTATGTTGGGGTTATTTGTGGTAGAGCAAAATACGCGGAGTAGATATAATAAAGGTGTTTATTTGGAGTACTTCAGAATGCGACAGCCATGACATGAGAACAAAAGTAAACAATACAAAACTACTCTTAGTTCTATTTGGCAGCTGCATCTATGTTGATACAGCATGCAGGTTGATTTCCAACACACCCCCTCAACTCATGCTTTATCGCATAGCTCAACTGATGATGTTAATCCTAACGCATTTTTCAACAACTCATGTCTTACACGCGGTAAAGGTTTGGTGAGAATATCTGCTAACATACTCTCCGTTGGTAAATGCCTTAACGTAATATACGATTTATGCTCACGAAGCACATCCCTAATAAAGAAATGTCTAATATCAATGTGCTTACTTTTCGCATGATAAACACCAGGATCTTCGGCAAGACAAATCGCGGCTAAGTTATCAGCATGCATATTTACCTTTGACAATTGATGAAGTTGAAGCTCTTTCATCAAAACATTCAAATAAACTGCCTCTTTCATAGCTTCAGCTAAACTAACAAACTCAGCCTCACAGGTCGATGTTGCCACAAGACGCTGTTTTTGTGATGCCCAGGAAATGCTAGCTCCACCTAAAATGAAAACATAACCCGTGTATGATCGTCTGTCAATTACACAGTTACCCCAATCGGCATCTGCTTAACCTTGTATGCATTGACCCGTCGGTTTGTACCGCAAACCTTGATTCAACGTACCTTTGAGGTACCTTAAGATTCGCTTTGCTGCTGTCCAATGAACCTCTTGAGGACACTCCGCAAATTGTGCCATCTTCGCCGTAGCGTTCGCGATATCTGGCCTTGTCGCTACACTAAGGAACATGAGAGCTCCAATGAGTTCTCTGTATGGAAATGATTTGCCTTCCTTAACATCATCGCTCATTGACATATTTCCCACTTCCATCGGTGATTTAACCGGATTACAGTTTTCCATGCCAAATCGTTTTAAGATGGATTGTATATACCTCTTCTGCGACAAATGATATCCATTCCCATTTTTCTTCATATCAATTCCAAGACAAAAAGTGGCTGGTCCGAAATCCTTCAATTCAAACTTTCTAGCCAACTCTTGCTTAAATTTGTCTATGGCAATCCTTTCACGAGACGCGACTAGAATGTCATCGACGTAGACAACAACAAATAAATCTGCTCCGTCTTTGTCACACTTATGGTATAAGCAAGGTTCACTTACTGTAGGTTTCAATCCCATTTCTTTAAGCTGCTTATCAAGTTTGACATTCCATTGTCTTCCCGCTTGTTTCAAGCCATATAAAGATTTCTTCAAAAGACAGGTATCACCCCCTGCTTTTATATCCTTAAGCATTTTTGATGCCTTTTTGCCTATATCACCACCGTCATTTTTTAGTTTATCCAAGCTTTCTATAAGCAACTCTGGAATCTTCATATAAATTATTTCATCCAGATCTCCATTTAAGTACGCTGTATTGATATCCAATTGATCAATGTCCATATTCAATTCAACTGCTAAAGCAACCAACAGCCGTACCGTTGCTATTCTCGCCACTGGAGCAAATGTTTTAAAATAATCCAAGCCATATTGTTGACTGTATCCTTTTGCGACAAGTCTAGCTTTCTTCTTCTCTGTTAAGTCAACATTTAGCTTCGTTGTCAACACATATCGACATCCCACAACATCTCTATCAATAGGCTTCTTCACAATCTGCCATGTGTCATTATTCACTAAACTTCTTATCTCTGACAAAATTGCTTCCTTCCATTGAAACTTTTCATCACTTCCTAGGGCCTCTTTTAAAGTAGTTTCAATAGCTCCAGCAAAATCAACACAGTCAAGATGTTCCTCTACCTGAGACTCACTGTCACTATTATCTGTTTCTCTAACTTCGACCATATTATAGATTTTACGAGGACGGCCAACATGCTCTCGCTCTATTTTCGGTCTTCCAAGGCCTCTTTTCAAAGTGATACCCCTTTCAACTTGATCACTATCATCACTCGTACCAGTAGTAATCGTACTTTCCGTACGTTGCACATCACTCATTTGCACGATTGGTGAATGATCAACTGGAATTTCAATGTTTGAGCGTTCATCACGAATTTGTACACTCACAGGTCGTCCATCTGGAATTTCCACGTCGACAGGCTTACTTTTGATACAGCTTTCTTGCTCACGTTGCAGTTCCATAGGTATTTTTTTCGGCAAAATACTGTCACTCTGATTTCCTTCCTGAAACTTGACATCTCTGGAAATCACTATCTTTTTCTTCTCAGATATCCACACTCTGTAACCTCCTGACTGAGCAGGGTAACCAACAAATATGCCAGTAGAACTTCGTGCGGCAAACTTATCTTTTCCTGGTTGCTTATCCAAAACATGTACTTTAGCACCAAATGTCCTGAAATATCCAATATTCACAGTCTTATTGAACAACTTTTCATACGGAATTTCCCAATTCAAACTGCTTGTCGGACATCTGTTACGTATGTAACACGCGGTAGCAACAGCTTCCGCCCAAAAACTTGGAGGTAAACCAGAAGATAATAGCATGCACCCACGGACGTAAAAGAAAGACGGACGCCACTTCGTCGAATCATGAGTGAAGGAAGCAGTCAATGGTGTGTGCGTAATTTGAGGGATGCCATATAAATCATAAATTTCCCTAAAGTTTACCTTTTATTTTAACCGGGTTTATTAACTTAAGTCCGATTATGATTGTAATTATTTTATAGTACGATTAATAATTGTAGTCAGCGAAATGACAACTTCAACTGCGACTGATACAAAAAAGGGTGACCCGCTACAATAGTGACGTTCGGCAATCACTAGACTTAGACATTAAGTCATGCTTTATTTTATTAGGTATCAAAGCCTTTTTAAATCTATATATATAAAAGAAAGTCGTGTTAGTTACTCCACTTATAACTCAAGAACGGCTGAACTGATTTAGCTGAAAATTGGCATGGAGGTAGTTTAGAGCCAGGAGAAGGACATAGGATACTTTTTATACTTTTTTTTTCCTCTTTTTTATTTATTGCCCTTAAGGCGGAACAAAGTTCGCCGGGTGAGCTAGTTGTAAATATTTAATAGGTACACTGCAAATTCAATAACTGGATTTAAGAAATATGGACCCTACCTCCATATTAAAACTTCTCACAAAAGAAATTATTTATTTATTTATTTATTTATTTATTTATTAGTTCGTACACAAAAAGACAATGGAAATGAACAGACAATAGGGAGATTAATCTGAATATACCGATTCAGAATTAGATACATTTCTAACGAAGGAATCCACATATTGGTATATAATGTGGTCGAGTTGACACATTTTGTCTTCGACTTTTATGGCATGGTTGATGCACTGTCTCCAATTATTAGGCGTCACCTCTTTCAGGCCTTCTTCAAATATCTTCTTTACCTCTTTTATTTTAAAAGTTTTATTGTTCCTATTGGGTACGTTGCCCCCATTTGCTTGAGCCCAAACTATCTCTATTGGGTTGAGCTCACAGTGATAGGTAGCAGACTCAGGATTGTGACACCGTATTCAGCGGCCAACTCTTCCACAGCATAGCGTTCGTAATTTGATTTTTGTAATTTTACTATTTCGATTGATTGAGCCTTTATCATTGTAGGTTGATATTTAATTTATTTTTCATCTAACCACTGAACAATATCAGCCTTCCGCCAGTTTGAAGTGGGGATACGCTCGACTTTTCTTGCATGGTATGGTGCGTTATCTAATACCAGCACCGCATTTGGCTTTAATTTTGGCAAAATGCTTTTAAGCCATTTCTCAAAACACTCTGAATTCATCTCTTCATGATAGTCCATACTATTTTTCTTCGATTCAAAAATAAGTAAACTGGAATCTACAAAACCTTCATCCCTACCTATATGTGAAATTATGAGGGGTCGTCCTTTGGCGGTTGGGCCCTTTAGGCCTGTAGTCAAACCTTTAGAAAACGCTTGTTTGGAAGATTCTATTGTAGTATCCTCCAAACTTTTCCAGTTGTATGACCTGTTAATATACGAAATTCATACCTATAAATAATATTATACTAAGAAAAATAAATTTTGAAACTGAAAAACTATTTACTAAATACAGTTTACCGAAATACCTCTATGTCTCAAGACGAAAGTCTGACCAGTGTGTGTTGCCAGTAATGGCATATGGGAGTGAGACGTGGTCATTCACTACGACTTTTTTGCCAGGCTGTAATGTCGACTAACTTTTAATTGTAAAAACTCGATTTACCACATCACTATTTATTTGGGACTGAAAACCTGCCACACTGAAAATGTCATTTCACTGACTACAATTAAAAATCCGAGTATAAACATCTGACAGAAGGTTTATCACTAACCTTACACCCCTCTAACTATTCGCACTGTGCACTATGTGCACTGCACACGGTACTGACAGATGAGGGGTTCCAAAAATTTTCTCCTCTGCAGTTTCGAATAATTTAAACCCAATCATCCCGTCGATTTTTACTACTAGGAAACCTTTTAAAAATAACGCAAGGGTTATTTTATATTAATTGTATCGCGCGCTCGCTTTGCTCGCTCGGCTCGCGCGGTTTTGGTCACAGTTCTAACCTAACCTAACCTAGGGATACCTTTAGTCTGAAGATTATTTATATACAATATCATTATTTCTTATTTTCGATCACGCTCCGGCCTTTAGCCTTCCAACCTGACCTAACCCTAACCAGTCGGTTGTGCCCCGATTCTAGCTTAAGGCAGTGAAAAAATAAAAGACGCGAGTAGGTAGGTACCTACACAACAACGAGTGACAGGTCAACAGCCAGCCACTGACAGCACAAAATGGCGGATTGCGTTTTGTTCATGACAATTCCAAAAAACAAAACCTTTAATCTTTTATTTTTTCGTCATTGAAGCACTTAAGGGCTACTTACCTTTTTTTTCATTAAAAACATATTTTAAAGAGAATAGCAATAATAATATGGTTTTCTAAATTTAATTTCAGAAATAAACCTTGGTCTGATGCAACAAATCGTTAAAATGGCGTAAAAAAACCTAACATTTCCCGATGTTATCTTAAACTTTAGGTTTTTTTTTCTCGAACAGTTTTCACTTCCGCAAAATGAAACTTCACAGGATTACATGTTTTATTAACATCTATTACCAAAAAAAAAATAAGCTAAGATAAGCTAAGCTAATACTAAAGTCGAGCCAATACGACAAATACAGATTTCCCCTCATTTAGGGAAATTTTACCGTCAAAAAAGTGCCAACACTGTTGTGTTTTGACTTTTAAATTGTCATCACAATTTATAAATGTAATTAGGAGAAAATATAACGAATAATCATAATTTACCTGTGATAGGTGATTCCTTGTGACTTTTTTAGTTTACTCATGTAGTTTTTACATGATTTCACCACACAAGACGGCATTTTTAAATAAATATTGTCATAAGCAACACGCGTGTCATTCGCGCTGTCACACGGGGTAAAATGGCGTTAGATTGTAGCACCTAGTAAGTTTGTGTGAGCGTAGGTTGTGTGCAACTCACGAAGTTGTATGACCTTGCTAGCTTCACATTTTTTTAGTGTGATGTTCCGTCCGTCTTTCTTTTACGTCCGTGGCATGCACCTTGCCTTTTCCAATAAAGTCCTATTCATCCGTTCTGCAATACCATTACTTTGAGGCGTATACGGCGTTGTAAGCCGTCTAACGATTCCATTTTCCTCTAAAAACTCTGTAAAACTTTTATTCAAAAACTCGGTACCATTATCGGTATGTAAATATTTGATTTTACAACCAATGACATTTTCAATCTGACTTTTGAAAATCTTGAACTTTGACAGTACGTCACTTTTATTTTTCAGCATGAAGACTTCACACCAACGAGTACAGTCGTCAATAAAAGTAACAAAATATTTATTACCTCCGTTCGATTGAACTCGCATCGGGCCTACCACATCAGAATAAATAATATGCAACTTTTCGTTACATCGTTGACTGGGCTTCACAAAAGGCAACGAGACCATCTTACCCATAGCACACACATCACAATCTTGCAATTTCGTATCTGACCTTACAGCGTCAATACCTGATTTCCTAAGTACTTTCATAAGATCTCTAGCATTCAAATGTCCCATGCGCTCATGCCATCTATACAAATCCACATCTATACTTCCTGAAATAACAGATGCCGAAGCATTAGGTTCCCTCAGATAATATAAATTACCTTTACGATCAGCAGTCAACTTAATCTCATCATCCTTCATTACATACGCTACATCACGTTTAAACGTAACTATGCAGCCTCTGTCTGTAAGTTTTGAAATTGAGATCAGGTTGGTGCGTAGATCCGGAACTAATAAAGTATTTTCGAACTGGATTTTCCGCGTCATGTCATCGTTGCATGCTAATATCTTAACCGTACCCTTACCTTGCGTGATCGTTTGCGAGTCGGTGGCTAGTTTTAAGGTCTCATTTGTTGGCAGTACCTCATCAAACCTTCCCGCGTCATTACACATAATGTGAACTACAACCGCTATCAAATAACCACTCCTGACGACGCTTAGTTTCAACAGCTAGGCAGTCATCTGAAACATAATTCATAGATAAAGCTTCATGTTGTTCTTGCAAATGGTCGAATGACTGGATACCATTTACTTCTGAGGTTCTCTTGTCGGATTTCTTAGGTTTAACTTTGCAATCCGATGCCTTATGTCCCATCTTGTGACATTTAAAACATTTATATTTAAAGCTCGTTTCAAATCCACTCTTCTTTTTCTGATTTACGAACATCGCCCCTTCTATTTTGTCATTGACTTTGGTGTTGCATCTGGAACTGTCTTCTTCCATGATTTTCACCCTCAGTTGCTGAGGTGTTGGTAGCTCATCTTTGGACTCGATTGCACATCTGAAGTTCTCATAGTTTACTGGTAAACTGTACAGTAACATGATTGCTATTAAATCATCGTGTATCACAATGTCCATCTCCTCGAGCTTGTCCACTGCTTCAAAAAACAAATCGAGATGCTCGGTCACCTTCTGATCCTCACTCATTCTCTGTAACATGAGTCTCTTCATCAGGGTTGCCTTCTTGGCAGGGCCTCGTGACGCAAACAAACTCTCCAGCTTCAACCAAACCTCACGTGCAGTCTCCAACCTTTTCACATGACGAACTATACTCGGATCCAACGCTAAAATCAACTCAGATCTTGCCTTTCGGTCTGAGACCTTCCATGTTGATAGTGAGCTCTCATCCGTGGGTTTTGATTTTTCGCCACTTACGTACTCCCAAAAGTCGTGCCTTATCAGCAGCGCTTCCACCTGTATTTTCCAACTATCATAGTTATCCTTGGTCAATAATTCGATTCGTACACTGGCCATTTTGTATTCGACCGACACTACTTTTACGAAATATATTTACAATAACTATTTACACTATTTACACACACGCTATTGCTCTTTGCAATATCTGGGCCCATAACCTTTGTTGGGGTTATTTGTGGTAGAGCAAAATACGCGGAGTAGATATAATAAAGGTGTTTATTTGGAGTACTTCAGAATGCGACAGCCATGACATGAGAACAAAAGTAAACAATACAAAACTACTCTTAGTTCTATTTGGCAGCTGCATCTATGTTGATACAGCATGCAGGTTGATTTCCAAAATATTACCTATCACTTGAAGCTCAAATCGGACCACAGCTTCATCATAATGTTTTTGTCGACAGCTGTGTTGGCGTTCATATTTTTGCTGCTGGTCATCGTGGCGGTGGTGCTCGTCCGCGCCCTCTCGCGGCACAAGGGAGAATATCTGACACAGGTAATCTATTACTTTACAGCATAGGAAACATTTCAGGTTCACTGTTTGATTCTACCGATGCTTATCTTTCTATTAAGTGTGCATAAAGTATTAGTAGTAGCACGAAACAAATTTTTCTAGTTAAAAATGAGACCAATTCATCAATCAATTTTGCCATAAAATGCCAAAATTTGGTCCCCATAAGCCACACTACCAAATGACTCAATAACACAGGTTGAGTTATTTTTCATAACCAACGGGTTTGATTTCTGGCTAGGATTTTCTTTGAAATCTGAGTAGGCAGTTCTATTTTTTGTCAAAATGGAGCTAACAATTCTTGTAAGAAGTTTTCTGTTTTTTTTTTGGAATTGACTAGCTGTTAGTCCAAGGTGTGATTTTCACAGCTTTACCGGGCATTGGGGTGAGCGGAAGGCTCACAACCCCTAACATTTAAGTAACGTGCCTAAGGGTGCCCCCAGGGGAGGCCGAGCCTCGGCTCAGGGCGTTACTGGGAGATGGCAATCTGACGTATGTTTTCTATGTTCCCATAGTTTGGCTTACCACTGTAAAATGTTTTATTCACATTGATAAGTCAAACTAAGCAGAACTAGGATGATCCCTGTACATAATATGCAACGTAACTGTGTCCTCGCTTCAGGAGGAGCGCGGCGCCGACGGTGCGGCCGACCCCGACCAGGCCGCGCTCGCCGCCGCCACCGGCCCGCGCGTCACCAAGCGACGGGAGTTCTTCATATAGCCACACCACACTACATACACAAACATACACACTACACTAACACACCTGGCTAAGTCACATGCGCGCCGCGAAATTGAATAACGCGTGACCAAGGGCTGGGTGTTACTACTATAGGCTGCTACCCGAAGGAGCTTTAGCTCTTTCCAATGATTATGAGTCCCGCATGACGAGATAGTAATCTTGACAAGATATTCCCAGTTACTAAGCGCACCACCTGTGTCAAAAACAAGATTAAAAAACTTGCATTGTTTAATGCACACAAACAAATTTAGACCAGTCAATGCTGAACGGAAAACCAGTGCGGAATTGTAAGCCCTTTACATTAAAATGAATCATAAACAAGCAATAAAAATAGATAATTCAAAGTTAGCAACAGAATGCTACAGAATACGGTATATTTATACAATCATTTGTATACAGCGATCACACAAGTGCCCAAAGGTAATCCATGATTCCTGAATACAGTATGAACAAAATTATTAAGACAAACAAAACTGAATGTTATCAAATTAATATTTTTCATACGTCGTAAAGCTCTACAAGCTCAGTAATTATTCCTTGTGATTCACTTCAAACGTACAACAGTGAAATTAAGGTTTTTAACCCATTGCCATATCATTCTATTAATAAGATATTTACTCTTCGCTTTCACTCGAGTGCTAATAGTATTCAACTGCCTAATTAGCTACTTATAATAAGATCACACTGTACTTTTTGAAGTAAATACTTTTTATTTTATTATAAGCATTAAGTAAACGTACCTACTTATATATTTTTTACTATGCAATGAATTCAATATAAAAATCTAATAAAATATGATTGTAAAAGATTGTCTTTGACATAATACTAATGTATTGAAATGATTAATATCATTATTTGACCATAGTGTCTCAAAGCTTATTTATTTATCAGGACAATACTTGCCTAAATGGAATTACAAAAATAATGTGTTTATGCATGCATTGGAAATGGTAATTTGTTTGAAATAGGTAATGTGCTGCATTTATTGACTGAGCCAACTTAGCGGTTTTAGGGTAGAAATTGTAGAAGATGTGAGCGCGAGTCCCATAGTTCGGGCATTTTTGCAGCACATTATGGTTCAAATAATTGACACTTCTAAATAGTCTATCTGCTTTTGAGCTGTCGAAATTTGAGAATCGAAGTGTTCTTCTTGTAATCTCTCGTCTCATCTTAAAGTATTTCTTCTCCCACGAAGTGCCATTCGGCTACTTATCACGTAATCTTATAAACAATCTAGTGCTTCTCAATTTACTCTCAATTTAGATAATGAATCTCGAAGTATTTTCTCTACTACTGACAACTTAGTAGCATTTTTTACACAGCTTATCTAATAATTAGAAGATGAATAATTGACGTCAAAAAAGGTGGTTCAAGTGATGAATTCCAAGTAATTCTGATCTCTTATTATGGCGGCCTTAAATTGTACAACTTATAATATAAAATTAAGGCGCATACAGACTTTGAAATAAATATACAAAGAAACGAAAATACACAAAGTTTAAAGTTACTGTTATAAATAACCCAGTTCAGTTCTTTTAAGTCAAGCATATCCACTGAATGTAAAGTTCAGTCTATACAGAAACGTATCGGTATATTAGAAATTAATAAACATTTTCGTGAATAGTGCCAACATCTGAGAAGGAGTATCATTAAAGAAGTCTGTGTGCATCTTAAACAGGTGTTAAAGCCGCGTTCGGTTAAATTCGTGATCAGAAAACTTACAAACTAGGATATAAGGTAATTTAGGTTCGTTTTATAACTAGAATCTCTTGAACGGTTTCATTTAGACTGCTAATTTTAAGGCATTTCATGTATGTTTCTTTTAATTTTTTTCTCCGTCCAAAATAGTGTTATTCGAAATGATGTGATCATTTTAGTTTGACTAACCAGAATTGTGAATTGTAAAGTTTTATTTGAAGCAGCATTAATATTTGTGTTCAACGTTTATAAATAGACATATTATTGTATTATGTAACTAATAAGTTTGTATTATTTTATAGTTTACATTTCTTGTGTCAATTTTTCAACATCGTGCAGACTTAGCGTTGGTTATTACGTTGAGTCATTCCAGAATTTCAGCTAAAAAGTACATTTGTGTACGCTGATATTATAGAATATTATTATCTAATATGCATTTTGCGATGTGTTAGAAATTGTCGCAAAGCTGTGGTAGCTTACACTGTATAGATAAAATAGAGCAGTTTTGACGGATACATCTCTCATTTCAAATGATGGTTTTTAAGAGAATATTATTAGATACAATTTGAGTCGGTTTTAATACGACTGCGGCAAAAACAAGAGGCCGACGACCGATTATACAAGATTTTTTATACTGTTTATTTCTGTAATAAAGTATAATTTATCTTTACCTTACTTGTGGTTTGTGACCATAGATTTTTGTACTTCCTTCGTATTATTTCGTGTCTTTCGTATCGTGACGTACAATAATGATAAAAAGGAGAGGTGTTCCGCCAAAGTATTATGGCACCCCAGAGCCACGTAGAGTCGTACCGAAGTAAGGTCCCGTGCCTTGTCCGTACGGAGTCTCGCGGACGTGTAGTGTGTTGAGAGTAGTTTTTATTTTACTACTTCGAAATCACGAATAAATTTTCCATAAATGAATACACAATTGTTTTATTAAACTAAGTTACTTAAAAAGATATCATCCATCCTCAAAGCTCCAAAACTAAATATTATGACAGTTTACAAGACTCGCGACAAGTTAAAATGACAATTATTGTCATTTCAATTCATTTTGGAGCTTTCTTCATGTCGCCGGGCTGCATGGTGTTAAATAACGGTATCATTATATTCAACTACGAAACAGCCTAACAACCCAATGAAGAGCACACGCCACACCTCAACTATGAGATGGTACGAGACATCAGAATTCCAACTGCCGGCGTACAGTACGAAGGAAAATCACACTACTTGCTCTGGCGTGCTCAGCTCTCAACCGTCGAAAGTAATTCCTCCGTTCATAGAAGTTAATTTAGTGCTGCAGCATTGTTTTAACGATTGAAATATCCTGCCACTTACTCGCAAATGTCGATAGCCATAAGAATGAAAGAGAATAGTACATTGTTACCCTAGGGGTGAAAGTAACCTATTTAGACCCGAGACGGGTTTGGCGCCCGGAACGAAGTGAGGGCGCCAATAGTTCGAGGGACTAAATAAGTCTTTAACCCGTGGTAAACATTGTGCTTTTCATTACAAATACGAGGAAAGTAAAAATTAAAACATGAACTAGCTAAAGAAAAAAATAGAAAAAATAAATGAAGGTTTAATTGCCGCTTTCCTGCCTATTTTGTTTGTTTTTTTTTCTGTGGCCGGCCCGCTATTCAGCCATTATTTTTTATTATCATCATTGGAAAAATGGTAAATATTTTGCTCAAAGCTAAGTCATTTTAAAGAAGTTGTTGAAAATAAATTATAATTAAGTTATTTAAAAATAACTTAAAAGAAGTTGTTGAAAATAAATTACAATTAAGTTATTTTTAAATAACTTAATTATAATTTATTTTCAACAACACAACAACATATACAGGGTGTTTCTTGTAAGGTGTCAAGCCGGCGCGAGCTGATAGTAGGGTACCATACCTATCGATTTAACCCCCATGTATGTTCTACGATTTTTTGTAGTTTTCGAGATAATCATGTTTTTGTAATTTTTTTAAATTTTGTGAGCACTTGACTTTAAATAATTATAACTTTTTTTTTGTTTGACTTTTATTGGATATTTTCTTTTTATTATAATGTCTATTAATTGCAGTTTCATGATTAAAATAATCGCTGTCCTTACTTTACTACAAGGTACAAAAATGTTGATTGATAGTGAAGAAAAAGTGAATCATGCAGAACATAACGAAAATTCAATCGTAAATTAAAAAAAAAAGGTATTCCATAGCTTCTTATTGATTTTAAAAACTGCGCAGCACCATAAGCTTTCATAATAATACAAAAAAACATGTCCTTTGTGGGGCATTATTCGCTGTAATTGATGCTCAAGTCCTGAGTATCGGAAATAGTGTCGGAAAAAGTGTAATTTTCATACTTAATAATTTTCTAGTATTTTGGCATAATTTTGTAATTTCTGAGATTTATTGTCTTTTAACGTTTAAACAAAGCTCATTTGGTAATAAAACAGTCATTTTTTAACTTCCAATCATTCGAAAGTCACAACTCCTGGTGTAATAAAAATTTTAAAATTGAGGAAACCGGACCATCTTTATAATTTTTTTTGTACGCGTATTTAGAGCATAGTAACTAAAAACAGTTCGATAATTGATTCAAAACATGTTCCGGTTTCCTCAATTTCAACATTTTAATTACAAAAGGAGTTGTGACTTTCGGATGATTGGAAGTTAAAAAATGCCTTTTTATTAACAAATGAGCTTTGTTTAAACGTTAAAGGACAATAAATCTCAGAAATTACAAAATTATGCCAAAATACTAGAAAATTATTAAGTATGAAAATTACACTTTTTCCGACACTATTTCCGATACTCAGGACTTGAGCATCAATTACAGCGAATAATGCCCACAAAGGACATGTTTTCTTGTATTATTATGAAAGCTTATGGTTCTGCGCAGTTTTTAAAATCAATAAGAAGCTATGGAATACCTTTTATTTTTTTTAATTTACGATTGAATTTTCGTTATGTTCTGCATGATTCACTTTTTCTTCACTATCAATCAACATTTTTGTACCTTGTAGTAAAGTAAGGACAGCGATTATTTTAATCATGAAACTGCAATTAATAGACATTATAATAAAAAGAAAATATCCAATAAAAGTCAAACAAAAAAAAAGTTATAATTATTTAAAGTCAAGTGCTCACAAAATTTAAAAAAATTACAAAAACATGATTATCTCGAAAACTACAAAAAATCGTAGAACATACATGGGGGTTAAATCGATAGGTATGGTACCCTACTATCAGCTCGCGCCGGCTTGACACCTTACAAGAAACACCCTGTATTTTAATATATGTATTCTTTAATCAATACTTAACTTTTTAAGTTACTTCAATTTTACATCGTGGCGGTATAGAAAGTTGGAACATGATTCAATAGATATGTGAAAAAGAACTAGTTTTTTTTATAATCACTAAACTCAACTTTTTTAAAGAAAGTGATTCTCCCTAGGGATGAAAGTACTACTTTCAGCCCGCTTCTCAGGTCAGTAATGACCTACTTTCAGCGTATGAGTAATGAAAAATAACATATTTTGTAGTGCTATCACACTCTAATAACTATATGTTACACATAGATGGCACCACCTAACCTACAAACCAATTTAAATATCATTAAACCAACTTTAGTTTTATTTCGCTTGAAACTTTATTAGATGGCACGATTTCTATCTTCGAAATAAATGCACAAATAATCTTTAGCTAAAAACGTTAGCAAAGCTGGGATTTGAACCACGACTCCCAGATTGATTGGCGAACCTGTAGACCGCTGCGCCAAATGACTGATTAGCTGAATCGACGATATTATTAACCGCTTGTGACAGCGCGCATAGTCAATGACAAAAGAAACATAGCATTCAATGTATTACTATACTCTATGGGTTAAACTATGGCAAGGATTGGAAAAAGAAATAAAAAAAGAAAGATGGCGGCATTCGGTCACCAGCAATGTCAACGAGGAAAAATCGAGGAAATATATTTTTTTTAACGTTGTTCCAGGGTGCCATAAATCTAAAACAGTTCTAAGTTAGTACCAGGTGCTTTAAATATTATAAATAAAATTTATAAATTTCCTAGGAAATTTATAAACTTTCGTAGGATTCTAAACGAGAGATAAATTGTATTATTTTACGCCCTCATTCCCGGAAATTGATAAACTTACGAAACGCATCCGTAAAATAATAAGTGAGCAGTAACCAAACGCCATTGAGCTCTGATTGGTCGAATAAGTCACGTGTTCCTTCTCCTTCCTCTCCTCCGCCTCTCATAATCTATGAACACAAGCATTGCTGCTGTCATCATCGACCAATCAGAGACCAGTGTGTTATTTTCCGTAATTCAAAAAAGCGTAAAATAAAAAGCTCTTCTGTGATTAGTAGAATCGTTTATAATCTTACGAATAGATATCCGTAAGTTGATAAATTTACAACGAGACGTCGCTAATTGATAAACTTCCGGAAATGTGAACGTAAAATAATACAATTTATCCCACGTTTAGAATCCTACGAAAGTTGATAAATTTCCTAGGAAATTTATAAATTTACGGTTTTTGTTATTTTCCGGTGACATATATATTTATAGGTTAGGTAGGCACGCATTTGACCACAATCTCACCTGATCGTAAGTGATGATGTGGTCTAAGATGGTACATGTCGGCCTAACAAATGGCTGTTCACTCTCTTATTGAAGAGGCCCAAGTTGTAATGCTGTAGAAACACTTCAGCAGGAAGCCTACCCCATTACCCCTTCTGTCTGCTCTGTTCGACAAGGTAACTTGCGAAGCAACTGCTATTGTTACAGTTGTTTTTAGCCTATAATTTATGTGCAATTTGAGAAAGTACTTTAGGTGTAAGTTTTACTTTTTATAAGTACCTACCTATAAATACACTATTCGATGTCGTTAATCATTATCTCGTTCACATAAAATGTGATGCGACATCATAATAAAACGATACGGACAATAAAATTATATGCATTTATTCTCATGAACTTTTTAAAGTAGTGAAGGTTTCTCGAAAACAATGATAGATCTTAGAATATTATTCTAAGTGATAGGTAGATGTGTTAAACTGTTGCTATAGGGTCATTGCGCCGGTTTGCGGCCTTTTAGTCGCCTTCCCAACTTCACTTCACGAAATCGGTCTGATAAGTCCATAATTCAACTTCCAATTGATTCTGTAGGCGTTGCAGATATAGTCAACTTTTTTGTTGACATGATCATTAAAGGGATGTTGTGCTAGATTTTTTTAAAAGAAATAAATAACTAAAAGTTACCCAAAATGCCGGTTGACGGCCATTTTTATCAGTTGGCGGCCACGTTGAGATCAGTTCGCGGCCGTCTGTTTTACATACAATATTGACTTGCGACTGGTTCAGACTTTTATAATGTTTTCGAAGCCTCTTTACAGTATTTGGTCTAATCCTGAATTTCAACATCATTGGGTATTGGATCCCGATTATGACTAGATGCCTTAAATCCTAAAAATCCTGTTTCCCCTCAATTTTCATCTCTTTTTTTGTCATCTTAACCTTTGCAAGTGTGCACCTAGTGTAAAGTTTACATCTATTCCAACATTTCACGTTTTCACAGGTACGCTACTTATAATATGTGGTCAAGCAATTCAACATCGTATCTCTTATCTCCACAGCACATTTGCCTTCCTAACACACCCTGGTCTTTAATTACTGCAGTAAATTTTCCCTTTGTTCTTTTTACTTCATGTCCTACCTGAAATCCTGGGGGAGATTGAGAGTTTCTATGGACAGCTGTATTCTACGCAAACACCAGTTGAAAGCAAGGCTAAATACCATAGAGCCAAGTTTACCCGACACTATACCGAAGATATCTCGGACGTCAGCCTGTACGAGATTAGGATGGCTCTCAAGCAGCTTAAAAACAACAAGACGGCGGGTGATGACGGATCAACAACTGAGCTCCTGAGAGCGGGCGGTCGGCCGATACTCAAGGTCCTCAAGATGCTCTTCAGTTCTGTCATCCTCGTGGGCAGAAAGCCAAAGGCATGGGGCAAAAGCGATGTGATGCTGTTTCTCAAGAAGAAGGGTGACAAAACTCTTTTGAAGAACTACAGACCTATCTCGCTTCTGAGCCATATCTATAAGTTGTTTTCGAGAGTCGTTAGGAATCGTCTCGCCCGCAGGTTTGACGACTTTCAACCTTCCGAACAAGCCGGATTCCGAAAAGGCTATAGTACCATAGACCACATTCATACATTTCGGCAAGTTATACAGAAGACCGAAGAGTATAACTTGCCACTGTGCCTAGCCTTCGTGAACTATGTGAAAGCCTTTGATTCGATTGAGACCTGGGCAGTATTGCAGTCTCTCCAAAGGTGCCAAATAGACTACAGGTACATCGAGGTTCTTAGGTACCTAAACCAAAACGCCACCATGTCGGTCCGATTATAGAACCAGAGCTCTAATCCGATCCAACTGCAGCGGGGCGTGAGACAAGGAGACGTTATTTCCCCGAAATTGTTCACAGCTGCGTTGGATGATATTTTCAAGCTTCTGGATTGGAAAGGCTTCGCGACATCAACATCAATGGCTAGTTCCTAAAACACCTACGATTCGCCGATGATGTAGTTCTTATGGGTGAGACCTTGGAAGACCTGAACATAATGCTCTAAGATCTCGGTAATGCTTCAAAAAGAGTGATTCTTAGGATGAACATGAACAGCAGCCTGGGACAGGCAGTCCAGTCCAGTTAGGGGTAAGTCCAACTTCGAGAAAGAGATCTCTCGTCGAATCCAGCTCGGATGGGCAGCGTTCGGGAAGCTCCTGCATATATTCGCGTCTTAGACCAGTGTGTGTTGCCAGTAATGACATATGGGAGTGAGACGGAGTCGTTCACTATGGTTCTCATAAGGAGGCTCAAGGTTACCCAGCGAGCAATGGAGAGAGCGATGCTTGGTATTTCCCTGCTTGATCGAATCAGAAAAGATGGGATTCGCAGGAGAACTAAGGTAACCGACATCGCTCGAAAGATTGTATCGTTGAAGTGGCAGGGGGCGGGACACATAGCGCGGAGAACCGATGGCCGTTGGGGAAAGGTTCTGGAATGGCGACCGCGTACCGGACGACGTTCCGTGGGCAGGCCCGCCACAAAGTGGACCGACGATCTTGTCAATGTCGTGGGAAGCCGCTGGATGCGGAAAGCGCAGGATCGATCGTTCTGGAGATCTTTGCGGGAGGCCTATGCCCAGCAGTGGGCGTCGTTAGGCTGACATGATGATGATTTTTCTCCTTGAACCGGTTCTGGGCCTTGTTTTTTCAGTTACTCAGCCCTTCTGCCACTTAATCGATCTTGAATTGTGCATCTCTAAACCCAATTTTACGAGATGCTTCTCTGATCGGAATTTGGTCTTCGCGTATTTCCTTTAGTGCTTGCTGTAGAGATTCAGGCGTATTAGTCACAGTCTTTTTTTTCTGTTTTTTGGTAGACATCTGTAATCAAAAATTTTAGCTAAACACCAACCAAATACTGAGAGTGATAGAAGTGGCCGTAAACTGACCATATAGTCAGTTAACGGCCGTCTATTTTTCATATGAATTAAGGACGGCCGCGATCCAGATTTGTCTGAACCAGCTGTCTCAGTTGGCGGCCATATATAGCTAAAGATACATTTAAAATTATATTTTGGCGGCCTTGAACTAACCATAGCATTCAAACCAATCTCAACAATCAAAAAACTGTTGCACAAAACGAGACTTTAAATACATTAATAATAGGAAAAAGGAAAATTTATTTCACTCAATGAGTTAGTGCCGCGGCCACCCGGCCGTATACCAACTTAAGTAAAAAAATAAAGTGTTGGTTGGCGGCCACCAAATAAAACCGTTATTAAAGTAATTTACTTTCAAAATAAATGCAAAATGACGTAGATAAAACAACTATGATCACCCATAAACAAACAAAATAGTAATAAGTAATAGTAAATTTAAAATACTGACTTTCGAAGCGAGACCTATTCACTATTTTTTGGGTAACTTTGCGTACGTGTATGAGCTGAGAGCGCGGCAGGCAAAATGGATGATTTATTTCCAGCACGTGGTTAAGGTTGACCGACCAATTTGAAAAGGCATTACGTTTCGCAACTATCCTACTTTTTAAAGTCCTACAACACCTTCGGAAGGGTGAGATAGAATTCTTGTTATTCTAATTTTTATGCGGTTGGTCCTTAGAAAGGCCGCAAAACAACGCAGGGCCGCGAACCAGCGTAATGACCCTACCTACGTACGCACATGATTGTATGTAGACTGATGAGTATAAAATTGATGTGGATGAGAGAAAAATGTGATAATTATTAAATGCTGAGTCTGTAATTTTGGGTTATTATTACATATACGAGTTTTATACCAAAAAGCGACGCCTGTGCCTCTTCCACCAGCTCAAAAAATCAAAGAGAATGCAGAGTATGATGACTTCACGATCTGCAATAGAAGTAAGATGCAGTAAATCGGTTAAAATAAAGACTATTCATGTGGCTATAAATATTGATAATCAGTTTACCGTTACGTACGACCGGTATGAGAGCTCAATAGTTCCCAACGTGGAAAATATTACTGGTTTCTGTAAAACAATGAAACAAGAAGAAATCAGATTAAACAACGGTAAAAACTAAAATATTTTAAATATTTTGGATAAATTCTAAAAAGCAGTTATTGCACATGAACATTAAAAACTTACATCTTAGTAATACATTTATAGCAATGCACAATTTAGGCTGCCTTATCGCTGATAGCGATCACTTACAGACAACCTACAGATAGAGGAAAAAAATGGGGTAAATGTGCATAATTACATTACATAAATAAATAAATCGAAATGTAATGGACAAAAATTAAGAAAGAAAAAACGTTTATTGACCTTGGACATCGTACACATAAAGACAAACAAAACAAAATGGTATAGAATTCGATAAAGTCATTCTGAGTGAGATCCTGAACTATAGTACGATTAATAATTGTAGTCAGCGAAATGACAACGTCAACTATGACTGATACAAAAAAGGGTGACCCGCTACAATAGTGACGTTCGGCAATCACTAGACTTAGACATTAAGTCATGCTTTATTTTATTAGGTTTCAAAGCCTTTTTAAATTGTAACTATTTAATAGGTACATAGCGAATTAAATAATTGGATTTAAGAAATATGGACCCTACCTCCATATTAAAACTTCTCACTAAAGAAATTATAACCATAGCTGAAAAAAAAAATTTCAAAGGGGTTCCACTTGAAAGTCAGGAAAATCCAAGTAATTATTTACGTTTTTATTCGTTACGGTTGCTATTGATTCCGACTCCGATTCTGAATATACCGATTCAGAATTAGATACATTTATAACGGTATATAATGTGGTTTTTTTTTTTTTTTTTTTTTTTTTATAGTGGTCTTCAAGATGACCTCACTCCACCTGATGGGAAGCAGTCGTGAGGTCCAGATATGGGGTTGACAAGCACAGTAATGGACAACTACTCTGCTGGTCAATCTCATTTTGAAGGCCTGCATAAATGCCTTTTCACGCCCCGCTTAAAAAACCCGGGATTGTAGGAAGAAGGAAACACATGCGCTGGAAGAGCGTTCCACGTCTGGATAGCACGACACAGGAACGAGTCACCGAACCTTTTGGTGCGGGCCGACAGTCGCTGGATCGTGTGTGGATGTTGACGCAGACCAGCGCGTGTGGTACGGGAGTGGAAGGGTGAGGATGGGATCAGTTGGAACAACTCGTCAGAGCATTCCCCGTTGTACAGGCGGTAGAGGACACTCAATCTGGCAATGTCTCTACGCAGTTGGAGAGGCTCCAGAGCCATAGTTGCCTCTGGGTTACCAATGATGCGGATAGCGCGCCGCTGCAACCTATCGAGAGCCTCTAGCAAGTACTTGGCGGAACCGTCCCAGAGATGAGAGCAATATTCCACACACGAGCGAACTTGTGTCTTATACAAAAGACAAAGCTGCTCAGGCGTGAAGAATCGTCTCACTCTGTTCAGGATTCCAAGTTTACGGGATGCTGTTTTAATAATGCTCTCGATGTAGTCCCGTTGGTTGAGGTCGCTGCGAACATCCATGCCAAGGATGTTGAGGCTATCCTTCACTGGTAGTGGGGTGCTCTGAAGAGTGGGACGGGAAAGGAATGGCGACGTCTTGGCAGTGAATGCGCACACCTGTGTTTTCTTGGCGTTGAACTCGACGAGATTGCGTTCTCCCCATTCGGAAATGCGGTTCAGCACTCCGTCAAGCTCAACAACAAGAAAGCGCCTCTTCTCCTCGATATCGGTTCGCTTAGCCACAGGGCGCTCGAAATACCGCGAGTGGACTGTGCTGTCATCCGCATAGCAATGAATGTTACCGAGTGATAACATGTCATTGATATGCAGAAGAAACAAAGTCGGCGATAAGACGGAACCCTGCGGCACCCCGGCATTAATCTGGAGGAAACGCGACTCACGTCCGTCGCAGAGGACACGGATTCTACGTCCCTCCAGGAATCCAGCGATCCAGTCACAGAGGCGAGGAGACAGTCCATATGCCGGAAGCTTGGAAAGAAGCGATCGGTGCCAGACACGGTCAAAAGCCTTGGCAATGTCAAGACTGACAGCCAAAGCTTCGCCGTGCTTGTCCATAGCCTCACCCCATAAGTGCGTTACGTACGCTAGGAGATCACCCGTGGACCGTTTCGGTCTAAAGCCGTACTGGCGGTCGTGAATCAACGAGTGGTCTTCTAGGTAGCGGGTGAGCTGTGCATTTATAATCCGCTCGAACACCTTAGCAAGTACTGAGGTTACAGCTATTGGACGGTAATTGGCTGGGTCTGACCGGTCCCCCTTTTTGGGAACAGGTTGAACGTTCGCCTCTTTCCAAGCCTGCGGCACGAGGCCTGATGTGTAGGAGAGGCGGTACAGGCGTGTCAACACTGGAGACAACTCCGCTGCACACTTTTTTAATACTACGGCTGGAATGCCGTCAGGTCCACTGGCTTTCCTTACATCGAGTGACTGCAGCTCCGCACGTACGTCACACTGCCTGATACGAATATCAGGCATTGTGGTGCCGCAATTCGGGGCCATAGGCGGCTGTGCACCACAGTCATCGATGCAGGAGTTGGCCGCAAAGAGGTTTACCAGTAAATCGGCTTTCTCTTGCGGCTGATGAGCCAAAGATCCGTCAGGGCATTTCAGCGGGGGCAGCGAAGGCGAACAGAAGTTAGATTGCACGTGTTTGGCCAGTCGCCAGTAGGAGCGGCTACCCGTTGGGTGTGAGATAAGTTCTTGGCCAACACGTGCGATACGCTGGGCGTCTGCTCTAACGTATGCCCTCTTAGTGGCCTTGGTGGCTTCATTGAAGGCTGTTTTGAGGGAAGCCACGTCAGGGTCATGGATAGCTTGGGCCCTGGCCCAAGCACGGTATGCCGCCTGTTTACGTTGAACAGCTGCGGAACACTCGCGGTTGTACCAGGGACCAGCTTTGCTGGCGCTGTCGACATCAGTAAATGGAATGTAGTATTCCATTCCAGTACTGATCTCGCCAGCGACAGCAGATGCACTATCCGACGCATCCCTTTCCCCAAAACAGCACTGCCGCCAAGGGACGGAAGCGAAGTATTCTCGCATACCGTCCCAATCGGCCGACGAGTAGTGCCATAACCGCCGCTTCACCCTCACAGGCTGTGGGGGAGCTGCACATGGCACTGTCGCGCCTACCAGGCAGTGATCGGAGGAGCCCAAAGGGGCGCCGACCGACACTAGGTACCCAGCTGGGTGGCTCGTCAGCAGAAGGTCCAACAGGGAGGGCGCATGACCGACAATATCTGGTATCCGGGTGGGCTGGCGTACCAGCTGCGTCAGGTCTTGCGTGAGAGCAAAAGCGTGGGCGGTTCGGCCTGCATGGTCTGTTTTTGGAGAGCCCAACCAGGACTCATGGTGGGCATTAAAGTCTCCCAAAAACACCATTTCAGCATTAGGGAACCGCGCCTGAGCGTTATCTGCCGCACACTTATACACCAAGCTTATTAGTCTAAATTTATCTAACAACAAAGTAGGCAGATAAGTTCTACTGTCAATATCAGCGTCGCTGTAGCCATTAAAAGCTGTGGCGACAAACGCTGAGAAAGAGACCTGATTGGCCCCACTACCATTTTTTTTTCTTGTTACTTTTGCTTATTTTGTTTTTATTATGTTGCCATTTTCTTCTTTTTGCTTACTTTTTGATCATTCATTCTTACTTTTTGTCGTCATTGTCTTTTAATTTGGTTTATATTTTTGTTTTCATTTCCTTGTGTGGGTCAATAAATAGATTTTTTCTTGCTTTCTCTCTACTCTCTACATTGACAAAATTGTTAAAAATTGTAATTGAGAATAGGAGCATTAAGGATTATAATTCAATAGCCTTTGCATGTATACTAATTACTACTGATACTAATTAATAATTTACAAAGTCAATTCATTTGTTTAAAGCTCGTTACATGTTATGATCACTATTCGATTTGTAGGCGATTATTATGTGAGTGAGTATGATTGAATCATCACAACACTACCGTAATTGTATTGTTTTGTGGACTTCGTCCACAGTTTTAAGGTATTCTTATTTCAGTATTTTGACATTATATCTTAAAAAAATGACGTCAAATTGTCAAATTTGACAAAAACTTTAACTTTAACTTCTACTATGGTGCAACTTACCCTTAGTATCTCAAATATAACTTCCAGATTACTTTATTTTACTTTAACTTTAAGTGAGTATTTACTTGACTATTATTATGTATGTTGCTAATGTAATTAATGTCCCCAGGAGGCATCCTCCACGAAGACTTCTGCGGCGTAGAGCCGGTCACGCACCCGCCGGAGCCGACTGAGACCCGCCCCCCGCCCGACCGCGACCCGCGCGCCGACGCCGACTACCACAAGACCGACGAGGCCATCCTCGGCAGTTAGTATTCAATTACAACTACACCACAGTATAAACATACAGTAGAACATCTACATACAAACGTGCCGCTCTCGGTTTGAATGTGTGCGTGCGCGTCGCGCGCCGTGTCGCGATATCATACACACGCCAGCATAAAATAGGGAGGCGGCAGTACGGACGGGCTGTGCCGCGTCTGTGTGCACGCTAGGCTAATAACTCGGCGGGCGGCCTTAGATAACCTACTGTATGTTTATACTGTGACTACACTGTCATAATAAATTATTACAGGCTTCCCCAATGCAATAATGTAGACATAAACTTAGCTCCTTGAGTGTCGGAGACGAAATTTGAGCTGATTCAGCTCATCAGGAAATGGGTGCAGTTCCATGCGTCAAATTTAGGCCTAGTATAATTATGTCTTTCGCGCTAAAAAGTTAACCATTTTGACATTTGGGCCATTTTAGCGCCAATATTGACGCGCAACGATCTACCGTCATTTTAGTAAAATTCGGCGACTACGCGCCTGACAGCTCGTATGTCTCTGACTCTTGAAGGATTAAGCTAACATTCAACAGAAACAAAGAAACTTAACTCAAAATAAAAAGTTTAAAAATTCCAAACTACTGGCAATACCAAACAAACAATGTAGCCTTTGCGAATTCCGTCATGGAACAAAAGAATCAGCTATGCCATTCGCGTTTACATCAAATCTCATCTCGATCTCGTTCAGCAGAAAACGCCTACTTTGATCGTCTATTCGCGTCACCTTGAATTAGTTTTCTCCGTCATTTCTATGAAATATATTTAAAATATTACTTGGTTTAGTTCTTTTCACTCAAAGGATTACATTCGCGAAATGGATTCTCCTTTTAAATTCACTATGCGAACGTTCGAAGTGCTTATTGAGAATGTCACCCTATCCCCTGCATACTCAATCAATTTTATTCAACTGTTAATACGTTAATTACATAGTATTCAGAAATTAATGAAGTTCTTGCTTCTACGTGATAGATGACTTGCTTTTAGAAATATTTTTCTCAATCGTTTTTAAATATGGTTAAGGATGTAATTTTACATAAATTATTTTACTGGGTTTAGTCCGTTGAATTGTGTGAAATAAATGACTAAAGGAATTTTATCTCATAGCGCGAATATGAGATAAACTTGCTTCAGTTATTTATTATGTTGGGGTTATTTGTGGTAGAGCAAAATACGCGGAGTAGATATAATAAAGGTGTTTATTTGGAGTACTTCAGAATGCGACAGCCATGACATGAGAACAAAAGTAAACAATACAAAACTACTCTTAGTTCTATTTGGCAGCTGCATCTATGTTGATACAGCATGCAGGTTGATTTCCAACACACCCCCTCAACTCATGCTTTATCGCATAGCTCAACTGATGATGTTAATCCTAACGCATTTTTCAACAACTCATGTCTTACACGCGGTAAAGGTTTGGTGAGAATATCTGCTAACATACTCTCCGTTGGTAAATGCCTTAACGTAATATACGATTTATGCTCACGAAGCACATCCCTAATAAAGAAATGTCTAATATCAATGTGCTTACTTTTCGCATGATAAACACCAGGATCTTCGGCAAGACAAATCGCGGCTAAGTTATCAGCATGCATATTTACCTTTGACAATTGATGAAGTTGAAGCTCTTTCATCAAAACATTCAAATAAACTGCCTCTTTCATAGCTTCAGCTAAACTAACAAACTCAGCCTCACAGGTCGATGTTGCCACAAGACGCTGTTTTTGTGATGCCCAGGAAATGCTAGCTCCACCTAAAATGAAAACATAACCCGTGTATGATCGTCTGTCAATTACACAGTTACCCCAATCGGCATCTGCTTAACCTTGTATGCATTGACCCGTCGGTTTGTACCGCAAACCTTGATTCAACGTACCTTTGAGGTACCTTAAGATTCGCTTTGCTGCTGTCCAATGAACCTCTTGAGGACACTCCGCAAATTGTGCCATCTTCGCCGTAGCGTTCGCGATATCTGGCCTTGTCGCTACACTAAGGAACATGAGAGCTCCAATGAGTTCTCTGTATGGAAATGATTTGCCTTCCTTAACATCATCGCTCATTGACATATTTCCCACTTCCATCGGTGATTTAACCGGATTACAGTTTTCCATGCCAAATCGTTTTAAGATGGATTGTATATACCTCTTCTGCGACAAATGATATCCATTCCCATTTTTCTTCATATCAATTCCAAGACAAAAAGTGGCTGGTCCGAAATCCTTCAATTCAAACTTTCTAGCCAACTCTTGCTTAAATTTGTCTATGGCAATCCTTTCACGAGACGCGACTAGAATGTCATCGACGTAGACAACAACAAATAAATCTGCTCCGTCTTTGTCACACTTATGGTATAAGCAAGGTTCACTTACTGTAGGTTTCAATCCCATTTCTTTAAGCTGCTTATCAAGTTTGACATTCCATTGTCTTCCCGCTTGTTTCAAGCCATATAAAGATTTCTTCAAAAGACAGGTATCACCCCCTGCTTTTATATCCTTAAGCATTTTTGATGCCTTTTTGCCTATATCACCACCGTCATTTTTTAGTTTATCCAAGCTTTCTATAAGCAACTCTGGAATCTTCATATAAATTATTTCATCCAGATCTCCATTTAAGTACGCTGTATTGATATCCAATTGATCAATGTCCATATTCAATTCAACTGCTAAAGCAACCAACAGCCGTACCGTTGCTATTCTCGCCACTGGAGCAAATGTTTTAAAATAATCCAAGCCATATTGTTGACTGTATCCTTTTGCGACAAGTCTAGCTTTCTTCTTCTCTGTTAAGTCAACATTTAGCTTCGTTGTCAACACATATCGACATCCCACAACATCTCTATCAATAGGCTTCTTCACAATCTGCCATGTGTCATTATTCACTAAACTTCTTATCTCTGACAAAATTGCTTCCTTCCATTGAAACTTTTCATCACTTCCTAGGGCCTCTTTTAAAGTAGTTTCAATAGCTCCAGCAAAATCAACACAGTCAAGATGTTCCTCTACCTGAGACTCACTGTCACTATTATCTGTTTCTCTAACTTCGACCATATTATAGATTTTACGAGGACGGCCAACATGCTCTCGCTCTATTTTCGGTCTTCCAGGGCCTCTTTTCAAAGTGATACCCCTTTCAACTTGATCACTATCATCACTCGTACCAGTAGTAATCGTACTTTCCGTACGTTGCACATCACTCATTTGCACGATTGGTGAATGATCAACTGGAATTTCAATGTTTGAGCGTTCATCACGAATTTGTACACTCACAGGTCGTCCATCTGGAATTTCCACGTCGACAGGCTTACTTTTGATACAGCTTTCTTGCTCACGTTGCAGTTCCATAGGTATTTTTTTCGGCAAAATACTGTCACTCTGATTTCCTTCCTGAAACTTGACATCTCTGGAAATCACTATCTTTTTCTTCTCAGATATCCACACTCTGTAACCTCCTGACTGAGCAGGGTAACCAACAAATATGCCAGTAGAACTTCGTGCGGCAAACTTATCTTTTCCTGGTTGCTTATCCAAAACATGTACTTTAGCACCAAATGTCCTGAAATATCCAATATTCACAGTCTTATTGAACAACTTTTCATACGGAATTTCCCAATTCAAACTGCTTGTCGGACATCTGTTACGTATGTAACACGCGGTAGCAACAGCTTCCGCCCAAAAACTTGGAGGTAAACCAGAAGATAATAGCATGCACCCACGGACGTAAAAGAAAGACGGACGCCACTTCGTCGAATCATGAGTGAAGGAAGCAGTCAATGGTGTGTGCGTAATTTGAGGGATGCCATATAAATCATAAATTTCCCTAAAGTTTACCTTTTATTTTAACCGGGTTTATTAACTTAAGTCCGATTATGATTGTAATTATTTTATAGTACGATTAATAATTGTAGTCAGCGAAATGACAACTTCAACTGCGACTGATACAAAAAAGGGTGACCCGCTACAATAGTGACGTTCGGCAATCACTAGACTTAGACATTAAGTCATGCTTTATTTTATTAGGTATCAAAGCCTTTTTAAATCTATATATATAAAAGAAAGTCGTGTTAGTTACTCCACTTATAACTCAAGAACGGCTGAACTGATTTAGCTGAAAATTGGCATGGAGGTAGTTTAGAGCCAGGAGAAGGACATAGGATACTTTTTATACTTTTTTTTTCCTCTTTTTTATTTATTGCCCTTAAGGCGGAACAAAGTTCGCCGGGTGAGCTAGTTGTAAATATTTAATAGGTACACTGCAAATTCAATAACTGGATTTAAGAAATATGGACCCTACCTCCATATTAAAACTTCTCACAAAAGAAATTATAACCATAGCTG
This sequence comes from Udea ferrugalis, assembly GCA_950022985.1. Lineage (NCBI taxonomy): Eukaryota > Metazoa > Arthropoda > Insecta > Lepidoptera > Crambidae > Udea > Udea ferrugalis. The sequence continues at coordinate 1,479,746 of OX465522.1, forward strand.
AAAAAAAAAATCAAAGAGGTTCCACTTGAAAGTCAGGAAAATACAAGTAATTTATATACGCTATTATTCGTTACGGTTGCTATTGATTCCGACTCCGATTCTGAATATACCGATTCAGAATTAGATACATTTCTAACGAAGGAATCCACATATTGGTATATAATGTGGTCGAGTTGACACATTTTGTCTTCGACTTTTATGGCATGGTTGATGCACTGTCTCCAATTATTAGGCGTCACCTCTTTCAGGCCTTCTTCAAATATCTTCTTTACCTCTTTTATTTTAAAAGTTTTATTGTTCCTATTGGGTACGTTGCCCCCATTTGCTTGAGCCCAAACTATCTCTATTGGGTTGAGCTCACAGTGATAGGTAGCAGACTCAGGATTGTGACACCGTATTCAGCGGCCAACTCTTCCACAGCATAGCGTTCGTAATTTGATTTTTGTAATTTTACTATTTCGATTGATTGAGCCTTTATCATTGTAGGTTGATATTTAATTTATTTTTCATCTAACCACTGAACAATATCAGCCTTCCGCCAGTTTGAAGTGGGGATACGCTCGACTTTTCTTGCATGGTATGGTGCGTTATCTAATACCAGCACCGCATTTGGCTTTAATTTTGGCAAAATGCTTTTAAGCCATTTCTCAAAACACTCTGAATTCATCTCTTCATGATAGTCCATACTATTTTTCTTCGATTCAAAAATAAGTAAACTGGAATCTACAAAACCTTCATCCCTACCTATATGTGAAATTATGAGGGGTCGTCCTTTGGCGGTTGGGCCCTTTAGGCCTGTAGTCAAACCTTTAGAAAACGCTTGTTTGGAAGATTCTATTGTAGTATCCTCCAAACTTTTCCAGTTGTATGACCTGTTAATATACGAAATTCATACCTATAAATAATATTATACTAAGAAAAATAAATTTTGAAACTGAAAAACTATTTACTAAATACAGTTTACCGAAATACCTCTATGTCTCAAGACGAAAGTCTGACCAGTGTGTGTTGCCAGTAATGGCATATGGGAGTGAGACGTGGTCATTCACTACGACTTTTTTGCCAGGCTGTAATGTCGACTAACTTTTAATTGTAAAAACTCGATTTACCACATCACTATTTATTTGGGACTGAAAACCTGCCACACTGAAAATGTCATTTCACTGACTACAATTAAAAATCCGAGTATAAACATCTGACAGAAGGTTTATCACTAACCTTACACCCCTCTAACTATTCGCACTGTGCACTATGTGCACTGCACACGGTACTGACAGATGAGGGGTTCCAAAAATTTTCTCCTCTGCAGTTTCGAATAATTTAAACCCAATCATCCCGTCGATTTTTACTACTAGGAAACCTTTTAAAAATAACGCAAGGGTTATTTTATATTAATTGTATCGCGCGCTCGCTTTGCTCGCTCGGCTCGCGCGGTTTTGGTCACAGTTCTAACCTAACCTAACCTAGGGATACCTTTAGTCTGAAGATTATTTATATACAATATCATTATTTCTTATTTTCGATCACGCTCCGGCCTTTAGCCTTCCAACCTGACCTAACCCTAACCAGTCGGTTGTGCCCCGATTCTAGCTTAAGGCAGTGAAAAAATAAAAGACGCGAGTAGGTAGGTACCTACACAACAACGAGTGACAGGTCAACAGCCAGCCACTGACAGCACAAAATGGCGGATTGCGTTTTGTTCATGACAATTCCAAAAAACAAAACCTTTAAACTTTTATTTTTTCGTCATTGAAGCACTTAAGGGCTACTTACCTTTTTTTTCATTAAAAACATATTTTAAAGAGAATAGCAATAATAATATGGTTTTCTAAATTTAATTTCAGAAATAAACCTTGGTCTGATGCAACAAATCGTTAAAATGGCGTAAAAAAACCTAACATTTCCCGATGTTATCTTAAACTTTAGGTTTTTTTTTCTCGAACAGTTTTCACTTCCGCAAAATGAAACTTCACAGGATTACATGTTTTATTAACATCTATTACCAAAAAAAAAATAAGCTAAGATAAGCTAAGCTAATACTAAAGTCGAGCCAATACGACAAATACAGATTTCCCCTCATTTAGGGAAATTTTACCGTCAAAAAAGTGCCAACACTGTTGTGTTTTGACTTTTAAATTGTCATCACAATTTATAAATGTAATTAGGAGAAAATATAACGAATAATCATAATTTACCTGTGATAGGTGATTCCTTGTGACTTTTTTAGTTTACTCATGTAGTTTTTACATGATTTCACCACACAAGACGGCATTTTTAAATAAATATTGTCATAAGCAACACGCGTGTCATTCGCGCTGTCACACGGGGTAAAATGGCGTTAGATTGTAGCACCTAGTAAGTTTGTGTGAGCGTAGGTTGTGTGCAACTCACGAAGTTGTATGACCTTGCTAGCTTCACATTTTTTTAGTGTGATGTTCCGTCCGTCTTTCTTTTACGTCCGTGGCATGCACCTTGCCTTTTCCAATAAAGTCCTATTCATCCGTTCTGCAATACCATTACTTTGAGGCGTATACGGCGTTGTAAGCCGTCTAACGATTCCATTTTCCTCTAAAAACTCTGTAAAACTTTTATTCAAAAACTCGGTACCATTATCGGTATGTAAATATTTGATTTTACAACCAATGACATTTTCAATCTGACTTTTGAAAATCTTGAACTTTGACAGTACGTCACTTTTATTTTTCAGCATGAAGACTTCACACCAACGAGTACAGTCGTCAATAAAAGTAACAAAATATTTATTACCTCCGTTCGATTGAACTCGCATCGGGCCTACCACATCAGAATAAATAATATGCAACTTTTCGTTACATCGTTGACTGGGCTTCACAAAAGGCAACGAGACCATCTTACCCATAGCACACACATCACAATCTTGCAATTTCGTATCTGACCTTACAGCGTCAATACCTGATTTCCTAAGTACTTTCATAAGATCTCTAGCATTCAAATGTCCCATGCGCTCATGCCATCTATACAAATCCACATCTATAGGGTAGAGGAACCAAAAGATGAACGACCCCCAATAGATGAACGTTCGGGAGAAATAATTAGATAAAAAATTAACTGCGCCTTTCTTCCGTGCAATATTTATTTATGTAATAAAGTCCCCCTTTTCCTTTCCAACACCATTAAAACATTGACACTAGTGTCACAGACACGCTTACAATCGGCTGTTCCGCAAGCTGTTCCTGCCAAAAAACAGTTTTCTATGGAAACCTACTTAAGGTAAGCAGTGTCCACGCTTAAGCACAATGTTACGTCAAACACCTAATAATAACTGTATTCGAAAGGTTTCGGTTTCATCAAAATCTTGATACGTTTAGTTTCAATTGCTGTATAGCAGATTTACATTATTTATCATATTTTTCGATAAATTTACTGTTCAAGTAATGGATTCAATATTGTCCTATGGATCCAATAAATGAATGGCGTTCAACTAATGGACAAAGTGCTTAAATTTACAGACCCCAAAACTTAATAAATCATTTCGTAAGTCAAGTTAAAACCGTTTAAATTCGTTAATAGAAGTATTATGAAGTCACCTACCAAAAGTTGAACATAGATTGTTTAGGTTATTGTTAAGTTTCACGACAATTTATTTTGATCATTTAGTATGAAACCGTTCATTGTTCATCTATTGGATTTATACCCCAAAACTTGAACCACATAATGTGGTTTGTATTTCAGACATATTTTTTTTCTAAATTCGAACGTTATTAATTGATTTCAAAGAAACCAACATGGTATTAGAGTGTGAACGCCTACGAATAATTATTTTATTAATGCAATCTACGATTTTTTGGTAAAGAGATAGATTTATTTTCCAGAAACAACACAAAAACACAGTTAGGAAGTACAAATTTTCGTGTTAATGTGTTTACATTATGATACATAGTATAAAAAACTACTTATTCATAAGATCTTCTTAAATTTATTGCTCATTAAAGTATTCAGATAACATTTACCCCATAGTTATCACCGTTAAAATGGTAGTTCATCTATTGGGTCCAAAACGTTCATAATTAGGGCACACCGTTCATCTTTAGGACAAAAAGCAAAAGTTTTATGGAAAACATTTTTTTATGAATAACAGGTAGATTGAAGGAATTATTTACTTAAACTAATAGAATCTTGAGTATATTTGAAAAACATAAAAAAATAACAGCAAGCGCAAACAGCTCGAAAAGGCTGAGAAAAAAATTCTCAAAGTTACGAAGATCCCTTAATCGTTCATTTAATGGTTCCTCTACCCTACTTCCTGAAATAACAGATGCCGAAGCATTAGGTTCCCTCAGATAATATAAATTACCTTTACGATCAGCAGTCAACTTAATCTCATCATCCTTCATTACATACGCTACATCACGTTTAAACGTAACTATGCAGCCTCTGTCTGTAAGTTTTGAAATTGAGATCAGGTTGGTGCGTAGATCCGGAACTAATAAAGTATTTTCGAACTGGATTTTCCGCGTCATGTCATCGTTGCATGCTAATATCTTAACCGTACCCTTACCTTGCGTGATCGTTTGCGAGTCGGTGGCTAGTTTTAAGGTCTCATTTGTTGGCAGTACCTCATCAAACCTTCCCGCGTCATTACACATAATGTGAACTACAACCGCTATCAAATAACCACTCCTGACGACGCTTAGTTTCAACAGCTAGGCAGTCATCTGAAACATAATTCATAGATAAAGCTTCATGTTGTTCTTGCAAATGGTCGAATGACTGGATACCATTTACTTCTGAGGTTCTCTTGTCGGATTTCTTAGGTTTAACTTTGCAATCCGATGCCTTATGTCCCATCTTGTGACATTTAAAACATTTATATTTAAAGCTCGTTTCAAATCCACTCTTCTTTTTCTGATTTACGAACATCGCCCCTTCTATTTTGTCATTGACTTTGGTGTTGCATCTGGAACTGTCTTCTTCCATGATTTTCACCCTCAGTTGCTGAGGTGTTGGTAGCTCATCTTTGGACTCGATTGCACATCTGAAGTTCTCATAGTTTACTGGTAAACTGTACAGTAACATGATTGCTATTAAATCATCGTGTATCACAATGTCCATCTCCTCGAGCTTGTCCACTGCTTCAAAAAACAAATCGAGATGCTCGGTCACCTTCTGATCCTCACTCATTCTCTGTAACATGAGTCTCTTCATCAGGGTTGCCTTCTTGGCAGGGCCTCGTGACGCAAACAAACTCTCCAGCTTCAACCAAACCTCACGTGCAGTCTCCAACCTTTTCACATGACGAACTATACTCGGATCCAACGCTAAAATCAACTCAGATCTTGCCTTTCGGTCTGAGACCTTCCATGTTGATAGTGAGCTCTCATCCGTGGGTTTTGATTTTTCGCCACTTACGTACTCCCAAAAGTCGTGCCTTATCAGCAGCGCTTCCACCTGTATTTTCCAACTATCATAGTTATCCTTGGTCAATAATTCGATTCGTACACTGGCCATTTTGTATTCGACCGACACTACTTTTACGAAATATATTTACAATAACTATTTACACTATTTACACACACGCTATTGCTCTTTGCAATATCTGGGCCCATAACCTTTGTTGGGGTTATTTGTGGTAGAGCAAAATACGCGGAGTAGATATAATAAAGGTGTTTATTTGGAGTACTTCAGAATGCGACAGCCATGACATGAGAACAAAAGTAAACAATACAAAACTACTCTTAGTTCTATTTGGCAGCTGCATCTATGTTGATACAGCATGCAGGTTGATTTCCAAAATATTACCTATCACTTGAAGCTCAAATCGGACCACAGCTTCATCATAATGTTTTTGTCGACAGCTGTGTTGGCGTTCATATTTTTGCTGCTGGTCATCGTGGCGGTGGTGCTCGTCCGCGCCCTCTCGCGGCACAAGGGAGAATATCTGACACAGGTAATCTATTACTTTACAGCATAGGAAACATTTCAGGTTCACTGTTTGATTCTACCGATGCTTATCTTTCTATTAAGTGTGCATAAAGTATTAGTAGTAGCACGAAACAAATTTTTCTAGTTAAAAATGAGACCAATTCATCAATCAATTTTGCCATAAAATGCCAAAATTTGGTCCCCATAAGCCACACTACCAAATGACTCAATAACACAGGTTGAGTTATTTTTCATAACCAACGGGTTTGATTTCTGGCTAGGATTTTCTTTGAAATCTGAGTAGGCAGTTCTATTTTTTGTCAAAATGGAGCTAACAATTCTTGTAAGAAGTTTTCTGTTTTTTTTTTGGAATTGACTAGCTGTTAGTCCAAGGTGTGATTTTCACAGCTTTACCGGGCATTGGGGTGAGCGGAAGGCTCACAACCCCTAACATTTAAGTAACGTGCCTAAGGGTGCCCCCAGGGGAGGCCGAGCCTCGGCTCAGGGCGTTACTGGGAGATGGCAATCTGACGTATGTTTTCTATGTTCCCATAGTTTGGCTTACCACTGTAAAATGTTTTATTCACATTGATAAGTCAAACTAAGCAGAACTAGGATGATCCCTGTACATAATATGCAACGTAACTGTGTCCTCGCTTCAGGAGGAGCGCGGCGCCGACGGTGCGGCCGACCCCGACCAGGCCGCGCTCGCCGCCGCCACCGGCCCGCGCGTCACCAAGCGACGGGAGTTCTTCATATAGCCACACCACACTACATACACAAACATACACACTACACTAACACACCTGGCTAAGTCACATGCGCGCCGCGAAATTGAATAACGCGTGACCAAGGGCTGGGTGTTACTACTATAGGCTGCTACCCGAAGGAGCTTTAGCTCTTTCCAATGATTATGAGTCCCGCATGACGAGATAGTAATCTTGACAAGATATTCCCAGTTACTAAGCGCACCACCTGTGTCAAAAACAAGATTAAAAAACTTGCATTGTTTAATGCACACAAACAAATTTAGACCAGTCAATGCTGAACGGAAAACCAGTGCGGAATTGTAAGCCCTTTACATTAAAATGAATCATAAACAAGCAATAAAAATAGATAATTCAAAGTTAGCAACAGAATGCTACAGAATACGGTATATTTATACAATCATTTGTATACAGCGATCACACAAGTGCCCAAAGGTAATCCATGATTCCTGAATACAGTATGAACAAAATTATTAAGACAAACAAAACTGAATGTTATCAAATTAATATTTTTCATACGTCGTAAAGCTCTACAAGCTCAGTAATTATTCCTTGTGATTCACTTCAAACGTACAACAGTGAAATTAAGGTTTTTAACCCATTGCCATATCATTCTATTAATAAGATATTTACTCTTCGCTTTCACTCGAGTGCTAATAGTATTCAACTGCCTAATTAGCTACTTATAATAAGATCACACTGTACTTTTTGAAGTAAATACTTTTTATTTTATTATAAGCATTAAGTAAACGTACCTACTTATATATTTTTTACTATGCAATGAATTCAATATAAAAATCTAATAAAATATGATTGTAAAAGATTGTCTTTGACATAATACTAATGTATTGAAATGATTAATATCATTATTTGACCATAGTGTCTCAAAGCTTATTTATTTATCAGGACAATACTTGCCTAAATGGAATTACAAAAATAATGTGTTTATGCATGCATTGGAAATGGTAATTTGTTTGAAATAGGTAATGTGCTGCATTTATTGACTGAGCCAACTTAGCGGTTTTAGGGTAGAAATTGTAGAAGATGTGAGCGCGAGTCCCATAGTTCGGGCATTTTTGCAGCACATTATGGTTCAAATAATTGACACTTCTAAATAGTCTATCTGCTTTTGAGCTGTCGAAATTTGAGAATCGAAGTGTTCTTCTTGTAATCTCTCGTCTCATCTTAAAGTATTTCTTCTCCCACGAAGTGCCATTCGGCTACTTATCACGTAATCTTATAAACAATCTAGTGCTTCTCAATTTACTCTCAATTTAGATAATGAATCTCGAAGTATTTTCTCTACTACTGACAACTTAGTAGCATTTTTTACACAGCTTATCTAATAATTAGAAGATGAATAATTGACGTCAAAAAAGGTGGTTCAAGTGATGAATTCCAAGTAATTCTGATCTCTTATTATGGCGGCCTTAAATTGTACAACTTATAATATAAAATTAAGGCGCATACAGACTTTGAAATAAATATACAAAGAAACGAAAATACACAAAGTTTAAAGTTACTGTTATAAATAACCCAGTTCAGTTCTTTTAAGTCAAGCATATCCACTGAATGTAAAGTTCAGTCTATACAGAAACGTATCGGTATATTAGAAATTAATAAACATTTTCGTGAATAGTGCCAACATCTGAGAAGGAGTATCATTAAAGAAGTCTGTGTGCATCTTAAACAGGTGTTAAAGCCGCGTTCGGTTAAATTCGTGATCAGAAAACTTACAAACTAGGATATAAGGTAATTTAGGTTCGTTTTATAACTAGAATCTCTTGAACGGTTTCATTTAGACTGCTAATTTTAAGGCATTTCATGTATGTTTCTTTTAATTTTTTTCTCCGTCCAAAATAGTGTTATTCGAAATGATGTGATCATTTTAGTTTGACTAACCAGAATTGTGAATTGTAAAGTTTTATTTGAAGCAGCATTAATATTTGTGTTCAACGTTTATAAATAGACATATTATTGTATTATGTAACTAATAAGTTTGTATTATTTTATAGTTTACATTTCTTGTGTCAATTTTTCAACATCGTGCAGACTTAGCGTTGGTTATTACGTTGAGTCATTCCAGAATTTCAGCTAAAAAGTACATTTGTGTACGCTGATATTATAGAATATTATTATCTAATATGCATTTTGCGATGTGTTAGAAATTGTCGCAAAGCTGTGGTAGCTTACACTGTATAGATAAAATAGAGCAGTTTTGACGGATACATCTCTCATTTCAAATGATGGTTTTTAAGAGAATATTATTAGATACAATTTGAGTCGGTTTTAATACGACTGCGGCAAAAACAAGAGGCCGACGACCGATTATACAAGATTTTTTATACTGTTTATTTCTGTAATAAAGTATAATTTATCTTTACCTTACTTGTGGTTTGTGACCATAGATTTTTGTACTTCCTTCGTATTATTTCGTGTCTTTCGTATCGTGACGTACAATAATGATAAAAAGGAGAGGTGTTCCGCCAAAGTATTATGGCACCCCAGAGCCACGTAGAGTCGTACCGAAGTAAGGTCCCGTGCCTTGTCCGTACGGAGTCTCGCGGACGTGTAGTGTGTTGAGAGTAGTTTTTATTTTACTACTTCGAAATCACGAATAAATTTTCCATAAATGAATACACAATTGTTTTATTAAACTAAGTTACTTAAAAAGATATCATCCATCCTCAAAGCTCCAAAACTAAATATTATGACAGTTTACAAGACTCGCGACAAGTTAAAATGACAATTATTGTCATTTCAATTCATTTTGGAGCTTTCTTCATGTCGCCGGGCTGCATGGTGTTAAATAACGGTATCATTATATTCAACTACGAAACAGCCTAACAACCCAATGAAGAGCACACGCCACACCTCAACTATGAGATGGTACGAGACATCAGAATTCCAACTGCCGGCGTACAGTACGAAGGAAAATCACACTACTTGCTCTGGCGTGCTCAGCTCTCAACCGTCGAAAGTAATTCCTCCGTTCATAGAAGTTAATTTAGTGCTGCAGCATTGTTTTAACGATTGAAATATCCTGCCACTTACTCGCAAATGTCGATAGCCATAAGAATGAAAGAGAATAGTACATTGTTACCCTAGGGGTGAAAGTAACCTATTTAGACCCGAGACGGGTTTGGCGCCCGGAACGAAGTGAGGGCGCCAATAGTTCGAGGGACTAAATAAGTCTTTAACCCGTGGTAAACATTGTGCTTTTCATTACAAATACGAGGAAAGTAAAAATTAAAACATGAACTAGCTAAAGAAAAAAATAGAAAAAATAAATGAAGGTTTAATTGCCGCTTTCCTGCCTATTTTGTTTGTTTTTTTTTCTGTGGCCGGCCCGCTATTCAGCCATTATTTTTTATTATCATCATTGGAAAAATGGTATATATTTTGCTCAAAGCTAAGTCATTTTAAAGAAGTTGTTGAAAATAAATTATAATTAAGTTATTTAAAAATAACTTAAAAGAAGTTGTTGAAAATAAATTACAATTAAGTTATTTTTAAATAACTTAATTATAATTTATTTTCAACAACACAACAACATATACAGGGTGTTTCTTGTAAGGTGTCAAGCCGGCGCGAGCTGATAGTAGGGTACCATACCTATCGATTTAACCCCCATGTATGTTCTACGATTTTTTGTAGTTTTCGAGATAATCATGTTTTTGTATTTTTTTTAAATTTTGTGAGCACTTGACTTTAAATAATTATAACTTTTTTTTTGTTTGACTTTTATTGGATATTTTCTTTTTATTATAATGTCTATTAATTGCAGTTTCATGATTAAAATAATCGCTGTCCTTACTTTACTACAAGGTACAAAAATGTTGATTGATAGTGAAGAAAAAGTGAATCATGCAGAACATAACGAAAATTCAATCGTAAATTTAAAAAAAAAGGTATTCCATAGCTTCTTATTGATTTTAAAAACTGCGCAGCACCATAAGCTTTCATAATAATACAAAAAAACATGTCCTTTGTGGGGCATTATTCGCTGTAATTGATGCTCAAGTCCTGAGTATCGGAAATAGTGTCGGAAAAAGTGTAATTTTCATACTTAATAATTTTCTAGTATTTTGGCATAATTTTGTAATTTCTGAGATTTATTGTCTTTTAACGTTTAAACAAAGCTCATTTGGTAATAAAACAGTCATTTTTTAACTTCCAATCATTCGAAAGTCACAACTCCTGGTGTAATAAAAATTTTAAAATTGAGGAAACCGGACCATCTTTATAATTTTTTTTGTACGCGTATTTAGAGCATAGTAACTAAAAACAGTTCGATAATTGATTCAAAACATGTTCCGGTTTCCTCAATTTCAACATTTTAATTACAAAAGGAGTTGTGACTTTCGGATGATTGGAAGTTAAAAAATGCCTTTTTATTAACAAATGAGCTTTGTTTAAACGTTAAAGGACAATAAATCTCAGAAATTACAAAATTATGCCAAAATACTAGAAAATTATTAAGTATGAAAATTACACTTTTTCCGACACTATTTCCGATACTCAGGACTTGAGCATCAATTACAGCGAATAATGCCCCACAAAGGACATGTTTTCTTGTATTATTATGAAAGCTTATGGTTCTGCGCAGTTTTTAAAATCAATAAGAAGCTATGGAATACCTTTTATTTTTTTTAATTTACGATTGAATTTTCGTTATGTTCTGCATGATTCACTTTTTCTTCACTATCAATCAACATTTTTGTACCTTGTAGTAAAGTAAGGACAGCGATTATTTTAATCATGAAACTGCAATTAATAGACATTATAATAAAAAGAAAATATCCAATAAAAGTCAAACAAAAAAAAAGTTATAATTATTTAAAGTCAAGTGCTCACAAAATTTAAAAAAATTACAAAAACATGATTATCTCGAAAACTACAAAAAATCGTAGAACATACATGGGGGTTAAATCGATAGGTATGGTACCCTACTATCAGCTCGCGCCGGCTTGACACCTTACAAGAAACACCCTGTATTTTAATATATGTATTCTTTAATCAATACTTAACTTTTTAAGTTACTTCAATTTTACATCGTGGCGGTATAGAAAGTTGGAACATGATTCAATAGATATGTGAAAAAGAACTAGTTTTTTTATAATCACTAAACTCAACTTTTTTAAAGAAAGTGATTCTCCCTAGGGATGAAAGTACTACTTTCAGCCCGCTTCTCAGGTCAGTAATGACCTACTTTCAGCGTATGAGTAATGAAAAATAACATATTTTGTAGTGCTATCACACTCTAATAACTATATGTTACACATAGATGGCACCACCTAACCTACAAACCAATTTAAATATCATTAAACCAACTTTAGTTTTATTTCGCTTGAAACTTTATTAGATGGCACGATTTCTATCTTCGAAATAAATGCACAAATAATCTTTAGCTAAAAACGTTAGCAAAGCTGGGATTTGAACCACGACTCCCAGATTGATTGGCGAACCTGTAGACCGCTGCGCCAAATGACTGATTAGCTGAATCGACGATATTATTAACCGCTTGTGACAGCGCGCATAGTCAATGACAAAAGAAACATAGCATTCAATGTATTACTATACTCTATGGGTTAAACTATGGCAAGGATTGGAAAAAGAAATAAAAAAAGAAAGATGGCGGCATTCGGTCACCAGCAATGTCAACGAGGAAAAATCGAGGAAATATATTTTTTTTAACGTTGTTCCAGGGTGCCATAAATCTAAAACAGTTCTAAGTTAGTACCAGGTGCTTTAAATATTATAAATAAAATTTATAAATTTCCTAGGAAATTTATAAACTTTCGTAGGATTCTAAACGAGAGATAAATTGTATTATTTTACGCCCTCATTCCCGGAAATTGATAAACTTACGAAACGCATCCGTAAAATAATAAGTGAGCAGTAACCAAACGCCATTGAGCTCTGATTGGTCGAATAAGTCACGTGTTCCTTCTCCTTCCTCTCCTCCGCCTCTCATAATCTATGAACACAAGCATTGCTGCTGTCATCATCGACCAATCAGAGACCAGTGTGTTATTTTCCGTAATTCAAAAAAGCGTAAAATAAAAAGCTCTTCTGTGATTAGTAGAATCGTTTATAATCTTACGAATAGATATCCGTAAGTTGATAAATTTACAACGAGACGTCGCTAATTGATAAACTTCCGGAAATGTGAACGTAAAATAATACAATTTATCCCACGTTTAGAATCCTACGAAAGTTGATAAATTTCCTAGGAAATTTATAAATTTACGGTTTTTGTTATTTTCCGGTGACATATATATTTATAGGTTAGGTAGGCACGCATTTGACCACAATCTCACCTGATCGTAAGTGATGATGTGGTCTAAGATGGTACATGTCGGCCTAACAAATGGCTGTTCACTCTCTTATTGAAGAGGCCCAAGTTGTAATGCTGTAGAAACACTTCAGCAGGAAGCCTACCCCATTACCCCTTCTGTCTGCTCTGTTCGACAAGGTAACTTGCGAAGCAACTGCTATTGTTACAGTTGTTTTTAGCCTATAATTTATGTGCAATTTGAGAAAGTACTTTAGGTGTAAGTTTTACTTTTTATAAGTACCTACCTATAAATACACTATTCGATGTCGTTAATCATTATCTCGTTCACATAAAATGTGATGCGACATCATAATAAAACGATACGGACAATAAAATTATATGCATTTATTCTCATGAACTTTTTAAAGTAGTGAAGGTTTCTCGAAAACAATGATAGATCTTAGAATATTATTCTAAGTGATAGGTAGATGTGTTAAACTGTTGCTATACCTACGTACGCACATGATTGTATGTAGACTGATGAGTATAAAATTGATGTGGATGAGAGAAAAATGTGATAATTATTAAATGCTGAGTCTGTAATTTTGGGTTATTATTACATATACGAGTTTTATACCAAAAAGCGACGCCTGTGCCTCTTCCACCAGCTCAAAAAATCAAAGAGAATGCAGAGTATGATGACTTCACGATCTGCAATAGAAGTAAGATGCAGTAAATCGGTTAAAATAAAGACTATTCATGTGGCTATAAATATTGATAATCAGTTTACCGTTACGTACGACCGGTATGAGAGCTCAATAGTTCCCAACGTGGAAAATATTACTGGTTTCTGTAAAACAATGAAACAAGAAGAAATCAGATTAAACAACGGTAAAAACTAAAATATTTTAAATATTTTGGATAAATTCTAAAAAGCAGTTATTGCACATGAACATTAAAAACTTACATCTTAGTAATACATTTATAGCAATGCACAATTTAGGCTGCCTTATCGCTGATAGCGATCACTTACAGACAACCTACAGATAGAGGAAAAAAATGGGGTAAATGTGCATAATTACATTACATAAATAAATAAATCGAAATGTAATGGACAAAAATTAAGAAAGAAAAAACGTTTATTGACCTTGGACATCGTACACATAAAGACAAACAAAACAAAATGGTATAGAATTCGATAAAGTCATTCTGAGTGAGATCCTGAACTATAGTACGATTAATAATTGTAGTCAGCGAAATGACAACGTCAACTATGACTGATACAAAAAAGGGTGACCCGCTACAATAGTGACGTTCGGCAATCACTAGACTTAGACATTAAGTCATGCTTTATTTTATTAGGTTTCAAAGCCTTTTTAAATTGTAACTATTTAATAGGTACATAGCGAATTAAATAATTGGATTTAAGAAATATGGACCCTACCTCCATATTAAAACTTCTCACTAAAGAAATTATAACCATAGCTGAAAAAAAAAATTTCAAAGGGGTTCCACTTGAAAGTCAGGAAAATCCAAGTAATTATTTACGTTTTTATTCGTTACGGTTGCTATTGATTCCGACTCCGATTCTGAATATACCGATTCAGAATTAGATACATTTATAACGGTATATAATGTGGTTTTTTTTTTTTTTTTTTTTTTTTTATAGTGGTCTTCAAGATGACCTCACTCCACCTGATGGGAAGCAGTCGTGAGGTCCAGATATGGGGTTGACAAGCACAGTAATGGACAACTACTCTGCTGGTCAATCTCATTTTGAAGGCCTGCATAAATGCCTTTTCACGCCCCGCTTAAAAAACCCGGGATTGTAGGAAGAAGGAAACACATGCGCTGGAAGAGCGTTCCACGTCTGGATAGCACGACACAGGAACGAGTCACCGAACCTTTTGGTGCGGGCCGACAGTCGCTGGATCGTGTGTGGATGTTGACGCAGACCAGCGCGTGTGGTACGGGAGTGGAAGGGTGAGGATGGGATCAGTTGGAACAACTCGTCAGAGCATTCCCCGTTGTACAGGCGGTAGAGGACACTCAATCTGGCAATGTCTCTACGCAGTTGGAGAGGCTCCAGAGCCATAGTTGCCTCTGGGTTACCAATGATGCGGATAGCGCGCCGCTGCAACCTATCGAGAGCCTCTAGCAAGTACTTGGCGGAACCGTCCCAGAGATGAGAGCAATATTCCACACACGAGCGAACTTGTGTCTTATACAAAAGACAAAGCTGCTCAGGCGTGAAGAATCGTCTCACTCTGTTCAGGATTCCAAGTTTACGGGATGCTGTTTTAATAATGCTCTCGATGTAGTCCCGTTGGTTGAGGTCGCTGCGAACATCCATGCCAAGGATGTTGAGGCTATCCTTCACTGGTAGTGGGGTGCTCTGAAGAGTGGGACGGGAAAGGAATGGCGACGTCTTGGCAGTGAATGCGCACACCTGTGTTTTCTTGGCGTTGAACTCGACGAGATTGCGTTCTCCCCATTCGGAAATGCGGTTCAGCACTCCGTCAAGCTCAACAACAAGAAAGCGCCTCTTCTCCTCGATATCGGTTCGCTTAGCCACAGGGCGCTCGAAATACCGCGAGTGGACTGTGCTGTCATCCGCATAGCAATGAATGTTACCGAGTGATAACATGTCATTGATATGCAGAAGAAACAAAGTCGGCGATAAGACGGAACCCTGCGGCACCCCGGCATTAATCTGGAGGAAACGCGACTCACGTCCGTCGCAGAGGACACGGATTCTACGTCCCTCCAGGAATCCAGCGATCCAGTCACAGAGGCGAGGAGACAGTCCATATGCCGGAAGCTTGGAAAGAAGCGATCGGTGCCAGACACGGTCAAAAGCCTTGGCAATGTCAAGACTGACAGCCAAAGCTTCGCCGTGCTTGTCCATAGCCTCACCCCATAAGTGCGTTACGTACGCTAGGAGATCACCCGTGGACCGTTTCGGTCTAAAGCCGTACTGGCGGTCGTGAATCAACGAGTGGTCTTCTAGGTAGCGGGTGAGCTGTGCATTTATAATCCGCTCGAACACCTTAGCAAGTACTGAGGTTACAGCTATTGGACGGTAATTGGCTGGGTCTGACCGGTCCCCCTTTTTGGGAACAGGTTGAACGTTCGCCTCTTTCCAAGCCTGCGGCACGAGGCCTGATGTGTAGGAGAGGCGGTACAGGCGTGTCAACACTGGAGACAACTCCGCTGCACACTTTTTTAATACTACGGCTGGAATGCCGTCAGGTCCACTGGCTTTCCTTACATCGAGTGACTGCAGCTCCGCACGTACGTCACACTGCCTGATACGAATATCAGGCATTGTGGTGCCGCAATTCGGGGCCATAGGCGGCTGTGCACCACAGTCATCGATGCAGGAGTTGGCCGCAAAGAGGTTTACCAGTAAATCGGCTTTCTCTTGCGGCTGATGAGCCAAAGATCCGTCAGGGCATTTCAGCGGGGGCAGCGAAGGCGAACAGAAGTTAGATTGCACGTGTTTGGCCAGTCGCCAGTAGGAGCGGCTACCCGTTGGGTGTGAGATAAGTTCTTGGCCAACACGTGCGATACGCTGGGCGTCTGCTCTAACGTATGCCCTCTTAGTGGCCTTGGTGGCTTCATTGAAGGCTGTTTTGAGGGAAGCCACGTCAGGGTCATGGATAGCTTGGGCCCTGGCCCAAGCACGGTATGCCGCCTGTTTACGTTGAACAGCTGCGGAACACTCGCGGTTGTACCAGGGACCAGCTTTGCTGGCGCTGTCGACATCAGTAAATGGAATGTAGTATTCCAGTCCAGTACTGATCTCGCCAGCGACAGCAGATGCACTATCCGACGCATCCCTTTCCCCAAAACAGCACTGCCGCCAAGGGACGGAAGCGAAGTATTCTCGCATACCGTCCCAATCGGCCGACGAGTAGTGCCATAACCGCCGCTTCACCCTCACAGGCTGTGGGGGAGCTGCACATGGCACTGTCGCGCCTACCAGGCAGTGATCGGAGGAGCCCAAAGGGGCGCCGACCGACACTAGGTACCCAGCTGGGTGGCTCGTCAGCAGAAGGTCCAACAGGGAGGGCGCATGACCGACAATATCTGGTATCCGGGTGGGCTGGCGTACCAGCTGCGTCAGGTCTTGCGTGAGAGCAAAAGCGTGGGCGGTTCGGCCTGCATGGTCTGTTTTTGGAGAGCCCAACCAGGACTCATGGTGGGCATTAAAGTCTCCCAAAAACACCATTTCAGCATTAGGGAACCGCGCCTGAGCGTTATCTGCCGCACACTTATACACCAAGCTTATTAGTCTAAATTTATCTAACAACAAAGTAGGCAGATAAGTTCTACTGTCAATATCAGCGTCGCTGTAGCCATTAAAAGCTGTGGCGACAAACGCTGAGAAAGAGACCTGATTGGCCCCACTACCATTTTTTTTTCTTGTTACTTTTGCTTATTTTGTTTTTATTATGTTGCCATTTTCTTCTTTTTGCTTACTTTTTGATCATTCATTCTTACTTTTTGTCGTCATTGTCTTTTAATTTGGTTTATATTTTTGTTTTCATTTCCTTGTGTGGGTCAATAAATAGATTTTTTCTTGCTTTCTCTCTACTCTCTACATTGACAAAATTGTTAAAAATTGTAATTGAGAATAGGAGCATTAAGGATTATAATTCAATAGCCTTTGCATGTATACTAATTACTACTGATACTAATTATTAATTTACAAAGTCAATTCATTTGTTTAAAGCTCGTTACATGTTATGATCACTATTCGATTTGTAGGCGATTATTATGTGAGTGAGTATGATTGAATCATCACAACACTACCGTAATTGTATTGTTTTGTGGACTTCGTCCACAGTTTTAAGGTATTCTTATTTCAGTATTTTGACATTATATCTTAAAAAAATGACGTCAAATTGTCAAATTTGACAAAAACTTTAACTTTAACTTCTACTATGGTGCAACTTACCCTTAGTATCTCAAATATAACTTCCAGATTACTTTATTTTACTTTAACTTTAAGTGAGTATTTACTTGACTATTATTATGTATGTTGCTAATGTAATTAATGTCCCCAGGAGGCATCCTCCACGAAGACTTCTGCGGCGTAGAGCCGGTCACGCACCCGCCGGAGCCGACTGAGACCCGCCCCCCGCCCGACCGCGACCCGCGCGCCGACGCCGACTACCACAAGACCGACGAGGCCATCCTCGGCAGTTAGTATTCAATTACAACTACACCACAGTATAAACATACAGTAGAACATCTACATACAAACGTGCCGCTCTCGGTTTGAATGTGTGCGTGCGCGTCGCGCGCCGTGTCGCGATATCATACACACGCCAGCATAAAATAGGGAGGCGGCAGTACGGACGGGCTGTGCCGCGTCTGTGTGCACGCTAGGCTAATAACTCGGCGGGCGGCCTTAGATAACCTACTGTATGTTTATACTGTGACTACACTGTCATAATAAATTATTACAGGCTTCCCCAATGCAATAATGTAGACATAAACTTAGCTCCTTGAGTGTCGGAGACGAAATTTGAGCTGATTCAGCTCATCAGGAAATGGGTGCAGTTCCATGCGTCAAATTTAGGCCTAGTATAATTATGTCTTTCGCGCTAAAAAGTTAACCATTTTGACATTTGGGCCATTTTAGCGCCAATATTGACGCGCAACGATCTACCGTCATTTTAGTAAAATTCGGCGACTACGCGCCTGACAGCTCGTATGTCTCTGACTCTTGAAGGATTAAGCTAACATTCAACAGAAACAAAGAAACTTAACTCAAAATAAAAAGTTTAAAAATTCCAAACTACTGGCAATACCAAACAAACAATGTAGCCTTTGCGAATTCCGTCATGGAACAAAAGAATCAGCTATGCCATTCGCGTTTACATCAAATCTCATCTCGATCTCGTTCAGCAGAAAACGCCTACTTTGATCGTCTATTCGCGTCACCTTGAATTAGTTTTCTCCGTCATTTCTATGAAATATATTTAAAATATTACTTGGTTTAGTTCTTTTCACTCAAAGGATTACATTCGCGAAATGGATTCTCCTTTTAAATTCACTATGCGAACGTTCGAAGTGCTTATTGAGAATGTCACCCTATCCCCTGCATACTCAATCAATTTTATTCAACTGTTAATACGTTAATTACATAGTATTCAGAAATTAATGAAGTTCTTGCTTCTACGTGATAGATGACTTGCTTTTAGAAATATTTTTCTCAATCGTTTTTAAATATGGTTAAGGATGTAATTTTACATAAATTATTTTACTGGGTTTAGTCCGTTGAATTGTGTGAAATAAATGACTAAAGGAATTTTATCTCATAGCGCGAATATGAGATAAACTTGCTTCAGTTATTTATTATGTTGGGGTTATTTGTGGTAGAGCAAAATACGCGGAGTAGATATAATAAAGGTGTTTATTTGGAGTACTTCAGAATGCGACAGCCATGACATGAGAACAAAAGTAAACAATACAAAACTACTCTTAGTTCTATTTGGCAGCTGCATCTATGTTGATACAGCATGCAGGTTGATTTCCAACACACCCCCTCAACTCATGCTTTATCGCATAGCTCAACTGATGATGTTAATCCTAACGCATTTTTCAACAACTCATGTCTTACACGCGGTAAAGGTTTGGTGAGAATATCTGCTAACATACTCTCCGTTGGTAAATGCCTTAACGTAATATACGATTTATGCTCACGAAGCACATCCCTAATAAAGAAATGTCTAATATCAATGTGCTTACTTTTCGCATGATAAACACCAGGATCTTCGGCAAGACAAATCGCGGCTAAGTTATCAGCATGCATATTTACCTTTGACAATTGATGAAGTTGAAGCTCTTTCATCAAAACATTCAAATAAACTGCCTCTTTCATAGCTTCAGCTAAACTAACAAACTCAGCCTCACAGGTCGATGTTGCCACAAGACGCTGTTTTTGTGATGCCCAGGAAATGCTAGCTCCACCTAAAATGAAAACATAACCCGTGTATGATCGTCTGTCAATTACACAGTTACCCCAATCGGCATCTGCTTAACCTTGTATGCATTGACCCGTCGGTTTGTACCGCAAACCTTGATTCAACGTACCTTTGAGGTACCTTAAGATTCGCTTTGCTGCTGTCCAATGAACCTCTTGAGGACACTCCGCAAATTGTGCCATCTTCGCCGTAGCGTTCGCGATATCTGGCCTTGTCGCTACACTAAGGAACATGAGAGCTCCAATGAGTTCTCTGTATGGAAATGATTTGCCTTCCTTAACATCATCGCTCATTGACATATTTCCCACTTCCATCGGTGATTTAACCGGATTACAGTTTTCCATGCCAAATCGTTTTAAGATGGATTGTATATACCTCTTCTGCGACAAATGATATCCATTCCCATTTTTCTTCATATCAATTCCAAGACAAAAAGTGGCTGGTCCGAAATCCTTCAATTCAAACTTTCTAGCCAACTCTTGCTTAAATTTGTCTATGGCAATCCTTTCACGAGACGCGACTAGAATGTCATCGACGTAGACAACAACAAATAAATCTGCTCCGTCTTTGTCACACTTATGGTATAAGCAAGGTTCACTTACTGTAGGTTTCAATCCCATTTCTTTAAGCTGCTTATCAAGTTTGACATTCCATTGTCTTCCCGCTTGTTTCAAGCCATATAAAGATTTCTTCAAAAGACAGGTATCACCCCCTGCTTTTATATCCTTAAGCATTTTTGATGCCTTTTTGCCTATATCACCACCGTCATTTTTTAGTTTATCCAAGCTTTCTATAAGCAACTCTGGAATCTTCATATAAATTATTTCATCCAGATCTCCATTTAAGTACGCTGTATTGATATCCAATTGATCAATGTCCATATTCAATTCAACTGCTAAAGCAACCAACAGCCGTACCGTTGCTATTCTCGCCACTGGAGCAAATGTTTTAAAATAATCCAAGCCATATTGTTGACTGTATCCTTTTGCGACAAGTCTAGCTTTCTTCTTCTCTGTTAAGTCAACATTTAGCTTCGTTGTCAACACGTATCGACATCCCACAACATCTCTATCAATAGGCTTCTTCACAATCTGCCATGTGTCATTATTCACTAAACTTCTTATCTCTGACAAAATTGCTTCCTTCCATTGAAACTTTTCATCACTTCCTAGGGCCTCTTTTAAAGTAGTTTCAATAGCTCCAGCAAAATCAACACAGTCAAGATGTTCCTCTACCTGAGACTCACTGTCACTATTATCTGTTTCTCTAACTTCGACCATATTATAGATTTTACGAGGACGGCCAACATGCTCTCGCTCTATTTTCGGTCTTCCAGGGCCTCTTTTCAAAGTGATACCCCTTTCAACTTGATCACTATCATCACTCGTACCAGTAGTAATCGTACTTTCCGTACGTTGCACATCACTCATTTGCACGATTGGTGAATGATCAACTGGAATTTCAATGTTTGAGCGTTCATCACGAATTTGTACACTCACAGGTCGTCCATCTGGAATTTCCACGTCGACAGGCTTACTTTTGATACAGCTTTCTTGCTCACGTTGCAGTTCCATAGGTATTTTTTTCGGCAAAATACTGTCACTCTGATTTCCTTCCTGAAACTTGACATCTCTGGAAATCACTATCTTTTTCTTCTCAGATATCCACACTCTGTAACCTCCTGACTGAGCAGGGTAACCAACAAATATGCCAGTAGAACTTCGTGCGGCAAACTTATCTTTTCCTGGTTGCTTATCCAAAACATGTACTTTAGCACCAAATGTCCTGAAATATCCAATATTCACAGTCTTATTGAACAACTTTTCATACGGAATTTCCCAATTCAAACTGCTTGTCGGACATCTGTTACGTATGTAACACGCGGTAGCAACAGCTTCCGCCCAAAAACTTGGAGGTAAACCAGAAGATAATAGCATGCACCCACGGACGTAAAAGAAAGACGGACGCCACTTCGTCGAATCATGAGTGAAGGAAGCAGTCAATGGTGTGTGCGTAATTTGAGGGATGCCATATAAATCATAAATTTCCCTAAAGTTTACCTTTTATTTTAACCGGGTTTATTAACTTAAGTCCGATTATGATTGTAATTATTTTATAGTACGATTAATAATTGTAGTCAGCGAAATGACAACTTCAACTGCGACTGATACAAAAAAGGGTGACCCGCTACAATAGTGACGTTCGGCAATCACTAGACTTAGACATTAAGTCATGCTTTATTTTATTAGGTATCAAAGCCTTTTTAAATCTATATATATAAAAGAAAGTCGTGTTAGTTACTCCACTTATAACTCAAGAACGGCTGAACTGATTTAGCTGAAAATTGGCATGGAGGTAGTTTAGAGCCAGGAGAAGGACATAGGATACTTTTTATACTTTTTTTTTCCTCTTTTTTATTTATTGCCCTTAAGGCGGAACAAAGTTCGCCGGGTGAGCTAGTTGTAAATATTTAATAGGTACACTGCAAATTCAATAACTGGATTTAAGAAATATGGACCCTACCTCCATATTAAAACTTCTCACAAAAGAAATTATAACCATAGCTGAAAAAAAAAATCAAAGAGGTTCCACTTGAAAGTCAGGAAAATACAAGTAATTTATATACGCTATTATTCGTTACGGTTGCTATTGATTCCGACTCCGATTCTGAATATACCGATTCAGAATTAGATACATTTCTAACGAAGGAATCCACATATTGGTATATAATGTGGTCGAGTTGACACATTTTGTCTTCGACTTTTATGGCATGGTTGATGCACTGTCTCCAATTATTAGGCGTCACCTCTTTCAGGCCTTCTTCAAATATCTTCTTTACCTCTTTTATTTTAAAAGTTTTATTGTTCCTATTGGGTACGTTGCCCCCATTTGCTTGAGCCCAAACTATCTCTATTGGGTTGAGCTCACAGTGATAGGTAGCAGACTCAGGATTGTGACACCGTATTCAGCGGCCAACTCTTCCACAGCATAGCGTTCGTAATTTGATTTTTGTAATTTTACTATTTCGATTGATTGAGCCTTTATCATTGTAGGTTGATATTTAATTTATTTTTCATCTAACCACTGAACAATATCAGCCTTCCGCCAGTTTGAAGTGGGGATACGCTCGACTTTTCTTGCATGGTATGGTGCGTTATCTAATACCAGCACCGCATTTGGCTTTAATTTTGGCAAAATGCTTTTAAGCCATTTCTCAAAACACTCTGAATTCATCTCTTCATGATAGTCCATACTATTTTTCTTCGATTCAAAAATAAGTAAACTGGAATCTACAAAACCTTCATCCCTACCTATATGTGAAATTATGAGGGGTCGTCCTTTGGCGGTTGGGCCCTTTAGGCCTGTAGTCAAACCTTTAGAAAACGCTTGTTTGGAAGATTCTATTGTAGTATCCTCCAAACTTTTCCAGTTGTATGACCTGTTAATATACGAAATTCATACCTATAAATAATATTATACTAAGAAAAATAAATTTTGAAACTGAAAAACTATTTACTAAATACAGTTTACCGAAATACCTCTATGTCTCAAGACGAAAGTCTGACCAGTGTGTGTTGCCAGTAATGGCATATGGGAGTGAGACGTGGTCATTCACTACGACTTTTTTGCCAGGCTGTAATGTCGACTAACTTTTAATTGTAAAAACTCGATTTACCACATCACTATTTATTTGGGACTGAAAACCTGCCACACTGAAAATGTCATTTCACTGACTACAATTAAAAATCCGAGTATAAACATCTGACAGAAGGTTTATCACTAACCTTACACCCCTCTAACTATTCGCACTGTGCACTATGTGCACTGCACACGGTACTGACAGATGAGGGGTTCCAAAAATTTTCTCCTCTGCAGTTTCGAATAATTTAAACCCAATCATCCCGTCGATTTTTACTACTAGGAAACCTTTTAAAAATAACGCAAGGGTTATTTTATATTAATTGTATCGCGCGCTCGCTTTGCTCGCTCGGCTCGCGCGGTTTTGGTCACAGTTCTAACCTAACCTAACCTAGGGATACCTTTAGTCTGAAGATTATTTATATACAATATCATTATTTCTTATTTTCGATCACGCTCCGGCCTTTAGCCTTCCAACCTGACCTAACCCTAACCAGTCGGTTGTGCCCCGATTCTAGCTTAAGGCAGTGAAAAAATAAAAGACGCGAGTAGGTAGGTACCTACACAACAACGAGTGACAGGTCAACAGCCAGCCACTGACAGCACAAAATGGCGGATTGCGTTTTGTTCATGACAATTCCAAAAAACAAAACCTTTAAACTTTTATTTTTTCGTCATTGAAGCACTTAAGGGCTACTTACCTTTTTTTTCATTAAAAACATATTTTAAAGAGAATAGCAATAATAATATGGTTTTCTAAATTTAATTTCAGAAATAAACCTTGGTCTGATGCAACAAATCGTTAAAATGGCGTAAAAAAACCTAACATTTCCCGATGTTATCTTAAACTTTAGGTTTTTTTTTCTCGAACAGTTTTCACTTCCGCAAAATGAAACTTCACAGGATTACATGTTTTATTAACATCTATTACCAAAAAAAAAATAAGCTAAGATAAGCTAAGCTAATACTAAAGTCGAGCCAATACGACAAATACAGATTTCCCCTCATTTAGGGAAATTTTACCGTCAAAAAAGTGCCAACACTGTTGTGTTTTGACTTTTAAATTGTCATCACAATTTATAAATGTAATTAGGAGAAAATATAACGAATAATCATAATTTACCTGTGATAGGTGATTCCTTGTGACTTTTTTAGTTTACTCATGTAGTTTTTACATGATTTCACCACACAAGACGGCATTTTTAAATAAATATTGTCATAAGCAACACGCGTGTCATTCGCGCTGTCACACGGGGTAAAATGGCGTTAGATTGTAGCACCTAGTAAGTTTGTGTGAGCGTAGGTTGTGTGCAACTCACGAAGTTGTATGACCTTGCTAGCTTCACATTTTTTTAGTGTGATGTTCCGTCCGTCTTTCTTTTACGTCCGTGGCATGCACCTTGCCTTTTCCAATAAAGTCCTATTCATCCGTTCTGCAATACCATTACTTTGAGGCGTATACGGCGTTGTAAGCCGTCTAACGATTCCATTTTCCTCTAAAAACTCTGTAAAACTTTTATTCAAAAACTCGGTACCATTATCGGTATGTAAATATTTGATTTTACAACCAATGACATTTTCAATCTGACTTTTGAAAATCTTGAACTTTGACAGTACGTCACTTTTATTTTTCAGCATGAAGACTTCACACCAACGAGTACAGTCGTCAATAAAAGTAACAAAATATTTATTACCTCCGTTCGATTGAACTCGCATCGGGCCTACCACATCAGAATAAATAATATGCAACTTTTCGTTACATCGTTGACTGGGCTTCACAAAAGGCAACGAGACCATCTTACCCATAGCACACACATCACAATCTTGCAATTTCGTATCTGACCTTACAGCGTCAATACCTGATTTCCTAAGTACTTTCATAAGATCTCTAGCATTCAAATGTCCCATGCGCTCATGCCATCTATACAAATCCACATCTATACTTCCTGAAATAACAGATGCCGAAGCATTAGGTTCCCTCAGATAATATAAATTACCTTTACGATCAGCAGTCAACTTAATCTCATCATCCTTCATTACATACGCTACATCACGTTTAAACGTAACTATGCAGCCTCTGTCTGTAAGTTTTGAAATTGAGATCAGGTTGGTGCGTAGATCCGGAACTAATAAAGTATTTTCGAACTGGATTTTCCGCGTCATGTCATCGTTGCATGCTAATATCTTAACCGTACCCTTACCTTGCGTGATCGTTTGCGAGTCGGTGGCTAGTTTTAAGGTCTCATTTGTTGGCAGTACCTCATCAAACCTTCCCGCGTCATTACACATAATGTGAACTACAACCGCTATCAAATAACCACTCCTGACGACGCTTAGTTTCAACAGCTAGGCAGTCATCTGAAACATAATTCATAGATAAAGCTTCATGTTGTTCTTGCAAATGGTCGAATGACTGGATACCATTTACTTCTGAGGTTCTCTTGTCGGATTTCTTAGGTTTAACTTTGCAATCCGATGCCTTATGTCCCATCTTGTGACATTTAAAACATTTATATTTAAAGCTCGTTTCAAATCCACTCTTCTTTTTCTGATTTACGAACATCGCCCCTTCTATTTTGTCATTGACTTTGGTGTTGCATCTGGAACTGTCTTCTTCCATGATTTTCACCCTCAGTTGCTGAGGTGTTGGTAGCTCATCTTTGGACTCGATTGCACATCTGAAGTTCTCATAGTTTACTGGTAAACTGTACAGTAACATGATTGCTATTAAATCATCGTGTATCACAATGTCCATCTCCTCGAGCTTGTCCACTGCTTCAAAAAACAAATCGAGATGCTCGGTCACCTTCTGATCCTCACTCATTCTCTGTAACATGAGTCTCTTCATCAGGGTTGCCTTCTTGGCAGGGCCTCGTGACGCAAACAAACTCTCCAGCTTCAACCAAACCTCACGTGCAGTCTCCAACCTTTTCACATGACGAACTATACTCGGATCCAACGCTAAAATCAACTCAGATCTTGCCTTTCGGTCTGAGACCTTCCATGTTGATAGTGAGCTCTCATCCGTGGGTTTTGATTTTTCGCCACTTACGTACTCCCAAAAGTCGTGCCTTATCAGCAGCGCTTCCACCTGTATTTTCCAACTATCATAGTTATCCTTGGTCAATAATTCGATTCGTACACTGGCCATTTTGTATTCGACCGACACTACTTTTACGAAATATATTTACAATAACTATTTACACTATTTACACACACGCTATTGCTCTTTGCAATATCTGGGCCCATAACCTTTGTTGGGGTTATTTGTGGTAGAGCAAAATACGCGGAGTAGATATAATAAAGGTGTTTATTTGGAGTACTTCAGAATGCGACAGCCATGACATGAGAACAAAAGTAAACAATACAAAACTACTCTTAGTTCTATTTGGCAGCTGCATCTATGTTGATACAGCATGCAGGTTGATTTCCAAAATATTACCTATCACTTGAAGCTCAAATCGGACCACAGCTTCATCATAATGTTTTTGTCGACAGCTGTGTTGGCGTTCATATTTTTGCTGCTGGTCATCGTGGCGGTGGTGCTCGTCCGCGCCCTCTCGCGGCACAAGGGAGAATATCTGACACAGGTAATCTATTACTTTACAGCATAGGAAACATTTCAGGTTCACTGTTTGATTCTACCGATGCTTATCTTTCTATTAAGTGTGCATAAAGTATTAGTAGTAGCACGAAACAAATTTTTCTAGTTAAAAATGAGACCAATTCATCAATCAATTTTGCCATAAAATGCCAAAATTTGGTCCCCATAAGCCACACTACCAAATGACTCAATAACACAGGTTGAGTTATTTTTCATAACCAACGGGTTTGATTTCTGGCTAGGATTTTCTTTGAAATCTGAGTAGGCAGTTCTATTTTTTGTCAAAATGGAGCTAACAATTCTTGTAAGAAGTTTTCTGTTTTTTTTTTGGAATTGACTAGCTGTTAGTCCAAGGTGTGATTTTCACAGCTTTACCGGGCATTGGGGTGAGCGGAAGGCTCACAACCCCTAACATTTAAGTAACGTGCCTAAGGGTGCCCCCAGGGGAGGCCGAGCCTCGGCTCAGGGCGTTACTGGGAGATGGCAATCTGACGTATGTTTTCTATGTTCCCATAGTTTGGCTTACCACTGTAAAATGTTTTATTCACATTGATAAGTCAAACTAAGCAGAACTAGGATGATCCCTGTACATAATATGCAACGTAACTGTGTCCTCGCTTCAGGAGGAGCGCGGCGCCGACGGTGCGGCCGACCCCGACCAGGCCGCGCTCGCCGCCGCCACCGGCCCGCGCGTCACCAAGCGACGGGAGTTCTTCATATAGCCACACCACACTACATACACAAACATACACACTACACTAACACACCTGGCTAAGTCACATGCGCGCCGCGAAATTGAATAACGCGTGACCAAGGGCTGGGTGTTACTACTATAGGCTGCTACCCGAAGGAGCTTTAGCTCTTTCCAATGATTATGAGTCCCGCATGACGAGATAGTAATCTTGACAAGATATTCCCAGTTACTAAGCGCACCACCTGTGTCAAAAACAAGATTAAAAAACTTGCATTGTTTAATGCACACAAACAAATTTAGACCAGTCAATGCTGAACGGAAAACCAGTGCGGAATTGTAAGCCCTTTACATTAAAATGAATCATAAACAAGCAATAAAAATAGATAATTCAAAGTTAGCAACAGAATGCTACAGAATACGGTATATTTATACAATCATTTGTATACAGCGATCACACAAGTGCCCAAAGGTAATCCATGATTCCTGAATACAGTATGAACAAAATTATTAAGACAAACAAAACTGAATGTTATCAAATTAATATTTTTCATACGTCGTAAAGCTCTACAAGCTCAGTAATTATTCCTTGTGATTCACTTCAAACGTACAACAGTGAAATTAAGGTTTTTAACCCATTGCCATATCATTCTATTAATAAGATATTTACTCTTCGCTTTCACTCGAGTGCTAATAGTATTCAACTGCCTAATTAGCTACTTATAATAAGATCACACTGTACTTTTTGAAGTAAATACTTTTTATTTTATTATAAGCATTAAGTAAACGTACCTACTTATATATTTTTTACTATGCAATGAATTCAATATAAAAATCTAATAAAATATGATTGTAAAAGATTGTCTTTGACATAATACTAATGTATTGAAATGATTAATATCATTATTTGACCATAGTGTCTCAAAGCTTATTTATTTATCAGGACAATACTTGCCTAAATGGAATTACAAAAATAATGTGTTTATGCATGCATTGGAAATGGTAATTTGTTTGAAATAGGTAATGTGCTGCATTTATTGACTGAGCCAACTTAGCGGTTTTAGGGTAGAAATTGTAGAAGATGTGAGCGCGAGTCCCATAGTTCGGGCATTTTTGCAGCACATTATGGTTCAAATAATTGACACTTCTAAATAGTCTATCTGCTTTTTAGCTGTCGAAATTTGAGAATCGAAGTGTTCTTCTTGTAATCTCTCGTCTCATCTTAAAGTATTTCTTCTCCCACGAAGTGCCATTCGGCTACTTATCACGTAATCTTATAAACAATCTAGTGCTTCTCAATTTACTCTCAATTTAGATAATGAATCTCGAAGTATTTTCTCTACTACTGACAACTTAGTAGCATTTTTTACACAGCTTATCTAATAATTAGAAGATGAATAATTGACGTCAAAAAAGGTGGTTCAAGTGATGAATTCCAAGTAATTCTGATCTCTTATTATGGCGGCCTTAAATTGTACAACTTATAATATAAAATTAAGGCGCATACAGACTTTGAAATAAATATACAAAGAAACGAAAATACACAAAGTTTAAAGTTACTGTTATAAATAACCCAGTTCAGTTCTTTTAAGTCAAGCATATCCACTGAATGTAAAGTTCAGTCTATACAGAAACGTATCGGTATATTAGAAATTAATAAACATTTTCGTGAATAGTGCCAACATCTGAGAAGGAGTATCATTAAAGAAGTCTGTGTGCATCTTAAACAGGTGTTAAAGCCGCGTTCGGTTAAATTCGTGATCAGAAAACTTACAAACTAGGATATAAGGTAATTTAGGTTCGTTTTATAACTAGAATCTCTTGAACGGTTTCATTTAGACTGCTAATTTTAAGGCATTTCATGTATGTTTCTTTTAATTTTTTTCTCCGTCCAAAATAGTGTTATTCGAAATGATGTGATCATTTTAGTTTGACTAACCAGAATTGTGAATTGTAAAGTTTTATTTGAAGCAGCATTAATATTTGTGTTCAACGTTTATAAATAGACATATTATTGTATTATGTAACTAATAAGTTTGTATTATTTTATAGTTTACATTTCTTGTGTCAATTTTTCAACATCGTGCAGACTTAGCGTTGGTTATTACGTTGAGTCATTCCAGAATTTCAGCTAAAAAGTACATTTGTGTACGCTGATATTATAGAATATTATTATCTAATATGCATTTTGCGATGTGTTAGAAATTGTCGCAAAGCTGTGGTAGCTTACACTGTATAGATAAAATAGAGCAGTTTTGACGGATACATCTCTCATTTCAAATGATGGTTTTTAAGAGAATATTATTAGATACAATTTGAGTCGGTTTTAATACGACTGCGGCAAAAACAAGAGGCCGACGACCGATTATACAAGATTTTTTATACTGTTTATTTCTGTAATAAAGTATAATTTATCTTTACCTTACTTGTGGTTTGTGACCATAGATTTTTGTACTTCCTTCGTATTATTTCGTGTCTTTCGTATCGTGACGTACAATAATGATAAAAAGGAGAGGTGTTCCGCCAAAGTATTATGGCACCCCAGAGCCACGTAGAGTCGTACCGAAGTAAGGTCCCGTGCCTTGTCCGTACGGAGTCTCGCGGACGTGTAGTGTGTTGAGAGTAGTTTTTATTTTACTACTTCGAAATCACGAATAAATTTTCCATAAATGAATACACAATTGTTTTATTAAACTAAGTTACTTAAAAAGATATCATCCATCCTCAAAGCTCCAAAACTAAATATTATGACAGTTTACAAGACTCGCGACAAGTTAAAATGACAATTATTGTCATTTCAATTCATTTTGGAGCTTTCTTCATGTCGCCGGGCTGCATGGTGTTAAATAACGGTATCATTATATTCAACTACGAAACAGCCTAACAACCCAATGAAGAGCACACGCCACACCTCAACTATGAGATGGTACGAGACATCAGAATTCCAACTGCCGGCGTACAGTACGAAGGAAAATCACACTACTTGCTCTGGCGTGCTCAGCTCTCAACCGTCGAAAGTAATTCCTCCGTTCATAGAAGTTAATTTAGTGCTGCAGCATTGTTTTAACGATTGAAATATCCTGCCACTTACTCGCAAATGTCGATAGCCATAAGAATGAAAGAGAATAGTACATTGTTACCCTAGGGGTGAAAGTAACCTATTTAGACCCGAGACGGGTTTGGCGCCCGGAACGAAGTGAGGGCGCCAATAGTTCGAGGGACTAAATAAGTCTTTAACCCGTGGTAAACATTGTGCTTTTCATTACAAATACGAGGAAAGTAAAAATTAAAACATGAACTAGCTAAAGAAAAAAATAGAAAAAATAAATGAAGGTTTAATTGCCGCTTTCCTGCCTATTTTGTTTGTTTTTTTTTCTGTGGCCGGCCCGCTATTCAGCCATTATTTTTTATTATCATCATTGGAAAAATGGTAAATATTTTGCTCAAAGCTAAGTCATTTTAAAGAAGTTGTTGAAAATAAATTATAATTAAGTTATTTAAAAATAACTTAAAAGAAGTTGTTGAAAATAAATTACAATTAAGTTATTTTTAAATAACTTAATTATAATTTATTTTCAACAACACAACAACATATACAGGGTGTTTCTTGTAAGGTGTCAAGCCGGCGCGAGCTGATAGTAGGGTACCATACCTATCGATTTAACCCCCATGTATGTTCTACGATTTTTTGTAGTTTTCGAGATAATCATGTTTTTGTAATTTTTTTAAATTTTGTGAGCACTTGACTTTAAATAATTATAACTTTTTTTTTGTTTGACTTTTATTGGATATTTTCTTTTTATTATAATGTCTATTAATTGCAGTTTCATGATTAAAATAATCGCTGTCCTTACTTTACTACAAGGTACAAAAATGTTGATTGATAGTGAAGAAAAAGTGAATCATGCAGAACATAACGAAAATTCAATCGTAAATTAAAAAAAAAAGGTATTCCATAGCTTCTTATTGATTTTAAAAACTGCGCAGCACCATAAGCTTTCATAATAATACAAAAAAACATGTCCTTTGTGGGGCATTATTCGCTGTAATTGATGCTCAAGTCCTGAGTATCGGAAATAGTGTCGGAAAAAGTGTAATTTTCATACTTAATAATTTTCTAGTATTTTGGCATAATTTTGTAATTTCTGAGATTTATTGTCTTTTAACGTTTAAACAAAGCTCATTTGGTAATAAAACAGTCATTTTTTAACTTCCAATCATTCGAAAGTCACAACTCCTGGTGTAATAAAAATTTTAAAATTGAGGAAACCGGACCATCTTTATAATTTTTTTTGTACGCGTATTTAGAGCATAGTAACTAAAAACAGTTCGATAATTGATTCAAAACATGTTCCGGTTTCCTCAATTTCAACATTTTAATTACAAAAGGAGTTGTGACTTTCGGATGATTGGAAGTTAAAAAATGCCTTTTTATTAACAAATGAGCTTTGTTTAAACGTTAAAGGACAATAAATCTCAGAAATTACAAAATTATGCCAAAATACTAGAAAATTATTAAGTATGAAAATTACACTTTTTCCGACACTATTTCCGATACTCAGGACTTGAGCATCAATTACAGCGAATAATGCCCCACAAAGGACATGTTTTCTTGTATTATTATGAAAGCTTATGGTTCTGCGCAGTTTTTAAAATCAATAAGAAGCTATGGAATACCTTTTATTTTTTTTAATTTACGATTGAATTTTCGTTATGTTCTGCATGATTCACTTTTTCTTCACTATCAATCAACATTTTTGTACCTTGTAGTAAAGTAAGGACAGCGATTATTTTAATCATGAAACTGCAATTAATAGACATTATAATAAAAAGAAAATATCCAATAAAAGTCAAACAAAAAAAAAGTTATAATTATTTAAAGTCAAGTGCTCACAAAATTTAAAAAAATTACAAAAACATGATTATCTCGAAAACTACAAAAAATCGTAGAACATACATGGGGGTTAAATCGATAGGTATGGTACCCTACTATCAGCTCGCGCCGGCTTGACACCTTACAAGAAACACCCTGTATTTTAATATATGTATTCTTTAATCAATACTTAACTTTTTAAGTTACTTCAATTTTACATCGTGGCGGTATAGAAAGTTGGAACATGATTCAATAGATATGTGAAAAAGAACTAGTTTTTTTTATAATCACTAAACTCAACTTTTTTAAAGAAAGTGATTCTCCCTAGGGATGAAAGTACTACTTTCAGCCCGCTTCTCAGGTCAGTAATGACCTACTTTCAGCGTATGAGTAATGAAAAATAACATATTTTGTAGTGCTATCACACTCTAATAACTATATGTTACACATAGATGGCACCACCTAACCTACAAACCAATTTAAATATCATTAAACCAACTTTAGTTTTATTTCGCTTGAAACTTTATTAGATGGCACGATTTCTATCTTCGAAATAAATGCACAAATAATCTTTAGCTAAAAACGTTAGCAAAGCTGGGATTTGAACCACGACTCCCAGATTGATTGGCGAACCTGTAGACCGCTGCGCCAAATGACTGATTAGCTGAATCGACGATATTATTAACCGCTTGTGACAGCGCGCATAGTCAATGACAAAAGAAACATAGCATTCAATGTATTACTATACTCTATGGGTTAAACTATGGCAAGGATTGGAAAAAGAAATAAAAAAAGAAAGATGGCGGCATTCGGTCACCAGCAATGTCAACGAGGAAAAATCGAGGAAATATATTTTTTTTAACGTTGTTCCAGGGTGCCATAAATCTAAAACAGTTCTAAGTTAGTACCAGGTGCTTTAAATATTATAAATAAAATTTATAAATTTCCTAGGAAATTTATAAACTTTCGTAGGATTCTAAACGAGAGATAAATTGTATTATTTTACGCCCTCATTCCCGGAAATTGATAAACTTACGAAACGCATCCGTAAAATAATAAGTGAGCAGTAACCAAACGCCATTGAGCTCTGATTGGTCGAATAAGTCACGTGTTCCTTCTCCTTCCTCTCCTCCGCCTCTCATAATCTATGAACACAAGCATTGCTGCTGTCATCATCGACCAATCAGAGACCAGTGTGTTATTTTCCGTAATTCAAAAAAGCGTAAAATAAAAAGCTCTTCTGTGATTAGTAGAATCGTTTATAATCTTACGAATAGATATCCGTAAGTTGATAAATTTACAACGAGACGTCGCTAATTGATAAACTTCCGGAAATGTGAACGTAAAATAATACAATTTATCCCACGTTTAGAATCCTACGAAAGTTGATAAATTTCCTAGGAAATTTATAAATTTACGGTTTTTGTTATTTTCCGGTGACATATATATTTATAGGTTAGGTAGGCACGCATTTGACCACAATCTCACCTGATCGTAAGTGATGATGTGGTCTAAGATGGTACATGTCGGCCTAACAAATGGCTGTTCACTCTCTTATTGAAGAGGCCCAAGTTGTAATGCTGTAGAAACACTTCAGCAGGAAGCCTACCCCATTACCCCTTCTGTCTGCTCTGTTCGACAAGGTAACTTGCGAAGCAACTGCTATTGTTACAGTTGTTTTTAGCCTATAATTTATGTGCAATTTGAGAAAGTACTTTAGGTGTAAGTTTTACTTTTTATAAGTACCTACCTATAAATACACTATTCGATGTCGTTAATCATTATCTCGTTCACATAAAATGTGATGCGACATCATAATAAAACGATACGGACAATAAAATTATATGCATTTATTCTCATGAACTTTTTAAAGTAGTGAAGGTTTCTCGAAAACAATGATAGATCTTAGAATATTATTCTAAGTGATAGGTAGATGTGTTAAACTGTTGCTATACCTACGTACGCACATGATTGTATGTAGACTGATGAGTATAAAATTGATGTGGATGAGAGAAAAATGTGATAATTATTAAATGCTGAGTCTGTAATTTTGGGTTATTATTACATATACGAGTTTTATACCAAAAAGCGACGCCTGTGCCTCTTCCACCAGCTCAAAAAATCAAAGAGAATGCAGAGTATGATGACTTCACGATCTGCAATAGAAGTAAGATGCAGTATATCGGTTAAAATAAAGACTATTCATGTGGCTATAAATATTGATAATCAGTTTACCGTTACGTACGACCGGTATGAGAGCTCAATAGTTCCCAACGTGGAAAATATTACTGGTTTCTGTAAAACAATGAAACAAGAAGAAATCAGATTAAACAACGGTAAAAACTAAAATATTTTAAATATTTTGGATAAATTCTAAAAAGCAGTTATTGCACATGAACATTAAAAACTTACATCTTAGTAATACATTTATAGCAATGCACAATTTAGGCTGCCTTATCGCTGATAGCGATCACTTACAGACAACCTACAGATAGAGGAAAAAAATGGGGTAAATGTGCATAATTACATTACATAAATAAATAAATCGAAATGTAATGGACAAAAATTAAGAAAGAAAAAACGTTTATTGACCTTGGACATCGTACACATAAAGACAAACAAAACAAAATGGTATAGAATTCGATAAAGTCATTCTGAGTGAGATCCTGAACTATAGTACGATTAATAATTGTAGTCAGCGAAATGACAACGTCAACTATGACTGATACAAAAAAGGGTGACCCGCTACAATAGTGACGTTCGGCAATCACTAGACTTAGACATTAAGTCATGCTTTATTTTATTAGGTTTCAAAGCCTTTTTAAATTGTAACTATTTAATAGGTACATAGCGAATTAAATAATTGGATTTAAGAAATATGGACCCTACCTCCATATTAAAACTTCTCACTAAAGAAATTATAACCATAGCTGAAAAAAAAAATTTCAAAGGGGTTCCACTTGAAAGTCAGGAAAATCCAAGTAATTATTTACGTTTTTATTCGTTACGGTTGCTATTGATTCCGACTCCGATTCTGAATATACCGATTCAGAATTAGATACATTTATAACGGTATATAATGTGGTTTTTTTTTTTTTTTTTTTTTTTTTTTTATAGTGGTCTTCAAGATGACCTCACTCCACCTGATGGGAAGCAGTCGTGAGGTCCAGATATGGGGTTGACAAGCACAGTAATGGACAACTACTCTGCTGGTCAATCTCATTTTGAAGGCCTGCATAAATGCCTTTTCACGCCCCGCTTAAAAAACCCGGGATTGTAGGAAGAAGGAAACACATGCGCTGGAAGAGCGTTCCACGTCTGGATAGCACGACACAGGAACGAGTCACCGAACCTTTTGGTGCGGGCCGACAGTCGCTGGATCGTGTGTGGATGTTGACGCAGACCAGCGCGTGTGGTACGGGAGTGGAAGGGTGAGGATGGGATCAGTTGGAACAACTCGTCAGAGCATTCCCCGTTGTACAGGCGGTAGAGGACACTCAATCTGGCAATGTCTCTACGCAGTTGGAGAGGCTCCAGAGCCATAGTTGCCTCTGGGTTACCAATGATGCGGATAGCGCGCCGCTGCAACCTATCGAGAGCCTCTAGCAAGTACTTGGCGGAACCGTCCCAGAGATGAGAGCAATATTCCACACACGAGCGAACTTGTGTCTTATACAAAAGACAAAGCTGCTCAGGCGTGAAGAATCGTCTCACTCTGTTCAGGATTCCAAGTTTACGGGATGCTGTTTTAATAATGCTCTCGATGTAGTCCCGTTGGTTGAGGTCGCTGCGAACATCCATGCCAAGGATGTTGAGGCTATCCTTCACTGGTAGTGGGGTGCTCTGAAGAGTGGGACGGGAAAGGAATGGCGACGTCTTGGCAGTGAATGCGCACACCTGTGTTTTCTTGGCGTTGAACTCGACGAGATTGCGTTCTCCCCATTCGGAAATGCGGTTCAGCACTCCGTCAAGCTCAACAACAAGAAAGCGCCTCTTCTCCTCGATATCGGTTCGCTTAGCCACAGGGCGCTCGAAATACCGCGAGTGGACTGTGCTGTCATCCGCATAGCAATGAATGTTACCGAGTGATAACATGTCATTGATATGCAGAAGAAACAAAGTCGGCGATAAGACGGAACCCTGCGGCACCCCGGCATTAATCTGGAGGAAACGCGACTCACGTCCGTCGCAGAGGACACGGATTCTACGTCCCTCCAGGAATCCAGCGATCCAGTCACAGAGGCGAGGAGACAGTCCATATGCCGGAAGCTTGGAAAGAAGCGATCGGTGCCAGACACGGTCAAAAGCCTTGGCAATGTCAAGACTGACAGCCAAAGCTTCGCCGTGCTTGTCCATAGCCTCACCCCATAAGTGCGTTACGTACGCTAGGAGATCACCCGTGGACCGTTTCGGTCTAAAGCCGTACTGGCGGTCGTGAATCAACGAGTGGTCTTCTAGGTAGCGGGTGAGCTGTGCATTTATAATCCGCTCGAACACCTTAGCAAGTACTGAGGTTACAGCTATTGGACGGTAATTGGCTGGGTCTGACCGGTCCCCCTTTTTGGGAACAGGTTGAACGTTCGCCTCTTTCCAAGCCTGCGGCACGAGGCCTGATGTGTAGGAGAGGCGGTACAGGCGTGTCAACACTGGAGACAACTCCGCTGCACACTTTTTTAATACTACGGCTGGAATGCCGTCAGGTCCACTGGCTTTCCTTACATCGAGTGACTGCAGCTCCGCACGTACGTCACACTGCCTGATACGAATATCAGGCATTGTGGTGCCGCAATTCGGGGCCATAGGCGGCTGTGCACCACAGTCATCGATGCAGGAGTTGGCCGCAAAGAGGTTTACCAGTAAATCGGCTTTCTCTTGCGGCTGTAGTGTGTGACGTGCCTCACCCAATTAGTTAGTATATAAGGTTTAGCATAAGTAACATTAGTTAGTAATAAATCATACGTCAAACTATAAACAGTGCATCATTCAATACTCCCGGTCCCCACCTACAGTACATGGCGACCCTGCCAGTGCTGCCTTTTAGGGCAGCGCTGCGCAATTACGATAAAAAGAAATGCAGTGAACAAAATTAAAATTAATAATGAATAAATAATTGGAGACTATCAAATCGAAATTTCAAACAAATAAATATTACACGGACTTGGACTTAAATACGGGAAACCAGTGTGTGAAAACAGAGACAAGAAGGCGCGGGGCGCCGGGAGGTGATGGAGTCAGGTGATGATGTTTAGAAAAGATGATGGCTGGGCGCAGGGCGAAACATGGTGTCAGATGGAAGTGTAATGATGCCGCTGGGAGATGTTCGTGTCCCGAAGGTAACTGCTAGCTAAAGGAAGAAGGAGGCACCATGAAGAAACAACGTGAAGGAGACACTGCGAAGGACCAGTGTATTTTTTTAATATTTCATTTGCATTTTTATGTTACATTTTACTAGAGTAAGGGCCCAGCTAGATTAATTACCGGCAATTGATATTATGTAATCACGAATAAGTACGTGTATTATGTAAGGGGAATACTTCTAATTTTAGGTTCATTTTAGTGGGAATAGTATTTACTCTTTTCTATTAATGTATTTCTGAGTAGATAACTACTGGAACACCTTCCTTTAACATAATAATATGCGTAAATACGAATTTTGGAATGCCGATATTTTTTTTTGAAGTCAATTCATATCAAATACGAAATAAGATAGAGTTCATCGTTTAATGTCTGTAATTTGGTGTATTTTCAATTTAAATTTTCGATACTTGTGACGTAAATCATTTATTGTTGTGACCTAATTTCATATTAGTGACCAGTGTAAGTAAGCGCTGTGTTCAAAACTGCTGACAAGCTTACACGAGTGCATACTCGTATTACGATCACTCGATGTACTTAGATTGTAACGATATTTTGTCAACGAACCAAGCATATTATAAGGTAAGATACTACCATTTTAGGGTTTGGAATGTATGCGAGGTTAGTAAAAGGTTTGATGAGTAGGTAAGAGTAGGAATAATTAGGCTGATAATGTTTTAAATGCAAGTGGACTGATCACCCAAATGTGTT
Organism: Udea ferrugalis; assembly: GCA_950022985.1. NCBI lineage: Eukaryota > Metazoa > Arthropoda > Insecta > Lepidoptera > Crambidae > Udea > Udea ferrugalis. The sequence goes on from OX465522.1 coordinate 1,518,565, forward strand.
TGATGAGTTTAATCAGCCAAATAATTATTTGCTGATGTTGTTCGGAAAAGATATCTTTGATTTTTAAAAAGAAAATTAGGTGTCAAGAAAATAACAACTTCTAAGGAATGGTACACAAGATTAAAAGTGATAATGATGGGAACGACATCCTATATCATAATTTTATTTGTATGGTACAAGGTACAAGGTGAGTCAATCCTTCTGTTGATCATGGTGTGAACGAGCTTTCCTCTGTGAGACAAGTTGGAGCCTATTGACCACAGATACCAATAACAGTATGAAAGTAGACGTTGAAGTGAATAACGTAAGATTTTCGCATAAAGTGATTATGGCGAATAATAAATAAGAGGCACCAGATGCCCTAAAGTGAAATAATATGTACCAAATTTAGGAAAATTATGTGTACCGTACCTTTGATTATTTTGAGAGTTTTGGAAATAACTTGTAAAAGTCAAGAAAATGACAACTAAAATCAAGGATATATTATGCTTTGCTGAGACATGTTACGATTGATAGGCCAAGAAATGAAAAAAAAAAATTTTTTTTTCACGATTTCAGAATTGTTTGTGTTTAATTATGAGATTAATGAATCAATGGCCAGATAGAAAAATACATATGTTTACCGAGATTGTGAGTAGGTAATATAAAGTTATTATGTGAATGCACTTATATGTATCTAAATATAATTGTTTCCAAGAAGTAAGGTTCCAGTAGGTTATAGGTAGTAGTGTTTTACTATTCATGTTATTTCAATCAGTTTCTACTAATAAATAATATATTATTTGTTTTTGATGAATTTGTATGGTAGTTTGTTTATTAAAATTATCATTACAGTATAACATAAATTTACTGTGTGTGTTAAGAATTGATTTGTTTACATTTTAATATTTCTTCGACTTAGTTTTGAAAATAATAGTGATTTATGTTTCAACTGACTAGAAAATTTACTTAGAACAAAATTTCCGGCAAAAATATTGTCTACGGATGTAGGTGTTATAAAAAAAATTATATTGTTTTGTAATTTTTTTTTCAATAAAAAGGGGAGGTGTAGTGTGTGACGTGCCTCACCCAATTAGTTAGTATATAAGGTTTAGCATAAGTAACATTAGTTAGTAATAAATCATACGTCAAACTATAAACAGTGCATCATTCAATACTCCCGGTCCCCACCTACAGTACATGGCGACCCTGCCAGTGCTGCCTTTTAGGGCAGCGCTGCGCAATTACGATAAAAAGAAATGCAGTGAACAAAATTAAAATTAATAATGAATAAATAATTGGAGACTATCAAATCGAAATTTCAAACAAATAAATATTACACGGACTTGGACTTAAATACGGGAAACCAGTGTGTGAAAACAGAGACAAGAAGGCGCGGGGCGCCGGGAGGTGATGGAGTCAGGTGATGATGTTTAGAAAAGATGATGGCTGGGCGCAGGGCGAAACATGGTGTCAGATGGAAGTGTAATGATGCCGCTGGGAGATGTTCGTGTCCCGAAGGTAACTGCTAGCTAAAGGAAGAAGGAGGCACCATGAAGAAACAACGTGAAGGAGACACTGCGAAGGACCAGTGTATTTTTTTAATATTTCATTTGCATTTTTATGTTACATTTTACTAGAGTAAGGGCCCAGCTAGATTAATTACCGGCAATTGATATTATGTAATCACGAATAAGTACGTGTATTATGTAAGGGGAATACTTCTAATTTTAGGTTCATTTTAGTGGGAATAGTATTTACTCTTTTCTATTAATGTATTTCTGAGTAGATAACTACTGGAACACCTTCCTTTAACATAATAATATGCGTAAATACGAATTTTGGAATGCCGATATTTTTTTTTGAAGTCAATTCATATCAAATACGAAATAAGATAGAGTTCATCGTTTAATGTCTGTAATTTGGTGTATTTTCAATTTAAATTTTCGATACTTGTGACGTAAATCATTTATTGTTGTGACCTAATTTCATATTAGTGACCAGTGTAAGTAAGCGCTGTGTTCAAAACTGCTGACAAGCTTACACGAGTGCATACTCGTATTACGATCACTCGATGTACTTAGATTGTAACGATATTTTGTCAACGAACCAAGCATATTATAAGGTAAGATACTACCATTTTAGGGTTTGGAATGTATGCGAGGTTAGTAAAAGGTTTGATGAGTAGGTAAGAGTAGGAATAATTAGGCTGATAATGTTTTAAATGCAAGTGGACTGATCACCCAAATGTGTTTGATGAGTTTAATCAGCCAAATAATTATTTGCTGATGTTGTTCGGAAAAGATATCTTTGATTTTTAAAAAGAAAATTAGGTGTCAAGAAAATAACAACTTCTAAGGAATGGTACACAAGATTAAAAGTGATAATGATGGGAACGACATCCTATATCATAATTTTATTTGTATGGTACAAGGTACAAGGTGAGTCAATCCTTCTGTTGATCATGGTGTGAACGAGCTTTCCTCTGTGAGACAAGTTGGAGCCTATTGACCACAGATACCAATAACAGTATGAAAGTAGACGTTGAAGTGAATAACGTAAGATTTTCGCATAAAGTGATTATGGCGAATAATAAATAAGAGGCACCAGATGCCCTAAAGTGAAATAATATGTACCAAATTTAGGAAAATTATGTGTACCGTACCTTTGATTATTTTGAGAGTTTTGGAAATAACTTGTAAAAGTCAAGAAAATGACAACTAAAATCAAGGATATATTATGCTTTGCTGAGACATGTTACGATTGATAGGCCAAGAAATGAAAAAAAAAAATTTTTTTTTCACGATTTCAGAATTGTTTGTGTTTAATTATGAGATTAATGAATCAATGGCCAGATAGAAAAATACATATGTTTACCGAGATTGTGAGTAGGTAATATAAAGTTATTATGTGAATGCACTTATATGTATCTAAATATAATTGTTTCCAAGAAGTAAGGTTCCAGTAGGTTATAGGTAGTAGTGTTTTACTATTCATGTTATTTCAATCAGTTTCTACTAATAAATAATATATTATTTGTTTTTGATGAATTTGTATGGTAGTTTGTTTATTAAAATTATCATTACAGTATAACATAAATTTACTGTGTGTGTTAAGAATTGATTTGTTTACATTTTAATATTTCTTCGACTTAGTTTTGAAAATAATAGTGATTTATGTTTCAACTGACTAGAAAATTTACTTAGAACAAAATTTCCGGCAAAAATATTGTCTACGGATGTAGGTGTTATAAAAAAAATTATATTGTTTTGTAATTTTTTTTTCAATAAAAAGGGGAGGTGTAGTGTGTGACGTGCCTCACCCAATTAGTTAGTATATAAGGTTTAGCATAAGTAACATTAGTTAGTAATAAATCATACGTCAAACTATAAACAGTGCATCATTCAATACTCCCGGTCCCCACCTACAGTACACGGCTGATGAGCCAAAGATCCGTCAGGGCATTTCAGCGGGGGCAGCGAAGGCGAACAGAAGTTAGATTGCACGTGTTTGGCCAGTCGCCAGTAGGAGCGGCTACCCGTTGGGTGTGAGATAAGTTCTTGGCCAACACGTGCGATACGCTGGGCGTCTGCTCTAACGTATGCCCTCTTAGTGGCCTTGGTGGCTTCATTGAAGGCTGTTTTGAGGGAAGCCACGTCAGGGTCATGGATAGCTTGGGCCCTGGCCCAAGCACGGTATGCCGCCTGTTTACGTTGAACAGCTGCGGAACACTCGCGATTGTACCAGGGACCAGCTTTGCTGGCGCTGTCGACATCAGTAAATGGAATGTAGTATTCCATTCCGGTACTGATCTCGCCAGCGACAGCAGATGCACTATCCGACGCATCCCTTTCCCCAAAACAGCACTGCCGCCAAGGGACGGAAGCGAAGTATTCTCGCATACCGTCCCAATCGGCCGACGAGTAGTGCCATAACCGCCGCTTCACCCTCACAGGCTGTGGGGGAGCTGCACATGGCACTGTCGCGCCAACCAGGCAGTGATCGGAGGAGCCCAAAGGGGCGCCGACCGACACTAGGTACCCAGCTGGGTGGCTCGTCAGCAGAAGGTCCAACAGGGAGGGCGCATGACCGACAATATCTGGTATCCGGGTGGGCTGGCGTACCAGCTGCGTCAGGTCTTGCGTGAGAGCAAAAGCGTGGGCGGTTCGGCCTGCATGGTCTGTTTTTGGAGAGCCCAACCAGGACTCATGGTGGGCATTAAAGTCTCCCAAAAACACCATTTCAGCATTAGGGAACCGCGCCTGAGCGTTATCTGCCGCCTGACTTAGATGGTCAAAAAGTCGAGTTGTCTCGGCGTCGCCTTTGTGGGAGCGGTAAAGGCACGCGTAAACTCGGCTCGTGGAGCCCAAGTCTACGTGCACCCAGAGAGTGGAGAAGGATGGGTCTTCTAGGCAGCGAAGACGGTCACAGCAGACATCCGCCCTGGCGAAAAGACATACTCCGGCTTTGGAGAGGAAGGACTCTTCCAATACATAGCCGGGATAGTGCAGGTATGACGTATCGGCAGGGCGACCTATCTGTGTTTCCGTCAAAAAGAGCATTTTTCGGTTGAGCTGACACATTTTGTCTTCAACTTTTATGGCATGGTTGATGCACTGTCTCCAATTATTAGGCGTCACCTCTTTCAGGCCTTCTTGGAATATCTACTTTACCTCTTTTATTTTAAAAGTTTTATTGTTCCTGGCAACGTACCCATTTGCTTGAGCCCAAACTAACTCTATTGGGTTGAGCTCACAGTGATAGGTGGCAGACTCAGGATTGTGACACCGTATTCAGCGGCAAACTCTTCCACAGCATAGCGTTCGTAATTTGATTTTTGTAATTTTACTATTTCGATCAATTGAGCCTTTATCATTGTAGGTTGATATTTAATTTGTTTTTCATCTAACCACTGAACAATATCAGCCTTCCGCCAGTTTGAAGTGGGGAAAGCCTCGACTTTTCTTGAATGGTACGGTGCATTATCTAATACCAGCACCGCATTAGGCTTAAATTTTGGCAAAATGCTTTTAAGCCATTTCTCAAAACACTCTGAATTTGTCTCTTCATGATAGTCCATAATATTTTTCTTCGATTCAAAAATAAGTAAACCGGAATCTACAAAACCTTCATCCCTACCTATATGTGAAATTATGAGGGGTCGTCCTTTGGCGGTTGGGCCCTTTAGGCCTGTAGTCAAACCTTTAAAACGCTTGTTTGGAAGATTCTATTGTAGTATCCTCCAAATTTTCCAGTTGTATGACCTGTTAATATACGAAATTCATACCTATAAATAATATTATACTGAGAAAAAAAAATTTTGAAACAGAAAAACTATTTACTAAATACAGTTTACCGAAACACCTCTATGTCTCAAGACGAAAGTCTGACCAGTGTGTGTTGCCAGTAATGGCATATGGGAGTGAGACGTGGTCATTCACTACGACTTTTTTGCCAGGCTGTAATGTCGACTAACTTTTAATTGTAAAAACTCGATTTACCACATCACTATTTATTTGGGACTGAAAACCTGCCACACTGAAAATGTCATTTCACTGACTACAATTAAAAATCCTAGTATACAAGAATCCAGTGGTAGAATCACATTATTACTTTTTAATTTTTATGTTATGACTTGTCATAAGTGCTTTTTAATAAGTTCACATGAATAAAGACTATTTTTACTTTTTACTTTTACAGCTGTATTTTACTACCGCGGGCTTAAAAGCCTCGTCCTGGACGGCAACGGGCGGGCAAGCGCGCCTTGATCAGCATCCTCATCATCATCATCAGCCATACGACGTCCATCACTGCTGAACATAGGCTTCCTCCATAGATTTTCAGAGCGGCCGGTTGTAGGCGGCCTGCATCCACCGAGACCCTGCGACCTTAATGAGGTCATCCGTCCACCTTATCACACGTCCCACGCTGCGCTTGGTCTCTTTGTGTGTCCGGGCGAGCGCGTCGAGGGCTCTGCGTCCGTCCGGAGTTAGAGCGTGTTCCGATGACCATCGCTCCAGAAAGCCACTCAGCGGCTTTCCTTCGCACGTTCACCTCTGCCCTCCAGACCAATCTATCTTTTATACATTAGCCTACCCAATGGCTTCTACTCCAAACTATCTTCGCGTCGGATCAGGTAGGTTCGACCGACCCGCTGCGCTATTTTACGTCTCAGCGGAATGATCCCCTTCTCGTTATAGGGAGTCAGACCAGTCTGGCGTTACGTAGACCGCCATTGAACGCAGAATGTTGGCATGAAGGCGCCGGCACTTTGAGTCCGGTCCCCCCAAGTTAGGCGCAGATACAAAAACGCATTTGCTGCCTTCAAGGAATGCGGTTGCAGCAATCTAAAATGCGGACCGAAATGCCACCAAATCTAGCGTCAGGCCGAGATAGAGCATCTCAGCCCTAACCTCGGCTACAAGAGAGCGTCGGGGGGAAGACGGTACCGAAGCCCTGGGCAATAGCTCTATGTGCCCTGCCCACTGCCTTTACTTTTTTTAATACCCTCACCTGCTTTGTGATCATCGTAGCGGCTAAATCTCCGGTGAAGGAAAACACCGCTAAAATACAAGCAACCCGGATTTTATTTTTGTAGGCTCGCCCCTTGCTGCGTTGGGTTCAACATTCGTTTGTAGTTGGCGTGCCTTTGACTACTCTGTTTGGGACATTTCGTGACCGTATATGTTGTTAAAAAACATCTCTTGTTTCGCAATCTGGAGGTTTTTTAATAGGCAAAAAAAGGTTAATAGGGTAGAGGAACCAAAAGATGAACGACCCCCAATAGATGAACGTTCGGGAGAAATAATTAGATAAAAAATTAACTGCTCCTTTCTTCTGTGCAATATTTATTTATGTAATATAGTCCCCCTTTTCCATTCCAACACCATTAAAACATTGACACTAGTGTCACGGACACGCTTACAATCGGCAGTTCCGCAAGCTGTTCCTGCCAAAAAACAGTTTTCTATGGAAACCTACTTAAGGTAAGCAGTGTTCACGCTTAAGCATAATGTTACGTCAAACACCTAATAATAGCTGTATTCGAATGGTTTCGGTTTCATCAAAATCTTGATATGTTTAGTTTCAATTGCTGTTTAGCAGATTTACATTATTTATCATATTTTTCGAGAAATTCACTGTTCAAGTAATGGATTCAATATTGTCCTATGGATCCAATAAATGAACGGCGTTCAACTAATGGACAAAGTGCTTAAATTTACAGACCCCAAAACTTAATAAATCATTTCGTAAGTCAAGTTGAAACCGTTTAAATTAGTTAATAGAAGTATTATGAAGTCACCTACCAAAAGTTGAACATAGATTGTTTGGGTTATTGTTAAGTTTCACGACAATTTATTTTGATCATTTAGTATGAAACCGTTCATTGTTCAACTTTAGGATTTATACCCCAAAACTTGAACCACATAATGTGGTTTGAATTTCAGACATATTTTTTTTCTAAATTCGAACGTTGTTTATTGATTTCAAAGAAACCAACATGGTATTATAGTGTGAACGCCTACGAATAATTATTTTATTAATGCAATCTGCGATTTTTTGGTAAAGAGATAGATTTATTTTCCTGAAATAACACAAAAACACAGTCAGGAAGTACAAATTTTCGTGTTAATGTGTTTACATTATGATACATAGTATAAAAATACTACTTATTCATAAGATCTTCTTAAATTTATTGCTCATTAAAGTATCCAAATAACATTTACCCCATAGTTATCACCGTTAAAATGGTAGTTCATCTATTGGGTCCAAAACGTTCATAATTAGGGCACAGCGTTCATCTTTAGGGCAAAAAGCAAAAGTTTTATGGAAAACTTTTTTTTATGAATAACAGGTAGATTGAAGGATTTTTTTACTTAAACTAATAGAATCTTGAGTATATTTGGAACACATAAAAAAATAACAGTAAGCGCAAACAGCTCGAAAAGGCCGAGAAAAAAATACTCAAAGTTACGAAGATCCCTTAATCGTTCATTTAATGGTTCCTCTACCCTACTTGTGACTTCGTGCGTTAGACAAACAATGTATGTCCTCACCTCAACAGTGACGTCACCAGCGTTCCACATGAAGAATCCTGTGCTGAACAATGCCGCCAAGCCATCCGCTGCTATGCTGAGAAGGTTATCTATCGTCCTTTCTGAGTTCTGACCATGTAATTAAAGTTATTGTTGAATTAATTATTATGAGGAATGTAATTCTTTTCTCACCCAATTTAAATAAGGTAGAAAAATCAAATCTCACAAAAAGTACCAAATTATTAGATTATTAAATCTCATGAATGTGGTTAGAGCTGTCGGTTGGTAGAATGTGCCTCTGCTGCGACGGCCATTAGCTAGTGTGTAGTTTATGTATTACGAATTTAGTTTCATGATGATGATGATGATGAAAGAGACTAATTCATAAAAACTCAAACAACCTTAGACTTATAACGTTTTGTCTCTATCATTCCTGTATCCGTCTTCATTTGGGAGAAACCGATGCAGCAATGTTTTAGTTTTTATAATTGAAGTTATTAAGCCCTCAAGTTATGCTCCCGAACATATATGTTTAACTAGCTCACCCGGCGAACTTTGTTCCGCCTTAAGGGCAATAAATAAAAAAAATTAAAAAAAAGAAAAAAAAGTAAAATAAATAAAAGTATCCTATGTCCTTCTCCTGGCTCTAAACTACCTCCATGCCAATTTTCAGCTAAATCGGTTCTGCCGTTCTTGAGTTATAAGTGGAGTAACTAACACGACTTTCTTTTATATATATAGATAATATATGTCAATTAGAGTTGAGCACGCCTTCATTAAAAGCCTTGACTACCTTTCACAGATTTTCACGTAGGTCCAAAGATTCCACGGGTTTGAGCGTAGGTTTTTTCATGTGGATCTCAGTTAGGTACCAAACTAAACATTATTATACCATACTCACTACCATCTGAGCCATCAGTAAGACAAGCGTGCCTACTAGGAAAAGGACTTGGCAACCGAAGATCAAGTTATACACAACCTGGCATTCAGTGGTGCACCTGCAAGCATATTTGACTTTAAAATAACGTTGTCATTGTAATGCCAAGGGGGACCCCATTCCCAGCAGGGTCTCATACATGGATATCCATTACTTACGCCACACCGTGGATAAAAAAAAAAATAAACATAGTCGGCTCACCGAAAATCTAATCCAATTTAACTCACCACAAAGTTTTTGAGTGCATCTCAATACCGACTTTGAAAGCCTCCTGATACTTATTTTCTTTTTCTTTCTGTTCTAAGTCTTCTTGGAATATCTCGTTGAGGGACAGAAAATAGCTCTGAAGGTTCTTGAACTGGTGACTCAGACAAAGGACTGTCGCGATGACGTAGTTGTAAACCATGCAGATCCGCCCCATGAACATCCAGCAGAAAAGGTAAATGATGCCCCTTCCGAAGTTTGCTTCTAAAGATCTGTCTTCTACGTCCGGCTAAAAAGTTATAATCGTTGTGAATGTCCCTTCTGCAATTGGAATTTATTGTCTTTATATTGGTAATAAGCCAAAATAGTGAGGCCGATTCGAATTAGCTTCAGTATTACTATTATTATTAATTTCGGGATCTCTAGGATTTACTACTTTTGCTGTACTGCTTCTTGCGGGGAAGCTTGGACTCGCCTGAGTATGTTGAGCGGTTGTCTCGTCTATATGTGTCTGATAAATATTTTTGTAGATGCCTATCTACTGTTAGCTATTCCACCGTGTCGAGCAGAGGCGCGTGAGCAATCCCTGCTGTGTTGCATGCAAAGAGCGTTAAAAATGTTATTGGCCGCTAACCCCTAATTGGTTATAGTCGCTGACAGTCCTTAATCGCTTTCAAAACATGTTGAGGAATCATTGTAATAGCTACTTTTTTTACCCGGCTAAATACTTTCACGTACTTCTTGTTGCTCGGGGGAGAGCAGCAGACGAGTGTAGGACTCGCCCACTCCAGATGGGAGCGGGAATACCCACTAAAACAACGGGGCGGCCTTCTTCTGCGCGTGACCAGGGAATACTGAGGACTTTCCCGAGGAGGCACTCTACCGGTAAAACCCTGTCGCGTTGTGCCGGTATCCCGGCTCACTTCGAGGGGAGTAGTACCTCCCCTGTTACGCACCCACCGGTGTTCGACAGTGCGAGGCCATCCCACGCTGCCGTCCTCCTCGGGGACGCTTGTGCAATGGACGCACAAAACCAGAGCCGTGCACACTCCTAGCGACCCCGGGCCCCCCTTTAGTCGCCTCTTACAAGGTTGGCTGTTTTCTTACGCCCCAGACCACCGGGTGACTTACCCCCTAGACCACTGAGCGAACATAATTATGTTACTGGATTAAGCCCGAAACAAATAATAATTGAGACTTCTTAAGCTAATCATACTTGTATTCTCTTGGTGTTTTGCCAGTTAACTAAATTTAGTTAGGAGGTTAAAGAAGATGTGAAATATCCACCTCCATGTATAACTTTCAAGGCCCCTTCGAAGCCATAAAAAACAACTGCCATCATGAGCATGGCTGAGAACCCTGCAGAGTGTTTCTTCACGTTCCACATCAACTGCTTCTCCACATCTGCGTCATTGTGCACCTCCTTCAGGACTACTGTGAGCTCGTGTTGGAACTCAGTGATTCGAGTTTTATGATATTCCACCGACATGAGGTACAGAAGTAGCAGCGTATGCGAGAAGTTGAACAACAAGCGATCAATTTTCTGTTTCTCCGTCAATTTATCCTGTGTGAGGAAAGCTCCCCACTGGGAACACACGTATGCCAGGAAAAATACATTTGTAACTACTCTGTAGCTGTTGTGGTATCTCTTGATGGGTCCGAAGGAGTTCACTTCGCAAACGTTGGGCAGGCCGCAAAAGAAGCCGATTGTGCTAATGGTCCGGAAAAGGCGGGCGGTGTCGTTCAGTGCATTTTCGGCCATTGTGCCATTGATAGTTGTAACAGTTCTATGAAAATGGTCAGGAGTTAACAGGCTCTGCTAACGCCACACCTATTTATACCTCGGCGCATGGGCCAGGTCCGTAATAAGGTATTTCTTTTCATGGGGAAAACCTAGACGCACTTTTTCTAGATAAGTCCAAGATTTTCTCAGAAAAGGTCCTGACGACTGTGTATGAAGTATAATGAGAGGGTAAGAAGTGCAAGATGTGTCCTGATAAATGTTAAAACATGAGCTACCAGTTTGCCATTGGTCAAAACAAAATGCAGCGAACACATAGATGCTTGATACATCTTTCTTTGGCTTATTTACAAAATATATGTGCGAACAGATCATTAGATTAATCGATGCAATCATCGTGCTGTAATATTCCCACTCTTATACAGCACCTCATTAAACTTGAATAGTCATAAAAAGGAACCAATATTCTAATCTGAATTCGTGCAGTATTTATTTTCTGTTGAATTTGTCTATGTATAAACAATCTAATGCCATGAAGGTTTTTTCAAATCCACAGCACTGAAATCAAAGTAATACCAGTTATTTTATACAATGTTTCTTATTTTCAATTAAGGTTCTGAAGCAAACTGCTTGAATAATGTCCACCCTTCTTCTCTCCTTTATGCGGCCTAGTGCGCCTAAGAAATTGGATGGCTGATTTAGATTCCGATTCTCTTCGGTTCTTTTCGGTTCCCCTCAGGTCTTCTTTGGTGTTTGGGGAGGTGAGGATCAGAATCCAGATCAGAAGGTTGCGTGTTCATATCACGTCGGGGTCACCAATTTGGGGAGGTGAGGAACAGGGTGTTTAATTCCTCATCCCCCATAGAAAAGGGAGGATCCTCCGACCAGACGGGTGTTATGTCTGGTGGGCTGCTGCCCGACGGTTGTAGTCGGGTTTTTCTATCTATGCGCAATCGCTCCGAAAACTTTGATAGCGCGTTTCAGGATTGTACTTGTAGTTCCTATGTGGCGAGATAGATGTCGCTACAGGTGGATTGGAAGCAAGCAAGAGAGTGGAATGAGTTTCCTGCTGAAGTGTTGCCACAGCAGTTTAACTTGGGCATCTTTTAAGAGGAGAGTTATTAGGCCGGCATGTACCAACTAAAAGGGAAGCTCAGAAAAACGCATTAAACTATTTAAATTACAATTTATTCACAAACTAAAACAAATGCAAGTTGTACAAGAAAAAGAGTGAGCGAGATAGATATACAAACGTCAAATAATGGCGGGGAATACTGCTCTTGACAAGTTGCGTTCGGAAATGCCTAACAGTCGGCCTTCCTGTACCACTGCTCGCCCCGAGCAGTATTCTCCATGTAAAGCAACGTAAAAGTAAAACTAAGCTAAGTAATATTGACATACCCAGGTGACTTCTTAATGCCACCACAACTGACTTCTTAATGCCAGTTCAACTAACTTCTTAATGCTAGTTCAGGTGACTTCTTAATGCCACCACAACTGACTTCTTAATGCCAGTTCAGCTGACTTCTTAATGCCAGCACAACTAACTTCTTAATGCTAGTTCAGGTGACTTCTTAATGCCACCACAACTGACTTCTTAATGCCAGTTCAGGAAGTACACCTTCCAAGTCGCGACTTATACAACACCTCTTAAGGCAAATCTCGAGATTTAAACAGTCAGTCAAATAACAAACAGTCTGAAACGTTCTTAATCGTTTCCAGTTATTTAACAAGTCTGAAGCGTTCTTAATCGCCTCCAGTCAAATAACTTACAGTCTGAAGCGTTCTTAATCGCCTACAGTCAAGTAACAAACAGTCTGAAACGTTCTTAATCGTTTCCAGTTATTTAACAAGTATGAAGCGTTCTTAATCGCCTCCAGTCAAATAACTTACAGTCTGAAGCGTTCTCAATCGCCTACAGTCAAGTAACAAACAGTCTGAAACGTTCTTAATCGTTTCCAGTTATTTAACAAGTATGAAGCGTTCTTAATCGCCTCCAGTCAAATAACTTACAGTCTGAAGCGTTCTCAATCGCCTACAGTCAAGTAACAACAATGAGCGAACAATTATCGCCTTCTTAATGGCAGCTCACTGATTAATATTACAAACAATCACAAACAAACAATATAAATCAGATAATGCAACAAAATGAGCGAACAAATATCGCCTTCTTAATGGCAGCTCACTGAGTAATATTACAAACAATCACAAACAAACAATATAAATCATATAATGTAACAAAATGAGCGAACAAATATCGCCTTCTTAATGGCAGCTCACTGAGTAATATTACAAACAATCACAAACAAACAATATAAATCAGATAATGTAACGAATGAGCGAACAAATATCGCCTTCTTAATGGCAGCTCACTGAGTAATATTACAAACAATCACAAACAAACAATATAAATCAGATGATGTAACAAATGAGCGAACAAATATCGCCTTCTTAATGGCAGCTCACTGAGTCATATTACAAACAATCACAAACAAACAACTTAAATTAGATAATGCAACAAAATGAGCGAACAAATATCGCCTTCTTAATGGCAGCTCACTGAGTAATATTACAAACAATCACAAAAAAACAATATAAATCAGATGATGTAACAAATGAGCGAACAAATATCGCCTTCTTAATGGCAGCTCACTGAGTAATATTACAAACAATCACAAACAAACAATATAAATCAGATAATGCAACAAAATGAGCGAACAAATATCGCCTTCTTAATGGCAGCTCACTGAGTAATATTACAAACAAACAATATAAATCTTAAGAATACGAGAAGTAATGTTTCATTCTTATTAAGAATAATCAGATAATGGACTATATGATTAAAACGATTCAGTTTGTCACGAGCCATCACATTACAGTATGCTTGACGGCGACTATGTGTATAGTCTTAATCACATTACGGCTTACACTTTTACAATCCTGAATTTGACTATCTAAACTTGGTGCAAGCTTGTCACTTCGTTACCCCTTGCGCATGATATTACGTTCACCAATAACCATGTCACATACCTCAAAAGATCTTAACTTAACACATGTGAAGCATAAAACGCAGAACGACTTAAAAACTTTGTCTAACATCGTAAAACAAAATAAATCATCCAAGTCAGATCACCAAGCCTTACCATTCACATTCAACATCACCAAAGCGCCCAAAATGATTTGTCATTAAAATAGGTAGTAGACTTGCTCATTTACGCGCGGATTGACAACAGCAGTCAAAATGTATTTTATTTGTTTCTTGTAGACCACAGTAATCCTTAAAATACTTACAAATGAAAGCTTTGTTTAGGTCGCATACAACTCCAAATATCTGTAATACTATAATAACACGAACAGCTTCTAACTAGCTAGAGTGAATAAATTTCGTAAATCAAACACCAAGGTGGCCCACGTATATGTACTATGTGTAACGGCAACGGCATCTTTCATAAAGAATACAACAACACTGCTTGACACCCTGTATATTTTTCACGTATAGTGTTAAGAGATGCAGCCATGTACATTTATTTTTTGTTTCTACAGCGCCGTATTACAGCGCCAAACCAGTTTTTAAATACACCACCTAGATAAAAGTAAGCAAGTTCTGTCAAATAGTCACTTTTAATTTTACCTTACAATAATTAGTCTACAGTTGAACCAATTGAATAGTCTCCCTGTTGCATTGCTTCTATAGAAGTAGGTACTAAACATGTATCATTTATTCGCTTAACGGAAATAACATGGTTTCGGCTAAACCCATCCAGGTGGCCCGTTGACTTACCAGCACGGTATTCGACCTTAATCAAAGTGTCAACTTTGTACCTGGAGCTACCAGCGGGCTATATATGGTGACAAATCTCGTTTCGACGAAGTCCAATTAGTACAATCGGTAACTACTTAACTTAATACCTGTAACATACACCTTCAATTTAAACAAACTTACAACAACAGCAAGGGTCTCTTAATTAATACTTTGGCTTCTGCTAGGCTGTAAGTGATTCACCAGTCCCAAACATTCGTAAAAACGAGTTAACTCAAAACGATGTAGGTACTGCCGCTATCTTTCATCCGCTCGGCCATCGACAAACTACAATACCTATAATATGAGCGCTTTGAATCTGTAAGCTACGCACTTTTTGTAGAACATTTATCAATCTTACAATTACAGAAAAAACAATTCGAAAATTCATCTGATACTCATCAAGACTATTTCAGCAGGTAAGCTTTCGCCGATCTCATAACCACAGTATGTCTTCAGACAACGATGCATGCAATGCACGACGCTCACTGATCCTAAGATAATGTGACCAACGTGCGGATGTCAATTAGTTAAGGTATTACACACTGCTCTAGACACTCCGTATATATTATATTGTAAACCCTGAAATATATGATTGTGTGCCTAATATCCGTATTAGGGTCCTTCCTACAACGGTTTGGTTGTCACGAATCTAAATAACACATAATAATAAATATGAGCCTCGCTCTGTGAAACCAGGAACAACGAAGGTACCACAGACAACCAGATTCAGCACAAACACTTGTTTCATCAACAAACCCCGCACTGTGCGGAAATCGAACACGCGACCCCTCGATGCTCAACCGTTGAACCACTGCGCTAAACGGGTCATCAACGACTCAAAACAAACGAAATATCAACATCAAAATAACAAGTTCGAATCTAATCGACAGGCAATTATTTAACACCTTGTACGACTGCACTTACATTTGGCAGTTCGAATAATTAATTTTGTAAATACGAAACATCTACTACGTTTTTTAAATAACACAAATCACCGTGACAATACTCAAACGCTTAGTTGGTAACAGGCTGACTAATATCAACCTCTGTTTTGGGCACAGTTTGGCCTCATCAGCCACCTCCTTGAAGGATTTATTTTCGAATTTTTGACATACCTCAAATGCCCAATGGTTGACTGGCAGATATTGCGCTCAGCATGAAGCCCGCCATACCGTACTATTATGTGCAATGAAGATGAAATAAATAATTAAATATTGAAATTTTTAATTGAACAACTAGACTTGCATGGATTGAATATTCAACTGTAACTGTAACCTCTGGGCTCTGTATAACTCTGTAATTATTATTATTTTACCCAAGACATGACAACTGAAATCAATAAAAATGACAACTAATAATTTGCAGCTACAGTAATATCTGTAAATAATTAGACATAAGTTTGTCTGAAGTAACAGTTTACTTCAGGACATTCATTCTTATCATGGCCTGTACGATGATAACAGTGTGATGAACACCTTTTCTACCTAATTGTTTTCATCATCATGACAGACACAGCCACAGAATGCACAAGTTTTATGAATTTTGTAATGTTGGTGCAATGTGACCACAATGCTTACAACTGCATCATTTAATTATTAAATCAGTAACACTTGACTTACTTCAACGTTGAAAATTAATATCTTAACATGCTGGACGTGTCCTGATAACCAGCAGAAATAGCATCAGCTTTCTGGTATGAAAGGTACCTACCTGTTATTGCTTCTGTAACCTGCATCGGGTAACCCACAAGCATAACCTTAAATAGATCTTGTCACATTAAAATTTATAAATAATATTCAGAACATTACACCATAAGCATTAACTTAGTCACACATCTGACTAACTTACTGATTGGAAAGAAAGGCAGTTAATAAACATTAGAGTTATGTAAGGTTGAGATATTAGTTTAGGTTTAGATAGTTGTTAGTATCAATGTTTGGCATACTTTTTTTTAAAAAAATTTAAAAGTCCTAATAAGTTTCAGAAATAGTTTTCTCATCACCAGTCATACATCCACAGAATACAAAATACCTTTATCTTTTCAGATTAACTTACTTACTCAATAATAATTAACAGATCAGATAGGATCAGAATCAGAAAATGTATCATTAAGACCAGCATAGGCTTGAACTAAATCAGCTGTAGGTTGCCAATGGCACAGATGAAATGGTGGGGTACTACTGAAGTGGGGTAAAAACAGACCACTACTGTGGCTACTGGTTTCCATTATTCAAAGTACTAGCCATAGTAGATACCTAGCACTTTAACTAGGAGTAGTTTGACGAATGAAACTTGTTCGGGTTCGCAAGAACCTGCTGCTTAATCACTCTCCCATCAGGAGCATGATGAACACTCCGCAATAAGAGAGCGATTAAGGCAGAGGTCAGTGACCGCGCACACGGTCCGGTGCCGCGGTGCTCCAGCTGACTCCACTCGGGACCGCCAAAACGCTGCCGATTTGAGACACTATTCAAAAGTTCACGAGGCAACGCATCATATGGGTACACCGTCCGTCACTGCTACACATTGCGAATATGACAATCCGATATCATGGAAAAGTTCACGTCCACTTATTGTTATTGGCTTGAAAGTTACTTTTATCACAAATTCACAACAATCCCCAATACACTCGATTAAAACTCACAGTACCTGTGCAGCAAACAGGTACGAACCGGTTTTTGTTTTCTGCAAGGCGTCCCGGCCGGTGCGGCCGCGCTTCGTAAATTTTGGAAAACGATACAGAAGTTACTTTCACTTATTGTTTCGTCAGGAAAACGTTTTTGTAGGCGCTCGGTACACTAATCCCGCTTCTGAGCTAAAAGGGAAGCTCAGAAAAACGCATTAAACTATTTAAATTACAATTTATTCACAAACTAAAACAAATGCAAGTTGTACAAGAAAAAGAGTGAGCGAGATAGATATACAAACGTCAAATAATGGCGGGGAATACTGCTCTTGACAAGTTGCGTTCGGAAATGCCTAACACAACTTAGACCGCATCATTACTTAAGATCAGGTGAGATTATGGCCAAATGCGCGCCTACTTAATCATAAAAAAACAGCTGTGTTTCTCAGGAGTTCAGACTTTACTCCAGAGTTTAGTTCTTTTCTCTCAAACCACGAGGGAAGTGAGATTTGGCGCCAAACGGAATAGCATAGCAGGGCGGAGGGCAAATAGACCCAGTTTTATTTTATTGTAATTGTATCAACATCCTTGTTGTTTAATTGTGTAATGACTAGCGATCGTAATAGAAAATTGTGTAGTACGGGACAGTTGGCCACTGTAGTTAAATTGATTTAAAAAAAGCATTATGTCATATAGGTATTATGTAATTCAATGCTGGGGTGTCTAGAAATTGTTTGTTAGAATAAACAATTCACCCCCGAATTCACAAACAGCAATCAACGCTAAGCACGCGCTCACGCCCATGCTGTCCCATAAAATGTCAATAGAACTAAAAGGGACAACTATACTTTTGAGGGATGCTCGACGTTGATTTGCGTTCGTGAATTCGGTGGTCAGCGGCGCAGGCCGCTGAGAAGCGAACCGTGCGGTAGGCACTGTGGTTAGGCTCTCACGGTCCTCTGCGCAATCGCCCTAAGGAGGCGGACGTTCTCCTTGCGAAACTTTCACATACAGACAGACAAAGTGACTTCCGCATTTATAGTAAGGTTAAACTTTAGTTCTTATATGACACATGTTGTGGGCCAAACAGCCGCCAAGCTCAAGTGGCACTGGGCTTGACACTTCTGCCGCATACTGGCAGAGCTGTGGGCGGGGATTGCGACAAACTGGGTCCCAAGCGGGCAACGGCCGGTGGCGCGACGAATTGGATTCCAGTGAGAGAGATTGGCCGAAATTGGCCTTAGACCATGTCGGATGGAGATCGGGAGGGGAGGCCTTTGCCCTGCTGTGGGACGGAACGGGCTGATTTAGATTTAGTTATATGACATACTTAACATAAAGTGACATGCTGGCCATCTTACAAATGCTTTACTTTTGGATAACCCAACTAAGTAAAAGGTTACCACTATGTATCAACATCCTTGTTGTATAATTGTGTAATGACTAGCGATCGTCAATCGTAATAATACTAATGTGACCGATACAGGTTAGTGTTAATTTAGTTGGTTAAGTGTTGCCTAGCAACGACACATGCTTTCTTTCCCTGTCGATGCCTGTGGTTCGTAAGTGCATGAGTAAGTAGGTAATATCTTCTTCTCTTAAACAAGATGAGTTTGTCAAGTGGGCGTGGTAGGCCAAAACCTAAACTATGAGGAATATCGGAAGATCTAGGTTGGAGTCCCATTCGCAACTCTATGAATACCTTTAAAACCACGTTGACCATGAATGCGGCTAGCTATCAACGCACTGGGAGAGTTAATGAATAATACACGATAGTCAGGTTAATTAGTTTGGTTTTATTGTTACTTTCTAATTTTATTACATGTAAGTGTTGGTACTAAATTACTTCCCGAATTTATTGAATGAGACCAAACATCGGCGCCCGTGACTCTTTCACCAGCTCAAAAAATTACAGAGAATACGGAGTATGATGATTTCACGATCTGCAATAGTAAGATACGGTAAATCGGTTAAAAAACTTGAGTACCTAATGATCATTATGTGCTCAAAGATATTGATTTGCAATTTACCGATAAATACGACCGATATGAGAGCTCAATTATACCCAAAGCCCACAGTAGTACTGGTTTCTGTAAAAATACGATCACACATAGAATACGGTAAAAATGGGGGCTTTTGTATTTGTGCACACCAGTTGGTGCCCCTATGATTGAGGTACTGAAGTAAAAAAATGTAGCTGTTTTTTTTTATTTCAGTTGGCGTTAGCACAGTCTCTGTTTACTGTGGCGTTAGTGCGCCTTCACACTAGGCTTCACACACGCCGCCTACTTTATAACAGGTCTATTCAAATAGAGTTATTTTTGTTTGTTTGTTTGATTAACACCTACTCATGTGGTCTGACTGCACTACGCATACAATTCATCTAACTCCTACGCTGAAAAAACGTTAGTGTGAAGGCGCTTTTAAAACTACACCATGCTGAATGAAGTTGAATAAAATTAATGTGGTTCAACATTAAAGGTTTGTCACACATGTGTTCACACAAATAGTGGCAAGTACGTTTGCATTTCATTTTGGAAACCGTACTAGACTAAATTACTACTGCCTGTAAGTACCTACCAAGTCTTACCGCCGCACTCAGAGACGTCAATTAACGTTAATGGTTCATTAGAGTCAACATTCCATTTTCGAAAAGAGACTTTATAACAAACTAGCGGCTGCCCGCGACTTCGTCCGCGTGGACTTAAGTGTCCACTTTGTCTCAATTCGGAATGCACCCATAGTTACGCTAATGACAGCAGCCGTCTGTCATGCCATACCACGTGATTCCGCGTACATTTTTATATTTACTTGATATTTTCAACAATTTACACAATATCTTTATAAAATGTAGCCTATATGTTATTAAGATGTATAAGCAACATTAATGTAAAGTTTCATTAAAATCCATTCAGTAGTTTTTACGTGAAAGAGCAACACAGCACATCCAGACATACAAACTTTCGCCTTTATAATATTAGTAGGATAGGATTGAATAAAGAACTTATGAGAATGAAAAAATTGGACTCTAATGAACCATCAACTTTAATTGACGTCTCTGAGTGTGGCGGTAAGTCCCTATCTATTGGAAGCCATGAATACCTGGCACTGCGTCATGGCAATGACCACCAGCCTCCGTATCTTCGGCGCGGACAGATGGCAGTTGTGCCAGCCCGAGGTATAAAGTGTCGTGGCCATTTCGGCCGCCTGAAGCAAAGCATCAAAACATTTAGTAACAATTTTACACTCTAGCTTTCAACACCTAAGTACTTTGCATTGGTGTAGGAAAATACCCCTAAAACACCAAAGCAACCCAAGCTCGCCACTACCACTTTGGGTTGAATTATTTAACTATATGAAATGTGCCCACATTTTGTGAATGTTTCAGTCATCATGATGGCGTTAGTATTAACGGCGGTTTCAGTCCAGCGTTTTATATGCCGCAACCGCAAATAAAATCGTTTTTGAAAGTGCAGATAGGCGTGTATGGATGCGCCTTCCGTCCCTGGCGAAACCCGTACGAGGGTTGACGAGCTTTTATGCGCGTGTGAAAGCGCGTGCAGCATAACAAGGCCGTTTTTGCGGGGTATAATTTATGCCCAAAAATACTCTGCAAGGAAATCGCTGAGGCGCGGCGTTTCGCGTTAAGACTGCAGTGATTTCATACATGTCCTTCGACCTAGCACGCCCCCTTACGAATCAAATCGTTCCTAATTAGAAAGCCAAGTCCACAGTGACCAGCTGACGCATACTTCCGAACGCAAAGGTTGTGGATCTTAGTTTTTTTGTGTGCGACAGAATTAAATTTAATATCACTGCATTCTGAACGCATTTTTGTTTCATAATCTGTAGCAACAACCTTTTGTTACGAGTATTTCGTGGGTTATAGGCTGCACGAGGTCGATGACTCGATGATGTATGATCATGTTAGACAATAAATATGTGTCCTTGCCTCAACAGTGACGTCACCAGCGTTCCACATAAAGAACCCTGTGCTGAACAACATCGTTGTACCAGTGGCTACTATGGACAGAATATTCTCTAACGTCCTTTCCGAGTTCTGTGGATAAAAAAAAATGAATAAACATTAAATTAAACGTCCCTACAGCCATTAGCTATAAAACAGTTACTAGAGGTAAGTCTTCATAAACAACACTTGATCACAAGTTGTTTTTAAAGACCAAAAGCAGTGAACGACTCGCGCCTCTTTGTCTCAAAGACTCAAATTAGTCAGTGCATAGTCTTGATTCATGACTTAAGGGTTGAAAGACTCGTCTAGTCATTGCCTCGCCATCATAAGAAGCCCTTAGGTACTTTCTTTTATCTGTACCACCAGCTCTTTTCTGATGAGATCTGGGTGTATTTATATTTCTCCTAAATTCTCTATAGCTGTTGCCATAGTAACCGCCATAGGCTTCATAGCCCATATGTCATGTGGCACATAGTAAGATAACCAACGGATCCATCAATTATCTTAGTCCCAAACCACCTTCCGACGGTGGTGGTTCCAGTGGTAGAGTCGCATTATGTACATACATGTTTATATTGTTTGTATTCTATTTATTGCTTATACCTACATCATATCATTATATGTATGTTTATTATGTGGTTAAGACTAAGATTCCTGTCGATTCGAAAGTACTGCGTTATGGTCTACTTGAATAAAGATTTACACACATCAAAACTGTCTAGGGATATCATAGGGATATCATTTTTCAAATATTTCATAAAGTTAAGTTTGTTTACAAGTTGAGCATTATCTTAGAATAACGCGAGGACAGAGGCATAAGATAAAGGTTAAGAATATTACAAAAAAAAACGTTTGTATTTGCTAAAATTTTGACTTTTAAAAAGAAAAATCTGTCTTTTTTTAACGTCCCTACGGTTGTACAATAATGCTACTACAGTGAATTTCTTTATACAATCTGAAAGGGCAGATATAGCAGTTTCTGTGTTCTAAAAATTTCTACGTTGGTATCAATATTTTTATGTTTACAGCCTCCCAAATAGCTAAATTTTGTATGAAAATGCTTGAGATATCCCTAGACACTTTTGAGCAGTGTATCTATTGAAAGTTAGGTAACAAACTAAACATTGTAATGCCATACTCACCACCATCTGTCCCATGAGTAAGACAAGCACGCCTACAATGGTTAAGACTTGGCTACTGAAGATCACGTTATACGCAATCTGGCATTCATCGGTGCACCTGCAACCATATTTGACTTCAAAATAACACTTCAATTTTAATGTGACGGTATGTGAGTATGTCTCTTTACTATCATCAATATTTTTTTACTACTCACTAAACCCCCCGATGACCTGCTTCAGCGCGTATCCAGAGGTCCCCGTGATCTCTGGTCAAGAACAGGGGTCCGATGGACCTCTGGCGCGCTTTGCTGGCATAGCCAGCCCAGCTCGAGGGGAGTTATACCTCCCCTCTACACCCGCCGGTGTGTACGGCGGACTGAGGTCACTCTTACACCGCCGCCCTTCCTCGGGGCCATTTGGAGTGGAGGCACACAGCCCGGGCTGTGCCCATGTGGGGCTGTGTGCATACGGCGGCACGTATGCACTATCAGCGACCCCGAAGGCCCCCTTTAGTCGCCTCTTACGACAGGCGGGGGGGAACCGTGGCAGGATTCTAACGCCCCATACCACAGGGCGAACCTTCATCGACTTGAATCAACTCAATACCAATAGGCTCAATGAATTTCTGCCTGAAAAGTCGACTGTTCCCCCAGTTTAATCTTTTTGGTGCTATTTAAATGCACAAGTTGACCTGATTCACAGGGAAGTACAAATCATTTAAACGAGTAACCTTACCGAATATCTAATCTACTGTTACTCACCACAAAGTTTTTGAGTGCATCTTAATACCAACTTTAAAAGCTTCCTGATACTTCATTTCTTTTTCCATCTGCTCTAAGTCTTCTTGAAATATCTCGTTGAGGGAAAGGAAGTAGGTCTGAAGGTTCTTGAACTGGTGACTCAGACAGACGACTGTCGCTATGACGTAGTTGTAGACCATGCAGACCCGAGCCATGAACATCCACCAGATGAAGTAGCTGATGATCCTTGCGAAGGCTGCTTTCAAAGATTGGTCTTCTACGTCCGGCCAGAAGGTTACAACCGTTGTGAATGTTCCTTCTGCAATTTAAATGAATTATCTACTAGCGACCCACCCCAGTTTCGCATGGTGCCAAGGGATGTTATGTTACACATATAAACCTTCCTCTCAATCACTCTATCTATTGAAAAAAACAGCATCAAATTCCGTTGCGTAGTTTTAAAGATTTAAGCCAACATAGGGACAGAAAAAGCGACTCTGTTTCATACATTGATGATGCTGATTTGCTCAGTGTAATTGCCATCATTGTTGTGATACCGAAAAGAGAGGTGTTTTGAAAAGCTTTACAAGTTCAAGATCATTCGATTAAAACCTAAATGTTTTTTTTATCCTGCTTAATTTGGGCTAATTTAATTCTACTTGTGAAGTTATTCATATTGGTGTTGTTAAATAACTTGATTTAATAAGGGGGTAATAAAAGATCTAAAATATCCACCTCCACGTACAACTTGCATGACCCCATCATAGCCGTAAAAAACGAGTGACATCAGGAATAGGGCTGAGAACCCTGCAGAGTGTTTCTTCACGTTCCACATCAGCTGCTTCTCCACATCTGCGTCATTGTGCACCTCCTTCAGGACCACTGTGAGCTCGTGTTGGAACTCAGTGATTCGAGTCTTGTAGTATTCCACCGTAACGACGAACGAAAACAGCAGTGGGTGTGAGAGGTTGAACAACAAGCGATCACCGCTCTGTTTCTCCGTCAATTGTTCCTGTGTGAGAAACGCTGCCCACTCAAAACCCATGAATACCAGGAAAATTACATTTGTAACTGCTCTGAAACTGCTGTGGAATCTCTTGATGGATTCGGAGGAGTATACGTCGTCGGCGCAAACGTTCGGCAGGCCGCAGAAGAAGCCGATGGTGCTTATAGCCCTAAAAAAGCGAGCGGTATCGTTCAGTGCACTGTCGGGCATTGTGACATTGAGAATTAGAACGATTCTATTGAAACGGTCAGAAGTAAACACCCGCTGCTGACGCCCTATTTATTTATACCACCGGTGCAAAAGCCAGGTCCGGAATAAGATAATTCAAGTTTTTTTTAAAGGAAGAAAACCTAGAGGATTTTCTCAGAAGGGGTCAGATCAAGAGTACCTTTACTTGACGACCGTTTATGAAAGTAGGTCCTATTTATGAGATTGGGAGAAGTGCAAGATGTGTCAGGGTGTCAAGTGTAAAGATGTGGTATTTGCCTACCCCGCCAAGAAATAAGAAATAGGCGTGACGGATGTTCTCTTTCTTTAAGTTGGTTGTAAAACAAAAATGTTAAGCATAACCCGCACTCGCCCTCGCCCTCCCCGCCCTCGCCGCCCTCGCCGCCCTCCCCGCCGCGCGCCACCAGCCCCACGCAGTCGCGCGACTCCTCGCTGCGCCGGCCCAGCGGCGAGCGGCGCCACCGGCACAAGAAGAACAAGGCCAGGAAGACGAGCTTATACATGCCTCTCCCTCTCGCGGCGGGTTAGTTGCACCATAGTAGAAGTTAAAGTTAAAGTTAAAGTTTTTGTCAAATTTGACAATTTGACGACCAAAAATGACGTTGAAAGCTAACAGTTTGTCATTGGTCGGAACAAAAATGTAGCAGACATGGATACTTGATGCGTCCCTGTCTTTTGCGTATTAACAAAATGTAGGTAGGTATGTGCTAACAAATAATGATCTAACGATGCAATCAGCGTGCTGTAATGAGCCAGCCCTTATACAGCACATTGTTTTATAAACGACAATAACTTTTCATTTATATTCTTGCGGCTTATCTGAGACTTCACCCCTACTGAGGTTGACTGCTGCCTACGCAGCCTACCGCTCTCAAGAACCGCCGCACCGATTCGTATCCAGGTTCTCTTTGGTTCCAGACTGAAAGCGAGCCCCTTTGGTGGGTTTATTGGAGTGGTGGGTTTTTCCCAGGAGTTCCAAGAGTTATACGGAGAGTTATAGAGTGACCGTAACACAGAATTAGCACACTCCTCCTTGCTTCGATCCTAGCCATATGGAAAAAAGGAACCTCATCGGTTTTTGACGAGGTTCTGTACCCGAGGACAGATAAACCTAGTTATTAACCACATAATAAAAGGTGAGATGAAATCTATAGTTATTTTTCATATCGTATCAACATCCTTTTTATATAATTGTTTAATGACAAGCGATCGTAATAATACTATATTGCCCATTTATCCACTGATCGCTTCTAATTTTCAGTACGACGTAATAATTAGTTAAGTAAATGGTTCACAATTTGTCTTAATTAACAGGAATATTTGATTAACGGTACTTCGGGGTATTAAGTAACTAAATGCATGTCATAGAAGAAAATTATGTTGCCAATTAATTACGATTTCCCCTATCATGAGGCAACCTGGTTAAGGTACTTACTGACTTTTCTTTTATATGATCCTTTTTAAGTAAAGGATCTTTAAAAGACATATCATATGTGAAATGTCATTAGCTGATTATGTGTGATGGTGGGATGGATCATGAGGCTTCAGCGCGAAAATGCGTAAAAAAACTGTCTCAATTTCAGGCAGCGTAACCTAAAAAGTATTTGATAGTTAGAGAGAGAGAGAGATTTGGCAGCATGTGAAAGTCCAAGAAATATCAATAAGCTCGTTTGTGAAGTGTGAAAGCTTGGTGGCAAATTAGTTAAGCAATCTGTTTCGAAACCCGTATGCCACAGAGTTCAAATCTAACTGATACGCTAAGTGTTTCATGTTTATATTAAAAAAAAAACCGGCCAAGTGCGAGTCGGACTCGCGCACCGAGGGTTCCGTACAAACCTGCAAGGTTTACAAAGTTCGTTCATTACGACAATCGAGTCATAACTTTTTTTTTTCACGGGTTAAAGGCAATTAGATCTAAGTATTTGATATGAATTTCAACTTGATACCTCTACGCGTTCATGAGGAAAAAAGTAATAAGTTTATATTTATTAAAAAATAAATATATATTTTGTAATGTAACTAAAAATTTAAGGTTTTCGGAATTTTTCCTTTATGTGTGCTATAAAACGTTGCTTCATGCCAAATTTCAAGATTCTAGGTCGACTGGAAGTACCCTTTATAGGTTTTGATTCCCTTGCGAGTACTTGCGAGTTTCAAAATATGCAGCTTAAATTGCTGTTTCTTTTGATTGCGTTGACATAGAAGTTTGATTTTGTTACAGCTTAAAGGTATTATAGACCTGAGTATTTGGTATGAATTTCAATTTAATACCTCTACGCGTTTATGAGGAAATGGGTAGTAAGTTTAAAATTATTAAAAAAAATATATTATGTGATGTAACTAAAAAGTTATGGTTTTCGTAATTTTTCCTTTATCTATGCTATAAGACGTTGCTTCGTACCAAATTTCAAGATTCTGAGTTCACGGGAAGCACCCTGTAGGTTTTGATTCCCTTGCAAGTGTCGAAAATTTGCGGCATAAACGGCTGTATCTTTTGATTGCGTTGGCTTAGAAGTTTGATTTTTTCACAACTTCAAGGGACGGACGGACGGACGGACGGACAGACGGACAACAAAGTGATCCTATAAGGGTTCCGTTTTTTCCTTTTGAGGTACGGAACCCTAAAAACACGGATAAGCTTACAAGGACTTCGATTTGCGCCTGCGCTGCGGTGGGTTTAATTAGGCTAAGTTCAGATGGTCGCGCGTGGACGGGCGTAAATCCTTACGCGTTTAAAGAATTCCAAAGTAGTAAGATCGCGCGAAGCTGCGCGTAGACGCGCGTTACTGTGAAGGGTCTGATGTATTTACTTAGAAATTCTTGATGCGCGTTAGGATGTACACGTGTCAACGCGCGACCATCTGAACTTAGCCTTCATCTTGTTTTGACTTAGTTCTGAATTCAAATAATTTTGGGCTATCGACGAAAATAGAAGCGTTTGTTCTATTGTATCTACAGGGATAGTTTGAAACTGGGTAATGTAATTAAAATGTTGTATCTTTACTTTTTATAATTTATTTATTGCCAATACATGACACTTCTAGGTAGGTGATTAGGTGATAATAATAGGTGATCGTCCTCATTTTGACGAAGTACAATAGCCAGCCATAGAAGTTGAAATGTGTTTGCACTTTGCATGGCGGGTAATGCTCTGCTAACTTGTTTATTTTAGTATAATACAGTGAAAATGCTGTAAGATGACCGCACAATCTGAAAAAAAAAACAATGCGGTTATTATCTACTACTTACTGAACCGTGAACCATCTACTACTTCCCCATCATGTTGAAGGTAAGTCAGTAAGTAGATATAATATAATAAATATGATCCTTTAACTTCAAATAACTTAACATAGCATAGCATAAACGGCCTATAAACGTCCCACTGCTGGGCAGAGTTGGGAACGAGCCATACTCCAACACGGCTCAGTGCGGATTGTTGGAGGGGGTTTAAGTTTAGTGAGTAACCGCCTTAAATAACTAGCTACTGGTAAATATGTATTTACAAATTCTTATGTATTTTGCATATACAAATATCCATAGGAAACACCTAGCCAGACCAATAGAAACAGTCAAATGTTAGGACTGTGCGGGAATCGAACCCGCGGCCTCTGGTGTAGTAACCAACTTCTTAACCCTCACGCTGAATCGGTTGTCATATTGTTTTCTTATATTTAATTGTATAGTTGAGCAGATCTACTAACTTTGCTGTCACTTTTAACTCTACCCACATTTTTCGGGACAGCACTAGGTACTAGTTTGAAGGAGTACCAAACCTGGATTCCCGTTGGTGAATTCGGGTGTAAGTGCACCTATTACATAATGATATTTGGACTTACAGACAGATAAGCCCGGTAGGAAATTTTAATAACTCCGAGTCCTTTAATCAGCACAGGTTTCTGTAAAGAGAAAGTGTAATTCGCTGTAGGCATTAACTTGTCGGATATCTCTCACTCTCTCTCTCAGATCTTCTATTTAGTAAGTGGAGACAACAGAGATACCATGAACACCAAAACCCAGAATAAATGTCTGTTTCACGTATTCAGATGTCGTCAGTGCTTGACGCACTGGCACCTGGTGATAGGGAATAATAATGCCTAGGCATCATTTTTTAAAGTTCCGACAGTTTTGTTTTGGTCTTATTCTCTTTTCTGATGCCAGTAAATGGAAAATCTGTGCCAATTTCATGCTATGTAAAGTGTTCACTACCTGTGCCTGCGCCATGGCCACCGCGAGCAGGCGCCTCACGCTGACCGAGCGCTCGCGGCAGTTGTCCCAGCCCGACCGATACATGGCCATCGACAAATGGGATGCCTAGAACACAAATATTGTTTAATATTGACGTGATAACGTCTTTAAAATCGTTTTAGTCGGGTGACATGTTCAGAAACTTGTGTCACACCAAAACCTCACGAGCGCGATCGCAGGTATAACGAGAGAGAGACGGACCAATCTCCCGTCTCATCTCGAGCGCTGCCAGTCATTCCGTGAAACTTGTCACGCAGACTCCTCACGAGGGGAGGCAGGCATAGCGTTCGAGTGAGTGGACCGATCTTCCGTCTCTCTCAATCTAGCGGCATACAAACGAATGGAGATTTTCTCGTGCGGAAAGACGTTAAGGTTCGCTACTAGGGTCGGCCGGAGAGAAAATCTGTCAAATTTGAAAGCGATCGTGACAGCTATGGTCACACAGTGGTTGGGCCATGCAATCTGTGCATAAATGCAATGCATAAATCCGAACGACCGTCTTGGTGTAATTGTTTAGAAGTCGGCTACTACACCAAAGGTCGCGGGTTCGATCCCCGCACAGTACAAACATTT
Organism: Udea ferrugalis; assembly: GCA_950022985.1. Taxonomy (NCBI): domain Eukaryota; kingdom Metazoa; phylum Arthropoda; class Insecta; order Lepidoptera; family Crambidae; genus Udea; species Udea ferrugalis. The sequence continues at coordinate 1,547,773 of OX465522.1, forward strand.
GTGTGCATGAACATGTCTGTTTGTATTGGTCTGGGTGTTTCCTATGTATAATAAGTATGTATTTACAAAAGAAAAAGTATTTGAGTATGTTTATCCGTTGTCTAGTATCCCATAAAAACGGAGTATAATTAACTCACTTGGGGCTAGATGGCGCTGTGTGGAATAATGTCCAGGGATATTTATTTATTTATTATTATTATAAATCGCGGCATGACAATCATTTGATGCGTTCACCAAAGATATTTTTATTTCGCCACCCAATATATTTCAGGATATAGGGCAAACAAAAGAACCTAACCAAAAATGTTATTTTATTAAACATACTAACAAGCGGTTTTGCCAATTATTTTTTTACACTATTATTTGCAATCTATTCTCGTGACCTTGTTATTTGCACAATGTTATATCTGGTACTTGACGATTCCATCGAGATTTAGTTGTAACTTGGTTTATCCGTTCGATCATCATCAACACAAAATATTTCTTACATCCAATGCATATGATATAGCAATACACGGAGCCATTTCTAGTAACATGCAGAAGAACCCACTAATTAATTGGTCTTACTTGTAATGAAAAGCTGCAAGAAGCATTAAACGGAGCTATCTTGTTACTAACTAAAACGAGGAATTTAACAGTTGTCAACAGTTGAGACACTTTTAGTGGATAATTTATTTTAGATAATAACACTTGAGTAATACCTTTAGTCTCCTGTAGAGGCCATCGTATTTCAGGCTTTTTACGCTGAATTTAATAAAGAATCCACCGTGATCTTCATCTTACTGGAATTGATCTACGAGTAGAGCATAGTATGAAAGGAAGTCACCCTCCGCGTTTTTCTGTCTGTTTTTACATAAGCTTTCACTATCTAAATGATAGTTGATGCTAATTATATTTTCTAGAACGTTTGCCTGTATAGTTCATTCAAATTACTACAGGAAAAAGCTGTGTGCAAATAGCCAGTTAGAGATAAAAATGCTTGCACTGCCATTATTCCATGGCTGACGTAAATATGATAATTCATATTTATATCAAAGTTCTATCTAATCCATTTTTTTAAAATTTAAAATGGGTTTGCGTTTGACCTCAGTCTTGCCAGCCACGCTTACCCAAAAAATGCCTATTCACTCTTGCCTTGAAGACACCAAGGTTGTATGTATCCGGAAACACAGACGCAGGGAGGGCGTTCCACTCCTTAGCGGTGCAGACCAGAAAGGAAGCACCAAACCGCTTAGTTCGGACCGCTGGAAAGTCGACCACATGGAGATGAAAGCCCTCGCGGCGTCTTGTGGTCCGGTAGTAGAAAGTAGAGGGTGGTATCAGGTCATAAAGTTCTTGCGCACACTCTCCGAAATACACCTTATGAAAAACCGATAGACAGGCAACTCTACGCCGATGCTCCAAACTCGAGTTTGGTTCCAACGAGCGTCTCGTCACCTATCAGTCTCCTGGCTCTTCGGTCTACTGAGTCCAGTGCATCTAGCTGATACTTGGCAGAGCCATCCCAGAGGTGGCAGAAGTACTCCATACACAACCGAATTTGTGCTTGGTACAATTGTAAAAGCTGTTCCGGTGTGAAGTGTGTTTCCATTTCGAATAACTTGTCATTGTGTTCTATTGCAATAACTATTTCTGTTTCGTATAAGCAAACGCAAACTTTAATTTTTTTTGCTCGAGATCTCCATCCTAATTACTATGGAACGAGTGAAGTTTCTTTGACAGCCGTCTGCGCAGTCCCGCAAGTCAGTCTTCCACATGACGCCGGGTGAGTGCACGTCACTGCGTAAAGAATAGGAAAATGAAATGGCAACTAGTACGAAATTGTCAAACCCAAGAGAGCTTTGAAGCAAATGTACTTATAAATATAAACCTGCCATATAACTCTCATGGTGAATCATGATAAAATCATACGTTTGATAAATTATGCATAATGCATATGAACAAACAGTACGGAGGAAAAAAAAAAAAGTTGTACTATTTTCAACAAAAGACCCTATGTGCGCCTATTTCGTGTAAATTATCCGCGTAATTATAAATGTCATTTTCGTCAAAAGCGACGTGCGCTCACCTTGGGGACATGGGGGGGAGTGAGCTGCGACGGTGCGCGGACAGCTATCAAAGAAACTTCACTCACTCCATAGTAATTTGTATGGAGATTTCAAGCGAAAAATTCGGAATGTTTGGGAATTTTTTGCACAAAACTGAAATAAAGCAATGAAAAACAACTGATTGGCAATGCTTTTTTGATATCTGATCTTTACACGTTATTTAAATCACGTAAGTTGTTAGTTTATATGATGCCTAAACTTTTGAAATACGGGAGTGCGTTTTGCACGTTTTTAGCGATATTCTGATTTTTTTTCACATAAATCTAGTAAGTTGATCCATATACTGTAAGTTTGAGCTGATTGTGCAACTCTTTGACTACTATGACGATTATTTTCGTGCCTCATACTTCATATTTTCTATATAAAACTTTAGTTTTCCCGAGAGCCGTTTTCCTGGTATCGCGCCTTAAGGATAAGACGTTATCACGTAAACATCTCGATCGTAAAACTACTTTACAAACAACCATTTTTTTTTGTCCAGGCTCGACACTCAAAGCTTGCAAGTCCAAATCTGGCCGAAACATCCCGTTAACGGCGTTAAGCTCCCTTGTCAGGTTGGGTTCAAATTCGCTGGGTGAAATCTAAGTTTCCGCTCACCGTCCGGCGTCTAGGATATAGACAATGTGAGTGTTCTTATATGTTATTATTAATACCCCAACCCGGCACTTCGCGGGACCTCTCTGCTCGTAATGTACCAGTGCGCAACGAAGTGTAATTGTTGGCTTTGACGTGTGTCGCCTCCTACGACTCCCGCTGCAGACATATCAGTTACAGCTTGGCAAAAAAGTCCTGAAAGAGAACTAAAAAATATTATCACTGGCAATACTGTGTTTAAAAAAAGCAAATTGGGAAGTTAGCACATTTTAGCTAATTGATACTTTTTTTATTGATTTTAGGTTTTAATTTTAATTAAATTTTCAAAGCAGCGTCTGAGCCAGCTTTTGAGAATATACCAAAGAAAAGAGAAAATCATGATAACACGTCATTAAAATAGAAAATGGTTACTACCGGTGACAAACTTTGAATAAACAAATCTTTTGTTGCTTTGTTGGTTCTAATTATTAAATATTTATGATTTTGCAAACAAGCAAATTATTCTACTGGATAATGTGGGATTAAAGAAATTTAACGCTTTTCAATAATATAACGCGAAACTTATAGGAATGAGAAAGTACTGAACTAGAATTTGGTGTCCTATTAGGTGGTCGACACGTGATGCATTCGCGCGAACTTAGTACGTACGAACGCGAGATCGAACCTATTGATGATAAAGGAGTGTCCTTACTGTGGTTCGCGCGATGATTGCGTCAGGCGAATAGATAGTGGGGAGATTGTATGGGACAACGAGATAGCCATTCTCTCTAAAAAAATAAGTTGAATTAGTAAACTATCAAAACTGTTCGTGTCGTAGTATACGGGGTGACCACACTAAAGAAAGTGGCGCCCTCATTAATTTCACGACTTTTTTGCCAGGCTGTATGTAGGTACGAGTTTGTTTTCAATTTTCGATTATCCAATTTGTGTATTCCGCACTCAGCTAATGCTTAAGTAGTTAGGGTTAATTTCTAGACGGTTGCCTCGTAGGCAGATCCAAGGTCATAATGTGAGTGTGGGGGTTTAAGCTAGGATGAAGCATATTCGCCAGCATCTATGCGTGTATTTTGCAAGTTTTGCTGGCAAGAAAGTATGAAAACCAGCTGATTGCTTAATTTGTATGTTTCTTGGCTTTGGGATTTGAGGATACTGCATATGCAGTCTACATTTAGGAAAAAGTTGCCTAAATTAGTGATTTAAATGCTTGCCTCAACAGTGACATCGCCAGCCGTCCACATGAAGAATCCCGTGCTGAGGAGTGTGGTCACCGCGCTGCTGGCGACTGTGATGACGCTTCCAGGAGTGCGCTCGGTTTTCTGTCAGAAAATAAAGTATTCAATAGCTATTCATACAGAATTGTTTGTGAAAACACTACCTATTTTCGATTTAATAATTTGTGAAATTGAACTATGGTCGATTTGAATGCTGTCTTTTAACGATCAATAAGATCTCAGCCATAAGATTTATTTTCGCTCGTATTCATTGGACGTTTAGGGGATTTATCGATGTGCAAATGTGGTGATCGACAAAAACAGAAGGTTTGTAGATATTTTTTGAATTGGATTTAATTTAGTTTAGATACATATGCCAGGTCCTGCCTGACTAAAGGCACCTTAATACACTTCTTCTTCTTATCGTGTCTATATGGCTTTATCCTTTTTCATCAAAACTTCTCCACCCTAATGGCATGACTGTTGTCACACATTAGTTCCTCACGCGTACAGCTGTCCGGGCACGTGAGGGAACGATATGAGGTGGCCCATAGTTAGTGGGGAGGCACCACACTCGCACGCATTGTCACCATCTGTTTAACCTTAATAAACTTACCACCATTTGCGTCAAAAACAACACTACCAAAGATATGTTCAAAATGATGTGTAGGGAGTAAATAGTGCTGCATGTGTGTTGCACTAGCTCAGCACACCTGGAAATTAATTAAACGTTAATGAAATTTTAGCGTAACCTAACAGACAAAACCAGGCAATAAGACTTCACTATTCACCAGTTTTCTTAAGTACCTCATGAAGAACCTCAACTAGGTACTGCCGCCTTTTACTTTCTACTTACTTTAAAGTATCCGAATGCAATTTAATTCCAACTTTAACACCTTCCTCATATTTCCTCTCCTTATCAGCTTGGCTTAGATCTTCCTCAAAGATTTTACCAAGACCGCTGAAGTAACTCCTTAGTGTTTTGAACTGGTGCTCAAGGGCCACCATCAAAATTAGCACCAGGCTGTATGCGGCGAATACACGTGTTAAAAACACCCACCAGATTATGTAGAAGACTACCCTGGCTGCCTTAGCAGCCGTACTCTGGTCTTCTACGTCGGGCCAGAATGTAACAACGGTAGTAAACGTAGCGTCTAGAATATAAATTGTGAAAAATTTACCAACACGTTGGGCGCCAAATTAAAAGAAAAACTATATGTTAACCCCGAATTCACAAGCATCAATCAAGGTTAGGCACGCCTTCAAACTCATGCTGTAACATGAATTTGTCTTTAGAACAGGCAGTGACAGCTTCATTTGTAAGAGCTGGTCAACGTTGATCAGCGTTTGGGAATTCGGAGGTAACTAAGACTAACAGCTAGAATTTTGAAGATGTTTTATCATATTGTTCTGATGCAGGTTTTTCGCATATTCTCGCTACAAAAATACGCTTTAGTGTGTGGTCATTAAATCTAATCGATTAACTCCAATTAATGAATTGCTTGATCTATGCAACTCACCCGTTGTCAAAGTTATGTACAATCCATCCACACCATAAAATATCACGGTCACACAAACAAGAAACAAAAACGTCGCTGTGCACTTTTTAGCTTTCCTGATCATTTCTTCCTCCACTTTCTCGTCGGTGTACACCTCCCTCAGACTCACAGAGAGGTGAAGGATCAAATCTTTAATCTTATCTTTGTGATAAATCATAATTAATCTATACGAAGTCAACGTAGTATGAGAGTAATTGAAAAGCTTACTCTGAAAAGTCTGTTTCTCTGTCAAATTCTGTTGGGTGTATGTAGCACCCCACTCGGCCGCTATAAAAAGGTATAGAATTGCATTAATAAAATTAGAGAAATAATTGTAAAACTTAAGGAAGTTCTTAGAGTAATCAAGCTCTTTTATCCAGAGATTCGGGAAGCCTGCCAAATAGGCTAGGTTACATAGTGACGAGAATAATTTTTCACTCTTATTCGTTTTCTGAACCATCGTTGGTGACATTATTGTACATACAAGTAACCACAATGTGCGTAACCGAATGCCAAGCTACACGCACTTTTGGGCAGGTTTAATAGAGCAATTATTTACAGGTTAATTAAAATTTGATGATGAAACGACACGTAACTAGGTACTTAATCCTTTTTGTAGGAATCAGCTCTAATAGAAGATAATTTATTAAAATGGCAGGTATAGATATTTGGTAGATACCTAGATACACTCCTACTCTTAAATATTTTGTGAAAAGAACCACGCAATAATCACAATCCTGTTTTAGTGGGAAGTATACTTTTTACTCAGAATGTATAGAAGATATTAGCTGGAGGTCAAATAGGTGATGGCGAGGTCATTCGTGAGGACATCAGTTGAACTTTATGAACCTCCAAGGCCCATTTCAGTGTGTTTCTGGAGGAGTTGAAGGTGTCAATTCGGATTCAGAAGCACCGAAACTTGTGGTGTGGTTGTGTAATTCATGAGGCAAATACCTATATGCTGAGCGGCTGCCTTTTTTGGTGCATACCCTAAAATTGACAATTCTGAACGTACCTAGGCAACTCCTGAAATTTATGTAGAGTCACGGAATGAAAAGCTTGACCAGTTTTCAAACAAATTCATTTACGCGTTGCAAGCACATGTTACCTTTTTAAATTGTGTAAGAGGCTAGAGTATGTCGGAAAGTATGCTTTATTGTTTGGTAATCAGATTAAAATTCGATTAGACGTTGTTCCTTCACAATTGACAGTTGAACCAATACTTTTTATTGGTTTGTTCTTGTCAATGTCATCATTGAGCAAGCAAAAACATATCTTAGGGTGGTCAACCCTTTCATTCCCCGACTGTACCAATAAACGTCTTTCTATTTCCATGCTTGAAGGAGAGCGTTTCGATTCATGAGATCGGGTTTTTTTTCCTAATGTGTCATAGAGCTACCCATTGGGGTGTGACTGTTGAGTGTGATAAAGGAAACCAACCACAGAAACTTTGGATCGCCACCCTTGGCCCTCATAGCTGTATTTCAACTACCTATTTGCAAGCTGCCAATAGTAATAGCCAGTCAATCGACGTTTATGGAAGTAAGACCAGAGTATAGTAGGTAAGGCAGCCAGGGTAGGCTTCCACATTATCTGGTGGGTGTTTTTTACAAGGGAAGATATGAAATATTGGGTGATCATAAGGGGGGACGGGACATGGGGGATCAGCCTCGGATCACTGGCTCCCACCAACCGATTGTGCGCCGCGGCCTCCACCACGCGCCTTAGGCCTTAGGTTGCTTGGGCACTGTGCTTGGGTTTTTCATCTGTCTTTTCCAGCACCGGAGAGTTAGCCTCAAATTGTACAATGAACACAAATACCTGAGGTGTTTCGGGCAATCTTTAGTTCCTTTACCACTGGGTTCTGATCCAGAGCGTTTAACTACTGGGCCACGTCGCTCTCGACAAAGAAAATAAATGTATTTATTTTATTTATTTACACGCCATTAAACGGGCTAAACCCAAAAATATTTAGCACTAGCAGCCGCCCGCGACTTCGTCCGCGTGGACTTAGCTGTATTTGAAAAAATATTTTCCCGCTTTTCTGTTGAAATTTTCCTGAAATTTTTCTTTGCTATAAACCTCACGGAGCCCGAGACCTTTCCAACGAATGCAAAACCGTGGAAATCGGCTCGTGCGTTCTGGAGTTATAGCGTCAGGAAGGAAAACCCGACTTATTTTTATATAGTAGATGTCCATGCTGTTGACCTTACTTTAAACATGAAACGCTTTAACAGGGATGGAGTGGGTAGTAAAATAAATGATACTTACAACCAATAATTTAATTTAATTTATTGCTCTTACTTAACACTAGTAGGTAATTAGGTGATAATAAATAAAGTTGTCATTATGACGAAGTACAAATAGCCAGCGGAAAAGGTGCAGATTTGTGCCTGGCGGATATTCCTGGCTAACTTTCTAACTTGTATTTTCAGTATAATACCGTGAAAATGCTGTAAGAAGACCTCACAATCTGAAAACAAAAACAATGCGGTTATCAACCGTGAACTAGTTTTATGTAGAAGGGGGTTCATCAGATTACATAAATCATGATTAGACATTAAGCGTTCCACACAACGCCGGCCGTCTACTAGCCTAACTGCCTAACTAAGGAAAGATGAACATATACTATCTACCTACCTATCTTCTTGTAAATGTATTTACAATTATTTATCTATACTTGTATGTACAAATATACAAAGAAAACACCAAGACAAAAAAAACAAATGTTAGTAGGTAGAGGTACTGTGCGGGGATCGAACCCGTGACTTCTGGTGTATTTCTTAGGTATTGCACCTAATCATTCGTCATATTGATTTCTAATATTATTACTTAATAAAATAATTATTAATTAATTATAATTATTTTTTACTTTTTACTTTTTAATATGAACGCGAACACTGTACAACATTGAGGTAAAACAATAAACTAGGTATTAGAATGAAAAAATCACGTTTACGCCTTCGATGCTTGTAATCGAATTTATGTCGTACTTGGCCTTCCGGGATACACTACAAGAAAAGTTCTTAGGAACATTACTGATATCTTAGAAATCTTTGAACTTACAGACAGATATGCCCGGTAGGAAATTTTAATAACCCCCAGTCCTTTAATCAGCACTGGTTTCTGTAAAAAGAAAGTAAAATTAGCTGAAGTCGTTAATCGTTGGCTTGACTGCTAGGTATCTTTCTACCTGAAGACTTGGTACAATACGATTCGAACTTAATGGCGGCCCGGAAATTAGCTGCGATCGCCGAGTGCGTAAGATTGACCTCACCTCACAACCCGCTGACACCTTAATTCGTGTTCTGCGCTTCGACTCGCGCGTTGTTCACAGCCGCCATTAAGTTTGAATCGTACTTTAGGTAGTTAGGTAGAAACAACAAAGATACCACGTAACATAAGCGGCCTTAAGTATACGTCCCACTGCTGGGCACAGTCCTCACCCCAACTATGAGGTGGATTGAGCCATGCTCCAACACGCGGGCTCAGTGCGGATTGTTGGGGGGGTGTAAGGTCAGTGAGCAACCTTAATGTCAGATGTTATCAAACCGCCCTAAGGCCTCTGACTAGGCTTAACGACTGACATCTAACGACGTCAGCCAGGACCAACTGCTCAAAGTGCCTTCCGAAGCACGGAGATGCCCGAAATACACATCACTAAATTTCGGTCGGGGTGGTCACCCATCTCATTTCCGACCCGGCGTGTGTTGCTTTACGGCTCTTTTTTGTACTTCAAAAAAGAGCCGTTCGCTCCATATACGGCCTTAGACCACGCGACTCGCTCCGAGAAGTATTTAAGGAGATAAATATATTAACTGTACACTCTCAATACATTTATGACAACATAATGTACGTACGCAAAAATTTGCACCTTTTCAAGAAGAATTGTGATAGTCATAAATTCAATACAAGAAACAAGAACAAACTTGTAAATCCTAATCTTAGACTTCATAAAGTAGGAAAATCATTTGTGGGTCAATGTGTAAAATTCTTTAATAAAGTACCTCAAAGTCTTGTTGAACTACCCCTTCACAAGTTTAAATCGCAAATTAAAGAAAAGTTAATGAAACGAGGTTATTACAATGTAAAAGATTACTTGAACGACAAGGATTTGTGGTCATCTCAGAAATAGTCTGCTCCTCTGCACATCATGTATTTTGACTTTACTGTTGTTACTCTGTTATCGCAATTATTGTAAACAAACAAGATTAAAAAAGAGTAACTACCGAGTTTCTTGCCGGTTTCTTCTCGGTAGAATCAACACCTCCGAACCGGTGGTAGAATCGAATCACATTATTACTTTTTATTTTTTATGTTATGACTTGTCATAAGTGCTTTTTAATAAGTTTACATGAATAAAGACTATTTTTACTTTACTTTTACTTTTACTTTTACAACAGCCATCGTTGCCGATCACTGTCACAATTGCGCCACGCTAAAATAAAGGTATGTTTCATAAGAAATGAAGAGTGTACTATAGCATCACCTGTGCCTGCGCCATAGCCACCGCGAGCAGGCGCCGCACGCTGACCGACCGCTCGCAGCAGTTGTCCCAGCCCGACTGATACATGTCCATTGACAAATGGGATGCCTAGAACACAAATTATGTTCGTTAGATGTTTTAAGACAGACTTTACTCCGTCCAAGCTTGGGACTCTCAAAACTAGGGAATCCAGACATGGCCGAATAACCCGGTTAATTAACAGCGTTGGGCTCGTCTCTTGTCACTTTGGGTTTAAATTCGCCGAGCAAAGCCTAAATAATTACCGTTTACCGTTTTTGAGTACCTATCCCTCTTCTATAATATGGTTGTGAGGGCGCATATGTTTCTAGTTTCCGACCGGAAAAGTGAAGTAGTGAACGGCTCGTAGAGGCCACCACGGCTGCCTGAACAGTACCGGTTAGCACTATAGAGGCTGCTGCAATTGCCTGGTCAGTACTCAGTCCTAGTCGTTTCTGCACTGTTAATGCTTTGTAAGGGTTCATTTCTAAACGGTTGTCTCGTAGGCAGATCCAAGCTCAAAATGTGTGTGTGGCGAGTCGACCTTCATTGCGCCACACACGCACAGCTTAAGCTCGGTTAAAGCATATTCGGAATTATAGATAATCTGTGCGTGTATGCCTGGCTACCAGCGAGTTGTGCTTTTCGCTGTCGTGCGCACATTGCTGGCAAGCAAGCATGAGAACCGGCTGGGCGCTTTTTACCTGCAGTCCGAAAGTAATATCCATAAATTAGTGATTTGAATGCTTGCCTCAACAGTGACATCGCCAGCTGTCCACATGAAGAATCCCGTGCTGAGGAGTGTGGTCACCGCGCTGCTGGCGACTGTGATGACACTTCCAGGAGTGTGCTCGGTTTCCTGTCAAGATCATCAGGTAAGTATCTAGATACTGAATTGTATTGAATTTCGCTATCAAAGCATTGTTTGTGAGATACGTGATTTGATTGAAATAGTTGTAATTTGGTATTTGATAAATTTTATTATCTATCTATCTTATAGCTGTCTTTCGACGAATAATAAGCTACTTAGCTGTCAGCTAGTACTTAAATATTTTTGCTCGTATTCTTTGTTCGTTTGTCGTTTGGTGCCTATTGATATACAAATGTGGCGATCGACAAAACAGAAGGTTTCTAGATATTTTGTTAGGTACATATTAACTTGTTTACCTACCACCTTTTTTTTAAAGTAGGGGAAATGCCTTACGCATACCCGTCCACCGGGGGACGGACAGGTTATGTCGGACTCTCGACTGGAAAGGTGGTATACCAGTGGCCCTACCGACTAAAACCCCTACTACTCCCTCTGATCGTCCGTAGTGGGGGAACACGCCGTATAGCACGAGGCCCTGTGCGCGTTCCCCCGGACGGAGCCCGCCTGCATGGCGGGCCGGAAGCGACCCCCCCTTCGTGAGGGGAAGCCTGAAGGGACAGCCGAGGATGTCAAGCCGTCCCTACCAGGCAGCGGTAAAACCCGTGCAATGCTGGCGGCGGCACCCCCGTACCACGCGCCAGCTGGCCACCGTACGCAGACCCTACTGGGCCCGCAACCACGAGCCACCCAAAGGGCGGCTCCGCTGCCGTAACCTTCGGGCCGCGACGCACAAGGGGATCAGCCTCGAATCACTGGCCCCCACCAACCGGTTGTGCGCCGCGGCCCCAACCACGCGCCTCGAGGCGCCTGCAGGCCGCAACCCCACGCCGCCCTTACGGGCCGCAGCGGGTGAGTGCCCAGTCCACCACGCTGCCACGCCTGGGTTCTCTTCGCTTCCCGGTGGTGCCCCTACCACCGGTACTAGGCCCCCTTGCCACGCCGAGGCGAGAACCCATGAGCGGGGACTTATTTACCACCTGCCACCTGCCAGTTCCTGCCTGACTATGGCACCTTAAAACACTTACCACCATTTGCGTCAAAAACAACACTACCAAAGATATGTTCAAAAATATGTGTAGGGAGTAAATAGTGCTGCACGTGTGTTGCACTAGCTCTGCACACCTGGAAATAAATTAAACATTGACTTATTTGTTTAACTTATTTAAATTGTTTAAGCACCTCATAAGCAACTCTTTCGACCATTGCCTTCTTGTACTCTCACTTACTTTAAAGTATCCGAATGCAATTTGATTCCAACTTTAACACCATCCTCATATTTCCTCTCTTTATCAGCTTGGCTCAGATCTTCCTCAAAGATCTTGCCAAGACCGCTGAAGTAGCTCCTTAGTGTCTTGAACTGGTGCTCAAGAGCCACCATCAAAATGAGCACTATGCTGTATGCGGCTAGTATGCGTGACAAGAACACCCACCAGAGTATGTACAAGCCTATCCTGGCTGCCCTAGCCGCTGTACTCTGGTCTTCTACGTCTGGCCAGATCGTGACGACGGTAGTGAACGTAGCGTCTAGAAAATAAATTAACAACTTGTTGGGCGCCATTTTAAAATGATCAGTACTTATTTCACGAAATTCACAAATAGAGGTTGAACACGCCTTTCAAGTCATGCTTTCCTGTAAATTTTTGATAGAACTGAAAGTGACAACTTTACTTGTAAGAGCTGCATAACGTAGCGTTTGTGAATGCGATTTTAAGTTGGAAATTTAAGTTGACGTTTTAAAAACATCGTCATTTATTTTTTTTGTCGGTCTGTTTATCGCACAATGTCGCTCGCGCTATGCTATTTCCTTAATAATCTGACTCACCCGTAGTCAAACTTAGGTACAATCCATCTACACCGTAAAATATCACGCTCATACAAACAAGGAATAAAAACGTCGCTGTGCACTTTTTAGCTTTCCTGATCATTTCTTTTTCCACTTTCTCGTCGGTGTACACCTCCCTTAGGGTCACGGAGAGGAGAAATATCAAATCTTTCATCTTATCTTTGTGATAAATCATGATTAATCTATATGAAATCAACGTAGTGTGAGAATAATTGAAGAGCTTACTTTGAAAAGTCAGTTTCTCTGTCAAATTCTTTTGGGTGTATGAAGCACCCCACTGGGCGGCGATAAAAACGTAAAGAATTGCATTAATGAGATTAGAGAAAATATTGTAAAACTTAAGGAAGTTCTTAGAGTAATCAAGCTCTTTTATCCAGAAATTCGGAAAGCCTGCCAAATAGGCTAGGTTACATAGTGACGAGAATAACTTTTCCCTCTTACTCGTTTCCTGAATCTTCGTTGGTGACATTACGAGTATATTGTACCTACGATTTCCACAATGTGCTTAACCGAATGCTATGCTACACTATTTCGTATTTGGGCAGGATTAATTGAGCAATTATTCAGAGGTTAATTAAAATTTGATTATAAAACGACACGTAACTAGTTAACCCTTCTTGTAGGAAACAGCTCTAATAGAGGATAATTTTGTAATATGGTATGAGCAATTATTAGATATTTGCTGGGTATTATAGGTACCATTGATGATACGAGTTTGAGGGACCTTCTTTTTTTAGTAGGGGAAATGTACTTACGCATACCCGTCAACCGGGGGGTGGACGGGTTATGTCGGACTCTCCACTGGGGAGGTGGTACCTCAGTGGCTTTACCGACTAAAACCCCTACTACTCCCTCTCATCGTCCATAGTTAGGGCATACGGTGAGTGGCACGAAGCCTTTTGCGCGTTCCCCCGGACGGAGCCCGCCTACACGGCGGACCGGAAGCGACCCCCCCTTTGTGAGGGGGGGGGGGCAGTAGGGACAGCCGAGGGTGTCGAGCTGTCCCTACCAGGCAGTGGTGGAGGCCTGTGCAATGCCGGGAACGGTTACGCGCGCCGGCTGGCCTCCTTCACGGAGGGGTGCGACGTGGCGCGCAGTTGCGCGCCGTCTTCCGCCGCTCCTCGCCTTGCGGAGCTCATCGGACGTGGGATCGATTTCCCGCACACGCTCCGCGGCTTCCTTAGCGGTCACCACCTCCTCACAGAAGGTGGCGAACGCTCGCCAGGCCTCTTTACTCACCATTTGGTCAATTTTTGAGCCAAAGGGTCCAAAGCAAGCACGAAAATGCTTTAAAAACAAGTGAATTTAAGTTGGGACGCTTGCAGTTTTATTAACGATGTTAAAATATCGTTTGCATTTCATCACTAAAATCGCAGGAAGACCCGTCCGTCAGTCAAACTCAAAGCCGTAAAATCAATATTACAAAAAAAACTGTCAAACTGAAACGTCAAACAAATAAACGTCAGCTGTCATTGCAAGTCCGCTTCAGCTCAGGCTCAGCTTTGCAAAACATTACTTTACTTTTCAAACTACATTTATTTCATTAGCTTTTGAAATGAAAATAAGAAAACGATCAATAATCTGATTATACCAACAAATTTAGGTGTTAGTTTACTTTTTGAAAAGTTGGTTGGTGAAAAATATATTTTCCAGCTAGATTCTAAGTTCATGGACAGTTTGTGAGATTTATTGTAAGCTTAAAAAGCTATTTGTTAGCTACTTGATTCAAATAAACACACGTCTGATAATGCGTACATACACACGGAGACGGCCGGAGCACAGGTTTATCGAAGGTGTTGAGGATCTGTGCCGGCTATGCTTGGAGAGTGCCGAAAACACGGTGCCAATCTTCGGAGGCGAGAACGAGACATTCGCTCCCTTGCCCAGCAGGATCATGCTGTGTGTTGGCTTGGATGTAAGTTAGACCGTATGATCTTGCAACTGTAGTTTATAATTGAATTCCCTGTTTCATGGTCCTATCATCCTGCCAAATTGTATCTGCTGGTTTTTATGGGAAAGGCTACCTCAAGGATTCATTTGATGTAACCAAATATATCTATGATAGGAATGTAAAGAATTTATCTTTGGGACTATATTTGTATGTTGCCCAGTATAAAATAATTTGATATCTAGGACACAAGTCACATTCTTGTATCAAAAACTTCAATGTATTTGTAAAAATATTCAGGCAGTGCAAACAATCAATCAGCAATTGTTATTGACAAATCATTGTTGTAATTTTACAGATATCACAAGAAGAAAGCCTCCCCAACAAAATATGTGTGAACTGTTACAAAGAGCTAGAACACTGCTACACATTCCGCAAAAAGTGTGAGGTGACATATCAGAAGCTCAAGTCACATGTCCTTGCAGTCAAAGAGAGGGAGTATAACAAGACTATGCCTGTGAAGAGTGTGGAACAGGGAGACAACACAGGAGAGAGTGTCATGGCCCCACAGCGGCATCTAGTTTTAACTGTAGATCAGAATGATCATGTGGAACTAGTAAATTTATCAAATGTTCAGTTGGAAAGCTTACAGGTGAGCTGTGGTTGGATGTATCTGGTTTTTGTGAAATATTTCAGTATACTTATATTTTATTTATTTGAAGTTATCAACTGCAATGTTAATAATTTAAATGATCTGTGAAGGAGTGAAGGTGAAGGCAATAAGCTTTGCACTAGTTAAATCAGGAACAGGCAATCATTGTAAGCTGACCATAGACTTCAGCAAAGTAACTATGAATGTTACCTATTCCTTGACAGAAAAAAGGGGTAATGATATTTTGCATTCTGAATTTCCCATATTCTTGACAAGAGCTTTAGAAATAGGTTTTTCATTAAAAGAGGCTCACTGAAGCACACATTTATACAATTTGATTTGAATTTTGGCTTTGCAGGTGGAAGATATTTCAACATCAAACCACACAGTGCCTCCAGCAGAACCACTAGCCACTAGTGCGGATTTATCACTGATTATGTCAGCCATGCTAGTTGAGTTGGGAGTGCTAAAAAAGGAGGAAGGTGTCTTAGTGCTGGTCGATGAGAATCTCA
This sequence comes from Udea ferrugalis, assembly GCA_950022985.1. Lineage (NCBI taxonomy): Eukaryota > Metazoa > Arthropoda > Insecta > Lepidoptera > Crambidae > Udea > Udea ferrugalis. The sequence continues at coordinate 1,563,494 of OX465522.1, forward strand.
GGACAGTAGAGTTAGAGGGAGATGACAACACTAAGATTGTATTGCAGCTTGTTGAAGAAGATGAGGTAAGAAATGTAATTGTGTATCCTATTCATAAGATTATATCTTGTCTCATCATGTCTCATCTCTACATGTATATTTTTTTAAATTGAATTAATTGCTCAGACCTACTGCACTCACACCCGTCATCTAACTAATAGAAAATGTAATGATGGACATGTTTGTATTAGTCTAGACTCTAGATGTTTCCTCTATATTCTAAGTGTGAATTTACATAAAACTGTAAATAAGTATATGTATGTGTATGTATAAATATGTTTATCTGTTGGCTCATTCCCATAGTACAAACTTTGCTTAGATAGGGCCCAAATAGCTCTATGTTGAGCTGTCTTTGACTGGCTGCTATCTTTCGGGCATCGGGGGAGCTAAAGTTCTACAGCTCATATCTTATAGATGATTGATAAATTATGATAATTAATTCTGTTACTATCTGTTGAAAAAAGGTGTTCATTTTGACTGTACATTACGTCATTTACAGCAATTTAATTATTTTATTTGTTATTTAAAACATGTATTCTCTTTGTTATAAAGGTAAAACATGAAGAACCACAGGAACAAGGCGATAAACAACCGACACCTAACTCTCTGAAAGCAGTTCAAGAAGGGAAGAAGAAGTTTGTTGTACAAAAACCAAAAGCTTTAAGTAAAAAGACTGAAGGCAAGCAAGAGTAAGTTATAAATTCCCTATTCAAAACCTTCATTTACTTGACCAGTGTTTACGACAAAACCTTTATTTAGTAACGAGTTCTGCGGGCCTAGCATGCGCAACATCGACAAAATAGCCATCTCCCCTCTTTCGCTCGAGAGAATCGAAGGGCGTGACTTGACTTCGTTGCTTCTCGACAGTGCTGCCATATTACAGAAAAAAAAATTTGAAACTCCATTTTTTTACTGGTAACACTTGTAAAATTAAATCACACAAAGACTCAATCAAGAGTAAGTAAAATATTTTGTTACTGCTTATCTCATAACAAAAAATAGAAAGATTTTGTTTTTAGATTGATTGTGTGTTTGAGACGAAAATTGGCCGAGTATTTCGACTCTAAAGTAAAAAGCAAGCACGCGTGCGCCATCTGTCGCCACTTGCCACAATCAAGTTGCACACTGTTATCTCAGTTGCTTTTTGTTCACATAGCCATTCATTAATAAAACTTGTGTTTATTGAAGAAATTGATATGTGAAAATTACTTTTTAATTATTAATGGTATAAAAGCAACCGTAATAGGGTGTTTAGACAACGCCTGTCAAAGTTTCTTTAATTGGAAAACTTTTAATTTGGGCTTAGCGGCGCCATCTGTGAAGATTACTTTCCATATAAAAGTAGTCCGGTCTTGTCATTTTATTGTTGTTGAACGAATATTTGTAATGTTATCTTTAATTATTGTGATGTGATGTGACACCGAATAGGAGTTGGGTTGTATTGCGGCCCCGTTTTAATTCACTCTAATGATGGTAAGCAAATTTCAAAAATATAATGTCCTTTTACTCCGAATTCTAAAAGGTTATGTCGTATCGTTTTAGCATTGACGTGTATTCTAATCCTTTTCTTTTTTTGACAAAGCTGCACGCGTTGTATTTTAATAGTTTCGCATACAATTTCACTCGTCTCGTCACTTCTCGTCCACCCTTCCGATCGACGAGTAAATAAGCCAACAGAAATGTCAAAAATCGATAAATCCGTGATAAAACAGTGGTGCCATGTTAGGGCTTGTCGAGAAATCCGTATTTTCCATACAATATTTCAAATCTGACATTAAGCGGCCATGTTAGCCACAGTAGAGAAAATGGAGAAATGGCTGCAGGGCGACCTGTGATTGGCTATTTGCTCTCTCGGATTTACTCGCGGCGTGCATGCTAGCCCCGCTGGAGACGGAAAGCGCATGTTTTAAGGTTTTTAATTTTAAATTGTGAAATGGAGATCAAAAACACAAAAGTATTGGTAAGCTCTCTAACCTCGCCCGTCCGATAAAGACAATCGTACCCCAACAAGGTCACCCTTTCAGAGAAGCTTGTTTGACAGCCGTATTTTTGGGCGTATTCAGTCGCTACAGCATTGCACTTTCACGCGTGCTACTTTCCGCGTTTCCAAAAACTAGACTCGCGTATACGGGTTAATTCGTGCGTGTTAGCTCGAACTGAACGGATTCTCAGTAAGAAACATTACGGCTCGCCAAAAAAGCGCGTCAAAATTCGTCAGAGTTGCGCGTGTGACCAATGGGCCTATACGCGCTTCCATAAACGAGCTTATAACATAACATAAATTGCCCATATACGTCCCACTGCTGGGCACGGGCCTCACCTCAACCATGAGGTGTATTAAGCCATACTCGCGAGTCCAGTGCGGATTGTTGGAGGGGTGCAAGGTTAGTGAGCAACCTTGATGTCAGATGGTATCGTCGGGGGGGTCGACGAAATGTGACATGGTATGACAGGTGGGGAGTCCTAAGTTTTTTACTTTATATTTTTAGATGTATAGTTGCAAATTTCCCTTCCCATTGTGATGGGTCTCTCAAATGTGACAAGGAGGGGGTAAGGGGTCTAAAAGTTATCAGCTATGGACTCTGTTGGGTGCTGCAAATATAATTATCGTGAAATACGTGTGAGGTACTTCATGGATGGCTCGTATCCTGTGTTGTCCAGCCTGACATGCGGCGTGTGCCACAAGTCGTACGCGTCGCGCAGCGTGCTGGCGCGGCACGTGCGCGCGCACTCGGGCGAGCGGCCGCACGCGTGCGCGCATTGCGGCCGTCGCTTCGCGCAGCGCGCCGTCATGCTAAGGCACGAGCTCGTGCACAGAGGTAACACTCAATACAGTTTTACAGCAAACTTATTTTATTTATTAGGATTATTAACTGTAGATACAACAATATTACTTATTCTAGCTTGACATGAATTTGGTTTTGGGGCGATTGCACGACAGATTTATAGATAAACACAGCGTGGTCTATATATGACTTGACAAAAAAAACATAATTTTAGAAGGAACTAATGTTGCAATATGTTATGGATGGCTACATTGATGTATGGTAAAGCTATTGAATATACTTAACTCAAATTAGGTAGATATCCCGTTGTCTGTTTTAAGCAAAAGGCAGTGGACCTAGAATCGGTTTTCGTCAGAATCGCCTGTGGAATTCCTTTGAGCATTTTTCGATATTGACCGTACAATCCGTAGGGAGGCCATAGGTACCAGGTGAATTTGTCAACTGAGCGTTATAGGCTAGGTCCCAAAGCGCTGAGAATATCGATAATGCTGTTTCTATTATGACTATAGTCCAACTAATATAAGTAATACAGTTTAACAGCTACCAATGTCATTGGAAATTAAGCTTTATGCAATGCCAATAACAATTGAACCCTTAAAGGGTTCTGTCAGGTTCAAAAGTCAAGGCACAGCTCGTGAATCATATATATATATATTTTTTACAGCTGCCAGTGTCATTGGCAATTGTACTTCAATCTAATGGTGATTTATACAAAAAGAAGATACGTTACGTTAATACTTCGTGAATTCGAAAACCTGTTACATGACATTGACGTATAATAATGTGCACGCAAACAAGTCGCTGTCATATTGGCTTGAAATCTGGTCCATTGGACCTGTTTTTGTGTGGCCATTTATGGTACTCGATGCCGTATCTTCCTCTTTTTGCTTATATCAATGTTAATGGGGCTGTAAATAAAGTTTGAGAATTTTTGCCCCAGAGAGCCGCCCGTTCAAGTGCTCTGAGTGCCCGAAGAGCTTCACACAGCGCGGCGCGCTCGGGCTGCACGCGCGCCGGCACGCGCCGCCGCACGCGCGCGCGCTCGCGCTGCATCGCTGCCCCGAATGCGACAAGGTCTTCCTCTACGCCTCCGGTATGTACACGACACATTTATTTATTAAGGACAACTTACAAAAAATACACCAAGTAGATTACAGTAGGTACATCCTTAGGAAATACTAGTTACAGTGTTGCTTCAGTTACACCACGTTGCCACGGCATGCATTATACAGGAAATTGACATAATATACTTATACACGTTAAAAGTATGTAACTTTTTTTATTGATTGAACTTGATAAACTAATAATGATGCCACCACCCAAACTATAAAAATGTGTGTGCATGTGTGCGCACGCGTGCTTGTGATAGAGAAAGTATATGTGAGTGTGTAGGTGTGTATGTGCCTAAAAGTGTTGAGGTGTGCCTAATTTAATTTGTCCCATTTCTGCGTTATGTTTGGAGAGAGTGGAACATCAACCTCATACCCAATAGACACCTAATGACGGGCGAGAGGCTACGGTCACAAAGTCAGATAAATACGTCGGAATTCGGCATCTACCACCTAATAAGTTTCTACCGTTTCCATGAGGTGTCACGCGACAACGTCACTGATTGGACAGTAAGCGTTTTGACTAATCAGTGATGTTGCGTCCCGCCTCAGGTAATTGAGTTGTAAAGTGCCATTAAAATCCACTCATACAAACTTTCGCATTTATAATATCAGTAGGATAAGCTCATCATTTGTTCACTCACACTTTAGGAGGCTATGTTTAAGTAAGAGTTATATTGGTTAAAACGACTTCTCATGAGCGTTTCCTTGTCCAGGGTTAAGCCGGCACATGTCGACGCACTCCGGGCGCGTGTTCGCGTGCGCGCTCTGCCGCCGCGCCTTTAGCGACAAAAGCTCGCTAACGCGCCACACGCGCATCACGCACGCCGCACACGCTGTCAACGGTACCCACGGTACACACGCCGCCAACGATACACACAATACACACGCCGTCAACGGTACACACAATACACACGCCGCCAATGAAATACACGCCGCTCCTACCCAGCGCTGATACCGGCCGCCAACGGCTTTAGAACGGCTGCGTTGGAGATTGAGAAGGTTCGCCGGATGGGCGACGAAACTCAGTGCGTGAGGAAAATAGTCACATCTTGGAGAGACTGCCAAATTTTCAAGGACGAGACGGTGACTAAGGAAAGCAACATCGTACGGAGGGAAAATCAGTTAGAACGTCGGCTCTAGAAAGGTTTAAAAAGGAAGCCAAATTTACACAAAATTGTCAGAGGAATGTTTTGAATGTGCGTGTGCATTGGGTGAGCACCCTCTAAAAATGAATAAAAATTGTCTCACCATTAAGTTGAAGGTCTAAAACAATTGTAAATGTAATCTTGCAATTTGTAAAACGATGGAACCGAAGGTATTTAATGAAATGTCTGCTCACCCAGTTCTCACAAAGGGTCAGCCGTATCTCCGAATGTAATGACTTTACAAATACCAATAGTGTACTGAATTTCAGTAAAAATCTATTCTGACTAGGGTTTTAAAATTCAGTTTCACAAGATCCGTAATAAAAAAAACACAAATGATTTCTTGTGCTCACCCAATCCTCACGTTATTAAAAGGGCTGATATTTTAGCGAACTAGCAATTAAATGGCATTCATAATTTGTACTGTTTTAGTTGACTATGAAAATGATTTTGTAAGACATAAAACAAACCACTATCACTGCGCGTTCTTGGGTATATATTTTTTTAAAGTGCTCACCCAATTCTCTTATTTTCGTAAAGTGAAAAACGTTTATACCTCTTTGTAACTAAACTTTGAAGAATAAGTTAACATGTCAAGATTTAGTCAAGAAAAATACAAAATGATCATGTCTATACGTTTTTGATATTTTTATTTACTTCAGGAGATATACGCAATTCATTGTTTGTCCGGAATTCTATAGAGTAGGGTGGGGAGTAGGGTAGGGTAGGGTGTTAACACGTTACAAAATAAAGTGACATTACAACTAAAACAGTACAAATTATGAATGCCATTTAATTGCTAGTTCGCTAAAATATCAGCCCTTTTAATAACGTGAGGATTGGGTGAGCACAAGAAATCATTTGTATTTTTTTTATTACGGATCTTGTGAAACTGAATTTTAAAAACCCTAGTTAGAACAGGTTTTCACTAAAATTCAGTACACTATTGGTAGGTATTTGTAGTCATTACATACGCAGATACGGCTGCCCCTTTGTAAGAACTGGGTGAGCACACATTTCATTAAATACCTTTGGTTCCATCGTTTTACAAATTGCAATATTACATTTACAATTGTTTTAGACCTTCAACTAAATGGTGAGAACATTTTTATTCAGTTTTAAAGGGTGCTCACCCAATGCACACGCACACATGTTTTGAAACGTAATTCTAATTCGTGGTTTGATCTAATTCGATCCACCTACCATTTTTTGAAAAGAACTGTAGGTAAATTAAATTGCAAATTAGACCAATCATATTCTTCGGACGATTACACCAATTGTGCCTGAAGGCATTAACGTCTCCACCTATATTTTGTGTAGCATCGGTCATCGCAGCTCCTGTGAAATAGAGCCAGGGACGTTTCCTCATGGCCTAACTAGATTACTTAAATAGAGGTAATTTTCAGTAACTGTAATTTTTCTTTACAATTTCTTTTAACTCAGTTTTACACTAAGAATTAGTTTCCTTGTGGGTTGTGACCTACCTCTAGTTTGGCCATGAGGAAATTATAGGATCATGTGGGTAATAATTTGTGAATACAGAAAGCCACAGTCAAGTGTATTTTTTTGCTAGTTGTACCACCCTCTGCTCTGCCAAATGCACTAAAAGACATTTTTAACTACTAAGTAATGCACGACGTGTGAGATATGATTTTCATTTATTGACAGAACATTACTTAACATTGTTGTGTTATATATAGTACAGTCGCCATCGGATATATTGTCCAGGCAAGGTAATTCTGATTAGTTTCACAATCAATAAGCAATGTGTTCAAAAAATCAATTAAATGTACTATTTATTTGTTTACATTCCATTGAGCTCAGATATATTTATGTATACTTAATTTATAGAATCTTTTTTTTTATTTCGCTGGAAATGAAATAGCAAAGTACATGATAGTGTAACTGATGTATTTTTTTTAATAAATGATGTACAGAATGAAATATGTAGTTGTAGGTATGTTACAACGGAAATAAAACTCAATTTATATTTACTTAAACATTTTATTGGAAAAAAAATCATCCTAAAATTTGAAAGGCAACATGGTATTGTATATTTTAGAAAATAATGACAAGATAATTAGGTCAATACTGTTGTAAGTTCCAGGGAAATACTGGGCCCCTCTCGCGCTCACCGAACTGATATTGGTCAAGTATGAGCGCGCTCTGTTGCGGCGTGAAGTGATGAGTGATGTGAAGTGATGAGTGATGTGAAGTGAGTCGCGAGGGGAGCCGCGAGGCCGGTGACCGGACATGCAACGGATGGCACTTATGTTTAAAACAAAACGCAAACAAATTATTGCAACTACTTTTTAATTTTATCAAAACCAAGTAAACGCCACCGCTTAGTAACTTATGGAATGCCTTTTATTTCACTTAAAAATTAAATCATACACTTCCTATAAGCATACAATCAAATAGTTTCAGCAACTATTCCAAATTTTGTTCAAGTAATAAGGAGCGCCAGTATCGTCGGCCGATCGGCCCATGACTCGCGCGCTCAGGCGAACGCACCGACTACACGATGTATTATTTAATATATAACATAATATCAGCATAAATTTACAGAACATTAAGTAGTGAACAACAAAAGTGATCCGGAAACGATAATTACACTCGAAGCTCTAATTCGACTCCTATATCTAAAATATAAATGATTATAAAAATAAATAAGGGGCGGCGCCCCACCCTTTCACCCGCTACGATCAGACAAGACACTTCGGACACGTTGCTCCCGAGCAACACTCAAACGTAAGTATCAACAACAACAGTGGTGTTAGACACGGAGTCTGCGCCGGACTTGGCAGTAAATGCAGCTGATGGATTCTGTGGGTAGACTCACTTCGCTTCGACGCTAAAGCTCTCGATAATGTTCACAAATGCAGATTCAGTCCGGACGACCAGACGCGTCGCGCGCTAAGACTCGCTACATACGATCACTAAAATAAATCAACAGGCGAACTATAATAAAACGAATCTACCGAATATAAAAATATTACTGATCAACTCTAAGCACGCGGGCTCTCTAATTTATGACTCGCATCCGTCCAATACAAATACAACATAATAGGTTATAGAATAAAATCCGAATCGCTTAAAAATAAATTACAATAATAATAAAAACAATTCGCTCACGACTCGGCGCGTGCGAGCGGTTCAAATATATACGAATATAATCGCAGACGCGATCCAGGACGACGTATACATTACTCGGTTATAGCACATTATGGTCTAAAATAAAATTACTATTAAGTAATAATCAATATTTACATTTACAGTCCCGACTGCGACGCGATGTCGCCGACACCCACCACCAGCGAGTTAAGTCTATAGACTCACTACTTTCTACTAAATTAAAATGTTCGTGCGTTTTGTACTGTAGTATACTGGGCACCCTACGCACGGACTGTCAAGGACGAGTCGGATATGGTTTTTAAAATGAAATAGTAAGATAGATGATTGGTGGGTGTGCTCTGCGGCGCGGGGCCGGACGTGTACAAAAATATATCCGTTGTGTTGTGGGCGGGCGAGGTCGGCCGCGCCGCAAACGTCCGTACAATTATAAGCTTTAAATCTCTCGTGTAAAGACTATAATTGTATATCATTCTTAGCTTACTCTAACTTGCGGTGCAAGTGGGGTTCCGGGAGCGGTGCTGGGACACTCCGCTGGGGAACTCGGGGCTAATCGGATTCGCGTTAGACGCGACAAAGTTTAGGCGAGGATATGCCATTTTAGACGCTTTTTCATTTACTCTATTTTGGCACGCAAGCTAACATCACATAGTGATGATCCCCATTTAAGTAAATCGAGACATGTCAAACGCTGGTATCAATCGCATCAATCTTTCAATGTAGCGTTCTCGTCGAGTTTATCAATAATGTTAAATTATGAAGACTCCAAAGCGACTAGATCAGATGTTAGACACTAGTGACTTGGTCCAGTTCCATGCGAATAAAATTGCGGCGTTGATAGTAATTAAGTTGTATTACTCTAGTAACTGAACTAAAAAACGCTTAGCGAGAAAAATAGGAGATCTATCAAACTAAATAGGAAAGTTACATAAAATCTGAAGACTATTTTAAGTCACAAGAAATATGCCTGGAACATTAATTTAATTAACTCTCATTTCATTCGCTAAGTAGCACAAAAACGCCACTTTCAGCGAATAATACTATATAAGGCATATATAATCAAAGGCAGCTATGTGTCTGACTTATAGGCACTTAGCTGCCTTTGATTCTGGCTCATATGCTTGACCATTTTCAATTGCAAATTGTCCTCGACACGTATTCAAGATGTCAACGTAAGTATTAGAGCCCATAGTGATTTTGAAGCAGTTATTTAGCCCTAAATTGTCATATCCTCCCTTGATTAACCTTTTTCCCCAGTCTAACCCTGTGGTCTTTGCCCCCCTACATGTTCTCGAACTGGTCGACGCGCCGCTTGGTGTTCCCCTTGCGGATCTCGCGCAGAGTCTTGTACTTGTCGCGTCCTTGGCGCACGTTCTCGCGGTGAATCTTGTCCATCGCGGTCTCCTTGGTCTCGTCGCGGGATTGAGCCAGGTCTTGCTTCAGCGCCTGATGGAGAATGTGGAATTTGGGTTACAATTATTTTTGATTTAATTCGAAAGATAGAACTGATTGCTGTTTCATGTGGTGATAAATGCAATCATGAGTGCTAGGCTTGTGCAGGTAAAACATATTGTACATGGTCGTTTTTGAGAAATCTTTCGAAAAAGTATGATACAAGAGGCATGACGAACAATTTTGAAATCTTCTTTCGTGATAAAGGTACACATGTATTGTATACTAAAAAAACTTTATTTCGGTTTTAAAGGTCAGTTTAACAAAGTATGTATGAAATACGACAGTGACATTTGTTGATTTCCATAAGAGTGACGTCATAGTGCGTGATTGACGTTTGAGTCAAAATGGCGAATTGCAGTATTTTATCCTTTTACCTTATCGAAAATCTGATTAATCTCAGATTTTAAATAAAACTAAATGTGTCTTTTAAATCCTTTTAATATGTATTTTCTCCTAAGATATTCATATCGTTGATTATTTGATATTGTCGTCATGCCTATTATATTTTTCCTGCAGATAGCATACATTTCGTATATAGCTAGTCAGCCCTAATTTGGCTAATAGTTCTTTGTGGAGATTAGTGCAATGCACCATATACCTCACTGCCACTAGAATCCTGTTAACAGACTAGCGAATTCCGGCAACGTATCAGACTAATACGTCTTATGACGGAATCAACCCAATTTATTGTTTTCTTGCTTATATACTAAACTTCATTTAATATTTAGTTTTTAGATAACAGCGGACCGATAAAACCTCACAAAGTCTTTTTAGTCTGGTATCACTCATTTGTCGCAATCAATGGTAGTGGTTTCAAACTGTCGATAGTTTTTCTGTCGACTTTTCCTTCATACCATTACTCGCTATCGATAGGCCTATAGTTAGTTCAAACGTTTCAGACGATGCTATTTGTGTTCTTGGTAGAGTCCGACCGAAACTGGTTTTCCGGCCGAAACCGAAACCGAAACCGAATGTTCGGCCTAGGCTTCAGTTTCGGCCGAAACCGAAACCGAAACTCACGTGGTCAAGTATAAAATACCTACAATTACTAAATTCTGAAAAATTTGACTCATTATTCTGCTTATAACAACAAAACTAAGTTACAGACTATTTTTTTTTCCACACAAGATCCCACCGCTGGGCAAAGGTCTCCCAAATTTTTCAATTTACCCTTTCCTTTTGCTGAAGTCAGCCATTCGCCAGAGTATGTACCAGGTGGTCGCACCATCGCTTTTTAGGCCTCGTCTTTCAATGAAATTCTTTTAGGAGCCATTGGGTTGTCATTCGGGCCGGATGCATCTTACAGACTGCTCAGTGCTCTCTCCCATTTTGTCAGTTTAGCGACTTCTGGCCCAACGTCTTGAACGTCAGTTTTGGGGCGGATCGTGGTAACCATTTTCTGTCTGTGTGTTTAATGCCTAACACACTCCACTCCATTACCCTTGGACCCATTCCGAGCTTTGACTTAGGGTGTTCCATGAGCAACAGGCTTGTGGGCAGACTGCTAAGAAACGTCGAGAAGTTCTCGCTTTAAAGATATAGGAAGGTGGCACTTCATTTATTTGAGCTAACTTTTCAAGGCTTATGCCTTGAAAAGTTAGCTCCTCTAGGTGATGCGGCATCGGCATTTGATTTCCTCATCCTGCCTTTTCTCGAAGAAGACTATCTTCTTTTTTCAGGGGGGAATCCGTTTATGGACTGGACTGGTTATAGACGATCCAGCCAGATTCGGCAGATATTACTCACTAAACCCCCCGGTGACGTGCTTCAGCGCGTATCCAGAGGTCCCCGTGATCGCTGGTCAAGAACTCTGTGCCGGTGGACCCCTGGCGCGCTATGCTAACCAGCCCACCTTGAGGGGAGTTACACCTACTCTCTACACCCGCCAGTGTGTACGGCGGTGTTAGGTCACTCTTACACCGCCGCCCTTCCTCAAGGCCACTTGGAATGGAGGCACACAGCCCCCGCCGTGTGCACTCCCAGTGACCCCGAAGGACCTATTTTAGTCGCTTCTTACGACATGCGGGGGAGAACCGTGCCAGAATTCTAACGCCTCATACCACAAGGCGAAAGGAGATAATCTGGTTCAAGTCAATATGTATACTCATCAAAGTAGCATGGTCTGCCGTCTACCCCTTCCTTACTTCGTGTGGCGTTGGTCGTCAGTTTCGTTTTCGTCTGGTTCATCACCAGTCCAATGCGATAGCATGCTACACTTAGTTCTTTGAACATTGTCTGCCCTGCCACTCGGCGGATGTCGAAAAGCACGATGTCATCGGCATAGCGATCAGTCGATTTCTAAAATTCGATATTGACTACTTCAGTAGACTAGGGTCTTGCCAACTGCCTCAAAACTTTAGCCAATGCGATAGTCAATAATCTGAGTGATCCAATATTAAACTATTGAAATCATTCAAGTACAGAAACGAAACGGAAACTTCATGAACAACCACACACACGACGTCCAATTCTGAGAATCAAAACTCCCCCTTAGATTTCCAGAGCCGCTGGTAATGGGTGGAACACATCCACCTAAACCCTGCGATCTCTATATGGTCGTTTGGCTTCAAACAATATCCCCTCGAGAACCTTTCGACCCCAAACTGATGGCCCAGTTTCTCGTGCAATGTGCCCTGCCAACTGACACTTCAACCTACTTTCCTTAGTGCCCAGCGGTGTTGGATGCAACAATTAACCTCTTTCTCGAAGGTGCACCTGCCTACTTGAATCATTTGGCCAAACCATACTCCCAACAGAACAGTCTCAACGAAAACTTACATGTAATCAGTTCCGTCAAAACATTACCTCTAAAGAAGTTTTGCGTCTGGCGATTACGCACTGACCAATTTTAGTGTTCCTACGTAGCCATCCGAATGTCCCACGACAATTGCCGAAGATTGTGGAGGTCGCCAGGCTCTGCCATAACGTTGCCGCGAGAAACGAAGTTATACGACCGCGCACGACATCTTCCGAATTGAGTTTCGGTTTCGGCCAAAGTTTCGGCCGATTTTGGCCGAAACCGAAACTGTGGCCAAAACTCGATTTTTTGGCCGAAACTGGCCGAAACCGAAAGTTCGGTCGGACACTAGTTCTTGGCAACAATCCAACAATCCGCACTGAGCCCGCGTGTTGGAGTATGGCTTGTTCCACCTCATAGTTGAGGTGAGGCCTGTGCCCAGCAGTGGGACGTAGATAGGCCGCTTATGTCTATGTATACTCACATTGAGCTGGTTGTGCAGCCGCTCGGACCGTTCAGCGAGCGTGCGGCGGTCCGTCACCGGATCAACCAGTCCGTCCGGCGCACGGCTGAGCTCGCCTCCGCCGGACTCGGAGCCGCCGTCGGAGGCCGCGTCGCCCTCGCCCTCGCCCGCGCCCTCCGCCCCGGAGCCTCCCGACCCGCCCGACGCCAGGCCCTCTTCGGATACGTGGTGGTGTTGGGGGGTTTGAGCGGCGGCTAGCATCGCTGCTGCTTCGTCCTGGAACAAATACAATGCGATAAGAAAACAGGCAAAGACATTTAAACGAAATTGGAGCAGTTCCAAGCGGCAAATTTAGGCCTAGTATAACTATGTCTTTCGGGCTAAAAAATTAACCATTTTGGCCGTAGGCATTTCGGCATTTTTTTGCATTTGGGCTGTTTTGGTGCCAAATAATGACGCGCAACAATCTACCGTCATTTTAGTAAGATTCGGCGATAACGCACCTGACAGCTCGTCTGTCTCCGACACTTGAAGAACTGGTGAGATTGTTACTTAACGACAAGATCATCTTGTGCCTAAAGCATACAAATTATACAAAAAAACTGCTGGTTGGAGATGAAATTGTAGAAGTTAGTTATACTTGTCAACTTCATATCTTAAGCCAACGGCTGCATCCCATCAGATAAAGTGAAGTCAATTTGGAAAGCATAATAAAATGACTCCAATTGAATGTATTATTTAAAAAAATATTCTGGTAAAGAATGCATTGGAATATTAAGTCCGCCAATTTGTCCTGCATTCAATAGTTAAAACAATACAATAAATTAATTAACAATTTTTCGTGGCAGCAGTCTTTAGAAACTAACAAAAAAGTTTATATAGGGCTTTTCTTCACAAATAAGGACTCCACCTCGTGTTTTAAACAAAACTCCCCTAAAAAGATAATATGTGTTACCTACTCCAGAATAAATATTCTGTTGTACCTACTTCTGGATCTGCATTGTACGTTGGGTTGAGCCTGCTTCAAGATCAGTTTTGTTGGGATCTGTGGGGTGTGTATATTGTGTTTGTACGATGGACGGCACATCACTTTGCCCATTTCCGGTCAGTCATCCTTGCTCTGTTGCAAAGAAATGACATTTGAAAAAATGGAAATAGCGTAACCTGACGTGCTGTTGACTGTACCTGTTTGCGACGAGCCTCCTCGACCTCCTCCTGCAGCCGGCGCGTCTCGGTGTCCTTGACCTCGACCTCGTGCTGGATGCGCGACACTTCCTCCTGCTTCGCGCGGATCTCGTCCTCCAGCTTCTGCCGTTCGGCCGCTTCCATGTTCTGACAGATAAACGGTATTTTGATTATTCAAAATAAATAAAATAATAAAGCATTTATTTATCTCAGTGGTTCCCAAACTTATTTTGTCTACTGCCCACTTTGAGAATACATATTTTTTTAGCGCCCCCATTTTTTCACCTATTTAAAAACCACTATAACTTCAAATTGAATTAATTAATTATTGTGACCTACAAGTTGTTGTTGAGAGTCGAGAGCTCTTAAAGTAAAGTTACAAATGGTGATTTGTAACTTTATTTAGCTCCTCTACACAACGCCCCCATTTTCTTTCTGGGTCTCTTACCGCCCCCCTAGAAACCTGCAGCGCCCACAAGGGGGCGTTATCGCCCACTTTGGGAAAGACTGATTATCTTTTACAAATAGCGTACACTTCTAGTTCTACGTTTGTATTACTTATGGTTAAGCTATATTGTGAGAGACTCATATCTGCACTGAGTTAAAAACCTGTCTTACAGATGAGCAGGCTCCCGCCTCACAGCCTCACATGGGGATATAATACAGCTTTATTTTAAATTACCAATAACAATAGTTGTTTTTAATTAAACAAAAAAAGTAAAAAATAAAATAAAAAATATACATAAAACATGGTACTTTTTAAATCAAGTATGGAAGTTTGTGTGTGGGAATGTGTGTTTGTGTGTGTGTTTATGTTTGTGCGTGTCTTTGTATTGTTGTGTTTACGTGTCTTTGAATTGGTGGGTGTATATGGGTTTCGCATGTGTGTGTGTGTGTGTGTGTGTGTGTGCGAAAGTGATAATGTGACAAAAAAAAATACAAGTGTGCCCATTTTTGTTTTAAGTGGTAAAACTAATTAATAATAATTTTCTTCGGTGATAAACTGTCTTAGTGTTGGGTGAACTTAAATCCTTCGCTACACTCAGGACTCGTATTAACTCCCTCGCTGCGCTTGGGAGTTAACCTCGAGTCCTTCGTTACGCTCGCGATTTCAATCGTCACCCGCGACAGAAGACACTGCTTTATCCCCTTGGTTAATAATCTACTATTTCTTAACTTCTCTATAAAAACATATTTTTCTTGCAAATAATCCCCGATTTCAGAAACGTCGTTCAGAGTTGAACACGCCTGCCGTAAAGTGTATAAAACTGTAAATGACGGCATGACTTTAAAAGCGTGTTTAACTTGGATTGACATTTGTGACTTCGGGGGTAACTGCAACAAAGAATAAATGCAGGAATAGTGTGTCAGGTGTACGGTGGACGGTATTCTACCCATTTCCAGTCAATCCTACATTGCAAAGAAATGATATTTGGCAAGAGCGAGAGAAAAATCGTAAATGGGGTAACCAGACGTGCTGTTGACTGTACCTTGGTCTCCTCGAGGCGCTGCATCATATCGTGCAGCTCGTTCTGGCGCCGCTCCAGCTCCTCCTTGGCGGCCTGCAGCTGCTTCAGCTGCTCCTCCAGCCGACGGATCATATCCTTGGCCTCTAGCAGATTCGCCTGCACAAACAACGTTTACATATTGTAATGCACTAACAACTATTGTAAAATAGAGAAACAGTTGGAAAGAGTAACTGCTGAGATTCTTGCCGGTTCTTCTCAGTTCTGAAACAACTTTCCGATCACAACATAAAATATAAACATACTTTTCCTACTTAATATACTCGTAGGAATCTTCTTCTTACAAGCAATTTTTCAGGCCTTTTTAGGACTGCTACTTTTACGAATGATAGAAAAAAAAGTCAGATTATAAATTAAAAACATTAGAAGACAATTATAAGAGCGGAGGACAGCTTAAGCCAGGTCCAGCCTCGAATCCAGCCTGATACCTCGACCAAGTGGTTTCTCCTGGTATTTCTATAATAAGGAAATGCACTTGAAACAGATGAGCGTCACATAATTTTTTTGCGTACTATTTTGAATTTTCATTACGTCTCTATTAACATTTCCTGCTTTTTTTTCTTTGTAGATGTAAAAATAATTATTGAAAAGTGCAAAAAAATGTGGGAAATTCAAAGTGGTTGAACCAGAGTTGGTCAAGTGCGACGTCACAGCCTACGTGAATGTCACTGTCAAAAGCGCGACAAGAAGAAGAATTCAATAGTTTGCAGGTTACATTTGTGATGTCATAGACTTGTGTGACGTCAGAGTCCATGACAACCGACCGCGCCATAATGGCGGCGTTTCAAACGCTTGAAAAAGTTTGTCATTTTTAACACTTTATAAATATATATTTGCATTTTTGGTGATGAGTATTATCCATCAGTCATAAATCGATATAAGCTGTCATAAAAAAATATAAAAAAGAGTAGTGCATATTCCCTATCCGTTAAGATTGTAACTTGCCTGCGAGCGTTCCATCTCCTCCTGCATCTGGCGCAGACGATCCTCATATTCCTGTTGTTTCTTCTCAGCGCGCTCGCGGGCCGCGATCTCCAACTGCAGCTTCTCTCTGTAGGAACATCACCATTGAAATCAATATACTGCCCGTTTATGTTGGACATTTCATTCTCAACTTAGGCCCCAAATCAAATAACAAACTGAGCAAGCCTTGAAGTTGAGACAAACCCCCAAATGTTATTCAAGGTTAAGCGCGACCTCAAACTCATACAAGTTAAAGATCTGAAAACCAGAAAAAGACATTTAGTCATTTTCTCATCAGGCGGGAATCGAACCCGCATCCTTCGCAAACCATCATTTAGTTTCATCTTTACTATTACATCACTAAATTTAATCCTTTAAACAACACTGTGAGATACCACAATAACATGGTTAATCAATATGTGTGTTTCCAGCATAGACTTTTAATATTTACAATTATTTTGTTTTTGTTAATATTGGCTTTGAGAATCATTTTTTTTTGGCAGATTCAAAATGTTTAATACTCATACCTACTGTAGGCATACCCCGTTCAAAAGAATTCGTTTTTTTATAATGCATTAATATAACAAAAAAAAGTTTAGGTGGTTGACTTAATGCCTGGAGGCATTCTATACCAGCCAACCAGGTAAGTTAGCGTTGCGCCGGCGCATGTACAGCTCGTGTGGTGGTAGACTCACCTCTGCGCCTGCTTGGCGAGCTTCTCCTCGCGCGCCTGCGCC
This sequence comes from Udea ferrugalis, assembly GCA_950022985.1. NCBI lineage: Eukaryota > Metazoa > Arthropoda > Insecta > Lepidoptera > Crambidae > Udea > Udea ferrugalis. The sequence continues at coordinate 1,580,774 of OX465522.1, forward strand.
TTCATCTGCTGCACGTCGATGGTATCGGGCTTGCGCCGGCGCATGTACAGCTCGTGGTTGCCCATACAAAGCGCGAGGATGCGCTTGTTCACGCGCACGCGCGGTGCGAAGAACACGAAGTCGGGCGCCTTCTTGTCGATCGGCTTTATTATGAACTTGCGGTCGTTGAACGAGATGTTGCGGATCTCGGACCATGGGAAGCCGATTTTGGGGGTCAGTCTGGTGGGGAAAGATGGCAATTAGTAATTGTGAATTAGGTTATTCACAAGTACAACATTAAAGCAAAAGTATGACGTGTGATAACTTAAACAGTTTTGGTAACTGCTGACATTTCTAACTCAGTTCTGCATTTAGCTGATTGTGATTTGTTTAATAGATCATTGCAAGCCTAAAATCAGTTGGCTTATTTGCTATAGTATTTTGCTGAACGGTCTTACGTCTAAAAAAGATGCCTATAAAACAAACATTTTACACAGTGTTTGGAATAACTTTTAAAAAAACTTTATTAAAGCAGCAGGTATTGAAAACGCAAAAGCATAAACACTTAGTCATTCATTCATTTAGTCTTAATTCTAATAAGTCCTATTCAGATAAGAGTCATATCATTCGATTTCATCAAAAATCTTAATGACCTAGCATATTATAGCTCAGTAACACGAAATCACTTCGTTTAAACCTAATTCGAATAATAACTTTTCTATTGTTATCTGGTTAACTTACTGTTAAAACCTTAAATGCAAGCTCAATGAGATCTTGTCACGTTGTAAATTATTCATTGCTTCGGCATGAGCACTTATTAAATTCTACATAAAATAAATTAAAATAATGAAATTGGACTTCGACAAATAAAAAAAAACGTTTACCACACGTTAGACTGACACCAATAGTATTATAATAAAAAGCCGTAGATAGGTAACTTGTGCTAAAAAGGTGGCACCCGAAATCAGAATCTTGAACACCTGAGCAAAGATTGGCAGTTTGTGACGACACTGCGCAACATGTATCTGTCTCGTTTGCGCTCCAGTAAATAATCATACTATTTTGTACACGCGGTCAAATTATAGGTACGTGTACGCCAGGGGTCAATTTTTGACTTCGCGTCAGAACTGACACAACGTACATCTACGTCTTTTTCGTACCTATTTTTTGTAATTTTGAGTGAGACTATTTGAAAACGTACTTGTCATCTTTCTCGTAAATGTTAAGACCGAGCGCGTCAACTCCCAGCCACAGTTCCGTGTTCTTCTTGTTGCGGATCTCGAAGTAGTTGACGCCGTACATCTCGAGGTCCTGCGCGATCTTCAGGTACTCCATCATGGCGTCCTCGCGCAGCATCCCGCGGTGCTCCTGCCACCAGTTCGTGATGCTCTGTTCCCACTCTTCGCGAGACATCTGAGGGGAAAAGAAGGGTTAAAGTTTGTTCAGTCTGTCAGGTTATCATTATAGTTCGTTCGCGTTAAGAATGCAGTAATTTCATACTTGTTCTTCGATCTAACACGTCCCCTAACCAATCGAATCGTACCTAATTAGAAAGCCAAGCCAAAGTGACCAGTTGAACGCATACTTTCGAAAGCAAAGGATTGTGGATCTGAGTTTTTTTTTGTGTGCGAAAGATTTTTTTTTATTTATTTATTTTATTACAAAATTCACAGCTCTTATTTAAAATGTAAATCTTAACTTAATATAACAAAAATACAGCCAATGAAGGATTTACATTATATTGGTTAGGTACAAAATTAATTTGACAGTTAAAACTCACAACCTATGACTAGTATGTTAGGAGGTGTGCCTGTGCATGCGTTTAAATGTGAGATTTTGTGGTGTTTAATTAAATTTAAAAATCACTGCATTCTTTACGCGAACTATAAGAAGATTTTCTCCATTCACATAAGACTCTTTAAACAGGACTCAGTCACTCCGATAGAGTTATCCTACGGTAATGTCCCCACACAGGTGGAATCTGCACAGTGGGCTACCGCCATATTTCGGAGTTTATTACAAACCTTACTTCTTTTTAGTGACGTTTTGATACTATTGATGGTATCAAAACGTTGATCCATAAAACTTAAAGTGACAGGGTGGCTCATTTTTGAGTAATGTTTGTGAATTCCGAGGATACTAGCTCTATGACGATTTCTGCTGAAAAAGAAGCCAAACTCACCTTGTGCTGGTCCGTTACTCGCTGCGGCAACAAACGGTCGTTGGCGAGGAAGCCGGGCCCGTGCAGGCTGGGGTTGTGGTCCCCGTGCCGCGCCTGCACTGCGTACGAGGCCAGCAGCACCGACGTCTCCGGGGGGCAGTAGATCTCGTCAGATAGGATTGCATTGCATTCTTCACCTGACAGGAACAGATAGACTCACCTTGTGCTGATCCGTTACTCGCTGCGGCAACAAACGGTCGTTGGCGAGGAAGCCGGGCCCGTGCAGGCTGGGGTTGTGGTCCCCGTGCCGCGCCTGCACTGCGTACGAGGCCAGCAGCACCGACGTCTCCGGGGGGCAGTAGATCTCGTCAGATAGGATTGCATTCTTCACCTGGACAACAACAGAAGGGTTAGGTAATGTGTAAGTAGCTCTGATCTGTACGGTATCAGATATCGAGCATAGTCGAACTATTTGCAAATAGTTTCGGACATTAATTATGTTATTAATTTAGAATCCATAGTTTGAATAGGTAACACAAGAAAGAAGTATTTTTTTTGACATTTAATTACTAAGCACTTTTTTCAATATTTGTTTTCTGGTAGTTTATTGTAATAAAAGTAAATAATGAAATTTCATCTTAGAAGTGATTTGGATGTACTTCTGTTAACTTTTAAGATGGCTGTAATAATTGTTAATGCTGTAAAAAAACACTTGAAGCGAATAGTGTACAATCGCACCGGACCCCAGAGGTCGGGAGTTCGATTGCCAAATAAGAACATTCGTGTGATGGACATCTGAATATCTTTGAAAGTATGGATGCCATGGCAGTCACCTGCGCTTGTGATAGAAAAACAATAGATTTCCTCAACAATAGATGTTGCTATTTTGTTCCGTATTTACATATCTATTATTGGCTTCTAAAGTAACTTTTGATAAAATTGGGGTCAAGGTAAGTAATGAAGAGTTAAGATATAGATAGAATGACACGACGACTTTAAGAGTCCAACCCGACCCGTTAAGCACAGTGGTAACGAGTGTAGCCTGAAACTCAAAGGAACGAAGATACGATTATCGCATTAGAATAAAACGATGTTAGTTATTAATTAGTACCTTATACACTCAACGTGTATAAGGTACTTAATTAGGAAGAACTAAGGTTTTCGCTTTGGGACCAAAACAGTGCATAAAATGCTCTCTATTATGATTTATTTAGTAATGACAAACTTTGATTACTTTGGCCTGCAAAATATCCCTGATGTCCCCACTGCCTGCAAAATATCCCTGATATATATTAATTGCATTAACTTTTAAAAAGCTGGTGCGTTGACCAGTTATACTACTCGAGAGAATGGTGGACTTCTGCAGAAGATAGTGAACGATGGAAAGGTTTGGGGGAGACCTTTGCCCAGCAGTGGGATCTTGCAGGTTAAAAAAAACAAAACGCAGGAGCCTTAACAGTAGAGCAGGTGAAGTAACCGTTTGTTTTCGCCGGCGATAGCCGATAGACTGGCTGATAACAAATGCATGCGATTATCTCGAGTGGCTGTCGCGGTCGATCTCCGGAATGACATAGGCGGGTTCTTGTCTGATTACAGCTCCGTTGTCGTTCGTTAACATACGCTCTCGAGTTTATCCCAACGGTGCGAGAAGCACGCTAACTGCTTGCCACGTCATGCCGTCAGCGAATTTGAAGCCAACTGGGAGAGCTTCACAACCGTACGGTAGATTCAAAACCGTTCGGTAGGTTCACAACCTACCGTCAGATTTGAAAGGGTGGTCTTTCACACATGCTCTTAGGCAGTGTTTAACACAAGACCTTCCCATTATTATTGTGGTTAAGGCACAGATTTCCGGCAGTTGGATTGGATGTGATTTGCAACAAGAGTAGCTGTCGAGCGACTCGGAGAATCAGAAGTATAAATTCTTCTTTATCATGTGTCATCATATCAGCAACTGTATATTTGTGACTAATACTCCAATTAGTAAGGCATTATTATTAATTATTAAGGCGTTTATTGCCACTTATTAAGTCATTGCGTGTGCAGCTGACCGGGCTTGCAGGGCGCACAGGTGACCTCTGATCTAGAGAGAGGTACCACATTTGCACATTTACTGGATTAATATTTGCTGAGCATTACTCAGGGGTTGGCAACGAACATGCCAGGCTGGGTGGTGGGATCACTGGGATGGGGGACCCTGACCATATCGACCGAAATTGAGTGATGTTTTCGGAAGGCAAGTTAGGCAGTTAGTCGCGGCTAAGGTCAGTCGTCAAGCCTTATTAGAGGCCTTAGGGGTCTGGCACCTTGATCTCTCTGTGTGGTACTGGTAGTATAGGTCGCGACACTTAATGTTCAGGTGAGGTAGATGCTGATGTTGAATTTCTTTTTTTAGAACCACATTTGCAGCTGCCAGCCTCAATCTGCATTGTTTGGAAGTACAGAGGGGAACATGAGGATATAAACATGGAACTTACTTGAAGATAAAATAGCTTGAGTGTGATCTCTTGTATGAGTTCATCGGCGACGTCCTCGGGGTAGAATTTGGCTCGGAACTTGAACTGAAGCGGGTTCTCTTTCTTGACGTCCTGTTGCATCACCTGTAAAGACAAAACCAACATTTAATACAAGTTTACTAAGTACTCGATACTATCTACTAGGCTGAGGAACTACTAGACTCTAGCTTAACTATCCTGGGCTTGTGAGGATCCAGCTATTCAGACGATATTTCATCTTGAAAAGAAAGCTTATGGTGTACAGTTGGCATCAAAAGTAACTAAGCACTGAATTACCTTGTCATGATATCTTCAACAAAGTTAGTGTGACAATGTAATAAAGTGCTTCGATGCTTTTGACGCTAACTATACATTTTGAGCGGATACTGCAATTAATCTTTAGTTACAAACTAGTCACGACATCAATAAACCATACAATACTAACTACGAGCATTCGTGGCGAGTCTTACCCATCTGGAGAACGGTAGCGACCCTGACTTCGTGGTGTGCCGACCAGGGGATCCAGGGGAGCGTTAAAAAGGCAACAATTAATTACAATTCAGCACCAGTACTTGGTAACACACAGAACATAGATTGCTGGCGCCTTTAACAAACATACATTAATTTGAAAACAGGAATTACAAATAGCGAATATATTGTTAAGAGACATTTCCTACCAGTCAACCATGAGGTCTGATAGATAGAGAAAATTAAGGCGGTAGGTACAAGCTTACATAACACAGAAATCGTCGTAATATTATTTAGTGTGAGAATTTCTTTACCAAGCAATCGTAATGTCACCGGAAAATAACAAGAACCGTAAATTTATAAATTTCCTAGGAAATTTATAAACTTTCGTAGGATTCTAAACGAGAGATAAATTGTATTATTTTACGCCCTCATTTCCGGAAATTGATAAACTTTCGGAACGCTTCCGTAAAATAATAAGTGGGCGGTAACCAAATGCCATGTGCGCTCTGATTGGTCGAATAAGTCACGTGCCATTCCTCTCCTCCGCCATTTAATTTTGGTTGAAGGCCGGTTTCAATGTTTTATAATTTGTAAGAACAATTCATCTTCGTGTTCATTGTATAATTTGCGGCTACCTCTCCGGCGATGAGAAACACCAATAAAAAATCTAAGCAACCCAGATAACGGTTGTATGATCGCTTCTTACCACGATGGGTTCAAATTCCCTCTTTGAAATGCGGGCTTCTGAATGATCCGTTCGTTTACCGTGACGGGAACTCAGTGTGCCTCTGACTACCTCATTTGGGATATGATCGAGATGGTATGCCATGTTTTGTATGTTATATTTTATAAGTGTATTTCATTTTTTATAAACTTTTTGATATCGTAAAACACGATTTCTGCTGTTTTATTTTGATTAAGTAGGGGTGGGGTTATCAGCCTATTATTGTAAAAAGTAACCCGTTAAACCTACCCAGTTTTAAAGTCAAAGTCCAGTCAGGTAGGTATTCGAAACTGATAAATGTACAGTTTGGCAAGTCTGATTGTACCATAATCTACGAACACAAGCATTGCTACTGTCAACATCGACCAATCAGAGGGCAGTGTGTTATTTTCCGTAATTCATAAAAGCGTAAAATTAAAAGCTCTTCTGTGATTAGTCGAACCGTTTAGAATCTTACGAATAGATATCCGTAAGTTTATAAATTTACCACGAGTCGTCGCAAATTTATAAATTTCCGGAAATGTGGGCGTAAAATAATACAATTTATCTCTCGTTTAGAATCCTACGAAAGTTGATAAATTTCCTAGGAAATTTATAAATTGACGGTTTTTGTTATTTTCCTGTGACAGTAATACTCAAAAACCATTTCTACATAATTTCTTTCAATCAGTGATCACGGATCAATGAATTGAATACTGGCGGATTCTAAATTATAAATTTTAGCCAGAAAAACAGTAAAACTATACTTTTAAATTAAGATATTATTGAAATTTACGTAAAACTCGCTGTTAATAGCTCTAGATCTGGCCTTACTTTTCTAATTGCACCGACCTAGTTTATGTTGAAAACAAAGTATTATTTTCCACATAAACGTATAATTAGCAAGGTTTGATAACAGTAAAAAGGTAGCGTTCAGTGTATAGAGGTCATACTCAATCAATCATACTCAATCATTTATTTGCATTCCATAATGTAGTGGTAGATGTTACAAACTTGGTATGTTCATTACAGACCCTCTCGGGCACAACAAATAGGATAGAGGAGGACGCTTTCAACTTAAAACTTAAAAATAAAAAAACCTAAAGCTTAAAACTATATTATACTGAATAACTAGAACATAACATTATTAATTCTCAGTAAGCCTACATGTTTGTAGGTACAGAGGCGCACACATCAACCTTTACAAAACCATTGCAAAATGGGTCTAATGTCAGCCCCATAAGGTGCCCCTATGTAAAGATTGATGTGTGCGCCTCTGTACATAGAGTAAATAGTTGGGCGACAACAGAAGCCAACAAAGCTACGTGATGTCACGTGAACGGCCTCAATGACTGAATTGTAAAGCCCCATTAGTCGAGTTGTACTTGTCTCCCAAATTAGTACAAGTGTTGCTAGAGGGCGCTGTAATTGCATGAACGATCTTTGGAATTAGGAACAATTTACGACATGAACTGTTGAGAAAAGAGTCGTTGTAAACTGAGAAAGAATGGACTAGTTAGCTCAGCTGACCTGTACTTGTTATTTAAAATTTGGTGAAGCGGAAACTATTATTGGTTTTTGAAAAATACATTTTGATTAGGAAGAAAGCTTTTTTTTGTTAGATAACCACATTTGACACTTTTTAAGTGAAATCAGTATCTAAGTGTAAAAAAAGTGTAATTAGTAACTGCCAAACATCAATTGAGTGTATGTTCAGAATAAATGTCAGAAAAACCAATCACAATAGGCATGATGACTGTATTTTTTTTTTGTTTATTATCGAAAGACCTTACATTTATGTAAACAATCCTCAAAGAATCACTTCATCTGGATCAATACCACCAGAGATATCACAATTTGAAATGCACATTTTTGGACTTGCCCAAAAACGCTCCATACAAAAGTGACAGCGACAGTGACGTCACTGTCGCTGTTTTTGTAAGGAGCGCGTAATAACTTTGTTCGACAGCTATATTCAATATTGCGTTTATGATAATGGTCTCCTAACATAATTCCTTCATAATAGTTTGGGTTACAAAAAAGTGATATTGTTTTACAAAAATTTAACACATATGAAATGGACTTGCCCACCCAAGTTTGCAGGCCTATTGTAGCCTCATTTTGAAACGAATTTCGATTGTGGTTTTACAATAACATTTGTAATCAATTATTATTTTTGGGGAACATAAAAAAACATGCAAAATCACTCATAGTCATCTACCCTATTGACGGTTTTTACAAAAGCCAGTCTCAGACTCTCAGAGTTTAGGACTACACAGGAAAAGGTAGAAAATAAGATTCTATAATTTGAAAACAACGCCAAGAGACTACAGGGCACCAAAACCAAACTTATATCTAAAGATCTAAGTTTATCTCGTCGACGCAACATTTTCGCCTTTCGCTACTACGCGTCAGGTACTACTTGCGCGTCATAACTTTCGCCTTTTCCTTAATTGGTCATTACAACTCTGACTCGGCTCTCATTTCCTTCGCGATCATCCATCTCGCTTGCACGTGAGATAAACTAATTATCGCGATAAAACACTTTAGTGACCTTGAGCAAAGTGACATGCGTTTTTTGATGATGTATAGTTTTTAAATTTTACTTTATTAAGTATAGAAATACCTACACGAGATTTATATTTTTTTTAAATATAAAACGATTAAAACTAGTTTAACTAGTTTGTAACAATATTTCTTCTGAGTGTTGAATGTTTCTTCAACATTAATGAAATCACCCTGGCTCATAGGGTAAATATACCAGAAAGATTCGGTCGGTCTGTTAATGGTCTCGGTAGCACAGTGGTTAGTGCAGTCGCTCGGTTTGCGAAAGATGCGGGTCCGATTCCCGCCTGATGCCAAGACGACCAAATGTCTTTTTCTGGTTTCCAGATCTTTAGTAAAGATAGGTACTGCATGGAAAATGCTAAAAACAATAATAACCATAAAAACTAGTTTTTTTTTAATTATTATTTTTAGTAGGCGTTATAGGAAGATGGCTACTCTTGGAGATAATCAACATAATGATTAATTAATATATTAGCGGCAGGGCAGCGATGTGGCGCGGACGTCACGCCCCGTGCGCAGGCGCGAGCGACCACTCTCGCGCACACAAGGTCACATCATCTTCAGAGACTTACTTGTTCACATGACGAATTAACAAGAATAATAATGTTATGACCATCGGCTTTGTCAGTTGTTACAGCACTAGGTCAAAGTGTCATGGGTGCGAGCGCCGCAGCGCATAGGGGTAAGACAAAATGCAAATTCGGATGTGATTACAGAATTTTAGGCAACGGATTTAGAAAGCACTTTCAAGTCTTAAACAATAAAAAAAAGAGATAAACAGAATGTGGATTACATGATATCAGTTGATGAAACAGGAAACATTGTTGGAGGAAAAGGATGACTGAAATATTGCAGGGTTTATGTCATATAAATAATCGAATAGGTACAACTAATCCCTGATATAAACTTCAAAATAGCATCCGTGTTTTCAATCTTAGTGAGTGAGGAAAAAGTTGAATGTTCTCGTTGCTGACGCTTTCCAAACCTACTATCTTTATGCGACAGGGACGGAACGTAAGCAACAGATGGACATCGTCACACAGTCGAGTGTTTCGGTAACGTTGTGTAACGCCGACTGAGATCACTGATAAGGTATCCACTGATAACGGTGACGACCACGCGGATCGGGGCCGCGATAGGTACACTCTTGCGATTTAAAATTATAATCACCTTTTTAAATACCTCTTTCTACGATTTCATGAAATGTTAATATTTATGAGAAACAAATCATTAGGTACTAAGAAACGACTCTCTTATTTTCATTACCATTGTTTTAACCTGCGTCATAAGACACATGACATGTAATTTTTGAATCTTCATATTGTAATAACAACAATATAATTGACTATAGATATGCAAGACATAAAAGTTAGCTTTCAAACAGTTCTAAATGTTTCAAGAGGCGTGGAGAATGGTGAAACGAAACATGTCGAATCGACTCGACTCTACACCTGTGTGCAAATTATTTACATACTCGTAGAAGGCGATGTGTATGGATCAACAGTATTTGATAGTCTACTCATAAGTACACGTAATAGTTGACAATGTGTTGTTGCTATGTGTATGTTACCTGCTAAGGCTAGCAAAATCATTAATTCTGTTTTTCTATTTACGTCAAAGATGATTGAGATGATGTAACATTAGCCTACCACCATGACTATAATAATAATAGTAGCTTTGGTATACCAAAATACAGGTCGTATTTCAAACTCTTTAGCATTTACAGTATCTCTATCTAGCGTATCTGCTTTGTACATAACTTTATTCAAACCACGTTTGTTCTTATCAAATCCAACTTCCCATCGTACGCAATATGTCTAGTGTTTCTAGCGTTTCTACTCTGTTTCTAGCTTCATTAAACCAGGCCTCAGTCTTACCAGGTCATCCCCCCTATCGTAAGCGCCTTCTTCGTCATCTTCTTCGGGAGTTGACAGTTTCTTCACAGCGCTCGTTATAAACCTTGTCGTCTTCTCCACTATTGAATCAGGCTTTGAGGAACAAATATTTAGGGATTTTAACTCATGAAATTAATAAGAATACCACGAATTTGATACAATGCCTGGCATTGGAAAGATTACAATTATCTTGTTCGGATTACCGGAATGCAAACTTTGTTTTTATCTAGGCAGAAAGTAGGTACAAAGTTTTTAGCTAATCTCGCCTGAATTGCAAATAATGCTGACGTAATGGATACCTTTGCACCGTCTGTCCTACTTGTTAGTGTTAATTTTAAAGGTCACAATTAGCTGAATCGCATAACCTTTTATGTTAATGTTCGATAGATTTAAATTGTATCAGGTGAAAGAAACGTCGCAGGTGGCTCGGTCGGTAGGCGGCATTTACGAAGCGCAGACGAACATTTGTTCATGCGCTAACTAGCCGTTTGAGTTATGAGTAAGATGAAAGATGTTCATCGAGCGTGTGGTCAAATAAAAGTTGTTATTCTAGATATAGATGCGAGACATTAATTAGCAGAGTCTTAAGAGGCCTCACAACGAGGATTGAGCAACGCAGCAGTCAGCCGTGGGAGCGGCGAAAGTACGGTCGTCGACCCCGCGGCCGCGATACCTGCACAATCAGCTGTTCTTGTTTGCGCATACGCAGAAAATGCTCGCATCTATCCTGATCACTCGAGAGATTTCAACGTCATAACAGCGCTTAATGAAGTTTTGATATCTGATTTACGCGGTGTGGGAAAGAAACACATTGAAATGGTGTGAGAGCAATAACACGTGTGAGGTGGAACGCAAATTCTCCGAGGTGCGTACGTGATTGCATCAACTTAGATTGGGTGAAACGCCGAGACATTTCTCTTTGGCATCAGCCGCACACGCATGGTGGGTGGGTCGGTACCTGTCGCGCGCGACAGAGATGCCTGCGTCTCGTTCTGCACTAACCTAGTTTGCGGGCGACGCCATGGCATCTCGCTTGACCCTTCTCCGGCTAGTTACTTTAGCACAATTATGTTCATTATACGATTAATACCACAGCTGTAAACGCCAATTGTACCTAATAATGGCGGGGAAACTATTTAGAATTATTATTTTCCTCAACGAAGCTAGTCTTGCAGATGAGGTAATGACAGTGGTGAACCTGTTTGGAGTACGTTTAGGTCGTGTAACGAAGCCTTACGACGCGAAATACAGGGGATATCCGAGCGAGATTTGTTACGCGCAAAGTAGATAGGCAAGGTCGTCTCCAGCGCGACGAGCACCACTTTCACCCGTCTGCGGCATCGATGCCACTCCTCACCGCATATTTGGCCAAATTGTCGTCTCGCTAATATGGTTGTTGATTCAGAAATTTCGATGAACGTCGTCATTTAATGGATTGCTTGAATGGTAATTGACGTCAGTTCTAAATGTGTTCAGCGAGTCACCTCAATGCAATTTTGGAGCGTTGCAGGTTTTTGTGTTGTGCCAAATATTTTCACCAAGATATACGGGTATCTCGATTGGTATGGTAATCGGTTGTTTTGGATGAGGCAGTCAAGGACGCGGTTATTGTTCGTCTGGCGAGGTCGTGCTGCTCGCACCTGGTGGTGGCATTCGGCGTGGGAACGAGGTCACGCGGGCGCATCGTCTCGCTTCGCTGCTCACCCATCGTATGTGCCGATTGGATCAGACATCAACAACATCAATCTTCTGATGTACTATAGATTACATGAACAGCCGACAGTGTTTCATTACCTTTATGAGGTATCGCGACTTCCATCGCAATCCTGAACAGAACTTTAAATTGCAATTGCTGATCATCACCATGAAACTGACGGCACATTTCATAACATTTTAGAGACCAGATAATTCGTGACCAAGCAGAAGATGAATTTATCCCCTAAGAACGTTAACCCAGTTTGGTAAGGTAACATAAGCAAATTGCGTTAAGATCTAGAGGGTCGCAGTCCAATCCTCGTTGATTCGTCAATGAGTCCGCACATTTGTCGGCGTTGAAGCAAGCAAGCAATGTTCTATTGTCAGGTAACCATTAACGTGGGCTTTATTTGCACGTGATCGGTCTTCCTCAATTATATGCAATCTATTTTAATTGAATTGAACGGCTGACATTATGACGATTTCATTGAAAACGTGGCAAGAGACAGGAGGTACTGGAAACTTTGCAGGTTAAGCGTAAGGTTTGAGAGAGACAGAATTTCGTTCTCTTGGAATAATTAGAGTTTATTGTCGGAAGCAAAGATACAGATCTCATTCAAGTAGTTACCCACATAATATACAGCAAAGGTACCGAAAAAAATGTTTGTGATTGTAATAATGCAGCAGTTGGAACACAGAAAAGGCATCACTCAGAGCATAGGAACCAAATCAAACAGCTAAAAGAAAAATCTAGGAGAAGAAAGCTGTTCCTTCTCGAGGTGCGTACCTGCGTGCCTCTCATGAATCGATAGCACAATAAATCACACGTTAGGACAAAGACCGCGGGGTCAGTGACGCAACAGTACAGGTGTCCCGTATCGGGGCCGCGTCTCATGCGGCACGGTGCACGGTAATCGCGCGACGACAAAAAGCGACATTCCGTGCGAGCTTGCGACGAGATCGCGTGCGAGCTGCGACCGAGCGACAGACGACACGGACCGACTGTTAGGGCTACAGCACACACGATACAAATAACAGATTTGATGTAGCTTCAGCAGCTCTATTATATGATTGAGCCTTCAATTATCGTCAGTTTTGGAAGCAAAATTCTGTAATTCTACCTTTCACAACACAGCGTAATTTTGTAAAATGACTAAACGTGTTCCAACGTCGCACCCACAAATCTCGCCTAATTCTTTCATAAAAACTTTTCGTAGCAGTTGTATCTCCTTTATGCTATCGCTCTGAAAAAATAACAGCGTATTTCTTAATAAAATTATGAAGTTAAGTAAGTGTCGTATGCGTTGTGCCTTAATCGTGCTTAGACCGAGCAAATCACTGCGAGACTTTTTCTGGCCATTCTCGTCTTTTTGCTAAGAACAACATTGGCTCAGTATTTTTGTAACTTTCAATTGAACAGATACACCTGATTTTGGTGAATAATCAATGAAAGACGAAACTAAATGCGCTAATTTCAGTTGCAAATCAAATGTTCTTAATGACACAGCTCTTACATATTAAGTACATAGAAGAATTCTAAGTGATTATTACCTGTGCTACTTTTTACTGTAGACATCCACAACAAAATCACCTCAAGGCAAGTCATTAGGCACCACTTTACGAACACTGCAATTATATTGTTATTTTGTCTTCATTTTACAGTAAACCTAATGCAGGTACTTTAAACGTGTAATTCTGCTTACGTAATTATGAGCAATATTAATCTTTATTACCCTGTTTGTTGCCCCATTTACAGGTCTCGGTCATGGTGACACAGTAAAAATAGAAACAGTTTTATTTCGGTTATTACGACATTGTGTCAACAACAGAGAAAACATTTAGTTAGCGTCGATTTTGTCAAAGAAGTTCATATCTGGTTAGCTGAATGAGTGCTTGCTGGAGCGGAGCCAGGAAAATGCATCGCAGCGAATAATGTTTGTTTCAACTGGATATGAATAACACGCAGAAATACTATATGGTGGGGTGGATGTTCAGTGTGAATCAATTAAAGAACAGTTAATACTGGTCATAGCGTAGTAAGCTTCAGTAGATTCTGCTGAACAGAAAAGTTAAATTCTGCAAACCTATTACTGGGCACCAGTTTTTTCCACATTAGGAGATTTAGCGTAAACCATCCGTTAGCAACACCAAGTCCAGTTAAAACGTGCATAATAAATGGTTTGTCGTGCAGCCAACATTCGATTCACTTACACGACTTTAGCCGCTAGTTTACTAAGTGACAGCCTAATATAGTAAGGCTTCATTGGTATCGAACAAAGGTAAGCACTTATCAAATTCCTGTTGCAGACGATTACAATAATACTCTTCTGACAAGACAGCTTTCATGGCTTTGTAAGCCGAAGTGAGCAACAAGATTGTCCGCTCACTCGTATACATATGCAGACCACATGGTCGTTCGAAGGGAGCCTACTGTTGAGCTGAGACTATAAGCCAGGGTGTATCTAAATAAAGCTCCAGATAACATCTAGGTGTTTCGTTTTTCTAATGCTCCCATGACACTTGCTCCCCAGTCTATGACATTTGCGTGCTCCACCTAGCGCCATTTATAAAAGCGCCACAACGGTCTCCTGAGGTATGTCTTCCTGTGAACAAACGCCCTCAAACACACCATAGACATGGCGAACAAGACCATACCTCAGCATGTTAATGTATCTGCTTACATAATGGAGTAAAACTGGGCAGCAGAGCTAACATTTCCGAAACCTGACAACTAGCTCGAATAATCATTCATCGCATCTTGCGTATCCCTCAGATACGAAAATAAATAATAATAGACATATGATAGAGATGTTCTTCTCGGAGTGCAAAACTAGATCATATTTTTTGCAAAACTCTTGGAGAGCTTTCTCAATAGTAGTCTGATCCAACAAGGAACAATGCTGAACTATATACTTATGCCATGCCATATTAATCTTTATTACCCTGTTTGTTGCTCCATTTACAGGTTTCGGTCATGGTGACATAGTAAAAATAGAAACAGTTTATTTCGGTTATTACGACATTGTGTCAACAACAGAAAAAACAAATTTCTGAATAGTAGTCTGATCCAACAACGAGCAATGCTGAACTATCTCCTTATGCCATGTCAGTATACAATTTCTTTCGTCGGGAATTCCACAAGTTGCACCAAACGAGAGTTTAATTACGCAAAAATGGCATTCAAGTTTCGAACTGGAAGTCGAAATGCCTTTGTAATCAACTGAGAGCTGACTAATCGCGACGTTCGGCGGCGATTTACATACAAGTAGAATCTAGAACAATGTGAGGGGACTCATTTTTTACGAGAGTGATCTCACTACATGTGGGCCAGACGTGAGACTTCGCCTGCAATGGTACGAGCCACATCATTGTGGCGAAACTAAGTTTTACACAGTAGGAAAACTTTAATTAGTTTACTAAATGATTCAGATTTTACATCACCACCTTTTATTATTTCCGAGAAATGTTATTTTAGCGTTAAAGTAGTAACACTTGTATAAATGAGGTGTTAATTTGTACTTTGGATTCTGACTCGCTCCGAACGACGAAACAGGTTAGAGCAACAACGGATTATTTGACACACATAACGCTCATTAACTCTGAATTAATTAGATAGGTAGCTGTCGTTCAGATAGGGAATTTTGGAAATGTAAACCTCGAGATTTTCGAAACAATTAAATTTAAATTGTCTACTCTGCAAACAGTCTTAACTCTAGTTACAGATTTGGATCAAAATTAATGTTCTGTCAGATCTGCTGGATTCAAATGTTCAATGTCATGGTCATTCAAGACATTGACAGGAATTTTAAGCGATTTACTAGTGCGAGCGTACCAGCAGTATTATCGATAAGTGGCAACATTCTTGAGCATCTGATTAGATTATTATCACAAGAACTGTCTAATGATCCACCAATGTTGTTCACAGCAGAGCAAAAGGTTTTTTCTCTTCTCTCGAGGACACCAACCTCACTAGCTCGTGGTATAATTGTACTTGTATTATAAAGGATGTGCGAGCATCACTCCTAGGCATTCTCAATTGGCACCAACGACCATCACAGGCGATGATCACGAATCCACGAGCGCCAGACCATGTAGCCTTCGCCACAACCCCCGCGCGGTGTAAGCCATCAACGCCACCAAAGCACCAAACACCCCATAGGCACATCATGTTTATCACATAGTATACTATAAAAGTAGCCGAAGCCTCGGTTAAGTAATGGTCGACGTCGACGATTAATCACCGTAAACACTTTTGAATAATAAATCGATAACGGATTACGGTTTGTACTTCAACTCATTCGAAGGTAGTACGTGATTTGTTTGCATTGAAATAACTTGAAAACCGTGACTTGGCGTAGAAACGTTTTAAGATTTAGAATATGCCCTTTGATATGAATCATATTTGATGTATTAAAATTACGACTGCCAAAGGGAAAACGAAGTGAGCAGGTTTCAAGACATTAATAATGACGTTACTCATGATTAATATAAAAGTATATCGCCTACAACGGGGTGGCCTATTTTCACCAGTGGACATCATGTGGCTGCTGATGATGAAAGTCTAAATGTTGCATTGAGTATCGGCGGTTTTCAGTCAAAAGTGGACACTCGTGACAGCGCAATCAGTCCCAATCGAGAAATTTTCGCGCTTTCGTCGACGCACCATGCGCGGACGCAGCCAACGGCCAACGCTAATGAACCGGAGTGCGCTTTGCCATCTTTGCCACTCGCTATCGATAAACACCTGGCTTTAACAGTATTCGTTGGAGAGCTAAGAAGCAGAAAAGGAACAGACTCAACTTTGGTCTAGTACAACTATTTTCATAGAGAGGAGGACAGCTCGAAGAGTAAGTATAGTAAGAGTATCTGTTTGGATACCATCAAGATCACTGATCGAGACGATCATAGTTTTAACATTGATCATCAAGTGGAAATAGCTGAGATCAGGATAATTGCATTTGGTTGGATTAAATTGGTATTTATTACTCTTGTAGTATTCGGTGTTCAGAATTTGGAAAATTACACTAGTAAAGAGAAAAATTATAAGATGATAATAAAATGATTTATTTGAACCGAATATTAGTCATGTTAACATAGGTAAGATCTCTCTAGAGGAAAATTCTTATCAGGCTGACGTAAGCGAATGATGCAAACAAGTGGAACTGAGTTATTTAACAGCAATACTATTTCATTTGCAATCTTGTTTGATTTAGTCACACCGGAAGCAGAAATAACTTTGGTTCAAACTTTACAGCTTTGGCCAACGTCATTGATGCTGTGGAGTGAACGGCCGGCGACTTAACTAGTCTGGTCATGTTTTCACCAAAAAATAATAAAATTTTGACAACAATCTTACTTTTTTAAATTCGAGTTTAAGCCTGACAATGAAATTCACTAAAAATAGTATTTTTCTGGTATTCCTATCTTTAGTGAGGATAATGGCATTAATAATGGTAAATGACAGAGACAAATAAAGAAAGAATAAATCTTAAATGCCACTCTGGGGTTGTGATTTTTAGCCATCATCAATATTTTAGCTGCCACATTCATCTTCTTGACGTCATTCAATGAAAACAGATCACGTTTTACCTTCAAAGTAATTGAATGTACTAATCGTAGGTAATCATTCATTAAAGAGGAATGTTTACGGTTATTGATTTTTGTAAACCAATAAACTGTAGGGAGTAACTGTAACTGGGGAGTAAGGGGGAGAACGACGCAAACCATCTAGTCGGCCTCAATTGTCATCCTCACCTGCACGCGTCAGTGGCTCATTTGCATACGAAAAGCTGACGGCGGTAGCTCTAGTTCTTCTACTAGCTGCCGTGGTGCTCCCTGCTAGATAACGGACGAGGCTCTGGCGACCGAGCCATGGCGGTATAACCAAACCCCTGCCCGGGCAACCGGGTGGAAGAGGCTGCAGCGACCTTGAGGCCAAATAACCTCTAAAATGTCTGGTGCAGAAAGCAAGGGGAAACTACTGCACTAATTTCCCATAGAAAGTCATCATGAAAGTTTCACAAGAGCAGAATACGATTTTGCCATGTGACCCGTCTAGCAACCGGCGCCGTACTGCGTCCGGGGCAGACGGTGGGAAATGTGCTACCGGCCATGCGGCTGTGGTAGACCAGGCACCGCATGGAAACGCAGCTACTGGGAAGTCATTCAAGTTGCGGGAAGAAAAGAGGATAGGAACGTGGAATGTGCGTGGCTTGCTTATGGCTGGAAAGATTGACATCCTGGAGAGTGAAATACTAAGATGTAACGTCGCGATTTGTGGGCTTAGTGAAACTCATTGGAGAGGTCATGGCCACTTCTTTACTGAAAATAACGTAGTCTTCTTCTCTGGAAATGATAGTGAAAGCATAAACGGGGTCGCTTTTTTGCTGCCGAAAACATTAAGACATTGTGTTCTGGGCTATGAGCCCGTAAGTGACCGCATAATGAGCATAAAACTTAAGGCAACACCCATAAACCTAAACATCATACAGGTCTATGCACCAACGAGCGCTTCTAGTAATGATATGTTGGAAAGTTTCTATTTAGACCTAGAAAAAACTATCTCTAAGATTCCAAATAGAGAAATGCTCATGGTAATTGGAGATCTTAATGCCAAAATCGGGGAAAATGCACAAACCCTAAGCCAAGTTGTTGGTCCATATGGATTAGGCGTGCGAAACGAAAGAGGAGAACGTCTGATTCAATTTGCAGCCGAAAATAACTTTATGATCGCTAACAGCTTCTTCCAGCATCACCCTCGAAGATTATACACTTGGACATCTCCCGATGGTAATTATAAAAATCAAATTGATTACATTCTCATCAGAGCAAGGTGGAAGAGCTGTATCAAGAATGCTCATACTCTTCCCGGAGCCGACTGCGGATCGGATCACCAGTTGTTGATCTCAAGGATGCAGCTTAAACTCAAAGCAGCAAGAAAGATAAACAAGCAAAGACGGATGGATGTAAAGGAAAGCACTAAGTTTATCGCAGCGCTTGAGAAGAACTGGGATCAATGGGTTAACACTGGGTCAGCAGGACACTGCTCAGAGCAACTGTGGATCAGTTCTAAAACCCTTATAGCGAATGCAGCAAAGGAGTGTGAATCACTTTCATCGAATTTGAAGCGTCAGCACTGGATGAGCGATGATACTCTGGCACTTGTTGAGGAGAGACGAAGACTGAAAGCCATGGGTGCCGACGTCAAAATATTAAATGGCGTCTCTGCTAAAATCCAGGCTGGTTGTAGACGAGACTTGAATGCTAAACTGCGAAACATCTGTGCAGAAATGGAGGTCCATGCAGATAAATACGAAACCAGGGACCTTCATCAGAAGATCCGATCTATAACAAGGACTCTCACGTCGAGAACCTGGGCTATAGAGAATGTTAGTGGTGAATTGGTTACCGAAATAGATAAGATATCTGATACATGGAGGGCTTACTGTGAGACTCTGTTTCAGGATCCACAATCCCATGAATATCCATGTACAGATCCAGGGAAGGATTTAGAGCCAGACATTCTTAAAGAAGAGGTGCGCGCCGCTATCAAACACCTAAAAAAAGGAAAAGCTACTGATATAGATGTCATCCCAATAGAAGTCATCAAGGCTGCGGGTGATTACGGTATTGAGATATTCCACACACTGTGCAATAAAATCTGGCAGACCTGTACATGGCCAAAAGAATGGCTTCATACAATTTTCATCCCCCTCCACAAAAAAGGTTCTACAAAAGTGTGCAGCAACTATAGGCTTATTGCTTTAATATCTCACGCAAGTAAAATACTGCTTCACATTTTGAATGAGCGCCTAAAGACTTTCCTTTCGAAAGAAATTGCGCCTGAACAAGCAGGGTTTGTGAAGGGAAAGGGCACTCGAGAGCAGATTTTCGCTGTTCGTCAGATTATCGAGAAATCCCGTGAGTTCAACAGGACTACATACATCTGCTTCGTCGATTTCTCGAAGGCATTCGATTCTGTAAAATGGCCGGTCTTGTGGAGATCCTTGTTGGATATGGGCACGCCAAAACACCTGGTCCAATTGCTAAGAAGTCTATACGAAAACGGGTCAGCATCAGTTAGAACCGACGAAACACTCTCGAATGACTTCTATCCTAGTGCAGGAGTACGCCAGGGTTGCATTATCTCGCCTTTGCTATTCAACATCTATACAGAGATGATAATGAGAATTGCCTTGGAAGATTGGACGGACGGTGTAGTGATTGGTGGAAGGAGGATCACAAACTTGCGATACGCGGATGATACGACCTTATTCGCAACCAGTGCTCGTCATATGGAAGATCTGCTGCATAAAATGGAAGCTACCAGCTGCGAATTTGGACTGAAACTTAATCACTCCAAAACTAAAATAATGATTGTCGACCGGGCCAATAACAACTTACCAGAGTTAACACGTATAGGGAGTTGTGAGGTTGTCAAATCGTACATTTACCTCGGAGCTTTAATATCCAACGAGGGCGGCTGCGTGGATGAAATCAAGCGGCGCATGGCGATCACTAGGTCGGCTATGGATAAAATGAGGAAAATTTGGGGCAATAGAAACATTACCAAGGCGACAAAGACCAGACTCGTTTATTGTCTCATCTTCCCCATATTTCTGTATGCGTCGGAGACATGGACACTTCGAGAGACTGAGAAAAAAAGAGTTGACGCTCTGGAGATGTGGTGCTGGAGACGAATGCTGGGGGTGTCGTGGACAGAGTTCCGTACAAATGCTTCCATACTAAAAGATCTCGGTATTAAACAGCGCCTATCAACCACAGTGCAGTCACGAATCCTGACTTTCTTCGGCCACATATCTCGTCGTGGAAACGACTCCATAGAGCGTCTCGTGGTACAGGGGAAAATAGAAGGCACCAGGCCACGTGGTAGATCTCCGATGAGGTGGACAGACCAGATCAAGGCCGCAACGCAGTGCGCAGTTCACGAATGCACCCGGAAAGCTGCAGTCCGCGAAGAATGGCGCCGTTTAACTAAGTTAATCACTCATCGTGATACATAATGATGACCACGACCACTCTGGCAAGAGTGTAGCGACTAAGAAGAAGAAACCAATAAACTACATAGCTGCGTCAGGGGTAAACTATGCCACCACGAATCGTTTTAAATATGCATAACACCATCAGCCAAGGTGTCACATGACAAGTTTCAGGTCCTTCGCATTGCTACAAATATGGTCCCGGAGACAGATCGGGGTCAAGGCTACGGCTTAGGTGGAAGTAACGGCAGGTGGCGGCGCGGGCGCAGCGGTCGACGCGGGACCGGTCGAGATGGCTGCAATGGGGTCGCGAGTGTCAACGGAACCGTTCATCTTGCTTGCATTAGCGGATGGGCATCATCGACACTTGATTCGACTGATTATACATATGAGATGGCGAGACAGCAAGTAACAGGTGCAGCAGGTAAACGGTGCCTGGCCCTGTGGTTTGGGGCGTTAGAATTCGGCCAAGGTTCCCCCCCGCCTGTCGTAAGAGGCGACTAAAGGGGGGCCCCGGGGTCGCCAGGAGTGCACATGGTGGAGACTGTGTGCTTCCATTGCACAAGCGATCCTGTGGAGGGCGGCGGTGTGGGGGGGCCTCGCACTGCCGCGAACGCCCACGGGTGTATGAGGGGAGGCATAACTCCCCTCGTGAGGAGCTGGGTTCCCAGCAAAGCGCGCCAGGGGTCCACTGATAGAGTCCCTTAAGGGGGTCCTCGGGGATTCCTGGTACCGCGCAGAAGATGGCCTCCGCGGAGTTTAGTGGGTATGCCCACGCCCACTGGGGTGGGTGAGCCCCACACTCTCCCGCTCCCGTACTCGGGGAGCGGGATAGTGCGTAAAGGCATTCTCCGCGTAAAAAAAAAAAAAAAAAAAGGTAAACGGTGCCGTCATTTGATTCGTAATGTTGTACATGTATCTTTATCCGATTTTCAAGAGGATTCTCAGTTCCACTGTGAGTTTGTTTTTTTAGTTCTTTCATGTTCTTGTTATCATTCAAGTATTCACTTTCTACCGTTTACAGTTGAATGCTCTTCTTTTTTATTCACTTGTAATAAGGTTCCTTTTCTAAAATTTATGACTAATATAACTATGTAACTTCAACTTTGTAATTAAATTGTTGCATTTTAGGACAAGATAAACACAGAAAATGTAGGTCTGTGTAAAATACTTTATGACAATAATAACCAATATTTCCTAGAATATCATAGAACGACGATTAGTATGAGGAAAACCTCATGAGTTTTTTTACTGCACTCATCAAATGTTGTATATGTACAGACAGACGGTCACAGGTCAAGCACACACACTCTGCCACCACTGCAATAAAGGTCATTTTGAAACTAAGATGTTACGCTGGATTTGCGTACTATAGTGTGATACTTGTGGTTATACATAATGGGGATAAGCCCTAGTAAGGTTACTGGTTTTCAGGGAAATCAAAGGTTATTTTATATGATTTAAAACGTACCTGTACTTGATACAATCTGTCAATCAATGGTTGTGAGCATCAACTAAAGTCCTCAAGTTGGAGGATATTGTGAGAGAGAAGTGGTAAAAATGCATGCGCATAAGATTACTTATTGCATGCTATTCTCGTTTAAAATTCCCCACCCACATCAACATTTTTCATCGCTAGGTACTCGTATCTACGAGGATACCAAGCTAAGGAAAGTGCACGACCACGAGTCGTCATTGCCACATAATGATTATCATACCGCGTACGAGGCCGTGTCACTTACGTAAGCATCATAACGCCGAGCGAGACGACACGTCGGAAACCCTTATACAGTGGCGGTGGTGTGTCGACCTGGCCTACACCTGTAATACCAATTAGGTACGCCGTTGATAGGCGTTCGTTTCTATCGTTTGATAGCGATCTGCAGTCGTGGTTATTGTGTATTAATAGAATTCTTGTCCTGGCACATCCGTCTTGTGCCTGCTCGGCCCGATAATTTAGCCACAGCTTGAGTTGTTTTCCAGGATGTTCATTTCAAAGCCAGTAATTTTAAGGAGCATCAGAATTGAGTTAGAAACACATTTACATTTGACTGAACATGGCTAAAAAGGTTGTCTAGCTCTCCATAACACGTCATGATACACAAGATTCTGTTTCTTTAACATTCAAACTCAAATTCAGTTGCTACGTGGTACGTATTTGTTAGGCGATAAACACTTAACTTGAATAATGCTAACGCTAACAATAGTTGAGTCTAATTTATGATTTTGGTGGCATTGAATGGACAATGAATCACCATTGCTACTGTAGCTATACACTTTTTATCACTTAACTAACCACCGTTGGTTATTAAAATTATCTCAAATTCTCAGTCAACATAACAGTTAAAATGGAAAAAATGTTATTAATATAAACCAGATGTGTTTTAACAGTGTTTCTAAAAATTGGCGATAGACTATCGTGTTCTGGTAGCCACATGTGTTTAAACAATGTAGCCGTTAACGGTCGGAGCGTAGAGGCGTCACCTCCGGGAGCTGATAGCGGCTCAGTAAGCTCAGTTGATGATGACTCACATCACAGCAAACGGCCATTGGATCCACTGACAACACTGCCACTTTATCAGTGAAATGTAATAGCACAAGGCACCGCTTGCACGCAATCATCATAAATACACGAACGCCACGCAACAATGTCGGATAGAATTATGTATCTAGAAATAATTGAGAAAAACAAAATAAAACTTAATTCACTAAAACGCAACTGAGGAATCTTATTGGGAAAACAATTATAGTAAATGCGTTATATTCTGCAGAGCTAAATGAACTCAGATTAAGTAAGGTTAGGTGATAGAAAACAGTTGGAGAAGATTTTTTTGTACATTTAAATAGCTTTTGCAGTTGATTACGTTGAATAACGTTCGTACTTTTAAAAAGACGTATAAAGCACATCTTTTGCAATTGCAAAAACAAAATACCTAAAGGCTGTGTGATATTGTTTTATTTTACGTATTTCTAAAGTATGTAAGTAATGTATTTAATGTATTTTTACTTTTATTTTATAAATATCTATGTATTACCTATATTGCATTGTTTTATATTGTATAAGTTAGTTGTTTTGGCAGATTTTTGTTTAATTAATAAATTTTGGCAATTGTGACAAAGTCGTGCACAGTGGCGACCTTTACCCGCAACGGTGTCCACGGAAGACCAGCGACGAGGTGCCAACTGGGTGCCCCGTCAATATGCTGAGTGGGGACCCTTTCAGTTCCATAATATTATGTTGTTTTAGCTTATAAGAAATTATTGTGGTGACTGAATAAACGTTTTCTATTTCTATTTCTATTACACTTAATAATATGATAATTTATGAACATATGATTATTTCTGATGAATCTAATGATTTGGTATTACAAGTAATTTTATAAGTAATTTGAGTATTTCCATTAAATTTTAATAGCATTTTTCAATCTTACCAATAATGACTATGGTTTAATTATTCCATGTTATAAAAAATGCATTAAAATTCGCAATAGCGAACAACTGTAAATTGCAGTGTATTTAATCAATTCTCTTTGTTTGTTTTGTGGCAATGGAAAGAAAAAACGAAAGTACTGCAAGACGGATGCTGAGTTTTTTCAAGTCGACGAAATGTTAGATTGAGTTCATTCAAAAATGTAACACGCGAGGCGTTTGAGCGCTAAGCAGCTTGCGCCGGCGCACGTACCGCTGACTCACCCCGCTCGGGCAGAAATAACTTCTATAAATGGAATATAATATTACGGGCATATATTCCATCTGTCAAGAGAACGTATCAAAGTGATACTGCTTACTGCATGGATCCTTTTTAGGTGAGATTTCAGTACTCCTTCATTCACTTCTTGTTCATAAAGTGCTCACGGTAAATTATATACTATCTCATCTCACCTTATCCTAAAAGGAAATCATGGCCGAGCAAGTAAAATTGCAGTTATGCATCTTCTTACCCAAGCACAGACTCGATTGAAAGATTACAAGGAAAATATTGACTTTTTTCGTTTGGCCACCTATCAAGAGATTGGACGCAAATATTTCCACTGCAAATTTTGGTAAGTATACATTTTTTATCTACTCGATTAGGATTTTCCACCTCACATAAAGCTGATCGTTAATTTTCCCTTCTCGGATATTAATCATCAGCATCTTCAAACAGATATGTTTTTATGCTGACGCTCGGATATTGCCAGCGTAAATCATGATCGTTAAGGAAGCTGAATTGGTGCACTGAGTGCACAAACACGGGTATTTACGAGCTCACGAGTGCTGGTGTGATTGGTTCATTTATCAACACTGCTGAGCCACCAGAACACCAAGACACCTGACAACGTACACAGGTCTTGGAGTCAAGTTCCTCATTGTTATGGTGAGCGATTAATTCGAACACGACCAGTCGACCAGTTTATCAAACACTCTCAATGGTGGTGTTTACGCCGTCGCACGTGGTTAGCCGCGAACGAAAACTAGATAAGTACGTAGTATCATTAAAACCTGAGCCACTTTCTTACTGGAATCATGTTGAGGGAGTTACTTTATCACGGCCGCGCAAAGAGGCAGTTAAAACATCTCTGGGAGACCAAGCAAATGAAAATGCAACATTCAATGAATAGGACATTGGTACCAAACAACCTCAATCCGAAACAAAGTATTTAGTTGAGTTGTTGGTTGGAGAGAGAAGTTGGCGATGATTTTACATAATGTAAGAAAAACTAGTAACGATCTCTATGACAAAAAGTAGAGCAGGCGTGGGTAACATAATGTGACAGAAATGATTTTATTATAACAAATGACACATGCACAGCATTAGTTATTTATGTCTTTACGCAACAAGCTCTTGATTTCTATTTGGATGATTAATGATCGTTATCAAATTAGTAACTCGCTGTTCAACATTGGTAATTACTGGCTAAAATTAACCAGAATCTTTACAGTCAGACGCAATGTTTGTCAAAGTGATGTTTTTCGTAATTGGATGTTTGTGTGCATTTCCTTTCTCCATGTGCAGTTTACAATGGAAATTGACGTAGCCATCAACACTCAGAGATCTTCGGGAAAAAATGCTAGACTATTGAGAAGTTATTATTCATAACAGCACTAGGAGTTAACCTGTTCAACCTGTCACGGAGTAGAGCATTTAGTACTGGTATATGTCACTGGCTCGCGCGACCAGACGATTGGTTTACCGTTATTCGCACGAGCCAATCCTACCAACGGGACTGGGCTTGTGGCACAAAAGGTTGACATCTAAGATCAACTGTATACATACAAAGTTTCATCATCTTGCGTCTAACTCTTCATGCAGAAGGATCAGGTTAAGGTCAACTAGAGTACGAAAATGGGGCCACATATTGTGCCAACTTTTTGAAGATGACAATGGTCACAAGATCGGGAAATGAAATAGGAGAAATTTACCACTGAGTCGTGTTTCAAGATGGAATATTGGTTTACGACATAAAACAATAAAGAAACAACAACACAATTGTATTCTGATGAAGATTTTGAAAAATACCAATATACTTGAACCGAAGTCGGTTCTGTTTCATACACTGGTTCACGTTTGCAAGAAATAGATTTCCCTTGATTTGAAGCCTCCCGCGGTGAGTCATTCCGGGTTAAGTAGGACTGAAATTCCCCTAAAGGTTGGAAATACACTAGCGTATAAAAATAATTGGATGAATCGGAATTCCCGCATTGCAAAATGTACCTTCACTACGTTTATTGGCAGACAGAGTTTATTTCGAAACGTTTGATATTCGGATCATTTGAAGCAATCGCCTTTAAACTAATAATCTATTTTAATAATCCAGTTATCAACACAGTTAGGATATTTTCAAACGACAATGTACGATTACGCGACGGTCGAATTGTTCACGTGTAGTTAATTAATTTCGAAAACGGTGTAGCCGGATTAATGCGCCGTTGGTTTTTAGTCACTTTATCACAGAGAAAACTAGCTGTTCATGATAAGATTAACACAAAAATAAACGGGGCCTCGTTGGGCTTGCGGATAGCTTGAGTTTTGCTGGTAGTAATAACTTGCTTCTTCTCGATTCATTCATAGCCAACCATCAGGTATTCAGATAATGGCTTTGGTGAGTTTGCTTAGTTTCAAGGGGTGGTGGTTGTCTTTAGGTTAAAGCGAATGCTGATGATCTTAAAAAGGTTCAAAAAGCTAAAGACCGGTATAATCAAACTGATCTACTCGATATCCCAGAAATACCCTCGGTACTTAGTGAGCTTTTTCTGAAACACATAAGGTTGAATTCATGTCGAATGACGCTCAATATTATTTTTCAGAACTTTAACTACTAGGTACCCACTGAATCAACAGAAAACTAGAACTGCTGTACCTAGAAAATTCGCATATCAAGAACATGATAATTTGAATTCGTAGTAAGTAATTATTGATAAGCCTGACGTCCACGATTACAATCTCGGTAGTCCATCGAACAAAATTCTTTCGTATATTGAAATACTAAAGCTAACATAATCAATATCACATAGTGTTATCGGATAACGTTAATTTCTATGTACTGGTTAGTGCTCTTCTAATCATTATTGTGGTAATTACCAAGAAGAGCTCTAACGGTCCTATCTAAATTAATGAATATAATTTACAAACAGATATTGGTATTGTTACACTTTAGGACTAAAACGGAACTTATCAAGGTATAAATAAATAACTGCTTGAGCACATTTATTTGCAGCATATACAATTTCTGGTTAAGACCTAAACCCAAAAAAACATGACGGCAAGAAATCAGCTATTGTATGCTGTTTATTGGCAGACACTAAGGAATTTGATACAGGCTTTTGTTCGCCTTATTATAAAACATGAATATCTCTGCGACAAAGTTAACTTTGGTTAAACAGAATTCCTGGGACAGTCATAATATTTTACTCGTTCTCCGCACTTTGTAATACACGCAAATTGACATGAAATAGAAATCTATCGACAGTTCCTCACGGGAGCTTAAATCACATTCCTTTAGTGATTCCTGCAAACGGCATTCACTTTCGGATTCATGGTCCCATTGCGATAATTTGTAAGCAGCCGACGCTCCGAGAGCCAAGTTCCAAAGACAACAATGATTTCTCTTCACATTCCTCGCGACGCTATATCGAAATCAAGTTTATGTCCGCAGCCTTTGCTAGAACGGTGCTATCTACCATATATCAAAAGTTTTATTTCACCTTGTCTACAGACTTAGTACGAACAAGGCCGCATTTGAGATATCAGTACATTTAAATATTCATGTGTCTGTATTGAAATTGAACTTGCCGTCCTTAATAAGCAATATTATTACCTAATTTCTTTCGTAACTAGGGTTTTTCTTTACATTGGGTACTGCTGCTATTGGATTGGATCATTGGATATACTGATCAGTGTTATGGTTTGAATAACTTAGGAAAGTGGTTGAATAGTGGTATGGTAACTACTGTTTCCATAATCAGTTTTATAGGTTCAAAGTCCATTATTTTTAATTATTGGAAGATACGAGAAGATTAGTAAGTTTTGAATTGCTTTTTATCAAAAATGTAGGTGAACGTTTTGCGAATTGATAATAGCATTGAGTACCAGGCAAAACTGATTATAGACCTTTACAATGGCAAGCAGGGACAGGTTCAACGCCAAATGACGGCATTGCATTACCAGGTCAATGTCACCAGAGGATACGTACTGAGGAAAACAATTTTACAGAACTTAATTCATGGGTGAGGGGACTGACGGAAACGCGACTCGAATTTAATAAGGACTTGTCAAGGTGGCATTTGAGGAAGCACAGATCTTGGATAAACAAACCACTTGAAAACCATAAGCAGCGTTGGCGTCTTTTAAAGCAAAGAATAAAAAAGTGTGCAAAAATTGGCAACAACTTACCTATTCAAAAAATTCAATCCTTTTAACTGTTTTATAACGAACACGCGAAAGTCACAATGATTCACTGTTTGATACAAAATTAGCACAAGAAAATACATCTTACGATAAAACGCAAACATTACATTAAGATAAGGAGCGAGGCCAACTATATGAAAATGCTGACGACATTAATTACACAACTGAGCATACATTTCTACCGCTTTACTGCAGTTTTATCTATATCTCTTTTTTTTTCTCTAAAATCTTTACTTCCCTAAAAGATAACTTCTTATGTGTGTTTCCTTAATATTTGCTAACTGAAATTTCTGCCTAGAGGATTACTAACTGAGGCTTAACAACAGGGGCCAGCCATGCTTTCTCGCGGTAGACCAGGGCGATGACGAAGAGACCAGCTGGACGGCTACCGGAAATACTGGCCTAGGTCACCGTAAGCTTTCGATTGAGAATAATGGAAGAAATGTGGAGAGGCTTTTGCTTTGCAGTGGGACACATAACGCTATTGATAATACACATGTATTGTGCAGTTAAATAATCTATCGCGAATAATAACAATGCACGAATGGTGAAAGAAAACAAACTTGAACTTGGGACATCGGCGTCGGTTCCGCTATAAATAATCGTTCCATCGCGTTGCGCGCGCGCAGCGCTGAGCGCATCGCTCACGCGCATGGACGAGCTGTTCCTCGCCACGTCAGTGCCAGTTTCAGGCGGTGAGCTTATGTCACCCACTGAAACATCTCTATGATTTGGGATTTGAATATCGATGATTTTATTCCATGGGCCTGGTCATTTGTAAGACAGGTTTCTAACCCAGTGCAGATACCAGTCTCTCATACTATAGCTTAACTATGAGTAATACAAATGTAGACCAAGTGTACGCTATTTGTGAAAGATAAATAAATGCTTTTTATTATTATTATTGTTCTAGGTGAACTCTGTATATATGCATGAAGAGGTTAACCAGTTCTTTAACACTGATCTAGCTAATCGACCACTCTGTGACTTTCGCGAAAATTTAACAGGGATGCACGATGCATTAAAGTGCAAAAAAATATTCATTTACAAGGAAATTAAAGTCTTTTCAGTACATATTATTTGTTTATGGTCTCAGCTGCAGCTGCCTTTATCGCATATGATTAATTTTAGGGTACATACAAGGAGATGTGATTGATTTCCAGAATTAAGGTACGGTTTAAATATGAAACCAGAACAAACCCAAGTCTTATTTACTTTGCAAAAACAAAACCTACAATCTATACCATAATCGTACTCGCCGGGACATAGAACATCGAATCCCACTGGCTTACGTTAAATTCAATTAAGTTATATCCCCTTTGTATGTCCTTGTTCCGCTGAGAAACACATTTGTCAATAAGTAACAACCAACATAACTAAGTCTAAACTAGGTTAAGCTGTTAGTTGTAGAGTTTAAATTCCAGCAGCAGAACATATTCGCTGAAGACGAAGATGTAGGAGACACAAATATTGAGAAGACCATTACTAACCTTCTTATAAAGTTTGATCCAGGTGAGATCGCCCTTGGAGTCGGTGTACTGCAGGCCGAAGAACCATACTTCGCGCAGACCGATGGTCTTGACGACCTGGTCGAACAGCTGCTTGCCGGTCGTGGTCTGCTGGATCGCGAACTCCAGCTCCGCGTCCATCGTCGTCACGCGGACGTTCATCTGGAAATTGGGATGCAATTAGTAAAACATCATCAAAAATTGATTATTTTATTTTACAAGGGTGAACGAGTGAACTCATGGCACTAGAGCATAACCTCAAAATACCAATAAAAGGGCTAGCGACTATTACGAACCCAGCATATTAAATTGGCACGATAAGATTCACCATCATGCCTTCTATATCGTTCCATTATTCTTCGTGAAACAATTATGAGATAAAGAGAACACATATGAGAGCGGAATTATACGAAATTCTATTAACCCATAAGGCAATATAATAAATGCTTAATGTAGTTAAGATTGGTACACTGGAATTATGTGGGAAACCCTAACACAAGACCCAAATGGTAGACTCAAATAATTTCTTAGTAACTAAAAATGTTGAAGCAATTTATATTGCAAGTGATATTGATCCAGATAACAATAGAACACGTATTTTTATAATAACTTTATTTATTATAAAATGCTAACAATATGTACTACACAATGCAGATGAAATTCATATACGCAAGGTGCCCTTGCGCTTGCCGCAAAGCAAGCGACCTCAGTTCAAATATGGCGAAGAAAACTTATGCGGAGCTAAAATGCATTGTGAGTAGGTGGCCGTTGAAATAATAAAGTTGTTTGAGTTTATCAGCCAGTGTGAAAACAAATCATATTGTAAAGGTCATTTAAAGGTAACAAGGGCATGACCAGCACCAATCTGTGCTCTGTGTAGTTTATTCAATTTAAATACAGACAGCCAACATCCGTTTTATCAAAAAAACTGCAAAGTAGATGAAAACAAAGTTTTCAATCAAATTAGAATTAACTTAGGAACAATAGACAATTAAAAGATAGAAAGATGAGCATGTAAACGAGAATGCACGCATGTTCAAAGTACGCTAACAAATAGAAAACTCGGTAAACAGGATCGATGTCTATGAAAAAGCGAGAGAAGAAAAAGTCAATTAATACTGCCAACATTAGAAAGTGAATGATAATAAAAACAAAGAGCGTCTGTAAAAATAGACAAACGAGACATTTGTGTTTGGATCTAAAATTACTTGATGCTGTTGGGCCGGTGCCAAGCGGATGTGATCTTCCGGGGGTGATTATGTCATCGACTCAACTATACCTACCACTATCACTATTTGTTCATGTAATTGACATAATAACACAATTTACAATTAAATGACCTTGATAGTAGGACTTCGCATCTTTAGCATAGCAAACAAATCGAAAATATCTGTTGGTTTCTTTTAGGAATATATCATTCATCTTTACTGATGATAGATCTTGCGTTAAAAGATGATCAAAATGCATTACTCATCGTAAAATTTATAACCAAGCAAGATAAGATCAGCGTGGCGATTCTAAGTATTAAGATTCATGATCATGTTTGAGAAACCACTAAGCTTTAAAGTTGAATGTTTGCAGCGACATCTCAGATGCTAGCAAGTGCACACTTAATTGTGAATTTGCAACGAGGATGTCTGCAGCTATTCACAATAGTGGCTTGTCATGCAGCGATCTTATCATCGGGATGCTGTTAACAATGGCCGTATAATACCGTGATGCGTTCATTCATACCGCGATGGAGGTCGCCGTTGCCTTGCGAGCGGCGCTTGCGCACCCTATTTATAACTTATCAAGTCGCCCGCATAAGCTATCATTACCAATAAGTATTCCGCTGAACGAAGGTAAAAGCGGAGATGATGGGCCGTGGATATTTGTTAGTAAATTGTTTCTAAGTACTAAGGTAATCGTTGTATTTATATTCAACCTTATAAACTGCATTAGTCGATAGGTTTGTTCAGATTTGAACAAGGATTTTACTCTTCGAGCCGTTAAATAAATCTCCAGTTGGGATTATAAAGAACCCATTATCATTACTTTGGACTGGATGCAAAAACAGTTGTCATAAAAGAACTAAGTACCACATTTCTGTACGTAGCTGTCTGATTTTTTCTAAATTTTCAACATTCC
Source organism: Udea ferrugalis (assembly GCA_950022985.1). Classification (NCBI taxonomy): domain Eukaryota; kingdom Metazoa; phylum Arthropoda; class Insecta; order Lepidoptera; family Crambidae; genus Udea; species Udea ferrugalis. The sequence goes on from OX465522.1 coordinate 1,613,266, forward strand.
ATAGAATTTAATTCAGTTTTCACTATCATAAAATATAGGAATTTTATTTCAAAATATGTGTTTTGCATCGGATAATTTCAATCAATGTAGGAAACTCAAATCAATAATACTATTATTGGGACTTAACGATAACTGTTTACCTAACTAAAAAAATACACTACATGGAGTATTGTTATCCAACACATTAATGGCACATTTCATGATAAATCTCGATGTTTAGTACCAGCCATAGCCTGTGTACGTAGTCACCAGTTACACAATAGTAGCATTCGAGAAACGTCAGCCAATAAAATTTAAATTGCTAAACACAAATTATCAACCTCCAGGTGAATCATACTTCGATTGTTAAAAACTTATAATGATTTTTGCATATACACTGCTCAAAAGTGTCTAGGGATATCTCAAGCATTTTCATACAAAGTATAGCTATTTGGGAGGCTGTAAAAATTAAAATATTGATACCAACGTAGAAATTTTTACAACACAGAAACTGCTATATCTGCCCTTTCAGATTGTTAAAGAAATTCATTGTAGTAGCATTATTGTACAATCGTAAGGACGTTGAAAAAAGACAGATTTTTCTTTTAAAAGGTGTCAAAATTTTACCAAAATCAAACGTTTTTTTTGTAATATTCTTAACCTTTATCTTATGCCTCTGTCCTCGCGTTATTCTAAGATAATGCTCAACTTGTAAACAAACTTAACTTTACGAAATATTTGAAAAATAATATCCCTAGACAGTTTTTATGTGTGTAGTTAATGTAAGTGTATAAAACTAGTGAGATCACAACCGATACCCACGATTTATGTTATGTGCGTCATTTGGTATTTAATTTCGTCATCGTGTTCACGAGCGAGACCTTCCGAGAACTGGTATCCTACGTACGTATATTTGGCAACGCTATTTGCCGGTTAACACTAACAAGTTATTAAATATTATGTTAAACTATTACAGCATAGGTACATACTAGTGTAATTCATGTGATTTCAGGTATATTGTACTTCTTCAAATGTACAGTGATGGTCATTTTATTGTGTACTTTCTATTATTTTCTCTCAGAGAATGTATGAAGGTAGCAGTGGTCAAACAAATGGCAATTCAAATTAGACTCTTTTTAGACGAACACTCACCACCTAACTTAGTAAATAAATACGGTAGGAGTTCATCATGATTCATGCTACATCATAACATCATAGTTGGACGACTTAATCCTGTTTTTATGATAACTCGAACACAGATAATTTGACAAGGTGCAAAAGTGTTCAGTTACTATTGCCACTGTCACTGACTGACAAAGAGTAACCATAGCATTAACGTCCAAATAAGAAGGAATACAATAACTGAATAAATAAATGAAACAAATTAAGAAATAATTTGACTCCCAAGCACCATAGAATAGTGTAACACTAGCTAGAAGGATGTGCGGGCCCATAAATCAACAGCGATTGAGAAACGTATATTCGAGGCGAGATAAGCCGACGCAGGCGCAGGCGGCGTCTTATCGTCGCGTAAACGGCGGATGTTTGCGCCAGTATCAACACTCAACTCAACGCCCGCGATAGTTTTGAGACGGCGAATTTGTTGTCGCTACACCACTAATGAGGCGAGAAACAACACTTATATGACAGCTACTTAGCTGCTGTTTAACGGCACTGAATGTTAACTAGGACACAGCTATAATATACTTTAGAAATTACACGTTTCTGACATAACATTGCAAACAGCCTAAATACCTCCTTGTATAAGTCCAAACTGATTCAAGACTTACAATTACAAAGATACTCAGAATAACTATTATTAGCTCTTAAATGTGAGTTTATTTGCATTCAATGTAAGATAGATGCAAACAAATAGCTATGTGAAGGGGTTAAGGTCGAATCTGCAATAAATATTAATGTATTGCGTATTGCGATACATGTGAATTGGAAGGAACATTAGACACCTAGTGTTAAAGTTGAGACAGTAGCCGGGGAGAGATAAGAGTTAAATGCACAGATGTTACTGAACAAAGGCTAGTAATGCAAGTGTGCAAGTAGGCTACAGGTTCGGCACAGTAACTGCAGCTAGACTATAGTAGAGCACGACAATTCGCAACAAACCAGATAATATACAAGGTCGGTCGACGTCCGGAGACATCGAACTTTGCGAATGCGTGGAATACGGGTTGTTATAGTCAAAGCCTGCTTAATCAAGCAAGAAACATTATTTTAATTATTTAATATCAAAGTACGTTACGGAAAAATGACCAGTGTATGGACTGCGAGTGTTGTGAATGTCGGGAGTCCAAAGTTTGAAAAAAAATGTCCAGAATTTCTAGACAGACTAAAAATTTAGATTTTTTAAGCACAAATATCATGTCAACACCCTATTGCACTGACAAGATTCAGAGCTTCCCGTACCGTCATGCAGAACAGCTAATTATTATGTTAACGAAATTCTTAAAATGAAGAAATAATATAGATCATTCACCATATGCAAGGTTATTCGGAAACATCGAAACTGGAAAGCCAGTCGCCAATGCAACTGCAGATGCCATTATTTACATAGCAAACAATTTCAACACGATTGCACGAAATGTCAATATTCAACGGAATCTTGTTTGCGTTGCAATTTTATTGCTTCTATTTGAAAAAACATATTTCACCGTGAAAATAATGAATACAAAAATAATATGCTATAAATTGACAAATTATATGCTCTCTAGAAAAGTTGTCTGATTAAATTGAAGTAGTGCATACTTCATACTAAAGCGAAATGTAAATGGAGAAAAGTTTTCAAAGTTCTTTCAACATACCGATGTAGACGTTGATTGGTAAAATAGGAATCAACTACATAAAATCACTTACAATGACGCAACGTGTCAAGGGAAGTGCTATACGGGGACAAGGCAAATTCATAGGAAAATCACATAATTATGTACGTGCTTTTACAAAACTACAAACGTGCTATCTTTGTATAATGACGACACATAGTGTACTTAAATCTCCGTCCGTATCAACAGTCGCTTTCATAATCTACTTTTTCAAGCTACTGGAATAAACGCTAATAAAAATGCATGAAGTGATTGACCTAGAAAATTAGCTTAATGAGGTTCCGAAGAATACTTAACGACAGTGGGTTGTAGATAGAGCTGCGCCTACAACTGCCATTCTGGTTTGATTGTAGAAGGCATACTTAAGGTCTTATAATCTAAGCACATGTTGTTACACCTACACATAGATGCATAACTATAAGTAAAATACTAGCGATGTGAGACCAATATGGCGATGATATCACGAGCATGACCACACGACGACAGCGTATCCCATAAAAAAGTAAGTGATAATGATAACCACCTATTTAGAACGTGCTCGCTGCATAGAGTTTATATTTACTTCAATGTAGTATGATCGACATTCAAAAACTAACGAAATTATTTTGGGAGCCGATTTATGATATTTTCAAATTATATCTCAAATTAGCTTTCGAAACGGAATCACTTTTCACTTGTGATTTTTAGTAGTAGTTTCTTGTAGTTTGGAATCATTAAAACAGAGGAATCTTCAGATAAAAGTAGTCAAACACCTTATTTGATGTAATAAAACGCAGAAAAACTACAAGAACAGTTCGAGATTATGTCATACAGTGTATCGGATTGCTAAGCACCAAATAAGTCGATTAAGTCGTAGAACGATGTCAATATTTGTTCATATGAGAAGAATCGATGTTTCTGGAATCTGGGATAGGTATATCGCGGTAGGTATAGGTATATAGCGAAAGTGACCTGACAAGCAATGTGCCATATGAAGCCGGCATGAAGCGAAAATAAAATCTCAAACCTTACGTTACCTTCGTTATTAAAACCTTCATAACAACTTGACATAAGCAAAACACTGCTTCAGTAAGGAAGTTGGACAAAGTTCAGGGCAACCAAGTCGAACAATATAATAATTACAAGTAACCTTTTCTTGTACACATCTAATGGTGTCATTTGTAGTAGAACTACAGTAAGCCATAATTGCTGTAAGTATTCGGTCTATGATTTACGACTCCACATTAGAAATAATTAAGAGGCAACCTATTGAAACCAGTTGAATAATTACTTCACTCACTTGGTGTATTTTCATTCTTTTACTAGCGAGCAGCGTATGGCCTGATATAAATCAGACTAAAATCTCACATACAGCATTAAAAACGGATATTTCACGAATAAAAACTGGAAAGGAGTACGCTTCTTGAAATTCTTTTGCATCAACCTGCAAAGAACTATCGGGTCATCAACTTAATGTTTCGTATTATAACACCAAGCTAAGGTCTTGGCCTATAATATTTTAGCCTTACAACTCATGTTAAGTTTTTTTTCTAGAATTGACATACTTCCTTTATGTTAATGCCATGTTTACTTGACAATGACCGACCAGCTAACTGTGATGAGCCTTTTTTTGTGAGGCCTGAGTCCATTTTGAACCAGGGATTGAGTTTCCTCCATGCCTAGAATAAACTACCATTGGCTTTAGGAAATGTCAATTTCAATTGAACGTAAAATCTCGTTTATTCTTTTCCGGAAGAAAGTAAACCTTGCAGAGAGAATATAATCCGTTTGTTTGATTCTGTGACCACTTTCACTATTACAATTAGTGAAAAAGTATAAGAATTAGAACTGCGCGCGTGTGTCTCCATAATTTAATATTGAAAATAACCTGTTCTTACAAAGCTAGTTTCATTAATAGATCATCTTTAATTATTGCGAATACTTTATCGATGTGCTGTTTTATTTGTAACATCGATAGTACAATAAAACCAATAATAAGTAGTAGGTACCTACTAGAAAAACTTTTCTATAGTTTCTTCATTATTCCAGATAACTCATGGAAGTAGAAGATGGGACAGAAAATAAAAAAAGTCTTATAGTTAATCAGAATAAAATTAGGAAAAAAGACAAGATAGGGGTTGAAATGCATCTGTTATACAGCAGGTGCATACGGCAGGTGAGATGACACGTGTTCCACACAACAGACCTCGTTGATGCGCAGGCGAGGGTGAGATAATCATTTTGATGCATGTGAATTTTCAAATCGATTCTCTAATTTCAAAGTCTTTAACACAACACAAAAATGACGCATGGAATACCAAGAACATACAAATAAGCAAAAGTAATAATTCTAGATGTACTAATCCTTTAAGGTTCATCTTTTGTTACTGGACAGCTAGATCACTTGAAGCGATAAGACCAGACGCATAACAGCGAAGAAAGCGAGATAACGTTCTACAACAAAAATTTCGGGTCAGCAGCACAAACTGCAACTGGATCTTAAAAAGTAAAATTTGACGAACTTGAGCGTTGATAGAAAAGAAATGCGCCCAACTGTTGTTAGAAATCGCGACGTGTGAGTGAAACGAAGTGAAACGGCGCTAGATGGGCACGGAGCATATCGACCGTCAAATTAATACCAAGTACGTATGCAGCACAATGTCATGAATGAGTGACGTGGGCTGCAGGCTGCAGGTGATGCTGGCGAGCGAGCTTCTCACAGTTGGGTTATTAGCAGGAATCGCTTGTTCGCGTGAACGATTACCTGACACGAACAGCATCATTAACATCACCAGCATTTTAACAACGTTAGATTAGTTCTATCTCATGCTAAGTTACGAAAAATGCATTATTAAGTTCAGAATTGACATAATATGCATCATTACAGCAGTACACCACTTGCAGAATATTAAAGGTTACTGTAGAAACCTTTGGGAGGATATTCAGCAATCTGCACTTAGCGTGTTATGTGGAAAAGATGACGATGACACATAAGGGCAATACCTCAGGTGACATCCTAAACCAAAAATCTTTACATTTATGATTACTGCACTTTTACAGTGTAGAGCCTATTACTTTGGTGAGGACATTCAGCTCGCGAATGGGACTCTGCATATATGAGGTTAAAGCTGAGAGTATGGCTATTGTGACGGCAATAGGCAAAATAATATATATAATAATCTTTAGTCTCATTTTCGAGTCAGTTTATTGTGTAGAAGTAATGAATGGAAAACCCTGCCTGCCTGGCGCCATGCGGGACGTAAAAATTATGCCGGCATTCAACATAAGCTTTAGGTACCATGTCAGAAAAAATATCTCGTGGAGCTGACGTAATTCTTGGAAACACTTTAACGCCAATCGGTAATTTGAAATAGCTTATTGTAGTAGTTATATTTGTGTGATAGGGAAAAATATAAGAAATTACCGTTTTTGCGGCGAATCAATAAATTTTTGAACCGGATATCAAAATACAATTTTAAACACTATTATGATATTTCGATTGGCACGGACGCAACAATAGGAATAACTGCTGATTATAGAGATACGGATAATTGAAAACAATTACCTCAGCGGTTACAGATTTTACCACGCTAATTAGATTTTAAACCAGGAAAAACCTTGAGGACTTACACACAGATCTCATACATCGTATTTAAAATTAACAAGATAGGTAATTCTATGGCATAGACCGAGCTCATTATGCTGGTGTCATTGTTAGCTCTCCTCGGAAACTTGAGTATGAACGTCAAACCAGCAAATAGGAACAAAAAATACTATGTAGACTAACCGGCATTATTCAGACATTCATAATCAAGGTTTAAAATTATCAATACTACATAAACTCAAGTTTTTGACGAAAACGGAATAAACAACATAGGTTTTAGGACAGACGCATTATTACTTTTATTAGGACAAAAAAGGTCAGTTCTGTATATTTCCCTATGAGTTGGTTTGGAAGTAAAGGGTTTTAGCAGTACCGTCGCCAAATTGTGCATATTATTAGAACCAAACACGAAGAACCTGACTAGGGCAGATTTTGTAATCGGCTTTACATTTTCATCAATGAATAATCAATAATCATCAATATCCATTTCAAAGCTTGTTCATCGTAATGAATATACTTATTTGGATTTAAAGGCTTTTACTGAAAACAACTAACATTTCACATTGAAGATAAGATTGCATTAGTTATAATTTTATCCTTAGGCTTGATAGCTGGCGATACGGCATTTACGTGACTTACGTAAATGATTCGCAAATTAGCAGTTTGACCATAGAGACGTCATGATAACGGCGGCGAATTTATGAATTATAAGAATCTCTATGGTATTGTAAAACTTGCTCAAGCTCAATTCGAAACGAAAGCGAAAGTCAGGGACCCTCGCTTCGGCGAAACAGGAAAAGCCGCCCGTCTCTTTCACATAGACGGGATGGATAAGGACGGGGAACCAAAAGACGGTTACGACCGTTTGCACCATGCAAAATAAATAACAAAGCTTCAAGCGTGCCCGGCGCGGGCGCGGGATGTGCGCTACGATGACATCACCGTTACTTATGCTTTAAGTCAACATCACTAAAAACTTGTACAAGTAATTTATTCGGTTGACGAAGCGTTCCACTATGATGGACGGCTGAAGTTGTTGCTAGGTGAACAATACAATAATTTATATTGGTTTCCTGATAAGGTTTATGGCTATTAAGAGATTACCTAACCGGAATGCGACAGCAATTCTTGGAATCAAAAATTAAGATTCTCTTATTTTGGAATTTAGTTTCCTGAAATTATGAGTAGTGACATAAATAAACGGATTATGTAATACCTGTTTGCCGCCGGCAACCATGATGAGAGTTTAGGTCACAAGCACAGGTAGTCTAGTCACAACACTGCGTGCACACACAGGGTGGCTCGGCTCGGGCGAGTGGTTGAGGTGAAGGGTGAGGGGTAGCGGCACCGAAGCCGCGTCTGCCGGACGCGGCGTTAGAGTTTGAACTGAACCGTCGGCGCCGGCGCATCCCCGAGCCCAAGGCTGCGCGGGCGCAGGTCGGCGCAAGGTGCGTGCACACTAGGGCGGCAGGGTCGCAAAGTATTTATTAATCGCATACTGATTTCATGTATTTACAAAAACCCTTGAGCCTTTGTTTACATTGCAAACCACTTGTCAATTCTATTATCAGTGGTTTTGTTGTTTTAATTCACTAACTATAACAAAGTTTTTGTATTGAAATAAATTGGCAATTTAGCAGTAAGGACTAGTAAAGTCAATAACCGTATAACTCCGTCAGATCTATAGATTTGTGGTTTTTTAACTTTCAGTGTGTTACTGAGACTCATGTTGTAGTTGAAGATCGAAAAGAATAATAAAAATAATGAATTTAATCCAAAACAATATGTTGTCGTTCGTTACTTCGACTCTTGGTAGAACAATAACAAAGTAACGACCGTCCTATTCAGCGTGCACCTTTAGGTATCGCTATCTTTTTTACCTGACCGTCTACATCTCTAAATTGAATCGTGATCCAACCGTTAAGCATACAACCGCGCTCGAGAAATCCTCAGAACATTACGTGTACTCGTCTTAATTTATTCTACTTATTTTTGAACTTTAATTCTGTTTCGAATAAAAGTGCTAATTATAGGAAAACTCAAGTGTTTGGAGGATAATAATTATAATAAGTAATGAAAGTTAGTTACCTAGTGTGAATCGATATTTTAAATCGATATGCCTACTCGCACTATTCTTAGTCTATGACATTAGCTGTCACTTAGTCTTTGACGGCTCTCTTAGATTTTACCGCGCATTGTGTCGTAACTTGTTTTGATATTATAGTCCTATAGTTTTAATCGTGTTTAATTCGAGTTTCCCTTTAACAGAATCAGAAGTGAGATCTGAAATCAACTTCCCCACAACGTTAAAGACGCGATTAAAGTATTATTTCAAAATATTGCCTACTTACGACGCCATTACGAGAAACGCACTTTGGTTTTGAGTTGGAAGCTCGAATCACGATGTTTAGGTAGAATCAGTGACTTGTGCAACGAAAAGAAGAACTAAGAACAACCATGGGCAACTACAAATAAGATGTTGAACAGCTTGGAGTATTGATGTGCGTTACTAACCAAATGCACAGTTGGCGCAAATGTCCATCAAAAGTTAATACACGAACACCGGGTGAGATTGTTTCATATTGACTATTTATCAACTGATGATTGATTGATAATGATCGGGAAATAATGACTCATCATCAGTATTACTTACAGAAAAATCAAAATCATGAGTTGTTTGACTAAAAGTAATGTAAATGCAAATTTTTAATCATCTGAACACATTAAGTTTGCTACAATGACATTGTAGATTGTTCCAATTAGATTTAATGACATTTAAAGTTTGTTTCTTGGCAAAATGCAACTTTACAAGTGAAAGATCTAAGTTAATGTTGTAGGCTTTTAACCTGTTACCTAGTTCAAGGAAACCTACCAGATCAAATTGATACAAAATAAAACCTGTACAATTGGAATGTGCATCTACACATTAATAAATTGGACCTGTGCCTAACAATGAATAAATCTTCAAGGCTATATTCAATAGTTGACCATTGTCATAATTAACACAGGATAACAAGTGAAGCCCTATCAACTAAAAATAGTAAACAAGAAGAGGTTAGTCACCTAAACACAGTTAAGTATACTTATTCATACTTTTAACATGTCAAAATGTAATGAAAATTGAAAAGTTGTCAGATTGTCCCGTTGTATCATGATGATCTGAAACTGTATATTTCACAATCTGGTTAAATAGTTGTACTGAGTAGACTGGACTGCAATAGTCTTATAAAGCCCATTAATTAAAGATGGCACATTGAGCTCATGATGACATAATAATTATTGTTGTTGTGTAACGTTACCTGGGATGAAATGAAGCTATTCGGATTGGTTAATATTTGGTCGAGTAAAATGTTACCATTTAACTATGGCATAAAGTGGTTATTGATTATGTGATATTACTGATCACAGTATTTTACAATAATATCTACTTCAATGAATAAGATCCATAAAAATAATCTTAATATAAATAATCTTCATGAGAAATCAAGTTCTCAAACCAAATAAGTATTCTGATGGTATAATTACCTGGAGAGAGATCAACTCTCTGATGTTGATACCCTAACTACCACAACTACAGGATGTTTTTCAAATGTTTACATTTAAAAAAATTGAATGATGTTGAATTTTAACATAAAATAAAACTGAATGAAACCATTAGGAACAAAATACAAAAGTTTATTTAGGGGCTTATTTTGCCTTTTGGTATGGTAATTTCAAGTCTGCTTATTGTTACATCTTGGATTTTACTCTTAATATTATTTATTGGTCCAAGACTGGGTGTTCTCAGATTTATCTTAGTTGAACATAATGCTGAGGTTCTTGAACAAGAAATAGAACTCATGTTTTCACAATACTTATTGAAATGTTATGAAATCTGACTAACCTAATTGGATTGGCAAGAAAATAACAATTGCTAGATTCTAATGTCAATGAGCAGCCTATGAAACTTTATTTTTATGTTGATGATAAGTATTGTTAACAAATGAAGGGTCCACTGCAATAATGATGAAAGTCCAAAAATATTAAAACCTTAGTGACTAATGTCATTTGGTCGACTGAACCGAAGTATTTCACCAATATATGAGTCTCTTTGAAATGGTTCAAGAGTTGTTTTTCAATTGTTTTTGAGATTGCAGGAAAAACATAGAACTAACAGGGTGTCACAATAAACAAAAACATGTGTGGAAATTAATAAGTTAGATAAAACATGTTTATTGGCACAAAAGGAAGTAACAAGTCCAGGCATAGCAATGAGGCATTCAAGATGTTGCATATTCAAAAATTATTGAAAGTAAATGCCAATTGGTTAATTTGCATATGTGGAAAATGGGACCATGATAATATCTTATTACACAAGATGAGGTTTGGTAAGAAAACAAAAAACCTGGAAAATTGTAAGTATTACATTTTTAGATCTGTTCAGGAGAAAATGTTATGTATCAGTAATGGTTACATAATGGTTATTGGATTTTACAATCATGCATAATTGACTTCCACTAAATGAAGTGTTATGTTGAAATACAAAACATGACAGGTGGGTCAAACTATATGTTTGACTTGGAGTGCAAGGTAAAGTTGATGATTAATTATGGTCATAATTATTTTACAACAGTAAACTGCATTTAAAATGATGCGACTGGGCGCGTATGAGCGCCAGTTGAGACTCGAAAGTGTGGCGGGTTCGATTCCCGCTCTAGCAAATGTTCATTCATGAAACAGATATTCAGGACTAGATCTGGAGGTTTGTAGTACTTCCAATGTTTATGGTTTTCATACCACTTTGGGACCAGTGCAAAATATGTAATGTTATCTTATCTCATATTGCAATTGTATTTTTGGGTGAACTATTATGATGACGGTGATGTGTGATAGTGAACAAATAACACTATGGGGATGAGCTATTTGTTAACCTGGTACAGTGAGCCACACCTCAAGACAAATTATAAAAAGTTGGAAAATTACCTTTAGTGCAATGACATGAGGTGGTACACCTGGTGGTGATTGGGTTATGTTCATCTTGTCTTCATATCAAGGGAGGACAGTAAATGCTTTGTGCATGGCAATTGTTGATCTACATTTAAAGTAAGGAGAAGTAGTTATTCTCTGTGATTTGTGAAACAAAATAATTAAATGTGTTGTTTTAATTATAGATTCAGAAAAAATGATGTTTCCCAAAAAGGAAAATTCAAAGTAACCCCTTTTAACTGCTTGTGGATGGAAAGTTCAGTTTTTCATCAAACTGAAGAAATGGGGTCCAAGCATTGAATGAAAAACAAACAAACTGAGTTCTTGGGGGACACGGATTCCTAACAGTGATAAGTTTTACAACTCCAGGTTACAGGTGATGTTTCGAATGTGAAACATTTATTTACAGCTGGTGAATAAATGAGAGCATAGACTTGGTCGGTGCCAGAACCGAAAGTCAGTTGGATTTAAGATGTAAATTGCATTGGATATTATTATAATTGCAATTGGAATAATTGGTGATAATTGAACTGGTATACATAAACCCAGTTGAGTATTGAGGCTGGTCTAAATATATTTTTGGTAAGTGCTTAAACCCTTTTGCAGGATGACACAATTTTCAGGCCTTGCAGTTTTGCTAAAGCAAACGATGCATTTTGAATGGGAAGAATCAAACATTGTGCCTTGAGAGTGGATTTATTATGGTAAAGTGAGAAATAATCAACATAGATTTGGTAATTTTGGGCTATTTAATGACAAATAGCAGTTAACATGCATTAAGTTAATTATAAATGATTGTACACCAAATGGTTTACTACTGGTACTGGCTTGAGCTACACTTCTGGCATTTTAAAGGAAAATGAATAAAAAAGAAGGTAAAGTTTGGTGTGACACGTGACACCAATAGGGTGTACGTTATGGTGGCAACAACCCTACCCTGGGAACACACACACACACACACACACAAACACTGGTTAATTGTAAATGAAATGGTTGGCGAATTGTTGAGTTTGAACGTACAAACTGTCGGTACAGCTTGTCCTACGGGGACCACAAAGCTTGTCCTTCGGGGACCATACAGCTTGTTCTGCGGGTACCATTCAGCTTGTCCTTCGGGGACCATACATCCTGTCCTACGGGGAGCACAAAGCTTGTCCTTCGGGGACCATACAGTTTGTCCTACGGGGACCATTCAGCTTGTCCTTCGGGGACCATACAGCTTGTCCTTCGGGGACCATACAGCTTGTCCTTCGGGGACCATACAGCTTGTCCTTCGGGGACCATACAGTTTGTCCTACGGGGACCATACAGCTTGTCCTTCGGGGACCATACAGCTTGTCCTTCGGGGACCATACAGCTTCTCCTTCGGGGACCACACGGCTTGTCCTTCGGGGACCATACAGCTTGTCCTTCGGGGACCATACAGCTTGTCCTTCGGGGACCATGAAGCTTGTCTTACGGAGACCTATAGCTTTCACTTCGTGCTTGTCTTACGGAGACCACACAGCACTAATAAAATAAAATACCTGAAGCTTGTCTTACGGAGACCTATAGCTTTCACTTCGTGCTTGTCTTACGGAGACCACACAGCACTAATAAAACAACATACCTGAAGCTTGTCTTACGGAGACCTACAGCTTTCACTTCGTGCTTGTCTTACGGAGACCACACAGCACTAATAAAACAAAATACCTCAAGCTTGTCTTACGGAGACCTACAGCTTTCACTTCGTGCTTGTCTTACGGAGACCACACAGCACTAATAAAACAGAATATGCTGCGCTTGTCTTTTGGAGACCTTGCAGCGTCTACACAACAGTGCTTGCCTTAAGCGGCACTCACAGCACTTATGCGAAAATCTTGTTTCACGGCAAGTGATGAAGCTTGCTGAGCCGCTGAGCCTGAGCTTCATCGCAGCGGCGACCATCTCTACCTTCGAAAAAGCGTGGCGGTAGCCGGCCCAACAACGAACCAAAGAAATCTGAAGATGATACATTGCCGAGATGTGCCGATCAAGTGACTCTCAAATTCGGGAGCAAAATGGGAGAGGCTTGAATCGGAAATGAATGAACATCGAGAAATCTGAATTCTTCACTTCAGTTGGTAATGTATAAGTTCGATACCATGAACATTAGAGGTCTGTATTCCAGTTAATTCAAAAAGTATTTAATTGCTTGCATAAAGGCATTAGTTGGTACAGTATTCTACAAATTAACTTTCACGCCGCATATTGGTAATGATTACTTTCAAGAACTTGATGTGGTTGCAAATCCCAGTTGACTTATGTGTAATTTACTGAAATTGGAAATGCACTTTGTTTCAAAGATTGAATTGCTCCAGTTGACTAAACTAAAACTCTGTTACGAATGAAAATTCTGAATAAGTTCTATGCTATGCTACTTATTAACTGCCCCTTGCCCGAATATGCCCATCTGAATTTGTGCATTTAAGTTCTTAAGTCTGAAATAACAATAACAAAGTGTGAATCAGGATTATAACTTGAAGAAGTTAACTTTAAACCATTTAGCTTATTTGTGCTCTGTGGATTAGGTTCTGTGTGTTGTTCTCTGGTTGCAGTGGCTATGTCATCTTGCATGCATGCAATGGGTGAGCGTCGGTCAAGATGGCTGCAAGGAAGACCTACTGTGGCTGAGCATCGTTGGTTGCTGCCACAGAACGCGCCGGGTAGCCGAGCGACGGCTACAGTGGTGATTGACTTGGTTCTTCGGGACGAAGAACGTATCAGGATGGCCGATCTGTGAATCGATATTTTAAATCGATATGCCTACTCGCACTATTCTTAGTCTATGACATTAGCTGTCACTTAGTCTTTGACGGCTCTCTTAGATTTTACCGCGCATTGTGTCGTAACTTGTTTTGATATTATAGTCCTATAGTTTTAATCGTGTTTAATTCGAGTTTCCCTCTAACACTAGTTAGTTTAACAAGACAGTGAGGTTTGCTACCAAGGGTTCAACATGACTCAGGTCACGTCAGATTTGCAAGTGTCGGGAATTCATTTAAAAATCAGACAGTGTTCATCTAACTTGTGAGTAACTAGTGAAGGATGGTTCTGGGACGTGGTTCCTTAGTTGTAAGGTTAATAAGAAAGCTCAAGGTCATCCAACATGGTAAAGATGGTGTTTGCAAGTGCGAATCAGAAATGAGCGCCTATGTCCAACGGTGGACGCCTCCTATGATGGTTTATAATGATGATGACTACATCCAGGAAGTTACGTATTATATGGTTTCAATTAGTTAGCAATACGAATAAAGTTCGTTTCGTAAAATTTAATCATTACGTGAGTTCTCCAACTTCAATTCAATCACATTCAGTAGCGTGCTCTGTACTGATGACGCCCATCGCATGGTAGCGACAACTTAATTTCAATGATGGAGACTTCGTGCTTCGTGAGGCACATTGAGCTATTGGCTGCTATCACTATTCGTACTGATACAACGTATATGTGTGAATCAATCCTTCTGAGGTCTGAGTGATGATCACATGAAGTTGGGAAAATCTGACATCAGGTTTTCCTTTAAAGTTATTCATGATGATGTATTATCATTATTGTTCATAATGTTATGTTAATTACCTACCTGCAATATCTTTGAAATTATATTTCCTTAATTCATTTGTCGCATTTAAGTAATAAATAATTATTTTGAATGACCTATGTTTCTTCGTGTTAATTTGACGAGCCGTTTCGTGCGATGGCGAGCAGGTTTGATCCTCTCACTATTGTCTGTTGATGAACAGGCATTCACTTTAAGATATGATGCAAGTGTACGGCGTTATTATTTCAGCCCTAAAGACTCAGCTCAATCCTGTATTTTAACATCTATAGTGGCATCTTGCTGGTAGTTGACAATGGCCTGTCAAGATAAGGACACTGTAGGCGCACATGTCAGATTCAGCATTGGACTAAAAAGGGTGATGATGATGTTGATTGCTAGCACCGCGGCAATGGGTTTTATGCAATAACATAGTGTAACTTTGGAGCGGCAGGTGACCGGTAAATATGTGTTCGACTTTCCTAGTCGCTTCGGTACTTATGCACGTTTAAGCCTTCGAAGTCACGTGAGGGATTTTTAGAGGTCCGAAATAGTATGTAGACTTAGCTAATAACCACGAAATATTTTGCGTTTATAATTGGAAGCTTAAAAGTGAATTCGGTATTTCTTAAATGATATAGGTACTATCTAGCTGATATTCCATTAAGAAACATATTGCATGGGCTTAGAGCTTACGAAAACGTTAAGAGATGTTGCGAGGAACAGAGAAGTGAAAAAAATGGATTATTCATCTCAAGCTTAAAGCAATGCCAAACCCTATAATAAAGGACAAGATTGTCAAAGCAGATGAATCTACAAACAACAAGTTCTCAAACGTTTAACATCAACGTCTTCCACACAGATGATTGATTTACATAAGGGAATAGAGTGCACGCGCCGAGTGCACTGCCCACTAACTAGATAACGTGCGACACACTTTCCTACTTCCTTCCTCTGGCACACTTGCCGCGGCTTAAGGCTTACACATAGCCGACTTGGAAACGCGATAGTCAATGCAGGGCTATTACCTCACTCGGTTACTAACGAAGTATGGCTAATCACGAAAAAAGTCGCCACTTTCGCGATTATATCAAGTCTTGTCGATATTAAGGAACATCCCTACAGGGTTGTATTAATAATTATTTACTGCCGATAAATAGGTACTATAAAAAAATAAAAATAGATATTAGCCTTCTGGAGAGTTATTGGTATTACTTAGAGTAATGTACTGAAATTATACAATACTAAGCAATTGGCGGGAAAAAGCACAGAATCGGCAGCAGTGGAAACGGGGTGGGGAGGCTTTTGCCCTGCAGTGGGAAATGACTCCTAATAATAATAAAATAAGCTACGAAAATATATTTATTTTACAATCTATCTATCTGTCGAAAAAGAAAAGTATATCTCTAACAGGTTAATAATTTCAATTTCCGATGTTACTACGTCAAAGCATATCAGAAATAAAAGGTTTTATTTGTAAAGCTGACAGAGCCACTGTAACAGTTTCGAGAGCTCGTAGGAGACATATAATTTAATTGTTGCCATGCAACTTTTCTGCTGACTACACATGTCTAATACATTACACAACACTAGCACGAATGCAGGTAGACAAGAATCACAAAGGAATTACACAGATATACTATGCTCACTCTTAAACTGTAGACAATTTGCTGTTACTTCATTGTAACACAAATATGCCATTATTACTTAGAACAGTTAAGTACAAATCATGTTTGATAACAACATAGTCATGTTATTTACTGTGTATGCTATCATGTAATGTCACGTGTATGTTATATTCTTTCATTATAGTCATCATTCGCTTGTATCCTTATACAAGCTGAGTGTGCTAAGATGTACATTGATGAATGCACTTCAAAACTCAAGGTTTCATATCAACAACTTAAAAAAATCTGCAAAAAACATCCCATACAATGTCTTGGTTCCTAAGTAAGTTTTTTTTCAGTATGTTATGGAACCAAGAAATATCAAAACTATCTCAAACTCTAGCACAACAAATGCAAACAAAACATAATGTGGTAAATATGGAATGTTTCACACAGTTCCCAGTTCCGTATTGCATTCTAATTTGTTCTATAGTTGCATGCTTAGACAGTACTCAAACTAAATTAATTTATCAAAAAATGGTTGCTCCCAAACCCCTAATTTAAAGCATGCTTTGAATCATGAAACACTTCCATGCTTGTAATGTGTTGGGATTACATAAAACTTTAAGATAATATCATGATGTAAAGAAACAACAGACATATGATAACAAATAGAATCAAGCTATTAAAATGTGGAGTGTTACAAACAAAAAGGACATCACATTTTCTTGAACTAAAACTCCTTTTACTAATTACTTGTAAAACACATTGAGGAGTTGCCATCACAAGTTGTTCATTGACTAGGTACTTATTTAAACTGATTAGCCAAAATAATAATTAGCCTCAAACATTCTACATTTCGAGCGACACTATACCAGAGCATACCAAACTGATAAAATCAAACACAATGCCAAATTCAAACCATGACTAACCAACTCATTGTTACCGGAGTTAAAATCAAGTGTGTTGCTTATGTAATTAAATATCTGAAAACATAAATAAATAAATGTAAAAGTAGGTACATGAATAGAAATAGGTAATGTTTATTTAGTATTTATAATAAAAGAACACACATTAATATTCTTCACAAAATTAGTTTTCAACAACATGACTCATGAAATTTAATTTACAGATAAATATGATAGGATAGATTATACACAAAAGTATTGTAAGTTTATTCAATTTATTTAGTTAATCCTAACAAGAATAATTTTGAAGACATTACAATATGTTTTTGATAAAATAATCATGTTGCAATAGTCAACACTCAATATTACTCAAGCTTTGAAGATGATGTCGATGTTTGATTGAAGTTTCAAGAATTTACTTATTAACTTCAATTAACCAATGATCAAGTTTGTAACCCCAAATAAATTATATTATTGCTACCACAAAGTAATACTCCTTAATATGGTTGTATGACTAATGTCATGTATGTTATTCATCACATACTCTTTATTTATGATATCCTTTTATGACTAATCAAAATGGCACAGAAATAGGGATGGTATCAATGAGACAGGATGTCCCCTTCAAAAATAATATTTAATTGAGGGACTGCAACTCAAAATGAAATGTACTTGATGAAAACCGCTGTCAATTCTGCAGCATCAATGCCCAAACTGAGGAATTTTCTGTCACAACAAATTAATAATTTGTGGAAAATTACAATAAGGAACACTTATTTTTCATGTAAAATAGTTACGTAATCATCTGAAGGAATAAGTTTTCTCTAGAGTAACTTTCCCTCACAATTTAACTAGTAATAAGTAAGTATTAAGAAAGGACAGAAAATTGAAAAAAGAGGCTAATCAAATGGAAGTTATGTTAAAAAATATGGGAGTTTCAGAATTAAAAATATTTGAAAAATGTTATGCCTATAAAATGGTAAATGGTAAATGAATGTGCCTCTATCAACATCTTATCTCTTTCATACTATGCTGATAACTAATTATGATAGTACTATGATGATGTTACAATAATCACTTATCTCCACACTCTTACTTTTTAAATAGGAATCAACCTCACAGTTCAATGATTCCCAATTATCCACACAGCATGAGAAAGTCGGTGCAAGTGTTTACACACAGAAAATGTTGCTAGTTTTCATCAATTCTAATACCACCCAATGACTTAATGTGTTGTCTGATCACATTGCGAAGGTGAAATCAGCAAAATGACGCAGCCACGACCAAACTACATTCTGTGACTAGCCTGGCGACGCGCGTAACGCGAATACGGAGTAAATAAATAAACACAGATGCAATACTTACAGATTTCGGCATCTTGGCGGTTGGGGATCACTATCTGCAACCAAACAAATACGATTGTAAGAAAACTGAAGCATAAATCCACCAAGATTCAAGAGTTAACCACTGACAAGCACTCCTCAATACCGCGTGACATTACATGAAAAATTGTAACTGAACCAGCAGTTTGTTTAGAGCACACATCACACCAGTCGATACATTGCATGTCGTTTCACACATATTCTTAAAAACTAGTTACATTGCACCAATTACAATAAAATTACAGTCACCGGCGGGCGACACTGTACCACCGAAAGGTTGGGTAGAAAACTCTTGTCAGTGCAAGAGAAATTGTTCGAAATATTTTCCTCCGGATATCGTTAAATATTTGGACAGTAACTTACCCAGTAAAAAGAAGAATATCACCTAATAATCCACATAAGTAGCACAACACACATAAAGAATGCACACACCCTAAAGAGCCACAAAAATATCGCGATGTGACAACTGCCTGTGTGACGTGGTAGCCGGTGTTGTCATTTCACAAGTAGAAAAAATTACTAATCCACTGACTCATAGCTTACGTTCAGAAATTATGGCGACAAAAAAGAATTTATTTTCAAATTGATATAGTGGGATATAGTGCGCTATCTAACTAGCATAGCCCTAGCCCCGAACAACGACTGGACTAAACGAAGCTTCTAAATCGGAATGTGGCAACGCGACGCTTAATATTGTTTTGATTTTGTTCTTGTTTTCTCTTTAAATCCATGCAGAAAATAAATTTCTTCTAAGTAGTAAGAATCAATTAGTATTTTTTGGTGGTATATCAACTCCGAAAGTTAAAAACAGTATTCATGTATGGCCTTCAAAAATCCCACTTGTAATTTTTAAACGAATAATTGCAATTTCTAAACGTTATGCGTTGTGTCATTGAAAATTGACTGACATTGACAGACCCAGCTGTCAAATCAGCAGATTTGCTTGCGGTCACGGTGTGTGTGTAATGTTTTGTAATTGTATTTTTTTCTAAATGAAAATAATGTAAAATGTGTATTCTAGATATGAAAAACAATATTATCTAAGCGCCTTATAAGGATAATAATTCGGCATGGCCTCTTCTCCCTTGCGAAGAATTTTCCACTGGGGTCCGATTGCGGTTTTAGGTAATCTCCCTAATTCGTGATTAATTTACTTTAATGCGAGATTTAAATTGTAAGATAGTGATGATTATAACTCGCTCAATATATATACAAACTCTAAATAATGTGTAAAGAGTTTTATTTTATTTTGTCTCAGAAATGATAAAATTGTTATTAGTGTCAGAAACTACTGTTCTTCACTTACTGAGCAGTTTAACTTGCACAAAGAAGAGACATCACTAGGGTAATAATAGCCTGATCTGTAGTTTAAGTTTCCCTCATGCTCAGTTTCTTCTTGGGTAACCCAAAAACCACAAATTGAATAATAAGACTGTCGCAGAGCATAGCCCACCACAAAATCTGCTATCTGGATCCAAATGCTAATAGATATATCAGCTGTGTAAGGAGCAGCTCTATAGTAAGCAGAGGTGAATACTTTCCATCAGGTGACCCTAGCTGGTTTCCTCCCTCTTTCACAACAAAAACTATTTCATGACGATGAAGCTTGTGTGGTGTTGAATCTATCAGTTTTTCACACTTACCTACTTTATGTTTGTGTACTCTTTTCACTTATCTACCTGGTTAATTAATACATAGTGTTTTGTTTTTCAGCTATCATTAAGTTGATAACATGGGCTATGATACATCTGATGGGTATGTGGTGGCCACCACATGCCTCCCTAGCAGGGGCACTCCATGCTGCTACATTCCTGGGCTTTGCAGCTACCACACTATATTACTTTCTCCAGTCACTGCTTGAAGGGCCAGGTTTTGTCACATTAGGATGGAGACCAGTAAGTAATTCCTATCTAGGATTCTAATTTACTATGATATTTCTACTTCAAAAAAAACTTATTAAACCTGTAGATTCAGTTTAATAAGTCTTTCTGTTTCACCACAAATTTTGTGAAAGGTAATGTATGTAGGACATACATTATTATTTTGTATTAAAAGGTTATTAGTACATCAAAACTTATTTCAATGGCTCATGAGTGACTTCATTTACATGTTAAGGTTAGTTAAGTTGACGTTACAAAATGTGTATGCTATGATGGTTCCAGGAAAATGATGAAGACACAGAATATCTACAATATTGCACAACTTGCAATGGCTACAAGGCTCCCAGATCCCATCACTGCAGAAAATGTAGGTTTGCATTAGATACATTATAGGTGAAACAGACAAGTTATTTTTAATTTAGTACCTAAATAATTGCTGAGTTAAACAAACTTAGAAATCGAATATGCACTAGAAAATAGCTTGTGTGTAAATTGCTTTTGTAACAAATTAATGAATGAAAATTAATTTACTAGTACATAAACTAAGAAAAAAACACTATAAACTAAATCCTTGATCTGGATCACTTCAATTTACATTTTGGGTTAGGTTTAATTAGTTAGTTCTTGCTGTAATATTTCTAAGAGCTGTGTATTTCGGTTCCTAAATAAATAAATTCAGTCAATTATGAGTTTGTATTAGCCAAAGTCCTACATATGGGGCTCAGGCTTAATGCTGAGTATGTAAGGCTTATGAACTACAGTATCTGATAAGGGCTTACCAAGCCTCCCACCAGGCTTAAAGCCTAGAAATGCCAGAAAAATACATCAGAAAATTTGGTAATCATTGCGGTCCACTGTTGCCACTGAGTCACGCGATTTTCGCCACATTCACTTGGCTTCTCTGGCATTCCACTTAATTAATTTGTCTGCTTCCAGGTGAGCGATGCGTGATGAAGATGGACCACCACTGCCCGTGGATCAACTGCTGCGTGGGCCACGCCAACCACTGCTTCTTCCTTAAATTCCTCTGTTCTGCTGTTGTCGGATGCTTACATGCTTCTATAGTAAGATTACTTGTTATCGCTATGAACACTAACTCATACCCAATGATAGTATAATAAAAAAAGAATTAGATAGGTTACTTGTGCTGAAAAAGTGGCACCCAAAATCAGAACTTCGAACACCTGAGTCCAGCCTTGACAGTTTGAGACACTGCGCAACATGTATCTGTCTCATTTACACTGTAAATAATGTCTAGTAAATAATCATACTGTCTTGTACACACGGTCAAATTATTGGGACGTACGCCAGGGGGCAATTTTTGATTTCGCATTAGTACTGAGAATTAAAAATATCCTTGCCCATACCAGTTTCATCTTTGGTTTCCCGAAAATTGGATTTAAATTATTCATAAACCAAGTACTCATATACAACACTGATAAAATTGGTTGATTCTTCATTATTTCATTCTATAATCTTATACATAGATAAACTGGAAGTAATCTAAACCAGGGAGGTTTAGATTTAGTTATTTCACAGCTTGCAATACAAGTTAGAGCTAATGAAGTACAACAAAAAACTACAACAAGAATGTTCTTGAAGAAATTTTTTGTAAATGCTATGTTGAGCCACAAGATTGGCAGGATTTCGGTGGATGCAGGTCACTCCAGAAATCTTTACGGCAGGCCTATGTTAAGTAATCCTTTCATTTACAGTCATCTCATTGTAAAATCGTTTCAGGTTCTTCCAATTTGCGTGTACCACGCCATCAACCGCATTTGGTACATCCACAACGGGACAGGTCGCGAGCCCATGATCTACCTCACGCTGAGCACGTTGCTGTTGACGTTGCTGGCCGTGGGCATGGCGCTCGGCGTCGTGCTGGCTGTGGCCGCGCTACTGTACTTCCAGGTTAGTATGTAGTATTGTAGTCGATACGTACAGATTCCAGAAGGGCAGGTTACAACTAACTGTTAAATTTTTTCAGATGATTTTGATTATACGTCAAAATAAGATTTAAAATAGATAGTTGACAGACAGTTTGTACCAAAATCTGCTGGCGGCCATAGGTCAAACGTAAAATAGCCGGCTGAAACTTTTTAAAAATAACCTTTAATGCATTAGCACAATGTGATACGAACTGTTGACGTGCAGATTTTCACCCGACAACCAACGTTTCGCCCGTTGTCACTGTCACTTTGCTAACTAGTTTCGCTGAATTTTACTTCACCTTCTGTATAGACGGAGGCCGCGGTCCTATTCTAGTAAAAGGGGATTTAAATAAAAAATCCACAGTTGTCTGTAGCCTAAGGATTAGGAAAAACACAGACCACCGATCCGTTCAGATTTTTTTCACTTTATGAATCTTGGTCCTAAATAAAGGTTTTTGTTATTGTGAATTTCTGAATAATGTTAATTTGAGTATTTCATATTGTTTTAGCTGAAAGGCATAATCCGCAATAGCACAACAATCGAAGACTGGATCCAGGACAAGGCAGTGAGCCGGCACGAGGCGCTGGGCCTGCCGCCGTTCGTGTTCCCCTACGACCTCGGCTGGAGGAGCAACTTTGGGCTCGTGCTGGCGAGCGGCAAGTATGACGGGGTCAGGTGGCCGGTGCGGGAAGGGTGCTCGGAATACGACCTTACTGTAAGCATTATAATCGGTATCGGTTTGCCAACTAACCTTTCGCCTATGTTTCACTCTACCAAGTAACGTTACGACTGTGTTTCACTTACCAACTAACGCCTCGCAGAATTTTACGTCGCCGAATAATCATTTGCCAATGTCTCATATAATTTTGTTTTATTTCCTAACATAATTTGTTTTTTTTTAACTTTGACATAAGATCAAATCTTGATACTTTTTTCTTAATTTTATCGTTCCGTCTCCTTTCTAAAAATTACTTGAGGTTGCTTGCTGTTATCTCCTACGTATACTAAGTATTCGTATGTATGTAGAACAAAAAAGTATTTTTTTGTGTTTATCCGTCGTCCAGTTTCCCAACAAGCTAAACTTAGTTTGGAGCTAAACGGCACTGTGTCAAACAATGTCTAATGAATGAATACGTCATCAACCGTTACCATCTCTGTATGCTTCTCTGGGAGTAAATTTCTCATAATTAAGCAAAATAATATTTGAGAATGTTTATCCGTCGTCTAGTATCACAACAAGCTTCCCTTAGTTCGCGGCTAGATAAGATGGCGCTGTGCGGAACAACATCCACTAAACGAATACCTCCTCTTCCCCAGCGCGAGCAGATAGCGCAGAAGCAAGACAAGCTAGTCCGCTCGCGCGTGCTCCGGATCCGGCGCGTGTACTCGGGCCGGCGCGTCCCACTGCTGGGCTACCCGCGCGCCGTGCTGCATATACCCTGCACGGATGAAGCGCGGTTACCGCTCGCGCCAGGGGATCTGGTGCGGGTCACTAGGCAACGGAGGTTAGTGCACGATATGCGACTCTAGGGCTGCGGTTTTTGGTGTTAGCACTGCAAGGGTTATGTTGAAATCAAACTGGTGTCCGAAATGATTTGGTGGCTGAAAGCACTTTAAGCGATAAAATCGCACTTTTTAATTCGGACCGGGTGAAAGTGCTGAAAGCCTGAAAGTACTTTCAGCTATATTCGGACCGCAGCCTAGTTAAAATATGGTTAGCTAAAGATAATATTAATTTACAATTACGACTCAAACGTCTATGGATAGCTTAGTATTGACGACGCAATTTTTTTGTTTAAATCACTTTGCTTGTAGATGCCGGAATCTGTAAGCATTCTTTGGAATCATTCTTTATATTAGAATATAACTAAAATCATAGTTGACATTGTTAGTCAGGAGTAAACGTTGATATTTTTTTTAAATCAATGTATTCATCATTGTAGTTGTGTATCATATATATTTTGCAATAATGTCACATAGATAACTGGATACTTACTGCGTATTTCAAACATCTTTACCACTTATTACAAGTTATGCTTTAAGCATTCTAAAAAAAACAATCAGAATTTAAAACATTTTCCGTCTATAGATATACAGTTAAAAAATACACTTCATGTGTATTGTATCAGACAGCTGCCGCAACCTCATAATAAAATTACGGGCCTGTGCCCAATAGTTTAACGAATCTAGGCTGTTATATATTGTGTTAACATATTGTTATTATTTCATCATTTCCAGGCACTGGCTGTTCGGTGAGAAGCTGATCGGCGAGGGCGAGGGCCCCCGGGGGCCGCGCGGCTGGTTCCCGCGCGACGCGGCACACACGAAACATTCGCAAACAGAGAACCAGAAACAAGACTAGTGCACAAATACAGCACTGGCCATTATCTTGTTGGGGTGATGAAAGACACTTACTCTGAAGAGAAAGGTACCGAAGTACCGCATACTTAGGAAGAAAATACATTTTCTATTTTACATCATTAGACCAAATTAAAACGAAGAAAAAACAACAAATTCTTGATAAAAATTGGTTGTTTTTTCTTGGCAGCGATTTTGCGATGCCCTTATTGAATGGACCACTCTCAGCTTATGCTTAAACCTGAAAGGTTGGCTGGTTTTAAGTCAATACTACTAACTTTCAAAAGATAATCATGTAATATCTACTCTAGGAGCGCAGCAATAAAATGCAATTTTCATCGCAACTGCGCTATATGACAATAATGTTGATTGCTATTGCCAGGTACAATAGCAATCAATCAGGCTTACACACAAGTGGTTTCTTATTCAAAGACAGTATTAAGGAGATTTTATAACTGCTCGCAAAATTGTAAAACGTAAGATAAGCAATTCATTGGCAGAAAACTACAGTTTCTTCAAGATATCTGTAATTTTTGTCAAGTTACCTGTCATTTTACTGGACCTTATTAAAAGTCAGAGTCTAGTGACTTTTTTGGTGGGAAGAAGTTTGCGCTGCTTATGGACATGCGTAACATCAAGGGTGCTAATAACACTACCATAAAACCTACACTTTTGTTGTGGACCCCTCCTGATGAACCTGAACTTGAACCTGATGAGTCTGAGCGTGAGTACATATTAAAAGTACATAAAAGATACAAGGTTTAGCTAACTCGGAGTATATTCGCATTTGACCGCGTTGCCTTGAAAATAAAAAAAAATATCGGGTAAAGCAAGTTTTGTACTGGGCTAGTCTCGTTATTTGAGTTTGACTTGTTTCACATGCTGACCTTTTATTGAAACCAAATAAATTTCAATTGTTTCGTCGTCATTATCATCATTTGTTGTTCTAGTTTTCTATGCTACATTTTGAACTGTGGATAGTTAGCATAAAATGGCCTTAAGACTGCTTTTTAAAGACGTTACAATTCTAGGTTATTTATGTACAGGTGCTTAATGCAGGTGTTTTTTACGAATTTATTTAATTTATACTTTATCAGATAGTCACATAGGGTCTTTTCAAATTATGTCTCATTGTTTAGTCCTTCAGGTATGTACAGAATGCCACAGATCAAGAACATATACTTCGACAGTTCGTATCATCTTATGCTCTAAAAGTCCTTTTCCTATGGCAATATTACATGTGGCCCTCTGTAAACATAACCTGCTTGATGTTTATATGCAAAAAAGCGAGTATTATTATGATATCATTGAACTTCACTTTGTTAATTTGCGCCTTCTGTTCAATAATGTTAAGTGCCCTTTCAAGATATATTTAGTTCTCGGTCCGTTTTGAGCTAAAAGTGATGATACACACGACCTTCACACTAATACAATTCATCAATTCTGGGAGCGTGTGGGCGCGCTAACATCGCGTTTACCTCAAAATGGACCGCAATCTAAGTAACAAGTACTACATACATATCGCGCGTTTAACAGGGTCCGCTGTTCCTTGTCCGTAGGAACCCTCTGCATATGACGAAAACATGATTTATTACCACATGGTATGCCATTTGATCACTATCTGTCGATGTTTTATTTTAATCGACCAATTATATGTATATTCGATCTCAAAGTAAGGTCACAAATTTTATATATTTATAAGTTAATGTATATTGATGGATTTGTAATTTGTTGTGTAGTACCTTTAGTAAAATTTAAAAAATGTAGCCGTGTAATAAACTTTTACATTTGAACGGTTGTGTGACATTGTATATAGATACTGTAGTAAGGTGAATGAGTAACACAAATATACATAATATGTAATGATAAAGGGTCGCTATACATACTGTACATGTAATTATGTTTTTTACTATTAAATATTAAAAATCAAAAATCGTTTTAATAAAGTGATAGGGGTTTGTTTGACGGAGTAGCATATAGATTGAAAGAGCAGTTTGACTGTAATATATTTAGAAATGGTGATGGTTGGTAAAAATAATAAATATATGGAGAACTGTAGTTTAATCTTAATTACCTAGCAAGAGCTTATAAAAAAACATTATTTAAAGTGTACATTTTTATTGTGAATTAAATAATTTATATTCTCACACATACAAAGTTACTTCTTCATACGAAGCATAAAAATAAGAGTTCTTAATAAGTTAGCATATTTCGTATTACAAAGGGACGTAAACTAGCCTTAAATCATTATTTTATTACGAATGTTAGATTATTATCACGAATTAAATCCTTTCGGTAAACGATCAAAGTTAAATAAGTAATCGCCTTTGTAAGTTTTTTTAAATATTTACTAATTTATGGGAAAATTGCATCGTATTTCATTCAAATTGATCAACAACAGTATGAACATAAACTTATACTTATTTGCTTACCGAAAAGATTTTTAAAATTAATAAATGCATCAAACCAATTAAAATTACTAGCAAATATGTTACAGAATTTCAAACTTTACATTTCAGTGTTGAAAGTTCTTTCCAAAAGTTTGTTCTGTTATACAACCCTACATTCGATCAAGCTCACATTTTTCTTAAAAACTACAATTACAACGAATCTTATAATAATGACGGTAATTGGCCAAACCGACTAATCCACTCACTAAAGGTCTCATCGTGTTTTTGTAAAAGTCATAAAATTAATCAATTAATCGAATTGACCAATTGTTCTACAATTAATAAATTAAATGGTTACAATTGTTAAGGTCAGCGCACCAGACTTCACCATCTTACTATTTGAGCCCAAGACAGTAGTAACGTCACGACAACACTTTCAGTAAATGCATCATACTGCGTCAATCGCCACCATAAGGTTCACTCTGCTACAAGAAAGAAGCTTCAATTATTCCTACGCTTGAGCAAAAGCTATGCAAGCCTATGTTACGTTTTATCAAGGTATGTATAACGGCAATAACTGCCATGATCGTATTATGTTGATGTTACTTGTCCGTCGAATGAGGTGCATCTATTAAGTCAAATATGTTTTCATGTTTCATAGTGTTGCAGTCGTCCCGCAAGGGTCTGTCTTAGGCCCCATATGATTCGTCCTTAGTATTCGTTTTCCTCATCCAGTTCGCCCTCAGTGGAGTCCACGCCGACCTCTTCGTAGTCCTTCTCGAGGGCTGCCAAGTCCTCACGAGCTTCGGAGAACTCGCCCTCCTCCATGCCCTCGCCGACGTACCAGTGCACGAACGCACGTTTCGCGTACATCAAGTCAAACTTGTGGTCGAGCCTGCGGAATGGAAATGAAAGTCTTAATGATGATGCCTTTATATGTAGAAATGGGAAACCTCTTAAGCATTTAACTTTTTTGAAAGGGATTGTGAACCAATTTATTTACTCATTCAGATGGGTGTAGCACGCTGCGTTTACCACCATCAAATGATCTACTGGTTAGCACTTAATGCCATTAGTCATCAGTTCGTGGTGCTTTGTACACTGATACTTTAAGTTGCAAAGAACGTATCTACTAGGTCTAGGTTATGAAGAGAGGAAGTAAGTACCTGGCCCAAGCCTCTGCGATTGCGGTGGTGTTGGACAACATGCAGACTGCGCGCTGCACCTTGGCTAGGTCTCCGCCGGGCACCACAGTCGGCGGCTGGTAGTTGATGCCCACCTGACGACAATCTCCAGTTTTAATTGCACAATAGTAAACATATTGGTCTAAATGCCTGACGAGTTACAGTGATATAAAATTGTGTGGGGTCACGGTGAGTCGGTACCTTGAAGCCAGTGGGGCACCAGTCGACGAACTGAATAGTTCTCTTGGTCTTGATTGTGGCGATGGCAGCGTTCACGTCTTTGGGAACCACGTCGCCTCTGTGGTAGAAAATAATAAGTTAAAATTTGACTCTGAAGTAATTGTAACGTGTTCAGCCAAAAGATGTCTAATGCATCCATTATCCTGCTAGATCACCTTGAACGGGCCATCTTTGCATCCAACTGCTAATAATCTAGGATATTTTTTATGATGAGGTCCAATTTACCTGTAAAGCATGCAGCAAGCCATGTATTTGCCGTGTCGTGGGTCGCATTTCACCATCTGCAACAGAAAACTTGCAATGAGACAAACAAGTTGGAGCTTTGAAAGTTCTCACCTGAAAATTAGTAGAATAGCAGAAACTTAGATAACTTCCAAATTAACTAACCAAACTTTTCATCCTAAATACCTACCACCGAACTATGATTCAGTTGGGTTTAGGTTAGTATGAGGGATATTCCAACACGCTGGTTCGGTGCGGATTGTTGAAAATAATACATTAGATTATTTTGGTGATCTTGAGATGAAAGATTACAGTTCGTTCGCGTTAAAAATTCAGTGATTTTCAAATTTAATTCTGTTGCACACAAAAAAACTCAAATTCACACCCTTATTGCGTTCGAAAGTATGCGTTCAGCTGATCACTGTGGACTTGACTTTCTTAGTAACGATTTGATTGGTTATTGGGCGTGCTAAATCAAAGGACAAGTATGAAATTACTGCATTCTTAACGCGAACGGACTATAGTTCAAAGGCTATATTACCTGGTTTGCGGGTTCGAAGCAGGCGTTCGTGATCTCGGCAACAGTGAGCTGCTCATGGTACGCCTTCTCGGCCGAGATGACGGGCGCGTAGGTAGCCAGGGGGAAGTGGATGCGCGGGTATGGCACCAAGTTGGTCTGGAACTCCGTCAGGTCTACGTTCAGCGCGCCGTCGAACCGCAGCGACGCAGTTATTGACGATACGATCTGTGGAAGACATAGGTAGTTTATTTTCATTGCTTCAATAAAGTCTAACGCTCTGTTTTTTTGCAAATGATTTAACGCCTCTATGTTATACTTAGCCCACCTCACAAAAGCTTTTG
The DNA here is from genome assembly GCA_950022985.1 of Udea ferrugalis. NCBI lineage: Eukaryota > Metazoa > Arthropoda > Insecta > Lepidoptera > Crambidae > Udea > Udea ferrugalis. The sequence continues at coordinate 1,643,145 of OX465522.1, forward strand.
TTTAAAAACGTCTGAAGCAAATAACGTACCTTTCTCGAAGATATTCTGTCGTTAGTCCGGTCGCAAATAACAAATGCTTATCTCACCTGTCCAATGAGTCTGTTGAGGTTGGTGTAGGTGGGCCTCTCGATGTCAAGGTTTCGCCGACAGATGTCGTAGATAGCCTCATTGTCTACCATGAACGCGCAGTCGGAGTGCTCCAAGGTGGTGTGAGTGGTCAGAATGGAGTTGTATGGCTCGACCACTGCTGTTGACACCTGCAAGTGAAATTTAAAATTATAGTCAGGTACCTACATACAGGTTCATTGCGTGGGCAGGGCATTTTGTTAGGAAATACAGGGTGTTTCTTTTAAGGTGTCGAGCCGGTGCGAGCTGATAGTAGGGTATCATACCTATCGATTTAACCCCCATGTATGTTCTCCGATTTTTTGTAGTTTTCTAGATAATAATGTTTTTGTTAATTTAAAAAAAATGTGAGCACTTGGCTTTAAATAATTATAACTTTTTTTTTGTTTGACTTTTAATGGATATTTTCTTTTTATTATAATGTCTATTGATTGCAGTTTCATGATTAAAATAATCCCTGTCCTAACTTTACTACAAGATACAAAAATTGTGATTGATAGTGAAAAAAAAGTTAACACCAGGATTTGTGAATTTCGAATGATTGGAAGTTAAAAAATGACTGTTTTATTAACAAATGAGCTCGCGCTGGCTTGACACCTTAAAAAAAACACCCTGTATAAGCCACATTGTATGCAATAGATGCTGGACCTATGCAAACAATTATTTCATTCTCATTTACCTGAGGTGCAGGGTAGATGGAGAATTCAAGCTTGGACTTCTTGCCGTAGTCCACGGAGAGCCGCTCCATCAGCAGCGAGGTGAATCCGGAGCCGGTGCCGCCACCGAACGAGTGGAACACCAGGAATCCCTGGCGAGCGAAGAAAGTAAAGGTCAGAATAATATTACAGAACAGTTTGTGTCCTAAGTAGGTAGTTCTTCTGCCACGGTAGTAAATGTTTTAGTAAACTAACTTTAGTGGTTCTGTCAGGTTTTATCTTCGCTGAGATTTTCATTTTCGCCTGTATTTTCTTTAACATATTTTCCAAAATAAGGAAACTTACAATTTCGATGAGTGGAACCACCTACTGCTACTGCTGTACTTGCGTATCTACTTGTAGACACTGGTCTAAGGTCAGAGGTCGTACTTTTTCGGGTCGTCTACTCTGATTCATTTAAAAAGCAGACGGTAGCTTGATTCTTTCTTATAACAGTGCGGTAGGCCTAGTTATCCTTGTTGGTGATGAGCAGACTACCAGACAAAACAGATGTTGGTACCTATCCGGAGACCTGTCCATTATTACCTGGAGACCAGTGCACTGATCGGCGAGTTTCCTGATCCTGTCTAGGACGACGTCGACGATCTCCTTGCCGATGGTGTAGTGGCCCCTGGCGTAGTTGTTGGCCGCGTCTTCCTTGCCAGTGATAAGCTGTTCCGGATGAAACAGCTGACGGTAGGTGCCGGTGCGGACCTCGTCTAAGGAAAAATGTTTATTGTGAGAACCCTCTGTCCAAAAAACATTGCTGAGTACGCAGATACCGGGACTGAAATATCCCATTTGCCTTTTCATACGAATTGAATGAATGAATTCATAGCATAACATAGAAGCTAAGGCACTGTTTCTTTTACTCTTATAAGTAGGTAATCCTACTAATATTATAAAGGCGAAAGTTTGTATGTCTGGATGTGCTGTGTTGCTCTTTCACGTAAAAACTACTGAATGGATTTTAATGAAACTTTACAATAATGTTGCTTATACATCTTAATAACACATAGGCTACAATTTATAAAGATATTGTGTAAATTGATGAAAATATCAAGTAAATATAAAAATGTACGCGGAATCACGTGGTATGGCATGACAGACGGCTGCTGTCATTAGCGTAACCATGGGTGCGTTCCGAATTGAGATATCGCGCTAACGTCCATCTAACGTCAGACAATTTGACGAATCCGTTCATTTTAAGTACACTTAAGTCCACGCGGACGAAGTCGCGGGCAGCCGCTAGTTTATTATATAGGTTTACTCTAAGTTTTTTGTGAGTTATGAATTTCTGCGAAAAGCACAGAATCAAACTTACTGCAGTCTAATGTATGTTCATATGGCGGAGTCTTAAGTTTGTCTACGTTCTAGAACTTTTTTTTTAACCTTTAACTCAACTTTAACCAAGTTTCAGTAGACTCATAGTCAGTTCAGCCTAACTATTTGAGCACCAATAAATCGGCGTCAATAGTACTCGTACCTAGCACAATTGTCGCATGTCAGATAAACTTGATTAAGTTGTTATGAAGAAGCTGTAAGATGAGTGAGCTGGCATGACTAAGTGCTATGATTACTTTTGACTCAGACTGTAATTGTTCGAGTGCGAAAGCTGAATGTTCCATAAAGATAGTGCGAGTAGGCTCATCAAGCAAGCAGATGGGTCTTAAGCGATCCAATTCCTGACTCAGACTGCACTTAGTGCAATTGAATAAATACACAAACAGGTTTGCGGTTACAGAACGCGGAACTCTACAAGAAATATTTTTATTTTATTAGACACCAAACTAAAGCAAGTGATTTTATAATTCATCGTCTAACTTTTGACCTTAGTTTATCAGTGTACGGCGTAACACGGACTGCTTAAGCAGATAATGAAAAGCTAATTTCAGCTGGGAATTTCACGGCTTATCTAGTTAGCATGAACTTCGAAAAATGTAATGATCAGTGTTGCCAGTTTGATTTCCCAAAAAAGGACGGTTGGGTTTCAGAAAAGGTACGGTTTTTGACTTCAAGGTACGGTTGGTCCATAACTTTTTTACCCGACTACGGCGAGCCAAAAAGGGCGGTTATGATCGCGACCTGTATTTATCTATAGTTGTATGTATGTCTGTATGTGCCAATGTACGAAGATTTTCATCTGTTTCATTTCTTATTTGCAAAAGTGAGGTGCCGTTGGCCTCTTGATTGGCCACTAGTTATAGGCTACAAGACGTCACGTTAAATGGACTACAGCGTCCTCTAGGGGCTTCAAAATGAAGAACTAAAAGAAAACTTTTTTGACGGTGTTGTATGTGTCACTCCACCAAAGACCGATCCAGCTTTGGCGCCAAGAGGCGGTCACATAGTCGTGGTGAAGTCAAGAACTTAGATCCACTAAAAAGATACAAGTAAAAAGTAGGTATTTTATTAATGTACGTAGATTATGCACTCAAAACATATTTCAGTATTCTTTATTGCATATTTGAAAAACTTAGGCTTTCTACAAACACTCATTAAAGAGCAGGAAAGTGATTTCGACAGTGGCGGCGCTGGACCACATGTGGACGTCGGCGACATCAAGTTCGCTAGGCCTCATCTACTTCGCAGTAAAGACGTTAAAATAGGTGGGCTAGGCAGAACACAGCAACAGAGCTCAAGATAACTGAACGCGAGCGAAGCGAGCGCGTTTTTTTTGCAATTGATAATCGATCAGATTATTTACTGAAGTAAGAGACTTGAAAGAAAGAGCAATCAAGTCTAGGAAATTCTCATTTCTTTTATTTGCGTTTCTAACGATTTGCTTACATAACATAACATAAATATGGGCATACACGTCCCACTGCTGGGCACAGGCCTGACCTCAACTATGAGGTGGAACGAGTCATACTCCAACACGCAGGCTTAGTGCGGATTGTTGGAGGGGTGTAAGGTTAGTGAGCCACCTTAACGATTTGCTTATTTAGTAGAAAACTAATTCTAAATAACAGATAGCCTTTCTGGGAGGTGGACAAGGCCGTTAAGGCTATCCTCGTGTGTCTGTCTCTCAATGATCTTCAGTTAGAGCAGAAAATGGAAACATAAGTATTATAACGCGAGCGGAGCGAGCGCGGATTTTTTCAAAAGCAATGTGTTTTGAAAATATCTGGGCCTCTCAGGACCCCACAGGGTATGAGAATCAGAAACATCTTTATTTAAATAGACCTGTTACAAGTGCTTTCAAATCGTCAAGAACTGAATCAAACAATCAAAAATGAACTTAATAATAGACTTAAATACTAGGTAGGTATAATGGATATAATAAATAAATAAAAGATCAAAATGCTTAATTGATTTATTTGAGGTTGCCAACTAACACGTTTTTTTGCAATAAAATGTATCTTAGATTTACGAATGTATTTGGGATTTAAAGAGTGATGTAAATCTGTAGACTGAAGAGATTTATAATTCCCTGTTCCAACAGAAGACGTACCTTCCTGTAAAATTGAAAATAAAAAACTTTTTCACTTTTAACGAGATAACTCTCGGTTCCAGACAGACCGACTATAGACATTAGTAAAAGTCCCGTAAACTATGTTACGAAGAAGGAAGACAAGGAATGTTGAGAAAAACATGACGTGGCTATTTTTTTTTCTACTCTGTTGTTTGCGTTGAAAAATAAATCACTATAGAAAAGTACGAAAAAGGTACGGTCCACACTGAGGTACGGTTGTGGTACGGTTGGATGATGAATAGTACGGAAAACCGTACCTTTTGGTACGGTCTGGCAACGCTGGTAATGATACTCCCTGATATGAGATGGTTCCCACCGAAATCAAGTACCATTTGACTTATAGACAAAACCGCAGAGTAAAGCCTAGACTTGTGTCCACAGACACGATGTATGTCTGTGGTTTTGTCTGTTCACAGCTGCGCAGGAGTCGATGGAGCGCGCGGGGTGGCCGACCGTGTCGTCTCGGGTTCTCTCATTGGCATATTAAGCAGGCTTATGCAAATATTGATGAACCATTTAGCGCACAATCTAGGCAAAATCCAACCCTCAACAAAAGCAAAGACAATTAGATAAAATTTAAAGAATAGGTTGCCAAGATTCTGAATCAGCACCCAGACAGCAAATAGTTTGACTTCGAAGTCTGGATCAAATCAATGCATGTTAGACATTTGCGGTAGTCAAACTCGCGACCCAAAATGTCTCAACTGGCTGAGGTCTAATCGCCATATACCCGTATAGCTTTTTTAATCGTAACTTTAATTGCTAAGTTAATGTGGTGCCTCTTTAGTAAGAAAGATCGTATCTCCGAGGTCATTAGTACACACATCAAAACTGTCTAGGGATATCATAGGGATATCATTTTTCAAATATTTCATAAAGTTAAGTTTGTTTACAAGATGAGCATCATCTTAGAATAACGTGAGGACAGAGGCATAAGATAAAGGTTAAGAATATTACAAAAAAAAACGTTTCGTTTTGCTAAAATATTGCTACCTTTTAAAAGAAAAATCTGTCTTTTTTTAACGTCCTTACGATTGTACAATAATGCTACTTCAATGAATTTCTTTATACAATCTGAAAGGGCAGATATAGCAGTTTCTGTGTTCTAAAAATTTCTACGTTGGTATCAATATTTTAATTTTTACAGCCTCCCAAATAGCTATACTTTGTATGAAAATGCTTGAGATATCCCTAGACACTTTTGATGTGTGTATTTGCATTCTCAAAAGTATACCTAAATATAGATATGTTCACATCTGTGGAACATTTCAACGAATCCGTTCTTCGGGGAAGGAACGGACTTAACCGCTATGTTTCTCTCTCCTACATCATTCATTGCATTGTGCCTGAGTACAGAGGCCAGCAGATCAGGAAAGAACGAACTGTTACTGTTGGCGACTCCTATGGGGTTCACATACATACATACATACATACATACATACCATCACGCCTCTTTCCCAACGGGGTAGGCAGAGACCACTTCTTTCCACTTGCTACGATCCTGACACACACTTATACACATACTTGCGACCATCTATTTATAGTAGGGAAGTTCGCATTAAGAATGCAGTAAGTAATTTCTTAATTTAGATAATTCTGTTTCACACATCAAAACTCAAAACCGTTGCGGTTGTAAAAATGCGTTCATTTGGGCACTATAACACAGTATAAACATTATACTGTGACTAGAACTTGACTTTCTAATTAGGAACGATTTGATTGGTTAGGGGGCGTGCTAGGTCAAAGGACAAGAATGAAATCACTGGATTCTTAATCTTAACGCGAACGGACTATAAGTGCCTATCGTTTTAAAAATAAGGTTGTTAAACGACCCTACCCTAGAGCTTAATTCACACACGTCATACATACATACCATAACCGGTATTTGTACGTCCCACTGCTGGACACAGGCCTAACCTCAACTATGACAAATACACACACACAACACAAATAGGTATATTTGTACAGAACTGTTTAACAGTCGTTTTATTGAAATGTATATCCGACTAAATTGATTTCATGATAATTCTAATGCTATAATCATTCGTTCGGGTTATCGTAAAACATCAATTGGGAACAAGTCAATCGACAGTCGATCTAATGGTGTTGTGGCTGGGTAAGCGAGCCGTCGTAATGACAGGTTGTTACGGGTTCAATACCCGGTCGTGTCTATTGTGAATGGAGGTTTTGGGCGTGCAGCTAATTCCACTGTTTTACCAGCTCTTTGTTTTGTGCAGTTGACGTCTTAATTTACTGCCGGTATTGATTAGGCTTGTAATATTGTTTATTTATTTATTAGTTTGTACACAAAAAGACATTTACAATAGACAATATTTAGGACAGTAAAAGTACAGGTGAGCTTATCTCTAAAAAGAGATTTCTTCCAGCAGACCAAGGTGACAGGATATGCGATTAATTAAGACTCCAAGACAGCTGCGTACAAAACCAAAAGCTAAATTGCTAAAACATCCAAAAAAAAAATATGGATTCACCAGAAGGGTGACCCATAAAGACAATTATAATTACTAAAAAATAAGTAAGAAAAAATTAAATAAAAATTTATGTAAATTAATATATCAATACATAATAATTATAACAATAAAATACATACTATACCTACTGATACAATATAATACATACGAATACAAATACACTATGAATAATGTTCCATTGCAACTCAAGCGATCTGTAAAAGATGTTCCTTTAAATGTTTTTTGAAGGATCCTACAGTGCGGCACTCTTGAATGGTAACAGGAAGCTTGTTCCACAGCTTAACGGCATGGACAGTAAAAGAATCGGCATACATTTTTGTGCTGCAAGAGGCCGTGTGTAAGTATAGATGATAGACTGAGCGATGAGGCCGGCCGGACGAAGAAAGATACGTGAAACGCTCCCTGAGATAGCGAGGAGAAGACGGGTTAAACAGAATGATAAAGAGGAGGACCAATAAGTGGTAATTGCGACGTAAGCGTATTGGGAGCCATTTCAATTGTCTCCTGTACTCAGAGACGTGATCATATTTACGAAGACCAAAAATAAAGCGAATGCATACATTTTGATAGCGTTCAAGCTTGTTCAGTAATTCCTCAGTTGCGTCAAGGTAGCAGCTATCAGCGTAATCAAGAATAGGGAGCATGAGTGTTTGAGCAAGTGTTATTTTGGTTCGCAGAGGGAGGAAATTCTGTAAGCGCTTCAGTGAGTAGAACGCTGCAAAAACTTTTCGGCCGACTTGGTTGATGTGGTGATTCCACGATAAATTGCAATCAATGTATAAACCCAAGTTCCTGACCGAGACAGCGTAATCGATCTGTGTCCCATTATACACCACCGGCGACTGGGCATGTGTGCATGCTTTGTTGTACATAAATTTGCTGCCAACAATTATGGCTTGTGACTTCTGTGGGTTGACAAGCAGGCCGTACGATTCAGCCCACCTGCAAACACGTTCCAGATTTTCATTCATGCCTTCAATGGCCATTTTAGCATCATCAGGATTAAAATGAATATAAAGTCGAAGGTCGTCAGCATAGAGATGGTAGTGTGCAGACAATTTAGAGGTTATAGTATTGATAAAAATAGAGAATAGCAGAGGAGAGAGGACGCCACCCTGAGGAACACCAGCAGTAAGTTCACACCAGCTCGATGAAACATCATCAGCACGAACGCACTGAGAGCGACCTCTAAGGTAAGAGTTGAACCATTCTATTGCAGGTGGAGATATGTTAAGAGACTGAAGGATACCTAGAAGCACGTCAAAGTCAACAGAGTTGAAAGCACTGCTGAAGTCCAAGAGAGTTAAGAGCGTGAGTTGTTTGTGCTCCATGGCATATCGAATATCGTCTGTAACTTTCAACAGTGCTGTAACAGTACTGTGTCCTGAACGAAAACCAGATTGGAAAGGACTAAGTAAATTATTTTTGTTCAGAAACGCAGTAAGTTGGCCGTGCACTATGCTTTCTAGGACTTTGGAGAGAACAGGTAAGATGGAAATGGGACGATACTGAGAAGGAGAGGTGGGGTTTGATGTTTTAGGCAGAGGAATCACAAGGGCTTGTTTCCATGCGGAAGGAAAGATATTGGTAGCGATGGAAAAGTTAAGGATGTGGGTAATGACAGGCAAGACATAGTCAAGAATTAACTTGATCATTTTCAAACAGATCGCGTCATCACCCACGGCATTAGAGGAAATAGAAAGGATAGCCTTTTTAACATCACACATTGCAATAGAATTGAAGTTGAAAGGATCACAATCGGGTCGGGTAATAATTTGAAGTTGATCTAAAGTTTTTGCTTTTACATTCGCATTAAGGAGTACAGGAGGTGCAGAGAAATATGAGTTTAACGACTGAAGGTCAGTAATAATAGGAGAAGATTCAGCAGACTTACCAATGCCCAGTGATCGTAGGAATTTCCAAACATTAGCAGGGTTGGAGTCCTGTATAGTAGAGTGAATGTGGCGTCTTTTTGCATCCCTACACATTCTATTGCATCGGTTACGCAACTTTCTATACTCAAAATAATTTAGCTCAGTTTGATATTTTTTATACCTGCGTTTAGCTTTATTACGCAGAAGCATAGCCTGTCGAATGTTGGGAGTGAGCCAGGGAGCCGGAAGGTGTTTCACCTTTACGCGCCGAAAAGGGGCATGCTTATCAAATAACTCAATGACCATTTTATTGAATGCAGCCACCTTTTCATCGATCAAGGGGTATTGTTCCACAAGCGACCAATCAGTTTCAGCCGCGTCTGACCAAAGCGCCACAGAATCCACACTTTTAAAGCTACGCAGTAAGAGGTACTTAGCCTTAGGCTTGGTTGGACGTAATTTGTATGAGAAGAATACTAAATCATGATAGGAGAAAGGAGCATCAAGTTGGCCATGAGTAGAAACTTTAGAAATGTCAGAAACAATCATTAGATCCAGAAGGGAAGGAATGCTATGAGGAGCATGATGAGTAGCAGAAAGAGGTAAGAGGTGCAAATTCAATGAGGTTAAAATATTAGTAAGTTTAATAGTACGGAGATCTTTTTTTATGGTACAGGTGTTGAAGTCACCAAGAAGCAAAGTATGATCGAATCCTGGACAGAGACAATGAAGAAGATGTTCGAGGGAAAGAAAATAGTCAATATCACGAGAGGGGCTATAAAAAACACCGAGAAGCACTTTAGAGTGATGAATAATTATTTCTATGAAAAGATGTTCGGCCGACCTTGAGTAATTACCAGGAGACTTGTTTACAATCTTGTAAGGAATATCAGCCCTAAGATAAATCGCCACACCACCACAGCCCTTGCCAATCCTGTCATTACGAATAAGTTGAAATGACGGTAGACTACACATTGTTGAAGGTAAAGAGGGTTTGAGAAAAGTTTCAGAAACTAATATGGCATCAATGCGTTGATCACTAAACGTAGCCAGTAGATCGTCATGATGACTGATCAAGCTCTGGGCGTTGATGTGTACAATGTTCAGGTTTGACTCGTGATCTTTAAAGGTGGCAGAAAGTTGTTCGTGTAGCGAAAGTGAATGAAAAGAATCGTCATCCGCACTGAGAAATTCTTCATTGGAGGAACAGGAGAAGAAACTGCTGTTTAAGTTGCAATTAGAATCCATTATATATATATAAAAATCTATAAATGTATTACAAAATAAATAATATTACCTAAAACTCTAATAAAAAAATATCACACTATATATTTTACTCGCGCACAACTTATTTCACATACTCTGTCGGTCATACCAGTAAATGAAAGAAATCAATTTAGTTAAATAATACAGAACATCAGCAACCCATTCCTTTAACAAATTATTTAAAAAGATGATAAACAAGAAAACACGAAATACAACAGGACAAGAAAAAAACAAAAATAAAAGACTATTTTCGAATTTCGTATTGTTATATTTCAGTTAAATTAATTTATGTAGCTTGCAAGTATGTATTCCAGTTAGAAGTTTTGACTATTTTAGGAACGTTTCAATTTAAAACTTCGTCAGAAGTTCACATTGCACTCAAAAAGCGCCATAGTAACAATAAGTAGTAGTCATTTTATATTGTTGTGCCCTACTAGGGTTACATGTCTTGGGATGCTAAAATGTGGACAATATCTCTCTTTACCTACCACATGGGCGCAATAAATCTTTGAATCTTTCAGTATTTTATGGTTCTTATAAAATATTACCTTCCCTGGATGCTTCCATAGTGGAACGAGCCTTCTTTGGTGATAGAATCCTTACAGATTTTGAAGTTTATCTCTTGAGAATATCCTAAATACATTGTCTTACTTGCCGACACGAGATTGGCTACAGTCCCGTGATTACTAATCTGAACTCGTGATTAGATTATCTACAGGAACGTCGTCGTACAGACGTCTATACCGGGCTTAAAGCCCACTAACTTCAAGCTCACTGGCGTACAGATCCTGACAAGCAAGCTAATTTACAAGTCGGTCTGGCCAAGCTTGAAGCCGAATAGCAAACCACTCACCAACAACAGTAGGCTCCAAGTCCACAAAGACTGCTCTTGGCACATGCTTGCCCGCGCCAGTCTCGCTGAAGAAGGTGTTGAACGAGTCGTCTCCTCCCCCCAGGGTCTTGTCGGAGGGCATCTGCCCGTCGGGCTGGATGCCGTGCTCCAGACAGTACAGCTCCCAGCAGGCGTTGCCGATCTGCACGCCAGCCTGGCCGATGTGGACGGAGATGCATTCCCTCTGGAACCAAGAAGACACGTGAGTATTTACACATTTTAAAGGTCCAAACACCTCGAATTCAGAAACGACATTCCAAGCACTATAAGTGTCAGGTACTTAGCAATATAACAGCAGCGACATAGTTTTTTCCTATAATCGGCTGGCGTTAAGAAAATAGTGGAGTCGTAGTTCTTACGCCGACCTAGGTATAGCCTCGACCTTTGCCCAATACCAAAAGTAAACAGTGTACAATTAGATTAATAATAAAATAGATAGTTATTATTTTTTTACTTAGATATCGAAAAATATAAACATGGTTTAATCATAGCGCCATAATCTGCCTCCCTGGCACTTGTATAAAAACTTACGTGACTTTGTTTGGCACATCAACAGAAAGTTATAGAGTAACCACCGAATTCACAAACCTCAATCAACGCTAAGCACGCGCTGACGCTCAGGCTGTCCCGTAAAATGACAATAAAACTGAAAGGGGCAGCTGTACTTTTGAGGGATGCTCAACGTTAATTTGCGTTCGTGAATTCAGGGGTAAGAGCGTGAAAACCGTAGTTGTTGTTCTGGCCCTAGACTCGTTAGCTGGAATGGATTCGTTCGTTTGTATCAGTGATAAATAGCGCTTGTATCGATCAAAGCAATAATAAATTGTTTCTAAGATACGATAAACTAGTTTCTAGTGTAATCGTGAGGAACTGTAAATAGCGGTTAACGAAAAGGCAGGTATGGCTTACGTACTAATCCGAAGAATAGGTCATACATCAAGCTACGAGTAGGAAGACGTATCTATCTACTTTTTACAAGGTAAGTCTTTTAAAGTTGTCTTATCTACAACGATTAAAAACGAAAAAACAAGCAGTGTTTAAATTCGCACTGACCATTTTATGGGAATATCGTCTTACATGTTTTCTGTTGTACCTAATTGTAATTCGGTGTATGAACAATTAACTGAATAGTAAATAAGGCAAATATGAAAACGTGATTTGAATCTTCTCGTTGCGACAAGCCTGATGTACTTTCTACAGGAGCTGCTGCAGGTGCTGCTACCCATTTCTGGTCAGTCCTTCTTGCTCTATTGCAAAGGAATGATTGATAAGAATCGGAAATGGCTAGCCTGATGTGCCGTTGACTGTACATCAATGTAATGTCATCATTGTTCACACACGACCGCCACCCGCCACGTCTAGACACGATGGACCTTGTTTGAGCTACATGTGCCATGACCATAACCAAGGGTTATGAATCTTTGGAAGCTCAGCCAATGATCAGCCAATGATGCGGCTCACATTCTGCAATTTTAATTTGAATGTAATCAGCGGAAGCTTTTAATAATTCATTAGTTTTGTACGAACAGAAACAACTCAAATCTCCTGTCAAGAAGACCACGGCTGATGCAAATGTAACAGACATTAAATATAATGTAACAGCATCATTATCCGCGCTCGACCGCCCGCCTCGTCTAGACTAGAACCGCTGAGCCTTGTTTGAGCTACATTGCCATAACAGACTAATACATCTTCGGAAGTTCCTCCGCTAGGCTATAGGCGCCAATCCAGGGCTTGGTAACGTTACAAATTTCACACTATAAGTACCGTGAAGTAATGAAAAACGGAGGTGCTTAACTATTTGAAACCTTTAGATATTCTAACAGTCTTGAACCTTCCTACTTTATCATAAGATGTGTCTTGGCCTAGTTATTGAAATAGCGCTTCAAAACTTCATGAAAATCGTTAATTTACCTAAAGAGGGTAGGTACAAGTACAACCCCACAGTGAATGAAAATAGATGATCCTGAATACTGTATAATTTTGTCCGTTCATGCAAGGATATTACAGTTTCGTTTTGAATTAATCGATTTGAATTTTTTAATCAAAGTAATAATTTTCCAGCCAGATTGAGGAAAACAGTTTCTAGTGACTTCTAAAGTTGTTGTCTTACCTTGTCTTCCTATGAAGACAAGGTAAGACAAAAATATAAAAAGGTCTTTGAAGACAAAAATAAAGTACTTTTTTTTTGTGCCTACTTAACTATTTAAGATATTTCAAAGGATTTTCTGGGTAGGCTATTAAGGCATGCCCCAAACAACAATACATGAAAATGTATCTATGATAGTAAAGTTTTTTTTTACAACCACAGAATTAAGCTTAAATGGTGGCATGTTAAATTAATTATCTTCACACCACAGTCCATTGTTATTCGACAAGTCGATCACTAAATATTTTCACACATTCACCACTATTAACATTTTTCAAAGGATTGCGTTTCGTCAAGTCACTGGCAACAATATGAAGGCATTCTGCTAATCGTTCTAATAGGAAACCGTTCGTGTGTTCCGTAGACAGATAGGGCGGCAGGCACGGTGTGGCACGGCTCCTGGGACCATCAATCAGCCTGCGAACCTATCATAATGACAGCTGTGGAATATACAAGGCTTTTTGTACTGCTCTATATTTTTAGGGCATTCCTAAACATCGTGTAATATTGACACAAAAGCTTTAAATTACTTTAGCTTTTGATTGGATTTCCTTCTCAGTAATTGGAAATCAAATCAGTAACATCCCGTATCTGGCCATATCATTATCATTATATTCAGGATACCATATCGTCATATTCATTTTACTCAGCCAAATCAGGCCCTTTCCTGTCCTCTCTTGAACATTGGCCTCTCTCATAGATTTCTAGAGCAGCCGGCTGTAACCAAAATGTTGGTACCTTGAGCTATCAGATCATCCGTCCCAAGTTGCGTTTGCTATCAAACATTATTAATTATCAGAACTTTGCTGTCAAAATGGCAATCAGTTCTTCACGCTATGAACAGGAGTTTTCATAATAGAAATTGAAAGAGACTTCTTGTTACAGCGTTAGAAGTGGGCCGTTATCATTATGTTTAAGATTGATTCGCTGCTACTACACAACAAACCATAAAAGTAAATAAGCTGCATTATAACAATAATGTTCCCACTAATTACGCCTACACCGACATCATTACAAGTAAATTAAATTCAATTGGTCCGATTCGAGCAAATTGGTGCTATAAATTTTGACCAAGTAAAGAAACTGTAGGCGTTCGATTGCCCATCCATATTTGTTCCTAGACACCCACACGGTTTGATTAAAAAGTAAACTGGCTGATGTTATTGGTATTTAATCGTGTTCAATTACTGGGGCTAAGACGAATGGTAGCTGTTTCGGTTACGCACCGTGGACGCAAGACAATGGTTGTCCGGACGAGACAATTCGGATTCCCAATAAACTCGATGGAGCGTGGCAGACAGCTATTACTTGTAGGCAAGATTTGATCTGGGACCGGTCATCTATAAATAGGCTTGCTTTGGGATGGTGCTTGCTATTCGTGTACACAACATGGTGACCCATTTTGGGGCTTGGCAGAAATTGAGAGCGATGTGGATTCAAATGACCCCCAAAAACAAAATCGCAAATCAAAATTGAGCAGCTGTTACAAGAATAATTTGAGCTTTCAGTTCTATAGACAATTCACGGGAAAGCATGAGTTTGAAGGCGTGCTCAACCCTCATTGACTTTCGTTATTCGAGGGTGAGAGACCGTTCACGTGATGAACTCCTTTTTTGTGAATTGGATTTATTTGTAATTGGCATTAGGATCAATGCTGTTATTTATACGTTGATGTCATTTTAATTTTAATTCTGTAATGTTATTTTCTGTGCTAATTTTTTTTATATTGTAATTTGTGGTAATAACTAATACTGGTGGTTGGCTCAAAAAAAATGTTATAATTTTGATTTGAATCTTATTTTAATGTTTTTTGAGGTCTTATTACCTGACCTTAAAATTATGACTCTGGTATCGACGACGCCCGGTCTCCGGTGACGAATACTTGGTTCAGATTTTAATTTAACGTCTGTGGGTCTCTAGAATATCCACTTTTAACGATAAAATTACGTAAGTATTTATCTATAAACCAGGAGCGGAAACAAAATAATTCTAAATACCATAATGACTTCTGTGTTCGTAACGTAAACGCCTTGTAAAATATGGGCACTTAAGTATTTGAAATCAGTTTTTGCATCAAAGTTAATTCTATTATGATTTGCCACAAATTATTCAGGAGCTGTTTTTCTAACGATGCTACCTTAGAAGCAGAAACCACATAATAAGGCAGTCTCATCACCGTGTTTAAAGTCACATTATCGTTTTAGAAACAAATAATTATATCGTATTTGGGGACGGACTCAAACTGACAAGGAATATTTCTGTGCTTGATGGAAGACCGTAACTTCAGGAACTTTGACTATGACGCTTTATGACGAAGGACCAAAAAAAACACGAAATAGCTTAGGTTAGGTAGTCATGTTTTTCTTCTGTGCACAAGACAAAAGTTAAAAATAAAGAGTCGATTCGTCTTGAAATACCTACTTAGCTTTGGCTTTAGTTCTACATAAACTTTACTATCTTTAGACAGAATTTTCCATCATGTAATGCAGACGCATGGCGATATGCGACAGAAGTTGGTTCCAAGTCCAAATATGCCATTCGGACATTGAAAGTTTTTCACGACAAGACATTGTACTTTAGGACGGTAATTCTAGAGCCTGGCTTAAATAGTAATTCTAGCTCTAGATATTAAGTGCGTGGAAACCTCGCATGTGCAAAACTCTGTCCAACACTTACTTACATTGTTGAATTTAATTAATTTTATACTCGAATTACGTAAATTAAAAGCACTCAATGGCGATATACCTACACAATTTACCGTAGCTCTTTCTTTTCCGTGACATTGTTACGTTGAATGAAAAAAATAAAGAAATTTTTAACACTGCTTTTTTTGCTGAGCAATATTAAAATTAGCATCAAATTCTGCTATAACCTGTAGACTTCAAAACAATCAAGAAGGATGATGATGATGATGATGATGATGATGTAATCCCGGCCGATTTCGGCCACGGCGACTGTCTTCAACTCCGGTTTTGGCGTTGATGTGCTCGCATGTGGCTCACGTAGCCTATCTTGCTTTTCAACACCCTCGCACATTGCGGGCATGAGAGCACACCGTTCTCATAATTATAGCTGATAGCCGCAGGTGGTCGGGCTTTCAACTCGTCGCGCCTGGCATCCAGCTCAAGGAGGCGCCGGTCTTCGAACGATTTGACGCTCGATTTAACAAGCGCCCTCCACTCCGGCCGTTTGGCAGCCTGCTGCTCCCACTGTGAAGGATCGATGTCGCACTGCTTCATGTGTCGCTTCAGCACATCTTTGTACCTGAGGAGTTGTCCGCCATGCTTTCGCTTGCCCTCCTCAAGTTCTGAGTAAAAGATGCGCTTAGCTGTCCTTTCCTCCGCCATACGCTTCACATGTCCGCACCACCGAAGCTGTCGCCGCATGAGATATGACTCAATGCCACCTACATTAGCTCTTCGCAGTACTTCAGTATTCCGTACGCGGTCAGACCATCGGATGCGAAGTATTTTCCTTAAGCATTTGAGGTGGAATCGGTCCAGCATGCGGATGTGACGGCGAAGAAGGAAGAAGGAGTACTTAATTAATGTTTATGTTTACTTCAATAAAATAAAAATAAAAACGGATAAAATAATTAGCAGGTCATGTGAGCTCATGAGTGTTCAAAACAGACTAGCCTTGTCTTACTCTTAGATGGTCTTGGCTATGTGACTACAAAAAAACAAGAAAAAAAAGGAGGAACATCGAGGAGAAAGTTGCAATAAGGTACAATAGCAACTTAATAACGAACATCTAAGGCAATACATCAAAGCTGCTTGTAACAATACCGAAAACACGACGTATGTTATTATTCGCCCGCCTGTATCATTACACGTAACCGCTCGCAATAAGCTCAACAGAACAATTCGTGTGCCGATGCCACCGCTGCATAGACGAGGTCATCGACCGATTCTGCCTCTCGCCTGGCAACACGGAAGAAATCAAAAACTTGGTCAAGTGCGTGCCGAAGCCGATTAACAGGGGTTACGGGACGAATGGCTTTTTAAATAAAATTATACGACTGTTTGAACTAACAAGTGCAATTTGACACATATTGAGGGCCGTCTACTACCAGGGCCGAGCAAGCAGAGATGACGTTTCAACAACCAATGGGTATCTGTATGATACTATCTGACCTGGCTGCGTCTAGTTTAAACTCCTCACAAATAAGGATCCTTGCGTCACTGCCAAAAACCTTTCGATTCGTGTTAGTAAGTAATTAGTGCTGAAGTAAAGTAAAGTAAAAATAGTCATAGTAAATGCTCCGTGCTCAATGTTAACCATTTCCTTAGCACAGGTATTCGCGGACCCCTAAAAGTTGTCTAAATAAAAAGTGACTTAACGAAGACACCTCATCCAGGCTTTGTTCACCAGTCACGGCACTCACGGCCAGACTTTTCGACAATTGGCGATCGCGCGATGGAATTAGAAGAATCATGCTACTGTATTCCGATATGATGATTAATGATCACTCTTTGTGTTTGAAAGCTTCCGTTGCTGGAGTTAATTTAACTTTTGTGTGTCTAGTAACGTTGGCGAGACAAAAGATCTAATTTAAAGAGTAAAAAATGTTGCTGAGTTGGTTGATCATTAGATTAGATTAAATTCGTTTTTAACTCAATATTAAAATAACATTATGCATTACATAAATGTCCTATTTATGAGATTTATTTTGAGATTGTCAAAAAATATAAATGATTAGTAACAATTAAAATGACTTCAATTATGTAGAGTAATTACAATCAAAATGATAACAATTGCAACAATAAATAAAATAGAATGTCAAAAATAACATAAAATAGTAATAGTATTTTTATCATTCGGTTATTATCGATTCAGATTATTATATATTGTGTATCACTCTCATATCTTTGTTAACTATAGCAAGTTGCAAAGCCCAAACTTCCTAAATTCTCTGTTATGCCTTGCGGTTGACTGGAAGAGAATACCTTCGGGCATTAAGTCCATTATACTTTTTTTTGTCTTGACTTTCATGCAATAAAGAATAAATTAATCAAATTTAACAAAACAAAAAAATACTGAATTTAAACAGGCATTCTCGTTCTCCATTAACCACTAACTAGTCAGACAATGCCTGCACGTCCTCAGTAACCCTAGGGAGGACTGGGAGGGCATTATTCCCGAAGGGTTGCATCATCGGCACTCCCGCGATGAGTCATCGCCTAAAAGCTCTCTGTTTGAGCGGGATTATGTTTCTACAGTTTGAACTGTACCACTTCACAATGTCGGCTGAGGAGGAGTTTGTTCCTGGACAATATTTTGTATATTTTTTTTATTTTGCAAGATGTGCAAAAATAAGGTTTATTCCAGCTGCCCCCCCCCCCTCACTGTTGGTGTTGATGTCATTCATGTTTGAAGTTGCTGCAACTAATTTTAATTATACAGTTTATCTTGTTAAAACATGGTTAAACAAGGTTTTGTCTCGGTTCATAAAGCCTGAGCCCTGGCCGGATGTGTAAATTGCCATGTGAATTTGATAATAAGGAAAGGCTGAAGCCAAAATCTTTTTTGTCTTTTTTCCTCTCTGCCTCCTAGGTATACTTTGTGATTAATTTGATTGTAATTGTTTTTCCAAGTTTCATAATTTATTCAGAATACCCAGTTTAAATAAATTCTAATTGAAGCAACTATCTAGTACTATCTATCTTTTTGATTGTCTTGTCTAGCAGCTGGTTCGTAGCCTAACTGCCACGCGTGCTTGCAAACCGTGAAGAGTAAGTTCAATGAATGGCCCAAAAAACTGAAGGCGTTGTTCAATCGACAGCCTTGGACTTGAAATTAAGTTTGAGTCTAGTCGTGATTATAGCAGAGGTCGTAAACAAATGTAACACTTAAGTTTTTTGGTTTTTAACTGGCACGAGCTTCACAGACCTCATGGTTGTTGAATACGTCCACAGGCAGGAGTAGGTAACTTAATTAGATACCTATTAGAATAATTATAACATCATTGTTTGAAGTAGCCCTAATAAATAAGTGAAGCATATGGTTTTTTTATGGCTTACAAAGTGTACTACTTGTTCCCTTTTTGTAGGTATCAACTTTAGCTTTGTGCTACATATATTATAAATATTTGAACTTCACGTACAATGCAAGAACGGAGTTTGCAATACAGTTTTGTTGTTGCTGGTTTAGTTTTCTTATTTATTTTAACAACTTATTCCCTCTTTGCATCAACGTTTAGGTTTTTTCTTGACAAGCATGCCCCAAAACGTTAGCTTTATGCTTAGTACCTACCTACTTAAATATTTTTTAAACTCTACATAGGTACAAAGTAAGAATTGAGTTTAGTGAACAGTTTTAGGTTACTCGTTTATTTTTTGAGTTGAGATTATTTATTATACATAAGTTCTTTGTGTAAGAAGATTCACGCTTTTTGGATTTGCCGTGCTATTCCGGCGGTGCACATCGGACATCACTTCACATCTCGGTGCTTCGCGCTTACCTCAATCATCAATACGCTTTACTTTGAATTAGTATTTTCTCTCATTTTGTATGTAAATAATTAAAAAATGATTTTTGGCTTAGTTCTTTTCTCTCAAACGACGACCGTCGCGAAGGAATGGAATTTTAAAGTTAACTCGCACAAGCGAAGTGAGTGTCGGCGACCACCGGAATAGCATAGCAGTTCGTCGATTATATTTATTAGCCCGAACTTCGTGACATGTCTCAAATTTTGTTTTATTTTTAATAGCTACAAAAGCGAATGAAGCTGCCGTAGTGTAAATCTATACCTACCAAGCCGGAACTAACTTGATATTCAACAACACAATAAAGGATGTTTAAACATGTTTGCATAGCTCAAGACTGTGTTAGTTGTGACATCTGTCAATGGTCCTTTTTGTGATCAAGCCCCGTAGGGTTAAAGGTTATCCTACATTTAAACAGAGGCCAAAGTAGTAGTAGTTACCATTTAATGCCATTCATTTTTGTTATTGGTAACCTCCTCCTCTTTTGAAGCCGATTGAAAAGGGAACCCTACACTTCGGCATCCGGTTTGACTCTAGCACCTAATAGTTTATAAATAAAAATCCACAACTTTTCTCATTTTCATTCCACTGTTCTAAAAATGTATATTATATTTTCATCTTACTAAAACAATTTGTTAATTAATAATTAATCAGTAATTTTCAATTGATCAATAATGTATGAATAACGAAGGACCAAATCGTCAGTTTTTCCTCACCTCCGCCTACGTCCCCATTGTAACTTGTTCTCAACAATGCACAAAGTAATCCCATCTCCCCTTTAGTCAGTATGTGAGCCACGAACATCTTTGTAATTACACCTATATTTAGCCACACTGTGGCTCATGTTTGTGCTTAAATACTCGTGTAACCGAACATTCGCGTTATTTCCATTTTAAATTCCCATTAGAGGAACCTACGCACTGTTTTGGTTAATCAATAGAGCTTGATGCGGCATTTATATTCAATTCAATCGAGCACTTAGCATGCGTGCACTTATGGTCTTTCATCTGACTGCAAATGGCTTATTGTCGAAGAGGAACTCGGGTCTTGTAAGGGATTTACACCTTAGGTGGCACTTGACGTACTTAGCCCGAAAACCAGACAGTTACCACACGCTACAAATCGCCAACACTGACATAATGAACTCCCCGGACACCAGAAACGCCGGTGGCCGTCACACGCTACAAACTATAGGAATATGCATGTGGCGGCGTTCTGTGGCCCGTGTGCTGGGAAACTTAAGAACTTTTAACATCTCACCGAGAATTGAGCAGCGCATAAGCTAACTGGGCACACTACACAAAGACGGTCTGCCCGCCTTCCTCCTGCTTCCTAAAAGTAACACGATTTGTAATGCGGTAATTCGCAATTATGATATCGAAACATTTTTGGTGGGCGGTGCTCAGTAGTGTGGTGGTGCCCACGCCCTAATAGACTTAATAAGTTATCAAAACTACTGTTGAAGCTTTCTTAGCAGAGGCCTGTGTCTGAGTTCCCTCAAATTATACACGAAGCTAAAGCTCATTTTGTCGGCTACCTCTCTACAGCGCCATTTACTTCTCAATCTGCGAAACGTCACGTTTCATATTATTATGATGTTTCTTGAGTAGTGAGTTGTAATAAAGTTGCCTTAACGGTTCGAGTCCGACTCTCACTTCATAAGTCCCATAAATAAGTTATTTCAGTAAAAATGTGTAACTACAAAAGAAAAAAACTTGTAATATTTTAGATCTAAAGTTTGCCGATGCAGTAACACCGGAAACAAAGCAAACTTTCGCTTTTACAATATTAGCATGACTGACCAACTCTAAAATCAATCTAGAATAAAAAAATAAGTAGTTTTGAATTAGACAACTTGATATAGATTGGTTTTACTAACTAGGTAGTTAGCCATTTGTTGTGAGTGTAATGTGTATTTGCTATTGCAAGAAAAACAAGAAAAATGTTTTGTACGTGGTTGTACTTTCTAAATTTCATTTCGCATTTCACTGGTATTAGATATAATTAAAAGTACCGTTGGATTTGAATTGGTTGCAATTACGACCAGGGTTGCAACCTGCAAACCTTCAGAAGGACCAAAGCAATTTATTATTTATATCAAGAGAAATGCCATAACTTATTCCGTAATTTTGCAATTTTTATATTTTGATTACATTCTTAAGAACATTTGGTTGTTTTGACCAATGGCCGGTTATATGAACCGATACGCACCCTCCGAACCGGTATGGTAGAGCTCACATGATTATTTATTGAATAATAATATTTTCACGTTACGACTTGTCGTACGTGATTCCCATAAAGCCTATTTGTATAAATTGAGATTATTAAGTACTTTTCCTTTGACGATGATTTATGTTTCATCGAAGATGTTTGAAAAAAAACTAAATTGTTAGGTTTTAAAGATGAACTCTTAAATTGGCATCCTCATCGCGTTTAGTCTCATTGACTACGTCCATTTGGCAGAACCGCTAGGCCATCTCCGAGACCGTTAGTCATCGCAGTCATTGCAGCTTTTTACTTTTTACTTGTCAGACGATGGTCTGACACCATCTACTGTGATGATAGAACGAGACGTAAAGTGACCTATTGCAATCCGGCATTACAGTACGTTTATTCGAATCAATAAAGGAAAATACTATTTTAAATTTTTGCGCATGCCGAACTCTTCTTAAAATAGTTGTTTAAGTAATATTCTTTAGATGTGACAACGTCTTATAATTCGATGGAGCTGCACGCACGAAAAAACATGACGCATGGGGCGTTACGACGCGGCGACGCTCCGAGACGTTCCATTTGTGACGTTGTCACGTTCAACTATCGTCAGTAAACCGAGTTTACAGTCAACCGATTTTTTTCATTTTGTCGGTAAAACCTCGTTAGGGTTAATTCGCAAATTGTGAAAAAGTGTCCTTTGTTTAAAGTAAAATGTATTTAACATCTGTATGGTCATTCCTGTTTCGAGTTATTAACATGCCCTATCAAAGCATATCAGACACTGAGAGAAGTCAAATATGTCTGAAGCATTCAAGAAGAGCAACCTTCTTTCTTTTCTTTTCATCCGGTACGCTCTTGACAGAGCGGTCGTGATCGCTATGCATCAGAATTAGGATTATAAGTTGCAGATGTGATGCGTTTCACGACGGTTCGCCACCGCTGCCTATTAGAGGTCATTCTGCTGCACTCGTTAACCGAACCTCCAATGGCAGACTTGATTTGGTCAGTCCAACGTGTGGGTGACCTTCCGCGTGGTCTGGTGCCTTCCACCTTTCCTTGAACGACAAGGCGTTCTATGGACTGATTATCACGCCGGGAAACATGTCCGAAAAATGTGAGGATGCGAGAGAGAGCAACCTTATCACTACAGAATTAAAAATAGCTTCACTTGTCTTAAACTCTGGTGATGCTTCATACTACGGTCCCTGTAGTATCACGATTGTTTTATCCAAATCGTCAATCATTTTGCCTGTACGTTTGCGGGGTGGCACGAGGACATACCGCTTCTAAAGTGCGTTTTCCCTATCTACCTTCACGACAGCAGCTATTGACACCCGCCATAGTAGATTATGCCACAAGGGCTTAAAAAAGTGTATTATGTCCCGGGCGTGATATTGAACCCCGAGTATGAGGGATTCTACGGTTAACTCCCGAGCGGAGCGAGGGAGTTAAGGTTAGAATCCTGAATACGAGGGGTTCAAGACCGCCCAAGACAAATACACTTTTAAGCCCGCGATGCATACTCTACTTTTTATACTTTCTGCGAGGCAATCGAAAGTAGTGGCTGAAAAAAGTAAGTGCTTAAATATTTATTTCAAGTGAAAATAGGTAGGTAGGTAATTAAATATGAGAAATTAGGTATTTATCAAAAATTAAAAGTGATGTTAGAAACATAAGACAGTTGTGCGAAGACATTGGAAAGATGAGTTACAATCTTTGGTACATTTATTTTATCAGCATAAGACTCAGGAGCTATTTGAGCGGTTGGCGCCTTTTTTCTTTCTCTGGCATCTATTTTGTTAGTGGCCAGTACGACATTCGAACTCAGATCTCATTGCACCTAAACATTTTTGACTACACGGTTGCATTCCAAATTCAAATCACTTTAATCCCTGGGGATTAATGAAATTCAGTACAACATTATGTCCCGGCTAGACCGTAGGGCTATAATGACTTACTTTAGGACAGCTTTACATGACACATAATGTGGCATTGACGAGCAGGGGCCCAATTCTCGGGCATGCGACATTTTAACACCTTCGACATTTAACAAACAAAATGGCGGATAACAGACGTTACCATGGTAACGTGAGAGTTAATTAATTAAAGCTAATTTAACATCTCGCATGTGAGGGCTAGCGTGCGACAAACAAGGGTGGTTGCCATGGAAACCACTCTCGGGCATACGACATCATAATGCCATACGAGATTTATCAAAAAAAAATGGCGGATATCACACGTTGCCATGGTAAATAACAATAATAAGTCTTCATGCGAGATATTAACAACCGCTAGCGTGCGACATGCAACGGATGGTCATCAGCGTTCGAGATGGTTTGTCGTATGAAACTAACTGTGAATTAAACTCCGTGTTTGTGCAGTAAGGATGGCTTACATTACATTAGGCTGAAGCGCAAGCAGAATTTTATCGCAGATCATATTATTTATTGGTTTACCAACAATTGTACAGTAGTATACAATGACACAATGTACAATATACCTAATTTAGGTAAACACTGCATGCATTATTTAAACCTAAGAAGGTAGTTTAAGAAAAAAGTAAGTACATATTAAAGTGGTTTCTAAATGCAACTGTAATATTATTATTAATCCTCTCTAAGGTTGTCTGGAAGAGATCGCTTCCTAGCGATAAGACCGCCTAAATTGTACATTGGTCTTTGTAATTTAATACAACTGTAATGTTTTTGTGCAATAAAGAATATCTATCTATCTATATATATAAGAGTCGTGTGAGTCAGCCCACCAGTGTACTTCAGGCGTGAGGACACCTTTCCGTGGTGCGAACGAATCTTTAAAAAGGATTGGAGGTGCTCTCGGCGCAGTGGCGACAGTGGATCGGCAATGAACGCTGCTGTGAAGCAACACACGCCGGGTCGGAAATGCGATGAGTGACCACCCGACCGAAATTTAATGATGTCTTTTTCAGGCATCCATAGTGCTAGATGTCAATCGTTAAGCCTAGTCAGAGGCCTTAGGGTGGCTTGATAAATCTGTCTTTAAAGGTATAGTGAGCACTAAGCTTACACCCCTCCAACAATCCGCACTAAACCCGATTGTTGGCGTATAGTTCGCGCCACTATGAAGTGAGACCTACTTACGTTACACTGCTGGGCATTGGTCTCCCATTTTATAAATGCATATAACATAACATAAACTGCCTATGTACGTAGGTAGGTAGATTAAGTTATTTTGATGTCACTAGTGGCCACCCGCGACTTCGTATGCGTCGACTTTTGTTTTTAAATTGTTCCATAAATTGTAGCCTATGTCCTAGCCAGATGCTAGGTATATTATGGTAAAGTTTCACTAAAATCCATCCAGTTTTTACGTGAAGGAGCAACACGGCACATACATCCATTCACACATCCAAACTTACGCATATAATATTCATAGGATATGTCATATGGTTAAGCCGGTCATACGCCTAATAAATAACGCTATTTGACTTTATGGAAGCGTCCCGTTTAGGCAAACAGTGAGCGGCTGACTGTCCGCCGGCTGACTCTAAGCGGCGTAGGTATCGATTACTAACTCGGCGTAGTGAATATACCTACTACGCTGTCGGCGCCAACCATTCGCTCACCGAATTAATCGGCCTACGAAACGTCGCAAACTGTGTGGGTGACACTCACTCCATCTCTAGAATGAATAGGAAGGCAAAATGGAATCAAATAGTCAGCCGCTCACTGTTCGCCTTATCGAGACGCGCCTTAAAACAAAGGTAAGTGAAGCATTCAGGCATTAGTTTAGATACCTACATCTACTCGAATGTATGAGTTTTACCATGGTTTTATTAATAGTAAAAACTGATTTTCATTTTAAGATATTTATTTCTGCGCACAAGGGAGCTACGAAACTCTAGTTGGAAGAAGCCGTAACATTAGCTTGTCGCCCGTTCACCATATTATTATCTCGATGTATCATAGAAGTGGTGGAAGCTCTGAACGAGCCATCCAACGCCAGGAACGATTCATTGATTGTATTGTTTCCATGTCGCAATTGTGCCACCACTTGCAACACAGTGTGATGAGGAAAGCTACGTCAACAGGAAGCAGAACTATGCCGTTGAACACACAATTTATTGATAATGTGATGCCAATTCAAAAAATATTATTGCTCGTTTTCGTTGGTATTCATTTCTGCTGTGATAGTTCCCCATCTTGCTTCTGTGCAACTCATCATCCACCTGCATCAATTGGATGAGCCGTACGTGTGTGTCTTTTGCCCATTTCATGTGCAGCTCTTTCTTTTCATAACTGTTTACATATTACAAGATCAACAATTTCAGCAATTTCAAACACAAATTGACTAATCAATATTGACATTGACAACAAGTTGCGTTCCATTTCCTTCAGGCTCATCGTAATATTTATTATTTTTGATAGAACCATTTAATGAGCTCTGAGATGATGACAATGATGGCTGGATGAAAGCCCTGAGTTATAAACTCATAATCATAATCACATAATCAAAGAAAATAAAATTACAATCTACAAAACGGAACGTTTATCGCATAGACAAGATGTTCGGTCTACGACATTCATTCATGTCAAAAAGTCAGTTTGACTGAGCGGTGTTCCATTATCACCGTTTTTATAAATCTGCTCAAGCATTTTTTTCTTCTGCAAGGTTCAATACCATAAATAACGTTGGATTGTAAGTAACCCAAAAGTGACAAATAATAGAAAAATTGAAACATGTTTGTCAGAGACAAAAGACGTCAATATCTCTAAGGGGCGCGAGAATAGCATTTTTTTTAACATTAGAGATTTTAGTGAGATTTCTTAACTTCATGCGAGATCTTAACAACTTCGACATATGTCACATTTCCCGAGAATTAGGGCCCAGGTAGTTTAAAAAAGTTATTAAACCCCTCCGTGATAACTGTCACCTCTATGAGGGTCCACTATAATAATTTAGCCACCCGCAGCGATGTCCCGATAACGTTACAACCTCTATTATCTGATAGTGTAGTTTGATTTTAGGAGATTCTATTCAAATATGCCATATGCGAACATAGTTTTTTTTATCTCTACAAGCAATTTGAGCACTAATCATTACTATCATGGAAGGTGTGAACTAATCGCATATTTTAGCGTTTGTTTGCTGTTTCCCTCTCTGGTGCTTGATACAAAACCGTGAAAAATGTATCAGATAGAGCAAGATTATGTCCAACGATCTCTATTAAATGATAAACGCTTCTTCGCGGCCCTTTCTGGTATTTTGCTCAACCTAGTAGATATGCAATATTACAGAGTTCGTCAGTCTACGCTCTACGTGAATAATCAGTTAAAGTATTTCTTAGTTGCATAGATTCTTTCACTATGAACTGAGCTCCTTAGACATTTCTCTGTGGGCTATAATTTGTATCTTTACACTTATCTAGTCTAAGCTAGACAACAATACAGCGAGCTTCCATGTAGACCCTGATCAGCATCGGAGTGCATTGTATTTAAATGCACGCGTGCAGTGCGGTCTGATTCGCGCTCGAATTGATACATAAATTAATATCACTTTCCCATAGTGGCGATGGCTGGTAGCCAACGCTTTTATGAATGCTTAATTAATTAATTATTTCAAAATCCATAAAAAACCTGAATAAAATGTAAGTGTGAGCCTTCCATTATTAATTTTAGCACTAAAAATATGTCCGATGCTGGAAAGGCCTCTCCCATTGAACGCCAGGACCTCTTGTGGTCTGTCATCCAATTACCTGGCAGGGTAGGAACAAGAAATGTGCGAACCGAGGCTGCATCTTGATGACCTGCCCAATGCCTATTGCTTCCTCAGCTTAATATCTACTCGTAGCATGTTTTGCGAATTTGGTTCTAGAATCTATTATCCTAAGCTTAAGTAGCTCTCTTTAGCGCGCTGAGTGACATAAGAGGCCAACCGAAAAGGACTGTATCTTTATAACCATAGCTTCATAGAAAATTCATAAATTGGCAAAGTAACTAGGTATTCTTAACACATGATGCTTCAGTCAGCTCTGCATTATTTGATGTGAATGGGCCAAAACTCTACCCTTTAATTGTCGCGTTATTACGGCCGTGTGTGCCTCGTAATCAAAACAGAATGAAGGATATTATGAACAAACTTTTTCAATACTCCGTAATTTGTAGGGGTTTCCGAAGAATTCATTATTTTGTGTTCGGTTATACATGTTGTGTTTTAAGTACATGGTGATGTTATGCTGAAATTGGTTTAGCGTATTTGACTTCGAAACATGACCCCTATTTTATTTATTGTATAGTACCTACGTACACGAGACTTTTTAGCTCTGTATTATTCAAATCATCAATGTACATACAAACAAACAGACTTATTGAAAGTTATAGGTTTAGAATATTAGAGATCCTACATTTTCAAGACAAATGTTTAGCGTTCATAGATTAATTAAATTATCAATGTTACCTAGTGCCTAGTACCAAGCTTCAAATAATTTAGTTAGACCTAAATTGTGTCTATGCTATAAAGTCATGCATTTTTCTATTACTCCTTAAATTGCATGCAATGCAATAAGAAATTTTCAAGGATAGGAAATTTAAATATTTTAGATTCAGTATTTCTAAAAGAACTGTGTCAAACCTGTAAAGTTTAAAAATAAGGCCGATGAATTTCTGATACAAAAGTTTTCAGCATGCTTAAGTTGGAACTACCTACTCCTATCCGATACCGATAAATGCCCGATTTGGTGTACTGGTTAAGAAGTTTGTTACTACACTGTTCGTCGCAGGTTTGATCACCGTACCGTACAAACATTCGAGTGCATGAACAATGAACATATTGTGTCTTTAGGCATCGGTCTGGGTGTTGGTACGATTATGATTAATCCGTTGCCTAGATCCAACAGCAACGCTTAGTTTGGGGTTAAATTGCCCTGTTTGGATGAATGTCGAAATTTATTTCATTTAAAGATTGAAATGAAATAAATTTCGACATTCATACAGACAAGTAAGACAATTCCATGATACTGGAATATATGAATGATATAAAAGCTACTAGTCAAATTACTACTAGGTCAAAATCTGAAAAAAAATATGCCTAGTTTTTCATGGCACCGACAAAATATTATCTACTCATTCATTACAGAGGTTTTCGTGACTAAGTCAAATTATTTCAGGGCCGGTTGGGATCGCAAACGCTCCCCATTATTCATCAGTGGAACAAATAGAGCATTTTCTATCATTTGCATTTGTCGCTTTAATAAAAATTGAATTGCTTTCTGAGCCATGCAGATTAACTTTTTGATAGACGTCTGTAATAGACAAAAAATACTTGGTATTTCAGTAATGATACTTATAAATTACGGTATTATCTGACTAGTCAAGGTTACTCTACCTTTAAACTATGAAGAAACATCGAAATACTCGCATTATATTCAATTTTATGGATCACTATAACGTATCAAGGGCTTCATTTTAAAGGAGGCTTTATTTTCTATCCAATTCGTTCATTTCAACTTCCAAATAGCTATCAAGTAACCTTTGTGAAAGGTTGTCCTATGTAATGATTTTAGTTTCTGTAGTTATTGAGTTAAAGATTCATAATAATATATGAGACAGACAACATCACATACATTGCTCTGGTCCTAAGGTTTTCCCTTGTGTTAAAAAGGAAAACCTCATTTTTGTATGAAAGATTTATTTTTTCATCAGAGGTCAGCTGCACAGTAATGTTGAGGAGTATCTCGTCATCATTTCGAATATTGATAACGAATAAAATGTTCAACACTTGTGTGGGTTTGATTGGCTTAACTTTATTAATAGAACACTGAAAAATGCTGATGTCTAAAAAAATACTCTTAAGGACAGCTCTGATTTGGCTGATATCACTTATTCAAAGTACTTCGCTCTATATGATATAAATTCAAAGTCTTCTCTATTAACCTACTGACATAAACTCAATAGTACATTGTTACACGAGGGGTGAAAGTAACTTATTTAGTCCCGAGACGGGGTTTGGCGCCCGGAACGAAGTGAGGGCGCCAATAGTTCGAGGGACTAAATAAGTCTTTCACCCGAGGTAAACACTGTGCTTTTCATTACAAATACGAGGAAAGTACAAATAAAAACATGAATTAGCTAAAGAAAAAATTAGGAAAATAAATGAAGATCGAATTGCCGCTTTCCCGCCTATTTAGTTTGTTTTTTTTCTGTGGCCGGCCCGCTATTCAGCCATTATTTTGTATTTTAATCATTGGAAAAATGGTAAATATTTTGCTCAAAGCTAAGTTATTTTAAATAAATTGTTGAAACTATATTATAATAAAGTTATTTAAAACATATATACTCTCTGATCAATACTTAACTTTAAGATATTTCAATTTTACATCGTGGCTGTATGGAAAGTTGCAACATGGTTCAATAGATATGTGAAAAATAACTAGTTTTTAAAAAAAAAAATTTGACAGCCGTCAGTTGAAAGTGATTCTCCCTAGGGATGAAAAGTGTTACTTTCAGCCCGCTTCTCAGGTCAGTAATGACCTACTTTCAGAGTATGAGTAATGAAAAATTATGTTTGTTAGTGAAGAGTAAGAACTCGTAAGCAAGGTGGTGTCATTTGAGGGCGTTGAATGAGTTATTGAAACTTTTCCCGACATGTAGGTACTACCTATACAACATCCTGGGATAAAATTCTGTAATTACACTCATAGTTTAAGATCTACCTAAATTATTACTTCCAATAGATAGATCTTCTTAATAGTATGTTCGTAAGATTTTAATTATATAAACCCAGTGTTAATTTTTTATTGTAAACAATAACAAAATTTGTGAAATTGTACCAAAAATTGCCAATAAACGTTTTTCTTTTACGTTAACAACAGCCAATAATATTCACAAATCGATTATTTTTAACACGTTTCAATGAAATTGTTGTTTCTGTGTAATTTAGTTTTCACATGTCTGAAATCAAATTCTAAGTTTTATTTTTACTGAGATTTTTATTATTTTTTTTGTTTAATTTTTTTTCACCATCAAATCACTGAAACAGACTAAATAGAATCCTATTTCTTTTATCGCCCGAAAGGCCTCAAACAGGTAGAAGTGTAAATCGACTTACCATTTTGAAGTTTGTAGTTTTCGAGTTTACGATAAGAGTAGGAAGTGACTTGTTGGCGTGGCGGTTCGCGAAGCAACGCACCGGGCCCGAGTGTGCAGTCGGGGCCTCACCACCGCTTATATATCGCAGCGAAACTGCTTATTCTGGATAGGGCGGACGATACACGTTATATTATCCTGAAAGCTTCAGTTCGGACGTGAGAAAGCATTTAGAAGGATGCTTATGTTTTAGGGAGAACTGGATGGCACACGAAACAATAAGTTGTCCGACTGTGCACTGTCATAATAATTAATGTTAATTGCATGGCTCGTAATCGTAACAAGTGTAACGATTGCTGACATTCTGATTTGGGAATTTTATATAAATAGTAAATGAGTAAAACTGGGAATTTCATGAATCACGTGATGGAGATAGTGTTTTATGAAATTTTAAATTAAGGGAAAAGTTATACAACAACCGTAGCGAACAAGTATTGGGGGCATATTCACTAGTCGGTACTTAAGCATAACTTTTGCAAACCACTCTTGAAGAACTTCATACAAGTTCTTTTAAATCCATTCTTTTCCATTCTCCATTCTTTTAAAAATATGAATTCGACGAGATTGAATTGCGACAGCAACTTTTTTGTTCAGGTAGCCAGCTTTCGAAAAAATAAGCTTTTTGCCACTCTGTTTATATGACCTGGCAATGGCAATGCAGGTTTTCTAAGAAATTTCTTCAAATGAACTCCATTCTTCAGTATTTGATTAGATTTACTATCACAACCCCAATTGGCTGTTTTTGTTTTGTTTCTACAAAATTATCTAATTTACTTTTCTAGATTTGCACATTTAATCCAAATGTAATGTTTTTTCAGTACATTAAAGTATTCCACCATCTACAAGAAGTCACAGAGCGTCGCGCGGAATAGTCCCGCTGATTCACCGTGGTGGACTCAGTTTTTCAGTCGGCTATGAATCCGACCCATGATGAGTCCATGAGGACTGTTTTGGCTTTGGGCCTACGGTCAACAACAGTCACATATGTTTTCTGAGTAATCTAATTTCACAATATTAATGCAAATGAGCAGATAACTGTATGTGGAATTAAAGACTGACTATAAAGTATGAAGTTGTTCTTTATCTAACACACAGAGTGTCTTATTCTGAGCGTAATAATGAGAATAATGTGAAATACTCGTAAGGGGTTGACAGCCTTAAGCTGTCCCCATTGCTCGGTAAATATGTGAAAGTCACACCTTGGACTAACAGCTAGTCAATTGTACTCGCGAGTAAGCAGCCAAAGGCTTTCAATCAAAAGAAACTTGAAAATAAATAAAAGTAATGAAAATATAACTGAATCCATCAAACAATAGCGTTTAAGAAATAAACCAGATTTTACGAAGATAGCTGATGGCTGTTGGTGCTGGAATGTTCACCAAGACCATGAGACGCCTACCGCAGGTTGACAAAAAACCGATGAAGGTTGCATGAATTCGGTGGATGCAGGCCGCCTATAACCGGACGTTGCAGTGGCTGTGGCTGATGATGTACATCTTACCTATTCACGATTCAAACAAAACGGATACTTAGATAACTCATAAAACTGATCATCCTATAGACAATAAGACGCTACAGACTGAATTATTACAGCCAAAATAGTCTAACGACATATTTCCAGACAGAACGGGCAACTCTGGGCACGGCCATCCGTCAGTCACGCGTGTAATTACTATGGCAGGGAGTAATCAAGGCATGTCGATGCTAGCAAGCACAGAAAAGGCACGGACTCAACTGACGAAGACCTGTGTGAACTTAGATGTCTAAATGGTATTTTTTGCTATGAAAGCGACAGTGGCAATCAGGCATGTGGACCAGCCGTTGAAAAACATGCTTTAAAAAAACTATTAGACAAAAATGGGTATTTTTTTTGTGATGTCATCATCATTTTAGAAAAGGAGGATTAGATATAAGATCTTTCCGATGCGGCTACGCTCCTGTCGCTACTTACCTACTCATATACTCCAAAAAGTACTTTTCATTACTCATACTCTGAAAGTAGGTCATTACTGACCTGAGAAGCGGGCTGAAAGTAATACTTTTCATCCCTAGGGAGAATCACTTTCAACTGACAGCTGTCATATTATTTTAAAAAAAACTAGTTCTTTTTCACCTAACTATTGAACCATGTTCGAAATTTCTATACAGCCACGATGTAAAATTGAAATAACTTAAAGTTAAGTATTGATTAGAGAATATATATTTTTTAAATAACTTTATTTTATAATTAAGTTTCAACAATTTCTTTAAAATAACGTAGCTTTGAGCAAATTATTTACCATTTTTCCAATGATGAAAATAAAAAATAATGGCTGAATAGCGGGCCGGCCACAGAAAAAAAAACAAACAAAATAGGCGGGAAAGCGGCAATTCGATCTTCATGAATTAATTCATGTTTTAATTTTTACTTTCCTCGTATTTGTAATGAAAAGCACAGTGTTTACCTCGGGTTAAAGACTTATTTAGTCCCTCGAACTATTGGCGCCCTCACTTCGTTCCGGGCGCCAAACCCCGTCTCGGGACTAAATAAGTTACTTTCACCCCTCGGATAACAATGTACTATTGTTGTATTGTACCTATCGTGCGTATGTTGCGTGATGTGATGTAGGTAGCGCCTATTACAGTTTTTACCTTTTAACTTATTCATGTTGGCTACGAATTATTTTGCTGATAGTTTTTCAATAGGAGGATCTTTTATGTATGAACAAGTAATTGTATCGTTTGAGATCCAGACTTAAGTATTATGTCTACGCGGCCTACACCTAAAAATTATCCATGTTTAAAATGATTCGTAGATGACATTAGGGAAGAGTTCATTGAAACAACAGCTTCACCAAACACAAATTATATCTTTGGAATGAGTTAAATTAAGTCAGGCGGTTTTTCAACTCAGAATTAATTGATATGTAAGTTTATTGATATTTTGTGCTATAATTATCATTTTAATGATACTCGTAGAATTTTTGAGAGCAACCCATTTAGTGCGTCAAGCTTCCATTCCCACAGAAGAAATACCTAGTCGATGAAACAGATTCGTGCTAAGTTTATGTGTTTGTGATATTTTCTTTGTTTTTTACGTGCTTGTATGATATCGATAGAGAAATCCACACTTTAAGGCCAGCTATGGTATTCCGGTGGGCGCCATAACTCACTTCGCTTCGTAGCGACATAACTTTAAAATTCAATTCCTTTGCGACTGTGGTCTTTTGAGAGAAAAGAACTCAGCCAAATAACATTTTTTAATTATTTACATACAAAATGAGAGAAAATACTAAGTCAAAGTAAAGCGTATTGATGATTGAGGGAAGCGTGAAGCACCGAGACGTGAAGTGATGTCCGCCGGAATAGCACCCCTGGACAACGTGTGTGCGAGCATAAGCATTTTCTAATAACATTCAATAAAATAATGGAATTGGTTAATAACAAATAATGGACCCATTATGTACCAATGGGTACATTGGTACATAATGGGTCCATTATTTGGTCCATTATTAGGTAGCTGTCTTAATAAATTTATTCTATTATTAAAATTTAGTTGATAGGTGAAGATACAATTCCTAGAAGACCAGGGGAAAGGATATTATAAAATCCTAAATCTAAAAAAGGCATTTATTTTGTATTATAAATCATGCTGTATGAATCATCCACAACGTTAGTGTTCATACATGCCTTGGTAGTTCAGTTAGGGATAGGGAAAAAAACATAGTTAAAATGTCCATTTGATTTATTTCTCTACTTACAACTTTAGGTAACATTCTTCATTTGGTTTCTAACAACAACAAGTTTCACAATGGCACTAAATAACACCCAAAATTACAAATAAACTTAAAGAGAAACTTCACAATTATACATTCACTATGTGAAGTGGATAGTTGTTGTACAAAATTTACAAAAAGATAATTTATTTACTACGTGAATATATACGAATAGAATACGTGAATCAAACAGATTGCCGATGACATATACACAATATGTGTATTAGAAATATAAAGGTACGAAGTAAGTATACCTACAATATAACATAATATTTACCCTTGCATCTCTGACTCTCCCTTTTTTTTTGGTGTCAGAATTTCGTGTTTATTATTATTAGAAGGTATTACATAGGTATATGATATGTATTTTCAAGGCACATATTATTATCATTATTGATCAAAAAAACATATCAATCATAAAACAGAAAATTGTGATTAGAAAATCCTATGTGCAGTTTGTTAAAAATAGGAAAAAGTGTTTTCAATATTTTTTACAAGTTTTATAGGATTATCCAAAACAAGAAAATACCAAAAAGTTAATTTTCAGCTCTGAGTAGCTCTGTACGTATTTAAAATTTCCCAAAAGAAAACATGTTTTATCAATTTCAAAATACCCTTACTTAAATGCTTACTTGCTATCCTTAAATTAATTATGTTCTAACATTGACTATTTTCATGGAAGGTTAGCAGCAAACTCGCTACTTAGAATGCCATGAATTCTATTTCTCTCATTTACTCTTTCTAAGGCTCCTGAAACCTATCCCTTTCGTCATGGATGAATTTATCACTAACTAGTCAGCCCAAGTTTATGAGCTTGGCCAATGATGATGAAGACATATTCATGATGTCTTCATCATCACCTTAGCGATTCCCAATTGTTGCCGTTAATAGGGCGCCCGGGGTCCGCTCTCCTGGTTTTACTTCTCCACCTTGCACGGCCTTTTCAAGATGTGATTTCTCCTTACATATCCTGTATTGACGTTTTTAGATGTTAACACTTAGTACAAATATCTGCTGAACCAAATGATTCCAATAACTATGTAGTTTGTGATTGTAAACCCTTGTACGATCACGGGCATATAATATGTTCTTCATGAGAAACTCGCCCCTTCGAGTGGCCCAGTAGGTAAACATTGTGGCTTGGACCCAGGTGGTCCCCAGTTCAAGCCTAGATAGAACGAACGAAGTGTTCATTTCACAGTTTGTGGCTAACTATCCAGTGATGAAACACGGATTAAACACCCGAGCAACGAGGAAAACGGCGGTAGACTTGCTTCCTATAACATTGGGTTCAAGTTCGCACTGCAAAATGTCGCCTTCTAAAGGGTCCATTAAACATGACGGCAACGATCACTGTGTCTCTGATTACCCCGTTTGGGATATAGTCGTGAGCGTCGTTTTGTTACAAATCAAAACTTTCCCATGCTTTAAAATATCTCCAGTCCATCACAACAGTTTTAACTAGTAAATAATTGATGCTATCAACGTGTATAAGTCATGGTCATGAGTCGTAGCCATCATAGGCGCCGTCTTGGACCCCAGTCTGCAGGTAAGTCAGGGTGTTCTTGGAAGTGAAGATGAACGGCGCCTGTGCCGAAGGGCAACGGAACGAGTTCATCAGCACCGGGGGGGTATCATCGGACTTGTTGCCCACTGGCTCGAACAGGTTGTTCCAGAGAAGATTCGCCGCTAGAAGATAGGAAGACACGATTACTTCAATGTGAAATGAAAATACCGTATGCAGACACATAGGTTAAAATGATAAGTAGAAAAGGATACGAAATAAGCCTTCTCAGCTGAGGCTATCGTTTTTTCTTACCTAATAAAAGCCCATAATAAAAGCATCGCTTGCTTTAGCAAGCGATGAGCAACTAAATAAATTTCTAAACCTGTCTTTGATGGAAAAGTAATAGCAAAATGAATATGTTATGTTGCCATAAAGTGTATTTAAATACAGAAAATCCTTTGTGTATATGAGGAAAAGAGTTTGACCAAGTATGCTGCCCTGAGATACACCACAGTAAATTGGCAGACTGGTGTATTCACCAACTTTGACACACTGAAAACGGATAGTAAGGTACTATTTACAAGCTTCAACGGAACGCCTTTAAAGCCAAAATGAATCAACTTGTTCGCAAGAATTAGAACAGTGACTGTTTCGAAGGCTTCTACCAGTTCAAGGAAGATGGTTAATGCACTTGTCCAGATTACCAGCAATATGATCTGTGGAATGACGTTTTTTTTGTCTATTGCTATTTTAAACTATTGAGGTGATCGATCGGTGGACCACGAAGCTCATTCAACGTTATCATAACGCTTAAGCAATTGCCTTATTCAATTCCCTAATTTGTTTCTGTATTCATCATATGCCGAGCATACCTGTGCACAGGGTGTTTTGCCCTGGTTAGCAGATATTCGTAAAACTCTCATGAATTATAAATCCGCTGAACTCACCGAGCGCGTGTCCCTTCTGTGAGAAGTGGAAGCAGTCGTGCGTGATGTACGACTGGTGGATGACCCTCGTCAGTGGTTGTCGAGGCGGGAACGGCGCGTTGAACAGCTGCATGAAGGGCTGGATCACCACCGTGAAGTCGTCGTGGGTGTCGTACCGACCGCTGTCCACCTGAACAAAATGCAATCCTTGAAAAATAATCTGTACCGACGAGTACTAATCCAGTCATTGTGGTTGTTATAAGAGACGAGAAGTATTTGAATACTGATAGCTGCCATTATTAGGTTAGAGGAGACTCAAGGGATAAGAACTGGTGGAGAGGAATTACGAAACCTTCGCGGGGAAACTCGGTTCAAAGTACTTACGTAGACTTCTATTCCTATCCTAGGTCGTGAATAAGGTACCCATCCATCGTAAACACGGAGAGCTCAATAGTGTTTGGTCACCTTAGTCTTAACACATTCCCTGTCCCATAAATTACTTGTGATTCATAACAATACATTTTCAATTGTGATATTTAATGGACAGAGAACGTGTTAAGCTTGATCATCATCAATTGACAATTAGCATCAGTTATCCCCTTGAGTGTCGGAGAGGAAATATGAGCTGATTCAGCTCATCAGGAAATTGGTGCAGGTGCTAGTATAATTAAGTCTTTCATTTGATTGACATTTTGGCATTTTGCAATTTTTTGGCACATGGCGCCAAATAATGACGCGCAACGATCTACCGTCATTTTAGTAAGATTCGGCGATAACGCGCCTAACAGCTCGTATGTCTCCGACACTTGAAGGATTATACTCACGAGCATTGCCTCGGCCTTCTGGTAGAGGCGCGTCATGCGCACCAGGTACTCGAGCTCGCCGCCGTTGCGGTGGAAGCACGTGCAGAACAGCGGGTGCATGAGCCGGCACATCAGCGGCCGCGACACGCGCACAGACACCGACACATCTGGAATCACAACATTTCGTGACGGATACCAGTTCTAGAAAGAACGAATATTTATAGTCACAACAACCATTGTACGGCCAAATGATATTTGTAGTAACAACAGCCATTATACGTCCAAATCCTGGGAACAGGCCTCACCTCAACTATGAGGTGGCACGAATCATACTCCAACACGGGGGTCAATGCGGACTGTTGAAGATGTGCAAGGCTCCTGATAAACGTTGCTGACAAATTTTATCAAGCCGCCCTAAGCCTGCTGCTGTTGATGTCTGCTTATGCCAGCAGACATCTAGTAACGTACGTTTGCGTTTTATTAACGTGCCTTTCAAGGCACGGAGATGCCCGAAAAATACATGACTAAATATCGATCGGCGAGGTCAATTTTCACGACCCAGTGTGTTGCTTTGTAACAGAAAGCACGGCACCTCAACTGTGTCCTAAAATCAAGCTACGAGTATGGCGAAGCACGGCGAAGGCGTAAGCCCTTACAGTCGACAGTATGATCAAAGTGTTACTCACCTAAAACTGGTACCAAATTGACAATTGTCCTTGGCAGATGAGTGTGAAGGTAGTCCAGAGCTTTCGCCAGCTTCCTAGCATGGGCAGTAGGCGACCAGGCCACCGGTGACAGGCAGGACGCGGAACAGAGGTCGTTAGCCCCGAGGAATATGGTGATCATCTTCCAATCCCTTGAGATATCGATGTCGTCTGCGGCGCGCATGCGGGCCACTATGATCTGTAACGAGATGCCATTAACATCAACTTAACAAAGCGTTGATTAAGGAATTTGGCCAGCACTCAATCAAGCAAAGTCCAGCCATATTTTTATTAATTATTTTGATGACTTTTAGCGTAGGAGTCATTTTCTTAACCATTACACCAAATCGATCGTCGGGCGATTCTGTAAATCTACAATAACGGAATGCTCTACTTAGTAGGTGTGCATAATTTACGTATAAAAATGATGCAAGTAGAAAGCGTCTAAGCTGAAATGACGCGCCCCTCCACCGCATCTACGCATACTACAAGAGTGCTTGCTGGTGAACGTAAATGCTGTGAAGGAGCGCGTCACTTCAGCTCAAACGATCTCTAGCTTACAAGCAAAACTAATTTGATTGAATTTAAATGTTTTTTCATTCATTCGAAATAAATTATCCTGTCGCGTCCATCCAATAGCAAGTTAAAGTTATACTAAAAACAATGAGGTATTCATATTTTAGAATCTTTCATAATCTTTTATCTAACATGCCATCCTTTGATGTGTAACAAAGGAACCGGATGATCTGCCCTTATAAATACCGAGCTGGCTTCCTGCGCAGTGCCCATGAGGTCCAAGGCCACTTTCAAATTTCTTCTGTTTCACAAGGCCCAGCTCGCACGTTCGGCGCTCATCGCAGATGTTTCGACACTAATCGTGCTACAATTAGCACTAACCGATGGAAGATGTAAGTTCAACTTGGTTTGATTATCGTAATGTTTGCAATGCTATCTGTCGGGATTAAGTAACTAGGTACCCGAAAATCATACGGCCATGATTAAATTCAATGTACCTATCTCTCTTTCCACACATATTTTTATAAACGTTTTATGAACACCATAATTTTACTGATGCAAACTTCTATATCTATAGCATTATTTATTTCGATTTATAAATTAAACTAAAACTATTGTTTTCGAAATAAAATAAAAACATTTGGAATCTAAACTTGTTATCGGCATTTCTCCCAATTCATTTCCGTGCAATCAAGAATAGTTACATTTCTGGAAACTAGAAACTGGAATGGTTTTCCCGATGTATGAAGCATGGAATTCTTCAGAAGGGGTTTGAAAAGACCCTTTCAGAGTGTCGTGTAGATATGGACATGTGTCCGAAAGGTTGCGGGAACCGCTACCATGAGGCTGTACGTATGCTTGTTTGCCACCGACGTTGGATAACTAACACGGGGCAACTCGGCACGGGGCCAAAGACACTCGCTACTGCTAGTATTGAATCATTATCATGTTTACGTGTATGTTAGTAATGTATACTAAGAAGTACCTTTCTAAAAACTTTGTTACATTTAATGTGCAATTGGCATAAAATTAATAGCTCCCGGTTTACACATGCTCAGGAAAATTACGTTCAATCAGCATATAATTGCGTATATCGGAAAACAGATCTACCACTTTAGCACGTAAAGACCAGTAACTGCAAACTATCGATTGTACCTAGTTGTGGTGATAGCGTAAAAACTGTACTATTGTAGACTTACATAGTATCGGTTTCTCCATATAGTCTGACCACAAATTCAAAAATACATCTGTCATCAATATCAAACTAATTTAAATTAATAAGCTTAACTCTAAGTAGAATTCCGGGACGTGCATGCGCGAGTGCTTATCAGTCTATTTTCTTCCTAATATTTCACACTATATTGATTGATACTGATCATCATCATCATCCTACTAAAATTATAAATGCACCGTGTTGCTCTTTCACGTAAATACTGATTAGAATGAAACTTTAAAATGATATAGCTTATACACCTGAATAGCACATAGGCTAAAATGTACAAAAATATATCTTATTTTTCTTAACTTAAGTCCACGCGGACGAAGTCGCGGGCGGCCGCTAGTTATAATATAGGTATTGTTAGCAGAACCTCCTTGGCAGACGTAAAGGGCCACTACACTACAGAGGATTTACACTACCCGAACCATAGACGACGACCATAGATCGATGCGTTCTGTCAATCACATAAATTTAGGCGCGCACTTTTGTTGGAATCTCCATCATGAAATAAGCTTGTAAAAATATTGTGTGCATTGCGGGTGAACTCCTATTTTCTTGGTTTTGGGAACTATTTTGTTTTGATTTAGTAACAAATCAATAATTGTTTTACTATGAAAGAGTGCATTTCTGAATTATTTCCCAAAAGTATATTAATGTTTATATTCATCGATAGATACTCAGTATTGACCTGCCAAGTGGCACCACTAGCTAAAGACGTGCAACAAGGATCGGAAACAGGAATGTTGCACAAAACGGTCAAGTTCCCGGCACTCGGCCAGCCGGCTGTGACGGAACCCGCGGAACTGCCTCGCGTTTGATAACTTCTGCCTGATTAAGGTCCCTATCAACCCACTTGGAACCTGTTGCGGTTAAACAGCTATTAATAATTGCCGATTGAGTAAAGCGTGAATATTAGCTTGAGCATCGTTGGAATAACCGTGTTGTTTCTGCTTCAAGTTGTTCACCTTTCACACATTCTTAGTTTGGATTCAATCGCTTACACGAGTAGGTAATTGTAAAGTCATATATTCTCGTGACAAATTTCGAAGTGTCAAAAATAGAAGGTTCCCTGATGATTTTTAACGATAAGATCGCTTCATGTTACGAGTACATTTAAATTGGACAAAATTGAACCTTATCAATCGAATGTTTAATAGGAATCTTGTCAAGTTGAAGAATGCTATTCGCCTTTCCTCACGTCAGATACTAGGATACGCATTAATATTTTTATTAAGTCAGGGCACCAACTATTTCTGCGAACGTTCATGATTCCATGGAACACCTCCGAAAACCAATTATACTACTCTCTCATCCAGTCAGTTATTTACCTTAGCTTGCTTCAAGGCATCTTGGTCTGAAGCCACAGGGAACGCGACGTTGAAGCGTGCGTTCTTGGCCAGCCACTCGCCCGTTCCAGTTGAGTAGCCGCGTAAATTGGGGTTGAACTCCTTCAGGATGTTGGGCAGCGTCAGGAACTCCCGCCAGGTTGCATCGCCGCCTGAAAATGTATCGTAAAAGGTCAAATGGTAAAGTAAAGAAGGATAACTACCTTTTATGAGAATGCTAAATTGCTTTTATTGAAGACCATCATATGGAAACTACTATTAACTACAATTGTTAAGTGAACTGTCCTATAGACTATTGCAGTACCCGCAGAGGGTCACTAATTTATAAGTGCTTAAATTGTTGACATTACCCTGTATCCACTTAGTGCGCATTAAAGTTTTGAAGTTTGAAGTTGGATCTTGGATCTTTAAAGTTCATGTTTATGTTGACATAT
This sequence comes from Udea ferrugalis, assembly GCA_950022985.1. Lineage (NCBI taxonomy): Eukaryota > Metazoa > Arthropoda > Insecta > Lepidoptera > Crambidae > Udea > Udea ferrugalis. The sequence goes on from OX465522.1 coordinate 1,685,148, forward strand.
TCGTGTTGTTTTTGTTGCATGGATGCTCAGTCAGTAGGATTTGTCTCACTAATGCAAGTAGTAGTTGAGAGTTATAGTCGGTCTGCTTTAGTTTAGTTTCTTTGGATGCGCCTACATTTATTTTGGTACCAAGAAACAACTTGGACTCACCCATACACCACGACACGCCCCTATATTCCACGAACGCTCCAAGCGCGAACTCCTCCAGCGCTCCATTGCCAGCGACCAAAGAATCGCCTATAGCAGCGACCACGTCGATGTCCCCAGGTCGCAGGCGGTGCACGGAGCTGGGCGGAGTACGGCTTCGGCCGTAGCGCGTTGCGTTTGCGCAGGGGAACGGCGTGGAGGACGGGATGGTGCGCTGTCTGCGCACGTTCGACTTGCGCGATGGGTAGCGAAGAGGAATCTGGAAAGACGAAAAATGTATGTGATTCATTGCATTTTGTCAGCGTTCTGGATAAAACAAGTTATGTTTTTGTAGAAAACCAGACCCAGTGGCGTAACAATAGGGTGGCAGATGAAGCAAAACGCCACGGGCTTTGGGCCATAGCCTCCCTCACTCGGAAAATCTTTCATTGTGTCGGACATGTTGTTAGTTATGTGCCTAGGTGGTGGTAAATGCCACAGATACTAAAGTGTTCAGCTACTTTCGTTGCTTTCTATACAATAATGCTTAGTTTGTGGTCAGGTGCCTATGTCCAGAGATATTTATTTATTTGATTAGGTAACAAACTGCAAACCATTTTGAGCGCGCATTTACGATTAGAATAAATTACTCGCGTTGCATGCATGGTAACAGTATTTAAGCCCTGCAGTAAGTACCTGTATGTGTTACATTACAAGTCAATAAGTCACAAAGTTGGTAATAATGATTGAACGATTATGCTTTGAGTACTTATACATCGTGAGCTAAGTGAGCTAAGACTGGATCAACAACTCTTCGCTTACATGCGCGAACTAAACTCTTGTGACTTGACTTATACGAGTATGTGCTGTCTGCCTTCGATTGATTTAAGAATTGTATAACATAACCAAATACTGTCGGTTCGTGTAATCTATGTTTACCTACTTATGTACGTATGTACATTTAATACTTTGTTTTTGTGTGTAAAACTCGTTGATCTTTTGCCATGCAGTATTTAGGAAATGTGCGTGTCCTTAGTCTGTGGTAACTGCTCTATAATATACAGGCTATATGTATAATACATGTAAACCATATCTAATGGACCCAGGTATCTTCATATCGACTGAATAATATCTTCTACAAATACCTTAGTAGTGTAGTGTAGGTAGTGCATGAACGAAGTGGTCTGCCACTGGCATTTAGTCGTTGCATTCTGATTTCAACATATTTGTATTTTATGCTTTCATTTAAACTGAATCACACAGTCTTAATTTCAAGGTGATGTTGTGAAATTAGGATTTCACAGAACTCGCGACGAGGTGGTTACTTGTCGTTAAAGAAAGTAAACTGGAGCAGACCAGTTCCCAGAGGACATTTGGTGCTCTCGTTCACAGAACTACAGTATAAACATACTGTGACAGAACAGAGTATGCGCGTGTGCTCCTTTTTATGTTTTATTATGTTACTATAGTTCACACGGCGAATGATGATCCCTATGACGTTTTAACTGACAGTTGTAATAGTGATGGGAAACAATTTCAAACAATTTCGATAAAATACTTTTTTTAGGCACATGTCATGTCATCCAGCCAGGTCATTCAACATAATAAGCAATATTTATTTATTTGGAAAAAAGATTACGCGCATCGATGGACAAAAGTAACAGCCTTATTATATTTTATTTTGCTATAGTTTAATTTTTATTCAAATTTCATAATTTAAAGAGTCTAGAATTCTTTTTGATTTGAATTTTAAAGAATTCATAATTGCCAGCTTCATGGAAAAATATTCATAAGGAGGCCACAGACCAACCGTTTTTTTTTAAATTCAGTCTGTCACGTCTTGTCACGGATGGTTGCAGTTCAGACTCAGATTTTGAAGATCCGCTTGAGCCTGTATCAGATTTAGATTGATATAAATAATATACAAACTTGAAGCATTTGTTAAATTTGTCCAACAAATTATCGATATATTGTTTATCGATGTGTCCCTTCTTAGTCGATAACAGCTGGACGACGTAACTTTTGCAGCACGTACCATGTACATTTGCATGGAGCTTTTTTCCATTATTTACGAACATTGAGTAATATTTTCTTAACATTCATCTATTATAATTTACAAATGTACACAATTATGATTTTTTCGATTTTTTTATGGACCTCTAAAGGATTTGTTGTGACAGGACGTCTGTACAATGTTAAGCGACAACGAACTGTCATAGGGATCATCATTCAGCGTGCGTAGTATAGCTGTGCTCGCGGCATAGCCCTTGGAGAAGTCAGTCTGCAAACAGAAAGTATTTAAGGTACCGCATAAAATCATAAAAGTTGTAAAAAATATCCCATTTATAAATATAATGTTACTTTGTTTCGATTCACTGACACACGGTCGAGTACAATCTACCTTGTGTCAAAGATTTTATTAAAAAGCTTTCTGTATCTTTGAGAAATAATGTTAAAGTTAACTCCTCTCAATACTGTTATTGTATTTCTTCAGCGCCTTTTCTTACTCCGCTCAGGAGTTGTCAAATTCTTACCATTTTGCAAAAGCGATTACGTATGTATTGAGTTGAGTGCGACAAAAGCCATCAAGGGTAATCAGGCCATTAGTTTGTGGGTCCTCAACAGTTCACGGAACACGTCTCAGCTGGTGGCAAGGTCGACACTTTGGCACAGTTTTGGTGCTGGTAAAACGTTTATTGGAACACTTGCTTAGCTGTGCCCGTAGGGATGACTCTTTTATGAAGTAGGAAGTTAACGGTGACTAGGTATTTATATATCCAAAATTTAGTGGAGATCATAGTAACATTTGTGTGTAAACGGGACGATGACAAATCTGTAACGATTTACAATAAGTTCAATTAGGCCAACTGGCGTTGCGGGAAAAATAAGGCAGAAGTTCAGTGCCTTTTCTTTTGGTGTTTATGTTTTTTAAACAAATAATGTTTCCTTGTCTATCATTTCTTATTTCTAATAATTTGCCTTTTACTGTGAAGGTGTGGTAACGGGCCCTTACATCATTCCTTGAAAAAAAGTAGAATAACGAAATGTAGAGCTAAATTAATTGGATTAAAAAAAACTATAACCCCGCAAAATAATAAGAACTATTGTTGCCATAACGATCTCGCCAGCCCTGCGAGTCCCGTTAGCAGTCGCCAGCCCCTCGGCGTGCGCACGCGGCCGTGCGCGCGCAACTGCCGCGCGCCGCGCATCTCAATGAGGGTTATGTCACACGCTTTGCAACAAGATTGGATGCTTTGTTTTCCTCTGCTTTGCTATTGGCACATGTTGCAGCTTTAAGCTGCTGCTGCAGCGGACTATGATTATTAGATAGGAAATCTTTGAACAGACGGCATTAGGAAAGTAGGTATTTGATTGAAAAGGTAAAGGTTTAAAATCCAATGCCGTGGTTCAAGATTATCAAACAGCTTTCCGAGAAATTAAAAACACAGCAATGAAAAGATTCAAATGTCGGACTTAATGTCTTTATGGTAACCTCTACCAATTAACCATAGACAATTTTTTTTATTGATAAAAACTGTATTGGGTTTAAGCCGTGGCGTTTACAATGCGAGAAAAGTTGATATGATAGGTGCCGCAAATAGTTTTCATAAAATGCCATGCTAAAATTTAAGTTCATAACCTTCATCATTATTTAAAAACTTTATGGCCTTTACTCTAAATTGGATCTGTAGGTAGTGTAGGTACTCAGTAAAAACTACATAAACTTCGTAGTAAATTATTTTAGTGACGTTTATGTACGACGTGACGTTATCAACTCTTCAATCAGTAATAAATCAGTACCTACTTGAGTAACATTCTAGAATACATGCTTTGATATTACGTATACTTACGAATAGCAAATATACTCAACAAAAATATTTATACTACACACGGCGGATCACAAAGTAGGGTCACGTGACACACTGATGAACGTGAGATGGGCGCGTAATGTTTACGCAGTGTTGGTACATCTATTTGCTTAACTTAACCACTTAAAAATACACGAAAAAGGTTTACGACTTCGCAGTTTAAGGCAAATTGACGTGACACCGATGTGGGTTATCAACGACGTAACTGAGGACGTGGCGAGGAAAAGCTCTATCTAGGGCCGTAACTAGGCACATAGCTAGAGCTTTTACAGCCGCCCAGGTCCCTTATGATATTTCTTATAACCTGTCAGGTTCTGATACAAGACCAACTTTTGGGGCTGCATATTTCCTGGCGTGGCGAGTAAAAGCAGCATACAGGGCCGTCACTAGACTCACAAGTATGTGCCCGGTGCAAGCTTTTAAACCGCCCAGCAGAAGCTTATGATCACTCATAACCTCGCTAATTTCTGTCACAAGTCCATCATTTGGGGCTGCATATTTACTGTCATGTTATAAGACATTATCATAGGCGACGTAACCGTGGACGTGGCGAGAAAAAGCTCTATCCAAGGCCGGTACTAGGCTTCTAAGTAGTGTCCAGTACGAGCTTTTATAGCCGCCCAGAGACTTCTGACCTACCTCTTATAATGGTGCAGCTTACAGCAAAAGCCTATCCTAATCTCTATTTTTATTTTCAATAACTCACTTTTAATTTCTAGACCTATTTTGAAAACCGAAATGTTCTTGGAAAGTCATCCGATGGAATGGGGCCACTTCGAGCCAGGGTATGATGGCGAGCGTTATGGGCGGCTCACATGAAAAACGCAATTAGCATGAATTATCACTTGAATTACGAGTGGTAGTGGTAGGTATAGTGGTACAAATTGCTTTTTAATCACCATCACCACCCCTGCTGAACAAAGGGTTGGCGATCGCAACACGAGATTTCATCCAAACCCACGACCTCCTAGAGCCGACTCTTCTAATAACTCAGACACAAAGGCTTTCTAAGTTATTCCTATTATAGGTATGATTTGCATACTGGTTTTATAGTAAAATTCCAATACCCTAAGGTCAAGTGAAATATCAAGGTCTGCAGGTCAAGATCAGTATTTTTTAATAAATAATGTTTTTCATCAATAATTCATTTTGAATATATGTTTTATTACATTTGTTAACAGAAGAACGTAGGTTAAGTGCCTATAATATGAATATTGAGGGAAACCACAGAATGTGAAACACTGTATTTCGTCATGTTTGAAAAATTAATATATACTTATCTACTTACATATTATGGTAATTCTGGCAGACTCAATGGCTCGAATGATCGCGTAAGTCGCGGGTCGTGTGATTAACTCCAACTCAGAACAATCATTCATAATATGACGAAGGTGATGCTCTTAGGGGTCTGGCTGGAACTTTCCGGTGATAAAAAACTATATAAAACCCAGGCAACCCGGATAAAAGCCAAGTTATTAAATCATCAGAAAGTTGCCCTACGTTGGCCACACTCACTATTTACGTTAAAGTTATGTATAGAGACGCGATTTATGTAAATGTAAAATGTATAGAAAGTTTATTTTCGACCGAAATAAAAACCTAACATCACAAACACACTTAAAATTAATTATTTACATGTTAATTGAATGTAATACTTAACGGATGTTAGACGAGTTACGTCACGGTCCACGCGACATCCGCGCTGCGACCATTGTGGCTTCACCAATAAACAATATTTGATTGTAGGTACTCGTAATTAGGGCTGTTAGAAAACGGTAACTTTTTTTTTATAAATCGACATAACCTAGCTACGAACTGCGTAAAATATTCGAAATTAAAGAAAGAAAGAAACATTTTATTAGTCTATACATTTACATTACATACAGTACATTTTATTAGTAGATCATTAGCGAGTTGTAAATTAGTTGTAGTTTAGGATTTTGTAGAGCGGCTTGAGCGAATAGTATCGCAACTACCGATATTCCTTATAGATAAAATGCCGCAGGTGCTAGCGACTACGTAAAGGCAACCTCATGGCATGGCAGGCCCTATAGTCCAGACATCACTATGCAAAACTCCAGCGCACACGCAAAGGCACAGGCGCAAACGAAACGCGGCGCACGTACGCGTTACAGACGCGCCGTTACGCGCCGAGCATCCACGCAGAGGCGATTAACATGCTTATTGAGAACTAATTAGGCAACAGTGAACGTAATAAAGCAGAAGATCGATGGACGTGAGCCGAACGAATAACGCAAATTGACCGGCACGATAGCGCAATGAGCTTAGCACCAAAGGTCGTGCATTCGGAATGATCCAGGACAGATATTTAGCATCAAATATTAAATTATTAATGGTTGAAGATATATTGTTTAAATTTCGAAAATGTATAATACGTTATGTGTAAAATGTTTTACCTATGCGTATAATTATCCTGAAATGAGGACTTTTTTATCCGTTCCGTTTAAGGTACAAGTAAAAAAACGTTATGCACGTGTAAAAAAGATAAGTACAGATGAACCACTGTAAAGCTAAAAGTTTCAAAGATTTTGCTGGATGTGGTACCTAGTTAGTGAAGCCGGCAAACGGAGAGACCGGGTGGACTAAAGTGCCATATTTTCACATTACTAATGACTTCCCAAAAAATATGTAAGTATCTATTGTTGTACCAACATAGTTACGATTTTATTGAAACTATGAGATAACTCTAGTTTAATGTTTTTACTTACTTACTACTTAGCATACAATACCGGTTCAGACAAAAAGGATTTAAAATGGAACAACCTTGATTTGATTATGGTAATTCTTGGTTACCTTGAGTTATAAATAGAACTGTTGGTTTTAGTTAATGGTTTCTCCAAATAATTATTTAAATCTAGATTGCGAAACATTGCGGATAAATTATTCTTAAGCATAACTTACATGTGAACTCCTTGACATAGTTTGATAGATGTTAGTAACAGAACTGAGAGATATTTTTTCTCGTAGTTGCATTTATTTATAACAATGACAGAGCGAAATTCATATCGAGTTTTGGATACATAATTAAAATAATCGATGTTTCCTAACTTAAAAGATTTCAAATAACATCTTACTTATAAAAAGAGAATTCTTTACAGTACGAAAAACAGTTACCTACAGATGTGTTAAATTACAGAGCCGAATGTCCATATTAGGCGGTCTCACGGCCCGTACACAATAAGACGATACAACGTCGCATCGTGCTACGACACGGCATCGTTTCACAGTACGACGTCATGTCGTGCGAATTTGTTACAAGCAAGCGACATTCTCACGATGCGGCATCGGCAATAAGCACGCTACGACGCGACATCATATCGTCTAATTAACAAATAATCATATCAAAATACTGACTTTTAATTTTTACTTGTGAATTAAATCAAATTTAATCTCATCCTCATATAAATTAATAAACCAAAAAGCTATCCTACTCTATGAAAATAAATAATTAGCTGTCAACCCTTCACCTATCAATGTTTTATTCATAAAAAGTCGGTCGCATCATCAAACAAAAGCCAAGACGCTATCTAGTCAAATCTTGATAGGTATCTGTCGATTTGCATGAACGCGTGCCCAAGTTAAATTGCCAGTTAGCTCATCCATCACTCGTACAAGTGTAGACGCTAATCAATTTAAAATACATTGTGCAGACATCAAAGGTCAAAAACTATTGAAACGCAGTGACATCTGGTTACGTGTGATATCTCTTTCAAAACTTCTAGTAACAAAATAATTTGAAAAGCTAAGTTGGTAGCTTTATATTTTATTTTTTTTACATAACTTACGTTCAGGACTTTATTCCATACAGTAACTACCTAGTCAGGGGCACAAATGTACAATGAATACTTACATAGCCAGTGTTCCGGCCAGATTTGAACTCGGACCAAGCCAGATTTACACCACAAGGCCACGATGCTCTTTTTTATTTTGCACTATATTTGGGTACTAGAATGAAATACTTGCTAAGTTATTGTTTTAACTGTTAGGTACTTTGTTAATTAAATTAATTGGCTTTCAGGGATATTTGATATTAAAAAACGGACATTCATAATTGAAAATAAGTACCTACTTAAGGAAGAAAAACAACCTGTGTTCTAGCTCACGATTAATCTTGTTACTTAGTTAAAACCTGGGTTAATAATTAATGTCTTACATGTATTAGTTCCCACCTGTCTCACATACTGTTCTTTCGACATTATTTGCAAATAGCATGCCTTTAACGGAAAAAATAACTTGAAAAAGCCCTGCCACTCAAACAATAGTTTACGAAACAATGGAAGAAGGCTCCAACTTAGGCAATTCGGGTGCGTTTTATTTTAAGTAGGCCCCTATTTTCGCGGTACTTTATCAAGAGTTCAGGTTTCTTCACACGGCAGGGTCTGTGGTTTGCCCCCTGATCTCGCACACTAGTAATTAGCATAATGTAATCACTAAGCCTCTTCGTACATAACGCTACGCAAATCTTCGATACCCGACGATTTTAGTCTCCATGCGAGCACCTATCCTACCGCAATGCAAAGTCAGCGACGAATGAACAAAATATCGTCGACGCGACTGTGAACGAAACTTTATGAATTACGATAAGTAGTCGCTTAGGTATCAAAGTTATCGACACTAATGTTGTAAAGATATGTCGCGCGATTGATGGTGAAGGCGACGCGTAGGTACCTGTGGTCGTCGCTCAGAGACCAAAGTCGACGGGTATCAAAGATTCTCGTAGCCTCGTGTACCTACTCGAACGAAGAGCCTTAAAGATAATGCTCGTTCTTTCTGTTTCGACGCAATGTGTTGTCAAATAATGAGCTTAGAGTTCATTAATCATTAATTAACAAGATCATTTTTTCATAAAAAATTTCGCTCGTTCAAGGTAGTGGAAAAACTCACAGCGAGCTGCGGAACCCCCGAAACACAAATGTCAAATATCAGATGCAATATAGTATTAAAAACAACTCCACTTACCAAATAAACCCCAATATTTTGTTAAGACGGTATTTAAAAAAAATACAAAAGTTGTTCCAAAACTATGCACGGCGCGGGAACAATTTTCCCAGCAAGCAGCAATTGTTTTTTTTGATTTTTCTCTAAGTAATGGCGCGCGGTGGCTGCGCGTATCCAGGCAGGACGCGTGAAGGCCCCCCGAGGTTGAGAGCTTGATTTGGCAAGCTTATGGTTTATCACTTACCTAAACTTGCATGTATTTAACCATTTGCTCTAAGCCCATATGTCTAAGATAGGTCGTACTGCCTCATAGTTGTAGTGAGGCCTATTCACAGTAGTTGGCCATAAAGGCTGATAGTTAATAGGGTTTAATTACTTAAACGGTTTGTTTCATCTTGTTTAGTTAACTTTTCTGCGACAATGTCTATTGAGATAAATCCATGACTACTCATCTGAATTGGTCAAAGTATTGTGACGAAAAGGTTAATTTCGGTACAAGGAAGGAACGCATACTTACTATCCAGTAATCAATCCAAAATTATAGTCAAATAAATGGAAAACTATTAGAAAAGTATGAGTTATATAAGAGCGCGTAAAATCATTGTGTTAACTAAGCTCTGATGGTACTTTAAGAGTCGGATTAAAAGGCAAATGCCCTAATAATTGGCCATGAAGTAATCGCATCAGAGTAATGCTCTTAAAACTTGTTTGCGCAATGTGTTGTTTGCCAAGATTGATGCGCCCAGCCCCGGAGAGGAGAACGATCTGTTTTGTTGATGGCGCAACGTTATGTCAAGTCATCAGGTTTATCCGTCACGAACCTCTGACGGCTTCAAAAGGGCTTCCTTTGCCTCAAAAGCATACCGATTCTCTCTAAACACCCAACTCGAATCTGCTTTCATTAGAGTCCTCAAGAGAATGCTTAGTTACTTGTGATATGATCTGTGTGGCTATATCCACTCAATTGTCAAAAGATAAATAAAAGTCTGTATTTATTATTTCGTACCATGTGACAGTAGGTATGAAATAAAAGACCAAACAAATGTTAGATTAATCTTTCAGTATCCTTACCAAACCTTATTACAGGGTGGAAAGAAGTTATGGGCCCTGGAGGAAAACTACTTTAACCTCTATTTCTAAAAAGAAACAAAAGTGCATTAAAAGTTTTATTATTGTTTTAGCATTTTCCATGCAGTATCTGGCAGTATCTTTACTTTTTTTTGGCTCATAGGGTAAATATACCAGAAAGATTCGGCCGGTCTGTTAATGGTCTCGGTAGCATAGCGGTTAGTGCAGTCGCCCGGTGCGAAAGATACGGGTTCGATTCCTGCCTGATGCCAACACGACCAAATGTCTTTTTCTGGTTTTCAGATCTTTAGTAAAGATGCTGCATGGAAAATGCTAAAACAATAATAAAACATAGCCCGGTTTGCGAGAGATGCGGGCTCGATTCCTGCCTGATGCCAACATGACCAAATCAAATTTGCATTAAAAGTTTTTTAAATATTGCTAGTCTCAACCGGGAATCGAACCAACTAAAAATATATCCACTGTTTAGTTATTATTTATTTACCTAGGGGCAAATTTTTCAGTAACGTAGTCAGATGAATTTCATCACACCAATAAATATCTACCTATAGGTACAAATTTACAGATCTTAAAATATTGAACGTTTAAACATAAAAATAACCTTTATTCGAAATGCATTTTGACAATCAACTTATTTATTGGTCTCTTAAAATAATTTTATGTGACTATTGAAAAACCTGACAAGTCACATAAATGTGATTTCTACGAGTATGAATGAAGCAAATGACCTTGTACATACGCAGTTAATGAACATGTAGTAAGAATATTTGAAAAAGATAATGAGGCAAACAATTTCATTCAAGCAAATCACACACACACACCCACACATTCTGGTTTAAACAAAATAATGGATAAAATATCGAACACTACGTACTGTGTTTACTATTATCAATTTTCAGGACAAACTCCGAATTCTGCTAGAAACTCATTTAAATAAACAGATAAGATTGAAAAAAAAGGGAACTAAGTATGGACAGATGTTTCAAAGTAATTACAGAATTTTCTCACAACTTTCAGTGAATTGTTTTGTTAACATTGTTCTGAATCTCACTTGGTAAGGCAGGTTTTCAAAATAATAGGATGTGTTTAATAAGATCGTTTGACAAATTCAAGTTACATAGGTACGTCTCCCGTCACCATAGATCAAAATATCAATGATAAATCTGGACATGACAGCATCGCGGAAAGTTTTGTAGCTCGGACGGCAAGCGAGGCCGCGGTCGCAGGTAGTGTAGTCGTAAATTGTATTAGTTCTATCAAGCACTGAGTGCCTATTTGCATGTTACGTCACGACCGGTTCAGAGTGGTAGGTATGGAGCCTTCATATGCTTTAAGTACGTCTTCGAATGCGCTGCGACTTTGCATTTCATAATGCGTTTTGTCGTGCGCATTTCTTATCTGGAATATACGCTCATGAATGAATGAGTACCAAACGCACTTGGCTGTCTTTAATTATTCAGTGCAGCCATGACTTGGGTTGGACTTACTAAGGGGCCATTACTTGGTTTCTCTGATTCTGAGTGTATGGGTAACAATAAACGGAGCCATCTTGCTGGCTACCTGAGATCAGTGGCTCGTCGCATGGCACTTTTAGAGAAGAATCCACGTGTCGTTGGGCCTACTTGGTATTAATAGCTGGTTGCCAAGCTAACGAGCGAGCCGTCAGTTAAAGCACTTGGGTGCCAGCCCAGAAATCTTTCATTAATTAAACAATTTGAATTTATAAACCTTGACATGGGTATGTTAATGTCTAATTGATTATTTTATTATTTTCACATTGTTGATTTCGACCGTGTTTATTTGTGATTTCGTAACATTCTATTTATTTCAATTTTAATTTATTTCAAGTTTCATTTCATTTGATTGTTGATTTATTTTGATTCTTTGACGATCTCAATTGAGAATTCTATTTAAATGACATCTTTCATAATTTTTGCAATCCATTGTCTTATCTTAACTTATCTGTCCTTATAAGTAGTGCTTACATACCATTACTACCCCTCCCTGCATAATACTTAGTTCTCTATTGTCAACGAACCAAGGTTTTCTCATTACCTTGAACAGGACTCAGTGACAAAGTCAAGCCGGATTTGAGCTGACCTTCGAAAAAATATAAATTTACCTCTTTCGACAGTTGCAAAGTCCAAAACACTCACCGGTCCACTTCCACCGGGTCCACACTGACCTTCCCCAACAATTCCACTGCAGGTTGTTGAATCACTTTCCATTTCAAGATACCTACCTGATGGTCAAAGCGAAGCCGATGCAATATGAGTGGTAAAAGTATCCCTTCTTTGGTTTTTGTTTTGTTCCCTTTGCGGCCGTTTGCTCAATCGTGAACGGAAATGTGCAATGTGCTGTTGAATGGAAGAATGTCCAACTAAAGGTCACGGAGTAATCTCCGATGACTTGCCAATTCAACCCCTTCCACGGGCCCAAACTCCGGATGTGACTCCGTTTGGCAATAGGTATCTTGAATCTTTAGACGTTGTAAAACATAGATACTATACTACACAGCAATAAGTTGAGACTTGCTAGACAAATAGTACACACATCGCAAGTTTTTTGGCGCACGGTATCTACACCACTGTGACAGGCCTCAACATATCGTTCACGAGTTACAGATCGAATATCATCTTGATTTTGGATATTCTGAGCGTCATATTGTATACTACAAATACGGGAAAACCTACATACCTACATCAAAGTCTTTTCAGCCTGCCTTAGTTTACGACACTTCGTAAATGATGCACTAAAGTAGACGCATTTGTCCTAAAACAATGCCAAAGGGTGAGTGAATATCAATCCCCGTTCAAGGTTAGGGAAAGACGAAATTCAATATTTATTTAAATTTTCAATCATGCAAATATTTAATTGAATGGATGAGCGAATTTTATTGCCGACCTTTGCCCAGCCGTTAAGACAGCACACTTTAAGTATATCTACTTCCATTTAGCAATAATAGATTTATGTTCAGTCTGATTGAACAAGAAGCCACCAGCCGTCCGTGACCACGCGTGCTCAGTAACATGTTTTCTCGATCAATATTAAACCACGATTATCAAACCGTAACTAATAAAACGTTTCGGCTCCCATCATGGGAAAGGTATCTAGTCCGAGTAATAAAGAATTAATTATGCAAGTACCAATTTCCTCCACAACGTAACTATATCAAGACCACTTGCAACACGCCGTAAAATATGTTGCTGACAAATGGACGCATGGTGTGGTCACTGGTCCGCCATCTTTCGCATGATGGACGGGGAAACCGCAAATGAGAATCGGTACCGGTTTTGAGGGTAGGTAGCTGGTTCTATTAACATCTGAATATGCCAGTTGTACCTCATTTCCCCACGTGCTTATAACTCACTGAGGAATAATTATGCCGCATGACATTTCAAGCACATTTTCAATTTCACTGGGATGTCCGAACTTTAGCGTAATTTGATAAATAACGAAATTAAGTGAGAATATAACTGAATTTTTAACGGTTAATATCTCTTGCAGTAAAGTTCACGCAATCCTACAGGAGTCGTTGAAGACGTCTTACACAAACCCTCGGGCTGTAAAAGAGATTGTAAATCATTGCGAGTGCCCGCCACATTGTGCAGTGTGGGTGACACATTATATGCGTTGCGGTTTTAAAATGCGATCCAAGAGCATCGCACAATGGATGTGACACAAACGTTGCGCTTAAAATAGGAGATACTTAGGGCATATTAGTATAAATACCACAACAGCTCCTATTTTCCTGCAACGTTTCGGTAAACGTTGCCTGCTGCACCAGCTGGCGCGGGTTCGATCCCTGCGCAGTTCTAACTTTCGTGTACTGTAGGAACATGTCTGTTTACATTCATCGGGTGTGTTTTGTGTGTATGTATTTACAAAATGTCAATATTTAAGTATATTTCGCCTTTGTCTAGTTCAAATAGTACAAGCTTTGCTTAGATTGGAGCTAGAGGGCGCTGTCTGGGAAAATGACCATTGATATTTATTTATTCGCTCATCCTGCTCATGACTGTCATAATATTTAATAAAGAGTTTCTGGTTGAATAGCCACGAAACTGTTTCAAAGAAAAAGGTTGGAAGGCTTGGGAATCGTTATTATTTCTGCACAAAGGTCATACAAGGCCATCGTAATCATAATGGTTTACCAATTGTGGGTTGGCTATTAATGATTAAAATCTATACCTACGACATGCCTATCGGTCAGTAAATCTGCTTATGTGTGTTATTAGCCGTAAAACTTCGAAAAACATTTGATGAGCACATTAACAAGTTGTTTTGCATATTAATTATCGCAATATATCGATAACTTTCAAGGCAACGAGAACAAGCCAGACTTTTACTTAGATGCTTACGACCATTTCACAATTTGGCCATGCAGTATAGTCCTACCGAAAACTTTACTAGCCTATTTTGCAATGACGTCTCTAAAAATGTTTTTAATGACAAGAAAAGGATTAGTAGTCACTAGTAGGTGAGTTAGTTGTTTTTTACAGTAGGTACGTAAAAACGAGTTGTGTTGAAATAAACTAAACTAAACAAGACATGAACAAGAAGAAATGGGTAACGTTTTTTAACTACTTCAAGCGTTATGCATTTCTTCTTCACAGTAAATTAGTGAAAAACTTGGGAGAGTCCATGCTAAGCAAAATAAATCATAACATCGCTACAATTTATGGATATTGGTCTAATAGCCACGCTTGTAGGAGCTGCTAATTGGTAATCAAAAACCTCGAATATCTATTTGTTGAAATTTAAATAGGTAACACAACCCCTCCAAAACTTACCAGCACTTAATTTACCAAATTCTACATTCATTCTTCTCTTAGTAATTTATGATTTAGTCAACGTTGAGCAAAGTACTGTTTACTGACCTGCCTTCTGAATGAAGGTATAAACTTTAACAAAACTTTTAACCTTTAACTAAGCTCGTAACTCTATGTTAGCCTCATAACAGATAACTGTTGGATGCTTAACTGCACGTGTGTGCAAGCCACAGGCTTCCTGGGCTGCTCGTTGCATTTGCAACTATTCTCACTATAGCTGACAATAATACTTAACATATTATTATTCAAAATGTTCACCTTGTAGAGTTCTTATAAATATGTCATCTGCATAATAGGTACCTACTGTGTAACTTCAATAAGGAAGTAACGAAGAGTAGCTATCGACTTTCTGTCTTTTTGTTAGAATCAACTTCTGAACGGTCACAATAAGTTTCATTAAGTAATCAACAAAACAAAAGAGATTGACCAGCCCAGTAGTTACTTCATTACCATACTTGTCAACCCCATATCTTACGGCTGCTTCCCATCAGGTAAAGGGAGGCCAGGAGGGAGATCGACCGCAAAAGAAAAATATAAGGGACTTTTGTTTTTTTTTCCGTTGATTACAACATTCGAGCTAAGTAAAGCCTTCAGCTGCTTTCCAGGGTGTCTTTTTCTAAAACAAGGCCAAGGTAGTAGAAAAACAGGGTTTTGTTGATGTTCATCATAGAGGCCTTTGTTATTGGAGACAACCTCAGATTTATTTACAACAAATATTAACTATTTGCAGTTGAAACTGCGTGTGTGAGGCTGTTAAAACCACACGAGTATTCATTTCACCTACGTGATGTACACAAGGAACAATTGAAATGGTTCATTGTTTAAGAGTGCGTATAAACCCAGCAAATTTATAAAATTCACCCGCACCCCCCTCTCTGCGAACACTATCGCCCGCCAAACCACAATACATCTCTCTCGCTCGCTCAACGCGTAGCTTCCGTAGTATACGTAAAACAATCAGATAACACAGTAGGCATTCTTCTTGTGAATACATTGCCTACATTTTAATGTACGTAATTTTACTTTGTATATAAGTTGAATGTTATGTTGTAGATAGTAGTCTCATCTTTGAAATTATTTTTAAGGATCTTTATGCAAAAGGTAAAAACAGGGCCCTAATACGTAGACTACACTGTCTTTCTGTCACCAGTTGATTTTTTCACAATAAATACTAAATACTAGCAGCCACCCGCGACTTCGTCCGCGTGGACTTAGCTGTATATGAAAAAAGATTTTCCCGCTTTTCTGTTGAAATTTTCCTGAATTTTCTTTGCTATGAACCTCACGGAGCCCGAGACCTTTCCAACGAATGCAAAACCGTGGAAATCGGTTCTTGCGTTCTGGAGTTATAGCGTCAGGAAGGAAAACCCGACTTATTTTCATATACTAAAAAAAAAATATATAAAATATATAATCAAATGTATATTTTAGAGTAAATACACAAGCGGGTTTTTTTGCGTTCTTTGTTCTATATTAGTGACGGTAATAGGTGGACGCATTTGTATATTTATAAACAAAAGCTCCCCGGTCATGATTTGACCCGGCTTTTTTTTTCGTGGGGAAATCTTCATGGATACCTCGCCGCCCGGGGGGACGACGATGTTATGTTGGACTGCTACCGACCAAAACCCCGCGGCCGCTACTACGCGCCTCAAGGCGCTTGCAGGCCGCACTGGCCCCGCAACCCCACGTGTCGCCCTTAGGGGCCTCAACGAGTGGGTGGCTAGTCCACCACACTGCCACGCCTTCTATTCGCTTCCCGGCGGTTGGACCCTACCACCAGTACTAAGCCCCCTCGCAACGATAAGGTGAGAACTCATGACGGGGTGGTTTGACTCTCCTCCACCAACTGAACACGAATTAAAGGGTCATATCCCGCCTGGCGCGATTGTCAGCGATTATAATAATAGATTTTCAATGTGTGCGTGTGCATTGGGTGAGCACCCTCTAAAAATGAATAAAAATGTTCTCACCATTTAGTTAAAGGTCTAAAACAATTGTAAATGTAATCTTGCAATTTGTAAAACGATGGAACCGAAGTTATTTAATGAAATGTGTGCTCACCCAGTTCTTACAAAGGGGCAGCCGTATCTCCGTATGTAATGACTACAAATACCAATAGTGTACTGAATTTTAGTAAAAACCTATTCTAACTAGGGTTTTAAAATTCAGTTTCACAAGATCCGTAATAAAAAAAATACAAATGATTTCTTGTGCTCACTCAATCCTCACGTTATTAAAAGGGCTGATATTTTAGCGAACTAGCAATTAAATGGCATTCATAATTTGTACTGTTTTAGTTGTATTGTCACTTTATTTTGTAACGTGTGAACACCATACCCTACCCTACTCCCTACCCTACTCTATAGAGTTCCGGACAAACAATAAATTGCGTATATCTCCTGAAGTAAATAAAAATATCAAAAACGTATAGACATGATCATTTTGTATTTTTTTTGACTAAATTTGACATGTTAACTTATTCTTCAAAGTTTAGTTACAAAGAGGTATACACGTTTTTCACTTTACGAAAATAAGAGGATTGGGTGAGCACTTTAAAAAAATATATACTCAAGAACGCGCAGTGATAGTGGTTTGTTTTATATTTTACAAAATTATGTTCATAGTCAACCAAAACAGTACAAATTATGAATGCCATTTAATTGCTAGTTCGCTAAAATATCAGCCCTTTTAATAACGTGAGGATTGGGTGAGCACAAGAAATCATTTGTATTTTTTTTTATTACGGATCTTGTGAAACTGAATTTTAAAACCCTAGTCAGAATAGATTTTTACTGAAATTCAGTACACTATTGGTATTTGTAAAGTCATTACATACGGAGATACGGCTGATCCTTTGAGAGAACTGGGTGAGCAGACATTTCATTAAATACCTTCGGTTACATCGTTTTACAAATTGCAAGATTACATTTACAATTGTTTTAGACCTTCAACTAAATGGTGAGAACATTTTTATTAATTTTTAGAGGGTGCTCACCCAATGCACACGCACATATTTTCAATTGTATCTGGTTTATAAGGCGTTGAAAGGTGAATGAAAAATTAAAATGAATGCCAAAAACATCATCTTTATTTCAAGTATGTGCATATTATACGAGGGTCATTCAATAAATACTTACTTAGCCTACAAAAAGTAAGGGAAAATTTTTGAAAAGTTGCAATTTATTTTTCAACATAGTCTCCTTTCAGTTTCAGATACACTTAGCACAGCGATGCTCAAACTTTTTTAACCCGTCCGAAAAATAGTTTTTGTCAAACTCTGCAAAAAAGGCCTCTGTGGCGGCAATGACCTCCTCATTTGATCCATATCTATTCCCGGCGAGTGTTTTTTTCAGATTAGGAAACAGGAAGAAGTCTCAAGGGGCCAACTCTGGAGAATACGGTGGATGGGGCAGCAATTCGATCAATTTGGCCATGGCAACGGCAGACGTGTGAACCGGTGCGTTGTCGTGGTGAAACAGCACGTTTTTCTTCGCCAGGTGGGGTCGTTTTTTCTTTAATTCGGCGTCGAATCAGCCCAATAAATCGGCATAGTAAAGCCCTGTTATTGTTCTACCCTTCTCGAGGTAATCGATTTAGATCAAATCTTGTGGATCCCAGAAAACGACTACTTAGAGTGCGTCGTCGCTTCAATGAACTGTAATTGAAAAGTTCAGCTATTTACAAAATTAAAATTAAAAAATGACACAGTAGAAAAAAAATAATGCGGAAGCCATATTTATACGGAAAGGCACAAATTACCCACTATTAGGAAAGTCATTTGCAATTAAGCATAAAAGTACTCGTAGCAAGTGGCGTTCTGAGTCAAAATATCGCTCGGCTCATGCGTTTTGTGGTTGCAGTTCTAACCACCCCACCCAAATCAACCCTTTTCCGTTCAACTGATCGGATTTATTATATATTTACAGGAGAGTGCAAAGCAGCGGCCAGGCAAAAAAGTATGTGGGAAATGGTTAATTTCGGCGTCTGTTACTTTCAAATTACTGATTTAAGACAGGATGGTTTGGAAAGTGATAACTTTATCAGAAATTATCTAACGTTATTTTTCAAATGACTATTTCCTATTCGTTATTTTTCTCATGACAGGTCTCCGCTAGTTTAAATGTTATCGATTGTACTGTAAGAATTTAGGCGGATACCTTTCTGGAGTATTCTCTTCATTCCTCGAGTAATCATTACGGTAAGTATTTTTTCTGACTGACAATAGTCTGTAGATATAGGCTGTCTATTAGGGTCTACATTTTCCAAATTCAATGTTGTTCTGTAAAATAAACACAGTACTTAGTATATTTACTCATGTCGTAGTAACTAGTTATTGTTTCAGCCAGCTTCAACTTTACTAAAAAAAATATCCCAAGATGGAAAAGCAAGTATGGATACTATTTTTAAAGAAACCTACATAGTCGACGACGCGCATGCCTCCACAACTTCATTTTGATCACACCTGTCAGATTGTGAAATATTTTGAGATGCAGCAATTCTGAAAATTAAATATTATTTGAAAATAATTTACTTACAATAAATACCTGGTGGATTGAAACAAATACCTTCGAAATCAACCTATTATTTGAAGAGACCAACTAAAGTCATGTGATTACTTAGCATATACTTTACACCATCTGTTTACGTCATCTTACTAGAGCGACTCAAATGAATTTATTTCTCTTAAAATACAATACAACATACCTTCGACAATTAGACATCCTTGCAGTTTGTAACTTTTTTAGTTCTCGTTCACTAAGTCCTTTTCTTTTTCCCCATTTCACTATTTATTTTGAAACTCGGAGCAGCTAAGAATTTGAGCGTAGTCTTCTCGTCTCAACGGAGCGATGGGTACTGATGTGTGAAATAGAAATATGTGTCAAGCTTCACAAACGTGCGACGGAAGATGACTTTTTCCGCGGAATCAAAACGTATTAAGTGCCAAAAGTGTTTAATCGTTATAAATCCAAAACTAAAAGTAATTTTAAAAAATGGCTAGACATAGCCCTTACTTATTTTTCAATATAATTATTTATAAAAAAATTGTCATCATAGTAATTGCCATGTCCAGTATAAAACGAAAAAAAGGGAAAATCAGACGTAACTTCGTGATTTTTTTTTATCGAGATAATTTAATTATTTTATGTTTTTGATCAAACACAACCCTCGAAAATATAATGAAGCGTAACATTTAATAAATTCATAAAATTTCATCTAGTATTTATCACGTACAATCAAGAAGAAGATTGGTAGTTTTGCTTTATGCGCACTCTTAAGGTCTTCGTCTATTTGACCCCGCTAAATGTTGTCTAAATTCAATGTTAGATTTGTCAAAGGCTGTTTGGTTGTCAGATGTAGACGTTGTGCTTCACCTTATTATTTCGGTTTTCAAGGTTGGGTTTCAGAATGAATTCAACAATTTTTTTCCTTCATTGACACTAAAAAAAGGTTTTTTTTCAAATTACGGAATGTTTAGTTTAACGCACTGACTACATACATATTTTCAACATGTATAAATTCTATTACTAGGTAATAGCAATAAAATAACAAATGTGGAATTAAGACGACTATAATAGTTGTTTATTACAAGGAAGTAGAAGATTGACAGATAAACACAGAGTGTGTCAAAAAAGATAAAATTTAAATATAAAAACTACTGTGTTCTTATTACTGAACAGTGAACATGTAGGTTTCAACACCTCCCCGTAATAAGAACACCCTGTATAAACATATAACAAAGTACCTACACACTAAACTTTACAATTAACTAACTACACACTAAACTAAACAAAAAACAAAAGACAAATACAATACAGACAAACTCAATAACTGGCTTATAAAAACTTAAGACCTAAGTTAAACCTAAAGAGGACAGGCACTGGTAGTGTCTCAGTTTAGGTAATGGCTTTGTGAGAATGTCAGCTGTCATATGTTTTGTGGAGATGAAATCGACATGAACCCGCTTCTGTACAATGGAATCGTGAATGAAGTGATGGCGAATGTCGATGTGTTTAGTGCGAGCATGGAAACTGTTGTTTTGCGTGAGTTTGATAGCACTTTGATTGTCACACATGATCGTGATTGGTGGAGATGTGGTGAATATTTCTTTGATGAGTGATTGAAAATATATGGCTTCTTTGCTGGCTTCGCTCACGGCCATATATTCTGCCTCAGTAGTGGATTGCGCTACAGTACGTTGCTTGCGCGATTCCCACGAGACTGAAGATCCACACATCTTGAAAACAAATCCTGTATAAGAACGTCTGTCTATTATGTTACTTCCGTAGTCTGCATCAGAGTAACCGATCATTTCTGACTGATTGTTAAAGGTCAACTTTATATCCTTGGTAGCTTTAAGGTAGCGAAGGACACGCTTAGCGGCCTTCCAATTAGACATGTGTAGTTCCGGACCTTAATAGTTCCAGGAACTATGTCCGGCACTGGAACGACATCGTTCCGATCCAAGGCGCCTTATTAAACAGGTTCATCGTTCCTCACATGTCCCAGCGAGACGGACCGAACACAGTTGTACGGGTAAGGAAAAGGAACGATCGGCGGCGCCAACGAGCCCGGCCGAGCGTGACCCTATCCCCACCGACGGAGTAACCTAAAGGGACAGCACATTGAGTGATACTTGTACAATGTGTCATCTTATATCGTTGCAATAGGTGCGATTTTGTCACAAAAATGTATGCGTTGACGTCTGTGCAAAGGCAATGTTGACGTGTATGAGCAAAATTAAAACAGCTATACATGGGCGTTAGAGTAGTGTGAGTCTGGGCTTGTGTGGGCTACCTTAGTCCACGCGTGGGCTTGTGTGGACTTCATCAGAAGCGAGACCAGATATGTTTCACGTCACCCCTGACAGTGGGATATCTTAGTCCACGCGTGGGCTTGTGTGGGCTTCACCAGAAGTGACATTAGATAAGTTCTACGTCGCGCC
The DNA here is from genome assembly GCA_950022985.1 of Udea ferrugalis. Taxonomy (NCBI): domain Eukaryota; kingdom Metazoa; phylum Arthropoda; class Insecta; order Lepidoptera; family Crambidae; genus Udea; species Udea ferrugalis. The sequence goes on from OX465522.1 coordinate 1,706,969, forward strand.
CGGCAGTCTGCTAACTTAGTCCACGCGTGGGATATTTTAGTCCACGCGTGGGCTTTTGTGGGCTTCACCAGAAGTGACATTAGATAAGTTACACGTCGCTACCGACAGTTGGTCATCTTAGTCCACGCGTGGGCTTGAGTGGACTTCACCAGAAACGACGAAGTTCCACACCGCGCCCGATACTAGTTGCATTAGATCGATAGTCATAATAAACTTGGCAGATTTTGTTTTGAAATGTTGGAAATCCCTCCTTTACAACATTTCAAAACACAGAACTGGAACGCTGGAACTGTTTATGAACATGGTAGAACTAAGACCCTTTACGGTGCGATGTCGGAAAAGGTGCACGGTTCGGTGGAACTAAATAGTTCCGGGGACATGTTAACGGACATAGTTCCGGAGGGTAAGTTAATCGTTCCAGGTTCAATCCAGTGCCGGACATGATTTGCGCACCTCTACTTCCAATGTACCTCCCCGTAATGTGTATTGAATTGGCTCAAGACAGAGACTGTATGTGCTATGTCCGGTCTTGTACCAATGGAGATGTACATTAAGGAACCAATAAGCTGCTGATAAGGTATCTCCAAGCCAAGTTCATCGTCTTTGTTTGGTAGTGTTAGTTTGACACTGGTTTCCATCGGCGTTGATACAGGGATGGCATCTGTCATACCAAATTTAGCGATAACTTGTTCGATATATTTGGTCTGATCAAGTGACAACGTATTTCCGTCTCTGGTGACCCTCATACCAAGACAATCTTTGACTGACCCTAAGTCTTTAATAGTGAAGAACTTCTTGAGTTGATCCTTAAAAACATCTTTCATCTTCTTACAGTTCGAGAAGATAAAAAAGTCATCAACAAATACTGCGACTATGAGTATTTTGTTGTTGCTTTGCTTGAAGTAAATGCAATGTTCTTTTTCTGCTCGTTTGAAAGAAAGTTTGTTCATGGCCTCACAAACTTTTTTATTCCACTGACGTGGTGCTTGTTTGAGTCCGTAAAGTGATTTTTTCAATAAACACACTTTCGACTTGTCAGTTGAAAAACCTTCTGGTTGCTCCATATATATTTCTTCTTCTAGATCTCCATTAAGAAATGCAGTTTCAACGTCCAAATGATCGATATCTAAATTAAGTTTGACGGCGTAGGCTAGTAATAGGCGAATGGATGACAGTCTGGCTACTGGAGAGAAAGTTTCTCCATAATCCAGTCCTGCGACTTGTGTAAAGCCTTTCGCAACAAGTCTAGCTTTAAATTTGACAATATTCCCGTCAGTATCTTTCTTAATTTTGTAAACCCACTTGCTCCTTATAATTTTCCTGTTTTTAGGCCGATCAACCAATTCCCAAGTCCCATGTTTCATGAGAGAATGAAATTCAGAGTCCATTGCCGTTTTCCAGTCATTTTTATAGACATCGTCCATAGCTTGCTTAAAAGTAACTGGTTCAAATTCAGTTGATGTCAGATAGAGAGTCTCATCATCAGGAAACCTTTGTGGTACACGCCGTTCTCTGAGAGGATAACGTCTTTCAGACACGGGTGAAGGCTCTCTTGTATGTTCAGACTCTGCTTCTATAAATACCTCGGGCTCTGGTTGTGGAGCTGCAGGTTCTATAAAAGCTGGCTCTGGAGGTTGACATATCACATCGGCTTGGCCAAGTGAGGGCTCTGGTATTGGAGATGAATCTGGGGTAACAGGTATCACCACTTCAAGATGTACTGGTGACGGAGTCTGGCCTGTAGCTTCTGCATCAGATCTCGTGTGTGGTGACTTGTCTTCGAAGAAGACGACGTCTCTGGCAACAATTATGTTCCTGGGATTCCTAGGATCAACAAGACTGTAACCTTTAGTTTCTGTTGAATAACCCACGAAAATGCAGGTTTTGGTCTTTGATTCAAGCTTCTTCCTTTTTTCCTTCGGAATAAGGACATGAGCTTCACATCCAAAAACTCTTAAGTGAGATAAGTTTACAGCCTTACCAAACCAAAGTTCTTCAGGAATTCGATTATTTAGTGCCTGAGTAGGAGAGACGTTTTTGAGATAAATAGCGGTGGAGACCGCTTCACCCCAATATGCTCTGGGTAGTCCAGAGTCTTGCAACATACACCTTGCTTTTTCGATTACTGTGCGATTGACTCGCTCAGATACACCATTCTGCTGTGGTGTGTACGGCACTGTAGTTTGGTGCATAATGCCATTTTCTTTAAGAAATTGAGTCATAAACTTATTTACAAACTCTGTACCATTGTCGGAGCGAAAAGTTTTAATTTTCAAGCCAGTTTGGTTCTCTACAAGACTTTTGAACTCTACGAACTTTTTGAAAACCTCGCTTTTCGACTTTAGCATATAGCCAAAAGTCTTACGCGTGAAGTCATCTGTAAATGTAAGTAAATATAAAGCGCCACCCCATGAATGCGTGCTCATTGGCCCGCAGAGATCAGAATGTATTAATTCTAGTTTCGCTTTAGATCTACTTGTAGAAGTTTTAAAAGGTTTTTTAGCCATTTTACCTTGCAAGCACAGAACACAAGGTATATCCAAACTATTGGACGAAAAACTTAAACCTAGTGCTCGACTTTTTAAAATATTTAAGGCCTTGGCATGTAGGTGACCTAAACGTCTATGCCACAGTATGGCAGACTCATTGCTGTTTTGTGTCAGACAGGCTTGTGTCTCTGACAAATCTAATCTGTACATGCCTTTACAATTTGACGCTGTCGCTACGACATTTCCTGACACTTTGCAATCTTCTTTTTCAAGAATTGATGCGCCTTTTGGTGAAAAAATTACAACAAATCCCTTTTGCACTAAGTTACGCACTGATAATAAATTAGTAGCTAACTCAGGAACGTATAAGACGTCGGAAATTTGCTTAACCCTATTAGAGACTTGTAATGACACAGTACCTCTTCCTTCAGATGTAATCTGATTACCATTGGCCACAGTTATCGGTTTGGTCTCCGGTTTGAGGTTCAGAAACCAATCCCTCTTGTTTGACATATGAGCTGTAGCTCCAGAGTCGATAAACCATTCGGTAGTTGAGGAAGATGAACCTGTAGGATAAGCATTGAAACAAGATGAAAGTGTAACCTCAGATGTGTAATTTGTGTTATGTGATGAATGAGATGATGAGGGTGTACACTTTTTGTGTTTGTTTTGCCGTTTCCTACACTGAGACACTACATGACCTGTTTTTTTACAAAAAGTACAAGAAACACGCACGGGCACACGCACACTATTTACATTCGATGCCATTGCTTGGGATGAGGGAAAATCACGATGACCTTCCTTCAGAAGCATAGATGCGACGGTATCTGTAGTCATAGGTGCGCCAGAATGCTCAAATGCCATCACCATAGGACCGTAGCTTTCACTGAGTCCTGTCAGCATAATAATAGCCACCAGTTCATCATCTAGGGGGGCTTGAATGGCAATCAGCTCTTGGTGCACGCGACGAATATCATTCACGTAGTTCTCTATGTTCGTGTACAGTTCTTGTTTGGCACTAAGAAGCTTCTTCATTAGCTGCAGACGTCTAGATAGGCCGCTGTCAGCATAGGCTTCTCGAAGTCTCGTCCAGGTTTCTGCTGCTGTTTCCGTAGACATCACTATGGGGTATAGATGCTCACATATATTTAAGCAAATTTTTGATCTTGCTTTGGCATCTCTGCGTACAAAGTCCGTTACCTCTTGAGCAGGGCGAGTGACGCAGTCCCATAAGTCACTGTCAATGAGGAACATCTTCATGGCGAAGCTCCAGGTAGCGTAGTTGCTACTGCCTTGTAGCTTGGCGAAGCTCGGCGTACCACTGGCGACGACGATTGCTGACGAGCCGCTGGGGGCTGTCAAGCCGCTGGTTGTGGCCGGCTGTTCTCGAAGTATCCCGTTGACTTCCATAATTTTATAATTTCACGTACAACACTTTTATGTCGTCAGACTAAGGTCCCATAACCTTCTATTACTAGGTAATAGCAATAAAATAACAAATGTGGAATTAAGACGACTATAATAGTTGTTTATTACAAGGAAGTAGAAGATTGACAGATAAACACAGAGTGTGTCAAAAAAGATAAAATTTAAATATAAAAACTACTGTGTTCTTATTACTGAACAGTGAACATGTAGGTTTCAACAATAAATATTGTACTAGTTTTAAAAAAATGCGTAGAATGTCAATGAAAGATAGTAAGTACAGAGAGGGTGAGGGTACAGAGGAAACTTCTCTGATATATAAGTATACTAGCGGCCGCCCGCGACTTCGTCCGCGTGGAATCTAGTTTTTTGCCACCGAGTACAAATTGTAGCCCAAATGTTATTTCGATGTTAAACCCTTCTAATTCGCAACGCACCCATAGTTACGCTAATGACAGAAGCCGTCTGTCATCAACTGTCATGCCATAACACGTGATGCCACGTACATTTTCATATTTTACTTCATATTTTCAACTATTTACACAATATCTTTATAAATTGTAGCCTATGTGTTATTCAGATGTATAAGCAACATTATTGTAAAGTTTCATTAAAATCCATTCAGTAGTTTTTACGTAAAAGCTCAACACGGCACATCCAGACATACAAACTTTCGCCTTTATAATATTAGTAGGATTAACAATTTAAGCTAATTTTAAGCCTTATCATAATTGTTTGTTTCCCAAATAAAGAAAGTAAATAAATTTAATATCAAGCTGGCTAACAACTTGTGCACCTATGTGGTGCCTGCGCCCGCGCCGGTTCGGTAACAACCGCAAGGAGTACGTCATACGTGCGTGTGACGCATACAGGCATACCTTACTAGCGTGCATTACCGCAGGCATACCTCAGGTGATATAGTGCTGAGCCTGGGTTTTTTTAGGCTTGTCAAACGTACATTTTAGTAAAAAATGCTTTTCAAGACAAATTGATATGGTATGGTTTATGTCTATTTAGCTAAAAATTGTGTTTTATATTGCAAATTGATATTGTAAAAAAGTAACAAAGGACATTTTAAAGAGTTTTACACTAGGGCCAAGTTCGTATTATTTGACCCACTACCATGAGAAATCCTTAGTCTTTTTGACGGGCAATACACCTATTATAATTTAGTTTAATGAGTCAAGAGGAAATTGAAGTACAATATTTTGCCCTTCCGAAAAAAAAAACATGTTGTAACGAGTGCTATATTAGTAAGTTATAATTACTCGTGATATAATTGCATTTGCACTACGATGATGATTATAATAAGGCTATTCTCACATTTAACTACGAGTATAAACGATGCTACGATACGATGTGTAATCTAACAAAGGATGTTGGGTATCGTTATAATGTAACAAAAAATATACTTTTAATTAGATACAATAGATAGGTAGTCAATTATACAGTGTGTTTGGGAACCGGTGTCCGACCCGTTAAGGTGAAGTCATATGATCTATTTTATGAATAAATCCACCATAATTAAGCACTTTGCCCCAGTTGTTTTAAAATGGCCGCCATTTTAATTTTTTTTTCTCGGGAGTACGGGTGGGTTATTTTAGTTTGCAATATCTGCCGATTTAGAGGTCCTACAGTCACAAAAGTGGTATCGTTGGACAGCTACAAAAGTAGGCAATAAGCTGACAAAAAAACATTTTTTCATAACTCCCTTAAAATACCTCAAAAAAATGTTTGAACTTGAAAATTGTGATAGAATTTGTTAGATTTTTTTACATTTTTTTTTTTTTCAGAAAAACTAAACTGTCAACATACATTTATTTTTAACTTTTTGGATACCCAAAGACATCACCTAAACACTGAAGCAAAATCAAAGTTCCAAGTAAAATAGTTTAGAAGTTGTGACAAATTGAATATCACCCTGTCATCAGAAACCCTTTGAAACGCAGGTAAAATTTACCTGAAATAAATTAAATTTTTTTTAAAAAAAATTAATTAAAAGTGCTTAATTATGGTGGATTTATTCATAAAATAGATCATATTACTTCACCTTAACGGGTCGGACATCGGTGACCAGACACACTGTATATGTAGTGCAATCCATGTTTTCAATATTTTAAACCAACAATGTTTGACGATCTAAATTTGTGTGCAACGGAAATCCAATTATGCAGAAGGTTAGTTTGAGGCAATATGGTAAGTTGGGTAAACTTGTTTTTTTGTCTAAAACACAACAGGAATAGTGAAAACAATTCAAATTCTAAATTATAGACATTAATACTTTAATGCTGAGGTGGTTCGGTCATATGGAAAGAATGGATAAAAGGCGAAACGAAACGAAACGGATTTATAAGGCGAGGTTGAATGGAACTGTTGGAGAGGGAAGGCTTAGACGAACGTTTCTTGGACTAGTTCAAGATGTTCTCAGAAAGGGTCAGGTCAGGAGTACCGAACCGACGAGCATATTCATACGAAAGGACTCATGAAAGTAGAGGAGGCACAAGGTATGTGTCAGGACCGTAGCAAGTGGAAAGTGGTGGTCTCTGCCTACCCCGTTGGGAAAGAGGCGTGATGGTTTGTATGTATGTATAAAAACACATGTATGCAAACATAATGTAACTCTACCACTGTTGCTCGATGTTATTTTAAACTTATCGTCATTATTTTTAACGTTTTAAAAAAAACCTAAACCAAGAGTAAGAATGGACTAATCAAAGCATCCATATTGCAAACGAAAAATTTCAAAATGCGTTTTTATGATCCCACAGTCTACCCTCGATTTCACAAACGTCAATCAAGATGAAGTCATGCCATTCCCGTAAATTGTCCATGGAACTGAAAGTGACATTTGAGCTGCTCAACTTTGATTTGCGTTTGTGAATTCTTCAGTTAGCGTGTAACATGTTAAATGTTTATATGAATCTAAAAAATTCAACGCTTTATCAATCAACACCTGTCTTGTTTTTCGCGGATCACCGAAGTTGCAAAAGGTGTGGTTCATAGTAATAAATACTTATGTGGGAACGTTAAGCTACCAAATTATGTCGGTCAATGGAGTCACTAAATGTACAGTTAGCATCAAAACCATTGGCAGGCGCCGGCTTGAGGTTGTAGAGTTTCTAAAAGATCATTACTTTTGGAGGAAATAAATATTACTAAAATATCCTACGATCGTATCCATTTGTAGCGTCAATCAAATCTAAATCAAGTGAAATACTATTATCATCTTTAGGAAATGTAGTTGCTTCTTTTAGATGTTGAAGATATATTGAAGCACTCTTGCTAACTGTACCTCTGACTGACTTGACAAGTCTTTACCACTTGCGTTGACGTACTACCATCGACGGTGTTCGATTGATTGAGGCGGCTCATTGCATAAGTGCCATAAAAATAATCTCGCGTAGCTTTAGTGTTAGTGGCAACTGAGCAAGTGATCACGTTACTAAAATAAAAATAAATAAGTAGGATATGTGAATCAAATTAGTAACCTCGCCTTTACACCGCGGCTCCATAAAATCTACCTTTTCGGGAGAGGGACAGAATAGAGAGAAAATACATTAAAATCTTGACGGAGAGCCAGCGTTTGGACCATAGATCTTCGCACATTTTATATTTATGCTGCATGCAGTTGAGCCACTTCACCTGGATCCATCTCATTTTCGAGTCCTACATAAATGCCTTTTCACTTAGTAAATAGGCATTTTTTTTCAAAAACTGTAGACATTTTTACTAAGCAGTGATCTATTTTTTTAAATTATGAAATCAACGGGGCCCGACGCCCAGTTCTTCTTACTACAGAATCGTAAAACAATTTTGGCCGTTGTAGAGGTAACCTTTTGATCAAGAAGGTATTTGGGAATATATTCATTACCATGCAAAAATCTATTTTGAACACTGCCTGCTTTCTCTAGGAAGACTACCTATTGCCTAGGCATCTTCAGGAAGAAGAATTCTGGTCAAATCGTGTGGCCCACTGGCGCACTTTCGTGGAAAATTGCTCAGCCAGACTCTACCTAACGCTAGGTAGGTATATCTTAATAGTTTAGGTACTCCGCATTATTATGACGACCTGTTTCATGTAATGGTTAAGAAGTTGGCTACTGTACTAAAAGGTCGCGGGTTCGACCCTGCACAGTACATACATGCGTGTGCATTAGCAAGGCATTTTCCTACATTGTTGGTCTTATAATGTAGGAAACATCCTACATTCCTACATTGTTGGTGGAATAATTTCCAGTGATATTTATTTGTTTTCATTTATTGAGAGTTACGTATACATTTCACTTGAGTCCTTCTAACTAAGACGTATTATCCGAAAAATCTAATCATGTCCAAGGTATAATTAGGAGTTCGTTCGGAAACGTCATAAAAACAACAGATTGCTTGCTCTCGTACCCGTAACTAAACTGAGCCATCATAAACGTTGAGAAATAAAACAAAACTAAATACAAATACACTCATTCGCATCGGAGATGCAAATAGTGGTAATATAATGGGTGAACTATGCGGTGAACGCACGTTATGTAAGTGTATGTCTGTGCAATTAAACAATATTTTGGCTATATCTCCCGAATGATGCTTGTAATGGCGCTGCTGCAACCGCATCGGAATTAGTGTTGGGAAAACTCGAGTCCGGGAATATAAATATAACTTGAATTAGAGCCTAAAAAATAAAGCATCAACATTTAAGTCGTCCAGAGCCAAGTCTAGGGTATTTCATTGGAAAACAGTCTTAAGTAAAAAAGATTTAAACTTAACACAGGTCTGAAACAAAACTGTAGATTGAAGAATACACTCGATGCCACTTTTAGTTTGAACTAACTTCTTTTTGATAGAGAAATTGTAAGACACCAGACCGAACTTTACTACTTTTTTAACTCCACTGACTAACACATAAGACTGTCTTCAGGCACCAGGGTTACTCGTAAATGTAACAAGCGCTAAAAAAATACTCGAGCAGTGGTGTGAAACTTGTTTATATCAATCAATATCAATAACAACTAAACAATCTTCACATAAAACATAAAGTTACTCAGAGATAGTTTCAGATTGGCATTTATGCGTGTCTATTCTCAACCTCAATAAGAACAAACTTGTCAAGGTCCAAAACAGATATACTCTACTGCTCGATTGTAATAACTACATTATATAGGTAGAGTATCTGTTTGTGTCAAGATTTAAAATGTGCCCGGAGTCCCGGACTCGAGTCCGTTACATCACTAGTCGGAATAGCCCCGGTCAGGGCTGCCCAGCGGCCGTTCACTTGAACTTCAGCCACTTTCCGCGACTCCAGCGCCTCACTCAATCTATGTCACGATGAGCACTGTTTACTTCGAGAACAGTCAAGGTTTCTTCATTTCCTTCTAGAGTCGGATTCTAAGCCTTTTTTTATTTATGTGATATGATTTGGGCCTAGTTTTTACATCCCAGATAAATACCACGTGACCTTTCGAAGTAAGTAGGTATTTGCCGAATATGAATTTGTTTACTCACTAAGATAATGGCTTTGCATATAAAAGAACAGGTTTAGTTGATATTTAAAATGAAATTCAAAATTCATTATACCAATGTATATTTCGATAGTTTTCATAATAATATATCTCATGGGTTATTTATATTGTATATGTCTCCTGAAAATCAGAGAAATCTGTTTTGAATTTCCAATCTTTTTCTCTGTGTATAGAAAAATGCTTAGTGGTGTACTCATCATTAAGATTTTAAATCTTCATCATTACCTCGTCGACAAGATACCTACAAGAGATTAAGTCCGTCACTTGCAGTTTATCTTTGTGCAATAAATAAATAAATAAGATGTAGAACTGCTTGTTCTTGTCTTTCCTAATCATGTAAAGTCTGTCCGTAGGAAAACAATGGACTGAGAAACATCCTTGACTACATCCAAAACACATTAGAAAGACTAAATGTTGAAACATTAGAAAAACCAATAGAGTGCAGACTTCCTATTCACTTCTAAAGAAATTCACCTATGTGCTTTCTCAATAAATTCATCAGTTTTAGAGTCTATCCGGTCGATCCCTTTTTTTTTGTACATACTTAGCTTAACTCAAATTGGCCCTAAAAAGAGTGTTCGATTGCAACGCTTTCAAATAGTGTTCAACTTTCTTGGACTTAGTAGTTTTTTATTTCAAACCTATGGAAAAGCCCAAAAACTATGATCGCTACCTACACATATTTTTTCTTTATTTAACAACGTTTATTTTGTAGAATTGTTAAACCTGAAACAACTTTTATGAGTGCATAAGTTGGTCGTTAAAAAAACTCAAACAAAGCGGTTACCAAATGTCGTTTATTGGGTTGACTAAGCTGACACTACCTGTCCTTCTACTTGTAACAACCGGACACACATCTTTTGCCAGTTTCTTATTAAAAAACGGTGAGAAAACAAGCGTGCTAACCGCGTGGTGGTACTCGGGTACCACAGCCTTTGGACAGTTCAGGGGTTGCCCTGCTAGAAAGAAAAAACCCCTTTGAAAAATATCATTGCACATAAATACAGCAAAGTATGTTCCAAACAAACATCGGGAGAACCTCGAAAGAGATTTCATTCTAGAAACCAAACTTCCAAAGACCTTTCGTAGGGTAGCTAAAGCTTTCAATAATTACTAGGGCAACTAAGTAGGTAAGTCCTATGAAACCCAACCCATGTTTTTTAAGATCCGTACTGTTTTCGCAAATAAACCTTTGATTATTGAATTGGACCCAAGAAGTTGATAGAAAAATCGATTCCTAAGTAGAGCAGCAAGCGAAATGCTCGTAGGTATAACATGTTTGTTTATCGATGGAGGGCCCAGAGCGGCGAGGTCGTCGGCAAGTCTGGCGTGCACTTTCCTCGTGCATGCATAATGTCCATTGGATTACAATTTTGACCGCACTTTCGTGTCAATGAATTAAGCGCATGAGCGCGTTTGCGTAAGAATGCGTCTTTACATCGCCGGCCCTTTTGCACACACTACAAGCAAATTTTGTACATTACCAGCTTTATCACGCATTGCTCATTTCTAAGATAGACTTCCAATAAGAAAATAGCTTTAGGGACTTACATTTTCGAATTAATTGCATTTAATTAATGTGATCCTTAAGCATTGATAGCAATGTTTAGGACTCTACATTAGACCAAATACGCAAGGTACGTATTTGATAGGTGAAGTTAACATGTAGGTAAGTACCTACTTAAATAAACTATTCTTCAGCAATGGCTTTAGAAGGATCTATTTATTTAGTATTTGAAACGTTTTCCTTAGTTTATTGGGTACTTACTTTAGTATTCTGGAAACGCACTAGTTTATTTTGCAACACTTTAAATGAGTGTACGCAAAAGTGTAAAGTCTTTTGAAGTTACACCTTTGCCTTTATTTAAGTAACGAGGCACCATTGTTACAATGTTACTTTTAAGTACTCAAATAATGTCAACATATTCACTGTCTGTTTCGTCGCAACTCACAATTTCCCCTATCTATGAATATTTAGTAAAGTCAAATGCCAGTACACGCAACTCCTATATTTATTTTCACTTGTATAATATTTTTATAGACAGTTGATAAAGGCTGTATTTTTCATGAAAATAGGTAGGTACTTCGGAAGGGGAAGTTTACGAGTTTTCATGTTTAGAAAACTGCTGAAAACTATAGGGAGAATATATTTAGGGAGGCTTTATAGGTCGGGAACACGTGAAACGTGCGAGTGCAAACGTACACACAATGTATTGAAGTTTTACTACTTTAATTAAATTGAAGACTTGTTATTACGAGGAATGAGTACGCATTGTTTATGATATAATCTATTGTTAATTCGTGTGTTCTTGTACGATGACTACTGAATAAAACAATGAAAACAGTAGGTAATTAAAAGGTAAAAGTTGTTTCAATTCATTTGGTCCATAACCATTGGATGAGTCTTTGTATTTTTCAAGAATGGATTAATTTAGTAATTTCGAAAGTTTAGTCCCGCTTGGGATGCGTAAGTTCTACTCACCAAAGCATGTGGCCCTTCGCTGTCGAGGCTGGTGTTGTACGAAGCAAAGGCCTCCCCGATCAGCAACAAAAGCCCAAGAGGCGCCCACATCCTGCGTCCACCATCACTCACTTCCTAAATCCTGTCACAATTTTCACCTAAGAAAAACTATAGGATTGTTCACGCTGACATTTTTATCACTGGCAATTTTTATGTTGAAAAAACCAAAATAAAAATAATAATTGGTGCCTTTTTTAGGACGCGACTTGGACCGCGCGGCGCTTGGCGGGAAAATGTGTGCGCGCGCGCACCTCCGAGTAGCGTGCGCCATATTGCTCAATAGAATTAAACGCTTGCGCCGACCTCTGATGGGAGGATTTAGGCCCGGCGCCCATTATCGGCATCGGCAAGGAAAAGGATCCTTCGGCATTCTACATGCGAGCGCACACTATCGGCTTAGGGCCGGCGCCCATTTTCGGCATCGGCACGCTTCAGGCCTTTAAGGTGGCAAATAGTAATAAACTCTAACATAATCGCAATAAAGTAGAAAATGCCGAAACAGAAACAGAACAAATGCATTTTGTTTTTACGAGAACACATCACGGAAATTTCTACTTTATTGCTATAAAGTTAAAGTATATTGCTATTTGCCACCTTAAAATCCTGAAGCGTGCCGATGCCGATAGTGGGCGCCGGCCCTTATTATGCTTTGGCATGCTGCAACGTCCTTAGGGATGACGAGGCATCCTTAAGGATGCCGAACCGCTATCCCCCGAGTATTGCTTCGGCGCCGGCGGCGTACCGAAGGACGCCGAAGCATGCTCAAGGCTGCCGATACAGCAGCCTCAAGCATGCGAAATCGGTATTTTTGTATTACGACCACATACCTATCACGGACATTTCTGCTTTTTTGCCATTGCGTCATAGTATATTGCTATTTGCCACCTAAAATCCTGAGGCGTGCCGATGCCGATAGTGGGCGCCGGGCCTTATCCTCTGCAAGGCGGGCCTAACCTGTCCGCGGTAGGGTGGCTTAACCAAATTAATAAACAAATATTTAACTTTAAAAATTGAATAATAGATTACGACATGTAAAATGTAAGAACTCAGTGTTAATTGGACACTTATGAAACACATCAACAAATTCATTAATTGCTTCTGAATACTTCTAAAACTTAAATAACCATGTTTCTTACAATATGTATTGTTGTTTTGTTCAATAACGAATGTATTATTTATTGGACATTTGAAATGACAGTGTAATGTTCTTGAGGGCAATGATATTACAATAACTTGAGGGATGTCTTCTCTCTTCTAGTTCAAATTTTAGAGCCATGCAAGTGTTTTTTTCATGTAAGTAGTTATTAGAAGTAGTAGTAGTAGATCTCTATTTAAAACAAAAAGTGAATAGTAGTGAATGTAATTTTAGTCAGTCCCCAATGTTGCTGAGTAGTAATTTTATTGTTCTTTTTTGAGTATATTTCTCGATGCAAGTAGGACATAATATAACAAAATGACCTATTACCTAAAGCAAATGCTTTCGAGGAAAGAGTAGTAAAATAAATAAAAAATAAATAGTTCTAACTCCTAAGGTCACCCAAACTTGATATTGTTACACACCTGCATCCGGATTAGGCCTTCCTGCCCGAACGAGTTGTCGTCACCAAACGGAACGAGTTCGACGTGTCTGCGGTGGACAACATCTACGAAATTCTCTAAGACACCATTTCACTGTGTTACGGAAATTATAACATTCACACTTTAAGTAGGTGTTTCAAACAAAATCCGGTAAGAATAACAGAAAAGTGATTGATTAGACCCCGAAGCGTAATTGTTAGTCAATGCCTCGTAAAAAAGCAATAAATCAATGAAAGCGAAGATAAAGAAAAAGAAAAAAATGGCTTAAAATGGTTTAGGACACAATTTACTTCATACAACATGGCTTGTTTCAGTAAATATGCAGCGAAAGATGGGCTAGTGAAAGAAACTGTCTAGATGAAAGATTCTTATTTGTCCCTCTGCGGACAATATCCAAGTTAGACTATTGTGCATGTGAGCAAGTGGACCTTAGAGGTTTGATTTCTTCAAATCTAGATGCTTCGGGAGCCAGGCTCAGTTGTGGCCATCTAACACTTATGTAATGTACGACTTCAAGATCATTATAAGCGCTGTGCATTGTGCACATTTTTTATTATTTCGCGTCATCATCGTTAAATTTAATAACTGTGCTGTTTTTGTCCGTGTAGCAACCACCGTTACTACCTGGACTTTGGCTGACCTTTATTTCTTTAGAGAATTCGCAACCGTCTCCGGTAGTACCGGTCTCCGTTCCACTGGGTCCTGGGTCCATTTGGGAGTGAACTCGCCATAGGTTCCTCTCCCGCCTGTGGTAGGGAGCTTCCGGGAGCTTCTGGGTCGCTAGGAGTGCACACGGCGAGAGCGGATGTGAGCTGGTACTACTGGTAGAGTCCTCAGAGAACCCTGGACACACGCGGAAGATGGCCATCCCGTTTTTACTGGGTATTCCTACTTGTATAGGTACCCCCTTTTGTGGTGGGTGAGTAACAGCCGCCTCCGCCCTTCCCCCAGAGGTCAAGCTATCTGTAAACGGATTACCATAGTAAAAAGAGGTGAGAGTGAACGAGTGTGTGTCCCTGTGTTTATGCGTACACTTCGGCACCTTGATATACCCTGTGCATTTGACTGATATATGGCTCATCCTGGAGTCGTAATTTTGGTAGCATGGCAGTATACTTTGCCTTGATTCTCTTACCACCACAGACTATGTAACCATGTCTGTGCTTGCCCTATGTATTACATCTATTATATGCATATTTACAAGTTTCTTGTAGAACTGAAAGAGGCCTTGTGGTAATCGTACTCGCTTGCCTCTTTTAATAGGTATCTACCTAGGAAAAAGAAAAGCGCTATTGCGATATTCCAACACGTTCCATGTAACGTATTTACCTAAGTATACTTGAATTTGTCACTATTGTCTACCACATGAATGCAATAAACAATTTGCATTTTAACAGTAGAGTTCAGGCCATAGATCAAATACCCTTAAATGTGGGTCAAGAAGTCCGAAAGACTCTAATTTATTTTTGATCATGTGTGATAGTTTCTACTTCATTTAATTATTTTTCATCAAAAACTGACGTGATCAATTTGGTTTCGCAGTGGTAGAGACCAAGGGCGTACCCAGGTAGGAGCAGGGGGGGGCAGCTGCCCCCCCCTAAAAGTCAATTTTCCTTACAAGTGGGAATTAAAAACGTATTTCTCTCTCTACGAAAAACGAAACAGGTATGAGCTGCCCCCCCCTAGCTGAAATCCTGGGTACGCCCTTGGTAGAGACACTCCAAAGTTGCTGACCTCGTGACATGTTTAATTGACCAACCATAATTAATTATCATGCACACTTTAATGTAATAGGCACTAAGTATGTAGATTTTAGAATAATTGTGAAAAACCATTACTACTATTGTGCCATCTTCACTCTTTTCGGTCATGAGAAGTTTTGTTGCGGTATTGGATTGACCTATGAAGGCGAGTGATGTTATTCCCGGCAAGTAAGGTCTGTGACTTTTCTCGCCACCGAATAGAATCATGCGTAAATATAATTTACGGCCTATGGTCTATGGTCCGCCGATGGAGATTTGTGTTGTGACTGTGATTAGGAAATTCAAATCACTGTGTCTCTCAACAAAATAGTTTTCATTTTATATTTTATAATTAGTTCTTAATTCTTTAACCACACACGGCTGGGGCTGTGTGCCAGAGAAGGACGGAGAGATGGGGTGGCCCCACACTGTCGTAGTTTTTTCATGTCCACCAAAGATTAGGAGTCTGAGTACAAAGAAGTTGAAGTCGTGTTTGCGAAGCCCGGCGAGCGCTAAGACAATAAATCCAACTAACATTATGGGTCAGTAATTTTGGCTTTGGTTCTGACAACCGGTACAGAACTTTCATTCTAGATGTTTGTTATTATTCTAAAGGTGCAGCAGAGTGTTGCTTTTGTACGTTACGTTTAATAAGTGGGTAGAAACTATCAAGTGCTATCTACACCACCTTCGGCCCTTCAAGCACGGAACTCTAAAAATGGACATGCGCAAACTCTCATGCGCAAGTCGAGTGTCGCGTCTGCGCGAGCGCACTCAAGAGGCGCTGATGATCATTAGAACCTGTCCACAAAAACGGTTCGAGGTCGTGGGACCCGGTGTAACCATGGCTTTAGGTTAAAGAGGACAGATGCAACCAATTCTAGCGTTTTGAAAAAAAATATTTTAAAATCAAATTATAATCGATTTCTAAAATTGGAATTAAATCACTTAATTTAATGTTAATGTTAATTATTATTTTGCAAAAGTATTCAGTAGGTTAACATCAATCTCAAGACATTGTCTATCTTTAACATACCGGCCGAACAAATAATTATTCAGATACTCGCTTCCCGAAGAGGCCCTAGTTGTGTTCCTCTGAAAACACTTTCGCAGAAGGTTTTTTCCATACTAGTAGTACTAGTATGGAAAGAGCTCCTATGTAGCAGCGTTCCTCTGCTCGTGTGAGATGGAAGACTAGGTGATTAAAATTTATTTTCCGTTTCAGACTTGCATGACAATATTTCAAAACCAAAATTAGCCGGCCTAGACATTCTCGAGCTTCAACGCGTCTAAAGAACAGCAATCCATTTTTGATTTGAGATAATATAAGATCAGCCATCCGTCCGTACGTCGAAAGAGCGGTCACCCTAGCCGTACACATTATCGCGGTTACATTTGCTTACTTTTGAAAATCTTATAGAATAAGTAGGTGCCACAGTGCTTTGTGTGAAATTTATTTATTATCTAACTCAGTTACTCAAACGGCCGACTCCTTAAAAGTTTGCGAATTAAAGCTACATTAACCTAAATACTTGCCTATTGCATTACAACTACAAAAAATAAGTTCTAGTATCTAATATGATATTTATAAATAATACTCTGAGCACAAATAAAATCTATAAGAGACAACTTATTTAGTTAGTGCAGTGTCTATAAGCCAGAAAAAGTCGCACTTGTAATTTCCTTTTTTCTGATAACTGCATCACAAGCCTTCGAGAAAAATGAAAATATAAATTATTTATCTTATGTAAACTTACAATTTCAACACTGGCATAAAACATTAGAATAAAAGTTCAATGTAAAATAGTAAGTTTAACCACACACTGTTTCTGAACCATACTCGTGGTTATAGTCATGTCGTGTTATAATGTGCACTATGATTAGACCCAAAATTAACACTAACTCAGTTACTAGCGAAATGCGGAAATCTATCGAAAAATCTGGCGAATCAGCTATCCAATTTCGTAATTGTAATGTCAAGTCACATTACTGTGTGAAGAAATAACATTTTTAGTATTAATTTGACAGTTCAAAATGCATCGCAAAGACTGCAAGATACCTACTTATCATCATCTACGATGTAAGTCTGGGCTTGAATACTCTAACCCATGATCAATCAAACAAATGGAGTAACGCCTGTTGAGTGTCTATAGTTATAAAAGCGGCAACTACTTATTTTGTTTATTCTTTATTGCACAAAACTAAGAAAAAAAAGTTCAATTAGCGGTCTTAATGCCTGGACATTCTCTACCAGTCAACCGCAAGGCATAACAGAGAATTTAGGAAGTTTGGGCAGTGCAACTTGCTATAGTTATAAAGAGCTATAGTTACATATGAAGGGTGCTTAACTTTATTTTCGCATAAAATGTGGGGATAAGCGCATTGAAGTATACTTATACAGCTATATTAGTAGGTTTGTTCAAATTTTCTATGAATACTACAGCAAAACTGCAGCCGTCCTTGGACAATCGAAGGGCTATTACCTACAATGTTCGAATGCCTGCACTATAAGAAAGTGAATCAAAGCTTAGGTAACAAGTTAGACATAAAGTCAGGTAAACCAGTTAGGGAGCAGTTAGTAGTGCAGCGCTGGCCTGGCCTACTTGCAACACTGGCCTATTTGAAGGCTCCGATTCCGCATGGCTCTTGATAAGGTTTCGACTTTAATTACTGATGTTTAGCCTTAGATGGCATTGATAGCTGTAGTGGATTTAAGAGTAAGCGCAACCCTTAACTTTCGGTTCCGTGCTAAGCCATCTGTAGAGGGGCACGAACCTCCCGGTTGAGTATTATTTGTATTCTCATTCTTTTTTCTCTACCGGAAGGTTGTCTGGAAGAGATCGCTTTTAGCGACAAGGCCGCCTTCATTGTACTGCTAGATCTCTGTAATCATTGTTATGTAATTGTTTTCTTTATGCAATAAAGTATATCACATCTTATAATTGGGTTCCCCCAGTAACGCTCTGTGTCTCACTTCAAGAGGTAACCCTCGAATTCACAAATGTCAATTAATGTCAAGCAGCTCTCAAAAGTATAGCTATCCTTTTAGTTCTATAGACACTTTAAGGGACCGAATGAGATTGATGGCGACCCTTAACGCTGATTGACGTTTGTGAATTCTACTCACGAACCAGCTTTCAGGAACACTGTTATGGATTGACTGCCGCCACGATCAATCAATACAGAGTTAATTATGTTACCTACTACCCTACTAGGTCCCATTCTTCTTTCAATTCAGATAGTTTTTCCACTTTCAATATAACAATACATGCGATTCGAATACGCTCAATAAAAACCACACGCAAGACTCATAACATCCATTATCTCTAACTGAAACTAGCTCACGAAAACTACCTAAGTACCTATACGTACATATAAATACATAGACTTAGCATTGCTATCGTATCGACTTTGTCAGTGCGTAACCACTGTTTGAGGGATGAGCAGCCAA
The DNA here is from genome assembly GCA_950022985.1 of Udea ferrugalis. Taxonomy (NCBI): domain Eukaryota; kingdom Metazoa; phylum Arthropoda; class Insecta; order Lepidoptera; family Crambidae; genus Udea; species Udea ferrugalis. Next base: position 1,725,685 of record OX465522.1, read on the forward strand.
CCAATAAACATGCAAATAGGCTATTCAGATTTGTTTGTCATGCCATGTAGCATAGACATCATCAGCGATTTTACCGGTTGCTGCCGATAAGGCTCCTGGGGTCTGATCTTCTGCTTTCACTCATAGACTTCCCACGCCCTGTGCATTCCTCTCTGTGAGTCAAACCGACACTTTTTGGGTCTACCCAACCTGGTATACCCAAACGGGGTAGATATACACATGACATAATGTCATGTAGAACAGTAAGCCTAGATTTAAATTGAAAACACAAAAGTAACACTGCCATTTCGATCTCAAACTACTTACTTAGGTATCGAAGCCATTTGTGTGGATGGCACACAGCTCTTGAAGAGACCATTTCAGCCATCAAAGGGAATGTTACGACGGCATTGCTTCGTCTAGTCTGTCTGTAACAGAGGTCTGGTAGAGTAGGCAACTCGTCATCATAATATATTATTTAAACAGTACAACTACAACAGACCTTTTTTTTTCGAAATGTAGGTAGAGGCAGCACCGAAATTATGTGTGCGTACAGAGAAGTCAAAAGTACCTACTCATATTTATGAGTTATTACAAAAGCTACCTCACCACGTCATATTTAAAACAGTGTTTCAGTTGTTTTAGATTTAAGTGGACGCTACAAACAAACAACTTGCTTTTGTCAACCGTAAATTCATTTTTGGCCACTCTGTTAGCACAATTCAATTTGATGCCGACTGTACGGATAATTATCAGTTTTACACTTTTTCGGAAACAAGCAAATTACCTATCACTTTTCGTGTGCGGTATAGCTATGGGCTCTGAGGGAGGCGTTGCTCACTGACTTGTCAAACTATTGATTGCTATGTTCTATCAATAGTTTGCCAAGTTTGTCAGCAACTTAGATGTGAGATGAATATATGGTCAGAAGTTTTATAAAACTAGACTAGATTAACGTGATCGACGCGACAAACTAGGAAGGCATCGACCTTCCGCATATCTATTAGGCAAACGGCCTAAGGACGAACAAGTCAGTCAGTGGGTACGCTCGAACATTATCAGAAGTAATTAATACGGGTGACATAAGTGAATCCATGTGAGGCAACGGTTACGCCACTAGAAAGCGCAGGCAACGCCGGGTAGACACGCTCCTGTCGCCTATAGCAGCCGGTGTTAGCATTCCTTGCACGGATGGAGTCCTGGCGTGAATTGATTTGGAATCACTGACAGTTTTGGGTTGATGGTGATGGACAGACTAAAGTCCAGCCCTGACAGATTTCAGGGTTCTTTTGGATCGCCTTGTTACAGCTCGTCTTCACTCGCGCTTCTAACTGCCAATATCATAGAGCTTGTAGAGCGTGTTATTCAACACTTAGCTGAAATTGACAAACTCCAAGAGAGTCATATTTATTTTGTTTGCCAAACGACTGCAAGCTTGTTGTCTTTTGTTGGGGCACTAACAAAAATACTTTGGCCACATGATTTGAACGTTTCGTATCCGTAAATAAAATATTTCATCTGCTTATGCAGGCGATCCAAGTATACATTTGCCTAAAATGTTGGCGCTGCCGCTTCTGACTCTTTTATTTTATATCTAATTATTTCTATACGAATGAGGGAGAAATCCAATTGCAACAAAGCCAATAAAAAATAAAATAAATAAGAAAAAACGCCAAAGTTGGCATTTTTTCGAGATGAGATTTGGCGCTAGCCAGAAAAGCATAGCCGATGTCAGATAGTGAAGGGACATTCCCGTTATCACCGTGTGAGAGGTTGCTCCCAGAGAGTTCAATCAGTTTGACTCGTCTGCAACAGTCATGATTTGTATTTTACAATTATACAGAACCAATTACAACACAGAATTGTCACGTAACCGCGCGCCCGCGCCGCGGCCGTCTCGCTCGACACGCAGGCAGTAGGTTCGATAGTTGACGGCCGGTATACGTGTGAAGATTTAATCAAGTTGATGGTAAGACAAATTGCCTATTAGATTCGGCCCAGGCCCACTTGCCTAATAAAATTATGAGTACTCCGCAGCAATTATAGTTACAATTATTTAATTTATACCATTCGGAATAATTTGGACGAAGTACGAAGTCAGGTATGACTTAAGTAGTAAGTAGGTATGCGTTTTTTTTTGTTGTTGGACAATATTATTTTTCAATAGACTATTAATTGTTTTAACAGGGGAATAACACAAAGCCCTTTTGGGTAACCAAATTTGGAAAAAAATATGAAAATGGATTGAGCTCGTTAATATATCGCGATAATTACAACATGACACTTAACATACCCTCACGACCATAACCCTAATGGATTGTTGCCTTTACGGTGAACGGAACATTCCATATTTCGCCGAGAGAGAGAGTATGAACCCAACGTGGTAAGGGGCGAGCCTACCGCTGCTGTTATCCGGGTTGCTTGGGATATCTATTTTGACCGGACCGGTTTTCACCGGAGAGTTAGCCGGAAATTGTATAATGAACACAAAGTCACCTACTTTGGGTTCATTGTAAAATTTCCGGCTTGATTTGATCTCGGGACCACTGGGTTCCGAGGCAAAGTGTTTACACTGGGCCACGACGCTCTCCCTATCTCTAAGATAAGTCGCTAAGATAAGATACGATATTTGTTCTTAAGATTCATCACATGTCTTGCTAAGGAGGCTAGCATTTAGTTAGGTAATTATCATTACAAATTAATTACAACGATAAATTCCTACAATTCATTCATTTGCTATCGCCATAATAAAAACTTGTTTTCGCAATACCTAGTTCAGAGGAGACGAGCAGCTATTCTTACCCGTTGATTATTAAGGATATTTCAGATTTTCAAACAAAATAAAAGATTGATACAAAGTGTTGATAGGATGTTGAATTTGACACATTTCTTTCACCCGAGATAATTTAGCGCTCGATCAAAGTGAGAGCACGAGAGCGTATGCTAGTTGAACGTGATTTCATTGTGAGTGAAAATTGGTGAGAATAAAGAATAAAGAAATAAGCAAATTACCGAACGAAAAAGAAACTGTCAAAAAATCTTATGTCCATGCGATGATGTCCACAGTGCTGTCAGTGTCAGATTCGATGTGTCAGTGTCAGTCAGTGTTTCCTTGTCATTTCTTCGTATACTATCGTATATAATTTTCATCTTATTTTCCGCAATTAGACGTTGAATTACGCTTTAAAAAATGGCTTATTTAACTCAGCCAGATTATGTGAAGTATGTCTGTTCTTGTGGACAGCTCAAGCCAATTACAAGTCTTTATTTCTGCCGACATTGCTTGAAGATACGATGCGGTTTCTGCATTTGTCATGAGGTAATACTTTCATTGCTTTTAACGGCTTGGAATTCGTTTAATTCCCGTTAATGCTTGATAGATAAACCAATACATACAATGAAGGCAAGTTTATGGTGGGTTGTTGTAATAAATTTATCTGATAGAACTCAGTATGCAATCTTCGGGCACACCTTACCTTTTATACCATTGTATGCCTTTTATTGGCTGTAAGTCAATGAAATGTGGCACTTGTGCCAATTGTGTATAGAGCTTAGGATACTTGATCATAGAAACAGAAAACATTTACTAAATATTTTCTAAATTGTTAAAGATATTATGTTAAATGGGATGGTAAATGTGTGGGTTGTATGGCCTACAACAGGCAGACCAATCAAGCGTCGGACTACCATCTGCTATACATATAATGCAATGAGAATCACACACTTTTATCCTACAAATATCTTTTTTTTTTACATTTTGTCACCAGGTTGACTCTCACTACTGTGCAAACTGCTTGGAGAACATGCCTTCCTCTGAAGCTAGGCTTAAAAAGAACCGTTGCAGCAGCTGTTTTGACTGCCCCAGCTGCTTCCACACACTGTCTACTCGGGCAACTCTAGCACAGCCTCGGCAGCCAGCCCAAGACCCTGCCGGAGGGGATGCAAAGGTGGAGAATAAGCAGCCTAAGAAGATGTACTATCTCTCTTGCTTTAATTGTAGATGGACCTCCAGAGATGTAGGAATCCCTGATCAACCTGTTGGTAAGTTGAAGGTTGGAGAGTAGTAATCTATGTATTTTTGTATTCTATTGTAATTAGACTTCTATTAAATAGTTCCCCAAACTTTACCATTATGCGCTAAGCCATATTATTCACCCCACACCACATATTACCTAACAAACAACCAACAGTCTTCTCTGTACTATACTACACTCACACTTTTTCTAATCAAAAGACATTCTGCTAATAATACATTTCAAATGTACTAAAAACACTTGAATTTAGCTGGATTAGCACCCTACAACAATATCTTCCCAACCTGTTTCAGCATCTGGAGGATGGCCGGAGAGAACAAACCCATTCCTATCTCGCTATAACCAGTTGCTGGACTACTACAAAGCTATTGCTCAGCAAGAAAAACAAGAGAAGTTAGAGAGGGAAAGGAAAAAGTTTGCAATTAGAGGAAAATATATTACTTTAACTGTAAGTATCTTGTTTTTTGAAATTTCATGGTTCCACCCTTGACCACAATCTATCCTAGAGGAAGAATGTGGTCTAAGATGTAGCAAGCTTGCTCAGAAGTAGTTCAACAAAATAAATGTCAATTTTAACATTATAATTCTACTATTTAGCATTCTTATTGCAGTATTTTTATCCAAAAATAGAAATTTGAAATAAAGCAGCTTGGTTAAAGTGTCATGCATGTAGATCCTCTGTCTGTCTTTAAATTAAAAAGCAATAATGATATTTATTGAAGTAAGCTTATACAAGCACTTTTGAAAGCTACTACATTGAACGTAAAGGCAAAAATAATTCAATAAATAATAATGTGAATCAAACATTATCAACTGAAATTCATGTTACAATAATTGTTTTTTTGACTGGCTACTATTTTTACCTTTACTTAAAAAGAGACTACCTACTTGATTGGTCAACACCATAAGTGTTGCTTCACATTACTTTTTTATGAACTCCAAGTTGAGCTCTGTCTGTGGATGGAGTAACACCACAGTAAACCCAGCATGTCATCTTCCATACATACGCAGCGAGCGCGCACACACTGACGATTTTCTTGATTCTAATGATACTCCAGTCGCGGGTGAGCCGTACGTAACTTCCCGCGCACCAGTGTGTTTCGTTGCTCCCGTGCCGCTGCTGCCACTCACCTAGAAATTAAAAGCGACAGCCCTACATGTTCAGGCAATCGCTCGTAAGTAGCCCTACTTGTTTTATTGTACAATGGTAACATTGTATCTTGATCTGCAGGATAAGACAGGTCTAACGGGTGCGATGGCTCGCAACATCGCGGGGCTGCCGTCCAGCGACGCCGGCTCGTCCGCCGCCATAGCCGGCTTTGTGGCCAGCCAGGCGAGCGCTGAAGTCGAGGAATTGCCTGATGATATCTACACTAAGGAAGTCAACTTGAACTCAAGTAAGCTATGTAGCTTTAGGTGCTGGTTACTGTTAAATTTTGACTGTGTTATTCGATCTTCAGTTACCATAACTGCTGAATCAATATTTGTTTAGGATTTTCATAGGATTTGTCGCAAGCAGTTCTGTAGTGGTGGATGCGTCTTAAAAGTAAATAAAAATAACATGTGATGTAACCTATCTATTGCGATTCAGTGACTCATTAGAACTGCTTACAAACTATCCACCTTATTCATAAACACTATAAATGAGGGGGTTATTTAGCTGGCCTCACACATTCCCTGTCCCGTGAGTCACATGTGATTCATAACAATTCAATTTTCAATTGTGATATTGAATGTACAGGGAACGTGTTAAGATGTTCAAATTTTATTTGGCTTAAGAATGCCTGACATACTATGCATGCAGTCGGCACCTGCGCGCAAGAGACGCGAATTCTTTTCGCATTGCTGCGTAGAAACAGTCTACGCCAGCCATGAAGATGGATCATCATAATAAGGATGGCCTTTATCATAATAAGGATGGCCCCTTATCATAATAATAATTCCCCCAGTAACGAGCATGCCGCAGCGTCTGGCGGCGCCGGAGTGGCAGCCCAGTAGCGTGGCGCGGCTGCACCCGCTCGCGCGGCTGCTGAGCGTCAAGCGCAGTCAGCGCTGCCGCGCCTGCGACCACAACCTCACCAAGCCAGAGTACAACCCCGGATCCATCAAGTTCAAGATCGAACTGCTGGCTTAGTGAGTATTCAACCATTTATTAGCTAAGCCCAGTAGCGTGGCGCGGCTGCTGAGCGTCAAGCGCAGACAGCGCTGCCGCGCCTGCGACCACAACCTCACCAAGCCCGAGTACAACCCCGGATCCATCAAGTTTAAGATCGAACTGCTGGCCTAGTGAGTATTCATCATTTATTTGCTAACTACATCATCATCATCTGATTAGCCGAACGACCACTGCTGGGCATAGGCCTCCCCCAAGAATCTCCTCAATGATCGGTCCTGCGCTGTCCGCATCCAGCGGCTACCCGGTTGCTAACTACAGTCCAACTGAAATAAGAAATACATTTTGATAGCTGCTGGTATCATTGAAAATTGTATTTTAATGCTATAGAAATACGATTCATGAGCTGTGGCTTGATTTTTGAGCCTGACAGAACACTTGAACCCTTTTAAGTATTGCATAAAGTTCAATTTCTTATGACACTGGCAGCTGTCAAAATGTACTTCTTATATAAGTTGGTCTATAAATGTATGTTTCATAGTAAGAAATTGAGCTTCAAACTTAGTCATCTCGTCTTAGTCTAGTCTTTTGTGAGGTATTGCAAATTTTTTAAAACACCGAGAATGAAACGTGATGCTGCAATATCCTGAGATACTACAAATTCAAATATTTATAGCTTGTAACTGTTACGAGAAATATGATACTTTTTACAATATACGGTCAAATTAGACGCCCTGGCAGGGCATAACAACTTGCAGACTAGCAAGGCATACATTTCTCATACTAAAGTCCACAGTTATTTTTTTAATTTCCAAACATGCTATGATACACTTCCTGGAATGTTTAATCGTTTTCCTAATTCCGAAAATGTATTTAAATAATCATGTGATCTAAAACTAAACGCACCTCCAAAGACATCTGATTGCTGTCTTCCACACCTCCAATGTTTTTCTAGAATCACGAATACAGCTCTTATACATCATTGGCAAATGAGTGTTATTTTTTATTTTTAGTATGTTTCAGACATTCTAACGAGAATATTCCAAATAACATTATCTGTCCAGTTACCACGTCCCCGAAGTGAAGATCATCTCGTACTCGCCAGTAAAGCCGGGCGAGAAGTCTGAACTCCTGCTGAAGCTGAGCAACCCGACCGGACACGAGATGACGCTGACGCTGCTGCAGCCCGAGGATCTGCCGCCAGTTGAGGAGCAGGAGGAACCTAAGAGCATCGAGAAGTCGCTTGAGAAGTCACTCAATTTGGAGAAGGTGAGTTAGCTGGGCTTTGCGTAATCTACACCTAAAAATAATATAAAGCTGAAGCTGCTTGTTTGTTTGAACGCGCTAATCTCAGAAAGTACTGGTTCGAATTGAAATAATATTTTGGTGGATTAAATTCTATTTATCGAGGAAGATATTACAGGCTATAAAACACTACTGAAATGGTCCTATTAAGAATTTATTTGTTATGTGCCTTAGCCACCTAGCTACCTTAGGATCCCTTAGGATCTCACTACGGCTATATTTTCACTCTTTGGAATGAAAATAGCTAGGCAAACAAAATGGCAGGCGATTGGTGAATCTAAGTATTTTTTTAATTTAATTTTGTTTATGTCGAAACCAGCAGTCTTTTATTTGTAAAACTCAGAAAACATTATACTTATAGTAAGGCCGATGACATATTTCTTTGTATTTCTATCGCGCGACTAACAGGCGTTCTCAGCTATTTACTTAAATACACTAAGTAAAATGAATAATTTCAAATATTTCATTTAATTTGCCTAGTTTATAGTCTGGTCAAGCTTGCCATCAACTGCTAAAAAGTAATTTAAGAAAAACTGCCGTGGCTTACTGTTATCCACAAATATACATTTCTATAGAGATCGCGTTTTAGCCATAAAGCCGCCCAAATTATACATTACCGTTAATCTGTGTTTCTTTCTTGTTGATTTCTGTTGTTTTGGTGTGCAATAAAGAATATCTATCCATCTCAGGACACGTCATCATACAAAGCGGTGGTCCGAACCCCGGACCTGTCGTCATTCGTGCGCGTGTCGGCGCCGGCGCTGACTCTGACCCTGGCGCAGCGCGACGACGCCGCCGAATACGACGACGACGCACAACCGGAGACCTCCGAGTGAGTACATCTCACTACAACCTGGGCCCTAAGTCTGCTAATTTTGAAACGCTTCAATTGAATCGTAATTGAAACTCAATCGGCTAATTTGACACATTTTCTATGAAAATTATTTTAAAAATTGTGCCCTGTTTGACACCTGAGGGCGCCACTGGCGAAATAAAAACTCTTCCACCCTCTTTTTAGGACCAAGTGAGACAGATCGAAATTAACTATAGGTGGGGCGCAGTTCTGACAGTCAACACGCTAATTCGACAACATAGATTGTCTCTTTTCTGACAAGAGGTGACCACTGTCATAGCCAACTGATAATAACACAAATATGAACATGTCATTATTTAGAACTCACAAACTCCAGGTTGAGAGGCCAACACTATTTATACACCCTGAAGGCAGTCAACTAGCGAAGGTTCGAAGTTTTATAAAATGTAGTGAGTGACATTCCGTGTATTTCAGAGACCTCGCTCTACACGTGATAACCCCCCCATTTTATTACTTTTTACTAGCTGCCCTAAACTGCTGTGGGTGTGGTGTTTTTCATTTTCATTTTGTATGAGCCGCATTAATGGAACCAATAAACAACTTTCTTTCTACTATCTTTTTTTTGATTTCTTTGTTTTCAAATTAGTAACATAAAACATTCCATTCACAGCATCATAGTCTGGCGCAAATCCAACAAGCTGGCCCTTCGCCTAGAAGTGTCCACAGACGCGTCCGCCCCGCCCGGGAGCGCGGCCCTTGCGCCCCTTGCCCTGCAGTACTCGTACCGCAACACCGTTCCGCCGCAACCCTCGGCGCGGGCGCAGCAAGACCACACATTATACACCACCGTTGTGATCAACTTAGGCGTGGTGCAAGGGTAGACTGTAGCCGTATTTACATTCCAATTCTAAATTTATCGAAAAATAATTTTACCCATGAATTTTTTGGTTCTATCTTTTACGACAAGCTGGAAAAGAGAAGGAAGCTAGCAAAATCCGCTCAACAGAATCTCAGCGAAAACAAACTGTAAATGATTCATTATTGTTATGAATTCGTCAATATCTCGCGTAAGATTAAATGACTAAAGAACTGCGGAAAGTCAAATGAATCTGTATTGTCTAACTTTTTGAAAAGTGGTTTAACGTTGAACCTCTGTTTGATGACCCACAATGCAACGGGTCCCGGCGCCAGTACCTAAAGAAGCGCCAGCAAGATCAAGTCAAAACATTTCATTGCACAAAACACATCAGTGCAAAATCTCGCTCTGAGGACCTCACCTGATGAATTTGCCACGGCTCTCAGCAATTTTGGTACGGCACGAAATGCAGGAAATGGCACGCAACGTACTCGCACAGTGATGCTGGCCTGACAGTGACGTTGCTATCGCAAGCTATTACTTTGCAGTCCCTAGTTTTCAAAGGCCAGTCTAACTTTGCGAAGATTTTGCAAGTGGCAACACTTAAGCAGTTAGTATTGTGTGTAGGCTAGTTGTTGATTGAATACCATTTATGGAATATAGCAGCTATATTAGAATAAATGAAAGAAACAAAATATGTGCCTAAAGTATTCAGCTTTTTGCATTTTATGGTATTACATTTCTGTTGTGTATGAGAGATTTTAGTTAGGTTAACTATTTATTTTTTTATACTCAAAAGTTTATTTAAATTATAGTTATAAGTATTAATTTAGGATAAGTTCATAATGCAGTTGTTATGTATTTTAATACTACTAGTGTATTTTGGTGCATACATATTAATAATGTATTAATAAATATAACTTTTGCACATTTTATATTGCAAGTGTTGCAACTTTTATTTAATTTGCTGTTAAAGATTAGCAAATAAATATATTTCAGCTTACTTTGTGTGTTTATTTTATAACAATGAAACATATAACATTTATAAATAATTATAACTATAGGAATTGCTGATACAACACTATCCGTCACCAATAAAATGCACAGACCCGGGAAAAGTTTTTCTTAAAATTTGTGTCCTTAACAATTTAGATAATATTCTCATTACAAATGCAAGATAAATAATTTAATGTGACAAGACCATATTATGTGCAGTCTTTCAGTACTTGTGTTTTAGCTGAGAAAATTACATCATTTATACCAACACCATCATAACTGCATCCAATGAGAGACATAGGTAAATTCTTATCTTTTATATATTGCCTGATCTTCTCAACCTTTTCATAGTGTCCAATCACATACTGTGGAATACAGTTGTCTAGAATATTCACATTGTGCGCAGTAGGTCTGTCTTTAATATTCAAGATTGAGTCTATCTCTTTTAGTGCAATGTCAAGCAATTGTTTCTCTGTAACATTCTCTCCAAATTTCTCCTTGAACCATCTGCCCCCGAGCATGACTGTCAATACTGTTCCATTCTGGTCTGGAAGACAGCAAGAGTCAAATACAACTCCCAATATTGGAGAATTCTCTATTGGAGGGACAAGGAAACCAAAAGCTGGAGATATTAACGATTCTTTGCTATTAAAATACAAGTTGACGATACCAACAGTAACAAATGGTATATCTCTCAGATCCTTGGCAAGTTCTGGATGTTGTTTCTGAACCAGTTTTGCCAGCGAATGAGCTGGCACTGATGAATAGATGTGAGATGCTTCTGTGCTCACCCCAGCATCATTTTTCAGAGTCACTGTACCAGAGTCAACAAATTGTATTTCATTTATTTTTGCATTTAATTTAATATCAACATTATTTTCTTTGAGGTAGTTATGCATGGTCTGGGGAAAGATTTCAAGCCCACCTCTTATAGTGTAAACATTCCACTTTTCTTCCTGTGATTTTCTTGCTAAGTCACTCAATTCTAAATCCATCGCTGAGTTAGCCTTGAACATTGACTTCACAAGTCCCTTGACAACGCCGCCGTGTTGTTGTTCCCACTCGAATAGGGTTTTCATTAGGAATTTAACAGATATCTCTTTGGCATCCCCGGCACATATACCACAAATCATAGGAGAGATAGCATAGTCAGCTATTTCTTTCCCAAATCTCCTTTCTACAAAATTATAAATAGAATCGTCTTCTAGCAATTTGTTCGGCTGTCTAATGTCGTTATACAGAGCGTAAATTAGAGGTTTGGAGAATGGTAGATTTGTCTGAAACACACCCTTCAAACTAGAAGGGAGAAGGTGTAGGCTATTGTTAGCATATATCATGCGATTCTTGGCGGCCGGGTGATCGGATTTTATAGGGACTATGTGCTCACTGAGTCCTAAATCTTGCATCATATTCAAAGTATTTAGGCCAGTTATACCTTTTGGTCTGATTGTCCTCGGGCCGAGTTCGAACGTGTAGTCTTTGGTTTTGATCGACTTTATCCATCCGCCGCAGTAGTTGGTGGCTTCCAGAAGGAATAATTTAAGGTTGTTATTGCTTTTCAAGTTGTTTTTGAGTAAATAATAACCTGTAGAAAGGCCGCCAAGACCACCACCAAGTACCACCGCCATGATTTGTTTTTATTAGAAGTTCAGTCTATTTAGTTCAAAAGAGTCTATTTACAGCCCATGATTATCAAATTTATCACTACTTCTTGCGAAAATCGTGGAGTATCCGCTTGTTTTCTTTTCTTTCCTTCCTTACGTTTTTTTGACAGCTCACGCTCAGTTTTAACTAGTGTTGCGACTGTTGTTGCCGCTCTGCTGTCTTCTATCGATAAACTGCCGACTTATCGAACGTCATAGGAAGCATCAAAAGTCTCATTACTCTCATACCGGATTGTTTGATACGGCAATAATATTAATCGAAACTTACAAGCTATAGCTATTATTACTCTTTCATGACATTACAATTGTAATGCATTTTCGCTAAACTATCAATCGATAGTCATCGTAACTAACAGGATTACCTACTGTATGTCTGATTATGTTTGTAGGTTTAGTACAGGGATTGCTCTTGGGCATTTTCCTAATACGACGTGATAATGTAATCTCCGCGCGATCACGCATTGTGACAATCGTGTTATAGCAAATGAGCAGAATCTGGAAGCCCTAAAATAGAACGCAAATACTCAAACGTGACCTCCCCGCTTACTATCCACTAGATTGTGACTAGAACAATATGTTTTTATCCTCGATTAGTAAAATAGTCGCATCGCTTATTCGCGTTATGACAACGCCTGATGGTGCGCTGCAATCGATTGATAGCGTATTTGATTTTCTATCCGCAATCGATAGTAAAGCTATGGATGGTTCAGCAACACTAGCTAATTTTGACAATTATCTACGAATGTCACTCACCAGCTGTTGCATTTCGTTTCGTTTCATCTAAAAAAAGTTCAATGTTTATTGAGGGTAGTCAAATGAAAACTTTAATGAAAAGCATGCCGTGCTCAATTCAATTTTATTGAGTTGATTGATGTATTTTTTAATATATTAAATAAACTTGATATGTTGTTAATTATTTATCATTTCAATTAATCGTTTGCCATGCTTGACCCCCCCCACTGAATAAACTATTCAGTGGGGTGGGAGTAGTGGGACTCATTGATTGTGTTCTGAGTCTGTATTGTAAGCTAATAATGCATGCAAATGACGAATTCCATGTGTTGCACTTCGACCCAGGTAGTCGAAGCTTCTGTCTGAGCTTTCTCAGGAGTTGTAAAGCACATCAGAACAGAAAGACTGACTGGGCTGTTTCTTGAAGATACCGAGTTTAGGAGGTAGGTGTGTAAAATCTAACTACACTAGCAAGCACATTTTCTAAAACAGTGACCATGCGGGCTAAATTGCCAACTACGCAGCTCCATAAGGCTGGGGCCACATTTGAACCAAAAGCCGGACAAAAAGCTGATAGTCATCCCCATATAATATTTTGTGCCCAGAGATGATGGAGTAGGATAGGAGTGTGCGCGATCCGTGAAATATACGGATAAACAGTAAAAAAACCTACATAGGTACCTATTAAGGGAAAGGGTGAGGGCCCACGGTGTTCAATCATCATAAGTGGTTTCATACTTTTAGGAAAGAGTCTGGACTGACTTATTTCTTCACTCCCACACATTATGTCTCATTTGCAAAAAGCCAATTTTCTAACGATGCTGGTTCCAACAGAATTCAGACATACCTCGGCTTTCAAGGAAAAAAAGACCTTGAAGAAGAGAAGAACCCTACCTTTTTGGAAGAAAAGCAACAATTCATCAGTCATCGGACAATTAAGTTCAACAAAACCACCTGTTTTGTACACATGGGAGGAAATTCATCAGACAAAAAATCTGTGATACGTGTAGCTGTCAGGTAGAGTAGGTAATCTACGCCTACCGTCAGTTCTTAGCTGACTGTCAAGTGTGGCCGCGGGCTAACAAGGGATAATAGATTAGACGATATAAAGCAGGGTACCCGGCGTGGAAGCGGGACACAGTTGCGGTGTCGCGCGCCGATAATGAATTTCAATTTCATACTCAATGCACATGATCGCTTGGGTTGGGACTAATATGAAGCTGTTACAACGGAGTAATAAAAAACAAATGAACTAGATAAGTAAAAAAGAGCACACGCCTATTCTAAACGTAGATAGTACTAAACTTAGTAGGGATAACCTTCCTAAACAGTGCCTGCCTAAACTCGTAGACAATAAAGAAATATCTTTAATGCTCTAAGCCTAAACTGCATCGCCCGAGGACAAAATTCATTTTGTTCACTTCCTGCTTATCTTGATACCTGGTTTGCATTTTATCATAATTTAAGCAATCATTCGTTGTCATTACTATCACCGGCTCAGTAAGTGGCAGAAAAAAAACGATTGTTGGTACCTAGAAGTAGGTAAAATTGTTAGACATGGCTTCCTTCAAGTGGTAATCGAACCGAAAGTCGGTGGTAGGACCCTGATGTTTTATATTGTGCATTCATGTTTGAAATTGAACAATGGAATTAGGTAGGTACGAAATTTTGAAAAATAAAACAGTTTTGTGCTGAGGCTTCCAGGTTTCAGCAGCTCTATGTAGGCGGCGGGCTATAAATACTGCTGAAAGCCTCAAATCCTTTTCACTAAGAACGTAACACAAGAGCAAGATGAGCCAGCCTGTTAAAATTTGTGACAAAAAAAGTAAAAATGCTGAAATTAGAGTTCAAAAAATACTCAGTAAAATTGAAAATTTGAAATTAAACGATTCGTACACTTCGCAACTGAAACTGCCCCAGCGAGAATATAAAGTAAAAAGAATTACTGGGAAATCTAAATTCTATCCATTCCTTGCTATAGCCGTTTTGACTGTAGGTCTCGTGGCACAGTGGTTTTTCAAAGATTTGTCGACGAAGGTAAGTGAAGATCTGTTTGGTATGTTTTGTTCCATGTATTTTTTTGAAAATTAAGTTTTACAACTGACTAGGTACAATCAAACCATCAGGTGAACTCACCACTGTAATTTGATTGTCTGTTAGAGCTGCCTTTTCGAGCTGCCATCATCATCTAAGTCCCTGTTCCGCCCGCCCGAGGACTGCTCGATGTGCTCGGGAGTTGAAGGCGTGGTGCGCCTGGCCAACACCACTGCGCACGAGTTTGAACAACTCTACGCCTACAGCGCCACGCCTGTCATCGTCACTGATGCCACAGACCAGTGGAAAGCTATTGAGGTGAAGTAAAATATCGGTTTAGACTTACTGGCCTAAAAATTTATCAAGCCGCCATTAGGCCGACTCAGGGCTTTGATTTAACATCCGACAGTAAGCTTCATCACATAGCCTTACTTGTACGATCAACAGCACATCACGCTACACATTTCCGGTCAGTCCTCGTTGCTCTATCGCAATGTCATTTGGCTAGAGCAAGATAAAAAACGGAAATGGGTAGCCTGATGTGCCGTTGGCTGTACATATATACGCCTCACCAAGAAGTACTGAGCCCTCGTGTTGGGGAATGGCTCGTATCACCTCATAGTTCACGTAGGACGTAAAGACCGGTGTTACAATCATTTAAATTTTTGAGGAGCAGGAGTTCAGCTTCAAGTTCTTCGCCTCGTTCTACGAAAGCGTCAAGATGGGGAAGCAGATCAACGATTGCTTCTTCTTCGCGTACAAATCCGGCCTCAACTCTCTGAGCGAAGTTTTCAGCATGGAAGAAGCCCGCGCTAACCTTTCTGGCGATCCATGGTGAGCATTTATTACCTACCGGGGTACCTACACACATGAGCGGGCCGCCGGGTGGTAGAATTGCCTACTGATTGCTACAAATATGCCAAACCTACAGTGCCGACCCGCTTATGTGTGTAGCTATCCTCACTTTATTAATTTTGCTTGTCATATGGGGTAACATGTGGACACTTGCGTATATTTCATTGAAAGATCTTTGCCGCACCATGGTACATATTCCGGACTGAGTGGGACAACTAGATTGATCGCGAACCTTTTGGAATGTTCTAGACTGGGGCCGGGAACTGTATAAGAGGCGCGGTCTTAGGCCAAATCCACCGAGACGTGTTAGGATGCATTTACCTAGCTTCACTCAATGCAGCGATTCTATTGGTCCTTAACAAACACAAACTTGCACATCTCGGTAAAAACGCAGCTTACAGTTACTTTTACGATTGCCGCTCTCCAGTAACGCTTCTAGCTGAGGTTCGGCCCCCCTGGGGGCACCCTTAGACACGTTACTTAAATATTAGGGGTTGAGAGCCTCCTCACCCCATTGTCCGGTAAAGCTCTGTAAAACAAAATTAGGCTAGTCGATTCAATAAAAGCAGTCTAATTTCGACAGCCATACAGTGCTGATCGAAAGTAAAGAAACTTGCTATGATTTGATAACAAAATTAGTGCTTGCTAGTGTTGCACTTTACCAGCAACAGGTAGATGGTAGGTATCTAGGCAAAAAAAGGCATTAACCACCAGTCCTTCCTAAAGGTATGTCGGCTGGAGCACTTGCCACAGCGAGGAGACGAGGCGGCTGCGGAGCTACTACGCCCGCCCCTACTTCCTGCCGCAGACCGCCGAGAGTGACATGGTGGACTGGATCTTCATGGGAGGGCCAGGGCAGGGGGCACACATGCATGTAAGTTCATTGTATCCTGCCGTCATGTCAAAAGAATCTTTGTGGTCATAGTTCACTCATAGAACACTCAAAGAAGCCGGGTAGGCTCTCTCCTTCCTACGGACCTTTTTACGTTATTTAAAAGGAGAGTTCTTTCAAATTCTTAAAATCTAAACAAACAATCAAACATACACAAACCCATATCAAAAAATACACTAACCCATCCCGCGAGGAGTCAATAAAGCTGAAAGTGACTGAAAGTGAAGGCGTGCTCAACTTTAATCGATGTTTGTGAATTCGAGACTTATAGACTTATATAGGCACTACCTATAGTTAAAACAAATATAATATATTATACGAGAAACATTGACTATCACGGGTGTCAGAAGGAACGACAAGAACCTCAGCAGTTACTCTTCTATTGGTGTTACTTCACACAAATGTAATCCCACAGGTGGACTCCGTGAAGCACATGTCGTGGCAAGCGCAGGTGCGCGGGCGCAAGCGCTGGGAGCTGGCGCCGCCGCCCGAGTGCCTCTACGCCTGCCAGTGGCTCAGCTTCACCGTCGAGCCCGGAGAAATACGTAGCTTTTCATCTTATAATAACGTCTTTTTCTTTTACATTCATTGTGACGCCCTCTGATAGAACTTTCAGAGTTCATGAACGTCAAAATGGCGGAATCACTGTTCCTTTTAAAGAGACTACTAGTTTTATAGTAATTATTTAACACCTTTTGACACGTCTAATAATAATTTAAGTATTAGCTAAACTAGTGGAAAGTCTGTTTAAAACGAACAGTGATCCCGCCATTTTGACGTTCATCAGAGTTCAGTACTGCAGCGCCCACGAGCTATAAAACGCACGTTTTTAGGCAAGCGACAAAGAATCCTAGCTTGCCTGTCCGACAGGGTCCGTAATTTGTACTTTATGGTTTGGTATTTGGTACAGTTGCCGGCAAACTTCTTGAGCAAGTTACTACGACTACAAATGCTCAAGAAGATTGCCGGGTACTGTAACCATTGACGTATGGTATTCATTCCAAAACTTTTCTGTCTGTATTGTCTATCATATTTCGCGCTAGGATGTCTATGCTTCATTGATTGTAGACGCAGAAAACTGATAAATTGAGTTCTAAATGACGATTGACAGAAAAATACCTCTAAATTCTGCTCTTGATATCATGCTAACCTGATGTACTACTTATAAAGTGAATTTTGATTAACTCTGAATTTTTTCAGTTGTTGTGAACACGAACCGCTGGTACCACAAGACCACCGTGCTTCCCGGGGACATCAGCATCACAATCGGTGCAGAATACGATTGAACCAGCAGAAGTTGAAGAAGCAGTTATACACCTACTATTTGTGTGGCGAAGAGTTAGACAGCAAATATCCGATGTCTATTATTTTGGATGTTGTTTTTCAAATCCTGCAAATCAGTGAGAATGGAGATCTAGCTGACAGCCGAACGCTACACGGTCAGTGAATATCGAGATAAAGATCATGATATTTACTGATGAAATATCGTGATAAATGTCATGATATTTACTGATGTATCTTGGGGCGGATTACCCACACCATCAAAAATCAAGCGATAAATATTGTGATCTGTCAGTATATATTGAAGGATCAAGATACTTCTCTTGCGTGTAGCGTTCGCCTTACACTGATATATTTTTTAAAATAATCGCGCATTCGCTTACGAGGTATCGGTAACTTGAAATGTATTAAAATGTTTCTGTTTTCTATTATATTTCACAGTCAAAATACATACAACCTGACACCAATCTCAATTATTGACTAATCGACCTTTGAAAGTTTTAGCTTCTAAATGTTGCACCGCAGTGGTGGTAGCGGTCCCGCTAGAGTAGAAATAAAACAGTAATGAATGCTACGGACAACCTTTATTACCATAAATCTACAATCTACTAACACGATGCGGAACGTTGCTGATTACAGAATAAATATTGATTACATTGTAATATTCATTGAACTACTGGAATGACTTGGCATCTAACATGCATTAACAATTACTTTCAATAAAAATTACAGAGAGCCTCGGATGGACATCAACACAGAATTCCGTAAAAATTTAAGTACACAAATTGAACATTATAAAATTGGGAATAAAAAATACAAAAAGTAGATCGTTCACACTTTATTGACTCTTACAAAACATGTTTAATACAAAAAAAAACTAAATTCAGCTACCGAAAATTGTAAAAAAGGAAACCTAACCAGGAGTTTGGCAATGGATTCAAGATAAGATACACTAAGATAAGAAGGAAATCTTTGCTATCGAATTGAGTACATTCACTTACATTATCGTACAGCATTAATAATTCACGAATTACAAGCATTCTAATAACTTTAAAATGCAACACCTAATACATTTGACATTAACATGTAAATATTCAATTCAATTTGATAAATATATTGATTATCTTCTCACTTTATAGAGATATCCTTTTATCCTTATAACAAGTTTTAACATATTATTAGATTCAGGCGTAATTATTTTATGTAGACCAAATAATAATTAAGATGATTGCCAATCAAACAAAATACTTGCGTAACACTTGGTTATAAAAAAATGCTATAGAAGTGAAGCTTCACACTTTCCAAGTTTACGTAAATACCTGTGTCGCGGGAAATTGCGTTAACAAAGTTGATAAATATCCGGTTCCACGGTAAACAGTCAGTGAATATCCGGTACCGCGGTAAGCAAAGTCGACAAATATCCGGTACCGCGGTAAACAAAGTTAATAAATATCCGGTTTTGCGGTAAACATAGTTAATAAACATCCGGATTCCCGGTAAACACAGTTAATAAATATCCTATCCCGCGGTAACTAGAGTTTCGAAAACGCTCAACATCCTACTAGAGGAAGCCGTAACTAATTACGCAAGCAGAAAGAGGAATCCTTCAACTTCGCTTCTATAAGTATTAGTTATCCTTGAGTGTACGCAAAGTAGGTGTGTTGGTAAGAGGTGGTGTGGCTGGCTTACTCGTCGGCGGTGCCGGCCGAGTCGAGGATCACCTCGAAGGAGAACGGCTGGAAGAGGTAGCCTTCGCCCTTGTAGAACTTGCTCTGGAACTCGACCCTGGGGGGAGACAGACAAACATTAGATACGTAGATAATAGCAATGATCTATTATATAAAAATAAGTCGGGTTTTCCTTCCTGACGCTATAACTCCAGAACGCACAAACTGATTTCCACGGTTTTGCATTCGTTGGAAAGGTCTTGGGCTCCGTGAGGTTTATAACAAAGAAAATTCAGGAAAATTAAAAAAAAAAAGCGGGGAAACAAAAGTCCACGCGGACGAAGTCGCTGGCGGCTGCTATATTATAATAAAAAAGACGTTGAGAGGTTACTTGTGTTAAAAAAGTGGCACCCAAAATCAGAACTTCGAACATCAATACTGGCATAACGTATCTACCTTTTTTAAATATCATTGGATAATAAAATATATTCAAGACCTAGGTATTAGGGCATGATATGACACAACTATCTGAAAACTTAGTTGAATATTAATTTAATATCTCAACAGTATAGCCATTTCGCTTTATTTCTTTGGTTTATCATGCCGTTGACTGTATTGTTGGACGACTAGAAAGTATTATCTTAAGTGAATTAGATCTGACAATTCAAAAATACTTTATTACATGTTATTTTATATAACACTTTTTTATCTATCTAATGATAAGTAAATAAATAATGAAAAATTCTGCCATCTTCAATCAAAAATTCAATTGAAGATAGAAATACCCAAAATAAAAAACTACTTGTCAAAGCAACAGGCGGGAACCACCTGCCTGCGGAAACATACCCACTGAGCTATGATTTTGTTGATCTTTATTATGGTTAAGGTTTTTTACCTTTGTTAAGGTAAACATTTCGTTGTTTCTAATTTAAAATATACATCAGAAACAGGTTGTCAAGTGACCTATACCGATTTGTCGGTACTAAGATGGGTCAGCTAAATCTGGCGTCTGTACGTACCAGTGCAGACGCAGCGTGTGCAAGAAGGCACTCAGCCCCTCCATGAGCACCAGGATGGAGACGGAGATGGCGGCCCAGCCCGCGAACACCACGTACAGCATGATGCCGCCCGAGTAGCCCGCTGACATCAGCCCTGGACATTATGATAACATTGTTAGATGTGGAATAAGAATGTTGAAAGTTTAACATTAACCGGGAACCACTTAGTCAAAGAGTTACATTGTTTTCTACATAAACTTCGACTGATACATGAACAGATTACTCAACAATAGACTAGCTTTGTCTCACAAAATTAATATCTTTATTATCGAAGCTAGCTAGATGAATGCCTTTTTTTGAACGGGGAATAGTTAAAAAGACACACAACTGACAAAAATATAAACCAAAATTGATGTGATTAGACATTTACACGATGCACATTAGGTAGTAGGTATTATCCTTCAAAAATAAAATTATGTATCATCTTTATCAATACGCTTGCAGACTCGGTCGCAACCATCCTGCCAGATATCCTAGTCCGCCTTTTGTACCATTCAATGTTGTGCAATAAAGAATGAATAAATCCTACAGTACAGTAGGATCGTAGCCTAGAGTACAGTGAATGTAACGTTGAGTTACCTTTCCTAAGCAGCATGTTCCAGGCGACCTCGGCTAGCTGCGCGTGCGCCAGCGACAGCGCCCACAGCCGCAGGTACGACGCCGTGTGCGAGATGCTGCCCAGCACGTACTCGATCGTGTGGATGGCCTGCACATACACACATATTTACTAACTAATCTAACGAAGCTAGTACTAAGAGTGCCAAAGGACTATCAATTTATTTATTTATTGGAATATTTGCAGCAATATTACACCAAAAAAGTTAGTCATTAGACAATTTAATGGCTGTACGTTACTTTAATCATTTTACCTAAGAGCTGTGGATTTTGTTACATAAACGAAACAAAATAAAATAAAACGAAACGAGCTAGCAATACACACATATTTTACTGAATAATTAAACAAAGCTTATGGTAAGAGGGCAAAAGACCTATCAATGTACACCGAATGTAATTTTAATTCGTTCATGTATTTTTGTTTTGTTAATGAATTGTTAACTTAGGTATTTGTAATGTATTAAATTTAGCTTGTAAGTATTTTGATTTCATTTTTAATTCGTATATTTTTTTTAATTTATTTGTAAGGTAGATAAATAATGTAATGCTATTTTATTTATTGTGTGTTGCCACAAATTAATGTTTTAATTTAGACATTTCTTTCCCATGACGCTGTCTAGCCCCGATAATTTTAGGGCAAGGCTTCTACTATAGCATCCTAGCGGGAATCGAACCCACGCCACGATTTCTGATGTAGTAGTCAATTTCTTAACTATTCAATCCAATCGGCATTATATCCACTCAAATATTTCCAAATACATTTTGAATACGCGTAACACTCAGACACAACAAAAACGAAACGAACTAGCAATATTCGGTGCTAATTTTAAAACCCTTCAATTGAATCGTAATTGAGTCTCAATCAGCAAATTTGATTATTATGAAAAATATGTCAAATTAGACTATTGAGACTCATTTACGATTCAATTGATGGGTTTTAAAATTAGCAGACTTGGGGCCCAGCTTTGCTATTCCGGCGGACGCCAAAACTCCCTTCCCTCGTGTGAGTGAACTTTAAAATTCAATTTCTTTGCGACTGTGGTCGTTTGAGAGAAAAGAACTAAGCCAAATAACATTTTCTAATTATTTACATACAAAATGAGGGAAAATACTAATTCAAAGTAAAGCGTATTGATGATTGAGGTAAGCGTGAAGCACCGAGATGTGAAGTGATGTAAGATGTGCACCGCCGGAATAGCACGGCAGGTCTATTTTAAATGAAGATATTAGTGATTCTGATTGATACCTGGTGTATGAAGACCTCGCTGATCTCCTCGTCCCCGTGCCCGGCGTGTGGGGCCGGCACGGCCGCGCCGCCCGCCGCGCCGTTCTCGGCCGTGCCCTCGATGCTCTGGTGACCTTGTCTCTGTACAAACATTATACAAGTTCAGAAGAAACTCAATTCAAACAATCATTCTTAATTTGCTCATAGTATTTTATGGTATGTACAGTCAACAGCACATCAGGTTACCCCATTTCCGTTTTTTCTCTCGCTCTTGCCAAATGTCATTTCTTTGCAATAGAGCAGGGTTACTCAAACTTTTGTCACCACGTACCCCTGTTAAAATTTCCAGGTGACAGCGTACCCCTAATTAATTGATTGCTCCCCCCACCCCCCCAAAGAAAAAAAAAATTGCCTATTGAAGAAAATAAGGTTTTTATTTTAAATAAAGGTAACAAACATAGTGCCAAAAGAAATGTCTTTTTAATATTAATGTGATGGATGTGCTTGTTTCTTGTCGCAAAGGGATTCAATTTTAGGTGTAATTTTAACCTCAATTCTGACTCTGCATCAAGTCGATTTCTGTACTTAGTTTTTATCATGTCTGCCAGTTATCAAGCCGCCATTACGTAAATTTTGTCGCGTACCCCTTGCCCTCGAATGGCGTACCCCTAGGGGTACGCGTACCCCTCTTTGAGAAACCCTGCAATAGAGCAAGGAGAACTGACCGGAAATGGGTAGTGATGTGCCGTCCACCGTACGTCTATTTATGTTTTTATTATAGTAACTTATGGCATTGATAATTTCTCAATAAACATCTTGCACCACATCTATGTTTTGACCTTTTTTTCTCTACCGGAAGTTTGTCTGGAAGAGATCTTTTTTAGCGATGAGGCCACCTCCATTGAACAACAAAATCTCTGTAAGCAACGGTAATTGTTTTCTTTGTGCAATAAAGTATATCTTATCTTATTCTTTATTGCATACCAAGTGTTACATTAAGGTGTATAATAACAGGAGAGTACTTAAAACTTAGTTACCGCTAAGGTATTGCAAATCTTGGTTGCATAAACTCCGATAAATCATGTATCATAATCATTTATTTCTGATCACAATCTTAAGGTTAATTACAAAGTATTTGGACGTGCTTAACAATTTGATAATGCCGGACTGATACCTGAACTAGATTGTAGATAGCATAAGCGCTCTAACCATAATTAACTATCTTTTATTCTTTCTTTAAGCGCAAAATCGTAAAAAAAATACTTGTTTCGTAAACTGTAACGGTTTCGTTTGATGAATTTCATATGTGTGAGCGATGCATCGCGTTATTATCACTTTTGGCTCAAAACGGACCGCACAGAAGCTGAGTAAATACACAACGATAGTTGGTCTATGGGCAACACTACAGTCAGAAAAATATCTTACCTCCAACTATCCACATCAAGAAAAGCGTGAATAACATTGAAAAAGGTTTTAGTAGTGAAGTAATTAAGCGTTTGGGTTTTTATATGTTGGTTGCATTTAAAATTTAGACACATGATAATGTAGGTGCAAATGTTGATAAAATCCTAACTTTAATTTTATAAAATACGATACGCTATTATTTTCGAAAAATGATAACACAAAGTGATTAAATGGTCACGGGACCATTTTTCAAAAACTTTTTTTTCTGCTTTCTTTCTAAGTTATAGGAATAAAATATACATTTCGAAGTGAGGTATACTTACAGCACGCGCCTTCTGCTCCTTCATGATGAAGTAGGGCTTGCCGAACAGCATCACGGGCACGCACATCAGCGCCACGATCACGAAGAACTGACCCAAAAAATGACACATTTGCAAAGAACTTGGTACGTCTAATGGAATATAGTTAAGTAAAGAGTATTTCTCATCCTTGATTCTGTTAAAAATACGAGTAAAATTGATACTGATGAATAAAAAAATTGTTACAACAAACATTAGGTATTTTATCTGATTTCCTGAAAAGCCGCTGAAGTTCTTAGTAGAAATATATCTTGTGGGTTTTAAAAATCATTACGTTATTTAATTTTAGAAAATCTCGAATCTTCGAAAGATTTTGTGGCGTTTCAACCACTTAGGTTCCGCTAAAGATGGCATTTAGATTGGAATCTCTACTGGGTTTCTTAGCTTTACTCCATTTATTATAACATTAGAAAAAAGAGGTTCGTGAAAGCAGGGGTGCTAAACATTACCACCCATTAGGGCCCGCGCTGACTTTTGCAGGCTGTCAAATTTGTATAACCTGGCAAAATTCAAAAGCCACCCCAACGTATTGAAGGGACCAAGTAACATTTAGATTTGGTAGAATTATAATGACAGTAAAAGTGGTGCATCTTGTAGGTTTTTAAGATCGATAATATTGTTTCACGTAAGACAAAATAAAGGAATTTAGTAAAAGTCTTATAAATTCTGAAGTTATTTACTTTAAAAGAGAACAAAGAAGTGTGTCAGTTAGCTTAAGCCGTAGATTTTAATAAGTTCAGCATAGATCTTACAAGTTATAATATTAATTGTACTTTTACCACAAAGTGCACTCTAAAAGGAGCTTTTTTCTCCTTCTGTCAAGTTCTGTTTAAAGCTTATAATAAATGGAGTGTAGGTGTGGTAAATTTTTCAAAGAACTGATAGGTTAAAGGAATAACAGAACTTGTCATTTTACTGCACCTTCTCAAAATTCCAAGTACAATGTAGTAGTAGTTTACCTTCTGTATGCCGAGTTGTCCAGCGAACATGGTGTCGTCGCAGACGGGGCGCGTGTTCTCGTCCGTCTTGAACAGCATCATGTTGATGAACGTGATCAGGATGGACGGCGCGCAGTACGCGCTCGAGCGGACGATGTCTGAGGGAGGGGGATTATTAGGAAATGTGTTTGGAAAATCTGACTATTTCAACACTTAGATTTGTACGGCAATTTGCAATTTTTCATTGATTTTGGACACTACTACAATGACTTTAAGTTTAAAATAAGGTGGCGACTGTTCTGCCTCAAGTTTAGGAGAAGTTGTGAATCTAGCTGGAAAGTCATTTGTTTGCTTAATAGGGGTTTTAAGCCAGCGTTTTAAAAGTTGAATCAAAATACTATTCATTATTATTTATTAAACATGCCCTTTTTCATAGTATTCCTAAATAAAATTAAAAAAACGTTTTATATCAATTTAAATAGCTGTTCTTACGCACTATACTACGCACGCCGAATGATGATCCCTAGACAGTTCGTTAGCGCTTAACATTGTACTGACGTCCTGTCCCAAAAAATCCTTTAGACGTCCATTCAAAAATCGAAAAAATCATAATTGTGTTCATTTGTAAACTATAAAAATGGATATTAAGAAATTATTACGTAATGTTCGTAAATAGTTAAGAAAAACTCAATGCAAATGTACATGGTACGTGCTGCAAAAGTTACGTCGTCAAGCTGTTATCGACTAAGAAGGGACACATCGATAAACAAAATATCGAAAATTTGTTGGAAAATGTAACAAATGCTTTGAGTTTGTATTTTATTTATATCACTCTGAATCTGATACCGGGTCAAGCGGATCTTCAAAATACGGTAGGTCTGTCGCCTCCTTTTGAATATTTTTCCATGAAGCTGGCAATTATGAATTCTTTAAAATTCAATTTAAAAAGAATTCTAAACTCTTTAAATTATGCAATTTGAATAAAAATTAAAGTATAATTAAATAAAATATATTAAGGCTGTTACTTTTTCATCTAGTGTTTCATGTCCATCAATGCGCGTAATCTTTTTTTCAAAATAAATAATTGCTTAATATGTTGGATGACCTTACTGAATGACATGACATTTGCCTAAAAAAATAGTATTTTATCGAAATTGTTTGAAATTGTTTCGCATCACTAATACAACTGTCAGTTGAAACGTCATAGGGATCATCATTCAGCGTGCGAACTATAGTAGAAAAATATTGTGTTTATACAGGTTGTTGTTATAAAACCTGTAGTTTAGCCTACGAAAGTTTCAATGCACATTTGGGAAAATTCTATAATTGAAAAAGTATGTTTCTGCCTTTAGACAGCAAATAAAAAATAAAAATGTATAAAATGCACCAACATCAATCAAGGTTGAGCAAACTCTTGCAGCCTCTTAGTTAGTTTATAGAACTGAAAGTGAACGCTGGTCAACTTTGATTTGCCTTTGTGAATACAGCAGTTAAGTGTCAATAATTATAAGTCCCCAATAAATATCACTGCATAGTTTCAAAGATTCCACGACTAATCGCAGTCATACCTGGATCCTGGCTGCCGAAGTGCGGCGGCGTGGAGCCGTACGAGACCCACTTGATGAACATCAGCAGCACCATGTAGAAGAAGAGCAGGATCAGGAACAGGATCTGAGGGATGAACTCCACGTAGATGCTGATGCGGCGCTTGAAGTAGCTAAGGATCAACAAGAATTCATTCATTATATTATTTATTACGTTATTTATTTATTTTTTAATTTTCAGCCTATGCTGTCCCACTGCAGGGTAAAGGCCTCCCCTCCCACCTTCCACTCCTTGCGGTTTAAAGCTACTTTCGGCCAGTCACTGAGATGATGGCCGAGCTCATCCCGCGATCTCTTTCTGGGCCTGCCACGCTGACGCTTTGCGTTTCTGGGAACCCAATTGGTCATACGGTTCGCCCAGAACTAATTCGCCATACGGCACATATGACCAGCCCAGTTCCATTTGAGCTTGGCCGCCGTACGACAGACATCGGCAACTTGAGTCCTGGAGCGTATGACCGTATTCCTAACGCGATACAAAAGTTTTATTACCAGAATACTGCGCTCCATTGCCCGTTGGCAAACCCCGAGTCCGGTTTTTATTAGGTTAATTGTGCTAAAAAAGTGGCACCCGAAATCAGAACGATCAAGCAACAATCGAGAAGTAACGAGCGAGCAAAGCATTCACAGTTTGAGACGAAACTGCGCAACGGTTTACTAATGTTTAAACAATAAATGACTGACAAATGATCATTTGACAAACAACGTTTAACCAAATGTTAATTTGGCAAACGAGACATTTGACAAAAGTATCATCTCACAAGAACTCACTTGGAAAATGGCAAATTGTCAATTTCTTGATGTGGGAAACAGTATGCAAGGCAGATTCAATACTTAAAGTGCACAAACTGACGAAATGGATCGAAAAAGAAACCATTCCAAACGATAAAAGCACAACTTACATGTGATTCCACAGAGAGAGGCAGACACCGAACAACATGTGGAAGACACCGATGATGATGGAGATCTTCATCTTGTACGCGTTCATGAAGATGATCTTGTTGGCTTCGGCGAGCTACAACAGGAAAATTACATCATTATGTTGAACTTTAAAATAATTCCCCGGTACAATGAATTTAAACTAATTCATTGTACCGGGGCCCATGGCGCACTTGTGACAGTTGAACGGCAACGACTGTCGTTGGAAGCCAACATAAGTTGGGTTAAAAATAGGATCCACCAGCTAAATTTAGTTGTCTTTTTTGGGCATCTCCGTGCTGCGTAGGCCATATTTGCTGTTGGTCTGGGCTGCCGTCGCAAGATGTTAGTTGTTATGCCTAGTCGGAGGCTTTAGAGCGGCTTGACAACTTAAGGTTTATCACTAACGTTACAACAGCACTAAACTGCGTGTTGGACTATAGCTTGTGCCTCTTATAAAGATTATGGGATTTTGATTCCTAATAATTGAAGCCTGTTCCCAGAAGTGGGACGATAAAGCCTATGGTTTGTTTCTATCAACTTTGATATGAGTCAGATCAAATATAGCATGTAGTACCTATTAAATCTAGCATTTTTATGTTATTGTTTTCTTTGTGCAATAAAGTAGGTATATTTATTCCTAATGGGAATTAATGGGAATTTATTGGGATGTAAGGGGGCGAACCTCCATCTATCGCCCCAAGTCAACCTCACCTGCTCGCGGTGCATCCTGCTGAGTAACGAACGAGGCTCTGGCGACCGACCGACGGCGGTATATCCGTCCTGAATAGGCGAGCTAAATACCACAGGCCGGTGACGGGCAGCAGCGTCACCGGTGCGAGAAGCTTCGCCCTGCGATCGCCAACCCGCCTGCCCAGCGTGGCGATTATGGGCATAACCTCCTATGAAGACACAGCGAAGGCCACGGCCCCCAGTTCCCGGTAGCCCCACTATTCCTGGTTATGGTGGCGACCATGGTAACGGTGGGGCGGGGGGTGCGAAGAATCTCCGGGCTACGGGAGGCCACCACAACCGACTGACCCTGGCGACGTATAACGGACGCACGCTGCGGCTCGACTCGCATCTGGCGCAACTTGAGGTGGAACTTGGGAACATCAGGTGGCACATACTAGGGTTATGTGAAGTCCGAAGAGAGGGAGAGGACACCATAACTCTCAATTCAGGCCACCTGATGTACTTCCGAGAGGGAGACCAAAAATCCCAAGGTGGCGTTGGGTTTCTGGTTAATAAGTCCCTAGCTAACAACGTTGTGGAAATGTCCAGTGTGTCGAACAGGGTGGCGTACCTCATCATCAAGCTCACCGAGAGGTATAGCCTCAAGGTGGTGCAAGTGTACGCACCGACCTCGTCACACTCGGACGATGAGGTGGAGGATATGTTCGATGACATATCGAGGGCCCTCCACTCCACTACCAAGACCCATTTCACCGTTGTTATGGGGGACTTTAACGCTAAAGTGGGAGTACAGAATTGCAGTGAATCGGTAGTAGGATCCCATGGATATGGAAGCAGAAATCATAGGGGGCAAATGCTCGTCAATTTCCTCGAACGGGAGGGGCTCTTCTTGATGAACTCATTCTTCAAGAAGCAACCCCAAAGGAAGTGGACGTGGCAAAGCCCCGACACTATGACAAAAAATGAGATCGACTTCATCATGGCGGACAAAAAGCACATATTCAGAGACGTCTCCGTGATCAATAGGTTTAATACCGGTAGCGATCACCGACTCGTCCGAGGCTCTCTGAATATCGACTTCAGAGCTGAACGAGTCCGCTTGATGAAGGCCAGGCTCCGACCAACTCTGCTTCAAACTATGATGGGATCTGAAGCGTTCCAGTCAAATCTGGAGAACCGATTTGCTGCCGTGGAAACCACAACTGACGTTAACCAGAACCTTGAAGATGTGGTTCGAGTCCTCAGGGAAGAAGGTACGAGATTTTGTAAAATGCAGCGCAAGGGCAAGAAGTCGAAGCTTTCCGAAGAGACTTTAGGGCTAATGAAGAGACGACGAGAAGACCCACCCGTCACTTCGTCAGGGAAACGGACTCTAAACCGAGAGATTAGTAAGCACGTGCGACGCGATCTCCGTTGCTCTAATACCCTCTCGATTGAGAGAGCGATCGAGCAAAACCGGGGATCAAAAGTGTTCGTACGATCTCTTGGAAGAAGCCACCTGACGAAGTTGACCATAGAAAGTGGAGAAGTCGTTGTCTCGAAGCCAGCAGTCCTTTCGGAAGTAGAAAACTTCTATGGCCGGCTATACGCTTCGCATGCATCTCGACCTGACCCCGGAAATGAGGACTCTAGAGCCACTCTAACACGCCACTACACCGAAGACCTGCCAGAAGTCAGCATTGACGAAATCGAGATCGCTCTTGGGCGGCTTAAAAATGGAAAAGCCCCCGGAGAGGACGGTGTTACAACAGAGTTGTTAAAGGCAGGAGGCAGACCCTTACTCAGGGAGCTTCAAAAGCTTTTTAACGCTGTCCTCTTCGAAGGGAGAACTCCAGAGGCGTGGAGTAGGAGTGTGGTCGTCCTGTTCTTCAAAAAGGGAGACAAAACCCTACTGAAGAACTATCGACCCATTTCCCTTCTAAGCCACGTCTATAAGCTGTTCTCAAGGGTGATCACGAACCGTCTTGCGCGAAGACTCGACGAATTCCAACCACCGGAACAGGCTGGGTTTCGGAGCGGATACGGCACCATAGACCACATACACACAGTGCGGCAGCTTATACAGAAAACTGGAGAGTATAATCAGCCCCTGTGTCTAGCATTTGTGGACTATGAGAAGGCCTTTGACTCAATTGAAATCTGGTCTGTTCTGGAGTCTCTGCAGCGATGCCAAGTAGATTGGCGATATATCCAAGTGATGAGATGTCTATACAAAGCTGCCACTATGTCCGTCCAAGTACAGAATCAGCAAACAAGTCCCATACCGTTGCATCGGGGTGTGAGACAAGGGGATGTTATCTCCCCGAAATTGTTCTCAAATGCAATGGAGGATATGTTCAAGACGCTGAACTGGAAAGGACGTGGCATCAACATCAATGGCGAGTACATCTCTCACTTGCGATTTGCTGACGACATTGTCATCGTGGCGGAAACGCTGCAGGACCTACAACAGATGCTGAATGACCTGGCTGACTCTTCTGTGCGCATCGGTCTACGGATGAACTTGGACAAAACCAAGGTCATGTTCAATGAACATGTACTACCGGAACCGATTGCGGTACACGGCGCCGTTCTCGAAGTTGTTCAAAAATATGTATACCTCGGGCAGACATTGCAGTTAGGTAGGAACAACTTCGAGAACGAGGTGAATAGAAGAATTCAGCTGGGTTGGGCGGCGTTTGGGAAGCTACGTCGGGTCTTCACATCGTCGATCCCACAGTGCCTAAAGACAAAAGTCTTCAATCAGTGCGTCCTACCCGTCATGACATACGGAGCCGAAACGTGGACACTAACGGCACGGCTGGTCCACAAATTTAAAGTCACCCAGCGGGCTATGGAGAGGGCTATGCTCGGCGTTTCTCTGCGAGATCAAATCAGAAATGAGGTGATACGGCAGAGAACCAAGGTTATCG
The DNA here is from genome assembly GCA_950022985.1 of Udea ferrugalis. Taxonomy (NCBI): domain Eukaryota; kingdom Metazoa; phylum Arthropoda; class Insecta; order Lepidoptera; family Crambidae; genus Udea; species Udea ferrugalis. Next base: position 1,756,636 of record OX465522.1, read on the forward strand.
ACATAACCCACCGGATTAGCAAGCTGAAGTGGCAGTGGGCTGGCCATGTTAGCCGTAGAACCGACAACCGTTGGAGTAAACGTGTTCTTGAGTGGAGACCGCGTCTCGGCAAGCGTAGTGTAGGACGTCCTCAGGCAAGGTGGAGTGATGATTTGCGCAGGATGGCTGGCAGGAGCTGGATGCGAGCAGCCGAAGATCGAGCTCAGTGGCGTGTAATGGGAGAGGCCTATGTCCAGCAGTGGACTGCAACAGGCTGATGATGATGATGATGATTTATTCCTAAAAGATACACAAAAAAGGTGACACCATAAAATGTTAACAGTTCAGATTTACAAAACTTATATCTTATCTTATCTTACCTGCCACACAGGGTCGATACCGAACGGATACGGCGTCTGCGTGTAGTCCATCGAGTCTGGGTTCAGCTGAAGCAGATGGTTGGTCTGCAGCGTGGTCAGGTTGTAGTTGTTGCGCCACGACGAGCCGAAGATGTTCAGACTCTTGGAGAAGATGTCGTTGTAGATCAGACCCGTGTACATCGAGAACAGCCCCATGAGAAGGATGATGTAGCGGCCGCCGAAGAATATGGTCCAGATCTGATTGGATAGTAAATAAATATCGTCAAACATTATCCCACACCGCGTAGTGTGGCTCCATATTAAACATATTTCTTTTTGTGAAAACTGAACGAACATAGCTTTTTGTTGTACAATAAAGTTATCTATCGAAAGGAGATTAGACGAGCAACCGTATAGTGTCTCATCCCTTCGCAAGTAGTAAGCGTTTTAGCCTCTCATCATTTTACAGCTAAACGTAGCAATTTGTTATATTGTCCCTTCCCTTCACAACTAAAATTAGCAAGTGTAATAGTGTCTCTTCCCTTCACAACTAAAGCTAGCAAGTGTATTAGTGTCTCTTCCCTTCCTAACTAAAGCTAGCAAGTGTAATGTCTCTTCTTTTCACAACTAAAACTAGCAAGTGTAATAGTGTCTCTTCCCTTCACAACTGAAACTATCAAGTGTAATAGTGTCTCTTCCCTTCACAACTGAAATTAGCAAATGTAATAGTGCCTCTACCCTTCACAACTAAAGCTAGCAAGTGTTCCACTTTCTCGTACCTTCACAACTAAAACTAGCAAGTGTAATAGTGTCTCTACCCTTCACAACTAAAGCTAGCAAGTGTAATAGTGTCTCTTCCCTGCACAACCAAAACTAGCAAGTGTAATAGTGTCTCTACCCTTCACAACAAAAGCTAGCAAGTGTAATAGTGTTTCTTCCTTTCACAACTGAAACTAGCAAGTGTAAAAGTGTCAATTCCCTTCACAACTAAAACTAGCAAGTGTAATAGTCTTTCTTCCCTTCACAACTGAAACTAGCAAGTGCAAAAGTGTTTCTTCACTTCACAACGAAAACTAGCAAGTGTAATAGTGTCTCTACCCTTCACAACTAAAACTAGCAAGTGTAACAGTGTCTCTTCCCTTCACAACTAAAACTAGCAAGTGTAATAGTGTCTCTTCTCTTCACAACTAAAACTAGCATGTGTAATGTCTCTTCTTTTCACAACTAAAACTAGCAAGTGTAATAGTGTCTCTTCCCTTCACAACTAAAACTAGCAAGTGTAATAGTGTCTCTACCCTTCACAACTAAAGCTAGCAAGTGTAATAGTATCTCTTCCCTTCACAACTAAAACTAGCAAGTGTAATGTCTCTTCCCTGCACAACCAAAACTAGCAAGTGTAATAGTGTTTCTTCCCTTCACAACTGAAACTAGCAAGAGTAAAAGTGTTTCTTCCCTTCACAACTAAAATAAGCAAGTGTAATAGTGTCTCTTTCCTTCACAACTAAAACTAGCAAGTGTTCCAATATCTCGTACCTTCACAACTAAAACTAGCAAGTGTAATAGTGTCTCTTCCCTTCACAACTAAAACTAGCAAGTGTAATAGTGTCTCTTACCTTCACAACTAAAACTAGCAAGTGTAATGTCTCTTCCCTTCACAACCGAAACTAGCAAGTGTAATAGTGTCTCTTACCTTCACAACTAAAACTAGCAAGTGTAATGTCTCTTCCCTTCAAAACTAAAACTAGCAAGTGTAATAGTGTCTCGTACCTCACTGTCGATCTTCTTGGCCTGCAGAGGCTTCTCCTTGTAGCACATCCAGAAGCCAAAGATGGCCATGAGGGCGCCGTGGCCCAGGTCGCCGAACATCACCGCGAACAGGAACGGGAACGTTATTATTGTGTACGGGGCTGCAGACAAACAGACAGGTCAAAAACTTCAGGCAAACAAACAGGTCAAAAACTTTAGGCAAATAAACATGTCAAAAACTTCATCTCAAAAGCTTCGTTTTCTTAACAAGTTAATTTGTTAAGTTGATTCGTCAGGAGACTCCTATTTATAAATAGGCAAAAACTTCATTGCGACATTAGAATAGAAGCTCGTTAGGGAGTCCTAACGAGCTTCTAAAATAACATTAACACCTCGTAGATCTCAAGAACAGAGTAGAACAATTCTAACAGAGGTGATTAACCATAAGAAGGTAGATACTAAAAAGGTAAGGAAGGTAGATTAAATCCTACACTTTAAATATGTAAGTACTACTACTTTCAAACTAGAAGTTGTATGCATTTAAACTTGTGAACAGATTTTACTACAAGATCTTTCGCGTTTGTAGTCACTGAGAATATTTGTGGTCTATCTGAGTGAAAATTATCAGGCAATCTTTAATCATTGTCATGATGACTTGACTGACATGACAGAAATGCCGTAAAGTTTAACGTCTTTCTTTTAATCGGTCTTTAAACTGGCCTAAGGCAGCGTAATACCTATATCCATCTTAACAGCTTTAAGTAAGATTTTTGATGCACAACAACCAATGATAACCTTCAATAATTTACCTGGGTTGACCTCCCGATAGGTGGCGACACCGTACGCATAGATGAGGTTCTGGAAGGCGGAAGTGAACTTGTTCGTGCGGTTATAAGTCGGCGGATCTTCTATAGTCTCCATCCGGTTCAAGATGGGCGGCACAGAACTGCCGCTGCGTTCCTGTTTAAATTGAAGTTTGGTTAATAAACACAATAAAAGTTCTTGTAATGTCTATGATTTTCCCAGCTTATACGCACTTGATATATCTGTCTATCAATAATTATTCTTAACGGTGCAGCAGTCTCTTGTTTTCTAGCGAATAAATAGATGGCGTTGCACAATTGATTGTTTGCCCAACGATGGTCTAACTGGTGCATGCATATAAATTAAAATCCTATGAAAATATATGAAGCTAATCTCACCCGAATGCCTGTTTAAACAGGGGTTTCTTCTTAATTAATGATTTAGAAAGATACACAATAGACTAAAACTTAAAACTAGAATTTCAGTAGTTAATTTACTACACAATGACAAAATATAAGGCAATTCTCAATCATTTATTTGCATTCCATAATGTAATGTTACAAACTTGGTATGTTCATTACAGACCCTCTCGGGCACAACATATAAGATAGAGGAGGACGCTTTTAACTTAAAACTCGCAATTAACCTTAAGGGTGATAATTCAAACATGATTCAAGTTGTTCTCTTACCGTTCCTCGCCTCAAAGCCAGCTGGATGGTCTCCATGTCGAGCGCCGGCACCCAGCACTCAGCGATGAGACACTTCTGCGTCACATCCAGGTTGAAGAGGTTCAGCGTGTGGTAGATGGCCTTGATCTTGCGCACCTTCACAAACCAGTTCTTGATGTTCTTGGCTGCAGCCACCAGCACGCGGTGACGGTGGTCTTGGGTCTGGCCTAACACCTGGAGAAAATGGAATTAAAAATAAGGAGTTTTTAAGTTGGAGTATTCGGGACATATAGACATGCTTAAACGTGGTCAGGCTTTTTTCAGGGTAAAGATAAAAGGATGATTTATTTTTGAAGCCATTCGGTCATCTGAAAAGAGTTGTTGAATAGGCACAGTGAATTTTTCCTTCTCTCAATGAATGATGGGGCACATAGTGGTTGTCCTAAAGGTCACTGGTAACAGGCGGTGCCACACATACTTCACATGATACCTCATGCTGCCACCACTATTTGTTTTGTTCGAGCTCGAGGTGTTTTTTAAGAGATCATTGCTTGATTAACACTCTAGAATAAGGGCCTCAATAGGAACAGGTAGGTACATCCAATGACGTAAGCTCACTGTATGATGCATTACGGTCCGCAGTACAGTATATAATAGGGAAACCCCGATTGCCATTTATATCTGACGGTTTTGTCGGCTATGTCAGTAGTTATCCTGTATACTACCAGGGTTCATGTGGCCGAGCAAAACAATAATATGAACAATCAGGGCTCATACAGGCTCGTACTGTGTGTAAATTCATATTTACACACAGTACGAGCCTGTATGAGCCCTGATTGTATGAGCTCTGTTCGGTTTAAGATCAGATGACCATATGTAAATGTGTGTGAAATATTCATTTATTCGCTAGTAAGCGAACCAATCAGCGTGAAAGGAACAATAATCACTTCGGCGTAAGTCGCGTTAAGCGGTCAAGATTCAAATTGTATGTTGCCTTATTTTGTGCTGCCCTACCACGACTAGTGTTGGGAATGACCTGCGTCCTTATGTGATACAAATATTAGGTATAGTAAGAAAATTAAATGTTCTTACTTAACTGATTCATTAACTAAGAAGGTTATCGTTTAATGGACATGAAACAAGTTCATTAACAGACTCAATTCAGAGAGGAGTTTTCTTATATTCGAAACTCAAGCTTATTTTAGTCGAAGTCACCCGAGCTCTGCTATGTGACTAGTGAGGGTTTTTCTTTGATCAAACGATTCGAGAAAATTACCGCCGATTTGTATGACATTTGTTCAACGCCTCTGGTGGCCGATAGACGTAAACTTTTTTTTTGTAAATCCAAGTTCACAGAATAGTGATCAGATAGTGAGAAAAACTCAGCAGTTAAAAGATTCGAGTTCTTCCCAGCACTATATGCAAACGACCAAAGACCGCTAATCACCATACAACTGACTCAAGTCCCTATCCGGCAAGGACGCAGCCCTGCGCGAGCGCAGATCAATCATATGCAAATCGCGAGTGATCGAGCACAACGGCTGCGGTATTTATGAGTTACTAGCGCAATTAAGCTAGCTTTTGTCTAAGAAACCACTTGTGTCTTTGTTAACAATTGTCGTAGAACGCCTTGTACGCGTTTAGTCCAATATCAGCTTGTTATCGAATAAAACTTCGTTGGCTCGTTGACTCGGACTTAACTCTAAGTCCGTTTTAGAGAGGATTCTTTCAAAGGCTCAGGCTGATGAATGAAAACCTCATCAAAGAGGTTTTTCAACATACACAATCATGGGTGTGATAAGGTTCAATGGTATTTTTCGCATTAACATTTTTAACCTAGCCCCGAAATAGATGCTAAGTTTTAAAGGAAATGAACCTACGATCCATGGCTTGGTAGTCAGGGTCTGATCGACTACACAGCGACTTTTGGTAGTCGTTGGCGTATGGACGTAGTCACAGTAAACTTAACAACTTAGTAAAACAAGCCCGCTCGCCGAGTTATTACCCTAGCGTGCTCACAGACAAGCGGCACAGCCCATCCGTGCTACCACCACCTTATTCCCACATATTTTATGCCAGCGTGTGCGTGAAATCGCGACACGGCGCGCGACGCACACGCACACATTCAAACCGAGAGCGGCAAGTTTGTATGTAGATAATTCACTGTTCTCTGTTTACTGTGACCTAGTTAAGCGACTGAAAGACAGCTCAGCAATTATCACTTACCGTGTTCAAGTCCTCAATCCTGGTCATGACGCCCATGGCCATCTCCCTCCTGTCTGCCGGCGCCTCCGGGCACGGATAGAGGGTGGCGCGGAAGCCCTCGCATATCTTCTTGACGCGCGTCTTCAGCTGGTCTCCTTGGAAGAAGATGATGAACACCGACTTGTACACTTGGTCGGACTGTGGGAAGAAAGTTTTGAGTTAGGCTATGTAGCACTAATGACAACGTGTTTGTGATAAATAGGGGAATTCAAAATTCCTTAACAGAAAGAATCACAGCGTTCATGAATCATAATAGTTGGCGTACGAAATCGGAAACAATACAAGCTTCCTTTCTGAGTCTGGTGCAGATTACGGCAGGACATGATACCACATTGTTTTCTGAATGATTAAGGTTCGCTACTAGGGTCGGCCGGAGAGAAAATCTGTCAAATTTGAAAGCGATCGTGACAGCTATGGTCACACAGTGGTTGGGCCGTGCAATCCGTGCATAAATGCAATGCATAAATCCGGACGACCGTCTTTGTGTAATTGTTTAGAAGTCGGCTACTACACCAAAGGTCGCGGGTTCGATCCCCGCCCAGTACAAACATTTGCGTGCATGAACATGTCTGTTTGTATTGGTCTGGGTGTTTCCTATGTATAATAAGTATGTATTTACAAAAGAAAAAGTATTTGAGTATGTTTATCCGTTGTCTAGTATCCCATAAAAACGGAGTATAATTAACTCACTTGGGGCTAGATGGCGCTGTGTGGAATAATGTCCAGGGATATTTATTTATTTATTATTATTATAAATCGCGGCATGATAATCATTTGATGCGTTCACCAAAGATATTTTTATTTCGCCACCCAATATATTTCAGGATATAGGGCAAACAAAAGAAACTAACCAAAAATTTTATTTTATTAAACATACTAACAAGCGGTTTTGCCAATTATTTTTTTACACTATTATTTGCAATCTATTCTCGTGACCACGTTATTTGCACAATGTTATATCTGGTACTTGACGATTTCATCGAGATTTAGTTGTAACTTGGTTTATCCGTTCGATCATCATCAACACAAAATATTTCTTACATCCAATGCATATGATATAGCAATACACGGAGCCATTTCTAGTAACATGCAGAAGAACCCACTAATTAATTGGTCTTACTTGTAATGAAAAGCTGCAAGAAGCATTAAACGGAGCTATCTTGTTACTAACTAAAACGAGGAATTTAACAGTTGTCAACAGTTGATACACTTTTAGTGGATAATTTATTTTAGATAATAACACTTGAGTAATACCTTTAGTCTCCTGTAGAGGCCATCGCGCTGAATTTAATACAGAATCCACCGTGATCTTCATCTTACTGGAATTGATCTACGAGTAGAGCATAGTATGAAAGGAAGTCACCCTCCGCGTTTTTCTGTCTGTTTTTACATAAGCTTTCACTATCTAAATGATAGTTGATGCTAATTATATTTTCTAGAACGTTTGTCTGTATAGTTCATTCAAATTACTACAGTGCAAAGCTGTGTGCAAATAGCCAGTTAGAGATAAAAATGCTTGCACTGCCATTTTTCCATGGCTGACGTAAATATGATAATTCATATTTATATCAAAGTTCTATCTGATCCATTTTTTTTTAATTTAAAATGGGTTTGCGTTTGACCTCAGTTTCGCCAGCCACGCTTACCCAAAAAATGCTTATTCACTCTTGCCTTGAAGACACCAAGGTTGGTATGTATCCGGAAACACAGACGCAGGGAGGGCGTTCCACTCCTTAGCGGTGCGGACCAGAAAGGAAGCACCAAACCGCTTAGTTCGGACCGCTGGAAAGTCGACCACATGGAGATGAAAGCCCTCGCGGCATCTTGTGGTCCGGTAGTAGAAAGTAGAGAGTGGTATCAGGTCATGAAGTTCTTGCGCACACTCTCCGAAATACACCTTATAAAAAACCGATAGACAGGCAACTCTACGCCGATGCTCCAAACTCGAGTTTGGTTCCAACGAGCGTCTCGTCACCTATCAGTCTCCTGGCTCTTCGGTCTACTGAGTCCAGTGCATCCAGCTGATACTTGGCAGAGCCATCCCAGAGGTGGCAGAAGTACTCCATACACAACCGAATTTGTGCTTGGTACAATTGTAAAAGCTGTTCCGGTGTGAAGTGTGTTTCCATTTCGAATAACTTGTCATTATGTTCTATTGCAATAACTATTTCTGTTTCGTATAAGCAAACGCAAACTTTAATTTTTTTTTGCTCGAGATCTCCATCCTAATACTATGGAACGAGTGAAGTTTCTTTGACAGCCGTCTGCGCAGTCCCGCAAGTCAGTCTTCCACATGACGCCGGGTGAGTGCACGTCACTGCGTAAAGAATAGGAAAATGAAATGGCAACTAGTACGAAATTGTCAAACCCAAGAGAGCTTTTAATCAAGTGTACTTATGAATATAAACCTGCCATATAACTCTCATGGTGAATCATGATAAAATCATACGTTTGATAAATTATACATAATGCATATGAACAAACAGTACGGAGGAAAAAAAATAAAGTTGTACTATTTTCAACAAAAGACCCTATGTGCGCCTATTTCGTGTAAATTATCCGCGTAATTATAAATGTCATTTTCGTCAAAAGCGACGTGCGCTCACCTTGGGGACATGGGGGGGAGTGAGCTGCGACGGTGCGCGGACAGCTATCAAAGAAACTTCACTCACTCCATAGTAATTTGTATGGAGATTTCAAGCGAAAAATTCGGAATGTTTGGGAATTTTTTGCACAGAACTGAAATAAAGCAATGAAAAACAACTGATTGGCAATGCTTCTTTGATATCTGATCTTTACACGTTATTTAAAACACGTAAGTTGTTAGTTTATATGATGCCTAAACTTTTGAAATACGGGAGTGCGTTTTGCACGTTTTTAGCGATATTCAGATTTTTTTTCACATTAATCTAGTAAGTTGATCCATATACTGGAAGTTTGAGCTGATTGTGCAACTCTTTGACTACTATGACGATTTTTTTCGTGCCTCATACTTCATATTTTCTATTTAAAACTTTAGTTTTCCCGAGAGCCGTTTTCCTGGTATCGCACCTTAATGTCGATTAGCAACCGACGGTTTTCAGCACTACCGGACAGTACAAGGGAGGTTCCTTAACAAACAGACCGTGTGGTTGCTTTGTGTGGTCAATGTGTTACCACACCGGTCTATGCTCTTTGGAGAACAAAACAAAGATGTAAATATAATTTCGAAAATCTAAAAATAAATTTCATCATCAACATCGGTCTTCCACGCCGTATCCGGCTACGTCGATTCCGGCAGGCCTTTCAAGGTTGGGTATTCATTGTGCCTCATGTGCACCTCAGAGCCCATTCTGAGGTGGATTGACTTAAAATATGCATTGAACACTTACAGAAGAGGGGTCCTCAAGTGGCGTGTCGATCTCGGCCTGCCTCAGGAACACGTTGCCGCGACACGCGCGCCACAGCATCCGCTCGAAGGCGGGGATGCGCTCCCGCAGGATCACTCCCGCCACGAAACTGCGCACGCACACATGTTAACATCCGATTGGGGTGAGAGCTCACACATATACCTACCGCCTTAGTCACAAATGTGAGTTAAGTTCTAGTGTGAAATGTTTTCTAATATTTACACGAACACTTTGTGTACAGTCAACAGCACATCAGGTTACCCCATTTCCGTTTTTTCTCTCGCTCTTGCCAAATGTCATTCCTATGCAATAGAGCAAGGAGAACTGACCGGAAATAGGTAAAGTGATGTGGCGTCCACCGTACATCGAAATAAAACAACTGTGCGGATTCTACCCGCGAAAAAAAAAGACCGCGAACAAAAAAAAAGAGAAAATATAAGACCGCGAGTAGAATCCGTAAAGTTGTTCTATTTCGATGTTCTAGCGTAAAAATCATGATTTTTTTGAGACATCTTGACAAAAAAATATTCCACATTTGTTAGTAAGGCGGACAGGCAATACTAATGAGTTTACTAAGACATCTAATGAGGAAAATGCTTAGACATGTGGTAATGAAGATGCGACCGAAAAGGGTTCCAGTGAACACCAGTAAAGTACATAGAAATAACTTTAAATTTCGTTCTATCATTTAAAAAATAAGACAACTCACAGCCAAGCATTGAGCCAGTACGAGCAAGAGCAAGGTGTCTACGACAAATTTCTCTAGCTTCATGTTTTAATAAACTAAAGCCTCGGTTTACACTAACCATCAGATATTTATAATCGAGAAAACGAACCCTATGTCGCATCATCATTTATCTAAGTCTCGAAATAAAGAAAAAAATAATTTACAAAAGATATTCTGTGTCGATTGACCGTGACAAATGAAACCATCTAAATTCTAACCATAAAAAGACATTATAAAACATTTAAGGCAGCTTGTAAACATAAACAAAACCGAAAATAAAATAGATAAGTGTGTTCCACATGAAATCTGTTCAGGGGTAATATTCTGAAAATGTCTTACAATAGCATCTGTCTGATGGGCGTCGCTTATCGGCGCGGGCGGCGCACGCACAGTTTTGTGGTACAAAATGCATAGTTTGTGTAAAGTGCGAAGCCCGACTGGCCAATGGATATCGCAAAATGTTGGAGGGTTATTATTTTTTCATGAAGTATCGACAAAACAAACCATTAATTCTGAATCTATCAAAAAATTGCTTCGCAATCGGCAATAAATGAGTTGAATATTAGCTCTGCCGAATGGAATTCAGTCACCTTGATCTTGCTCTTTTAAGGTGACGCATTATGACGATAAGAAATAAAGTTGACTAATATCAATAAAATTCTAAGTAAATATGGAAACTTACAATGCCCTCAGCATTTGAAGAGCAATGATAAAAAGCTAATTATCTCTTTGACTGACGATACTTTCCCTATTCCCAATAATATACAATTTGAGCACGTTTAAAGTGCAAGGAAACCTAACTAGATATTATGACAATATCTCATTTAAAATGTCATTGGCTAATACATTTCTGACGTATGTTTACAAACTGCACTTAAACACTATGATTTATTGTTCATCACATCAATCATTATGAACCAATTCAATCGTGTTCGATATTGTTGATACATACACATGAAACTATTTAAACTACCTCTTTAATTACGTACTCATTTAATTCTTCTCATTCAAAACGATTCATATGCATTCATGTCACGTGTCTGGTGACGCATTTATATTGTATTTTATTATCATAAACCATAATAAAGCAATTAACGGATCAATGTGTAATACTAATAAAGAGAACTATGGAAATGACGTAAAGTTAATACGATTCCTTATTACATGTAAAACTACACTTGGCAACTTTGGCAGTTGCTCTCACCCCAATCAAAGGTTGTACGAAAATGTATATACAGTCCACTGCAAAACTTCATTCATAAGAAGGGTCTTGAATGTGGTCCTTTGAGCCGGATTTCGAGTTAGGTGTTCTTTTCCTTAGTGTAGGACCGAGGACAACGTTTACTTCAATAACTAACGAAGAAAGTAGAGGCTTTGTAACTATACTAATCTGTAAAATCCATGGTAACCGCTCACATCGGTTTGCAGACTTATCTAAAGAAGATTTTGTTACTATAAGTTAATTCAATTTATAACCAGAAGTTGTGTTATAAATATTTTTTAGCTCGTGTCAGTTTATTCGCTAGAACACTATAAACTTCCATGATCAAATTTTACCAAATTATAAAACCATCACTACGCAGAGCCAGAGATACGAACAAGGTTATTGCTCTATCTGCAACTGTATCTTTGTGCGACAATACTTACAATATAATACATCCTGTGATTCACAACATAACTGTTCAAATAAATTGCGAATTTTTGCATAATGTTTTCAAACTATCTACGACGTCCGGTGAACTGACGTACTACCGAGATTTTGTGATGTTGACAAAAGATACAATTCAAAATAAGAACTTATAAAATCATCACGAGATAAGAAACCAGCTGACACAATTTTTCCATTGTAATTTTGTTTCCTGACGCGATAAAATACCTATACGTAATATGTAGGTATATCGTACAACACCGATAGATAATATCTGCGGTGGGAAAATACTATTCTATACGCAAAGGTGGCGTCATTATACCCAATAGGTACAATTCATATCTTAACAATGACGTTGAGTTTTTCTCAGTAAAATAAAAAGTAATAGTTAATTCAGTGGCACTTGGTGAAGCAGTACCTATGAATGCTAAATTAAAACCTATTTGCAAAATTACTTGTGCAAAAACAACGAACAAAAAAGTTTCAGAAAATCATAAGAAAGTTCCATATTTTTGGTTAAATAATAAAAGCAACACTTTTGTTTAAATATTTTTAAGAATTATGTATGAATTCGGCAATTGAATCAGCGAGTCTCCAAGCACTCATCCGTTAAGAAGACAGCATCAATTACATTTTTTTCATGCTGAAAGTTAACAGCAGAAACGGCGATTGATAATTTTAAATATTTATTAAGTCGCTCGCTATAACCTAATTAGCCAAACTAGTCAAGCCAATCCCGAGTTTTCAGCGAGTCTAACGAAGAAGTTATCATTATCACAAAACCAGATGGTTTATTCATTATACTATTTAAATTGCCTTAACCTTCAGATATTTCTCAGTACATAGCCATGACAATTACATAGTAGTCTCATACAACCAATTCGTAATGCCCGAACAGTAGGCAAAACAAATCTGAAAACCCGAAATTGTTTGGACTGTAATTAGACCTACGGTGGAATCAGTCATTGCGCACACTCTGTGGCCGTCACTCGATACTGTGACTGGCAAATACGTGGAAACCCTCTACGCATGGCAGGAAATCAATGCCAAATCAAAACACACCATCACTTGTAAATATTTAGGTTCAGAATCAAAGCAAACGGGAATCTTTTCAGTTAGAAATAGCATTGCAAGAGGCCTGAGTAATTTCGCCTTCAATAACTTCATCAGTGTGAATGTTGAATGCAGTGAAACGCGTTGGCGCACCAACTCTATAATGAGGGGGGTCTTCATTGGTAATGGTCGGTACATGCGTAGGATTCCCACGGTATCTTTTGTATTCGCCGTCACAACATTCAAGGTTTCACATCTTTGCTTTTGGAGTCTGTAGGTTCGACAGATGTCACTAATAACACTGCTAATATTAAGAGTTACTGCAGAACGATCATGAATCGTAAGTACTCCAAGAAGTATCCAAAGTTTATGTTATAAACTAACTGATACTTACTTAGTTATAAACAAGCCTAGATGACTAGATATTAGATGTAACTATACATTAATGCAAATCGTACAGCGTGAAATGAAGATTTACGAAAATGTGATTGCAGGATTATATCTAGCTCATTGATGAAGAAATAATTTCATCAGACACTTAAGCAAATTTTCTTGATACGCTCGGGTAAAGCTGTCGCTTCACGATTTATTGCATCTATCACCAACCTGAGTGCGTCACATCTCCATTTCTGAAATGGTAACGTAAGTCGGCGTCATATCTCATAAATACAAGATAGATTTTTTGAATGAAGCTCATTAACCACATCTGCAGTTGTTAGGTCAATTTATTGTCCAATATTCGCTGTTGTTACAGCCTCTTTATGACCTCGCTAATACTTTATTAGGACACCGCCTTTATGGTGATGGCGGTACTTGTTTGGATTAGCTGATAGCGTGGCTAGTTTCTAATTTGCAGTCACGCCGTTGGTAACAGGCACGCTGATGAACTCTACACTGGCAAAAAATATATGCCAGCTGGTGACCCAAGCGGGACATGAACGTCACTACGAGCTACCTAAATGCTAGCTGAATAGACGGCAAATGTACATGTAATTATCATAAAACAGAAAAAAGATCTTTTCATTACTCATACTCTGAAAGTAGGTCATTACTGACCTGAGAAGCGGGCTGAAAGTAATACTTTTCATCCCTAGGGAGAATCACTTTCAACTGACAGCTGTCATATTTTAAAAAAAAAACTATTGAACCATGTTCCAGCTTTCTATACAGCCACGATGTAAAATTGAAATAACTTAAAGTTAAGTATTGATTAGAGAATATATATTTATTAGATAACTTTATTATAATTAAGTTTCAACAATTTCTTTAAAATAACTTAGCTTTGAGCAAAATATTTAACATTTTTCCAATGATGAAAATAAAAAATAATGGCTGAATAGCGGACCGGCCACAGAAAAAAAACAAACAAAATAGGCGGGAAAGCGGCAATTCGATCTTCATGAATTAATTCATGTTTTTATTTTTACTTTCCTCGTATTTGTAATGAAAAGCACAGTGTTTACCTCGGGTGAAAGACTTATTTAGTCCCTCGAACTATTGGCGCCCTCACTTCGTTCCGGGCGCCAAACCCCGTCTCGGGACTAAATAAGTTACTTTCACCCCTAGGATAACAATGTACTATTGTTTAATTCTGCATTGTCTTACAAATATGACGGTTCCTATGAATTCATATTTTTTAGGGCGGACAGGGCATAATTGGTTTAGATGTAGGTTGAGGACATTTACATAATATGCTTTGAAACTGTTGCTGAATTTATAACCTTAAGTCTTGTTGCAATACTTAAAAACTGACTGGATCATTTCTGGCTAATGCAAAAGAATTTACTACCGAAGTTTTTCACAAACAAGACCGGCTGAATAGATGCGCACCGTGACAAAATTTTGTCACGCATTATCTCGTGCGATTTGTATGGTTTTAGGCACGAGAAAAAACGTTAGATAATTTTATCGCGGTGCGAGTGTTACATAGAGTGAAGCTGCCTCCCCTCCCTTTGTTTGAAATAAATGATCTATTCCTTTCTAATACCAAAAACTAATACCAATGGTATTTGTTTGCTATCGTAAATAATTTTCTGTTCCGAACGAATACCAAATTTTAAATATTTCAATGTAGTTTTGGTATTCGTCCGGAATAGAAGTTAATTACGATTACAAACAAATACCATTGGTATTACTTTTTGGTATTAGGAAGGAATAGATCAAATAAATTGACCTAGTGCGAGAGCTATCCAGACGCTTATTTAAGCGTCTAACATGCCTTGTTTACACGAAGACCATCTCGCTGTACTGAGCGGTACCAGACTTCAGGTGCATTCCTAATTATCTGGATTGGACGAGTAATAATCAAGAGCAAAATTCATAACTTATATGCTGTTTCCTGATGATAACAATGACGTAACGCGCCCAGCGTCATTGGCAGGCGACCAAGTCTGTCTGTCTGCGCACGTGAAACATGTTATATTTGAATGCTGGAGTATGTCTGCTTTTTCGACTAGTTCAGGTACTATTTGCGCAGACGCAAACTATTTGGGTTATCTTGAGTTCGTTATCCTTGAAGTGTTTCGAGTATGGATTTTAGAAACAAAAGCGAAATTTTAAGTAACGAGTCTTAATATGAATAATTGATTCAAAAGGTGCTAGATAATGCTACTCATTTCGCATTGTTATCCTAAACAATATCGCAACTTGAAATATGATGGTTCACGTGAACGCATAAATGAGTTAGTGATAAATTAACATATACTTTAAAAGGAGTGTACCTATAAGGTTTGACGAAGAATGATTACTTCAATATACAAAAACTCGTAGCATGTACATGACAAAAAGTACGTAACAATGAAGTTTGAATTGAAAATACAATGAGATTCTACTGTGAAGAATTCAAACAACGTGTTGTATTTGTATAACTAGTTTTTAAGGAGTTACACGAGCTAACTACCTACATACTAATTGTACAATACTACCCATCGGTTCAGCATTACATCAGCAAGAAAAGAAATAACCCCTGACATACAGTTAGTTTCCACGCCTATAAAGTTCATATTATGCGTATGTAATTTTCCTAATGAACGTACGCGGCTATTCCAGCATGTTAGGCGAATCAATTCGGACCAGGCCGCCATCCAGACAGTAACAACTAGATAAGACCGGGTTGGTAGCAACTCGTCTAAAAACGCAACTGGTCTAAGTAGCAACTGGTCTAAAATGCAACTCGTCTAAAGAGCAACTGGTCTAAAATGCAACTCGTCTAAGTAGCAACTGGTCTAAAATGCAACTCGTCTAAGGAGCAACTGGTCTAAAATGCAAATGGTCTAAGTAGCAACTGGTCTAATCCACTTTATCTTGAACTATTTTAAAATTTTTCGGCATTTAAAAAAAGGACAAATTTGCGTCCAAAACCAAAACTATTTTTTTGTTTTTTTGGAAACTATTTTAAACATAATTAATAAACAAAAAATAGTTTTGAAATAGTTTTTTTTGGAAACTATTTTAACATAACTGAACATAAGTTTTAATAATAGTGATTAGTTAGATAATTTTCACACATAGTAGCGACTTTTCAGATCGCGATTTTTCATGATCACAAATTAATAAATCTTGTTTTTTCTTGCAGTTAGCTCAATTTCATGCGGCAATCTATGAAAGATTTAGCGAAAAAAAATAATGCAATCATTAAAAAAACGCTCTAAGTATGAGAAATTGTGAAAATTCACAACCATGAGGTGTTTAGCAAAATTGACAAACGAGGCTTAGCCCAATTTTACTACCAACTAAAACTGCATACTTAGTTTTTTTTTACTTTTTTTTAGCCAGGGTTCGAACCAGTTGGTTTTGGAAAGAAAATGACATCCTGTATTTTTAGAGATAGAACACACTTAAATTAAAATTGAAACTCTGCTTGTGTTTTGACATAAGATTTTTACATCCACATACCTACACACAAACAACATTGTAAACTCGAGTGTTCATTAGTAGATATTTATATTAACAAAAAGAGGAAGATACGTTACGTTCATACTACGGGAATTCGAAAACTGGCACACGACATTGACGTGCACGCGAACAGTCGCTGTCATATTGAATTGAAAACAGGTCCATTGGACCTGTTTTTTGTGTGGCCGACTTTGGTGCGCGGATGCCGTATCCTCATCTTTTTGTTTATATTAATGAAGTTATACGGTACAATCTGATATACTACATAGTTTAGGAGGCAGATTTTTTGAATATGCTAAAGGCTTACTATAGATAACCCATTTTAACACATTTCGTTGCTGGCGATTCTGGGTTTTTTGTCTATGAAATTTTGATCATGTCCTTTGTATTCAAAAAAACAGATTCTTAAGCCATGTAGTATACACAGGAGGTATCAGCGTACCAAATGTGACCACACAAAAAAACAGGTCCAATGGACCTGTTTACAAGCCAATGTGCGACATTGTTAAAAATCGCTTTAGGAGAAATTGCTTCAGGAAAAAATACTATTTATTAATTTTGCGATCATGAAAAGTCGCTTCTATGAGTGAAAATTATCTAACAAATCATTATTAAGTATTAAAATTTAATTCCGGTCTGATTCACCAAAAGCAACTGAAAATATTATTTTTATTATGTTCAATTAAGTTTAAAATAGTTTTGGTTTTGGACGCAAATTTGTCCTTTTTTAAATGCCGAAAAATTTGACAAAAGTTCAAGATACAGTGGATTAGACCAGTTGCTACTTAGACCATTTGCATTTTAGGCCAGTTGCTCCTTAGACGAGTTGCATTTTAGACCAGTTGCTACTTAGACGAGTTGCATTTTAGACCAGTTGCTCTTTAGACGAGTTGCATTTTAGACCAGTTGCTACTTAGACCAGTTGCGTTTTTAGACGAGTTGCTACCAACCCGATAAGACCGCCTAAATTGTACATTGGTCTCTGTAATTAAATATAACTGTAATGTTTTTGTGCAACAAAGAACATCTATCTATCTAACTAGATTCAGACGAATAATACGAGCGGCTACAATAGATATGCGGTGTCGACAGAACGCGCATTTAATTTTTTAATGCACGATCGTACGAGTACGAGATACTTATTCTATCATCGTGCAAACATGTGTAATCTTCAAGAACACGGGTTGTAAGTTTCTATGAAGTTCTCCATCATCATCATCACCAGCATGTTGCAGTCCACTGCTGGACATAGGCCTCTCCTATTGCACGCCACTGAAACCGGTCTTCGGCTGCTCGCGTCCAGCATGCTGCGCAAATCGTCACTCACCGTTGGTCTCATGAGGAAGATGAGCCACTCATACGTTAAAAAACAAAAGAAAAACATATGAATGAACGAGTTACAACTCAGTTAAAACTTTTCATTCTCATTCTAAGTAAGTAAGTACCTAACATTTTAATGTTAGGAACATCTAAGTAATGAGCAGATACAAGAAACGCGATTACAAAAAACCGGTAAATTTAAATTAGCTTGGTAATGTATAGCAATTTCATTTGAATATGATAGTAAGTTAGTCCTTCCTCCTAAACGCCAAGTAGAAGAGAGGTCTATTTCGAGAAACTTATTTCATTATGAAGTGAAAGATAGCTACATCCTGCTGTTTTAATGATCCTAATCAACTCTGTTAATGAAGTTCTTTTTATCTAACGTGTAAGTTTTTGTCTTTCGTCTGCTTGTCTAACGAGTGCTCTGAATGTTTTTGCATGTTAAGCCTGTGGAGACTTCACAACAAAAACTGTTGTATTCTGTGGTCTTGTGGCAAAATTATTTTTAAAATTTATCCGAGTTTTTTACTCATTGATTTACTTTGATATTTTTTGTATATTTTTCGCAACGAGTTTGGCAGTAAACTCCAGCCGCATATAAGTTCAAAACAAACATAAATACAAAACCATGAAGTAATCATATAGGTGGATAACGCTGCTGTAATAAATACCCTTCGCCTATTGTTAAGACGTTGTTAACGTTTATCTTCAAGTAAAGTGACTTAACTCTGCCTATCGTTCAACCTGGAGGTATTATGAGATAACTGTTGACAAGGGCGAGTCGGCGATTTCTATTTGGATTTTTTCACTCCCTATCAGGCTGGAGTGAAAGAAATAAAGCAACTGTAAGGTCCACATATGAGACAGTTACTAGGGAGCTGGTCAATCTCACCTTGAAGGCCTATACACCACCATAAATGCCTTTTCAGACCCCGCTTAAATAACCCAGGATTACTTATAGGCAGAAGTTGACACATGTGCAGGAGAGCGAATCACCGAACTATTGGTGTGAGCCAAAAGTTGCTGGATTACAATCTTACTGGACAAAGGGCACCGAAACAGTCAACCGAGGGTCCAGCCAAGTAACTCAACCAGCACTGCAAACATCCTCTAGTAAACATCCTCACTAATATCCGTTGCATTAGCAAACATTTATTCTTGTGCGTGAGGACAAGCGGCCCTTGCAGTGTAGTATCAACCGGTGTTTATGACCCTCTTCAAGATTCGTTTAACATTTAAGTAGGTTTTTTACATCGGGTGTTTCAACTGCCCTTCAGTTCTATTCAGTATGTAGTTCGACGTATTTATTAACTTTTGACTTTCTTCGTCCAGCTGGCAGGACAGAGTTCAAATAAAAGCAGACCATTCATAAAATATAGTACAGTTATATCTGTACGTCGACCTCAGGTCTGTGGGTGGATGTCGTGACTGACTAGTTGACGCCCACATGGGAAATGATGAGTAGATTATGTACAATACAACAACACAATAAATTATGAATCGTTAGATCCTTTCTGTTACTTTTATCAAAGTGTTATAAAATGTATTTCCGAGTAGTTACAGAGCAAACAGTCTTTGTAAAAACAGCTGAGACAAAAGTTCTGTCAGCGATTGAAGAGCAATTGTCAACTTAGGAATTCAACACAAACTCAGTTAGGAGTTAGCTTCACAAGGGGAGAAATATGTTTTTAAATAGGCACAATCTCGTTCAGTTGTAAAACGATGACAACTATTAATTTCAAAGGATTGTTTTCTTGATTCCACTGCATTCATAAAAAAGTTATTTAAGACTAGTTTTCATTGGACGAAGAGATACTCAAACTGAAAATTTAAGTAGACACACATTCATTATGTCTTCAACAAATGTGAAAGTTTTCGAATTCGGTTATCCGACGTTTAGTATACCCACGACATTTTTCAGAATTTTTCTATCCAAATCTTATCCAGAACGTAAATATTGACCTATCCACATTCTAACTCACGTAAATGTGAAGTGAATTATCAAGATAGTCGTGGATTCTCGTTTCGACATTGAATCGGAGAAAAATATTATCAGTCATCCGTTCAAGTAAGCTCAAGAACAATAACCATCCAACATAAGCATCAATTGTTATTGTTTTGACACTCTTGATGTTCAAAAGTGTTCTATATCCAGTTTAATTGAACAGATATATCGTAAGCGTTATTGCTATGTCAGATATCGCTTATCTTCTTACTGAATCAGAATCTGAAGTGTTCTTATTCAACAAGCTTATAAGGAAGTGTTTAAGTGCAAATTATTGCATAACAAAGGATCTTACTGGAACTAATTGTTAACTTATTGATATCATACATGAAAATAGAATCGACGTAGTCTTTACAAGTATCGATAGGCATTGTTACCGGCGTAACAATACCACGGACGCGTGTGATAGCTTATTAATAACCGTTCACAGCGTGACATCTCTTTAGCTTAGAGCCATTGTCATGCAAAACAAGAGGACAGTGAATGCGACATGTGTGCCGTGTTCTTAGCTCCATATTGAACCCAGCTATGTGGATTTAAGTAGAGCATTGGACACAGTGCCCCCTCTAACACCAGATTGAAATAAATTTTACGCGCATAGTATACTATAGGCTCATTCTTTTGACCAATTCAAGGTCCACGCCCAACTTTCGATTCGTCACTCTTCAACAAAGACGGTAGTTTAAATAGTTTCATTAACCACGTTTTGTAACACTAAATAGATAATGCTACGGTATAAATAACACGAGATAACAGATATAAAAACTATATTAATATCTAAGGCACTCGTACCAAGACGCTGTTAGAAACTTTCTAAAGAAAGTTGCGACGTTTATTCGTAGCTCACAACTTTTTAGCAGATTAGGTATGTGAGGCAAGGGATCTATGAAGACTACCACAGGGGTAACCACTGGGTCCACAATTATATTTACATGTAACACAAGAGGGAGATACATAGGAAAAGTGTGAGCACGAAACAGAACGAGTAATTCAGCATTTACAATGTTTGCACCTAAGTCCATTATCTATTCTTGAAGTCCAAGTTACCTCACACGCATATTGTTTAATAGATTAACATAATCAATTGCGGCAAGGAAGTGAAGTGTTAGTAAGCAAAGTGAAAGTGTTACTTTTGACAACGATATAAAAACCCAAGTGCTGTGACAGAATTGAAAGAAGTGCTCATTTCAAGTCTGTCAGTAGCTTGCATATATTCATCCACACTCCAGACATACACATAAATGAACCAGTACCCACCACTACACTACTACAATAAAAATACAATGTACACTACTAACCAAGGCAGGAATTCCAAGGATTCTTGCTTATCCCGTAAACTAGGGAATAAATCAAGCATTTTAGCAAATTTACACATCACTACACTTTAAAAGTATCTTAAATATTAGTTGGTATCCTAATTTTCATCAAAAGGCATCAGTTGACCGATGTTACAGTAAGTAGTATGTACATAATCTTTGGTTAATTTTAGCATGCAATTTAATTTTTAAGGGGATCAATCGTTCAAACTAATTTCGAAATTGGTAGTAAGTAATAGTAAAACTTTGAATATTTGCTTTGAATTGTAAATGGGAATTTTCATATTTACGAAAAACCAAATCAATTGATTGCTTCTTCAGCGATTTTTAAAGATGTTCACATAGATGTTAAGAAATAGGCGTTTAGAATCCAAGCGGTGACTATTAAAGGATTAAGGACTATAAACATTGCGCTGGAAGTTTATCATCAAATAATCAAGCTGTCAAGTCTATGTGAACATCTTGATCGATAGCACTTACCTCGACTCGTGCGCAGGAGTTTAAAGCTAACTCGCAGTAGTATTGTTAGTAAAAGGTTTTAATTGAGCGCCTGAGAGAAGTGCAATCGATTTGAAGAAGCCTAATTAGAGTTTTGAAAGGATTATCATTTTATTATACTGTTTTGATTCTAGATGTTGTTTTCCAAGGCCGTACCATCACCACTGCAAGTGCGAAATATGCTAAACTTTATAACGTTAACATCTATCTATCTATCAATAATAAACAAAATCAATATACCTATCATCCTTGACATAACTTATTTATAGTTTGAAGAGGCTTTCGTTCAAAAAAGTTCTTTTGGAATAATATTTTTAACTGTGAATTTCAAGCTAGCCGAGTAATATATGTATTATATTGGTGGTGATACGGCCTCTGGTGACTCGAATAAGACGTGTGGGATTGATGTCACACTAGTGCCGTATGTACACACGCATACATACCCTAGTTGGACGTGGCCCATATGTTTGTTCGGGTCGTCGGATATCAGGGCGCGCGTCATCGACTCAGTGGTATTGGCACCACCCTCTTGCTAAAGGACAAACAAACATATACAGACAAACTGCCCATGGACGACACACCCCCATCCAAGCGAACCCCATATCGACACACAGCGAATGATGCCCCAATGCCTGTTGTAGGAAAAAGTAGCGCCACCGCGTCTCTGTAAAATAAACTCATCTACGCGTCTTGGTGCTCGCAAAACCTAGCTAACACTACCAACATTGATTGTTAGTATTTCTACTTTCAAATTATTCGTGTTTCATTACAACGTGAAAGTTACATTAATAAAACATGTGACGTAATTAATTTGTCAACGAATGTTGATCTTATCTTGAAGCTAGACTACATATAACATGAACATAAAAACCATAATGGCATGCATATGACAAAGTATACAGAAAGCATGACGGTATGAAAACAGAAAATAAATATTGATAACGGCTACCACGCACGTTTGGACCTGGACAACCTTTCGCTACCATCAATGGACTTCAAAAATAAATTATGTTTCGGAAACAATGTTAGTTAAAAAACTCACTCAGGCAGCAATTGGTTAGCACTCCACAGGGGATCAGACTAGATCTCTAAGCCGGCATTATCGAATCGGAAGTGTGTCTTGCGGTGCTATTCTAAGCTGTCATTCCATCACACAACAAGTCAAAGAGAGGTGTTATGTTGATGATATACTATAAACCGGCCGACTCCAATGCTTGCCTGAGTGGTGATTGGTAGACTCCCGTATCAGCGTCACAGTACAAGCGCTGCAAAAATAATATAGCTCTAGGACATGCTTTCACTTCCACGCTATTACGACTAGAAATTTAGACCCCATTGCCAAAATGCCCTCAATTTTCAAAAGCGTAGAAGTCAAAGTTGGTCGGAGAGCTGTCATAATCAATTTGAGCATACCCCAGCTTGAGCGCTTGCCCTCCGGCCATGAGTCCCTCCTCCCCAAGAAGGGTGACTTGTTCTTCTTCGCGCGACGGGTCCGCCATCTTGTGCACACACGCGCCAATATGGCGCCAAGGTCAATACCGCGTCCAAAGTCAATGTCACATTGCGACCGTGAAAAATTTGATTGTCAAGCCATTCGGCTGATAGTAACGAAATATATTAATTTAACTTAAAAAGGACTACTGTATGCGTGGACAGGCTTAGTCATGTCGTGACATACTTCTATTATTTACTTTAGCATTGTCAACTTTAGGTTGAATGTGACATTGGCCATGTGACGTGATTAAATAATATACTGAGTCAGGATATTTCAACATTTAAATTACTTTTTGAAGCCCAACTTTAATTTTGTATTGAAGTAAGAAAATAATGAAAGACCACTACCATTAAGTAAGATATTATTTGACTGTTAGAATAAATAGATAGCGAATTTATATTTTAACAATAAATTTTAGTATTCAATGACACTGATTTGATTACTGTTATTCAGCGAGTGCTTTCTATACAACAAAGTTTTAAACTAAAAGTTCAACTTAACGAATGAAACACTGACCAAAACAAGGAAACAATAAATAAAAAGATGATTCAAATAAAACAATTTAAAGACCGTGGAGCTAGTTTTTTCTACAACAGCAGTTTTGATTGATAACTTTGCAATTGATTCTTAAAAAATCTACAGCACCACAATATGTGGCGAGATAACTGCATTAACTTAAAAAGGTCTAGCTCTCAGTTAACAGCCTTACAAGTGAATTTACGGCTCAATACATAACCGCCAAGATAGATGAGAGTTATTCTGACGTTAGACTTAGTACTTCAAACATTGCGGCAAGCATCATCGTTACCCATTACAAGTTTTACGTGGGTATCACGAGGACATCGTATCTTATCAGCCGATATGCGTATCTCATTAATTTACAGGAGTAGGCAACGGTAAGGCTATTAACTGGCGTCAATATGCAGTAAGGATTATCTAATTACTTTTAACTCCGAGCCTTGCTGATTAATTAAACGTTGATCATGTGATTTCGTGTCGTCACCGCGTATCGAGTCGCAGAACTCGTTTGAGAGAAACAAAAAAATAATTGGCGACTGCTTACGATGCGACTTACAAATTACAATCAATTAAATTGTCTTCCTTGCTTTTACGAAGTTATATTTCCTTGTACAAAATGGTCGGTTAGGTTATTCAGGTTGAAACTTACCTCATCGAAGAACACTTGGGTTTTCCTGAGGATATGCTTGAGTTCCGTAAGCTCGAGGTAGTTCCTCTTCAGGGCCTCGGCGTTTTGGTTTACCTCCCGGAGCTCGTTTTCGAGCTTTTCAAATGTGGCCTGAAGGAAATTGGGAAAATTAGCATCTTGAAAATCATTTTGTTTATTTGGCCACAATCTCACATGTTGTTTATAGGCAACACACGCCTTTCGGCCGTGTGTACTTCTGTTATTATCGCCCTTATTGCAATCCCTTTAAACTCCTTTATATTTCGCGTTGGAAACTATTTTTTTTCTTAAGGTCCTCTCTTAACTGTGCTAGAAAATTCATACAAATTGATCGAGTAGTTTAGGCGTGAAAACATTAGAGACACACGCAAAAAGAATTCCTTTCTCTTTTAATATTAATATTGATTGTAGTCGCGAATGTTACACCGTGTAGTAATAATGAGTATTCCATTCACAAATCAATCCATAAACTTAATTATTACAAAAAAATACTATCGGAAACCGTAATACGTAATTACGTTGTATTGCGGTTTTCGACCGAGATAACAGTCACGCACAAACATATAGTCGAGGTGATGCTGTCGGCGGACTTTGTTTTACAATATTTACTTAGGGTTGATTAGCGAAAGGTAACAATACAGCACAGTTTACTGCCGAGATTAGGTATATTTAGTACGGAACTCAAGTAATAATCTCGGATGTAACGATAACAGGTAAGAGATCCATAAAGCCATAGGGGACTTGAGGATAACGTTTAAAATTATCGGGCATTATTATCGGTTCTGATTCCAGGAACCCCAACTGGGATTGAATAAAATGTTCTTCTGAGCAGGTAGTTCAAATAACTTATTAAATTTTGATATCAGCTTTTAAATCTTGGAATTACCGAAGAGTTCTGAACCCTGTCACTGTGTCCTAATGGTCTAAATCATCATACATAACCCAAAGTCGAGTGTGCGGTAATGTATCCACAGCATCATCAATAAGCGACGTAAGACGTAAGTCAGGGACACCCGCATCTAACAGTCACTCGCTAGCTTTGCCAGGTCATTGCTCTATATTTCTCTATTGCGTCTGTCGATTAGATAAGATTGTAGGTCGAGTCGAGATGCTTATCGATATCAAAAATCTGAGTCGAAGATCATTCGATGCCGCCGCTGTCTTTACCTAAAAGTGACACCCTTTCGCAAAGGTTCCTTTATGATGAATCATAAAAGGGGAACTAATAACTTAAGATCCCAGTTAAGCAGCTTATTGCATCAAATTGACAGACTTCTCTTTCGTTTTTTCTCAAAGAAAACGTTTTCCCTCTGTAGGAGGGGGATTCTCACAAGAAATTCCTGAGGACTACCATTTAAAAAGCTGTTGTGCGAGTAGTTGATCCTCTTTTGAGGTAGCAAAGTTTGTACTTTATTTAATGACTCGTTTCTGAGTTTTTCGGTTTTATGACACTTCAAAACTACCATTCGGACTTGAGATGGTGGTGCATGCAGTAGGTAGTAGTAGTACGGCAGTAGGTAATGGCTCCTTGATGTAAATTAACTAAAGTGAAAGCGGGCTTGTCACGTCGGTCGAAGGACCAATAGCCGTGGGTCTGCCTACACCATCGACAAATCATTGAGTGAAGACCACGGATCAGCAAACGCAGGTGAGGGCGCCATCCAGCCAGCAGGAACCGATGACCTGAAGTTCTGGTTGGACTGGATGGGTATGGCTCAGAACAGGGAATGGTGGCGCAGAGAACTACGAAAGGCTGCTCATGATCAACCTGTGCTAAAGATAGGATAAAAAGACGTCACCTCAAGGTCGATCATCTCCCTCGGCTGCGGAGCTTCCGGGCACTCCCCGGGGATCTCCAGCATGGGGATGCCGTCTCGGCGGATCTCCTTCTCCAGGTAGCGCAGCTTGCGCTCCATCTCGTCGCAGCGACGGACCTCATTGACGAACTTGCGTTGGAACGCGTTCACGTCTGGGTTGAGCTGGGGGGAAACATTGAGATTAGGACTAGTTAGTAAACTTGAGAGGTGCTCCTGTCACAAGAGAGGAAAAGGTGGGCTGGTAAGAAATAAATACATTCAGATTAGAATATTCATTGTGTTTACTAGTCAAAATTCTATTGAAGAATGCCTTCTTCTTATAGTTCCTATATGATATGTAGAAAACTTCTTGTAATCAGGATTTTGTCTTTGTTTTGGAATACACCCAAATAAGCAATCAAGTTTAGACTGTTTTCTGTCAACTTCGACCTGAAAGTGCCAGAAAGTGCTTTTGCTGAAGTAGTGTTAAGACACCCTTATTTTATATGGATTAGGGATCCAATTACGAAAAATGGTTTATTATGAAACTGAAGTTCCTGAAAAATACCTACCTAACTAGTTCAGTTACTTTTAATCTTCAGATAAGATACAGTATCATTAGTTAAGCTTCAACCAAACCTATTTTTTAATAAAAGTTATCTAAATGACTATTTAGCTGATTAAAATTATATCAATCATAGATAATCACGCTACCCTGCTTACAGTAATTACAATCACATGATTTGATTGTTACATAATGGCTACTTTGATTTATAACAATAAAGTTAATTCTTGTAATAAACCCTCAAAGTAAAAGTTGCACTGAAACTAAAATTTGAGTACCAGATCTATTGATTCATTGCTTGGCTCAGTACCAACTGGATCGTGCCAGCCTACTGAAACACATATTATAGGTTCCAATAACATTTAAGAGAAACAATTTGTGTCTGGGTGTTACTGTTCTCTTAAGTTTTATTTAATTACATTGAATTGAGTACCCTTAGCTACAACTTCAATATTTCAAGCTATGTTTAGTCTTGGTCTGGCCAATTTGTAAGGATTTTTTAACTAAATGATTAAGCTACTTTGTAAAAACATTTGTTACAGGGATACAAGTTTGAGAAAACATGTGACTGACTTAAAATGCTTAGTCATAAACATGAACAGCACCAAAAAATTCCAAATGCTTGTGTATCCAAAAAGATACAATAATGCTTTGACATAGTATATTATTGCAAAAGATACATTTGGTGTTGAGTATATTATGTAAAACTCATTGAAGTATCTATTTAGCTAAATGTTATGTAAAAAAATCCAGGGTTAGACTACTCACTTTTAAGTTAAATGTAGGTATCTAAAACAACAACCTCCCCCCACTCTAGTAATTTTAGTTTCAAATTAGTTAGTGAAGAAAAAAATATCTTATCCTCATTCTATAAAGTGTATGGTTAATTTCTATACCATTTGAAAATGGCAAATATCCAACATCTAAGAAGTGACTAATAAATATCAACTTAAAAGCATTGTGCCTTATGAAACATACATAAAATGCAAAACTGGTTTCTTTAAGTGTAACCACAAGATTTAACATGAGGAAAACTAAGCCTTACATTGAACATTATAATAAAGCAGTTTTGAAATAGCTTGTCCTACAAATGTTAGTGTATGTAAAACCAAATATAAAAAATATTTGATCAAATTCACTAAGTTTTAATAAAAAAACTAGGGTATAAACAAACAACTATCTTAACACATTGCATTAAACATCACAATTGAAAATCCATTGTTATGAATCACATGTGATTCATGGGACAGGGAATGTGTTCAAAATTAACAAAAGGAAAGGCAAACCCACAATGATTCATTTGAATTCAAAGTCGGCCCAATCGAAACAAATACAATATTAAAACTTAAACTTTTACTTCAGCTGGTAGTTTCACTACTAATTCCACAACTCAAAACTTCACTATTAGATTTCAACTACTTTGATACATGCACTTTAGAATATTGGCACCTGACTCGTTAATCAAAACCAAAAAAATATTCCAGTAGAAGACTCAAGATTCCATTTTATTTGGCTCATGTCTTACAGTAATTTCCACCACATATTTTCAAGCGCCAATCTGAGAATGAGGACAAACACAAAACCGACAGAATGGGGTCATAGAATTTCCCTTTCAAAGTGTTTTACCTACTAAACATGAAAGCAATACTCACATCTCGGAACTGGACCAGCCCTAACTCTCCAAGTTCAGACACGCAAGCATACGCCGCTTCACTTTGCAGAAAAAGCTGGCATAAAGTCATTTCCTCACTCCTAAATAGCGACCCCATCTTGAGAGGTTTTCACAGCACCACACACAGGAAAAAACAACTAACTACAGGAACTGAAGGAATTTATTCCGTCGCATTAGTCTGCAAGCAGACTTTAGCGGCGACGAAACCGAATTGAATAGAAAAATCAATCGATATTTACGATGGCACGGCGGAGACAGACTTCCGTTTCGTCACCATCTGAGCGAGCGAGGAACGACGCGAGTTGACAGCTATTTAGAGTTGCCAGCCTAGTAGTCAGATTACCCACCTTTAAAAATCGAAATAATTAAATAAAAGTTTGTTTTTTCAATATCAAATGGCAAGCATGGTCGATCTATTGTAAACAATAGAACTTAAAATTGTCATTAAGTGGTTTTTAGTGAACCTTAAACCATATTTAGGTATAGTTGTATTCAGCAAAGTACCGCAGTGGTGGTGGTGGTTAAATAAGTTATGAAAAAAAACGTTAAAAAAAACCTGATGATTTTAGGGTATTATCGTATTCTAATGTTCCCATGCAAAAGCAATATTCACTAGATATTGGCAAAATGATTACCTTCATTAAAAGAGGTGACGCCATTCAGTCTCGCGTCGCGCGCGCCGACCGTCGCACGCGTACGTCCTGTATTGACGCGTATATCGAGCGGCTGGGAGCCGTTACGATTTTTTCATAATGACTTCCAAAGTAGTGAAATGTGCAAGTTGTAATGTGGTAATTAATGAAATGTTGACTTTTATCTGCAACAAACTCGATGTGATGAACGAGGAAAGCATAAGCCAAATCTGTGTTAGTGCTTTTGATGAGGCTGAGATAGTGGCTGCGAAGAATTTATTGTTTGACTCCATATCGACCAGCAAGCGTAAGAAGATCAGAAAACGGAAAGGAAAAGCGTTACGCGATATCGACGACATCATCTGCGTGCTCAAGGAGACCGACTCGGAGGACATTCCGACCTTTGTTGCGCGAGATTTGCACAAAATGCCGCCGGTACTGTTTGATCATGTTGATGTGACTCGTCTGTTAAAAGACCTAATGAGTATGAAGAGTGAGATGAAGCGTATGTCTGACGAATATGCTACAGTAAATCAATTGAAGGAATTACAGCAGCAAATTGAAGCACTTAAGAATGCATCGATTGTCAACCATTTTTCTCGAAACATAACAGTGAAGAGAGGTGGAGGAGGCCCGAAGCTGTCGAGCTTCGAGTATGAGAGTGGGCCCTCGGGATTGTCCCCGCAACTCAACTTATTGCCGTCGGAGGGTAGTGCATTGTCTGATGTTCCCAACGGTCGACCGACCGGCGAGACAGCTGAGTACAAGTCGCTCGAGCCTGCCACCATCAACATTCCGCCTCCGCTTGTGATGAGTCATTCGCCGTCACAGCCGGCACCTACAGCTGTGTCTGCGATACCTACAGACCTACCGATCAACGAGCAATGCGAAAACGATCGGAAGCACTTCTCAGATGTTTTACAACAAGGCGAGTGGAAAACGCAACAAAGACGTGCTCATATAAAAGGCCCTAAAAACCGGTTTGTGGGAAAATCAGGAAAAGCTTTGGTGGATGCCGACTCTAAGTTCAAAGCGGCTGACAGCCAGGTGCCTATTTATATATATAACGTGTCCAAGGATACGTCTGTGAGTGACATCATAACATATGTAAAGAATAAGACTAATATAGACGTCCGCTTGGAAAAAATGAAAATGAAAGTACTGAAAGACTATGATGCCTATAAGGTGTTTGTCCCTAAACATAAACAAAATTTGTTTTTAACAGAGGACTTTTGGCCAAATGGAGTTTTGTATCGCCCTTTTGTGGATTTTGGTCACCGCCAATCAAGAGGAACTAACATTCAAGATAGAGCTAACAGGACACCGAAACAAAACCACTAATTATGAATATAAACCCAAGCAGAATTATTAGCTTCAATTGTAAAAACGTCATTCGATCCGTTGAATGCGTTAGAAAGCTTTGCAGATCGGCAGATATTGTGGCGTTACAAGAGACTGTCACGTTTTATTTTAGGGTGAGAAATAAAACGGCCAAAGTGAGGATAAAAATAATTATTAAAAAGAAATATCAATTAATCAGCCTAAGGTTTCGGGTCGTAGGTAGGTTCCTTAATTAGGCTCCACTTGACGTCTCGTAGCCTGACTCCCCTGTGTAACTCCTGGCTCGTGGCTCGGTTGGTGGTTGGTCTTCGCCAAAGTCTTAGTGACGAACGGCTTCAGGGCAGCCTTCAGTCTGGCGACATCAGTCCAGCCGTAGCTCCTGCGTAAACCATAAACTCTGTTAATCATGAGGCGAGCGCAGCCAGGGTCTGCCACTAGTGTCAGTCAGCCATGATGAAAAGCGAGCGGTGATGCAAGCAAAGCCAAATGAGGTAACTAGCTAGTACAAGAAGAGGTCTAGGCATCTATTTATATCTGAGATGAAGTGGCAGTAATGAAACTAATAAATAAGCAGATACGGTTACAATTTAACTGTGGCAATATTATTAAAAGAATTAATAATAGACAGTCTGAAATTTACTTAAAGTAGTCGAATCTATTATCTTGATTTATTTAACATTACATTATATTTTATTATCTATTTTATACTCATTTAAATATTTTATTACAATAATAATTATAACATGCAACAATTTGTATTAAAAATTTAATTAACTTTAAAATAATTATTTAGTTCAATTCTTTAATCACTTAAAGAGAACAATAATTTTAATTATTAAAACCTGGATGAGAGATCTAACATTTCTAAGCCTAACTACACTAAAATACGGCATCTACGAAATCGTCCACCAACCGTCAGTTAACAAAGCTTACCCTACTTTAACAAATAATAATGTTTGCACAACTTACCCAGATACGGGATTAAGATTTAAGTATGCGTTTCCAAGAACGCACGCAACACTGAATTTAGAATTAGTACTCTGCGTTTATTGTCCAGTTTAGAGCTTATGAGATCGCAAGCGTAGCAGTAGTTAGGTATGAACCTCTGGACGCGAGCGGCACGCGAGTGTGCGTTAGCAAGGTCTGGGCCCGTGTGTCGCGGCGTGCACTGCGCGCGCGGACGAGACGTGCGCCCGCGCATGCGCGCGTCCACTTACATTCCCCGCGCCCTTCGCCCCGAGCGCATTTCGACAATATCATTATAGTGAATTATTTGTTGAATGTTGTTTGTTCGTAGAATTATTCGATAAGTTATTGTAAATAATAATTAGCTATTTAATATTTTATTCTTGTACATATTTAAATCATATTTTAGTTAGGAATAGGAATAAGTTTTTTAATAGATTAATTTGTTTAAATTATTTTTGTTATTATTCAGTTTGCATTGTTTAATTATTAATTATCTTAAAGTTAAAATACATTATTGTTTATTTTTTCAAGTATTTATTTATATATAAAAAAAGATAACATTTTTTTTATGTTACAGTACCCCTCTTCCCATACAAGGATTTTACCTAAAGTAAAATCCGTTAAAACTAATATGATGCTAATGAGGAAAAACTAACGCTTAATCTTATTTATTACTTATGAATTTAAGATCTTTAATGTGCCATGAACCGAGGTTATGCCCCGACATGTCTTCGAGAATATACACTAATGGTGATTTCTTGCCGGTGACTCGGCACTTTAAATATTTTGGTGCAAGTTTTTTGGTGAATTTGGCATCTTTATCACTTTGAAAGTAACAACGTTTCCATACTATGTCATTTACGTTAAATTCAGTATGTTTACGCCTCAAATTATATCGTTGCGTATTTTTCAAATGTGCTTCCCACAGTGACAGCTGCACCTTGTCAAAAACCTTCGCCAGGTGCCCTAAGTTTTCCGCGTACACGTCGCGTGGAAGAAAGATCAATTCGTTAGGGATATCATTGTCAACGTAATGAGACCCGGTCGTAACTAACTCTCTACCATGGACAAGGAAGGACGCAGTGTAACCTGTGCTTTCGTTAACGGAGTTATTGATCGCGAACTGTATTTTCGGTAGGTTGACATCCCACGATCGATGGTCATCCTCCACAAAAGTGGAGACTGCTGTGATGATCGTTTTATTATACCTCTCAACGGTGTTCATTTGAGGAGTATATTTTGGTGTGTAATGGATATTAGGGACAGCATATTTTTTAAATAATGAATCCATTTCCCGACTTGTGAACTGCACACCATTATCAAGTATAATTGTTTGGGGGATTCCATGAACCATAAAAACATTGTCCTCCAGATGGCGGCAAACATTTTCAGCGGTAGCTCTACGCAAGGGAAACATAAGGCAGTATTTCGAAAAACAGCAAGTGACCACAAAGATATAGGAGTGTTGCTTTCTCGAAACAGGGAGAGGCCCAACTAAATCTATCGAAAGAGTTTGGAAAGGTCTGCTACACTCTTTTGGTCTGCCCATCATACCTAGAGTGCCTTGAGTTGAAAGTTTATAGGCGAGACAGGTTTCACAGTTTGAGACATAATTAACCACATCAGAGTATAATTTTGGCCAGTAATATCGAAGTAGTAACTTTCGATACGTTTTAAAAATACCAAAATGACCCGATGTTGGTTCTGCATGATTTTCCTTCAAAATGTCGAGGCGATGTTCCTTTGGTACCACGAGTTTCCAACTAAATTCGCTTGTGAGTATGTTCTTACTTTTCATAAGTCTGTACAAACTCCCATTTTCTATGCGATAATTAGGATAACTAGCGGGTGAGTCCTGACATCCTCTAAAGATACCTAAGTACCAATCGTCCTGACTTATAGGGCAGGGTAAACTGTTAGAGATGGCAGCAAGGGAAGGCAATCTGGAAAGTGAATCAGGAACCACGTTGTCCTTGCCACGGCGGTGTTTAATTTCAAAATTAAAGGCCGATAGACGAACACCCCACCTGGCCAGCCTGCCAGTCGGGTTTGTAAGTTTAAGAAACCATTGGATTGCTGAATGGTCAGTGTAGACTCTAAATGGTTTGCCATTCTCCAGGTAGCATCTCCAATGCTCAAGAGCCACTAGAACGGCTAAAGTCTCGCGCTCTGTGACACTGTAATTTCTCTCGGGTCCAGTGAGAGACTTACTCATGTAGGCAATTGGGTGTTCTACATCATCTATTGTTTGGCATAGCATAGCTCCTACACCAAAGTTACTGGCGTCAGTATGCACCTCGAAGGGGTAAGTGAAATCAGGACATGCGAGAACAGGTGCTCCGACAAGGAGAGTTTTAAGTTTTTCAAAAGCAGTCTCAGCTTCATCTGACCAAGAGAAGGGTGGTGTTCCTTTTTTAGTCGAGGTTAATTTATTCAAAGGTCCCGCAATGGTGCTAAAGTTGGGAATAAACCTTCTGTACCACGATGCGGTTCCTAAAAATCTTTTCACCTCTTTGCGGTTGCTAGGTGTCGGATAATTGAGGATAGCCGTCACCTTTTCTGGGTCAGTCCGAAGACCCTGTGCGTCGACAATGTAGCCAAGATATCGAAGTTGGTTCCGGAAAAACTGGCATTTACCCAAGTTAACTGTGAGGTTAGCCATTTTTAGCTTCTCGAGGACTCGTTGGAGCAGGTCTACATGTTCGCTAAAGGTTCTACTCACAATGACTATGTCGTCCAAATAGGCAAATACCTTCAGCTCAAACTCAGGGCCAAAGAGAGTATCTACTAGGCGTTGCTGAGTAGCTGGCGCATTTGATAAGCCAAAGGCAGTAACCTTAAATTGCAAGGTTCCGCGTCCGGGCACATAAAACGCAGTCTTCTCCTTGTCCTCCTCTTTAATAGGCAGTTGCCAGAAAGCTTTCGACAGATCGATGCTAGACAAGTACCTGGCATCCCTCAAATTGTCCAGGATCTCAGACACGTAAGGAAGACAGTATGCATCCTTTTTAGTGACTGAGTTCAGTTTTCGACTATCTAAACAAAATCGAGGTTTCCCGTCCTTTTTACCCACGACTAACACTGGCGATGACCACGGGCTCTCGCATGGCTCAACAACGTCCAAAGCTAACATTTCGTCAACCTGTTCACTGATTATTTTTTGTTTGTCTGGGGACATGCGATAATACCTTTGCCGTATGGGTTCAGTATCTCCAGTATCAATACTGTGGGTTATAATGTGAGTTCTGCCTAATCCTTTTTCCTCGAAAGAAATAGTTTTAAATTGAGTTACCACTCTGTCCGCAATAGACCTTTCAGAGTCGTTAAGATTTTCATAGCCATTAAGAAATGTTTCTTGAGAATCGAAGGAAATGTTATGCAAGCTGGGCTCATTAGCAATATAGTCCACTGTTTTCAAATATTTTGGTAGGATTTTAAATTCGTTCCAAAAATCTATGCCCAAAATCAAGACTGAATCGACTTCTGGTATAACATGAACTTTTATGGGATTACTCTGGTGATCAAATACCATTGGCAAAATCATATAGCCCAAGGAATTGAGTCTTTGACCTCCAGCAGCATTAACCGTTATTTTAACGTCGTCAAACAAAGGATAACCAAGTTTGAGTAAAGATTTGTAAGAATCCTTACCGAGAATACTCACCACCGAACCTGAGTCCAGAAGGCCGTATAGTTCAAGTTTGCTATTATTATCTATATTTATTTTGACGTACGGACGCGGATCACTACTCGGCTTATTACTGAAAATTGAAGCAATGTTGTATGATGTAAAGAATTTTTTAATAGTAAGCAACCAATTTTCCCAATCCAAGCTATCGAAACAATTGGCTGCTGATTTGCTACAATTTTCAGCTACTCGTTTTTTTTATTTGGTGTAATTTTAGGCTTACAATTAGGACATTCTGTAGAACGTACATCCTTTTTGCCACACTTGAAACAGAATATGACGCGTTCCGCAGGACATTCCCTCATGCTATGCGTATCCTCACGGCAGCGATAACAATATTTAGCTTGTGAAATAGCAAACACAGCGTTAGGTTGTGACTGGTTTCTCGGCACATTATTATTCATATAAGGCTTATAGTTCGAGAAATTCTTAGTGACGGATTTATTCGACACGTTATAAGCAAACTCCGGTGCTAAGGTTTTTGAAGAGGACGGGGCCGGCTCTCTAAAATTATCAGAACGCGCTTTGACCTGTTCATAATTTCGACATATAGCTTGTAGTTGAGAAATTGATGTAACATTAGGGCAGTTTGACAGTACGTTAGAATAGCATGGACGTATGTTATGAAGTAGTATTTCCAGTTGTTCTCTCTCAGGCATAGGGGTGCTGAGTCGTGAGAACATTCCCCTTACTATGGCTAGATAAATGATTATGTTTTCTGATTCTCCCTGAGTACGGTTACGTATTTCAGTTAACATACGGTAATCGTAGTCGAACACATCGAAATCTTCACGAAGTCGGGTGCAAAGAGTATTCCAAGTTTTTACATCATCCCTAACCGAACGGAACCAGTGAAGAGCATCACCTATAAACAGGTCGTATGCAAGCGATAATAATTTATCATCGGTAATCTTCTTGGACAAGCGATACTCCTCAATTTTTTCAATAAAGGATCTAACACACGTTTTACCATCGAATTTGAGCCTGGAAATATCACTCTGATTAGTACGCTCACATTGCACCGTGATATTAAGTTTTTCATCACTAGAAGCGATCTTATCTACATTAGGAGCAGTTTCCCCAGTAATTGAGTCTTGAAACTGGTCATCAGATTCCGTTAAATTGTTAAAATAATTGAGATTGTCTTTATAGGTGCCTTTTAACATATTCAAAGTAGAAAGAAGCTCAGGTGTTCTTGGTTGATCTACGCGATTGAGTCTGTGATAAAGATGATTGAGCAGGGAGCGTGTTCGACCAGCTAAGCTTTCATCAAATGTCGATGATAATTCATCCAAATTTGCCTTTACTTTATTTAAGGTTTCAGATATACCCCTAATGTCGTCTGCTAATTCTAGACATGACTCAGAGATTTCACCAGATGGGTACAATTGAGTTAATCTGCACACTTGGCGTCTCAACTCCATAACAGTACCCGCAGGCACCTCACCCCTAATCGTAACCTCATATTGTAGCTCTGTCTTATGTAAATGGAGGAACTTTATAGGATGAGACATTTTAAATATATCGACTGGGTATGTTGTGCAACAATTAAATATAGCTAGTAATTAAAATTAATTAAATAATTATCCAATTTAACAATTAAATAAATAAGTTTAATTTAATAATGAAATAAATAAATTCAATTCAACAATTAAATAAATAAATTAAAATACCAATTAAAAACCAGTACCAAGCAGTTGATGCCGTTCTGTTACAATATATATTTGATCAATGATGAGTGTATGATAACAATGACTAGCGAGAATGATACATAATTACAATCATCATTTTAGAGAAATGCACACAACCATCACCAGAAAAAAAAAACGAAGAAGCCAAGCAGAGCCAACCTCGAAACCTTTAAACAATAAGCGTGGGCGCCATTTGTCACGTTTTATTTTAGGGTGAGAAATAAAACGGCCAAAGTGAGGATAAAAATAATTATTAAAAAGAAATATCAATTAATCAGCCTAAGGTTTCGGGTCGTAGGTAGGTTCCTTAATTAGGCTCCACTTGACGTCTCGTAGCCTGACTCCCCTGTGTAACTCCTGGCTCGTGGCTCGGTTGGTGGTTGGTCTTCGCCAAAGTCTTAGTGACGAACGGCTTCAGGGCAGCCTTCAGTCTGGCGACATCAGTCCAGCCGTAGCTCCTGCGTAAACCATAAACTCTGTTAATCATGAGGCGAGCGCAGCCAGGGTCTGCCACTAGTGTCAGTCAGCCATGATGAAAAGCGAGCGGTGATGCAAGCAAAGCCAAATGAGGTAACTAGCTAGTACAAGAAGAGGTCTAGGCATCTATTTATATCTGAGATGAAGTGGCAGTAATGAAACTAATAAATAAGCAGATACGGTTACAATTTAACTGTGGCAATATTATTAAAAGAATTAATAATAGACAGTCTGAAATTTACTTAAAGTAGTCGAATCTATTATCTTGATTTATTTAACATTACATTATATTTTATTATCTATTTTATACTCATTTAAATATTTTATTACAATAATAATTATAACATGCAACAATTTGTATTAAAAATTTAATTAACTTTAAAATAATTATTTAGTTCAATTCTTTAATCACTTAAAGAGAACAATAATTTTAATTATTAAAACCTGGATGAGAGATCTAACATTTCTAAGCCTAACTACACTAAAATACGGCATCTACGAAATCGTCCACCAACCGTCAGTTAACAAAGCTTACCCTACTTTAACAAATAATAATGTTTGCACAACTTACCCAGATACGGGATTAAGATTTAAGTATGCGTTTCCAAGAACGCACGCAACACTGAATTTAGAATTAGTACTCTGCGTTTATTGTCCAGTTTAGAGCTTATGAGATCGCAAGCGTAGCAGTAGTTAGGTATGAACCTCTGGACGCGAGCGGCACGCGAGTGTGCGTTAGCAAGGTCTGGGCCCGTGTGTCGCGGCGTGCACTGCGCGCGCGGACGAGACGTGCGCCCGCGCATGCGCGCGTCCACTTACATTCCCCGCGCCCTTCGCCCCGAGCGCATTTCGACAATATCATTATAGTGAATTATTTGTTGAATGTTGTTTGTTCGTAGAATTATTCGATAAGTTATTGTAAATAATAATTAGCTATTTAATATTTTATTCTTGTACATATTTAAATCATATTTTAGTTAGGAATAGGAATAAGTTTTTTAATAGATTAATTTGTTTAAATTATTTTTGTTATTATTCAGTTTGCATTGTTTAATTATTAATTATCTTAAAGTTAAAATACATTATTGTTTATTTTTTCAAGTATTTATTTATATATAAAAAAAGATAACATTTTTTTTATGTTACAAGACTTGGTTGCTATCACACGATTTACCGTTTTTGGGAAGTGTTGATGACGAATTTACCTACACGGGCAAGTCTGCCGTTGATACGTCTGAGGGAATCCTAGTCGGAAGACCGTATGGAGGAGTCGCCCTGTTATGGAGAAAGGCTGCGTTCCCATCGGTGTCCATCATACAGTGTCGTAGTGTGCGTCTAGCGGCGATCAAGGTGAAACTTGATAACGAGCGCGAAATCATAGTAATATCTGTTTACATGCCTACTAATAAAAGTGAGAACTTGCCGTTGTTTACGGAGTGTCTCGGTGAAATAAGTGCTATTATTGAGAGTAGTGCTGTAGAATCGGTGTTCATACTCGGCGATTTCAACGCAGATCCTTGTGGTTTGTTTGCTAAAGAACTATTACAATTCTGTGCGGAACAAACGTGGACGTGTGTGGACATGGAGCTGATGCCGAGTAGCACGTATACATTCGAGAGCGAAGCCCACGGAACACAATCATGGCTCGATCACTGCGTAGTAACTAGTGCTGCTCGAACATCCGTGAGTAACGTGTCTATTCTTTACGATACCTACTGGTCAGATCACTTCCCTTTATTGGTCGAATGTAATTTTGATGTTGTTTTGCCCAAACGTTGTGTTAAAAGTGTAACATGTGATAGGGTTAGATGGGGAGAAAGGGACCAGACTCAAAGAGATAAATACCATAATTATTGTAACTCGAAGCTTAGGGACGTGGATTTTCCCCCCGAATTTGTTATTTGTGCAGGTAAACAATGTAATGAAGAGTCACATAAGGTCATATTAAATAAAATGTACTCTGAAATTGTTAGTATATTATCAAAGGGCGCGGAATTAAGTCATTCTGATCAGAGTAAACGTAGGAATGTACCTGGACGTAAACATAACGAGTATGTACCTGGCTGGAACAGACACGTGAGTAGTGCTCATAAGGAGGCTCGACAGTGTTTTCAGATGTGGCTTTTACATGGAAAACCGAGGTCTGGCCACATTTATAACAAGATGTACGAGACCCGAAAAATATTTAAGTCTAGGTTAAAATATTGTCATGATAATGAGACTCAGATCAAAATGGACAACATTGCATAGCATCATGCAAACAAAAATTTTAATAAATTTTGGAAATCAACAAATAAATTAAATTTAAGATCGAGCCTACCCGTCAGTGTGGGCGATGCTCATGAGCCGCACGACATAGCCTGTCTTTTCCAGCGTCAGTTCAGGGTTGAGTCTCCGCTCGGGCCGAGTCGGGTGCTGGATGCTCAGGGTCATCATGCTGAGGTCAAAGGCAGGTTTAGTGCCAAGGATGTGGCAGCAGTGGTAGGAAAGATGGTAAGAGGCAAGTCTCCAGGCCATGATGGCCTTAGCATCGAGCACTTGAAAAACGCCGGTGTACACCTACCTCGAGTTCTGGCGATGTTTCTTAGTCTGTGTTTGGTTCATACATACTTGCCTGCGGACCTCATGTTCGCGGTGGTTGTACCAATCTTGAAAAATAAAACAGGCGACGTGTCTGACGTTACTAATTACAGACCCATCTCGCTGGCTACTGTGATAGCTAAGGTGCTGGACAGGCTGCTTGACCAACAACTGGAGAAGCACTTGTATTTACAGGATGCTCAGATTGGCTTTACGCCAGGATTGTCAACTGAGAGTGCGATCCTATGTCTCAAGCAGACTGTGCAGTACTACACGGCTAGAAAAACTCCTGTGTATGCTTGTTACCTAGATCTCTCAAAAGCTTTTGATCTGGTAAATTACGACAAGCTGTGGGACAAGCTGCGCAGTGAGACGCGGTTGTCTGGTGAGGTGGTCTCAATGTTTGTGGTGGGCGGGTGCGTATTCGGGCGCGTACGTGTTGGAGTGTGGGGTGAGGCAAGGGGGGTTGACCTCGCCACGCCTCTTCAACCTGTACATGAACCAGCTGATCGAGGAGCTCAACAGTGCTAATGTCGGGTGTTCTGTTGGCGGAGTGTCCATTAATAACATCAGCTACGCAGATGACATGGTACTGTTGAGCCCGTTGGTCGGTGGGCTACGTAGACTCCTGCGCATCTGTGAGGCATATGCCGGGGCCCATGGGCTCAGATACAACCCTAAGAAAAGTGAGTACATGATTTTTAAAGCTGGTAGGAAGACCTACTCACATGCATCACTGATCTCTCTTTGCGGTGCTACCATTAATAGGGTGACAAAGTTCAAGTATCTGGGTCACTGGGTCACGGATGACTTATGTGATGATGAAGATATCGAGAGGGAGCGCAGGTCGCTGTCTGTTCGGTGTAACATGCTGGCTCGTAGGTTTGCACGTTGTACTGTACCAGTAAAAGTAACTCTTTTCAAAGCTTACTGTCAGTCATTTTATACGTGCAGCCTATGGGCTAGCTACACTCAGCGGGCATACGGCGCCCTGCGCGTCCAGTACAACAACGCGCTCAGGGTGCTGGTGGGGCTGCCGCGATATTGCAGCGCCTCAGCGATGTTTGCTCAGTTGCAAACTGATGATTTCTATGCCATCATTAGAAAGAAGAGCAACTCGCTGCTAAATCGCTTCCGGGGCAGTACCAACGGTATACTGAGCGCGCTGGCCGAGCGGTGGGATTCCCCAATGGTACACAGGTGGATGAAGCTGCATGCCAGTTCATCACCTTTTATAAAATGAATAAAAAGCCACCACAGTGTTTTTAATTTAACTATTTGATTTTTGATTTAATTTTAACTGAATTTGTAATTGTGATTTTATTCCTGTTTTTAATTGTATTTCATTTTATTTTTAATTGTATTTTTTTTTTAATTGTATTTTATTTTTTAATTTAATTTAATTTTTAATTTATATTTGATTTTTAATTTCATTTGATTTTTATTTAATTTTATTTGTTTTTAATTTGATTTTATTTGTATTCACTTAATTTACACTATGGATTGAATTATCTGAAATAAATGAATTTTAATTTTTAATTTAATTTAAAAAAATTGGTACTGCGTAAATAAGCAATAAATTGATAGCTTCCATTGAAAACCTATTTGATTAAGTTAAACGCGGCCACGATTCAATACATGATACCATTACCAAATACAGTTTTCGATTCAGTCGGCGAGTAACCTTACATGCTGCAGTCACGCAATCACTCACACGAACACTTTTCTCCTCCTTAACTAACGAAGGGAGGTATTTCTTTTCATTTTCATTTATCTAATTTTTTTATGAATTTGAGCAATTACTCTACGCAATCAGAAGATAACGAAACTCACACCACACTCATCTGAAGTACACTACAAACAGCTACCCATTGGCTTCAGAATGTTAACTTGTAAAGTTGTAAATAAACCTAGAGAAAACGAAAATCATTCAATTTTCAAATTTTAAGTTACATTGGCCTATGAATAACACTGTGTGACATCATAGCTGGCCGGAGTCGTGTTTTTCAAATACCAATTAAATTTCTTATTCTCGTGGACCTAATTTGAAATCGATTCTTTTTACCCTATATCTTTTCAGATTTTGATTGATTAGTCAAATGCGTCTATCAAATGGCCTGCCATGTGGTTTTAAGGAACAACAAAATGAAAAGAACAAGGATATTTGAAGAAATAATAATAATGTCGAAATTTATAGGTACTTATGCAATAATAATATCGTATCTAATCATCAAAACATTAAAAAAACGAAGATTCCCAAAAAAGCTCAAATATTCTATCCCATTTTTTAATATTTTTGAGCTACTTGGAACAAAATCTGGCTAAGGTATTTTGAAACCGGTCCGAAACTGCGAAGTAAGGCAGTTTTGTAGGACAAATATCGCCGGCTTTTTGTGCAAGACTTTTTGGTACAGGTGGGAGCACTGAACTTTATTGCAGATTTATTTGGCACGGATTTTAGTACGCAAAAAGAAAGATGTTTGAAATTTGATTTTACCCTAATTTAAAGGAAAAATCTACAACTGGTATGTATCTGGTATTGCTCTCTCTGTTTTTGTGAATGTCTCGCTTACACAATATTGACTTTTAAGTGTTGCATTCATGAGGACAGTTTGTTTCTGATTAAATTTCAAAAAAAATTTTTTACATCATGAATTACAAAATTACATCACCACCGAGACAAATAATGTATGAACAATGTTTAACCTTTTTTATGGAAAACATTAAAAGCTGCATTTTCGTAATTCATTGTTTCAATCTATCTTCATAAACACACCGAAACACTTCAGTATATCCAATTAAATGAAGGAGTCTCTAGTTTGTTAGGATGTGTTTTTCTTGCTCTTTCTTACACATATAGCTTGTATGTTCCTCTACCTCTTAGTTCAAGATCATCTGTCAATGGCAATGTCTCCTTAGTTAGTACGGACAATAATGAGTGGGAGCAGCAAATTGAGGTTATAAATTGGTACTCGAAATAAAAATTATTTATTATTAGAATATGAACGGGCTTTCCTTTGAATGAAAAATAGTCCAAAATGGTGTGTATCTGTTATTTACCTTCTCTTATAACCTACCTACGTGAAGAATCATAGGAAGTTCATTATTTGTTGTATTTTCAGGCGTTGTTGGGTGCTCAGCTGGTTATAACCCTGATAATGGTATCAGTGATACAAAAATTGGGAAATTACTCGTTCGCTAGGTGGCTGCTTTGTTCACAAGGGTTGTACCGGTACTTATATCCTGATAACAGTGAGTTGAAGACTCTGGCTGGAGTGCCTAAAGAACAGAAGAAGGGTAAGGGTAAAGGCAGTAAAAGTGAGCCAAACGGTAAGCCAGAGACGTTTCATGTGCCTCGTAGCCTCGAAATACAGCTGGAGACGGCGCCGGTGAGCCCCCTCGATGTGGTGCATTTGAGGTTCTACACAGAATACCTATGGATAGTCGACTTCTCTTTGTACACTGCTATTGTGTACATAATGTCTGAGGTAAATAAAAATAACTTTATTAGATGGAACCCTTTATTTCACAAACATTAAAATATGTAGGTAATAACAATATTGACTATTTTTTCCAGGTGTACACATCAATATTTCCCCTGAAAGATGAATTTAATCTAAGTATGGTTTGGGCTCTACTAGTGGTGCTGTTTTCATTGTATCCTTTTCTAATTATTGTAGTATTGCCTCTCACTAGAATTCGGCCTGCAACTAAGACTGGTACAGAAATTAAATGGAGACCTTGCCCAGCAGTGGAACACCTCAGTTTAGACATGTTTTGATGGCCAACACATTTGGTTAGTCTAAGTTATTAGCCATCCAAAGATTAATTGTATTTAATACCCTGATAACTCTAAACAAACAAAAGTAACTTTATTTAAATAGATCTGTTACAAGTAGGTACTTTCAAATTGTCAAAATAATACTACTTATGTAAATATGATGCTACCGCCAGATCAAAAAGTTGTATCTGTACTTAGAAGAATGGCAAAGAAAGACTCTTGTATGTAAATGGTATCTATAGCATGTTATTAGCCATTCACACTTCAAGGATAAGATTTTCATTGTTGTAATCCGGTCCATCACTGCAATTTATTGGTATTCCTTATTTTATAACCATTGAAACAATCTTCAGGGGTGGTAATCAAAAGCCTGGAACTCAACAATCTAATTTTAACTTA
The DNA here is from genome assembly GCA_950022985.1 of Udea ferrugalis. Lineage (NCBI taxonomy): Eukaryota > Metazoa > Arthropoda > Insecta > Lepidoptera > Crambidae > Udea > Udea ferrugalis. The sequence continues at coordinate 1,800,582 of OX465522.1, forward strand.
ACTCTAAACACAGAAAAATCTTACTGTCTCTAACAAAGCAGTACTTCACTAGTGAAGAATCAATAGGTGAAAGGTCCACCTGCATTGTGGCATTCTGTGTCTTCCTGCTGATTGCGATGGTGGTGCTGATTGCCTCTGAGGCTAACTTGGAAGTTGGAGTGGATCCTGCATATGATAGTTTCTATGAAAATGCATCAAAGTTTTTGGAGAACCAGGGTTTATCTTCTGTGTAAGTGTTGAAGTAGAATGTATGAATTACTAAAACTACTAGAAAAAAGGGACAGTACATCTCTGGACATAAATATCTCTCGACATTATTCCACACATTGCCTTCTAGCCCCAAACCAAGCAACTTAATGTTTGTGATATGGGATACTGGACAATGTATAAACATACTTAATTACTACCTTTTTTTGTAAATACAGACTTAATATACATAGGAAACACCCAGACCAGAACTAACAGACAAATGTTGCATGCACAAAAATGTTTGTACTGTGCACTTCTGAACCATTATACCAAATCAGTTGTTATTATGTACAACACTTAAAAAGTTTTTGTTTGCAGACATTATTTTACATTTTCTTACATTTATTTATTATTGTTGTGTGTGTTGTATCATTATTGACTTTCATTTTCTAATTTTCAGAGGTCCAGCATCAAAATTAATAATAAAGCTTTCCCTAGCTGTGTGGGCTGCCCTGATAGGAACACTGTTCACGTTTCCAGGCCTCAGGGTTGCCAGGATGCACTGGGACTCTTTGAGGTAAGTGTAAACAAATTGAAATAACTTTCCTGATCATTTGATGACCAAAGCAATGCAAATGCAATCTTATTTATTTATTCATGATGTTTGTAACAAAATGATTGATATTTAAACCTTTTTTGCCCGCGGGGGAATAAAGACCGCGTTCGCCCGGGCATCGGCGCCCGCGATGGTCCCATACCGCGATCACAAAGCAGTTAAGTACTTGACGGGTCCCTGGGAGCCGGACTTTTAGGATAGGATGATTGCCTTTGCGCTATCGGGGAAATTCACTGGCCCTGCCCGCTCCGTTGTCTGCAAAGTGATCTAAAGTCTGACTTGCCTGTGGTTAAAGTTGAATTTTTAATCCCTCAATATTGCCAATAAAAATAATAAAAAAAATAATTGACAATATTTTTAGATATTCTATGTCTTTTCCTTGTATTTTTAGGTTTGGCCCTCCTGTCATAAGCCCCAATCATCGGAACATTCAAATGCCCACACTTCTCCATTAAGCAGACATTACTGTCTCTGAACTGAACTATCACCTCAAATCTGTTTCCAGATACTACGGCGACAGTAAAGTGAAGGGGCTCCTTTTGAATTTGAACTTCGCCATGCCGTTCGTCTTGTCCCTGCTGTGGATCCGCCCCATCACGAGGTACTACCTCTCTGGACGGGTCTTCAGTGGGATGGAGAAGCCGCTGTAAGTAGTATGGTTGATTTATTATTTAGCCAGATTAAAATATCATTAGGCATTATTCCACACAGCGCCACCTAGCCCCAAACTCACAAACCTTTCTCAGATGGAGCTCAGATATTCAATTGAATTAAATAACATTGGGCAGGCAGGGCGTGACGATGAAATGATTGAACGACTTTGCTTTGTTGCCAAAACGTGTACTTGATAAAACCAAGGAAATTACAAAAAAGGAAAATTAAATTAGAATTGGGTGCGCGGGCGCGCGCTGGACGGTTGGATCGCAAGTGGGCTTCGCGGTGGACGGGTCCACAGAGGGGGCTGAGGCACGGCGGGGGGAGTCGGCGCGCGGAGGCGGAGGGGCAGGGCAGCGGCCTCAACATGCTCCCGGCGTTGGAACGTCTTGTTCCAATAGTGGTAGCGGGATGAGTCGATTGTACGCTCTTCTTAGGGTTCCTGATGATGTGATGACATCTGCGACGCGGGTGACGCCGTCGGAGCCTGGGTAGACGTGACAGATGCGTCCCAACAGCCATCTATTGGGTGGTATGCGGTCATCCTTGACCACAACCATCTGATGAAGGCGCAGCCCATCGGCTGGCTTACGCCACTTGTGTCTTCGTTGTAGTTCTGAAATATATTCTTTATTAAATCTTTGCCAAAATTGTGATTTTAGGTGCTCCACTCTCTTGTATCTTGTGAGCGCAGGGAGGTTGGTAATCTGCTCTCCATCATATCCCTGCGGAGTAATCATTGTGGTTGTTCGTCCCATGAGAAAATGTGAGGGGGTGAGGGCAGTTAGATCAGAAGGATCTGAAGTGAGAGGAGTGAGCGGCCTAGAGTTCAAAATTGCCTCCACCTGTACCAATAATGTCGTCATTTCTTCATAAGTTAGATTAGTTAAACCTATGACTCGTTTTAGGTGAAATTTGATTGATTTTACACATCCTTCGACTAGGCCGTTGAAATGAGGACTGTAAGCAGGAGAGAATTTAAATTCTAATTGATTTTCTGCTGCATAAGATGAAATTTCATTGGATTTTGAATTCAAAAAATTTGCTAACTCATTAGCAGCTCCGACAAAGTTCCTTCCATTATCAGAAAAAATCTTTACAGGCCTACCACGGCGGGCGATTAATCTATTTAAGCAAGCTAGAAACCCATTTGTACTAAGATCGGTGACGAGCTCGATGTGGACTGCTCGTACTGCTAGACAAACAAATACACATATATAGGCCTTTAATAATTTAGCACCGCGGCCCTTCCTGTCCGCTATCATGATTGGTCCGGCATAATCAACAGCTGTATTCTGAAATGGGAAATCAGCGTGCAGTCTCTCTTTAGGCAAATTGCCCATCATGGGCTGAATACTTTTATTGGAAAATCTACAACATGTAATACAATTACGTGCTACTTTCCTGGCTAGGTTACGTCCACCAACAATCCAAAACCTCTGTCGCAAGGTGGACAACATGAGTTGTGGGCCCGCGTGTAGCAGTACCCTATGGTAATGTTGAACTAATAATTGGGTTTATGTAATGATTTGCATGTAGTAGAATTGGATGTTTAGTTTCATAGGAAAAATTGGAGTTCAATAACCTACCACCGACTCTCATTGTACCTGCACTATCAATAATAGGGCTAAGATTGAGTAACTGATCTTTAGGTGATAAAGGATTGTTATTTTTAAGTAAGAAATATTGTTTTGAAAACATTTCCCTTTGACTGATTTGACATAAAACAATTTGTGAGTGGTTTATTTCTGCAAGTTTCAAATGACCATGATGTTTATTGTTTGGAAAGCGACAATTATACAAAAATCTTAAGGTATAAGCCACAATACGTTGTAATTTAGAAAATGTAGAATAACGTTTAACGTAATTATTATCAGCTGATTCGTTTACTACGTGACAGAGTAATTTTAGTTCTGGGAGTATCTCTGTAGTGCTGTTGAGTGGTTGTGGAGGTAAATGTATAGTGTTGTGGTGTATGAAGGCTGGTCCATAGAACCATGATTTGTTTTTGCTCAGTTGTTCTGGGTTCAAGCCCCGGGACCCTATGTCTGCGGGATTCATAGAAGTGGGTACATGGTACCAGCTTGTGGGTAATGTATTATCAGTTATTTCAGTTACTCGGTTATAAACATATTGTTTTAGTTTAGATTTAGACATTTTAATCCAACCCAAGACTATGGTTGAATCTGACCAATAGGTTTCGTTATCTAAATGAAGTCTAAGAGAAGCCTTTACCTTTTTTGCTAACCTCATCGCCAGGACAGCACCACACAATTCTAGTCTGGGAATGGTGATATTTTTCTTGAATGGAGCTACTCTAGATTTTGCAAACAACAAATGAACACTGACAGAACCGTTAGCAGAAATACTTCGGATGTATATACATGCTGAGTACGCGTGTATGGATGCGTCACTGAATGCGTGAAGCTCAATATTCACCGGTGCATCACAGATGACATGTCGTGGTATTTGAATGGTTTCAAGGTAAGGTAAACACTTAAGAAAATCATGCCATTGTTTATGGAAATCGGGGGAAATTGTATCATCCCAAGCTATATTATTGACCCATAACTTCTGTAGAAGAATTTTTGCCTGTAGTAGGCAAGGATTGATTAATCCTAACGGATCGAAGATTTGAGCAATTTTAGATAATATGGAACGTTTTGTTTGTTTTTGCGTATTGTGATCTGTGACTGGTAATGACGAAAATAGTAATTGGTCATTTTTGTTGTCCCACAAAATGCCTAGAATTTTAGTGATTTGATCATTGTTAATAGTGAGTAGAGGATCATCATTTGGTGCATTAAATTTGCGAATACTACTAAGAATACTTTCTTCGTTTGATCTAAATTTACGAAGATGAAAGTGTGCCTCTTTAAGCTGATTACTAATTTCTTTACAAATGTCTGCAAGTACTTCCGGTTCGTCATATCCGGTCACAAGGTCATCGATATAGAAGTCATGCAGTATTGTAGTGCCAACTAGTGTGCGACTTTGATTGAATTGAGTGTTTTGTGTGAGTGGATCATTTAGGTAATTGTGTCCTAATTGTGACAGACATTTGGTGGCCAAGTATGGTGCTGATGCAGTACCATACGTGACTGTATTTAATTCGTAAATCTTTAGTTTATCTGTAGGATCTGATCTCCAAAGTATTCGTTGTAGTGACCTCTGTTCAGGAGTAATTAGCACCATGCGGTACATTTTTTCTATGTCTGCGGTGACAATGTATTTAAACTGTCTGAAACGAAGCAAAATGCTAATAAGGTCATCCTGCACTGTGGGACCAATGAATTGAATGTCATTCAACGAATAACCTGATGTAGTGGGTGCGGATGCATCAAAAACTGTTCTAAGCTTTGTTGTTAGGCTAGTTTCTTTAAGTACGCCGTGATGCGGCAAAAAATAGGTACTTTGGCCCTTTTGTAATTCAGTGATTTCTGTCATGTGGCCTAACTGTAGGTATTCTTCCATGAATTCTGTGTATTTTATTTTAAAATGTGAATCTCGACTAAATTTACGCTCTAAAGTAAGAAATCTAGCATGTGCTTGTTCGTATGAATCCCCAAGATTTGTAGGGGGTGATTTGAATGGAATGTTGACTACAAATCGACCATCTGGGTGGCGAGTTGTAGTTTTAGCGAAAATGGTTTCGCATTGAATTTCGTCTGTAGTTAGACATGGTGAATCAATGAATGATTCGCACTCAAAGTAGCGATCGAGTTTCTTCTGTAGCACAGTGTCTGAATCATTTAAAAAATGGCAATGGACTGTATGTGATGTATTATGTTTGGATGAGTTATTATTGTTTGGGTTTGGGATATAAATATGGCTTACCCCTGAGACTAGCCAGCCGAACTTTGTTTCATTTAGGCTGGGTCTATTTTTCCCTAAGGAAATGGTGTTGTGGCCGAGCACCTCCCAAAAGAGGTCAGCTCCGAGCAACATCTCCACCTCGGCAGGCGTATGGAACGCTGGGTCTGCGAGTTGGATGTGTTGGGGTATATTGAATGAATGTGTATTTATTTTGTGAGTAGGTAGCATTTGCGTAATGCAAGGTACAATGAAACAGGTTATTTGTCTGCTGAAATCATTGTTGACTAGTGATTGAATATTGACTTCACATCTGTTTGTGATTTGAGAAGCCTGATTATGTAGTCCTTGTATGCGGACATGTGTTTTTTGACTTGTGAGGTTGAGTTTATGTAATAATTGCCCTGTGATGAAATTAGAAGTGCTCCCATTGTCTAAGAGAGCACGAACTTTGTGAATGTTACCTTCATGATCAGTAATGCCTATAAGAACTGTTGAAAGTAAAACTTGACTGTGATTTGTGCAAGAAAGAGTGATGTTATTGCTAGTGTTGTAATTATCGTAACATGTTGATTGTGATGATTGGGGTTGCGAATGATCCTTAGATGTAGCTAATACTACGCATCCACGAGATGAATTTTGTTTTGGTTCTGTAGTAGTATTGGCATTATCTATTTTTTCAAGATGCAATAAACTATTGTGCTTCTGAAAACAAACTTTACAGGGACCTAATGAGCATTTAATTGTTTCATGTCCCTTTCTCAAACAATTGGTGCACAATTTCAATTCCTTCGCCTTTGCGATTCTGCTTTCTATTGGGAGTGATTTAAAGCGAAAGCATTGATAAATGTTGTGACTGCCCTTACATAAATGACAAGAAGATCGAGTTACGCTAGTTGGTGAGGCTATAAAGGTCTTAGGGCGCATACGAGAGATGTCACTATGTCTACGTTGTTTATTAAGATTTGTTTCCATGGTTTCCAATAAGTCGGCCCGACCTTTAATAAAGTCATTAAATTGTTGCAAAGAGGGGAGATTTTTAAATTTATTTCTTTCTTCTTCCCACTCGCGTGAGGTAACGGAATCTAGTTTAGCTGAGACCATGTAAATTATTAGTGCATCCCAATGTTCAATAGGCAATTTCAATGCCTTTAGAGATCTAAGATTTTTATTTATTGTATCTATTAAGTTTCGCAAAGACCTCGAAGATTCTCGTGTTATTGTTTCAATTTCAAATAATGCTTTAATGTGATTATTTATAAGAAGCCTTTGATTGTTAAATCTGTCACAAATCAGTTCCCAAGCTATGTCATAGTTTTCGGCAGAAAAATCTACAGATTGAATTATTAAAGAAGCACTATCTTTCAAAGAGGCACGTAAGTAATGGAACTTGTGAATTCTAGGAATTGAATTGTTGTTGTGTATGAGAGATATGTACGAGTCGTGAAATCCCAACCAATCATGATAACGGCCCGAAAAGGTAGGTAAGTGTATTGTTGGTAATTTTAATGTAGGGGACCCTGTTGCGATAGCAGTACCAGAGCCCGTCACCTGTGAACCATCATCGCCCGCCGAAGAGCGCCGGCTGGATAAGCTCGTGTTCCTGGCCAGCAACTCCTCCGCAGAGGCGACTGCTGCGTGGAAGCCGAAGCTCTCTCTTTCTTTGAGTTCGTCATCTGGAATTTCGCATAAAGATTCTATGTGAGTCTGATTGCTATCAAAATCATCATACATTGACTTGAGGATTTGGAGGCGGTTCGATAATTCTCTGATTTGTAAAGAACTAAGTTTGTCACAGGAGAGACCTGTTTCCAAAAATTGATTAAAAAGAGTTAGCTTTGCCTTGTAGGTACCTCGAGTTCTTTTTAATGTTTTGAGATCCATTTTAGTTTGATTTAAAATCCACTGAAATAATAATAGTTACAATTAAAATAGCTAAAAGTTTAAGAGTTGAGAATAAAAATGCTTAAGTTTAAAAACGAATACTTAAATTTTAAACGATGGAGCAGAAAATCACTATGAGGGTAAGCGTGCGCAAAGCGAAGCGTGCGCAAAGCAAGCGTCGCCCGTGTGACCTTAGCGCGACCGCTAAGCAAGCTCACTGCCTAGTCGAACGATATAGCGAGCGCGTAGGTATGATGCGCGGCGTAATCGCGTCGATCGAAAGTTCTGGAATGTGAATTTTCTTATGTTAGACGAGCAACGCAACAAACATTGGTACAAATATAGGGAATTTCAAACGTTAGGTGACTGAAATGTGAATAGAATAGAAAATACATTTAGTAAGATAGAATTAGGAAAGAGAAGTGATTACGTAACGGGCCTATGGCGGCAACCGTTACTGAATGAATATGAATATGGTAGGTAGGTGTATTGAACCTACGTGAATATTATTTAACGGACCTATGGCGGCAACCGTTAGCAAGATAGGTATTTTACCTTAGTAAAAATGAAAAAGTACATATGCATTTTAGCAATAAAAGAATACTAGATTAGCGTGAATGGGGAGCAAATATGAGATAATGGAACGAACTCACAAGATTTTTACTCCCGCAGGTGTGTTGACGTGATCCTTGTCTTTGTATTTCTTTGTTCTTGATGATCAGGTAGGTACATCGCCTAGATGCACATCTATGCTTGAACGTTCGGCACGTCTGGCACGTGGTCGTCTGGGTAGTCACGCACGCGGCCTCTGATGACTTTCGTTGTCCAAAGGTCGTTGTAGGCTGCACGGACGTATCCTTAATCCGGCTCGAAGAAATGGGCAGGCAGGGCGTGACGATGAAATGATTGAACGACTTTGCTTTGTTGCCAAAACGTGTACTTGATAAAACCAAGGAAATTACAAAAAAGTAAAATTAAATTAGAATTGGGTGCGCGGGCGCGCGCTGGACGGTTGGATCGCAAGTGGGCTTCGCGGTGGACGGGTCCACAGAGGGGGCTGAGGCACGGCGGGGGGAGTCGGCGCGCGGAGGCGGAGGGGCAGGGCAGCGGCCTCAACAAACATAATATTAGAAATAGCTGTATATTTATGTTCAATCCTACAACATTTGTGCACTTGCTCACCCTTCCGACTTCTCTCCTCTACTTGTCTAGAAGAGATTGCTTTTAGTAAATTGACACTAAAATGTATTACTTATCTGTATATTAGAGATCGCCTACGTTGGAATGACGCTCCCTCCACTGCATCAACGCATACAAGCAAGCACTCTTTTCGCAGATGCGTTGAAGGGGAGCGTCATTTCAACTTAGGCGATCTCTAATATACAGATAAGTATCGAGACACATTTTGTTCAATCAATTGTTTCTTATCTGGATGTTTGTAGAATGTCATCAGAAGCGTACGACACCCTCCGCCTAGTCCTGGTGGTGTTCAGCATCGTGCTGCGAGTGGCGCTGATGCCGCGTCAGCTGCAGGCCTACCTCGACATGGCGCAGCGCCGGCTCGACGTCATGCGCAAGGAGGCCGGCCGGATCACCAACGTGGACCTGCAGAAGAAGGTAGGCCCCGTCACAGTACACAGAGAACAGTCAAATATCTACATACAAACGTGCAGCTCTCGGTTTGAATAGGTGCGTGCGCGTCGCGCGCCGTGTCGCGATTTCACGCACACGCTAGCATAAAATAGGAGGGGATAAAGTGGTGGCAGTACGGACGGGCTGTGCCGCGTGTCTGTGTGCACGCTAGGCTAATAACTCGGCGGGTGGCCTTAGATAACCCACTGTTCATACTGTGGCCCCGTCTAGGCCGGCTCGTGTTCAGGATCAGCTGCAGGCCTACCTCGACATGGCGCAGCGCCGGCTCGACGTCATGCGCAAGGAGGCCGGCCGGATCACCAACGTGGATTGCAGAAGAAGGTAGGCCCCGTCTAGGCCTATAGGCGGTACAGTATCACAAGGTTTGAAAGGAGATGCGTTACCGAACCAACAAACAAAAATAACTTCAATCGAATAGACCTGTTACAAAGTACTTTCAAATCGTCAAATCGAATCAACAAAATATACTTAACACGTTGAACGCCACGCCGGTCACAAACAATAGGAATTCAATTGTTAAAGTGACCGGCGGCGGTGAAAGACTTAATAATAGACATGAATACCATAATATGAATTGTATACTGTACTTAATAAATGTGACGCTACCACCGGATCGTAAAATGGAAGCTATACAAAACAAAATTATTAGTGTCTTAACTTAAGTATAACTAGTTGTTGGTATTACAGTATTTATTTAGATTCGGTAGGGAGCAGAGAGCTTACTCCCAAGCATTTCTATCCATGATGTAATCTTTAGTGGTGTAATATCCCTTTTTTAATAATTTATTTATTTATTTATTTATTTATACTTCAATTATAACGTTATCATAACAATTACAATAATTAAAGTTTATAATTTATTCGGGACACACAGTCATGCAGATCTCTCACAGAACATCAAACACACCGACAATCCATCTTTCCATTCATCAACAAACAAATCACATTCAGGATTCTTATCCAGCAGGGAGTTCAAAGAACTGGGGACCCAGGGTAGAGGCGACTGCGCATGGGAGACTGTCCGACATGTAGGCACAGCTAGTAATCTATGGTGCCTGTTTCTAAAGTATTTATTTGGGGCAAACAATTTGCACAGCTCCTCATGTAAATTTATGGCGTCAACCTTCCCTCTCAAAATTTTAATTGCCATAACAAGCATGGTATACTTACGTCTCACTTCCAACGAATTATATCCTAGACATCCTAAAATAAATTTTGTAGGATACAGAAAGGGGTAGTAGCCGAATTGCCTTTTGTATAGAAATCGAAGGAATGCCTTTTGTACCTTCTCAAGTGCCAAAGTGTAGGAAACTTCATGCGGGTTCCATACACAAGCAGCAGTCTCCAGCTTACTTAGCACCAAAGCGCTAAAAAGCAGTTTAATTACATGAAGATTCTTGAAGTCACAAGAGTTTCTAAGTACAAACCCCAACCGCCTATAAGACTCTGCAGCCAATGCTGCAATGTGTGAGTTGAATGTTAGCTCACGATCAAATGTGACCCCCAAATCTTTCACACTAGATTTCCTAGGAATCACAGTGCCATCTAGTGTGTAATCAAATTCTATAGGATGCCTCATCCGACCGAAAGTCATTACACAACATTTGCTAACGTTAAATTCCATCCTGTTGGTGCGGCTCCATACATGGATCGCATCTATATCTTGTTGTAGGGCCTCGCAGACTGATTTGGAATTAATAGCAGCGTACAGCTTCAGATCATCAGCATATAGCAAGCATTTGGCCGTGTTGACAACTGATGGTATGTCGTTGACCATTATCAGGAATAACAGAGGGCCAAGGATAGATCCCTGACTCACACCGGAACACGTGTGATAAGGAACGGATTCGTACAAACCAAGTCTTACGTATTGCTTCCGATCGCGCAAATAGTCTGCAAACAAATGTACTATTTTTGGAGCAAATCCTATGCTCACAAGTTTCTCCAATAGCACGTCGTTATTAACCCTATCGAACGCTTTTTTAAAGTCGAAGTACAATACATCAACTTGATGCTTTGCGTCGAGCTGGCTAGATATAAAATTTACAATAGTAAGAAGATTGGTTTCAACTGATCTCCTACTCCTGAAGCCATGTTGTTCGTTACAAAGATATTTGTTTACTTGATCAAACACGTACCTATGCAAAATACTCTCGAAGACCTTGGATGGGGATGACATAATGGCAATCGGGCGGTACTCTTCCACTAAGGTCTTGTTTGAGGTCTTTGGTATTGAGGTTACCCTCGAGACTTTCCACGAGCTAGGATACACACCGGACTCCAATGCCAAATTCAAAATGTGGCAGAGGGGCGCGCAAAGTTGGTATTTCGCCTGCTTAATCACCTTTGATGGAATACCGTCTGGACCTATAGAACTATTAGGCTTTAGTTTGCTGATCCCATAAATTACATCAGCACGGCTTATTTTGGATATATTTATATAATTACTGTCACTGCCATCATCAAGAGATATTACCTTTCTTGAGTCAAGTCGAGGTTTATCTGATTGAAAAACACTAGAGAAGAAACTAGCGAAAGCTTTTGCCGCCCGGATACCAGCGCACGATTCACCTTTATAAGTAACGTTGGGTTCAAATCCACCTTTCGTTCTAAGTGCTGATACGTGACGCCAAAAACCGCGAGGGTTCACCTTATAATGTAGCTTTAATGTGATTTTTTAAATCTGTGTAATGGTAGCTTGCAAATTGCTTCGGGAATTTTGTTATAATAGTGTACACCTGGTTGGTCCTGGCTGATGTCGCCTAAAATGTCAATCCCTAATTCTAGTGGTAGACCTCTTAACCTGAATTCACAAACGCAAATCAACGTTGAGCATCCCTCAGAAGTATAGGTGTCCCTATCAGTTCTATTGACATTTTATGAGTGCATGCTTTGCGTTGATTGATCGTGAATTCGGAGGTTAGGGCCTCTTGATAACATCTGACAGATATGGTTATTCACTAGCTGTACACCCCTCCGCAAACCGCACTGAGCTCGCGTTGGAGTACGGCTTGCGCCACCTCAAAGTTGAGGTGAGGCCTGTGCCCAGCAGTGGAATGTTTAAACATTTTCTTTCCTCCTCAACCTCAACATATAAATGTGCCTTTTCCCTGCCAGGTGGCGTCAGTGTTCTACTACCTCTGCGTAGTGGCTCTTCAGTACATCTGTCCCATCGTGATGTGCCTCTACCTGGCGTTGATGTACAAGACCCTCGGGGGCTACTCCTGGGGCGCGCTGTTTTACGAGGGGGCTGCGGAAGTACCGGAGGTTGTGCCGGAGGTGGTAGCTCAGGAGGTGACGGATGAGGAGCAGTACCAGCTGGCGTGGGAGAATCTCAAAATGGTAGAATCCTATTAATATTATAAATGGGAATGATTGTATGTGTGGATGGATGTGCCGTGTTGCTCTTTCACGTTAAAACAAGGATGGATTTTATTGAAAATTTACAATTATATAGCTTTTGCATCTGAATAGGACATAGGCTACAATTTATAAAGATATCACTTTTTGAACCTATGTCCACGCCGACGAAGTCACGTTCAGAAAGCAGTTGGTGATGATAATGAGACTTAAAGATAAATAATCCCTTAGGTATTCATAAAGACTCGAGCAACTGTTATTATTTGAATTCGCTAAAACTCAGACGTTTAAACAGATATTTAGCTATCCATATTGTCGCTATACCTATGCTTCACAATGTACTTTCCATTCCAGATCTTTACCCAAGAAGTATTCCGTGGTCTGTTCGGATTCGCGACCTGGTGGTGCTGCTTTGCCTGGTTCCTGACCACCTCCCTCGGGATGGCCTACCAGACCTACTTCAGGATCTCATGATGCCGCCCCGTCACTTCCAACTCCTTAGATCTAGTCAACTCCTTGGTTCCAAAAGTGCTGGTAGCGTAGCTAAGCCGATTGCGCTGGTAAAGTAAAGAATATATTTGTCCAACGTACACTAAGATCCGTTTTTCTTCACTTGTCCTTTTTGGTAAAAAAACAAGTTTTTTTAACAAAATTTGTTGATAAACTAGACAAGTTTTTTTAAATCTAAATCTTTTCATTAAACTGATTGGCACAATTAAACACTTTTATTGTCATTCTTATGACATACCGAGATTGTTTGCTAAGGTAGGTGAATAGGACAAGTTGAGAAAAACGGACTTTCCATAGTTCATTACAGATGACGCTTTTATACCTAGAACCTTCGTTAACTGTCAAGCTTGAAATAAACGGTTACCAACAAACCTTTCTGCAACCTTGCACATTCTTGCAAACCTTACGGTCCAGTAAAATACGGTGCAAAGAAATAGAACCTACCGTATTCTTTATGAAGATCTGTCGAAATGTTCCAAGAAGAAACAGAAGCAGAATTCAAGAGTAAAAATTTATGGAATCAGTGGCACCAAATTTAAAAATATCTTATTCAAATAGGCCTTTTATAAGTACTTTCAACAATCGAATATCGGCCAAGATAAAGAAATCTACCCAAATGGTAGGAATCTACCACAAATGGTCACACTGCTGTAGTTGGGAGCTTGAGCTTGGTCCTAGCCAGCGCCCCTCCAACAGAGCCCCTCCCAGAGAGGCTTGTTGGCGACCGTCTATTTCATATTTTTGTCGCTAATCTGCCCCTAATTATGCAAAATTGATAAATCCCATTCGTACATAATTTTTTACCACTTTTATTAACGAAATTCTTATAAAAACCTGAACGCGACAAATGTGTTGAAACCGTTCATTTGTGTTTAGTTTTAATTGTTTGTGTCTTGCATTCAATAGATTCACACAATACACTTGATAAATAGTAGAATTTACAAAATAAACAGTTAGCACCATGCAAATAACTTTAAGACAATTATAATGCACTCTGTGCACATTCTACAAACTATTACTATTAATTAAATAAATTTATTGTACAGTCGTCACATGATACAAAATTATTCTCATGACAATCAATCAATTGGATCTTGTAGATTATTGTTACTTTTGTGAATGTATTTGGTTCGTAAGACGTTTTTGTATTATCGCGTTTGAGATAGGTATTATGCTTTTATTATAATATAATTAGTGGTTGTGTATTTTATGGACTGTCCGACTAAAAGTAATTTCATGAAAAGTGTGAATCACCAAGAAACGAAATTCTGAGGTGGCCAAAAGTTAATAATATTATGTTGTATCCTTTCGTTTAAGAAGTTGATAAAAAATGTCTCCTTTTGCCGGAATATCGTGAACGTCACGATGACGGGAATTCATTTCCTTTTGGTATCAAAATAACAGAGCCTCTTTCTTTGTAGAATACTTTGAAATTTTATGAGAGCGTTGTGACCCAGTGGTTGAACAATCTGGCTCGTAACCCGGTGGTCCCGAGATCAAGGCCGGCCGAAACACACTTACTTTGTGTTCGTGGTACTTACCATTTGCAGCTAACTCTCCGGTTATGGAAAACACTGACGCCCAAGCAAACCGGATAACGAAGGTAGGCTCGCCCGCCCCTTGCCACGTTGGGTTCGAATTCCCTCGGCGATATGTGGGCTTCTGAATGTTTCGTTCACAATGACGGCAATAGCAGATAGACTGCATTGAAACCTAAAAATGATATTTGAAAAACGGGGCACCCCGTCATCTTGACGCTCACAGAATAGGTAGGTAAGTTTTGTAGAACTGGAGAGTTACTACGCTGATAACTGACCATTTCCTGTATATTCCTGTTACAATTCGCATGTGGTTGTGTTTTCAACTGACCGGTTTTTAATCAGCCATTAGTAATAAAATTACGCGCCTATTGCATTTTAACGATTCACGTTGCATCATCAAAAAGTACAAATTTCGTGACCAACATTTTTTTTCTCCATGGTTCGTCAAATTAGCTGTCATTATTATCTTCATGTGTCTACTTAGGATGCCTATTAATTTGACAGTGTTAGACAATGTTATTAAAAAGGCACGCCCTCTAATTTTATTTATTTTTAATGTTAAGTACCAAACTAATTTTAGGCGAAAAGACTTGTCTTGACGAATGTGTTGATTTGTTTATTTATATGGGACTGTTTTCAATAAAAACCGTTTTTATAATGAACTTTTTTCATTTTGTGTCATTGTAATTTTGTGTAGTTGCACCGTTACCGTGGCTAACTGTTGTGATCCAACTGTTTCGGTTCGCGGCGGGAGTACCGTCAACCGTCAACGCATGCAACGACCACTTTCAAAAAAACAATTTAAATTTTGCCTAATGGGATTAGTAATAATGTTGAAATTGGCCTAAACTGAGAACATGTTGCCGCGTAAGCTGCATTCCACGTGGCAGCTGCAAAAGTCCATTGTCAGTGTTTTGCATTGTAGGTAAGGGATGCATGCATTGTGTAAGGTGGTAAAGGCTACGTGCACAGTATCCACGTGCATGTGGTATGACATCCTTTTTGGCGCGAAAAAAGGCGCTGAAGACCGTTGAGAAGAATTTTATTGATCTATCTCAGCCAACATCCAATCAGTAGTTGTTTTTTTGTTACCTTAATACTGTTGTTAGGTCCTTATTATTCTCGAGATTATATGTCTAAATAAATCAAATAATAATTGCTGATTAACATCGTTGATTATTTAAAAACATATTTTATTCAACAAATAGTCTTAGAATGTAGGTATAGTAAGTAATAACTGTTAACTTAAAACCACTTTATTTTCGCAAGCAATGAAGTGTTTTTTGTCTTCTTTTGATAAGAAAGGATTGCGTGCTAATATTAAACACCCAAGTTTAAATAGGTTCATAATGTAAGTATCACACCGTCGCAAATATTAAAACATCAGTACTAAGTAACAGTAAGTAAAATCTAGAAAGTTTGACCTAGAGGAATGGAATGGATTAGAAATTATAAATCATGCCGTGTTTCACATTTACAGACTGAATCATCATCATGACTCATCTGAAATTAGCATCATTACGATAAGATATATCAACATTGTCATCGGGCAGGCGAAAGACGAAAATAATAGGTGTTAGGTTCCCCTCATTGTTTTAAACAAAATTGTTGTTAAAAGGTATCAATGGTTCTTCTAATTGAGTCTGGATGCTAGAAGATAACGCTTGGTACCCATAAAACGGGGCTGACATGAATAGGCACGGGTTCAGGCGATAAAATCGAAAATAAGGAGGTTCAGTTTAAGTATCAGTAGGATTTAGAAATAATTGAGGATAATAAAATCTACTTGAGGCTATTTCATAGCCTGTTGAATTTCTTATTAACTTGGCTAAAAGATGTAGGTCCACGTTAAGTAATGGATGTGTATGCTTGTGTCCAACGCTGTGAAGTTACATTTCGCGACGACAAAATTCAATAGTGTTGTCTGATGTTGGTTGTACCAACGTCGATAATTTGACTTCGATGAGTCAGGAGGGGTGACAATCACACACCCTATAAAGTTTTACACTACGTCAAGCGTTATACACTTATAGTGGATCTGGTCAACAAAAGAAAAAAATGCGGTTTGCTGTTATGTCGTGACAACGTCTAATAATTCGATGAGGGCCCCGGCTGCACGTGCGAAGAAGCACGACGCAATGAACGCAATTTAAGAAAAAATGTTTTATTACAGGATTGTCTGTTTTAAATGTAAGCATTTTCAATATTCTTTTATTTGTACACGATATTTCGATACCTACTGACAACCAGCACTTTTTGTACTTATTGTGATTTAATTTAAAAAAAAAGTCGGCTTGCACTCATTGAGCATATCGGTTCACGCATTTTTGAATGTGAGGTAATTATTTTATCATCCATTTCTGAATTTAGTGCTATTTTCTCTCGCCAATCAATAGCCTGTAATTTTAATTTTAACTGTAGCATATTCTCTTGACTAAAAATGTTTGACTAAAAATAATGTCCCGCTATGATCAGAAAAACCTAGTTCTTCTACATTTGTGAAAAGTTTACAATAGTTAAAATTTGTAAATATTAGGTCTAGTCTAGGCATGTTGCTGAAGAAGTTGTCATCCGTGTGGGTTGTTTAATGTGTTGTGTAAAATTCGAATTATTCCAACATTAAAGTAAAAAATTGGTTAGTTTTTAAGTATTTTTCCAGTTTTTTTATGTTGAAATCACCTCCTATGATTTTATTCGTTTTTGAATGTTTATTATTTATGTATTTCAGTAATTGTTTCATCTTTTTATACAAATACCTCTTCCTCTTTTCTTTTTTAGTGTGTTTATAGTAATTATTAGTAATATATTTTCATTCATTAGTTCACATGCACACATTTCAACTAAATATACCTACAACCATCATTTCTGTAATTTCTTCTATTTCTATGTGTTCTGTTTGTTTCCGTAGCAAGATGCACTTGTGTTTGTTCCTCTGCCTCAAGAGTTGCTAGTTGTATCCGGTGATCTGAATTGTGTCTAATTTAGGCCAGTCATCAAAGTGTAGCCTGATGAGCCGTTGGCTATTGTAATCAAAGGAAAGCTAAGCGACCGTTAACACACAAAATAAAATTGGGTCATTATCATCGATACCGGCAGATATGTTCCATCACTACGTAAATGATTAAGTAAATAGATGCGTCGACAGATGTCAAACATTCGCCAATCAGATGTAAGCGCGTCAAAGCTTCTCGAATGCTATTGGCTGATTCACAAGAACATTCCAGAAAATGCCAGTGACGTCGGTTGAAGCTGCGCGTCATATAAAACCACTTGATTTTCCGCCGCCATTTTATTTCAATTGAAGAAGCCGTCAGTCGCGCACGTTTTCCGAGTGTTAAACTCTACTAGTTCATTCATCGATAAGTTATAGTTAATTATACACAGTAAGTACATTTTCTTTGTTAATTACGTGTTACAGTTGTCAATTAGCCCAAAACACCGTTTTCTTGAAATTCTTATCTACGGAAAATTCTTCCTCGCTATGTCAGTTTGCGTTAGGTTGAACGGTTTTATAATTATATTTTTTTCTGCCTGTTCTATCGGTTAGGATAAAAGCCTGGTCTCCCCTTTTATCTGCCGTTGTTATTATAAATTTGCCCAAAATTCTGTATTTATTGTCTTGTGGAACATTTTATAACTCACGTGGGAACTGTGCTAGTAGGGAGGTTAGAACTTATAATTTACTGAAGGACTATCGATCATTTTATGAGTCATGAGCGTTTCTGGAAGGTTGATAATGATCTATTAGCTTATTGATTACTAAAATGTTCCATGCGTGACTAGACGTGCCTACCTGACTGCGGCGCATTCCAGACGTTTCGGCATCGATTTTTCCCAACATGGCCGCGCCGTGGTTCGGTTACGGCGTTTGCTACACGTTGTTATTTTAGTTAAGAACCTATCGGTTCTGTATTCCATTCATCATAATCCGCCCACATGGTGACTGATATTCGGGTAGTGCACGCTCGCGCGGTGATTCATGTTAGCTGAACATGACAGTAAAATGGCGGATAACCTATTTCACCAGATGTAGACAAAGGCATGAATGAATGGTGATCTTGATGATTTATATCACATGAATAGATTAATATTCAATTATCTATGAGAGGGCTATGTTTTAGAATAAAAGGTCTCTGGCGTCAGGTATAGAAAACCTGCATGCATAATGGTAGGTTTTTTTCCGAAATTCCATCCAAATTTTGAAAATTTGGATGGACTGGTAGGTGCTAAGGAATGTCCTTAGAATTCTAGATTAAACAAACCAGATTTCGTTGTCATTCGATTTCCCCTCTAATGATAACAGTACATATCTGAAACGGAAGTACTTCCACGCATACACAGCATGATACGCTTTATCTTGTGAATGTATTAATAATCCTATCTCTCTTTCTTCAGATGGCAAAGGCACCAGCAGTTGGTATCGACTTGGGCACCACCTACTCCTGTGTGGGGGTGTTCCAGCATGGAAAGGTGGAAATCATCGCCAACGACCAGGGCAACAGGACCACGCCCTCATACGTTGCATTCACAGACTCCGAGCGTCTCATCGGAGATGCTGCCAAGAACCAGGTGGCGATGAACCCCAACAACACCATCTTCGGTTAGTATTGATAAATACACTGTCTTAAAACTGTTGATAAACTTTACCTAGATTTATCCATTTCTAACTGGTATAGCAGTAACTGATATAAAACATTCTGAACTAGGAGGGTCCAAAGTCCTAATCAAACAAGTTGTTGACCTTCAGAACCTATGTGCCTAGAACATGATAATCTTTTAAAGATTTTTTTCCTATTATGTTGTGTCTATTGCTTCTTCTTATTCATTTTGTAGTATGTACTTGTTATAAACTTATAAATGAAAGTGAACTTATCACGCTATCACAGTCATTTATTAACTCTGACAATAGATATTTTCAGTATTATGAGTAAGGTTAGAAAATATGGATTTGTTTGTTATGATGATACCCAATATACTAGACTAGAGTCTCTGAAAATATTGAATGATAACAGTATTCTGAGTAAACATAAACTAGCTAGCAAGTAATATTGTTTTGATAAATTTTAACCCCTCTGTTGTGCTTGTTACAGATGCCAAACGTCTCATCGGCCGTAAATTCGAGGACGCAACCGTCCAAGCCGACATGAAGCACTGGCCTTTCGAGGTTGTCAGTGATGGTGGTAAACCAAAGATTAAGGTTGCATACAAGGGTGAAGACAAAACCTTCTTCCCTGAAGAGGTGAGCTCTATGGTACTCACCAAGATGAAGGAAACAGCCGAGGCTTACCTTGGTAAAACAGTGCAGAATGCAGTCATCACGGTTCCAGCGTACTTTAACGACTCTCAAAGACAGGCCACAAAAGATGCAGGTACCATCTCTGGTCTGAACGTTCTCCGAATCATCAACGAACCGACTGCTGCCGCGATTGCGTACGGTCTTGACAAAAAGGGTGTTGGAGAACGCAATGTCCTTATTTTCGATCTTGGCGGCGGTACCTTCGATGTGTCCATCCTGACCATCGAGGATGGTATCTTCGAGGTGAAATCTACCGCCGGTGACACGCACTTGGGTGGAGAAGACTTCGACAACAGAATGGTCAATCACTTTGTCCAGGAATTCAAGAGGAAGTACAAGAAGGACCTCACCACCAACAAGAGGGCTCTGCGACGACTCAGGACTGCCTGCGAAAGGGCGAAGAGAACTCTCTCTTCCTCTACACAGGCTAGCATTGAGATCGACTCTCTCTATGAGGGTATCGACTTCTACACCTCTATCACCAGAGCGCGTTTCGAGGAACTGAACGCCGACTTGTTCAGGTCTACCATGGAGCCCGTGGAGAAGTCTCTCCGTGACGCCAAGATGGACAAGGCTCAGATCCACGACATCGTACTCGTAGGTGGATCCACCCGTATCCCCAAAGTGCAGAAGCTCCTTCAGGACTTCTTCAATGGCAAGGAGCTGAACAAATCCATCAACCCTGACGAGGCTGTCGCTTACGGCGCCGCCGTCCAGGCTGCCATCCTGCACGGTGACAAGTCTGAGGAGGTCCAGGACCTTCTGCTGTTGGACGTCACCCCTCTGTCGCTCGGTATCGAGACCGCCGGCGGTGTGATGACCACCCTCATCAAGCGCAACACCACCATCCCCACCAAGCAGACACAAACCTTCACCACTTACTCCGACAACCAACCCGGAGTACTCATCCAGGTGTTCGAGGGTGAGCGCGCCATGACCAAGGACAACAACCTTCTTGGAAAGTTCGAGTTGACTGGCATCCCACCTGCACCTCGTGGTGTGCCCCAGATCGAGGTCACCTTCGACATTGATGCCAACGGTATCCTCAACGTGTCTGCAGTCGAGAAGTCGACCAACAAGGAGAACAAGATCACCATCACCAACGACAAGGGCCGCCTCTCGAAGGAGGAGATCGAGCGCATGGTCAACGAGGCTGAGAAGTACAAGAACGAAGATGAGAAGCAGAAGGAAACCATCTCTGCCAAGAATGCCCTTGAATCTTACTGCTTCAACATGAAGTCTACCATGGAGGATGCTAACCTCAAGGACAAGATCACTGAGGCTGACAAGCAGACTATCCTTGACAAGTGCAATGACACCATCAAGTGGCTAGACTCCAACCAGCTGGCTGACAAGGAGGAATATGAGCACAAGCAGAAGGAGCTTGAAGGCATTTGCAACCCGATCATCACCAAGTTGTACCAGGGTGCTGGTGGTGCCCCAGGAGGCATGCCCGGCGGTATGCCTGGCTTCCCCGGCGGCGCCCCCGGCGCTGGCGGCGCTGCCCCCGGTGGCGGTGCCGGCCCTACCATCGAGGAGGTCGACTAAACACATTCCACGTACCCGCGAGATTTTCTCAATCTCATAACTTCAGGCTTGAGATGCTCGTAACTTAATAAAACTGATTTAAACTCATGTTTCTGTTTATTATTTTTAATTAACCTCCTCACACATCTCCAAATACATCCCAGTTTTTTTCACATGAACTTTCATAATACTTTAGATAGGTAGAGGACCTCCACACCTGGTGTAAGCTAGGTAGAATTTCGGGAATTGGACATGCGTCATTTTGTGAATTGGACATTATGATCTAACCGCCGCACTCAGAGACGTCACATAACTTTAATGGTTGATTAGCGTCAAAATTTGACATTCTGAAAAGTTCTTTATTTAATTTGTTATAAAGTCTCTTTTCAAAAATGAAATTTTGACGCTAATCAACCATTAAAGTTATGTGACGTCTCTGAGTGCGGCGGTAAGTCCCTTTTCCTTAGCAAGAGTATAGTACTCTTATATTCTTTCGATAGTTTCCAATCTTAACACGTTCACAGTCCCCATACATTTTTTTTTTACTACCCCATATGTCCCAATAACTTTTTAACAAAATTATACTTGATAATATGTTGGAAATACAGGGAAACCATTTTCCTCCGGAAAATATGTTGTGCTAATGAGTTTTTCTCTGATTTTCGCGTGACCCCCATAGGGGGCACGGACTTGTGAGTTAAAAAAACCGTGACCCCTGTTTGGATTCACGGACTTGTGAGACAAAAAAAAGAAATCTTTTGAGAGTAGAATGTTAAAAAGACTGATAAAACTACCAGCTGCTGGTCACGTGTATCATAAGAAACGATTTATTTGCATTCTTACTTGGTGAATGTGTCATTCAAGATGTGATTTTTTAATGAAAAAATCAGCAAATAGCTTCTGACTGAAATAGGAGCATTGCAGTTTCTGCCACACAACATATCTCTTGATTTGAGAGTACTGCAGTTTCTAGTTTGGAATAACTTGGACCTTTTAGATCCATAGAAATTTCAAGCTACCCACCGCTTTTTAGTGGGACTAAATTAAATTCCTGGGAAAATAACAGAGGGTAAAAAAAGATGCGTGGGCCGTTAAAAAGTATTATTGATGAAGGGAAAAAAAACACAACGTTTTCAGCACGAAAAAGGGCCACAAAAGAACGCAAAGAGCAATATAAGAAAGGTTTTTGTCTCCCCAGTTTTATGAATTTTCACAAGTTATGTTTCTAGATTGTAAAGCTAGGTTTGGTTTTTTCTTTACTCAGATACTATCAGTTTCAAGATTTCAATTTGTTTTTGTTTTGCTTTGAGTATAACTTTGTTAAAATAAAGCAGTTTACATAATTTAACGGTTTAAATAGACCTTATCTTGAAAAAAATATATTTTAAAAAATATTAACATTTTGTGGCATGTTTTTTCAAAATTATGCACAATTTTTCTCTATCCACAAGTCCACAAAATCGCAGAAACATATTCTTAAGTCCGAGCAATTAATTGAAGTAAGCAGAGGTATGGGCATCGTGCCCCCATAAGGGGGCACGGACTTGTCACTTTACTTCACTGTGACCCCTTATGGGGGCACTGGACTGTGAACGTGTTAAAATATCTGTACAGGTGTTTATTTTCCTTTATTCCCGTGTTATAACTCTTATCCAATACATAACAATCTACATAATAAGGCAATAGGCTTTTTCATTACTCATACTCTGAAAGTAGGTCATTACTGACCTGAGAAGCGGGCTGAAAGTAATACTTTTCATCCCTAGGGAGAATCACTTTCAACTGACAGCTGTCATATTATTTTAAAAAAAACTAGTTCTTTTTCACTTATCTATTGAACCATGTTCCAAATTTCTATACAGCCACGATGTAAAATTGAAATAACTTGAAGTTAAGTATTGATTAGAGAATATATATTTTTCATTACTCATACTCTGAAAGTAGGTCATTACTGACCTGAGAAGCGGGCTGAAAGTAATACTTTTCATCCCTAGGGAGAATCACTTTCAACTGACAGCTGTCATATTATTTAAAAAAAAACTAGTTCTTTTTCACTTAACTATTGAACCATGTTCCAAATTTTTATACAGCTACGATGTAAAATTGAAATAACTTAAAGTTAAGTATTGATTAGGGAATATATATTTTTTAAATAACTTTATTTTATAATTAAGTTTCAACAATTTCTTTAAAATAACGTAGCTTTGAGCAAATTATTTACCATTTTTCCAATGATGAAAATAAAAAATAATGGCTGAATAGCGGGCCGGCCACAGAAAAAAAAAACAAACAAAATAGGCGGGAAAGCGGCAATTCGATCTTCATGAATTAATTCATGTTTTAATTTTTACTTTCCTCGTATTTGTAATGAAAAGCACAGTGTTTACCTCGGGTTAAAGACTTATTTAGTCCCTCGAACTATTGGCGCCCTCACTTCGTTCCGGGCGCCAAACCCCGTCTCGGGGCTAAATAAGTTACTTTCACCCCTCGGATAACAATGTACTATTTTAAATAACTTTATTTTATAATTAAGTTTCAACAATTTCTTTAAAATAACGTAGCTTTGAGCAAATTATTTACCATTTTTCCAATGATGAAAATAAAAAATAATGGCTGAATAGCGGGCCGGCCACAGAAAAAAAAAACAAACAAAATAGGCGGGAAAGCGGCAATTCGATCTTCATGAATTAATTTTTACTTTCCTCGTATTTGTAATGAAAAGCACAGTGTTTACCTCGGGTTAAAGACTTATTTAGTCCCTCGAACTATTGGCGCCCTCACTTCGTTCCGGGCGCCAAACCCCGTCTCGGGACTAAATAAGTTATTTTCACCCCTCGGATAACAATGTACTATTTGTCACCGAAGGACATTTCGGTAAAGCGGCTTTTTGATAACGAGGTACTTTCCCGTAAAGGGACATTTCTGTAAAGGGGCTTTTACACCGAGGGACATTCCTGGAAGGGACATAAAGAACCTGAACGTAAAAACACTTATGTGCATGCGGTAGGTAGGGATCGTCCAAGCTGAAATGACGCGCGCTCACGCCCCTCCGCCGCATCTGTGTAAACAAGTTTGCTGGCTAATATTCGTAGATGCAGTGTGGAGGAGCGCGTCATTTCTTTCAGCTTAGGCTTAGATTAGACGATCGTCTGATGTTCGTCTAACACGCGGGTGCGGCACATGCGGCGCACGGCTCGATGTTTACTGTTGTATCGCTCACTAACTTATAAGCCGGCGTTGTAGCAGCAGATATATTTATAAGAATACACGCCAGGTCGGAAATGGGATGGGTGATCACCCCCATACCGAAATTTAGTGATGTGAAAGTAACTTCGAGGCAAAATATGGTCACTACTGGCACAAAATATTTTTCGTGCTAGGCTGGTTTGCTATACAGGTAGTATCGAAGCGTTAAGTCCCAGTTTTATCTAGAGCAACGTAATTCATTGATTACATAACACAAGGGTCAATGTCCCTTGCATCGTTCCCACAGTGTGACCTAGATTCCCCGGATGTCCTAGTTGCGAGTCCTCGTTCGAAATTGGTGCAACGCGAACAATAAACCTATAGCCTAGTAGCACTTGGCCTTTATCGAGTTCCTCATTGCTTTATTGCAAAGAATAAACACAGCAGTTGACTATACATACATCGTAGGATGTTAGGAAACACTATAGGTTCAAATCCCGTCAAAAAAAACAGTTTTAGTTAGGTATCTATCTACCTAGTTAAGGATTTGGCCTACCACGTCCACTTGGAAAATTCAACGAATTAGGGTTATTTTTCCAATTAGTCAATGCAACATTCTGGTGTTCTTGTGACCGAAATACCGGAGGTTCCTAATTTTATTACTGCCCTTCCTCCAATGTCATGGCTGTCAGAGACCTGTTATTAACGATCTTGTTCACGAATATCTTCGTTTTAATCTTAAGAAATAAACACAAATGACGTTATTTCGTATAGAGCAGAACAGCTGGATTCTGGACCAACGCGTCGCTGGAGCTCGCTTTTTTCTGAGGTGTTCAATTTTAGAAACGTTAACAGCGTCTCTTAGCTTCGAAAGATTCGTTTGTACTTATTCATATTCTTCCGCGATAAGTACAGATTTAGACGCGTGTCTGTCTGTGGCTGTGGTGATAAGAGTATCTACTACTACCTATCTATAAAAGATGTCAAAATTAGAACTAACATTAATCCTAAAACGCGGAAGATTGTATAGGTACGCAACAGATTGTTTTTTGAAGTCTAGTATCTACCTATGTATTAGATACATCTCCGCTGGTTCAGGGATCCGTAGTGACCGGCCTAAGTAGATGGTGAACAATAAAATAAGTAGAAAATACTTATTTTATTGTTCACCATTTGACATTGGCAGAATACCCTTGTTATTAGAAGGTGCAGGCAGGATATTAAAAATAACCTAGGTTGCTAGACGGATGATCATGGCTTTTTTTTACTTGTCTCTGTGAGTTTTTACGTAAAGCCTGCTTTTTTTGATATTTGATAAACTACCTACAACAGTTTATGGCAGTGCACTGCAGTGGTACAATTCCTGTTTTGTTTTTTAATTGTCAAGAAACTTATTAGTGTTTACTTAGTTATCTAGCCTCTCATGTTTAAAGATACCAATAGAAAATCTATTGTTCCTTCGTGGGCGCGAAAACCCGGGACGTGAATGGAAAGGTCTGTCACCTAACCACTTGCTCACCGAGTCTGTCTGTACCCGGATTCGAACCGACAAACATTACTGTATCTCGGTACCACTTGAGCTATCAGTCTCTTATCTGTAAGCAAGTGGAAAACTCTGAAATGATAATGATAATCTGCGCTATTAAATACATGACTATCTATCTACTATGGAACTTGATATCGTGCATAGTTAGGCCACTAAACCCCGAATTCACCAACGTCAATCAACGCTAAGCACGCTCCCACGCTCATGATGTCCCAACTTTGATTGTGCTCAACTTTGATTTGCGGTTGTGAATTCGGGGGTAGATGTTGTAGGTTTGATTTTCGACGGCCGACTCGGGGTAAAGGTCATGAAGTTGGTTACTACATCAAAGGTCTTGGGTTCGAGCCCTGTACAGTACAAATATTTGTGTACCACTGTGTGTTGCTTGGTCAAGGTATCCCTTATGGATTTTGTACCTATATTGGCTACCTATTAATTTAAAAAAATATCTTTTAGTGCAAGCTATGCTTAGTCAGGGGTTAGACGGCGATGTGTGGAATTATTTAATATTTTTTTGATTTAAATACCTATAATGATATTTATTATGTAGCCATACGGTTGCGTTTAGGATTAGCCTATTTTAAACTACACACCCATTGGTCCAATTGTGTTTCGTACACCTGGCAGTTAGCCCGAGGACCCTAAGATCTCAGTCTAAATTCCTAACTGATAGGTATAAAATACGTTTATGTTTCGTGTCAGTGTGTGTTTCTACACGTGTCAACACTTCGTTCGAATGTCTAGGTCTTCATCCTGTTATGGCCATCGCCTTGTCGTTCCTTGCTAAGAGCCTTGTTGGCGTAACATATGGCTTAACAGACCGTAATAGGTGTTTGTGAATAGGAGTGACTTGGAACTTCTCATGCCGGCATGTACCTCGTTATGGCTGTGTTTTATAGTGCACTTACTTCAAGGAAAACTTAAAACGGCTATAGCTTTTTTGTTTACAAGTAGGTGCTTATATTTTACTTACACACGGTTATGTAATTTTTATCTACTCGTATGCTCAGTAAGGGTCATATTAGTTGAAGTTAGCCTCAAACACCCGTACTCCAGCGGCTGCCCGTGACTATATTTTCCTATAAAAATGTATAAATAATAATGTATAAATGTATAAGCTATATTATGATAAAGTTTCATTCAAATCCATTCAGTAGTTTTTACGTGGAGGAGCAGCACGGCACATCCACCCGTATCTTTCTCATTCATAATGTTAGTAGGTAGGATTAAAAGGATTCAGATAGATGGGTTACGAAATAAGTCAGCAAAACCAATTCGACGTTTAAACTTTTTATTTAATCGCATTTTTTGCTAATACAAAACAACGGGACAATTCAAATATAGCCTACACGATACGGCGGTATTCGATCCGAAACAATTCGGACCAACCAGCAAACCACGAGGGTCAGTGTACACTGGCGAAGACAATATAATAGGTATACATCGACCACCTGATGCTAAGCGGTTACCGCAGCCTATGGACACGTGTAGCACCAGGGGAAAAACTTTGCTGACCCTGTAAGAATCTTTCCAAACCACTCTTGGAGAATTCCTTGCTTTACCTGGTCGAGAAAACCTCAACTGGAAATAAATTCCACAATTCAAGTGTTCTAGGAAGGAAACATAGCTAATAGGGTTTTATATTTAACTAACCCTAAAACCCTTCAATAATACGCATTAAGCACGTGTTGGAGTATGGTTTGTAGCACCTCATTATAGTTGATTTAGTTGAGGTGAAGCCTGTGCCCAGCAGTGGGAAGTTAAGGCTGCTGTTTTATGTTTGAATGTCTTCCTTTCAACTTACTCGTACACGTCAAAAAGTAGATGTCCCTATGCAGTTAATTGATGTTGTTCTTTGCTTCCCCTACAGGAGAAATGCGAAAAAAATCATTTTTAAACACCACTGCAGCTTTCTTAAATTACGGGATTACGGTTCCACCTTTTAAATAAAGGAACAAAAAGGAAAAAAGATTCTACATGTCAAAGCAAATATGACCTATTATATCGTCTTTGGTACTAATGTGGGTACAAAACGTTAGTCTATGGTTATTCTACTGTTGACTACAATCTCCAAGGAGATCCCTGATCAATAAGGCTTGGCCGATTAGCCACAATGCAACGATCCCATCGCACCATGTTAGACCCTAACTGATTATCTTATCTAAGCGCACGGTTGCATGGAGGCCAAGTCCTAAATACCCTCACACGCACTAACTTACACCTACTGACTTCTAATATTATCACTGGACAGGGGCCTTATTACGATCTTTTTACAGCTCAGTTTAAGCTCAGTTTACGTCTTTTCAATAATTGAAATTTTACTAAAACATGCAAAATAAGTTACTACAGCAGTGAAGAAAAATTAGGGTATTTTTTGACACTATTTACCACACAAAAAACGACTTGTGACGGCAAATATGCAGCTCAAATGCCTAAAACTGTCAGGTTATAAGAGATTGTAATAGGGCCTCTGGACTGGTTCTAGATGACAATTTTTTACTAATGTTGTGGAGTTGCCGCACCATAAGCCCCTATCGATAGACTATCATAGTATCAAAAATAGCCAAATATGGAGTGTTGAATAAACAGCATTCAAGTATTGATCCCCGAGAACTTATTGATAGTATAGATACTGTCGATAGTACTGCTCTTCAACGCGATGGTTAAACTATTGATGATACAGCAACGCTAGTTTGAATTTCTCTGGCTAAAGCAAAACGAAGGACAAATAGGTAAGTACTCAAATTATTAAAAAAATCAAAATAGTCTGTCCAGTGAAATATTAACACACGCAATGCCAGCATTTTTTACATTTATACATTTATTTGTCAGATCGGGTGTCGTCTATAAATACAATCATTCATTATAGTCGTTTGCGGTTTTTCTTGTTATACGTATATTTCCTTTAATTATTAAGCTAACTATACAAATATTTAACGAACCAATTCTTGCTTTATACAATTTTAACAAATAAAGGTAACGATTCATATAACTTTAATTTAGTGGAGGTACACATGTAGGCATTTTTTGGAAATCAGAAAGGAAGTAACTTGCCTAAATTTGGGTAAAATGTACTGATGGCCAAAAATAAGTGGCTGATTACATCTGCATCAATATGATCAGGGTGTGATCAGGTAAGTATGCAAAATGCCTTTACATCATATTCATGTCAAAAACACATGAGAGACCAAACATCAAACAGTGGAAAATCCTCGAATATTAGATATTTTTTCCTCAAACGAATTGACTAAGTTCAGGAAAATACATTGTCTTATGTAAGCGACTCCTGATTTTTGGTCATCAGTCTAGTTCAACCATAACTGCAGTTATTGCAGCAATGTACAGTCAACGGCCGGCGTGACAGCCTATCCATTCCTTGCTCGGTTGCAAAGAATTGTCATTTTGCAAGAACGATATAAAAAACGGGAGTTGGAAGGCTGTTGAGCCGTTGACTGTACTCTAAGCTAGCTAAGGAAATCACACGTCCATTCTAAATAATAGGCAACTGCCTGGCAACGTTATTTGTGACGTTTTTCTTAAAGACTAAAAAAAGTTTCCATTCTATTGCAATTGTCGCTAGCGCTATCTACACTTGTTAGAATCTCGATTGTATAGTAATTGTCTATCGATGTCACCACATGCCTGTAAACTCTTTCAAACAATTCACTATTTAAAATAGGTAACTTCGGAAGACTTTTGACAATTTAGTACGTATATTGTCTATAGTTTTTGTTAATGGTGTTGTGGAGGTTAAAAATAAGCAAAAGCATTTCCTTTTCTTTCAAATTGTAATAGTACATTGTTATCCTAGGGGTGAAAGTAACTTATTTAGTCCCGAGACGGGGTTTGGCGCCCGGAACGAAGTGAGGGCGCCAATAGTTCGAGGGACTAAATAAGTCTTTCACCCGAGGTAAACACTGTGCTTTTCATTACGAATACAAGGAAAGTAAAAAATAAAACATGAATTAGCCAAAGAAAAAGAATTAAAAAAAAAAAGAAAATCGAATTGGCGCTATCCCGCCTATTTTGTTTGTTTTTTTTTCTGTGGCGGGCCCACTATTCAGCCTGTCCAAAGTGCTGTTCAAAATGTAAATGTCTTTAAACAATGTTCAGGAAATTAGTTCCTAACAAAATCAAGAGATGGAGTTATACTCCTTTCAATCGCGCAAGCAATGAATTTTGTAATTACTATATAGCATTTGAGTGATAATATTTTTGTGTTCGCTTTCCAATAAATTCAAGGTGCTCTATATACTTGGTTTATTTCTCTAGTAGATTTGGGTCCTTATTTTACATGGTCCTAATCGAGCCGGATATAGAGTCGATAATCGCGTATTCCGGCGACTTTGTGCGGAGCTGCATTGGAATCAATGGCGGGCCGTCACTGAAGTACAGACCACCTCTGGAGTGAGAGGAGGTGTACATTGGCGGAGGAGCAGTCACAGGCGCCACCAGAGGGCGCAAGGCGTTGCAGGCTTTCGTGCAAAGGTGCTGGAGGAGCCAAGGTCGGACGGCGTAGAAGCAAAGTGAATCGTAACGTAACGCAATAAAGGCGTTAATAGTGAGTGAGGTGCAGTGAATTGTAAGTACATTTTCAATATTCATCATCAAAGTTCAAGAAATATTACAAGTTGAAGATTTTCCGGGACTTTGAAAAATTTAGATTAGTTTTAGCTAGACTTAGAATAGTTACGCTAAAAGTGATAAGACGAGGAACCTATGCCCAATTTTGTATCGAAGTCAGTTTGCAAAAAGACTTCAAAATTTCAAAAATTGTTTCTTTTCTAAATTGAGTGACAATTTGTTGTTTCCATCATGGAAAAGTCATATAAGTTACAGTTAGATAAATACACCTCAATTGAGAAAGCTAGAGATAATTACAAAAAGTCACCCAAAGATAGAATTAAAAAATCGTATTTGCAAACAAGATTAGAAGCATTAGATAAGCAATGGGATCAGTTCAACGAGACCCATGACAACATCATTCAATCAGTCACCGAAGAAAATGTCAACGATGATTATTTTACTCAAAATATTTACGAGGTTACTGAGGAATCATATTTTACTTACAAGTCTGAATTAAGAGAAGCACTCGATAAATTTACTGAAATTCAATTGCCGATTGTAAATCAAGCTTCACTTGATTCAAATCATTGTGAAGTTTCATCTGTCAAATTACCCCAAATTTCCATTCCCAAGTTTTCTGGTTTGTATTCAGAATGGACCACATTCGAGGATCTGTTCTTGTCATTAATTCACAGGAATGCACGTCTTGATAATGTACAGAAGATGCATTATTTGAAGAGTCTTTTGACAAGTGAGGCTGAACAACTAGTTAGGCACATACCAACAACATCGGCTAATTATGAGGAGTGTTGGTCACAGTTGAGTAGTAGGTACAAGAATAAACGATTCCAATCTAATTCTCTACTGAAGCGGCTTATGAGTCAACCCAGTGTAGTGGAGTCGTCAGCTGCTATAAAGGGTCTTTTAGACACAACTGTTGAGTGTCTTAATGGTTTGAAAAATCTGTCCGTTGATGTCGATGCTTGGGATATCATAGTTATTTACATTATCAGTTCCAAATTAGACCCCGAATCACGTAAACAATGGGAATCAAAGATTAGCTCACATGACAATTTGCCAAAGTTTTCTGATTTTAAAGAGTTTCTTGAATCTAGATTTCGTGCCCTTGAGTTTTTAGATTCAAAGGTTAATAAGTATGTCAAACAAAGTAGCACTTCACACTATAAGCCGAAAGTTATGCACTCAGTCAACAACAATGATGATTTTAAAGTAGCAGTTTCTTGTCCTTTCTGTAAGGAAAACCATAAAATCGCAAATTGTAAACAATTTGCAAAGGAGAGTTACGATTCACGACACAGCTTTGTCCAAAATAATGGGCTTTGCTTTAATTGTTTGGGCGGAAACCATTCGATTAAATACTGCCGTCAGACTTCCACCTGTCGTATATGCAACAGGAGACATCACTCTTTATTACATCCCAAGTCTATCTCAAACTTCACTGCAAACTCGAAGAAACCAAATGCAGCAGTTGAAGTTAGTTCAGCTGTGTCTTCAGTTCAGACACAGCTAGCAGAAGGCGAACCAAACCTAGTTAGTCATTTTTCGAAGCAAGCAACCAAAGTTCCTACACAGGTTTTGTTAGCCACAGCTCTTGTCAAAGCACAGACAAGTAGTGGTTATAGTCGACTGTTGAGGGTGTTATTGGACCAAGGGTCTCAGGCATCATTCATAACCGAATCGGCAGTGCAGTTGCTAGGGCTGAAAAAGATACCAACAGAAACACCCATTTCAGGAATAGGCGGTGATCGAAGCTCTTTAGCTTCCAAGTTTTTCGTCATGGTGACGATCCAATCCCGCTTAGATCCCAATTTCAATGTTCAAGTGAGAGCATTTGTATTAGGTACAATAACTTCTCTACTACCGTCACAGAAGTTACACCAATGTCATTGGCCAGAATTTCAGACGATCACATTGGCTGATCCTGAATTCAACACACCAAGCAAAGTCAACATGTTGCTTGGCGCAGAAGTTTATGGCCAAGTTCTGAGAGAAGGCTTGTTACGAGGGCCTTCAGGAGCACCAACTGCTCAAAACACAGTTTTTGGTTGGGTTTTATCGGGTCAAACAGGTTTTGAGCAGGCTAGCGTACTGTGTCATTTCAATCACGTAGATAACAATGAAATGCAACAAAAGTTTCTGGAAATAGAATCAATCGTTCCCGAAAGGATTCTAACTGAAGACAAACAACGATGCGAGGAAATCTACAAAGTCACCACGGGCAGAGATTCAAGTGGGCGCTACGTTGTAAGTCTCCCTTTTCGCAATGAAGATCCACAATCCCAATATGGGAATTCTAAAGAGGTTGTCATTGAGAAAATGACAGAATCACTTCAAAAGGGTGAATTTCAAAAGTGGGTCAGTAGTGATCATGGTTTGAATCATCAAATTTCAGTAGAACAAAAGGAAAAAGAAACTGAAAAGGGAAAACATATAAAGTTAGATGAAGTGATCAAAATATTAGGGCTTTTTTGGGATAGAAATACTGATACTTTTAAGTATTCAGTCCATCTTCCTGATCAGCAGAAACCAATCACCAAAAGGAGGGTGATTTCAGATATATCTCGTCTGTACGGTCCGCTGGGTTGGGTTTCGCCGTGTGTCATTATCTCCAAGACTTTTATTCAAAAGCTTTGGCTTTCCGGCATTGTATGGGATGAAGAGTTGTCGCCTGACTTACTGAGAGAGTGGGAAACTTACCGAAGCGATCTACAAAACATCAGCAAGTGTCATCTTCCAAGATGGGTTGAAACTCGACATGACGACTTGTTAGTTGAGTTGCACGGGTTTTGTGATGCCTTTATTGCGGCCTATGCGGCTGTAGTTTACATCAGAGTCATTAACTATGATATCAATGTAAGTTTAGTCACATCCCGAACTAAAGCTGCGCCAGTGAAGCAGCAATCCGTTCCACGTCTAGAGCTCATGGGAGCGGTATTGTTAGCCGAGCTAATCACTGAAGTCGCTGAGGTAATGGGCATTGAAAAATCAAATATACACACTTGGACTGATTCATCAGTAGTCCTTGCATGGCTTAGTGATCATCCCAGCCGATGGACAATGTTTGTGGGCAACAGAGTCTCTCAAATTCTGTCGTTGTTTGACAACACTCACTGGGCTCATGTGACGTCAACCCAGAACCCGGCTGATATTGCTTCACGAGGATCGAGTCCGCAAGAGCTACATGACAATGTGTTGTGGTTCTCGGGTCCATCCTGGCTTAAAGAAGAACCTGTCACATACACACGTCCCAAGGCAATCAGTACTAACATGGAACAGAGAGCAGATAAATCACATGTAGTCACTGAAGGTGTCCAAGAAGATAAGGTGTGGACTAAATTCTCTTCTTTATACAAGTTGGTTCATGTCATAGCATTTTGTAAAAGGTTCTTGAACTTGACAAGGATGTGAAATAAAGTCATACCTAACAAGTCAAGAAATAGCAGATGCTATGAAGGTGTGTATAAGACAGTGCCAAGGAAAGACAGCCAACAGTAATGTTCAACTATTTACGCTCACAGTATTGGATTATATCTGGAAAAAATGTAATAAAGGCCCACGTGCGTAAATGTGTTACTTGTGTACGCCATGCTGCAGTTACAAGAAATCAAATTATGGGTCAACTGCCATCTTGTAGAGTCACACCTGCAAGAGCAATTTTTAAGAGCGGTGTTGATTTCGCTGGACGCATTAATATTAGGATGTCTAAGGGGAGAGGCAACAAGTCGTACAAAGGGTACATTTGCCTTTTCATATGCATGGTCACTCGAGCTGTTCATTTAGAAGTGATCAGTGACTTAACTTCCGAAGGGTTCATCGCTGGGTTCAAGAGGTTTGTGGCCAGACGAGGGCATTGTAGCGAAATATGGAGCGACAATGGCACCAATTTTGTTGGAGCATCCAAAGAACTACACTCGTTGGTTGCCATTGAGAAATCCCATGTATGCCTTGAAATCAAGAG
This sequence comes from Udea ferrugalis, assembly GCA_950022985.1. Lineage (NCBI taxonomy): Eukaryota > Metazoa > Arthropoda > Insecta > Lepidoptera > Crambidae > Udea > Udea ferrugalis. The sequence goes on from OX465522.1 coordinate 1,834,902, forward strand.
TTGGTTGAACGACAACAGTGTCACCTGGCATTTCATTCCTCCTCATGCCCCCAATTTTGGTGGACTTTGGGAGGCAGGAGTGAAGTCAACCAAATTTCATCTGAAGCGTGTGATTGGTGATTCCACACTCACCTCTGAGGAGATGACCACTCTTCTTTGTCAGATTGAGGCTTGCCTCAATTCAAGGCCAATCTCTCAATTGCCGAATAACGCTGGTGATCCCATGCCGCTCACTCCTGGACATTTTTTGATTGGGGAGCCTCTCATCTCTGTACCAGATCGGAATTATCTCAATTTGAGTATGGGAAGTTTGAGACGCTGGCAAGTAACACAGCGTATGTTGCAGGATTTCTGGCGGCGGTGGTCGAATGAGTACCTTACGCATTTACTTCAGCGGTATAAGTGGACAACGCGTACTCCAGAGCCTGTTATAGGTGATATTGTTTTGATTAAGGAAGACAATCTTCCACCAGCGCGTTGGTTACTGGGCAAAGTTGTTGAAATGCACCCAGGCTTGGACAAAGTTGTACGAGTCGTATATCTTCGATGCAATGGGTCTGTTATTAAACGACCCACTTCTAAATTGTGTATTCTTCCAGTTACATCAAATTCATGATTTAGTATTAGTTCAAGTGATTTGTAATCAATATGAGGTTCAAGTATTCGTTTTAGTTTAAGTTTTAGTTGTTGATTTGTGAGTTTTGGGCCCCCTTGACCTCATGGTGGGCGGCCAGCATTTATTTTGTTTTATATTAAGGACATAAACAGATGTCCTTGGTGGGCGGTATGTCCAAAGTGCTGTTCAAAATGTAAATGTCTTTAAACAATGTTCAGGAAATTAGTTCCTAACAAAATCAAGAGATGGAGTTATACTCCTTTCAATCGCGCAAGCAATGAATTTTGTAATTACTATATAGCATTTGAGTGATAATATTTTTGTGTTCGCTTTCCAATAAATTCAAGGTGCTCTATATACTTGGTTTATTTCTCTAGTAGATTTGGGTCCTTATTTTACACAGCCATTATTTTTTATTTTTTTCATTGGAAAAATGGTAAATATTTTGCTCTAAGCTTAGTTATTTTGAAGAAATTGTTGAAACTGAATTATAATAAAGTTATTTATAAAATATACATTCTCTAATCAATACTTAACTTTAAGTTATTTTAATTTTACATCGTGGCTGTATAGAAAGTTGGAACATGGTTCAATAGATATGTGAAAAATAACTAAGTTTTTTTTTAATAATTTGGCAGATGTCAGTTGAAAGTGATTCTCCCTAGGGATGAAAAGTATTACTTTCAGCCCGCTTCTCAGGTCAGTAATGACCTACTTTCAGAGTATGAGTAATGAAAAATTGTTTTAAAGAACTCTCTGTTACTTACAAAGAAACTTGTTCCAACTAGGTATCTAGTTGATCTAATTGTGAGCACGTTATTTTTAGAAATAGAGATCGCATTAACTATATAAATAGCGAGCTGTGTGCCGATTTTAAACACCAGTGGGTTTCTATACTATTACTAAGTATTCAGGAAGTTTCTGTTGAAAATTTGCCAAACTATATTGATTTCGTCTTGTAAAGGTTATTGTACTTCCTATTTGCTATTCGGACATAAACACTAACCCACTTCTTCAAAATGGTACTTAAGCAACACTTTAACTGCTATAAAGTTTTGCCTTTTTCATTTTAATCGCTGAATGAATGTTTCAGGACTGAATGTTGTTTCATGAATAGGGGCAAGCCTGTTAAAAAGACTTCAATAATATTAGTGAATCAAGCTGAATGAAATTGGCTAGCCTCTTGGCTAGCATGACGTGTTGCTCTTGCAACACGCCATCAACATCAAAGCATTTCCAGTTTTTAATATTAAAAATAATAGCACAGGCTTTAGAAATGTAGAAGTTAATACGTCTAATACATATTACCGGTTATTTCAATATATTTACAGACACGCGGTGGCAGGTTTAGTACCTACGTCCTATAAATAAAGCGTCGGAAGTTTTGTTACCGCTCCACAACTGGGTATTTCAGTCCAGACAAGAATTTGAAGGTTAATCTCATTAGAGCGTCTTTACACGATACATCGCCCGACATTATACACCACTACTTTTTAAGTATATCTAAAAATTTAATGGGCTTATCACTACCCGTTACTGAACCTAAGAGTGCAGAAATAATTTTAAAAATGTCATAGGTTTTCAAGATATTGAGGTTTGTTTAAATCCTAAAATCGCACGCAAATCATGGCCTAGTAGAATCAGTGTTCATTCATGTTCGGTCAACCCACGAGAGTAAGCGAGAAAGAGAAATAGCTCCTCTCTCTCTTTCTCGCTTGCTCCCGCCGCGCCGCCTGCCGCCTATCTACATTACAGCTGTTATTTTTGATAACAATTACGTAAAACGGGAATATTACAAATAACGAGTAATTATTCACGAAACGTCTAAAAATTTCGGGACCCAAACAGGTAAAAGTAACTTTGGTGTAGGCATTTAACAGCTGATTTCCAAACTTACATGCATTTTATTGATCCTTCAAAATGGCAGCCTTCATTTCATTACTCGTATCAACACAGTGACGCGTACGTTTCATTAAATTGTTTTCCAGTGAAAGAAGCGATGTTTTAACAGTTCAAAACACTAACTTTACATTTTGATCACACCCGATTATTCTCACTGCACAAAAAACACCTTTGCACGCCTAATTCCTGAAGAATCTACCTGGATCGGTGTAACACATAACTTTTGTAAATACGGTGGTCTAGTCCACCTTCACTGAAACGTAGATGAGCATTTACTATTGTAGGTACTGTTGTTTTATTGTAACCTAAAGCGGCTCGCTTGTTCTCACCACATTAAAAGAACACAGGTACGACGTCATTCACATAACTCAAAACTGGTAACTAGGTATTCGACAATAGCCTGAAATCGCAAAATAAACGCACGCACGCGGTTTGCTTGCAATTTGGCACTGTTGTTATTATTTTTCGGTGCATTGCGTGCTGGCCCGGCCGGTCGCGCGGGAGTGGGAGCGCTCCCACTCCCGCGCGGCGCCTCTTTGGGGTGAACGTCCTAGGTAGGTACTTCCCCGCGCCACAAGACACGCGCATGCGCGATCCATTTCATTAATGTTTTACGTGGCTTAGAGCGAGCGAGTTTACACACGCGTGCGCGACTCTGTTCTGGATATAACCAATAATTACTATTTTTCATGGATAATTTTTGGATTTTGATTTTTGAATTTTTAACAGCAGAAATATGTTCAGTAACGTGTATAGAAAGCCCTATTTTTTTTTAGATGTACTTAAAAAGTAACCGTGTATAGTTTAGCTATTTTTAGATGGCGATAAATCAACGTCGCTGGTTTACGGTTAATTAATCATTTCTTTTTCAATATAGAGGTATATTATTTAGTAACAAATTAGTTAATAATGAATTACATTTATAGTTTAAACATACATAAAATACATTTTTAATAAATGGTTCTGCATGTACAGAAAATTCCTTGTTAATTGTCGTCAATATTAACTTGGTACATACAATTCTATTCAGGGCCGGGCAATACAGTACAGTCGTGGAGAAGGTAAAGAGAAGGACCATAGATTAGAAGATTTCATAGATTAACAGTTAATGCCATCGTCTGACTGATAACTACAAGAGTTATCATCTATCTATCTACGTATAAACTAATTAGGCTTAACGTTCAGGCTCTGTGGTTATTTATTAACGTACATTACCGATAACTCAGTCTTTATAATAAGTATAGGGATATGAACAGAAATCTTCCTATCAATGGTCTAATATCACCACTCCTTAAAACATTGTCTTTTTTGTTTTAAACATTCGGAGATATATTAAAGAACATAATTGGATTACCTTAAACATCACAGTAACAACAACTAATGTTAATATGGATTTTCTATTTCGATTCTGTTGCTATCCATAATTACAATTTAAAGTTAAATTAATATGCATTTTGTAATGTATTATTATAGCTATAATCTTAAACGATTTTATAATTTATATGTAAGCTAGACACTGACGGCCGGTCAGTGACATTTTTGCCAACGTTACGGTAGGATCACCAGGGTTTGGAGCAGACAGTTTTGTACCCTTGTTGTATTACTATTTATTTCTTTACGTTCTCTTATTTCTATCTATACTGAGAGTTAAATTGTGAGAATACAGACCGTAGCTTTAATCCAAAACACATTATTAATCAGGATTAACAAATATGGTCACACAGGAATAATGCTATTGAAATACACGTGATATTTATAGGCATTTTATCTGGTTTACTTCACGTTTTGAAGGTAATCTCAATATAGAAAATGATTTAATTAGCAATGATCATCACCATCTTAAAACTAAGCAGTGCAAACAAAATGTTGGCTCTCATCAAACTGACCATTATTAAAAAAATCAATACGATAAAATAAGTACGATTAATCATAATTACAAAAAAAATATTACTGTTTGACTTTGTGTTTTGTTTATGTGCGCCTTAAAATGTTGCCAGTTTTTGTTAAGTTAAACAACAAAGAATAAACGTCGGAGTTATTACTGTAGCACTGCTCGCGATTAAATTCAGCATACAATATTTACAATATTCATCATCACATTTACTTTACCCAATACTTAACTAAAAGCTTAAAGCGCTTGAACTTATCTATCATTCACTAATAACATTACGTCCGTTTCTTTGTAACACGACATTAGCTTTTGCTGATGTATTCGACAAAAAGGTCAGCAACGAAAATATAACATAGAGATTTAGTTGCTGACGGTAGCGTGCCGTAAGCCATTTTTTTTGTTTTAACTCTTTACTGTTTGTATATTCTTATATTGTGTACAGTCTTATAAACACAGGTAATAATATCAAAGCAATAATAACATAGTGTTTTATCTCATAATTTTAAATCAACTCGATAATATTTTTAAACACGTAAATGCCAGCAACTAGGATTTCACGTGCCTTCACGTTTAACGCCTCTTGCTCTTGACTTGAGGTTAGAGGTTCTTCCACACAGTGTTAAGCTTGATTCTCATATAGCAAACCATATTCTACTAAAAAGTTAATTAAGTTTAACTTTCAATATGGAGCACCTGACAAATTGTCGGTCGCTAAGATGCCTGCAATCAAATCAATATCGTAAAACTTGCTGGATTGCTATGTGATTGCTTTCCCAATGTTCAGCATTTCTTGCAATACTTATTTGTTCTATAATTCGTAATGTATTCACAAAAAAAATGTTTTAAACTTCTACCTGAGAAAGAATTGTCTGGGCTGGATGGATTGGGCTATAAAATCATAGCAGCTGACATTTAATTTTATCTTAGTAAACTTATCGCATGGTAGGAATTGAAATATTCTCTTCTCGTAACATAAGCGACTTTACATTTCGCAGTGTATAAGAACTCGATTGAGATTTTTGATTAAATATGGCTGATATGTCGCCAGAGAGTGAGGTAGTTTTTAGAGATATTGGGAGTTCGACCCAAGCGGCAGTGGTTAAATATTATTCGGTGAGTAAACTGGATAAATTCAAGGATATGCTGAACGTCGTAATAATACTATTTGCTCTCACATGTTTGAGTGCACAAGCGTTATAGCGAGAAGGAAATATTCCAGTTGCCATATAAAGTTGCCAAGCTTAAAAATACGTTACAAATATGGTAGTTATAGTCCAATTTGGTGTTTTTGTAGGGGTTTTCTGTTTGTGCTTGAAGGTAACGCGATGTATTTCAATTGTACTCTTACACATTTTGAATAAGACACTGGTTTTTATAGAGATCTTCGTCGATGATCACTCGTAGTTCGATTCTTACTGTTCAAAAAACCACAGTCGTTCCTTTTTTAAAGTTTTGATTTCCCTCACGTAGGAACAGCCGTTTCTTAATTTTAAACTAATTGATGGTCCAAAGGCAAGGGTGACTACATAGCCTGGTTGGGTTTGGGCTAAATGGGTCTACATCCAGGCCATGGCAGGGGAACCTTCTGAGGACAAGGAGTCCAGGGAACGACGAGCGGCCTTTGAACGGGCCTGCTGTCAGTAAAGAGACGAGCTGGAACAGGGGCCGTCCACACCTTGCAGTTGCGGCTCTGGGTTTGCGACTAACTGGAATGAGAGTTATAAAATTTAGTCAATTGGTATTGGTTCGTCGGTTACTTTAGTTCTCATGTTTAACAAACCTTGTCCTCTGGCAGATTTTTGCTATGGTAAGATTTATAGACTTGATGTCGTTTTCGTGAATCAATCATTGACTGTTACAGAGGTCATGCCTGGACATATTATTTACTAATAAGAGTAGACAAGGCCCAAGGAGGCTGTAGCTTAATTATAAGCCAATTAAAAGAGCTGAGTTGTTTTTTGAAAACTGATTTATGGTGGCCAGATGGTATTAGCACAACACGCCACCTGGCAACATCAAGTCCCAAAAAATTTATGAGATGGTTAAGCAACCACCAGATCAGCGACAAGTCAAAATAACATTTAGTATCATTTCAAATACATCTTTGGCGATTCTTCATGTGACAGGGCGGCGTGTTTCTAATTGCTAGCCACCTAGATGACATTATTTACGCTAGGTCCAGGTCAAATGTTAAAATATGCGCAACCTATTGGTATAACGATACCTACCGTATCCACTTGAATTTTTTTGTCTGTAAGAAAGCGCTACCTCACAATAAGACCGCTTATTTTGTACATTGGGCACTGTGATTGAATACAGGTAGTATTCACTGTAATGTTTTTCGTACAATAAAGAATAATTTTCTATCTACAGTTTATTTTAATATGATATTTTACTTATAAATTGTTAGAAAACTGCATACATAATGTAACATTTAATATGAAATAAGAGTATAAGTTAAACTATAGTACAGGTATTAATTTTATAAAATCCACAAGGACAACAAACAACACAGTTCTGGAAGGTGTTGCAGTAATATAAGGTATTGGCAAATACTAAGACATTACACAAATGCAAGAAAGGGTATAGGGGTATCAACGATGAAACGGTAACAGCAGAGGTTTTCAAATTAGGGGAGTACTAATAAAATCTGAAGTTAGCAAGGTTCATTAGAACCTTAGCAAGGTTCATTATTGTTTAATAACTCACAAGCAGCTCCAAAAGATCCATCCGCAGTAATGTCATACTCGGCTCTGAGAAAAACTCGCAAGCTGTTACAAACTTCTTAATCGATTTGGTTAAGATACATTGTCTACTATTTCTACTAAAGGTGTTGATGTGTTGTGCTTGGTAAAAGTAGAAGACCAAATATTCTGTTGTTAAAGGCACCACTGCTTTTCAAAGAATGACTAGCCACGGTAAATAGCTTCCTTTAGGCAAGAAACTAGCAGATATGTGCCAATTCTGGCACTTCAGAATTCTATATGGCTTCAGACCTCATTAGTACAGTGCTAGACAGAAGATGATCTTACTTCTCTAATTTCACATACAGACGGCAGCAGTCCATCTGTAGAGTTGTTTGGCGAGCGGGGCGACGGCGTCGGCGCATGTTTCGGCACCTCCCGTCCAGCGGCCATTTTGTCGTGCAGCTGAGCGAGACGCATGCTCATCTGCCTCCTCTCTTTCTGCTCTCGCTCTCGCTCCCACCTTCTCGAGCTGTAGCTTCTCACAGAAGATGAACTGCTCTGCATCGAAGTCAGACTTGGACGTCGCGAACCTACGATGGTTAGAAAAGGAAAGATGTAACTCCGGTGGCCGTGTTGAATGACCAGTGATTGCTATGGCGCTGTCTGTGTTATGCATGTCCTTAGCTTGATACAGTAGCTTGAGTTTTGTACAGACATTTTTGAGCAGCGACGTGAATGGACATTCCGAAGCATTTCTAGCGAGAAGGCTTGTGGTTATGTCTTGATGGCTACGCCTTTTGAAGTGATGAGTTTAATACTTTTGATTATCTGATATCAGGTAGACTTTTTAGTCTGTAAATTGGGAATAGCAATTAAATATTTACACTTCTAAATATATCAATCGTAGTAACAATACACAATATTATGAATAACAACATTATTTTACAAGAAATTGCAATATACAGTTGTATTACGACTTAAAATACAATCAAAATAGGTACTTGTAAGGATATTAAACTTGGAATATATTACAGTCACAGTCTAACATTCTGACAAATGGTTGCAGGCTGCAGCCCAGGATCTGTTCCTAAATATTACCAATGAGATGATGTTGAACTTGACATGTAGAGTCTACAGCTCATTAATGAACAAAAATAAGGAGTTACTTATATTGCCACAATTTCGCTTCTCAAGTTAGTTATTGAAAAAAAACTAGGTAATATGTGACGTGTGTAGTATGGCTCGTTCCACCTCATAGATGAGGTGAGGCCTGTACCCAGCAGTGGGACGTATATAGGCCAGGCCGTTCATATGTGACGTGTTATCGGAGTCAAAGTCATTTAGGTATTTCATGTAAACCTTTTCAAGTTTTTATTAAGAAGAGACATGCAGAACTCCTTTCAATTTGCTGTTTACATGTTTCCCGAAACTATTTTGATTTATTAACGATTATCTTCACCTGAGTGTGTACTCATTTGTGCTCGTTAATGATATAAAGGTAGATAATTACAATATTGGTGGTTGCAATTTTTAATATCAACATTCGATTAATGATTTGTCACTTTCATTATAAATCGCCAAAATATTTTAGAGAAAGTAATTCTTACCAGTGTTATGAAGACGGTTTTACAAGCGATTTAGTAATGAAAATGGCTTTCTTGTGTGATTATTAGACATAGTGAGTGAATGTGTAGCAACGCTTACATGCATAGCCGACGATACGTGAATACAGACGGACGAAAAGCGTGAAGCGGACGTGCTGACTCTGGAAACTGAAGCTTGGGCCGGCCTTTCAACTTGTTAGGTCCAAATCAGTCACCTAATAACTCCTCACCGTTTTATACTCACTAGAATCCTTCAAGCTATTAGGAAAGAATTTGCCCAAACTCACAAGGAACTACATATTTAAATTTCAATCAGATTGGAAGGGATCGCTACAGCTGATTTAGAGTGCTTTAAATTTTTACCTGAAAATCAATTTCCCCCGTGATGCCCTTCCGGCTATCGAGATGTTTCTTGAAGTCTGAATGATTAAAGCTGACTTTTGTATTTGGAACTAAGCTCAAGCATGAAGCATTGCAGAATGTGTAGAATAAAAATTTAGAGCCAAGAATTCATTGGCATCTTAAAAGTATTTAAGCGTTAATTTTGTGTAATGCGTGTAAAAAGTTTCAAATACCTTCTTGGTGTGTCTTTGGATAATTTTGCTGAGTTATCGACAGGTCTCGGTCTTCAGTTTCGGTAGCACATGTACAGGGGGCCACACGTCAAGCGGAACATATCAGCTAGTGAACCTTCCAAGTAAAGCACTTTTCGTGCATTGGTGATGCGAACTGTCACATTACCTTGACCTGTAGCCCTCTGCATATAAAGCTTTAAGACAAAGAGTACAAGGAAGTACGAAGGATCTGGCCATCTTGCTCGCCCGCATATATCTTACGACTGATACCACACTGATAGCAACATCTGGCAGAAAATTTCTTTAGCCAACATAGATAGTACTTTTTTATTGCAAAAAGTGCCAATGCCCCGAAAGCCTCACACATCAAGCATACTTACTAAACATATACTCAACGCTGATGTATCCCAAATATGCAAGGTTTTGAGAGGAGAGAACTTTTGTAGCTGAAAAGACATGAGTTCACATCGATAAATTAGAAAGGTTGCTATATAAAAGCACGAAGAGGAGGTAAAACTACATATAGTGACTAAGGTAAAGAAACAGAGAACGAAGGATCAATAGCACAGCTCCAATAATTAAAATTAACTATAAAAGACAATGAGAGAAAGAAACAGGAATATAAAAAGGTATGCTTTTGAAAGTTCTTACCACATTGGCATAATGGACAGTTAAAAACGACTCATCAAATGAACTTTATGAAGATATTGTTGGAAAGCCGTGCTTGAAGTTGGGGTCCAGTGATGTTCGTGCCTTGGGGGACTATTAGGTTCAGCATATTTGGCTCAACATCGTCATCTGGTGGAGCAGTCGCAGACTAGCGCCGTCTGGCCACTAACACAGACGCAACATCTAACGGACACGGGCGCCGCGACTCATGCCACGAGGCAGCTTCTCCAACGCGAGGTCAGGCAATGCAGCATTAAAACTTCGATTCACTTTAATTACTGGTTGTGCTCGTCAAATTTATTCATTCAACATTTTTGGAACCGCCTAGTTTTTACACATCTTTACCAGACATAGGGGTGAGCGTAACTCTCAACTGTTAAAATTTATAACACAGACTTATAAGGCTTACAGGAGTGATGCTAATGCTGCTTTCATAGGTAATGGTCACGGCAAGCTTTGCAACCATTTAGTAACTTTAAGAGTGCAGAAGCACAGGTTGGTACTCAGATGTGTTTCTCTTTAGATACGTATTTCTCCTCCAATGCTAGGCTCAACAATATTTGCTATGGGTGATGGTTTTTAGCATTTTATTACATTTATTTCTCTTCCAATGTTGAGGTGTTCGAATACGCCCCAACCTTTGCAAATGAATAAACTATTGGATTAACACTGACAAGATATTTCCTCGACAATATTTCTTGCTAAGTACGAATATAAGAGAAGTCTTTTACAGTAAAGTTCGTTTCATCAAAAAACTCGCCGAGCACAACCGAGCAAAAACAAACAATGGTTTCCAAAAGCATGGAAAACTTTCACAGGGTCTTTCACCCCGCGTTCGAGCGCCGCCCTCGCCTTAACGCCCGAACACCGAGACGTGCAGTAGGGCCGCGCGCTGCATACATTATCCAGATCACCTTTGGCGGCGCACTTGTGCGGGTGCGCGCCGCCGTCCCGCCTTACGGCCTTGAGGTGGCGCGAGATGAGCAAGATGGCCGCCGTGCGCGCCGCACCTGCGCGCGACGCCGACACCGCCACGCCGCGCCGCGAGCCGCGCCGCGCGCCGAGATCGTCGAGCGTGCCGCTCGTGCCCGCGCTCGCGCTCGTGCGCGAGGACGCGCGGGAGGACGCGCGGGTCGCGCTTAGAGTTCCACCTGGAAGATACCGCCATTTGTCAGTTTCATCATCATCAATAGCCTAATCCTTCGAGTGTCGGAGACATACGAGCTGTCAGGCGCGTATTCGCCGAATCTTACTAAAATGACGGTAGATCGTTTCGCGTCATTATTTCGCGCCAAAATGGCGCAAATGCCAAAAAATGGTAAAATTCTAAAATACCAATGGCCTAAATGGTTAATTTTTTAGCGCGAAAGACATAATTATACTAGGCCTAAATTTGCCGCTTGGAACTGCACCAATTTCCTGATGAGCTGAATCAGCTCATATTTCGTCTCCGACACTCAAGGGGCTAACACTGCTGAGCATAGGCCTCTTCCAGATTTCCTGAGCGGCCGGTTGATCTTTATGAGGTCATCCGGCTACTTTGCGTTTGAGGTGTTTGCCAGGTTACTGTCACGATTGTAGCAGCCAAGTATAGGTGTAGTTCGTGCCATCTACGAAGATCGCCACATTTTACGAACTCACCGCACCTCGCTTTCCTCCTGGTCGAAAAAGAGTGGATGCGTCTTCGTGGATAGCAAAAACTGTAGGATCGAGAACGACTGATTGAGACTGCCTGCAGCATCAGAGTTACCGATCGTGCGATTCTAACACTGAATAAACGGGCACTTATACCTCTGGTGATAGCTTAGGGCTTCTAAAGGGGTGTGAACAATGTGTGTTCACACCCCTTTAGAAGAAATCTAATTAGACGCGGCAGAAGCAATTAGACCGTGGCTAAAGCGTGAAGCTGCTCGTACTAGTAGTACGGAATTATAGGTACCTATGCTGCGTTATCTATGTTTGCAGAAATTTTTTTTTACTCAACTTCTTCTTATCTGGATAATTAATTAATTACTTCATGAAACAGGTGTTTAAACTTAGCACCAATCAGCCTTCAGCTCTTCAGATCAGAAGAGTTCATTACTTATATTGTAATGAGTTTCAGATACAAAGCAAGCGTAAGTGCACATAGGAACTGTGGCTATGTATGAGGTTTTTGTATCAGAAGGAAATTTTTTGTATCAAATCCATCTTATTATAATGAACGTGTTTTCTTTTTGGCAGTTGATTCAGGAAAGGTATGGAGTGGTTAGAGATACTAACCAGTGTCGTTGAGCGAGTAAAGACACGGCGGAGTAAGGCGCGCGTCGGCGAGGTGCGTGGGGTGGTACCGGGCCTTGGTGTACAGGTGCAGCACCATGCACAGCAGGCCCGCTAACACGAAGATGCCCGACGCTACGCCCAGCAGCGTCGGCATGTCCGCCGTCAGCAGCACCAGGTCTGAGGATAAGAACAGAATAAATTTCATTAAGAGAATATACGTCCTATTGCCATCTTTCAGTAATGTCCTAAACCGTGCCTCGACCCCTGGTTATACTCTCGGGCACCTTACTTAAATATAAGGGGTTGAGAGCCTTCCGCTCACCCCATTGTCCGGTGAAGCTGTGAAAGCCAAAACATGTGCTAACAGCTACCTACTTAAGGCGGAGGGTATCCTAAATGACTTTTGGAATTTGGCCTTGAATTTTGAAAAGTTGCACTCCTGTGCGCGATAGATGGCTCGCTGTGTCGCTACGATGATGGCTAGAAAGTATGACATACAAGTTTTGTGTGTATCACAGAGTAGTACAAGGTTCAGAGATACTATTTCATAGGAAAACTAAAGAAACTAAAATACGACTTAAGATGTTATGAGACAGCTTAGCCAAGTACATAAATGTATTTTATACCGAAATTCGATAAAAGCTCTTAACAGCCGAGTTAGTTCCGTTGTATCACAATTCTAAAGAATTCGAATTACATCATCTTTTCAGGTCCTAATGTGAATGTGCCGGCCAAAAGACAGTAATGCTATATTCGGATAGAGCTTTACCGTCTGAGCATTTGTGAATATTGCAATTATTTATACAGGGTAAACTGTCCAGCTGAGCATTGTACGCTCGAAGGAGACAGATTTTGACGAAAATCCATTCGGCGAACTTTTACTTAGCCAGGCATCGAACCTGTTGCTTCTGAAGAAAAAAACAGCTTAGCCCCTGTATTATCGCTCAGTCGGCTTAAGTTAATAACGCGGATCAAATTTTTGATAGATCGATTATTCATTAGACTGCGAAAGAAGCAGGGGTGTCATTCTCAATGCACACTGCACTGAAGCGTGCTTCATTTCATTAGAATTTCGGCTTTCTGTAAAACTTAATAACTTTGTCACTGTGATTGTTTGAGTGATAAAAACTAAGCCAAATAGGGTTGTTAATGATTTTCGTACAAATGTGGGAGAATACTTACCAATTCCAGGTGATGATTGATGTGAGCGTGCGACAATCGTCGACAGGTCAAGTAAATGATTTCAATAGTATACGGGGCAAATTTTCCAAGTGGGTCTGGTAGACAAAATACTGGTTCTCTGCCTTATCGCCGAATAATTTCAGGCCGATTTTCATTTCCCAACGAGTGTTTTGCAGAATTTGACTACGCCGAATGATCATTTTGAAAACTCAACATATAATTTTATTTGTTTTTTATTTAGCGTGTGGTTAATCCGGTTATTTATTATCTACCGAATGTTGAATTATGTGGGGTTTCGTGCTAATAACTATTTAATGTTATGTAGATATAACTTACTTTTTGTAAATATTATTATGGTGTACATGAACTAGCCGCCAGAAATAATGGTCCGAAAAAAACCTTTTTCAATACATTTTGGTAAGAAAAAAAAACATGTTCTCGGCGCGGGAGTGGTATCGGGGTTTGCCTCACTACTAACCTTTCCTACCCCTAAACTCTAAATCGCCCTCTTAATCTCTAAATCGGGAAAATTATCTAAACTCCTCCCCTAAATCCGTCATTTCCAAGAGTGTCCCACCTAAATCTGACACTTTTAGAAGCGTCCCACTGAATCCATCAATTTTAGAGCGTCCCACCTCTAACCGTCACTTTCCAGGGCGTCCCACCTGAATCCGTCACTCTTGAACACATCCCACCTAAATCCGTCACTTTCAAGAGCGTTCGACAAAAATCATTTTTTTAATACATCCCACCCAATACAAATGGACGACCTGCAATTTGGAAGGAATTTAGATTATTTTCCTAAACCCCTAAAACCCCTACGTTTAAAGGTTTTGGGGGGAAGGGTGGAAGTGGAACAACCCTCGGATAAAACTCCAGGGCCGAGGAAATACTTTTTTTTCCTAACCTCGAAATGTATGAAAAAAATATTTTTTTTGACTATTTATTATTATTCATCTGGTTCATGTACATCTAACATGCTCGTCGCTTCGCCCTACGCACCTATTATTTCCCGTGACTACCTAACAAATTAATAAAAACATTTCCGCGGCGCGAGTGTGGTGTCTGGGGTTAATCCCACTATCGCTCTTCCCCCCAAACCTCCAAAACCGCCCCCAATTATGGACAAATAATCTAAATGTGAGCCGCATATTAACAATGTAGTACAATGAGAAAACAGTTAATCTGACCAAACGTTATTCGTCTAATCTAATAGCTGTGTAGCCAAGTGAATGGTTTGACCATAGAATTTCAATCTAAGGGTTTGACAAATTATAACTATCCGAAACGTCCATTGACATTTTAACAATCGGCATACCTATTAACAGTTCTCAAATGAAATGTTGCCTTTTAAAAATTTGTTAATCGTTAGTTGACAAAGTGAATAGTATGTGAAACGTTGGTTAGGAAATGAAATTCGGCGTATCATTTTTCAAAGAAAAGGCTGGAAACCTGAAATACATTTTAATCCCAAGCGGATTTAAATCCTAAAAAAGGAGATTCTTCGAAATCATAGTGGGTTACTATGTTTTTAGATTTTATCAAAACGGTTTGGAGAATCCTTTACCGAATCGCTTCTGAGAATCACAAGCCCTTGAAAAACTCATCCTGTGTACTCGTATTTTGAAACTAAGCATTATTTTGGAGGAATTGCGATGTAGGTACCGTGATGTGTACCTATGTCTTGGATTTGTATCTAAAAGTGTATTATGAGTAATGTGCATCGGTTAAGTCAATAAACAACCTTTTCGGAAATACGGATTAAAAAAACATTCGCAAGAACAATGATTGTATTTATTTATTCATACAACATAGTCAAAGCCAACAACATATAATTTTTAATGTACCATCTTTATCTTTTTGGCATAGTTGACGCAACGCAAAGTTTTTTCCTTCTTTGCTAAATGGCTTCCATGACGTAAACTGGGTCTGCAACAAGCCTTCCTCTAGGTGTTGCCTTGTCTTTGTTTTTTCTGATCAAAACGGAAGTTTTTATCTGCCACGGCTTTTTCCAAGCCAACTGAGAAAGCTGTAAAAAAAAAAGATTAAAAAAGAGGAAGGTTTTCTATAAAAGGGTGATTTTCCTAAAAAGGGTGACCATATGCTGCTCACAGGATAGGTTTCGGTTGCCTAAAGTAATGCTACAAAGCAGAGTAACTCGCAACTCAGTAAGATCACGGGACAAACAATATACAGAGTGAACGTTTCAAGTGGGCGTGGCAGATAGGCCAAATCCTGAACTATGAGGTATTGAGAAAAATGTTGAAAGGAGTCTCGAGACCGATTTCAACAAACTTTAAACTGTAAATTTACTCAGATTTTTGAAAACACTTTCTTTTTAGCCGGAAATCATACCTCTTCGTTTCGAAGAAAATACACCCTTATATTATTATGCTATCGCATAGTGTCGCTTACAAAGATCAAATCCTGCGAAGTAACATTATCTGGCAAACTGAAGGAAAGGTCGTTTGTAATCTTGTAAAATTGTAGTCTTCAGTTTCAGTTTTAGTCCAAATCGGTCTTTAGACTCCGTTGACCATTTTTATAAATTCCTCCTAGGTATTTTAGCATCTGACCTATCACGCCCACATGAAAAACTCCAAATCCAATGTACAAATATTTTCATCTTTCACAACAAAGATAAATAATAAATCATATTTCCAAAAAAAGTCAGGCAAGGCCTGAAGGCAGTCTCATTCTGGCCCAAATCGGTAAGGACCCGACGATTTACTTTAACTCAAACAAATTAATCTCTGTGTTGGAGGTGACTCTGTGCATTAAAAGTTTGACGCGAGTCTAAAATCACCAATAATTATATTATGTACCTAGGCAAATAGATTGCCTTTTGAATTAGCTGCCCAGCAGGGACAACGCACAATACAATATGAATTATTGCGCCATTCATTGCCATAACAATCATTTTCATTAAATCAGGTAGATATTTAGGTAGGTACTTACATTGCAGCTCCAATCGTTTGTTGGGCTCGTTGTGCTGTAGTGATAACTGCAAGTCGTGCGGGATGTTTTCGTGATTCTACGAAAATCATGGTTTCTGTCCATTTTATTATAAATATTTATTAAACTGATATATACACATCACACACATCATAACATAGACTGACAAGAGCCGCTGCTGTTACGCTGTCTAAGTGACAAGTCATTCACACGCATGCGCTGTCAGTGCAGTCACGTGATATAACGCCACAAATAATGGTGTGAGCAAAATCTCTCATTATTGCTCTATAGCCGTAAATTAGAAAATACCAATATATCCTTAATTTGTTAGCTAATTAAGAATATAAAGAGTAACAGATCTGCCTGGACTGCTATGCTTCCCTATACCAAGTGCGATTCTAGACCACATTGTCTCGAAAGAGTATTAAATGATGTAAAAATTTGCGGCATATCCGCAGAATGAATTGAATTTTGAGTGCTAATAAGAACTAAAACAAGTGTTTTCGAACTAACACTTATAGGTCAACATATAAGTAATAATGTTGTATCAGTTTCAACATCTTAGGTTCAATGTTTTTGCCATAAAACGCAATGAAAGTCACCTCTTTAACGCGTATTGGCATAACCCGCCGCCTTAAATCAAAAAATATTGCAGAGAAAACAAGATTTGATTGAAAGTCTATCGATTGTCGAAACAATAATCGTGTTCCAGTTCTTGTAGTCTCTAGTTTTTGGTGAGATGTTACAAATCAGTAAATTCTATGTTCATTAAGTAGGGAGTATGTAGAGCTCTTTGTCAATGGAGACTAAACAAGAAAATAGGTGAAGTCGTTAGTGTAGTGATTCAGGCTTGGTCAGGTTTAGATACTAGAGACCATAAACACAGAGCAAAAAAATGATTCTACCCTCTAGGTCCTTTTTTTGCTATGTGTTCATGGTTTCCTAGTATCAGCATAAGATTTTTGAATGAGAACGCGATTCAGTAGGCGGTAGGTAACCCGTTACGTCCGTTTCTGTATTTTATTGGAACTTGTGGCGTGAGCTGCGTGGATTCAACATAATACCTTCAGTGCAGAAGACCCGCTGCGTTGGCCGCGCGTGCGAGGTGCTGTGGTAGCCGGCGTCGCACTGGCAATACGCATTGTGATTGACTTGTGCGCAAGACGCGTGCGCATCGAAGGCTCGACACGTCTGCTGGTAGAAACACTGCTCGCCCAACTTCTTTGCTGTTGATAGAAATAATATAGAATATTAATGTCTAACAGAATTGAGAACCCACTGGTAGGACTACAAAAGCAACTATAATATCAATCGTCAACAATTGCACTGAGATCCATCATAGTTAAAGCTCACTGTTAATCCATCAGTAGGGAGTTTTCTCTTTCGGGATTTGATCAGAATCTACCTGGTGGTAAGTGGTGATGTAACCTATGATGGTAACCATCTGCCCAGTTGATTGTTCAATTTTTCTATGTCAATAACCATTGAAAAACTGTTTCTAATTAAAACCTTAATAGGTATTAATAACTACAGAAAGCTGTTCAAAGTTTTTCTCATTCCCGTCATGTCTGAAACTTCTGGCGGGGTTTTGTTTTCGGAAAAGCAATTAACTGCTTTGATTGCAGTTGATGCCAAACATTCGATCGCTGAAATTGTTTCGTGCTGGTGAGTTTTCTAAAACCGTGTAGCTAGTACAAAAACGGTAGTTTATTATGTCCAAAGGCGCCGTTAACAGGGTTGAATGAAATTGCTTTCAGTTTGTAGACGAGGATTCGACAGCTTTCGTAAGAAGTTACCGAATAGACTCAGTCCCAACCCAACCAAATTTTACTTTCAATACAATACAATTTGGTATATTTCTAATACAGAAGATCGAAAATTTACCAAATTCTCTTATATTTCCATAATAAGAACCGTTAGAGTAATCACCATCATGTTTACCGTAGTATGATTGATCCGCAGTCTTAAATGAATATTTATTTGAATAAACTTTCTAGAGCCAACCGAAACTTAGTAGTTCGTGACTTTTATTAAATCTGGATAACAAAACAGAAAGCAAAGGACCATTAACTACTGTCAGCCAACACCTAAATCCAGACGGTTTACTCTCCTCATTTCCATACGAATGGATCGGAACAATGCAAGTTTTGAGACCTCAACATCAAGGCACACAGCTGTGGTTTATCCCACTGTTTCATTTGAAATGGGTCAGTCGTTAAGTCAGACATAAATATGTAAGGCCTTGACATTACTTGGAGAAATGGTGGGTAATTATTGCTCCTCACCTACATTATTCGTATCATATCCTTGTTACACATTTGGCTATGTAGGCCAACGTCTATCACCCACAACGAAGCTATTTTCTATCGTTCTGAATATTCGTAATATCCTTCCTCGTATCTTTCCTTATCCTTTCCTTTCGCTACAAGTTTGCATCAATGACCAGAGTAAAGCTTTTGGGTGGCTTATGTATGCCTTGCGAGAATTGATCTAATATTGCGAAGGCGCTTAAATCTACCAATCTCCCCGGATAACTGCCAGGAGGCTGGCCCCTTACTAAGATGGGCTTAAATTCGCTCAGCGCGCTGTAGGCTTATGAATCTTCCCTACACCATGACAGCATCCAGCGTACCTCTGGCTACCCCATTTAGGATAAACTACTTGCGAGCAAAAGTCCTGGGTTGAAATACTTCTCGACAAGTCAATTAGATGTCTCATAACTTAGACTTGAAAAATAATATCAAAATAAGACAGCTAGGGTTAGTACTCAACCTTAATATTGTTATAAATAATTATATGAAAACGCTGGTAAGCGAAGCAGTAGTAAAGTTTCATTAATCTAGCCAAATAAAATAAAAAGAACACCTTTTTCGACAATCTCACGCTATCATGATAAAAGAAAACTTTGCGGCTCCAAGTAGAAAACCCCATTGTTAGCTTTCAACTTCCTTTAAACATTTGTCACTGTCCATGACAATGTACCATTTGAGAACGCCATAGACGGTCAAGGTATCGCGAGCGGAGTAACTGTGTCGAACGAACTAGGTCATCGTGCAAGGCATCAAGCTGATGGCCTTCGGAGATCCGGTGCAGTGGTGCAGAGCTTTAGCTCGAAGACCGCACGTGACGTTACTTGCAGTAGTCGCAGTGCAACCAAATGCAAACAGTTTGCGAATGTCGACCAATTCGAGGTCGTACCAGGTGGCCTACGCTTTAGCAAAACTTTCCTAGTATTACCAAAACTACTTAATGTGTCAAAAGGTAGGACTAGCTTGCAGTTTGAGTTTACTGGTTTTAACCGTCTTTTAGACAGGAGGAGGATTACTCTGCAACAACTTTCTGTACGATCCTCGATTTCACAAAGATGACCCTTGATAGACCCATTGGCATCGAGTCAGGATTATGGAACCTGACCTGAGGATAATGGAACTCTTAAATTTTTTCAAGTACACTTGAAGCGATTCGGTATTTTTACCAATAAAAAAATAATTTTAAGAAAACGTTGAAATGTTAGTCGGTTACTGTTTTATTAATTTTTTTGGTAGTAGTAAGTAAATTGCATAAGACATACTATACAGCGGTCTGGTTCATTTCTATCTAAGGAACCCCGAAACACAGTCACCTAAATCCTTTATTATAAAATATTCATAATAAAGCAACTCCACATACCAAACCGAACTCCAGTCTTTCCACTAAGTGTAACTTTGCGAAACTAGCCTCCTCAAATTAACTTCCAAGTATTTTCAAGTACCTACGTGCGGCGCGCAAACAAAATTTTCTCTCGTCGATACGAGCGATCATCGATTGTTTTTTTTCTTTCTTTTTGGCGCTGTGGCTGCACCTTATCCAGCCAGGTCTTGCTAAGGCCTTCGAAGGTTTCATGTTTCAACTAATAATAATGACGCAAGGAGTGACTGATTCGTCCCGAAAACTCGAACAATTCTTAAAAGAATAAGGTAGGCTCACTAAACCAAAAAATAGACAAAAGCCATAAGCCAGACAAGCTGTTAGCTGTCGAATAGTTTTGTAGATTTCCATCGACTATTAACACGGCCAAATCATAGTTCACATTGCGTGACTAATTTAGCAAGTGTTAGTCGGATTATCGTGGACCGACTAACATGAGTAAAGTACCCACAAAGCCAATTTAGCGCATTGAAGTATTAAAACGTAATTTAATTAATTACCTACTACTTCCACACACGCTTTTGTTTTTTTAAGTGTTGTATTGGTAGGTTATAATTAAGTATTAAGGGGTTTATCCACATGAGATGTTTCTGATTTTGCAATCCAATGGCTAATCAATGATTATTCGTAAGGATATTTAGATTTTTTTCGTGGCTTATTTTAAAGTAATAAATGAATACAGTAGATAGGTACTACCTAAATGGATTGATGTAGATTATAATGATTTATTTTTCATAAATAGGATACCTATATTGGTAACAAATGGTAATCCTTTATTGGCTGTGTAGGCTATACGCTATTTCAATGATGTTTATAAAGAGCTGTGTAATTTGTTGAATAACAAATCGACTTTAAGCTTCCTAGAAAAACTCAAACTAATTTGAAAAGAGACGTTTCTGTCAAATCTCTATTCAGATATTTGAGTGCTACTCTGGAGTGGTCTATCTCTGGTTAGAGATTGAATACGAACAGAAGTTTCAAGAACATCGTTCAAATCCACATTTCGAACTAGCTCACAAGCTGCAGGCGATATATCAGACTTTAATTAAGCCGTCTGCTGCCGACATCGTCGCCTTAGCTTTCTACCTACCTATGTACGAACTATACTACCTTACTATAACTATATTATAGGTACCTCTTCCAAGTATTTATACTGCCGTAGACACAGGTGCGGAAATGGAAGACGAGGGAATTGTATGGGCTCAACAATATTGAGATGTTTAACTTCTAGTTGGAATAATAAGGTATAAGAACATTGATTTGATATTCTGTAGATTTGGTATATTTATGTAGATAAGGTGCTTTGAGGCTGTAGGAGTAGGAAAAGCTAGACTTATTCTTGAATTCACAAACATCAATCAAAGTTGAGCAAGCCATCAAACTCGTCCCCTGAAGTATCTATAGAAGTAGTGACTTTGAATGCTTGTCAAAATTGATTTACGTTAGTTAATTTAACAGACGTTCTTAGTCTGTTCTTAAAAATAACAGGACTGTTGGGTCCCACGTTAATGATATAAGGCCTTGGTGCCAGAAGTTTTCAAGCCGTCCTGAGGCTCCAACTAGGCTTAGGTTACGACTGAACTCTAGCGACATAGATTATGATGGTTGTCTGGCTGACATAGTTATTAGAGATTATGATAACCAGTATCGGTATGTTCGTCAGTATACTCACGTTTTGCGCATCCCTTAACGACGCCGAGCGCGACTGGGTGTTTAGGGTTGCACTCGCAGGTCGAGGTGGTGGGGTCGCAGAACACGTGCATAAGGCGGGGGTTGCACGTGAACTCACACGGGGAGCCCAGGTACATCCCCTTCTCTGAAATGACAATAAACAGAAATAAGCTATAGATAGGCTTTTAGATCTATGTATGCTCTGTTCACCGGTACAAAAATCATTCTTCTGACGTCATTACTTAAGCCACAATTAAGCTGCAAAGGAACCTTCAGTCAACAGACTTTTTGTCTTATGTAAAATATTTTCGTAACTTTTACACTAAATAAGTATAGCTCATGCTTTTCACGTCAATTTTAACCAGAACCAATATTGTATTTCATTTATTAGACGATTAAATTAGGTAAAAATCCCGCTGGCTGGAGGTCGGTTAGAAAAGCTCATATCTCCGTTTCCAAAACGGAACAAATTCTGTCAGCATAAGTCTATAGAACAAATCCAGATAAAATTATCTGTATCACATATAAGTCTCCCGGAAAAGTGATCCCGCTGGGTGAAGACACATTCTTCTGATCATGAACGAAGGCAAGACTACGCGACGGACTAGGCGACTGAGTTAGTCCATAGTCTGAATAAAATATTTAATTTGTTGAGCTCTTCTAAATGACTCGGGTAGAAACTCCGCTGGCAGATTTTCTACTTGTTGTCGAGAACGAGAATAGTCAATTATCAAATTAATTAAGTTACATCTATTTCTAGACGAAGTGGGCACTGAATGTCTGTAGCATTCTGTCATAATATCTACCTAATAAAAATAACAATCATTAGGTCTCTTCAATACTAGATACTGTAATGTTTTTCGTACAATAAAGAATATTTACCTATCTTTAATTACACTTCGCTTTGTCCTCGAAATTAAGAATAACAAAAATGTAGTAAAGCGTGTCGCGCTGGCCATCTACCACTAAAGTTGAAACCATAATCAAGAGAAAAAAAAAAAAAATGGTTTCAACGTCATATTCAGCTGTCACAGATTGTCAAATGTCATTAGCGTTTTAGTGCTCGCGCCATTCTGCACGATATTTTTTTCTTTCCCAAGTTTTAAACAATTTCAGGATCTTCAGGGATATTAAGCATCAAAAACACAAAGTCCAGGATTTGGGAATGCTTATAGAACGAAAGATTAGAAAAATTAAAGAAAGTTTCAAGTGGAAACTACAAGAACGATCGAGTTTCTGGCGGATACCTGCCTACGTGAAAAACTGCATTTGCATTGAAAGTTTCTCAATATGTGTCTTCTCAATTTCCGAAGACGAATGAAGAATGAGTATAGTTCGAGTGGTTATCACCTTTCTTATCATGAGTTAAAAACTATCAAGTTCTGGTAAGTACCTACTTGAAAAACCATGCATTTGCTCTGAAAGTTTCTAAAAGTCTAGTGTTCCCCTCAATTTTGTGTTTCCGACGACAAATAAAGATTAAGTATAGCTTATGGGGCTATCACCTTTCTAATTCATCAGTTAAAAACGATCAAGTACTGATAAGTACATACTTGAAAAACAATGCATTTGCATTGAAGTCTTCTAAAAGTCTAGTGTTCTCCTCAATTGTGTGTTTCCAGAGTAGAATAAGGAATGTGTATAGCTCATAAGGTAATAACTTACCTTTTCTCATTCATTTATTTATTCATTTAAGAACAGTTAAAGACAATCAGGTTGACTGGTAGAGAATGCAATGCATTTGAATTGATAGTCCCCAAGTTTGGTGTATGCCCCAATAGGTTTTTTTCCAAGGAGGAATAAAGAATGTGTATAGCTCTGAGCGGCTATAACCTTTCTAATTACAAACCTATTACCCTATAATTTTGCTCATGCTTGTGTACAATTTGAAGTGATTGTTACCTACCAAAAGCAGTTATACATGTATTATGAGTATGTGCTTATGCATAATTTGGCTCATGCTTGTGTACAATTCAAAGTGATTGTTACCTACCAAAAGCAGTTAAACATGTATTATGAGTATGTGCTTGTGCACAATTTTGTTCATGCTTGTGTACAATTCAAAGTGATTGTTACCTACCAAAAGCAGTTAAACATGTATTATGAGTATGTGCTTGTGCACAATTTTGCTCATGCTTGTGTACAATTCAAAGTGATTGTTACCTACCAAAAGCAGTTAAACATGTATTATGAGTATGTGCTTGTGCACAATTTTGTTCATGCTTGTGTACAATTCAAAGTGATTGTTACCTACCAAAAGCAGTTAAACATGTATTATGAGTATGTGCTTGTGCACAATTTTGCTCATGCTTGTGTACAATTTGAAGTGATTGTTACCTACCAAAAGCAGTTATACATGTATTATGAGTATGTGCTTATGCAAAAGTCTTCATTTAATTATTTTTTTAAATAAAGTTAATACTCTGAGTTTGTGAATGGATTACAGAGATTATTCCAAACTTCCTAACATGATAATGTATTTATATACATTACATTAAGGTATAACCTTAATGAGTGCTCAGTTAATTAAAAGTTTCATATATTAGTGATTTTCAGAAAGAAAACTTAGTGATTATCCGTCAGATAATAACAATTGTGTTACTACCCTATCTGGTCCCGGTGTGGGAAACACCCTGTCTCCGTCGAGGACAGAACAGGATTTCATCCTATTCATGACACCACATAGAATTGAAGAGCCAATAATAATACAGTCAGAACCCACTTATGTCTCATCTTACCCGGAGGAGCAGGATTTGCCTTAAGATTTGCCCAAACATATTAAGGTAAAAAGATCTAAACCATTTCCTTACACTGGGAATATACAAGGCGGAGGTCATAGACAGACACTGCATACCAGAAGATGCCAAAGAATTGGTGCCCTGTCTCCATTATGCTGAAATGGCTCTTTCTAATGTAATACTTTATAAAAATCAGGAATAGACACTGGAAAGCTCATTTATGACTGTTTTTTGTACAAACAGAAACAATGCTAAGGAGAAAATATGTGTGCTCTTTCATTAAAAAGATATCAAGGATCAATAATACACAACAAAAATACATGAAAATATAATTGGTGACACTTAGGCAGATACTTCAGGTGGCTGAGGCCATTAACAGGTCTGTGGCTGATATTAAAAACAACACAAAATATCAAGATGAGATAAAATAGCATGAGATAAACTTTATTGCACTAAGAAAACAATCACATTGCAAAGCTTACAAAGATTTAGTTCTACAATGTAAGCGGCCTTATCGCTAAAAGCGATATCTTCCAGACAACCTTTCAAGCAATTTTTTAACAAACTGAATGCTTCCACTTTCACCACCAGGCAGGTGGTGAAAGTGGCTTATAATTATTCCCGTACGGGAATAATTTTAAGGCGTCTGCCTGCCAAGGCGACACCTTTGACATTGCCGACGAGCTCTTGGTATCACCAGCGCCGTCATGCACCGCCTGCAGCGCCGCCGCAGCGCTCTCAGATTTGCAACACCGCAAATAATAATACTGGTGAGTCATTCAGACAGTCTCTCATTGATCATTGGTGGAGCCAGTTGTTCTGTCATGGATTGAGGTTTATAAATAACCTGTTTACCAAACCAATGTACCACCTTCAGCAGAATTAAGTTCCGCAGAATTATTTAAACATGAGAAGTCTGATGATGATTCATTGAAATAATCAGTTTGTATCTAAGTAGTACTTACCCAGGTGTAAAAGTAGATTTACTTAAATTGAACTTAGATAAAAAGTTTATAAAAACCAACCACTTTAAATTGATGATTTAAGAACCACTTAACAATTTGTTTCAACGGATTGTTATATTACCATAGCATCCATTGAATTAAAAGACCATTTTTATTCTTTGTTTATCTAACTCAAAATATGAATCTTTTTTTTTTTGAGTTCACTGTGGGCCTTTTGGTTTGAGCACTGCTCCTTTGGTTTTTTACCAAACTAATCAAACCAGCAAAAAATCCATGGTCTATGTATCTACTATTAGCTTGAATGATATTATGTTGCATTGGGACCTCATATAATCAGTGTATCAGGTTAAGAGTTAGTCATATATGACAATAAAACCCATTTAGGATTCTTAATTGTCACCAAACATTGTCATGTTGAACTCATCGACCAGAAAAGATATAACATTTTAAATGAAATTACAAAAATTACAGGACTGCAGCAATGCAAAATCAAAAACCAACTACCTAGTGGGTCTTTTACCTTGCATGCCCGCCCAGCCATTCAATTTGGCTGGTTCTCTATTGAAGTATTTGAGATGTGTGAATATCTTGTATTTCAACATACAAATGATTATGATGAAGATATGAATTTACCTGACCACCTTCAAGGAGACTTTAGTTAAGTGGAAAAATTCAGTAAAACATTTTTTGTGAGTAAAAAGGGGGGGGGGGGGGGCTGCATACAAGGATAGACGGCAAGTGGGCAGTGGAGTTTTTTCCAAAAAAGATTTTTACCTCAACAAACTAGAAATGCTTGGTGCATGTAATGCCAAAAATAGCTGTAAGTAATTTAAAATTATCATGAAAATTGACAATACAACGGAGATTATATATAAAAAAAGGTGAGGTGGCGTCAGGTTCCCTCACAACTTTCTAAATAACTAGAAAATTCTGGCAGTGGCGCAAACGTCGAATACTACACGTTTGCCTCCTGACATTGAATAGAAATTATGTGAAACTGCCTCTGATAAATTTGTCTCCCGACGTAATCTTAGCTTCATCATCAAGCAACATTGCGATACTACGTTTAAAAAATGGTTTAACTTATCATAAGAGAGTCAAATCATATTAACTTCTTGGAAGCTGAATTGATATTTATTAAATATTCTATTGAATTATGGAGCGAATTATGGTACCATTGTTATCATTGTTAGTAAGTTCAAAAATAGACTTAAGTTCGAGTACAAAAATAACTTATCAGGCGGGTTTTATAAAACCCTTCCTATGCCAAAGTATAATTAGACATGTGATCCAGCTTTACTTTTAGAACTCGCAGTAACTCTGTATCATAAAAGTGATTTAATTTTTTTTAAAATTTAATGGAGTTAATGTAGTTATTTCAAAATAAATTCATCAAAATACTAGATTAACTTGACATCTAGGTTTACTTGAACCCTGTTTTTTTAAATTTGACTTCCTTAACTAGTCGACCTCCGTCCTGCTGAGGCTTTTAAATTTTATTTGGATAAATCATGGACGATTATATAAACAACGAAAATATTGTTTTCGTCAGTTTTCAATAACTGTACAATCTCATAGGGTCTCAAACTATTAGTCGGTGGATTATAGGAATCCTAACAGGATCCTAACCGAAAGTGAGATACATACATCTTTATTCATTGTTCATTCGACCAGACATGCAAGTACCTCTGCTGTACTCCGGTGTTAATTAACTTTATAGAGTCACAACTGGTTGGAGTGAAGCTTCCTCTGTTTGCTAAATTCTATCAAAGAACAGTTTAGGAAGCTCCTAGGAATGTTATGCACATTCTTTAATGAATAAATGAGTCAACAACAACTACGGTATTACTGAAACTCATAACATAGTTGCAATATTATGTTGTAATATTTACAATAATGTTACAGTTATTTATTTGTATTAATATTTTTCTCAGAATGCTTACTTAACTACTGTAAGCAACCTACTGTTTTTTTTAGGTTTTGTTTTTTTTGTTTCATATGATACCTATGCTTCTTTACATCCCTTCATTATGCACATAATACTGTACTGCTTTCAAAGTCTACATTTTTGTTATTCTTAATTTCGAGGACAAAGCGAAGTGTAATTGATAATTAAACGAACTTACCTTAAGTGAAGTTCTATTATAATTACACGAAGGCTTTGTCCGAAGAAATTAAGACCCTCCCTACCCTAGGACCCCTACAGTATTATGTGCAGTTATCTAGCCTCTCGGAGGCTCCCTAATTTATGTTCCAGGTGAAGAAGCTCTCAACTAAATGACATTTGACAATCTGTGACAGCTGAATATGACGTTGAAACCATTTTTTTTTTTTTTCTCTTGATTATGGTTTCAACTTTAGTGGTAGATGGCCAGCGCGACACGCTTTACTACATTTTTGTTATTCTTAATTTCTTCGGACAAAGCCTTCGTGTAATTATAATAGAACTTCACTTAAGGTAAGTTCGTTTAATTATCAATAATTACTTAAAAAAGTGAATAACTGCAAAGATTTTAACAAAGCCAAAAAAATATTTATTAGAATATTAGGAAAAAGGGATCATGTTGTGATGTTGCCTGTAGAACCAAAAAACAAAGAAACAAAAGACAAAATGTTAGAACATCGCAATTTACAAACCAAAGGAAGACAAACAAGTATTATGTAACATAGCAACAGAGAAAAAAGTTTAAAAATGAACAAACAGTATCTTCCAGGCAGCGGTGTTACGATGCCAAAAATGAAATGGACCAAACTTTCGCCTGTAGCTTATAGTTTCTGACGCTGGTTTCCGAAGCAACGACAGGAGTTTCATAGCAACCAGCCACACGCTTGCGTGAAGTTTCTTCAGTATGATTTACGCTCTAACAATTGCCATAACATCTTCAAGTTGCTAGGTATTTAATTTAAACAGATTTCACTACGAATTCTAATTAACAAGCTACCAGAGTCGGAAACACTTCAAACAACTCAACACGCTTCTGTTCGAAGAACCTTACTCCTATTTCAAGGGAAATAATTAAATTCGCATATTCAGGAGAAAGGTGGAGTTGATTCTCTTGAAAATTAGATGTTATTTCATGAAGCAGTTGGTCCCTGATTCCTAGTATATTTTATTTCGTCGATTTTGAAATTACCAGCTTTCAGCTTTGCTATCACTGAACATTGCGTTCCCCCTGCTGAGTTGGAAGAGTATTAACAAAGGATCTGTAATTTCCATTTGTACATTTGTCTGCATATCTATCTATCTACCGGCGAGCATGTATGAAAGTACTCAGGACAGTAGAAGAAACGTAGGGTGTATGTCAGAATAGTAGCAAGTTGTAGGAAAGATGAGGTCTCTACCTAACTCGTGAGAGATGGTATTCATTAATCTCTCTATTTATCCTCCTTCAAATATCCCAGTTCTTTATAGCAGAAGATAGACATTTTTAAATAATCTAGAGTCCATTTTTGACTTCATTATACGCATTGCTTATGCTCTTTTAGTTTCCGGTATGAAATAAAAAAGTAGCATTTTCTTAGAACATTAACGTTCATTGCAAAAAAAGTTTTCTGCATTTTCAAAGAGGTTCGCCAAAGGAAACATAATTCAAACGAACATGAGACGTTGACGAAGCGGCGGAGTCGCTAGTCGCAACTCCACATTTCAGCCGTGGGTGCCGGAAGGTTTGTTTTCATTTACTATTTTTCAAGTAGGATTCTAGCTTTTGTGTAGGGCTGTGATAAAGTGATAGACGGCAAAGCTCTCAAATAATTTCACGACTTCATAGATTGTTAGGACTCGCTTTGATTTGATTTTGATTGAACAATTAGTGAGGTGTAAGGAGTTAATAGTCAAATTGAATGCCACATGCATTCTGTTGCAGTCAAGCTTTGGGTTGTGCAGAGATTGACTATTTCAGGGTTCGATGCGGTACAGAGTCGTATACAAACGGAACAATTTATTTTCCTGTTCCAAAAATTACTCATTTTATTATTATTGCGTGTGTAGTAGTATTATAGTAGATTGTATGTACAGTCAACAGGCTATCTATTTCTGTTTTTTATTTTGTTCTTGCCAAATGTTCTTTTTGCAATGTAACAAGGACGAAATGGGTAGCCTGCCACCACTGTCATGCCGTTGACCGCACATTACTTATGAAAACCGTTTTTATAAAAATATATTAGGCTAAAATATAATAATATTCCATTAAATCATTCGCAATTCAATTCATTATCAATTAAATTCTCAAAACAAGATCAAAACTTTAGCAGTAGGTAACTGACAATAGAAAAAAGGTATTGCGATGCAACAGAAAGCTCGCTGGGGTTATCATAGAACTAAGTTTGATCCTCTAGATACAAACTAAATTAAAAACCTTGTAAAAGCTAGAATGCATTCAGCATAATAAATTCCGCTGAAACCAGAACACAAAGCAACCCTACACAAGTCGGATGTTGTCCATACATACTTAGCTAGTATTGGTATAACTAACTGCACGAGCTGTATAACTGCAAACATGCTGTTCCTGCAGTTTGCCAGGAAGTACTGGTAGGCGGGCGCCGAGAACCTATTGTGCTTGACAATTCAATAAAAATAGCTATATCTCTAATTAATATGATTATCCCCTGGAGTGTCGGAGGAGCTGATTCAGCTCATCAGGAAATTGAAGCAGTTCCGAACGGCAAATTTAGGCCTAGTATAATTATGTCTTTCGCGCTAAAAAATTAACCATTTTGGCCATTGGCATTTTGTAATTTTTTGGCATTTGGGCCGTTTTGGTGCCAAATAATGACGCGGAACGTTCTAGGTACCGTCATTTTAGTAAGATTCGCCGATGACGCGCCTGACAGCTCGTATGTCTCCGACACTTGAAGAATTATAGTCTGTATATGCAATAGACAATGATATTATAATCAAATAGAGGTATCTACCTCTAGAAGTAACTTATCTAAGTTACTTGTGATAAAAAGTGGCACCCGAATTCAGAACTTTTAGTGCACCTGAGCAAAGCATTGACAGTGTTAACAGAGACGACACTGCGCGTCATGTATGTGTATCGTTTACGCTCTAGTAAATAATCATACTATCTTGTTCACACGTTATAACACACACGGTCAAATTAACTACGTCGTACCTACCCCGTGACGTGACATCACAAGAGTCCATCTCCAGAAAGACCCAAATTAATAAATAAATTTTCGAGTGTTCGTTCTGTAAAATGTGGGGCTCAGGACGATTTTTTTGGGCGTCTGAATTTTTTTCAGCTAATTATAATTTTCAGCAAATGTGAAATACTTTTCACTGGGTCTGTGAATGATTATTTATTTATTTGGTACATGGTTGGTAAAGGGTTTATCATGAAACACCGTGTAGGTAGGCGCCTACCTACACGGTACATCCCGCAGGGACACTGCATAATAAAAATGAACAGCGTTATAGCACAAAGGTAATAAATAATAAATTCACTTTTATAAGTATATCATGGTCATGTTGGAACATTAAAAGTCGCAATTCCACAATTCAGAAAGGAAGTTTTATAAGTGGTGTTTGTAGTTGAGCATTTTTAATGAACTAAAGATAGACCTATGGAAAGGGTTGGTTGGAAGAAGAAAGGCTAATTAATGATGCACCCCGGTCCTATCCAATTAGACATTACTCAACAAGAGGAATTGCTAATGCCTCGGTTAGCAGCAAAGTAGCCTCAAATTAGGGTAATGCAAACAGAAGTGCGGCACGCCATGCTGAAGAAAAAATGGACAGCTAAACTATTTGTTAGTACAACTTTGGATATATAGAGAATAAGGTTTTGTAGGAAACAACCCGGTTCGAGAGTCACGTTTGTGTGACTAGTAACAAAGAGTTAAATTACCAACTAAGCACTGAAAAAAGCGCTGAGAACAATGATATAGGTAACAAATGGATGTGATGATTGGATTGAATGTTGCATTTCTTACACAGCCTCACCTATTTACGTGCATGTCCCATAATAAAAAGCATTGAACCCATATTATACGAAATTCATGCACGGAAAAAAAATGATGTTTTTTGGCGATAAGTAAAAGATATAGACAAAGAGAAGTTAAAGATAAGAAATAAAGAGGCAGCGAATCTGATAAGGAAGGATAACACTAGAGCAACCTGAAATTACAATCTCTCATAATCAGCGTAAGTTTTATTTCGTCTTCATCTGCAAAGTTGTATTCAAAAATCATGAAAGATTTATCGATTTCAATAAAAAATAACACAATACATCCAATCGAGATGTAATTCGAAGGCCACTCGAAGCGATCGAGTGCCATCTGCGATGTTCCGTCTGACCTCAAGAGTCGGTCCGGTTCGTTTCCGCTTCAAAATGAATTTCGTTTCCACATTCTTTCGCTGGAAACAATGGACATTTACAGACTCTTTCGTGGATTTTAAACGTTTTACAGTATTATTTAACGTGAGAGCTTGTTTTAAGCCAGTAGCGAAGCTGTTAGTAAACCAAATTAAGTTAGGTACTTAGTTAAGAGTTTGTTAGACGGCTTATTGTTCCTAGTAATCACTTTGTATTTGACTTTCAACAATATTTAGTTTGATTATAATAAATAAATATTATTTTACCTAGTGCTATTGCCGATATTTGGTAAAATAGGATCCATTCTCATGCGATGTCAAAACCAAACAAAAGAACTGTCACTTGCATTGTACAAATTCGACAGCACACGTGATTATGTAACAAACGGATAGCGTGTGGTAGCTTACGTAACGTTACTAGAACAGCTGTAACATTATTTTATAGCCCTTTATACCTATTTTCATGAACTTTTGAACTGATCATTTGTAAACGGCAACATCGTACGAGTGTGGAATTCTTCATTCGTTTATCGTTTAGGCGTTATAAATATGTTCATCATTTCATTTTATTTTTTGGCATTTGAAATGGAATGCCTAACAAGTGCGTGAAGCATTGAAGCATCAGGCTACATTAAGGGTTCCAAACTCTTTACTGATTACAAAAACGTGGGAAATAATATTATAGCAGGCTTTAGCATTAGGTCCTCTGAACTATCTTATTCCGATTTGCTTGCCAATGTACAAAATACCCATTTTTCCGAATTTACTCAATTTATATTGAAATTAAAATTGCCCATTATTTTTGTTCAAAAATAATATTTTCCCACATGAAGCGATCAAATTTTCAAGTCCACTGAGCATCGTAGGTACGGTAGGTCGTACGTAGATACTGTTTGAAAATATTTATTCGTCGATGTGCTCGGAAATTGCATGCTTCAATATTTATTTAGCTGAGATAGGAGGATTTAGCCAATATTTAGAGAATATCTTCTGACATAATAGCGTGGAGTTTTGCTGTTTCAACGTTGCTTATTTACTTTGATTCCGTCTTGTTCCTTTGAGGGATGTGTATTTTCCAAGACCGATTTCACCAAGATATCAGAAAATGTACATAATTTATGACCCTTAACAATCCTTGGTAATTTTAACATTATCACAAGTTATAAGGGATTTACTGTATGAGACCTAAAATAACAGTTTGTTTGTTTTAGAGAAACTTTCCTCTTGCAACAGTGATTGTTGCTTCAATTTCTACCCGGAAAGAAACTGTACCTATTTGTGTGGTTTAACTAGGTTCTATGTAAACACTAATTAGGGACTTTAAATCCCAATCTACCTAAAGCAAATGTTCAACAAATTACTATCCCGCTTTACCGAACTTCACAAACAATGCAAGTTAATGTATGCAGGGTAATATATGCAATGGCAAACACGGCTCCACGAGGATCCAGTAAACTGCTAACTAGTTCTAAACACAGCACATTTACCAACACAGGAGGAACTGTGTACAGTTAACATTCATAGAAAATGTTGTTGACAGAGAACTTTTATGAAACTGCTTTTTGCTTTGATATACCTACCTAGTCACGTATAATTTCAATGTTTGTAGATAGCACGCTTGGGCGTTTTTAATCAATGGGGTTCTACTGCTCGGCAGTGTGGCAAAGATGTCTTGCAATTTCTTGTTCCATTTTGGTTCAGAGCCTGCCAATTTTTAGAGTTTTTTTTGGGCGGGGCAGTAAATTGGGGTTTTTTTTATTATCTAAGTACTAACTTACTGTACAGTCAACAGCACATCAGGTTACCCCATTTCCGTTTTTTCTCTCGCTCTTGCCAAATGACATTTGTTCGCGATAGAGCAAGGAGGACTGACCGGAAATGGGTAGCGTGATGTGCCGGCCACCGTACATTGACTAAACATAGCAAAAATAGTATGGTCATTATAACATATGGGGTTTCTAGGCAAAAAGCCCATAAGTTAATTCCCTTCTAATAAAAATAATAAAGTTGATCAATTGACAATCATTTTCAATAATCTGTAAACAGGAATACTTTAACAAAATGTGTATGGCAATTGATATATTTTGTGGAAGCTAATAATATGTAAAATGACAGTATGCATTCCCATCTGCTCAGACTGCTTAGTATGCAACGGTTGTCTTTACTTGTTAACGTCCCTCCGACAGCATAACTTATCCACATTATGATGAACGGTTAGGAACGATGATTTGAATTAAAGAAAAAGCGCGAGAGAACAATACAACTTCATATGAATAAATTATAGAGAACCGAGAGTACTTATAAAGTTCAAAAACAGAGGTTAGATATCAACATTTGATAATGCCTAACCTAGTTATTACCAATTTTTGGAATTAGTAAGTCATTCCTTGGAAAAAATATTGTTTCATTTATTGAATACATGTCAATCGTGTTAATGATCTTGTTGAAATAACAACGTTTATATACAGATGAGTCATTTCTTGGAGTTTTGTACTCACCCCTCTAACAAGTTAACTCTAGTGATTTATATTATTAAAGCCAAACGAATTCTTAGGTAACATTTTTAAAAAGTGACATGATGTTTCAAGCATACATGGTCTTAAATCGAATAATCATATCAATTGGCCTTCCCACGCCTATTCACCAACCTTGTTATACGACTTATCAGGTTATCATCTCGAAGTCGAACAAACTTCTGAACGTATCCAAAAATACCCGCCAACAAAAGATTTTATCGAGGTTTCCCCGAATAAAGGTCTGATCGATTCATTGTCATTCAAAGGACATTCGCCCTCTGAGTCTCGGTCGCGTTGCGTCCATTTGCAAATTAGGGATGAACCAAATAGTGACACCAGCACTGATATATGTATAGATTTTGATCCTACATTCTCGTCAGAAGATAGTCATTGAAACTGAGCAACCCTTATAATCCTAGCTCATCTGACGTACCTACTGTGGAACGGCATCTATGTAAAGATATCAGCAAAACTCATTGGAGGATCTTTATAATCAAAATAGCAGTACTTTTACTTAAAATTTGTTTTAATCTAAAAAGAGTTTGACTCAATCTGATTTTATTCAAAGATGTAAAGTCTAATAGATATAGCCACAGTAAAGACAAAAGTACAGAAAACAAGTCGTGAAAGATTCAGATAGAGAACACACATCAAGCTGAACTAAAACTACTGTAGAGATTGCCATACCCTTCACCGTTGTCAACTCATTCTGAACCCTGTGACAGACTGGTTTACCGTCTCTAAGGCTGAATAATGTTTTTACATCAGTCTGTCCTGGTCATGTTATTTAAGATTGATATATTTTCTGTAGACCTTTCCGGTGGCATTTGATTTTCTTGGCGCTCAGACTAACCTGCTTTACTAAGTGATTTTAACGCCGTTTTATGATTACTTTTTCTTAAACCAATTTCTACAACTAAGTACATACGTACTTAAGTGGAATTGTTGTTTTCAGATCGAGTTTTCAAGGTTTCAGAGAGAGTGTGATCAGTCTCAGAATCATGCTTCCGAAATATTCATTCATCGAACACTGAATCACATATTTATTGAAATGTGTAGGTTATGAAGACACCAGTCTCTATGAATTTTTTCATTGAATATGGTTTGTGTTGAATCGTACTTAGTTTCGCCAGATTGTAAGCGATTAACTCACCCAGAAAAGGCCTATTCACTCTTGCCTTGAAGACAGTTTGTTTATATCTGGAAACACAGACGCGAATGGGCAGATGTCCTTCTAAATACATTTGTCGTTTTTCAAAACGGACAACATTTCTACAAAATAACCCCTGAAAAGCAAAGTTTCAAATTCGGAGCAAAGTAAATAAATGAAAGGCGACTGAAAAATATAATACTCATCCAAGTTTAAAGCACGAAAAGTAATGTTGACAACAGCCGCCATTTTAATAAGGGTCAACAGCGCCCCCTGCCGACTGTGGCGATGATCGAGAGTTGCATAACGTTCTGGCTGGGTGCCAGTCCCGGACAAACACCCCTCCAATCATGTATAATGAAATTGCCAAATTGGATACTGTTGGTGGCAAGCAACATCATTTCGTGTAAAACACAATCGATCGGCGAATGATGGCGATGTTTAAAAAATTTAAAATGGTAAAACCTTTGTAGAGTTAAATGATGAATTCTTGCCCAACGAGTTGAGTTTAGTCTCCGGCTCAAACTTGGCTAGATTATCTCTATCATGCAAAACACATGAAAACGAGCAGTCCTAAAAAAGGTTATTAAATTCGGCGTTTCAATGGTCTTATCACAATGTCCTAAAGTTTTAGTCACGAGCCAGGTTTTTTTCTTAAATAAACCGTTGGTTTGAGTGTTTCCTGAATATCATTACGTATATTTGTACTTTGCGGCGATCGAAATCGCAACCTATGGTGTAGTGGTCAATTTCCTACCCCCTAGTAGTACCTAAGCTTAGCGCTTTCAATCATCGGCGTTAAAAGGTGGGGCGGGAAAAGGCATCTATGCATGCCTTTAAAATAAGATTGACAGTTGGTTCTTCATCATTACTGTGCTTGTCAAGCCCATCTGGACCTCACGGCTGCTTCCCATAAGGTGGAGTGAGGTCATCTTTAAGACCACAATAACGTTGTAACTAAGGTACCTACCTACCCTAGATTGTAATGGCAACGGACTTAATAAGTATTATTTTTAAGTTAAATATGTTATCACGTCCAGTGACTATTTTTGTCTTTTGTGATAATAAAGTTCTTTAAACCTAATAAAAAAAGTATGTATTTTTATGCCCAGACAAACACCTTTAAAATGTTGTTTATGTTTTGTCGTGTGTACTGTGAATATTTCGCGTCGACGTCACGACATTGTTTCTTGAATGGAACAACATTGAACAGAATCGTTATCTGCAATGTGTTCTCAAAACAAACGGTTCGATGGTTTCATTATTTTCAGATTGTGACGATTCTCTTGACATTTTCCTAAAAGCATTTTGTATCTCTGTTCAACAATCTATATTCTAAAATACAAATAACCAGGTGTAATACTGCTAGCGATGCAATCGTCGAAACTTCAATCATACTCGTATTATGAGAAACCTAAAAATATTTTTTCAATTACAGATAACTTTAACAGATATTTTGAATATATTTCTTTGCTATTTTAGTTTAAAAACATGTTTTTCTCATACGAACTTAATATTAAATACATAGTAATAATAATCTAGTTCGCTTGTAATAGGATGAAGTTCAGTTAAAATTAAACATTTTGGCGCAGTACAGCTGATTTTGACTTACGATTTACAAGTAGGTAACTACTGATTACCTACGTGAGCTGCAGAAAGCACTCTATTCAAGCAAAGAATTAAACAACAATGAATTAATGATTAGTATTCATTGAATATTATTTTTCACAAATTGTTTAAACTTAAAATATTCTGAGCGGTATCTAGCTTCCGGAGGAAAAGTTTTCACCAAGACATAATACTAAGGCTCTTGAGTTTATTGATGATTCCCGTTTTAATAAAAACAGGTAGAAGTAAAGGTGAACAATTAAACTTTGTTTTAAAACAGAGTTTAGTTGCTCTTTTTTAAAATTGGTGATTCCTCTTGAGAGGTGGATCCTTTTTTAATTAACTGAATTAGAATTCAATCGTTTTAACTTACTTGAAGAACAATTCAATGGTTTTTGATAGGGTCACATTACTCTACCCAATTCCTTTTGTTGGCATTAATTTCCTCAGGATCAGTGAGTCAATAATTTGAAAATGGTGTCGGTTCCTTATTTAAAAAAATGACTGCTTTGTGATTCATCGTTTTTGGTTCCCTTTAAATGTGTAGAAAATGTAATGTTATTCTCTTTTAATAACTGAAATCATGCATGTCTAATAAAACTCGCATAAATCTCATGACAGTAACATTTTATAACAGGTTTTTATCAACCCGGAAACTTAAAATCTGTTTCACCGAAAATGTCGAATAACAAACGAATCCTATGAAATCATCCATGTAATATTTTTAGTCGTTTTTTTCTGTAAATCCGTTTAGTTCACAACCAGAACGGCACGCGAGGAAACGCTGGCCCACTCAGCTTAGCTGATAAGATAGGCTTGGCCCGAATACTCCGCTATCTATCGCTCTTCGGAATGTCCCAATGTGGAATAGAGGCTTTAGGAGCTGTTCAGGCCGAATAGCCAAACTGAACTCACAGGCGGCAATCAATATTTAAAGGCAATTGAGAATTCACTTACTAATAATTGATTGCTCTACATGTCACAGCTAACAAGAGCTTTAGCTAGACCTGATTTAATTCTGTAAAAAAATATTTGTGTGTTGAGGTCTTTTCAAAACGAATGTAGCTGATCTGGGACAGGGGCGGCCAGGCTCAAGTGCGATTGAGCTGGACACGTCTACAGAATGCCAGGCAGTTAGTGGGCAAAGACAACAATAGAGTGGCAATGCCGAAGCAGCATCAGCGACCAGACAGACACAGGTGGCATGCGCGGATCCAGCCCTCAAAAAAGGTTGTGGGCACAGCCACCAATAATTAGCAAAGTGAGAGTTGGATTTGAGTACGAACTCAGTCATGAACAATCGTGGGCTTATTTTAATTACAACAAACAAATGAGGGTTGCGGGCAAGCCCACAGTGCCCACAACGTTGGATCCGCGCCTGCCAGGTGGCGCAACGAATTGAATGTTTTTGCAAGGACTGGCCTGAAAATGGTCAAGACAGGCAAGCGAGGAAGAGGGGAAGAGAGGCCCTTGCTCAGCAGTGGGATCCAAATAACTTATCAGAATTGGTATATGTAAGACCTAGTAAAGCTGCTATACATGAGATAAAAGCTATCTTCATGATCTCTCTTCCGACTTTAGAGCCTATAATAAGTTTAAAAATGTAAGCGTTGAAGGACGCAGACCCTAAATATTAGCTATTACCAAGTTTCGCCTTGAAATACTAAGTATGATCGAAACTGTGGCCACCATTTGGCAAGTCTCGCGTCTAGATATGGCTCGGGGCCAAATATCCGCTGATACTCACTTAGGTTTATAATGAGCCGTTAGGTACTTACCATGGCGCATAGTTCTACTTGGCAGGACAATGGTTTATGCGGTATCTAGTCCCTAAGTTGAGTATAGTATTATTCTTCTGCACACATGATATTAAATGTGCACATAACATAAACGGCCTATATACGTCCCACTGCTGCGCAAAGGCCTCACCTTAACTATGAGGTGGATTGAGCCATACTCCAACACGCGGGCTCAGTGCGGATTGTTCGAGGGGTGTAAGGTTAGTGAGCAACCTTGATGTCAGATGTTAACAAGCCGCCTTAAGACATCTACGACGTCAGCCGTTCCACGTGCACACAATATCGAAAATGGATCGTTAAAAGTATGCGAATGTTGTTAATATTATGATGATGATGACCTTACTAACAGACTAACAGCTCACAAATATATCAGCTAGTGACATATTTAGCTTTTTCTTAGAATTCGCTTTTTCCTTCATCTTATTAACATATCATGGCAGTGCAGATTTCCTGTACAAACAAGCATCCTGAATTTCTGAGATAGTAGTATCTACTTTGGATCATAAAAAAATCTATACTTTTTTGTGCATACTCCTATACAAATTTCCCTAAGTGTTTTCCATTAAATGTAAATGATACGCCTAATAAAACGTAGGTAATTACATGCACTAGATACCCATCTCATACTCACAGAGCCATCTAGGTCAAAAGCTATGTTAACTTAAGCTACACGCGAAGCTACATTGTCACTATTGTATAGCTTACTCACACCGATTAAAAGAACTGAGATTGAACTCAATATTGATTGACCCAAATGTTTTCTCATAACGTATAGCCAAGCAAGAATTTCACGAAGGATCTCCACTCGACGAATCTGCTATAATATTAACAAATTCCAATTTCATACATTTGCGACCGCATTTCGGAAAAATGTTCCCTAAGAATTTTATTAAAAAGTTGATGAAGATTGAAGGTCGCGTAAGTTTCTTTCCCTCGGCTCATAAAAGCTAATACTTCAGCCCGCTAAATACCTTGCGAACCTTAAAAATACCATAAATTCCACTCTCGACATTCAGTGCCGTGTAAAAACGTCACTTTGTTCTATATTGCGAATTTCTGCGACGGAACCGGAGAATCAACTTATGTTTGACAGAAGAACAGCGTCATATCTTTGTACCTCATGCTTTGAAAATAGACTCTCTGTTACAGGTCACAGAACACATTGTTGGCTTGATGAAGCGGTGTCATTTCAGCCTGTCACAACGAAGGTCTCTTGCTTTGTTTCAGACTGAAAAAGGCTTGATGAAGAAAGCGCAGGTAACATGAAGTACAGTCAGCGGAAAAATCCACTGTGTACCTTCTTGCTCGTACATAAGTGTCATTTTACGTGTTTTCCTTGAAGTTTTATACGTAACTGTGCACCTGCAGACTATTGTGAGAGGCTCGTAGCTAACAAACAAAGCACTCAGCTTCACACCAGCACAAACTTTGGCGAACAACCTATGCGCTTTCAAATTAGACGATTGTATTAGAGCAGCATTATATTCAGAAATTATGCCTGCAGTATTATGCCTGCAGTATTCATAATTTAAACCATTTTTTTGTATATAGGCTTTGGAATAACAAACTACAGTTAACTGTATGCATATTAAGGTTGTTCACTAAGAATTCATCATACTCATAGCTCAGCAATCATAAAGGGCCTACTTGTTTTCAAATCCAGATTTTCAAACACATTGAATATTGTACTAAAATAGCAGATGTAATAATATTACCTCAAGTTTGTCAAACACTTGCTCACGTAGTAACTACGTACTTAAGATATGAGAACGTTCCACATCGTAACATGATACTCAGAGTTTCTCTTAGACACTGATGTGTTAAATTGCGTGTGCTATAGCTGTAACTAGTTGACCAAAAAGAGAGACCAGTTGGGTTTGAAACTTGAGTTCGTTTATCTTACGAACATTTTCGACAAGCAAAAAGTTTGAGTTTGTAGTAAAAATAGATATAGTTAATCTATCTTATATTTACACGAACACTACTTCTGGTGCCTTGGGTGGTGATATGAGAATTGCAACTCTTAGGAGACAGAGCCATCGTAACATAATAATAGTGGTAATCTTCAGTGCGGAGGTGTATCATCCTTTAGCCTCTCATAATATTACGGCAAGCAGAAACAATATTTAGTTGTAGTATTTTGTTCGGCGAAGCGCCGGGTCAAGCTCAATCAAGCTACATAAGATGTTACCGTAAGTCCTAGAAAGGACAATAGCGGCTTCACCTATCTAGCCAGTTTTTTCTTCATGTCTGCTATTTAACCGCTGGATGTTTTGGCAGGTTTACCGGGCTGTAGGGTCAGCACAGAGTATTCAACCCTGACAAACGTGCCTAAGGGCGTTTTAGAGAGGTGAACGGATTGTGCCGTTACTTGGAGAAAGCATTCTGCATCATGTTGGGAAAAGATACTCAGCACTTGCCAGTAGCGATTATGGGGACCAATGGTTGGGTCCGTGCCGGCTAACACATAATTATTGTTCTTGGTTAAGTGCAGTGTGATTTCTGCGCGCGTTTTCGTGCGGAACTGCCTAGCGTTACCCCTTACAGTAAGGCACTGCTCTGTTGACAGACACTTACCAGAGATATTAACACACTCTTCATCGTAATAGTCGACTCCCCACAAGTCATCGTCGTCGTCCGGCAGTAGCGGTTCGTTCGGCAGTTGGTCTGCCTTCACTGGACAGTGTCACACGCTACAGAGTCACTGCTCTGTCAGGCACTCACCAGTAGCGGCTCGTCCGGCAGCTGGTCCGCCTTCACTAGCCAGTGTCACACGCTACAGAGTCACTGCTCCGTCAGGCACTCACCAGAGATATTAACGCGCTCTTCATCGTAATAGTCGACCCCCCGCAGGTCATCGTCGTCGTCCGGCAGTAGCGGCTCGTCCGGCAGCTGGTCTGCCTTCACTAGTCAGTGTCACACGCTACCGAGTCCCTACTCCGTCAGGCACTCACCAGAGATATTAACGCGCTCTTCATCGTAATAGTCGAACCCCCGCAGGTCATCGTCGTAATCCGGCAGTAGCGGCTCGTCCGGCAGCTGGTTTGCCGTAACCTACAGTGTCACACGCTACAGAGTCACTGCATCCGTCAGGCTCTTACCAGAGATATTAACGCGCTCCTCATCGTAATAGTCGACCCCCCGCAGGTCATCGTCGTCGTCCGGCAGTAGCGGCTCGTCCGGCAGCTGGTCTGCCTTCACTAGCCAGTGTCAGACGCTCCAGAGTCATTGCTCTGCCAGGCACTCACCAGAGATATTAACGCGCTCTTCATCGTAATAGTTGACCCCCCGCAGGTCATCGTCGTCGTCCGGCAGTTGCGGGTCGTCCGGCAGCTGGTCTGGCTTCACTGGCCAGTGCACACGCTACAGAGTCACTGCTTCGTCAGGCACTCACCAGAGATATTAACGCGCTCCTCATCGTAATAGTCGACGCCCCGCAGGTCATCGTCGTCGTCCGGCAGTAGCGGCTCGTCCGGCAGCTGGTCCGGTGGTCGGGCGCGCGTCGCGTTGGGCGCGCCGCTCACCGCGAGCACACACACCACCGCCAGGGGGACCACCACCTCCATCCCGACATCACCGCGCGGACACGGCTCGGTGCGCTGGCGACAAACAAACCATTTTCAATCTTAGGACGATACAAAAAAGCGGCATATAGCGTGTATGGCTGATAACCGTTTTGGAACTATGTATAAGGCTTTGAAGCACTTCACCTTGAAAGGTCTCAACCTTTTCCCACCAAGTCTTCAAAGTTATGCCGTCACTTTCAGTTCTAGAGACAATTTTTGAGACAGCATGCGTATGATGGCTTGCTTAACAGGAACTTGATTGATGTTGGTGAATTCGCGGGTTTGAGGGCGAACCCAAATGCAGCGATGTGTGCAAGATTACGGGGTGGCTCCAGAGCGCCTACAATAACTTTTGCACTGACCATCTAGCGGAAAAGAACTTCTAGAAGAACTCTGAAACTTCTAGAACTTCAGACTATACGTCTACCATAAAAGATCTAAAATGAAAATTACAATGAATATAGTATGAGTTAATATTGGAATATCTGTTACAGTTCGTGAAGTTAGTCTTGCGGAGTCCTACAGCCGGACAATCACATAACAACTTTTTGTAATATACTCACTCGTAGAGATAGTTACTAAACTATTTTTTTTCATCCATATAGGTCATGTAAAAACGTCTATGACTCTATTTTTTGACTTCTTATAATTAAAAGTACAGGCCTTTGCCCTGTGACTGAAGAGTTTCTGCTAGGTAGGTATGTTTACTTTGACGTCAATCAGCGTTTTCATGAAATTTCTTTCCAAAGCTTGAAAGCGAAATATTTAGCGAAGTATTGGAGTTTATTTAAAGAAATAACGATTTACGCGTTTCTGTGCAAAAATAAGGGCGTGAGTTCCTGCCCTTCCAGACGTGTCGAGATGAAGGGTACTCAATATTGAGGATATTAGTAATCTAAATTCTCTAAGGTATTTTTAAAATATTCATGTATTTATATGGTTCCCTATTCGATTTTTTTACACGTGAATCTCATGAATTACTATGAAGTATCTACAATTACTTATTATGACATAGGTAGGTGAATATTTAGGAACGAGACTGATTTTTTTAAAATTTATTATGAGCATCATATTTTGAATGAAACAAAAGCACCTGAGGTACATAAGAATTATAATGTAAGATGTAACCAACTTCTATGTAATTGTATCTAAATGAAAACTGTTTACGTTTTTTCAAATCAAATGTTTTAACCACCAACTTGATTTATGTGTTTTTCAGCCTTCTAATTATCAATAACTAAGTCCTAACTTATAAAGCTCACATTAGTAATTTGTTAGAATTTAACGAATGCGTGTATTCAACAAGTTGCGTGTTGGTTTATCGGTTTGTTCCAAATTAACTTTATCATCATATCAGCTGTTGGTGTTGCAGGGTTTAATTGTACGACCTCCGTTACCGTTTTACCGCAATATGCGGGAAGTAATTAAAATAAAGGCTTTGTGTAAATTAGACTCCGGCCGCAGCCACCGGTGGCCACCTCCTTAGGTAAGCGGAATCGAAATTAAAACCAATTTTATCTTTATTTAAAAAGACAGCTATAAGCTATGACAACAATTTTAGTAAATACTAGCTGTCCCAACAGACTTCGTTCTGTTGTCAAACATTCAGTGTCACGTGACTGGTAGGAACAGTTGCTAAGAGGAAACTAAAATTGTTGTTTCCAAAATATTCTCAGCATTTTCTCATGTTCACTCACCTTTTAAACCTTCCCTCGACCATTACAAATAATTCAAAACCAAAATTAACTAAATCGGTCTAGCCATTCCCGAGTTTTAGCGAGACTAACGAACAGCAATCCATTTTTATATATAGAGATGTACTTCCCAAGCAGCATCACAACCTGTATAACAGCTGTATTAAAGTTCAGTTTTACTCCTAAGGCTGTTTTTCTTGGCTGCATAAAGGCTGTATAAGCGCTTATACAGCCCTTATACCTCCGAAATGGGCACAAATCATACAGCCTGTTGCTGTATATTAGCTGTACAGTAGCTGTATAAGCATAAAATAGGCTGCATATTAGCTGTTTTGCGGCTGTACTATGGTGTACGACGAAACTAATACACTCCAATTACTACATTGTAACTCACTTGTCAAGTTTTACGGTGTAAAAAGTCTGTTGAACAGAGTTGCAAAAGAATATAACGAAATGAAGACGATATTTTAAAGATGGCGTTTATATTTAACAGTGTTGATCAAAGTGACATTTATTTAAATGCTTATTGTGATAAAAGATTTGCATGGAGTTTCGATAGGCGCA
Source organism: Udea ferrugalis (assembly GCA_950022985.1). Classification (NCBI taxonomy): domain Eukaryota; kingdom Metazoa; phylum Arthropoda; class Insecta; order Lepidoptera; family Crambidae; genus Udea; species Udea ferrugalis. The sequence goes on from OX465522.1 coordinate 1,879,522, forward strand.
GGATACAGTTCATTATCGTGCAAAAGTGAATTTATTGTGAAGATATATATGTTTTGTGATTAAAAATAAACGCGCCAGCTAAATAACTAAGGAAGAGATGTTAAATAAGGTAAGTAAATATATTTTTTATAGGTTAGAAGTTAAAAATGTTTGAATTAATGGACGTAGATCCTCATTGGTGCATAGTAAGTTATTGGACAAACTGAAAATATTGATTAACATAAAATCATTAGTCTAGTTTTCATGTACTCATGTTCGTAATCTTTGATTTGTAATTGATAAAATGGCGACAATTTGCTAAGCAGCCTGAATTCTATTTTAATGGTTTTATAGCACCAATATCTGTACTATGTAAGTAATGTATACTTGTATGCAGCTTTTAGCTGTTAATGGGCTGTATAAACGAATAAATTTACTGTTAATGCTGCATAGCAGTGTTTCGAACATAACCTGTAACTCTTTTTAGGGATACGTAATATTAAGTAAAAAACTAAAATGCACTGTGAGATCATATCACGTCTTCGAAAAATAGGTATTTTAAAATTGAAAAATTAACCCCTTTGGTAAAAACTAATAACACTTACATTTTTATTTATTTTTCAGGAAAAATGCCGTTCGAGATTGTGGAGACAATGGAGAAAGGGAAAAGTTCACTTTCCATTGTAACCAGTTTATGGGAAACAAATAGCATTTAGAAATGGCCAAACTGGACGCCTGCAACTAGAGATGCGCAACATTTCAAAACAAAATCTGCAATTATTATGACCATCAATCTAATGCAACTAGTAATCGGGCGCGACGTGGAACTTAGTCGTTTCTGGTGAAGTCCACTCAAGCCCACGTGTGGACTATGATGGCCGACTCTTAGGCGTGACGAGGAACTCATGTAATGTCACTTCTGGTGAAGCCCATACAAGCCCACGCGTGAACTAAGATAGCCCACTGTCATGCGTGATGTGAAACTTATCTGATCTCACTTCCGGTGAAGTCCACACAAGCCCACGCGTGAACTAAGATGGAAGATTCTCGGGCGTGACGTGTAACTTATCTAATGTCACTTCTGGTGTAGACCACACAAACCCACGCGTGGACTAAGATAGCCCACTCTTGGGCGTGACGTGGAAATACTCCTCGTCGCTTCTTGTGGGGAAGCCCACATAAGCCCAGACTCACAATACAATACGCCCATATATCTGTCTCAATTTTGCTCATCAACTAACTTTAAATTGTATTTTTTTACAAGAAAAATAGCATTTCATTCTAATTTTAAAATTGTATAAAAAACCTCATTAAATGAAGTACCCATATATTTCATTATTTTAATTTATCATCAAATAACCAAATCATTCGATCCTACTTATGTTTCTTTCCCTGGCGCAATTCTGTATTTGTTGGCGAAATAATATTTTTTCTTCTTATTCACTTTCACCGTCAATTGAACTGCTGCATGATGAAATGTCGTCATCAACTGCAAAAGTTAAAGCTAAAAAGTTACATCTGTGATATTTTTTTTTATTTAACACAAATAAACGGGCTCAACATAATTATGTAGTTTATTAACTAGCGATATAACTATGATGATTCACAATATTTTCTACGGAACCTCTTTCATTAGATGTCGACGGTTTTGACACTGGACTGTAGGTGATCTAATCTGTTGCAATATTTAGTTGATAATTAGTAATATTTAAATATTCCTGTTTAATCTTCCTTCTAATAGTACCAAGTCTTTTTTGCTTTTGCCACATATTTATAAAACAATCACAAAATATAGCATACAAATGCACAATAATTCAAAATGGCGACTCTGTCACTTATACAGATTAAGGCTGTACTATAGGCGTCATTTGTGTTTATTGCTGTTTATTACTCTCAAAGACAGAAATTATACAGCCATAGTCTGTAAAAGGGTGTACTATTACACCATAAAAAGAAGCTGTAGAAGAGAGTTTGCCTACTTCATAATACAGATATAAGATTTGAGGACCACCATAATACAGCTCTAAGCTGTATTAAGTAAGTGACGGTATGCAAAATACAGCTGTTGTACAGCATTAAAACTAAAATGAGGATTGAAGCGTTACAGGAAACTTAAAGCTGTAAATGACAGTTTTCACACACTGAAATAGAACTTTAAGCGTACTTTGACTCCTTAATACAGACTTAATACTGTTAGAGCTGAATATTTACTCCTAAACCGACATTATAACACTACAATATCTTTTCAACGTTCTTATACAGCAGTTAAACAGCGTTAAGAGCTATATTGGCTGCTTTTTAGGTGTTCATTACGCTTGGTTGCTGCTTGGGTTACAAATCTATCTCATTATATAATATGTGAATTTTGCATTATTAGTCGATGTTACGTGCCACAGCCAGTGATGGGCTGACCAACGTTAATTTTCGTCCGTGAGCATAAGACACGATATCAATGAACCAGTGATGGACAGTGGTCCTCGATGGTACTTAATCCACAAAAGTTGAGCTGAGTTCATCAATACGCTATTGTTGATTTAGACCACGTCGAAAATTATAATTAATCATCGCAAGAAAATTTTATCACACGCAATTTTTATAATTGCGCCACAACATTGCCTGAACAATTGACATTCCGATGTAACAATTACTGCATTAAACAGTCTAAAGCCAAAGAGTTCCATTTTCGAAATGTAATAACTATTTTTCATTACTCATACTCTGAAAGTAGGTCATTACTGACCTAAGAAGCGGGCTGAAAGTAATACTTTTCATCCCTAGGGAGAATTACTTCCAACTGACAGCTGTCATATTATTTTTAAAAAAACTAGTTCTATTACACATAACTATTGAACCATGTTCCAACTTTCTATACAGCCACGATGTAAAATTGAAATAACTTAAAGTTAAGTATTGATTACAGAATATATATTTTTTAAATAACTTTGTTATAATTAAGTTTCAACAATTTCTTTAAGAAAACTTAGCATTGAGCAAAATATTTACCATTTTTCCAGTGATGAAAATAAAAAATTATGGCTGAATAGCGGGCCGGCCACAGAAAAAAAAACAAACAAAATAGGCGGGAAAGCGGCAATTCGATCTTCATGACTTAATTCATGTTTTTATTTTTACTTTCTTCGTATTTGTAATGAAAAGCACAGTGTTTACCTCGGGTTAAAGACTTATTTAGTCCCTCGAACTATTGGCGCCCTCACTTCGTTCCGGGCGCCAAACCCCTTCTCGGGACTAAATAAGTTACTTTCACCCCTAGGATAACAATGTACTATTTTCTCTGAGCAGTGGCCAGTTACGGATTTTTAAATAGCAGCCTATTTTTTCATTTGTTCAGTACATACCGTACCTAAATTTAGTTCTACAGTTTGAATGGACTTTCATTCGAGTTTCCGACTAACATTACTTACATAATGGTTCAACATAAGTCTCGTGTGCCCGTGAACATTCACGTATCTAAAATCGGATCAAAAGGGAACGCCCGTAAAGTTGAGTGCTAATTAAATGAACGAGCTGTTTAAATAACAGATGTAGCAATTATGAATGCTGTTTGTCGTAATTAAGTACTGATGTTGCGATAGAGTTGTATGTTTTATATTCAATGAAAAGGTGTGCATTTTGTAGTTTTGAATGGCCACGGTTGAGGACCAAATGGAAGCTAACATGTTATAGATTTGACGAATTGCAAGAAGTGTCTATTTTAATAATGATGCCAACTGGGACCAACTGCTTATCGTGCCTTCAGAATCACGGAGATGCCCGAAAAACATATCTCAATATAGTCAGGATGGTCACCCATCCCACCACCCTACCAATTTAGCGTAGCCTAAACATCAGTGATCGCCTGTGACCGCTGTCGATCCACCACTGTCACTTTTGTGCACTGTCAGTTATTTCACTACCGTCTTGTCACCTTAAAGGCATCCTATTTAAAACATGGCCGATATTTAGTGTCGAGTAATCAACACGCCACTTTCTGCCCTATTACGAGACGAAAGCCCGTTGCAGTACTCTGTTTATATCGTGTAATAGCGGCTTAAGTCCCGCCGTGCTAAACGCAGCGCAGTCTGGTCTAGCCCTAGTTTCAACATCACTAATTGGAGTGTCTCGAGGAGCCTTTTCTTCACCTCAGGTCAGAGATGCCGCTTGTATTACGAGCAATATTCTTATTGCATTGCATTTTTATTCAGGACTAAGCTTTTCATTAGAATCTCTGATGATTTGATTAACAGCCCGTTTATTGTAGTGGTTACGAGCACTAATTTGAGTATTACCAATTGTAAAGTTTACTTAAAATAAATGCCTTTGAGTTTGAGTTAGTGTTAGTGTAGTTGAGGTCCAATCAGTGCGTTGCGTAGGGGTATGTTGCCGGATCTGTATGACGTACTAATAAGGCATGCCATAAAATAAATGCAAAAAGAGTAGGTCCACATTAAGAGCATTGCCAGTAAAAAGGATGATGCTGCATGGGGGTGTTTTTCTTAGGTTTTGTTCGTTTATGGCCTTGGTGTGAACTATACTGCGGCTGCGGGTCTCCAATAAATTTCACCCTATAATAAATATATTTTTATAAACATATAAATTATTTGATGCCCTCTGTAACTGGGGCCATGTGGGTGTCAGCTGATTGGTATATAATTACGTTAACAAGAGACGAAATTCGATAAACGTTATCCTTCGTGATGTATCATGCTGAGAGCGCGCTCGGAGCTTTCGTACTTACTGATATAAGGTTGTTAACCTTTGATATAAATAGTTTAAGTTATCTCTATAGATAAAAATGGATTGCTATTCGTTAGTCTCGCTTAAACTCGGGAACGGCTGGACCGATTTGGATTTAGTTTTGCAATATTTGTAAGGTCCAGGGTAGGTTTAACAGGCGCAAAAGTTCAATAATATTTGACGGAACGACGTCTGTCGGGGCAGCTCTATTATTTTAAATGTGATGGTTGGTATATGTGTGGATGTGCCGTGTTGCTCTTTCACGTAAAAACAACTGAATGGATTTGAATGAAACTTTACAATAATATAGCAAATACATCTGAGTAGAACATAGGCTACAATTTATAAGAAAATATTCCTTGTTTTCCTACTTAAGTCCACGCGGATGAAGTCGCGGACGGCCGCTAGTTAAGACTGAATTAAAGGCCTATGCTCGCGATCTTGCTGAGGGGCAAAGTCCCGGACCAGAGCGGCTGTCATACCTAGTTCAGATGTGTAGCAAACTGAAGTGCCAGTTTTCTGGCCACATCTATCGAAGAACCGTTACTATAATTACTCTTAAGACCAATGTATTACATATGAGTAAGCAATAAATACATAAATAAACCGATGATCGGTGGAGTAGACCGGACCGGTTGTGGTTCCAAAGTTGCCGTCCTTTCTTTAAAAAATATAAAATGCTGACTTTACCCTCTATTTATTTATTTGATATTTGTTTATTCGTTTTTAATAATATTGATCATTTTCCGAAGGTTACCGAAGCACACAATATTAACACTCGCAGTAAAAACAAATTACTTCAACCAACAGCGAGAATAAAAATGCTAAGTAATAGCCCGTTTCACATGTGTGTAAAAATATTTAACAAACTTCCATTACAAATAAAAAACGAAAATAAATTGAATATATTTAGGAGCAAACTTAAAGATTTTCTGATTCAAAACAGTTTCTACTCCATCGATGAATACTTTACACATAATAAATACATACCATATAACAAATGAATTTAATGCTAACTTTTACATTTGAAATCTGAAACTCGTACTGGCAAATTAGGGTTGGGAATAAGTAGGTACAGTCAACCAAGAAAGTGGTCTACCACTTTTGACAAAAGTTACTGCGAGATGTAACGATCGCTAAGGTTGACTTTTCTAATACAATGCGTACAATTATGATATGACGTTTTGTCTGTTATCTGAGATGCCTGACATTTGACGTCATTGGGTGACTTAGTTTAACCTCATTAAATGCGATAATCTATTTTGCTCAACTAAAACCATGTCGATCTTTTTAAAGAGAAACTTATTAATACCGAAAAAGAAAGTCTCACTGACAATTCTACTGTTCCGTCAATGAAATATTCATATCAATCTGTTACATGATAATTCAAACTTGACACTTGGCATGACGTTATTTTTCATAAATGACATAGAGAGCAATAGCCACTGACACAAACTTATTGTCAGGGAAAATTGACCTTGTTGATTCATGCCGTTCAAACGAATCTCAACCGTAGAGTGGTAGACCACATTTTTGGCTGACTGTACATCAATATAATGATAAAATAGTTAGGTAATTATTTTTGTATATTATATTGTGTTGCAATTTTGTAATTAATTATTTTTAATTCATGGATGTTATTCTTGTCAGAAACATTTAAATTGTATTCTTTTAGTGTCATTTTAAACTATTGTAGTGTTTTTTTTTATTGTTTTTTTTCTAATTTATTCTATAAGCTTAGGTTCTACAACAATGTTAACATAACTAAAAATATAAAATAATTATGTTAGTCCTAAACTTAAAAATTACCTGTAAGTAATATTGAAATTACCTATTTAGAAATTTCATTTAATTTTATGATAATACTATTTTTGCTGTGCTCGAAAAGGGCGACTAAGTTATAAGAACCTATTATGTATCTTCCAGCTACTATGTAACACATAGTTTACGAATAAATGCTTTGACTTTGACTTTGACTTTGGTACCTTACGTCCAGCAATGGACCTATTGCAGGTTAATGGGGTTGATGAAAATGTTAATAAAGGTGAGCAAAAAGGTTTTCACAACAAGCTCAATAACTCTGTTGAGTTTCAAGCGTTTAGGTCACTGAAGTCTTAACCCGTTCAGGTATAGTAATTTGATATTATTTTATCCAATTTTTGGAGAAGGTATATTAAACTTGTAACCCTCTAACTAAAGTGGTCGGTTTGTGGCAAAAATATTTTTTTCTAGATCTACGATTTTACATCAGTAGACTGAGATGCTTTAATTAAAATCGTTTTATCTTTGCAGCAAAGACTTAATCCAGCTTAGTCAGAGGTTCGCAAAAACCTTCAAGAAGAGACGTTAGAGAAGTTATCCAATTTCCTCCCTGAGCTATGCCAATAAAGCGATTATTTTCTAAAATGGGAAATATTTTTTATTATATTACTCTTAAAACTTTCATGGTCAATATTGGTAAAATTGCAAGCAACAGGATATCGAAGCTCGAAACAAATGAGGTACATGATAGCAATTCTGTTGTTCGCGTTTTTTTATTATTTCTGCCAAAATCTAATTTATTTGGTTTTCACTAATTTGCTTCGACTCAGCCTTCGAAACAAATTCAAAGCGGGCTTCGCTGCGAGACCGCGGCGTGTACGCTGCGTGCGAGCACGTCGTGATCTCGCGTCGAGATCGACTCGCCGTGAAATCGCTAGTGTGAACAGGCTTTAAGCAGCTGGGCTGACGTTTGCATAGAATTTGAAGCAGTAGTAAAATCTATTATATTTTATATTGATCTTCCAAATAAATGTAATTGGTTATCAGAAAAAGTGACTGCTTCGCCTTAATTACGTGTCAAACTTAAATCTACTACAAAATTTACATGCTTTCGTGTAAATGTAATCTAAAACGTTAAATGAGGTCCACATAACTAGAGCTAGTAGCGAAAAGCGGAAAGTTGCAGACTGCAGTTTTCTGCATGCAATATCGCCGACCTATTTAAAAAGTTAAACGGTTTAAAGGCCGGTTTAAATGCGCTGCTACTGTTACAACTGGATTTGAACAATACTTTCAGGGAATGAATTGCTGGCGTTAAATCATGTTTAAATATGTTCCGGCTTTTTTTTTGACGAGGGAATTTCGTTGTATTTAATGAGAGCACGAAAAAAATTACATAAAATTCTTTTGTTCATTATTGTTTTAGTTTAGTATAAATTGTAAATAGGTGTATTTGTTTATCTATTGTATTAATAAGATGTGTATTTAAAAGTGAATCATGTAAAAGTAAAATACAAGTTTTATGTGAGAAAACAGTAAACAATGTTTACTGACTCAATTCATAGCTTTCGTTCGAAGTAATGAAACGGATTCACTTTTTACGTTAAGTGTTCGTGTGTGAGTAGGTAGATACTTATCGTTTAACGTCGGCATTTCTCATTTTATTTGGCTTGTAAACAGAAAGGTTTAGCTTTTGGTGTTGTACGCAGCTGTCTTTAGACTTTCAATTTCTTTCGTATCCTGTCGCCATGGTTTGCTGAAAGAAATACCTTATCAGAGATAAGCTCACTTGTACTTTCGCTGTACTAAATATTGTCCAGTGTCGTTGACCTTTGTGTAAGAACTAACAAATAAAGAAATAAAAGGGTAAAAAACGACAGAAACTTATCTACATTTCTGAATAAATACCGTAGGTAAGTATAAGGTAAGACTGAACTATCTATTCTGATGTCTATATTCAAATGTATTGCTGAATCATTGTTTAAATAAAAAAATACATGGAAATACCTTCTTTGTTAAATTTCAAACTCAACAAATATTAAGTGTAGAGCGTTATTAGGCTCAAAGGGGTATAAGTTCTTAAAAATAAAAAGCTCCTAAAAAGCATCCTCTGAAATAGTTTCAATACTAAATTACGATCTCGGCAAATTATATCATTCCCCCGGAGTAGGTCAGCCCACCAACTTGCTACTCCAATACTTCGCAACTACTTCCGGGATCCAACGCTGATCTAAACTTATAATGGATTCGCTCAGACACCACGGACTACGTAGTACTTTATTTACTATTTTTATTGCTAAACATTTGTGTAGAGAAAATTAATCCCTTGTACTTTACCATAAACCAAACGAAATTTAATAGATAGACTTTATCAAAACGGTCAAGAAAGGGAGCAGTTATATTTTCAGGTGGATGTTTAATTTTTTTTACAATACTTAACAGACGCACACATGGTGATCGTTTTAAGATAAGGGTCCATTACTAGTGTCAAAATTTGACATTCAGTAAGTAAAGTTGGCTAGGTGATTCAATAAGAAGTAAATTCGATACGCAATTTGGAAACTGATGATTCATTGACCTTGATGAGATATTTATTTATTTATTTTGAACCTATGCTGTCTCACTGCAGGGCAAAGGCCTCCCCTCCCACCTTCCACTCCTTGCGGTCCAAAGCTACTTTCGGCCAGTCACTGAGATCGTGAAATTAAAGTAAAAAATAAAGAGCATGCTTACAGCTTATTACCTACTACTGTAATAAGAAAAGAAGTAACAAAAATAGTTTACGTGACACTAGTTCACGTTGACATTTGGTTGACAAACAAATGGGTTTCAGTGGCATATTGAAAATATTCATAACTTCATTATGGTCTAGCCGATGCAACGCGATTGGCTCAGGAATAACTTATGTGGTTACAAGTGGAACATGATATCTTTCTTGTTTATCTGTTCCTTTTAAGACACACAAACTTATATGCTTGTAGTTAGTTATGTATTCTACTAGAACAGGGTGACAAGTGAAAGTAAGTGAAACTCTAGATGCAATTTCCCGAATTAGATAAGTTTTTTTTAATAGTTTAAATGTACGTATTATTCGCATCTTATCATCTAGGCTCACTGAATGCCATTGTCTCAACACAACAGGAATGAGCTGAGTTTGGTCCATTTATTTTGGTCATCATAAAAACTACTGACTGGCAATTGGGTACCTACTTAAAGTCGGTTGTGTTTTTTTTTCTGTGTTGTTATTCGGTCTTGAACCTACTTGTTTGCCTTTTTTGAGTTACTTAGGATGTTGTTTTAATTGGGAAGAAATAAAGATCTTGATATAAAATGTAACAATCATAATCGAATTGCATATTAGTATATAAGTTATCGACAAGGCACGAGATGTTCCCTTGTCCTGCCACGGCATTTGTGTCATTAACTGACAGTCGATGATAATTGAATTAGAATTGATAAGCGCAGCTGGTTATTGTTCTATCGCAAGTATAATTTGGAGCCACAGTAGGTTATTGCTCTTAAAATAAGGCTAACATAAACCTTTATGCAGAGCGTTTAAAAGTAAGTTTTCAGAAAACTACATGCCAAAGACTCATTGGACAAGGAATTAATTTCACAATCAAAGTATTTCGGGGCGGAATCATCTCAGAACTAGAACTCTACTGAAGATCTGGAATGCTAGTATGAATCGCTTACTTTTAAAAATTACAAAACAAAACGTGTGTCTTTGGGTTTGTGTGTGTGCGCGCGTGTGTGTGTGTGTGTGTGTGAGCGGGCGCGCGTGTGTTAAGAAGGTGTTAAGTATCAAAATGCAAAAGTAGAATAATCTGTACTACAAAGTTAATGGGTTCAAGCGGCTTGTCAGCTAAATCTTGTCCAGTTCGTAAGTTTTTGCACTAAGCACAGAAGAAACATTAAAGCTACCATACTGCAAGACTCTTAGCCATGGGGTGAATTACTGCTCCGCATTTTAGCACACAGAGTTCCAAGAAACTACAGAACTGTATGCTGATATGTCAACAACAATTATCCCAATACTATTTACATTGTAGATACTATTTACTACACTATATATTGTGCTGAAACTGTAGAGCCACACGAAATAGTTTTCTGGAGCTGAAATGCTGAAACTTGTGTCTGGCTCTAAATTGAACCAAATGAAGTCGAGTTCATTTGGAGACGCCCGAGACTACTCGTAATTCAGTTACTTTCGATTTTAGACACGGGTTTACTGTGACTTTCCTCCACGTGGAACAGTTTTTATTCAACCTTTATATTGCACAATTTTATCGGCTGAATTCAACAAGGCATGCTGTCATATACCATTAATTGAAAATACCCATATTCTTAACTATGTTAAACCATAGTAAAAAGGGGTTTCTTCACGAAAAGTTTTGTTCAGTTGGGCTAGCTGAAGTTAAACAACTAACAAACTCCCTGAGGTTACATAATGGAATTTGGAAATTATTAATGTCTTAAATATAGGCCTTAATCTCTCTTGTCTGCTTGAGCTATGAATAAATAAATAAATTTGATTAACAAGTCGGTTTTGCAGGCCCTTAAACATTAAAGGCAGAAGCCGGCTGTAAGTTAATTTGTTTATCAAATTATTGTACAAGATAAGACTGATGGACACATTTATAACTGGAGCTTTGATCGGATATAAACCATGATTCACGGTAAGTACCTACACCCAGTGTCCGAAATGCAATGTCGGGTGTTACAAGCATCAATTGTCCTTATAAAGGTACAATTCTAAGACGAACCTGTATCTGTGAATGTATTCTCAAGATAACACTACTTATTACCCCTTTTATTGTTCAATAAATTTTATTTATTTCTTTCTTTCTTTCCATGTTCCACCAACGGACAACAAGACGCACTGGTTTGCCTACGTCACCGCTTCTTTTTCACTGTTCCATCTGTACAAACAAAGTGCTTTGCTGGTACTAACATCATACGTACTACATAAGAAACGCTTCATCAGAGAAACTGTTGCCCGTTACACACAGAGTCCTCAACTATCGAATCTACTTGTAACGATGCCCCTTACTTTCAGTCTCGTGGATGTTACAACCTCCACTGACTGAAAACTCCGTACAAGCTTACTGTGCACAAAAAATATGTTCTAACTGTACTTCAAGTTTAAATTTGAATTTCGTTCTGCATGTCTGCAGAACTACCATTTTTGAATCAGTCCTACATACCATCGTAAAAGAATCGTCTAAATTTCTATATTTTCGAATCTCAGTTTAGAGTTATTTTATTATTTATCTCCCCGACCTCATTGCAATGTGTTAACTATCAATAAAACAATCCAGCAAGTCTCAAGGATGTGATTTTTATTATATAATCTACTGCGGCAAGTACCGATCCTCCTGGCCCTCTATAGGCAAAGGACAATTAAGTAGGAGTCACAAATTGTCTTTTGAACAAGCATGCTCCATCGTCGACAGCGTCGTCGCTTTCCATCAGACGAGATTCGCGGTCATTACGCTGGTCTATTCTAGTTGAAAAAGAAAAGTCAAACTACCAAGCTAGCCTCACCTGAACGGAGTACGTCACGAGTTTTGGCGACCGATCGATAGCAGCATAACCATCCAAAATGTACGTGAACCGAGAGTACCAGCGGACGTGACAGGCAATATCGTCACGCGTCGCTAAAAGTGCGTCCTACTCCCTGAATAGGACGATATTGAACGATTCAATCCTTATCCAAGTAGAACATTACACAGAAATTACGAATCGTCAAGAATCTTAATTTTAACCACTTAATAAACATGCACACAATAATACGATATACAGGGTGTTTCTTGTAAGGTGTCAAGCCGGCGCGAGCTGATAGTAGGGTACCATACCTATCGATTTAACCCCCATGTATGATCTACGATTTTTTGTAGTTTTCGAGATAATAATGTTTTTGTTATTTTTTAAAATTTTGTGAGCACTTGGCTTTAAATAATTATAACTTTTTTTTTGTTCGACTATTATTGGATATTTTCTTTTTATTATAATGTCTATTAATTGCAGTTTCATGATTAAAATAATCCTTGTCCTAACTTTACTACAAGATACAAAAATTTTGATTGATAGTGAAAAAAAAGTGAATCATGCGGAACATAACGAAAATTCAATCGTAAATTAAAAAAAACAAAAGGTATTCCATAGCTTTTTATTAATTTTAAAAACTGCGCAGTATCATAAGCTTCCATAATAATACAAGAAAACATGTCCTTCGTGGGGCATTATTCGCTGTAATTGATGCTCAAGTCTTGAGTATCGGAAATAGTGTAATTTGCATACTTAATAATTTTCTAGTATTTTGGCATAATTTTATCATTTCTGAGATTTATTGTCTTGTAACGTTTAAACAAAGCTCATTTGTTAGTAAAACGGTAATTTTTTAACTTCCAATTATCCGAAAGTCACAACTCCTGTTGTAATTAAAATGTTGAAATTGAGCAAACCGGAACATGTTTTGAATCAATTATCGAACTGTTTTGAGTTACTATGCTATAAATACGCGTACATAAAAAATAATAAAGATGGTCCGGTTTCCTCAATTTTAAAATTTTTATTACACCAGGAGTTGTGACTTTCGAATGATTAGAAAATAAAAAAATACTGTTTTATTAACAAATGAGCTTTGTAAACGTTAAAAGATAGTAAATCTCAGAAATGACAAAATTATGCCAAAATATTAGAAAATTATTAAGTATGAAAATTACATTTTTTTTCCGATTCTCAAGACTTGAGCATCGATTACAGCGAATAATGCCCCACAAAGGACATGTTTTCTTGTATTATTATGAAAGCTTATGATGCTGCATCGTTTTTGAAATTAGTAAAAAGCCATGGAGTACCTTTTGTTTTTTTTAATTTACGTTTGAATTTTGGTTATGTTCTGCATGATTCACTTTTTTTTCACTATCAATCAAAAATTTTGTATCTTGTAGTTAAGTTAGGACAGAGATTATTTTAATCATAAAACTGCAATTAATAGACATTATAATAAAAAGAAAATATCCAATAAAAGTCAAACGAAAAAAAAGTTGTAATTATTTAAAGCCAAGTGCTCACAATTTTTTTAAAAATAACAAAAACATCATTATCTCGAAAACTACAAAAAATCGTAGAACATACATGGGGGTTAAATCGATAGGTATGGTACCCTAATATCAGCTCGCGCCGGCTTGACACCTTAAAAGAAACACCCTGTATAAACAATACATAAAATACATTCACATAATGTAGCTCTACCACAGGCGGCAAAAGGTTGTTTCTAATGAGAAGACTGGCAAGAAATTCAGAAGTTACTTTTTTTAAATCATCCAATGTTTTACAGTACAAATTCAGCCATCGTAGGTGTCTTCAGCTCGAATTCTAACTAGTTAACTCTCTGAACTTTTAATCGTTAAAGGATTAAGTCTCAACAAAAATAAATGGGAGCTGGGTTCTCTATACATTCGATTCGCAATCAGGGAAGCGATTCACAAGTTCACAACCGAGTTATCGTACAATTCGGTAACTTTCATTTCATTTTAGTAAATCACTAGTTCAGTGAAAGCGCTTGCATTTTGTATATGTTAATAAAGCCCATGGAATCTAGTATTCATAAAGAGAATAGTACAGACACCTCCCATATTATAAATACTTTTAAAATTTAATAGTACATTGTTATCCTAGGGGTGAAAGTAACTTATTTAGTCCCGAGACGGGAATAGTTCGAGGGACTAAATAAGTCTTTAACCCGAGGTAAACACTGTGCTTTTCATTACGAATACAAGGAAAGTAAAAATAAAAACATCAATTAGCTAAAGAAAAAATGAGAAATAGTACATTGTTACGCTAGGGGTGAAAGTAACTTATTTAGTCCCGAGACGGGGTTTGGCGCCCGGAACGAAGTGAGGGCGCCAATAGTTCGAGGGACTAAATAAATCTTTCACCCGAGGTAAACACTGTGCTTTTCATTACAAATACGAGGAAATTAAAAATAAGAACATGAATTAGCTAAAGAAAAAATGAGGAAAATAATTGAAGATCGAATTGCCGCTTTCCCGCCTATTTTGTTTGTTTTTTTTCTGTGGCCGGCCCGCTATTCAGCCATTTTTTTTTATTTGGAAAAATGGTAAATATTTTGCTCAAAGCTAAGTTATTTTAAAGAAATTATTGAAACTAAATTATTATAAACTTATTTAAAACATATATATTCTCTGATCAATACTTAACTTTAAGTTATTTCAAATTTTACATCGTGGCTGTATAAGAAGTTGGAACATGGTTCAATAGATAATGTGAAAAAGAACTAGTTTTTAAAAAAAATATTTGACAGCTGTCAGTTAAAAGTGATTCTCCCTAGGGATGAAAAGTGTTACTTTCAGCCCGCTTCTCAGGTCAGTAATGACCTACTTTCAGAGTATGAGTAATGAAAAATAAATGAATATCAAATTGCCGCCTTCCCGCCTATTTTGTTTGTTTTTTTTTTCTGTGGCCGGCCCGCTATTCAGCCATTATTTTTTATTTTCATCATTGGAAAAATGGTAAATATTTTGTTCAAAGCTAAGTTATTTCAAAGAAAGTTATTTTAAATTGTTGAAACTGAATTATAGTAAAGTTATTTCAAAAATATAAATTCTCTAATCAATACTTAACTTTAAGTAATTTCAATTTTACATCCTGGCTGTATAGAAAGTTGGAACATGGTTCTATAGTTAAGTGAAAAATAACTAGTTTTACTTTTTAATAATTTGACAGCTGTCAGTTGAAAGTGATTCTACCTAGGGATGAAAAGTGTTACTTTCAGCCCGCTTCTCAGGTCAGTTATGACCCACTTTCAGAGTATGAGTAATGAAAAGAAAATTACTGAATCGCAGGATAACTCGGTTCTGAATCGCCCTCCATGACAATATGAGTGTGCAGACCTGTAGTAAAGTGTAGTGAAGCTACCGTAGTAACCCGACTTCGAGCGTATCAAAACGAGCGTGACGTAACAAGGAATTGGCAAATGACAGTTCCCTATCAAAGTAAACCTGAGTTTATACACTCGATCTGTGACCTTTTGTCAAGCTTTCCTAGTTTGGGTTCTAACAAGGTAGGATGTAAGATGGCCCAGAAACTTATTTATGAAGTACATAATCCAGGTAACAGATTTGAGCCCTAGTATTCAAGCTTAAAGAGGCGCAGTGGTAAGAGTGGTAAGAGCCGTTCCGCGATAAAATAAACTTCGCGAACACGTCGAAAACACGCCGCAATCATGCTGCAAAGCCCGCGTTGAGTTTGACTGATGGATGAGGCGTTCACCCGCTGCGATACCGCCCGCGAATGCGGCGCGATCTCGCGGCGTTTATTTTATTCTGTTCCTTCGCGGAACTATCGCTGCGAGATCGCTGCGCACTCGCGGTGATTTCGCCTCGCCGTGAAATCGCCCAATAAACGCTAGTGTGAACAGGCTCTTAATCAAACACCGTAGGCTCTAAAGGCCTTACAACGTTGAGTTCCAAATTTCGCTCGGTGAAATAGGGGCTTCTGAATGTTCCGTTCACCACGACCCCAACAGTGTGCCTCTGAGCGTATGCCATTAAAGCTCTGCTTTGTTCCTTATTATGTTCGTTAAGATTAATAACGTTTTTAATTAAGCAAAACAATTTTCTGTCATTACATTCTGGTTCGCGACATAATTAACGTGTCATAATTAAAAACTGTAATTTATTAAGCTTTCAACTTTCGTGTACTTACAAATTAATGAAGAAACAGAGGACTTAATCCTAGCTTAAATAATCTTTGCAACAGCGAAAATAGGAATCTTTATATATGTACTGAGAGTTGTAAATTGACCGACGTTAGCGAACCTGCAGTGCGGTGGTTTAAATGGCGCACTGCATCAGCTGGCCATAATGCTCCTTTTGAATGGCCATTTTATGAAGTACATGCCAATTTTACTTGTCCAATTCAAAAGAAATGCGGCGGACGGGAACTGGGTTAGAGGCAGTCATTGGGGCGTTCACCTTAATGGCTGTTAAAATGTTGCACGAATCTGCTTGACTTTGTTTATGACTGCGAGATATGGGCAGTGAACATGCCTTTTATGAGTAGGTAAGTTGCTGTCGTGACGGAAGGATTCCAGCTACATCTGCCTAAGCTTTTCTCATGTATTCCCTATTCTCTACAAAAGTGAATTGCTTTATCAGATAGCTATTTAGTTCCAAATTAATGCAACTGCAAGCAAACATGTGGACTGCCTCTTGGTAAGCGGTTCCCGCAGCCAATGAACACGTGCACTGGTGAGCAGTTGGAAGTACAACCTTATTAACCTTTTAACCTTCCCTAGGTTGAAACGTTGATTTTACTTTAATCATGAAGATTACACAACGTGTGTGCTGTATCCTAATTATTATTTAATCTTTAAAAACGGAAACAAAGTGTAACAAGTAAAACAGTATATATTAAAGACCACACATAATTAGGACCCACCGCGAAAGGTTTACTTTTCTTTACTAGCCGAGAAAGGCGCTGCTAACGAGAAAACATCGCCAAGAAAAACCTCTTTGTAAATAAATTAATCTGAACTTTCAGTTAAAATGCGGGTAGTTTTCATTTACTTGTGTACGGGCCTGTTAGCTGCATTTCATGCACCTGAACCATAAGGTGAAAAGAGCCATACTTCAATACGCAAGCAGGATTGTTAGAGGGGAGTAAGGTTAGTGAGCAATCTTGATGTCAAATGTTATCAAGCCAAGAGATTATACAAGATTGTTTTTAATTAACAATAAACATAATGTGTCTCTACCACACCGTTTCGGACGTTGATTCAACCCGAAAGACTCCGGTAAGCTTCTATAAGTGCGCGATCTCTTGGGTACTGACAAATTTTATGGAGTTTCCAACTAGCCTTAGTGACATCAAGACGCTGCACAAAAATGCCCCAAAATTCATAACTATGATGATTATTTTCAATGGTGTGTTTCCCATCCTTACTCAAACTGGCGAAGGGGCTTGCATGTTGTGCTAGCTACTGTTCCTCCAAAAAGACGTGTGTTACAGCATCTTGTGACATGCTGAGTGAAGTGAAAACCAAAATGATGTTGTTAACTCGGCCACGGGTACCTACTGACCGATTTGCACATATCAGGAACTGGTATACTGCGGTCACACGATGCAAGCTGCACTGCAGTGACCGACTGAATTAGCCTGCACGCTACCTTGCACCGTGTAACTTGCTCAAGTTGTTACAGGTCTTTATAAACTCTAAGTATTTACCCCCTTATTCATAAAAACTTAAACAGCTCTACAACAACACGCTAACTTTTGTATTGCTTTGTCACTTTCATTCTCGTTGCTGCCGCCATTTGCGAGTAAGTGACAGAACACGTCAATAGCATAAACAATGCTTTAGCGTTGCGTTCGTTTTTATGAATAACGGGGTAAATCTTTAAAACGTGCCGATCAGAATCAAACATTTTCTCTATACATCTTGTCCGTTATTCACGATCCCGCTTGCAAAATATTCCACTTGAAATCCATCGGGGATGTTTGTTCATTTCACAAAAAAAATACCTTGTTAGATCCGTTGTATGCGAAACTCTTGCTCTCTGTACACTTCATATAAAATGGCAACTCTTATTATAAATATTTCTAGCTGAAAACTGAACTTTTTTCAACATCTTGAACACAACGTATTGCATAAGTAGGTAGTACTTTACAGCACAACTAATACACATAAATAAGTGTATTACACTAGATTTTTTATCAGTGGCTTAGCAAGCCACACGCAAACCCTCTTATAGCTATTCTTTACAAAAGAAGTGGTCCAACAAGGAAACTTTACAATGCTTTGTAAATAAGTTCAATTAAACTTTAAGTAAAAGCTTAGCCTTAGAGTATCAACTTAACTTGTTCTTGCAAACTTCAGTTCCGGCCCGGATCCGGACGTAATATTCTTGCACGAGCCGGACATTTATTCAATTGTACTATCGTCTTGATTGCCAACCACATTGGGGTCCAACTTTATTATGGGAAATAAAACCCTGGTTGGGAATATTTTATGTTGGCTGTAAATTTAAAAGGCCCCTTTTTAGGCCGCCCTAATTTAATTCATCTGAATTGTCATGTAGTATTTTTAAATTTTACCAGGGCTTTTCAGGAGCTGAAACTAGTAACTCCGCGTATCCATCGTGAGTTTGTTACATTGCAGGAAAAGGGTATTGTAACTACTGTAGACACAGAAAAATGCTTCATTACTGATGCGTCTTACAAGAGTTCGAAGGTGGAGCTTGTTTTTACAAGGGTGGTATTCTTCTCGATAAAATCAACTTCCAAACCGGTGGTAGAGTAACATTGATCGTTTCTCACATATATTCTTTACTTTCCATAAGAACTTGTAAAAGTTTCATAAAATAAATAGGTGTTTTTCATTTCAGTAAAACATGTTGAAAGGAGTAACTCCTGAGAAAACCTAATAAAATGTCCAAAAACTGATGATAATGACTATTAAGCATCACACCTTCTTAAGCAATTACAGCAAATGAACCCTTTCGACTATTTCCGGTTCACGCTTGACAGCTATTCATTAACTTGACACATAATAGGTAGGGCGCGGCGCATCGATCTGCGGAGAGTGATGACTCCTGGACTCGAGGAATTGGGTGAACGCGTGCTTGGCGCACATTAGCTCATTGTTCCAGGGTTCACTTATTTATTATTTGCTCACATGGTATACAGGTGTTGTTCTTCAAAATCAGAAATCATTCATTGTAAAAGGCTGAGTACATAAGGTCATGAAATACATTTAGTGACCAGACAGCTTACCCAAAATTGGGTGTGCAATATCCGCTGAAGAACAAGAACATAGCAACATACTGTAGCATAGGTATGCTAGATCGATACCTTATATAGCATCATTGTGAAAAATGTAACTACTGATTCTCTTGCCAGCTCTTCCCGGTATAGACACAACTGACCGATTCGGTGGTAGACTCACAACATGATCAACCACAAAACATACCTTCACGACCGTATCCTAAACTGGGTAGTCAGAAGCAGACAGATTGTTGCCGTCATGATGCACGGAATATTCAGAAGCCCACATGTAGCCAGGGGGATTTACACCCAACATGGTAACGGGCGAGCCTACCGCCATTATCCGGGTTGCTTGGGATTTGAGAGTCACAAGCGTAAATGGTATGGTAAATAAATGTTACTATGTATTTACCATGGTATCATTCAATAGTATAGTATTTATGATGTTGTTTGGTGAGATCGTTTGACTATTGGAAAGTACTATGTACAGGTCTGGCTGTGATTTTTGGTTATTTTAACTATTGTTTTTGTAGTTTTTTGCTTGTGTGATTCTGAATCCCTTTTGATAAATCGGTAAGTCTCAAGCGGGCTACACACGGGCCTAAATCGGTGGCGATATCGGGGAAGTGGTGGTGGTGAAGAAATCGGCTGTAAAACAACAACCTGTACTTGGAGAGCAGCGACTGAAGTGTCGGTAAGGCCCGGCGCCCACTATCGGCATCGGTACGCTTCAGGATTTTAAGGTGGCAAATAGTAATATACTCTAACATAATGGCAATAAAGTAGAAAATGCCGAAACAGCAGCCTCAAGCACACCGAAGCGGTATTTTTGTTTTTACGAGAACACATCACGGAAATTTCTACTTTATTGCCAAAATGTTAAAGTATATTGCTATTTGCCACCTTAAAATCCTGAAGCGTGCCGATGCCGATAGTGGGCGCCGGGCCTAACTCGACTCGGAACGAAGCAATCGAAGTATGCACTTAAAACTTCACCAGATGCCGAACGTAAAAATAATAAATTTCAGAGGCCTCATTTTATTGCGCGTATTGAAAGTTGATTTTTAAAATCAATTTTAGGTTCTAACATCAGGTAGGTAATTTTTTGACGGCTTTGGACTTTTTGATGCCATTCTCTAAAACATCGAAGGTCGCGTCGTTTCGTACAATCAGAATTAAGGTGCAAACATGGTGCAACATGCTCTGCAGCCTGAACGGCTTAACGGATTTTATAACTTGAGAGGTGTCGTTAGATTTGTGAGTACTTATATCAAAATGAAACAGTGAGACTAAGTCTGGGTCGCGCCTGCTACCAGTTTTCTTAAGTTGGGTGTAATCGGATTTGATGACTTTCTTGTTTTTAGGGTTTTGACATTTCAAAATTACACCGAAACGCAGTCGGATTTTTAGTTTGTTTTTTATTTTGTAAGAAATTAATCTTGTTATTTGCATAGCTAAAACAAAATTATCCTACAGCTTCCGGACTGAGTCTCGCACCTCCTACAGCAATCAATAACCGTCTGCTCGTTTCACAATTATAAGTTTTGTAATAGACACCGGCAAGCGCTTTGAAACATGAAGTTTCTTTCTGGAACCTGATTTTACTTTACTGAAGTTCTGTTAGTAGTCTACGTCAAAGGCGCTGTTTTATGTCGATTTTTGATGAAATTAATAGGTCAGAGTTTAACCATGTCACTGCAAAACATCTAAAATAATTACTTAGTGCAGCGTTTTTCGTAGTCATTGATCGGTGAGCACCTAAAATATTTAACCAGTAAACTAAATTCGCAGAATGTAAAAAATAATAAAGAAAATATAAGTCCGCGAGTAGAATCCGTAAAGTTGTTTTATTTCGATGAATTCGCAGAGTTTCGGTAGAACAGGCCGCCTTAAACTAAACCTTTTTTGAAATATACTGGCGAGGCCAATGTTTAGTATTGGTCATCATTTGGCTGACTTAAGATCTAAATATCTAAGTATACACCTACACTGGTAGGTACCCATAGTCCAAGTTCTTTTTAACTACGGATCCAGTTGAAATGTGCAAAAGTAAGTAAGTAGTAGGTTGTTACAACCCTAATTTTTAGTGAGTAGTTGTAATTGCAAGATTGCGGGTAGATATTCTGGAGCGAAATCTAAATTAACCAAAATTGTACCTGTCCGGGGACGAATTAGTGAATTCCCTCAGGCAAGATTTCAACGATGTTTAACCTGGTATTCGCGACACGATCTCCGATTACGAGTGCTGGGCCATTCGTGGAACAGGCACGTTTCTGATACTCGGGCTGCAGATTCCGATATTGCTCAGTCAGTTAACATAAAATACATAAACGGCTTTTATACGTCCCACTGCTGGGCACAGGCCTCACCTCAACTATGAGGTGGAACAAGCCATACTCCAACACGCAGGCTTAGTGTGGATTGTTGGAGGTTTGTAAGGAAATGAGCAACCTTAATGTCAGATGTTATCAAGCCGCCCTAAAGCCTCTGACTAGGCTTAACGACTGAGATCTGGCGACGTCAACCGGGACTAACTACTTAACGTGCCTTCCGAAGCACAGAGATGTCTGAAATACACATCACTAAATTTCGGTCGGGGTGGTCACCCATCCCATTTCCGACCCGGCTTGTGTTGCTTTACAACAGCGATCGTCGCCGATCACTGTCACAACTGCGCCACGGGCACCTCAAGCTTCCAACGCGTTTAACCTGGTATTCGCGACACGATCTCCGATTACGAGTGCTGGGCGATCCGTGGAACAGGCACGTGGGACGTTTGCTATTCTTCGGGCTGAAGATTCCGATATTGCTCAGTCAGTTAACATACATAAACGGCCTTTATACGTCCCACTGCTGGGCACAGGCCTCACCTCAACTATGAGGTGGAACAAGCCATACTCCAACACGCAGGCTTAGTGCGGATTGTTGGAGGGGTGTAAAGTTAGTGAGCAACCTTAATGTCAGATGTTATCAAGCCGCCCTAAGGCCTCAGACTAGGCTTAACGACTGAGATCTGGCGACGTCAACCGGGACCAACTGCTTAACGTGCCTTCCGAAGCACGTAGATGCCCGAAATACACATCACTAAATTTCGGTCGGGGTGGTCACCCATCCCATTTCCGACCCGGCGTGCGTTGCTTTACAACAGCGATCGTCGCCGATCACTGTCACAACTGCACCTCGGGCACCTCAAGCTTTCAACGCGTTTAACCTGGTATTCACGACACGATCTCTGATTACGAGTCCTGGGCGATCCGTGTAACAGGCATGTGCGGAGTTTGCTGATACTCGGGCTGCAGATTCCGATATTTCTCAGTCAGTTAAGGATAGATGTAATTAGTTGCTGGTATTTCTTAACTTTACCATTAGATTTCTTGTATCGATAGATTCGAGCAATACTTAGCGAGAGAGATTTAAAGATATCAGAAGGCCTACTCCGGCCTATAATTTAGTTTCTTTGAAAGGTTAAAAGCACGAGTGTAATGTTATGGGTTAAAACGTAATTTAGAGGTTTAATTAAATACAGTGCTAAAAAGATAAGGTTACCCTGTCTTTTGTAAAGTATCTTTCTGGGCAGAACTAAGTACACTAAGTGTTGTCTCTAAGTGATGAAGAGAGCGTCGCGGCTCAGTGGTTACGCACTCAGGCTCGGAGCCCGATGGTCCCGAGATCAAATGTGGCTGGAACACACCTACTTTGTGTTCTTTGTGTAAACAATTTGTGGCTTACTCTCCGGCGATGGAAAACACTGATATAAAACCCAAGCAACCCGCAGTAAGCTTAAGCTTAACATGTTGGGTTCAAATTAATTCGGCGAAATGTGGGCTTCTGAGTCTTCCGGTCACCATAACGGAAACAATCAGTGTGTCTCTGACTAACCCATTGGGAATATGCTCTTTTTGACGGAAACACAGATAGGTCGCCCTGCCGATACGTCATACCTGCACTATCCCGGCTATGTATTGGAAGAGTCCTTCCTCTCCAAAGCCGGAGTATGTCTTTTCGTCAGGGCGGATGTCTGCTGTGACCGTCTTCGCTGCCTAGAAGACCCATCCTTCTCCACTCTCTGGGTGCACGTAGACTTGGGCTCCACGAGCCGAGTTTACGCGTGCCTTTACCGCTCCCACAAAGGCGACGCCGAGACAACTCGACTTTTTGACCATCTAAGTCAGGCGGCAGATAACGCTCAGGCGCGGTTCCCTAATGCTGAAATGGTGTTTTTGGGAGACTTTAATGCCCACCATGAGTCCTGGTTGGGCTCTCCAAAAACAGACCATGCAGGCCGAACCGCCCACGCTTTTGCTCTCACGCAAGACCTGACGCAGCTGGTACGCCAGCCCACCCGGATACCAGATATTGTCGGTCATGCGCCCTCCCTATTGGACCTTCTGCTGACGAGCCACCCAGCTGGGTACCTAGTGTCGGTCGGCGCCCCTTTGGGCTCCTCCGATCACTGCCTGGTTGGCGCGACAGTGCCATGTGCAGCTCCCCCACAGCCTGTGAGGGTGAAGCGGCGGTTATGGCACTACTCGTCGGCCGATTGGGACGGTATGCGAGAATACTTCGCCTCCGTCCCTTGGCGGCAGTGCTGTTTTGGGGAAAGGGATGCGTCGGATAGTGCATCTGCTGTCGCTGGCGAGATCAGTACTGGAATGGAATACTACATTCCATTTACTGATGTCGACAGCGCCAGCAAAGCTGGTCCCTGGTACAATCGCGAGTGTTCCGCAGCTGTTCAACGTAAACAGGCGGCATACCGTGCTTGGGCCAGGGCCCAAGCTATCCATGACCCTGACGTGGCTTCCCTCAAAACAGCCTTCAATGAAGCCACCAAGGCCACTAAGAGGGCATACGTTAGAGCAGACGCCCAGCGTATCGCACGTGTTGGCCAAGAACTTATCTCACACCCAACGGGTAGCCGCTCCTACTGGCGACTGGCCAAACACGTGCAATCTAACTTCTGTTCGCCTTCGCTGCCCCCGCTGAAATGCCCTGACGGATCTTTGGCTCATCAGCCGCAAGAGAAAGCCGATTTACTGGTAAACCTCTTTGCGGCCAACACCTGCATCGATGACTGTGGTGCACAGCCGCCTATGGCCCCGAATTGCGGCACCACAATGCCTGATATTCGTATCAGGCAGTGTGACGTACGTGCGGAGCTGCAGTCACTCGATGTAAGGAAAGCCAGTGGACCTGACGGCATTCCAGCCGTAGTATTAAAAAAGTGTGCAGCGGAGTTGTCTCCAGTGTTGACACGCCTGTACCGCCTCTCCTACACATCAGGCCTCGTGCCGCAGGCTTGGAAAGAGGCGAACGTTCAACCTGTTCCCAAAAAGGGGGACCGGTCAGACCCAGCCAATTACCGTCCAATAGCTGTAACCTCAGTACTTGCTAAGGTGTTCGAGCGGATTATAAATGCACAGCTCACCCGCTACCTAGAAGACCACTCGTTGATTCACGACCGCCAGTACGGCTTTAGACCGAAACGGTCCACGGGTGATCTCCTAGCGTACGTAACGCACTTATGGGGTGAGGCTATGGACAAGCACGGCGAAGCTTTGGCTGTCAGTCTTGACATTGCCAAGGCTTTTGACCGTGTCTGGCACCGATCGCTTCTTTCCAAGCTTCCGGCATATGGACTGTCTCCTCGCCTCTGTGACTGGATCGCTGGATTCCTGGAGGGACGTAGAATCCGTGTCCTCTGCGACGGACGTGAGTCGCGTTTCCTCCAGATTAATGCCGGGGTGCCGCAGGGTTCCGTCTTATCGCCGACTTTGTTTCTTCTGCATATCAATGACATGTTATCACTCGGTAACATTCATTGCTATGCGGATGACAGCACAGTCCACTCGCGGTATTTCGAGCGCCCTGTGGCTAAGCGAACCGATATCGAGGAGAAGAGGCGCTTTCTTGTTGTTGAGCTTGACGGAGTGCTGAACCGCATTTCCGAATGGGGAGAACGCAATCTCGTCGAGTTCAACGCCAAGAAAACACAGGTGTGCGCATTCACTGCCAAGACGTCGCCATTCCTTTCCCGTCCCACTCTTCAGAGCACCCCACTACCAGTGAAGGATAGCCTCAACATCCTTGGCATGGATGTTCGCAGCGACCTCAACCAACGGGACTACATCGAGAGCATTATTAAAACAGCATCCCGTAAACTTGGAATCCTGAACAGAGTGAGACGATTCTTCACGCCTGAGCAGCTCTGTCTTTGTATAAGACACAAGTTCGCTCGTGTGTGGAATATTGCTCTCATCTCTGGGACGGTTCCGCCAAGTACTTGCTAGAGGCTCTCGATAGGTTGCAGCGGCGCGCTATCCGCATCATTGGTAACCCAGAGGCAACTATGGCTCTGGAGCCTCTCCAACTGCGTAGAGACATTGCCAGATTGAGTGTCCTCTACCGCCTGTACAACGGGGAATGCTCTGACGAGTTGTTCCAACTGATCCCATCCTCACCCTTCCACTCCCGTACCACACGCGCTGGTCTGCGTCAACATCCACACACGATCCAGCGACTGTCGGCCCGCACCAAAAGGTTCGGTGACTCGTTCCTGTGTCGTGCTATCCAGACGTGGAACGCTCTTCCAGCGCATGTGTTTCCTTCTTCCTACAATCCCGGGTTTTTTAAGCGGGGCGTGAAAAGGCATTTATGCAGGCCTTCAAAATGAGATTGACCAGCAGAGTAGTTGTCCATTACTGTGCTTGTCAACCCCATATCTGGACCTCACGACTGCTTTCCATCAGGTGGAGTGAGGTCATCTTGAAGACCACTTTAAAAAAAAAAAAAAAAAAAAAAAAAAAAATGGTCGGGAGGGTATGCGTGTATCTGTTATTTTGTAAAGTAACTTAACGGGCAGAATTGAGCACCCTCTAGTTTACTACCGTAACTTATTAAAAAACGTCACACTACTTTACCCCAGAGTAGAGGGACAAACAAATAAGACAGCAGTTTTTTTTTGGGTAGATGTAGACTTCAGCCCTCTCCTGATAAATTGAGGATACAGATTCACTATTGGCCGTTTACTAAGGACGTTCACATTTTCAGTATCCCATTAACATAGGAGTCAAAAAAAATAGGCCCGGAGAAGAATCCGCAAAGTTATTTTATTTCAACATCGAAATCTTTTATATTCAACTTTTTATTTCTAGAATCTAGGTTACCTCTTATTGACTCTTCAAACTTGTTAGCAACTACAGTATTTGGCTAAGTCCTGGCATGTTACGTGACTGCAAAGACGGGGGGTCTGCTAAACGATTTTAAAGGAAACATCTTTGCTGGTAAAGAGCCGTGAGCTTGACATTTAGACAGCCCTTCAATAAACCCGACAACGGTTTAATATATTTGAGGTTATATGATATTTTGCCGTCGGAGCTCTTAGCGTCGAAGGTATTAGGATATCACACACAGCTAAGTAAAGATAGATGTTAAAGTTAGAGTTTCTTGAACCGTTTGTAAGATCGAAATCATAGAAAGCTTCTGTACATGTAGTTTGATTAGAATTTATCGAGAGTGTAAGTCCTGAAACGACGAAAAAAATTCCAATTATGGTGAGCGTGGTTATGAGGACAATCCCTGAATATGTCCTTTATTTTCGAGGTTTTAAACGTCGTTAAAAGGCCTTCACACTAATCTCACAAATGATACTTCAGTAAATAGTAGTAGCCAGTGTTTCAGTATCGTGAACGTGACTTACTTACATGAAGCTTAAGCTTCTTCGTTTTTTCACACCTAACAAAGACCACTTAGACTACGAAAACCAAGGCGTTGATGGCAAATCGGTTTCCTTTCAATTTTATAATACACTATTTGGTCATGAACTTAGTGACGAAATGATTCAGACGATGTCCGTACTCAAAAACAGAGCTGAACTTAAATAATTCCTTCAACCTAATGATGACGAGATTCTGAATTGAAAGGCTGGTCAAATCCTCACCTCGTGATGGGCAAGGTGTTTGTATTTTGGTATAATATTTAGATGAATTTAGCTTGCACTGGCAAGAGCCATATGGAACCAAATGAAAGGACACGCGCTAACGCCAGCAGGAACAAGCATGAATTAAATCATCATTATTTTCCAAGAAACTCGTAATAAAAATATTATACTGTTTTAATGATTATATGGTACATGCAACCTGATGTGCTAACATGAGGTGTTATGTCATGATGTCTACGAGTTTATCTCTACAAACATTTAACGTCGATACTCACCTACGCCGGTCGAAGTTACGCAAGGCGCTATCCGGTCTTCACATCACTCTAGTCAGTTTTTATTACTGATTTTACTACTAAAGTCTCATCGTAAAATAGAAAAGGTACGCCATTTCGAGGCGATAAACCACCTAAAAATAATATCGTTTATCACAGCACTATTGCAGTCATTGTCACTGGCACGAAATAATTTTAAAATAAGAAAAAAATAGGTTTTTTTTCACAAATGACGCGTTCCCGGATTTTTATTTTAATTTCGGTTGAACTGGGTATTTAATTGCAGTGTTTTTTTTTGTTTTTGATATTTGGAAGTTGGCTGTTTTTCAGTGTACGAGCGTGCATTCGGCCGCTCGGGCTGGGGCGGCGGTGGCATCGGGGCGGCGCGCAGGCGCGGACGTTGCACCCCTGTCGACAGGCCCGGACTAAGGACGAGGGGGGTCTAATGTGAAATGTGCTTTTATGAAATTGGTAGAAGCAGAAAAAAAATATGACGGCCTATTTGGTGTAATGGTTGAGAAGACAGCTACTTCATAAAATGTCGCGGGTTCGATTCCCACACAGTACAAACATATGTGTGCATGAACATGTCTGTTTGTTTTGGGCTGGGTGTTTCCATGTATAATATTATGTTTGTATTTAACATACATAAAATTATTCAAGTTGGTTTATCCGTTGTCTAGTATTCCATAACAAGAGCTGAAGGAGATCATTTTGGGGCTAGATGGCGCTGAAATATTGCAGTACCGAAACGCTATAATGTAAAAATAACTGGCATCGACTTTATAACACTTGTGATCTTTCTAGACTTACGTATACATCACTAGGTAGAGTAATTATATTTTTTTTTAAAACCTGTCGCCAATGGCATCCACAAATATCTAAAGATCTTTAATCTTTTGCACTTAATATAGGCGTTTGCATAGTTAAAGAAAGAAAAAAATAACATACCTACTTTTCGGTAATAGAAAAATTGGGGCGGTGTTATGGCTAGAGAGCGATCTCTTCCAGACAGTCAGCTGTGCTGTACAGTTTCATCTGCGATAGCTGTATTAAAATAAAATAAACGAGAAATCGTTTATAATTAATTATTAAGACCGCACCGATCTTGAACTCGGCTTTGACAGCTAATACATTAGCTAACAGAGGCGCCAACTGGAGACCAAAACCAAAACGATAGTCCCCATCACAAGGTTTGTTATTTCAAATAAACAAACAAAAATAACTTCATTTAAATAGACCTGTTACAAATACTTTTAAATTGTCAAATCTAATTAACAAACAAAATACAATTAAAAAACCAAATATTGTAATGGCGCTCTGGCAAAAAGACCCCCTCATTGGTTATTCCTAAATCTGTCCACAAGTAAACCTCGGAGGCTTTTTCGCGCTTCGCTGAAAGCCGAACAATACCGAACATCTCCGAAGGCGAACGTGTCTGAAATTGTCCCCGACCAGCCTTACCAGAGCCACTGTGCCCCTCCCACCCAATATTTATGTAGTGAGAATGACGTAGTGAGATTTGACAGCGGGGTCTCGTCGAAGTGGTTTTAGGCTAGACATGCGCAGTAAAGACATCAACGGGTACGTTTTACGTTATTTGTTGTCAGGTGGTAGGGGAAGTCTTGTATGCGGTGGTCTGTTTCTACTACAAATAGTGGACGCAAACCATTCCTTCCACTTGACTCAAGTTCTCAAGATAATTACATAGAACAAGGAACAAGAAAGTGTTAATGAGTTCAATTAGTAGACTCAGGAAAAAACAAAACTGACTTAAAAATGACGTGTTGGTTTCTCCAGCATTCTTCAATCTGTGATCATTAAGTGGCGCTCCGAATATCTCTAGTTTTTTGATTCAAAGTAAGAAGGGTCCCTACAAACGTGTTTGGCGTATATGCCTGAGCATGATAGAGTTCACGTGAATGGTTTATGAAAAGACATGTCCAGTCATTCTGAAGTTGCTATGAAGCTAAATTTCTAGGGGATATACATCCCCATACATACTTTTCAATTACTATTCCCCTCCCTCCGCGGACTCCGTACAGTACGGTCGTGTTTTGTGCTGCGTTACCTTATAAATCAAGTGTCTAAGTTAAATATTGAGGCGAATAAATTCCACCAAGTACCAGGAACACATAAATACCACAAAGTTGTCAAGAGAGAGAAGCACCCGGCGAGTTCGATAGCAACACATAACTCAGTGCAGTCCCGCCGGACGATCTGCAAATCAGGAACCATAATTGGCTAATCTGTGCCCCGCCCACCTGCGCGAGAGACACTTTTTCGAGGGCGTTACGCTAGGCTATCCCGGTCCCTGTCTATTAATAACTGTGTCTCACCTGACCGTTTGCCGTCGGAACTCATTAGCGCGTGAACATTTAGGCCTACAAATATTTGTTTTATCTCCGAGCAACACAATGCCGCTGCAACATTCACCGTCAAAAGCCGCCCAGGAAGAATTATTTAAAATTGGATCGATGGACCTGCAACAATCCACTTCAACACCCAATTTGGTTGATACTGAGGATATTAATATTACCATGAGGCCGTTAAAACGTAAGCAGGGGGCCGACGACTTCGGGTTATTTATGTCAAAGATGGAATCACTCTTTTGCAAATGGCAAGAAAAACAGGACAGTAAACTGGACGCCGTTTTAACATCTATTTCTTCGCAAAATGAGAAGATAACAGCTTCACTATCCAATATCACGCAACAACATGAACAAATGAAGGAAAGAGTGGATCAGCTGATGAAAAATAGGGGCGACGAACTTCGGTACATAAAGTCGCTTGAAGATAAAATAGAACTTCTCGAAAAGAAAACACGTTCTACTTGCGTCGAAATTAGGAATATTCCCACTTGAGCAAATGAGACCACAGAAGAATTAGCCTCTATAGCCATTAAACTGGGAAGCATTGTTACTGTACCTATTCAAATGTCGGAGATAAAGAATATTTTCAGAGTAAACAAAAAGGATGGAAACAAGCCAATCATTCTAGAGCTGGCCTCAGACCTTGTAAAAAATAACTTCATAAATTCCTTCAAAAAGTACAGCAAACTGAATGGCCCAAATAGGCCCAACACTCAGGACCTTGGGCTTGACGGGCAGGCTAAGAAGATTTACCTCTCCGAATGTCTTACTCCAAAAAACCAGCGGCTATTCTTCCTAGCTCGTGAGTACGCCAAGTCCCACGAATACAAATACTGCTGGACGGCGCATGGAACCGTATTTCTTCGCAAACAGCAAGAGGACCCGGCTATACCTATTAAAGAGGAATCCGATCTCGAAAAACTCACCAATCTCGTGAAGTGACTATTTTTAAGTTATTTTTCATTTTTAACATTTATCGTTTATTCTTATAAATTATTCATTAGATACTGTTTCCTGCTTCTTTGCTACTGGTATGTTTTTTCTTCATTATTAAATATAAATCCCATACACACTAACACACAATACACAAAAACTACACCGAACATTCATACATCATACGACAATTCTGTAACAAGTGCCATCATAGCCAAGGCCTACTACTCAATGGTAATAATTATAACTTGCTTTGTTTCACATCATCCTACCTTTAGCGCAAATGATAGTCGTCAGTCAGATCTGGGTTTGAACCTAAAATTAAATACCTACGCAGAGCGTCTTGCAAGTATCGCGGCCTGCATTATAACTTTACACACTCATAATACCTATATTTAATGATGATAAATATCGATGACATAAACTCAGATCTGGACTCCTTATCGGTTGCGCAAGCTGTCACCTGCGACATAGATGATGTGAAAAACTTAATCAATCCGAATAAACACATAACTTTGCTATGCCAAAATATCCGAAGCGTTTCTTGTAATATGCCTAATTTTATGACACTCTTAGACAGGTCTGGTTTGGATTGGGACTTTTTGGTTCTCTCAGAGTGTTGGTTACCGTCAACCAAGCACATACCCACTCTTGATACCTATTCCTACACAAATACCACTATGCTGTTACGTAGAAAATCGTGAGGTCGATTTTCTTTTCATTTATTTTATCAGGAGTCTGTCGATTTGTGTTTTTTTTTAAATCTCTCGATTTCAGAAATTGAAATGAGACAACACTAGCAGCTTTGTCTTGTTCGCATCACTAGAGATCACGAGAGATGTCAGCTTCTGAAGACTTCAGACTACTAAATATTACTATTTTTATGGTTTTTAATTCATTTCAGTGCTTTTGTTCTCAACAAACCAAGTAGTTTTCATAAAGGTATTTTTCTAAGCCTAATTCTATAAATTAATTAAAAGGCGTAGCCCTTTTCACCTTTTTCAATCTGAACATTTTCGGAGGATTTTTGTCTTTGCTATGGCAACACACCGGCTCGATATCGATTTTGCGTAGGTCATTGCGTCCTGCCATTTTACTTTTCGAAACCGGCGTACGCGCTGCATTTCCAAATATCTTAAACCCCTGATACCGGTAAGTTGCAGCTCGAAGACCAGGATTAGTGGAATCCATCGTGTTTGTGGTGTGCTGATTAATCAGTGTCGCTTTTTTCCAGCTCGTGATGTGCTTGGTGTAGACGTGACCGATGACGTGGTCTACGTGAAAGTGTTAGTTTTTTCACTACCCGGAACAATGCCCCGGAGTTGAATTGCTGGAGAAAGCATTGAGCGTCAGCATTAACCTCCAATAGGTATGTTAAATTGCTTATTTTGATTAGGGATTCCATGCACCGCACGTTGTCGAGGCACGGCTAGGTTAAGGTCACTTCACGCCGCTATTTTTGAGCACCTAGGCCATAAGCACGCCTTATTACTGCATCAGCTGCTTGCTTATGCTACGGCACCCTCGCTTTGCCTCTGCAACTGTGGTTTCCTGCATTTTTCTGCGTCTTGGGACCCTTCTCTTCGTCTCAGTCCCAGACACGTGTGTCTTGTGTTAACGCTGGTGCCTGTAACGCTTACAGGAGGTGTTCAGTACGGGCGAAGGCTGCCTGTAGGTGCTAAGTACGGGCGAAAGCTGCCCGTAGGTGTGAAGTACGGGCGTCAGATCCCGTAGGTGTTCAGTACGGGCGAAGGCTGCCCGTAGGTGCTAAGTACAGGCAAAGGCTGCCCGTCCATGCCAGTGTCCTGACTGTCTCCGTGGAGTGGCCGAAAACATTCCACGGGCTGTCCGGACCTGCATGCTGCGGCCCTCACTGCTGTGTCCCACCTGATCCCGCAGGATAAAGAAGTAGGATCTTTCTTTTTTTATATTTTCCACGCATTTAGAGCGTGGTGGCGCCCCTCATCTTAATTATTTTGAACATTATGATCAAACAAACGCTCGGTACCTCTAGTCACCCAAACCCAAAGGCTCCTGAGTCTGGCCGGCTCCAATAGGGCTTCATTTTCTGTGCCTAGCTTTATTTTAGGCCTAAGATTTCAAGGTCAATAAACTAAATTTATCTCAACCAAAATTTGCTTTAATTTCATAATTGTAAAACCTAGTTTCCCATTTTTTTAGGACTCAAAATGAAGGAGTTGTGATCTATTATAGGAAACACCTGAAAGTGTGTACAGAGGAACCACATATTGACGACGCCAACTGTCTACTATTGCGCCTAAATCCGGATACCTGTATCCTTGGGGTGTACCGTCCTCCTGGCAAACCCAATACTGAAAACTTTATTAACTCACTTGACGTTCTCTTGTCTACACTAAGGGGCTATAAAAATATAATAGTATGCGGTGATATAAATATTGACATTGCACCTAACAACCATGATAAGCGCTCTTACCGATACCTAAACATGCTAGCCAGCCACTGTATACTTCCAGGCCATGTGATTCCAACCCATGGCAAAACTTGCCTTGACCACGTGATGGTGAAAACGAAACAGGAAGCTGGGTGTTTCGTATTTCCATCATCAATTACGGACCATGAAAGCGTTGCCATTAGCCTTGCAGATAAGATTCAAAGAGATTACACGTACCAAATATCCCGACGTATCAATTATGACGAGCTGGACTTAACAATTCAAACTACAAACTTCCAAGCCATTTTAGAGTGTAGCGATGTAAATCAAGCTACAAACATGCTTGTCAACCAACTATCAGTTGCAGTTAGTAAGCATTGTAAAAATGTTACAATACCTGCTGGACCTCGGGTGAGTAAACCATGGATTACCAGGGGGCTTCTGCGTTGCATGCGCAATAGAGACAATTTGTATAAAAAGATTAAGAAGAATCCCAACAATGAAGTCTTAAGGGCGACTTACACTCGCTATAGAAATTTTTGCAACTCTCTAATAAAAAAGGCGAAAAGAAATTATGAGAGAACTGAAATTGAAAACGCCAGAGGCAACAAAAAGGAAATGTGGGATGTCATCAAAAAAATTAGCGGTTCCATTAAGATTGTGGACCACTCGGCACATCTTCTCTCAAAGGAAAACCCCGAGGAAAGGATAAACGAGATAAACCGTTTCTTTGTGGATGTTGGAAAAAATCTCGCCGAAAGAATTGCTTTGTCATCTCCTCCTGGTGGACTCAATTCTGACAATTTCGACGGCTCACCCCCTGTCAACTCCTTTGTCATGCTACCCCCGAGTGAGAGTGAGGTGTACCAATTAGTAATGGGGTTGAGAGACAACTGTGCTGTCGGCATTGATCAGATCTCGAGCAGGATTTTGAAAAGAAATGCACAATGTCTTGTTCCTATTGTTACGTACATCTGTAACCTCGCCATATCAACAGGTGAATTTCCTTGTGCTTTCAAGACTGCTCTCATTAAACCTATACATAAAGGAGGTGATAAAGACTGCGTTGACAATTTTAGACCAATTTCCATACTACCTTCACTTTCAAAGATACTTGAACGCATAATGAATAATCAACTCATAAAATTCCTCGAAGCTAACCGCCTTCTCTCTGACTCTCAATATGGGTTTCGCCGTGGCAAATCTACTAGCGATGCAGTGCACGAGCTGGTCAATTCTGTAGTAACTACCTTGGACAGTAAGAAAAAGGGCCTAGCAGTATTCATTGATTTAGCAAAGGCTTTTGATACGGTGTCCACTCCTATCCTATTGGCAAAGCTAGAAAAAATGGGAATACGAGGACTACCTCTCAAATTATTCCAGGACTACCTTAGCAACAGAAAGCAACGTGTCAAAATCAATAACTGCATAAGTAACGACCTTGATGTAAGATTTGGCGTGCCCCAGGGAAGTATACTTGGCCCAACCTTGTTTTTGATTTATATCAATGACCTATGCAGACTTGATCTTAGCAATGGAAGCATCTTCACTTTTGCCGATGATACTGCACTTTTCTTCAGTGGTAAGACCTGGAGTGATGTCTTTACCGCCGCCCAGGATGGGTTCGATAGGGTGGGTTCTTGGCTGCATAGTAGTTTGTTGACACTTAACGTCTCCAAAACGAAATATATTACCTTTGCTCACAAAACTAACCTTTTGCCTCCTGACTCTCTCGGCATTATTGCTCATGTTTGTGGAATGGGGAACCAGGTCTGTGCTTGTCCGTCGCTTCAAAGGACTGATAAGATAAGATATCTTGGAGTGATTCTAGACCAATTCATGAACTTCAAACCACACATTGATGTCCTAGTGCCCAGGCTACGGAAACTTATATACATATTCAAGACCCTCAAACATGTGGCCGATCATCGTATAATCAAGATGGTTTATTATGCTCTGTGCCAACCATTGATAGATTACTGCATCACTTCATGGGGAGGAGCCGCTAAATCACATCTCATTGAGGTAGAAAGAGCCCAGCGTGCTGTACTTAAAGTTGCTGCCGGTCTTCCTTTTCGCTTTCCGACAGTGGAGTTGTACAAAAAATGGGATCTCTTGTCAGTGAGACAGTCGTTCGTGTTGCAAACGGCCCTCAAAAAACACTCGCAATTACCATATGTTTCTGACCTAATGAAAGGTAAGCGGAGAAAAGGGACTGTATGCCCGGCGGCATTGTATCACACAAGCTTATCACACAACTTTTATTGTTACCTAGGTGCATACCTCTACAATAAACTTAATAGTAAGCTCAACATCTACAATTGTCCTAAGTCAACCTGCAAACAATTATTAACGCAATACTTAAAAACATTAAGTTACGACGACACCGAAAAACTGCTCCTTTCGATGTCGTAATATCTTTGTCCACCTCCGGTTGTTTTCTTCTCCTTGGCCATGTTATAACGTTTACTGCATGCTATAAGTTACAGTCACTCAGCCACTTACACCCATAATCACAACCACTAGAACACACACACACGCATACACACACAAACATACACACACACACACGTATACACACACACACACACTGTTTACAGACATTATTATTTTTATATAGTTGCTATCATTATTTTATTTGTTACTTCGTTTTTTTTTTTCTTTTCATCAATGGTTTTACTGTCGCCATGAATTGCTTTTAAAACCGCGGAGTGGGTCCTGGTGACCTGTTTTACAGGTTTTTTTTTTTTTTTAAAAACCTACTATGGCACCAGCTCTCACAGCTCAGATTTGTCACGGAACACCTCTTCTGAAATTGTCCAATTGTAAATCTATTGTGAGAGAAATAAATAAATTATTATTATTATAATTATTACTATTAACCAGGTACTATTAATTAATATTTCATGGAAATCTATATGTGCTGCAGCAGCTATTTGAACTCCTCCGATAATATTAGGTACTTCACACATGGCAATATGCGTTAGTTCGTGACATTAATATCTAGGAGAGTATTTAGGTATGTTATGTGCTGACGGCGCTCGACTTACACATAGACTTTAACTTTTTAAAACTGATTCGTTTTAAAGGCTCATTTTATTATTAAATTTTAATGTTCAGTCCTATCACATAAGGACACATTAAGTATAAATTAGCAAAATAATCTTAGGGACATATTTAATAGTACAAAAGCATTGTTGTTAGCAGTTATTAGTAACCATGCTAGTTATTTATAAATACGAGGATAAATACGTTTTACTTAAGTATTTTATTACCGGTTGATTATAATTCACCGTAGTTATGAAATTCTCGAAGGGCTAATCATACACATACAATTTTAGGTCTTTACGAATGTCCAAAAAATAATTCACTGTTGCTTTGGATTTTATTTTTATGTAGGCATTTAGAAAAACGAAAAGAAAAGAATAGTAAACAGTAATGTGACATCTTGTGGATGTTCTCGAAAATAGTTTATTTTCAGAAACGCTTAAACGAATTTCCTTGTGGAAGGTTTATCATTAGCGTTCCTAGTGTTTCTTGTGTTAATTTTATTTCCTTAAAATAACCTACTATAAAACACAAACATAGGTACGAGTACATTGGCTTTATTATAACTTAAATATAAAAGTTAACTTTAAATGCCTAACAATGATAAATATGCAATTCATAACACTTATCTCACTCAAACTAATTGATCAATAAATTAGCATAACAAAGTGCACCAAATAACAGCCATCAAATTATTTCAATATTGGGGATATTTTTTCCTTCTTCATGTTTCCTGCTTCAGAATTTATCGTTATTTTCACGCGGGTATGTCTGAAAAGTAAAAAGGTATAAGTTAGGCTGATGAATGAAGATAACTTAGGGTGTTTTTCAAAATTTGGATTACGCATTATGTTACCTCTTATGCAAGTCCTTTTACTTGTAGCAAGCTTACAAGTCTTTTTTGTGTAAATGAGAATGAATGAGATGCTTTTGGACCTGGAGAAAATTGTGGCCAGAACCATGACATAATTTTTTCAGTACACTCAGTAAAAGAAAGCAACAAGTACGCTAACGCTTGAGATACTCGGCTCAACAGCATTTTCTATCTTTGGGTATTATTTTAAACCAAATAGTTATACTAATAATACGCACGCCTGCCAGTATGCCGAATACTAAGATTCAGACACGTATATGATCATCTCATTGCTGACTTGTATTCTATGCAAATAAATAGTTTTCGTTTGTTTTTAGTTATTTTTCATTACTCATACTCTGAAAGTAGGTCATTACTGACCTGAGAAGCGGGCTGAAAGTAATACTTTTCATCCCTAGGGAGAATCACTTTCAACTGACAGCTGTCAAATTATAAAAAAAAACTACTTAGTTCTTTTTCACATATCTTTTGAACCATGGTCCAACTTTCTATTCAGCCACGATGTAAAATAGAAATAACTTAAAGTTAAGTATTAATTAGAGAATAAATATTTTTTAAATATCATAATTTAGTTTCAACAATTTCTTTAAAATAATATAGCTTTGAGCAAAATATTTAAAAAAAATCCAATGATGAAAATAAAAAATAATGGCTGAATAGCGGGCCGGCCACAGAAAAAAAAACAAACAAAATAGGCGGGAAAGCGGCAATTCGATCTTCATGTACTTTTTTCATGTTTTTATTTTTACTTTCCTCGTATTTGTAATGAAAAGCACAGTGTTTACCTCGGGTGAAAGACTTATTTAGTCCCTCGAACTATTGGCGCCCTCACTTCGTTCCGGGCGCCAAACCCCGTCTCGGGACTAAATAAGTTACTTTCACCCCTAGGATAACAATGTACTATAGTATACTCATACTTACGGTAAGCTCCTGATTGTTTATAGTTCTGTATCAGATGCTTGACTGAATATATCACCACAACAGACGCGACTGCTCCGAGTGCCCCAGCAACTATCTTTAAAGCGAAATGCCTACTTTCTTCTGGTTTCAGTTCACCATGAAGCAAGGCGCCATCTGGATTAGGGTTGTCTGTTGTATTCGAAACTTCTATCACGCTGCTATTCCCAGTTACCATCACATCATTATTTTCTTCATCATATGTACTAGAAGGTTCTTGATTAACAGTTATTTCTGTAGTATTGTCAGATACTTGGTCAGGAATAGAAAGCGTCGTTGTTGATATTTCTAGTTCAATGTAAGGAGTATTAGCATTGTTTTTTTCGTCATCAATTTGGACAGTAGTA
This sequence comes from Udea ferrugalis, assembly GCA_950022985.1. Classification (NCBI taxonomy): domain Eukaryota; kingdom Metazoa; phylum Arthropoda; class Insecta; order Lepidoptera; family Crambidae; genus Udea; species Udea ferrugalis. The sequence goes on from OX465522.1 coordinate 1,917,946, forward strand.
GGACCGAGTTTTTCATTGATTTCGGTCACTTCTTCAGTAGGAATTGGAATTTCGACTTCTTTTGTTGTTGCAGTTTCAGTTTGGTTTATATCTTCAGACGATGTACCAGTTATAAGTTCATCTGTACTATTGCTTTCATTTGTTTTGAGATCAGGGTGAAGATCTGGTGATTCTAGTGAAGGTGTTACCGGTTTGTCGTAGGGTTTAACTGTAGTTGTTGTACTGAACCCTATTGCTGTCGTTGTATTATTGCTTGGTTCATTAATGGTAGCAAATGTGGAAGATTCATCAGAGTATATAGACGCTGCTGTATATTCTGGCGGTCTTGTATATCTCACATCTGTACTTAGTCTTTTATGGATCGTAATAGGAGATTCAGTTCCAGTGGATATTCCCATGCAGCTTAGATCTAAAACACAGTCGTCGTCAATTGTATTGTTTGAGTTGAGATCTATGAGCGTCACATTTAAATTTTCCCTGAAAGTATACAGAATATTAGCATTGAGTTATCAAGTTCGAATCCTTTTTGTGCAATGAAGTATATTTTATAGAATGAGAGGAGATGACATCTCTGCTAGAATGTTTACACTGAGCAAAATCTACAAAGACTAGAGAGAGAAAGTAATCGATTTTCCTATGCTTTTGAATCAATTAATACTTACTTGGAAATAGGTCTGTACTCAGTTATTCCAAAATCAGCATCGAATTGTTCAATCAAAACTAGATAGAAATTGTCACATTTGGAATAGCACGATGGATATAGAGTGAAGATCTGAAAACCACAATTATTCGGTAAAAGAGAGATACCTATAGTTGTCTTTTTTATATCTGATTATTTTTTGTGTAGTAGACAATTCAAATGAATGGTTGTTTACTAACAAAAAAGGAGGAAGAGGCTCTCAATGAGTCTGCTTTTCGGCAGTTACAAGGGTGGCGTAGGAGAGCCCTCTGAGTTCCCCCTACGAATCCTACAAAACAGGCATACAGTGCTATAAAATCGGAACAGAGGTTTGTTCGCTGTAGTTGACATCGAAGCAGGACTGTGAAAGACTACTACCGGTACGTTATGTATCATCTATGAAACAAAGATTAAAGTAAGTGATATTCAAAATTATAGAGGGTCTAACTCCTTGAGAGACTACGCCTCCGATCTATAAACATTGTTGAGTATTGTAGACTTTTGGTCTTCAGGCAATAAATATATCAATTGTTCACATTGGTCACTCAACTGGTCACTTAACTCAAATTATTTTTTTACTCAGTTAGTTTTGGGTAAACCAAGGATCAGAGACAGTAGCACCGAACCTGTTCTTCATGACCTCGTTCTACGTTCAATATACGTACCTCATAATAATCTATACCTCCTGAACAAAATCAAACAGTTTAAAAAAATGACATAAACTTACAATATAAATTGCTAGCTTGGCTTTGTAAAAACAGTCCATTTTCCTGTATCTAAAACTATTTGAATTATTAATTTGCTGAAATTTTCTAACACACTTTAAGTCCACTTGCCACATATAACTTCAACACTATGATTTATTTATGGTTATTATATCATATTGACACAATAATAAACGCGATGTACCTATTTTCCTCACCCAGGAACGTCCACAAATGCAAATTGCGTGTCCATTTATATGTAGCTCTTTTCATTTGGGTGAATTAACTGAAATGAGTCATGGTTTAAGTTATTTTGGCTATGACAACAATAAACAAGTGTTACTTGTCGTTAGGGTTGAACGGCGGTGGGGTAGATTCTGGCGTGGACACCACGGACAAAATGACCAGTGAGGCGACCATCCTCCCGGTGGGTTGAAGACCTGCAGAGGTTAAAAGAGGAAAGCAGAAAGTAGTGTGTGGTGGCGCCCTCTTAAGAAGACTTATGTCCAGCAGTGGTCGGTTACAGGCTGGAGAAGAACTACAATTATGGAAGGTTTTGCCAAAGTGCGGTGTCTACTATCTATGCCATTTTGAAGAGGTCACCTTATCAGTTATCTTCAGCTAGAGAAAAAACCTGATCTAACTACTGCTCCTTCAGATGAGTATTCTGTTTTTTCTGTTTGTCATTCTTGAAATTCGACCAAAACAGACTAGAAATAGTCTTTCTGATTCAAGTTTGACCTTTTGATTTAAGTTTGAGCAAGATAGCAGAATTCAGAAGACCGACATTCGCCGTAGGAATAATGTATAAATAAACATTACTGTTAAAAGTTTTCGAACACAACCTTTTTTGAGTCCAAAAAATTACTAACGTAAAATCTTCTTCGAAACAGAGGCTTGCTTGTTCAAAGGGCAACGAGCAACCCGCGTCTGACGCGCGGAAGTGAAGCATTTCAAGGGTTAAAAATACCAACAGTTCTTTATCGCTACAAAATATCAGCTGAAAACAGCTTCCGAGAGCGGGTGCGGTCACGCGAAATATTTGCACTGAGACTTTTAGCCATTTTTGTAATTTCTTTCAGGTCTTTCATTGAGGTCGATTATAGAGGTATTATATTATAGAGGGTACCTATTCCAGTTTTATGCGCTTGCATGTACGGTCAACAGCACATCAGGCTACCCATTACCAGTCGGTCATCCTTGCTATATTGCAAAGAAATGTAATTTGGCAAAGCTAAATAAAAAACGGAAATGGGTATCCTGGTGTGCCGTTGACTGTACACGCGCTAAAATGTTCACTACATTCGGTAATGCTTCTTGGAGTTCTATGTAGTTAAATCATGCGACTAAAATGCTACAATTTCTTAACAACTTAATGTTAATGCTAAGAAAGTTATTTGTATTTGTTAATTTCTATACAAAGGAATAGGTAAGTTTATGCAATAAATCTACGTCACTTTACTTGTATAATTCCTAATGGTCACTTTTCAATACATGAATGTCTAACTAATGAGTGAGTGACTTTAAAGCACCTACCTACGATTACTGATCCAAATTATATTTAATATGTAACTATTTCAGAAAAACTTATCTAGTTTAACACAATTTACTTGAAACAGAGATATCGTTGTTATTCGAAATTTCGTACTAAGTGCCTCCGCCAAAAATACAACAAGGGGTCAGTCATTTTTTCAGTCAACTTATCATTCGTAAAATTAACCCAACAAAACATAAACGTCGAGAAATTCCAATAATTGCCTTATCACCCAGCATCCGACATTTCACCAGCAGCGCTGCGTGACCCCGCTTTCTGTGAACACTGACAACTTATCTAACTATGTATGTACAAGGCTCGGTTTGTCCATCTGTCTGTACTTAGTTTTACTAAAACTGTCATCATGTATTTTCATCTGAAAATACAGGGGTGGTATTCCGGCGGACATCACTTCACATCTCGATGCTTCAAGGTTACTTCAATCATCAATATGCTTCACTCTGAATACGTATTTTTCACTCATTTTGTATGTTAATAGTTTTAATTTTGTATGCAAATAACATTTTTTGTCTTAGTTCTTCTCTCAAACGACCACAGTCGCAAAGAAATTGAATTTTAAAGATATCTCACCACGAGCGAAGTGAGTCTTGGCGCTCGCCGGGATACCTAGGCGCATGAGCTTTTGAATTAGTCAGATTTCAGAAAGTGAAAATGAGATTGGCAGTAACAGTTAGTTCTTAGCTGGTCAACCTCTAAATGCATTTTCATTCACCCCGGAATTTTCAAATTGAAGACCAAGTTCTTGCAGTAGTCCCTATCCACAGTCAAAGCCTGCCAATCTCTAGAGTACTTTACAAGGTCATCGCACCATTGTTTGTCGTAAAAAATATTTATTTTTATTATTGGCTTTTTGGTTTGGTTAAATGTTTTTGGTTTTTTATTTTTGATATCCTTCCGACTCTTCCGTCCATACGTGTATTGTTACCACAACAAGTAATTTTGTAATTTCTCCGAGTGATAAGCTCCCTTAATAGAAATAACCACACTACGTCACACAGGTTCATCGGCCAATAGATAACGTCACGTCAGTCGACTAGAGTGATTGATACCGTCTCCGTGACGTTCCGACTGATATACACAAGATGTTTGCATTGGTTAGATGTGGCCAATACTGAGTTTGCATTGAATATTAAGTATTTGTATTCCTATCTATAACATCTATAGTCCGTTCGCGTTAAGAATACAGTGATTTTTAAATTTAATTCTGTTGCACACAATAAACTTATATCCACAACCTTTGCGTTCGAAAGTAAGAGTTCAACTGGTCACTGTGGACTTGACTTTCTAATTAAGAACGATTTGATTGGTTAGGGGGCGTGCTAGATCGAAGGACAAGTATGATGTTACTGTATTGTTAACGCGAACGGACTATAGGTAGCTCGTTAATCGAAGGATTTGTTTAGGTGTCGGCATTTGGTAAGCTTCGTCAGTTCTTCACGTCCCTTATAACTCCAATCTTGATGTATGGTGCCTAACCCAAAACGTGTCCACTAACAACGGGACTAGTCCACAAAAGGTAGCTAGCCCGAAATAGGAACAATACGAAATGGGGTAATCCGGCGAAGAACTGGAGTCACTGACATGGCTCGCAGAATCAGAACGCTGAAGTAGCAGTGGGCTGGTCACGTCTGTTTAGAAGGAGCTATGGCCGTTGGAGCAGACGAGTCCATGAGAGGAGACCGCGAGTTGAGAAAGCGGATCAGAATACGCAGTATGTTTAGGGCTCTAGTCGGATGGAACGATGACATAGAGACGCAGATGAGGATGAGATGAGAGAGAGAGATGCAGGATGAGATTGACTGTGGAAGACTCAGAACCGGAAGTTGTGGTGCATCTTAGGAAAGGCCTATTCAGCGATGGACTACAACGACTCTGTCATGAGCATGGACTTAAAGAAGATGGCTTTCATTAGTTGAAGCCATTCTCCTAAATACCTAATAATAATGAATAGGGATCACTGGACATTATTCCAATAACTAGTGTATTATATATTTCTAGCATAAGCGATAGTTTAAATTAACAGTTTCAACAGTTTAGATTTTTAAGTAACTTAAATCAAAAAAAATCTTCAAACAAAGCCACGAACAGCGCCTTGTATGTTACGCTGAATCAAATAACAATTAGACTCAAAACGAGCTTTCAATCGTTCTGTATAAGGGATGTATTCGTTTGTTTTACAACAAGACAGTAGTTTGTAATGATATGAACATTTTAAGTAGATTCACTGATAGCCCCTCATACAGTTGTCGGGTTCAGAGCAAAATGGTGGTGGTGTGAAAGAATTAATCTGCTTTTCGCGGTTTCCGTGACAGTTTACTTTTTAAAAGTTTTTTCTTTAGAGCAAAAAGTTTCCTAACTTTTTGTTTCTTAATCAGTGAAGATGGTGAAGTGGCCAGTGTTTTGTTTGTTATTTTTCTTCACCTTGGAAATGTTATGTGAAGTGAAAGGCTTGCAGGAGGGTGATTCTGGAGTGTGCATCACAAAAATCAGGTGCGTCGCTTGAATACAATAGTGTTTGCTGTGAGGATTAACTATTCAGCATCGTTTAAAATTGACATTAAATATTCTATGAGTTATTGATCTAATTGATAAAATAATAGAAAGGACATCATTTTGCATTTTACCAGCCGGGTGAAAGTCTCCCTCAAAATGTTACGCTATTCCATGTTGTTCATAACTATAGTACTTACTTACTCATATTTTGGATAACAAAATCAAATCACATCATTTAAGATAAACAGGAAAATAAGTCTTCATGATGTGAAGTACCTAACAGATGAAGAAATATTTAATTACACAAGATAGTAAATCACAATTGGAGAGTTTTAATAAATATATAATTTTACTAGTCACATAATTTTTGGAACTCAAATAAATAGACAGTAGACAGAATGATGACACACAATTTAGAATCAAACTTGCGTTTATTAATAACCGTGTTGTTTTGTTTTAGTCGAATCTGGATTAAACCTTTTCATAAACGTCGAAATAGTTTTGTGAAATTTTATCATTATTATGAAAAGCATTATTTTTTCAGTTCACAGAGAACCAAGCGGGTTTCGTTCACAAAATACATCAACAAGTGGTGCGGGAAAAGGAAATGCATCGCCAGATCTTACAAGATTCAGGTAATTATATGTTTTGTGTTTTTTTGAACTAGTTTACTTACTTTGTTGTAATAAATAATAAGTACTTATCATAATAATATTATAATATAGAAGCTTCCGATGGTTAATTTTCAAATAAAAAATACAATAGTGTAGACGATAAAATTTCTGTAAGATATTTTTTAAAATTTATTTTTTCATATCTACAGAAACTATATGTAAGCCAAACAATAATTTAGGATGTTTTAGCTTGCCAAACATTTCTCATCATATTTTTCAATGCAATCGTGAAAACATTAGAATCGTAGGTCCTGTACACATTGGGATTGCGACCATTGGGATTTATCCACTTATTTATTTCGATCCTGTTCAACTCTAATATAAGTGAACATAAAAGTTTAAAGGAGTATTTTTTCACAAGTGTTTATGCATTAACCTCATTACGTCTTTTTGTCATTTCTAGCCGTACGTGGTGACGTCAGTTGCGTCTATATGCTGCAGTGGCTACCAGTACAGAGGAGAGCAGGACGACTGCGTCCCTCTCTGCAGCACGGGCTGCCTCGGTGGGGCTTGCGTTGGCCCCGAGACCTGTCGCTGTGACCCCCCCGCCCACCTGCACCCGGAACACCCCAACACCTGCGTCCAACCCACCTGCAACCCAGCCTGCATCAACGGCGACTGTATCTCCGAAAACACCTGTCAATGTCACACTGACTTCGAACCTTTCGTCAGCAACAACACCCTTTGCGTCCCGAAATGCCAACCTGGATTCATTCTCGACGGCAACTTCACCTGTGTCCCTAAATGTGAAGATTGTACTAACGGGACATGCATCGCTCCCAATGTTTGCTCCTGTTCACAAGGCTACAGCCTCAAGAATGACACCGTCTGCGAACCAGAGTGCACTGATTGTATCAATTCTAAATGTATTGCGCCAAATACATGTGCCTGCTTCGATGGATATTCCGCAATTAACAGGACTCATTGCACCCCTGAATGCAACAATTGTGATAATGGAACCTGCACATCGCCCAACATCTGTACTTGTTCACCAGGTTACACTTTGAAAGATAATATATGCCAACCAGACTGTGCCGGCTGTGTCAATTCTATCTGTACTGCTCCAGATATACGCGAATGTTTTGAGGGATTTTCTGCAGTCAACCACACTCATTGCTTCCCGAAGTGCGACAACTGTGGCAACGGAACATGCTCAGCGCCCAATGTATGCACCTGCTCGCCTGGGTACAGTCTTAGGAATAACACCTGCGAACCAGAATGTGATGGCTGTTACAATTCCAATTGCATAGCCCCAAATACCTGCGCCTGCTTCGAAGGGTATGCAGCTGTGAATAGTACATTTTGTGTGCCAAAGTGCAGTCTTTGTGCTACAGGAGTTTGTGCAGAGGAGTGTAAATGTGATAGGGGGTACTCTTATGTGAATGGCTCCTGTCAGCCTGTCTGCGAACTTCCTTGTGCAAATGGACAGTGTTCAGAACCGAATGTGTGTGTGTGCAACGAAGGGTACATAAAGAACCAGACCAATAAATTCACGTGCTACAAACCTTGCGAGAAACACTGTGAGGGTACCTGCAGCGAACACGGGGAGTGCTTCTGCAGAAGAAAAATTGAGTGAGTAAATACAAATGTGTTTTTTTATTTATAGGTAGTATGTTTCATTTCTGTAATACCTAATGCACTGTGCTTAGGATAACGTCTTCTGTCAGAAATCGATTTTTATCAACTGATCGTATTCAAAATGTTAAACAACTAAGTAAGTCATAATAACCGTGGGCATATTTCAGGATATTCAACTCATGAGTACCTAAGTGAAGAAGAAGCGAGTGGTTGACACTTCAAGTCAGTTGCTTGCCAGAGAGATTCAAATCAGATATGTATGATGATTTATCAGATTTCTTGAGCGCCATTGTCGGCTTACATGGACAAACGTAGGATGCGCCAGCGTCAAGTTTACATGTCGTGCCCATAGACAGGATGCGCGGTGCGTCTGCGCATGCCAAATCATGCGCATTGTGTTCGATTGATTACGCATTTCCCGTTTCATTTCGTCGCTACATAGTTGATAGGTCGAAATATTGTAAGTGATTATTATTCAACACTTCGTTATTGACCACCCGTGTTATATTATGAGATTTTCATCACGTGATTGTCCAAATTATTTGAATAGTTGTAATTTTACAATACTGGTTAGGGGTTTTTTAATCACAACAATTTTATTTAATGATACCTATAGAGTTTCTTAAGGTAAACTACAGCTGCTTTTTACTGCTAATGGCGTTACCGTTCTGATAGATGAAGGCGAAAAGTCTCCAATTTCAACGCTAATATTTAAAAAAAATGCTTAAGGGCACCCCAGACAGCACGGTCCTTAGCTTAGGGCGAACTAGCTTGGGAAAGTGTAATTGGACTAAAAATTGAGGAGGCAGCCTGAAACGGGGCGACCAAATACGGAAGTTATGCATACAAAGCGTTTGTCACTAGATTGCATTTATTTCTGTTTATGGTTGCAGTGCTAAACGCGCCCTACAAAAGAAGGCAACACATCACAACTCTCAACACACTCAACGACCACTTTTTTGGCGCCCATCGGAATACCATAGCTGAAATATATCTGTATTCTAAACATATATTTTCACGGCGGGAGTTAAAACTAAACCATGTTAAATAGATATATGAATGGACAGAATATAAAAATGTAACCACATACCGCGCCCAAAAACAGTGAAAAGTGGCATTTCAGAATTCAAAAGTTCGGAGTTTCATAGCGATTGTAATTATTTCTGTACAAATGATGGGAGAATACCAATTCAAGATGAAGCCAATAGATGAATAAAGTTGGCGTTTTTTCCTGATCACGATCGAGACAAAATTTGGCTTTAACCAGAATATAATAACGGAACCTTACCTCCTTTGAAACAGCTCCTCATCATCGAGTCGAGAGTAGGTAGTTGTTGAACTAGCTTTGCTCGTGCTTTGACCAATGCGCTTGTTAAAGCACTTTTAAAGTTGTTATAGTTCTGATGTTCTGAAGTAGATGGCGCTACTTGTGTTATTTAAAACATTGTTATCTCTGGATGATTAATTATAATGTGCACTGGATTTATCACGCTATGAATCATACAAACAATATTTCGCAATGAAGGGTGAAGCATTGGCTGAAATGTGTTGTGATCTTTGTACTCACATCGCATTGATAGTCATGTCAAACAAGTTTAATATAATCAGTAAACAATTTATAGCCCTATCCATTAATTCACTTGCTATCATGTTGTTTACAGAGATTTTACTATTTTTTTCTCATTTTCCACAAAAAACCTGAAGATTAGTAATACCATTCGTTGTCTACCAATCAACACAGTCAGTCAGGATTCAACAAATAGAATTCACTGCTTGAAACCTTCTAAAAACGAGCAATTTACTGTAGATACTCTCATGATTAAAACATTAAAATAGGTATATACATTGAGTATTACGGAAAAGATGAAAGGCCATTTTTTCCAAACGAGTACCTACTTTAGTACCTAGCCAAGAGTGAAACGCTCATGTTTCTAAATGTCTAAAACTTCCAGCTTCCGAATTCTTGAAGTACGGCACCATAACTTACTTTGTCGTGGTGAGTATTTTTGGCGACTGTAGTCGGTTGAGAGAAAAGAACTAAGCCAAATATCATTTTTTATTATTTACATACTAAATGAGAGTAAATACCAATTCAAAGTGAAGTGTATTTAATTGATGATTGAGGTAAGCGTGAAGCACCTAGATGTGAAGTGAAGTTAGCCGGAATGCCACCCCAGGGCCCTGTTATGATTGATGGTCAAGTTCAATGTAGGCATCGAAGGCCGAATGGCCACATGTGGTTATCCACAAACATTCTGAACTGACCACAAACGTATTTCATATTTTCCTCCTTACTCGATAACCGCTAATGGGACGATAACGCTATTGCCAGCTAGTCCATACCGTGGCTCTACTATGAATTTACCTCTTACTGAAATACTAATTAGTTAGATGTTTAATAAAAATATGTGAAATACATTTTAAAACAATATAACTCAAGCCCGTAAATTTAAAAAAAAAGACCTTGCGCCATATCGTAGTGTCTATCGTAGCTGAGATATTAAAATCTCCTATTTGATGAAAAACATAGCTATTGTTATTTTACTTACTTTTACAAAACCAAATAATAAAATAGGTCAAAATTTAGTTTTTAAAAAGTCAACGTGACTGCGATCTTTTGAGTTTTTTTCCTACAAATGGAGGAATACCAAGTGAAGCGAATACACGATCAAAGTTAGCTTGCCCTCCTGAGGGAGATTAGATGAAGAATGATGTTAGTGAAAATCAGTTGGCAGTATCTTCGGAGTTCGATTCAAAAAGTTATTTTGATCATTTCTATTAAATGTAAAAAGACCCGTAGAGGTTCTCGTGGTAAGCTTGTTAATTAATAATGCAGGCAAATGTCGATAAATTAAAAATAAAATTCAGTTCATCCTGTTAGGCACGTGAAGCTGCTGCCACGTGATTTCACTATTAATAGATGGATAAATAAATATTAAATACACATTGCACAATACAATACAGCTAAAGTTACAAAGTCACAAATAAGCAATTTATTTCAAATGAAACCAAGTTTACGGAACTTACATATAACAGATATTTTCAGAAAGTTTTTTTTTGTCGTACGACTTGTCTCTCTTTATTATACTTAAATGAAAAAAAAACTTTACCTTCTTTATTATCTGCCATGGTACTCCATAAAAAATAAATAAAAAAAACAGCATCTTTATATTGTACATTTTGCCGAGAAATGTCATCATCACCCGTTAGTAAAATACTGCCAGTTAGCCTCACGGTTTGATTGCCAAAAATATGCCAATGGACCATCAGTATGCAGTGCACACTTCAATGTGCCAAAAATGCAGCACACGCTAATTGGCGCGAACCTAATTATTCCAGTCGTAACACAATGATAAGTGGCAAAGCCATCAAAATCCTTATAAGGGATCGACGGGGGATCGATGGAGGATCGATTTCGGGAGTTAACGGCGATTAGGTTTCACGAGCGGGGCAATGGACGATGTAAATTATTTGGCGAAATTAGGCGGTGGCGTTATACGCAACGTTTGTGCATGCAATTCCATAGGGTTGCACCTTTTACGCGTGTAGTTCCAACGTAGTGAGTGTTGGCTATGATGGTGACAGTCGACTTGCCTCTCATCATTATCATCGTCAGCATATTACAATCCACTGGAGCTGCTGGACGTACGCCTTCCCTAATCCGCACCATCGCGCCTTATCCTCAAAATCTACATTTGCAAATTGTCGCCCGCTACTGCCGAGCACTCAAGAACGCGCTTACCCTAACGGTTGTCAGTTCCGATGCAAATGTGGCTGCTTCTTTAGCTTTCTTGTTCTGAAAGCAATGACGAAAATCTTGGTATTTCCAATCGCAAGCACCACCGACTTAAAACTAGTTCTGCCTCTTTCACACAAAATGCATCCACGAAAAGCAGGAAGAGTAAAAGAGACCGAAGTATGCGCTGCCCTGTTTTACTTAGAGATAGGTCACTTTTTCTTTACAGGGTTATAGAGCATGCTTTATAAGGTCAGTTTATGGTAAAATCGAGTGTAACAGGAATTTTGAGTTAAGTCACTTTCATTCTAAGGGTGCGTTATGTTTTTTCTTGTTCCATCGTTTTGTGTTGGTTTCTTTCTAGCATTTTATGTTTTGTGGGTTGCGGTGTCTTGCAGTGTCCTGATTAATAAATGTATTTTCTTTCCTTCCTTTTTCTTACGTTGGTGCCTAGCAACCCTAGTCGGCGGTTGGTCCTAAAGCGGCGGAAGTACGCAGCCGGGACGCATGCAAAACGTCATTGTGTTCGAGAGACGCGCGCGCAGAAATCCAATCGCAACGTGTGCAGCCAGGGTTAAGTGGAAACGCGGCTTAGGTTCAATTATGTCTCTACAATTATTGCTTTGTGTCAAAACTAACTTAAGCATCTTTCATATCTTACTGCTGACTTCTAAGTGGCCTATGAAGTGGTTCGAGGGATAGGTTTTCTAAACTTCTAAACTTTTAACCCTCTTCATGGTAATGAACTAAGAACACGCTGTGCCCACGTGCGAGAAGTTTAAATCTAGACCTTAAATTGTTAAATTTTTGATGCAACATGTTTTGTGAGCCTGGATCTAATAAATGAAGAAAACTCCGGCAATACCAACGCTAGTAAGCGACTTGGCTTGACTTGAATAGCCAGGGTTCATGGTTTCTTCAACCTCCAAGGTTTGCGGAAACCCATGTCATTAAGTGATAAATCAGTAAGGGTGGGATGTAAAGGTTATGATTCAAAACTTGGTCATAATACTCATAGTAGCAATAGCGTAGAAGTTTTTACTATTGTTTAACTGGCTACTAAGGTAGCATTTATATTTTACCTATCACCTCTTAACAAAACAATTCATCTGCATACTTATTATTTTAGGACACAGCAATGGCATGTCAAGGGTGCGTGCTTCAACTCGATAATAGCAATTTGACACAGTTAACACAGATAAGTTATTTATAATGCCATTTTTCGTTTAATTCGTGTTTCAAAGGAATACAGCAATATTTCTTCGTTAAATTTTTATAGAAGTAGGTATATAGGTTAACTCTAATGAAATTATAAACTTACAGAATTTGAAAAGCAGCTTTGTCGGATTTCGATGAGTGCACCTCTTGACGAGACTTAAGTTTATCGACAACTTAGATGGGTAAATTATGAATCAGGGACGACGATGTAAGTAGTTTTAAATATTAAACGAAATAATGAAAGTTATCTGAACTGCTGCCTGAAATAAAATCATGTTTAAAAAAGTTTACTTTAAGTAGGTATATTGTGCCAGAACGTGAGCGTGCAATTCTTAAAATAATAGTGTTGAAGTATTTATTGATAAAACAGCAGTGTTTCCTGTGTCAAGTGTAATGACCGTTAATCCTGGCGCCAACATTTGCCGATGACAGCTAATGTCCTCCGAATTTGATCGCGAATTTGCTCAATTCGACCCACGTATGCACGCACGCAGCCCGTCCGCGCCCGCGTCAATACCATAGTATAAACCATACAGTAGAACATCTTAATACAAACGTGCCTGCCACTCTCGGTTTGAATGTGTGCGTGCGCGTCGCGCGCCGTGACGCGATATCACGCACACGCGATTTCACCCACACGCTAGCATAGGGAGGCATATGGAGGCGGCAGTACCTAGGGCAGTACGGACGGGCTGTGGCGCGTGTCTGTGTGCAGGCTAGGCTAATAACTCGGCGGGCGGCCTTAGATAACCTACTGTATGTTTATACTGTGCCCGCGTCGATACGTCAGACAGACGCAAGACAAGTACTGACTTTTAGTTCATCGACCACTGACGTTTGTTGTCGTTAGTTAAAAAGTTTTTTTGTTAAATTTTATTTTATGAACACAAACAAATTAGTGATAAACTTAAGTTACGAAAAGTGAAGTGGAAACAAATATATTCGGCATTTTCAATCGGATCATTTTCAAGTTCCCGGGGATTTAGTATGCGTTAGATTTTAGAGGAAAATCGTTAAGTGTAGCAGTTGTGTATTAGTTGATATGTTATTTTTTCTGTGTGTTTTGTAGTTTAAAACTACGAACGTAATTAATTCCTTTGTGATTAGCCCCGATGCGAACTGATTTCTCAAACGTACTACGTCTAAACATCTAACTCAAAATTTCCGAAAAAGTCAGTCATACAAAATATAAGAAACATATTGATAAAATTGTACCAAAACAAATTAATAATATTTACAAATCTAAACTACTCGTACTACTTACCAATTGTGCAGAACAGTTCATTAGCATAGTAGTAGCTGGTAAAACAGTGTTTTTTTGTTAATTTTTTGGTGTCATGCAGCCATAGAAGGGTTTACAACACACTAGAATACTTCAGTGCAGGCTTTCTCTCTCTCTCTTTCACTTGATTTTTGCTTCATGTAAATTGTTTCTTCTTTATGCCATCCATTTCTTTTGGATTTCTATACAAAAACTATGTCGATATTAATATATTAATTAACCAAAAACTGTTCTTCAGCTATAGTTAATCAAGTGACTTATTGAGGGTTAACGGGTGGACCATTTATTAGAAGATACCCTGTATATTGAAGAGGTTGTGCAGGAGAGCAACGAATCTGATTATCCGGTGGTACCTTTAATTATTGGAAGAGCATCTTAGGTGGTGCGTACCCAACTCTTTTTTGCCAAAGAATTTACTTTGTGTGTCTTTTTTAGATCTGCAGAAAAAAGACGATAGAGGACTAAATTTATTCCAAATCAATAATAGTGAATCAACGCTCTAACTCTTATGAACATACTAGCGGCCGCCCGCGACTTCACCTGCGCGGACTCGTGATGTTATGCCACAATCAATGGACTATTCAACACAAAAAGCATTTTCAAATCGAACCAGTAGCTCCTGATATGAGCGCGTTGAAACAAACAAACTCTTTAGCTTGATATAATTAAGTATGATTATCATAGGGGAAACCTCATTAATTGAATAGTACCTGAACTAATCAGCACTTAATTACGAGCATAGCTCATTTTTATCTCTAAAAGCGGTACTTGCAGTTTAATTCAGATGCAGAATAATATATTTATTTATTTGACTTATTAACTACTAGCGGCCGCCCGCGACTTCGTCCGCGTGGACTTGAGTTAAAAAAATGTGATATATCTTTATAAATTGTAGCCTATGTCTTATTCAGATGCAAATATTACTGTAGAGTTTCATTGAAATCCATGTAGCAGTTTTTACATGTAAAGAATGGAGTAACTTCTCCCGCTTACCTAATATTACCCGTCACTGCTCTGCTTCTGTTGATCGTAGCGCAATAAAAAGCATACTATAACCTGCCCAAGAGTATGAAAAATAATTGTGCCAAATTTCGTTAAAAACCGTCTAGTAGTTTTTGTTTCTATAACGAACATACATCAGACAGACAGACAAAAATTTTACTGATTGCACTTTTTGACATCAGTAGCGATCCCAATCACCCCTTGAAAGTTATTTTTTAAATATATTTCATGTAAACAATTGGCCTCTACAGTATTATTATATGTAAGTATAGATGAATAGAAATAACGAGATGCATATATTATCTTGACACTCACTTTTTAGCTTTAATAACTTTTTCACTATACCGGAATCGAACCTGTTGGTTTTGAAAATGAAACTTACCCTGTATTAATAATACCTACTGCCCCATTTCGTAGTGTCGCGTATAAGGATAATATGTGTCGATAGATCCGATCATTATTTCTTTTTTTTAATCTTAGTAGATATTATGCTGTTGCTGCTTTTTCAAAATAATTTTCCCTGAGAGCCCTTTGAGCATTTTTCTGTATCCCTCATGGTTTGTTGATTCATCCACTTTATGGTTTCCATTTCATATTTTCGAATCCCTAATTAGGTCATTTTCTCATTTTCCGTGTCTGAACATTTGTCCCTGACATAGTTATTTCGATTAAAATAGATACACATTAATTAAAAATTAATATATACGTAAGTATCTCATCAAATGATATTTCGATCACTCTTTTGATTAATTTCCTAAAAATAATTAGTTTATTATATTTGTGTCGTGGAAGCTGCTCACCTGTGACCTCTAAGTAAGATGATCGATGATCTAAGACCTAGGTCTAATAGTTTAAATATCGATGGTTTGATATCGGTTTAGTTACACCATCGGTAGTTTTTGACCAAAAATAAGTATTCAACATAATATGTCTATACTGTGGTTTTGAAGGGAAACTCATGCTTTTTTTTGCTTTATTCGATCGTATACTAAACTATGAAACTATACCTTACACCTATCTCAGATAGTGGTAAAATAGTTCCCACTAGTGTGTGTAGTGAATTTGAACCTTGATGCCTCAATATAAAGTCGAAAACCAAAGAAAAATTTAACTTCCCAGTATCCGCTTAAGGGTACAGCTCGCTCCCCCATTCTCTCCTTGGCTTTGGTCTACTGCACCCCCTACTGCAGGACTAGGCAAAAAGCTTCTTCCAACGTCCTATAAACTTTGAACGAAATAAAATACATACCTTGCAACGAGTAACTCTATCATTGCAATTTACATAATGAAAACACAGGGGTTTTTAGTTTTCATCTGTTTTTATTATTTATGCTAATGATGTTTACGTAGGATATTAAAAATTGGCGATAAGAGAAAAGTTGTGACTAAACCAAAAGCATGGTCATGCACAGATAAGCGGTTAAATAATATCTACATAAAAAAAGATACCTATTGCAAAAAAAGTACCTTTAGCTAAGTTAAGATCTAGTGGAATCAAACTACTCTCTCAGTTAGGTCAAAATCTAACTACCTATGTGAACATGTAAACATGGGTCATCTTTAAAAAAGGAACCCAAATCTATGGAACCGCTGACTTGTACAAAATAATTATTGCAATAGCTTTTATGCTAGGTCTATTTGAATAAAAACATTTGAACTGAAGCAACTGAACTGAAATATTCTTCCTTGATTTCTTTTCCTTATTCGGAAATACAAGTAAAATACGTCAATAATTGCATTAAAATAGCATTTTCTACCATTTCTGACGTAATTAACATAAACCCTTCTGTAATGCAGTTTCCACAATATGATAAAGTTTAGTCTATAATTGCTTGTGGGAAACATTGTTATACTTTGTTTGCACATAAGGCCTTATTGAATTGACATTGTTGTGAGCACCAGCAGGAAGAGATAACGTATCGGGTTAATACAAGCCTGACCGTCCACCAGTGAGGTATTGTGCCTGATGCTGCGTCATGGAGGCCTCCGTGTTGTTCTTGCTGCTCACACTGAGTTTGACAGATGTGTTATGTGTAGTGCTGAAGGAGGGCGACGAAGGAGTCTGCAAGGAGGCTGTCGAGTAAGTTTTGTTTTGGAAATATAAGTGGAAACAATACAGGCTGATTGATTCTCACACATCCGTTAATGCAAAAATGTTTAAGTTGCTGTTAAACGTGGAAAAGTATTATTTCTCCTTTCTTGTTAATTCAGAGTACAATGTAGGGTCCCTTATGTTTAATATCTACTTAACTTCTAGAAGTCATGTGATTAAGATCTGAAATTATTTATAAGGTCTTAGTACGAGTGTATTTACTTATTCGCAGAAATAGAAGTACTTTGACATAATGGATTTCAAGTATAAGTTCCAAATGAGGTTAGTTAGAAAAGAAATCTTGCACCCAAAATACACAAGGGAGTATAACAGTCTTTATAGTGATGCACAATTTTAGATGTTCTTATTGCTGAAAGCAATACTTCCAGATAAAACAACCTAGGAGGAAGGAAATATGACATATTATAAAATAATTTTTCAGAGAAACGTCTTATTAACACTTTTAAAAGTCAAATGGTAACTGTAATAGAAATATGTAGCTGTAGCGACATCTATTTCACCACATAGCTCCTAAAAATTGATTTGACAGCTCCTTGATGTTTTAATGTAGGTACACTTTCAATAGAACCTGGCAGTGACCCTGTGTAACAGTGGCGCAAGTTAGTCGGGAGAGCCTCGGTCTATCATCTGCGTGTGTCTGGACAGGGAGAAACTCAATCCCAAGCTTTTATGTTAAGATGATATAAGCAAACGCGCTTGAAGGTCACCTGTTAGGAAGTGATCACCTCCGCTTATGGGAAACGACATGCTTAAGTTCATCACTCAACCATCAAAATTGCATTCTAGGCCAGTGCCGCATCTGATGGATTTTCAGGACCAAAATATGAGTCATCTTTCATGACTCATATTCATTAACTCCATCATTCAGCTTTAATAAAAATACTCTACAGCAACCTCTACAGCAGCAGCCTTTTAATAAAATAACTTACTTCTATATTTGAAAGAACTAAGTACGGCTTATGACAAAATTCATAAATAAAGTCGTTTGGAATTTGGTTCACCCAGTATTAGGAACGGCTGCTCATACTTCCATAGCAATTCTTTCCTTTTTTTAAGTAGTCCAATAGTCCATTGTTATCTAATGCTTTCCATGTGTTTAAAGGTTATTTTTGTTTGTTTCAGTGAGCTCGTTACTAGGCAGAAGACGTACCGATGCAGTAAGGGCAGGAGGAGAACATGTACTCGAATCGAACATTTGGTATGTATTCATCGGGTTCCCTCTATCTGGCAGAATTTTTTTTCGCAGAATTTCATTTTGCAGAACACACTTGGCATAATCTTCTTTGGCCGAATATGTTTAAGGCAGAAAAAATACTTAGCATAATCATCATTTGGCAGAAAGTTTGTATGGCCGAATTTTCAATGGCATACTATTAAGATAGCAGAATTTTATTTGGCAGAATTTTATTTGGCAAAATTCCATGATGCATAATTACTTTTTGCATAATGCTTATTTGGTAGAATTTCACTTGGCATACATATTGTCATTCCATTTCTCTCGTGGTTTCGTGGTATTTGTTATAACAACAAATTGGGATACTTGTCTGCCCTACACTAGAGTCGGGGCGAAACCGACATGGATAGATTAGGTTAGAAGGTTTAAGGCGGGAGCGAAGCGGAGCGAAGCTCCCGCCGTGGCTCGTGGTTATTTTTTTTTTAAACCCAAATACCGACTTGCCTGATTAGCTTGCTGCTTCATTTCATATTTTTTATATGGATATAAAAAAGTATGCCAAAAGATAATTCTGCATATTAACTTTCTGCTATGTGATGTTTCTGCATGTTAACTTTCTGCGTTACCATGGTTCTGCTTTTTTATTATTATAGTTATTTAAATTATGCCAAAAGACGATTCTGCCATGCAAAATTATGCTTTTTGAATGTATGCTAAATGAGTGTATGCGAAATGAGTGTATGCGAAATGATTGTCTGCGTAGTGAAATTTCTGCCATCCGTTGTTATGCGTTATAAAATTATGACAAAAAATGTTCTGCGATAAAGGGTAGACCCGTATTCATCATTATCATCTTTTTCGCCATCCTGTTCTATCTAAGTTTCCCAATGTCTACCTTTGCGCCCTATCCTCAGCTTGAAAATTATCTCCCTTATATCAGAGGAAATCAATGCCTTCTTTATGAAATGTACCCAGTCAGGCAACAACATTGCCAAGAGTAATTTGTAACCCTTTTTAATATTCTAAATTAGTTTATTGGTTCTGCCGATAATTCGTTCAATAAGCATGCTCGTAGTGTGAGAATAATCATGAAATAACAGCCGGATTGTCTACTTTATTTCAGACGGTATCGAAGGAAGATCTTATTTGCTGCGATGGTTGGTATTTCCACGAAGATAAGTGCGTTCCCAAAGTCATATCTTGCGACCCTCCATGCCACAACGCGCAGTGCACGAGCACCAACAACTGCACGTGCAACAGCGGCTTGGCCCCCCTCAACCACACGCATTGCGGCCCTCTCTGCCCCCTCGGCTTCTACAACGACCCGGCCGATCCTGCTCTAAGCTGCAAGTCCCAATGTTCCGAACCTTGCATTTTTTCAAGCTGCACAGACTTCGACACATGCTCCTGCATTCCTGGCTACGAAACACATAGCCAATTTAAATGCAAACCAATATGTGAAACTTGTGAATTTGGCACATGCACAGCTCCTAATGTATGCACCTGTCTTCCTGGCTACAATGATAATGGTGACGGAAAATGCAGACCTGTTTGCCAAAAATGCGAGCACGGGAAATGTGTAGGTCCTGATGACTGCGCTTGTGATGAAGGCTATACGAAAAAAGACGACGAATGTCAGCCAGTCTGTGATTTAGACTGTGAAAAAGGACATTGTACAGCACCCAACGAATGCACTTGTGCATCTGATCATATTCTTGATCCAGAAAACAAATTTAGGTGCAACCCTATCTGTGAGCAGAAATGTGTGAACAGCACTTGCGTTTCTCCTCACACTTGCCGATGTAATGATGGTTACGAATCTGCTGAAAATGACTGGACGTGTCGACCGAAATGTGACTCCTGTGGAAACGGAGAATGTATCGCACCGAACGTATGTATCTGCAGCCCAGGATATGCTAGAAACTTAACTGGGTTTTGCCAACCTATCTGCAACAAACCGTGCATTAATGGGCAATGTGTGGAACCAGGGAAGTGCGAATGTTTACCAGGTTACCAAATAAACGGCGACAGCGAAATTTGTAAACCAGTTTGTGAAGATGTTTGTGTCAATGCTTACTGTATTTCTCCAAATCAATGTGAATGTGAGTCAGGATATGAAAAGGGCAACACCAGTAATATTTGCAAGCCGGCATGTGAATCCTGCTCTGGAGAGTGCGTTGCGCCGAATCAATGTCGATGTTACGAATGGTCGAACGATACTTGTATCCCGACGCCTGTGTAAGTATACTTCATTATAAATTACCAGTAGCTTCGACAAGAGATACTAAATAAGTATAAAAGCATTGAAAGCGAATTATCTTGTTGGGCGAGGACACTATGTTAACGTCGGCAAATTATTAAATCTTTATTTTATTAAAATTGAGTTTCTGATTCCAGATTGAGTTGTAAACTCTGTGAAGGCACTTGCATAGAGGGAGCATGCGTATGTTCAAACGGTACGGTTTGTCAGGAAATTGATGTGGAGGCTGCAGAGGTGGCTTCAACTCCGACGTAAGTATTTAATTTTTGATCATAAAACTCTTAACTTAGGTACTGCTGGACTGATTTTCATGAATTCAAATTATTTGCATTTGCCACTGTCTTTTTGGAGCATAAATTACAGTAATAACAACAAATAAAACAGTGAAAAACTGAGTTTTTCTACTTTAGTGTAGGTAACTATAGTAGAAAAACTCAGGTTTCCCCAAGTACCCACAAGACTGCGGCTACAACGGTTATAAAAGGCTATAACTGCTTGATTACTGCTAGCAAGTACTTTGAAAAATGACTCAATGTTCGATATTGGTATAATTACCAGTCTGAGTTCATCCAAACAATATGTGTAAATAGAAGAGCTCACTTTATCATGATTACTTGCCATTTTCCCTTAGTACGGCCCTATAAAAGCTGTTCTATGCTTCAGGTTGGCTGGTCTGCAGCTGACGTGGATGTTAGGAGGAGCCATTGGGGTGCTGCTCATAGTCATTGTGGTGGTGGTCATGCAGCGCATGTGGCGGAAGAGGCACACTTATGACCAGAAGACACAGTCAGTTGGTAAGAACTGCTAACTTTTTCTCAAAAAAAGTTCATAAATTTACACACTTTAATATTCCTAAAAGCAAAAAAAAAACAGGCATCAGGGGAGCAGTCACTTAACAAAATGTATGCTGTCTTTATTTTTAAAATGTTGATTTGAGCAAGACGGCAGCAGAAACACTTCAAAAAGTTTTTGAGATGGTTTAAGTTACGAATATACACAACAAATGGACTGCCATAGATCGATGTGGACTGTTTATTATACAGCAAATGTTGGCTCTTTTGTTAATATTAATTACCAAACCTGTTAGGACATATTTGTAGTCGTCTCACGTGAGTTTGGCTATTGTACTGATGGCAGTTTAACTGCTCGTCTTAATTCCAAATCCTACAGATTACTAAGTAGCTTTTATAAAAGCGAGTCACGTTTTTTTCGTAATTGCATTAGTAATTTTGCCAACTACGAATTCAATGTTTACAGATATGAACGCCTACGGCAGTGTGGTATACACTGTTCCTGATACGCTGATGCAGAAGGATTACCCAGAGCAAGACTACGATGAAGTGGAGCCGAGTAAGATGGAGCTCCTTCCCCCAGGTGTGGAGCCAGAGGATTACGTGGAAAGGATATGAAACCAACTAGTAACATACTACTTGAATAAGGGTTGGCTAGAGCAAAAGAGTATTAGCTACTACACGCTTGGCAGTAAATAATGAACAAAATGAGGCTTGGTCATACAAAAGACATGACATGAGATACATTATACTGAAGAGGCTTGAAGAAAATACCAAAAAAGGAGGTTTTGGTAAAATTACCAAAGCTTCAAGAGTATTAAATTGTTTTTATCAGACTTTGTAAGAGGTTGAATTCTTGTTATAAACTTGTTTAGACTAGAGTATTGTTCTCACAAAGGCTATTTGATTGGTGGCAACGATTAGCCTTAGAATTAAGTAAAGCAGTTTTCTCTATTGAATTGTTCTAAGTTAGGTTTTTTTAAAATGAGCGATTTGTGTAAAAAGTTCAAATGACGTACGAATGTAATATGTTGATCTTCATCTAAGTATACTAGAAATAAAAAGCTGAAGAGTTCGTTTGTTTGAAAGCTAATCTCAGGAACTTATGGTTTGAATTGAAAAATATTGTTTGATCTGAATCGTCCATTTGTTAAAAAAAGGCTAAAAACATCACGCAAGAAACTAAAAACCCACACGGACGAAATCGCAGACAGCCGCTTTTTGCCATCTGCTTGAAATGAAATAAAATTTTCAAAATAATTCGTATGAGAAAGGAATTCGCAATGCGCAAGGCGTTCTTCATTGGAGGCAAAGGGTGGGGTAAGGTTAGTTACTGCCTAGGTAAAGGGGTGAAGTGGCCTACAGTAACAACATGCAAGTTGATTTTCCGGTCAAAAGACGTAGGTAGGTACTTAGTATTTTATAACATTGGAAAGAAATGCAAATCTTACACTAGACGGGATATTATAAGATTCTTCGAAATGCTAGTTCATTGCAATTCGAATTAAACCAAATCCTGTGAACCTAGAAGGATTAATTATTTAGATGTTGTTTGTTTTCCTTGTAAATAATTGTAACTGTATTTTTATACCTAGATAATACTTACAAAAGCACAATTAGTGATAAGTTTATATTTAAATACCTACTTTAATTAAGATAATGTTGTTTAAGTAAATTACAAAAACTATTGTGATCTTGGAGATTCTTATTATTTATTGTTTGGCACTATAATGTATGAAACATTAAAATAAATTACTTAATGTAAATTTTCTTGACATTGTTAATTCATTTCTTGAACCAACACAGTATTCCTTACTAGTATGACCTGTTGAAGTGGCAGTGGGCGGGACACATAACGCGGAGAACCGATGGCCGTTGGGGTAGAAAGCTTCTCGAATGGCGACCGCGTACCGGACGACGTTCCGTGGGCAGGCCCTCCACAAGGTGGACCGACAATCTGGTTTTCATGATAATGATGACCTACTAAAGGGATCGTGCGCCACTCCCTCCCTGCCTTTCCTGAAGATAAGCTGCAACCTTCGAAAGCTTGGCTATTTTTTTGCTTGAGGATAAAAAGATCAAACACATGTAAACACTGTCTAAAGAATAGAGTTAGTAAGAGTTGGCGACACTTTCTTCTGGACCCGAAAACCCCGCTATTATCAAATTAGTACCTAAATTCTAATTAACTTACCGGTTAAGTAATGGTGGCAAACTATCTAATGAATAAATAAAATATAGGGGCGCCTATTAGCTATGTACACATTCATATCAAATAGCCCTTAAATAGATGATAGGACGGAAGCCGCGTGTATAGTAATGTATATTTATTTTAACACGTTACACAAACAGGGTGTCCTTGCATTTTGTACAAAACGGGACTTAATTTTTTTACTAAACAAGTGTTGTTACTCCATCAATCAATATACTCATTGTGTAAGTTGCAGGTGTATAATATCAGATATCTTAAAGTTAATAGACACTCGTAGTGTTAGTCTCATAATCATTAGATTTGTGTTTTGGAAGGATACACACATACACTGTTACACATTTAGATGTAACAACTAACTATGCATGAATATCTGTCTTAAGAGTTCTCAAGCCAGGTTTAGCTGGTGCACCTCAGCTCCTCAATGAGCTCTTGCCTTGTTGTAGCGGAAGACTCGGTTCGACGGAGCCCATCACCACAATCACTGGCACCGCTGCCAGCGTTCGTGGTGGCTTCACCTTGGCCAGTGGCTTAACAACGCTCTGGAGTGAGTTTTCAAGCCACTATGGCATCGCGGTACTAAAATTTTGATAGTGACCAAGACGGGTACTGTCGATTTTTCTAACTGGTAGTAGCATGCCATAACCTCGCCCATGAAAATGCTAACTTATTGTTATTGAAATTTCAACGAACTGCTCAAGATTATTTTTATTCCAAATTATCCGGCATATTATCATTCAATTATGGTCGTCCTACTTTCGTATCAGTTTAGTTCCTTTATTCGAGAATATCTCTGAATCATTTTTACACAAGTGAAGTGAAAATGATGTGGTTCCTGGTGTTGGCGGTCTTTTCAGTGTACTCCTGGAGCCATGTAGACTCATACAACGTTTGCTCAAAACGTGTAACGTAAGTCTTAAATTAGTACTTGAATAATAAAGGGTTAAGATTTAAATAAATAAGATTGGAGAGTGGTACCTACTAGCATAATATCAAAAACTGCAGACTAACGTTATAGATTATATTTTTTTTAATTTTATAGATATACAAAGTTATATGGCTTTTACTTTTTGAAAATCCTACCTTTTCATTTTTCTTCATGTGTAAGTATCATTGAAGAGATGTGCTTAAATATATTGATTTGTTTTTATTTGTTGTATTGAGTTGACTGTTTTTATTTTTTCAACATCACATAATATGCTTTATAAAAAGGAATCCATGTTTACATTGTTACACAATCAGAGAATGACTGTACCGATTTCACTCATCTATATTTTAGTTCTGAAAAGAGTTGAAGAAGATTCTTATGGAGACATTGCCATGTAACGATATGTGTATAAAAAACAAAATGTAAAAGTTAAGTACATTCAGAACCCTGTCAGAGTGTACATGTTCCAGGGTATTCATTTACACATGAACTAGTTAAACAATTTTCAAAAATACAAACTTCTTGCCATCGATCGGTCTGTCGGCTAACTGCGGCTATGAAGCTTTTTTTTTTTGTTTTATGGATGTATCTTTTAGTTGATCAAGATAATATATTTCAAAATTTCAAATGCAGAGGTTTTGATCCCACAGCCCCGCATTATACTCAATATACCCAAAAACCAATGTTTTTCATGGCAATCTCAGGATTTAAAATCCCTGTAATTCAGAAGTTTAAGCGAATAATTTGAAATTCCTTTTGTATGCAGACAGCTAACAGTATGTTTAGATTAATATCTATATTATAGGTATTACACACATCAAAAGTGTCTAGGGATATCTCAAGCATTTTCATACAAAGTATAGCTATTTGGGAGGCTGTACAAATTAAAATATTGATACCAACGTAGAAATTTTTAGAACACAGAAACTGCTATATCTGCCCTTTCAGATTGTATAAAGAAATTCATTGTAGAAGCATTATTGTACAATCGTAAGGACGTTAAAAAAAGACAGATTTTTCTTTTAAAAGGTGTCAAAATTTTAGCAAAATCAATCGTTTTTTTTGTAATATTCTTAACCTTTATCTTATGCCTCTGTCCTCGCGTTATTCTAAGATAATGCTCAACTTGTAAACAAACTTTACTTTATGAAATATTTGAAAAATGATATCCCTATGATATCCCTAGACAGTTTTGATGTGTGTATTTTGACCAGGTTTTGTATCTATAATTACAGATTCTCGTTCTCTACGCAGGAAATAAGAACATATACGATCCAGGAGTCATATACAGGATGCTGGGTGTTAAAATGTAAGAAGACAAGGGCTGCCATGAGGCACTACTATGTAACAATAAGGGTAAGATTCTAACCAATCATCACAGTTGTATCGTTACTTACCTTGTAGTTTTATTTTGGTAATTAAAAGACAGTTAATAATTCCAGAAAACGGGTTCGCGGACTGAATATGGATGCTGTCCTGGCTACGAAAAATCCGAATATAACGTATGCGAGCCAGTATGTGACCCTCCATGCGTAAACGGCTACTGCGGCGCACCAGATGTTTGTTTCTGCAACACAGGGTATTATCACGACAATTCCTATACACCACTGTGTGTGCCGAGATGTCAAGGATGTACAAACGGCGTTTGTGTGGAGCCAAATAAGTGCGAATGCAACGAAGGTTATAGCATGATAGACGAAAATTGCGAGCCTTTGTGTACCCCACCTTGTATTGGCGGAAAATGTGTTGGACCAGAAACTTGTATATGTGACCCTGGGTATGAAATAATATCCAATAATACTTGTGAACCTGTCTGCTACGGAGGTTGTCTAAATGGAAAGTGCGTTTATCCAGAGACTTGTGAATGCAATATGGGGTACGTAAAGTCTCACGACGGCACATGTGATCCCCACTGCTCGAAAGGATGTCTTAATGGTAAATGTATAAATCCTGAAACCTGTGAATGTAATGTAGGATACACAATGTCAGCTGAAGAAAATTGTGAACCTTATTGTTCAAAAGGATGTACTAATGGCACATGCGTTAGTCCTGAGATTTGCGAATGTAATCTGGGATACGAAAAGTCATCGGAAAATATTTGTGAACCGTATTGCTCGAAAGGATGCCTATATGGAAAATGTGTAAGTCCAGAAACTTGCGAATGTGATGAAGGCTACAGATTAACATTAGATAGTACTTGCGAGCCATTCTGTTCAAAAGGATGTACTAATGGCAAATGCATAGGCCCAGAGACTTGCAAATGTGATTCGGGGTACATGACGTCTCCTAACAGCACATGTGAGCCCCACTGCTCGAAAGGATGTCTTAATGGGAAATGTGTAAATCCAGAGACTTGTGAGTGCAATCTGGGTTATGAAATGTTATCCGAAGAAAGCTGTGTGCCGTACTGTTCAAAAGGATGTAGTGATGGAACATGCGTTAGCCCGGAGATTTGCGAATGTAATCTGGGATACAAAGTGTCACCTGAGGGTATATGTGAACCGTATTGCTCAAAAGGATGCCTTCGTGGAAAATGTGTCAGTCCAGAAACTTGCCAATGTGATTCAGGGTTCCAACTTCTATTTAATAGCACCTGCGAGCCATTCTGCTCAACAGGTTGTTCCAATGGCAAATGCGTAAGCCCAGAGACTTGCAATTGTAACTTGGGGTACAACATGTCATCTCAAAGTATTTGTGAACCTTATTGCTCAAAAGGATGCCTTAATGGCAAATGTGTCAGCCCAGGAACTTGCAAGTGTAATTCAGGATACAGATTGACATCTAATAACACTTGCGAGCCTGTCTGTTCAGAAGGATGTGATAATGGAAATTGTGTAGGTCCAGAGGTCTGCCAGTGTAACTTAGGGTTTGAATTATCAACCGCCAGCATATGTAAACCCTACTGTTCTAAAGGTTGTCTCCACGGACAGTGCGTTAGTCCAGAAAAATGCGAATGTGATTTGGGATATGAAATGATGACTGACAATATTTGTGAACCTCACTGTTCTAAAGGATGTTATAATGGAACGTGCGTAAAACCAGAAATTTGTCAGTGTGACCTTGGATATAAAGTAACATCAAATAATATCTGCGAACCTCATTGCAGCAAGGGATGTGTAAATGGGAATTGCGTTAGTCCTGAGGTCTGTAAGTGTGATTCTGGGTACAAACTATCAATAGATAATACTTGTGATGCTTATTGCTCGAATGGTTGCCTCCATGGCAATTGTGTTCATCCAGAAAGCTGTCAATGTAATATTGGATATGTAATAACGTCTAACTATACTCGTACCTGCGAACCATACTGCTCAAGAAGCTGCTCTCATGGTAAATGCATTAGCCCAGAAATCTGCGAGTGTAACTCTGGATACAGAAAAGCAGATGATGGCACTTGTAAACCGCACTGCGATTTCAAATGTGGTAATGGAACATGCATAGAACCCAATAAATGCAGTTGTTTCCCCGGGTATGTATTTCATAAGGATGAAATTGAAGAATTTTCAGCAGATAGGCCCCTATGCGTACCAATATGCATTAATTGTGATGGAGTCTGTCTCACCCCGAATCAGTGTGTCTGTGAATCTCCATTGATAGTAATGAATGTTACAGCTAATGGTACCGAATGCGACCATTTGGATGTTTCCAAGAACTGCTACAAGACAACATGTGTTCTGAGTACCATGATGAAAGTTGCCAATCCTACTGAACCTATGTTATCAAGTTCTACAGAATCGTTTGAAGTAACGATTACAACAGATTTGGTTTCTTCTTCGGAAATTAAATCTACAATGGCAACAGTCGATGACCAAGCACAGGATTCAACAAGACTCATTGACATTGCGGATTCTGACGACAGTTCTGTTTTGAAACAAACACATGAAGATCAGAAAACGTAAGTGTATCATCTCAAAGGTATTTTAATTACTCATTGTTGTCAATTAGTCATCGCAGTCAGACAGATTGGAATTAAGTAAATACATTTTGTTTTAAGAAAACACTAAGTAGATGTTTATTTGATAACGTATAATTTGTTCACTTTACATCATTTTCTTTGCAGTTCTATCCCCTACTGGGTTTACATTATCATTGCTGCCGTGTCGAGCCTATTTGTGATCATTATTCTTGTTGTTATCATCAAGCGAGAGTGCTTGCTCAACTACATCAAAGGCGATGCTGGGAACTACACCGTGGAGGGTAAGCAGAAGCAGCGTCATTGGCGTTTGAAGACTTGAACCCAGATTTAAACATAATATTTCATATATGAGCATTTTCTCTGCACACTGATGCCATTCAATAACCTTGTGCTGCTTGGTTTTGTCATTGTTTGTGCATCGTCTTAAAAAATTAAACGCCAGTTAGTAAACCAGTCGTAAATCTGTCAGCCAGTTTGTTTTAGAATATTACTTATTATTTAATTTGACAAGGTTTCTTTTCTCTTAAAAGTAAGAGTTCTCTTAAGTGTTTAGATCCGTTAAAAGTGATAGCTGGCGCACTTAGAATCGTCTATTAGAGATGGCAGTTCATGAGAGTCAACATTCAAAATTCTGAAAAGTTCTTTAACTAAGCAGTTTTCATATTTTTTGTTGAAGTTTTAAGTACGGCTATAATAGGAATCATCATCATTATCATCAGCCTCTCATAATAGTCCACTGCTGGACATAGGCCTCTCCCAAAGTGCGCCACAACTCCCTGTTCTAAGCCTTCCGCATCCAGTCCGATCCCGCCACTATAGGATGTGGCTCCCGCCAATCATGATGATGGGATTATGATGACATAATAAAAGGATGGCATTCAATAGGAATATGTTGAATAATAGTAAACCTTAGTTAAATTGACTTTGTATTTTATTACAGATTGCGGCGAAGAAATTGCAATTCCTGATATAAAGTTCACAGGAATAAGACAAGAAAATACTCAGACGAGTCCGACTGAAGATGAAGTGGGAGCCGTATCATAATATTATAATTTATGCACTCATATATATTTTATCAAACTGTACATACCTATTAGATGTTTATTGTTATTGTGATTGTGTACATATTTTCTGTAACTACTGATATAATTATGTTTCGATAGGTATAATTTCATCTTCAATTTTTCTGTGTTGCACACTCACATAACCTTACAAATAAAATAAAATTGAGCAGTTTTGTCACATGATCACACAATCAAATCAATCAAAAAACATACGGGCGGCCGCTAGTACCTATGGGTATAAAAAAGACAGTTCCTACACAAACATACTGTGATTCTACCACCGATGTCGGACTATTGTTACTGTAGGTACTGAGAAGATCCGGCAAGAAACTCAGCAGTGGCACTTTCCCAATGTTTTTTTGCAAAATAAGTTACTAAAATTACAATTTAAAAAGGAAAAATCTTGCTTCAGTATCTACTTACTAACAATTCAGCAATAAATTAAGTGGACCTACATCTAAACCGCAGAAAATGAAATAAGATGATGCAGAATAAGTAGGTAATTTACCTGGATGATAATCACAAAACGACAAGTATCTGCCTTACTCGTCAAAAAAGAGGAAGATACGTTACTTTCATACTTCGCGAATTCGAAAGCTGCACTGAATTCGAATGACGTGCACAAAAAGTCGCTGTCATATTGGCTTTCAAACAGGTCCATTGGACCGGTTTCAGGGTGGCCACTTCTGTTACGAGGATCTTCCCCTTTTTGTTATTTTTTTTTCTTTTTTTTCTTTATTCACCATATCAAAACTTCTAAATTACATGATTTGTGCATAGTCGCATGCTGAGAAAAAACCATTAAGGTTTGTGTTCACGCGACTTTACAATTCTTAACAGTCACAACTATTGCAAATATTAATATAGGTAAGAATAATATTTTTAAGAATTAACTATAATTCGTTAAATTAATTTCAAGAAGAGCTGAGTAGATGCACTTAAACTAGTTTGCTATTAAAATGAGTTTTTAAATTTTCGGTAAAGTACCTTTTTAGTTTACCTTTTATGTTTTTGGAACTGAAAACATTCCGTAACTCCGACGGTAGTTTGTTAATGAATCGGGGGATAAGATAAGCAGCCAATAGTCAATATCAATGGTCTTACCTACTTGATTTTTTAATGTAAGGAGAAATCCAAGGCAAGGCCGTAGAGAATCTGAAATAAGTTTCTGCCATAATAACTACTTTCGTTTTAGAACCCGTCAGTGATGAAATTAAATTAAATGAAAAAGATTTATGGCAGAGGTTTAACCTCGCAGGAAAAATCTAAATACCGCGATTCAGCATTAACAATTCGGCAATTTACTAACGCCATCTGTTAGCCCACCAAGGAAGTACAGTTCGCAAACGCGAGGTTGAAAGACTAACCCTCGAATTTCGGGGCCAGAGTAGTTATGTCACCAATTGACATTAGGTAGGTATATCATTACAGAAAAAAGGAATTACAAATAGCATTTGCTTTTATCCGATGCGCCGGAAATTGTCATCCGGTGCGGTTGTTTTATACCTAAAAATCCAGTTAAATTCCATTTGAGGACATTTAATTTACCGCATCCAAGCCGGTTTTAATTTTTTCTTTGTAGAGAAAAAGAAAAGTCAGTTCGGTACCTACCTTTTTTTTTCTGATTTTATCCTGCAATCAGTCGTAGAGACTAACAATAAGCAGATGAGGTGAAGGCGCAATGAGGAAAAAGGGTGCTGCTCTCAGCGGAGTGAGCCCTTGATTTGGAGTAGTCAGTCTTACTGGCTATCCTGGTCAAATATGTCTCGCCGCTTTTTGAGGCGACGTAGGCTTTCAGGGATAGTTAGCTGCCCTGCGAGCTTGTTCGGGTGGTTTTTAGGACGGGAGCTGTAGTTATCGCTATGAGATTGGATCCCCTCCTTAACTGTAGGGATGTGCAGAATCTCATGGACTTCTCTGTTGTTTTAATAAACCATGGTGCATTAGACAACTGCTTTAAGATGCTGTTCTGTACCCGTTGTATTTTGATGACATTGGAGTTGCTTGCAGAGCCCCATAGCTGTATACCGTATGACCAAACTGGCGTCAGTACTGCTTGATATATAAGTGTCAAGTTCAAATCTTGTTGTCAAGAGAAAGCTTTGAGTTTCTTCCTAGCAACCAGTACCTACCTAATTAAATGAAATGTACTGGGGTGGCATCCCGGTGGACATCACGACACATCTCGGTGCTTCGCTTACTTCAGTCATCAATATACTTCAGTCCGAAATGGTATTTTCTCTCATTTTGTATGTAAATAATTGAACAATGTTATTTGGCTTAGTTCTTTGCCACACCACCACAGTCGCAAAGAAATTGAATTTTAAAGATAATACCATAGCTAATGTGACATTTTTTTTTCTGTATGAGAGAACATTATATTAATAGATAAAGCTGCCACGAATCCCCCAAAAATAACAACTACTTGGAGTACTAGCGGAGTTTTGGTCAAAAAGAATATAGCCATCGACACGATAAGAAGAAGAAGAAGAAGAACAACTACTTAAATATAAGATTATTACTCAAACGATTGAATACTTATCACTGGACATTATTAAACAGTGACAAGCCTGAATGGCTGTTGAAAAGCTAACGAGTGAAAAACCACTGAAGCCTGGAGTTCTGAAACATGCATGCATATCTAATTTTTGCTTAATTATAGTACTGGGGAACTTATATATCGGGTACTGAGAAAAAAAAGAAAAACCCACTGTATATATTTTTTTAATTATGCCAAATCTAACGAATTATTGTTCATCGTAGTCTGGTATTAAAAAGATCAATTCCTGCAACGATCTTCTGATACGTCTGATGCAGATTGCACGGCCTTTCACACTGGTGTCCTTGTAGTAGCCTTCGTCACATGCGCAGGAGTGCGGGGCAGCGCAGTATCCGTTGGGACACCCACCTGGGCAGTTTGGACGGCACCTGTTACGAAGACAAGTAAGTTAGGGACGCCGACCAAATTCAATAACTCACTAGACATTACACACATCGCTATCTAGACCCAAACTAAGCAACTAAATGCTAATAATAATAAAATTAACATTATAATGTAGACCAAGTGAGAAGTTGTAGACATTTGAAAAGAACAGAAGAAGCATCTGAAGAAGAAAGATCCTAGAAATGGTGCTTAAATGTTTAATCTTTATTCTCTTAACTCCTTCTGCCCATAGGCCTAACTCGAGATATTTCCTCATGATGAATATTCTAAACTCGCACTTCGTAAAGCTTGTAGCATGGCTATCAAAATTGACATTCATCATCATCATCATCGTAGCGATATTCCCGGTTACTGCCGTTACGGCGCCCGGGGTCCGCTCTTCTGCATCTGCTTATCCACTTCGCCCGGTCTTGCATGTCATCCCTCACGACGTCAAACCAACACTTTTTGGGTCTACCCCGTTTTCCGGGGCCTGGCGGAGGCGACATGGCAAGACGTTGGTTTCCCACGTAATTGACATTATACACATACTCACACGTTTACAGCTGCAAAAAACGATGCTGATGATACAGAATACAGTTTAATACATATTTTCATAACTACACTTTACCTGTTTCCACTCGGATCACTTTCATCAGTGACATATCCTGGATTACATCTGCATCTGTTGCGGTCGATGCAAACTGCATTAACGCAGGGTTCAGAGCATAAACCTATCTCTTGGGTCTGATCGTAAGGATACTGGTTACTGTACGGGTCTTGGCCGTATGGGTAGTAACCATGTTGATGCGTGGGGTAACCACTGGCTTGATTTGCCCCTTGATTGTTAGGGTACTGATTATTTCCTTGGTTGTATGGATTCGGTTGATTCCCGGGATACTCCTGGCTTGGTACTTGTCCGGGTTGGTTGGCAGGATACACAGGTCCGTTTGGTCCAAGTTGATTTCCGGGATAAAGAGGGTAAGATGTTATATTTATGGATACTGAAGGTTGATTGGGAGAACCTGGATATTGTTGATTAGGATTTAAAGGAGACAGTGGGTTTCCATGATTGGGTGAAGTCGTATTCCCACGGTTCTGGTTGTAAGGGTATTGCGGATAGTTAGATCCTTGGCTGGGCTGATTTGGATTATTAGGATTAAATACGATCGGATGCACATTCTGTGAATCCTGGTTAGGATTCGGCTGTGCATAATTAGATCCTTGGTTAGGATTATATGGACTTGGCTGTGGATAATTAGAACCTTGATTAGGATTGTAGGGATTTGGCTGTGGATAAGAGGATCCTTGGTTAGGATACGATGGATTTGGCTGTGGATATGATTGTTGGATCGTTGATCCTTGATTTGGGTGAGTTGGATTCGGCTGAGGGAAATGTGATCCCTGTTGTGGGTAAGATGGATTCGACTGGTTCTGTTGAGGGTTCTGAGCATGTGGTCCATTCTGATTGTAAGGAGGCAACGGATAATTGGATCCCTGGTTTGGATTGTAGTAGAAGGTATTGCCTTGTCCAGGGCTGTAGGGATTTTGAGGATTTTGTCCATTGCCAGGAGGTAGTTGATTGTGAGGCCCTCTTTCCGCTTCCGGAGAATTACTGCACACGTTGGGGGCTAAGCATTTCCCTTGGGGTCCACAGTTTCTGTGAAAAAAATACAAATGTTTGTTGAAATAATACTTCGTAAAATCTTTGTATGATGACTAGCATCGTCAAAGATTAAAATTGTCCACAATATACATAAATGGTGGTGATAACTCGATTTTGATTATGTCTTTGCTCGACACTATCATATGGCACTATAAGGCGATTGTTTTTTTATTTACTGTAATTTTCAGACATAGAGGAGGTTTTTTATACATACTGGTTGCAGTGAGGTACACATTGTCCCTGGTTGTCCTTGTTATATCCCAGCTTACAGCGGCACTCGGTGGGTGAGACACAGTCTCCATTTTCACATTTACCACAAATTGAGGACTTGCATGATCCATCAGAAGTAGGCTGGAAGCCAGGTTTGCAATCGCAGATGTTTGGGGCGGTGCAGTTTCCTGAAATTTGAATTAGTTTCGTGGCATAATGATAATATGCGTTGCTTAACGAGGAAAAAACTAAAGAAACCATTGGATTGTTTTTGTACTGTATTGATACGTAAAACCTCATAGTGGCGTTGAACAAACCATTATGAATATGATCCACCTACTGTATTTCCAGAAAAAAAAAGTGGAAACGGACGGTGGAAGTGAAATGAAAAAATGAAATGCAATCTATTTATTTGCAGAAACATGGTGAGCTGTTCTGACGGTGAGGGATCCAAATTTTTCGACGGTAGATATCCAATATCGGTAGATTGGTGTGCGAATGTGTTCTGAACTTGTGAACACAGGCAGATCTAGTATCTATAAAAATATTGAGTTGCTTGTAAGTAGCAGTTAAGTAAAAAATATGTCCTTACCAATGCCTCCACAGTTGTCCCTACAGATCGGCATGCAAAACCTGCCTTCCACGTCCAGCCTGTACCCATCCTTGCACAGGCACTCGCCGCCTTCACAGCGACCATTCTGGCAGCCGATGGGGCACGTGGCCACGCACACTCCAGCGTGGTTCCTCACGTGGTCAGGAAAGCAGGT
The DNA here is from genome assembly GCA_950022985.1 of Udea ferrugalis. Classification (NCBI taxonomy): domain Eukaryota; kingdom Metazoa; phylum Arthropoda; class Insecta; order Lepidoptera; family Crambidae; genus Udea; species Udea ferrugalis. Next base: position 1,952,885 of record OX465522.1, read on the forward strand.
GCAAGTGTCGGGGCCCGTGCAGAGAGCGTTCACGCACTCCTGGGTGCAGACCGGCTCGCAGATTTTGAAGTTGTACACGTTACGGGTGTAGCCTTTGCAACAGGTCCGGATGCGACTGAGGTCAGCTCGTGACTGGAATTAACGATTTACACTTTGATAAGGGATCCAATCTGCATTTTTCAAGTGGTTTAACTACCCTCATTGACTGTGGGGTTTCCAGAGGCTCTCTGATTGCTTATAAGTACTATATGTATAAAAAAATAACACAGTAGGGAAATGGTTTGACTTACCCCATTGCCACGTGGAACAACAACTTTGTCTCTCACCAAACTGGAAGTCCTAGAATATTGACATAATGTTAGTTATTTTGTTTCAGACATCCTGAGTAATAACAATTCAGTTAAATTGATGATTTCTCATAATTTGATATTCGATCAATGTCATGTAAAGCCTACTATCGATGACTACTACGGTCCTTCATCGTTCCACACCACAAGTGGTTCTAACCGCGGTGCGAATTGCCCGAGAGCTCTTTTTGAATGGACACGGTGCTAATGCCCAAGTTGTCCTATGAAATGTGTTGATTCGGACCATTAATAATATTGAACGTAAAGTGAAAAAATATTGATTCATCTGAATCCAGAAAAATAAGGTTCGGATCGACCCATTATAAATATTTACTGGGCGATTCACTCTGCCGTGCGAAAGGACCTTATTAAAAAAAGGGCTCACGTGCCGAGTTTTGAACCATTCGTGGAGTGAAACGACCAAAGACCCGCAAAATACATGTAATTTATAAATTAATTACTGTATGAAGTCGACAATCAAACCGAAACTAAACCGTTCATTTCTCTTTGATAATGATGATAATGACAGTGTAATATGTAATTATTAACTTACGGTACTTCAATATAGCAAACGCCGACCTCGAAGTCTGGTCTGACGCCAGGACCACTGTTGTTGTGGAAGCTGCCTTGTTGGAAGGTGTTGTTGTTGTTGTAGAATCTGCAATTTGTTGTTTGAAAGTATTATGAATGAGCTTTAAGAAGTATTTCTGCATAGAAGGTACATCACCAAACTTGACTTCAAACTGGGTGTCATTGGATGTCATAAGAACAAATTATTGTATTACTAGCGGCCGCCCGCGACTTCGTCCGCGTGGACTTAAATTATTTTTTTATTTTTTATATATCTTTGTGAATTGCTACCTATGTCCTATTCCGATGCATAAGCAATATTATTGTAACGTTTCATTATAATCTATTTAGAAGTTTTACGTGAAAGGACAATACCTAGCACAACCACACATACCTACAAAGTTTCGCATTTAAAATATTCGTAGGATATTATAAATAATGTTTTCTAATATTTACGCGAACACTATACTTCGAAATAAAACAACTTTACGGATTCTACTCGCGGTCTTATATATTATTTCATTTTCTAACCCGACGTTTCTACTACTTTACAGCAGCCGTGATCACGGGATGACAAAGCTGTTTTATTAACGTCGGGTTAGGAAATGAAAGAAAATAATAAGACCGCGAGTAGAATCCGTAAAGTTGTTTCATTTCGATATTATAAATAAATTGACACTGACTGTACTTGATAGTTGTACAGAGTTCAAAAAGTCAAGCTCAACGTGCTAACAGGCAGCAACTCTCAGCACAAACAAAGGCTAATGCCACAGATAGACTTGTTATTCAGGTTTTATGACATCACTGTTACGATTAATATGTCGGCAGCGTCCTCGGTCTCAATGAATTTGTGTTTACCTGCTTATGTCACCTCCTTGGTACTGGAAGCCTCCGTGGCCTCCCTTCACGGACTTGACCGACTGGGCCACCTGGACGTCTCCGCGGTCGAATGCGCAGGCGCAAGCGACCACTGCGGCTATTATTAGCAGCTGCATGATGACTTAGTAAACCTAGAATAAGTATGTTTTATTATTGTTTTAGCATTTTCCATCCAGTATCTTTACTAAAGATCTGAAAACCAGAAAAAGACATTCGGTTATGTTGGCATCAGGCAGCATTCGAACCCGCATCTTTCGCAAACCGGGCGACCGCACCACCAACTATGCTACCGAGACCATTAACAGACCGGCCGAATCTTTCCGGTATATTTACCCTATGAGCCAGGGTGATTTCATCAATGTTATAGGCATCCACCTCTAACACTAGAATAAGTATTTGATTTGGCAAGAAGCATTTGAGCCTTCAAGATTGATGGCAGGCTCAGTAGTCTGTATTAACTGTACTTGTCAACTTTTCTATCAGGTGAGAGTAAGGCCAACTTGTAGAGCACAAACACTCACTACACAACTATATTATACGGGGCAGTCAGAGGCCCACCTATTGCGGCCGTCATGGTGAACAGAACATTCAGAAGGCCGTCCTTCGTAGTGCGAACTTGAACCCAACGTGGAGCCTAACGCGCTTAACCACGTTGTATGAGTTTTGAATCTATGTTTTCCATCACCAGAGAGGTTAGCCGCAAATGATACAATGAACACAAAGAAGGTGTTCCTGCCAGAATATTGAACCACAGTCAGTGACTAGGCTGAAACACTCTTAGTAGGCTTGGAGGGCTCAATACAACAACAAGTAACATTTTTTTTTTTTTTTTTTTAACCCGGTGAAATGCCTTTACGCACATCCCGCTGCTTGGGGGGCAGCGGGGGGGTGTGGGACTCGCCCACCCCTGCAAGGGGTGAGAATACCCACTAAAACACCGGGGCGGCCTTCTTCTGCGCGTGACCAGGGTTTACCGAGGACTCTCCCAGGGAGGCACTCTACCGGTAAAACCCTGGCGCGCTGTGCCGGTTCCGGCTCACCTCGAGGGGAGTAGTACCTCCCCTCTTACACCCGCCGGTGTTCGACAGTGTGAGGCCACCCCACACTGCCGTCCTCCTCGGGGTCGCATGTGCAATGAAGGCACACAGCCCCCGCCGTGTACTCTCCTAGCGACCCCGGGGCCCCCCTTTAGTCGCCTCTTACGACAGGCGGGACCTTGGCTGTATTCTTACGCCGAAGACCACAGGGCGAAAACAACAAGTAACACAGACAACTAGAGACAACTCCATGAAACATAAAATGGCACTGATCTGAAAACCAGAAAAGGTCATTTGGTCGTCTTGGCATCAGGCAGGAATCGAACCCTTTAGTAAAGATACTGCATGGAAAATGCTAAAAACAATAATTAATAGTTATTTATTATAATAATAAACATAGTATGGCACTGATCGTTAAGCAGCTCTCAATAAATATGGGTGTCTATTTGATTTGCACTGCGGACTTGTTACATTTGCGCGTTAGCTTGACAAGTGCTCAGTTTGAGAATTTGAGAGATCATCACATAAATTGCACTACTACTAAAGTAAGATTTTCCAATCTGGTATAGAAACCTAACACCCATGAAGGTGCAAGTGCCAAAAAACTATGCTACTATTATCATTTACCAACTTGCATTTGGTCTGGTCCGAGAATCAAACCCGCGACCCTTGGCGTCTTAACCGGCACTAATAACAACTGTATTATTTTAATAATAGAAACATAGACACACAGATGCACACGTATAACTTAGACCCTATTATTATTTGTATCAATGGTTATACATGTTTTTCTTTCCTAATCAAAGACGCGATAAATCAAAAGTTTAGCACCTATACCTAGATGGTATGATTTTCAAATTTGATTCCTATTTACTAAATTACGTCGATATAAACACACAAAAAATATGGAAGCTAAATATATCCTACCTTATTCCATATGACTAGTTCACTTAACGTTTAGTAGAGTACTGAGATTATCAATTATGCCGAGCCGCATGTTTGTTGAGGTCGAGAAGCCTGTCAATACTAGTTGGATGGTTCCGTATCTAGTTCTAGGTTTAAATCAAATATATGTTTGATTCAAATTTCAATTAAAATTATCAAAATATTTATTAATTATTTATTATTTTGTTGATAAATTTCCAAATCTGCTTACCGTCCCTTTGAAACACATAGATGTCCGAAAAAAAAGCATCACTAATTTACGACTGTACTACTGAACATCGAAACTCAGAATACCGAGTTACTGTATTCATAAAGTTCATAAGTATGATTAACATTGGCGCTAAGGTAATTCGTCTTTGCATACTTTCTAGCCCACGTAGATCGAATACATAACATAGGTATTTTGAGTATCGAGATTCAGTAGTGCAGTCCTAAATTATGGTCGGAGTGACGATCACCCATCCATTTCCACCCCAGCGTGGATTGCTTTGCAACAGCAATTGTTTCTAATTCACTTTCACGTATGCCTTGACAGCTCGTATTACCTTTTAACATATAAAATGATAATTATGGTGTTTAAATTATTGTCTTATACACCAGAATTATCTAACCCCAGATAATTCTCGGGTATATTCATAATTTATCTGACAAAGAAGAGCTTGTATTATATGTTTTATAACCTTGTGGTATTTTTGGTCAGTTTTCCTTAAAACCTACGGAGGCTGCGGTTTTCTTCTCAACCACGGACCTCTGTTTCTCGCTAGCCAAGATGGCGTCATAACATATCGGAAACGGTGAGATAATAACTGTTTTGCATAAAATTTTGTGCACAAGTAAGTATTTATTTTTTGTTCATCTTGTTTTTTTACTGTTTTACTCGTAAGCTGGTAGCCAAAACAAACTTACGTCTTACTTACCTTACTCACTGAATTGGCTTTGGAGGCTACTTTTCCTTAAAAATATACAAAAAAACGTATTGATTTCAAACTGTGCCAAATTTTCGAGGAATTTAATTTCATATCGAGTTATTAAACATTCAAATTAACAGTTTACGAAAGCGAAAAAAACTTTGCAAAGATGAGTCAGTGTTTCGAACATGAGTGAGGATTTTTCATAACTGAAAAGGTATTTGAACTTTCTTGTGGCATTTTTTTGAGGCAGTCAGTCCGCTCGTAGCCGAAACGTCAGGAAAAAACAGGTAAAATAGTAGGTAATTTTACCGTTATGTTAAAATGGTGTAGAAAACCTTGTTTTTAGTGTTTCATTGGTTTAAATCATAAAAAAGGCAGATTGACGACTTAACGTGTTTCCGGATTCTGGTTGAAAATTTGGCAAATTTTGAAATCAATAAACCAAACATGGTGGACCGACGACCTGATAGAAGCCGCGGGATCCCGGTGGATGCAGGCTCTGGAAATCAATGGTGGAGGCCTATGTTCAGCGGGGGACTTCTTGCGGCTGCTAATAATGAAACCAAACATACATTAACATACATACATGTCACATCAGTAAATATTGTTCAAGGTGGTCACTCTTTTGCACACATAACATAATAATATAGGGCCATTTTCGTGATACTTGTTAATCAGTAGTTTCTAACTGAGCAGACCTATTGCATATCCGAATATGGTAAATAGGAAGTTTCGCAAAACCGCGATAATGCGAATAACTGCGCCCACGCACTGACCTCTGCTTATCACAATGCAGCTTCCACTCCGCATTAATAGTGTTTAGGATTCATTTCAATCTATTCAAACATTCACTTTGTACTGCAAAACATTTAAAAAGAGTACCTAAATGCTGAGTTTCTTGCCGTGTCTTCTCAGTAGAAACAACCTTCCGACGCTGGTGGTAGATCAGATTATGTATACCTACACCTACCATGTATTTTAAGTATTGTTCATATTGTATTATATTGCATTATTAAGTGTATATTTATTAAAAGATTCTTGACGATTCGAAAGTAAGTACTGTATAATAATGGTCTACTTGAATAAAGAAATTTTGAATTTGATTTTGAATAGTGTTTAGGATTCATTTCAATCTATTCATTAATGCACTTGAAATTTAGGATATTGTCTGGGGCCTGTTTAAATGCACGATATGAATCTTACCCCTGAATTCACAAACGTCAATAAACGCTAAGCACGCGCTCACTCTCATGCTGTCTTGTAAAATGACAATAGAACTGAAAAGGACAGCTATACTTGCAAGGGATGCTCAACGTTGATTTGCGTTTCTAAATTCGGGGGTTAGAGGTTTAAAAAAAAAACTTACCGTTCTTCATCGTTGCTGTTTTCGGGATCATTCGTTGTCAAATTGTCTTTTTTTTGGTCTAAATAGGTATTCATTCACCAAAAGTTGGATGCCTTACCTACTCACCGACTCGCACCTTTAGTAGCGAAAAACCTTTAGGCGCCAAACAACTTTGACTGATTTATTAGCCAAGCTAGATAATATTATAATCGCTGCTGGCGTCACTATTCTTATATGAAAATATACATATAACCTGGGTATTCTTATAAACTGAATTAACACTTTAGTTACTGAAGTATATTATAATAAGAATGAAAGAGGCAAAACAGTGTTAGTTACCTTATGTAGTAAATGTAGACTATTGAAGTTTTTTATGAATACGGGGTAAACTTTCAGTATCCAAATAGGCTTCATGTATATTATTATGTCTTACCAACTTTAGCATGGTCTAGTAATCTAGTGTATTGATCAATCAATGGTGCCAGTGAATAGTTCCATTATAATCCACTAGGGGGGACTCTCGACGGTATCGCAAAATAATAATTATTTTATGATATTCCTCATAAATAAGAGTTTTTTGAGAGTACTTTTAATTTCAATATTAACTATATTTTTAATTTATTGGTTAGTTTGGAAGTAATTTGTAAGTAGTAAATTTTAGTTAAAAAGGTTAAAATACAATTAAATCCTGTATTTTTAAGTATTTTATTCATACTTCATGGTTTTTATTGTTATCCTACACATTAAAATATCCACAAAACAGATTAATTAAAAGTTTTCACTTAAAGTCTTTGGCACCCAGTACAAATAAACAATACTGAATACTCCACAAAAAAGGCTTCACAATATTTGGTTGTCAGCGCCATCTTTTAATAATGTGCGGCACTACTACTACTGAGCTTGTTTTCAACAATGCTAATGTTAGCAGGGCTATCATAACTCGGTCACAGCTTCACCGTTCTGAATATTAATAACTTCAATGGCATGTTCTGATGGCGGTCTCCAACAAGGTATTTCAGCGTATAGAGGCTCAGAAGTAGTATTGTCAATAACGTCAAGTTTCGCCTCACACTTCAGCGATTCGATAGCAGACTCCGTGAGCGACGTTCGCTGTAGACGAAGTTGTTCGCTGGTGTTGATAGATGGCGTTATCGAGCACCGCACTGATGGTGGTCCAAAATCATGACTTCTGCGTGGCAAATGATCGTAATGGCACTCTAAAATACCTGAAATTAATAAATCAATTTTAGTATATATTGTGATAAGATTGTTGGCAGACACAAGAGTTTTTATTCTTGTGAAGTTACCTCTGAAGTTTTCCAGCATAACAGGTGAGATGGTTTGCACCACGACTGGCCTCATAAATTGTTTTAGATTCCTGTCTAAAGTTGATATTGGTTGGTAATGGCATTTTTCAAGACTTGGTGGATCTAAAAATAAGAGTAAAACGTTAAAATAAAAATAAAATGAATCGTGGCCCATGAGGGGATCGAACCCGCGACCTTCGCGTTATTAGCACGACGCTCTAACCAACTGAGCTAATGGGCCGATGTACGTTGGGACGAAATTACAAGATATAGAACAAACAAATATAAACCATATTTACCTGGCAAAGGCGTATGGAAGATACTCCTTACGTATGGTGGTGGTGGTATATCACTATTATCAATCATGACTTGCATTCTGATATCATTGATTTTTCTTACGTCCTCATATCTTGGTTTTTTGCACCTTTCTATCATTACAATAATTACTGCCACAGTAATAACTGCCATCATCACTCCTCCAACAATACTTATCACCGAAACCAGATCAATTGAAGATCTTTCTGTCCCTTTTTCGCTCATGACAGCAGTGATATGCTCCGGCTCTGTCAAAATATGAAACGTTTCTTCATCTTGGGGTTTATCTGTGGTTAATATATTAGTTTTAGAGTTAGCTACGTGTGCTTTAGAATCGTTAGTTCTATCTACTTTTGCCATAGTTCTCACTTCAACTGTCGTCGCTTTAATTTCTCTTCCCATATCAGCGATTTTCTTTCTATTTTCCAAATTTTTATTCATAACACCTAATGTAGTTCTTTTTTTAGTGCCAATTACTGGTCCTGTGGTGGTTGTTTCCATGGATTTGTTTTGTTGTGGAGACAGTGTTGAATTAGTTGAAGAAATGGTTATCGTCGTTAGATGGTTAGAAGAGTTTAGGTTTTTTGTGCCTTCATTCACCGTGCGTGTCATGCGGTTAGTGGTATTATTGACAGTGATAGATTTTGTGACTGGCAACCCTTTTGTCGGCGATGTAAAATGTAGTGCTGTGGTTCTGGACATATTTTGAATGGTCGGTGTATTCGTGGTTGTAAAATGATCACTTTTTAATGATGTGCTATTAAAGAACCTTGTAGATGGCATTGCAGTTGAAGTTTGTACAGACATTGGTTTAGTAGTTCCCTCTGACTTACTGTAAGATTTGATAACTGTCACGTTTTTATGCGACAAATATGAAGCAGTCGTTAAGGCTATTTTCTTAAACGTTGCGTAAGAAACTGAAGTTGGTATTATTGAAACTATTATAGTCTTTGGCGTAGTGTTCGGAATTATTTCGATTTTTGTTGCGTTTTTATACTTTATAGGAACGTCGTGGTTCATTTTAGCCTTAATCTCTGTTATGGAGGTTTCACCTTTTTGAGCTGGTCTGATCCATATTTCTTTTGGCTTGAACTTCAGCGTTGTTGGATAGTTTTTGATTGTTGTTTCCTGTTTCCTGGTGGTTTCTGTTTTTGGTGTACTCGTTGTAGTTAAGTCTTGAACTGTCATTGGAAAAGTGACTATACTCGATTGGGTTGTAGTCATTCCTTTAGTTGTTGTAATCTGCTGAAGCTTAGCAGTTGTGGATTTAATTGTAGTTGTTGGCAAAATAATTTCAGTCGGATAAGTACTTTCCTTGGCTTTTGGTGGAACTGTTCTGTTGTAAATCGAGCTTTCTTCTTTTATCCGTTGCGTTGTTTCTTCAGTGAAAGTTGGAAAAGTCATTTGATTTTCCTCTTCAGGAGTTATAGCTCTATAAGTACTTGTTAGTTTTGTTGTTTCAGTAGGTAAAGTTGCTGTAGTAATATCCATTTGTTTTGTCGTTGTTAACAATATTTGGGGCTTTATTGGTATTCTTTGAGTAGTTACAGTTGAAGTGGCTGTCGATGAAGTTGTGAGACTCGTGGTAGAAGGTACTACTGTACTTGTAGGAGTAGTGATAAGCGTAAATGCCGTGGTGGGAAGAGTAGTGGGTTTAGTAGCTGTTTTGGAAAAAGTTAGTAAATCCGCTGCTGGTGTTGTCGTTGTTGTAGTAGTGGAAGTGCTAGTAGACATGGTTTCGCAACTGAAAAGTAAAGTAAAACATCCTTTTAGCATGAAACCAGTCAGAGGTTTTTCAAAATATTGCACCTGTAAAATGCCATGACATGAAACACAGTTTTTCTATATCTTTCACTAGGATAAGTTATGAATGAAATCTATGAACGCTACTTTCCTATGTGATGAAATAGTTGAAAAGTTTCAAGTCTAAGAGTTAGTTTGATTGATTGACTACCAATGCGTTCGTGAGTTATTATTTTTGAATACCTACGGGGTTAGCTTTACAATTTCATCTATTTTCATGTCAGTATTAAATAGCAACATCTAAAAATTCTGATGAGTGCATCTAACTTTGATGCACTCAGAAGAGTGACTTCACTTTGAAGCTTTCAAATGAATGCCGACCATAATACATCAGTTAACTATAAGTACCTTGGATATTGATTTGTATTAATTGTGATCGTAGCAAGTGGAAGGAAGTGGTCTTTGCGTACCCCGTTGGGAAAGAGGCGTGGTGGTATGTATGTACAGAGGCGAGCACATCAACCTTTACAAAACCATTGCAAAATAGATCTTACGTCATCAGCATAAGGTGCCCCTATGTAAAGGTTGATGTGAGCGCCTCTGTATGTATGTATTTATTTGTGGATGACTACCTACATTTTGTGAAATGGGATTAAAATGCGAATGCGTCAACGCACCTCTCACCTTGCCATCCGTCCCGGCACTGGCACTCCCCCGTCACAGGGGAGCAGTCGCCGTGCTCGGAACAATCTTTGCATTCGTTCACGCAGTTAGGGCCCCATCTACGCGGTTGGCAATCTGGAAATACGTTAAACCCCCAAATTCACAAAGGACAATCAACGCTAAGCACGCGCTCACGCTCATGCTGTCCCTTTCAGTTCTATTGACATTTTACGGGACAGCATTAGCGTAAGAGCGTGCTCAGCGTTGATTGACGTTTGTGAATTCGGGGGAAAGTGTAAAAACAAAAATTATAACTTTCGTAAACGAATTTCACCTCACAACACAGAAATGCAAGAAATAACAAACAATTATTGAACAATAGAAACAAAAAGGTACAAAAAATTATGCAGGAACAATCAGAAGTTAATGAAAGCAAAGAAAGAACAAAATAAATACAAAGATGAACAACCAAGAACGAGAGGCACTGCCGTGTGTCATAATGATATTAGTCAGAAGGGCCACCCTCAGAATGATGTCATTGTCCCCTGGGAGGACAATAAGCTGGTTTTCAGCAGGCCATAAATTCTTACTGATAATATGAAACGTAGGTATAAGTATATTTGATTCCACAGGTTTAGAGGGGGTGAGTTGGTAGGTCCAGTTCATCTTTTGGAAGAATTTAAGAAAATAAGTTTTTTTTTAATGCACAGTGTAATTTACTGTAAATATTTTGAAGAACTTGTACAAACGAATAAGATTTGTATATTTGATTGGATATCAGACGTACCTTCAGAGCATCCCGTGCCGGTCTTCCCGTGGGGACAAATGGGTACACACGCGACATCTTTCATTTTGTACCCTGGGCAGCACACCGCCACTTCTGCTGTACGCTCTTCAGTCTGAAAGAATAATTTTTTTGCAATTATTTTTTACTAGTTTGATTTAGTAAAATTGTACTAGGTAAAGCACAATTAAATAGTCCGTCTAAATTGTGTAATTAAATAATTATTTTAATAGTAGAGAAGGTACTTCTTTGGCATTGTCTTTTTCATAGTTTTACAATAATAGTATGAAAACTGACTGATCCAGATATTAAAGCAGAAACCATTGTAACTAGAATCCTGAGATTTTGCAGGTAGATTCAAGAGCAGCAGTAACTACTAAGCAATCTATTCTAAAAAATCGACCCATATATTGAACAGAACCTAGACTAGTTGCTTCAATCAAAACTATCGAATGAAATACCGATGAAATCAGTATCTTTGCGATCTCGATCGTCTTATGGAATTATAATAGTAATAATTAGGTACCTGCAAGTACTGCCACAGTGACGAGTGACAGTCATACTGCGAATGATCTAGTTTTTAGAACTCAAGGATAATACTAGATGCAGATCCGAGAACTCAGTTGGAATGTGTATGATAGAAATTATTTTAATAAGTGTCGACATGGAAACTCCATAAATCACTGTTTAAATATCTTATTTGCCAATCACCTTTGATATAGGAGGTAATTACGTAAATATTCTAGGTAGCCTATCACGCTTATAATATAATACTTGTAATTTATACTTAAATTTCGAGATATTATAAGTTTGTTAAAATAATTTGCCTTAGTAGAACCGGTCAAGATAAACTTGACATGATCAACATGGAAACCAATTTTATTTGCTAACATTACAGGTAAAGTCGGCATCAAAATGATGTTTGCATACAGAGTGGTTGAAAAATTGATGATTTGCTAAAAGCAATTCTAACATCATTAATCATTCTAGTTGAACACTTTTTAATGGAGTAGAGTTTACTTTCTCAAATACTTCAGACATATTTAACTACTGTAGGCTCTTATCCCTGCTCTTATCATTTTAATGGTAACTCTACTAACAAAACTGTATCATTTTCATAGAAAAAAAGTAAGTATAAAAGTAAGTATACCTCCAGTCTTGTAAGGTCCCTCATCTCAGTGTTCCACTTGGAGCACCGAGGCGGCATGGAGAAGCACCACTCGTAAGTACGGACGGACATGGGCGCGCGGTACTTGATCCTTTTCGTTATGTTGTATCTGAAAGAAGATAGTTTTACTAGTTATTATTTATATATCAGTAGTTGTTAGATTATATGATCTAAGAATAAAGTAGCCATAAGATTGCCAAATCAAGCTTTTACGTAGGCGACTTATGAAACCTTTTGCGGGCCCAGCGAGACCTGGCTGGAAGACGCGCAGCCACAGCGCCAAAAAGGAAAAAGAAAAACAATTGATGCTGAGACGAGCGTAAATTTTGTCTCCGTGCCGCGTTTGGCTTACCTAAATAAAGAATTATTCAATTCGGAGCGGTTGGTCCTGAAAGCAAAACGCCCTCTTGTATGAAACGACCATAACGCAGTAAGTCATGGGAGCAAATGGTCCGCAATTGAAAAAGCTTTCGAAGTAAATCGTCACTAATTGAAAATGTCATGCAAGCAAGACGTCCATAACGCATAAGAACCCTTTTTAACTCGTTAGCGGAAAATAAAACCTATTCGGAAGAAGAATGAGTTTAAAAAACAAACCGTCTGCAATTGACATTTTGATTACATGAAATCTATACATATCACAAAAGTATGAAGTGAAAGAGTTTGTTTGTTTGTTTGACTTTATCTCTGGAACGACTAGTTCGTTATTAGTGGACCAGCGGGCCTAGCATGCGCCACATCGACTAAATAGCCATCTCCCCCTCTTTCGCTCGAGAGTATCGAAGGGCGTGACTTGACTTCGTTGCTTCTCGACAGTGCTGCCATATTACAGAAAAAAAAATACAAACTCCATTTTTTTACTGGTAACACTTGTAAAATTAATTCACACAAAGACTCAATCAAGAGTAAGTAAAATATTTTGTTACTGCTTATCTCATAACAAAAAATAGAAATATTTTGTTTTTAGATTGATTGTGTGTTTGAGACGAAAATTGGCCGAGTATTTCGACTCTAAAGTAAAAAGCAAGCACGCGTGCGACATCTGTCGCCACTTGCCACAATCAAGTTGCACACTGTTATCTCAGTTGCTTTTTGTTCACATAGCCATTCATTATTAAAACTTGTGTTTATTGAAGAAATTGATATGTGAAAATTACTTTTTAATTATGAATGGTATAAAAGCAACCGTAATAGGTTGTTTAGACAACGCCTGTCAAAGTTTCTTTAATTGGAGAACTTTTAATTTGGGCTTAGCGGCGCCATCTGTGAAGATTACTTTCCATATAAAAGTAGTCCGGTCTTGTCATTTTATTGTTGTTGAACGAATATTTGTAATGTTATCTTTAATTATTGTGATGTGATGTGACACCGAATGGGAGTTGGGTTGTATTGCGGCCCCGTTTTAATTCACTCTAATGATGGTAAGCAAATTTCAAAAATATAATGTCCTTTTACTCCGAATTCTAAAAGGTTATGTCGTATCGTTTTAGCATTGACGTGTATTTTAATCCTTTTCTTTTTTTGACAAAGCTGCACGCGTTGTATTTTAATAGTTTCGCATACAATTTCACTCGTCTCGTCACTTCTCGTCCACCCTTCCGATCGACGAGTAATTAAGCCAACAGAAATGTCAAAAATCGATAAATCCGTGATAAAACAGTGGTGCCATGTTAGGGCTTGTCGAGAAATCCGTATTTTCCATACAATATTTCAAATCTGACATTAAGCGGCCATGTTAGCCACAGTAGAGAAAATGGAGAAATGGCTGCAGGGCGACCTGTAATTGGCTATTTGCTCTCTCGGATTTACTCGCGGCGTGCATGCTAGCCCCGCAGGAATAACAAATGTGGTAAAAACGATAAATTTATTTTTCTTTACTTTAGCCGCGTGCTGTGTACTGGAAAGGTGATAGTTACGCAAAACTATGTAACTCAAAATTGTTCCCTTAAAAAATCAAAAAAAGTTAATTGTTCTGCAGTACTATTTTTTGTGTTTAAATAAATATGATATTAGTAACTGTACTTTTCAACCCAATATCTGGACCTCACAGCTGCTTCCTATCAGATACCCCTATATTTCGTCCAAAAAATATTTGGGCTTGAAGAAAGTAATTGCTCTTCTAATTTCAGGTTAGTATTTATTTAAAATACGAGTACCCCAAACACCTCAAAACCAATCCCAAAACTGCGCAATCAAGCGGATGTCTGTTAAAATTACGATCGGCGCTGCAGAACATATCAGGAAGCAGGAACCTAATGTTTTCTAAGTCGTATTATAGATGATTATGCAAGTTTTTTTGTGAAATATTATGAAATAATGTTTGGTAATTTGATAAAGAGTACGAAACATTGAGTACGTTTGATAACTATAGATTTTAGTTTTTTTATCAACATGACGTAAAAATGCACAAAAAATGAAAAAATAAATTCCGGGGATCGAACCCGTGGCCACTGGTGCAATAGTCCACTTCTCAACCATTACACCACATCAGTTGCCAATCATATCAAATCAAATCGTTATATATTTCCATTCATTTCATCAGAAGGATTAACATTTAAAAGAACAACATGGTGCTATCACACTCTAAGTTATAAATTGTTGTGATCATTAAGAAATTACTGATAATTTTCATGTGATTTTTTATTTATCAGTACTCTGTTGTCCCCATCAGTTCTCTGGATGAAAAAAAAGGAATTTCTTAATTACTTAATAAACTGTCTGTCTTGGTCTACGACAATATATTATATTTACCTATCGAAAATCCGTAGTATTTTAAGGTAGACTCCTTTAAATAAAATATCCACAAAAATTGTCCAACTTTTGTAGACCCACCCAATTAAGTAAGTTAGTTAGTTGCTCTACTACTAAATATTCTGTGAAAATTGTAAGACTCTACCTGTTACCGGTATTAATATAAAGTAAAAATACCAAGAAAAAAAACACGTTTGTTGTATGGGGACGCACCTTTTAAATTGCGGACGTTTTGCTCCCGTGACCATTTCAATTACTGTCATTTGATACTAAGGACGTTTTGCTCTATTGACAGATGCCATTTTGAATTACGGACGTTTTGCTCCTATGACATTTTGCTTTCAGGACCACCCGCTCCGAATTGGATGTCATCAATTCGGAGCGGTTGGTCCTGAAAGCAAAACGCCCTCTTGTATGAAACGACCATAACGCAGTAAGTCATGGGAGCAAATGGTCCGCAATTGAAAAAGCTTTCGAAGTAAATCGTCACTAATTGAAAATGTCATGCAAGCAAGACGTCCATAACGCATAAGAACCCTTTTTAACTCGTTAGCGGAAAATAAAACCTATTCGGAAGAAGAATGAGTTTAAAAAACAAACCGTCTGCAATTGACATTTTGATTACATGAAATCTATACATATCACAAAAGTATGAAGTGAAAGAGTTTGTTTGTTTGTTTGACTTTATCTCTGGAACGACTAGTTCGTTATTAGTGGACCAGCGGGCCTAGCATGCGCCACATCGACTAAATAGCCATCTCCCCCTCTTTCGCTCGAGAGTATCGAAGGGCGTGACTTGACTTCGTTGCTTCTCGACAGTGCTGCCATATTACAGAAAAAAAAATACAAACTCCATTTTTTTACTGGTAACACTTGTAAAATTAATTCACACAAAGACTCAATCAAGAGTAAGTAAAATATTTTGTTACTGCTTATCTCATAACAAAAAATAGAAATATTTTGTTTTTAGATTGATTGTGTGTTTGAGACGAAAATTGGCCGAGTATTTCGACTCTAAAGTAAAAAGCAAGCACGCGTGCGACATCTGTCGCCACTTGCCACAATCAAGTTGCACACTGTTATCTCAGTTGCTTTTTGTTCACATAGCCATTCATTATTAAAACTTGTGTTTATTGAAGAAATTGATATGTGAAAATTACTTTTTAATTATGAATGGTATAAAAGCAACCGTAATAGGTTGTTTAGACAACGCCTGTCAAAGTTTCTTTAATTGGAGAACTTTTAATTTGGGCTTAGCGGCGCCATCTGTGAAGATTACTTTCCATATAAAAGTAGTCCGGTCTTGTCATTTTATTGTTGTTGAACGAATATTTGTAATGTTATCTTTAATTATTGTGATGTGATGTGACACCGAATGGGAGTTGGGTTGTATTGCGGCCCCGTTTTAATTCACTCTAATGATGGTAAGCAAATTTCAAAAATATAATGTCCTTTTACTCCGAATTCTAAAAGGTTATGTCGTATCGTTTTAGCATTGACGTGTATTTTAATCCTTTTCTTTTTTTGACAAAGCTGCACGCGTTGTATTTTAATAGTTTCGCATACAATTTCACTCGTCTCGTCACTTCTCGTCCACCCTTCCGATCGACGAGTAATTAAGCCAACAGAAATGTCAAAAATCGATAAATCCGTGATAAAACAGTGGTGCCATGTTAGGGCTTGTCGAGAAATCCGTATTTTCCATACAATATTTCAAATCTGACATTAAGCGGCCATGTTAGCCACAGTAGAGAAAATGGAGAAATGGCTGCAGGGCGACCTGTAATTGGCTATTTGCTCTCTCGGATTTACTCGCGGCGTGCATGCTAGCCCCGCAGGAATAACAAATGTGGTAAAAACGATAAATTTATTTTTCTTTACTTTAGCCGCGTGCTGTGTACTGGAAAGGTGATAGTTACGCAAAACTATGTAACTCAAAATTGTTCCCTTAAAAAATCAAAAAAAGTTAATTGTTCTGCAGTACTATTTTTTGTGTTTAAATAAATATGATATTAGTAACTGTACTTTTCAACCCAATATCTGGACCTCACAGCTGCTTCCTATCAGATACCCCTATATTTCGTCCAAAAAATATTTGGGCTTGAAGAAAGTAATTGCTCTTCTAATTTCAGGTTAGTATTTATTTAAAATACGAGTACCCCAAACACCTCAAAACCAATCCCAAAACTGCGCAATCAAGCGGATGTCTGTTAAAATTACGATCGGCGCTGCAGAACATATCAGGAAGCAGGAACCTAATGTTTTCTAAGTCGTATTATAGATGATTATGCAAGTTTTTTTGTGAAATATTATGAAATAATGTTTGGTAATTTGATAAAGAGTACGAAACATTGAGTACGTTTGATAACTATAGATTTTAGTTTTTTTATCAACATGACGTAAAAATGCACAAAAAATGAAAAAATAAATTCCGGGGATCGAACCCGTGGCCACTGGTGCAATAGTCCACTTCTCAACCATTACACCACATCAGTTGCCAATCATATCAAATCAAATCGTTATATATTTCCATTCATTTCATCAGAAGGATTAACATTTAAAAGAACAACATGGTGCTATCACACTCTAAGTTATAAATTGTTGTGATCATTAAGAAATTACTGATAATTTTCATGTGATTTTTTATTTATCAGTACTCTGTTGTCCCCATCAGTTCTCTGGATGAAAAAAAAGGAATTTCTTAATTACTTAATAAACTGTCTGTCTTGGTCTACGACAATATATTATATTTACCTATCGAAAATCCGTAGTATTTTAAGGTAGACTCCTTTAAATAAAATATCCACAAAAATTGTCCAACTTTTGTAGACCCACCCAATTAAGTAAGTTAGTTAGTTGCTCTACTACTAAATATTCTGTGAAAATTGTAAGACTCTACCTGTTACCGGTATTAATATAAAGTAAAAATACCAAGAAAAAAAACACGTTTGTTGTATGGGGACGCACCTTTTAAATTGCGGACGTTTTGCTCCCGTGACCATTTCAATTACTGTCATTTGATACTAAGGACGTTTTGCTCTATTGACAGATGCCATTTTGAATTACGGACGTTTTGCTCCTATGACATTTTGCTTTCAGGACCACCCGCTCCGAATTGAATTATTTATCATTAATTAATCGCAGTCAATCGAGGAGGCTACTGGCTAATTACTCATCTAGATTTTTAAAACATGGAGCTTTTGTAAGTTGAATTATAATATAGCCTTATAATAAAATGTGTTTCACGGTTCCTTTTAAAATGTCTCCAGTGTTAAGTAAGTAAACTGTTTTTAAAAACTTGAGCTTTATTACTTTTAGTAATTTGAGTCAAGTCAAATACTTAGCTGAGAAGCATATTAGACATAACTAAACTTAATTGTTATGTTATTACTCAAGTAATTGTAATGCTTGTACTTGTTTATTTTGACAATAGGTAAAATAAGACCGAGAGTAATGTAAGCAGGAATATGGCCATACAACTTAACGCTAACTTAAGGGTGGTAGTAACTTCCTAGATCGATCAGACATACATGTATAAAGTTACGTAATCACAATACAAAGAGCAAAACCGTAGTAATGGGTAAAGACTACGTGATTGACATTTAACAAAGGTCGAGAACATTTTGCCTCAGCAAAGATACTTCCTGCTCGTAGCTGCACGTTTTTGAAATTGACTGTGATTTATAAAACGATTGGAGTTGACTAGGTACACAAGCGACAGGTATTGAACACAATAGCATCATATCCCCGAATTCACGAACGTCAATCAACGCTAAGCACGCGCTCGGGCTCATGCTGTCTCGAAAAATGTTAATAGAGCTGCTTTCAGCTGTTTTCGGACAGCTATACTTCTGAGGGAGGCTCAATGTTGATTTGAGTTTGTGAATTGGGGGGATAGAATA
The DNA here is from genome assembly GCA_950022985.1 of Udea ferrugalis. Classification (NCBI taxonomy): domain Eukaryota; kingdom Metazoa; phylum Arthropoda; class Insecta; order Lepidoptera; family Crambidae; genus Udea; species Udea ferrugalis. The sequence goes on from OX465522.1 coordinate 1,971,552, forward strand.
GCAAAATAAAGATCAAATAACAGGCCCACAATCATCAGCCAATTGTTATTAAATATTTATCCTAATTCTGCTCGGCTCTGCTTTCTTTGTTTACTCGCAAATGCATTTAACTACATCGCATTGTCAGCCATCGTGATAGCTGGACAACAGACTTCAGAGGCAAATTACTATAAATTGAAGTGTATTGGAATATTTCAATTAAATGTATACAAAAATTAAATGCAACATTAGGTGGTTTACTATATTGCTCCAACTTACTACGGGCTCCGGCTGGAAACGAAATCATAATTGATTGGATTCATGGCATTAAACGAAGGTAGAAACAAGCAACGTGATTCTGTAGACTGATTGATCGACCGGTCATCAAAGTTTCCATAAAAACAGAGGCACACACATCAACCTTTACAAAACCATTGCAAAATAGGTCTTACATTAGCCGCATAAGGTATGTATGTAAAGGTTGATGTGTGCGCCTCTGTATGTCGAAAAGAGCAAGAATACTTACTTCTGCTTCACCATGCAGACGTTGGGCCCGCTCAGAGCCATCACCTGCACCATCACCACCGCCGCCACCATCACCACCAGCCACAGCCGAGTCCTGCATGTCCACTTCACTGAGATCACCATTGTCACTCACTGCCAATCCATTGTCTTTGGCTTCTGTTGTTTATTTTATTTATTTGTTTTATCGTCTTCGAAGCATTTTAATAGCTATACACTGCAGTCGCATTTTAAAGTCTGTGCTTGTGACTTAGCTTCAAACTTTGAAACCCTTCTAATTACAAAAGATAAGGGGGCTTAATTAAGTGGCATAAAAGAAAGCCCTGGGGGGCTAAAACGGTAACATTTTAGCATTTCATATTATGAAACATCTAACTGACGTTTCATCTAGGCCGCGGTCCGTTTCGAGTCAAAAGTGAGTAATAGCGCGCTGACGTCGCTCACGTTCATACAATTTATCAATTCGGGATGCGTGTGAGCGCGCTGTTACTCACTTTTGACTCGAAACGGACCGCGGTCTAGATGAAACGTCAGTTAGATGATTCATAATATGAAATGCGAAAAGAAAAGCGCGGGAAACGTGATTCGTGGCGGGAGTGTTTTCTGGGTTTTAAATTTATTTTAATTATTTCAGTGATCAGTTGAGTCTAATTTGCTTTGTATATATTTTGTATTAGTGTTTATTTTATTCTGGTGTATTATTGGTAAGTTTTATGTAGTATAAGTTGTATTATGGACGAGCCGCCTGACCCGGGGGAATTCGTTCCCCCGGATCCTTTGCCCGCAGTCCCACCAGTTGCTTTTAATGTCGAGATCTATTCTAACGACAATAACGATGATACAGAAACAGACGCTTCAGCAAAGACCTCGCATTCTGTAAAGCGCAAACGCACCCACAAGAGTAGTAGAAGGAGAAAGCATCGATCAAAGTCTAGGGCCTCGGACGGCAATTGTTCCGATGGACTACCCTTGGTGCCGTTGCCGCCCAACCCCCCACTTACTGAAGAACTAAAAAACGCAACTCTCACTCCTGTTTCTGTTGGCAGGAAGGTCTATACTGAATCAGACATAGCTCCTTATGTTGTGCATGTCCAAAGAAAAACTAGTTCACCTGATGATACCTCCACACTGCACCCTGTAACTTTTGGCAGGTTCCTTAAAAAAACCTGCATTAAGAACGTCATTAACGGGAGTATAAAACAAATAAACCGAAATAAAGTAACAATTTCATTTTCGCATTTCAATGATGCCAATTCTTTACTGACACATGGAAGTCTAGTAGCGCAGAATTTAAATGCATTCATTCCAACTTTTAATATAACAAGGAACGGGATAGTAAAAGGTGTGCCAGCAGAATGGTCTCCGGAGGAAATCATTGAAAATATTTCTGTTCCAACAGGTTGCGGTCCAATTCTGAAAGTCAGACGATTAAATTACAAGGTTTTAGTCATTGGTGTTCCTACTTGGAAACCATCACAATCTGTGCAAATCACATTTGATGGACAAGTTTTGCCCAAACATGTTTACATGTGTTATAATGCTCTTCCTGTAGAACTGTATATTTACCCTACTATACAGTGCTACAATTGCTGCAAATATGGACACACAAAAGCTCAATGCCGGTCTAAACCCCGGTGTTTTAAATGCGCTGATACGCACACTGGTGATTCATGTTCAGTTACGGAAGATAAAGCATCTTGCTGCATGTGTTCTGGTTTCCACTATGCTAATAGTAAAGCTTGCCCTGAATTAAACCGACAAAAACGTATAAAGACTCATATGGCAGAGAACTCTATCTCCTACGCTGAGGCTTCAAAACTTTTCCCGTCAGTTTCTAAATCTTTTGCAGATACTCTATCTTCTAGCCCTCCTACTAGCCTACAACAAAATAAATCTCCTGCTTTTACTCATGGTCCGTCAAAACAACCATCAACTTCATATAAAAAAACTGAATTTTTAAAACCCCGTCCACCTCCTAAACTTTCAAAAGGTTATGACAAAGATGCACACAACGCTATACTGAAAGAATATTGTTTTCCCAACCCATCCAATGGTTGCGGCTTCAGCAGTCAACCTGATGTTCCTTCTAATCAACCTTCTGTACTCGACATAATTTTCGCCCTTTTAAACTTATTACAATCAAATCAACACTCACCGAACAACGTTGCTCCTATTATTGAAAAATGCATGCAAATTCTTTCTAATGGCTCCTCAAGCCAAGATTATGCAATGGAACAGTAGAAGCATAAATAACAAAAAACATGAACTGACTTATTTATTAAACAAATATGAGCCCTCTGTCTTTGCTTTGTCAGAGACATGGCTCAATCCCAATAAAATATTTAAAATTTCTGGTTATCACATCCTTAGAGAAGACAGACCAGATAGGTACGGCGGTGTTGCAGTACTTATCCATGACTCTATCCCTTTTACTCCTATATCCTTACCTACTCACAGTGTAGATATTTCAATTTTGGCAATTAATGCTCTTAATATTTGTATAGTTTCTATTTATATTCCTCGTCCCTCTCCTGCTATTTTAAATGAAGTCAACAGTATCCTTTCTACATTACCCAAACCTTTCTTAGTAGTTGGTGATTTCAATTGTCAACATCAGTCTTGGGGCAGCTCCCGTACATATCCAATGGGTGAAAAACTTTTGGACATTTTTGATAATCTGAACCTATGTATTCTTAATACAGGGGTTCCGACGCGTTACACTGCGCCTCACCAAGCTAATAGTGTCGTAGATCTAGCTGTTTGTTCACCATCTCTTGCCAACTCATTTTCATGGAATATGCTATCTTCTTCATTTGGAAGTGACCATTTTCCTATTCTCATTTCATTACCATTTAACAGTAGAAAAAAATCAAAATATAAGTCCCTACTTAAGCATAGAATTCCTAACAGAAATAACTTAAGCGATTGGGATAGGTACAAGAAAAAAGTAGAATCGAAGGTTTCTTCACTGCCACAAATTTTCAGTGGTAATGAGCACCACTGTGCAGAGCTGCTGGCTCAAGTTTTATTAGAGGCTGCTAATGACACATTTCCTAAAAAGCATGATCAAAAATCTAAAATTCCTTCTCCCCCTTGGTGGGATGGGGAATGTACCGCTGCAATAAAAAGAAGAAAGGTTGCAGAAAAAAATTATAGGCGTAGTATGACTGATGACAACTTTATTATTTTAAACAGTATCATGTCTGAAACGCGAAAATTATTTAAGATAAAAAAATTTGAGGGTTGGAGAAAGTTTTGTTCTTCAGTGTCACCTAGTACACCATCCACAATAGTGTGGCGTAATATCAAAAGATTTAGATCTGGATTCTCACAATCTTCCCGCTTAGAAATTCCTAGTAGCCTTCTTGGGGGATTCTTGGATAATTTGGCGCCCCCATGGGTACCAAATGCTCCTTCAGACAGTCCATTTACTTTACAAGCACCAATAAATTCCACTCATAACATTGCGCATAACCCTTCTGGGTTAGATACTCCTTTCTCCCTTTACGAGCTAAAAGGTGCCATAAGTAATACAAGAGATTCTGCTCCTGGTCATGATGGCATTCCTTATTCTTTTTTTTCAAACCTTAGTGATAATGTCCTCAATTATTATTTACAATTAATTAATTCAATGACAGATTCTGGCAGCGTCCCACCATCATGGAAACGTCAAATAGTGTTGCCAGTTTTAAAACCCAATAAAAATCCGTCTGAGCTTTCAGCGTACCGTCCGATTGTTTTATCTTCCGTCTTACTGAAACTAGCGGAACATTTAATTAAAAATAGATTAGAGTGGTATGTAGAAAATAAAGGATTTTTAGCTCCTACGCAGTATGGATTTAGAAAAGGTAGGGGTACTTTGGATAGTCTTAGTATTTTTACCACTGATATAAGGTTGGCTTTTTCGTCCAATGAATCTGTTGTAGCTGTGTTTTTAGACATTTTCTCAGCCTATGATAGTGTTCTTCTACCCTTACTAAAAAATAAACTATTTCTTTTAGGAGTGCCTATCAAAATTGTCAACATCATAATTAATATTTTAGAAGCGCGTACTGTTTGCATATCTCACCCGACTTCTGATTCTGATAATATAAGTAGACTCGTTTGGAGAGGGCTTCCTCAAGGTTCTGTTTTGAGCCCTTTGTTATACAATATTTACACCTATGATTTAACTTTTGGCATTAGTGATCAAGTAAAAGTGTTACAGTATGCTGATGATTTATTATTGTACTGCACAGACCTATCAATTGAGTATGCATGCACGGTGTTAACTTCTGCCCTTACGGTTCTCAAGCAATGGATGAACTCAAATGGCTTAGAATTATCTGCTTCTAAAAGCGCTGCAGTTCCTTTTACCAGAAAACTAAGACTTCCACCTGTTCAAATTTACTATGACGGTAATCTTTTACCAGTTAATGATAACTTCAAATTTTTAGGTGTATTTCTTGACTCCAAGCTTACCGGTGTAGCGCATTGTAGCTATATACTTAATAAATGCGAGCGGCTTATTAATATGTTAAGATGCCTCTCCGGTGTTTGGTGGGGCGCTCACCCTCAGTCTTTGAAGCTGCTCTATAATGCATTAATTCGCAGTATTCTAGATTATGGTGTTTTTCTTTTGGAACCTGGAAATGTTATGGCCATGAGAAAACTTGACCGTATACAATCAAAAGCGTTACGTATCATAGTGGGAGCTATGAAATCAAGTCCGATAAATGCACTCCAAGTAGAGTGTGTAGAACCTCCTCTTCATTTAAGACGTCAATTTTTAGCTGATAAATTCTTTTTCCGTGCCTTACAGTTTTCTGACCACCCTCTTGTTGAAAAACTCAAATGCTTAGCAGACGCTGTTAACAGTTCTAGCTACTGGGCACATAAAGCAACACCTTGCTTGGTTAAGAGTTATAAAAAATTTGTTTCAATTTCTTCCCCAACCCATAGATCTAACAGATTACCGTTGTTTAGTTTCAATTTTGAGTCTCTTGTTTGCCTTCCTCAAGTTCATTATAACTTTCTGGATAAATGTGACAACGATAAATCAAATGCAAACATTAATTTTAACTATATTGCAGACCAAGAATATCAAGGTTATCATTTTATTTATAGTGATGCATCTAAACATACAGCTTCAGGTTGCGTTGGTATAGGTGTTTACCACACACAATTTGACATTGTGCAGAAAGTTAAACTTCCTCCGGAGACTTCGGTCTTCACTGGTGAATGCTTTGGTCTCCTGAAAGCAGTAGAGTATATTCACTTAATGAAATTAAAGCAAGCAGTCATTTGCTCGGACTCTAAGAGTGCATTGCAAGCTCTTAGCAGATTCCCTTTTAAATCAAAATCCTACTTCCCTGTAATTTTCGAAATTAAACATTTACTCCACAAGGCTCATCAAAATGGTTACTCTATTGAATTTATTTGGATACCAGGTCATTGTGGCATTAAGGGCAATGAGAAAGCGGATCAGCTGGCCAATGAAGCAGTGCAGTGTGGAGATATCTTCCCATATAAAAACTATTGTCATGATCTCGCAGCCTTACCCAGAGTTGATCTTCGAGACTCTTGGAGAGAGCTATGGGACGCAAGTAAGAGCATAAAGGGCCGTCACTATGCTCGAATTCAACCAATGATTCCTTTAAAACCTTGGTTTTGTAAAGCGAAGTTTGGCAAGCTCGAAACATCTTCTTTAGTACGCATGAGACTTGGGCACGTTTGTACACCCGAACACCTTGCCAGGCTTCAAATTGTAGATGATGATATTTGTGAATGTGGGACAGATACAGGAAATCTCAATCACATTATTTTTGCGTGTCCTGAGTTTGATCGATCTTCTTTTCTGTCTAACCTCTTATCGCTCCAAGTCCCATTTCCTACAGATTACATGACTTTACTTTCTTCGAACGATCTCGCCATTTATAAATATATTTCATCTTTTATTTATTTGAATAATATAAAGCTGTAAATATGTTGTAAATATTCATGTATTTGTTTAGAATAATTGTAAATATTCCTAACTATCCTATATATCCTATCCTATACCTTACCTATTTACATCATACTCTCCTGATCCTAATCCTTAACTGTAAATCCGTTATCCGTCTTTTTCAATCCTTAATCCGTTTCCTCGTTTTAAACTTGTCATTGGCTAAATGCGCAAGCCGCGCGAAGCCAAAAAAAAAAAAAAAAAAAAAAAAAAAAAAATATGAAATGCTAAAATGTTGCTGTTTTAGCCCCCCTGTAGTTTTTAAAATGGCTATATAATATTTTCAAATACCTCATCAGTTATTTGTTTTTAATTTTGAGAGCTGCTATGCTATTCCGGCGGACGCCAAAACTCCCTTCCCTCGTGTGAGTGAACTTTAAAATTCATTTTTTTTGCAACTGTGGTCGTTACAGAGAAAAGAACTAAGCCAAATAACATTTTTTAATTATTTACATACAAAATGAGAGAAAATACTAATTCAAAGTAAAGCGTATTGATGATTGAGGTAAGCGTGAAGCACCGAGATGTGAAGTGATGTCCGATGTGCGTCGCCGGAATAGCACGGCTGGTGTTAAACATCGAAAGACGCAGATATTTTTATAAAAAACTAATATTTTGTAGGTTTTGTTAGGTACCTATCTCATAATGTTAAATGTACAAAACAAGGTGTAATTAACAAAACCGCAAGAAACAAGTTACTTCAAACGAAAAGCCTAAATAAGGTTGAAAAAACTTCACACAAGTGAAATGGTTAGAAATTCTCTCAGAATTCTGGCATACAACATTCTGTATATTATTATCAAATACCTCATCAAATACTTGTTTTTTTCAAGAACTGGTGTCAAACTTTGAAAGAAGCTGATATTTTTATAAAAAACTATATTATTATATATTTTTTGTATTGTTTGTTAGGTATCTCATAATTTAAATTGAGGATACCCATCCAGTGAAATAAGCCCCTGCTGAATAGCTGTCAGCTAAAGTGTCACAACTAGATGACAATTACGTCTACTTGCTAACCCTCCGACAATCCCCTCCCCAGATGGCTGGGTTAGATGACCTTTCCAATAGTTTAGTTCAATATTCAATTCGAAGTTTAATTTGAAATGGATGAATGGGAACTAGTTTAGGGGTTTAATTGAAGCTTTCAAGTCCATTTGGGTAACATGTCTCTCACAGTCCCTTCAAGTGGAATTAATAAAAGTATATTCATGGGTATTAATTAAATAAACAGAAGAGACATTCTTTTGAAAGGTTAGGTAAGATCTGATGATAACGTTACTACGAGAACTTAAATAATCATTGTGTCAATATAAACTATTGTGGGAATTATGTGTTTTTTATTTATTTCGAATTTAGTTTTATAAATTGTAGGTGACATTTGTGTGCAATGAAGTGATTCTCACCTTAACGTAAACTTTTAAGTAATTTGCAATGTTCTAAGGGTGCATTATTTTTGTAAGTGTCCGGTGTAAAACATTATTTAGCGTAGTTTGAAATTTTGTGGTTTTGAGTGACTTGAAAGACTTAATGAGTTATTATTTCTATTATATTTTTTTGTAAAACTATCGAATTCGGGTGTCAGTTAATGAAAAACTTTGTGTAAGTTGTTAAATTAACTAACTGATCTTTGGTTTTGAGCTAAAGACCGCTAATATTAGTGTACTCCAAATATCCACGAAAGTTTTTTCCAATAATTTTATTAAGCGATAAAATGTACAAAAAAATATAAATATTTTAGTAAATCGTATCTTATCTCACTCCCGCGCATGGATCGCGTTCGCGTCACTTGCGTTTGCGCCTTAGTTTGCGCATCAATTACGCAGCGGATGCGCCGATTGGCGCGCTCCGCTTTATCAATGCCGACGACCTCTCGAAAGCTGCGCCGGAGTCGCTCGACAATGCTGATTGGTGACGTGACGAGAAATCCTTGCTGTATCCTATCGCATCGCTAACTGACAATCTAGCGTCATTTTAACCTAAATACGATTCTGCTAGATATTTACGGTTTGATGGCTGACTTTTATGGTTGTACAGTCATGTCTTTCCTTGTTTCGGTCCTACTTGCTGAATTACCCTCGGGGCAAACAATTTTCAAAAAAGAGGGAATTAGGCGATAATTAAATGGAGACTTTCAATGGATGGATGGATGGTTCAAAATCACATTTGAGAATGTGCTAATTATTTTTGTTGTTATTTACTCTATGATATAGATTTTGAAGTTTCATATAGATAGATTTTAGAGATACCTAAAGAGTATATGGAGGGCTGTGCCAAAAGTTTTGATTGTTAGATCCAAAAATAAAGAAGGAGGGACCAATAATTTTGTAATCGTTATTAATATAGTTTGTAGAATCTTTTCGTGATTCAAAACTTATTGGAAAAGAAAATAGTTGCTTAGTTTGGGAACTCTAGTAGAAGCGTTAATTGCGTAAAAGAGGTCCCAAAGACAGACATTTATTTGCAGAATTTTGCCCTAGCTACCCAAAATAGCTGCCTAGCAACAAGCTCCTGGTCCTATCTCCTATTGTGCCATCAATCAATGGCGACCATAAATGGATGTATGTTTTGTCAGCGTTGCCCCAGCTTCAACGAGACTCTTCCGTCCGTCAATTACAATAATATTGCGTTGTAAAATACATTGGAGCTAGTCAATGTTCCCCTCCGAGGTACTTGCAAGAGATCGGTACTGTATGACCAGCGATGGGAAAAAAATAAAAAAGTTATTCGTCCAAGTAACAAAAAAAAAAAACTAACAGACATCGGCATCTAACATAACCCCTCCTTTTTTAAAAAAAAAACTACAGATTTTTTGTATCCAACACAGTTTTTGCATGCTGGTATCATAAAATTATTATACTTCAATGTTCAATGTATGTAAATAATTAATTAAACAGAGACAAATTGCGCATAACATTGTGTCTGCGCATTATCTAAATAGATCACAGTATCCTCGCTGACAGTTGTGGCACGAATCTTATCTAAATTCAATTACCTAATGACCTGGAGCCTATCTTTTTGATTTATTTAATTATCTCACGCAATATTCTACATCAGATATTAGTTTGCATGTCCTACTTCCGCTTGATGAGAATATTCATCTCACTAACGCCTTATGTCACAGCATTGCCCAATTAAAGCATGAAAATTATGACACTAACGCCTTGTAGCGCAGCAGTGTAGTCAAAGCATGAAAATTATCCCAGTAACGCCATGTGGTCAAGGCATGGAAATTATCCCACAGACGCCTCGTAGCTGCTTGGTCAAAGCATGAAAATTATCCCACTAGGCCTCGTAGCAGTGTGATCAGGGTATAAATATTATCCCACTGACGCCTCGTAGCTGTGTGGTCAAGGCATGATAATTATCCAGCTGACGCCTCGTAGCTGTGTGGTCAAGGCATGAAAATTATCCAGCTGACGCCTCGTAGCTGTGTGGTCAAGGCATGAAAATTATCCAGCTGACGCCTCGTAGCTGTGTGGTCGGGGCATGAAAATTGTCCCACTGACGCCTCACAGCTGTGTGGTCAAGGCATGAATGTTATCCCACTGACGCCTCACAGCTGTGTGGTCAAGCTATGAATATTATCCCACTGACGCCTCGTAGCTGTGTGGTCAAAGCGTGACAATTAACCCACTAACTGTCCTCAAATTCTAAATAAATTCATTCATCATTATAAATAAAGTTATAATTATCATGCCTATGAAATTCAAATAAATTTTCACTCATTTCTAAATGACTAAGTAATCAAGTAGCCGAGAGATAATGATAAGAAGAGAAAAAGAGTTAAATCCCAACTAACATTAAGAATTTAAACAGATTGTAGGTCCATTTCTTATTTATTAAGGACAACTTACAAAACATACACCAGGTAAATTACAGTAGTGCATTCTTAGGTAGTTCTAGTAACAGTGTTGCTTCAGTTACAAGTTGCCACGGCATGCATTATACAGGATGTTGACATAATTAAAAATTAAATAATTAATTAAGTAATTAATTTATGAAAGCTCTTAAGATTTTATGAAAAATCTGTTTGCACTTTCCCACTGAACTTTGTACCATATCAAATCGCTATCAAAAATAATTTTAAAATGTCTGTTAGTCCACTCACAAACGGCCGCCACGTTTAATTGCCTTAATGAATCCAGCATGCAGTCCCCTATTACATAATTACTCATATTGGGCACTGGATAGCAAGTTATCCGAACTCATAGTTTATTGATACACCAAATGAGTACTCATAGTAGTTCTGAAATCCTCGAGAGTTAGCCTCATGCGCAAAAACCTTAATAAGTAACTTTTTTTTTATCATAGACTAGCGACCCGCCCGCCCCCGCTTCGCACGGGTGCAATAGGATGTTATTATACATATAAACCTTCCTCTTGAATCGCTCTATCTATTTAAAAAAAACCCGCATCAAAATACGTTGCGTAGTTTCAAAGATTTTAGCATACAAAGGGACATAGGGACAGAGAAAGCGACTTTGTTTTTATACTATGTAGTGATTCTGAAAATGTGAAGTTAGTTTATTCTATCATTCTCTATGTTAGAATGTAAAGTTGCGTTAAAAGAAACTTTGTGGTTTTTAGCATGCAACTATGCACAAAATCTATTATTTCTAAAATTTTATAACTATGCTAAATAAACAAAAAAAAAATTATCTTTGTATTTTGAACAGAATATTTAAGTGAAGTAAAACTCTAGGAAATGGAACCAAGAGCCACACATTATTAAAAACTTCAGTAAGAGTTCAGGATTTAGTTAAAAACAAGTCGGTCACGACTTGTTTTTAAATTGGCTTAACGATTTCACCATGCAGTCCCCCGTCTATTTAAGGACTGAGTAACGGGCAAGTCATCAAGCTTCGGTTCATTGAGACTAACCGGCGATAATTTCAGCATCTGCTTCTGACGTAGTGTTACGCCATTGAGATAATGTAGAAAAAAAGACTTCATTGCACACCAAAAGAAGATAATGTGAAAATAGCAATTTTTTTATATCTGGTATTTTTTATTTTTGCTATAAAGAAAGAAAGAAAGGAAAAAACGTTTATTGATTCTGGACATCGTATGTACATATACAGATATAAACAAACAAAACAAAATAATTAGAGAATAAATAAATTATTAAAAATAACAAAAGAAAAAATTATCAAAAATTTTCACCAGACAGCAGTGTCACGATGTCCAAAATTGAATGGACCCCACTCAGCTAATGCCTAACCTAAAAGTACCTAACCTTACCTACCTTCCGTAACCGTACCTTCAAAAAAAACAAATAATAAGTAACAAGCGACAGCGTTACGTTACGTTTAGCTGTTTTACATAGCTTTGCTTAAAATGAAGGGAGTTTTGCAGCTGAGCCCCTGGATGGCATCGACGAGTCTCAGATTTACTTAGGTTCGCACCGTTCCTCTTTACGCCTTGCATCTCTATGAACAATATTCCTAGTACCTATATTGGAATATGTTTGTGTTAACGCGTAAGTTTATTGGTAAGTACGTCCAACGCACCGCTAAATGCAACGCTACACGCAACGCTACATGCAACGCTACACCTAAATGAGGCCTAAAGGGACATTTAGGTTGACAAATAAACCCATTTTAACGAAACCAGAACCAGTAATCTTCAAAACAGGTATATTCAAAGAAATTCAATTCAAACCTTTTCGAGCAAATATTTTTCATTTCAAAAGATTTGTAAACAACATTTTTTACCAAAAGGCGGCACTTAACTAACATTATTTTTAACAGCCTATTCCCAAGACGGTGGGCGACCATTGAGAGGTATTTTATCTTTATTTGCTTTAGGTGTGCCCAAAAATGAGGTTTTTACATTTCTTCTTGTTTGGGTGGAATCGTTGTGGCGAATCATACCCCGAGAATACGCAATGAACATTGTACTCTTTGAAACAGCTTTCAATATACAATATAAGAATTCTCAAGCAGTAAGTGTTAAGTATAGGTTTGTGTTTTAATAAATTAATTATTTCTGTGAAGTATGTATTGTGATGCTTATACAGTTAAATTCGATACTAATAGATGATGATAGTAAGAGTAATATTAATAAAATAGGTTGCAGTTTACTGATTGACATAACAGCACAACGGGTTAATTAATATTTATCAGAGACTAATACCAAAAACAACTCAAACAACATCAGTCGTTAAATGTCCCACTGCTGGGCACAGGCCTCACCTCAACTAAGAAGTGGCTCATAACATACTCCGACACGCAGTCTCAGTGCGGATTGTTGGAGGTGTTTAAGTTTAGTGATAAACCTCGCTGTGACATGTTATCAAGCCGCCCTAAGATCCAGTACCAGTAGTAGAATGCAGTACCTCTCGTGCTTCTCATGTTTAACTGGTCGATGTCAATTTATGTATGACCCTCATAGCTTAAGCGCTGCTTATTTTGAGGACAGAAGATCTTGGAATAAAGGAATCCCAGATGTTTATTTATTGATTAAGAACACGAAGATACGCATTGTAACAACTAATATTCGAGAACCGGAAATGTAAATTAATTATCTGAATTGGGATGGAAATGATTCATCGAGATTCGACGAATTGACAAGATTGTTTTCGATAAATGTAATTGGAGTTTATTGACTTGTGAGGTTCATGTTGTTTAATTATTTTGCAAAAGTAATTTTACAGTAGATTACTAAATAACTGTAGTGGCTTTTGGCAGCGATTTCGTCTCGATACACTTTCAAAAATACCTTCATCAATTTACATCTAGATCAGAGGTTCCCAAACTTATTTTGTCTACTGCCCACTTCGAGAATAAATATTTTTTTAGCGCCCCCATTTTTTCACCTACCGCCTCCACACAACGCCCCCAATTTCTTTCTGGGTCTCTTACCGCCCCCCTTGACACCTGCAGCGCCCACAAGGGGGCACTATCGCCCACTTTGGGAAAGACTGATCTAGATGATAGTCAGTGTATCGTATAAAGTATTCATTATCTTCAGCCCACACTATTCCACTGCTGGACAAGTGGACATACCATTGCACCCTATCTTGAACTTGAAGCGTCCACTTCCGGTCAGTATTTCCGGAGGGTGACCTACATCTCCTAAGCCGAAATTGCAATAATTGCTTTGTCTAAATCATAAATAATATCAAATAGTGGATTGTAAGTCACGGCCTACTTAGCCCTGGTACCATATAGCAAGTTATCCGGTTGTAACTAAATTCGTGTTATAAGTATAGTGAACCGCAGTTAGTAAGCAAAAGTCTATCGATAAAAGGCTACCGATAGTATAAAAAATAGTCAAATTATCGAGACGTTATAGTTGATAATAATTTTGGGAACGATTGAAAAGGTAAGATGTATGGCTTTCTTAACACTATTTACCTTATAAAATATGACTTAAAGTAACTATGCATTAGTGTGGGCCAGTGACAACAACTAAAGTCGTAGTCACTATGTTTTTTTGCTACAGCAAGTGGACTGATCAATCTTAGATGCCAAAAACAACCATTTAATAGTGTTTGTGTAAGAGCACTTAAAAGAAAGTGCTAGATGACCTAATAGTGTGAGCACATCTGCCATCCGGCTCAGGGGGTTTATTACGATCTTTTTACAGCTCAGTTTTAGCTCAGTTTACGTCTTTTAATTCATTGAAATTAGACTAAAACATGCAAAATAATTTAGTACAGCAATGAAGAAAAATTAAGGTTTTTTTTGACACTATTTACCACACAAAACACGACTTGTGACGGTAAATATGCAGCTCAAAAGCTGAGCTTGTGACTCAAACTGTCAGGTTATAGGAGATTGTAATAAGGTCTCAGTTGTGTCTTGACTACCCCTACTGCTACTCAGCTACTTGACTAGTCGGTTTGACCCTTCTGATACTCAAAAATTATCTTTGACAACTGGCAATTTACTTTTAAAAAAGGAACAATAGAACGTAAAGTGCGTACAATATTAAAAATATTAGGTACTCCAGGAATGATACACCTTAATCAGGCTAATATTATTCATAGTTTCAAGAAATCTTAATAAACGCTCTAGACCTTGTAAGGGGCAAGCTTACTGACAGGTTTTTCATAGGTGTTTGGAAAACACTGGAAAGTTAGTCAAATGGTCTAATAAAAACAAAGTCGGTGTTCCAGCCCAGAACTCAGGAACATTAAGAGTAAGATTGAATTTAACCACTGGGCCATGATAGCTTTTATGTAACGATACTAAATTCTGCATATTAGAAACAGAAGTGCTCCTAATCTAAGCACCTAATTTTTTTATTGCTCTTATAGTTAGGCCTAATACACTCTTAGGGAAGTGACAATTAGTACTATTGTTATGCGGGTACTAGAGCTTACATACTACCTTTTTGAAATACCTAATTAATACAATATTAATGAATCGCACTAGTTTGCACACTGACACAACACCGTTCGCAAGTACCAGGCGCTCAGACCCCGCGAGAGCACATCTGCCGTCTGACGCGGTTGACACAAAACTGGGATACAGTGCGGGAGATGGTCGGGAATGCGCCCACAGTGAACTTTGACATGGGATATTAGTTTCATTAACTAATAGAAAGCTTACTTGCATAATTTTGAATGTATTCTTCCGTTACTTGGGCATATAAAAGTTATGGCGCTAAATACGAGTAGGCATCGCGTGAGAGTAAGATGTTGAACTAGCAAAAAAAGCGAACCATGAACCTTTTTGGCCTATTAAGTTTGATATTAGTAAATAACAAGAACTTTATACTGCACATAATTATGTGTTTTTGAGTTAGTTGGTTTGATTTAGTAAATTGCTTGTTTTAATTTTAGGCCATTTTTGAATATCTTTGTCCAGCTTTTTCTAAAATTTGAAGTTTATTGTTGTTGTATCTAGTTCTATATTAACCTCTTAAATCTTTTGAAAAACTATAATCCTAGGTGGTGGTTCTAAATTCTGAAACGTCACCCATAATTGAGCATCCGTCCCTTAAGGACCTACAGACATATCTGGAGAATGCTTAACTTTTACGTCAGTGAATAATAAACATCAGTGATCAATAAAATATGTCCAGCATCTTAAGAAACTAGTCGAACCTCTATTCCCGACTAAAAGTACCAGGCGAGCAGAACCAAGCGAGAGGTGAGTACACACTAGCGCAGCCATAACAACGTGACGTTCAATAAAGCTGGCGACACATTGTCGTAGCAGGGGGCGAGTGGGGTGCACCAATGCGTGTTTGCTTTACAACTATCGGGCCCGGGGATAAGCGTGAGAAGTAGCTCAACAGAAAGTATTAAAACTTTTTTGGCTTCTGGATAATGTTTATGAAATGGGTTTTTGATGCAATATTTATGATAATACACGACCATGTTTACATACAAATGTTTACGAACGAATAGTTTGAACCCTTAAACGAGATCTAATGCGATGTAAAGCTGCTTGTTTATCAATTTGGTTCCTAAGCGCCGCATCACCAATTTGTTCAGATATGAAATGTCATATACAAAAAGGAACTTAGAATGCAGTGAATGTTAGACAAAATATAAAACTTTAGGAAAATAATTGTTTCACTTTAAAGTAATAAGAATTTGGAATGCCAATGACAGAGATTTAAAAAAATGCATACTTCCTATTTATAAATACTTTCATAGTAGCGATCTTACGGAAACTATCAGCTGTATCAAACGTTCATTACATGAAATTGTTCTGAGTGAGAATCTAGTCCATGCCACAAGTGGAAAGGGATTTTAATATTTAGCTTGTTGCTATGGCTTCGCCTAATTCGACTCCCAGTTAGAATATGTGACTTAACCCCTTACCACCTAAATCAACATTTTAAGTTGTTAATAAATAAGATAGGAGAGAATAAGACGTAATAATTTCAATCACAAAGTAGAGACACCCATTCGTATTTGTGTTTTATGCTGCCAATTTATGGAATAGTATGGTTTGTTTATTACGATTTCGTACTATTTGCAAAACTATTAACAGTTACGATGTAAACAACTACTAGGAAAACAAAACTATACCACAACTAAAAGTACCAGGCTCTTATAACTGAGAAGGAGTTACACCTTACATAAGACTCGTAAGGGCGCGGTCTCACTGCCCACGTTATTGGATGGGAACGCGTCCAATCTCAATCTCAGTGTTGACTTTGAGTCGATTGTTGTTATTATTTCACAGACGTTGCATTGTGGGGGAACGAAGATAAGGGGGATTTTATTGAGGGTTTTACAGAACGAGGGAATTAACGGAACCTTTAACTGGTAAACAGAGATTACTTATAGGTTTTTTTTTTTAATTGCCATTTGCGAATTCAGGGATGAGGGAACTTTATTGAATATTTGTTATGGTCGTAAGGAACATTTGTCTAGTTTGTAACGCTAATTTTATGTTTAGCTAAAGTCATTTTTCTCGTTTTCTTGATACTTTTTTCAATTCACACTACAGAAAGACAACACAATTCTGTTGAAAGATACTTCAACAGAAAACTTAATGTAATCGAAAAATAGCGTGTTTGCGGAAGAGGTCCTTCATTGCCTCTAATTACACTTGCTGCGACCCCATTGTTTGTTTATATAATCTACTATATAAAAATAAGTCGGGTTTTCCTTCCTGACGCTATTACTCCAGAACGCATTTCCGAATTCCACGGTTTCGCATTGGTTCGTTGGAAAGGTCTCGGGCTCCGTGAGGTTTGTAGCAAAAAAAATTCAGGAAAATTTCAACAGAAAAGCGGGTAAATCTTTTTTCACATAGAGCGCCATCTGGTGGCAAAACGGAGTTCGCCGGGTTTGCTGTAATAATATAAAATATTATGTGCTACGGCAGTTGTAGAGCAGTTTTTAATCAACGCCTTTTCATCAAAACTTTTTTGAATTTGATTCTTCCGCGTATTCTCTGTCGTTAAACTTCCGAATTTGAAGTTGTTTGACTTACGATATGATTTCATAGAGTCGTCGATCTCAATCGAATTTTGCGTTAGAGTAAGTTACTTACTGTACACAAAACTACTTCAGTGTGTAAACAGCCGCCACACAGTGATGTGTGTAGCCTATTCGTGTGTTCAGTGTCGCACTAAGTACCAGGGCGGCAGAACGTACGAGTAGTGCATTCAAACCCTGTTTACGCTCCCGCACGACAAGTTTTGTTGCAAAGTTTCGCTTGCTCCTCGCCTATGTACCAGGGCGGCATAAGCAGAGTAGTGAAATAGAGGCGACGCTACGGCGCGCGTTTCTACTGCCCCTACTGGGCTGCTCTCACACTAATAAACACTATGGAGGGG
This sequence comes from Udea ferrugalis, assembly GCA_950022985.1. Taxonomy (NCBI): domain Eukaryota; kingdom Metazoa; phylum Arthropoda; class Insecta; order Lepidoptera; family Crambidae; genus Udea; species Udea ferrugalis. The sequence continues at coordinate 1,989,289 of OX465522.1, forward strand.
CGGGAGGAGAAGTAGCTTATTTAATATTGTGGGGCTATGAAGTGAGGATTCGTCTATTATTGTTGTGAGGATTGGACTGTCGGTAATTCATTGAGGTAACTAGCGATAGTGAACAACTTTGAATGGTACCTATGTGGGTCGTTATTGTGCTAACTAGAGTTTATGCATCCCTTAGCTCTGTTGAATGTTTTTGGTATTTCGTTGTGTGTCCTGAAATTGCTAAAAATGTAAGTTCCAAGTTCTGAAAAATTAATATTCAAATGGTTATAGAGAATCTTTTCGGTGTTCTTGAAAGTTTTATTAAATAAAAATTAAAAAAATTGGGGGAAAACTTATGCTGCTGACATAAGGCCCATTTCGCAATGGTTTTGTAAAGATTGATATGAACGAAAGATTGAAATGGATGTACAGAGGGTACATCTATTCGGCTATTTACATAACTTCAATAATTTAGTTCTATTAGTGTTTTTTCAAGGCAACTTTAAAAAAAAAACTTTTACTGTTTTTTTTTGTCCAATTTAATTTTATTTTATTGTTTTTTTTTGTCTTCCTGTATTGTGATTTAGCCGAATAAATGATTCTTATTCTTATTGCTCTAGTACTCTTAGTAAGAGTAAGCTCTAAGGATGATCTACAAACATAATTTTAGCAATTTTTTTTATTTTTTTATTTCTACCATTTTATTACTGTTTTATGCCAATCCTCCAGTTTTATGGCCCTACCTAATGATGAGAAGGCGAGCATTAAGCGTGGTTTATTTTGGCGGGAACCCGTTATTGTCGCCCAGGGACTGTTTACACACAGGATTTGTTTCGTATTGTTTTCATAGTAAACATCCAATCCCTCTTGGAGTAATTAAAAAAATAAAGGGCTGTTTATCGTCATTTAACCTGATGGAAATTGGATTGATGATTAAACTCGGTAGAATTATTAATGAGAAATGACGTCACCAGTTTCAAGTTTTGTTGTTTCGTACAAACTTTAGATGAGGCTTAAATTTAGGTTTTTGATTTTACTCATAAATTAAAAACATATAAATTGTATGAGAACTCTACTAATAGCTCTACTATTTATTTATTTATTTATTTATTGGTTTGTACACAAATTTATACGTTTTACAGTTAGCAAAAAGAATAAACATAGTACAGATGAGCTTATATCTATCTAAGTAATTTGAATGAATTTTGTTTTGTTTCAAACTAATTCTATACCTCATCTCTTCTTCCTCACACGTTAACTTGTAAAGCCCACTTAACTGTGATATATTCTCCTTCCTGATACAGACGGTTGTTCTCAAAATCCACCAAAGTTATTTGTGGAAGGTTCAGCTCACTACAAAGGTACTGAAAATTCACCTTTTTCCGCAGTAAATAAACACTCAACCTACATTATTCGGTTCATAAGTCTAAGCAATTAATATAGCCAGATGAGCGCATTCCCCTTCCTCAGACAAATGACCCGAATTAGTTACATCTGACCGCCACGACCGACGGTGGCGCCCGCATCGCTCGTAAGTTTATGAGATTAATATCAATCGAGTTTACGCTGCTGGGTGAGTTTGGCGGACGACTTATTAAGGTAGTAATGGCACAGTAAACATAACAGTAGGTTATCTAAGGCCGCCCGCCGAGTTATTAGCCTAAAGTGCTGACAGACACGCGGCACAGCCCGTACGTACTGCCGCCACCTTATTCCCCCATATTTTATGCTAGTATGTGCGTAATATCACGTGACGACACGGCGCACGACGCGCACGCAAACATTCAAACCATTCAAACCGAGAGCGGCAAGTTTGTATGTAGTTATTTTACTGTTCTCTGTTTACTGGGTAATGGCCGCCTAAAATACGAGACAGCGCCGGATTAAGACTATGTATGTCGCAGTTACGGGGTTTAAAAACCCATCCGACTCAGAAAACAATGTTTTGAATACTGAAAAAATATGTGAATGAGTTAAGGATCAGTACAGTAAAAATTGTATTCAGTTACGTTTTTTCAATATCATGTCCAACGCATAATTTTGCCTATTTTCTACAGATGAATAGTTTTCAAAACCCGTGAGCTCAATATTAGTATTACTTGCTCTCAGTATCATTTCAATACATTGTGGCGACATTTTTGGAGCTTCCCTGGAGAAAACCGCAGGATTTCGGTGTGAGCAGGCTGCTATCAATAGCAAATGAGGACTTCTGTGTTTTTTTCTATCAATTGTTTAGAAATACGGAGAGGTATTTCTACATTACTGAAAGTTCTGCTCCTGTTCAGCTCTTTTAACTATTGTTAAAATCTTCAAAAAGCGCCAAAAGGCTTGTTTTTTCTAATTTACGTCCATTTCAATTCCATGAGAGTTTGACTAAAGAAAATAGCAAAACAAACAATATAGATTCAACCTTTTTATTTCAAGTTATCATTACATACTTAATTTGTTCAGAATGTCATGTTAATTCATACAATATTTACAAAATCAACTACATATTACAACTAAATAGATTAATCATTACTTACATACTATTATATATTTATACAAATATCGTTAGTTAAGTAACAAAAAGTTATAACCCTGAAAAATACACTTTGTCTTTGTACTCGTTCTCTTAATTTTTTCACTACGGTTTCTTGACTGTGAGCAAATTATTTTTTTTTACTAGAAGAGTGATTCAATATTATTGCTCAAATGCCGAAAAAAATACTTCAATTTATGACAGATAGAGTTGGTTCAAGTACCAATAAATGAAACTGTGCCTATTTATTACTATACAAAACCTATACACAGTTTACTATGAAACGGCACAGTCAACGGCTCATCAGGCAAACGTCTTTTTATCTCGCTCTTGCCAAATGTTAATTCTATGCAACATAACAAAAGAAATGGGTAACCTTTCATGTTGTTTCTAAAATATCTGGGGAAGAAATACTTCAAAATTAGGTACACTCTTGTTGGATTGAATAAACACTTCATTTCGTAAACGATCGTAAATACTACGGAAACAGTCCTGTATTATCGCCAACGCAACGTCACGACTGTGAAGAATGACGTCAGCAGAAGGGTGACGAAGCTAGTGACGTCATAGGACCGGTGGGCTGCGTTGTAGAACCCGCCGTACACTTGCAGACCCGCTGTCTCGATACTGGAAGAAAACGGAATATCTGTTAGTACGCTTAGTACGCTAGATTGTGGAGTGTGGAGGGGCCTGGACAAAACAAGGGGAAAATGGTAATGGTCCGATTTAAACTTAGTTTGGCAGAGGTGGTGTATGGGGTGATGGTGTCATAATGCTCGATAGTGAATTATGTAGTCAATTTTCCTTTACCTGTGGGTTGTTTGGAAGTAGCGATAAGGCCGTCCAAATTGTACATTTACGTCAATCTGTGTTACTTTTGCTGTTGATTTCTGTTGTTTTGGTGTGCAATAAAGAATATATCTATTTATCTATCTATCATGTAGGATACCGGCGCTTACGGTACTTTTTAGCAATAAAGGGTCAAGGGCATCATTGCAGGTTTGGGTTGGGTGAGTTTTAGTAATGTTGGAGAAATTGGAAGAAAACTGTTAGACACTGCTGGATGGTCGGCAAACTTAGGGAGGAAGAGCCACTACGGGCTTTCATTTACACCTTCTTACGTGGCGTTATATAACACATTGAAAAGTTAAAAATTAAAAGTTGAATGTTAGTGCCTTCTCAAACTTTTTCAGCCAATGACAAAATTGGCAAACCCTGTGATTATTGTCTGTTTCAGAATATGTTAATTGTTTTTCTTATGTTGTAGGCTACTTGTCCAATATAGTAACCTTGTTAACCCAAGTACTGTCGGGTAGTGAAAGAGTTGACCACCCTAAGATCTGTTTTTGCTTGCTCAGCGACTGATCTTGTCAATGTCATCACATTGACAAGATCAGTCGGTTCAACTGTCAATTGTGAAGGAACATACGTCTAATCGAGATTTAGTTTTATTGTCAGACAATAAAGCATACTTTTCGGCATACTCTGGCCTGTTACAGTTTAAAAAATGATATTTATAACAAAATTTCCTTCGTACCTGAACTTGCAGTAGTCTCCATCGTAGCTCCAGCCCAAGTACTCCCCAGTCCTGAGGTTCTCGCTCCGCAGCCAGTCCTCCAGAGGCCTGAAGTAGTCTCTGAGAGCTTCTCCGTTCAGGCGACCCTCACCGATGGTCTCCTGCAGGATCTGTGACCAGGGTGCTGAGGATCCACGCTCCATGATGCGACTGGAGAAGAAAAGTAGGTAAGATGAGGAAAAGAGAAAATTAACAATAGGCCCTCTTGATGATTTTAATAATTTGACGACCGGTTTGGTGTAGCGGTTAAGATATCGGCTGCTACAACAGAAGTCACGGATACGGTCCCCGTGCAGCGCAAACTTTCATGTGCATGAACACGTTTGTTTAATTCCTCTGAGTGTTTTCTGTGTACCTTTTATATCCTACCAATATTAGAAATGTGAAAGTTTGTACGTGTGGACGTGCCGTGTTGCTCTTTCACGTAAAAACTACTGAATGGATTTGAATGAAGCTTAACAATAATATATATTATACATCTGAATAGAACATAGGCTACAATTTATAAAAAAACAAATATTTTTTTCTTACTTAAGTCCACGCGGACGAAGTCGCGGGCGGTCGCTAGTTATGTGTTAATTTATATAAGTATTTAAGTTTTTCTCTTAGTACTAGTAGAAAATGCATCTGAATTTCTATATTTATTTTGTCCAATAAAATAATCATTTAAATTGAAGAACACAAAACAAAACAACTTAAAGTTGTACTCGAGATATCACAACCTAGAAAAGCATCCAGATATTGCACCATCGATGATGATTGACTTCTAACCGTATCATTAAAACAACGACTTAATTCCAATAACACAAGCTTATGCTATTGCATTTCATAAATGCTATTGCTATTTTCTGTGTCAAGGAACCTAACTATCTTAATGCATAGTTCCATATTGTTTACCCAACCGCCTTGCCCCGCATACTCATAAAATTCTCGCCAACCGCAAATTAAGCCGTTAAATGAAGCAAATACCGCAGTATAAACATACAGTAGAACATCTACATACAAACGTGCCACTCTCGGTTTGAATGTGTGCGTGCGCGTCGTGCGCCTTGTCGCGATTTCACGCACACGCGATTTCACGCACACCCTAGCAGAAAATAGGGAGGCATAGGGAGGCGGCAGTACGGATGGGCTGTGCCGCGTGTCTGTGTGCACGCTAGGCTAATAACTCGGCGGGCGGCCTTAGATAGCCTACTGAATGTTTATACTGTGCAAATACTCTTCGGAACGCTCGCAATCCCACACAAGTTATAATTACGGCGTGAACTGTGAATAATTCCGATTTGTAGTAGCGAGCGTAAGCGCAGGTTAATTGTTTTAAGTTTCCCTTAAGGTCGGTACACTTAACTTAAGCCCAGGAATTAGTGCTGATAGTTATTATAGGATGAGATGATCTGTACTTTATTGCACAAAGAAAATAATTAGGTACCTACACAATAATGTTGTTTAAGTGTACCAAGTTTTACTGAATAAACTATTTTTTCACTTAATGCTAAGTTTTAGGAGTGTTATTTAGGCGGCCTTATCGCTAAAAGCGATATCTTCCAGAACAAGAACTCGGTGTTAGATACACAATTTTCGCAAGATAGGTTATTATAAACACAGGTAATAAAATAATCACTTAAGTGTAATGATCTAATTGAAAACAATGTAGATAAGTACAGTAATCCAGGTAAGCAGGGCGATGGGGTGCCGGAAATGGCTAGCTTACGCATGTAATCATAGCCCGAGAACCTAACAAGGGCCTAAGGCAGGCGAATCGGTGATCGGTACTTAACCGGTAATCGATGTCCAGTTTGAAGACAACGAGATAAATAGACATTAATACTTCTTTATTTTTTTTGTTGATCCAGTAATATGAATTAGAACGGTATGAATATGTGTTCTATAAATATAATTAGGGTCATTCGATGTACAGTTTTTTGGCCCTATCATTAATATACCCTTAGGTGAAAGAAACTAAGAAAATATTTTTTTTAGCTACTTTTTTTGTCTACCGGCCGATTTGCGCAGCGCGACAAAATTTTGTCACGCCTTTTTTCTCGCGTTTTATAGGTATGGCTTCTGAAAAAATCGGAAGAAAATTCTATGTTTATGGTTCTAATATGTGTGTTGTTAATTACCGGTAAAATATAATTTGAAAGCGTCCTCAACCCAACACTGTTTCTAATGATTTACATAAGAGTCACCAGTTGACCAGGCATTGTTTTACGGTAGTATCGACCCTTATGTAATCAGCTCCATTTCGATCACGACTTAATAATTACATCAAAACTTAACTGAGATAAATAAGGTCATTATAGGTTAATACTGGGCAGGACAAATTGTATATTATTGGACATAATAGCAATGTATTACAATGAAGAACACTTTTGAGCTAGACGGGTCATTTACCCCCGAATTCACAAACGCAAATCAAGGCATCCCTTAGAAGTATAGCTGTCACTTTCATTTTTAATGACATTTTACGGGACAGCATGAACGCACGTGCTTAGCGTTGATTGACGGTTGTGAATTCGGAGGATAGTTTATCAGAATAATATGCTTGCTTCTTCCTACGCGTCTTATTACTCGATGTCACTAGCCACAATATGGCAAGAAAAAGGTCTTGCTACTGGGCCTAGAACAAACGTTTAAAAGAGTTTCTGCAGAATTAATTATTGCTGCCTGCTGGCTTTCCAATACCGAACGTAGAGTCATATCATGTTTGTGTATGTATATCATCATGTTACCATAATGTTTAAATATCTTATAACATTGGTGGCAATTTTCTGACAATTTCATAGTTTTGTAACAGGTTTTTTGAACCTGTTAACAGGTTTGAATTAATTTAACGTTTTTTAAATTAATTAGTATTATTTCATCGGTATTTCTAATATCTGCAATAGGCCGGTAATCGAGTGCAACGAAGTTAAGAGCTCATTGCAATTGAATTACATAATATGATAAAAGATGTTTGTGCCCGTTCAGAAATCCATAAAATAGCCATTTAACTGCTTGGAGAGTACCTCCTGTCTATAGAGATATGCATCTCCTAGATTTAGAGCAATTACGTGACATAGTAAAGGCAAGTACAGTCAGCCAAGAAAGTGGTCTACCACTTTTGACAAGTTTCTGCGAGATGTAACGATCGCCAAGGTTGACTTTTCTAACAGAGTTTAACACAATGCACAATTATGTTATGACGTTTTGTCTGAACGTGACATTTGACGTCATTGGTGACTTAGTTTAACCTCATTAAATGCGATAATCTATTTTGCTCAATCAAAACCATGTCGATCTTTTTGAAGAGAAACTTATTACTACTAAAAGAGGAGTGTCTCACTGACAATTCTACTGTCAAACTTGACACTTGGCATGACGTTTTATCATAAATGACAAAGAGAGCAATAGTCATTGACACAAACTTATTGCCAGGGAAAATTGACCTCGTTGTTTCATGACGTTCAAACGAATCTCGACCGTAGGGTGGTAGACCACATTTTTGGCTGACTGTACCTAACAGTCAACCATAGCTAGAGCAGCTAGCATAAGCTGAGCTCCCTGTGCTAATAACTTACTACTACTTGGGGACGGTACAAAGTCTAAAAGAAATTGGGGTTCACTGTACGACAGTAAAATGACGATATTTTACATTTATGTATCTACAGTAAAAGTTAGTCAGGTGCTTAAGCATTTTAAGTGTGTACAAAAAAGGTCACTGTATTAAGGATGTTAGTTTGTTGCTTTTGAAAGTAATGCATTTTGTAAATTGATTGATTAAATGAGGACATCAAGGAAAATATTATAAAGCCCTTTATGCACAGTTTCTGTTCGGTATATTTCCAACCAAATTTCAACAGTAAATTAACTGCATTTGATAACTGAATTAGCTTTGTTTCCAATATTATTTCGACAGTTCTATGCTTAGCAGTAAATAATCTAAACAGAATAAGACACATTAATTGAAACAACATGGTAGACATTAGAATTAGCGGTAAAGTATTATTTTTGATTGTTTGTTAATAGCGAATGCGGTGGCTTAATAGAAAGGAGTTCACCAAGATCTAGGCTGGGATTTGAATGGTTTTAGACTTAGAATGTGGCAGGGCCGGATTCAGACTATTGAACGCTTTTGTTGAGTCACTTATACCATTTAATAAGGGTAGTGATGGATGTCTAAAAGATAACATAACATTCGTTCACGAACATATCTCAAACAGGGTAGTCAGAAGTATTCTGCGTTTTACCGTCATGGTGAACGGAACAACCAAAATCCTACTTTTTGGCAAGCGAATTTGATCTAACGTGGTGAGAGGCAAATCTTCCGCCGATATCCGAGTTGTCTGAATTTACGATTCGATCGTTCTGATAACACATTTACTTGAAAACCTGACAACTTTGGCCAATCCAAGGAGAGAATGAAAAGCCATTTTTAGGTCAGACCTTATTTATCCTCTCACGAAAATGAGATGCGGTCACATTGTGATCAAAAAGCCCGCCTACTTTTTTAAATGCACTTGTGTTTGATTCTGTTTTGTACCACCATTCGAGACTAAGCTCGAATTGTGGTACACGATGACAAAGTAGAAGGTAGAACACGCTACCCTGAGATCCTATTCACTTTTGCCTTGAAAAACTACCGAAAACTGTATGGTCTTAAACCACTACAACTGTAATGTACAACATGAATGCGATAAAAGTTTGAAGTTTGAAAATCCCGATGATGTATGTATCCGAAACCCAGACGCAGGGAGAGCGTAAACCTAAGGAAATCCCTAAGTCCGCTCCTGCCGTGGGTGCCTGCATAGTTAGTTTGGTCAAAGCTACTCCGCTGCCATCGGCCCGTTGTTTTGTAAGCGACCCATATACCGCTTCCTATACAGTTGCTATTAGGACTAGGCGGTCACGTTTGAGAATTAAAGGCGGCTTTAGCACTGGAACTTTGAAAACGCGAGCGTTTTGTTGGAAATTACTACGATTAAACTGTATTTAGGTGGAATTATCCAACATACGAGAACAGTTTTGGCCTCGCCAACATTTGGGTTGTGACAGATGAAATTGAGTTACATTACAAGTTAAATGTGGATTAGCTTCAGTCTGGTATTCAGATTTCGTTTATTGGCTCTTCCTGATTCATTTCTGAAGTTATGCCACTACGTATTTTTATTTTCTTTTTAGGTACGTGTGTTTTGATACCTGGACAAAATGCATAGCTTCAAATTATTTTCTGTAACCAAAACCGCATTTGTAACATGTTTAATAGATCAGATTAAATAAGTTTGTTCTTTTCTTAATATTTATTACAGGTTCTTTACAAAATATGTAAATATTTGAAAGTAAAGTTGAGATCGTCAAATAACGAATCATCTCTATTATGGAGCTCGATGGCTTTTCAGAGGAATGAGGAAGCCTCTCTTCACCTTGGAAAAAAGGCTTTTTCTCAGCAGTGGGATGATATGGGTTAATAAAATAATAATTAATAGGTACCTACTACTTCATTTTAATTGAAAACAATGTTGTATCCGGGTCGGAAATGGGATGGGTGACCACCGGCTGAAATTCAGTGAAATATATTTCAGGCATCTTTGTACTATGGAAGGCACGCTAAGCGGTTGGTCGCGGTTGAAGTCCACATCTAGAGTGGTTAAGCCTAGTCAGAGGCCTAAGGGCGAGTTGATAACATCTGATCTGACATTAGTAACCTTACACCCCCACCAATCCGCACTGAGCTCGCGTGTTGGAGTATGACTTGTTCCACCTCACAGTTGAGGTGAGGTCTGTGCGCAGAAGTGGGACTTATAAAAGGTCGTTAATGAATGTTGTATCAAAATTTAACATGCTCTGATAAATGATGTAGGTCATCTTGGAAGCATTGTTAGTGTCTGGTCATTGAAGAAATACCAGGAAATCGCAAAGACAATTAAAACAACGCGTCTATTAAAGGCCAGTGCAAGAGTCTCCCTAGTGAATATTATGTAAAAGTGCCGCAGTACACTACTGGACCACAGTAGACAGAGAACAGTAAAATATCTACCAAACCTACCGCTCTCGGTTTGAATGTGTGCGTACGCGTCGCGCGCCGTGTCGGCACACGATTTCACGCACACGCTAGCATAAAATATGGGGGGATAAGGTGGCGGCAGCACGTACGGGCTGTGCCACGTGCCTGTGAGCACGCTAGGCTAATAACTCCGCGGGCGGCCTTAGATAACCTACTGTTTTGTTTACTGTGACTGGACGCTGCGCCCGCGCAAGCCGCGCACGACCGCCATTTGCGACAACATACTCGACTTTATGCGATTGCTGATATGTCACAAACTAGTCGAAATAGAACTGTAAAGTCTATTCAATAGTCAAAAGTCTTGTAAGAACAATAGGTTACAAAATACTCGGGTATGAAACAGATATCACTGGTATAGATCAATGGAAAAGTCACGACTCTTTACCAATATGCAATAACTGTGATTTAGTTCTGGCAAAGGGTTACATTTATTACTATAAGTCCTGATGTAAGCTGGTAAGTTTGCTTTTAAAATAACCAATCACTCGTTGTGTTTGAAAATAAATAGGGAGTATAAAGAGAAATCATTAAAAGGGCAATTAAATAGTTACTAACTCAATTTGTCTCCGTGTTAATTTTTCAAGGACTATTTAAACCAAAATGTCTGACCTCTAACTAAGAAGAAATTGTAATTTAGGAGTCAGAGAGACGGATGTTCTACACCCTTATTCCCCCTCATTTCATGATTACGTTAAATATTTATTACTTCTAGATATGTCACGGACACGGCCTTTAGCGACGGAAAGAAAAAGAAAAATAACGTCATTTTTACATAAAAGGTGTAAAAAATTAATGTTACCACTGAGACCCACACCTAGCAAACATTTATTTATTTATTTAATCTTGTACAAAATGCACAAAAATAGTACAAAAGGCGGACTTAATGCTAAAAGCATTCTCTACCAGTCAACCATCGGGCGAGACAGAGATGCTGTTTTGGCGGTGCAAAATTCTAATTTGGAAAAGAATTATTACATTTAGTTCATCGACAAAAAAAGCCACGAATCTTTGACCCTTCGAGTCTCAATGACCTCCCCTATCCTATTTGCTGTGCCCGAGAGTGTCTGTAATGAACATACCAAGTTTGTTACATCTACCACTACATTATGGAATGCAAATAAATTATTGAGTATTGACTATGTACCCTTGCAACCGCCGCTCTGAGCGAGTCGTAAAGGATCACCAACCAATTCACAGCCAAGCCAGTTGCAGTCTAATATATACATTATCTGCTAGTCATTACCCTCTGAATAGGCACTGGGCGTTAACGACTTCAACAGTAGCCCGCATCATGAGCGAGCAAGTGGCTGCTTCCTGGAGACCAGACGAATGCAATTGTATTTCTTGTGCTTTATTTTGAAACCATTTCGCAGGAAATGGGCCCTTGATGGGAAGCCCTAAAGGCGATGGTCGAGTGCACTAATCTTATCTGAGATCAGGTAAATTGGACAAATTAACGAAAATTGCTTTTTGAATTTGGGTATTGTTTGCAATTACTCAAGGTGCCAAATTAAATGGGCACGAATATTTGGGACATTGTCCTGCATTAAACTGTTAACTCTTGTTGAAGCCCCTATTGTATTTTCGTAGCAATATCTCCTCTTATTGTAGGGGTTGATCGATTCTAATTAGGAACGATTAGATTGGTTAGGGAACGCGCTAAATCGGAGGACAAGTCTTAGTAGGTATGAAATTACTGCATTCTAAATGCGAACAAACTACCTATATTCTCTTATTTCATACCCGATTTTATATCAGCATTATAATTCAAAGTTCTAGACAGTCCTTACATCATTCCCTAACCCGTTTTTATAATCTAAATTCATAACTGCACTTTGAATTGGAAATTTTCATCTAATTGTACAAAATGGCGACTCGTTCAATTTATTAGAAGGTAAGGCGGTGATTTAATTTAATATAGTTCTTCCATATTTACGCCAGAGCAGATTATTTGCCAATACTCTGACGTCAGAATACTGTAAACTCTCCTTGTTAGAGACTAGGAGTTATATAATTTAAGTAATCGTGGGTAATGCCTGTGTTAAATATTCTAAGCAGTATTGTAAATCAATAAGTTACGTAGGTTCAAATATTAAGTATCTGAGATAAATTATGATAAATATCTGGGGTATCTTACACCAAGATCGTCTGAACCAACTAAGGGTTAGGTCTCATTTGTGCGCTGCGTTTCTCGATTCGTATTTTTTTTGACCTATTCCTATCCAATACCAAAAACTAATACCAGTGGTATTTGTTTATGATCGTAATTAAATTCTATTCCGGACGAATACCAAAACTACATTGAAATATTTAAAATTTGGTATTCGTCCGGAATAGAATTTAATTACGATCATAAACAAATACCACTGGTATTAGTTTTTGGTATTGGATAGGAATAGGTCAATTTGTAGTGGTCTTCAAGATGACCTCGATCCACCTGATGGGAAAGAGCGGTGAGGTCCAGATATGGGGTTGAAAAGCACAGTAATGGAGAACTACTTTGCTGGTCAATCTTATTTTGAAGACCTGCATAAATGCCTTTTCACGCTCCGCTTAAAAAACTCGGGATTGTAGGAAGAAATAAAAGTATATTACGTGAGACAATGCAACGCGTAATTTGAGTCAGTGCCATGCTGGCTGTTGCTGCCATAGTGGACGGAGCACTTACAACCCAATTCACAAACGCAAATCAACGTTGGACCTCCCTCAGAAGTAGAGCTGTCCCTTTCAGTTCCATTGACATTTTACAGGACAGCATAAGCGTGAGCGCGTGCTTAGCGTTCTTTGACGTTTGTGAATTCGGGGGTTAGAAGCTCACATTTAGAACGAAGTTAAATACAACGTGGCAAAGGGGGAGCCTACCGCCATTATTCTGCATTCTGCTTTTGAATCGTTGTTTTATATCACCCTAAAGGAAACCTCTTGTTTCGAAACAAATAAAGTGGTCATTATTGATTTGAATTCGGGATTACATGCGCTCCTACCTATTTAGCAACTGTAATTAAAGGTTACTATTGATATTTCAACTATATCACACTAAATAATGGCTTAAGATCGAGTGTGAGCTATAGTATGTTTGCGTTAGGAAGGCAGTATTTTTTTTATTTAATTCCGTGACACAGAAAAACTCTGGTACAAAACCGTTGCGTTTGAAAGAATGCGTTCAACTGGGCACTGTGAACTTGGCTTTCTGATTAAAAACGATTAGGTTGGTTAGGGGGCGTGCTAGGTCGAAGGACAAGAATGAAATCCCTGCATTCGTAATGCGAACGGACTATAGTCAGCATTTCCACAAACGTTCGTAAAAGTCATGTTGATTGAAGTAACAGAGCTTTGAGTACTACCGGCGCGTACGCTTTTTATTATTCTATTGTTCTCATTGTTTTGTTATACATATTATCTATTATTTAAAGAGCATTGTCTCAGCCTCGGTGGCAGGTCAAGGTTCCTCAATCTCACGATTATGGAATAATGTAGGCTACTGTTTTGTAGGGGGCCTCATGCAACTTGGTGAAGTGAACTGTTCAAGTTATTTTGTTTTATGATACTCACACACTCTGGTTTGCTTATTCCAGAGCTCAAATCAGTAGACCAGTACACTACACCTACTTATTGCTAATCGTACATAGCGACAACATTTCAGGTGAAGGGAAATATCGTTAAAAACCCAAGCAGGGAAAATGTAGTAGGCTCGCTTTTTACCTCGTTGGTTTCAAAATTCACTCGGCCGAATGTAGGCTTCTAAATGTTCCACGCACGACAAAGATAACAATCAGTATATCCTTAACGTGGTTGGGGCACAGGTTGGGGTCTGTATGTATGTTCAATGCAATAGATACAGGTTTGAATCGCAACTGAAATTTTATTTCGTTCAAAAAGATTGCTTCTAAAGAACGTGGTTTCTTGAATCTTGCTGCCAACTGGGACTTTCAGTAACAAAGGGTGTTACCCACGCTATTGTCGAAAGATAAGCATCTACTTAATGCTAAAAAACCGATCGTTCACATTCAATTATACTTTTGAAATATCCGTCGGCCGATCGAAAAGTAATCTAGTCTCAATTGTAAAGTAGATTGTTCAAGATAATGGTGCTATATCCGTTATTTCTTGTGACCTTTGTCGAGATTACGTTTTGTTATTATTGCTTTTAATAAGAATGGGTCTGACCTTGATATTGGAAAAATAATTTATGCGATTGAAATTGGTTTGGAAAAATAATTTGAGTCGTGAGTCATTGATAAACCTATTATGTTTTAAGTAGTAAAGATGAACTCCGGTGGAATTCACAAAGGCAAATCAGATCACTCACTCAACTAATTAAGCCATTAGTTTAATCGCACGCTTAACTTAAATGCTATTCACAAACGTTCATTAAGCAGTTTTCTACCGTGATCAGCTGAGCATCTTTCAAACAAACCGAAATGCCAACATTGCAAAAAGAAACATTCGTTCTCGCTAACCAATTGATGGAACTATGGTTTTGTGCCTCGATTCGTTTCGTTGTTTGTCGAAATTATTGCTGGAAATGAACAATTCTTGGGTTTTTTCACAGATCTATCTCAATTTAAGATGACTGTAACGTAGCTTGGTTATTAATTCGAAATTTACGCATGTTTGAACAAAAAAAATAAATGGAATAAACAAAACAATACTTTTTCATTTTTAAAACAATATTTATGTAAAAACGAAACGCAACCAAATGTCAAATATGTGTCAATCCGTCATTTTAAGAATTTAGGTTAGAATTACGTTTTTAAATTTGTTTATTTATGTAACTACATTTCCAAGTAACTATCTGGGTTTCTGGAGGATCATCGTTACAGTCAGTGTAAGATCTTGCACTTGATCTTATCAGATCTTGACTGCAGATAAAGTACCTGCAAAGACAATTACTCAAATAAAATAAGCCAAGCTGAAAATTGATAGTTTGGAAATAGATTATTAGGTAAGTAAATAACTCTATTTAGCTGAGTTTACAATCTTCAATACAGTCAGTTAAAATCAAAACAGTTTTTTGTTTGATGTTGAAAGTTCCACTGTGTAAATTTAGCCATTACCTACCTTTCTTTATTTGCTGAAAAACAAATGTAATTAACAAGTATTTTACTTTCCAGCTCTTCATGGAGTAGCAGATAACCAAAATGAAGGAAATAATTAATAAGGCAGTACTACCACAAAAGTTGAACATAAAATATGATGATATTGCATATTATTTGCCAACTGTGACCGCTATAGTGACTAACTTTATATGGAGAAGGAGACCTAGAAGGTGCAAGAGAAGAAGAATTATATTTATGCCAAAGCAATCAATTTTATTGGTAGTAGACTCTATTTGTTCAATAGAATAGAATATATAATACAATATAAATATAATGTTCAAAATGATAGCCTTTTTTTAAAAAGACTTCTGCTGGGTATTTCAGCAACAAACTAGCTTGACTTGCTAACCTTTTCTATCATTATTCCTCTGCCTGTAGGTTGTCTGAAAGAGATTGTTTTTAGCAATAAGACTGCCTAACTTGTATTTTATGGTGAGAATGTATTACTTTCATAACAATAATTTTGCTAATAATTTAGTGTGCGTGCAATAAAGTGTTCCTCATCAAATTGTTATCTTGTTGTGATTTCACATTGTAATATTCTATTTCCACTGTGTGAACCTATAGTTTATTTGTTATTTTTGAATTATATAAAATAAATTATTCATTTTTATGTTGTGTTTTCATTAATTATCATGAAACTCATAATTTATATTCGAGATCCACACCGGGGTCACTGCTCCTAAAATTTAGCATAGATCATGAAGACTGAACAAACAATATTGTTTCTTAATACATAGGTACTTTAGTAAATAGATATAACACCCAAACACAGGATAGACACAAATATTCATTACACAATTTTAGGTGTATAGTGGGAAACAAACATACAACCTTAAGTAGGTGCACACCTTTTTTACTTCAATAACTTAAAAACTGGGAGTGATGGCTTTTCCCCTGCAGTGAGACATGATGGGTGGATAGATTAGGAAAAGAACTTGTGTTTTAGAACTAGTCAATGTGATGTAATAATTAGTTGTTAAATAAAACAATTATTGATTTGACGGTGTTTATTTATGCAGTTCGTGTTCACTACACTATTACATTATGTTAGGTGCCTTCTACACAACACCAACGACTTAACTTCATGTGTTCCTAACAGAGCCCGCAGTACACTGCACATTCCACTGTTGTTGGTGGGAATGGTCTTTTGGTATAGTTATATACCAAAAGACCATTCCCAATAATTGATATAAATAAGGACAAGAAAATCTTCTTTTGAGAATACCAAACAGTCTCTTTATTGTGGTCCAGAGCCTTTAATGAAGCAATAATGTGTTTGTCCAGCAGCTATTCTTAAAATTGAGATAGAAACATGGGTAGCCACACTTTGAATCACCAAGTTCACTACACTCTAGAAAGGCGCACACTGGACTTTTTTTGATAATGGTACTGACTATTCTTTTGACCCAGGATTTTTGATAACTGGCATTGGCATCCAAGCTTCAGTTTAGCAAAACTTGGAGTCTGGAAGAGTCTTTTGAAAATGGTAGTATCCTGTTCTGATTGTGGGTCTTTTGATAACTGCCCTTGGCATAATGATGGCGAGCGAGGAGTATTACGTATATTGACTGTGTTGCTTGATTGCTTTTCTTCCAATTTGGGGACGTGCTGACTAATTTCTTTTGTCGGAAACTGCAATTCTTAGTAGCATTTGAAATTGCGTTTTGACATATTTCTGTAGTGTTTTTAGGTATTACACATTACAGAGACTTCTAACAAGGGGTACTTCTTCTACCAAAGTCCTTAAAACGGGCGTTAAAGCTGAAATACTTCCAAATCAAATATTTAAGATAGGTCGCGACCGCTCTCAACTTTTTAAATATTTGAGCATGCTATTTGTCACATTTTATGGCATTTTATTATCTGTGGCACGCTGATTGTCTTTCATGAATACGATTTTCTCGTTTGAGTGCTTAATCAACTTAGGTTAATCACGTGAGAGGAGGAGCAATTGATGAACCTTTGTGAATGCGAAAAAACAGTTTGAGCGTTGTTCAAGTATTTGTTAAACGCTCAACTATTTAATTTGCTTTTGTGAATTCCACCGTATGAGTCATATAAACTCAGCCAAACAACAAATGATATATAAATAAATCAAAAAACACCGCTCTTATTGCTGTAATGTTTCGTCACTTTCATTCTCATTGCCGGCAACATCTGCAAGAACGAGTTAGCACCATTCAACCGAATAAGGGGTAAGTCATCACCACCAATGATATTTATAAGAGGTATAGATACGTTATGTCAGTACTGACGCGGAGTCATAAATTGTCCCCTGGCCTACGTACCTAATGATTTGACCGTGTGTACAAGATAGCATGATTATTTACTAGAGCGTAAACGAGACAGATACATGTTGCGCAGTGTTGTCTCAAACCATCAATGCTTTGCTCAGGTGGTCAAAAGTCCTAATTTTGGGTTCTACTTTTTTAGCACAAGTAACCTATCTTGTTTAAGGCATCCTTGCTAATTACTCGTGGAGCTGAATATACAACAAATTCAGTGACCTTTAAAAGGGTAAACTCACGTCAAGATATTTCCAGCCTTCGGGTTCCTATAGATGTCGCACTTGTGGAGAGGGTGGGAAGGGTCGCCAGGGATGAACTGGCCGGTCCGCTCGCATAGTGCCCGGTAGATCTGGAACTGCAGGACCGTGCTCACGAAGTATCTGTGGCCAAAGAAGAAACAAATTGTCAAAATATTTCTTAAGTGTCTAATCCTAGCACAAAGAAGCAACAAAACCTTAGCCTATAACCTACTTGAAACTAAGCCAAATACCAGTGCCATCCTTTACGGATGTAAAGATCCCACTGTTGATGTCAAGAGTCAGTCAAGTCGCGATGACCTGAGTTAATTAAACTACTTTTCTTTCTTCCTAAATACGTGTACCTATAATAACAATCAGACAAAGAACGAACACCATCAATGTTTGTACTAGCCAGGACTCGAATCTGCGAACTTACCCCAGAATTCACAAATGCTAATCAACGTTGGGCATTCGTCACAAGTAAGTATAGCTGTCCCTTGCAGTTCTATTGACACTTTACACAGGACAGTATGAGCGTGAGCTGGTGTTTAGCGTTGATTGACGTTTGTGAATTCGGGGGTTAGACGCTATAGGCAGGCAGTATCTTTGCCTTTTACATCAAGCCAGTTAATGAAATAATGAATGGTCATATTTATAAGGTCTAAATTCCTTTAAAAACGTAAGTAAAGACATCTTTAACAATGTTAAACGGAGTATAAAGCAGGTTCAAGTCATTTTCCACTCTGTCAAGTGAACTAATCGGCCGGTTAGCAAGGCTTGCTGTTTATAATCGGTCTGGACAGTTTGTAGGAAGCGGTAGATGGATTAATGATTATAATTACGCAATTAATACTATGGAATCCGGTCAAATGTTTTATGAAATTGTATAAGCGAGATCTGGTAAGGTTTTGAACATAGGGACTTAGAAGAATGCATATTTTACGCTATCTTTACAGAATGAACAGACTTATAGAGCAAGTTAAAAATTTTCATTCATAGCTTAAAGCTATCCTGTTTATGAACCTTGAGTGGCAGCTTTAGTGGTAATTCATAGGTTGGCAACCTTTGATTAAAACAAAAAAGAGGAAGATTAGCGATTTTTATTTGAATTATTTGGAAAAACATGGAGAACAACGTACGAACGAATGACATGCATGTAAACGAGTACCTGTAATTTTGGCTACAAAACAGGTCCATTAGACCTAATTTTGTAGAGCCACATTCAGTACGCGGGTGCCGTATATTCCTCTTTTTATTATAATGGAAGGAATGTCTAGGAAATTACGATAAAATTGTGGTTTATTTCTTGGACCACCTAGATGCAATATAATGTAAACAACGGTTAACTGCCGGGTAACACAGATACACGTAACGTTAACTAGATTTAGTTTACATGAAGAATTTGCATTTGGCTTACTTCATAATTGAATTGCACGTCCGCCATGCGTCCTTTATCATAGAATACTCGTTTGATTTCAAAACTGGACGGAGAGTGATAAAAACAAATGAATATTCGAAAAATAAATGGAATGTAGAAACAAAGGAAGTGAAGAGAACGTCAGAGAGAGAGGCATAAAAATGCAGCAAGTTTGAGACATCTAAGGCTACCAGTTCCTGAAAAGTAACCAACGAAATAATTAGTGAATTAAAAATTAAACGCAAGTCTAGTGATGTGATTTTGGTTACTGACATTTTCCAACTAAACAACATTAATATTACATATTTCTAATGTCATCTCTAACATTTTTGGCGTTTTTTACATGTCGCCGAATATGTTGCTTATGGCTAGCATAATTTAAAAATCTGTAATCGTTGCCAATTCACCTGTGTAATCAAGGAATTCATCAGTAATACTTATTACAAACTAACTACGCCTGTAGTTACCGACTCGCAAGTCTGTAATTAAATAAATTTAACATTTCGCACCATCACATCGATCGAAATTTCGATCCTCTGTTAGTCAATAACTGGATAATGTGTTTGCCACAGTATTCCTTCTTTTATTGTTTCTAGTTCTATACGACAGACACAGACTGTGAAAATGCATTACTTGAAAACAATATTTGACAGCCAATATATATATATATTTAATTTTGATGATGTAAATAAGCTCAAAATATTGATTTGTTAGTCTTCTTTATAACGATATCAGGTAGTTTTCACTTGTACACACAAGAAGGTTGCCAAATAGGTTTTACCAAAGAATCTAGACAATGTTTCGGTTTCGGATTAAAATTACATTTGAAAACATTTGTAGCGTGAAATTCTAATGATTATTTTAATGTTATTTAGTACTTAAAATAAACGCTAAGTAGGTATTTGTAAATAGCACGCACGAGAAGTTGTAGCCTTGCTGAAACATTTTGTTCATTTTCTACAGACATAATTATAATTTTGCATTGTCTTGTTAATCTTACGAAATAGTCCACCTTATTTCTTCCATAGAAAGTTGTTATCCTTAACATTCATTGGTAGTGAGTAAAACATTTGTAAAATGCAGCACATGTAAATAAATTAAATTATTCATCCTAAGACTGATATGTAAATAGTAAACACAACTAGTTGAGAAGTACTCATATTAAAATGGTTCTGTTTATGGCGTTGCAACATTCCAAACCAATTAGGTGTATGAAAATGCCTTTGATTACTTTGTAAGTGGCACTGCGTGACCTTAAATAAAATGTGTATGAAGAAACGCGCAGAGTAGAAAGACGACCGGTAGATAATACTTGTAAGTTTACTTATTTGGGTAAAACAAAGAATGTTCTTTTTAGTTGATTCGCATTGCAATATTAACTCCGTCTATAACCATACTACTTGTGACCCTGTGATTTGTAAAGGCTCATTAGTTATATGAGTTTAGAGGCGAGCTTCCTAAATCTAGATTCAGCTGAACCAATAGCAGTTGTTAAATTGATGTCTGTGAAGATGAAACAAAATTGAAACAACATCCAAATAACAAATGAAATTAAAGAAGTTAGAAATCATGACTAAAAAACGAAGGTCATGGCACAGGTCATGACGCAGTGGTTAACTACTTTGGTTCGGCGTCCGCGTCCTGTTTGAATCTGGTCAAAATGCCTTATTAGTATAAGGCCTATTGCATTATTAGGCTTATTGTGTTCCTAACACAATTTGCGACCAACTATCAAGTGCTGGAAAAAAACCGAAGCAACTTACACAACTATCTAAAGGACAGCTTTGCCACTTACTATTTCAGGTTTTAATCAGAGCTCACATTTCGAGCTTCTGAATGCATCGTTACCCATGAAGGCAACAGTTTCGACATTTTATTCGTTTAATTTTAATTTCATTAAACCGTTTTCCAGTTTTCAGGCAACAGTTTTAGCATTTCATTCTTTCAATTTAAATTTCACTAAACCTTTGCTAACAGTTTTCAGCACGGATCTCAAAGTATCGTCTCATCATTAATTTACCATTGCAAACTAAGAAATGGATTTGAGCGAAAAGCCTTCTGCAGCTCGAATCCTTTGTTATCCAGCGCATCGCTGTGGCGTCCGTATAAGAAATGACTTATTTTGAATACGCAATCTAATGCAGACCTATCATTTCCTTGCTCGATTAAGTGCTACAAGTTTACTGTGCGTTGGGAAACCGGCCCGGTTCGTTGTCGTGGTACTGACGAAACTATACAGTCATTATGGTGGACCAGCATCGAGGTTCTGAAGGTAATGGCTTTGCATGGGAGCTAACGAAGGAGCCAATGAGGAAGTCATCAGTCTGATCAGATCAGTATCTCCATATCAATGAAGTTTTTCAAAGCGGAAAATAGCTTAACCTAAAAATAGTATATGTGTATATACTCGTACAATTAGCATCAAAATGATATGTATAGATTGGCCAAATATTTCTGGAGTATTTAGGAAAAGCAACGTTAGCACTTTCATCTTTTAATTGTTCTAGATTTTGGTTAAACTTTACTGTAATCATTCAGTTGCTTTTGTCAAACCGTGAATACCATTTGACTATTCAGTTAGCACACATGATTTTGGTGCTGACTGCACCTACGTATATTAATGAATTGTTCAGAAAGTAAGTACCTTTTAATTTATTGATTATGTCTGATAATTCACTCCGACCTCCTCGTGATTGCTTTTTCTGTCATCTGCGGGCATCAAAATGCTCGTTGAGCCTAGTCTGAGGCCTAAGGGCGGTTTAATAACATATGACAGTAAGGATTATCGCTAACTTTACACCCTTACAACAATCCGCACTAAGCACACGTGTAGGTGTAACGTGTGCGTAGGCTCGCGCAACCTCATAATAGCGGCGAGGCTCAGCAGTGGGACTGGAAGACTGTTGTTTTGTCGATAGTTTCCACTTTGTAATTATATTTCACTATAGACTTCTCATCATGCTATTGCTTAAATTGTGTCCATAGTAAGCATGTTGCCTTTTAACGACACCATCAATAGTCTATTGAAATGTTGTTAATTTTATAGTAGACTATTTAGCGGCAACAATACTATAACAGCATGCAACAGTCATCGATTTAAAGAGTCCTGTGTAACATGCTTAAACCCTTTTAACGGGCATAAGCATTCGGAATATTTCATTAGTTTTTAAACCTTATTTTATCAACATGAGGTTCATATTATGGTGGTGGCTATAGTTCGTTCGCGTTAAGAATGCAGTGATTTTAAAATTTAATTCTGCCTCACACAAAAAACCTCATATCCACAGCCTTTGCTTCCGAAAGTAAGCGTTCAACTGGTCACTGTGGATTTGGCTTTCTAATTAGGAACGATTTGATTGGTAAGAGGACGTGCTAGGTAGAAGGACAAGTATGAAATCAACGCATTCTTAACACGAACGGACCGTAACTTTTTTTCCCTCTGCCCTCTAGAGGTTTAAATAGGAACTATATGAACAGATCAACACAATCACCAACATCAGCCATGAAATGTACGTTTCACTCATTTATCAATTAAGAAATCCTCGAAGTTATTGATAGTAAGAAGTGTAGTAAATACTCGTACGTTTTGTTTCAACTAGCACGAAACTAATGGTTAGTAATTATAGTTTATCTATCAAATTCAACGGAGCCGGTCGTTTTTTTTGAATCTAGACATGTAGGCAATGCACGCAAGACGACCTGTTAAGGTGCCAACCGACTTCGTTACATCAAAAAGTTACACATCATTTCACAATCATAATCATTTATTATTTATTTATCTAAATTAAGAACTAAACTATAGTCCGTTCGTTTTAAGAATGCAGAGCTTCAGTCTTGTCCTTCGACCTAGCACGCTCCCTAAAAAATCAAATCGTTCCTAATTAGAAAGCCAAGTTCACAGTGCCCAGCTGAATGTGAGCTACTGTGCATTCTTGACGCGAACATACTATAGGTGAGTTCATCTTTTACCTACAGATGATTGAAAAATGAAATATGTTTTTAATTGTAAAATCACCACAGAACAACCGTAACATAGGACTTGGAACATAATCTTTAATGCATTGAAATAAGATGAAACGAACTGTCAAAGAGGTTTGTCAACATTTGGGTTTTGGTGACATTGAATTATACAACAGCTATACTGATTTTAGGGGATCCTTGAGAATCCCTGAGTTAATCTCAAATGTTATGTATGTCTTTTTAGTAGTATTTTTTCTTATTGCTTACTTATCTACTATATAAAAATAAGTCGGGTTTTCCTTCCTGACGCTATAACTCCAGAACGCACGCCATTTCCACGGTTTTGCATTCGTTGGAAAGGTCTCGGGTTCCGTGAGGTTTATAGCAAAGAAAAATTAGGAAAATTTCAACAGAAAAGCGGGAAAATCTTTTTTCACAAACAGCTAAGTCCACGCGGAAGTAGTCGCGGGCGGCTGCTAGTTAGGTATATTTCTTTCATCGTATGAATGGTCAGTCACCGCCTTAACTGAACAATCGTTAAATTTAAACAGCAATGTTTATTGCTATCTCAATCATAATATTGCAACAAAACTAAACAAGTACAGTGTTTTATGAGCTAATAACAGGTTTTGACATCCATTTGATGAATTACATCAATATGAATGAAATAAGAGCTTCAAATATTGTTCTTATAATTAGAACAATTGCTTCATCTGTTTTGTAAATTTATGGTTTCATTTTAAACTGAGAGTAATAGTCGATGTACCAATTAGTTCTATTCAAAGGCTACAGTAAATTATTTAATAATGTCGAATTAATTAACTTTTGATCCCTAGTCGCAACGATTTCTAATTAAGAGAAAATGAATTATCAATTTATAGACCTACCAGTTAAATTGTGAGGCTGCGAGACTACTCTCTGCCAAATCGGAAAAAAATGAATGCATACCATCAATATAAACAAAAAGAGGAGGATATGGCATCATTGTACTAAAAGTGGTAACTCAAATAACAGGTCCAATGGACCTGTTTGCAAGCAAATATGACAGCGACTTGTTTGCTTGCGCGTCATTCATTCGTCAATGTCATGGGCCTACCAGTTTTCGTATTCACGAAGTATGAACGTAACGTATATTCCTCTTTTTGTTTAAACCAATGATGCATCCTACTAATATTATAAAGGAGAAAGTTTGTATCTATGGATGTGCCGTGTTGCTCTTTCACGTCAAAATTACTGAATGTATTTTAAAAAACTTCACAATAATGTAGCTTATACTTCTGAATCGCACATAGGCTACAATTTATGAAGAAATACTACTTTTAACTACTACTTTTTTAAATACTACTTTTATTAATAAACAAGTTAAGGACGAAGTCGCGAGCGGCCACTATTACATATATAAAATAGAGATAGAAAACGTTGTCCAAGAAGGCTCTGAATCCTTAGTAAAAGTTATTGTAGATCTTTAAAGGTTAAATGGTGTATGTTTACAGCAAACTGCTCCGTGAGATCCTTTATTCAATTGAATAGTAATCACACGATTATCATATTAGAACGACACATTTACATAGTGGTGACAGGTATGACCGTCAAAATGGTAGACAAATGATACGGCACAGAGGTGAAAGTAGAACCAAGAACCTAACGCATTTTTGCTTTGACTGTTGATCTTACTTCATTTATTGTTCTACTACATCAAAAGTGTCTGTTGATTATATTTTAAAGTTATTGAACTCTGTATATCTAAAAAAAGCTCATTTTGAGACATTTTAGACGATCTTAGTACAAGATCTTAGTACAAGATCTTAGTATTTGAGCATAGCGTACAAGTTCCGAAATGCTCCATTTACGTCAAAAACTTACTTACTTACTTTTATATTTTTTTGTTTTGCATCAGCATTCTACTTTAATCTACAGCTAATTACGTTTACGAATAAGACGGTTAATTTTCCCTTTTTTATTGTATTTATGTTAAATAAAAGAAACATGTAACCTATCTTTTTTGTTGATACTGGATACCATAACTTTCATAAGCAGTGCATAATTTGGCTTAGTCCGTTTATAAACATAAATGTTGCTCTACTTAAACTTTATATCAATCACTAGCTCATACCATGCATGCATGCATAGAATGTTACCATCGTAATTATGATAATATATTGTACATTATAATAGTTTATCGCCAATTTTACAATGCGATCGATCATTACTCAACAGGCTCCGTAATGAGCGCAAATAGTAAATTATTGATACTTAGAGGCGTTATGCGGAACTTTGGGTATAAGCTACACGCTGAGAGCGGGCGAGTCTTTTAAGGTGGCAATTGGAAATATCTTATTACCTAGAAGTATTTTAATGATGGTTATTTACTTGAATAGAGAAAATATTTTCACTCGTTCTTGAGATCTCTAAAATAATAAACTGGGTATGAAAAGATGAACCTTTTTTTTGTTGTTTTAGAAACTTTAAAAGAGAAAATGGAAAGGGGAAGAACGGTTAAGTAAATAACAACCTAGTTCGTAAATCACTTTTTCAATCAATTATTCTCAATGCACATTTCACTTCAAGCTTCCTGTAAAACTAAATAACTTGGCGATGGTGATCGTTTGAATGGAAAGAACAAAGCCGCATGAGATTTTGAGGGAGAATACTAATTCAAGTTAAAGTGAATAGACAATTGAAATAAGGGTGCTGTATCAAGATGTGACGTGATGTTAGTAAGAATAAGAGTAATCAAAAGTCCTTTCATTGAATCATGATTCTCGCAGTCGCTTATAACTTGCACCACTCATCTCTCTATGTTTGGTCTCACGCCGGCAAACGTGATTTGTAGAGATGCAAGCGAGAATGTCGCATAGGTACTACGCCGCTATGCAGGACACGGACTACTTAGCATTTCTCGTATGCATTCCCTTCCAGTAGTTTTTGCGGTAATCAACGCAGGACAGCGTTGAAGGTCGACGCAGCACCTGTCCAAAACGGTTGATTGAGTGCTTTTATATGGCAGGTTTTTCCGTGTTCTCATAAAACTTTGCTAGTGAATATATTTATTTGAGAAGGAAATAAATAAACAAAAACCTCTTTTATTGGCCTTCCACCCCCATAGCTTAAGATTTGCTGCTTAGTTTGGGTACAGAGTGTTAAGATAATTTATCAGGATTGTGAATTTTTGAACATTCCAGTCACACTGATTTTTAGGCCACAAACAGTTTTCCTTAGACTTTCTCGTTTACGATATAACAGTAAGAATCTTATGAAAAGTATTTAGAAACGTCTATGACATATAGTTTATAAATTAACTGTTCTACAAAAGGTAAAGCAAAATCCCTAGCTCTGCATGCCTTAATGTTATACTTAAATGGTCAATCCGCATGCTTGCAGCAAACAACCGTATTTCTATAAAAACAAAATACGAAATTGTTAAATAATTTGTAAATAAGCCTTATCATGTCACGTTGTAGGTACCCTTATGCTCCTATTCTAACGATAGCGTAACTAATGAACAATATTTTTCATTTCAAATATACTCTTCGTTTTCGCTATAACTTATGATTGCACCACTGCTCACCGTTTGGTCTCACGCTAAATTTGATTAGTGTGGATGACAGTGAGCACGCCACCCGCATACTAAACCGCTGTGCGGGACACGAACTACTGGGAAATACACATTTCTGGGAATTAAAACCAATATTTCTTACTTCATTTAAATTGGATTCATGACGAATGAATTTTTAGGGAATAAATAAACCTAGAGGGTTAAATTTACTAAGGAAAAGTTGAATTTACTTTGGTTTTAGGTTAAAAACAAGAGTCAATTAGACATAAGTCTATTTGCAAAGTTAGTGCCACTGTTAAACAGAGAAATTGACAAGTGGTAAGACCCTTTTCACTAGCAATTTACCCGCCTGATATCGCCTAGACTAATATTAAACTAACGTACTCGTACTTTTGGATTTTATTTCTTGCAAACATGAGTTTATGAATCACAAATTTACCTAGCTAACTTTGAACAGTTATTTTGTTTAGATACCACCATATCATTTTAACCTCATATTCGTTTATGTACCCGTATTTTTACCTTTTCAACCTTCATAATCATCACCATTACAGCCACATCTACCCACTACTGATTTTTGGACTTTCCTTCTCAAAGCATTCATTGGTTAATCTCGGTGTCAAACCACCCAACGTCAACTTCAACATAAATGTCTATGAGATAGATAGATTGGATTTGGGTACCATCTAGGACATAGATCTCATCTATGTCCTAGATGGTATTCCAATCCACCATCCAGCCACCAGACAGGATTGCAAACACTTGAAGGATGTTTCAGCCAGCTAATCAGCCCATTAATTTCTTCACCCCATGCGCTATTGCGGTCAGAGAAGATTCCGTGTGACGTAACATACTTTTCCCAGGTGCCACGTAACGCAACCTCGTTTGACCATGCAAGAGTTTAATGGCCTTTTTTCTGACAGCACCTGCCGCGTTCTGAATAGTTGGCGCTGGAATCCTGACTTAGTTGTGATTGGTGCTTTTTGGTGTTATTTATTGAGGAAACTCATTTGCTCTGGTCAGGTAGTGGCTTGATTGGCGATTTTGACGATACCTGTGGATTTTTATTACCTGAACTAAACTATATTCAGAGGTTTGCGTTCAAATCGTGTAGTTGAGCTTATGGTGTTTTTCAGTTTTTACACATTTAGTTAAGGAACCAATGCAGATCAATAGTGATAATAGCTTTACTCAATAATGAAGGCCTCGGTGAGATGAATTATTCAGTAAAAATCGCTAATTATAGTTTACTTTCGAACTGATTAGAACACTTTTCTGCCAATTTTGCCCGTCACTTGGAAACTCATAGAAAATATCTCAATGTAGGTAATGTTAATCACTGTGGGTTATCACCTTACCAGTGGAGAGACCGACAAAACTCGTTCACCCCACGGTAGCAAAGCGTAACGCATTCTTCCTACAAGGGTATAATGTGTGACAAACGTTCGAACATCGTTGTTCGACGGTCACACATTTATTTCCAGAACGCAAACTTCCTCCACCTCGCATAAACGTGCCAAATATTCGGTTCGCGAATATTGTGCACGCTCGCGAATGTTTGCACAACAAATATTCGTTCGTGAAACGAATGCTTGTTGTGATTACCGTTCTTATTTGTACGATTTCATAGCTCTGTAACAAATAAATAAATTACTGTCAAACAATACTTAGTCATTCATGATACGATCTTGGTGATTTTATCTGCCAACAACTGACTGTTGTCAGCTTATTCTACAAACTAATAAATATATTAACCTCTTTACATTTACAACCGGAAATCAATACTTTGAGTGCGCAAGCGTCATACTACAAACAACCGTAGGTAGTATTAATTGCATTGTCTATCTTTTTTTAACTTATGGCATTCGTAGTGTTGTCTTTTTCTAGTGCATTTGCTTCGTTAAGAGAGTGGCCCTAAGGTAATGTTGTGAAAGGACATCAAGGGCAAAATGACCGCCAAAGCATTTAACGTTAATGATATTGTGATTAATGATAGGTATTATTATAATGAGCATAGTGGCCGTTGTAAAATTTGCGATTAGTGAAACTTTCAACTCAAAGTCTGAAAAACGCAATAAAAACGAACGTGATGTGTGGGTTTTGTGTATGATATGTTTTTATTGCAATGAAAAATAATGAATACCCACTCATTAATAGATTTAACATGATCACAGAGGAAGGAGAGAAATTACTCACCTCTCACAAAAACTAATGTTTATTTGTTTGCCTCTGCATTTCCTTCAGTTTTGTAATGTAGGTACAGCAATACCTTAATTATTTTTAAAAGCACGCACTTGTTAACATTTTGTAATTATGATTCATTAAACGCAATAATTGCAAAGTGAAAGATTGCAATCGCAGATTCTTCACGAAACGAAACTACTTAGTGCAATTTTATTTGAAATTCAAACTGAAATAAATGCAGTTATATTTTATAAAACCGACGAGCAAATCATGACTTCGTTTCCCTGGGTTTTAGTTTTTTGAACAATATCGTTATGATTGTACTTAGCCTATTTTTATATTGTAGTTATTCTAATGTATAGGATACTTTAAAGTTACATCCAAATCCGTCGAGTAGTTTTCACGTGAAAAATTTACAAACATTCACAATATTTTCAAAATTTCGCATTTATAATAATAGGCAGGGGATAGGATATTATTAATGCAGCTCTACCTTAAAAGAAAAGAGTCTAAATAAAGCCTTATTAATATTTAACTTTGCTAAATCAAGAATTCAAAAGTCCAGTCATAAATAACAGTCTTGCTCGAGTAAGCTCAACAATTTCAGTTGTCAAATAAATAAAATGTGTAAGATTCCTGTTCACCCAAATGCCGTGGTCCGTATTGGGTTAACCGCGGCAATATGACCATGTGTGACCGTAATATTATGTCCATCTGCAACGCTTCAACAAGTAATGTTTTACATAATTCTGCTGGTCATGCAAGCTTGAGACGGTCTTTACAACTTACGATTTTTTAAAATTATGTATGATAGATACTCGTACGCAAATAAATAGCTAATGTTATTTTTCATATTCTGAGATTTCATTTTATCTATTTTTAATGTCAGAATAGCTGTCCTCTAAGGTTTTAGACTGTCCAACTAGAATTTTAAAAACGCTCAAACTTTGACGAAACTCAAGCATACGGACTGGAACACTAAGTTTTCTGTGCGGTGATTTCAAAATATTGAAACTGAGCCTCTTCGAAAAAAGGGTAAATAGGCATCTGTTAAGCCAACAAGTACCATTATAGGCCATATTATCATCACTCGAGATGAGGAAAAAGTGTAGTCAAAGACACGCATCGACGCCTAATTGTATTAGAAAAATCTCTTCATTTAGCAAGCAAATGTGGTTGTTTATAAAAAACCCAGGGCAATTGCCTGAAAAGTCCTAAACTAGTTTACTGAACTAAAACTTACTCTTGGATTTCAGAACAATGCCTTATGATTTTCAGCTAAAGAATATGTAATGAAGTAGCATCGCAATGAAAGAATCCACCACAAATCGCACCGTGTAAATGCTCTACATCTTGATTCTCGTGTCATTTAATGTCTGCAGGTCTTTATTTCTTAACTCAAATTTAGTAACCATTTAAAATATAAACGATGGCACGAAATAGTTTCGCGGTGAAGGTCGGCGAAATTGGTGGCCCAGATTACCAAACTTGAGATGTAAGGTGACCTTCCCATCATCTACTTATCGTTACAAAATGTCTTGAAGTACCGAAATACTGGTTACAAATTAACACGTCTTTGCCCATGTTTGTTGTGATATCATAAAAGTTTATTAATGTAGCAGAAGTTTGTTTTAGGTTGATTAGTGAGGTATTCATCATTAATGACTAAGTATTGCGATAGATCATAAATTAAATCCAATCAAGAAGTTTAATGATTTTTTAACAAATGTTGCGCGTATGAAGAACATCTTTGATTAGCGCATTAAATAATGAAATATTCAACAACTGACCTTGAATTCTAAGATATCACTAAAAGTTAAGAAATGAAAAAGCCAAAAGTAGGCAAATGAAGGCATACGTCCCTCTGCTGGCCACATATTCCTAAACGCGGGCTCGTGCGGATTATGAAAAGGTCCAACACTTTTGCAAGTTAACAAAAATAAGTGCTAAACTAGATCTTATCAAGTTGCATCTCGTGACGTCAGCTGGCACCAACTGCTTAATATGCCTTTCCAAGCACGGAGATGTCCGAAAAATACATCTCTAATTTTCGGTGGCAGTGGTCATTCATCGCCCATTCCCGAACCAACATTCTTTACTTTTCTTTAATTTTAAGAAAATTTAGCGAATTCGGGAGAGATTTCTCTCACGGCAACTAAGACCGTTTTTTTCAAAATCAAGTCAAAGCCAAAGCATTTATATCCATGTAGACTTAATGATAACTACAAGTATACTGAAGGTGAGATAATTGACACCTAGAGTCACATTATGTCTACTTAGTAGTACTACTGAGAAGACCTGACGGTTGTCTGGAGGATGGATATCGCTTTCAGCAAAATTGACCAAACTTTTTCGAAGAGTTCTTGTTATATTTTTGTGCAATACAGTATGTATATCTTATCTTATAAAGTTACTATGTCAATTCGCATACTCCCAGTGGTATTACGTCTGGAGTTGCATTTCACTGGATCTGCTAAGAATATTAAGTGTCACTTTGTTCTGAGCAGTTGTAAAGTTACATATTAAGATTTCATAACTGCGGTTCCTCGCACTGAGGAGTTATAGTGTCATAATTATGAAACAGTTCATAGGTCCAGTTTGTTTACGCTCAAGGCGTACTCTATGTGAATTACAATTAATCAAGAAATACAATTTTAACATAATTTTCTTCAAGTATATGAAGATTTGATTCAAAAGGGTGGCGATCACCGTTGTAAAACAACGCAGGCTGTGTCGGGAATGGGATGGGTGACCACTCCAAATGACTAGGCAGACGTGCAGAATATAGGTGTTCCTGACTGAAATCGCTAGATGTTGATTGCTATGCCTAGTTGGAGGCCTGATGGTGGCTTAATAACATCTGTCGGTAAGGTCTATCACATGGGTTTTTCGCACCCCTTAAAGAATCCGCACTTAGCCCGCGTTTTGAACCTCATAGTTAAGGTGGGGCCTTCAGCCAGCGGTGTTGTTCGCTTTGTTTACTGACAAAAATACATTTAAGCAAAATATTAAGACATCGATGAATCCTTTTTTATCGATCGTGTTAATTACGTAATATCTTTTTCACAATTTAACTGTCATAAATTAGATCAAACATCTAAAGATATATTAAGTAACAGTTAGAATACATTTCATATTCTACTAATATTATAAATGCGAAAGTTTGTATGTGTGGATGGATGTACGTGCCGTGTTGCTCTTTCACGTAAAAACTACTAGATGGATTTTAATAAACAATAATATAGCTTATACATCGGAATAGGACAAAGGCTACAATTTTTCAAGATATTTTTTCTAACCTATGTCCACGCGAACAAAGTCTCGGGCGGCCGCTAGTTTGATATAAAAGCACGTGATTACTCCAGTTTGCGAAATATTTGGAGATTCAAAACAAACAAACTAGCCGCCATTGCGTATTCTGACGTCACACAGTGAGTCAGATTCACGGGCAGTGTCATCACAGAGTGTGACGTAATGGGCCAGGTCACGGCGCAGGGTCAAAGAAACTACTGACTGTTTAATATGAAGACTTATAAATAGGAAATTATATTACAACTGTTGACCTGGGTGCAGTTACGACATTTTGCTTTAAACAAGGTACCTACGAGTAGCTTACGATTAAGTTGCCAACAGTGATACCTATGTTAGGGGCTTTTAAAAATTTGGTAGATTAAAACGGACGAAATATCAAACTAAGTACCTAAATGTTATAAAAGTTACTGGTATACTTACGACGGATAACTATGAATGGCATTTGATAAAACAAGGGTGATGAAGATAGAACCACGAAAAGTAAGGAATTCTGCCTAGTTTTTTAAAGCCACCACGCCACATTAAATTTAGTTGCAGCCTGCATCGTAGGCTCGCCACTTACCACCCTGGGGTCAAATAATATGTCCGGCAAAATGCGGGCTTCTGAATGTTCCGTTAACCATGACGGCAAAAGTCGGCGTGGCTCTGACTACCCCGCTTGGAGGTGTGAGCGTATGTTATGTGAAATTCAAAATTAAGGGAAATCTTCATGCTTGTCTTCAAAAAGTTACTATAACTAACAAAAACTTTACCACCCTAAAGCCATTAGTTATTTGCACTATATTGCCTCGCCCACTTTGTCTCCAACCTGCGTACCCGCTGGGCTACAAGTAACTTTAGTTCATCTACCGATTTCGTTATTTCTGATTCGATCTCGCAGCAAATTGCCGAGCAAAGCCCTAATAATGTTAATAAGTTTTTATTCACAAAAAGGTTTCAATTGCATCGACGTGTAAATGGCAACGACCTATACCAAAGTATAAACCATACAGTAGGCTATCTAAGGCTGCCCGCCGAGTTATTAGCCTAGCGTGCACACAGACACGCGGCACAGCCCGTCCGTACTGCCGCCTCCCTTTGCCTCCCTATTTTATGCTAGCGTGTGCGTGAAATTGCGTGTGCGTGATATCGCGACACGGCGCGCAACGCGCACGCACACGTTCAAACCGAGGGTGGCACATTTGTATGTAGATGTTCTACTGTATGATTTATACTGTGCCTATACTGCGCTTGCGCATATCATATGCCAAGGACACGAGTTGACACGCCCGCCAAATGCCATGATTACAGTCGGATTGCCGGGAATCGTGACATGATTTTAGCAAATGAAATAAAGTTAAAATATGAGAATGGCATACTTAGCAATAACCGGTCAAAGTACTTTGTTATAACCTTTGACGCTAACAAACGAAAACTATACGTTATTTTAAAGTGTATCTTTTGCCTAATAGTTTTCGTAGCAATGATCAATGGCAATATTAAAAAAAAAAAAAAGATATTTTAAGACACATGACAGGCATACTCAGAAAGCTTTGGGGGATTGTTCAAAAATGAAATTGTTTAGTGAGGATAAGGTTTCAGGAAACCATCAAGTAAAGGCGATAATTACAATGCTATAAAAATAAGGTACAAGTATAAGAAAAAAACGCACGCGAAGAAAACTCAACAAGTAATTTATAATCCAGGAAATTATTTTAAAACAAAGTATTAATTATTAAATTACAATAAAAACATTCAGTTTTAAAGTTCAAGATCGAATTTTGGCTTTCGACAGCTTTCAAAAATGCTTGAAAGTTTCTAAATTCCAATAATAACACAAAAACTTCACATATTCAGGCAGATATACACGTTCACCTTATAAAACCCTTTTGTTTGAACCCTGATTTGATCCGGAAGAGCTTGACACAATAGCAATAACAGATAGTTATATAAATTTCACTAATAACTACAGTAAGTAATTACAGAGAAATATTCAATAATTGCAATAATTATCTCGACGATATCTACCTCTGTATGAATGAACAAAAGTAAGTAGCAGATACTTAACGATATTATAATGTGTCATATCAAAACCAAGATTAAAACGAAACAAGGAATGGAGGTGGCAAATTGCATATTGTCCTAAACCAAAAAAACCTTAATACGATTTTGTTTTTCTGATATTAATAGAATATTTAATTTGAATTACATAAGTATAACATACCCAATGACTACAAAATCAACAAAGTACATTGATTTGTGAATCTACTCAAACATAAATCGTAATTTTCCTTATAATGATCATAAATAATTTCTAAATAGCACCTAAATGCTAATCGCAAAGTAATTGGCTGTCAAAGCACATTCGTTTGTTAATAAATATTGCTTAAGTAATTGGTTCAATCTTAACTTAATGATACAGCGAGATCGTGATCCACGACCACAAGCGGACGCACTTTGTTTATCTAACGATGTTAAGTTTATGTTTACAATGGCGTGTATCAATTAATAACTTCAAATTTTGTAATTTAATTTCACAGTTTGCTACCATGAACACCGTTTTCAAAACAATAAAACTTTAGTTACATGCACATTTCGTGGTGTTTCATTCAGCTAATTTAGGATCAGATGGGGTGTGTAATGTATGATATAACAACAAATCGTATATCACTCAGAACATATACAGTCGTATGATATACCAACGTTTGATATAATTATTCATTCCGTATAATGAACGAATCATATAATTTCAAATGAAATAATTTTGAAACGTATAACGGACTAGCAGCCGCCCGCGACTTCGTCCGCGTGGACTTAGCTGTATGTGAAAAAATATTTTCCCGCTTTTTCGTAATTTTAGTAAGGATTTTTGAAAATGAAATATAGCCTATGTCACTCAGGAATGATGTAGCTTTCCAACAGTGAAAGAATTTTTCAAATCTGCCAAGTAGTTTCGGAGCCTATTCAATTCATACAAACAAACAAACAAACAAAAAATCA
The DNA here is from genome assembly GCA_950022985.1 of Udea ferrugalis. Taxonomy (NCBI): domain Eukaryota; kingdom Metazoa; phylum Arthropoda; class Insecta; order Lepidoptera; family Crambidae; genus Udea; species Udea ferrugalis. The sequence goes on from OX465522.1 coordinate 2,024,445, forward strand.
AACCTTTCCTCTTTATAATATTTGTATAGACAACTGATATAAAATTGTTTGATATAATAAACGTTTGATATAAAGCTTACATGGTATACTATTCAAAACAACTACCATTTATTTGATATAAAAATAAATGGTCTAACCATCAAATACCATAAACTTTATTGTCATAAATCTTAAGATTGTTTATGAACATGTACCCACATAAATAAATACACATTGTTAAAGATCATAAAAAGTACGGGTTCAACACAAGCAGCAAGCAAATCAAGCAAGTCGTTTTTAGGGTTTAAAAAAAAAATAACCACGAAGGTTTAAGGCGGGAGCTTCGCTACGCTTCGCTCCCGCCTTAAACCTTCTAACCTAATCTATCCGTGTCGGTTTCGCCCCGACTCGAGTATAGGGCAGACAAGTATACCAATTAGCTTTTATAACAAATAACATTTATTTCATATGAAGGTTATATGCAATGCAATTTAGATTAAACAAAATTACATCAAATGTGCTTTATACTAAGTAAGGTTTATATTAAATGTTGTTAGGCGTACTGATTGTTATCTTAAATGACGTTATATCATTTGATGCATTATATGAAATGAACGTTATGTTGAAGAAAATTATTCGAAGAGTTGTTATACCAAACGTTTATTATATATCTCATGAACGTTATTGAAATGAAAATATATCAAATGAAGTTATATCAACCAATACGCACCCGATCAGATGTGGGTCACGTTTAATAAATAACTTCTAGAGAAGTTTATCTTTACAAGCAATATTCAACTGTGAGGTGAATTGGTTGGCCAAATTATATTTATTAATAAAATTGACAACGAATCTTTGTATGTAACTAGTTCAATTTAATAATTAGTAGCAAATTAGGCAATAGTTTACAATAGTGGATATAATTTGCTTTTGAGATTGTTGACAGCAGTAATTTACTAACAACTTAGCAAGGCCTTACTCCCATGAATATAAGAATTCGTGAAAATGAACAATAAAACCGCACCATTACAACTACAGTGAAGTTTTGTCTCTTTCTCCTATTGCTGTAAACATTTGCGAGTAATTGTCCGATCACTTCAATCGCTAAAACTGCAATTACTAAATTTAGGGGTAAAACGCAAATGCTTTATTTATCAATTTAAACCTGACCCATTTCGAGTGTAGAACCATAAATACGATACATTAAAGGTTTGCAATTCGTAATCGTAAAACATAATCGTCGTATATGAGTGCAGGTGGTGCCCGTAGCGCAGTTGTGACAGTGATCGGTGACGATCGTTGTTGTAAAACAAAACACGCCGGGTCGGAAATGGGATGGGTGACCACGCCTACCGAAATTTAGTGATGTGTATTTCGGGCATCTCCGTGCTTCGGAAGGCACGTTAAGCAGTTGGTCCCGGTTGACGTCGCTAGATGTCAGTCGTTAAGCATGTTCAGAGACCTTAGGGCGGCTTGATAACATCTGACATTAAGGTTGCTCACTTACTTACACCCCTTCAACAATCCGCACTGAGCCCGCATGTTGGAGTATGACTTGTTCCACCTCATAGTTTAGGCGAGGCCTGTGCCCAGTAGCGGGACGTATATATGCCGTTTATGTTATGTCAGTCGTATGAGTGCAGGCCAAATGCCGTGTCCAGCGTTTCTCACGTCCGCTACCGGAACCCATGCCGGAGCTGGCTGAAGGGCGGCGCTCGCGCACTGCGCACGCCTCTCTCTCTGTCAACCGTTCATTGTTTACGATACATTTTTACGAGTTTAGCGTACCATTGCAAATGTTATGTGGGTTTTTATTGCTAAAGTATGTAGGATGTGTAATAAAATGGCTTCGATGTAGTTGCAGGGAAGTAAAGTATTAGCCTATATGGATCCCACTGTTATTTAATTATTTTTTACCAATATAAGCATACAGCTAGGTAGCAAACGCGCTTTTAGCCTAAGCAAAGACATTGAGTGATCCTAAAAAGGTTGACTGATATTTACTAATGAGTTGATTCCTCACTGCATCAATAATCACAGTGACTTGATGATAAGAAGTACGTAAAGTAGCAAAAGAGCTAACAGGACAGCATGCTTGTAACGTATTCACCTTTTTTAGGTTTTCTCTACCTTGAAGCTGGGTGTCCGAAAAGCCATTATTCCGGAACTATTCCTTCGCAACGGTCATGAGTTGTAGTAATAGTTTAGAGATTAATTATTTAAATAAATAAATCCTTAACACTTTACTCGAGTTCAAGTTAAGGAAATCATTGCAAAATAAATCCAACTACATGAAAACAAGATCAAGGCGACACACTAGCCCTTTCAAACTATTTTCTCACACACACTCTACGGTTTAATTAAGTTTAACAGCTCACCTAAAGTCATTGCAAAAATGTTCTACCTTGTCAAGATCGTGCTCTTGCGTCAGCGACGGAACCTGGCCAGGTCCCGAGGAAACTGTCAGTTAAAATGCCTGATCGTTGCGAAACGCCGGTGACATTGCTACACGGAATCCTAATACGAAGCACTGGGTGTTTTTGATTGCAGTTTGGAGCGAGAAAGGCGTGAGTTCTAGCTGTGTTGGGCGAAAAAGTTGTGAGTATTCACAGTGTTGCGCGAGAAACTTGTGAGTTAGGAAGTACTAGTTCTTGAATGTTATATTTTATGCAATATTACCTTTTGTGTTCTACTTAAACTTCATTATTGTAATCTACTTCATTTCTAACAACCCGTTTTGATTAATGAATTGCAAAATTAGGTAGTTTGTTAGACAATCAATTATTTAATTTTAACAACAACGAACTTATGCCAAATTAGTATTCAAAATGGTAATTTTGAAGCAATTTGTTGGACTAATAATTTAATTTTTGAACCTAATTAAATTACAACACATGTAAGTGGGTACCACTAGGTCTTCTATGTTATTTATATTAAATTGCTACTAGACACAGTTCGTTCAGCTAAGATTAAAGTGTGAACACAAATTTGTGAATGGTCTCGTGGCGCTCTTGCGATAGCATCCGGTCGTGCTCGGGTGTCCTTCGAGCGACTGTCACTGCGTGTGACTTGTACTTAGGGGTAATCTTTGAACTGCTAGAATGTCTTGCAAAGTTTTTAATGCCGCCGTAGTCATGAGCGATACGCCGCATCATTGAAATGACATCAATGTCATTTTGACTGTTCGCTGAAATCTGGTGACCGATTTTTTACCGATTGAATTATTATAATCAGCCTGCGCTATCCCACTGCTGATTGAATTGGCCTGTTTTTTCTGTCTATATTATCACTTGCTGCAATTAAGCAATGTCCTTGTCAAACAAACTTAAGTGAGTTCCGTTTTCCATATTTGGCTTGGGACCAACATTAATAAGTTATAGCGGATAAAGATTGGCAATCGAATTTATTAATTCACTGATTAAAGATAAGGTTATCGGATGCAGTAAAATGCTTGTCTCTACCTTTATACTTAACTAGCGGGCGCCCGCGAACTTCGTCCGCGTGGACTTGAGTTAAAAAAATGAGATATATCTTTATAAATTGTAGCCTTTATCTTATTCAGATGCATAAGCTATATTACTGTAGAGTTTTATTTAAATCCATCTCGTAGTTTTTACGTGTAGAAAATGGAGTTACTTTTACCGTTTTCCCAATACCTATTACCCTTCATTGCTCTGCTCCTATTGATCGTAGCGTAATGAAAAGTATACTTTAACCTGCCCAAGAGTATGAAGAATAATTGTGCCAAATTTCGTTGAAATCCGTTGAGTAGTTTTTGTTTCTATAACGAATATACAGCAGACAGACAGACAGACAGACAGACAAAAAATTTACTGATTGCATTTTTGGCATCAGTAGCGATCCCTAATCACCCCTTGATAGTTATTTTTTAAATATATTTCATGTACAGAATTGGCTTTTCTACAGATTTATTATGAGTATAGATTTATGTCCTGGGTAACAGAATACCTATTGCAGAAATGCATAGTCGAACAAAAACAGTAATTTCTTTGAAAAAACAGTAATTTTCTGTAAAACTACTAGTCATTTTTAATGCACCTACTTGTAACTAAAACTATAAGTACCTAACCGATATCAAAACATTTTTCCAGTCAAGTCAAGACAGAGTACATCTAGTGAATTTGCCAACCAGTTGAAATATGTGTAGAACTATAAAACAATAGGTTAGGCGGTATATCCTTACCAGAGAATTATTACCAGAGACGGTGTAGAATGAACAGTCGAGTGGTCCCAGCATCAGGCCACTATGATTCAGAAAGCCACGACAAGTTGTACGCGCTAATTACTAGGCTTAAATATTATGTTTCCGCTTCGCTGTTAGACTGGCCTAGTTAATACTCGTAGTAGCCAGGAAGAGGACAAGGATATCTTTTGATACTTTGGATCGTATTTGAAGTAGGACTCAGATTAACGGTTGCTCAGCTTAACTAAGTAACTCCGGTTTAGCATATCAGTTTTCTTATGTCAAAACTGACGCTTTGTCGATTACAAACAGACATGCAAAGGTTTTAGCATAATTAGGGAAGTCTGATGTCGATCTCGATGAAAAAATCGGGTTCAAACACAGAATATCCACCCACTGCTGAGTGAATGATTTTCTTCCATGCCATACTACACATGCCTTTTAATATTGGAAAAAACATACTTCAATTCAAAATTCATTCTAAGTTTGATGAAATTTTAAGCATCATAATTATGCCATTGTAGGTATCATATAGAACTTAAAAACATAAAAAAAAAAATTCTATTTTTTAACGTGCTAAACTTTTGCAAAATTAGCAATGTGTGTGTGTCGCTTTGTGGATTAAAGTCCAATAATATTTATTCATTACTATTTCATTCGGATAGTTTTCATCTAAATCAGTTATTTTTGCAACGACCTCGGTACCCATGACTAACTTTCGATGAATGCAGGTTCTCACATACCAGTGGAGTGTACCGGTCGAGACCTATACCGGTTCGTTTCCTGACTTCACCTGTTTTGTGAATTGTCGTCATTAGAATTATTCTTACGCAATTTAATAGGAGGTCTTAACCTAATGTCATATAGCCTAGAATGTAGCCTTTAGCGAATGAAAACTGCTGTTGGTTTGGTGTCAATCCCAGGATATTCAACAAAATACCGAATGACCTGAAATTTTTATACTTGAAAGAGTTTATCGAAATGTAATTTTAGCTTAGCTGTTTTATGTTGTAATTTAATATTTTGCATACTATGTGAAGTTGGCAAAACATGAATGTACTAAAATTTGTTGACTTATAACATCCTGAATGTTTGTGTGTTCCTAAGTTTTATGCAAAGAAAGACATTTCTATTTCTAAATTATTATTAAATATTTGGGATTTTACACCAAGATCATCTTCCGCAGATAAGACAGAATTTTATTTTGGGTCTAAGAAACTGATACACATATATTTTCTTTTACTCTTTTTATAGATGGCTTTAGATCTCCAGATAGCTCCAGATCCAGAAGAAATAGTATTTGGCTCAGTGGTTTGTTTAAGACTACTTGCCTCCCATTTTTGTTCCAGGCCAAACACCGAACTTTACGAAAGCCGCTAAAAAATAATGGATGAATCAAAAATACTCAGTTGTGAAAAAGTAGTATTATTGAGTGGCGCTTAAATTATGTCTCTGTTCTCAATCCGTCATATTGCATTGTTTACCGTCCGTTCATTACCGGTATTGCACACTTGGCGCAGAAGCAGGTATGTTAAACAGAAGACAGTACCGCTACTGTCTACCGGTTCACTTCCTGGCCCCGGCTAAATGGGCCAGTGATGATTTACCGAGTTTGTCGTTTCGACGAGCAAGAAGCCGCTTTTAGTTATTTCACTCACTTGACGGTTAGAACTACTAATCTGATGAATGAAGAATATAGAAAAAAAATACTATTTGGTTTGAAGAAAATAAACAGGACATTTCAAAGGTTACTGATAGTTTCTGTACATAGAGCTAGTCTAAGCTGAAATGACGCGCCCATCCACGCATCTACGCATAAAAGCAAGCAAGTAGATGCGGTGGAGAGGCGCGTCATTTCAGCTTAGATGATCTCTACAAATAGTTATTGCAGGTGGTTAAAAAAAACGTAAGTATTAACCTTCTAACGTTATTTGGCAGAGTCGGTTAAGGGGGGTTAGGCGGTCAGCAAAAGTTCAGATTTCGTAGCTCTTCACGCCTGAGGTAAGGGGGTGGGGTAGGAGGTGGGCGTCCGCGTTTAGTATGGAATGGAATAACAGTCCATTTTGCCGTTTTCACCTACTAAGGCCTCTTAAGCCAGACTTTTTTGACGCACAATACATTTTCATCAAACTGCCGTATCAATGATATTTTTTCCGCCGATGGCTTCGGAAACCGCACCCGGGACCTTTCGTCTAATAACACAGGCGAAGAGGAAGCTGCCAGATCTACGACTAACCACAAGGCATACAATTAAGTTCTAGACCTAGTCTTTACTGTGTGTTGCTGTTGGAAGTCTAATCGGTAAGTGTGTACATGATCGTTGTGAAAGCAGACCCGATCCGCACTACAAAAAATGCTAGTTTATCTTAGTAAAATTTACCAAAATATTGGTTTGTGTAAGCTTTTGAAACCGTTAAACAGAAAGAAAAACAAAATTTAAAGAAATTAAACTTGTGTATATTATGTTCATATAGTTTCCAAATTAACGAATCGATTATTTTTGGCTAAGAGGTTGATCTTTAACTTTTTACAAGAAAATAATGTCTGCATTGTCCAATTATGGTTATCGTATGTATTGTTCATTGACTATTAAATTATTTTAGTTACTATATGTCCGGTAACTTGGTGCTCGAGCAGAGCTGGCATTTGAACAGTTTTTTTCCCATTCAAGCGACTGCCGCCTAAACTATGTTTGCTATAATTGATTATGGCTCCAATACCTATTACCTTAAAACACATTTCCGAGAACGGAAACGGGTAATCGATCAGAACGTGGTCATAAGTGAAGGCGGCTAATATTTCGCGTAAATATCCACAGACAAATACTCTAACGATCTGTCTCGAAATCTGTGACTAAAGGTAACGAATGTCAAACAAAGAGTACGGTCGGAAAGAAAATATACCAATCATTTAAATTGGTAGTCACAAAACATTGACATATTCCAGAGTTGGCTGTTTCAAAGAACTTGAATCCATCCAACTTCGGCAACCTTCAATTAAAGAATAAGCAAAAATAAACACTCAGACTAAAGGTATATTTGTCACAATGTATCAGAATAAAATAATCATTGTAAATAATGTTGTGTGTACAATCTTTGGATTGCTGTCTGGCCTTTCAGAAGATATTTCTAAATATTGTGGACTTGAAGTGACTGCAATCTGTCTGTTTACCCTTAAATAAATAAATAAAAGGTTCGGTCCCTTTGCTAGTGCAAGCATCGATTCTGACCTCCTTTACTTCTCACCTGGTGCCCCTTAGTCCTCACTACTCAAAAACAGCGTTGTTAAAGATCCTATAAAAAGCCATAAAATAAAATAATCATTTACTAAAATCTGGATGCGTGACAGGCCCGTGCCTGCAATGCTGACTCGCTATCCTCTCTGAATAAATATTTGTTGCTAAACAATTTTGTTTCCCGTTTCTAAATGTGTCTTACCTTAGCAAATTAGCCCCCGATACCCTAGTACAGGCATGGATAATTTAAGTTCCGATGACCATTTAAAAAAAATGATCAAATTAATTATTTATTTGTACGCACAATAGCAATGTGTTTTGTTGACCCTACTCTACTTAACACAATAAATTTACAAAAACAAATACCACAAGATCTAAATTACGCTTAATCTACGCCATCATTAAGCCGACAATCTAGACCTAAGCTGTATCATTAGGCAACAATGATTTATTTCATTAATTAACGATTTCTTTCAGAAGCCAGCCTTGCAGCAGCCTTGGTAAAACTATTAATATGTTGAGAAGCGTTATGATAGATTGTTATCAAACTTCTTTGATTGGGATCGATTGTTGAATGTTAAGAAACGCATGGTTTCAATATAGGTCAGGGATGAACGAAGAATCCGATGTGGTATTTTGATAAGGCATTGTCGCATTAGTATTTATGTGCTAACTGTGTGAGCTTCAATTTAAACTTTAAACAAACAACGCGTTATTTTAACACTGTGGTTCATATACCTGACAATATATTCGTACTTTTTTGAAATGTCTGATATGAAATAAATTTCACAAACTATGTGATTTAAGTAATATAGATAACGATATTTAATATAATATAACATAACATACCCTCACGACCCAAAGTAATGGGTAAGTCAGAGGCACACTGATTGTTGCCATCATGCTGAACAGAACATTCAGAAGCCCACATTTCGCCGAGGGAATTTGAACACAACGTGGTAAGGGGCGAGCCTACCGCCGTTATCCGGGTTGCTTGGGTTTTATATCGGTGTTTTCTATTACTAGAGAGTTAGCCGCTTTGACAGTGAACACAATGTAGGTGTTACGGCCAGATTTGATCAGGTTCCGAGCCATAGTGTTCAACCACTGGGCCACGATGTTCTCGATGATATTTAAAATATGCGATAAATGGAAAAATGGTTTCCGAATATATACACAGAAGTTGTAATTGCATTCAAACAATAATTAATATAAAATGGAAGCACATATTGTGCGATATTAATGCGTTTGTTGTTATAGTTTTCAAGATATTATGCTTTTGCGTTGTTCTGTGCGGGATGAGCATTTAGATAACGGTAACGGATACCGATCATTATCAGTGAATTTATTTATATTTATAGTATGCTAATAAATAACCTTTAAAATTTATAATAGCTTCCTTGTGCCAGTTTTAAATGAAGTCATTTCAGTAGCTCCTCATATAATTAAGGTACATGCTATACCTTCCTTGTATCTATGTGTCATGATCTATGTGTCTTGTATCATGCATAAAACAAGGTAATACCTTATTTTAATACCAGACCAAGACTACTTTCTTTACCCATTTATTTAGTAGTTGCTCTGATGAACTAAGATTTTAAGTAGAAAGAAAGATCAAGAAAGAAGATGATTTAATAAAAGGCATTGTTATATTGTTTGTTATTAAGTATTACAATCATCATAAATAAACAAAATTAAATAACATTGATTACAAAATAGTTCAACTTCATTAAAAAAGACCACACATGCATTATTATTATAATTAAGGTTTCCACATTACAAACCACTTAAAATACCACATCCCATTTTAATTCGTGCCGGCATTCCTCCATCAATGTCATTGTTTTGGTTACACATACAACCAAAGTTGAATTATTTGTTCCCCAGCTCTGAGCAAGAGGCTTCGGTTAGTGAAAATCGAGGTAACTCTTCACACTAACAAAAATGTCTGTGGTTTCCTAACTGTAAGTTAGTCTTTAGGCAGAAAAGTGACTAGAGAACTGAGTTTTTACCTACGAGTTCAAATCAAAACCTTGTTTCTCGACGTCGAAAATGTGTCTTCCGAAACAAGGTTGGAGTAGGTATGTTTAAAATAACTAAAATACTGTACGTAGAATGGCTAACCGTTTGGGTAAGCGCGGTTGAGAGTGGAGACCACATCTCGGCAAGCGTAGTGTGGGACGCCCTCCGGCTAGGTGGAGCGACGATATACGAAAGGCTGTTCGCGGAAGATGGATGCGTCTAGCCGAAGATAGCGCGCGATGGTGCGCATTAGGGGAGGCCTATGTCCAGCAGTGGACCGGCATAGGCTGATGATGACGAACTAATACTGTTAGTTTACAATAAATAAACAGCACCTATATGCTGGCCACAGGCCTAACCTCAACTATGAAGTGGTGTGAGCCCTACTTCAATACGCGGGCTTTGTGTGGATTGTTGGAGAGGTTCATGTAAGGCTGGTCATAACCTTCCTGTCAGCTGCGTGAAGCTTTCGAAGAACATAGATGTCGGTAAAAATATAATCGAATTGGTGCATAGGGTTAATATATTAGAAGGATTCGGCCGGTCTGTAATGGTCGCGGTAGCACAGTGGTAAGTGCTGTCGCCCGGTTTGCGAAAGAAGCGGGTTCGATTCCCGCCTGAGGCCAAAGTAGACCAAATGTCTTTTTCTAGTTTTCTGATCTTTAATAAAGATACTGCATGGAAAACGCAAAAAAATAATAAAAACATAAATATAATTGAATTTCGATCGGGCGTCATCCATCCAATCGCCTAAAATGGCGTACGTAGCTTAACACTGGTTAGAGCGATAGCGAAATGTAGCAGTTTTTGCATTAATGGCCGCGTTTGCTAATGGTTATTAAATCCGTGGCCCAGAAAAACCGTTTAACAATGAACTGCGAAGTGCTTTGTTCGAAAAGTGCAACGGTTCCCATGTAATAATGAAATGTAATTAGGTGTGAGGTTTAAATGTAAGTTATGTTAGTTAATTAATGTTAAGTAAGAGTAGAATTAAATGCGGAAGGCTCAGAACCTTGGGTTGTAGCACACTTTGGTAGAGGCCTATTACCAGCAGTGGATGATGATGACAAAGACTAGTAGGTACTTCTAATCGGCTGCAATCCAACATCTTCGAAGTAAATGAAATCGTATTAATTTATGCCAATATATTTTTTATTCTAACAGACCTATGGCTTTAAAACATAGATATCTTAGATAATTTAGTAAATACTTTGTTTATATGTATTATTAGTACATTTGGGCACTACATGTTTCATAAACGAAAAGTTAAAAAATAACTGACTTAACCAATACCTTCACACCATAAATTCACACTCAGGTCAAACGTCATATTGAATTAAGAAACTGAAGTAATAACTAAAAAGTTTTGCAAAAATATTCAAATATGATTGATTTATTTGATAATGAATAATTCAATGGTTTACGCGTTATGGTGTAACATTTCTCAAACCTTTAAGTTATATTCAATACTTACATCATAATAAGCAAGTTGCTTTAGTTAGTTAATAGAATATTATTGATACTGTCACATTTAATATAGATGACAGTTCTAACCTTGACATGTCATCATTTAAATAAGTTGCGTCTCAAATACATTAAGCAGTGAGTAGACCACCTGTCAGTGGTCTGAATGGTCTGATGACATGGAGGCCAGGAGGCAATGGATGCGAATAGGGGAAAATGGTGGAGGGGAGCCCTTTACTTAGGGTGTATTTTGGCTGAAAATGATGATGATAATGCTGTAAACCATTTAGGAAGTTAGACATGCTAACTGAACTTGTCGATGGAGTCAGCGACCCGACACGTGGTAAGCAAGCTATGGGCGGACAGCTGATAGCCTCACATGAGGAAAACTGAAAAGGAGAACTAAATTTATGCCTTTTTTGAATAAATATTACCTAGGTATATTAGTTTTGCTGAAGCCCAATCAGACATACGAAACAACAGCCTTGGCAACTGTGTCGTTAAAAAGCGATCTATTCATAATAGCCCACACTAGAGAAAATTAACGATTAGGGTAAAGTGTACAAAAATTGTAACTTGGTAAATAATGTAACATGATTAATAAATAACACTTAACACGAATGAGTGCTATTGTTGAAAATGTGAAATAATTTGCATAAAATACAATATTTCCTCTACCTGTGAGTTGTTTGGAAGAGATCGCTTTTTAGCGACAAAACCGCCCAAATTGTACATTAACGTTAATCTGTGTTTCTTTGCTGTCGATTTCTGTTGTTTTGGTGTGCAATAAAGAACATATCTATCTATTTATAAAACGAGTATAGAGGTAGGTTTTGAATTTGAATTCGGCAGATAAACGTCAGTTGCGTAACGGACCTTGCCTGACAGCTGTCACGCGCACGCGCACATTTCACAGGCTCTAATGTCTTCGGCAATCATTGCTTTGTCTCGCGGTCTCGTGCTTTGATCTATCTGAGTAATAAAACATGGAATGTTTGTTTGTTTAGCGTTGTATGGTGCACTTATTGGCTTATGTGGTGCTTTTCTTTAGGTTATGGGGCACATGCTAGTTAATTGTTATTAGCTTGCAATAGTGTACGAGTACATATTGTTGGAAAGCTAAACCAAATCAATGAATGGAAGATTTTCAAAGGTGGACTTATTTCGGTGAAATATATTTTGGAACAATAAAAACCTGAGAAACGTTATCGTTAAGCAGACTTTAGGTGGTTGATGCTAATTACTACTAGCTATAAATAAATACTAGTTTTTCTTCCCTATTTTTCTCCCATCTAAGAAAATATATTTAGATTTTCATGGCAGATGTTATCCAAAATTGTATAAATTAGGCATGTCAACACTATGTCAAATACATTATTTCAAGGTTCACACCTAAATTAATCTGCCATTAAGATTTTTGAAGCAAATAAATATAAGAAACAACCTTTATCGATCAAGTTGATAACTGATGAATCAAAAGCGAGCATAAAATGCCAATGCATTTAATTTATCAGATGCATATTTTACAATTCAGTTAAAATTCTTCATAAATCTGGCAGTGACGCAAATAACATTTAAAATATAATATTATTGTCAAACAAAGTGTTCTATTATTAATGTCGAAAGTAAAGAATTTGCAGTCAAAATTTCAAACACTGTTAAGAAATAATTAGGGCCCTTTTAATGATAATAATGATGACGTAATGTAATAAATGCATTTATCTTTTAGGGTTACGAAGCTACAATCGCAATGAAAATACGAATTTCAACGGATTTAGTTATTTCAAAGAAAAACTAAGATTTCTTTCATTTTCTAAACCAACGTTTCGACTACTTTACCGTGCCGTGCCGTGATCACGGCTGCTGTAAAGTAGTAGAAACGTAGGGTTAGAAAATGAAAGAAAATATAAGACCGCGAGTAGAATCCGTAAAGTTGTTTTATTTCGATGTATAGTGTTCGCGTAAACATTAGAAAAAAATAAGTTTTTGCGAAAAATTTGTTTTCTGTTTTTAAAAGGGTTTTGTTGTAGCTGTACCTGGGACAAAGACTTGTATTAATAAGTACCTCACATTTTGTGCATACGGCTTGCACGATAGTTGTCTTTTATATGTGTTTATTTAAATCAGTAAGAATATTATGAAAAATTAATTAACATAAATTCTTAAATTGAAATTATTACCAATACGACTTTGTTATCCGTCCCTCGGCCTTACTACCAAAACAACAGTCGAACCCGAGCCTTCTCTATCGCACCAGTTGGTCCACAGACCTTCACTTTGACCGACTTTCGGTCAAGATTGCCCTGATTGACCGAATTGAGCTCTTTACATATTAAGTGACATTATCATCCGGTCCAATGTTGCATTATTTACCACTTTTGGGTGCGCTTGACTGCACTCGTATGAAGTACCTTTGGGAAAGTAAAGAACACGGTGTGAGGTTCCTCATCATCCATAGAAAAGGGAGGATCCTCCGACCGGCTGGGTGTTAGGTCTGGTGGGCTACTGCCAAACGATTGTTGTCTTCTACCTAAGCGCAATCGCTCAGAAAACTTTTATAGCGCGTTTCAGGATTGTAGTTCCTATGAGGCGAGATAGATGTCGCTAAATACGTATGTACAAAAAAAGTTATCAAACGTACTGAAATTAGTCGTTGAGCTATTTGGTCTGAGCCCATGTCAAGAGTTGTATGGTCAAAATAGGCGTAGAAGCTTTAGAGCTGCCATATGCCGCGAAACGATCGTCAAATTGGGCCTGTTTGCACTCTGTCAACCGTGAGATGAAAACAATGATATTGAAGGCAATAAAATAGGAACGGTTCTCCATGTATAAGGATCAGCTACAGATTTTTATGAAAGACAGGCCAAATCAATGCACAATGTTAAAACCATGGATTTCAGTTATTGATTACTTCTTTGCCTCGATTTGCCAAGGTACATACATGTGTTCACATACCATGTGAAGATGTCAAAATGATTTAGCGGGCATCAGACGGCAGATCTTGAAATGCCAGTATATCAGAGGTTAGAGTATCTACGACATATATACCTCTTCAATGATCCCTACTAGGCACGCGTATTAGCGCATGGCTTGTACAGTCAACAACAAAACTAAGTGTGCGTACAGAGTGGTCCAAAAGGTAAACAGTCAATTGACGGTTTGACAAAAGCAGCACCAGAAGTGGGACGTTTATATTTAGTGCCTATTAAATGGACTCATTAATTCTATCAAAGCACCAAACTAACTAGTTAAAAATTTATTTCCGCTTAAGAGTCACAGAAACAAGATCTGTATTAAAAATAAGAGGGTTATCTTAAAACAACGCCGCGCGCCAGAAGAATGTGAACGAAACTAAAAGTTACAGTTATTAACAATGACATTTGACTGTGGCGTTATTACGTGTACGAAAATACTCCCAAGGCCAGCAGAAATTGACTTGAACTTGAACAGCTTATGCAAACCTTTCTAATCTGAGCGGTGTAAGCCAGTGGGCTCGGAATTGTGACGATGAAGTTTGCATTTTCTTTGATGCAATGTTATTTAGGGTTCCGAACTTTGAGAAAAAAAAATGCTTAGGATCACTTTATCCGGGCTTCCGAAGGAACTTTCTACAATTGATCTCGGCTGATGTCGCAAGACCGTCAGTCGTTAAGCTCCGTCGGAGGACCGAAGGTGTCTTGATAACATCTGATATGGTTTATCACAAACCTTACACACCTCTACCAATATGCACTGAGCCCACGAGTTGGAGTATGGCTCGCGCCACTTCATACTTAAGGTGAGGCCTGTGCCCAGCAGTGAGACGCTGAGCGCTGTTGTTTTCATAGGATAACTTTGTCTGGCTGTCCGTTTCTCAAAAGTCCAACCTACTTTGCATAAATCATGACATTGAATAGTATTACTTTGAATTATACATATAGTGATGAATTCTTTTTAAGTTTACGTTGAATAACTTGAAAAAAAAAAACTTTTTTCGAGTCAATCTACAGGTGCATTCGGATAAAAACGATTATTACTGCATTTTATGGGTACTTGAAAAAAGATTTAATTGAATTTTCATTAGCTATCGGGTTTTTTACAACTCAAGTCAAGACTCTTTCCTCAGGAACGCGTGGAGTTATTAAGCTGAAAATAATTTCAAATGTTGAAACCTGCAACTTCATAAATGACATACTTTACCACCTGTAAAAAAACATCATACATATTTTGTCGGTTGCAAGTCTAACCCTTGTTTTGCTAGGGGCAGAAAAGGCGAATTGAGCGAATCGCTATTGAGCGAAAAGAGCATGGAATTTTGTTTTGAATATGGTTAGATTGTCAATACTACGAATAGAGTTTGTAATGTTACTGTAAATACAAGGAGTTTTAGCAAGTAAGCCATCGTGGATTTTTTTTCATGACGTTTACTATCGTTTCTTAAATACTTCAAAATTAAACAGGTTAAGCTCCAGAAGTAAACCTTATCTGTAAAAATAATAAAAGTACGCTTAAAAAAGTAAATCATATCCGCAATGGACTCGTAGTATTCAGGCAAAAACCTTCGATAACTACAATTAAACTGCTCGTAATATTGGAAAGGCGAGTGACAATCGGTTCCGGTAACCTTGAACCTGCTGCTCCAGGTTCGATACCCGACCTGGCCATTCGGCATCGTGCTGGACTGATCCGGTTCACTTTAGAACTAAACGATTTGCTATAGATTAGATTTTAGCATGAAACTTAAATGAAGGAGAATTTCAAAGCTTACAAAAATGAGTTAAATGTTTATAAAAAGGAACCACACATGTTCGACAGATTTAATTTGTTTGTCCTTTAGACGAGCTTAAAGCTCCACCTAAATTTATTAATTCGAGCAGGATCCTCGAATTAGAAGACTAGAATACTAGATTAAAGACATAAGACTTAGTTTGAGAGAAAAGATTTTTAAAAAATAGTCTTGTTTGATGTAAGAAACACTGTGTTAACATATTTATTTCATAACTAGAAACCTAACCTCGTGCAACTAAATAAATATCATAGATAGATAGATATTCTTTATAGTACAAGAACATTAAATTACAGAGAAAGATGTACAATTTAGGCGGTCTTATCAAAAATCAATGTCAATTAAAAGCAATTTTGGCAGGTTCCGTGTGTTTTTACTATAGTGATGTTATGTTTATCCTCAATTAAAAAAATACTGACCAACTATGATAAAACCAGATACCCAAAAACGTGTCACAGACGTAACCAAATATTACCAGTAATATTTCCAAAAAATCTATCCCAATCTACAATAATAAATCGAAATACAACAATTATCGGCGCCATTTCCGCGTGGGCGCCGATCTTTATCGTCAGCGCGTGCGCAAGGACTCGGCTCAAAAGTTTGCGAACGAGAAAAAACACTGTTTCCTTAATAAGCAGACAGTAAGAAGGAAACGTAGTTAATGACAATGTTCACGCGTTATTTCTAGTTCTAATTGAGTTTGGAGACGATTGGATACCTTTATGATTAAATAATGATGAGGGACATTGATGTTCATAAAACGTAGATTTTAACTTAGATATCTTTGAAATTATTGACATTTGTAAATTGAATTTATTCTTGGTCTTTGGACACGTTTTACTTTCGATCAGAAATGTTGAAAATATAGGTAGGTATTTAATCACTCAAAAAAACAAACAATAATTGAGCTCCTTGTATGACTGGTTTTAATAGTTGATTGCAGTTTATTCAATATTTTTATATGCATTTGTGTTGTTAAATGCAACCTAATTCAAAAACTAAAATTCTGGTTTCCTAATCTTCTGTCATATTGAAATATCTTGACAAAGAAAATTAAAACTAAAATTGTATTTCTAAGATAAGTTGCAGACTAGACAAAAATCTAAGTCAAGCTACAAGCAATTTGAATACCAGTTAAATGGACTAAAGCAACTTGTAATAATTAAATATACTACAAATTTCGAAATAAGTTCTCGCCTTGCATAATTCCTACGAACGGACGGGCGAAACTACAACTTTAATTCAAGTAACTATGAAGTA
This sequence comes from Udea ferrugalis, assembly GCA_950022985.1. NCBI lineage: Eukaryota > Metazoa > Arthropoda > Insecta > Lepidoptera > Crambidae > Udea > Udea ferrugalis. Next base: position 2,041,377 of record OX465522.1, read on the forward strand.
AAGTAATGATTATTAGGCTTAACCAAATGTTGGAATATTATGTTTATTATGAGAACAAGCATTTATTTACTAAGAATTCTAGTCAGGCCTATTTTTGTCAAATACACTAGTTAAGTATGTGAACAAAATTCCAAAAGTGAATCATCTGAGAGTCATAAGTCGAGAAAGATTTATAAATATTCTTTAGTTTATTGATTTTAAGTAAATAAATACGTAAGTACTCAGTTTATTAATGGTTCAGAGTTATTAAGTGGAGAAGTAAAAGAAAACCATAATGAAACTTAAGCGGGCAGCTCTATCTTTTAAACGGCTCTAACAAACAATTTTTCGAGGCTCTGTACGGCTAACTCCAAAAACAAAAAAAAAAGTTATGTCATGTTGTCAGTTATGTGTTATGTAAAACCTATAGACAGCTTTTTATTCGAAGACACACGTTGAAAAATGCACTAATAATTTCACAATAGACGAGTAACTAGCTGAATACTTGCATTAAAAGTTTCAAGTACAAGTAAACAAAAGACATGAAATACCCCATACGAGCTATTTTTGAGACACTGATCGTAAATTCTTTGAAATTCAGAGCAAAACAGAACAACGGTGATCGAGATTTAAAAAGGCACTATACTGAACACTCGCACATGATGGCTACTTTTACATGAAAAGCACAGCATAAACATAAAAAAATAACAATTAAATTAATTGATTTATTGATTTATTTATTCTTTAATGCACAAAGAAAAAGTACAATTGGCGGACTTACTGCCTTAAGGCATTCTCTACCAGTCAACCACCGTAATAATTAAAAAAAAAATGATTTTGTAGGTATCACATATTTAGTTTACCTATAGTCACGTAGTTCAAAATTGCAACCTGACTTACTTAATTATAAGCCTAGCTTAAACTTAATCCAAGGTGCAAAATGTAAACCAGGTATTTAGCAAGGTGTTGATATTTTCGTTGATCGACATAACAAACTCTACACAGCAAGTGTTACTAAAAACTTAAGCAATACTAACACAAGGTTTAATATATTATATCCTGCACATGTCACGCACGTTTCATAATATATGTTTGTGAAAAACCGCACATTAATGATTTAGTATGATTTTTACGCTAAAGCAATGTCAACAAAATTACAAAAAAATATAACAAGCCTGGAAGGCTCAGTAAATACTTTCAAAATTATTTAAATAACAACATCGAAAATATTAAGTTAAATTAAAAGTAACCAACCTATATTGTCCCTTCGCTGAACAAAGACCTGAATGAAGCATCACTTTGTATAACTTGAAGAGTCTATTTTATCACAACCCTTGTTAAGAATATTGATAATCACAAACCGGCGTATGTTTTAGAACAAAGTGATTAAAACGAAGTGACAACAACATTTCATTTATTACCGCTAAACACATACATGTTTTCGAAGATATAATTGATTATTATCCATTTGTAAGAAATAATATTTTTAACCTTACAGTGACAACTTATCTGTGTAACTTTTGTCAACAATGAAGGAGTAGCCTGTATTAACTTAACAAAACATATAAGTGATTACTACCTACCCTTTCGTAAGTTTCGCATCTACGAGTATGTTTATTATAATTAAAGTTGATCGCGTGATTTAGGAAAGGTTATCAAGTTAAATTAGTTATTAGTACCTGAAACGTAATTACAGAGTTATGATCACAGGATGTTATTATATTTGCACATATCCCGTTATAACCTATATATATGTATAACTGTAATAAAGGATGTTTTACTTCAAACTAGTTTTTGATCTATATTAGCGAGTATTTCTAAATAGTTTTTGTTTTGATTGGCGTATCGAAAAAGGGTTATTTTTAATCCACACAAATTGTCCTAATTAATAAAATTTGTCCCGATAATCATGTCTAAGCACGTGGTGAGTTTTCACAAAGGGCTATTTCCACAGATATCCAAGTTCTGAAGTTGTCAGAAAAAAAAATGTTTTTAAAGTTAGAACGCGCGGCGCGTCTGACTCCCGCTCAACGGCCCAACAAATACGAAGGACTTGAGTCGCGTAAGAACAGCCGCGACGCATATTCCATTACTAGGGGGGCGATGGCGAAAGTGCTACCAAATAACCACCTATATAAACACACAACACCAATCGAATTTATCCAGTACAATTCCCGACTTCAAACATACAGGAGGCATTATGAGAATAACGGTGAGTGCAGTGCAGTGAAGTGAAGTGAAGTGCAAAAGTGATGACTTCAAAAAGTGCCGTGTCCCGTGTGTCCCGTGTTGATCAGTGGAGTGTTACAATTCGGTGTTATTTAGGTGACACACGTTTTTTGAAGTCAGCACTTTGCAGTGCTTCCGTATTCATGGACTTTCAAAGGATAACGTATCGGACAAAGAAAAAGGACATAATAGCTCCTATCGGATAATATTCTTTACTTAAAATTTGAATTAGTATTTTTTGAATCAATCAATACTGTAAATAGTTTGTAGGATCAATGAATACCTATTACACAAATGACCTGCAGTAAAAGTCTAACATTTTTCTAACTAGCGTTATCCTTTGTTCTAATTCAATAATTATTATAAGTATTCAGAACTCAAAAATAAATAAGTGAAATAGAAACAAATGCAACATTAGTTTAATAACATCTGCTGCTAAAGATTTGTATTACAATTGGACATTACAAACATCAAAGAAATTATCTAGTTCTTATTTTTAAATTATCTGTATCTGCTTTATCTAGTCAAATAACATCTCAAACTCAAGATAGGAAAACCAGAAAAAGACATTCGGTCTTGGCTTCAGGCGGGAATCTAACCTGCGTCTTCTGCAAACCGGGCGACTGCATTAACCACTGTGCTACCGAGACCATTAACAAACTGGTCATAATTTGTCTAGTATATTTTACCTGGCAGCCAGGTTTGTTTCACCAATGTTTAGCCATTTACCTTAGGTTTAAGGTATATGCCTTGGTTTTCCTTTCTTTAGTAAGATGATAATGCATTATCCTTAATGCTCAAATAAAATAACCCATTTCAAACTCATTCTAGATAGCAATGGATTACAAATCACAACAAAATAAAGACAAATCTTCAATGCAGCTATAACAAATCTAGCAAAATAGTTTCAATGGTAAAGTTTATTTCAAACAGTCAGTCAAACAGTCCAATTAAAGAAAAGCTCATGAACCACAAAACAAACGAACAAAAGCTATAGCTAATCTACAATTATCTAGCTAAGGTCCCGACGAGGCAAGTTACGTCACAATGCCTTTGTCGGTCATTCCACTCGTCCGACAGGTTTGCTGTCTTGTCTAGACCAGGAAGGGCTGGATCTACCTAAGTCTAGGTAACGCCTTGCCTCGTAATGCTAGAAACACATCCCAGTTGGAGTCAGTCTTGGTCAACTTGCGATGTTTGTAACGTAGTTACTTAAAAGGAAGTGATGGATATTTCAAGTAGTAATTGAAAATCATCGAAAAAGGAGGAATTGAAGGTATCTCTATTTATTTTGCCAGGTTTTTTTTACTCTGTATAAAAGAATGGGTGTTCCAGCTCCTAGCCCCTAATAAAATCGACTATTCAAAATGAGGATGTCTAACAAAACTAGAGGAATGATGACCAGGCAAAGGCCAAAATGATTTTCTTGGGTGTCGCCACCGCCTAGGCCTATATTCAGCAGGTTTGTGAATGATAATGGCAAAGAATTGGCCAAATTCCGTTCAAAATAACCCAGATACGAGCACTCACAAAACCAGCGTAATTTCCTAGCCCATTCAAGTCACTGATACAAAGTTACGAAAGCGACAATTTATCACTGACTCTACCAGTTTTGCCTTAAAAGGTCTAAGTTAGGTCATAGAACTAGAATTGTAAGTTAGCCGGAAAAATGCCTCGTTTTCTGCTAAGTCTATCAACGCGTGCGCAAGGAATGTGATATATTAAAACTAGATAAGTAGAGCCTTTTGCTGTAAATTGCTTTTGTCTTTATAAGTTGCTGTAAATCATAATGTTAAGTTGTTATGTAGATCTCTCTATTTATTAGATCTTTCTTTAGATGATTCAGTAATATCACTTTTATGGATTTTCTGCTCTATATGGCATTTAATAGCATGTTTTTGATCATAATAGACGTCGTAAATGTTAAGTTCATATTTATAGCATTTGTAAGGGATAATAATTTATGGCAAGTATTGCATTAAACGTCCCGTATCTGACACAATTGTAATTTATTTTGTTATTATTGAGATTAAATTGGTAAAGACCTCAAAACCAGAAAAAGACATTCTGTCATCATGGCATCTTGGTCTCTTTCTGGTTTTCAGATCTCTAGTAAAGATACTGCATGACAAATGCAAAAACAATAATAACCATTAAATTGGTATTTAACAATGTTAAGTTATTCCATTTTCACATTAAATTTCGTGTTAAAAGAGAGATATAAAATAGCAAGCACATTGTCAGATGTCAAAGAAAATGATACCAAAGTTTACCAATGGTATTAATAATGATCATAATCGCAATTTCATCAGGCAAATGAAGACATTTCCTGCAGTTATAAACAAATCGGCCGCAAACAGCGGTGTGGTAAGTAGCTGCGTTGCGACAGATACCATAAGAAGTAACATTATCCCACGGCAACCCGATCCCAGCCGGCCTCGTTGCACACACTGATTAGCATCGTTTCGTGGCAAACAATAAGTGTAGTTGCGAATGGCTTCTTAATGAAAAATCCAAAAATGCACAAAAAGGTGAAAAACAAAGAAAAACTTCCATAGACCTATTTCTAGTATGTGATTGAACATTGAATGTAAAAAAATAAGATTGATAACAATGTTGCACGCAAATGTCAACTTGTTACAAATTCACATGTCAACTCATATTCTGATGTCACCTTAAGTCATCCGTTGCATTACAAACGTTCGATTTCTCTGATGGTTTACGATTAAAAGTATCGAAGCGATCCGACTTACTTCGCATTTGGATTTGAAATGATAATTTCATTGGATTAATGAGTCAACACAGATATTTTTTAAAAATTAAATCGTAAAATAAGAAACGACGGTAAATTAAATATACCTATTTTTATCAATTGTGGTTTGAACTAAATTAGACCAAAGATTTTTAACCGAATGATTTAATAATTTTTTAGCAAGACAGTTACGTACTATTATGTCTCTTTAATTATATTTTGACTAAGAGTGCAAATACGGTTAAATTTACACGATTGCGTTAGTAACAAATGTTTGCAATTAGTTATTAATTGTAATTGGTACAATTTCCAATATTATATCAAATTCTTGTATTTTTTATAATCTAGGTCAGGTTGCAGTTAAAAATTCCAACATGATGAAGAATCATATTAATAACAGCGAATTTTGCAAGTGGCACCTATCTACTCGTATGTTCAGCAGCAGGAATCACGAAATGCTACCTAAAGATAGTCTAGCGTTAAGCATTTCATTCTGCAATTATTTCTTGAATATTCTATAAGAAGAAATAGAAAAAGACGAAAGCAAAAAAAATAAATGAAAGTGGAAAAATAAAAATAAAAGAAAGAAAGAAAAATAAGAAAGGAAAGAGGCGTATTATATGAATGTATTTACATTCCGTAGATAGACGAATCCCAAACGATACCAGGAAAACATAAAGTTCAGTGCAGCAGCGTCACTTGCAATAATATTATTGGTTTTTATACTTTAAATTGTGTCATCTTTAGCAGTTCGTTAAAAAGCCATTACTTATTCCATTTCGTAATCGGATAACTTCTACTTATGAGAAATCTCGACGAATTTAATGCAATGTGAGATGTCCATTCGGACTTAATGTGCTTTTTTAATCTTCGGAATTATACATTTATTTCTCTTACATGTAATTCAATTTAAAGATGAAATGTTATAACCTCATTAGCTCAGTGTATTAGCGTAGTAACAATCATTTTTGCAGAAACAAAGTGTTGAGAAGCTTTTTTTTGTAACTGATCTATTTTCGTAATAAAAATCATTAATCGCATTCCGAATCTTGATCAAAACATCTCCGAACAAGTTCATCTATTACTTAACATGCTTTTATTTAACCCACCTCTAGGCCAAGGTCGGCTCAACTTACTTAACGGTTGTTTAGAAATAATTTGGGTTTGAGACGTGTCAGATTTGACGCGTGCGCAACTGACAGGTAGATGACATTACGTTTTGACATGTTCTTTGACAAACATATCTGGGCCTTTGGGATTTTCTTTTAAATCGAATATTTAAAGAAAAAAATATTAAAACAATGTATCTATTGTAATATCTTCTCTATTTTGTTTTCGTCAAAGAAAAAAACACATTTACAAAAAAATGCTCTTCAAGACAAAAATAAAGAAGTTAGACTGTTTGAAACTTTTTTTAAACTTCTGACAAGATTCTTAAATTAAAATTGATTTAAATTCATCAATCACGCCATATTGGTAACATTTCAAATGCATATTGATGATCCTAAAAATCAATCAACATTGCAGTTTCCCCATGGGCATGGTGCCAGTTGCGCGACTCGGTGCGCTTGCGCAAGTTGATGATAAACGGCATCGGACGCAATGCGCACAACGTGTGGGCTTATTTGCGCACTGCGCACAATTAGTGTTTTGACCATAGTCGTGTTAGTTCTTGTTATGAAGGTTAGGATTTTTGCAACACCATTTGCAGTACTGAAAATTATTTGACTCAAATACAAGAGTGTAATTTTATATATTTTTTGTCGATACATTGATGATTTGAGGGTTGAGTAAAGTTTATCAAATTGTAATCTAACAGAAGCTATATGTTTGCTATAGACAGGAAAGTATAATAATCAAAATCTAAAGAATTATAAAGGAATGATAAAGATGTGTCCAAACAGAAAAACACAATTAAACGCAATTGTTGAAAAATTGCTATCCCTTTTTTCCTGTTTCTTTCTTATCTGACTAACTGTGAATGTAGATTTTGGGACCAGTTATATACACTGGTAACACGAACGTCACAACTTTAGTGTGAAAAAAATAGCTGTCAATAAAGAACGCGTGAAGACACCGACAAACTCGTCAACTGTGAACTCATTTCGAATGTGTTCATAGCATACGAGTGTCATTACACATTGCAGAGATACAATCAAATAAGCCAGTGCAATCCAAGTGCATGTTTGCAAAGCGTAACACTTATCGATCGTTATCCAACCCGTTGACATAGTTACGTCTGCAACTGACATGGAAATTAGCTGTTTGTTTGAGGGAAATCTTGGGAAAATTCTGAACTTTACACTGTCAAGTAAATTTTCACGGCTTTACGTACAGGCAAAAACTTTGATGACAATATAATCAAGAAATTAAGACTGTTGATTGTGTCGACTTTCAGAGTCATGTACCTGATTGTAAAACGTTGTCTTTGACACTGAAAAATCATCACATTAGTCACAAATCAGATTTATTAATTCCTCATAAATTGTTTTTGAACTTTGCTTAAAAAGTTTCGAGCTGGAAAAACCTTACAAGGTTTATTGTGGATTTCCTAAGACTTAATTAATAATATCAAGGTACAGGTACTATTGCAGCTAGTAATAAATTATTTGTTTATTTCCTTCGAGTATTGGCACATTCTCCAGCAAAGTCAATTAAACATACGCATAACGAATGATTAAACCAATCATTCAATAAACAAATAGTTATCTATTGCAGCATACTGATTTTTACTGGCCCTACTAACCTATTGGGTTTGTGATTGGTCCATAAGCCCCACAATAAGAAAAATAGTATACATCATCAAATTGCACTATCAATCAATCTTTATATAAATACGACTTAATCCACATTTTAAATCGTGTCAACACAAAGAGTAATATCTTATTGGGTGTAATACGCCTTCAAGTAAAAATCACTCATTTTTTATCTACAAAAATGACAGGTGTAATCGACTAACCATATCTAAACAACGATCGTAAACATTCGCAAAATTAACATGCTAAACTAATGGCTAGTTAGATGAATGGTCTGTTAAAATATTAGCACTTCATCTTTAAACGGGTACCGTTTTGAAATATTATTTTAACAACACGTTAGAATTTTAACGGGCTATTAAATCTGCGGAAATTACGAAATATCCTACAAAATATCGCTGTTAACGTAAATTTCAAAAGTTAAACATGTACACTCAAGCTAGTAATTATTAAACGAGATATCAAGAAGGTCATCAAAAAACGAATCTAGCTGAGAAAATCTTAGAACAATTGTTTTGAGAAATATTTCCTAGTTCATTATTAAAATTTACAAAACAACACTAAACCGCTTAAAAAACAGTTGTTTTTAAAATAAATCTAATTTGTTCTTTCTTTATGTTTGCAGATCAGTTTAGTTTTCCTGCTGGTAGCAGCGGCAGCTGCCAGCGAGAAGAAGACGACAGAGAAAAAGGCCGAGCCGTTGGACAAGAAGCTGGACAAACGTGGTCTCCTGAACCTCGGCTATGGATACGGCATCAGCGGATTAGACGTGGGCTACATCGGAAACGGCCATGGTCTCGGCGGCGCCTACAACTTCGTTGACGACAGCTACTCCCACTACTCACACCCTGGATACGGAATCCACCTGGGAGAACACACTGACGTCACGAAGACAATCACCCTTGTTAAGGGAGTGCCATACGCCGTGCCCGTCGAGAAACCAGTGCCTTACCCAGTTGAGAAGCACATTCCGTACCCCGTCAAGGTCCCCGTGCCGCAGCCCTACGAGGTCATCAAACACGTGCCAGTTCACGTGAAGGAGTACGTCAAAGTCCCAGTTCATGTCCCTGCCCCCTACCCTGTAGAAAAGAAGGTGCCCTACCCCGTCCATGTGCCCGTTGACAGGCCTTACCCCGTCAAGGTATACGTACCCCAACCCTACCCCGTTGAGAAGCACGTTCCCTACCCCGTTAAGGTGCCAGTGCCCCAGCCCTACCCCGTGGAGAAACACGTGCCATACCCCGTCGAAGTTAAAGTGCCCGTTCCCCAGCCCTACCCAGTGATCAAGCACGTCGGTTACCCCGTCAAGGTGCCAGTCGACAGGCCTTACCCCGTCCATGTGCCAGCTCCTTACCCCGTTGAGAAGCCAGTGCCAGTTGCCGTTCCCGTTGAGAAGCCAGTCCCATACCCAGTGCACGTGCCAGTAGACAGGCCTTACCCCGTCCATGTTGAGAAGCCTGTGGCTTACCCCGTGAAGGTCCCAGTCCCAGAGCCTTACCCCGTGTACAAGCACGTGCCTTACCCAGTAGAGAAGCCAGTGCCTTACCCCGTGAAAGTGCCCGTCGACAGGCCTTACCCCGTCCACGTAGAGAAGCACATTCCCATCACCGTAGAGAAGCCAGTCCCGGTCCCAGTCAAAGTGCCAGTCTACGTCAATGAGCACGACGCCTACAGCAGCCACCACAACTATGGAGGCAACTACTACAGCCATTAGATTTAGTTTAGTCACGTAGTGTTCATACGACACCGTTTATTTATAAACCTCGCCAGCCTACGGCCGGGACACCAGCAAACAAAATTTTTGTCATTACTTTTGTATATTTTTTTTTATTTATGTAAAAAAATGTCATGTATGTATGAGCGTACGTGTACGAAGTGATATAAAGAGTTACCATTATAATGTAGTTTGTAAGTCGATAAGTACGAACGATGTGAAAAATAAAAAAACTTGAGTGAAAGCTTCCTGTTTTATTTGTCGGAAAGGAAGGTCATACAAATAGTGTAGCTAACAATTGAATGGGCGACCTTCATGGTATTTATTACGATGGTTGTCGGTTATGCAATATTTTGATCTGAGAGAGCAACTGTCAAGAAAAGACTACACAGAGTTTGAAGTTAAGATCCGTTTAGTGAGACATTGATATTCATAAAAGTATCTCTCTCTGTCTCTCCAGAAAACCAGAGCAGGATAATTTCTGCTTTTTTCAATCTTATTTTGAAAGAGTAAATGGAAGCTAAAAACTGGGTATATTATTATTGTGGATAAATGATGTAAAAAAAAAGTCTTGTAAAACCTATGAAGAGATAAAAACAATTAAACTTTTTTAATTGAAATGATTAAAAAATATCAGAACATTTAATCGAATTAGGATTGACGTGCCAGTCATCAAATTATAAGCAAAATGATGTCTTTCTAAAAGGTGAGCAAAAAAACCAACCAATTCCTGACCTAAGTTTCTAGTTTCTGTGGTTGTCTCAGTTACATGATATGATTTGAACTTTACGTAACACGTGGTTAAGGTTACTGCGGGCGGTGCGACTCGTCTTCGCTGAGGCAGACAATACTTAATCGGTGCTCTCTTTGTGTTAAAAGTAGTGCTAATTACTAAATAATGTAGTTATTTTTACCTAAAGCAACACAGACTGATTCATTTACAAAAAAGTGCATTTATGTGTAAAGTATGAATTTTCGATAAGGAAAAGGTGGTTCAAAATCACAATAGTGTTTTTGCAAGGAAATGTAATGATTCTAGAAGTCGTAAAAATATTAACAATTTTAAAGATATGTTATGGGCTTTCAGCTTCATAATTGCAACAACAATAAAAGAAAATGAGATATTTTACAAAGCAACATGGTGAAACAGAGTTTGCCAACGTTGAACATGATGACAACAATTGAGAACAATGCAATGTAAAAACATTTGATGCTAATAGTATGACATTTTAGGGCCATCGTACTTTTGCATTTTGCAAATCCAGATTACCTACTAATCCAATTTCTAAGAAACATTGCACACCATACAAAAAATTCGGAAGAACAAGTAAGTAAGTACCTAAATTTGATAGGTAAATTTCAGAGTTACAAAATTGCTGAATTTTAATAGTAAATTCTTGCACGATAGTTAGCTCTATAATGTGTTACATAGCAAGTGACAGATAGTAAAGTTTCTGATATCAAATAAGAGTATCACATATATAACCTCCAATAAAATGGTTTTCTCTGCTCTTTAAGAATAAGGCGCCTGTCTTATCTATGCTAAAAAAGTTTTTTTTCTCACAGTGAACTTCATAGTTTATTTTTATTTTTTATAAAAAGTGATTTTCATAGACACCATAACAAACTATAAGTTCGTCTTTTGCCATACCATGCATTCACAACTTCCCATAGCTTCCATGTACACACACACATTTCCCAGCAATTAAAGCATATCGCGCAACGTCAGAGTGTATGGCGCAGGTTAGGCCATACATACATACATACATCACAAAACAAAGACAGTATTGTCCTATTGTTTGTATGCAACCACTCACACGCCGCCGCTTTTCGTGTACAAATGAGGACAAAAAATTGAATAAGTACTTGGAGTCAAATAATTAACCATGTTAGCCTTTCGACGAAATACGAAGATTGCGTTGTACTTGATAGTTAAATGTAAATCAAAAACATCAAATTGTTTAAATTAATCTATTTAAACTATTATACCATATAGATAGTCTATATGGATAAAAAATATCACCAAAATTGAGAGTCGCCAAAGTCGATATACAGTGCATACTTCTTTTGTGATTTTTAATATAGTCAGGGCAAATTATGAATTCTCCCCTTTTTCCTCAGGGATAAAAACCTTTTAACTATCAAACCCCACCACTCTGGGAAGCGGTGGGTGAGTGTGGGGGTAAACCATCATGCGACAGTAATTGTGTTTGATGGCTGTCTGGTTGCTATCATGTGTTTGGAAACCCTTGGTATATTTTTGGGGTTCTCACACAAGTAGTAGGAGCTCTGCTTAGTTTAAGGCCAGATCGTCATGATTTAAGGTGCTAGCACCACGGACAATAGAGTACATTTTTACATACTTTCTTCTACATTCTACATACATTTCTGTTTAAGTTTTTTTTGGTATTACTTTCTTTTTTTCATTTCACCATATCCCTAATGGGTTAGTCAGAAGCACACTGATAGTTGCCGTCATGCTGAGGAAATTTGAACCCAACGTGGATCTCGGGACCATCGGGTTCCGAGCCAGAGTGTTTAACCACTTGGCCACGACGCCATTAAAGCCAATAGGCTTTCTTTTTTTACTGACATAACTCCCCCAGACATGTTAATGGCCCGTGATAAATCGCAGTCCGTTTTAGGGATGTTTGGCCTAGATTTTCATCACGATGCGTAATAAGGAAATACAACCTGTTCAAAAAGAAGAGCTTAAGGCTGCGTTTCAACCAGAGATGCTGCGAAGTTAGGTAAATGGAGATATTGGTAATTTTTATTTTTGCTCACTTCCACCATCGTACGACACGCCATAAGTCCAAATTCCATGCCCATCATCTGGATGGTTGGCGTTCGTCCACAGTGCGTTTCACACGCCATTTTCTTCCGCGTACGTCAAGGATATGGAATGGTCTCCCAGCGGCGGTGTTTCCGGAGAGATACGACATTGGGGCGTTCAAGAAACAAGCGTATTTCTTCCTAAAAGGCAAGCAACACAGCGGCGGCACCAGTGGTGTAGCGGTTGTCCATGGGCTGAGGTGATCACTTACCATCAGGTGACACTCAAGCTCGTTTGCTCCCTCTTACATAAAATAAATAAATAAATATTATATTGGTTCTTAGAAACACATTCCTCGGAACGCAACTCAACCAACGGGACTACATCGAGAGCATTATTAAAACAGCATCCCGTAAACTTGGAATCCTGAACAGAGTGAGACGATTCTTCACGCCTGAGCAGCTCTGTCTTTTGTATAAGACACAAGTTCGCTCGTGTGTGGAATATTGCTCTCATCGGGACGGTTCCGCCAAGTACTTGCTAGAGGCTCTCGATAGGTTGCAGCGGCGCGCTATCCGCATCATTGGTAACCCAGAGGCAACTATGGCTCTGGAGCCTCTCCAACTGCGTAGAGACATTGCCAGATTGAGTGTCCTCTACCGCCTGTACAACGGGAAATGCTCTGACGAGTTGTTCCAACTGATCCCATCCTCACCCTTCCACTCCCGTACCACACGCGCTGGTCTGCGTCAACATCCACACACGATCCAGCGACTGTCGGCCCGCACCAAAAGGTTCGGTGACTCGTTCCTGTGTCGTGCTATCCAGACGTGGAACGCTCTTCCAGCGCATGTGTTTCCTTCTTCCTACAATCCCGGGTTTTTTAAGCGGGGCGTGAAAAGGCATTTATGCAGGCCTTCAAAATGAGATTGACCAGCAGAGTAGTTGTCCATTACTGTGCTTGTCAACCCCATATCTGGACCTCACGACTGCTTTCCATCAGGTGGAGTGAGGTCATCTTGAAGACCACTATATAAAAAAAAACGCATCTTTGGTGGAAACGCAGCCTAAAACTCCGTTTGCGTAGTATTCTGGTTTTAAGGTCTTTTCGATTTTAGAATGCACAGCCAGATATTTTTTCAAGACGAACCTGATATTGATGTTTCGACATTAATTAAGTGTTAATACTGGTGAATCGCATTTATTGCAGTTAAAGTGACCTCGATTTTGTTTTTAATTACTTCACGCCAATTAGCGAAATGTTATGAGATGATATTTGATGGATCGAGCAGACATTGAAATCCAGTTTTAACGGAGAATGGATAAGTAATATTTATTATTATTTTACATGAATTTCGATTTTTATTCGTACCTATGCAAAACAAACAAGAAGAAAAATGAACCTTTTTTTATCATTTAAATGATATTCCATTAAGAGAAACAGATATGTAGGTTGAATTTTTCAAGTAGGCGTGGTATGCTCAATACTAGACTATGAGGAATTAGCGGCCGGCCGTGGCTTCGTCCGCGTGGTCTATGTTTAAAAAAATAATAGATCTTTATAAATTGTAGCCTATGATTTATTCAGATGTATAAGCTATATTATTGTAAAGTTTAACCGCGAAAGAGCAATTCGGCACATCCACACATACACATTTTCGCATTTAAGTATAATAAGTATTAGTGGGATTTAGAAAATTGCTGAAAGGAGTCTCGAGCCTGATTTAGGAAAAAATGTTATGACATAAACCTAAGGAGTGCCTTCAGTATATTCTCAAGTGCTAAAGTGTAGGAACCTTCGTGCGGGTTCCATATACAAGCAGCAGTAAATTGTGAACATTCCCAAAATCACAGGGGATTCTAAGTAAAAAGCCTAACCTCATGCAATGCAACGAAAACTGAACTAAGTACACGCCCATTTGAAGATTGCAGACCTAATAATGATAAAATAATAGTGCACACCCATAAAAGAGTATGTATGGTCTTCAAATTTTCTCCTTTAAAAAAAACAATCATAAACCAAGGCATCGTATTTCTTTAACATCTACGAGTACTTCAAGGTAGTAGCTAAGTAGCCTACTTTTAGGGCTCAATGGTATTATTTGATAAATGTCACCTAAATATACCATTTTTGCTAGTACTTACCGCTATACAGTAACTTATTTAAGTACCTATTTGTACTGTTAAAATTATTTTATAGTTTACCACCATAACTATTGCAATACCCACACGAAAAGCATCTGTATGTTATGTGCTTCACAAGAGATGTAAGAAACTTTTGAAAATTATATTTTTTTAAAAGTTACTGGCACTGGTATTTGAACCTCGTTGCTAACAACGCCATCTATATCGGTATCAACGCAAACAAGCCATTATACCTAAACAAGCAACGTGCGCGAAGGTTTTAGAAAGGAGATTGTATATTTTATAGTTTACACGATTGTCAATAGAGGGATTTGTGAGCTGCTGGGCTTTTATTAAGCTATCCCCTCAGGGTATTCAGAAACGATAACCATTTTCCTAATTATATTTAGTAAAACATAGGGAGTAACTGAATATATTCTCAAATCTGTTTTATTCCTTACAAACTATTACTAATTAAATAGCACTTGAAGTAATGCAAATCGTAAGTCTAATGGACATTGATTCTAAATCAAATGACGACCTTTAAGAAATCGCTTGTAATAATGTATTTTTTGTACATGGATATTTTATTCACTGCTACGAAATTTCGTAGCGATATTTCACTACGTAATGCACTGTTTCCCAAATATTTTTTCTATTAGGTACTCCTTTCGACTAACGCACTCATTTGCAAAAAGGTTCCTACTATGGTTTAAACGAATGAATTACAATTAAAATATCTAAATTCGTGATAATTTGATGGTGGTTCTTTCAAATCGAAAGAATTCACTTTTATATTTTTTCGCAATAATGAACTGAATAATTTGAGGAATAACATTTAACAAACATTTGGGTGATAGGTGAACGTAAACATAGTTTCAAAAGTAAGTGCTATCCAGTTCACAGTGATTACGCGATAGATTACATACCTATTTCATCGGTTCTAAGATTTGCATGAGAATTAGTTATTGAACGGATATTTGTCTATGATAAAATTGCAATTATGAACAGAAGAAACAAGTTATCAGGCATAAATGATACAAATAATGACACAAAAATTGCTTATTAAACAAGAGTAATCCCTAAATTATATTAGAAATTCGAAGGTTTTCGTCGATTTAGGGTTAGGGTGTCGGTAGTATCCGCAACAACATGATGCTTACAACTAAAATTTATTAATCAAAAAATTTGATCATGAATGCCAAAGTACATATTGAATAGACACCTGAATTTATGTTGCTCCACATACGATCACGACTATCCCAAAAAATCTCAGAGTAGTCAGAGGTACGGTGACTGTTACTAACATGCTGAACGGAACATTCGGAAGCCCACATTTCACCTAGCGAGTTTGAACCGAACTTGATAAGGGGCGAGCCTAGTGAGCCTACCGCCGTTATGTGGGTTATTCTACGCCATTTTTTTTATTTAATTTCAATAATTAATTCCCTGTTGTTCAATTGCAACGTAAATTAATCACAAAAACCTATCCTTTGAGCCTAGAGCAGCAAAAAAAGAAACAATTATGACAAATGACTAACTAACCACAGCCAAACCAATGCTTGCAAGAATAGAGCTTCCATGTGTTCTGTTTTTACTAGGATAGTCCTAACTTTCGCATTACCAGTGTGCGTGATAAATACAGATCCACGAGACACCTCATAATGCTTAAAACTAAAAAGACCACTAAATAGTTTACTCATGTTAGACCTGTTTACAGATAATTTGCATATTAAGTGCAGTCGTTTTTTAGTAAAATCTTTCTACTTCCACTTTCACTTTCCACTTTTTCCCCTAAAGCTGCAGCTAAATATAATAGCTAAAAATCTGAATAGTGTTACAAATATGCTGAAAGTTACCCGCCTGATATCCACCCGTCTATCTCTATCTAATATCCCTCTAAAACTTTCAAGAAAGAATTTGAATCCCTCAGTTTTCAAATTCTGTGGTGTAGACTCAGATGGTTTTATATTATGTTTTTGAGCCATTACCCTTCTATATCGCTGTGCCACACGTGCAGAGTCAGTCAGTATTGTTTATTTTGTTTTTTCTTTCCAAAATTTTTTACGTTTGATAGAATAAAAAGTTTGCTAGGTATCTATTCAAATGACAGTTTTGCGTAATAAAGTTTAGTGTAAACTGTTATCTTTCTAGCTTGTTTTCTATAATAGTCAAAGTCCATTCCCTATGTTTAAAAGTCATCATGGTCACCCTCTGCACAGGTGTTACGTACACATATTAATGGCTATTTCACATTATCAAATTGCACAACGATATAGAAGTAAACTGGAGTTAGTTTTGTTTTATTGTGTCCACAATATGTGAAAGACGTACCTTTCACGACCACGTCAAGAGTGAACGGCAGTGTTATAAATAAATTATTTAAGTCAAAATATACAGAAGATTTTGGCTTGATTTGAGTTATGAAAAGTTATCTTCTCATTTCAATTTAAAGTGTTTTGATGCAAGTAGAAAACCTGAATTGTTTAAAATGATCTTTAAAACTCTTTTTTGAAAGTCTGATCTTGGAAATTGTAATCAGTGTGTTTGTTTTTAAATATCGAAATTTCAACGCAATTTGAATCCCTTTCAGTTATTTGAATTAAACTATGTTTAAGTTACAGGTTATGTAGTAATCAAGAAATTACTTGAAAATACTGTGAAGTAGTTATTCACAAAACTACATAAGTAAAAAAATACCTTATCACTTTTACCTATATTACAGCCATATCTAATAACAAAAAGCAAGATAGAGATCGATGGAAGCACGAAGGGGAAGCATTTGCCCAACAGTGGGACAATAGACTAAGTAAAAAAGCAACATCAAGAGTTTAACGATGGGTTTGTAAAAATTGGAGCTGTAGCAATGAGTCAGATATGAAGTGTCAATTACATGTTTGCAAGTTCTCGCAGACAGTCACTTTAATCTTTTGCGTAGATCTAGAAACGTAAACAAACAAACTGCGCGTGCGCGTGGAGGCCACCCCTCGTCCGGTGTTGCAGCATTACCTATTAAATATAATATTAAGAACTTATTATTTTTGTATGTATTTACAAAAAAGTTTGTCTTTTTGTTCATCCGTTGTCTAGTACCCCAGACTTGCTTAGTTTGGGGATAGATGAAGATATTTGTCCCACAGTTGGTGTCATCAACATCACTACAGAACATTGTGTGTTTGATGGCAGTACTTCTGAGAACATTCGGGAATATGGCAGATAAAACCACTGAAAATGGAATTGTGTTTTAGAAATAAGACCCAACTAATTTATACATAAAATGTCTTATGTTTTTACATCAAATTCTAGTAAGTGTATATGAATCTGGCTGAATACGGCTTGATTGGTTAATTCTGGGGTTCTGAATGTTTCGTTAACCACAACTGCAACATTCAGTGTGCCACTTAGTTTAAGATATACTCGTTAGAGAATGTATGTTTATGTATGTATTTAACCAAATCTGTTCCCCAGCAAGTCGTAAGCTGTCCCATACCCACAGAGTACAAGTAGCAATCAAACTCATAGATCAAGAAGAAAACAAAGAATAATTAGCCGCGGGTCGGCCTCGTCCGGTTACACCACCTGTCGTCGGGAAGCCTGCGTTTGGAAACATTAGATCCGCTGTGCTATCGATTAGCATGCCTTTGTACGGCAGTATACTTTAACTACAGTATTTTAGATATAATTGGAAACTCGTATACAAAGAGCGAATACAAAGAGTGAGGGGCCCGTGGCGCAGTGAGGGGCCCGTGGCGCAGTTGTGACAGTGATCGGCGACGATCGCTGTTGCAAATCTAACGTCGTTAGATGTCAGTCGTTAAGCCCAGTCGGAGGCCTTAGGGCGGTTTGATAACATCTGACATTAAGGTTGCTCATTAACCTTATACCCCTCCAACTATCCGCACTGAGCCCGCTTGTTGGAGTAAGGGTCAATCCACCTCATAGTTGAGGTGAGGAATGTGCCCAGCAGTGGGACGTATATAGGCCGTTTATGTATACAAAGAGCTCAGTGGTGATAGCGGCGACTATCATAAAGGTTTAGGTAGAAGGTAGGTTCAACTTCACAACCGAAATTCAATGCGTAATGTTAGTATTTTTTTGAGCATCCTTGTGCTACGTTAATCAGTTGGTCATGGCTAGCATAAGTAACTGCAAGTTGGAGGCTCAAAAGTGGCTTGATAACATGCAACAGTGGGGTGTGTTACTACCCTTGACACATAACTTTCCAATAAATAGTCCGAACAACATCTGCGAGTTGGAATATGGATCTTCCAATCCTCGTAATCCAAGTGAGGCTTGTGTCTATCAGTAGGATGGTAAATGTGAAGTTTAAGGTTTGTGAAGTAAAGGTACAAAATTGAGTCCAAAATGTACTGATCTTAGCCAACGGATAAGTCAATTAGGATAAGTTGTTTGGCCTCCTGCTATTTGGAAGGGATATTCAAGATCAAAGAACTGATACCAGTTGGGTCTGGGAAGGTCTAGACTAAAAACTATGACACGACGAACGCAGAATAAAGGCTTTGAAGGCCTAACCACCTATTTACCGGTGTCCAGAATTATTCATAAAATGGGTAGGGTTGTGATCATAAAATTAAATTATGAAAAATAGAAAAAGCTCTAAGGAAGTAACATAAATAATGATTTACTGCTCAAGTCCCTACATCAATTCCGTGATCATTAAAACGCGATAACCAACTACCTAAATGACTCCTGGGCATTTAAAAACTCATATCAATTAATTTGCGAGTTTGAAGGCATATTAATTAGTGCAGTTTCACAACTCATCTCGAACGTAATGCGTGGCCATTAGACAAATATAATATAATATAAAAATATTGTAATAAACACCTCGAGTGCTTTTAAAAGGCGGGCTTACTTACTAGACTGTGACTGATTTCTTGAACGCTAAATTAGGGAGAGACATTTGCACAAAAATAAAAGTGCAATAAAGTTGCAGATGATACTATGAGTCATGCAAAGTCATTACTATGCACTCTTATAATTTTTTAAGAACTATAAAGGCTTATTTAAGTTTGAAACATTTCAGTTACTAGACGCAATTTGCATTTTTCCGCAAATGTATGATGATAATGATGTGATGTAAAATGATTTGACCTGTTAAGTCAGTTTATGATGCTAAGAGCAAACAAATGGAATAAGCGTTATGCCCAAGTTTAAAAAACGAATGAACAGGCATTGGCGTTATGCTCAAGTTTAAAAAACGAATGAACAGGCATTCGTTAGGCCAGCTAAGTCGGACTATGCTAAGTCATAGCAAAACAAAACTTACACTGTCATTGTTTCACTTTATTCACAAATTGCACTCTTACCTGTAACAAAAAAAAACAAATTTAAAAAATAAAGTCAGTTCACAAAAAGTGCACACATCAATCGGAAATTGAACAATCTTTTTGGAAAAAATAAAGTAAAAATAATTTATGTACTGTCTTTGTCCATAATATAATACAACATAAAACAAAATAAGTAAGACAAACTACTTACAAACACCTTTCAAAATGAAAAAAAAAATATTAATAAAACTATTAATCAAATATTATGTGAAAGTGCAATCTAATTGAGCATGTAGAGTTTAAGGATTGAAGGTAATAAAGTCATTAACGTTCTTATGAACAGTAGTAGTTACTACCAGCTACCTTCACGTCTGAAGGTCAGTTCTGAACATCGAAGAAAGGAGGTTAACTCAATAAACGTCCTTGAGGGTAAATGCAAAACTAATAGATAGTTAGTCGATCGAAGACCAGTATTGCGAAAGTCTAATCTAGTCTAGTTCTTTATAGCGACAAGACCTGCAGAATCGTACGATTATTTTCTTCTAGCTAATAATTACTCACTGGACAGGATTTCTTTAGGTATTCTTATATATTAAACTTAAATATTACTTCCGAAATATATAATAAATATAATATGAATACATAAAAAAATATATATGTATACATTATTTATCTTATCTTACAAAAATGCTTCGGCCTTAACGAAGTCGCTATTGAAATCTAATACAGTGTATGCGAGAATAAAGACAATATCAGTTATACTGCTTGGTCTCGAAGTAAGGTTAATAACCTAATATGTCCTGTATTTTAGAACGTAATACAATGAAGGAACCACGATTATCTGTTTCATTAACAAAGATTTCGTGCAAGTACGAGAATCGATCGAATTTAACGGCGAAATGTGGGCCTCTGCATGCTCCGTGTACCATCGACAATCGTCGGCGTATCTTCGAAGACCCTGTTAAAGATTAACTGCTGAAGGTGTCATAACACCTGTAAGTAGTTATAGTACAGGGGCGCTCACATCAAAGTTTACAAAACGATTGAAAAACGGATCTTATGTCAATAATATAAGGTGCTCATGTAAAGGTTGATGTGAAATTGTGAATGCCTCTGTACTATCGAGACATTTGAACGTTTCACCTAACGCCGTGTTTATGCGTTCGCCAATGCGTTATCTTCGCATTTAACCACTCTATCGTCACCGCTAAATACCTAATGTATTCTCACCTGTCACATCGTTTACGCCATATTGATTTTTTCTGTTGCGAATTTATGCGAATTTTCCGAGAATTATTTGCTAATTTTCCGAATAGGATCGCAAAATGATAAACACACAGACGAAAAGCTCATTAAATAAGCGTTTATAGTAAATACAGACTAACGTGGTTTCATTTTAGGCAAATAATTATTAATTGGTTGAATTTAAAAAATGGCGAAAAAAAATCACTTTTTTCGACTTTCACTTAACTATTTTTTTTAGTATTTAAAAATTAAATCTGTAACCCGTTTTCACTGCATCTGTATAATACACAAATTATTAATTATTTTGAAATATATTCCAGTGTGTAATATGTAATAATCTATTTACAAGTTTATTTTAAACTTATAGCATGCACTTATTATCATAACATAACCTCAACATGAACTCTTGACTTTTTATTTTTCTTACTTTGACGTCTCGTAGGGACGGTCCGTTGTTGCCAGGTCAATACAAATATCATAGACAAATTGTAGAAAAATATTCAATTGAAATAGTAACAGCAAAATCGATTCTGAACGGAAAATGAGTCACCTCTCGAGTGCCTCAAAAACTGGTAGCTAAAGCTACCAGTGACAGTTGAGACGACATTGGCATTGGTAGCTCAAGTTACCAGTGACATTTGAGTGGTTATCACGGCAATGGGAGCATGAAGCCGAATACTTTCTTCAGATTTAGCAACGTGTTACAATAAATTAAACAGATTTATTGCAAATAACTCACATTTTATAACGCATAATGCTGCACTGTGGGTTTGTAGGTTGAATACGCAGCGCTATATGAGCGGTAGGAGTATTGAAATAAACAAAAAGGGGAAGATACATTTCGTTCATACCTACTTCGCGAATTCGAAAACCGACACATGACATTGACGTACTAATCAGCGTGCACGTAAACAAGTTGCTGTCATACTGGCTTGAAAGTAGGTCCATTGGACCAACTTTAGGACGAGGCTGCCTTATCTTCCTCCCTTTGTTTATATCGAAGGGTAGCCCATAGGCATTTCGTTTTAGCTCATTATGTCGTTTGAGTACCCGCAAAAAACGCCAATGTATTGTAATGTAAAAAATGTTTCAAGTGGTGAGATCCCATTTAGTACAATTATCGAAGCTACCCACGATTTTGTTTTATTGTAATACTAAGGGTTCATTCACACGTGCCACAACCATACCACATTGTCACGACAAAAAGTGGTTATGTGGCATGTGACGCTGCAGTTTCTTATAGCTGCGTTGTAGTAACTGCAAACGGTTGCTAACACATTATAATTTGCTTATTTCAAGCAACAGAGTATAGGCAAAAGTTGTAAAACTTTACCGAGTTCCACGAAATATTAACTTAGAGACTAACAAACTATAACCTATGCTACCTATGTATCCACCTGCAACGAGCGCGGTGTCAACGTGGAAGCGATATTTGTGATATGGTAGAACTACTGAAATTCTTATGTTGCGCTGGTCCGCATGGATGACGCAGCTAAAGAGACCCCTAGTTAGGGCATTACTCGTAAGCAGAATCAAATAAATGTGAAAAATTAAACGAGTACTCAAGTTAATGTTATTCTAAATGAAGTATTAGAAATCATCAATTACAATTATTAGATTTCAAGCAAATGTTGATGGTGCGTCTGTAGGATCTTTCCAAAGTTTCTGTTTATTCTTTGATCGGATAGCTTCGGTAAATTTTGAGTCATAACTAGCTTTTTCACTAAAAATCGAAGAATTTCAACCTAGCGACGAAAGTCACGAGTAAAGAGGTACATTCCGACAAAACCTAACATTCATGATTGCGCTTAAACAATCAATAGTCATGCGTCTCAACATGAGAGCACATTTCATAATCATGTAATGATTCCGTTCAAATTATCTCAGTTGCGCTCATATTGGCCAATCGAGGTGGAGCAAGTGAGAGGCTGTTCCTTTATTTTACGTTATCTGATCGTCTCTTTCTAACACAATAAGGTTGACCTTCGCTGGTAATCGACTGCGGACCACCACGTGGTTAAGAACGCTGGACAACGGTCAATGTTTGACGAACTGTTAGCCACTCGATTGGCAGTGGTTATGTTTTCTGTTGTACTACAGTGGGCCGCATGTAAGCGAAATATTGAAGTAGAAATATGACGTTTTGTGCCATTGCACAAAACGCAGGAAAAGAAAGTCAGTATCACCTTATACCATTGTATAAGGTGATACTAACTTTCTTTTCCTTGATCCTTGAACAACATTTTTGTCCCAGGTGAGAACCTAGCCCGACCTCCTTAGTGCAATAGGCGCCCATCAACATGTCAGTCGGATGTAAAAAAGCTACTGTTCAATGGTCAGGGCAAATGTACCAAAGAACTGATGGCTGCTGGGGCAGAAAAGGTCTAGAATTGAAACTATTTGATGACCAACACAATATCGGACAAGCAAGCTAAAATTGTAAGGTTACAAATGAGAAGAACTTATTTTTTCTCATCAATCAAGGAAATTCTTCTCGCTCATTTATCTCTTTAAACTTGAGACGTACCAAAAAATGATAAACGCCCTTTTCTAGAGAGATACCAAATATTTTTTGTGATTAGATGTCTGAATTTCGCACAGTCAATTGTAATTTAAAAGCGTCGCCAGGGGACCGCTTAAGAGCCAAAGTATAAACAAACGCGTTCGCCTGTTCTTTGCACCACTCACAAACCCCCGTCCGTCCGTCTGTCCGTTTTGCTCCACATACGCACAGTGTGGACGTCTCCGGCGACATTGCAAAATCCATATTTTTACTCGCAACGTCGCGTGAGGAAACCTACTTAGTTATGAAATGTAATGAAATCGTAGGCAATTATTTTATTCAGCAGTCATTATACGCAAGGTTATGATAACTGTTAACATTTGGACTGGGTTTCTAATGTATTCAATGAGAAAATTATTGCTTGTCTTAAAGTTTTCATAAATCAAAGTGCGTTAAGCGTTGCTCATACGATTATAGTTAAACATTTGAGTTAGTTACGCATGAATACGTTCTGATATATGTTAAAAATATTCGAACTCTTAGCATCAAAGTATTTTAGCATTATTTTAAAATCTGATAAAGTTTTAAAGTAAGTTTTTAAGAAACACTCTTGACTTGCAAACCTTTATAGAAAATGGTAACTTAAGATTAACCTAATCCAACAGAACAGTTTCATTAACTAACTGGAGTTTAAATGCACCCATGAATCATTATTCTGAAATTAGATTGTTTAATTAAAGCAAACTAATCTCTAGTGCCCAAAAAAGTTAGACCAAGATTGGAATAACGGAAGGAAAAAAATAAATCGGGTTAAGACAAAAGCAACCTTGGTTTGTGTGACAGTCTGAGTCATGTAGCGCTGTCGAAAAATAGCTAAGTATATTAAGTATGTCGTAAACTGGAAAAAAACTTTTTTTAAGTGAATAAGTTGTAGCACGCATGAGATGTCCATTTTTGCCCAAATAGTCACAGATAAAGTGGCAATTATTATCGTTATGGAGATCCTTGGGGGAAGCCTTTGTCCAGCAGTAGGCATCGTTCGGCTGACATGATGAAAGTTACAATTCATATCGACTTATGCTAATGGACTAAAGGTCATCTTCCAACTGCTACATTACGCTTGATAACTTAAGGCTTCACCTGATTAGCACTTAGCAGCAATCGCAATAAAATGAATATGATTCAAGCTGTAGGTAGGCAAACTTACCAAAAAACTTACTCTACATACCTCCTACCTACATACATCATAACCTTGCTACAAGCATGCTTGTAGCAAGCATGTTCGTAGCAGGCCTGCTCATTGTATTGCTACAAGCATGCTACGAGTTACGACAGTGTAATTTTTCACTACAGAGATTGTACATTTAAAAACACACAACGCCACTTCAACGGCATTTTTATTGGCCGTAAGTAATCGTAATCCGAACACATTATAGTCAGACTAAAGATCTATTATCACTAACACGAAACCCACGACTCTGTTACGAAAACTCCATCAAATAAGTACATCGATTGAAATCATTTGCTACTAACCGACATACGCATGGTTTAGTGGATGTTCAAATACTTAAGTGAAGTAAAGGGATAGATACTCGTAGCGTGGGGAGGCCCCACAATCTGTGGACCGGTGAATGCCGTCTGATGAAGACGGCCCAAAGCCGCTCGCTGTGGCATTCTATGGTGAACACCTATGCCCAGCAGTGGGCGCTTAGAGGATACTGATGAGGACATACAAGAGAAGTCACGTTATTGGAGAAAAAGCTGATTCTCAAGTGGATTAAGAGCAGCAATTTCAGGATTTCCAAGCCTGTCACGCAGATTCGAAACACAATGTCGAAAAAATACTGACCATTGTCCACATGAATTAAGCCAATCAACGAACGTTAAAGTTTGAACGATACGGAAGATTGTAGACAAGCAAATGAATATTTACGCCCCGGCAGTTCGCGATAGGCTCAGTTCAAAGATCGGCCCACGACATAGTAAACATACATACAGTCTGGTATTGCGTTGTTGCCTGTACCTGACCACTTCAAATTGTTGCCGTTTCAGATAAAAAAAACATGTAATTTTATACTTCTTCTCATTAACATAAGGCACACAACACAGTGGCAAGTAGTTCGAACGACAAAACCACAATGAAACCAATTTAGCTGTGATATTTCATTAGTTTGATAACAGTAATTAATTTAAGCACATTTGTAAGACGTATTAGTTATATAGTAATTTCATGTAAGAATCGAAAACTACCTACATGAATAACAACAACAAATAGCTACCAGTTCATCAACTATAGGCCTTTGTTTATAGTTATTGCTTTGTGTTGTTAGAAGTCATGTAATATGATGTAAGACTTGCATTCTTTCCGCAAATGGTTCTAAAATAGGCGAAGAAGTCATTGGAAAACTCCGATTTGCTTAAAATTCTTCCGTATGTAGTTGATATAGATTCATGAGCGGGTTTTGTTGGGCTGCGGCGTCTAACATACATTTCCATAACATGTCACACTTGTAGTGCGTCGTTGCACTGCATCGCAACCCGTTAAATAATGGTATGGAACGTTCACTTGCAAGGTACGAGTAGACGGATGACATTAATGAGGCCTCCGCGTCCCTCGCGTTTCACTAACATCACTTCACATCTCGACGCAGAACGCTCACTTCAATTGGTCATCCGCATAAGCTTGAATTAGTTTTCTCCTTAATCTGTATCAAGATGATTTTAAAATCGAACGTGGTTTAGTTCTTTTCACTCAAACGATAAAAATCGCGAAGTTATTGATCTTTCCAGAAGCCCAAAATCAAGGTGAAGGGAAAAATGAAGTGAGAAACACTCTAGGATGATGCCAAAACTTCGTGTTGATGTGATCCTGGTGTGAGAAGATACTATGGTCCCAGTCATGTCCCCAACAACGTCACGTTGTAACCCTTCATTTTAAAAAAACATCTATGTTTTTTTTTGTCCTAGTAAAACAGTAAACACAAAGTTCTTAGCAAAATAATGAATGAACTTAACTTGAATGGAGTGAATTTATACGAGATGGGAAAACCGGTCGAATGCGTGTCGGACACCCATTTTGCTAAAAATATATTCAAACGCGCGTAATTTATGTAAAGTGAGTCCAAAAGTTAAGTTAACAGCACGCCTTTTTTCGATCATTCAATAGGTACTCATGTAGGTAATGATGAAAAGTTAGAATACTGTTGCTACGGAGTGAATACTCCTTTGTAGTTTAAAAATGATATGATCGTCAATTGTTTATTTTCATGTTTTGACATTATAGTTGTCTATTAGGTGGGTTGTATTAAAATAGTGATATAAAAGTATATTAAATAAAAACAAGGGAAAACAAAGTAATAATAAAACAGGTAACTTATAAGTCGCAGACCAAATTCTTAGAGACACTCTAATGTCAAAACGTGAAAATAAACAATTGGCGATCAGATCATGTTTAAACTACAAAGGAGTATTCACTCCGTAACAACTATTAAGCTAAAAGACGGTATAAGAATTTTAGGGATTGAATTAGGCCTGTAAGTTTTCAGGCCTCAGCAAAAGCAATAGAATAACCCTTTTGCCGTCATTGCTCATTTGATCTCTTTCATACGTTTACCTATTTTATCTAATTATGCATAGCTTTGTTGTAAATGCTTGAAGCTCATCATACAATTCTAGAGGAATTGATAAAAAATATATTGATGGAAAGCTATGAAACGTTCACTGTTCAACATATAAAATCGCCTAAAAAAAATCTCGATCTGTAGGTGGTCTAAATATCTTTTCAAATAGAGTAGAATACGTACGTTTCATATATTAGAGCTTGTTTAATTAATCAGGGGAAACAAGTAATTAATTCAAAGGTATTAAGGTATTAATTAGCATAGATGCGTAGTTATTAAATTGCGTAATAAAGCAATTATCTAATAAAACCTACAAACAAGTAGATTATTAATGAGTTAATTAAAAGCGTAAATCACCAAAATTATGCCTTCATGAGTGAAACGTACCAATCATAACTAAACGTGTGTAGGTTCTTATAGTATACAAGCGACATCGTTTGCGAAGACTTTATTTATTTATGTTTTTTTTAACAATAGAGAAAGACCTATTCTGAGACCTAACGAACATACATATACAATTTCATCAAAATCGATCTAGCTGATTCGGAAGAGTTTGGCAACAAACACTGTGACACTAGAATTTTATATATTAGAAGAGTAATTGAAGTGATTTTGGTCTAACGGAGAGTAAAACAAGATGGTGTCCACTGATTCCTACGCAAAGGTTTTAAAAAATACCTATCTCCAAATTGACATGGAGGTGTTTAAACATCGCTGATATTGACGACCGTCTTGGTGTAATTGTTGAGAAGTCAGCTACTACACCAAGGGTCGCGGGTTCGATCCCCGCACAGTACAAACATTTGTGTGCATGAACATGTCTGTTTGTATTGGTCTGGGTGTTTCCTATGTATATTAGAAAGAAAGAAAGAAAGAAAGAAATAAAAAATATTTATTCAGGAACCACAACAATAAGTAAAAATACATTTCTTAAAAACTAACTTATTATCTCTAAGATTATTGTATGTATTATTGTATGTATTATTAAGTATGTATTTACAAAAAAAAGTATTTAAGTATGTTTATCCGTTGTCTAGTATCCATAATAACGGACTATAATTAGCCCACTTTGGCGCTGTGTGGAATAATGTCCAAGGATATTTATTTATTTATTTTATTTTTATTGCGATGTGTTACTTGTTTACTATTCGATGCCACACATGAAGTTGGCACATTACCTTTTGAGTTTTGAAGAATCCAGGGGTGAGCCTACCAGTAACTTCAGTTTATGTTTCAGTGTTTTCTATTTTCAGAGAGTTAGCCGAAAGTACTAAAATGAATACACGAGCGCTAACCATGATGGGATAACCGCTTAAATGGGACGAAATCTGTAAGAAAGGGTCACCTAGCACCAAGATAATCTGACTACAAACTAATCAGAGCTTGTATTGTATCAGACACTGATATATATAATTAAATACATACATCATCCCAGGCAAAGAAAAAAGACAATAGAATTGTTCTTTTCAAGATTGTCTGTCCTGGGTGGGAATCAAACCCGTGATCCACTATGGTATGATATAAGTGATAATTTGTCGCTTTATGTTATAACACAGTCATGCTTCTTGAATTTTATTTAACATGAACTCTTTACTTTGTTTGTCCCTATTTTCACTAAATATTTTGGTTTTAGAGTCAGCGTTTAATAATTATGAGTGCTATATTTGGGTTATTTTCTACAAAGGTGACCGACAGGCACTCACGTTCTATTTATATTGAAATTCTATGCTCATGTTGTTGAAAATCAAACATCATAACTTACTGTTTGAAAATTCTAAGTATATTTTAAAACTACACTTTTTATTTTACAATTTCACGAGGTTTTTTAATTGAAACATTAAAGCTAATCAATTAAGTATTTAATTACCTGGACTAACTTGATAACAGACATACACCACCTCAACAGACACCTTTTAGCTAAGATTACTTAGAAAAAATTAAGAATACACGACTAGATTCATCTTAATGTAGAAAGCGTGACTTGTTAATTACATTTCAGTTTAGTACCAAATATAAAACTTAGTTATAACGCAATATCTGACTGCAGCTCGAACGGCCATTTATAACATTTTAATATTAATACATAGCATAGACAGTAATCATCACTAATCATAGACAAAAGGCTTTTTCATACAATGTGTTGGTGGAACAGCTTGCCGACCACCTGATGGCTTTGGACCAGCAGATGGAGAACACCGATAAAAAACCCGAGCAACCTGAATTTCAGCGCTAAGACCAATGACATGATAATAAAAAAGACGTAGAGAGGTGACTTTTACTAAAAAAGTGCCCCCGAAATCAGAACTTAGAACACCCGAGCAAAGCATTGACAGTTTGAGAGGACACTGCGCAACATGTATTTGGCTCCTTTACGCTTTAATAAACAATCATACTATCTTGCACACACGGGCAAATTATAGGTACGTACGCCAAGGGACAATTTTCGACTTCGCATCGCAGAATGTAACATCACGTATCTTCCTCTTTTAAATTTTCATTGGCCAGGACCACCTCTGTCTACGGTTGTTTTGAATTCGCCTGGCGAACTTCTGGAAAAATGATTCGGAAAAATACTTCACAGCTTAGAGTTACTGAAGTTTTAATGTACATTGTTTGTACTGTACTATAGTAATTTCAGTTATTGTTGAGATTGGCTTTGAAACTCTACCGGTACTCATTCTTACAACGTTATTAGGCCAATAGGGTTGTATTCGTTTTGAGTAGGTAAAAAAAAGTAATACACTGTATGGATGTGATACCTATTTATAAAGGATTACTTAAATAAATATACATTGAATTCATTTAAATTAGTGAAGTTACAAATCTACGTTTCAGGCAGCCAAAACAAATGAATAATAAATACACACTGGATAAAAAGGTTGACTTGAATATACATTTATAGTTAAAATTTAATTTGTGAAGTTATGAAGCAGGTATAATAAAATATATCCGAGAGATAGTTGAGAACACAAGACGCGTCACTCACTTCCGAGCGGGCCTCAAGTTACACTTTCAAATGTAATTTAAATTACTTGCGGTACTTATCTTTCAGACGATCTAGTTATTTAACGATTATTACGCATTCGTTTTAATCCTGCGCAATTCAATAGCATGCTGAACTAGTCCTAAAAACCTTAAAAAACTAATTAGAACTCGTGTGGCCAACATTTTTGATTAAGCTCTGTGTTGCTAATGTTGGCGACTCCTATGGGGTTCAGGTTTACGCTGTGAGGAAAATCAAAGAACCAGGAGTTGCTTTGGTCATGATATATTTTTGTCTACAACGTCAAATATGACATAAAAAAAGAACACAGAAATAATACAAAAATATGAAAAGTAAAACTATTCCAAAAAGGGTCCATTCGTGGACATTCCCCCCTTTTTTAAAGGGGAACAACCCTCTTCAGTGGCCGCCGCAATATCCCGCCTTGGGTTTGAATATCTACCACCCTGACTATGCCGTCACGGCCCGGGTACAGAGCCACAATCACCCCTCGTGGCCAGGTTCCCCTCGGTAGATCGCCGTCACCGATGAGTACCGGGTCTCCAACCTTGACCGGGACATCTGTTCCCGGTACGCGTCGTGGAGCAAGGGTAGGTAGATATTCGGTGACCCAGCGGCGCCAAAAATGATCGGCCAGCCTCAGCGCCTTACGCCAACTGCTCCTACCCAAAAGGTCCGCGTCGGTGAGTTGCTCTGCCATGAACTGATGCCCGGATGACTGTCCAATCAAAAAGTGATTTGGCGTTATGGCTTCTGGATAGTCAGCATCAGGGGAGACGTGGGTAAGTGGGTGCGCGTTCACACGACTGCTTCCGCCAATAGCGTCATCAAAATTTTTACTTTGGGGGCTCTTTCTCGCAGTGTGGCATTTAAGGCGGTCTTTACGCTTCGCACTAGCCTCTCCCAAGCGCCGCCCATAAAAGGAGCCGCTGGAGGAATGAACCGCCATGAAATTTTGTTCTCCGCTGCGAAGTTCGAAACTGTGCTATCGTACAGCGTTCGTAGCTGTCGGTTGGCTCCCACAAACGCCGTCCCGTTGTCGGAGTACAGGACACTGCGCGTTCCGCGACGTGCGATAAAACGGCGGAGGCACATAATGGCTGCATCCGAGGACAAGCTGCTGACGATGTCCAGGTGAATAGCTCTGGTCACCATACAGGTAAATAGTGCCACCCATCTCTTTTCTCTCCTTCGACCAACAGCTACCAGTAATGGACCAAAATAGTCCAGGCCGGTAAAAGTGAAGGGGCGCTGGTGGTGGCCGAGTCTTGCTTCCGGAAGGTCTGCCATCGGTGGTTGCAGCGTTGGAGCTTTCAATAATCTGCATTTCTGGCATTTTCGTACCACCGATCGTACAGCGTTTCTCAAGCCCAGAATCCAGTATTGCTGCCGCAGTTCGTTTATCACCGTCTCCGTATTTGCGTGCGCAAACTTATTATGATAGTGACGAATGAGGAGGCTGACAGCTGGCTCTTTGCCGTCTAAAATGATTGGCCGCAAACCTGTAGATGAGGACGTCCTCCCGGACGGGAGCCCTTTCGGTCGCATAAACTCTTTCGTCATAATGTAGTTTGGCATAAATGTTTTGGCATAAAGTTTTTTCGCATAAATTATGATAAGCAGAGTACTATAAACGCATAATGGTTTCATTGGCATAATTATAATTTGCTATAATTGTATTTATCATAATTTAAATAAGCATAAATGTGAAGAGCATAATTGATAAAAGTATAACTTTACTTTATCATAATATAAGAAACGCATAATAGATGAATTCATAAAATACAAAACGCATATTTCTACTCGTCTGCCCAACAATAGAGTTGGGGCGAAACCGACTCGGCTATATTAGGTTAGAAGGTTTAAGGCGGGAGCAAAGCGAAGCGTAGCTGTAGCGTGCGTGATAGTTTTTCAAACCCTAAAATAAAATGCCTACTGCATCTCTGCATGCTGCTTGCTTGCTGTATGCTTGCCTGCATGCTGCATGCTTGCTTGCACGCTGCATGCTTGCCTGCACGCTGCATGCTTGCCTGCGTGCTGCATGCTTGCCTGCATGTTGCATGCTTGTTTACATGGTGAATGGCGAGGGCGGAACCGACATGGCCGTGATAGGTTCGAAGGTTAAGGCGTGAGCGCAGCTCACGCCTTAACCTTCGAGGGTTAGTTATTTTTTTTCCAAACCTTAAAATAAAATGCTTGCTGCATCCCTGCATGCTGCTTGTTTGCTGTATGCTGCATGCTTGCCTGCACGCTGCATGCTTGCCTGCACGCTTCATGCTTGCCTGCGTGCTGCATGCTTGCCTGCATGTTGCATGTTTGTTTACATGGTGAATGGCGAGGGCGGATCCGATATGGCCGTGATAGGTTCGAAGGTTAAGGCGTGAGCCCAGCTCACGCCTTAACCTTCGAGGGTTAGTTACTTTTTTTTCAAACCCTAAAATAAAATGCCTGCTACATCCCTGCATGCTGCTTGCTTGCATGTATGCATGCTTGCTTGCTTGCATGAATGCTTGCTTGGTTGCTCACTATACATTTGCATGCTTGCTTGCATGATATTTTCGAAATAAAAATATTTCAGGATAACGAAGAGAACAATTTATTATAGTTATTTAAATGGTGATATTATGGTATTCTTATTGTATGACTTGAAATTTGTATGCCATAGGGTGAGATGCCAATGAATGATATGCTAAGTAATCGTTATTCTAAAAACAATTATGCAAAAACCTTTGATGCTAATATATCATTATTATAAAAGAAGTTATGCGGGAAAAAAGTATGCCTTATGATTTATTCTAAATGAACGTTATGCGAAACGAAGAGTATGCCAAAAAACGTTATGCAGACTTAAGATATGCCTTTTTAATTTATGCATCCCAATATGGACCCCTCCCGGACATGTGGATCAGTCCATCTTCCTTGATGACAGGCGACAGTGTGGCGAGACGGCTTTTCTTAGAAATGGGCTGCCCATGTGAGAGGGACTGCAGCTCCTTTTTGAATGTGCAAATCTGACTCCACCCGAAAATGTGTCGCTCCGCTCGGACGAGGTCTTCAGCATAAAAAAAGAACACAAAAATAATACAAAAATATAAAAAGTGAAACTATTCCAAAAAGGGTCCATTCGTGGACACTCTGATTATTCTTGACTTGACTACCTATGTGGACTGTGTCTTTTACTTCGAAATTCCATTTGGACATTTGTGACATACTATTTTGATACTGTTCCTTATGATCTCATGAATTTTTGACTATTGAAAAATTAGTGTCATGTCACCTAACAAATCATAAAAAAATTCATTCATTCGTGGGACAGCGCAGGCTGATTATAATAATAAACATCATCGGTTTATGTGATTAGGAGTTAGAAAGTCTCAGTCTGGGTCGAGGGAAAGAAAATTGGTAAAGTGTCGTTTTTTCGTAACTTGCCTTGGAAAATATCTTAAACCTTCAAGAGCAAACGTTTTAATTGGTTGTACTTGAAGATCTTAAAGGCAAAAATTTTTTTTTATACAGTCTATTACTAGTATTTAATGGCATTATATTTGTTATTATTGGTTTTGATCAAAAAACGATATTTTTACAGGACCATCATGAACCTTGAACTATTCACCAAAAATAGTTCTGATAACATGATGTGTGATCATTTGTTGTCATTGTCATTTATAATTCGTTTTGTTATTACTCAATAACCTAAATCAGTTTTAACATACGTTTTGGGTTTCCGAACTCTTTACAAAAGTAAGTAAACCTCTAGCTTCGTGGGGACTTTTCTCGATTTGGTGGTCTAACTGTAAGTCTGAGTTTGGGTAATCAAAATAACACAAAAAGCCAGCTTTTACATACTGAAAAATATTCATGATGAATGGTGCTAAATTTCTTCTCAAAATAGTCAAGTTAACCCTTCTAAGCAAGATGATTGTAACTTAATATAATAAAAACAATACACTGTGTTGAACACAGTGAGTCAAACATAAGCTTTAACTGGCGATTGTTATACAAAAACCAATCACAGAGTACAAATGTATTTAAACTGAAATTCTCTTGATTGTTTTACCAAAAACAATGCTAACAAAGCTATTCTACGAGTAATTAAACCGAAGCTTTAGGTGCAAGATAAAATCTAGGTGCAGACAAAGTAACTCAGCCCGTTGATATATTCTCAACTCTAAGTTAATTATAGAGAAACATTAAATATGTATTTTACAACGTTGTAAAGATTGCTGTAATCCCAAAGTAAGGATTTCCTTTGTGACAACGAATACGACAAACGCCCAGACACAAAACAAATTTCTGTTTTCCCTTAAAGGTTTGTGCTGGGGTGTCATTCCGAATGTTCACTTCGATTCAGAACGCGAATACACCTGTCAGAGAATTGACCACATGTGTGTTTTTAGATGTGCAGAGTGAAATAAATCTCAAATAACGGAATGGGCTTGCTTTTTTCTTCATCAGTTAGATCAAATTAAATGTCAGACGCAAGTTAGTTAACCGATAGGTGAATTGGAATTCAAGATCGAATTGAGTGAGTTCCCAGAATTGACAGGCTGGTGTGGGAATCGAACACGTTACCTTTTGAGTTCACCGGCTTTAGCGGGGTGTGACCGAGTAAAATGGGTCAAACATAGGAATCATGTAAATGGTTCAGATTATGAAAAAAACAATAACCATAACCATATAAAACGCGCAATGAAAAAAAAACGCATATAATACTGACTCAATACTAAAATTCCATAGAATTGCTTACTAAACAAGGTAAAATATCAATTCATTCAATAAGCTGTTGAAAATTTGAAAAGGATAAATGGGCACTTATCTTAAGTGCCCATTTATCTACAATTGGTAAACTATTATAAACAGACTAAATAATAACTATGACATCTGTCAAAATTTGCCAATGTTTTTAAAATTTTGATCGATCCCTTAACAGTTGAAATAATTCGCATAAAATTTCTTCGTAACCTTGAAAAAAAGCTCTCCGTATTATAATGTATCAGAAAAAGTGGTAAATTAAACGCTTTGTAATTTCATAAACCCATCAAATAGACGACGATCCCAAAACTACTTAACATCACTCCAAGGTTAATAAGCCCTTAAGTTTAGGCCATGCCACAAAATGACGATAAGTAACAGTTAAACTTTTGAGAGCTGTTAACTTTAAGAGACGATTTTTGAAGATTAGTGGACATATATCAATTCAAATTAACTAGTTAATGTGTAAACTCATATTCAGCTTTAAGACCTATACTTGTACTACATTTTGAAATACACAATTATTTATATTCCTAACAAGTACAATCAAAATAACTAATTACCGTAAATCAAACCTCATAACAACGTTTTAATGGCACGGTAAACCTAACATTGTTTGTTTATAACAGTAATTATTCTCAAGAATCACTAAGACCGTCCTCATATTAACAAAAACGGCACAAAAGCAATAATTCAAAGTTCTAACTCAACATAACTAATTTCTCAACTAAGCTAGACTTCTAGACTTGGTCAACAAAGCCCTAATTCCTAAGATACGATCTCAGGCTGAGCAGCTATTCAAATCGTTAGACCAATAGCTAACCGGTCTGAAGCTTGAAGCAGACAGATAAGGAGCACCGCTTTGGCGCTATCCGAACCCCTCTAAAGCGAAAGTGTAACATAGTCCTACGGAGTGGCCATTTTTTTCTTCGCTCGGTCGCTCTTTCGGCATATATATAGCGAAGGCTCTAACCAACACGCATCATTCGCATTCAGGACTTCACTGACTTCAGTGCATCCATAAGAGCAGCATCATGAGGTTCATGGTGTGTGAATTTATCATTTAGTGCAGTGTTTTGTGTTTGTGATGTGTTTTAAATATTGTCTCAAAATTTAAATTTTCAAAAATCTTTTCGAAATTCAAAAGGACTTCATAAAACTCTTAGGTTCGAATCCTAAGTCAAAAAAGGATATTTTTGGATAATTTTAATAATACCTTGCCATTTTTGAATAGTGATGGTTCATATTACAAATAGGTAACCGCAGTGGGACGTTTCAAAATGAGGACGCAAATCCCTGTCCCAGTTTTAGAGTTACGCAACACGGAAACGTTGCGTGTGTCGCTAGCATTACCTCGACCACTCATTAGCCGCTAAGTTCGAACTAGTTAATTACAAGACTGTGATAATAACTTTCGATTTTAATTGTATCAGCAAAACGTTCATCTATTTAAATAACAATCAAACATCTGTTAACCAAAGTCTAACTTAACTTCCTTTTAATCAAACACTAATCAATTCTGATATTTCAGTGTTCTTTAGAATGTCTGGAATAATAAAACTAATCGACGCATTTTTTTGCAGCTCGTGGCCGCCAGTCTGGTGGCTTTCTTGGCCGTCACTATGGCCGAAGAAGCCAAGAAAGCAGAAAAGGAAGTGGCAGTGACCGACAACAAAGAGGCAGCGTCCGATGACAAGAAGCACGAGAAGCGAGGACTCTTCGACATTGGCTTGGGCTACGGACATGGAGGATTCGAGGGCGGATTCGGCGGTGGCTACGGAGGACACGAAGACATCCACCACCACCACACCAAGACCGTTACGGTAGTCAAGAACGTGCCTGTCCCTTACCCCGTTGAAAAACATATCCCCGTCCCCGTAGAAAAGCACATCCACGTCCCAGTTAAGGTACATGTTCCTCAACCCTACCCAGTCGTTAAACACGTTCCTTACCCAGTTAAGGAGATCGTCAAAGTACCCGTCCACGTACCTCAACCCTACCCCGTTGAAAAGAAGGTGCCTTACCCCGTCCATGTACCTGTCGACAGGCCCGTCCCCGTCAAGGTATACGTGCCCCAACCCTACCCCGTAGAGAAACATGTCCCATACCCAGTCAAGGTGCACGTCCCAGCTCCCTACCCAGTTGAAAAGAAGGTGCCGTACCCAGTTAAGGTGCCAGTGCACGTACCCGCTCCTTACCCAGTCATCAAGGAAGTACCTTACCCCGTTAAGGTTCCCGTTGACAGGCCTTACCCCGTCCATGTCCCCAAGCCTGTGCCTTACCCAGTTGAGAAGCCTGTGCCTTACCCAGTTGAGAAGCCAGTGCCCTACCCCGTCAAGGTCCACGTTGACCGTCCTTACCCCGTTCATGTTGAGAAGCCAGTGCCTTACCCCGTCAAAGTGCCTTACCCAGCTCCTTACCCCGTTGAGAAACACATCCCCTACCCAGTGGAGAAGCATGTTCCGTACCCAGTCAAGGTGCCAGTAGACAGGCCTTACCCCGTGCACATTGAGAAGCACGTGCCAGTCCACATTGAGAAGCCAGTGCCTTACCCAGTCAAGGTGCCCGTCCCAGTCGTCGTCGGTCATGAACACGGTCATGAGTATGGTCATCATGGTAGCTACTAAAAGGCTGCAGGAAGCAGTCGTCTGAATGTGATATATAAATATAAGCTTAGCACTAATACGAGCGGAAGACGTGGAGCAAAACCTCAAAGACGATAGTGGTTAAAATAACTAGATCCCTGAACGTTTTGTTCCACGACTTGCGCAAACGCACTGATAAAATACTCTTTATAAATAGTCTTTTTTTTTGTTGTGATTCTTAAGCTTAAATTTTATCTTGATCTGAATGTTACGTTTGAGTTTATGTACCTGTTATTTTAAGTTACAATCTGAAAATTTTGTTTCTCGTAGCGACTTTTTTTTGTACGAAATGAAAAATAAAATTTGGCTTGCGCCGAAATAATGAAGCCTTGTGTTTTCTTCACTATTGTTTTAGACTCGTTATTATACGGATCGTGGGGCATGCTCTTTACGAAATGTGAAATATAATGACCCAGATCTACATAGCATCGTACGCGCGTTGCATCACTAGTATGTTTTCATTCTTGACAATATACGCGTTGTAAACGATCTTACGTTTTGCGTAATATGGTCGTGTTTAAATTGTAATAGCCGTAAAAGGCATTATCTCACCCATTTGCGTCGATTATGCGTATTACGCTGCTATCATTTTCTATCTAAACCAATAGAATAGCGAGCAATTTCAACATTTAGCTCGAGGATTTGAAAGTTTCTAAATATTCGCTTCATCTTTGTTTGCCTAAATATACTGATTAAAATCAATTAGGTAGTATTTTTAACAAAATATATAGGTGCTATTTAGGAGAGGTAGTTAAAATTTAATCTTTACAACAGCCGAGAAGTTGTTAACGACGTTTTGTGCCGGCCTAGCAAATTGTCGCAACATATAGCTCACGGCTAGCTTACAAAACCCGTGGTATTATTAGAGGCTAGTAATTTTACGATTTACCTGTACGGACAGTTTGCGACAGAAAGGACAAGCAAGTACACAAGTACTTCCATGAGTTACGAGAAGGTTTAGTTGCGAAAATGCAAAATCACATTTTACATAACTTTTGTTTTACCAGGTAGGTTTGCCGAGTTAGTTCACCGGTGAACTAATAGCTGTAATGATTTATTGGACGTACCTGTTTGACGATGATTAATTTGAACGATAGTTCAATGAACAAGCGATTTGTAAACATGATTTCGCAAGTGAAGTTCAGGAATCTTACTAAGTACAGTCAATAGCAGAAGTGTTAATGCATTGCATCAAAACTGCTGATTTTAGAGATCTTTTAGGATTTTACAAAATTAAGTTTTGTAGGAAAATATTGCATTCGTTGTAATGTCTAAATGAAACAAGAAGTTTGTAAATGTACTACTTAGAGATGAATGGTTAAACGTTGTTAAGATCTACAAGTTAAAATGTTAGGAACCTACTTAGTGATGATTTACATTGTTAACTGCCAAATGTATAACAAAATAAGTAATTTCCTACCAAATGCATCCAGTGCATCGTTAATTAGCAAAATAGGTACAAATTATTTCTACGGAAGCATTAAAACAGCGGACGAAAATCTATACAAGGTTATTGTAATACAAATGTAAGTTTTTCCTCAATTCTCCGTTTGATGTTAGTAAATATATTTAAAAAAATATATTGAACCAGTTGGAAACCTTAAAGAATTCCTCGGTTTCATTTTTGTTTTTCAAACGTAGTTTGAGCTCAAGCTCAAACTTGACTCAAATGGTTTTTACTGAGTTATTCTATGTTTTGGGTGTGATTCAAGTAAAATGTCTTTGAATGTAATTTTCTAAAATAGTTTAGCTTAACTGCCAGATTTGTGTTCTGCGGTATGATTTTAAAATTTTGATGTTCTGATAAATTTTACCCAACTTTTGAAAAACGCCCTATGGAAATTTAATGCCAAGTGAAAAAACAGCTATTAACTTTTAAAGAATTGGATTTAACCTTTAGAGTACTTTGATGAGCACTACGCATCGTTGTTGTCTATTATTATTGTCATTCTATGAAAGAGTTGTTAGTCACGCACCATCACAGTTTATATTGTTGACAAATCTACTTGATGTCGTCAATTCAACTCAAAATTATATTATATTTCAAGGGTAATCATTTAGTAAAAAAAACCACTAGCCATAAACTTGTACCTGATTAAAATATCATATTTTTAAGAATGTTATTGCGGCAATACTTAATTACATTTTCTATTGAAAAGCCAAGTTACTAGCTTTTAAATAGAAAATGTCAAGAACACACTTGTGGAAATGTGTTAACCTAATGATATTTACTGCAGCTATTCTAATTATGCTCTGAACGATTACAAAGGTTTCAAGCCCAATACGTACATATAATTAGTGTACATACAATTAGTGTACATACAATAACACTAAATTTAATTGGATATTATTCCACACAACGCAATCTGGCCCCAAACTAAGCAACTCAATGCATGTGCTATGTGATGCTAGACAACGGATAAACATACTTAAACACATTTTTTTTGTAAACACATACTTAATTTACATAGGAAACACCCAGACCAGTACAGATAGACATGTTCATGTATACTAATGTTTGTACTGGGCGGGGATCGAACCTGCAACTACTAGTGCAATTAGCTCACTTCTAAACCAAATCGGTCGTCAAAATCACTCTCTCTTTTAATTCAAAATAGCATAACAGGGTGCAATTCGAAGTCACAATGCCATTCCAAAGTTTTCGCAACATCATTTTGAAAAACGTATTTCACCACTCCAGTGTGATTCAACGGTGAAACCAAATGCCATCCGGATTATAACCATAAAACTACATCTTACTTGCTGAATCTTGTGCAAGTATCAAATATGATTCATCCATTATTGGTACATGAAGTCAACAACAGTTTATTTGAAACACTAACTAGGTAAAATCATCATAAACTAAAGCAATAAATGACATGTCTGTTTATACTAATCAGTTAAATTACCCTAAATGCATGGTTTAATGCCTA
Organism: Udea ferrugalis; assembly: GCA_950022985.1. NCBI lineage: Eukaryota > Metazoa > Arthropoda > Insecta > Lepidoptera > Crambidae > Udea > Udea ferrugalis. The sequence goes on from OX465522.1 coordinate 2,081,700, forward strand.
AAGGAATTCTCCACCTGTCAACCATCCAGAATAGGCCGAAACTTGTTGGCGGTAATTAAATTCAATGGCGTTCTCATAAACATACACAAAATATAGCAATATAAATTAATGGATATATAGGCTTGTACATATTATAGTCACTTAATGTACAATAGGGAAATGTAGCTGCTAGAATCCTGAAGTTGAGGGCTAAGTGAACACTATCCCATTCCCACATAAGAACAGGCTCATAAGATCAGGATCGTGTGATTGATACCCCTGTTGTTATAAATAATTTATATTGATTCTTTAGACTGCTGGGGTATATAAAACCCCACCCTCGGAAAACCGAAGGGTATCATTAACCCCGACTGATGCTATACTTGACTCCCCAGAGACGTCTGAAAAGTCTGCGACAGCTATATACCATAAGGCGGTATGTAGGCAGGCCATAGCGTTGTATGAAACAAATGATACACATTACCTCCATGAATAACCTCGTAAAATATTACAAGGGCACCAGAATTACTCGAGAACGTCATAAAGTTGACTAACACTAACTACCAATGCCTCACAGTGCATTAGCAGTAATTGGCACTCTTGGTGGCGTTTGTCGGTATTTGGAGAACAGTGACATTTTGGTGTACGTACCAAGTTTCAAGAACTTTGTTATCTGGATACTAATACTATGAAAGAAGCTCTTATTTGTCAAACAAACGAATGCGCTAATTTCAGAATTAACTTGGTAGATTAGATTAGAAATATTTTTGTGTGGAATAATCCATTTACCGAGGAAGAAAAGGTAAATTCAACATCACGTTGTGACTAAGCTCGATGGCAAAAAACGTGAAGCCCAGACAAACGAAGACTAACGTACGTAACTTAGACATTTTCAATTTCAAAAATCCCAAAATCAGTTACTTAAACTGGGATGTATTACATAATAAACGATTCAGCAAACAAAAATAAATATCCATCTATTTGCCAGAATCCAGTGAATACTGCAGGATGAAATTTATTCCCACACTTTACAGTATATCACTAGAGTTAGACTAGTGTCTGCTTTAACAATTATAGCAAATCGTGTATACCTATATGTATGGTTAAGCAAGAGATAAATAAACGCTTATCTATCCCCTAACTCTTCTACACGAAATTCGAAAGATTATGTCAAACAATGACTAATTTGCCGTTTGCATCGTTCGTTCTACAGTGGCAGATCAGATCACGAATTGTTACGGTAAGGTCAGCACATTTCACACATAAATCTAAAACGTTAATTAGCCAAAACGTTATGGCCAAAACATTCTCACAGCAGTACGAGTAGCAGTTTTTGCGCGTCGATGTCTTTTGTATGGAAGTTTCGGAAAATCATTTATATGTTTTTTTCAAGCAAGCAAAGCAGTGTGGAGACTTACTCCCTTATTCATAAAAACAAACGCAACGCTAGAGCATTGTTTAAGAAATTGAAGTGTTGTGTCACTTACAAAATGGCTGCAGCAACAAGAATGAAAGTGACAAAGCGATACAAAAGTTAAAATGTTGTTGAAGAGCTGTTTAATTTTTATGAATAAGGGGGTTAGACACTCATATTTTTTAAGTATTACGCAATTTTATACTTGGTCGTACTACCTTTTCTGCATATTGCCAAGTTTATTTAAGAAGCACGACGTACTCTAACAAACCTGTGTGTAATACTGCGTGCTACTGCAAAGGGTTGAAGAGAACATATTTCATTCAAATGTTTCAACACTAAGTCTGCATTTTGTACCCTTTTTGTTCATTGAAGACAGCATTATCTATCAATTCATCTAAATTTCAATAAACAAATTGCATCACACCAAAAACAATCTGAATATAGTACTTAATGACGGCGAACTTCATCTCAAACGAGCAGTAACATTAAAGATAAGCATCGACACCGAACAATGCGGTGGTACTCGTAAGTCGGTCAAGCAGGAATGCGAGGCAATGAGATCCAATACGCTAACAATCCCTTTCTCACAACTAGAGCGCCGGACCGACGGATAAGGCCCGCGGCATACTAGGCAACTGACGAGCGTGAATTCGAATCTGTCAGATAACTAAGTACGTCATACGTATAACGTAAAGCTTTCATTCAAGTTAGGAAAAAACAAGCTCATTGTTTTTTGAGAAATAAAAAAATCACTCTGCATATTTGAAAAAGACAGACAAAGTAAATTATCTGGCAGCTGAATTAGAAATCCGGTTCAAATTGTGCATTGGAAAGGAAACTTCGGAAATGAGATATCATATCATTTAGAATTTGTTTCCTCATTTGTTTTCGTACGGCCTATTGTCTGAATGAAAGTTGGAGAGCGTCAGTGTGGTAGGCCTAGTAAAGGATGGTGGGATGACTTGACTATTATTTTAAAAGCTGACAGACAGTAGCTTTAAACCGAAAAACAGGCTATAAAGCGAGGAGGTAATGGCACAGGCTATTATAGATAATATTCATTTGTTTACGAACGAAAATCCAAAAACAAACAAATATAACACAAAAGCAATGATGAGGTGGCGCAAGCCATACTCATTTAGTGACAGTTAGTGATAAATCTTGCAGTCAGATGTTATTAAATCACCCCGAGCTGTCTAGTAACGTCAGCTGGGACAGCATGCCCAGCGGTGGGACACAAAGGCTGTTGTTTGTTACTAATTTCAATTCTCGGTAGGTCCGTGTGCGGTTGGTATGCACACATATTCCGATTTAGTTTCATAACGAGCCTTGCGACCTTCAACATGATAGTTCACTGACACATTATAACGTTTGCAATATCAATTTAAGAAAAACATAAAGGCAAGATAAACCTAAGAAAATCATCAACTACTAACTACCAAAATCTTGCAACTTTTACGGTTATCAGTCCACCTTGCGTGACTGTGGTTTTTTGCTTTTTGCCACAATATCGTCTAAATTTTACCCTGTATGAACTGCCGACTTAAGCAGCAAAGGTGCAAAAGCAGTTCGTCCGTTAGAGCCACTTGATAATATATAACGGTAAGGTTTTCCGAGAGCCTTACCCCTTTATTCATATAAACTAACGAAACGATAAAGCATAGTTCAAGCAATTGACGTGTTGTGTCACTTATTCGCAAAAGGCGGCAGAAACAAGAATGAAAGTGACAAAGCGATACAAAAGTTAAAATGTTGTTGAAGAGCTGTTTAAGTTTTTATGATGAATAAGGGGTTAGTCTTAGTTCAGATGTTTGATATTGTCTGATGTTCAGTTTAGTAAGATTCCTTAAAATTGCTGTGGCTGTAAGCTGCGGTGAAGGCTAACCATCAGGCAGTCCGCATTCTGCCACAGTCGTTGTATAAAAAAATAAATTTATTAAATCTCTAATGCAGAAAAAGTACAAAAAGCGGACTCAATGCTTAAAGCATTCTCTACCATGCAACCATAGGGCGGTCCATAGTTTTATTAGCGGTGCAAAATCCCATCCCAACTAGAGAGGGTGCCACTATGCTTGACAGTTTGAAATAAACCGCTAGATTTTATTTTATTCATCTCAATATTTTTAATGAGACTGATAGCCTAAACGAGGTCCCTGAGTCGCTATCTAAACTAAATACAATTTGCTATTTACTGTCCATTGTGGCTCTTACAATGTAAGCGTTTTGCAATTTTCTTCCATGATTGATACAAACGATTGTTATCTTCTACGTCTCGTACAAATGAGCCTTATGCAAATTAACATGAAATCTGTACGATTTCTGTAAACGAGTGAATTTTATTTTCAATTCTGTTGTGTGAACCGGTTTTTTTATGGTTGACAAGAATCTTTAGTAAGGTTTGGTATTCTCAAGGACTTTTTAAGCTTATTTTATGTTTTTTTACAAAACTCAAAACTTTAAGTCAGCATCAATATCAACATGTCTGAAGTAATTAAGAAAGACAATTTTTAAAAATAAACTAATAAATGAAAATCGACAAATTGCAATTACAATTACAATTTTTTATGCACTAAATAATAATTAATGGCTTGATTTTATTAACGTTGAGGAAACGCCTTACTTAATGACGAAATCGTATGTCGTTTGAAGCGTCTGTAAATTGTAAAACAAATGGAACACAAATTTAAAAATTCTTCATTCAATTTGTTATAAAGTCTCTTTTGAAAAATGGAATTTTGACTCTAATGAACCATTAACGTTAATTGACGTCTCTGAGTGCGGCAAGTAGTGTCAAAGTTGTTTATCTTAATCACTCCAGACATATTTGACCACAAATGCCTACAAACATCTCAATGTAGCGTCGTTGACTACGGCAACTGTGTTCACATAAAGTTGGCTAAGTACATTTTTATTTGAAATCTTCGCGGATTATGTAAGTTTATTCAAATTGTGTTTGTATTAGCATGTGTAAGTCCACTTATTATTCTAGATCAGTGCGCAGGGGCAAGTGTATCGGTGGCCGAGAGTTTTCCTAAACATTTCATTGATTATATGTCATTATTACTTAATACGCTGCTTCTACATACTACTAAAAAGGCATCTGTTGGTTTGTTAGTGCGTAAAACATAAAGAAAAATGATATGGCTGACCACAATGTTACACATTTGGGTTTCAATGTTGTATTGTTTTTTTTAGGCACCCTTATAATATACATGCTGAATTTTTAATTTGGAAGTGATAGGCCTGATTCTGAGCTGCTTTAAAGAATAGAAAAAAAAGTTGAAAGGAGTGTCGAAGCCGATTCGGCAAAAACTAACCCCCTTATCCATAAAAACTTTAACAGCTTTTCAACAACTCTTTAACTTTTCTATCGCTTCGTCACTGTCATTCTTGTTGCTGCCGTAATTTGCGAGTATATAAGTGACACAACACGTCAATTGCTAAAACAATGCTTTAGCGTTGCGTTCGTTTTTAAAAAGGGGGTTAGTGTTCATTTTATTAGTCTTTTTAGTTTAATGGTATGGGTTTACGTTTCACCCTAGTCTCGCGTGATAGTAAGCAATGACGTGGCCGATAGTGGAACACGTTTACGCTGAAGCTTTGAGCAGTTTTACAACTGCATACTTACTACTACCAACACCACTACCTACATACTATCAAATTATTAAAAAAACTTTGCCTTTGGGTAGAAATCGAAGCTGTATTTTTTTGATACCCCACCTAACTTAACATCTACTAATCTATCACTACCTCACCAGACGTGCGTAACTCAACATCGAAATGATGATATAATTTGCAGTCAAAAACCGAAAGTGAGCAGGAACTAGTCCAAAATCCATTCATCGTCACTTTCATTGCAGTGACGTGTCTGCACTCACTTGTCTTCACTTTTAACCGTTGAGTCAGGTACTTAATTTGTGACGTATCGCAAAGAATATTCCAGAGATGACAGTCTAGGTTAAGTGGAAATATTAAAGTTAAAACAAAAATGTTTGTTGGTTACCTATACAGATATTGGTGCTCAGTGTGTGAGGTACACTCAACGGCACATGAGGCTACCCATTTCCGTTTTTTTTATCCTGTTATTGCTAACTAGACCAGGACTGACCGGGAATTAGTAGTCTGGCATGCCGTTGAACGTACTTTCGGTGTCTGGTTTCCATAACAAAAGGGAAATTTTGATACCGAAGCAATGCATGTGATGTTGTATCGTATTTAAAAAAAGACTCGTATTTTCAAATTTTACTGTACCTATTTTTAACTTGTTGTTTTTAAATGACAAGCAAACTTCTTTTTTTCTCAGTCCTAAAAATTCGGCGGTCTCTCAGCTTGCGTTAAATGCGAAATAATACTCTTAACACTTGACAAAGGGGTATGGAGAGAAAAATGCTTGGAATCACCCTTCGATGCTGAAAAAGGAACGATTGAATACAAAGTAAGACAAAGGCTAAAGACGTTATGGTTGAAATGAAAAAGGTGGATGCGTAGGGTACATTGCCAAAATAGACGGGTATTGGCAGCCTAATTGCTTGAATGAGACCTAGTACGGACACAAGAGGGCGTAGCAAACCCCTGCAACCCTGGGTGGACGACATCCGACGACAAGGTTGCCAAGACTGTGTCTTCGGGCACAAGGTCAGCCAGAGTGGAGTATAGGTGAGACATCTACATCCAAGATTCCATAAAAAAAGGCCACCAAGTTGATGACCATCTGACTCCTAGACCCAGTTGAATCTTCCATAATTCTAACGTCAACCCTTCTGTATCTTACAGTTCTGTATATCTTCACTTTCGTAGCAGCGCCGCCATATTTAATCTGTGGCGGTGACGTCACTTTCACTGTCGTTCGTGACCTTGGTCCGTGGAAATAGGGTTAGTGGGCATTTTATGGTATACAGACAGACAGCGTAACAAAATCAAGAGTCTTTGTTGAGTTTTGTGTAACGTGCGTAAGCGCAGGTCACTTGAGTACGTTTGTATTGCGTCAGTTGTTGTTCATTTTATAAAAAATGTATTGTTATCGCTTTAATATCTGCATAGGTATGTATTTACGCTTTGTTCCAAAATACAGAGTTTGAATCTTTGTTTGAGCTGTGTTTGGGTAAATCCAGATACTTTTTGACTACACACCTGAACTTAAGAAGCATGCTGGGTCAATAAAAACTCCTTGTGATGATGAAGTTTTTGTCCAGCAGTGTACCCTAACCTACCCTACTTACTTTATCAGAAGTAGAAGGTTCTGTCACATAATTAACGAACAAAAATTTTTTTTTAAATTTCAAAGTACATACTTGTGACAGGTCCATTTAAATAGAGATATGTTTGATTTTGAAAATTATGAAAAAAAAATTAAATCACTACGTAAATCCTTGCGTTATTGGTTTTTGTGTATATGACAGAACCGATCACCTGTTTATTATGAACGTCGTTTGTCAAATTAATATTTTCCATTCTAAAGAAGTTATTTGTATGTAGATACCTACGTATAAACGTTATAACATACTGAAATGAGTGTCGTCTGCAACAGTTTCACAAAACTAGATCAAGTCGTTTAGCATACCTTTTTAACATACACATACCTACATAATAATATAATAATACGACCGAAACTTTCTATAAAAAAACAACTGAAAATCCGTTCGCCACGCCATCTAGGCTCTTACGGTGGAAGTTTTACATAGTAAAATAACAATGTGAAAGGCGGTGTGCTTTTCGGACATCATGCAGGTTGCAAGACTAAGTAGTAGGTTCTCATAGAAGCCGCCAACGTGTTGCGCTGGCAGTCAGTAACTTTTTTAGTTGTTGGTGTTCTATCATAGATGACGCTCGTAACAGATTACTTTTCTTACAGTAAGTAAACAATGTGTCTTCATACTTTTATATCCACTTTTGATATGTAAAGTTAGGGCCGGCGCCCACTATCGGCATCGGCACGCTTCAGGATTTTAAGGTGGCAAATAGCAATATACTTTAACATTATGGCAATAAAGTAGAAATTTCCGTGATGTGTTCTCGTAAAAACAAAATGCATTTGTTCTGTTTCTGTTTCGGCATTTTCTACTTTATTGCCATTATGTTAGAGTATATTACTATTTGCCACCTTAAAAGCCTGAAGCGTGCCGATGCCGATGGTGGGCGCCGGCCCTAATCCAGATAACTTCGCGCGACCTCGTTGGGTCCGAATTCGTTAGCTTTAATGACGGTAGTAGTCAGTATGCTTTTGACGACCCCCTTTGCGTTTTAGGGCGTGGTGAGCGAATTGATCCATGTTACCTATAGGTATCAATTGGACTAATATGACAAGGTTAACAAGTGCTAAGCTACTGTTGGACCTTGATAAATGTGCACAATTTTTGTGATAAATTATATTGATTATGTATAGGTATTATGACTTGAAATCTAAAAAGAAAAACAAGAAATACGTACCTATCGTACAATTTTATGTGAGTAGGTAATTCAAACTTACCTTACCTTACCTTATTACAGCTGTGGGTTTTAAAACTGTAGACTTACCTGAAAAGAAAAGATCCATTAAAATACATATTTATGTTTCTGAGTGTAGATATTTTTATAATTGGTAGTTAATGTTTTTACGATAATTTAGTTCACTAAACAAGTAACGAAGTATAACCATTACTTCATTATAAAAACACGTGTTCGTACCTAAAAGGTACCTTAGTACTTTGTTGCTTTAACTTATATTTTTGTTACATTTAAAAGCCTCAGTAGCCGAGTGGTAAGCTCTCGGCCAGTTATTGAAGGCGTCCGGGGTTTCTAAAACGGGCCAGTGTCTTTAGTTTTTTTTTAGAACATAGCCCGAGTTTGTCATCACTAACTCACATTTGGCAAGTGTGGTGAATCTGTGTAGTGAATTATAAATGACTTGTTTTTTTTTCAGCAATAAGAAAACTGACAAAATTTTTAGATGATGAAAACAAAGAGCGATCTCTTTTTACTTCGTACAGAGCTTGGATGATCTTGGTTTGGAGGTACGTAAGGCATTTTTGTAATACAGACAAGTCAAAACCACGTGCTTAATCGTCCAAACAGCCGAATTTATAATACACGTAGCGTGTCGAACCCACGATTGTTTACGTTCATTACGTCTCCTCAGCTGCTATGCCATGTGCTTCTACTAATTAATAATTTGCCAGCCTCATAAGCCCGCGCGTCCAGGAAAAGCGATCAATTGGCAGCTGAATTTAATGTCAATCAAAAACTAGTTCACGAAAAGACCGAAAATGTTGGTGATTTTTTTAATTTCGGACCAAAACATAACCGTAATAAATCTGAATAAGACATTTCTTTTGAATGTTAAGTGTTTGTATCTGTTTATTCTAACTATTTGCAAATATATGTGTTGCTTTCACAGAAACGATTATTACGAAAATTAATAGTTAAGCTGTTCTTAAAATAACATGATGGGGTGGTAAAGTGAGTATGGATGTATACGACGTTGCTATTAGGAACGATAATGAAAATGAAAATAAAAAAATAAGTATCACTCTTTTTTTTTACTGTAAATAAGCTTATTTTAGTTTGAATGTGTTTTGCTTTTTGTTTTTTTTATTTTTGTAAACTAGCCGTAAAGAACTAAAAAAGTAACTTTCTTCTTTTAAAGTCTCTTTCTTTTCTCTTATTTTGATTGTAAGCTATTTTATTGTAAAGTTTTATTAAAATCCATTTAATAGTTTTTTCGTGATATACCTACAAACTTTCACATTTATAACACTCGTATTAGTAGGATTATTGTGATATTTTTTTCTTAGATTTTTTCCCAGTTATATTCACCAGCAACAAACTAGTTGCCACTAGTTTTGTGTGACAGCAACAAACTAGTTGCAACCAGTTTGGTGTGACAACACCTTACAGAAAGACACGTAATGTCGGAAAGATCATTCACTGCACGCACTGGTTAGCGCCCGCGTAATACGTCACATCGCGATTCGCGCCCGCAAACTAGAAATACTAGTCTCGTTTATTGGATGAGCATAATACATCGTAATGCTGTAGATGATTACTGTTTTAGTAAGACTTGCGAGCTTAATAGGAAGAGAGGTAAAAATATTCAATAACAGTACCTGTTCGTGAGTTGTCCTAAATATTGTCCTTATTAACAACATATTAACAGTATTACTATGCACGAACTAATAAATAAATATAATTTTTGTGTTGTACTTTTCTTAATAACAAACTTCAAAAAAGGAAAGTTTCACTCCGTCGGTTTGGTCTTGGTCATCAAGGTCAAGGTCTGATGAAAGGATCCTGGGATATCAAGGAAACTCTTCACCAGCACACATGAAGCAATAAAGGTTTGATTTATCACTAAAAATAAAACTGTGAAACGGTTTGTTTTTCAAAGCTTTCAAAAATGTAATTTGCTTATTGATTTGACACTTCAACTAACTTGCCTGCTAGGCTGGCAATTTCTGATTAGATTAAATAAGTCGTAAACTATTATATAAATTAACTTCAAAATATGACTATGTAAAACAGTTAAAACTCAAATGAGATTCAATACAAACCGACTTGTTTATTGACCAATGCAATAGCGAATGTTGAAGATTCACTACAATGTTGGTATTATAGATCGCTTAATCACGTGTACCAACATTAAATAATTGCCAGTAAATATTTGGGCCGTTCCACCAACCGCGTAAGTTAATCGCAAGTTAATATTAACTGTTATTAATAACTGTTACGTAAGTATGCTGTTTTTATCAGATCAGTACTTACCTAAATGTTAACAGAACGATAAGACACTTATGATTTTTTTAAATTAATGTCTTAATTTGTATCATTTACTGTCTTGTCAACATATCTGTTGGAGCAAACCAATTTATAACCAAAGAAATAAATAATACTTATGTTCGTTATTAAAGAAACAAATCTTTGTTTATTATTGTTGTTTAATTTATTAGTTTGGATACTTAAGTATTTGATCTGAAATAGCTCTGGCAAAATTATGTTATGTTATAATAAGAGCAATGTAAAGCTCAGTTCATAGGGCCAACTGAAGGGTAATGTTTTGTTCAGTTTTTTGTGCAATTTTACGATATATTTATTACAGACTGATACTAAATGTACATCCATACATTTATCATACTTTGTTCATACCATTCATCAATATTTTATATATTTTTGTTACCCTGTTGTTCTAATCTTGTCTTATTTCTCTGTTTCAACAGGTTTCAACCTAAAGATAGGAAAACCAGAAAAAGGCATTCGGTCCTGGCATCAGGCGGGACTCAAGACTTTACTTTAGGCGGGACTTTAGGTTTCAACCTGTTTTTGGACTTAAGTCCAGATTATTAGCTTTTCTAATAATAATGTCTTTAGTTCTTTTGTTGAGATTGAGATTTAAGCTGTCAACCAATGCCATAGTAAAGAACATTAAAGTGCCAATACAGGGCAGTGAATGATAATTATATCAACAAGACGTCAATAAAAGAAACGCCAAAACAGAAAAAATTAAAGATAAGAAACCCAGACAAAAACATTCGGTCTTGAGCTCTTTAGTCAGAATATTATGCATTATCCCAAAAAAAATACCAGAAAAATTGTTCGACAAGTGTTTTTCCATGTTTTGCTGTGTCGCAAGTCACAATTTTATTTATTGTACGGAATAAATTTGGTTTCGGGCCTTTACACAGCCCTTGTTTCGAATGTTGCGTGGCTTAAACTTAGAATATGTTTTGCTTTTGCCTTTACGCATTGAGACTACTAAATTGCTCTTGCTGCTCTTGCTTTCTTATCCACCTTTTTTATAAACATTCAAAATAATATAAAAGTAACTAACGGCTATTTCAATCTCGGTTCAAAAAACAACAGCAAGCCAACATGAACACACCCTAAGTGTGATTTAATGTGATTTATAGAATCTGCGCGCGCGCACCAGGAAGCCGCACGTAATAAATGGCGCTCGACATTTGACAGAAACGCGCAAGATCTATGTAATCGGAAATTATGCAGTATTCGGGTGTGGGCCAACGTGAACGATTACGATTACATTGTACTGAGCTAGTAAACATAGAGATTTGTGATGTAGCTGTAAGAAACTGCTGAGTTTCTTGTCCATTCTTCTCAGTATAGAAATAACTTTCTGATATCGGTAGTAGATTCCCTCACATTATGTTTGTATTCATAGGTAGGTACTGTGTATTTTTTACGATAGTTTAAACGTCTATTATTCAGTGTACACTGTGTTCGGCTAATGAGTCATGACGATTTAAAAGTACTCGTAACATCTATTTAAATAAGGATGATTCGATTGTGTTTTTGATTTTTGTTACGGCAACCCTGTATAGTTATGAGATCAAGTAGAAAAACACTTTATACCAACTAAAGTGTTACTCATACTCTAACAGTTATTTGGACTGTTTGAAGTAAATGTGTTTAGTGTATTGTTGACTGACAACTTATTATAATTAATTAATATATAATTACTAATAATTAATAGGTACAATCAAAAGTACCTTCAAGAACACTAATCTTTAAATTAAAAAGTACAACAGATGATAATGTGAGGAATACCTCACATTATCATCTGTTGTACTTTTTAATTTTAAGAGCTTGTTAAGCCTCAGGAGCAAAAAGCTCTAATTTATGTACCCGGAGATGCTAGTATAAGTTGACACCGTTTTCACGTAGTAATTTATATTCTAAAAGAATAAAATGTCTTATTTTGAACTTGTCTAACGATTCCGAGTCACGATGATTATAATTACTGAGGAAAATAAAAACGACATGCATTATCTTCTTCTGACGAGCTAATTAAATTAACAACACTAAGACAAGACAACTAAATTAATTAGGTTACTACGAACAATGTACAAATAAGGAACCAACAAACAGTGTTGTGCCACGCAAAAACTCGATAATGTCGATGTGGGAAACATCATCGCACCTTACAATGCTAATCGGACAAAAAATCGGGAAAAGTGCATTGCTGTGCACACAAGCCATACTACCACACTGCGCAGGAGTCGTGTCGCAGTCGGTACCATCGCGCACAAAACTCGCTAATATTATGCAACTAATTACCACAGAATTGAGGTTTATGTAACTGTAATAAGGACGATGTTATTACAATTGTGTTTAATAAAACTTTATCGGCTGCATATTAGTAGCAATAAAGTTTATAGCGCATGTGTTTAAGCTGTTGTTGCATATTTCATTTACGACTTTCATAATGAGTTTAATCTTAACTGAATTCTTTTTTGCAGTAATTAGTGCGGGCAAATTTCGGAAATTGCTTTTCACACGTTTTATTATGTCTGAGGTGGACCGAAAACAAAATGATAAAGATTAGAACCACAGAAAGGAATAAGAGTGTTACCAGTAATGGTGGTCTCGTCAGAGAGGTACGCTAAAAAATATTATTTTTCTACAAAATCAGACTAAACAATTGAGGTTACAAAACTGGCTTGACAAAAAGTAATGTGGGAGAGTTTTTTTCATGGGAATAGCTACTTGGGGTGCAAACACATTAGGTGGATGCCTAATGATTTGCACATAAATGAATTGCCCCAGCCAACAAAAGTATGAAACACTTTTGTTTTCACAAGTACACATCAGCTGTAGCTAGAACAAGGCAATTAAATTTAACGGAAGAGCGCGCGTGCCGCAGGCCGAGATCACACTATTCGATCACGTTGCGCAATCGTAGTGATGTTACTCAATCGATAAAATTAATTATCGAGACAGCACCACTAGTGGGGCTAGTAATTGCATTACTTAAGTAATCTACACGTAATTTGTGCAATATGCAAATGGTTGCTTGATTAATTCATGCTGTGCAATATTTAATGGTGGAAATGCGAAATAGTTAAGAGCTGCTGTTTTTTATCGCTGAAGACTTATCAAGAGATACCCAATCTTTCCAAATATGTCAAAGTCTAAAATAATCAAGTGCATTTATTTAAAAAAAAACTCTGATATAATTATACCGCTAAACACTGCCAATTGATGTAGCTACACATTCTAAAAACGGTACTGCTTCATTTGAATGTACGTACCTATATACTAGTTACTACTAGAACAGTACTAGTGGTTGTACTTTGTTCCACTCAATGACCTATCTCATGAGTATTACCTATTTAACAACTGATGTTTTGTCTAAATTATTAGGGCATTTGGACCGTTAAATATTACGTGTGTTTTGTTTTGTTAATTTTTTAAATGTTTTTCTTTTTTAATCAATGAAATCTCGTAATAGTTTATTATGTAATAACAAAGCGTTTATTTGAAACTGATTCACCGATAGCGCGAATTCATCAATTGTCGACTAATGGACATCACTAACTTACACATTACGTTACTACGACCGAGATTGACATGTTTTTCATCTTGCTCGTCGATAATGCATGTGTTTACGTTTGTTCGTTTGTCTTCGTGCTTGCTAATGAGGAAGATAGTGGCATTATTGCATAAAATAACCAGCCATTGGTTCCAAGCACAAGTGCAAAACAAGTGTAATTGCTTTTCTGTGAACTATTTTGTTCACAAACTGTATGCCATTTGTGTCTTACCTACTAATATTGTAATCCTACTAATATTATAGATGCGAATATCGCTCACGGCGAGATCGCTTCGCCGTAAAATCGCTCAAAAAGCGCTAGTTTAAACAGGCTCTAAGTACGAGTATGTCACAGATACCGACGTGGTTTTCAATTATAGTTAGTAAGTAGTAGTACGAAAAGATTTTTAATTTAATAGTTAGCAATGCAATGAGCGTATGTAAATAAAAAAAAAACATGGTCTTGTTTCATCAAAATATGACTACTAACGAATTTATGATGCGTTAATTTCTTGGTTTTCGTAAGTGTTTCGGTAAAATATTGCATTAGATTAGTTGGTCTACCTTATAAGGTCACGTTGCAGGTTTATTGGGCAATTTTACTTTATAATCGCTACGCATTTTTCATGACAAAATTTACTCAGAAATTAAAGGTTCGAGGCTAAATTGTTAAAATTAAATTTGTTTAAATTCGTATTGGGTGTTTCAAAAATTCTAGAGTTGTAAAAACCTCTTTTTGAAAAGGAGTAGACTTGAAGATTAGTCAAGTCTACTCCTTTTCAAAAAAACTGGATACTGGATTTTACCAGTTTTCTCGCAGGAACTTCCAATGCGGGTTTTCAGACACAAAAAAATATCAACCCAAATAACAAGTTTAACAGAAAATGGACTGTCGATACTTTTTCTGCCATGGACACGGACGGAAAATTATAGAAAAAACTCATAGGTACTTACACACCGACAAATGGAGTGCATTCAGTTGATATTACAGAGGTATTCTTCGACAAAACTTAGGAGTTGTTTGCAAATCGTGTGAATTTAGCACTGTTTGTCCATTTTGAGTTGGGAAACATGTTTGAGAAGTGAACGTCATTGAAACTTTAGTACTCGTTAAACTTTTTTCTCACGTGGATTTTATAACCAATTTGCCCAAATATGTAGACAAACGCGCTTATTGCGACAATATTGATTGCTTATATTTTATCGCAAAGACCTTCAGGACGAAATTTGTAAATAAAATATTGTCAAAACTTATGAAAAGTTGGTAATTTTTATGACCACAAAATAAAATAAATTGTGTTTAAGAAGCGCTGTTTCAATAGTTAACTAGTGAATTTAATTTATTTTAAGCCGTTGAATGCTGATGGCCCAAAGCCGCTTGCTGTGGCGGGAGGCAGGGCCTATGTCCAGCAGTGGAGGCTAATGATGATGATGATGATGAATTATGTATTATTTGGGCCAGGCTGGTTTCTGCGATCATGATGAAAGGATTATTCAGAAGCCTTCACTTCCGGCGAGTGAATTTGAACCCGAAGAAGAATTTGACGCATATTACCACCGTTCACGGGGTCGCAAGGGTTTTCAATCGACACTAACCATTCTAATTAGTTTTATAAACACAAAACACGAACATATCAGCTAGAATAAAACCTAGAACCTTGAACGCTGGTTGACGGTTTTAAAATATTATTTCTTATTTCAAAACACGTCTTGCGGCGTCTCAAGATCTAAACAATGTAGCCAATCACAGTTGTGTAAAAAGTAACATCGTTTCGTCACTGCAGTAGTTCAGACGCGAACTGATACATAAACCTAAATATGCCGATGCAAATGCAATGTTGCAACTATCCGAGTACAATGAACTCTGCGGGCGGTGTTCGGGGGGACCGAGGTTTCTAGCTAGCTATGATAGCTTATGTCGTTTTATAGACTGATCAATAATATTCATCACCAAAAATGCAAAATATAAAATGTTAAAAATTTCAAACTTTTTCAGCGTTTCAAACGCCGCCATTATGTTATGGCGCGCTCGGTTGTCATAGATTCTGACGTCAAGTCTATGACAACACAAATGTAACCTGTTGTACATGTACAAACTGTTGATTTTTTCTTCTTGTCGCGCTTTTGACAGTGACATTCAGGTAGACTTGGACGTCACACTCGACCCACTTAAAATGTTTCAACCGCTTTAAATTTTCCACATATTTTTGCATTTTTCAATGATTATTTTTCCATCGACAAAGAAATAAAATTAGGAAATATTGATAGAGACGTAACGTGAATTCAAAATAGTACTCAAAAAAATAATATGACTCTCATCTGTTCTAAGTGCCATCCCGGCAATAGGGAATTGCATGGCATGAGTTTGAAGGCGTGTTAATCCTTGATTAACGTTTGAAGATTCAGAGTGAGAGCGCCATGTGAGGATTATCAAATGAATCCATGTTTCTATAATGAAGGTGATCATTGTACATAACATACGCTTGCAAATACAAGTTTATCAGATACAGACAAAAGCACACTGATTGTTGCTATCATGGTGAACACATTTTGCCGAGCGAATTTTTAACCCAAAGTGGTCAGGAGCGAGCTTACAAGGGTTGTTGGGTTTCAATCAGTGTTGTCTATCACCGAAGGGTTGGCTGCAGCCAATTGTACATTAATGAACACACACAAAGTAGGTTTCACTACTAATACTTGATTTTGGTACAACAAAGCAGGTACCAATGTGTTATTTACAATTACTGTAAATAACGCCATCAGCCTATCGTAAATGATTAAATAAATAAACTAGCTTTTCTTTCTTGTTGAAATTGGACCGATCTACACAAACTGTTTCGGTATCTCATTTGAATGCGAACGGAAAAGAAGTAAAAAGAGCTTCCTGCTTCAACGTTTCCAGAGTGCCGCCTACATAGGCATTTAAAAAATAGGTGCGTAGGCGCCGATCCGTCTAGATAAACACACAGACATACTGAGTAATCGAGACTATTCTTTACAACGCGGAATTGCAAAGATTGTGCAAGCCGTTGTATCACGCGGCGAAGTACAGCAGAATTATCTCATTACTAGTGTATATGATGCATTTAGCGGCAAACCAGTTCATATACTAATACTTTTTGGGACACCTGTACTTAAAACTTAGAAAGCTGTTACTTTCAGAATGAAGACTTCATTGTTCTTCATACACATATGTGTAACTTACATGGGTGAGGTGACACTTCAATAAAAAAAACTCAATGAAAAAGAATACAAATTGATTGTCTTCCTCTTCAGCCTATAAACGTCCACAGCAGGTCTTTCATCGGGTATATCCAGGATACCTGATAATAATAATAGACAAATAAAAATCAAATCATACCCAGTGAACGAATTGGACTTCCTCCCCCTTTTTATGGTAGGGGAAATGCCTTACGCATACCCGTCAATAGGGGGGAAGACGGGTTATGTCGGACTTTCCAAGGAAAGGTGGTACCCCAGTGGCCTTACCGACTAAAACCCCTACTACTACCTCTCATCGTCCATAGTGGGCGAACACGGTAATTGGCACGAAGCCTTCTACGCGTTCCCGACTTCCTCCCCTTGAAGCGCATTTTAATCAGAGAATTTAAATATCAATGAATTTCTTAACCAACCGGGAAGACACTTTATTGAAAACAGCATTCGAAGTTAAAGTCAAAATAAGCTGCACTTGTACTTTGGCAGCGCTGTAATTTTGTAAAATAAGTTTAAAAGAAGCAAATCAGCTAAGAAAAAATCAAGGCAATGTGTAGTTTTTATTTCATGACTTAATGATAAGTATAAGTAAGTCGAGAATTTAAGTACAAGAACAAAAAGTAAAAAGACATAATGTGACTATACTACCGTTTCAGACTTCGATTCTATCGAGAAGACTAACATCAGCAAGTTACCAATATAGGTAATGATACAACAAATTAATCATTATGGGCCAGGAGATGGTAACTACTGAACATAGATACCCCAGTAGATTACCTCACATTATTATGTACGAGATAACTCACGCCGTTCGAGCTCTACCGTCTGCACCCGCGGCGGTGCTAAGGTTTACTGAAACTGAGAAGATGATGGCCTCTAAATGAATAAAACCACATAAAATACTAATATGGGGCTAGTCAGCCTGAACATTTTTCACTGTGACAACGAATCGTAATTGTACATCCTAGCCGGCAAGCGATACGATTGAGGGGTTTATTCATTTTGACATGAAATAAAATAGAATAAAGAATTTTAATAATTAAATAATACTAGCAGCCGCCCGCGACTTCGTCCGCGTGGACTTAGCTGTATGTGAAAAAAGATTTTCCCGCTTTTCTGTTGAAATTTTCCTGAATTTTCTTTGCTATAAACCTCACAGAGCCCGAGACCTTTCCAACGAATGCAAAACCGTGGAAATCGGTTCATGCGTTCTGGAGTTATAGCGTCAGGAAGGAAAACCCGACTTATTTTTATATAGTAGATAAAATGAAAACTATTTTGGCAGAAAAATGTAATGGTTTTTTTAACAAGAATAAATTAAACTTCATGCATCTGCATCATTTTATTATTTCTTTATACCATTAACGGTGGCAACAGCAGATCGGCAACCATACTGACCGATATTTAGTGATGTATTTTCCGGGCATCGAAAGCTTCGTAAGTCACGTTTAGCAGTTAATCACGGCTGATGTCACTTAATGTCAGTCGTTTAGCCTAGAGGCCTTAGGACGGGTTGATAACGTCTGACACAAGGGGTTCTTTCTACCATTCGCACTGAGTCTGAGTTTGCTACGGAATTTGTCGAAATGTTTGATTTTGTTCAGCTGTCACATAATCGTATTAACAGTAGGTGCTCCCGAATTAAATGCAGTATATCTATTCCACTCGTGTGTACAAATTACATGAGCATGAGGTCATCTAGAACTCACACACAGTTTCACATAACACTGACTTCTTATGCCTTATTCTAGGCGAGTTTTAAGTATTTATGGTACGGACGTGACAAAGTACTTCCGGTTTCTTGATAAACTAGATCTGTAAATCGGTTGAACTGATTAATTGATCAGAATATTCGTCGTTAAGTTATAGAGTACGTATTCAACGATTTACTGACTCGTTGGCGTAGTGGTTAGTGACTTGTCTAATAAGTTACGGGCAGTGAGTTCCATCCTACCCATGATAAACGCCGAGGTGATTAGTACTTTGTAATTTTGTTATGTGCCTGGTTGTGAATAACTGAATATATTATTTACAAACAATACCCAGCGCACTCTAAGGTGGGAAAATTAAGGAACAATAAATGAGTTTCAACTAGTGTCCTAATTAACCTACATCATGGACCCAAGCAACCCGGATAACGGCGGTAGGCTCGCCCCTTACCACGTTGGGTTCAAATTCCCTCGGGGAAATGTAGGCTTCTCAATGTTCCGTCCACCATGACGGTAACAATCAGTGTATACCTCTGGCTAATCCATTAGGGATATGGTCGTGAACCCTCACGACTATATTCCTAATGTTATAATATGTTAAATTATGGACTCTAATTA
Organism: Udea ferrugalis; assembly: GCA_950022985.1. Taxonomy (NCBI): domain Eukaryota; kingdom Metazoa; phylum Arthropoda; class Insecta; order Lepidoptera; family Crambidae; genus Udea; species Udea ferrugalis. The sequence goes on from OX465522.1 coordinate 2,100,937, forward strand.
TAGAAAGAAAGCCAACGCCAGGAAACATGAATAAAGTAGTTAAAATTCAACTAGCACACGGATAAATGATATTGTATGAACGGAACTGTTGAAATTGGGCCCTAAATACTTTCATTTAGATCAGGTTTTAGTCATATCATGTGCAACAGCGCAGGAAATGAAGCTGTTGATATGGCGAGCCGAAAACATGGTAACACTGGCAGCCAAAATAATGTCACCTAAGCAAAATACTATACATTTTATAAAATAAACTCAGGTATTATTTTCAAATTCCCAACTCCACCTAAATAGAATTTTGCATAGCATACAACATTTTTGTCTTTGTCTAGTAGATTTTTATTTTATAATTGCATCCGACTTTTGTACTTTTTTGTGAACTGAAGATTAAATAAATAAATATTATTATGCAATAGGATTAGTAATGAAGCATAATTATATCGAACGACTAGCAAGACTGAACATACATTTACTGGCCAGACATAGTTTGACAGTCAGGTACCACACCAGATGAGACTGTGCTGTGAACAACTGGCCTAGTCTTAAACCAAAAAACAAGCTGCACTAAATGTGAAGCCAAACACATTATACCTATTATTTTAGTATCAAAGACAAATATTGGATCTAAATGTATCGTTGCTATAATTCAGCATTGGTTTGATTCTTATAAAACACAGAACACTAACAAACTGGTTGACTAGAGATGGTAGTAATAAATTAAATTCACGCGCTGTATCATAATATTAAATCGTCAAGCTCGATTAACTTGACAGCAACTGTACGCAATAGCGATGATCATGGGCACAGTAAACAGAGAACAGTAAAATATCTACATACAAACGTGCCACTCTCGGTTTGAATGTGTGCGTGCGCGTCGCGTTCCTTGTCGGCACGCGATTTCACGCACACGCTAACATAAAATATGGTGGAATAAGGTGGCGGCACGGCAGTACGTACGGGCTGTGCCGCGTGTCTGTGTGCACGCTAGGCTAATAACTCGGCGGGCGGCCTCAGATAACCTACTGTTATGTTTACTGTATCATGGGCACGCGCAGGTATCACTCTTTTATGGCACGCGATCATTTACACTGGTATGGCACAGTCAGCCAAGAAAGTGGTCTACCACTTTTGACAAAAGTTTCTGCGAGATGTAACGATCGCTAAGGTTGACTTTTCTAACAGAGTTTAACACATGCACAATTACCTATGTTATGACGTTTTATCTGCTAAGTGAGATGCCTGACATTTGACGTCACTGGGTGATTTAGTTTTCTCTATGATTATCTATTTTGCTCAACTAAAACCATGTCGATCTTTTTGAAGAGAAACTTATTACTACTGAAAAAGAAAGTCTCTCTGAAAATTCTACTGTCAAGTATTTCCGTCAAAGAAATATTAACCAATCTGTAATAATTCAAACTTGACACTTGGCCTGACGTTATATCATAAATGACAAAGAGAGCAATAGTCACAGACACTAACTAATTGCCAGGGAAAATGCACCTTGTTGTTTCATGAAGTTAAAAACGAACCTCAACCGTAGGGTGGTAGACCGCATTTTTGGCTGAATGTACCTAAGTATTATTTATATCCTAGTTTTTAAGTCTTAATCTTTATGCTCTTGATGAGTTCTCGATTTAATCGAGTGTTCAACGCAGCTTAATAATAGTTTAACAATAAGCGACAAAAATAAAAAAGTGCCTTAATGGCGAACTCATTGGGATGATTCCTATGGATGGTTAAAAACCTTCTTAGGTTTGATAAAGTTTATCAGCTTTTTATAGAAAACGTTTAGTGGTACGAATAACTCTACAACCAACTAATGCGTTATTTTACAATGCGATACGATACGTAATAGGATATAGGATACTGTCTTTTTGTGTCTCTATGAGTATATACAGTAGGAACGCGTTAATGAGTGCCTTAATGTGGCATAATTCAAAACAAAAATATCTTCATCCATCATTAAGGCGGCCTGCATCCACCGAAAGTTTGCAATGTTTATCAGGTCATTCGTCCACCTTACTAGTGGGCGTCCTACGCTGCATTTTAATAGTCTCAATGAAAATCTCATAAAAGCGCAGAATTTTAATTTTGTGATGGACTAGGATGGTCGTTAAAATGTAAATCATATCAAATTACTTACTTGGCACTTGCTTGTTATCAAACTGTGATTACAAGCTATCTGCGAGCTAATCACTCACTTTGCGGATATTATGCATCCTTATTGGCTGACAAACTAGCATATTTTACGTGGCCAGCAGTGTATGCTAATTTAAAGTTGACTTAAACTTGTTGTTATGACTTAAATTGTTTAACACGTTATTATTATCGATAGCTTAACAAATATGTTTTTTGTAGATATTTTTACTAAAATACTGTAGAAGGTCGTTAAAGCACCGAAAGTATTGCATCCTATACCGATAGTCAGAGGCATGCTGACTATTATGCCGTCTTGGTGAGCGGAACATTCAGAAGCTCACATTTTGCCAAGTGAATTAAATCCAACGTGGGAAGGGACGAGCCTATTGCTTGGGTTTTTATCGGTGTTTTTTATCACCGGAGCACAACGGACTTAGAGTTGGTGTGCCGAGCCAGAGTTTTTAACCACTTGGCGCTATTCAACTCATTTATCGTTAATAGGTCTTAATAATAAAAGTGTTTCGTACTACTTTCAAATATATTTATATTCATCCATCACGATTAGGTACGGTGGACGGCACATCACTCTACCCATTTCCGGTCAGTCCTCCTTGCTCTATTGCAGAGAAATGACATTTGGTAAGAGCAAAAGAAAAAGCGGAAACGGGGTCACTTGATGTGCTGTTGACTGTACTTAAGTTTAATCTGCACATTGTATTTATTACTGAATAGTATTTACAGGTGGAAGTATGTACGAATTCGCAAGTACAACTCATGCCTATTTCTCTTCATCTACGACCTTCACCGGGTCATCGCACCGTCCAGTGAGCGGCACTCATCTCACAGTACGTAATGTTTGTAGTAAGACCGGCGTGTAACTTGTACGTTTTGGCAATCCTAGCATGATTTCGATAGGCTTATGAAAATGTATTTAAGGCTTGTGCCCAAATCACTGACCTGTTTTAATTGGACGTTTAAAAAGATGTTAACTTGCATACATAATGTACACACATAAACGGCCTAAAACGTCCCACTGCTGGGCACAGGCCTCACCTCAACTATGAGGTGGAACAAGCCATACTCCAACTCGCGAGGATTGTTGGAGGGGTTTAAGATTAGTGAGCAACCTTAATGTCAGATGTTATCAAGCCGCCCTAAGGCCTCTGACTAGGCTTAACGACTGACATCTAGCGATGTCAACCGGAACCAACTGCTTAACGTGCCTTCCGAAGCACGGAGATGCCCGAAAATTACATCACTAAATTTCGGTCGGGGTGGTCACCTATCCCATTTCCGACCCGGCGTGTGTTGCTTCTGCCACATCTCGCATATTTTTAATTTAATTAATCTTTTTTTTTAAATCCCGCTCTAGGCTCAGTTGCAGCGAATCGACAACAATCATCAAAGTTCAAGGCAGTTATTCTTTCAAAAGCATCTCTATCACTCACCAAACGATGCCATCTGCTCATTTAGTAGACCTTTCTTAAGGCCCTTTTGAAAATGACGATTTATCGTCCTCCTCAGCGAAGAGCTGTCGAAAAATTATGTAAATATTGACACAAAGTTAAGTTTAATCTTTGTATCTACATATGGTATTGAAAAAATATTTAAAAGATGCACCTTTGGGCTTATTTTCTATTGAGCGAACTCAGATAGTGTAAGTGTAAACGAATGTGCATCTGCTGGATCTTCAATTATAACTTACTTACATTCTTTTTTAAGTTTTGCGAGTTTTCGAGTATTTTTTAATAGTTTTCAAAATTCTCTCGCTGCGGTATTAGCGGGAAGCTTTGCACACCGAGTAGGGTTGTGGGATCACTGACGAACCCAACTGAAATTTGCTGAGGTAGGTATTTTTTCGAGCAACTCTGGGCCTCAGAAGGCACATTCAACAGATGGTCTTGGCTGATCTCACTAAAAGTCAGCGGATAAGGCTAGCAGGAAACCTTAGGGCGACTGGGTAACATTAGGCAGTAAAGTTTACCAGTTTAGATGTATAGCTTACATAGGTAAGTAAAGACGACTTTCGCGGCAGGCATTTTCGATTTACAACAATACTCATAATTAGTATTTCAGCATGATTTGTTTTTTCATCTAATTTCAGCCAAAAACTTTCTAAAAACTAAAAGCATATTTAAAAAACTTTGAAACCAGTAATGATTTCTAATATTTACGCGAACACTATACATCGAAATAAAACAACTTTACGGATTCTACTCGCGGTGTTATATTTTCTTTCATTTTCTAACCCGACGTTTCGACTCCTTTACAGCAGTCGTGATCACGGGATGACAAAGATGTTCTATGTCACAAAACAGTACAAAATTTTTAGCAACCCTCACTTAACTACCGTCATTTCCACTAACATTATTGGAAATGTTCCTATCCACGCAGTACGAACTAACCGTATCCTGAGACCTCACAGTATTGTGCTGCCCTCTGGAATTGATCAAGCGTATAACAGGCTCCCAAGCTGGTGGTAAATTCCAACCATCCTCACGATTGAAATTCGGATGTTTTTTAATTTCAATAGCCTCTCGCAGCATCCTTGGTAAGTAACGATTCTCCCTAGCAAGGACCTGCGGTTTATCAAATCGTATGAAATGGTTGGGCTTATCAAGGGCATGTTCACAAACTGCTGATTTTGTAGATCTCCTATTCTTAATATCACCTATGTGTTCTTTGATACGCGTCCCTATGCTTCTTTTGGTTTGACCTATATACGAGAGCCCACAGTCACAATCAAGCTTGTATACACCCGCTGTTTGAAGAGGAATATTACACTTAACAGGTCTTAAAAATTGATTAATCTTCTTCGGCGGCTTAAAATAAGTTTTAATAGAAGCACGCTTCAAGACCTGTTAAGTGTAATATTCCTCTTCAAACAGCGGGTGTATACAAGCTTGATTGTGACTGTGGGCTCTCGTATATAGGTCAAACCAAAAGAAGCATAGGGACGCGTATCAAAGAACACATAGGTGATATTAAGAATAGGAGATCTACAAAATCAGCAGTTTGTGAACATGCCCTTGATAAGCCCAACCATTTCATACGATTTGATAAACCGCAGGTCCTTGCTAGGGAGAATCGTTACTTACCAAGGATGCTGCGAGAGGCTATTGAAATTAAAAAACATCCGAATTTCAATCGTGAGGATGGTTGGAATTTACCACCAGCTTGGGAGCCTGTTATACGCTTGATCAATCCCAGAGGGCAGCACAATACTGTGAGGTCTCAGGATACGGTTAGTTCGTACTGCGTGGATAGGAACATTTCCAATAATGTTAGTGGAAATGACGGTAGTTAAGTGAGGGTTGCTAAAAATTTTGTACTGTTTTGTGACATAGAACATCTTTGTCATCCCGTGATCACGACTGCTGTAAAGGAGTCGAAACGTCGGGTTTGAAACCAGTAATCAATAAAACAGAATTCCACAATAAATTTCAGGTAAACTAACTAAATAAAATAAATTTCAGGTAACTAATAACTACTTACCACTGATTGATGCCTTCATTGGTCCATCGATTGGTTTGAGCACTGGTTGCGTTAGTATTATGACCAGTGGTTATTATCTACTACTTACCAATAACTATGACTTAATGATGGTAGCAATCATTAGAACCGAATGCATTACAAATTAAAAGTTCTGAGACTAGTTCACAAATTTTTTAGATAAGTCAATGTGTTTTTTAGTTATTTTGCTTGAACGAAAATTCAATGTATTTAACGTTGTATTTCAGTAGTTAATGAGCTATTAAGCCCTGAATTCACAAACGTTAATCAACGCTAAGCACGCGCTCACGCTCATGCTGTCCCGTAAAATGGCAATAGAACTGAAAGGGACAGCTATACTTCTGAGGTATGCTTAACGTTGATTTGCGTTTGTGAATTCGGTGGTAAGTAACATAAATCTGCATAATCTTGGACTGTCACCGTTTAAAGCTTGGAATCAAACTTGTCAAGCTTCGGGAAGATTACTAGATGAATAACTCTTGAATTTATCCAGCAAGTAGTAATATTAACTAACTACTAATTTAAAACCCGAAACCTTTTATAAAAGTATAAAGAGACCGGCCACTTTGAAAATCTTGAAGGGAAGCCTTCGGTGGTACGATGATGGTGGCATGGTATGAAATAGATCGCTTTCAGCGACGAGGCCTTCCTAACTGTACCTACATTTTGAAGAATTCTTATTATGTGTTAATGTATCTGTAACTATTTTGTGCAATCAACTGTTCTCCAAAAGATAATATCATATAGAAAGTCTATAGATATACAAACGGGGGTAGTGGGTAGTGAGAGCCTGACTGACCCGTTTGATAATATTCTCGTCAGCGTATGTTAGGTTATGTTACCGATTTAAATAATATTGTTACGGAGAGGGGGACGTAATATAAGAAAATTCCGTAACGCCCAATTGATTTACATTGGTATAAAAACTTGTAATGTTTTTGCACACGTTATTCAAAAGGAGATTACGTGTGTGGATGCTATTGCCAAAGCTTCCGATCTGTTCACGATACTTCACAACTATATTTGAAGGAATTCTTTTAAAACTGATCTAAATGAATCAGTCTCAATGAAAGTAGTGCCAAATTTAATTAAGATTTGGTCACAGTTTCAATACTCAATGTCACAGTTAGGCAATCACATGTGCAATATTAATTAATGCAATCTGAAATAAACCATTGATTGTTGTGATAGTAGGCTGACTATAATTTAATTCATTACTGTCACAAAACAAAATGGCGTCGTAAGAGATAATTGGAAAAGCGTTATAAAAGCGCAATAAGCTTAGTATTTAATTAAATCCATGAATTTTATGTAACAGGTAAATAATTGAAGTTGAAGAATGACTACCAATTTTTTATTCAAATTTTAACTGTGTTTAAATTTCCCGATGTTACTACAGTAAAATCATCTTAGTTCACAAATATTTCATGAACATTTAACTGTTGCTCTACGGCTCTATGGTATTTTCACAAAAGTTCAAAATACACATTTCCCAAAAAAGCTCATTGTAAGCTCACTAGAATTAGATTTGAAGCTCTTGTTGATAATTCAGAAAATGATCAACAAGATCATCCTAAAAGTAAAAAATAAATGTACACACACATCGAGAGCTCAGTGAGCTCGGGCGAAAGTGCTTGCGCCATAGATCTACGAAGCAACTTGCTCGAGGTATATAACCGGAGGGCGGCGTCACAGCACCACACTCCAGCGCAACATTCGCTGAACAGCGAGCAAGGCGAACATGAAGCTATTGGTCAGTAAACAATAATAACAATTACAGAAAAAAACAACTATGGAGTGCAGTGAAATTCAAAATGTGAATTGTGATTAAAAATTTAAACAAATTCAAAACAGTATCTTCAATCTTACTATCCGAATACCATCTACGAGTGCAATAAATTTTTTGACTTTACTACAAACAGAATATGGAAAACGCAAAAAAGCGTCTTTTAATCTAAGTACAACCTACAATTCTATTTTTATTTAATTTTAAAATGTTTCGTTTTTTTGCAGAGGTCGTCTTTGGTCCTGGCCGTGGCTATAAGCCTGGCCACGGCAGAGGAGAAGGCGGAGGACAAAAAGGCTGAAGACACCAAGTCGGTGGATGAGAAAAAACAAGACAAGAGAGGACTCTCCGAGTTTTACGGCGACTTCGGCGGTCACGGCGACTTTGGCGGACACAGCTTTGGCCACGAGGAGCAGGGAAGCCACGGCCACCATGAAGAACACGTGAAAACCATCACTGTTGTCAAAAAAGTGCCCGTTCCGTACCCAGTTGAGAAACACATCCCTGTGCCCGTGGAAAAACATGTGCCCGTACCTGTGAAAGTGCACGTACCGCATCCGTACCCAGTCGTCAAAACCGTGCACTACCCAGTCAAGGAATACATCAAAGTACCTGAATACATCCCCAAGCCTTACCCTGTGACGAAGCACGTTCCGTACCCGGTCAAGGTACATGTCGACAGACCAGTTCCTGTCAAGGTGTACGAGAAGGTTCCTTACCCAGTGGAGAAACATGTCCCATACCCAGTAAAGGTTGAGGTACCTCATCCGTACCCTGTTGAGAAGACCGTCCACTACCCAGTGAAGGTTCCAGTGAAAGTGAATGTTCCATACCCAGTTGAGAAGATCGTACACTACCCAGTGAAGGTCGAAGTTGACAACCCAGTGCCGGTGCACGTTGACAAGCCTGTGCCAGTCCCTGTGGAGAAGCCAGTGCCTTACCCAGTAGAGAAACGTGTGCCTTACCCAGTTAAGGTGCACGTTGACAACCCAGTTCCCGTACACGTAGAGAAACCAGTGCCCTACACCGTGAAAGTTCCAGTTCCGGCGCCTTACCCCGTTGAGAAGATCATTCCTTATCCAGTGGAGAAGAAGGTGCCTATTCCCGTGCACATCCCAGTCGACAGGCCCTACCCTGTTCATATTGAGAAGCACGTGCCTTACAAGGTGGAAAAACATGTGCCTTACCCCGTGAAGGTGCACGTTCCTGTCATCCATCATGAAGAGAAGCACGAGCCTCATCATATTGAGCACCACGAGCATCATGAACACCATGAACACCACGAGCACGCCAGCTCTGGTCATGAGGACTTCGGAGGCCATGGAGGCTTTGAAGGAGGCCAAGGAGGCTTCGAAGGAGGCCATGAAGGCTTCGAAGGAGGCCATGGAGGCTTCGAAGGAAGCCAAGGGGGCTTCGAGGGTGGCCACGAGGAATACCACCACTAACAGAACTGATCTCTCCTTTATTTAGCTTTAAATGTTATGTTTTTTTTAGTTCTGCTAAGTATTGTTTTATTTACGACTGGTCTGTACGTGTAACAATGTAAATAGTAAACGAAAGTATTAAAAAAAGTGATAAATTGTGTAAACATGACTTTTAACCACCCCCAAACCCATAGAAATATCTGACATTAAAAATCAGTTTTTTAAATGAATACGACCTTGCAGAAAAAATGGCAAGATTATAAATAAAGTAAAATGCAAACCCATAATAATTATTTTCTCGTAGTTTCAATAAAGTTCGCTGGCAGTATTGCAGATTACGGTAACATACAGCGGAATTATGAAACGCAAGACAAGATCGTAAATAATATAATTTACTTAATCTGGCTAAGATAATTTCGCTCACAGCATAAATAATAACATTCCTCTATATTACACAATTCCACAGCAAAGGTAGTAAAATGTGTTCATAACACAATTGAACTGATTGAAATTTACTACAGCATAGTTTCAAAATCCTCAGACTTTGATGGTAACGCGGATATAAACAGATGACCAGCATGTTCTGATGACCAACGATGTATTAGCTTACTTTCGCAATGACCCTTCGACGTACGCATCAAAATTATGCTAAATAACATAAATTAATTTCCTCATAATAACCAAGCAAGGAAACCGCTAGATCTTGCACTACTTACGTAATTGTTTTACGTAAGTCCACGCAAGCTAACAGCCTCATCTAGCGATAGTATAACGCACATAACATATCAATTACCGAAGTACGAAATGTGCCATCTTTATGCAATTTTGTTAGACTATTGTCCGCGGAAGCGTATCGACAAATGCCAAAATTTCACAAGTCACAACTGCGAAATGTTGTGGGTAAATACTAACGACAAGTGCATTTTATTAGTTTACTGGTGTGACCTTTTGCAATTCAGCTCTAATTGATCTCAAAAGCAAAATAAATACGAAAAAAGAATCGATCGTCCGTTATCTATCTCACCAAAAAAAAAATGTTAATACAAAACAATATGTTAAAAGGCCCGTAGTTGCAAATGAGACAAAGCAGAAATGTAAAAAAACAACTTATATCACGTCAAAAACATCAACACTTTCTTTGTTCAAAAAAAGAAGTTACCTATGTGAAATATCAGTTTAAGTAAGACCGAAAAATGTTAACAAAATTAATAGTAAATACTCGAGATGGATAGAATAGAAATGATTGACAAATGCAATAGAAAAATAACGTTAAAAGTCGGCAAGGGATCCAAATGCTAGTAGGTACAAGAACACTATGTAATTATTCTCGTAGTATGACATTATGCTTCATTAATCAAGCCATAAATGTCACCTGACATAATGACACATGTTTTTGTCACCTCTAGCGATTCAGGAACATAGATTGTCAAGTTTTTCTTAGAAACTTACAACATTCTCAGGAAAATTAATTGCGAGCTTATGTAAGCATTCTTTCAAGTTTTACCCCTGGAGGCTTTAATATGATTGATGGATACCTTAGAGTCAGGGCTGATGTTTCCAAAGAAAGCTTACTTTTTAAACTAGCTAACCGACACATTTAATTACTTTTATCTTGGGACAAAAGTACAATAAATGCTTGTGATTTTTGTGAGGGTACAACTACTGCCTAGGACTTACCTTATGTAGGGTATGTTGGCAGGGATGTGGTACTTGGAACCAGGATCGAAGTCCAGCTCCGACCGTAAAACTGGGGGTTTGATTCCTTGGTACTGCTCTCTGTAACAATAAACAAGAGATAAAATAAATGATGTACTGTGTGTGTGTGGGTGGGTTCCAGCTCGAATAATAATTCAAATAATTAGGAACTCTGTACAATTCTACAACTAGCATAAATAATGTGATTGTCTTCATACCCTATTCACGGGAATGCGAAGAACTTGGCTCAGCCATATAGTATCATAAACACCTTAGCTCCGAATCCGGGTGGTCCCGAGAATCAAGACTGGTCAGAATACATAGTTTGTGTTCATTGTACAATTTCCGCTGGCTTTTCTTCGATGCTGCCGGCTGACGTCGTATATGTCAGTCGTTAAGCCCAGTCGGAGGCCTTAGGGCGGCTTGATAACATCTGATATTAAGGTTGCTCACTAACCTTACACCCCTCCAAGAATCCGCACTGAGCCCGCGTGTTGGAGTATGGCTCAATCCACCTCATAGTTGAGGTGACGCCTGTGCCCAGCAGTGGGACGTATATAGGCCGTTTATGTTATGTTATGTTTTCTTCGATGGTAAACACTGTTAAAAATCCATGCAACCTGGCTAACGTCGGCTGGCTTAACGCTTTTTTTTCCGCGCAATTACCGAAACGTGGGCTTCTGAATGTTCCGTTCACCATGAAGGCAACAATAATTTAGGGCCCCTGATTACCCCGTTCGCGGTATAGTGAGCGTACGTTATGAATGCCACGCCGGGAAACCCACGACCCCTAGTCCTGTAGCAGGAAAACTAGACATTTGCCTACGGTTCAGTCACACGAACAAGTCAGTGGGTCAGCACATAGGCCAGTTAAATTATTGTTTTTTCTGTTTAATTAAGACATTTCGCAAACTTCTTTGAAAGTCAAATGACTACTTACTTTAAACGGGCAACATAAATACGCAAATTTTAAACATATATGCGTGCATTCATTCATATCCATTCCGTGGTATTAAAACAGCATTAATATTTACATGCATACATCACCACTCTTTTTCTTCATCAGGTAGGCAGATACCGTTTTGATATTTATAAACGAAAAGAGGAAGATACGTTTCGTTCAAACTTCACGAATTCGAAAACTTGCACATGACATTGACGTGCATACAGCCTATAGGTCTATTGGACCTGTTTTAGGGTGGCCACTTTTAGTACGAGGATGCCCTATCTTCCTCTTTTTGATTATATCTATGGCAGAGACTTACACCTTTCCACTTAATACTCGTAAGTATAGTCAGCTTTTTATGTATGTAAACATTAAAGGAATATATACCAAATTAATTTTATGGAAGTTACTAACAGTTGTCCAGCAGTGGACTCTTAGTGGCTAATGATAAACTTTCTGTTGCTATTTTTGGTGTACATCCTTATTTTTTTAATGCAACCAGGCGTACAAACCTTGATTACACGGCTTCGTGCAATCTACCCACAATAACACAATAAAAAATAAAACTATAGTACCCATATTAATAAAATGGGGTCAGTTTGTCAACATACGTGACTTTGAGTGACGTAAGTAGAGTTGAATGGATTTAATGGCATATGGGTTAACATTGTATGTTCGAGCGTAGTTACAGATGGGACAAGTATAAAGCAGTAGCGATAAACTATTGAAATAAGTGTAACAGGAAGGTAGAGGTCATTATTATTTATGTGGACTTTGAATTTTTGAAAATCAAAATACTTAGTGACCTTTGAAAATTACAGTCAGATATTTGAAAATAATAATTAGTGCCAGCTCGAGAAGTTAGTGTATGAAATCACTATTCTATTCCGATAAATACATAGATTCTTTCTTCTATAGCAACAAAGAAACTCAGATCTCAATACTTAATTCAGTGTGATTATAAAAATATACGATATTTTTTTATTTGCTGATCTCTACCAGGAAACCTACATTTTTCTTTTGTTGCATTAGTGCACACTTATGAAATTACCGCACTGTGGAAACTTCCTTTCGACGCCAGCAGTAGAGCCATGGGTTCAAGTTAGGTAAGTAGGTACTTAAACATTTTGAAGTACTGTCAATTACCATGAAAAAAAATTATTGTTTATTTCCAGGCAAACTTCCAGCATATACTTTTACTCAAAAGCACAACTCAGTTGATCAACAGTCCACTCTCTCTTAACTTGCACCACCACTCTTACTTTCGTCCGAGATTGAACCCGTTACCGAGTCAAGGCCGCCGCCCAGCCGCAACCCCATCACTCTCACTACGCCGTTACACATTAGTTGTCTTGCGTGGATTAACCAGTTATTAACTACTGTGCAACTATAGTGGTCTGTGCAACTAAAGTGGTCGTTTAATTAGCCGCGCGAGTTTGGTCTAGCCATATTAGCAGACTTTTTGAACTGTACTTAAACATGCGAAATCAATTTTGGTATGGCAGTAAGCAAACTCAGTTTTTAAGTAACAAGAATTCAGTGCGTCTAAAAAAAGCGTCTCGGTTTTGCCTAACTGTGAGAGCCGCTAATATTAATGAAGAAAACAGGGAAGGTTCATTTTTAAGTCGTACTATCTAGACGTGGAACTCATTTTCAGCAAAGTGTATCATTTTTCCTATATAATCTTTGGCTTTTTAGGGGGATGAAGATTCAAGGGGCATTCTTGTCTCGAGATAAAGCTTTCAACATTGTGCTTCAACATTGGCTTGACAAACTCAGTAGCACTGTATTTCTGTACTCTTACTTGTGAACCATCAAGTGGAAAGAAGAGATAGATTAAATGTATTCATATTTTAAAACATTGCGGAAATAAGATATCAACTCGTGCAATTTGTCTTGTTTATCTTCAATTGCTACAAACCAATCTCAGAAATGCATCCAATGGTTACTTATTACTTTGTTTTAGATCTCTACCGTAGGAATAACAACTTAGAAAGCCTGATATAATCAGTTCAGTTCATAACGAACTATAAAACTCTAAGCACTAAGAATTTTAGAGTTTTCGTTTTAAAACCATCAGAATATTATTGAGCCATTAAGGTTAATGAGGAAACTCTTTCCTCATTTACCAGGCCTGTAAACTAGAGTGAAATTAATTGTCACTTTTGTAGAATTCTGTACCGTGTTGCTTTCAATTTTTAAATCGATTGGTATTTTGGTATACATGAAACTGTTATCAGCTTATTATTGTATTCCTGTTTCTTTGAACTTTACCTCATCTTAAAATAGGTTGTTGCCAAGTTATACATCTTACCACAGCCTGAGCAAGTTCCAATCGTAACCTGATCCGGTTGTCCATTTAATCCGTCAAAATAACTAACTGGCATACACTTAACTACCAGTAAACAGCCATTATCAATATTGGATAACCGTCCCGTAACGCCGACGTAAACTGGACGCTCTGGTGCACAGGGTAATCAGCCATGTCGGCTTCTAGGTCAATAGATTATGGCATATATGCGCGTATTCATTGCACAATGTCTGGTAATAACTTTGTTAATTTTTAGGCTGACTATAGGTGCCTATACCTTAATTATTAATGTCACCAGTTGTACGGGCAAGTCACTATACATTATTATTATATTTTTGTTTGCGCTGCGCCCTACATTCGGCGCGCGTCTTTTCACCATTTAAGTTACACTTAGATACCGTAGTACGTTAGCAACCGTCTTACTTGACTCTAGAAAAAATTGCCATAGTATAAATTTACTTTGTTACTTCACTTACAATATAACTACTTAATTCAAACCTTGGTGATCTTTCTCTTCAATTTGCTCATCCTACTTACGTCTTCTTCTGCTACAACTATATTTCAAGTGTATCTATACCCAAAATAATGTGGCTACTCAGTCTACTCAGCTACTCAGCCAGGTGGCTAAGATTGGGACGGGGGATTGGGATAGACAGACTGCGGTGGTGAAGGCTTTTACCCTACTAGCATTTCCCGGCACGGTGTGGACGTTCCTCGGAAACCTTTTAACGCTGCGTTTGTCTTTCGATTGGTACTGACGCGCCGATATTGACGATGCGATTGGCAGGCATACGATTTGAAAACGGCGTGTCGCACATTCTACATGTCGCAGAAAAGCCGACGCCGGGAAAACGCTCATGATATCGGGGAAAATAGATAGAACTCACTAAATGTAACTTTATGAATTAAAGCACTAAATAATGACCCACATTATATTTAGCTGTCAGCAGAAGTTATCATAAATGAACATCCCAAACTAAGGGACTTCTTAATAGCCAGTGCAACAAAGGCTTTTCGTTATGCAAATAATATGAGAAACCGTGAGATTACGAACATAATAGTTCTCACTTGTAAATGGAACAATAAATGTACTTGAATACATTATAATTAGCGAACATTTTACAAAGCTTTAAGTATCAACAAGATAAGAGCGCTCTTTGTTTGCCAAAAATAACGTCTCAAAGGTAGTGCTAAAGTGTAAATTATGTGTCACCGTCTGTGAAAAAGGCCTAAGTAACCACACTCTCAATAGTAAGTAGTGAAGTACATATTGCATAAAGTACCTCCAGGTTGGCCACGGCTGATCACAGCCGGGTGGTAAGATTTCCGCAGGAGGAATGTAATCAGTGGGGGGAGGGCACTAGCAAGACCAGAGTTTGTTTGACTCTGGCGACGGCTGGCTCTGTCACGCAAGGGTTGGCCTGTCTCAAGAAGATTTTGCGGCTTTTCTCCGGCATGTGGTAGCCTTAGAGGGGTGCCGAGCGTCTGTTTCACTTAGCGACTCCGTTCTGGGCCTTGGGCGTTGGGTTCTGTTGGCCACTGCAGACAAAACCTAGTGACGTGGGGATTTAGAGATGGAGCTCAAAGCGCGTGTGACTGCGGCGTGGATCCTCAAACTATGGGTCACTTCCTCGATTGCCCTCTGTGCCCTAAGACCTGCACAAGTAAGGATCTAAATATGGCAACGAATGACGCAGTCGAGATCGCCAAGTTTTGGTCTATTTGATGCCATTGATACGAAAGAGGAAGTCTAAGTACCTAAACCACTGTGTACTGGTCGTTGTATAAAATAAAACAGATGATCATCACATACGTAGGCTAGACCTCTACCTTTTGCACCAACGGGTCAGTCAACGAACATATTCCGCAATTGTTCATACTACTTCACACTAGAAAGTCTCATTTGCATACTAGTGAACCATCTCCTAACCTTTACATTTCATTCATTGGACGCTGTGGACTTCGAGATGTTGACGTCTCAATAAGTTTGCAACAAGATGGGCTTCTGTTTGCTAAGTTTATCACTGTTAGGACAGGTTTTCTTTGTGAATGACTGATTCATTAATATGAAGTACCTTTGAAATTCTCTAGTAAAAGTGTCATCTTCATAATAATAGCTAAACGTTATTTTCACATCAAGGCTTGTTCTTCAAGTTCTAGCTTCTTCTGCTTTCAGTCGAATATCATTAAAAAAACCGCATTGCAGGACAAATATCTGACCACTGCTACTGGCTGTAGTACTCTGCATGGTTTTCATGCCATCATTATCAACAATTCTTTTCCGGCCACCTACCAACACCATACTGACTGGCCGTAGATTCGTTGCTCCTATCAGCCAATTTGCTGTAGAAACAAGCCCCTCTAACTCTAGAATTAAGATGTGAAAGTCAATATTTAGCAGTCTTCAAATACTGATTATGAAAGAAAAAAGCGACGTCAGCTCAGATCACCTGCTTAACCGCTGATACATACATACATACGATCACGACTGAATCCCAAATGGAAATGTCAGAGGCAAACTGATTTTTCCCGTTGTAGTGAATGGAACACTCAGAAGGACACATTCCACCGTGCGAATTCAAACCCAACGTGGCTAGGGCCAGCCCACCGCAGTTATTCGGGTTGCTTGGAATTTTCATCGGTATTTTCTTTCACCAGAGAGTTAGCCACAAGTTGTACAATGAACACAAAGTTTCGGCCAGCCGACACAAGTTCAAAGCCAGGGTGTCCAACCTTTGAATACGATAGTTCAATAATGTAATATGATTAGTAAATGAAACAAACCTGAGTCTCCACCAATGACAATTGTACTGCTCTTTCCTGATGTCACCAGTGAACACATCCCAGCGCCATCTATCCATGACCATTGCGAACGGGAGGAAGGCCAGCTTGTCCATAGCCTGGGTGAAGAGGAAGTTGATGTCATGGGCCGTGTCGTCCACGGAGCGCTGTACCAAGCCGAGGGTCTGGAGGTGGCGAGGGGAGGCGACGGAGAGAGCGATTGCTTCGCCTATCGCTTCGTGGAAACCTGGGGAGTAAGAGAGTTCTTAAGAAATTGTTGTAGGAGGCGGAGTACTTGACTTAATCTATTTCGGAAAAAACTTGTTTTTGGTAAGTCCTATTGGCTTTCTCGGAGCAAAAGAAAACTTTTAAAAAAATGCCTGTGCCAAACTTGTTTTCTTTGCTTGTAAGTATACTTTTTAAAAATAGTAGCAGGCATTGTCTATTATTGCTACGAGGAGTTTTATTGGCGTCGGTACATTACGCGGCTTCAATTGTAAAGCATAAAATATGAAGTCTTATTAATATTAAACACTTGACTCTGTTTGGCACATCTGTTGTACTTAGTAGGTACGTTCAATATTTTTTAACGATCAAACAATTCTTTTTTCTGCTTTTGTATTAATAAGCCACAATTCCTAATGAATTACTTGAAAACATAGAACTTGATATCAATTGACAGTAACTTAAGCGTCTTCTTCATTCAATCTGTTATAATAACCCAAATGCCTACGAGATAATTGGAGTTCTTTTAAGAGGAGATACGGTTACTCTTGGCTACATTATACTCTTTCCTTAAAATGCATCTTGAAAAGGACCAGGCCCACAGGTGAAAGAGAAAATTGACGGAAGAATTCTGTCCGGAACTAAACCTGGGTTTTGTGGATGCAACCGGCTTTACCAACTAGACAACCATTTTCTATTTAGTGAATTAAGTCTAGGTGTTTGAATTACGGAACCGAACAAAGAACTTGTTCAAAAGCTTGTTCAGGAAATCTACTTAACGAGTAGAATAAGTTCCCATTTCACAAACTGGTAGTAAACCTAATAATGCTGTGTTCATATGTAACTTAGAGATAAAACAATGACGAATAAAATAGGCAATCTTCTTGCAGCCAACCAGGCCGTGACGCTGCCTCCACATTTCAGCCTCGGAATAAAATAACGCGTTGTGCAATCTATACAAACAAAATTAATGTTTGTCACGTACGTTTGTACATCACTTCCTAACAAATGCACGGAATTCTCAAACTGCTTAACTTTTAGACCATATTTTGTAAACAGCCGATAAGAACACAATTTGCAGTTTGTCTGTGTTTTTCTCCCACCGTTGTTTAGTTTAATTTGTTCCGATTAGATAATCAAGAATTCACACAATTCACTTAGCTAATTGTTAGAATGATCTTTCATTACAATTGTTAGACTAATTAAACAACAAGATGAGTAAATTTGTGCTCACATGCAGATGCCTTGATTGAATGCCTGTAAGGGTAACGTGGGGTAAACCACATCCCATCAGCAGCTATTTTGGCATCGGCTAGTTTTTCTTGGATGCTGACCACTAACAAATTGTCACTTGGACTAACTAAGGGTAAGACTTCCTGACTTATGGCTGACAAATAAGATAAGTGATCTTTCTTTACAATTGTTAGACTAATTAACAAACAAGGGGAGGTTGCAGCTAGCAATCAGATCAATAGTTCGCTAAACATAATTGTTGTCTTATTCAGCATGCGTCCAAATAGGTCATACGAAGCTTTTTCTGCTTCACTCCGAGCAGTCGGTAGGTATATGATGTTTAAACGATTGAAAACATAAATAAATTATGCCGCATTCAGGAAAAAAATTGAGTATTGTGTGAACGAATTCTTTGGCCAAACTTTGAAACTTTGGCTTCACTGCACACTCCTCTCCCAGCCTCTCAATGAAGGACCGACAAATTTATTTGATGAACGGTTTGGTGCAGTGATAAAATCAGTTGGCTACTTCACCAAAGGTCGTGGGTTCAATCCCCGTACAAACATTCGCCTTCGTCTGGGTGTTTCTTACCTATGTTATACATTTAAGTATTAACAAAAAAACAATACGTTTAATCCATTGTCTAGCATCCCATAGCACAAGCAAGCTTACAGGCTTCTCTTATTTAGTGCTCGATGACGCTGTGTGAATAATGTCAGTGATATTTAACTGACGAAAGGAGAGGTAGAGGCTAAGGTCCGGAAAAACCGGGACAGAAATAGTATCTAAATTGAATAAAGCCCTATCGCGAAGATGTAAACAGAGCTATCGTGAGAGAAAGCGGCGCGACGCGGAAGTGGCCGCTCCCGATCGCGACCAGCGCGCGCGCAGACGGAAACGCGCATTTTTACCGACTCGTGGTATCGGTAACCTGCTTTAGTTACGTGCTTTGAAATATCTGGAACTGCTAGAAAAAATGTTAGATGTAACGTAACGTATGACCATAACAATGTATTGGTTTGAAACAATGTTATAAACACGACATACGCTCAAGCAATGATATTAAAATAAGAAAGAAGTGGATAGATTACTTGTGCTGAAACAATGGCACCCAAAACTAGAACTTTACGTACACTTCAGCAAAGCATTGGCAGTTTGAGACGACACTGTGCAATATTGTACGGTCTCGTTCACGCTCTAGTAAATTATCATACTATCTATCTACGTCTTTTTTTATTATAATATCATTGCTGAAGACTGTTCCCCAAACAGTTTCGGGATTTGACAACATGGTTGGATTATGTATGAACGTTTTGGTAGAACTGAAGTTTGTGCCAAGTTTGGGTGTTTGTAGCAACACAATTATATCCCGTTTCTAGACATTGGCATCACATAAGGATTCGGTCAAATCGGTGATGTCCTATAAATGATAATGGTTTACATTTTAAGCAAAAAATCTCCGAAATGATAAAAAATCGTGTAGGGTATCTTTTTCAACCGTGAAAATACTATCCTTATAGATGGTCCGTACGTTTTACTTGGTTTATACCGGTAACGGCTTAGTTAAGCTTAAGTGATTTCCAAAAACCGAACAGAATGATTATACTGATGGTATGGATATCTAGACGCCCAGAAGTATAACCTTCTTACGCGTAATCGCAAAAAGTGATATAAAAAAACTTGAAAGTGTCAAATCGAACTTGAGTCTTGACCTCAATAGTCGCTGTACAGCGCTTTGCGGACGCCGAAAAAGGCATTGTACACAGATACGGGGTAACTAGATGAGCCATTATACAGTGTGCGAGAAACGAGTGGGTATGTCGTTCAGTTAGAAGCCGGGAATTTATAACCGCGTAACCGGATGGATGTATAAGAAAAAAAAACTGTTTTAGCAATTAGTGTGTTAAAAAATACGTTCATTGTCTTTGAGTGCCCAGCAGTGGGATGTCTAAAGGCAGGTTATGTTATGGCATGTGTTGTCTATTTGAAAAAAGATATTCCGAACTTTGAACGTTGGTTCATGGAAATAGCAAAATTAGTTTAGAAAGATGGATATTATTTACTGATCAAAAGAAAATTACAGTACTATTAAGTAAGAGAGACCTATACAATATTTGGCGGTCCTATCGCTAGGGAAAGATCTCTCTCATGCAATCTTCAGGTAGAGAAAAATAAATACAGAGCGCTGTCCCGAGCGTGCGTATTTTGGTGTTTTTTTTTAAATAGAGGAAGGTAAATGCTGAGAAAACACTAAGTGGTACTAGTTAGACTGTTAAAAACGCATTATGGCTAACCAATATACAGACATTTCACATAATTATCACATTGCCGCTTCCATTCTGCAATTATGCTAGTTTAACTCCGTGGCGCGTGAACTCGTTGAGATGCGCACGAGTTGCATAACTAGCCACCGCACTTTTTATGAAGTTATCATTTCCGTGATTTTTCAACACTTGCTAGAATTACTTAATTTGTTTATGTACAAACTAGGTCTAAAGCCTGCGATTAGATTAGATTTGTAATTTTTTAACACTTTGCCGTTATGCGATTTGGGGCGTATATGAAGAACCGTTGGGACTCACAGTTTCACGGGTTCTATTCCCGCACAATCACCCATGTTTATTGATGATGATCATATTTTAGTTGACCTGAATGTGTGTGTAACAATACGGTATACCAAAATGGCAATAGAATAGAAAAAAATATTAATTTGATTTTGATTTTGATTTTTTTTATCCCTGTGTGTGTGGTGAAAACCTGAGATAGGTTTCTGAAAGAACCTGGGTTACAGGTCACCAGGGTCCTGGATCTCAATTTAGGGGCAGGTGGATAAATAGTGGCAATATTTTTTAAAATAAATTGTACTTATTATTCATTAACACTTATCGCTCACTACATATACTAAATCTCACAAAAATAAACATAGATGCGGGTTGCATCTTTCACAATCCTGAACCAAAATTTGTTTTGTATCATGTAGTTGGTACAAGAGACACTAATACATAAATGCTTGCTCAACCGTACGGAGAGGATGTGAAACTTGATCTTTCAATGTGTACAAACTTACAAGTCACAAGCATGAAATTACGAAACGATGTACCAAAAAATTCGTGCACGTTTAAAAGCAGTAGGTCAAAATTATTTTAACAGTCGGACAGTCCTAATCCGTTTTTAGGTAAAGGAAGAGATTTTTCATAGGTTAACGTTTTCATCATCATCTGCTGCGTGACGTCCACTGCTGAACATAGGCCTCCCCCATAGATTTCTAGAGCGGCCAGTTGTAGTGTAGGTAACCTGCATACCATCAGGTCATCCGTCCACCTTGCCTCCAATTCAACACAGTTACAGCGCCCCAACGCCATCTATTAAGTATGCGCTATGTGCCCCGACCACTTCCACCTCACCCAGTTAATCCGATGGGTTACATCTTTGGCTTCAGTTTTCTGACTCGATCTCATTCCCAATCTCTAGCTCAATCCTGATCATCATAAACAGCCACATGAGATGTTTATTGCCGGTCATAAGCCCCCATAGATTTCCAGAGCTGCCGGTTGCAGCTGGCCTGCATCCACCGAAACCCTGCGACCTTTATGATGTCATCCGTCCACCTTGCGGGTGAGTATCCCACGCTACGTTTGGCCTGAAATACCGAACATAGCCCTCTTTATTGCACCTTGGGTTACAATGCACTTTCCTTAAAGCCAATAGCCAGTGACTAGCTAATAATGAATTAATAAATAATGTTGGTTTAGTAACAATTAGAATGGTTGCTAACTGTATTTCCTTTGAATTAATTGAAAACAGTAGACAATTTCTATTCATTTAAGTTAGAAACGATGATGACAGAAATATGTAGTACAATCTAACAAGTAAATTGTGAACCCAGGAAACCGCCGCAATTTAACTGCCTTACCACAAATACTTTACTCAAAGTGAATTAAGACCATCATGCATCAACTCAAACGCTGCTAATCACCGATCAACATTATGATCACTTTCACTCAATAACGAGCAGTGACGCAAACTGCAGTCATTTCCTCTTGCAATGATATGCAGGATTGGAACGAGATACTTCGGTAAGGAAAAGGATAGGGTTTCAAGGGTTTTAAAGGAGCTAAATGACTGAGTTGTTTTGTAACTTTTCAAATTATGTAATAAAACAACCTTATGGAACGAATGACTGTTCTTACCCAAATAATCACTATAATTCTACTAAAGGCTACCCTTTGTCTAATTTTCACTAAATGTTCTAGGATCCTACTACGAGAACTTCAATTTACCCTCTTCACAGAGATCCTCCAGCCTCCCGGATAAACACATCCGTACTTTTGTTATTCTAAATGTTTCAACTCAGTATTATTGACTAAATGTGTGAAACTACCTACGAATTCCGAAAGAATATTGCTGAAAAACCAACTACTTACACCCCCCAAGAAAGTTCAAGCAGATCCCTTCTAAAACCACCCAAAATCATAACTTTATCTGTTTAGAGCTTCAGTAGTGTCTTCATGGGTAGTAATGATGAAGAAGAGTAACACATATTTTATGTTCGTCAACAACAAGATAACTGAAAGATAGGTATCACACAAAAAGCCTTTGAATAAAGGTTTTTTGTGAGCGTACTATCGAACTATTTACCATAACGCCTACTCGAAATACACAAAAACACAACATAAAACAATCGACAACATTAACAAAACCTTCGGAACCTCCCTAGTATTTACCACACATGACTTCCTACTAACTTAATTAAGAGTTGTATGACACAACCTAATTCAGTCGAGTGTCGTCTTCCTGAGTGCCACTTACATCAAAGACTTCATTATTATGAAGCCAGTGTTTAATTCTGTTACGTTAATAACGATATACATGTTTGGTTTAATGAAATATGGTAAGCTATAAATTTTATCTGTTTTCGGATTTATTAGATTTTACCTCATTTAAAACTTGTTTTATGCTAGATGTTGGACCAAAAGTACTTAGGTATATGCGATTTGATATTTCTGTCACAAATTACATATTCAGTTAAGCTTATCTTTATTCTTTAAACATGCCATACCTCCTTTTTTTCAGTGTTTATGTGGTAACCCACCTTTAAGCACCAATTTTAAAAAAACATATCGGTCATGAAACAGTTCTACCGATTATCCATCAAAAATCAAAACGCCGATAGTTCAGAAGTCATCCATCTACATGTTTTTAAGATGTACCTGATTGACT
The DNA here is from genome assembly GCA_950022985.1 of Udea ferrugalis. NCBI lineage: Eukaryota > Metazoa > Arthropoda > Insecta > Lepidoptera > Crambidae > Udea > Udea ferrugalis. The sequence goes on from OX465522.1 coordinate 2,124,210, forward strand.
TATACAGGGTGGCCGGGAAGTTGACGTCCAAAGCTGAAATTTAGATTTCTCATATCAGGGTTCCTCATATCATTAATCATCACCGATAATTCGAGCACCAAGTACTCGTCAGATCGAGAAAAAAAAACTGATGATGTTGAAAATTAAGGAAATAATCATAAAAATAATTCTAGCTCCTAAACTAAGCAAAATCGTAAAACATACATGGAGGTGTTTTGGATACACCTTGATATGAGAAATCCAAATTTTAGCTTTGGACGTCAACTTCCCGGGCACCCTGTACAATTGTGTGACGTTTCATGGATTTTTGTGACGTGAATTCTTCGCCAAATAATATCAATATTCAAGTGGTGATCATGTATTAAAATGAACTTTGACCCTTACAGTTCCTTCTATAGCACCAGTCAGCTAAATAGTTAAACTCTCTATTAATCTGACTTAAGTGTGTGTATTGTCAGATAAATTAGTGAAGTTGAATCTAAATCATTTCGACCTGGAACATTTGTGCTGAAGACATTTTTTGCGGCCATTTTCTCAGCTCAAGTTTATCTCACTCAAATGGTTTTTGCGCTCTCATATTTCGCGCAGTTATGGCTTTTTCGCAAAATTTCATGTAAGCAAATTTCCATGGGCGTTAGCGTCCTTGCGCGCAATAGACCGACCGATTTGGTGTAACTGTTGAGAAGTCGGCTACTACACCAAAGGTCGCGGGTTCAATCCCCGCACAGTACAAACATTTGTGTGCAAATGTTTGTACTGTGAGACCTGACCACTGACAGACCAATACAAACAGACATGTTCATACATGTCTGTTTGTATTGGTCTGGGTGTTTCAAATGTATAAAAAGTATGTATTTACAAAAGAAAAGCATTTAAGTATGTTTATCCGTTATCTAGTTCTATGGGATAGAAACGGGCTTGAATTAGCTCACTTGGGGCTAGATGGCGCTCTGTGGAATTATGTCCAAGGAAGGATATTTATAGGATTCGCGCAAAGGTTCCCCGGTCAAATGTATTTAGCGTGTCTATTTTCAAGTGTCCCGATACAAAATCAATCAGAATGTAATTGCCTAGACCCATTAGAGAACCGCCAGTGTTTCATAGTAAACTCGGTCAAATAACTTTTGTAGGGCACGTGTGAACCCTTACAAATGTTTGGAATTGGATTACTCTACCGCGATGAACTAAACTTGACACCTTTTAGTTTGATCTAGTTGTTTCACCTAGTTTATTCTTGTTTATCCAATGATTTTTCTGGTATATAGAACGTTCAATTTTAAGTCCACAAATATATTTCAATTCATAATAACAGACATGTCATCAATTGAAATTATAATTTTGTTTTGTCAATTCAAGGGAGCTCTCTATGCTTAAAATGCCTTTAAAATAAGTGTTTTAAAAAATGGGATTACTTCATATACACATTTACTGGTAACAAATTGCAACAAAGGGCCAGCAAAATTGTATTTACATTCATCACCATCATATTTAGTAAAATAAATCCACTGCTGAACAAAGATCTTCTCCATTGCTTTCCAAAGTGGTTAGTTGTGAATGTGTCAACTGGCATGTATTTACGTAAGTCCAAATCTTTGACCGAATTCAAAACATTTCTGCCCCACAAAAGCCAACAGTTCTTCATGCTTTCCGACCCAGCTTACCTTATTCGCCCACTAGGCTACCTTCGCGACGCCCATTTTCTTATGGTTTGCCTCATTTCCGCTTCGAGCTCGTTTGCGAAATAAATATCATGCATAAACCAATCCATGCAAGCATGGCTTTCATGTATTCAGTAGCACAAACGGTTTTATTCTTCCCTTAATAACTGACTTTGACTTCCCTTAATAATTGCTTGGTGTTGCTGGAGACCACAGTGGCTCAGTGGTTAAGCACTTTGGCTTGGAACCCTGGTGATCCCGAGACCAAACTGGCTGGAACCCCTAATTTGTGTTCATTGCACTGAACGGTGCGGAAAACACCTATAAATAAAGCAAGAAATACTGGTAACGGCGGTATGCCGTTTGACCCCTCACGGAATTGAGTCAAAATCCACTCGGCGACCAAATGGTTTCTGAATATTTCGTTCACTATGGCGCCAACAATAACTGTGCTTCTAACTATCCCATCTAGGATTTAATCGTGAGCGTATGTTATGTTATCAGAATTGCTTTCCTCAAACGGTATGCATGTACTTTTGGCCACTCTGAAGAGTAACATAATTCTAATGCCCTTTCTTTTCTTATCTATTCCAGCTTCAGCAATATTCTGCTACGACTGCAACAGCGCCTTCGACCCTCGTTGTGGTGAGGAGTTTGACCCGTTCAGCCTCGGCGTGGTGAACTGCTCCCTCAAGGACCCGCCGGACCACATACCTGCTGTGGAGCCAACCTTCTGTCGGTCCATTAAGATGGAAAGTGAGTATGATACACCACTAAAACCTGCTGATAAATAGGTCAACTACTAGCGATGTCGATGTGGAAATGATACTCGTCCCATAGTGATCCTGATGATCTAATAAACAACAACCTCAGCGAATCATTAAAGCGTACTCTAAAATGTAGGGATTGTTAGAGTCATGTATGAGTTCTGGCAAGTGACTTTGAAGTCCACCACTGGCCTAGTTTTACTTGCCTAGTTGATCACGCCACCTTAAGGCCTCAGACTAGGCTTAAAGATTGACATCAAACGACGTCAGCCAGTATCAACTACATACTTCGAATGTCTTTCGATGCCGGAGATGCCCAAGAAATGCTTCACTAAGTTTCGCTCTTAACAGCCACCACTCCAGTTAGGTCCATAAGTTAGCAGCTTGAAATCGTCAATTCAGTCCGTAGTTCCGACTAAGCTACTGGATCCTCTTTTTAATGACACAGGACTTTCATATCAACAAAATATATTGCATCAGAAACGGAATCTTTGTGCTTTTGTTACAGTCCACGGCAAGGTACGGATCGTCCGTCAATGTGGGTTCCTACCGGATGAGCCACGAGAACAGGCCTGCAGGAGACAGTCAGGGACTGGTGACCTCTTCGTGACCTACTGCTCCTGCAAGACGGACCTGTGCAACTCCGCGCACACGCATAGCTTCCAGGCTGCGTTATGTTTCGCACTTTTAGCAGTAATTTTCAGAATGTAGCTATGTTGATTTCGTGATTAAATGTGTTGATAGTTGAACGCTAGTTTGACTGAATGAAATTTCACCTATATGATAGAAAGTCATCAAAATTAAGAACCTACGCAGATATGTCTTGTAATAGTAACTTAGAGTGAATGTTGAAAAAAAAAAGTTCTCCCGGTCCTTGTCTTTCACACCAGAACAATCCTTGCATTATTTAAAACTTGACACAGATGTTCAAAACCACGTTTCAATATGAAGGGAAACGGTTGTCTTTAGAAATATTTGGGAAAACCAATCATATGACTCCCGGGTTGAAATAGACTTCCGCTGATTGATTTTGATTGATGGCAGCACATAGCTACATTAGAATTCCTGTCCTCAAACGGTAAACATTTTGGCCATTCTGAAAGGTAGTCCACTGGCATCACTTACCAGGGTTGGCTCCATCACGGAACACCTTGGGCTGGTTTCTGTACGCCAAGAAGTATTCAATATGCGCCATCTCGTGGTGGGCTGTGACCAGGTCCTTCATATCGACGTGGGTGCACATTTTAATTCTGGAAATAAAAAGACACAATGCATTGAAAGTAAACTCATTCGTCGCACAAAAATTGTTATTATGAAATAAATATTGAGCCAATTTACTGGATAAAAACTATGTCCTCGGATGAGATCACGTATGTAACATGTCATTTTAAAATATGATATAGAATATAAAAAATGAAAGACGATTGAGATTGATTTATTCTTAGATAATATTAATAATCTTGGATTTTTCAGAATACAAGTCTTTTAGTGAGATACCGTCAAACAAAAACCACCCAGGAAATCCTAAAAAAGCATAGACTTAACTGAAAGAAAGAAAGAAAATATAACATCATTTTGTTCATTTACTAACTTGAGCAGAAAAAAAAAGGAATGTGTTGGTTTCCAATCTCAAAATAACTACCTATACTTATTCTAAAGCTTCCTGAAAGTCGAGTTTGTTTGCATACATCATTATAGGAATATTCATTGTTGGTGACCTTGAAATTTAATTATACGAAATTTATATTTTGTCAATACGACTACTGCCTATTCGTATTTATACCCCATCAATAGTACCAAAAGTATCCATCCTTGAAATCTCTTTGTTAGTATCGATTCCAGCGGTGTATGGACTATCGAGCACTAACGCCAGCAACCAACTCCATAATTATTTTCACCTTGCTTTCAAACCATACCTGTAATCATGACGGTTGCAGAAGTCCCAAGCCGAAGGTTGACAGTGGATGTGCCTGTCCGCAGGCTGGTCCAGCACGCTGAGGGCCCAGAAGTCCGGCGGCATGGCAGACATGTTCATGGACACGAAGAACTCTTCGGCCAGCTGAAAGATTGTCAGCGGCGTGTAGCCCTGTAAAGAGAAAAACAAATGTGAACGTGCCAAGTATAACACATGCGCTGGAAGAGCGTTCCACGTCTGGATAGTACGACACAGAAACGAATCACCGAACCTTTTGGTGCGGGCCGACAGTCGCTGGATCGTGTGTGGATGTTGACGCAGACCAGCGCGTGTGGTGCGGGAGTGGAAGGGTGAGGACGGGATCAGTTGGAACAACTCTTCAGAGCATTCGCCGTTGTAAAGGCGGTAGAGGACACTCAACCTGGCAATGTCTCTACGCAGTTGGAGAGGCTCCAGAGCCATAGTTGCCTCTGGGCTACCAATGATGCGCATAGCGCGTCGCTGCAACCTGTCGAGAGCTTCTAGCAAATACTTGGCGGAACCGTCCCAGAGATAATAATAATAAATAATAAAATTGTTTATTTCATCATTTTGAGTTACAAATATGATATTCAAGGCAGGGACCTACCTAGTAAGTATGTGATAATACCTGTGTTAGGAGGCCCCGCTCTTCCATGTTAATTACTCACAATGTCTCATTTAAACATAAACACTTTTACAACAATGCAAGAATATTATAACGAATATTTACAAATATTACTAAAAAACAACTAAAAGGAAAAAACACATTACAACAGGCAAAAATATGTGTGTGTGAAAGTGTGTGTGTGTGTGCATGCGTGTATGTGTGCGTGTGTGTATGCATGTGTGTGTTTGTGTGTGTGTGAGAGAGAGTGTATCAATTTTGAAGTAGCTCTTCTGTCTCGCTATAGTCCAACGCCAGCAGCGCCTTGAAGAGATGAGATAAGAGATAAGAGATGAGAACAATATTCCACACACGGGTGTTATGTCAGCACTACAAGGTGCCTCCGTGGTGTAGCGGTTAGAGCGTTGGGCTCTCAACCCGGAGGTCGAATCCCGCGCGAACCAACAACATGTTGATATTTGTGTTGTTGTTTCGAGTTGGCTAGGACAGTGGAGGCTGATCACCTCGGGTCCGAAAAGTAAGATGATTCATGCTGTCGGACGGGCATGTAAAAGGTCGGTCCTGTGCCTCACCTTCCTCCGGTTGTGTCGAACTGTCGTCTCATCCGGTCAAGGAAAGGTGATGGAATAGAGAGTGCACCTGTGCACACTTGAGCACTATAATATCTCCTGCGTACCTGGTTAATCTCATTGAGATTAGCCGCTGTGGTCGGAATCGACCAGGAGGCCTTATTATAAGGTGCCCCTATGTAACTTTGATGTGAACGCCTCTGTACATATAATTTAGCCACATCCAACTCTTCCTTACCTGCTGTGCCATTTCCGGAGTAACATCCACCAAAGTCTTCCCTGGGTAAGGAAGGGTGAAGGGAGCAATGCCAGACCAGCTCTGGCCCCACATGTCTCCAAGGACGTGGGCGGGTATCGGCGCGGAGCGGGAGATCCTCTCGGGGCCGTGGGTCTCGCGCAGCCGCCTGCGCACGTAGGCGTGCAGGAGCTCGTAGAGGGGTTTCACCTGGAAGCAGGAATAGTTACTGAGGTTAGACTCAAAAATATTATCTGTGGACTATTCTGGATTAAGTCTGCTCTCTGGCTGTAACTGTAAATGTTCCTGTAACTACGTCTACTGACAAACTGCGCTTATAGCAACGCATGCCAGGTACGAGTAAGTAATGGTATGAGTAACCCCGACCGAAATTACTTTAATAATATTTTCTGCCACGTCGTTGTGTGACAGCCGTTGAGCATAGTCGAAGGCTGTTGGGTGGCTTGATAACTTCACATGGCAAGATTAATCACTAACTTTATGCCACTCCAACAATCCGCACTGTTGCAAAAGGCTGTTGTCGTTGGGGTTTCAATAAATATAGGTAAGTAATATACACACCTGTTCCCAAACTTCCTCAACGTCTTGCCTCATGTTAGCGGTTTCATACGGGAACATCCAGTAGGCAGATGCATCAGTGAAATCTGTAAATAGAATAACATTTATTGAGGTTATGAGATTTGTTATAGTGTCTGAGGTTACTACTTACTCTGTTATTATCATGAGATTATCATCTCAGGATATTATGAAACTCATGACAGAGTCTAGCTAAAAGATCTTGCCCATTAACTACACTGCTCAAAAGTGTCTAGGGATATCTCAAGCATTTTCAAACAAAGTATAGCTATTTGGGAAGCTGTAAAAATTAAAATATTGATGCCAACGTAGAAATTTTTAGAACACAGAAACTGCTATATCTGCCCTTTCAGATTGTATATAGGAATTCATTGTAGTAGCATTATTGTACAATCGTGACGACGTTAAAAAAAACAGATTTTTCTTTTAAAAGGTGTCAAAATTTTGGCAAAATCAAACGTTTTTTTTTTGTATTATTCTTAACCTTTATCTTATGCCTCTGTCCTCGCGTTATTCTAAGATAATGCTCAACTTGTAAACAAACTTAACTGTATGAAATATTTGAAAAATGATATCCCTATGATATCCCAAGATAGTTTTGATGTGTGTCGACGCTGAGGGCTTTCTGGTGCACCAGATGCACGGCCAGCGTGTTATAAGTAACGGATGTGCCGTACAGTTAACGGATAGGTTTATCCACGAGGGACATGGTACCTAACCCACAGACGCTGTTTAAATCATATGTTTGGATTTATGAGGATTTAGGTAGTAACCTGTCTCATTGTTAAAGGCGAGTAGGCAAGTATTTTGAGTTTAATAACGCATCCAAAAATTTGCTTAAGCTTTTTATCTCTTGTTTTTGGGGTTGTTAAATTATCGGAGACAGTATTAAATGCCAAAACGAATACTTAGTTAACAAAGTAAGATTTTCATTTTCCAAGCACAATCAAGCCAATACTTTATTTTAGATTGGTACTTATGACATTATAAAAGCAGTATTACCTCCTTGTAACACAATGCTCTTGTAAATGTATCGGGCGTTATAGGTGCCAAAGTTAACGAAACAATGCATCAAATTGATTAACTTCTCAAGCAAAGCAATGACTTTCTACAGGTACACACATCAAAAGTGTCTAGGGATATCTCAAGCATTTTCATACAAAGTATAGCTATTGGGGAGGCTGTAAAAATTAAAATATTGATACCAACGTAGAAATTTTTAGGACACAGAAACTGCTATATCTGCCCTTTCAGATTGTATAAAGAAATTCATTGTGGTAGCATTATTGTACAATCGTAAGGACGTTAAAAAAAAGACAGATTTTTCTGTTAAAAGGTTTCAAAATTTTAGCAAAATCAAAGGTTTTTTTTGTAATATTCTTAACCTTTATCTTATGCCTGTTTCCTCGAGTTATTCTAAGATAATGCTGAGCATTATCTAATATCTTTGATTTTGCTAAAATTCTGAAACCTTTTATAAGAAAAATCTGTCTTTTTTTTAACGTCCTTACGATTGTACAATAATGCTACCACAATGAATTTCTTTATACAATCTGAAAGGGCAGATATAGCAGTTTCTGTGTCCTAAAAATTTCCACGTTGGTATCAATATTTTAATTTTTACAGCCTCCCCAATAGCTATACTTTGTATGAAAATGCTTGAGATATCCCTAGACACTTTTGATGTGTGTATGTTGCTACTTGAAAACATCTGGTTTTCAGTTAAGTTCCGTACCTATTTGCCAACTTTACAGCAAACTGATAGCGATAAACATCTGTGGACCTATACATTTTTATTTAAGATTACCTACCTAAAGAAGAATCATCATGTAATCATGAATATCTGTCCATATCCATTTCCGGTTATTCAGCCGGTTATTCCTACGGTTATTTAAATTTAGCAAGAACGGTATCAAGAACGGAAACTAAGTAGTTACTCTGTTTCGTATCATATTGAAATACGTAACAGTTGTAAATCAGGCGTTAAGAACATACCTACTAAAATAATTATTTTAAAAAATGATATTCAAGTTACAGAAGAAGCTATACGTACTGTTTAATCTCGCCGCCTGATTGGTCAAATCCACCAGCTGTTCATACAGGTCTCTGACCCGTCTGCCCGTGTTCCGTCTCCACTCGGTCCAGACGTGTTGGAGCTCGTCCCAGTCCCTGGAGTGGGACATGATGAACTGGAGCTCAGGTTGGAGGTGCAGGCCGCACTTGAAGGGCTCGTTATAGGCGCAGATTTCAGCGGAGTTGTACACTGCCAGCATGTCGTTTATCAGGCGGTTGTACTGAAATGGAGAAAATATACGTTGTAGAAAAAAAACTGGCATAAGTTATTTTAGAGCTTTATCAGATCTTACAGCCCTCCAACAATCCGCACTCTTTTTTCTTTAATTATGTCCTCAGTCATGGTACCTACTTGAGATGGTTATGACCGGAAATAACTCGAAAGTTCAAAGGGCTTGTGATGAACTTGAACTTGAAAGTTTTCCTTAGTAAATTGACTTCTCTACCTACATAAACTCCTTATAGGTAAACCAATTGGTTAACCAATGGGGTCGGACCATACTCGAACACGCAGACTCAGTGCGGATTGTTGGAGGGGTGTAAGTTAGTTTGAAACTTTCATGTCAGATGTTATCAATCAACTTATAACCGAAAAATACGTCTATAAATTTCGGTGAGGGTGGTCACCCATCCTATTTCCGACCTCGAGAGATGTCCTATAGTCTGTGTTAAATATCAAAGTAGAAGCGCATAGAGAAATCTCACCCTGTCTAATTGATCAGGAGGCAAGGCAGACGGTCCAATGATGGAGAGCAGCCTCAACTGCCTGAAGGTGGCGTAGTCCCTGATAGACCCCCGGGGTACTTGCTGGGCGGCCTCCCATAGTCCTCGTTGGAAGAGGGTGTAGCGTTGCTGGGCATCCAACTGGAATGAAAAATACCGTACCATTTCACTTAAGTTTGTTTTTTATTAAACTTCTCATCGAGATAATCCTACTAATACCTATTATTAATAAGAGAGTTTTTATGTGTGGATGGATGTGCCGTGTTGCTCTTTTAGGTAAAAACTACTGTATGGATTATAAAAAACTTTACAATAGTATAAATAACTTAATAACTTGTGCATCTGAAAGGGACATACAGGCTACAAGGAACAGGCTATAATTTATAAAAAAAAATTTTACCTAAGTCCAAGCGGACGAAGACGCGGGCTGCCGCTAGTATGTTATATATTCTCTGCATACCTACCTAAGGCAATTTCGTTTTTGCCGAAATTATGTGCTAGATTAAGTTTGCTTATTATTTTAAGTACCTTCGCATCAAGTAAGTACGGGAACTAGCCCACTGAAGTCAGTTTTAAAGTTCGTAAAAGCAACCCCTAGAAGATTTATTTTGTTTTGACTATCTGAATAAGTATGTACTTAACATTTTCAAAACAAACATTAACATAGAAGTCAAGGTAAGGATATGTATGTCATCACTTGTGATAAATGACAGCAACAGAATGCATGCTAAACATCCACCATTTACGGTTTCCATATATGGAGAAGCGAGGCGAAAATTAGCATAACGGAACGTGAAAATACAGATTACCCAACCCTATATAACGTTGAGATTTTTCCGTGACTGTCCTTCACTTACGAAGATGTGACCTTGTATTCTTTGGTTCTGACATGAATATGTCATGTACTTGTGAATACTTTGAAGAACGTATGAAATGGAACACGAAATTTTGATTGACGGCTGCAAGATGGGAATTAGCCATGCTGACACTTACTGAGTGTTGTGTAATGTGACTTAAGCATACTTAAATAATGAGGGTGAGTAAGTTCAAGATGGGCAGGTTGTTTCTGCTGAAATACACGGAAAGAAACTTAGCATGAACTATTTTCAATATATTCAATTGAAGTTCAAAAGGGCAAAGCAATATAAAAACGACTTCTACACGATATTATCTCAGTGACTTGGTTGACAGAATTTTCAACTGAGACCATCCTCGAGTATTGTCATCACGCAATCTGATGACTGTCACGCAATCGTCTTAATTAATACCTAAAAACCGTGACTTCCCATTTAAAATTAAACTAAAAATGTAAGCCACAGTAATGACTCACTCAGAACTAAAGTTACCTATTCGCGTTTTTGATTAGTCTAGTTTTAATATTTCTAGCTCTTGAAATCCGAATATAGCTGAAAATTAATCTTTTATAGGATGTAAAAGTGTGTTTTCCGTTTCACAGAACCTTAAGGTGGCCATAAATTCTGAGAACATCTCATCAATTCTAACGTAACTCTGCTCTGCTGAAGCTAGTAGGTAATCATGCAATATTTATTTAAACACGTTATTGTCGTATTAGGTAAAGGAATCTCTAAAGCCCTGGCAATGAACATTGATTGACATTTGATAGACATTTTAAACAACGAAATATTATATTATTTACTTAACGTAAATCACGTGTGTGTATAATCCAAAAATAAAAATACTAATTTGACTCGTTTTGCATTAACAACTAGAAATACTGTTAATGAAATTCTCGTTCGGTTGTAGGTACGTCATGTAAATAAATACGTGTACAAAAATTATCGAGCTCTAAAAGCTCGATATTTTACTCGAGCCTCAGAGTTCAAACTAGGAATAGGACTCTCTCTCTCTCTCTCTAGTCGATCCCTCATTACTGAGGATCGTGGTCACTGGAACTCATCAACCAAACCATCTTCCTCCATTGATTCCGATCGGAAGTAGCCCTCACCACCTCGTAGAACCTTGGCAGGGATGTAGCTTTCTTGATTTGGTCAGACCATCGTGTTGGTGACCGGCCTCTCGGTCTCTTCCCTTCGGTATTGCCAACAATGACCAGTTTTTCAAGGCTATCATCCCCTCTTCGCATTATATGACCGAAATAAGAGAGTATACGTTGCAGACACAAACTTGACAGTCGGGATTTTATGCCAAGTTGGGAGAGAATAGACACATTTGTGCGTTTAGCCGTCCAAGGTATTCGGAGCATACGCCTCCAGCACCACATTTCGAATGCATCTATTCTCTGTCTTTCTCTTTCTCTTATTGTCCATGTCTCCACCCCATAGAGACAAATCGGGAATATTAGGGCCCTGACTAGCAGCGATTTCGTCCTGAAGCTTATTCCACGGTTTTTCCAGATGTTCTGGAGACGTGCCATCGCATCTCTGGCCATAGCGATTCTGCGCTTGATCTCCGGGACACAGCTTCCTTCATTATTTATGTTGGATGCCAAATATATAAAATTGTCCACTGTGTCAACGCCCTGAATGCCTTGAACATCCGACAGCTTTCCCGCACGATCCACTACCATCAACTTGGTTTTTTGGCAGTTTATTGCTAGTCCTAGCTTCTGACTTTCTACCTCCAACCTATACAGTAATTCCTTCATATCAGTAAAGGATGTAGCCAGGAGAACTGTGGACCTTTAGGAATAGGACCCTTGGTACGAAATACCTGCTAAAAGCAGTTTTTAATTACTGCTTTCAACTTTGGCTATTCCATTAATACCTACAAAAGATTATCCTCGTACTAGTGACACATACATTACAACATATGTAACATTACATTACATGTCATAACTAAGCTTATTTAAATATCATCTATATACAATCATGTAGTACGATGATAATCTTTATCTTAGTCATAAATAAAATATAAATCATCTAGATGAACATTACATGACATCATTTCGTAAGGAAACAATAATTTATGCGGTGCTTTAATGCAACTGGGAACAATTACAATGACTCAGGTTTAGAGACATCATGACAATGATTGTGAGTCATCTAATCGTCAATGAAGTGATTATGGTGAAGAAGACGTCACTTTCATAGTGTTTTAATTGCACAGGGGTTAGGGCTTCATTGCCCGACGACAAGGGCGAAGGCACCTACTTCCGACGGCGCAGCATCCAGCGGTTAGGGCACGTAATAATTACCGTGGTCACGGTAATGATTACCGTGGTTAGGGTCTCCCAGTTCTGTCCGTTGAGGGGGGCCTTTGGGAACGTGAAATGTGTGTGGGGTTTCTAAGTCCAACCTAGCTCTTACAGGTACAGGTTGAACTATCCGCTCTGTGAGTTGTCTATCGTATTAACTACTATGTTCATTTTGTGGTTAAAGAAACGTATTTTAACGATTCGAAAGTACATTATTAATTTAAATAAGAGTTTATTATTTTAAACCACTTTGGCAGCCTTCATATGACTTCACATGCTTTAAACTCAGTGTGGCGGCAAGGCGCATACAAACTCCTTGTGTGCGCCTGGCCACTAACAAAATCTGGAGCGCGCGAAAAAGAAAGAAAAACAAGTGACTGTCAGAGACCAAAAAATTATTGATTGGTGTTATTGTTAAAAACTTAAGTAATGTAAATAATTCATTTTACTTAATGTTTTCTTGTAAATATTTCATTATACAAGTTTGATTTTTATGGAGGAAAATACTTAGTTTGATTTTCCCCATAGTGGTGACCCCTAAGAAAAGTTGCGCCGGGTCTTTGTTATTGGACCCCGTTTTCATGCCTATTCTTTGTGCATTTGAAGAGCTGCTTACAAAGAATTTCTAAATGAAGAAGACGAATCAAATTATCTGGTGAGCGCCAATATTCAATGAATTCCTAAGCATTACTGAAACTACTTAATTCGACAAGAAGGCTAAATTCGTCGATTCTTTGGTGGTTGTTGTAACTTGATGCAAGCCGCTGTGACTTTGGAGTGTTTTAAATTACCTACTCCGAGAAGACCCAGACCCGAACGTGTTCGTCATATTTTTTGTGAACGCTTCCGACTGGCACGTAAAAATAATCTACTCGTCGCATCGTGAACACTGCTTTGATGAGACTGATATGTTCTTCGTGTGTCGTCGCTGCGTGCTACTCGTCGCGTCGAGACCCGAGGAGTTAATGCACCACCAGTGCCCGTGTTTGCTTCGCGCGCAGTGTGCGTTATTGTGGTTAATCTACTGATCTGTGTGTGTGCGTTTACCAAGTTGGACAGCTCATTTAATTATTTTATATTTTGTAAGGTTTGATGTTATTGTGTGTTTCGTTTTGCTAACTATCTTTATTTTAATATTAGAATATGGAAGAGATAAGAGAGCATATGCAGCTTTTGCAAGAGCAAAATAAACTGTTGCAAGAGCAGAATGCTAAATTGTTTGAGGAAGTAAAGCGCCTTAAAATTGTAACCTCTAGCCCAAATGACCCATCTACTGAATGCACGCCTACTAATATTTCATCTGTCTGTAGAGTTGCAGCCAAGTTGCCTCCTTTTTGGAGTGAACGTCCAGCAATTTGGTTCGCTCAAGTAGAGAGTCAGTTTAATTTATCAGGCATATCTTCCGACCAGACTAAGTACGACTACGTATTAGCGCAATTAGACTGTCGCATTATAGGCGAGGTTGAGGATATCATTGCGCAGCCGCCTATTAATGATAAATACGTTTTTATAAAGACAGCGCTCATCCGTCGATTTTCTATTTCGGAGGAACAGCGGGTGCAGCAGTTGCTGAGTGAGGTAGATCTCGGTGACCGGCGTCCTTCACAGTTATTGCGCTACATGCGATCTCTCGCTGGAACTACACTGACTGCCGACAGCATCCTCCGCATAATATGGATGCGTTGTCTACCACACCACCTACAGGCCATTCTAGTTCCCCAAGCAGACCTCTCTCTCGACAAAGTAGCGGTTTTGGCTGATAAAATTTTAGAGGTCTCACCAGGTATTGATATCAAATGTCCACCAGCGGCAGTGGTCTATGATACTTCCTTACCAGACATCACTGCTCGTTTGGACGACCTGTCACGGCAAGTTGCTGCAATAGCTCCTATAGCTAAACCAACTTCAAAGTTCTATCCTCAAGGTAATAACAACCAATCTCCTTCACAAACACATAAGATATTATGTTGGTATCATAAACGTTTTGGCTCAAAAGCTACTAAGTGTATTGCTCCCTGCGCTTGGGCGCAGTCGGAAAACCAGTCGGGCAGCCAATAGTGGCGACAGCTGACTGCCCTAAGGAGAGTCGCCGGTTATTTGTCACAGAGCATACTTCAAAGCGTCGATTTTTGATTGACACCGGCTCTGACGTTTCCTGTTTTCCTAGTAAGTGGCTCACGCGTCGTCCTAGAGAGTCGGACTATACAATGGCTGCGGCTAATGGTAGTCAGATTCGAACATACGGCACCGTAACTCTTTGTCTCAATATTGGACTTCGCAAAGAGTTTCGCTGGAATTTTATTATCGCTGATGTTAGTAGCGCCATAATCGGTTCTGATTTTTTAGCACACTACCACTTGTTGCCTGACTGCACAAGACGTCAGCTAGTTGATGGATCTACTGGCCGGTCTTGCAGTGTCGCATTGGTTGCATTGGAGCAAGAAAGTGTGAAATCAGTATCCGGTTCATGTCTCGCTTCTCCTTTTGGCGCCATTCTTTCAGAGTTCCCAAACATTACTAAGCCACCTGGAATTTTACGTGTAATGAAGCACAAAACCGTTCATTACATACGAACCACTGAGGGTCCTCCGGTATCTAGCCGACCTCGAAGGCTTGCACCTCAGAAGCTTATCGAGGCTAAGAAGGTCTTCGAACAAATGGTTCAGTGCGGTACAGCTAGACCATCGGAAAGCGCCTGGTCATCGCCGTTGCATATGGTACCTAAGCCAGATGCTACTTGGCGACCGTGTGGAGACTTTCGCGCTCTGAACTCCAGGACAATACCTGATCGCTATCCTGTACGTTACATTGGTGACTTTAACAACTCAATCGCAGGCTGTACAGTTTTTAGCGTTATTGATTTAGTTAAAGCCTACCAACAAATACCGGTTTTTGAAGGCGATATTTGCAAAACTGCAATAACAACTCCCTTTGGACTCTACGAATTCCCTTATATGACGTTTGGCTTGCGAAATGCAGGTCAAACTTTCCAAAGGTTCATTGATGAAGTCGTTCAAGGGTTAGAGTTTTGTTTTGCTTATGTCGATGACATTTTAATATATTCAAGAGATCCTTCTGAGCATAAAAAACATCTTCGCATGCTCTTCAAACGTTTTGAAGAATATGGTGTAGTTATTAACCCGGTTAAATGTGTCTTTGGTGTTTCTGAAGTTACATTTCTAGGACATCGCATTTCAGCTACGGGTATTTATCCTCCAGCTGAGCGTATTCAGGCTCTCAAAGAGTTTCCTCTTCCCAAGACTGTGCAAGGCCTCCGCCGGTTTCTTGGTATGCTCAATTACTATCGTCGGTTTGTGCCTCAAGCTGCTAAATTCCAGGCACCTTTACTTGATGCAGTAGTTGCTACCAAAGGCAAAGGCGCTACTCCAGTCAATTGGACTCCGAAACTCGAAAAATGTTTTGAGGCTTGCAAAGACAGCCTAACAACAGCCACTCTACTGACACATCCAGTCGCTGGTGCTCAGTTAGCATTATTTACGGATGCATCCAGTGTACATGTTGGAGCGTGCTTACAGCAAAAAGTAGGCGATTGTTGGCAACCGCTGGGATTTTTTAGCAGGAAGCTTAACCCCCGGCAGTCAGAGTGGCCTGCTTACTACAGAGAGCTCTTTGCGGTGTATGAAAGCGTGCAACATTACAGGCATATTTTAGAAGCACAGCATGTTACCATATACACCGATCACAAGCCTTTAGTATATGCTTTCAAGCAACGCAGAGAACGTCTCCCTCCTCCACAGCTCAATCAACTTTCCTTTATTTCGCAGTTCACAACTGACATTGTTTATATTCACGGCGAGGAAAACATTGTTGCGGACGCTATGTCCCGAATTGAGGCTGTGTCGATTGAAACTGATTTCTCGTCTCTTGCACAGGCACAGGAACTTGACGATGAATTGAAGGCTCTGTTACAGAACACTTCGTCTTCATCTCTTGACTTAAAAAGAGCTGTCGTTCCTGGTACTGACTGCACGCTTGTTTGTGATTTTACATCTGGTAAACCGCGTCCATTCGTTCCATTACCTCTCCGAAAAAAGGTGTTTGAAAGGTTGCACAACCTTAGCCACCCCGGAGTGAAGGCTTCTTGTCGTTTGATCACTGATCGATTTGTTTGGCCAGGCATAAACAAAGACTGTCGTTCTTGGGCTCGCACTTGCCTCTCTTGTCAAAGGAGTAAGGTCACCAGGCACAACAAAACACCGCTTGGACACTTTTCTAACCCGTCAGCGAGACTCAAGCACGTCCACCTGGACATTATTGGGCCGTTGCCGCTTTGTGGTCCTTACCGTTATTGCCTGACTGCTGTTGACCGGTACACCCGCTGGCCTGAGGTATGGCCTATGACTAGCATTAGCGCTGAAGAAGTCGCCAGTACTTTTATATCTGGTTGGATTTCACGATTCGGGGTTCCTTCTGTCATAACAACTGACCAGGGCCGGCAGTTTGAATCGGATCTTTTCCGCCGACTCCTTCACTGCTGCGCCACAGAAAGGAAGCGCACAACAAGTTACCATCCTTGCGCTAATGGCATGGTCGAGCGCTTTCATCGGCAGCTCAAAGCCGCTTTAGCTTGCCATACAGAGTCCTGGCTTGAAGCTTTGCCAATTGTTCTCCTCGGTATCCGCACGGCATTGAAGGAAGACCTAAAGTCATCTTCAGCTGAACTTTTGTACGGAGAGACATTGCGCCTACCAGGAGAACTAGTGGCAACTTCTCTCACTTGTAAGCGTGAAGAAGACCCTACCGATTTCATAGTGAGGTTTCGGCGCTGCATGGCTAACATCCAACCTGTTCCTGCGACATGGCATGCAAATCCGGCTACGTTTACTTTTAAAGAATTGTCGAAGGCTTCTCACGTATTCCTTCGCGATGACGCCGTTCGAAGGCCATTGACCCCTCCATACACTGGACCACATCGAGTTGTTCAGATGAAGGAGAAAACAGTGATACTTGACGTTGGTGGAAGGCAGACTGAAGTCAGTTTAGATAGAGTCAAGCCTGCTGTACTTGAGGCGACGCCTCCTGTGGGCACTCATTCTACATCTTTCCCGTCAGTTCCTCGCACCCAGCCAGCCGTCGCTGTTCCTCCCACACCTCCGCCCGTTTTACCCACTTATACCACTAGGTTTGGTCGGAAGGTTCGTCCTGTGGTACAATTTAATTAACATATTATTATAATTTTTTTCATTTTCTTTTTTGTTTGAGTTATCACTTGTATGTTCTACCACCTTTGTTGACTCCGTAGGGGGGTAGTGTGGCGGCAAGGCGCATACAAACTCCTTGTGTGCGCCTGGCCACTAACAAAATCTGGAGCGCGCGAAAAAGAAAGAAAAACAAGTGACTGTCAGAGACCAAAAAATTATTGATTGGTGTTATTGTTAAAAACTTAAGTAATGTAAATAATTCATTTTACTTAATGTTTTCTTGTAAATATTTCATTATACAAGTTTGATTTTTATGGAGGAAAATACTTAGTTTGATTTTCCCCATATCAGAAATTCCACTTCATTATAGAAATTGTCTGCAAAAACAAACATTCCGAATACACAATTGAAATAAAACCACTGAAATCCCATAGAAACTTGATGATAAGCTACAAAAAACTCATTAGGGCGGATTTAGATTTGCCAGAAAAACCCGGAATCTAATTACCCAGATAAGATCGGGCAATCGTTTATAAATAAGCCTTGTAATTGGACACCGTAACTAAGTTTCGCTTATTCACACTTTTTTTGGAGCAAAATAGAGGTTAAGAATTTTAATTAAAGCTTTGCTACGCACGCTTGGTCGTAGAGGCGCCTAAAACGCGTAGGTATTTGTGGGGTTCATATTGCCCTGGGACTTTTTGTAACATGACAAAAGAGTTAACAATGTCTTAAAACAATACTAAGAGAGCAATAAGTAAAAAGATCATGCTGAATAGATTTTTGTTTTGTTGCCTGATGGTAAACGATAGCCGCAGCCTATGTACACGTATAACACCAAGGGCCTTATTCGTTCGATACTGAACCCGTTTAGGTTCTTTTCAAACCCATATTGAAGAACTCCATAAGAAGTTTTCCTGATGTGCTTTACACATCAAGAAAACTTCGGTGGAGTTCGTTGAACAATTTAAGTGTCCAGGGAACGAGGTCTCAGGAACCAGTTGTGCGAGACCACAGCGGTTTTAGAGAATTAAGGTTTAGACCCCTTGATGTCTCCTAAACCTACAAAGTTTCATGAAGATCATCAACTTCGTGTATGGTACAAGAAGAAAATGATGGAAAACTAAAGTTTTTACTATTTGTCCTATACTTAGATCACAAATGTTTATTCCAAAGTACACAATACTGCCTACAAATTGTAAGATAAGTAAATATGAATAATAATATTAAACCTTTAACGCTATACAATTCATTATCACATAGACCTTGACCGACGTCGCCGATCTGATCTTCATGGCTGTTCCCTGAGAGTCAACCATTGAAACAAGCCACTTACTTACTTAATTTTAAAATTAAGTTGCTTAAGTTAAACATGTTTTTATTGAATATCTTTACAATTTGTTTTTGTTCACAATCTGGAAACCAAAACTCTGCTTGTGGTAGTCTATTTGACAGAAGTCTTGCATGCTTACAAATCATAGAGTACCATGTTTAAGTAAGAGTAAGTAGCCGTTCCCAGTAAAGCTATCAGTGTTAGCTTTACTAGCCATCTTAACTTTAAGTGACGGTTGAGCATTAGGAAGATTTGGTGTATTTTTCATTGTCTTGTGAGTAGCATATTCTGTAATTAAAACACAAATGAAGCAAAATTTAGTAACCTAGGATGTTAATTACCAGAACACTAGTACAAATTCGATTCATTTGAGTGCTACGTCACGAGTACCATAACACCACAATTAAGTGTACAGATAGGGTTACTAGGGATACACTCGTTCAACTTTTAGCAAAATATCGAAAGCACCAAACATGTTCGAAAATAGGGTTATAGAAAACTTTCGTATTAGTTACTAACCACTAATCTTACTCGCTAAGTACGTAAAGAAGTTAAACCCATGTTACATAACTAGCCGTTTCCCACGGTACTGGTAGTGATCTTGAAACCTGCTGCTAATTGTTTATGTATGTACAGCAATATTTATTAAAGTAGCATTTGCATTGCCTTGTCACGCCCTGTTGAGGTAAACTAGCTGCCATTTGTGCCTTGGGAAGAAGACGACAATTTTTTCTCTTAATCTAAATAAGGGAAGGGCAAAAGTGACCCTTACAATTTTTTGAAACCATGTACACGTCCATGATGCAGGTGGTGCAACAAACTGGATATCTTTTCTGGAGGACTGGCCTGAAAAGACTCAAGACAGGCAGGCATGGAAAAGGTTGAAGGATGAGTAGTGGGGTCACAATAGTTTATATAGATTAAGATAGTGTCAAAGTAACATCATATCATTTATCATAACAGTATTTAGACATTTTGGTATTTTGAGATGAACATTTTGTGGCTGATTTTTCGATGTGTTCTGTTGATTTAATTTTATTTTAAATTGGTGGTTTTGCTGCCTTAAGTGAAATAATTCTTTTTGAAAAATGCGGTTTGTCCCTTTGAAGGAAAGCTTACTGGATGACATAACAATTTTATTGGGAAGTGAATTCCACAGTTTAATAGACTTCACTGTAAATTATTTTGTGGCATGCACGGACGCCTAAATAGGGTTATATCAAGGGGTAGGGGGGGTATAGGGGTGCAAGTATCTTGAGGATGTTGTGGAAATGATGGTTGCAGGAACTGACCTCACCCCTACACTGGAATTTCTTGTATAAAACAAAACAATATTTTATTATATGTTGAGCACCTTCATTCAAAGTACCTACTATATCTAAAGCTCACTTCATTGAGCCACAGTTAACAATGTGCTCCATTCACTTATCCACCGAAGTACCAACCTGTTTATTCTTATTTGTCATCTTGCAATTTTCCATCAATTTTCCTATGTGTCCTCTCGTTGCGAAACGCCTGGGAGTGTCCTTACTCTTCCACAATGGACGTGTGAATTGATAAAGTCTTATTATGTGGTGGCATTGAACCGAGTAACTGTCGTTTAACGCTGCTTTAAGAAATTGATTTTGAACATTCTTAAGGAACGTTAAATTTATAAAAAAAGTTGAGGGGAATACTGC
Source organism: Udea ferrugalis (assembly GCA_950022985.1). NCBI lineage: Eukaryota > Metazoa > Arthropoda > Insecta > Lepidoptera > Crambidae > Udea > Udea ferrugalis. The sequence goes on from OX465522.1 coordinate 2,144,742, forward strand.
GAAAAACTTCGCGAAAGATTTAAGCTTAAATATTATTATTATGGTCTGTTAAAGTATAAGGTGTGTTTTACTTATCTCTACGTAAGGCTCTACTAAAGTATTTCTCCTCATTTTATGAATGTGAACTGAAGTTGTTAAAGGTATCTATCCAAGAACAGAGCAATAATAATTGAGTGACGTTTTCAAATACGGGCTTGAATATGTGTCACTTTTATTGTCGGTAACTATAAGTTACACTGTCAAGATAGCCAAAAATAAGGCTCAATAGTACTTAATGGAGTCCAACTATAGAGCTGCTGCACTATGAATGCAGTGTTTATTATGTCCGTTATTATCCAACACTTAGAAACCCGTAACCAAACAGTCAACAAAAGCATTCATTCACAAAACAAACTAGTTCAAGTTCACAAGTACAGTCGCGTGCGCAAGCGCTACTGTTCCGCAGTAAATATAACAGTAGGTCAGCACATAAAAATTGTACTGTTTTGTGACATAAAACATCTTTGTCATCCCGTGATCACGGCTGCTGTAAAGTAGTCGAAACGTCGGGTTAGAAAATGAAAGAAAATATAAGACCGCGAGTAGAATCCGTAAAGTTGTTTTATTTCGATGTATAGTGTTCGCGAAAATATTAGAAAACATTATAACAGTAGGTTATCTAAGACCGCCCGCCGAGTTATTAGCCTAGCGCGCTCACAGACACGCGGCACAGCCCGTCCCGTACTGCCGCCACCTTATCCCCCCGTATTTCATGCTAGCGTGTGCGTGAAATCGCGTGCCGACCGATACGGCGCGCCACGCGCACGCACACATTCAAACCGAGAGCGGCACGTATGTAAATATTTTACTGTTATCTGTTTACTGTGACTGTTCACACCTTCGTAGCCTTAGGACGTTACAGCTGATGCGTTTTCTTCGCACAACTTATTTGCAAGTGAATACTAATATACACGGTTTCTTTCGATTTCATACTTTACCTTAAACGTAATAGCGACTGTATTAACTTGAAATATGAGAGAGGTGAAATCTGAGGTCATGTGTATCGAATAATATCTAAAACAGTCAATTAGCGTATAGTAAAACGCGCGTAGGTTTGCACGAAAAACTTGAAAGAATTTGTCATGAATGGATGCACTGAGAGGTACAGTCAGAGACATAAGGCACTAGATATTTCTTTCTTCTTTTTGTTCGGTGGCAAATCTGTGTTTGCCAAAATTCTGACACACTGAATATTTCTGCAGTTTTTTGTATATTGACATCGTGTCAAATCAAAAGTGCAATAGTATAGTACGATTAATAATTGTAGTCAGCAAAATGACAACTTCAACAGTGACTGATACAAAAAAGGGTGACCCGCTACAATAGTGACGTTCGGCAATCACTAGACTTAGACATTTAGTCATGCTTTATTTTATTAGGTATCAAAGCCTTTTTAAATTGTAAATATTTAATAGGTAGGTACACAACGAATTAAATAATACGATTTAAGAAATATGGACCCTACCTCCATATTCAAACTTCTCACTAAAAAATTATAACCATAGCTGGGAAAAAAATGTTCAAAGAGGTTCAGGGGAATTAACACTTGAAAGTCAGGAAAATACAAGTAATTCTATACGTTTTTATTCGTTACGGTTGCTATTGATTCCGACTCCGATTCTGAATCGGTATATTAAGAATCGGAATCGGAATCAGTTACATTTATAACGAAGGAATCCACATATTGGTCTATAATGTGGTCGAGTTGACACATTTTGTCTTCGACTTTTATGGCATGGTGTATACACTGTCTCCAATTATCAGGCGTCACCTCGTTCAGGCCTTCTTAAAAAATTTTTTTTACCTCTTTTATTTTAGAAGTTTTATTGTTCCTGGCAACATACCCCTTTGCTTGAGCCCAAACTAACTCTATTGGGTTGAGCTCACAGTGAAAAGGTGGCAGACGCAGGATTGTGACACCGAATTCAACGGCCAACTCTTCCACAGCATAGCGTTCGTAATTTGAATTTTGTAATTTTACTATTTCGATTAATTGAGCCTTTATCATTGTAGGTTGATATTTAATTTGTTTTTCATCTAACCACTGAACAATATCAGCCTTCCGCCAGTTTGAAGTGGGGACGTGGGGATACGCTCGACTTTTCTTGAATGGTACGGTGCGTTATCTAATACCAGCATCACATTTGGCTTTAATTTTGGCAAAATGCTTTTAAGCCATTTCTCGAAACACTCTGAATTCATCTCTTCATGATAGTCCATACTATTTTTCTTCGATTCAAAAATAAGTAAACCGGAATCTACAAAACCTTCATCACTGCCTATATGTGAAATTATAAGGCGTCGTCCTTTGCCAGTTGGGCCCTTTAGGCCTGTAGTCAAACCTTTAGAAAACGCTTGTTTGGAAGATTCTACTGTTACATCCTCCCAAACTTTTCCAGTTGTATGACCTGCTAATAAAAGAAATTCTTACCTGTAAATAATATAATACAGAAACAAAACATTTTGAAACTGAAAACCTATTTCCTAAATACAGTTTACCGAAATACCTCTATGTCCCAAGACGAAAGTCGACCAGTGTGTGTTGCCAGTAATGACATATGGAAGTGGGAGTAGTCATTCACTACGACTTTTTTGCCAAGCTGTAATGTCGACTAACTTTTAATTGTAAAAACTCGATTTACCATATCACTATTTATTTGGGACTGAAAACCTGCCACACTGAAAATGACATTTCACTGACTACAATTAAAAATCCTAGTATAGAGAACTTCACGTGACAGGAAAGCCAATGCATTTGCAAATTCCCAAATGCTATCTCAATCTTGATGTGCATTTACACGAGCAGAACTACTCAAGCGGTAAAGAGTGATAATAGTGTCGTTCTTCGCATGATATAGGCAACTGACTTTTAACTCATCCGAATTTTGATAGCTTTCTGACAAAAGCTCATCGTCAAAGCAGCAATTATCGGACAAAAAAGATATTGAAATTATTGAAATCAACACCTCCACGACCACTTCGTCAAGTTTTCTAACCTACATCATCCCACTGCTGGGCAAAGATCTCTCCCAATCCTTTCCAAATATTTTGATCTCGTGCTAAGCTTCGCCAATCTTTCTCAATTTTTCGTCAAGAATGTCCAACTAAAAAAAACCGCAACAAATAGCAAATAAATGAAATCAGAGCAACGCAAGCGCAGGTCAATCGTGCGAAAAATCGTGACGTCACGTGACTTTGAGCAGCCAAGGTGAAGGTGGCGCCTCAAATGAGATAATGTGACGTGAGACATTTCGGCCATTGTGGTATTACTTAGATTGGGAAAAACCTTAAATAGTAACACTGAGTATCTTTTGCTTAATGTGATACTCTTTTTTACTACACTTAACTTATGAATCACTCTGTGCGTTCTGTTATACGAGTTTTACAGAATCACCTGCAGGAGTAAAAAAAAACCTATAAGTAGTTCGTTCGTTTAGAGAACGCAGTAATTTCATACTTGTCCTTCGATCTAGCACGTTTCCTAACAAATCGAAACGTTCCTTATTAAAAAGCCAATTCCATAGTGATCAGTTGAACTTATACTTTTAAACGCAAAGATTGTGGATGTGAGTTATTTGTGTGCAAAAGAATTAAATGTAAAAATCACTGCATTCTTAACTTGAACGAAGTATAAAGTCCTGAAGTAAAACATACAAGTAGCTTGAATGTAAATACTTATACACAATAAGACACAGAATGAACACACAATGTTTGTCCGAACTCCCGACACGTCAAGCAAACAACATCTATTCTAATGGCCTAGGCACAATCAAAAAATTTGTAGTCTTTTGTACCAATATTAGAAATAAAGGCCAGTAAACAATTTCAAGACTCGAGATTATTGAACGTGAAATTACAACACAGAGACCAACTTTTTGCCAATAGACGAAAATATGGTAATTTGTGGCCAAACATGTCACAAAAAGTATCACTGCCAAATTGACACGTTAATGTAGATTACAGTATGAATGGACAGTCTGGTGACTCATCGTCTGTAAAACGAAGTCTACAGAGTTCTAGTAAAATTGCATTTGAAATAACATAACACAAAACCCATTTTCCTCTGCGGGAGATAGAGCTCCCCATAACTATGAAGTGGCGTGAGCCATCCCCCAACACGCGGGTTCAGTGCGGATTTTGAGAGGCAAGGTAAGTGAACAACCTTAATGTCAGATGATATCAAGCCACTTCCGACTAAGCTTAACGACATACAGCTAGCGACGTTACCACGACGTCGGGAACAACTGCCGTTAAATATTTTAAACTTTTTATTTTATTTATTTTATATATATTAAATAAATAAATAGTTTTAAATATTCATCAAAAATGAACGTGCAGCAGTTGGTCACACTTAACACTGCAATGGTTATCTTCAGGAGTTTTGTGAACGACGCATTTCTAGCAATTTATAGTTAATGAACTCTTAATTAACGTCAATTAAATGTAAAAGACCTCGTCGTCAACCGATTCGATTCGATTTATACCTTCCTTCATTTTATGAAATAGTTTAGTAAGTTTTACTCCCTTTTTAATGGTAATTCATAAGCCTGTATAATAACATTTGAAGTGCGTCAAAGAGCCAGTCTCTTCAAGTCATTTTCAAAACTTGAGGTCTAAAAACCTCTGTCTCCGTTTTTTATAAGTATAAAAAGAACTTCACTGTGGTTTATACTTGTTTTTCTTTCTATGCGTCCAATAATGTTAGGCACACAAGTAAGACACTTTATGACACGCAACGTCACCCTTGTGTATCCAAGGCCTAATGATGAGCTGCCAAGTCATTTAAAAAACCTCATATGAGGTCGATGGTAATGACTCCCGGTCAACAATCTCTACAAGTAATTAGACTAGGCCCGTGCCCAAGTGTTACAATAAAACTTTTTTGCCAAACTCCGAGTTAAATAAATTGATTCGGTATTCGTTCTGTTGGTTTAAATTGGACACGCTATCCTGCGGAGCGAAGAAATTGATTACTGTGTATTCTCTATAGATGACAATGAAAGAATACATTTTCCTGGTACAGGAACGTACCAATATATATTTAGTTTAGTGAAGATACTTTCCTCATAGGTTTTTTAATCTGTGAGATTTTGAACTACATGGTAAGTATTAAGATTGTACATAAGATAAAACATACAAGTCCACATGCTTTCTAACAAAACAACAAAAAAGAACCAACAACTTTATCTGGTTACGCTTGTGGTTTCCAAAATAGGCATCCAAATTCCAAATCAATCAATTGAATCAATCATCCGATCAATCAGTTAAAAAGCATAGTATAGATCGTCTAAGCTGAAATGACGCGCCCCTCTACTGCATCTACGCATACTAGCAAGCAATCTTTGGTGCGTAGATGCGGTGGAGTTACGCGTCATTTCAGCTTAGACGATATCCCCCAACATAATATCACTACAATATATGCACTAAATTATTTATTTATACAGTAAGAAGACTCGCAATGTATTATTGGATGGTTGTGTAGGATATTCACAAAAAAAAACTATTATTTTGTTATTTTTATATAAAATCTCTTAGTGTGGTGTCCTTATCACGTAGCTGTCGTGCTTGCGAATACTATCACGTACTTACTTATTGACTATTTCAGTTTTTGTGATCCTTTGTGTTAGGTTTAAGTGTTTTTGCTCCGAAATTGGATTTTGTTCCATTCAGTCTAATTTTTTCCTTTGTTAGATGAACTTTTTTCAGACAGACATTTGTTTTTGTTTTGTTGACTGACTCCTTTGAGTGGCCTTAAAAAACCCCTTTCTACAGTTTCAGTAATAGTAACTCCTATATTAGCTAAAGGAAAACTAAAGACTGCACCAGCAATTTAAAAAAAATATATGTTGGTCGAAAAACTGCACTTCTATAGAATTAGTTATTTGGTATGTTGCCATTTAAAGGTAATTAAACGAAAGTAAACTGGTGTACCTATTTAGACGATATTTTTGGAGGTACACCTAACATCATAGATAAAACCCACATCGCGTCGATGTACCAAGGACATTTTGTAAGCCAAACAACGACTCTATTTGGTAATTTTTAATGAAGTAAGTAAGTTTTCACTTTCTGTAGGTTAATTGCATATTTCAATGTCTTACCCCCGAATTCACAAACACAAATCAATGTATGCATCCCTCAGAAGTATTGCTGTCCCTTTGAGTTCTTTTGACATTTTACGGGATAGCATGAGCGTGAGCCCGTGTTTAGCGTTGATTGACGTTTGTGAATTCGGGGGTACGTAGGAATAAGAGCGGCTAGTACCTACCTGATGAAAAATATTCCGAATTATTTCAGTAGAACTAAAAGCAACGCTACAATTATAAGGGTTGCTCAATTTTTGAAAAATAACAATAGCACCGTCGAGATAGCCATTACTTATTCGGATTAAAGGCATACGTAAAAATTAAATCGGTTAGATTCCAATAAGGAAAGGCATTCTGGGTTAGTCATTTTTCAGGTTTAATCAACTACATTTACGAGAATATAAATCAAAAAATACAAGTAAGGTACACAAATGTTATGGTACTCGTACCTATACATAGAAAAAGTATGCTCTTGGTTATAACGTAATTTCAAGTAAAAAATATTATAAAAGAAGGACAATGCGGTTTCTAAATGAGAGAAAAACATGCGGGGCCAATGCCACGTGGAATAAAATAAACACACCTATGAAGTTTACAGCATCGTCTTAACCAGCTACATGATGTCCACACAAAACTGAATCGTTGGACATTAGACATTACCCACACAGCACCTTCTAGTCCTAAACTAAGCTTTTACTTACTCGTACTATGGAAAACTATGAATATCTAACGAACCTCACAGCCCAATACAAACAGCCATGTTCAGGTGCAAAAATGTTAGTACTGTGCGGGGATCGAACGAACGTGCTATCTCCAGTGTAGTAGCCAACTTCTTAATCATTAAACCAAATCGGTCGTCAATGGCCTATTGGAAGCGAAGGACGCTTGCGCAGCTACTGAAATCCTACGACCTTTATCATGGAACTGCCCACGTTGGGTAAAGAGATCAGGAAAAATAGTACCCCTGTCTTAAGCCTCGATGCCATTTTAGTTACTTCTTTTAACGCTGTATTATAAATAGGTGCATGTCCAAGTAGGACATTATTATGTATTAAAACCTGAAGGATGAGATTGGACATACAACCGCACTAGTATCTGAAACAGCCACGCTATTTCAAGTTCTAATCATGTCATATACATGCATACCTACACTCATAACAGCTGATTACTTTAATGGCCTATACAACATACAGCAGGCCTTGGAGTAATGAATTATCTCATTGTTCCATGGTCTCAGGCCTTATAGGTCGCGGACCCTTTCCAGATGACAATAAGCGTGGACGCGTGGTTCCGCCATCTTGTAAACCCGCCATATTGGTCATCCATTTTGTTTTAACCTTGTTTTGTTCAGTTGTACGTGTGACATTTAAGAGTTAATTATTATTCTTCTAATTATTAGGGTTGAGGATGCATAGCAGAATACTTTTAGATGTCGTTTTTTGCTAATGAAAAGAATTTTTGCCATTGGTTTCAAGGTCGTAAGTTCGATCCCCATCCAGAACAATGATTTATGTGACGTCTGTGATTGTTATATCTGTGTGAGGTATATTTTTGCCTCTTTAGTCATTTTGAATAGATTTATCAGCCACGGATAAGGGAGTTTTTTGAGGGTACTCAAACGGAAAGCACAGTCGATCTATTTTTTAACTTTTAATTAACATTTAGTGGTTTTTAGTGAATAAATTAGGTATCAGTGTATTCAGTAAAGTTCCGCAGTGGTGTTAGTTACATAAGTTATTGAAATAAATCGTTTTAACATGACCATTTGAGTCGCATGGTTTGTCGTCAGACAAACCACCACGACCACATGGCATGTTAAGAAGTTGCAGACGCGTGAATAACCTCAAAAACTCCAAGAAGCATTGAAATACAAGATACCAGTATTTCAATGAACACATGCAAAGGCATATCACTCGACATTGGCGAAATACCCTCGCCCAAAGAGGCAAAAGGGTGACGCCATTAATAAAAAAAAAAAAAAAAAAAAAAAGCCACGGATAAAGATGTCTCAGTTTTTAAGTACGTAGCTAAAGTTATTGTCACTAATGGTGTAACAAAAGTTGAAGTAATAGATCGAAATAAGTGTCAACAGTTGACGATAAGTATCTTTCACACCGTAAGCGTAGTATTGCGATGTAGTCGTGTTGATCATGATCATCACGACTTTTGTGACCTAATGGCAGGCTTCCGATGTCGGCGACCTGACCCGACCTTGCCGATGTAGGCTATCAAATTCCTATAATTTTAAATTTCATTTCACTAAGTACCTACATAGTACACAGAAGAGGAAGTACATAGTACAAACCAAACTCGCTTTCTCTGTCCCTACGTCAGTTTGTATGCTTAAATCTTTAAAACTACGCATCGGATTCCGATGCGGTTTTCTTAATAGATAAGTGATTGGAGAGGAAGTTTTATAATGTACAATCACATTCCATTGCACCCGTGCGAAGCTATTTTTATAAAACACATCTTTACCTCCTCACCTCACAGTTGAGGTGAGGAATGTGCCCAGCAGTGGGACGTATATAGGCCGTTTATGTTATGTTATTTATGTAAAATTGCAAATGTACCCATAACATTGTTACTATGTGAGTTTGTATGTAAATGACCCGACATATAGGTAAATGACAATATTACATATGAAATCAATGAGAATTTTTAATTTAAGGTCGTGCAATTTAGTTTAATAACCTTTAAACATAATCGATTACACTTTATTTCAGGTGCAGCTATTGATTTAGACTGTGACATCCGCAGTTGCGTTGTATAGACATTATAGACAATGCGGCAACAATGCCTTTGTCGTTTTGTAAGCGGAGTGTCGAGTCACCTTTGTGCTGGATTGACAATTAGTCAAGGGGTAGATTGAAAATCATTTTCAGTTGCGATGAAATCTAGCACTTGCGTGGTATAAAAAAAATATTGGCTGATATACGAGTAGGCTGTCTAAAAAAAGTTATTAAGTAGAAAAAAACTTAGTATGGTTAGCAAGAATATCACCTTCGGTTTCAAAGAATCGCTGAATTTTTATGATAATTCACAGATATTATAAGCCGGCGTTAAACTTCTCTGAATGTGTTCAGTGACATGTTTGTTTTGTAGGTGCGATACTTTATAGGTGACGGGTAAATAGATATTAGCATGGAAATAAACGGACAGATACGAGTATATTAACACCCAGCTGGACACAACACAAAAATAACTAAGTATTTCTTATGTCGAATTGTCGGACCATGTTTTTTAACACTATACAAAAGATAGTAACTTCCAAGATATTTAACTAAGATTAGCTACTAGATTTACTTATAATTTTTCACTTCATTTAAAGCACGTAAAGGCACTAACAAGGTGCCTATGTTATGACCAAGTGTTGTAATGAGTTTTTATGAATGAGCTTGCAACTGACCTCATTATACTATTCGCAACCAAAGATAAGATCACAATAACACCCAATACAACTATAGAGTTGGTACTTTAAAGTGCCACGAGGTAGGTGTGTACGTTTGTACCAGAGCCATCTTCTGCTATGTTTCGACGACCTATTTGGTGTAATGGTTAAGAAGTTTGCTACTACACCAGAGGTGATGGGTTAGATCGCCGATTCACAAACGCCAATCAACGCTATGCGCGCGCTCAAGCTCATGCTGTCCCGTAAAATGACAATAGAACTGAAAGGGTCGACTATACTTCTGAGGGATGCTCAACCTTGATTTGCGTTAGCGAATTTTGGGGTTAGGTATTCTTTTCTATTATTAAGTTTTGCTTGATGAGGTAAATTGTGTCAAATCAACCTATTTATTTTTACACCGTTGAGTTATTTTTCAACAAATTAAAAACGACAAGACAAACAAAACAAGGACAAAAACGAACCGAACCCACGATATTTGGCTTCCTCCTCTTCCCAACGATACACCCAGTGATATACCTACTAAATATAACACATAATTATAACACGGTAAATTAATATCTACTAAGACTGTGGGAACTTGCATGTTTATCGAAACTAGGTCGTGATCGGAGATTTTTTACAACTTCATTTTTTTTACTAAACGACCTTTTTACTGTTGATTGTAATGAATGGGAACGGTTGATCGATTTGGTCAGTGATAACAAAATCTACAAAAACTATGTTGTTGTTATTAACTTCGTTGATTTGACCTATATAAATAGTTGCCATGCCTTTTAATCTTTAGCGTAAGGATCTACATGAAATAAAAAATATCTTTGTTATTTGACATGCGTTGAGTTTAATTATGAGATAAGATTACTGATATAACTCTTTTTTAAGATTGTGGGCGAATCCTGGATACCTGTCTGCCTGGGACAACAAGGTTATATCGGACTCCTACCGACTTACCCCCTTATTCATAAAAACTTCAACAGCGCTTCAACACGTTAACTTTTGTATTGCTTTGCCTCTTTCATTCTTGTTGTTGTTACTTTTTGCGAGTAAGTGATAGAACACTTCAACAGATTACACTATGCTTTAGAATTGCGTTCGTTTTTATGAATAAGGGGGTCAAACCCTACGGTTTTCGTCACTTTGGTGGCAAAGCTGGGTTCGAAAAGCCCCTAATTTACTCCAGCTGTCACAAAGCTCACGTGGGTTTGAAATAAAGAATTTTTCCTTACGGTTGATTACTCACATAGAGCGGAAATTTCATAGAAGTTCCTTTTTCAGAACCTGAGGTTTGAACCCAAAAATATTTGGATTTCCCACACCCACCGAAAGGGAAGCAGATACAAATTTGAAAATGAACATAGAATTACTAAATTTCCTTGAAACTAAAAGTTTCCTTTCAAAAAACCTCATTTCTTATGATTCAACCACTATTGAACGCCATTCATTTTCCAGCAAATACAATACTGATTCAAGAAAAAGCAGTGAAGAGTTCCACTGTGTAGAAACTCAGCCGCTATCTACTCGTATCGAAATCACATTGTTATCCACATGTGGGAAATAAGTACCCGGAAACTTTCCAAGTATGAACGCGTTAGATTTGTATGGGAGTGACGACTGTCGGAATTTTTGTAGGACTTTGTAATTAGTCAATTTGAGATAAGCACGGTTTGCTAATTAAGCTCTGGAAAATACTAAGATGTGTATTTAAAATTTAAGGTTTGACGTCAGATGAGAATAACTTTGCTAATAAGGTAAAGTTGAGACAGAATTTTCCAGATTATTGTTATTTTAAAAAATACCTAAATTTTATAAACATCTGATTGTTTATCACCTGATCTCAATCTGAGTTAGTTATTTTCTTGATATTAAAAAAACATTACATAATATTGTGTAAGGTTTAGTTTCCATGACGGAATTATGTACGAGTATTAAACAACGTCATTTTATTCCAATTTCTATGGACTTAAAAAAAAACTTAAATATGAATAATACACACACATACGGGAATAATCCTAATGCTGGTAGTACTAACGATGTCTTACACAAACATACAAATTTATTTTGACTAGAAAACAGGAATAAGTCAAAACAACAAACGTTTACAAACAAAGCGCAATTTTCCCAAGACATTTTAAACTTGCCACGTCACTTTACAATATTGTGAGCCACCAACATTGTTTATTCGATAACGATCTCACTCATGACACTCGACATAATGATCCTGCTAGTATTATAATAACTCACCACGATGACAATGACAAAAACGCTGACGTTGTTAAATATGATTTAACTTATAAACGCGAACTAATGAAACTCTGACTAATGAATGTTATGTGAAAAATGAGTTTTGGTCTAAACAATGAAATTGTAGACGGACTTGAAGCTACTACAAGCTATACATGTGTGTCATTAACAACCTTTTTGCGTTTTGACCTAATAATATTTTCAAACTATTCATGGTAAAACAAATAAAAAAATAATTCTGCTCATCTTTAACTAGCTTTGGTTACCAAAATGCAACCAAAGCCATGAAATAATGTGTGATTAGTCTACATAATATTTAAAAAACAGTATTAGTAGTTAACTAATTAATTGAATGAACAATGGGACTTCAAACTTTTTCTCATGCTCAAAATAGAAAACATAAAGCAAATTTTAATAATTAAGTTTATTAACATCATAAATGAGTATCTACTACATCCAAACAAGATAATGATGTCGGTTTTTATATCCGCTTATAGGTTTCTTCTTAATTTATTAACTTTTCTTAACTATTGTTCGATGGGCTTGTAATCAAAATCAGAAAATAATTTAACACATAGGAAATATCAGTCCTAAACAATAACAGTCAGCGAAGTAAAAAAAGTGAATTGTACTCACAGCAGCATGTTGGGTTCCATCAGTAACATCTGTCTCAAAGTTCCACTGAGCAGCCACATTATTCGTGCACTCCTTAGACGCCTGATCATCCGCTTTCAACAAAAAGTCCCTTATCTGTTGCAGATTAACTTGATGGAACCTATCATCTATGTTGTTAGTATTTCCACCCCTGTTGAAATCGTAAGGATTCGCTCCAGAATAATTCGGATCATTTCTGACGAAATTCGGATCATTCCTTCTGAAGTTTGGATCATTGTTTATGTCTATTCTATCATCACGGTTATTCTCATCATACGGCCTTAACGTTGAACTGGGATTCCTGCCATTCCCAAAATCGTTTGGATGACCGTTATTATTAATGTCAGGACTAATCCCTCCGAACGGCGTAGAAGAAACTGGATATATTCCAGGGTTCGCGCTCGGCCGGGCTGAGCTGAAGCCGAAATTTTGATTCTGTACATCATATTGGTTTCCTGGAGAGTTTATGGAAGATTGGGTACTTGAAAGCAGTCCATAGCCGTTGTTATATCTTTGAGTGCTGGATGAGATTGGTGGAAGATCTAACTGAGGGTCTGAGGAGCACAAGTTAGTTGATAGTAGCACAAGGAGGAATTTGTAAATAGTTCTGGTTACACAAGCCATGTTTGTGTCGCGATGTCGGCCAATGGAGCGTGGTGCTTCGGTGCGCACGCGTCTCCGACTGTGCCTCGTCGGCGTTACCTATGAACTCGGGCCGTGAGAATCGTTTGGTCCGTCTGTACCTACAACTAGGAAGGCTGTAACTCTTGACGTCACACTCATTTGTTTTGGACTGTGCTTTGATTAATTGGAAAATTGTTTTGGTCCCACAATTACAGTGTTTTGTTTTCATTAACTTGAGTGGTTTATTAATAAAGCATAATTTGACTTTGAAAATCAGAAGCTGGACAACCGGACAAGGTCATGATAATTGATGATTTCTTGGTTGTTTTACACTAAAAGGTAGTAATTAGATACCTATCGTACAATATCAGCTGATTCATCATAAGATTACCATTTAATTAAGAACACAGATGCCTGTCGATTATAGCCGGCACTGAGCGGTTGATATAATAATAGCATTTATCAGACAACAACACAATGCAAGTTCCTTTTCATTTTATTACAGGTAACTTAAAAGTATTATTTTTGTAAAATATACGGAATTTTATCATATTGACATTTAATTTCCGTGTAAGCATTTTGAATGTTCACAGGGTACCATCAAACGTCAATGACGTGCTTGTAACGTATCAGAGACTGGAACATAAACTTAGATATTTCTAACAACTCCCAAACTTAGGTGGTCAATTACATAGTTATAGTATACAAAACAAACACACATGAATGTTTGTCTCACGCGGGGGTCGAACCCGCGATTTGTGGCGCTATGAGGCAGGACCTCTACTCATTGCGCGAACGGGCTAATCAATATCCACTAACAACTCCAAATGTGCTCATTAAAAAGTGTATAACGTATTTTTACTTTTGTAAACTTTGACAAGCATTTATCATGTTATTAAAAATTAAAAGAATATGGTGTTGCTGTACCTACTACCTTTGTAAGAAACTCTCATGAATAAATAAATGAGAGTAGTTACAGTGTCCTGTAGTTACATGTACCACCTGAAATGCAAATTAATTATTTGTCTGACGGTCCTTTATCACCTGTGTGTCCTTTATCACCCGATTACTGAAAGTAAAATTAAATTATACCAACCTACTCAACTTACTCTGGAGAGATCTAAACAGAGCCTTTTGCAGTAGGATCGACCCAAAATATGTCAAATTGCCAGGGAGGACCTTAATAGTTGAAGTGACAGGATGCAGGGCAGATGGCCTAGAGAACTGATGGCCGTTAGGTCAGATAGGTGCTGATATGAAAACCATTTTATGACATATCCATTTAGGCACGCCCACCTGCGAACTAATTGGGCGTGACCTGGCATCTCTTGGCAGAACTTAGGCTAATTCAGGCCACCCGCAAACCACCTAAGAGATTCATGTGGGAGGCCTATAGTTCAGTAGTAAATGTCACAAGGTCTGGTCAAGTTCGCGGGAACCCGCTGGATGAGGGCAGCGCAGGACCGATTGTTGTGGAGATCCTTAGGTGAAGCCTATGCCAAGCAGTGGGCGTCGTTCGGCTGAAATGATGAAATAAATGTCAATGAATTCTGACAGCAATAAAAGGGTAAAACCAAAGTCTAAACAATAAGTTACATAAACTACTTTTTAAAAATCACTCAGCCCATTCATTAAAATTAACAGAGAAAATCCCCGAAGGACGTTATATAAGAGCGTGCTACACTTAGTTGCGCAAAGGCAATCCCTTGTGTACCGCGCCTTACACCGTTTCACGATTAGTGCACGCACACATTTGTGTCACTAGATGTTTGAGGAGTCACCTTGGTGCCTTATTTACTGCTGGCACATGAATGTCAGTTGGTCGGCCTTACTAAAAACATGGGAATTCTAAAATTTTGCATATTGGTTAGTAGCTACCAAAGGTTGAAACAAAACCAGGCTATGAGCAGTAAAACTTCTTGACGAAAGCAAGCGAGCTTTGCGACGATACTGAGATAATATAGTAGATTATTTTCTTTTCCCTCTTCTTTTGACATTTGGTTTAGTGAAAATATTGATATTATATATATGGTATCAAATAGTGTTTTTGGAACAAAGCCCAAGGGCAAACTTCAATAAAAAAGAAAACACAGATGTTTTACATGCACAATCAGAGAGTGTGCGAAGGAGTTGCACGACCTGATTCCGCAAGCTCCTTTTCTTAATCAGACTACGCAGCAAGCTTTTCACCACTAAGTATGTTGTTGATACTCCGCACCAACCGTTATGGTAACTCATTCATAATGCAAACTGTAAAGGATTGGAATGAACTTCCGGCTGAAGGGCTTCAGAGCAATAAAACTTGGATTTCTTGAGAAGGGGGTAAAAGCCATTTGCTATGCCGACCTGTACCATCTTAGACTACATCATCCCGTATGATCAGGTGAGGTCATGGTCAAATTCTCGCCTATTAAAACCAAAAATAACTTATCGGCCTAACCGATGTTTTTTGATTGATTTGGTTGGACCGATTTGGTGTAATGGTTCAGAAGTGGCCTATTACACCAGTGGTCGCGGGTTCGATCCCCACACAGTATCAACATTTGTGTGCATGCACGTGTTGCCTTCGTATATCATCGTATGTATTTACAAAATCCGGCCGGAACACACCTACTTTGTGTTCATTGTAAAATTTGCGGCTAACTCTCCGGTGATGGAAAACACCGATATAAAACCCAAGCAACCCGGATAACGGCGGTAGGCTCGCCCCTTGCCACGTTGGGTTCAAATTCCCTCGGCGAAATGTGGGCTCCTGAATGTTCCGTTCACCATGACGGCAACAGTCAGTGTGCCTCTGACTAACCCATTAGGGATATGGTCGTGAGGGTATGTATGTATGTATGTATGTATTTACAAAAAAATGTATTTAAGTCTGTTTATCCCTTTGTCTAGTATCCCACGGCACCATCATTTAGTTGCTTAGTTTGAGACCAAATGGCGCTGTGTGAAATAATGTCCAGTTATATTTATTAATTTAACTTCAGCTTATTTCACTACATCATTGTCGAGATTTAAATCGTTACTACGAGTATGTACGCACACAAACAATACACATTCATATCACACTGGCACCTAGGAGTGCCGAAGAAAGTGATAACGCGGCGGGACCGATGCGATAACGACTGAGGAAGTAGCGGCCTACTTAAGCTGTCCTTAGCTGACAATGGGCTTTGAGAAATACTCAAAAATGATTTTCTAGAACATCTTACATCATCCTGCTATCGGGTAGTTTTTGTAACTTATGTTTGTAAGATGAAAAGACCTTGAGAGTGATGAGAGACAATAAATCGGTTTCCATCACTGTACCAATGTGATTCTGTAAAGCAAGTAATATCCGTGGAAGAGTAGACTCCGATTAGAGACTGAACTATTGACATCTGACGACGTTAGCCAACTGCTTTTCAGGCGTTCTGCAGATGACGGGGCGGCCCGCGACTGCTGCCCTTCGCGCTAACGTTCGCGGTGAAATTGACCGGCCCTGCCCGCCCCTTTTTTTGCCTTTCGAAACACGGAGATGCCCAAAAAATACATCCATACATATGGTCGGGTTGGACAACCATCATCATCGGGGTGGCTGTTTAACAACGGTTTTTGTTGCTGAATCTGCTGTTGCCACTGTTAGAACCACATCAAAATCGCAAGGCGTCATCCCTAAATGTTTAACTACCTACCGAGACGGGCTCTCCACTGAAGAACACGCAAGCCCGTGAGTTTTACTCAACTACAGCACAATACTGGGATTCCACCATTACGGATACTAATAGAGGAGATATCAGCATGTAATGACAGAGTTATGGCGGATTGTTGTCATGCAAAAAGTGGAAGAAGGTGCGATTGTTGCAGGCAACACCATCAGGGTGGTATGCGACATGTTAGCTGATGGTTGGAAAATGTATGAGAGGATATGTATGGAGTGGATAATACCGGCTAGACATAAAACTGGTCACGGTGCAAGATTAACTTAGATTATCTGGATTTAGTCATAAAATTAATTACTGCTCCGTTATGAAATTCTTTCTTTATTTTGGAGATAAGAAATACCAGAATAATGTTTAAACACTTCGTTGTCACATCTACGCCATTTGTCTGTTTTGAATTAAAGTAGATTAAAAATGGCGTTTGTGTCATCATCATCATTCCAATTAAGACTTGTGAAATTATGAAAAATTGTTTTTTGAGAGCGAATTTCACGCGTTAGAGCCAAAAACCGTGCCCACTGCTAGTAATTACACAATATAACTCACGTATACAACTTCAACCTGAACAGATCAGTTGCCGTTATGGTTAAAAAAATATTCAGAAGTCCATAGAGTTTGAACCCAACGATCTAGGGGGGGTGACTACCGCCACTATGCGGGTCAGCTGGGTGCTTTTGGTTCATCGCCGGAGAGTTAGCAGCAAGTTGTGGCCAGATTCAAACTCATGACCCGAGCCAGAGTGCTAAACCACTGATCCACTAGGATTGCTAGTAATTAATAATCTGACAAACAACTCTATACAGTTCTTCAACGTCTTGTGCGATACGCAATTTTCCTATTGTGCTAGTTTTGCCGTGAGAACTCCATGAGTACATACGCATACACTACTGTATAGTTCACGGTGCGCATGCGCCACTCCTGCATACTAAATGCGCAGTTAAAGTACTACCAGCCATAAAACGTACTTACGCACCTTTTAGTTTATGGTGAAGAAAACACTTGCTTTAGACTACTTAGGCAATGTTTGACGAGATACCTGTCTTGGTATCTTTATGATGACTTCTGCTGTATTTACAGAACATTGGGTCTCTTACTATGGTTACAAATGAAATAATAGTTACTACATAACTATGCTGAGCTATTAATGATAAGTATGTTTCAAGAATTTTATTCTCAGAATAACATGTCACTTCTAATATGATGAAAACATACACAAGGTATACAATGGCACAAAACCCTTTGGGGGTTGATTCTGATGCGTAAATACAGTAACTTTTCCCTGGAAACAACACCAATTCCACCACCCACTAAACCACCCACTAAACTACTAAACCACCGAGGAGCTGACATCAGGTTGTATCCCTCGATAACTCTGTTCAGGGGGCTAAAACGGTCCGACCGCGGTCCGTTTCGAGTCAAAAGTGAGTAATATCGCGCTCACACGCGTCCCGAATTGATAAATTGTATGAACGTGAGTGACGTGAGCGCGCTATTACTCACTTTTGACTCGAAACGGACCGCGGTCTAGATGAAACGTCAGTTAGATGTTTTCATAATATGAATCATCTAAATGTTACCGTTATAGCCCCCCTGAGTCGCCCTCTTGGAGTCAGGTTCAGATGTCAAAATGTTCCATGTTTGTATCGTTTGAGTACAGTGCTTACTTGATAATGGGGTTGTTATAAATAAAATATTTGTTGACTATTACATGGTCACTGAATGGACATTTGCTGGGCAGACATGACTACGGAAGACTTCAAGAAAGGCTATTATACCATGGTGTATAGCAAACACCATGGTATGCCTTTATGTTATCAACGGTATACAAAACATTACAAAGATACCTTGGCCAAGTTGTCATTATCAAGCGGTTTGAGATGCATTGGCAAAATCGGCGTGAAATTATCCAGTTAAGTTTAGTTATAATAACAAAACTACGTTCATTTCTCGCACGACTGCACGCGATGCGCAAGGTCGCAGGTTCATTTAGTAGTGTATTTGTCATGGAGCCACCTTAGAGGACGAATTAACACTGTATGTTTGTACTGAGGCCTTTTAAGGCCTCCTCCTGGTCGATTCCGACCACAGCGGCTAATCTCAACGAGATTAACCAGGTACGCTGGAGCACATTCACAGGTGCACTCCCTATTCCATCACCTTTCCTTGACCCGATGGGACGACAGTTCGACACGACCGGAGAAAGGTGAGGCGCAGGACCGACTTTTTACATGCCCATCCGACAGCATGGATCATCTTACTTTTCGGACACGAGGTGATCGGCCTCCACTATCCTAGCTAACTCGAAACAACAACACAACTAATTGGTTCGCGTGGTATTCGAACCCACGACCTCCGGGTTGAGAGCCCAACGCTCTTACCACTACACAACGGAGGCAGTGAGGCCTTTTACTGCTGATATAAGAACTATTTTGCAAGGGGTTTGTGAAGGATGATGTGGACGGTTGAGACTCAACTACTGGTGTTATCGGATCGATGCCTGCAACAGCACTATATTTTTTCTTCGTCAAAGTCAGAACAATTGGGACAAAACACAGATGTAAATTCATATTCATCATCATACGCTGGCAGCAGCCTTTCGTAAGTCATCACTCCGTCTTTTGCCCTCAGCTCGTCAGTCGCATTAACCACTTTACTAACACGCTCATGTTAAATTTTCCCTAATAATAACTCCCATCTAAGAGCAATGTCTTGCATACAAATAGTAGATTAACCCATCAAACCTCAAACTAATTCGCAACCGAGCCATAATAGGAACCTTTGGAAGCCTTGACCGCGCTCTGGAGCCCTAAGCATCTAACTGCGCTAATTAAGAGTTAAAAGGAACAGACATACGCGAGGCCTACCAACTTCGCAATCGGAAGGTTGCGAGTTTAAAGACGAAAGTACTACTAGGAGGTTTACTCTAAATAAACACTTAGGCCGATTCGAAATATAATGAAAGGTCATAAAACAAATCCATACGTATTCATATGAATGACTACGATTATGTAGAAATTATGGTTTAGCATTGTATTTTGGCTTGTCGTTGATTGTTTTGGTTATTTTTGCGAAAACCGGTATAACCTAACCTATTTCTATGAATTTTGGGACACCTTGAATATAAATTTAGTTACTGTACTGTATTTATAAATAATATATAGACCTATCAGAAATAAACTGGCTTGCACTATCTCTTTCAGTCACGCAGGAGGACCAATAAAAACTGTAATATTTGTTTTCTTTGACTCTTGAAATATCTCAATCTCCTGAGAGAACCTCAAATCTAACTAAATTCAAAAGTTTTGAACAGAACTTAAAATAGAAATCCCTTATTACCTCAGTCGTCATCCAAAGCTACCATTATTAGGCTGAGTACACACGCAAATCGCCCGCAAGGCTGCGTCACACGAGCGGCTGGTGGACCGGAAAATGGTCGCGACAAAAACCTCGCATTTTGCAGTCGGTAAAAAATGGTGACAAAAACTATGCTCTATTTTTTAAACCACGCCCAGTAATGTGTCAGTTGTTTTTTGTTACAAGATGATTGACAGTGGAGCTTTTTGAATATGTTATGGTCAATGCAATGTTTAATGTTTATTTAATTATTCCTTTTGGTATTGGTTGGGCGTACATAATGCAGTCAGCCAATGGGTCAAGCAATGAAATACCTACAAATGACGTGGTGACAATAAATATTTCAGAAAAACTGAAAATCACTCTTGGGTGTTGGAATAAGGGTCTTATTTACCACGTCATAGTGAATGAGACCAGTGCCCAGTAGTGGACATAAAGGTGAATGTAATGATTATCTGTCTATCATTTCAATGACATACTTACTTGAAAAACCCACGCTCAGCTGTGGGCTTCATGGGCATGAGATACAATACACTCACTGCGTTTCTTTACAAATTGATTTAAATACCTAGCTTAAGAGAAAATAAATGGTTTTTATAAATGGTAAATGGTTTTTATTATGAGAAAACTTGTAAAAATTTCACGATGGAGATAAGATCTATATTTCATTTACCTATGTAGGTTATTTTACCCACTTAAATATTTTTGCCAATTATGCTAACGTACATACATAAATTGGTATAATAAGGAAACAGACATACAATTATGGATGTATACCAACTAATTTGCGGTCAAAATAACATGGGACAGTATAATTAGGTATGTAAGCGTTGACAAACCCATACAAATGTGCTTATTAAGTTACATTCAAGCACGGCATTCAAGTATGACATTAGAACACCATAATTATATAGTTTTTGGGGCAAGGTCCTGTATGAGACTTCCCTTCCAAAATGATCTTCTTATATTCATATTTATTTATTGATTAAACGCCTCAACTAGTACAAGAGAAGGACTTAATGATACAAGCCTTTTCTATCGTTTAACTAGTGAGTGAGACTATAATATTTACTATAACAAATTATTTGACAGTGTGTGTTGGCTAGAATCAAATTAATGAATTTTATTTTCTTACGGCAAATGCCTGTAAGTGGAAGCATGTTAGAAAGTTAAGTAAGAAAATTAATTAAACCCTGATCAAAGCGCTTTCTGTGGCCCACGGGCATACCATAGAGAAGGGCCTACGTCACCATGAAATAATAATACAAAATTTTATGTATGGTTCAATACCCCGAAATCCTTTACACCTTTAGGAAACGGTAAAGCTTCTAATGTTTTAAGAATCCTACTTTAAATACATAAGCGCCAAGACACAGAACAAAAGCAAAAATGTCGGTCCTCGAAACCACGACTTTCAATAATAATTTCTTAACCCTGCTTTTAAATTGACAAAAACCTATGCATTAATATATAACTTTATTTTTACTTTACTAATATTTAACTCTCTTAAATTTTGTAGGTATTTAATTTTACATCGGGACCTTAAGAATTTTTTGCAACCTTTTCTTCTGACTATTTCCACAAGACACGTAACATTGTCAATGTACAGTCACCATCAAAGTTAGGTGTATGTGGCGTTGGGTCAAAAATACCCATTTTCAGGTTACGGCACTCATAGCTCCTAGCTCTGGCGTTTTCTGACTTATTTCACGGCATGGCATTGGACTACACGGTTTGTCCAATAACTCCAGCTACAGGAAAAAGCGGCAACGTTGGGAGAACAGAATTAAAATTTTAGATATTTTAAAATCGGCTGGGTATATTTCCGACAATACTTTTTTTTAATACCTACTCTGTTAGTACACATAGGTTAGGTACTAACTAATCCAAAACTAAAAAAACTCAGCCAAGGGCTGCGGGTTCGATCCCCGCATAGTACAAATCTGAACATGTCTTTTTGTTACGGGTCTGGGTGTTTCCTACGGATGTACTTTAAGAAGTATCAGTATGTATATCCGTTGTCTAGGCTAAATGGCGGTAATATTCACTATTTGTTTTATGATATTTATTTTAATGCTGACTGTACCAGTCGTAGTCAGTCAGGTCAGGGTCAGAGTATTGGTAACTATATTGTGTTTGTGGGCTTCCCGCCATTGAAACGTTTCAAACCATGTCCGAAGTGCT
The DNA here is from genome assembly GCA_950022985.1 of Udea ferrugalis. NCBI lineage: Eukaryota > Metazoa > Arthropoda > Insecta > Lepidoptera > Crambidae > Udea > Udea ferrugalis. The sequence goes on from OX465522.1 coordinate 2,167,031, forward strand.
CGCGGCATACTAGCAACAGTGAACCGGCAACGATCGGCGTTGTTAAGCAAGATACGCCAGGCCGGGCAGTAAGATGGGTGACCGTTCCGACTGAAATTCAGTGATACGTTTGTCGGGATCTCTTCTGCTATAGGAGCCACGTCAGAGTAGCGTGGTTAGCGGAGTTCTCAGTACGCCTGCATGTTGGAGTATGGCTCGTACTAGTACAACCTCATAATAGGCATGATGACTGTAATTTTTTTTTGTTTATTATCGAAAGACCTTACATTTATGTAAACAATCCTCAAAGAATCACTTCATCTGGATCAATACCACCAGAGATATCACAATTTGAAATGCACATTTTTGGACTTGCCCAAAAACGCTCCATACAAAAGTGACAGCGATAGTGACGTCACTCTCGCTGTTTTTGTAAGGAGCGCGTAATAACTTTGTTCGACAGCTATATTAAATATTGCGTTTATGATAATGGTCTCCTAACATAATTCCTTCATAATAGTTTGGGTTACAAAAACTGATATTGTTTTACAAAAATTTAACACATATGAAATGGACTTGCCCACCCAAGTTTGCAGGCCTATTGTAGCCTCATTTTGAAACGAATTTCGATTGTGGTTTTACAATAACATTTGAAATCAATTATTATTTTTGGGGAACATAAAAAAACATGCAAAATCACTCATAGTCATCTACCCTATTAATAGTTCCTACACTTTTCTGGGGCCCAATTCTCGGGCATTCGACATTTTAACACCTTCGACATTTAACGAACAAAATGGCGGATAACAGACGTTACCATGGTAACGTGAGAGTTAATTAATTTAAGCTAATTAAGGGTAAGTTGCACCATAGTAGAAGTTAAAGTTAAAGTTAAAGTTTTTGTCAAATTTGACAATTTGACGTCATTTTTGGGCTAAACCGGTAACTTTAACTGAAATTTTGATGTTTGTCATTGTTAAAGTCAAATGGTGCAACCCAACCTTAATATCTCGCATGTGAGGGCTACCGTGCGACAAACAAGGGTGGTTGCTATGGAAACCACCATGGATTTATCAAAAAAAAATGGCGGATCACGTTGCCATGGTAAATAAAAATCGAATGTCGAACGAAAACTGAAATATGTGGGCAAGGTCATTCAACGGAGAAAGAATTGAATACCGCCGGCTAGAAATTGACGTGAGCTGGAAGAGTGACATCTATTGACTAGTTTGGGAACTGAACTAAAAGCACGACTCTACCACGTGAACCCAGCCTCGGCGCTGCCATCCTATGAAAGTACATGGAAATTAGAACCTAACAAAAAAATCCTTGCAAAGATTACTCTACCATGCATTGAAAGAAATAAATCAGTGTAAAAAGTCTTCATTTGCACTGTCATTGTTGATTGTTGATTATTTGTTTTTGCGATGAGTAATTTTGTTTTGTTGGGAATATAGTGCATGACACCACTACGCATAAAAGGTTTTATTATCTAACTAGTAAATGTGAAACATAATAGACCGTAGGATAGGTACTTTACATTGTTCGTGGATTATGTTGTAATAATTGTTTTCTTATTTTTTATTTGTACCCAACATACATTTTCTATAGGAGTTGTGTGTGAGGGGAAGTCAAATAACCAAATGTAATTTAATAAGTTTTACAAACGGAAAATGTAGAGTAAGGGCCGGCGCCCACCATCGGCATCGGCACGCTTCAGGATTTTAAGGTGGCAAATAGCAATATACTTTAACATTATAGCAATAAAGTAGACATTTCCGTGATATGTTCTCGGAAAAACAAAATGCATTTGTTCTGTTTCTGTTTCGGCATTTTCTACTTTATTGCTATTATGTTAGAGTATATTACTATTTGCCACTTTAAAAGCCTGAAGCGTGCCGATGCCGATAGTGGGCGCCGGCCCTAAGTTACGCTGAAAATAATCCCAATTCGTTGCAAAGACGTATACTCGGATTTTTAATTGTAGTCAGTGAAATGACATTTTCAGTGTGGCAGGTTTTCAGTCCCAAATAAATAGTGATGTGGTAAATCGAGTTTTTACAATTTAAAGTTAGTCGACATTATAGCCTGGCAAAAAAGTCGTAGTGAATGACCACGTCTCACTTCCATATTGTCATTACTGGCAACACACACTGGTCAGACTTTCGTCTTGAGACATAGAGGTATTTCGGTAAACTGTATTTAGTAAATAGGTTTTCAGTTTCAAAATGTTTTTTGTTTCTGTATTATATTATTTACAGGTAAGAATTTCGTTTATTAACAGGTCATACAACTGGAAAAGTTTAGGAGGATACAACAGTAGAATATTCCCTTCTACCTTTACTTATTTTTGAATCGAAGAAAAATAGTATGGACTATCATGAAGAGATGAATTCAGAGTGTTTTGAGAAATGGCATAAAAGCATTTTGCCAAAATTAAAGCCAAATGCGGTGCTGGTATCATTCAAGAAAAGTTGAGCGTATCCCCACTTCAAACTGGCGGAAGGCTGATATTGTTCAGTGGTTAGATGAAAAACAAATTAAATATCAAACTACAATGATAAAGGCTCAATTAATCGAAATAGTAAAATTACTAAAATCAAATTACGAACGCTGTGCTGTGGAAGAGTTGGTCGCTGAATACGGTGTCACAATCCTGCGTCTGCCACCTTTTCACTGTGAGCTCAACCCAATAGAGTTAGTTTGGGCTCAAGCAAAGGGGTACGTTGCCAGGAACAATAAAACTTTTAAAATAAAAGAGGTAAAAAAATATTTGAAGAAGGCCTGAAAGAGGTGACGCCTGATAATTGGAGTCAGTGCATACACCATGCCATAAAAGTCGAAGACAAAATGTGTCAACTCGACCACATTGTAGACCAATATGTGGATTCCTTCGATATAAATGTAACTGATTCCGATTGCGATTCTGAATATCTCGATTCAGAATCGGAATCGGAATCAATAGCAACCGTAACGAATAAAAACGTATATAATTACTTATATTTTCCTGATTTTCAAGTGTTAATTCCCCTGAACCTCTTTGAACATTTTTTTCCCAGCTATGGTTATAATTTTTTAATGAGAAGTTTTAATATGGAGATAGGGTCCATATTTCTTAAATTGTATTATTTAATTCGTTGTGTACCTATTAAAAATATACAATTTAAAAAAGACTTTGATACCTAATAAAATGAAGCATGACTAAACGTCTAAGACTAGTGATTGCCGAACGTCACTATTGTAGCGGGTCACCCTTTTTTGTACCAGTCACTGTTGAAGTTGTCATTTCGCTGACTACAATTATTAATCGTACTATAGAAACTAATTTCTGAAGAACCTCTTGTGGTTTTTCACTAGATGGCGCTAAATGATAAGAAATGAGTATTTTTGGTAGAGACTCATGTTTGTTTGAAGACAGCGTTGTTGTTGTGTAGTTGTTGGTTTTTCTTTCGTATTATATTGGTAGTTAGCTAAATTATCTAACTTAAATGTTGAAAATCTCATTCTAGCTTAAATTATCAATAAAAGATAATTATAAGAATTTCTACTTAAAAACTGACTGGTAGAGCGACTGCTAGGCAAATGGTTCAGAGGTTGTTTGTTTGATGATCAGGAAGAAGAAATAGAAATTAAAGTATTCAATTATAGTATTGGTGAAGAGATATAACATTATATAATAACAAAAATGGCGGCCCCGTTTCCCCCTCATGAAATACGCGCTTATCACAGACTGTCTTGCAAAAGACAAGTAGGTATTTTTAATATGGTAGGTAGTAATTGAACAGACTTCTTTTAAATGCCAATATTCGAATCTTAAAATCTACGTTGGCTTCTAAATTACTAAGTCGGTTGACTTCAACGCACACCTAAATAATATTATTTTAGTCAGGATTTATCTTCTATTTATGCCATTCTGAATGTAACTTAGCATCATATGAAATCCAAAATATTAATACACGGCACCAAAATAATAAACATTATTTATAAAAATCTACGTGTATATTGATGCCATAATTTTTAGAACTACACTTTTAAATTAATAAATTACACTTTTGGGTTGTGCAAAACAAGTACCACGTGGTGTCGGGGTTGGCTGAGTCACAGTCACAGATTGACCCTGAAGTTGAAATTAGTAAAAATGAGAATTATTTATAGAGAGTTTAATATACAAAGAATATTATACAAAAGTGAAAGTCAGGTAAGATAAACTTTGTATTAAATGTTGTTAGAGCAAACAATTGTTATGTGAAATAAGTTTCAGGTAAAATGTAATTAGGTTTTTGACTTTGTACCTAATGAAGATTAGATCACTTGAATGTTAGGTCAATCACGCCTCAATTTTGGACATTAAGTTGAGCTGTGAAAAACTGCGAACTTTTCGAGGCGGCATAGCAATAGCCATTCACCATATTATTATCTAATGACTCTCGGTAACGATCATATTTAAGATAACTTATGTATTTTGAGGGCCGATCCCGGCGGCACTGCAATGCCGGGCCGACCCGTGGCGGGAGTGGAGCGAGCCCCGAACATCCCACCGCTTTACAAAAATCAGATTAATATACTGGTCCCCCTGTGGGGGAACTTTCAGATATTAAGCTGAAAAGAACAGATACTACACTTTGATCTTAGCCAAAAGGCCGAGAAGCGATACCATATACAACTGTACGGGGGTAGGTCATTCAAATGAGAAAAATCTTAATAGCGTCGGCTAGAAATACAGTGACCTAAAAATCAAAGTGACATCTAGCGAGCTGTTTGGAAACTGAGCTAAAAGCACGACTCTACCATTGTATGAGCTGAGCACTCAGTCACGACGAGTCAGGGTCTGCGCTAACGTGTTTCAAAGAACATGGGAAGTATGGGAAATAACTTCAGGAAATGCTTTATCACAATCAAGAGTCATCCAGCAAAATTATTACTATTAAATTATTTTCTGGAGCAGCTGGCCTAATTATGGACCTAGATGGCGCTGCGCGTCAAGGAAATAAGTATTTTTTTTAGAGCTCATACATGCGTGGTTAATATGAATCTAAGTTTACTGCTATTGCGTATAAACAACAACAAGCCTTGGATCTGCATATATCTGTATCCCAAAAAGTATGGCGTTTTTGCTACGAGACCGAGACCGAGAGAGAAAAAAATATTTATAAAATTCTCAAAATCTGTCATTCTTTTTAGGGCCGGCGCCTACTATCGGCATCGGCACGCTTCAGGCTTTTAAGGTGGCAAATAGTAATATACTCTAACATAATGGCAATAAAGTAGAAATTTCCGTGATGTGTTGTCGTAAAAACAAAATGCATTTGTTTAGTTTCTGTTTCGGCATTTTCTACTTTATTGCCATAATGTTAGAGTATATTACTATTTGCCACCTTAAAAGCCTGAAGCGTGCCGATGCCGATAGTGGGCGCCGGCCCTTAGACGTTTAAGGAGTATTGAATACATGTCAAAATGAAATGTTGGTGGGAACCACGCATCAACTGTTGGTAAACTGAGCATAAAATCAGCTCTACCATAAATACTTTAATTCCTTGACGAGCAGCGTCAGCGTTATTTAGTAACAAAGCACGGCAAGACATCAATTTGCTTCATGACTCTACATCAATATGTAACTGTTTGCAATCTTAGTATTGTGTTAAAGTCTTTTCCCCGTGTATTTTCCAACACGATGGCGCTGTGCGCTACTCGTCACGCCTGAGAGCTCATGGTAGAGTCATGCTTTTAGCTCAGTTTCCAAACGGCTCGCTAGATGTCGCTACAACTTTAAGCTTTGCTGATTTCTAGCCGACGGTATTAAGATTTTTCTCCGTTGAATGACCCACCCCTATACAGATAAGAACGACATCGCTTCTCGGCCTTTTGGCTAAGATCAAAGTGTAGTATCTGTTCTTTTCAGCTTAATATCTGAAAGTTCCCCCACAGGGGGACCAGTATATTAAACTGATTTTTGTAAAGCGGTGGGATGTTCGGGGCTCGCTCCACTCCCGCCACGGGTCGGCCCGGCATTGCAGTGCCGCCGGGATCGGCCCTCAAAATACGTAAGTTATCGTAAATATGATCGTTATTGAGAGTCGTAAGATAATATGGTGATTGGCTATGGCTGTGCCGCCTCGAAAAGTTTTTCACAGCTCAACTTAATGTCCAAAATTGAGGCGTGTGTCATGATTGACCTAACATTCAAGTGATCTAATCTTCATTAGGTACAAAGTCAAATAACCTAATTACATTTTACCTGAAACTTATTTCACATAACAATTGTTTGCTCTAACAACATTTAATACAAAGTTTATCTTACCTGACTTTCACTTTTTTATAAACTCTCTGTAAATAATTCTCATTTTTACTCATTTCTACCTCAGGATGAATCTCACTCAACCAACCCCGACATCACGTGGTACTTGTTTTGCACTACCCCAATAGTGATTCAGATGATGCTAAATAACATTCGGAATGGCATAAATAGAATATTCCTAAACATTGACTAAAATAATATACGCGCATCTAGCGTTGATGTGGCTGACTTAGTAATTTAGAAGGCAGTTTTAGATTCGAATATTGCCATTTTAAAGAAGTATATTCAGTAGTAATTACCCGTTTTTTATAATAATCTAACGGAAAAACAGTAAAACCAATAAAGTGAATGTTAGTCAAATAATTTAATAAGTTATGAAACGGTTCAAGCTCCGATGTATTTCTTCAGTTTCTCGCTGAAGCCCACATCTTCCATGGCCATGCGCTGTTCTTGTGTGCAGTATGCTGGAAAAAGAGTGAACATAGTAAGTTTGTTTGTTACTTTACTGGAAACACGAAAATGATAATCTTCATTTCCATTACTTTGAGCCTTAGGCAAGGATATCAAAAACGTACCTACTTAGAGAAATAAACATTTTCAACCTATGGAAAAACTACAAAAAGCCGCTAGTAGCCTAAAAATAGTTAGTCTTTCTTTTACGTCCGTGCACCCACGGATGTCACCTCGTCTAATCATGAGTGAAGCAAATTATCAGCTGCCAGTTTAAGTGTGTGCGTGACTAGCACGCACCTAGTGTGTTTGTGTGAGTGTAGCAGGTCGTGTACAACAACGAAATTGTGGCACCTTGCATGCTTCACATTTTTTAGTGTGATGTTCCGTCCGTCTTTTACGTCCGTGCCTGAGTGATCCACTATTGCAAACTTCACGTCCAGGGATATTTAAATATACTTACGGACTTTGCTGGATTCCCAACCAATGAACTCCCCGGTGCGTTCATTCTCGGCCTTGAGCCAATCGTACAAGGGTGCGAAGTACTCCAGGACCCCGCTGGCGTCCATGTTGCGCTGGCCAGTCAGCACCTCCATCGCATCAGGCCAGGGCTTCGAAGATCCCATTTGAAGCATATCTCTACGAGGAAAAAAAATATGAATTTTCTAAATATTACCATATTCAATAGTAAACAAAAATTATCTAGAGGTGCAACATGCAACAGCGACCCCCCATCATGACTAAACGACCGGTATTTAGTGATGTGTTTCAGAGATCTTAGTGTTTCAGAAGGCACGTTAAGCAGTTGGTCATGGCTGACGTCGCCGGCCTCAGGGCGGCTTGATACCATCTGATACCGAGGTTTCTCACAAGCCCTAAACCCTCCAATAATCTGCACTAGGTCCGTGTGTTCGAAAACGGCTCGTACAGTCTCAAACTTGAGGTGTGACCAGTGTCCAACAGTGAGACGTATCAAGGCTGCTGTTTGCTAAACTTACCCTAAAGCTTTTCCAGCAGCCTGGCTTCGGTAGATGTCGCAGTTGGACAGCAGCTTGTCAGGGTCACCAGGTGTGTACTCGCCAGCCAGCTGGCAGAGAGCGCGGTGGAACTGGAACTGGATGATGTAAGACACGTAGTACCTGGAAGTTTGAAAAGGTCGCATTGTTTAGTCATTCATGAAGCTTCATCAACAGGACTCGGCATTTCATCTTTGACAAATTTTCTGCAAGATACATTTCAACACTTATAAATGTTCTAAGAAGACGTTGTCTCCTTGCATTCAAATTGTGTTGCTTGAAAGTCTGCAAAGCCAGTAAAAATATTTCAAGCTTCAAGAAGCTGATAGCCACTTATAAGCTGAGATATTGCATAAAGAAAACAATGTCTACAGGGATTAAGGAGGATTTAGGTCGAACAACTAAGGCAGCCTGCAATACTATTAAAACGATCAATTCTAGGCAACCTTCAGGTAGAAATACTTGAAAACCAGAGGCAATCGCCAGCTATCACCATACATTTCCATGTTCTAACATGGCTTTTGGCATTTGAGAATTTTAAGTCCTTTTAAGGGAATCTCTCATAAATCTTAATTTGAAAATAACTTTATCATACCTCATGTACTCAACATTAGCAGACACGTGGTACTTGGCAGCAGGATCAAAGTCGTCCTCCGACCTCGGCGCAGGAGGTTCCACCCCCTGGATAGAGTCTCTCAGCTGCCAGAAGTGACAGTTGTAGTCTCTCGGGGCGGTGATGCCGCGGAAGACGCTGTAGCGGAAGAGGTCCAGGATGTACGCGAAGGGAAGGAAGACGATTTTGTCAAGTCCCTGAAAAAACAATCACAACATGTCTGAAGGCTCTTTCTCGATTGTGCTTTTCGTTTCGTAAACTCTTCAAATCTCATAGATTATCGTTTGGCAAACCTTCTGCTTGAGTAGTACCGTTACTTAACGACACAAATTGTATGAAACATTGAAAATTAACGAACACAACTTTTATGACTTTTTTTGAGAGTTACGAAAGAAAAACGGGTAAAAAGCCCTTTTATGATTTCAGTGTTAGTTATGTGTGTACTTACCATTTTGTATTGCTGATTGATGTTGGATTCCAGATCATCAGGTCCATCTTCCAAAAGGCCCATCACCCTCAGATGCTTAGGCGTGGATACTGACAGCGAGATAACATCGCCTACAGCCTCGTGGAATCCTGTTCAGATCATTTAAAAAGAAACAATTTTATTAATTCTCATCATTATTTGCTGAGCTCTTTTTTGGTTAAAAACCGTTTCTGTTGTCTTTCTGGTGAAAAATACCATGGTTTAATTATCAAACAATAAAGCAACTTAAAGTGCGACTAATTTCCCCGGTGTTAAACGTGTCCAGTGCAATAAAACTTCATTCAATCTAATGAACAAAACCTGATTAGAATGATGGTTTATGTAGATAGATGATAAGAATTCATATTCATATGGAAATAATAGAAGAAAGGCGATTTAAGAAACGGATTTATAAGGCAAATGAAACTGTGTAGGAGGAGCTAGGAGTAGATGAACCTTTTTTGGACAAGTCCAAGATGTTTCAGACAGGGTCTGGCCAAAAGTCTACCTTCAACTGACGAGCAATTATGAAAGATCTTATGAGAGCAGAATAAGTGCAAGATGTGAGTCAGAATCGTAGCAAGTAAATATCTGTGATCTCCGCCTACCCCTTGAGGAAACAGGCGTGATGCTATGTATGCATGTATGTATGATTAGGATGTAGAAAGTGAACCCGTCAGATACATTGACAATAGTTACCAGCATTAGCTCCTCTCCTATACACTACAGGCTGATCTTTATACTGTATGTAGTACTGAATGTGGCCCATCTCATGATGGGTGGTCTTGAAGAAAGCGCTGGTGATGGTGGTACATTGCTTGATCCTATAAGAATTGTTAAAATTAGTTACCAGCGTTTGCGCCTTCCCTGTACACCACAGGCTGGTCTTTGTACTGAAGGAAATACTGAATGTGGCCCATCTCGTGGTGGGTGGTGGTGAAGTATTCGCTGGTTATTGTGGTACATTGTTTGATCCTACAAAAGGGCAGACAAATTACTACATGACCACACTAAGAAATATTGCAACGCAGAATCTGGTATCCATATGTAGTAAATTTTAAAGGTACCAATTTAACAAGCACTTACAGCAAGCAATTTTTGAAGAATTCACGCTTAGACTTAGAGTCAAACTGAAATAAATACCTTTAGAGGTTCTTCCACTATATTGTTCTATTGAAAATAAGAAAGCGAGTTTTAATGAAAGTGAATAATAATATTAATAAGATACAAAGAAGAAATATTGCGCCAGCAGAAACATCGATATTTTAAGCTCTTCTTACTACATAATAGAAAAATATAAATCATTTACCTAAAGTCTTCGCTGTCATAGAAGTCCCAAGCCGAAGCGTGGCACACCAGATCCCGGCCATCATTAGGTTTCTCGATAATTGACTTCTCCCAAAAGAGTTCGGGCATTCCACTTAGATTCAAGGACTTGAAGAATTCCTCTGCGGTTTGGAATATTTTGAGAGGTGTGTAGTTCTGAAAAAGGATTATTTAGGATATAAGTCAGGCTGTCTGAGTTTACAGTCGTTTGACTATTTGTTCCTATGACTTAATATCATCAGCTAATAAGTTAACAATAGAAGCGTGTTAATATGGAGATCGCTTTAACTACTCGGTGCAGCAAGGTTGGATTATTTAGATCCTTGCAGACTCAGTTGATAGGAATGCCTAATTTTGGTGGCAGAGCAGCAAAATTGCATTGTGAAGATAAACTTACTGCGTATGGCTTCCTTCAGCCATATCTTAAGGCAGACGAGGAAAATCATTGTGTTTCTGAAGTTACGAATACAATCATTAACCCTGAACATGAAGGCCTATTGCCGAGAATGACTGGGTAGATACATTTTATGTCTACTCTTTAGAAATCAAATGGTAGCTGCCATATTCTGTCGGGTCTGCATAGCAACCACTTCAAGTCATCTACATGAAAGGGCATAAAAGACGCCAAAACTTCACAAGTTACCTGAGCAACAAGAGCCGCTGTCACATCAACATCAGGTTTCTCCGGGAACGGCCTGGTGAATTTTTCTGTGTTGCCCCATGTTTGAGCCCAGATGTTACCTGTAACAAAGATCCAAGTTCCATTTAAGTCAAGGTCATTCTTGTAGGTCCATTTTAATTGTTATTGGAACTTTGGCTCTTGACCGTTGTAGGCAATATCATTGTAAAAATAGATACGTAAGCGTTAATGCAAAATATTATTTGCGGGTTTCCTGATACTGTTCATTAATCGTGTACAAGAAGCTTCCTGGAAAAATGTTGGTGATATCATCATATCCCTTACTCACCCAGCAAATGCGAAGGGATGGGTCCTTTAGCTGAGACGACATCTTCACCGTACTTAACACGTAGACGGCCTCTGACATAGGCGTGTATCTGCTCGTAGAGAGGCTTGATCTGACTCCAAAGAGTTGCGAACTGGTCTTCATTGTCCAACTCATACTCGCTGAGCCACCATTCCGCTACAGTGTCGTAACCTGGAAACAACATTCATGGATGAATTAAGAATATTTATCTGGTAATTTTTAGTGTAGATTTTTAAGAGAATAGTTAAGAGATCTAGACTGGTGTCCGTGTATTCTATAACAAAATATGCGATATAACAAGTGTTATATAAATTTCACTCCAAATCAAGATTATAAAATAATCCGTTGTCTTCACGAGGGTCGAGCGGAGGAAGCGCAGTATATTTTTTTTTATATATCTCAATTAGGCGCGCATTTGACCACAATCTCACCTGATCGTAAGTGATGATGTGACCTAAGGTGGTACATGCCGGCCTAACAAATGGCTGTTCACTCTCTTCTTGAAGAGGCCCAAGTTATATTGCTGTGGAAACACTTCAGCGGGAAGCTCAAAAAAATGTGGTATCTACGCACCCTGTGAGTTAAATAGGCGTATGTATAAAATATGTACTACTTAGTATGAAAAACACGAAGCATGTCAGGTAGACCAGACCACACGCCAAGTGAAACATAGCTAGAAAACAATATGACATAAGATGATAAGAACTTTAAATCAACTTGACCTGTAGCTTATTGTATGAAATAAATAGTACCGTTCAATTTAGCAGCCTCGTTGGACATCTGGACATATTCAGTGAAGTTTCCTTTGGAAGTGGCTCCAGCAGCCTTGTGCCACTCCAGCCAGGTGTGCTTCAACTCTTCTGGGTCCTCGCTGTTTGTGAATATATCTGTTACCTCTGTAATGACAAAAAAAACACTCTGAATTAGGTTCATTTGACACTATTACTTACATATTTTTTTCACATTGATATTCAAAAGAATATTATCTTGACTTTTTTAGAAGACACCAAAAAATCTCAATTTTTGCCCAAGTGGTTGGTAAGGCTATAATTAAAATCAAATTAAAAAAATCTTTATTTTGAATAAACAGGTTGTTTACAATCAACTCATTGGCTAAACAGCAAAACGGCAATTAAATCAACATTTACTTTTGTAGGTACATACTTAAAACTAAACAACTTGACATAATACTTAACTATTGATTGTACCGCATGCAATAATTTGATCGTAAAACCAGTTTCAACGACCATAACCATATTTATGCTCATACAAACACAGCACAATGCGCTTAAGCAATAATTTATCAATTCTATAGTCTTACCAGGTTCCACATGCAAATCACATTTAGCGTTATCCTTATAGCTGCAGATGGTGGCCTTCGCGTACGTGGTCTGCATATTGTTGACTGCCTGAATCAGCCTCTGGTTGAGGTCTTCTGGCAGTGCAGCAGTTCCTAGTACGGAGTACTTCTGGAACATTCTCTTCAGGTCCTCGTCTTCGAACTCGTGCCAGAGGTAGCTCATGGTTTCTTTCCAGTATTCCTTCTCCTCTTCTGCTATCTCTAGGGCTATTTGGAGCTAGAAAAACAATTCAAATTTTATTATTTCATCCTTTCTTTAAGTGAATCAAGGCCCTGATTTGTACTACTAGTATTTGGTTCAGGGATAGGTAGATCCAAAAACCAGAAAAAGTCATTATTTCTTTATTCTTTATTGCACATAAAAAGTACAAATGGCGGACTTAATGCCAGGAGGCATTCTCTACCAGTCAACCACATGGTAAGACAGATAAATTAAGGCGGTGCACAAGATTAATGTTAATACATTCTTCATTAGAATTATTACAAATATTATTATTGTCATTCGGTCTTGGCTTCAGGCGGGAATTAAACCCGCCTATTTCGCAAACCGGGCACTAACCACTGTGCAACCGAGACCAGTAACAGACCGTCTGAATCTTTCTGGTAATAATAAGATAGTTAGATTATTGAAAACGAGTAAGCAGTTATGAGGTTGTAACTGGTTAAGATAATTAAATGAATATTATTAGTCCTCCTTATTTCTATGCGTTAAGAGGTTTAAGTACACTTTTAGATTGCACAAGGATTGAGTTTTAAACATAATTAAATGTTTAACTAGAAACATTCTCGTGTCTGATTATAATGATAAACAACTTCATAAACTCATAACAAAAAAGTTGTGGCAATCCTTGTTACAACTTTACTAAAATAAATAAGATACATCTAGCCCTAAACTAAACACAAATAGTAATATTATGGGATACTAGACAACGAATACTACTTTTTGTGAATACACAAAATATACATACCATAGTAACCACCAAGACCAATACAAACAGACGTGTTCATGAAGACTAATTATTGTACAGTCCAGGATTGAACCTATGTCTCTTAAGTGTTCCCAACTTCTTGGTCATAACACTAAATCGGTCACTGGTTAGCTCTTGAATGATTTTACCTGTATCTCCTGATTATGGTCAGTGAGGTTGCTCTCATAGTTCCACGAGGCGATGGTCCTCCGGTTCATTGCCTTGGACATGTTCTCATCGAGGGTCCTCATGTAGTCCCTGCCGGCGGCCTCTTCTGCCGCCCTCTCAGCTGCCCTGCCCTGGGCTGCTACGATGAACACAGAGGCGATTGCCCCGACCAGGGCTAATTCGCCTATGATCTTCATGATCAACTGAAAAACAAGTCGGTTGTAGAAGAACCAGAGCTTAGCGAAAAAACCCAAAGTCTTGGCTTTTCTGAACTTTACTGTAGGATTTTTCACAAAATTTAATAATATTACTGGGTTTTTTGCAACACATTAACGGTAAAAATGTTTTCACTTGTTCACCAATATACGTCGTTACCGTTTAGTATGGTTTAGTTAGTGTGATGCAGAAAACTAAAAACTGTAAATTGTTCAAGAATCGATTCTTGAACAAACAATTTATTAATTTAGTTCGTTTCGAGATTTTATTATGTAAGAAAGAGTTCAAATTAATTCAACGCAAAATTAATCTCTTTAAAGACATAGAAAGCGTTAGGACGTTACTTTGTTATATTTATAGATAAGGCTTTTGTTAACGCACTTACAGGACCCTACACTTATACACTACCTGATGTGAACGCAACGTGAGATACACTGGACGAATCTTACAGAATACTTCGAATAAATAATATTGTATGCTATTAATAGGGCAAAAGATGTCAAGGCGGCTTCGTGGATGGGCAAAAACGTGAATTTACTTTTTTATTTCTTTCGGTACAGTTAACAACTAAATTAATGGGTAAAAAACCAGTGTGACCGATGAAGTGAAGACAGGACGTTCGAACACAGGCTGTAGTTTCAAATATCTGTCAGTGAATCACACATAAAAAACATGTTTCTAAAAGTATGGGCATAATTTAGATATTATCAAACTTCTAAAGTTTTAGTTTAAAGGTATGACGATCGAAACTCTGGGTACATAAACAAAAACACTTACATAAATGTTTAGTGAAAAGAGTTTTTAATTCTAAACCTGCCTTTCGATTTTATTTAGAAAATGGAAGAAGTGTGTTGTTAGAGCGTATTATAAAGAGAGTTAATCACTGGTTTATAGTAGTCATTTTGACTCGAAAGTCCATTGGACCTGCTTTTGTGTGGCCACTTCTGGTTCGCGGGTGCCGTATCTTGGACATCATTAGTACGTTCCGGAACAATGAGTGAAACAGGGATCAGCAACACAATTATTAACGATGTAATAGGTGATGGGACGCGTCTTTCTCATGTTTTTGACAAATTTTTTTTTTTAGATTTACAAGACTTGATTCAGAATCACGTTGTCGACATATTCAATCATCTTAATTACCTTATCAGAGGTTTAGTGGCAAAGTCAAATTTCCATGTGAGCCAGACAAAACTTTTTTGTTGTCAACGAAAAAATAGAAAGAAAAAATAGGTACCTAGTTAAGGTCTGAAAAATATTACCGAATCATTCTACCATGCGGTTTAGAATCGGTTATCAACAAGATGACTTTATCAGTCATTCCAAATTGTGTTTCAAATGTAGCTATCTGTCGCTATCCTAAGTATGGAGACTTGTAGAAAACTCTAGCTAATCTCTACAAAGTATTTGGAAGCTGTCGCAGATCATGATAAGAAAATATTATTGTGATGTTACCAAAATGTTATCAGCAATATGAATGAGCATAAAATGAGGAAAAGCTAATAGGAAAATCCTTTCTAATGGCATTTTTTCTTTTGGGTTAGTTTATAAAATGAGTTAGCAAAATAATGTTACTATGTTATGTTACTCAAATTAGTATAAACGAAAACACAAAAATATATCTAAAAAACCTTTTTAGTTATTCACTTAAAAAGCGTCACATATTCACTTAAACTAAAACAAACTGAGCGATCTATGCAATGAAAAAAATAAAAACAACATACATAAATATGAAAGTCCATTGGATTCGCTCAAGTAGGTACCTATAGTTGCGTTTTTCCTCAAATGGTGTAATAGGTACTGAACAATAGTTGAGTACTTTTTCTACGTTTTTACATTTAACACGCATATAACATGTCAGTGGTACCTTTTTTTTCACCGGCTGTTAAATATTACTTATTTTATTTATTAAAATGCACAGCAACTTACGAATAGCACTTTTTTAGTAGTTTGACTACAGTATCCACAAGGCATTTTAAAAGTGACACCGTGAAACGTATGAGTTTTTGAGCTTCACATACAAACTGACAACAATATTTTCACGTAAACCGCTTGTTTAAGTATTATGTAAATGAATTACCACGTTAGTGTCTGTCATGCTTTAAGGATTTGAGGAGAGATGAAAGAACTTGGCACCGAAAACTATAACGGTGGACGGTGTAACACGCGCGGAGACAAGTTTGTTTCAAGCAAAGTATTTTCGATAAAACTATTTTTTTGTTGATCAGGGTCAAATGCAAAATCCATTTTTTATTAATATCAAAAAACGTTCGAAAGGCCTAATATCGTATCTATATTTTTTTTTAAAATTTATCAGAATAGTAACAAATCCTCCTGTCGTCATAAACATGCGAAAGCAATAAAAAAAACAGACAGTGATCCTCCACTTGCACTGTGCTTGACGTTTTACCCATTTCTGTTCTACCACCTTGCTCCTTTGCAAAGGAATGATAAAGTGCAATAGCGAGGTAAAAAAGGCAGTGACTCAGTGAAATAGTTTTCAATTATTATGAATGATCTACAGATATGACTGGAGTAAAAAAGACAAAATTAAATTAAAAAAACGACACTTTTAAATCATTCTTACGATTTTCCTAAGATTTTTCAAAAATTGTAGTGAAAACCAACAACAAAAAAAAAAGAAAAAAATTGTAAAACATAATTAAAATATAGGAAATTTTTTCTTAATATTTTTATTTATTAATATTTTTAATTTTAGTTAAGTTTAGTTTTAGTTTTTCTATAGATGTTTGAATAAATATAGGTATGTGTAACATCTAACAAAATAGCTGAATTAGTCACACATTAACACATCCACGTACCTACTCATAGTTTGGTCTGCTTCGAGCCGTAATGAATTCGTTTTGTTAAGTTAGACAAAACGTAACCCTGCCATGGATAAGTGATTTAATTTTACTACTAGTTATTTATGTTTTAAGTAAAGGACAAGCCATAACCTGTTTCAGATTACTCCTTGAAGTCATTTATAAGCAGTGAGTGAATACTGTTGTGAAAATACACGATGTTGTTACAGGGTGTTCAATTAAAATTTCAGCATCCTGCTTACAATCAATTCACAGGTGAATTCTTCACTTCAATATTGAAATGCGTTTCTACACTCTGATTTTTAAAAAAGTGTTGTGAAATGACATACACAAATCGACAGTTTTTAAAACAAAAACTGTCATACTGTCTGCAGCTAGTTAACCTTGAGACTTTGGCTAGTTATGAAAACTACTTCATGTATTGAATTCACGAGTCCAACTAAAACCAAAAGGCCAAATATATAAAAATCAAATAAAGTACTTACCGATGTGTGTTCTCGATCACCAACCTTAGGTGACTGCAAGACGCGAACAATTGATCTTTTATCGAGTACCAGTGATAAACCATCCTCAGTATCTTAGATCAGTTACGCAACACTTTTGTTTGTTGATACGTCTATCTTTTTAGATTAGGATGAAAGTGACCTGTCAAGTAACACTTACCTTTTATCAGTTGTCAAAGTCCCCGCTATTTATATTTGTGTATCCGGTAGTTAGCTGAAATTATCTGACCTATAGTAGAAAAACTAAATCTTCTCCAGCTGCCAGTGTCATTGGAAATTATACTTTATGCAATGCTAAAAGGGTTCAAGAGTTCTGTCAGGCTCAAAAGTCAAGCCACAGCTCATGAATCGTATTCTATCATCTACTTGCTGTCCCGAAAGACGACGTTCTGTCAGTTGTTAATTTTCGCGTTAAATCTTCCCTGGACCTATTTAAAGAAATTCCAAACGTCGAGCAAAAACAGGTAAAATAGTAATTTTACCGTTACGTTAAGTTCCAATGTTGTAGGAAACCCGTTTTTTGTGTTTAATTTGTATTCCTATTGTAATGAAGTACAATGACACTAGCAGCTGTCAAAAAGTATTTTTTAGATTAGTGGGACTGTTAAAACCGAAAATGAGATTTCTACTTCGCCCGGTGGTTGACTGGTAGAGAAGGTGTAATTTAAGGAATGCTCGTCAGTCAAGGAGGAAGTAATGTAAAGCTCAAAGTCGAATCTACAGCAATATTTGTTCGTTAAGGTCAAGTTGGGTAACTTTGAATTTCAGTGTAACATTGAATCCACTCTTCTAGATCAGGACCGGCGGGGACCGCATCGAGCTTACCGAGGAGCACCCCGACGGACGTGAGTACCGCATCCAGCACAGGGACACTAAGGGGGAGCACCTTTTGATAGATCCGATCGTGTCGTAATTAACAGGGTATAAGGAGGGCCGATCCCGGCGGCACTGCAATGCCGGGCCGACCCGTGGCGGGAGTGGAGCGAGCCCCGAACATCCCACCGCTTTACAAAAATCAGTTTAATATACTGGTCCCTCTGTGAGGGAACTTTCAGATATTAAGCTGAAAAGAACAGATACTACACTTTGATCTTAGCCAAAAGGCCGAGAAGCGATGTCTATCCAAATTGTATAGGGGTGGGTCATTCAACGGAGAAAGATCTTAATAGCGTCGGCTAGAAAACAGCAAGGCTTAAAGTTGTAACGACATCTAGTTGCTTGTGATGAAAGTTATTCAAAGCATGCTTTAGAATATGACCCCATTGAATTGCACAGCGAGCGCAACGCGCAGCTGCACAGCTGCTCCTGGTTGCCGTTTGTGTATTAATAATTGGTTATTCTTCGTCCTTATTTTTTTTCTGTAATGTTTGTTACATGAAAATGTATTTTCGAACTAAGCCTGGTTGGTCAAGACACGAGGGTGACTTGACCTACCAGGGTAAATACACACATCAAAAGTGTCTAGGGATATCTCAAGCATTTTCATACAAAGTATAGCTATTGGGGAGGCTGTAAAAATTAAAATATTGATACCAACGTAGAAATTTTTAGGACACAGAAACTGCTATATCTGCCCTTTCAGATTGTATAAAGAAATTCATTGTGGTAGCATTATTGTACAATCGTAAGGACGTTAAAAAAAAGACAGATTTTTCTTTTAAAAGGTTTCAAAATTTTAGCAAAATCAAACTTTTTTTGTAATATTCTTAACCTTTATCTTATGCCTGTTTCCTCGAGTTATTCTAAGATAATGTTGAGCATTATCTAATATCTTTGATTTTGCTAAAATTTTGAAACCTTTTAAAAGAAAAATCTGTCTTTTTTTTAACGTCCTTACGATTGTACAATAATGCTACCACAATGAATTTCTTTATACAATCTGAAAGGGCAGATATAGCAGTTTCTGTGTCCTAAAAATTTCTACGTTGGTATCAATATTTGAATTTTTACAGCCTCCCCAATAGCTATACTTTGTATGAAAATGCTTGAGATATCCCTAGACACTTTTGATGTGTGTATATGTCTATCCCTGTCCCTGTCTCGAGGGTGAATATAAGTAAGATTGAAAAAAATGTTCCTTCTGGAATCAAACCCGCTTATTTTACCATCCCGTAGTCGCTTTCAAGAATGCAACTATACGACATTCAATATCTCGAACAATAAAACAGCATAATAAAGTTATTCTCCAAGAACTTTCCTTTGGTTTGCCCGAAGGACCTACATATATCTCAGTATTTGATGCTTTTATGCGGGTGTGTCCGTTTTTCAAGACTTAAGTTTTTTAAAACTTCTGTGTAGACATAACATGACGTAGTTTTTGTTATACAGTTTTAATTTTGGACAAAATCAGTTTCTCCTGATTCCTTCTTTGTGCTATTTTCTGATCAAAGGATTTGATTGTGATGAACAACAAGTTGGGGGGCCCTCGGCAGATTTTTTGAATTCCATGTGAATGTGAAATGAAGAAAATATGGTCCCAAGCTATTTTGATGCCATATGCCATCATGTCCAGTAGTTTTTTTTCACCCTGAATGAATAAAATAAGCAGGTACGAACCTACGTTTTGCTTCTAACCCCAGAGCTATTTCTAGGGACTTCAAGAGTAAGTCAAAGGGACGCAGGACATGTGGTGGGTGTGGTGTGGTGTGGTAGTGCTTCGGTGCCGCTAAGTCCTCTTTCGTACGATTGGCAGTATTGGGTCTCTAAGTAGACAAATAAACTTTTCATTTCATTTAAGTGGTATGCGCGACTTTGCTTCACTACACTAACCTCACTGTTGGCCGTACCGGGTGTGTCCCATTATTTCCATGGAAATAGAAATAGTGGGACAAGCGTTAATTTCAATTTATATCCCATTATTTCTATTGCGTCAAAAAAAACGCCGTGTTAGGTATTTGAAAAGTATACCACCTTTTAATGAATAGATTAAAACTGAAACACGACTTCTCGGTATTAAAAAAAAACAAATACTCGTTTGAACGAGGCAATAAATAAAATAGTTTCCGTATGTACGCCGTCATAAGAGGTGCTAATGCAGTGTTTTTTGACGCAGCCGACAGCAATAGAAATAGTGGGACAAGCAGTCTGAATCAGTCCCAGTATTTCTATCAATAGAAATACCTAATAGAAAAAGTGGGATACACCCACCGTACCACGGGGTAAGGGTACGGTCAACAGCGCGACAGGATACCCATTTCCTATCAGTCCGCCTCTCCCCATTGAAAACGATGTCATTTGGTAAGAGCAAGAAAAAGGGCAGTGTGACCCCTATTTTGCCATCCTCTTATACCAGAACAATAAAACACCACATCCTTTTGTATAAAAACGTTTAATTATGAATACTGTTGCGGCTACACTAACTAACGCGGTCACGAGGCGGCGGGCTGCGCAGGCGCCGCCTCCTTCGCGCTCAGGGCCGCTATTTGTTCGCTATTGCAATATTCTGGAACAAGAAGAGTAACCATTGCTTTACATACATGTTATTACATATACGCTTGCGACTTTAACCAAAATGGGGTAGTCAAAAAAGCACATTGACTAAGCTGAGGTTATCACTAGGTTAACCTCCAACCAGATTATTTCAAGCCGCCCTAAACTAGATATCAATTTAGCAACTTAAGTCGGGATCAACTGCCTTACGGAGCATGGAGATGCCCGAAATATACATTACACATGGGACAGAAAACGCCGCCACCGGTATATTCCTAGTTTGTGGCTTGTTGCTTAAGGCCACCGGCTCTTCACTGTGCGCGGCGATTTGATATAAAATGTATGAAAACTAATACTACGCTTGCTTACCCTTTCTATCTTTTTAAATCTTTTTTAAGACCGCCTAAATTATAAATTAACTCTAAAATGTTTTTTCTTGCTTGTTGACAACTCTGTTTTGTTTGAGTGCAGTTGGCGGCTTGATAACATCTGACATTAAGGTTGCCCACTAACCTTACACCCCTCCAACAATCCGCACTGAGCCCACGTGAGGTGAGGCCTGTGTCCAGCATCTCTGTATGTGTCCGTATCTGTCTGCTAAGTTTCTATAGAATTAGATATATCAGCTAAGTTCCTGTAGAATGATATGTCACGTACGTATTTTGCTAGGCTCCCATCCTATATGTTCCCCGGTGCGCTGGTTCTCTGCGACCAGCCAGTCGTACAGCGGCCGGAAGTATCTCTCTGCTAAGTTTCTATAGAATTAGATATATCAGCTAAGTTCCTGTAGAATGATATGTCACGTACGTATTTTGCTAGGCTCCCATCCTATATGTTCCCCGGTGCGCTGGTTCTCTGCGACCAGCCAGTCGTACAGCGGCCGGAAGTATCTCTCTGCTAAGTTTCTATAGAATTAGATATATCAGCTAAGTTCCTGTAGAATGATATGTCACGTACGTATTTTGCTAGGCTCCCATCCTATATGTTCCCCGGTGCGCTGGTTCTCTGCGACCAGCCAGTCATACAGCGGCCGGAAGTATCTCTCTGCTAAGTTTCTATAGAATTAGATATATCAGCTAAGTTCCTGTAGAATGATATGTCACGTACGTATTTTGCTAGGCTCCCATCCTATATGTTCCCCGGTGCGCTGGTTCTCTGCGACCAGCCAGTCGTGCAGCGGCCGGAAGTATCTCTCTGCTAAGTTTCTATAGAATTAGATATATCAGCTAAGTTCCTGTAGATAGATATGTCACGTACGTATTTTGCTAGGCTCCCATCCTATCTCTGCGACCAGCCAGTCGTGCAGCGGCCGGAAGTATCTCTCTGCTAAGTTTCTATAGAATTAGATATATCAGCTAAGTTCCTGTAGAATGATATGTCACGTACGTATTTTGCTAGGCTCCCATCCTATATGTTCCCCGGTGCGCTGGTTCTCTGCGACCAGCCAGTCATACAGCGGCCGGAAGTACTCCAGCAGTCCGTCCGCCGCCATCGCGCGCTGCCCCGTCAGGGCCTCCATCGCATCGGGCCACGGCTTGGACGAGCCCATCTTGAGCATGTTCCTGGGGAAGTAGGTATTACTTGAGCTAATAGTTAGTAACAATCCGCACTGAGAAACAATCCGCACTGAGCAACAATCCGCACTGAGTAACAATCCGCACTGAGCCCGCGTGTTGGAGTATGGCTCGTTCCACCTCATAGTTGAGGCGAGGCCTGTGCCCTGCAGTGGGACGTATATAGGCCGTTTATGTTAGTTAGTAGCATAGTTAAACCTCTAGCAGGCAGAGAGAAAATAGTTCCCACAATATGAACCTTATGCTGATGACATAAGGTTTACAACTAATGAAAATTCAGAGTGCTTATGACAGGTCTCTTTCATCGTGAGCGTCAAGATGAAGGGACCAAGTCACGTATGGCTGTGAGACATACATTAAACCACTCTACCATAACTCTACTATTTCCTACCTTTGCTTGTAATTTACCTACCTCAGTAAATACAAAGTAATTCAACAAAATAGTTGGTCCCTCCATTATGACGTCAAGATGGAGGGACCAAACTTTGCGTGCGTAAAAATGAAATAACCAGGCCTCGTATGTCTGTTATTCATATACAAAACTTTACTACCATTGATCGAATATCTGCTGCCTTTGCTATAATTTTACCTACCTCAATAAACACATAGAATTTGAACAAAATAGTTGGTCCGGCCATTGTGATGCCAATATGATAAAAACTAAACTGATAGACCACACCCTGGATTATTCTGTCTTCTTAGTGTTGTAACAGCTCAATTCTACCTCAATAATTATTAATATTGACTTTCTTAAATATAAACCGTTTTTGAGATATTGATTATACAAGTTGGTCAAGTTTGAAAGTATGTTAAGTTATTTGTATGCTGATACTACTTAATTCTCGTGAAGAACATTCACGTGTAATGGTAATGTAACATTACAGATTCGAATCTGACCATTACATTACAATACTACCTGACTAACGAGCAGTCGCATAGGTATAATGTAACGTTTAGTATAGATTGGAATTACAAGCATTCACTTTGATTTTGTGGTTTCCATAAAGTGCATTTATGTTACAAGTTGTATCTGAATATTACACTTTGTATCATTACGCATTATCTATTATTATTAAACTGATAGACTACACCCTGGATTATCCTGTGTTCTTAGTGTTGTAACAGCTCAATTCTACCTCAATAATATTAATATTGACTTTCTTAAATATAAACCGTTTTTGAGATATTGATTATACATGTTGGTCAAGTTTGAAAGTATGTTAAGTTATTTGTATGCTGATACTACTTAATTCTCGTGAAGAACATTCACGTGTAATGGTAATGTAACATTACAGATTCGACTCTGACCATTACATTACAATACTACCTGTTTGACGAGCAGTCGCGTAGGTATAATTTAACGTTTAGTATAGATTGGAATTACAAGCATTCACTTTGATTTTGTGGTTTCCATAAAGAGAATTTATGTTACAAGTTGTATCTGAATATTACACTTTGTATCATTACGCATTATCTATTATTATTAAACTGATAAACCACACCATGGATTATCCTGTGTTCTTAGTGTTGTAACAGCTCAATTCTACCTCAATAATATTAATATTGACTTTCTTAAATATAAACCGTTTTTGAGATATTGATTATACAAGTTGGTCAAGTTTGAAAGTATGTTAAGTTATTTGTATGCTGATACTACTTAATTCTCGTGAAGAACATTCACGTGTAATGGTAATGTAACATTATAGATTCGACTCTGACCATTACATTACAATACTACCTGACTGACGAGCAGTCACATAGGTATAATTTAACGTTTAGTATAAATTGGAATTACAAGCATTCACTTTGATTTTGTGGTTTCCATAAAGAGTATTTATGTTACAAGTTGTATCTGAATATTACACTTTGTATCATTACGCATTATCGATTTTATTTGCACCTTGCATTTTTACGCTCTTTTCTCCTTCATCTAACTCGCTGATGCAATGTTCGAATCTGTAAGGCTACATTACACGCTACTAGTTAGGTGAGAGAGCGCCCATTGAGGCGCGTGTATATGGAAACAGTTACCCAAAAGGTGACACTAATTTTTTTTTTTTGGGTTCCTGACATACATGTGTACCCAAAAATACTTCATGTATGTTCCGAGATTTTTCTTGTTTTCGAGTTATGATTTTTAAAAGTTTAGTTGAGAATTTTCGACCAGCACATCTTTTTTTGGGAAAGCATTTTTTATTTTTTGTAGCATAGACCTCATTAGTTGTACTTTTACCCATAAAATACCCAGCTTCTTGCCATTAATTTGAGGTACAAAAACAACCAAAATAAAAAAACTGAGGTGAAAGCAAGTCACAGTTAAATTTTCAAAGTTAAAAAATTAAGAAAACATTTCCATATCTTTTGAGTAATTTTAAAAACTGCTTGCTTAATAGGCCTTTTTTAGCCGAAACTTGCCTTCTTCGAGTAAACAAAGGTGGAATGTTCTAAGTTGATAATTTGTTGTATAAACACCTTTTATTAATTTCTAGGGTTGACAATAGTACATTGTTATCCTAGGGGTGAAAGTAACTTATTTAGTCCCGAGACGGGGTTTGGCGCCCGGAACGAAGTGAGGGCGCCAATAGTTCGAGGGACTAAATAAGTCTTTAACCCGAGGTAAACACTGTGCTTTTCATTACAAATACGAGGAAAGTAAAAATAAAAACATGAATTAATTCATGACGATCGAATTGCCGCTTTCCCGCCTATTTTGTTTGTTTTTTTTTCTGTGGCCGGCCCGCTATTCAGCCATTATTTTTTATTTTCATCATTGGAAAAATGGTAAATAATTTGCTCAAAGCTACGTTATTTTAAAGAAGTTGTTGAAACTTAATTATAATAAAGTTATTTAAAAAATATATATTCTCTAATCAATACTTAACTTTAAGTTATTTCAATTTTACATATTGGCTGTATAGGAAGTTGGAACATGGTTCAATAGTTAAGTGAAAAAGAACTAGTTTTTTTTTTTAAATAATATGACAGCTGTCAGTTGAAAGTGATTCTCCCTAGGGATGAAAAGTATTACTTTCAGCCCGCTTCTCAGGTCAGTAATGACCTACTTTCAGAGTATGAGTAATGAAAAAATTATTTTCATTCTGGTATCAGCCCGGTGTCAATTCAACAGCACAAGTCGGTATTTAAATCCCAATCCCATGAATAGTAGTTTTCGATACAAGTGCGGAATGTTTGTCGTTTTGCATGAGTCACGAAGTTGGCCCGAGCTATAGGGCGAAGATCAAAAAATGGGACGAGTGAAAATGAAACACCCGTTCGTGTTTTGGCCGACGATTTTTAATACACTTGCGTAAAAATTATGACACGAAACGTAACACGGAAACCTACTTATCATTTGCCAAATTCAATCTTGAAGAAAGCGGGAATTATCAAGTTAGGATTAACAATTTTCCGGTACAAATGGTAATTTAATTACATTTGTATATGGATTTCATTTAAATTCAATTTTCCAAAAACTATTCAAATTAGTTGTAGCTATTCAAGTGACCTATTTAAGTGGGTTTACGGTTGAACTCATTACGGAACACCCTGTATATTGAGTAATAAGGCGTTCCCTCACCTGGACCAGTCGTGTGTAATGTAGCCTTACAGATTCAAACATTAACTCTTTATGGAAACCACAAAATCAAAGTGAATGCTTGTAATTCCAATCTATACTAAACGTTAAATTATACCTACGCGACTGCTCGTCAAACAGGTAGTATTGTAATGTAATGGTCAGATTCGAATCTGTAATGTTACATTACCATTACACGTGAATGTTCTTCACGAGAATTAAGTAGTATCAGCATACAAATAACTTAACATACTTTCAAACTTGACCAACTTGTATAATCAATATCTCAAAAACGGTTTATATTTAAGAAAGTCAATATTAATATTATTGAGGTAGAATTGAGCTGTTACAACACTAAGAAGACAGAATAATCCAGGGTGTGGTCTATCAGTTTCGTTTTTATCATATTGGCATCACAATAGCCGGACCAACTATTTTGTTCAAATTCTATGTGTTTATTGAGGTAGGTAAAATTATAGCAAAGGCAGCAGATATTCGATCAATGGTAGTAAAGTTTTGTATATGAATAGCAGACATACGAGGCCTGGTTACTTCATTTTTACGCACGCAAAGTTTGGTCCCTCCATCTTGACGTCATAATGGAGGGACCAACTATTTTGTTGAATTACTTTGTATTTACTGAGGTAGGTAAATTTCAAGCAAAGGTAGGAAATAGTAGAGTTCTGGTAGAGTGGTTTTATGTATGTCTCACAGTCATACGAGACTTGGTCCCTTCATCTTGACGCTCACCTTTCATCACGGGATCAACTCTGCTAATTTAAATCGTAATTGAGTCTATAGTGTCAAATTTTACATATTTTTCATAGAAAATGTGTCAAGTTAGCCGATTGAGACTCAATTACGATTCAATTGAAGCGTTCTAAAATTAGCAGACTTCGGGCGAAGTGGAGAGGTCTGGTCCACTTGCTTGCGATTATTCTCCTCACATAAGTCCTGGAATACATGCTGGTTCGTTGAAGGTACTCTTGGGGTGACCCTTTCTGTAGGCCTAGCACGAACCGCTCACGTTTTAGTAATCGAAAAGTAAACGTAACTTTTTTTTCCTAAAGACACAATGTTGATTTGAAATCAGCATTCCTGTCTACATTTTAGGAACGTCTTTCACATTACAACGTTATCTCATTCCACAATTTCTGATGGGTTTTGGTAAGCATTTAAAATATTTAAATAAGTACGTCCGCTGCTAAGCAGCTGGTAGGATGCCTGTATAAACCAAAATCCTGCAATCATTGTCTGCGATAAAATTTCATACAGCGGATAGCAATGGACCTAATCAATTTACGCGGAGACACTCTTTTTCCTATCCTACATATTGTCCCACTGCTGGGCAAAAGCCCTCACCCACATGCCTCCAGCAATCTCTGTTTTGGATCTTAAGTGTGGCACTCTCGCTGGTATTTGTCTAGATCGTCTCGCCATTTCTTTTTCGGCCTTCCTCCTGAACAATGTCCACCTTTAGGTGAAAATCGGAGACACTTCATCATATCAGCTGAACGACGCCCACTGCTGGGCATAGGCCTACCCCAAAGATCTCCACAACGATCGGTCCTGCGCTGTCCGCATCCAGCAGCTTCCCGCGACCTTGACCAGATCGTCGGTCCACCTTGTGGAGGGCCTGCCCACGGAACGTCGTCCGGTACGCGGTCGCCATTCGAGAACCTTTCCGCCCCAACGGCCATCGGTTCTCCGCGCTATGTGTCCCGCCCACTGCCACTTCAGCGATGCAATCCTTCGAGACCCTTCGGAGATACTTAATAAAATAAAAGTTCACTGACCCGAGGGCGTTACCAGCTGCCACGCTCTGGTAGATGTCACAGTCTACCAGCTTCCTGGTGAGGTCCTCGGGCACGTACTCGCCGGCCAGGCTGCACAGCGCGCGGTGGAACTGGAACTGCACGATGAACGACACGTAATATCTGAAACATAGTGAAGGAAGGTTGACGGTGTATCTGTCACCGGAAAATAACAAAAACCGTAAATTTATAAATTTCCTAGGAAATTTATAAACTTTAGTAAGATTCTAAACGAGAGATAAATTGTATTATTTTACGGCCTCATTTCCGGAAATTGATAAACTTTCGGAACGCACGCGTAAAATAATAAGTGAGCAGTAACCAAACGCCATATGCGCTCTGATTGGTTGAATAAATATAAGTCACGTGTTCCTTCTCCTTCCTCTCCCTCTGATTGTACCATACTCTATGAACACAAGCATCGCTACTGTCAACATCGACCAATCAGAGAGCAGTGTTTATTTTCCGTAATTTATAAAAACGTAAAATTAAAAGCTCGTCTGTGATTAGTCGAACCGTTTAGAATCTTACGAATTGATATCCGTAAGTTGATAAATTTACCACGAGTCGTCGCAAATTGATAAATTTCCGGAAATGTGGGCGTAAAATAACACAATTTATCTCTTGTTTAGAATCCTACGAAAGTTTATAAATTTCCTAGGAAATTTATAAATTTACGGTTCTTGTTAGTGTCGGGTGACATATCCACCTATAACATTGATGGAATCACCCTAGCTCATAGGGTAAATATACCAGAAAGATTCGGCCGGTCTGTTAATGGTCTCGGTAGCACAGTGGTTAGTGCAGTCGCCTGGTTTGTAAAAGACGCGGGTTCGATTCCCGCCTGATACCAAGCAGACCGAATGTCTTTTTCTGGTTTTCGGAGCTTTAGTAAAGATACTGCATGGACAATGCTAAAAAATAATAATAACATAGTGAAGGACTATTCAAAGACTGACTGGAGAGTAACAAACACGCGACTATGTACCAAACGGTTTACTCAGAGGCACGCCGACTGCTGCCGTTGTGGTGAACGAAACATTCAGAAGCGCACACATCACCGAGGTAACTTGAACCCAACGTAGTAAGGAGGATGCTGTCGTTATCCGGGTTGCTTGGATTTCTTATAAAGGTTTCCAATCACGGGCGAGTTAGCTGCTAGTGAACCCAGGGCTGCACGGACTCCAAGCCAAGAGCTCTTAACTGCCACTCTTATCTAGGCCACAACGCTTCCTTACTGGAGAATCAAAAATGTATGAATATTTGTCACTACCTTTGTTCTTGGCTACGAGCAACGGTTAAGGTGCAAAGCGTTGTGTATCATTCAGACATTCATGGAAGCAAATCCCAAGTCAAACAAAATGTCTGCTGATGAAACAGATATTCACACAAACCCTTCAAGACTATTGCATCCACTGAACATTGTTCCATAAGAATCCAAAAAAGGCACAATTTCTGACCTTGCATATTCCACATTAGCTGACACGTGGTATTTAGCAGCTGCGTCAAAGTCCTCCTCAGTCCTGTTGACTGGAGGCTCCACTCCTTGCAGCGCCTCTCTCAGCCGCCAGTAGTGGCAGTTGTAGTCTTCAGGGGGAGTGGCTCCGCGGAACACTCCGTATCGGAATAAGTCTAGAGTGTAGGCGAAAGGCAGGAACACGATTTTGTCGATGCCCTGAAATTAAGAGATGGAAAGTTAACAGCTTATTTAATACAAAGACACTTGATAAACACAAACTATTGATGACAGGTTTTTAAGCTACTTAAAACAGTAGTCTTTTCGTCCCACTTCGAGACACAGGCCTGATTTTAACTATGGGGTGGTGTTATTGAGTGATGTTGAAGAGATGGAAGAATAACAGCTTATTTAATGCAAAGATACATCATAAACAAAATAAACTATTGATGTTATAGGTTCATAAGCTACTTAAAACAGCAGTCTTTTCGTCACACTTCAAGGCACAGGCGTGATTTCAACTATGGGGTGGTAATAACACCAGTGTAGTTGAAGAGATGGAAAAATAACAGCTTATTAATGCAAAGACACATCTTATACACAATAAACTATTGATGTCATAGGTTTATTAGCTATTAAAAACAGCAGTCTTTACGTCCCACTTCTAGGCACAGCCTGATTTCAACTATGGGGTGGTGTTGTTGAGTGTTGTTGAAGAGATGGAAAAATAACAGCTTATTTAATGCAAAGACACATCATGAACACAATAAACTATTGATATCATAGGTTCATAAGCTACTAAAAACAGCGGTCTTTTCGTAGCACTTCGAGGCACAGGCCTGATTTCAACTATGGGGTGGTGTTATTCAGTGTTGTTGAAGAGATGGAAAAATAACAGCTTATTAATGCAAAGACACATCTTATACACAATAAACTATTGATGTCATAGGTTTATAAGCTACTAAAAACAGCAGTCTTTGCGTCCCACTTCAAGGCACATGCAGGCCTGATTTCAACTATGGGGCGGTGTTGTTGAGTGTTGTTGAAGAGATGGAAAAGAAACAGCTTATTTCATGCAAAGACACATCATAAACATAATAAACTATTGATGTTATAGGTTCATAAGCTACTAAAACAGCAGTTTTTTTGTCCCACTTCGAGGCACAAGCCTGATTTCAACAACGGAGTGGTGTTGTTGACAGTTGTTGAAGGTGTGCATGTTCAGCTAGTCAGTTATTTTTCGAGTGAGACCTGAATAACCTACCTTTTAATATCACTTGTTCAATTATAACGTACCATTTTGTAAAGCTGGTTGATTTCAGTCTGCTCGTCTTCTGCATCGCCACTAATGAGACCAACGCGTCGCAAATGTTTGGGAGATGACACAGACAGAGCTATTGTGTCACCGACCGCCTCATGGAAACCTGGAATTGGTAAAACAATATTTTGATAAGAACAGCGACTAAACTTTATCCCTTTATCAGACAGTAATACAGTCCTGTGTTAGTAAAGCGTTATTTTTTGGTTACCTAAAGAAGGGAAGGGATAATTCAAAGTGTAGCGGGTTCGACTGCCTAACCACGCGGTATTCTACCTTTGTAGTTTCTGAACACAAAAAAAAAATACTCGGAGTTCATGATGAAAACGCCGCCCGGCCATTTCGACTTTTCACGAATGTGGCGGCATCTGGTGACTTCCCGTAATGGCGTTTTCTGCGTTTCGCCGAAGGCGTGTGTTGCCCATCTTTCAGGGAGTTAAAGGGATGTGTACAACAATGTCATGTTGGCTATTCAGCGTGATAGTAACAAACAATCCGATAATCTCTGTTGTCCAGGCAATAAGCCATTAGCTATAGTTGTGAAGTTTACTTTGGTTATAGTTGTACAGTTTGTTTTAAAGCTGCATCCTAGAGTTAAACTAGAGAACTTACTTCAGCTTCGAAACCTAAACATATCTACTGTAACTTTGTTATGTCGAATTATAACATTACCCCCATATTTCACATTTAAACTCAAAAATGTTACCTGGATTGGCACCTTCTCGAAAAACAAACGGTTGGTCTTTGTACTGCAAATAATACTGAACATGGCCCATTTCGTGATGGACCACCCTTAGATGTTCGCCCGTCACCACTGTACACATTTTGATCCTGTATATTAAAGAATAACGTTAAAACTACTCTATTTACCTGGATTTGCTCCATCTCTGAATATGGTTGGCAGATGTTTGTACTGAAGGAAGTACTGTATGTGTCCCATTTCGTGATGTGTAGTTTGGAAATATTCGTAATCAACTGTGGTGCACTGTTTGATCCTTCAAAATTAAAGCCAAAAATGTTAGAGTAAATTTTGAATAAGTGCCAAAATAAAACTTATATTTCCATCAACACCAAAGATAAAAGAAGATTAAGAATGATCTAACGGAAAAGAGAAATAATTAGTACAATGAATTATGAGAAACTAATAATGATAGGAATGATTTAAAATAAAATACATGATAAGCGATTCTTCAAAAGTAAAGAATAACAACAAATTCAAACTGTAAGACTAGATAAAATAACAAAATCCTGTTTTTTCTCAACCATCAATTGAATAGTGATTACCTAAAGTCTTCCCCGTCATAAAAGTCCCAAGCAGACGCATGGCAGACAATCTCCCTGTCATTGGGTTTCACAATAATCGAGTTATTCCAGAACTTCTCTGGCATAGCTGTCAGATTGAGAGACCTAAAGAACTCGTCTGACATTTGGAACATCTTCAACGGAGTGTATCCTTGGTCTTTCATGGCTTGCGTGATGTCGACTTCTTTCTTGTCGGGGTAAGGACGAGTGAAGGATTCGATGTTGTTCCATGTTTGTGCCCACATGTTACCTGAAAAATTGAAGAGTTAAACATCAATATCTTGTCTGCAAAAAATGCGCAGGTTAGTATTCTCCAATTACTTAAAAATATTTGCGTGCGTACTTTGCGTGCTTTCTGCGTGATTGCGTGATTTCTTTTTATAGGTTTTCTAATGTATCACGAATTCATGACTTATCATAGTCACCAATGATATTTAAAAGACGTATAGATACGTTATGTCAATACTGACGCGAAGACAAAAATTGTCCCTTGGCGTACGTACTTATGATTTGTTACAAGATAGCATAATTATTTACTAGAGCGTCAACGAGACAGATACATGATGCGCAGTGTTGTCTCAAACTGTCAATGCTTTGCTCAGGTGGGCTAAAGTCCTGATTTCGGATGCCACTTTTTAGCACAAGTAACCTACTACGTGTTTTATTATAATATTATTGATAGTCACCGTCAAGCACAAAACCCAATGCTAAGCAAAGACTTTCCAGTGCATGTCCAAAAAGTTTGCGTCCATTATACATTATACGTCCACGATACATGAACATGCTACAGTTTCTGTCAGTTCCATAGCTTGAGCACGGGCTCAAAGCGGATTTTTAAACATGTAGGTGGAAACCCTACCGGCGCTGGCCGTAGATCGGTGGTGGTAAGTAGAAGGTGGTATTATAATATTAAGCAGTTCTTGTGCACACTCTTCGGAATACACCCAGTGGACCACGTAAATGCCAAAGCAGCCTGCTACAAAATGATGTTACAGAGAGTACAGAAGGTGGACCAACCTAATAAATGCGCAGGGATCGGGCCTTTAGCAGACACGACGTGGTCTCCATACTTGTCCCTCAGCCTCTTCCTGACGTACGCATGCAGCTGCTGGTACAGCGGCTTCACATTGTCCCACAACTTGGCCAGCTGCTCCTCGAAGTCCGGCACTTCGTAGTCAGCCTGCCACCAGTCGGCAACGTCTTTGTAATCTGAAAACAACGAGTATCTACTATATAAAAATAAGTCGGGTTTTCCTTCCTGACGCTATAACTCCAGAACGCACGAACCGATTTCCACGGTTTTGCATTCGTTGGAAAGGTCTCAGGCTCCGTGGGGTTAGAGATAGCAAAGAAAATTCAGGAAAATTTCAACAGAAAAGCGGAAATATATTTTTTCACATACAGCTAAGTCCACGCGGACGAAGTCGCGGGTGGCTGCTAGTTTGGGTATAAATATTAATTCTGTCACCCGCAAAGAGTTCATGGAACGCCTTGTGGTGCAAAGAAAAGGCGAATTCAGGGGATCTCATAGCGGTTTCTGACACGAGAGACGGACTTCATCAAGTGGGCGCTTGACTCGCTTATAAATTCACCTTGTTTCTACGCTGGGTTTAGAAATATTACAGGTAACACAACAATGATAAATTAAAATTACATCGTGACTTGGGTTTATGACGCAGAATTATGCTAGAATTCATAAATAAATCATCAATCAATGGAATAACCAGAAATGATGACAGGCTGATTTATTTCCTATGAAGTTTTTAATTGTTTTTCGTTACGGAAGGCATACAGCATTCTAGCATCAAGGTATTTGTTTGTTTTTTTTTTATTTACGCACGATTTTTTGCTAGACCGACTAAAAGCTACGTACCTAAAGTTAAGGTACATTATAACGCTAACATTGGGGCTAGGATAACCGGCAAATGAGAACTAAATAAATAAATGAAAGTCACGCTTTGCTTCACCACTAATAATTTAACGGCCCATGGTTATTTTAATAGTTGTGTTTTTATGAGTAAGTACTGGGTGGCGCAAAAGTACTGGCACTAAAGAAAATACTTTTTTTTTTTATATGACATTTTCTGTCATTCTGTTGTTGAAAATTGTGTAGTGAACAAATGTAAAATACACTGAAAATAAACATGGACCGTTTTACTCCCCAAGAACGTGGAATAATTGTGTCAATGTTCTTACGGAATAATTCATCAGTGATAAGAACACAACGTGAATTTCGTCGACGATTTCCCCACCGTCCGGCACCGATTGGTCGCACAATTCGACGCTTTGCCACACGCCTTGAAGCAACTGGCTCAACATTGGATAGACCTAAGTCTGGGAGACCAAGAACAGGCCGTACAGCTGAAAATATCGATGCTGTGCGCGAAGATGTGGAAGAGTGTCCAGAAACATCAACGAGGCGACGTTCCACGCAATTGGGCATTTCCAGACGGACCCTGCAGCGTATTTTGGTGAAAGACTTAAAGATGTTCCCGTATAAAACTCAAATGACTCATCAGCTGCTGCCTGCTGACCACCGAGCTCGTCTAGATTACTGCCAGCGCGTCATAAACCTCAACCTTGAAGAGGATGATTTTCCTTCAAAATTGGTTATGAGTGACGAAGCGCATTTCCATCTCTCAGGGCATGTCAATAAGCAGAATACTCGGTTCTGGGGCACTGATAATCCGCGCATTATTCAAGAAACACCTCTACACCCACTAAAAGTTACTGTATGGTGTGGCATCTGTGTTGACAGAGTGATCGGACCCTATTTTTTCGAAGACGCTGGAGGCAATGCGATAACTGTCACTGGAGAACGCTACAGAACCATGTTACGTGAGTTTTTGATACCCAGTTTGGACGAATTGGGGCTGGAGCACATCTGGTTTCAACAAGACGGCGCTACGGCACACACAGCGCGCGACACTATGGACTTAGTGAGGGACGCTTTTCCAGGCCGAGTTATCTCTCGTTTTGGCGATTTGCCTTGGCCTGCAAGATCACCCGATCTGACCAGTCCAGACTTCTTTCTTTGGGGTTTTTTGAAATCTCGGGTGTATGTGAACAAGCCACAGACTCTCGCAGCTCTAAAAGAAAACATTCGTCAAGAAATAACGAACATATCGCAGGAAGTGTTACGGCAAGTTATGCAAAATGTCATAAATAGGGCTCAAATGTGTATCAACTCTGGAGGTCACCATTTAAAAGACATCATCTTTAAATCCTAATGGTACGAAATTTAATGGCACAAATATACATTTAAAAAAACCTAAATCTAGTTTTCTAATTTAGAAAAAATGTAATAGCTGAACCAAATAGTGTCTTTACTTTTGCGCCACCCAGTACTATCATACTGTGAACGAGGGCCATTTTCTCTCTTCTGTATCTGATCACTCGGAATCTCCGTTTCATATGTGTCACATCGGAGAGAAGGCACACCACCATGTAATGTAATATGTACCATAAACTGAACCCATGAAGACTTACCATTAAGTTCAGCCGCTTTATTGTACAACTCCACATATTGTGTGAAGTTAGCACGGGCTTTGGCACCAGCTGCCTTGTGCCACTCCACCCAAGTGTGCCTCAACTCCTCAGGGTCTTGGCTCCTGGCGAAAATCCCCGTAATATCTGAAAAGTAGAATTTGTACACATGAAATATACAGCTGCGACAGGCAGACAAAACCAAACCACATTGCACTGCCACTGGCATGCCACATGGCACATGCCCTTTTTACCATTTTACTACAAAGCTTAAATTTTGAAATTGTTTCTTGCGGTTATTTTGTCGTTCAACATTGGTTTTTGAAAACGGCTTCGCTTATAAGAACTGCTTTATTGAATATCTGACAAAGTAAAAGTGTGTCGTCTTGCACATATTATTTCAAAAAACATTCCCACTTACCAGGTTCCAAAGCCAAGTCACATTTACTGCTGTCTTTAAACGAGCAGATCTTGGAGGTCGCGTAGTTTGCCTCCATCCCCGACACGGACCTCATCAGCTGCTTGTACTGCTCATCAGGGAGGGCAGCCACTCCCAACTCGCTGTACTTCTTGAACATCCTCTTGAGGGTGTTGTCTTGGAAGCCCTGCCATTTGTACATCTTTGTTTCCTCCCACGCCGCTTTGTCTTGCTTTGAGATCTCTAGTCTGAGCTGTATCTGTAATCAGATGTGGAATGATGAGTGAATGAATAAATGAGACTTTATTCATTATGTTATGAACCGTAGTTAGGATGACGCGGTTTTATACATTTATGATAGCACTAAATCACATTCATTACTTCTCTTAAACGTTGGCATTAAGTCATCTTCATCATAACATAACATAACATAATCGGCCTATAAACGTCCCACTGCTGGGCACAGGCCTCACCTCAACTATGAGGTGGAACAAGCCATACTCCAACACGCGGGCTCAGTGCGGGTTGTTGGAGGGGTGTAAGGTTAGTGAGCACCTTATTGTCAGATGTTATCAAGCCGCCCTAAGGCCTCTGACTTGGCTTAACGACTGACATCTAGCGACGTCAACCGGGACCAACTGCCTTCCAAAGCACGGAGATGCCCGAAAATACACATCACAAAATTTTCGGTCGGATGGTCACCCATCCCTTTTCCGACCCGGCGTGTGTTGCTTTACAACCACGATCGTTGCCGATCACTGTCACAACTGCGCCACGGGCACCTCCATCAGTGGGGCCTTTTTCCTATTTTATATTGGATGAAGGCCTCTTCCCTCTTCTTCATCCAGTCTCGACCTCTGGGTCGTTGGATCTCCTCGTCGCCGGATCTCAGCCAATCGGCGTTTCAGTGGTCTGTCACGCCCCTTGTGTCCATGTCAACTGACTGAGCAGAAAATGATAACATACCCATTTCTCCTCATTTTCCTTAGTGATGTTCGCGGTATAATCCCACTCGGCCAGACTGGCCCTGTTCTTGCGGAAGCCAGCAGCGGTGTCCAGCTGTTGGATGTAGTCGTGCCCTTCCTGCTCCATGGCCTCCAGCTCCGGATCCCGACCCTGGGTGGCGACCACGAACACGGCCACGATAGCCGCTATCAGCGCCGCGCCGCCGCCGATCTTCAACATTGTCTGCAAAGGAATGGCTTTTTAATGCAAACTAGCTTTTTATATATAATGAGGTTACTGCCAGGATTTTCCTTGCAATAAATTGAAAGGAATTGA
Source organism: Udea ferrugalis (assembly GCA_950022985.1). Lineage (NCBI taxonomy): Eukaryota > Metazoa > Arthropoda > Insecta > Lepidoptera > Crambidae > Udea > Udea ferrugalis. The sequence continues at coordinate 2,203,854 of OX465522.1, forward strand.
TAACATAACTTTGGAAGGATTTAAACCGTTTTTGCATTGGTTCCTGCACTTTTGCTTGGTCAAATGGGGAATTAAATAAAAGCCACAGGAAAAAGTCACAGCCGAAGTCACAGGAAATCTAGTATATAGGACAATAAATTATTTCAATGAGCAACTTAAATACCTTAAGCAAATATAAATTATGATTATAAAACTACATAATTAAAACTTATATAAATTGCAACACTTTTACTTTCTTCAACTTTCTCTGTGTCAGAATGACAGTTTTAATTCGTATTTTTAATTACGACTTCTTTATTCTCGCCAAAAAGTTTGCACAAACTGCTACCGGGTATCGGTATGCAAAACTATGGCCAAACTTGGTTTTTGGACTAAGTAACTAATCACTATTTGTGCAATGAATAAGCCCAATTTGAATTACCACCTAGCCATCATTTGGTAAACGTATCCAAAATATTTTCATTAGAGTACCTGTATCGAAGTCTTGAACATCAATAATCTTGATAAAAAAGATTGAAAAATAGCTCTAGCTCTGCCAGGCATTTACAATGCATCACACAATTCAACTTACGTTGACGTATTTACTAATTTGAATGTAATTTTGCAGTAAACGACTGCGTACTTCAACGTTATCATTGCAGCCGTAAATACCGGTATTAATTCAAATGTAATTTAAGCCACAATGAGTCATCGCTGTGAATCCCTCGGCCACCATGCAGAACGTAACCGACGACCCGCGACCAAGGACGCTCGCTACCGGACTATCTTGAGGATTATCTTAATAACACTCAAGTATGAAGCTAATCTAGAGGCTTTAGTTGGTCTGGTCACTTAGGTTAAATCAAAACCATAGGTTTGGAACTGAGCTTGAGTAGGGATCGAGTTTGGAGCATCGGCATCGTTTCGAAATACGGACCATTAGACATTGCAAAATTACAATAACTGTCGACAGTCGTAACGTTGATCTGATGTGTTTCAAGCATGTTTTAAGATAATTGATCGTGATCAAAATTCTCTAAGATGCACTTATTTTTTAGTAATATAACGATGTTTTTTTACTTAGACATTCTTAGAATATCAGGTATTACGAGTATACTCATTTTTACATTATTAAAACAATTAATAGTACATTGTTAGCCTAGGGGTGAAAGTAACTTATTTAGTCCCGAGACGGGGTTTGGCGCCCGGAACGAAGTGAGGGCGCCAATAGTTCGAGGGACTAAATAAGTCTTTCACCCGAGGTAAACACTGTGCTTTTCATTACAAATACGAGGAAAGTAAAAATAAAAACATGAATTAGCTAAAGAAAAAATGAGGGAAATAAATGAAGATCGAATTGCCGCTTTCCCGCCTATTTTGTTTGTTTTTTTTCTGTGGCTGGCCCGCTATTCAGCCATTATTTTTTATTTTCATCATTGGAAAAATGGTAAATATTTTGGTCAAAGCTAAGTTGTTTTAAAGAAATTGTTGAAACTAAATTGTAATAAAGTTATTTAAAACATACTTATCCTCTGATCAATACTTAACTTTAACTTATTTCAAATTTTACATCGTGGCTGTATAGAAAGTTGGAACATGGTTCAATAGATACGTGAAAAAAAAACAGTTTTTAAAAAAATATTTTGACAGCTGTCAGTTGAAAGTGATTCTCCCTAGGGATGAAAAGTGTTACTTTCAGCCCGCTTCTCAGGTCAGTAATGACCCACTTTCAGAGTATGAGTAATGAAAAAGTAATTTCGTTGTGTAAATGTGTATGTTGCGCACACGACATTGGTTGTTTGAAGTTAAGTAATTAAAACAAGACACATAATTATATGAATTTCCGGTATCTAGAATCGCCCTCTACCCTGACTGCAAGGCCAATATAAAAAATATTTTGTAAGTAAAAACAAAATAGTAGAAAATTGCCATTTCAAAACCATATTTTTGCGTGATTCGTAAACTTTTTTTACGTCTGTCTTCAAGAATATTTTCTGAAAATGAAAAAAAACACATTGTATTGAAAATATGCTACGTGATAAGATTGAAGCCCAGCCCGGTATTATTGAGCAGCAGAGTTCGGTACTCGAATACGTGGTCACGGTAATGAAATACTACTACTACTGTTACCGTGACGTGGTCGCAGCGCAGGTGGTAGACGAGGCGTATGGAAAAAATCTAGAACTGTTCGAGTACGGGATGAAACCTAGGCGCTTTTAACAGTTAGTCCTACTAATATTATAAATGAGAAATTTTGTATGTGCCGTGTTGCTCTTTCACGAAAAAACTAGTGGATGGATTTTAATGAAACTTTACAAAAATATAGCTTTTGCATCTGAATAGCATATGGGCTACAATTTATAAAGATATAAACCATTTTTTAACCTAAGATCGACGAAGTCGCGGGCGGCCGCTAGTATGAAAATAAGCTCTGACTTTGGTATTGACTGAAGTCTTTGGCACTGCTTCTTCTTCCATTGCCTCAATGCAAGTGCACAGACGGATGAGGCAGGTCATCGACTAGACACTCTCCTTGCATAATAATCGGCAGATAATAACCGGTTGCCACGTCACCAAGCTATCGGAATGCGAGTCGATGCCCGGCCGGGGGCAACGGCTGTGCAGTTTACCCTTTTTAAGAACCGGTTAAATTAGATGCAATCTTGGATGATAAAAATTGGTCAAGGTTGAGTCGATGAATTCGGACATGATTCCTTTCCTTAATGTTGTGGTGCTAATGGCTCAGGTGACATAGGATCGTCATTGGGGATGAGTTGACAACCCGGTTTGATCCCCATCAACATTTTGAGATACATTTGGTCATATCTGCTCTTTGGAAGGCACGTTAAGCAGTTGATCCTACCCAGTGTTGCCAGACGTCCCGAATTTTGCATTTTGGCGGGACTTCCCAATTTTAAAATAAAATTACTTGCTTGGTTCCGCTTTGAGACTCCGAAGACTCAACTACCAAAAGATAAGCTAAATTTTAATTAAAAATATCGTATTTTTCTTAAACTACAAACGTAGTTTGGAAGAAGTCCAATAAAACGATCCATATTAAAAAAAAACTGATCACATGAAAAGTCTCGCTTTTCCCCGAAAGGACACAATATGTTAAAACTTCTTCGCACAAAAAGTTTTAAAAGACTGACGTGTCAACAAAAACTTGGCAACGCTGATCCTTGATGACGTTAAACAGTTTTTTATTTTACAACTAAGTATTTGTCAATGAGATAATGAATCACCAAAACCGCATCTTTTTTGCAAAAGCTTTTTAGTACCTTTTGTTTTCAAGCAATTTAATGATACAATAAAATTGCACTGCTATATTTTTCTCTTGAACCCTAAAAATATGCAACCTTTTTGCATTATGTGAGGTTGTCGCATCCCCAACGAAATAGTTATTGGTCGTTAACCTGCAAGGTAACCTGTAAAATGTTCATCTTTATTACCTGTTTCGAGACTGGGGGATTTTATCTAAATGAACATTCTTGATTTCAGTTTTTATTTTTATGCGTATTCATATTTTTCTTCATAGTAATTATAGGCTGAGAGTACACCGAGACAAAGTAATTGTAAGGAGAAAAGTGAAAACTAGCCAGTCTTGTAGTCATGAAACAATTGGGATGATGTCAAAATACGCCCTAAGCTACGTTAATTCAATAACGTCTGATGATAGAAAAATGTAGAGATCGTCTAAGCTGAAATGACGCGCCCCTGCATCTACGCATACAAGCAAGCACTCTTTTATGCGTAGATGCGGTGGAGGGGTGGGCTCTACCTAGTTATACTCGTAATTAGTCAGTCCCGCAGTCCGACAGATTTTGATGATGAATTTAGAGGTTGTTTTAATTTCATTCATAACACACGCTCACTACCTTATCCCAGACGGATTAGTCAAAGGCACACTGAATATTTCCGTAATGGAGCGCGGAACATTCAGAAGCATCCATTTATCGGAGCGAATTTAACCGGAGAGTTTTTTACCACTACTTAACTATGTGTTCCGGCCAGGAGTTTTTTTTATTTTTTGTAACCCTCTGCTGGGCAACAACACTTCCAAACAATGTAATATTGTTTTTTAACATCCTTTTTGTATTCAATATCTTTTTGGTACTTTATTAGAGTTAATAGTGATTACTGTGGAGTTAATTGAAACCCAATCAGTAGCTTCCTACCGAGACTGGTGAATTACCGTAAAAAGCGTTCCACGTGTTATTAGCATTTTTCACGTTAAACACTTGTTTACGTTACTATCAAATTCGCAATGCCCGTAAATGCCGTGATTTATTAACGTTTCGAGTCATAAAAGTCTTTAATATCGCTTTAGGAAATGTTTTCACAATAATTTACTGCGTACTTTAACGCATCTCTAATTGATTTTCACGATGCTTATTAAAGTTTATGAGATCTAGTTTAGTTCTTTTAGACAAACTTAAACCAGTTTTTGGGGCCGATTTTAGGTGTACTCTTATAGGTGGCGCCATTAATCCAAAAAATAATCAGTATGGAATACACTAACCCCCTTATGCATAAAAATGGACGCAGCGCTAAAGCATAGTTTAAGCAATTGACGTGTCTTCTAACTTACTTACACGCAAAAGGAATGAAGGAGACAAATCGGTACTAAAGAACGTGTTGTTGAAGCTGTTTAATTTTTTTATTAATAAGGGGGTAATACGGTACATTCGCCAAGAATTGTTCTTATCAGAACAATATTTTCACGGTGCTAGATAGAATTTACTTCCGTTATCTAATGGATGTTAACCCAAGAGTCAAAGACAGGTCAATGAAATTTAAACAATAACAAATGACAGTTTACTGATAAACCTGTGATTACCATTTCTTAAGCATTACGACATTATTAGGTAATTTTTGAAATGACCTGACCCCATAACGACGGTTATGGAATATACCGGTAAAAATAATGTTCCCGTGTCATAACAAGCACAGTTTGTTTGGTACAGTCAGCACCAAAAATGTTCGAGCGATTTAGTACTTTGCAAAAGCATTACTCTTCAAATGCAGCTTGTGCTTGAACTATTATTTAGTAGATTCTGAAAACTATTTCCGTCGCTATTATTACTGTCTTGACAGTTTATTAATTTTTAACGATCAATGCAATAGATATCATTGGGTTCAATACTATTTCTATTAAATCAACAATCTCCACCTTCAATACAATCAATATTTTTCAAAATAACGATCGGCCACCGTATCAAACCGTAATACTTGAAAGTTAACTACATCCTACCAGAATACCAGGTTTTTTTTATTTTGAGTCAGTGGCCTTTAATCTCTAATAACGAGGGTATTCTGAAAATGCCAAGTAATTTAGGCATTTGCCTATAAACTTAAAAAAATACTGGTACTCACCTATCGTGCAACTGTTTTAACGGTTATGAGGATTTGTCCGACGACAAACCATGTAACTCAAATATGTTTATTTTGATAACTTATTTATCTTATACACTATCACGGAATTTTACTGAATATGTGTACTTCTATCTAAATTATTTACCAAAATCACTAAAAGAAAGTATGAAGTAAAACTGGAAGAAATTGGTTCAACATGATTGTCGTTCGAGTACCCGCAAAAAAATACCAGAAAAATCGAACTGGTGTAATTCTTACAGTATATCAATATGAATGACGATTCGGTTATATTCTCTTATACAAACTAACAGCTGCAAACAAGCATAGAAATATTTAATGAACAGTTCTAGACTCCACCAAGTTAATGAAAAATTTAAAAAAAGCCGTTATGTCCGAGAGGAGGTAGCTTACCAACGGTCTCTAGCTCTGTCGAATCCCTCCAGATAAAAATAAAATCAGAACTAATGACTTTATTTCTTAAGCTTTACGATCAAACAGGCCGAATGCCTGTTCCGAACTGGGTTTTATATACTCGTATGTATTTAATATTTTTTTCACTCGCTGTGATAAAATTTGCATATTACAACAATAAAAAAAGTTAAGTGAACACAAAATTAAAAGTTTATAGATCATATAAGGAAAATCGTTTGGCATTTCAAATATTTTAAATCGTAAAGACACTTAACGATTACCGTTGGTAAAATCCCAAGAACAAAAGCATAAAATTAAACATTTGTTTATATTCTGTTTGCATTGCATGAACAGGGATTGAACCTTGACATTATTGTGAAGACGTTGCAATCCGGCTTGTATCAAGACATACAAATGTTTTTGTTAACATTAACACGGCGGGTACCTATAAGTCAGGTCTATTAAATTTTAATAAAGTTGAATTAGAAACATTAGTTTTTCAATACAGGATCTTTACCATTTTTTTTTAATTCACTCTTATTTAATAAATATACGCTTATGTAGGTATTTTAAAAACACATTAATTAGCAGAAAATAATTTGCTTAAATTCTCACTTTTTGTTTCGTTTTTTTTAGTTCATTTTTTTAAGTAATATTTAGCCATATCTATCTTAAAAACGTTAATTAATCAACATGTTCTAAATCTGTAAAGATGCAGGTAGTTGTAATAAACTACGATTACTTTCTACGATTAAATCTGAAGATTGTAATATCAACAAAATTTAACGAAACAACAAAGAACTTTATAAAACTGCCCCAAAATTATCTAACAAAATATTTATAGTTAAAACTAATTGCAAATACATTACACGTATGCATTATCAATTTATTTAGTATCTACCTACAACACACAAAAACCACGAAACCACAATAAAAAAAATAAGCAACAAAATTACATACCTGGCCACAAAAAATTCAAAGCACAAAAAAAACCGTGTCATAAGTTTAAAAACTAAAAAAAAACAAATCGCGAATTTGAAATCGTGTTCGAATACTGAAATGGCGCGGCTAGCCGGTGCCGTCCGCCGGGCGATGACTGAGCGCGGCGTCTACGCACACTCGTGCGCATGTTCGATAAATTGGATTCGGCCATAGATATGATTGGCCACAAATTAATGCAGATGCGTGATATTAATATGTTTGTTTATTTTTCGTAATTGTAGTTTTTATTCGCGTTTGTTCTGCAGTAATTGTTGTAAATTGTAGTGACTTATAAGCGGTGGGTTCCGTTAGGTTTTTTTTTATTTTGTTGTGTATCAATTAAAAGTTTATTGTAATAAAATAAATGTCTTTGCCGTTTAGTTAATTAATTAATTTATTTTTTGGTTCGCTTTTCTTTCATACCGTATATTTGTTTTGTAACATCAACATCGTATAATTTTAATATTCAGTTTCTTTATTAATTAATATTACCATAGACGATCTCAATGAAAAAAAATCGATCGACAGGTTGTCTTATTTCGTATACTTAATTGAATAAAATGGTTACAAAATGCACTTTATGAACACTCACAGAATAAGCTGCAATCGATCAGTGTTTGCTGTACCTAACGAAACTCGTCACTGCTATTTCAATGCAGAATCATATATTAAATGCCTATTTTCGTATCTGTTACACCATCTTTGGCTCATTTACTTATGTGGTTATGTCGGCGACAAGCAACTTGCAAGCTTCTCTGTCACCACCCGTGTTGTTGTACAGTCACATTGTGAAGTGTTTTCGGTTTTGGCAATGAAATAAGATTAAGACGCCGCCTGTTAAAACTACACGAGTAAAAATAAATGAATGTGTGAATGAATTAATTAGAAACATAATTCCTTTTTGCTGTGCTTGATAAAGTCAGGACAAGGTTTGCATTTTTTATAAAGAAACTAGTAGTAGGTAAGCAGTTTATGAGTGTTTTAAATAAAACAAATTCGTACAGATTGTTCTCGCGGTTTTATATTTTGTATTTATTTTCTAACCCTAAACTATGGGTCTGCTACTGTAACATTATGTTTGAAACAACAAACTATACGCATAGTTAGAACATTGACAGTTAAAGCTCAAGTGTATCTAAGGGACTAATGCATAGGGGGTCCTGAGACTTCTTTACACTTCTGAAGAGTTGTAATATTAAATAAATGAATAACAATTTTCCAAAGGTTAAATAATACACACTCAAACACAAATATTATGTAACCTCGAAACATCTGTGCACAAAATTATATTCTATGCATAAAAACTGACGTATTATACCTATTTCTGTCTCAGCAATTCGATACGGTGGAACAAACAGAATTAATTTAACATTGATTGTTATTTATCAATTATCATTGTATTGTATTTAAATGACAAATGAGTAGAAACAGCTGGACGAAAAGGAGTACAATAAATGACGTTTTCTTCTGAGGAGCAATTCTTTCCACTTCAGAAGGTTTATTTTCGTGACGTAAATCGGATTTCATTCAGTTAATATGGGATTTGATGTTTTTTTTACTTTGTTATCTTATTCTTAATACAATTTAGTTATTTTATCTAATCCTTAATCCGGGACATGAATATAATTAATATATTATCTTCCATATGTCTACAATGGACGCAGGTCTAAACCCCGCCTAATACTTTGATTGACTTGATAAAGCTGCTATTTCTAATTTAGTTTCATATTTTTCAAAAATAAGGAGAAAACTATTTTTCTAATATTTTTTGATGCGCAAATCAACAACAAAGATATGGCATACGTGTGATAAACGTGACCAGATATAATGTCATTCCTGGCCATGTGGTGAAGCCGATTAGTTCCACGCAGGCCCTGCGTGATTTATTAGAAATTGGTCTTTATTCCAACGCTGCAATGGACGCTACAATGATTCCAATTAAAAATAATAGAAGTTTTTTTTTCATACATGTCTATCTTTCTAGTAGGGACTTGCAGAATACTTAAGTATCAGCGTCAAATATTTACTTATTTTGTAAGAAATACGCTCAAAACTGGATAAAACATACTTAAGTAATGATTCTAGTCTGGGATTGGTTGATTTTGATTATTTAAACCAATGCTTGAATCTATTTTTGCGTGTAAATTCAAATTAGAGTGTTTCTTAAAACTATAAAAGATACGCAACATGCGAATCTGGATACGAAATTTCTAGCACATAAATCTGTGTAATGGTAATATTTTGATGTTAGATTATTTCGAAGTATATTTTACTAATAAATGAAAATTTTACTATAAAACTTCAAAATGAATGCTTTAATTTTTACTGTTTCGTTGTTCTTCCTTCATGGACTTCATGGACTACATTAGGTTCGCTTTTACTTTTATTCAAAATAAAATACACCAAATGCGTTTTGCGCACGAGTGTACCAAGTACGTCACACGTTGACTCATCATAGTTTGCCATGGTTTACCACTAGCTGCAACGGTATTTAAATCAAGCGGAAAACCGCTATAGCATTAACACACTTACATACATTATAGAAGCTTTTATTTAAACATTAATTTTGCATAAGTATTTTGGTTTTAAATTGTAATTCGGTATTTGTAAAATATTTAGGCAGGTAATTCGTTGATATCTTTATTTTTGCATTATTTAATTGAATTCTGTTTGTAAATATTAATATTTCTGTCATGATTAAGAATAATTGAATAAGTAGTACTGTTCAAACAAATCGACAAAGGCGTTTTAAAGCAAGAAGCGACACACATACGACTGTAACTAATTGATAACCTTTTTCCTTATTGGAATTCTGTAAAAAAGGTGAAACCCAATTCAACCGATCATCGACCCTTGAAAAAAGTAAACAAGAAAGGCTTAATACTCCAATATTTTATTCGCGGATAACATGAGAACAACCCAAATAATATTCGCAAGGCCCCTCCCAAAAACAAGGGAAAACAATGTTACTCATTAACTTGTGTACATTGACTGTACAGCTTTAGAAATGGGTTATTTTAACGTACTGTTGCACTCAGAGTCGTTAATTTAGAAGTTTACATTAGTGTCAATATTTGTCATTCTGAAAAGTTCTTTACTAAGTTCGTTATGAATAGTCTTTTGTAATACCTATGCAAAGTGTAGTACCTACCTGCTTTTTTTGTCTTTGTTTTTAAAATATTTAAAGTTCTGAACGTTCTCAATCAGCAGTAGCAAGTGGAATTAACAAAAAATACATAATCAATTAAAGAAAGAAATAGGTGAAAAGTAGGTGACTGTCGTAAAATTACGCAAAAATATATGTTTAAGTTTGGTTTCAAAACATGTAGCATCTACATGCTGTTGAACAACCTGACGAAGTACCCGGGATAAGCAAAATATGATTTTCTTTTTAATATTTTGTTGTTCGTGATATTTTTGTTAATAAAAATATTTAAGTTATTATTCTGTAGAAGCCGTGTAACGTTATTCTTATTTATCAATCATGTCTGCAAGGACGGCGCCACCAGCTTCAAACTTAGTTGTATGAAGAGGCTTTTTATGGAAAACCTGCCCTTAAATCGGTAAAATTATTTCTGGAACTTTTTCTACACGATAACCACTTCAAAAAATTAAACAACTACAAGCAACATCATTCATAAATACGCACCACTGCTGGGCACAGAAGTCCACTAAGTAGTGTAGAAACCAACTCCTCAACCATTACATCAAATCGTTCGTCCATTAGATTTAACTAGTTAAAGGATTGTTTTCTTTGATGGTCGAATTGTATAGTACTTACGGAAAAAAAATCTTCAATTGTAATTATCAAATAATTATCGTCTTCAATTATTTTTCACGTATGATGTGCTCCAATAATCACCAATAATATTAAACATAAACATCTGATACAGAAAACAAGTGAAAGTTCATCAAATGTAGACTCCTAAAACACATTATTCGCCATTTTGCATTAATTAATAGTAATAAAAAGAAAAATAACAGATCCAGATTTAATTTTTAAAAAAACTTACCATAAAGAATGCATTTACTACGTTTGTCTCAAAATTGCTGCATCACTGGCCACTAACAAAAAAAGTTAGGGATTTACCCACAGAGTTGACACTTTGAAATACCCACTTCTATTTGTATACAAAACGAGTGCAGTGTTGGGAACATGTTAGTGCAGTAAAAAGGTATTTTATAATAGGTGCGCTAGACCATATTGGACGTCAGGTGTGCGACGAAAAAGAAACAATACTGAATGTGGCTAAGTTAAGGAAGTATGGAGTTGCACGTGCGGCTAGTTAGGGTGCATCACTTTTATGTACTTACATTTGGTTATAAAATCCACACTCAACAATATGACCAAATAAATGGAGCTTTCTGAAATATCTCCTCTGTTCAAGTTTCAGACTTGCTGTGAAGTTCTTGGAGTTTTCTCAACAACCAACAGACAAAAGAAAGCAGAATATTTGCGCAAATGTACCACCTGTGCTCACAAACGTCATAAAATCGCATAAAGTAGGTTATTGATAGCTTGGAAACAGAGTTCGTAGTAGAAATAAAGATGTTTTTTTTCTAATTTACAGTGTTTTGAACCTGCAAAGAGGTCATTGGCCGCCTGCAGAGATATGAACTTTATTCCTACATTTCAAGGACAAATTAGGCATAATAGAAACAGTTGAAGGAAAAGTCATAAAGGTCCCTAGAGAGCTAAGAAGAGCAAAGAGAAGAGAGCTAGTGAAGGAGCCCTAGAATGCCATAGAAATTAGCTTTATTTGCTCATTCGATGCGTGCAATAGTATGAAACGGGCACTAAACCTTTCGAGATGTTTACAGAAATCCAGTCTATTTTTCACAAAAGTTCAGTCTACTCATTTCAGCAGTGAAAATAAAATTTAAGTATAATGAGCGTCACAAGCTTTCTGTGAAATAACACGTAGTGTATTAACGAGTATATCTGTTCCGTTCAGTAAAACTGCAGGTTAATTCAGCGTGCGGTGCACTTCCATAATGTCAAGTAGTTCCCACGCAGCAGCTATTTGCAACTGTCCGCGATGCCATGTTTTTGAACGTATGTACAGAGGTGCACCTATCAACCTTTACAAAACCATTGCAAGATGGGTCTTACGTCAACAGCATAAGGTGCCCCTATGTAATGTTGATGTGAGCGCCTCTGTACACTCCGCTATACTCCGATACCTACGTTAGATTCAAGTCCATATTATTCTAAAACAACACTCAAGCATGAAACACTAGTATTTCGGCGGGGTAGTCAGTAGCATGCTGATTGCTGCCGTCCATGGTGAACGGAACATTCAGAAGCCCACATTTCGCCGAGCGTATTTGAGCCCAACGTGGTAAGGGGTGAGCCGTGAGCCTACCGTAAGCCGAGTTGCTTGGGGTTTTTATCGGTATTTTCAGTCACCGGAAAGTGACACTCATTTATTGAACATCACAACAGATAAAAACAAACAAAACAAAATGGGTAAAAAAACACCAAAAAGCAGTGACTCGATGTCCAAAATCAAATGGACTCCACTCAGCTAATGCCTGGACCTGGGCTCAGGCGCTAATTTTCCGTGGGACCTACTTACAAACAAACACACAAATTTAATTACAAACGTTACATTATGGTTTTGCAATAAATGATTGAGTATTGAGTACGTTTGTTTTTTCTTAACTTAAGACAAAAAACGAAAATAGATTATAGATAAGTCATTTTGTTGTCACTGTGGAAGTGAAATGTCGGTAGAATGACTTTAGGAATAAAGAAAGCCACAGTGTGAATTTCACCCCTTTTATTCCCGACTGAACAGCGAACACTTCTCGACCTTCATGAAAGACGAATTTTGGTCAATAGGTGTCGCCTGTCGGGAGATGATGATCACGACACCTCTTCAAGAAATTTATAAGATGTTGTTTTTCTTGCGTGCTTGGTCTTAAGGTCTTCCAGCCAGCGAATGCTATTGGCAGTTTCCAGTCCGTAGTGCTACATAATGTTTTCTACATAATATTTAGACCTTGATGTTTTCAATAGAATAGAATCCGTAAAGTTGTTTTATTTCTAACAAACCATGTTTAGGTTTCATGATAAGTAGGTATTTATGTTTAAGTTTTAAGGTAATTGTACACATAAATATGGGCTGATTACTGGCGATTTACTAAATCGCCAAGAGTAAATCGCCCTAGCTTGAAGATAAGAATGAAGAATGGTTCATTCTTATTCAAGTTCACTGTGATGTAAGAATTGGTCACTGTTGTAAGGTGGCATGTAGTGTAAAAACCTTTGTTACGTTTCCTCAACGAACACGAAACGTTACCTTTTTGTTTGTTTCTTTGGGTACCTAATTTAGTAAAATCAGCTGATAAGCTCTAGTAAGGTTGACTATGACGGATGATATAAAAATGCTTAACATTTAAGCTCGCTATATTCCAACTAATTTAAGAAATACCTACGCAGGTACCCGGGATAATAACAACTCCGTACCGTGTATCGGCTAACTACGTGACGCATTGGCAGAATTGTGGTGAACGCAGGTATTGCCACCAAACAAAAAGAAGAAGAAGAAATACATTTTGACAGCTGCCAGTGTCATTGGAAATTAAACTTTAAACAATGCCAAAAAAGTTCAAGAATTCAGTCAGGCTCAAAAGTCAAGCCACAGCTCATGAATCGCATTTTATTCGATTGAAGTAGGTACTATTTCTGGCAGCTGTCAAAATGTATTTCTTAGATGAGATGTGAAGTGATGTTAGCCGGAATGGGCTGGGGTGGCAGCTATGGTATTCCCGCTATTCTGGGGAACGCAACGCGTAGTAGGCTTAGTAGTTCCCCAGCAAATATTTTTTTTCAGTTATTTACATACAAAACGAGAGAAAATACTAGTTCAGGGTGCTATTAACGATTAAAGTAAGTGAGTGACGATTACAGTGGCAAAGAAATTGAATTTCAAAGAAATTTATTTTCCAAGATAACTCACTACGACTGAAATGAGATTTGGCACCAACTGGAATAGCATATATGAACTTTTGGGATTTGAACGCGATACCTCATCAGTTCATCACACAAAAAAACAGCAGTCATTTAAAAAAAGAAGAAGTAAAGTAGGTAGGTAGGTACCTAGCATCTATGTGCCGCCTTAGTTTAAACTTAGTTTTTTTCTAGTTTTGCATCAGTAAAAAAAATATTTAACTCTTGAGTACTTTGCCAAATATTCAAATCGAGTTTTATTTACTAAAAAGCATTTAATAATTCCTTACTCTACTCTTAAGTCTTGATTTCATTATTATTCCGTTTAAAGTCCCGTGCACGTACTAGTGCTGCCATCTATCGGCAATGCTTGGAACTGCATTGTTCTTTGAACGCTAACTAGATGGCGTTGATATCAGTAGTTCAAGAATTTACCGAAACAAATGACTGTCGCTGCCGCTTATTTATTTACATCTTCATTCCTAAAGACTTAGGTTGGGTTGCACCATCTGACTTTGACAATAACAAACATCCAAATTTCAGTTAAAGTTAAAGTTAGGCCCAAAAATGACGTCAAATTGTCAAATTTGACAAAAACTTTAACTTTAACTTGACGTCATTTTTGGCCTAACCCCGGTACTTTAACTGAAATTTGGAAGTTTGTTATTGTTAAAGTCAGATGGTGCAACCCACCCTTATTCTTGTCTATGCATCTATCTCAATATTGTTTTTAATATTTTTAACCTTTTGTTTTATATAACTTTTGTATTCGGTAGTCAATAGAATATCAATTACCATCTCAACAAAAAAAAACATTTTTTGTATTGCTTTGACATTAAAGAAAACATAGTCTCCTCAAAAGGATTTTTTATAACATATGCTGCCTACTTATAAATATCGCAAACTAGCGGCCGCCCGCGACTTCGTCCGCGTTTATATTGGTTAAAAAAAATGTTATATTTTGTCATACATTCTAGCCTATGTCCTATTCAGATGAATAAACTTTATTATTGTAAAGTTTCAGTGTATTTATCCGTTGTCTAGTATCCCAAAGTTTAAGCTTTACTGAGTATACCTACATATAACTTGACTAAGCGGAGTGGAATAATGTCCAATGATACATTATTTTTATACAAAAAGATTCAGTAATTTCTATGAAGTGAAAAAAATTTTTACTGAACTTCAGTCATGTGAATTGAGTGGTTATTTAGATAAAGGTAAAATCCCGCTCTACATTTAAATTGAGCAAGTAAATTAAAGTATACTTGTACCACTCCTATTGGCTATTCGCTGAATGTTATAATCGTATGCGCACGCGGCTATGAAGGTGAACGAAATCGTTTCATTGTGCCGTGTCTATTGTCAACCGCAATACTACGTGGAGTGAAGCATTTTGCAATCGAAGGGAAAACGGCATTTGTATAGGTTTTTAGCAAAGTAATATGGTTGTGAAAACTAGGTATACTGTGCTCCCTTTTTTAGGGTTCCGTACCTGAAAGGCGGAACCCTATTACGAAGCCTCTGCTCTCTGTCTGCCTTTTTCACAAATTGTGTTTGTATGTATGTATTTTTATTGCTGCTATAACAAGAAATACTAAAATTACAAAAAAATATAGGGGTGCCCCCATACAACTAGCGTAATTTAAAAAAAAAACCTCGATGATAGTACGGAACCCTTCGTGCGCGAGTCCGACTCGCACTTGGCCGGTTTTAATAACTAATGTCATGTTATCTGTTATCTGTTTAGCTGCCGATGACTGTGGCGGCTCTACCGGACTGTAGGGTGGTTGAGCGAAGAGAGCTCTCAACGCTTTTATTCATAGCTGTCTTGCAATTATCTTCCTTCGGTGTCGATAGCAAACTTCCTGCAATTACTTACTTTCTCCTGATTTGTGCTAATGAAAACTAACAACAGCCTCAAAGGAACGTCTCACTGCTGGGCACAGGCTTTACCTCCACCACAGGCTCACAGGCGTATTGTTGGAAGGGTGTAAGTTTATTAATAAACTTTGCTATAGTATGTTATTATGCCGCCCTAAGGCATCCAACTAGGCTTAACGTCTGACATCTAATGACTAACCCCTTAAGTATATTTTAATACACTATTCATCGCTCGGTTTTAAAGCAGTCCAACGAGTCGTCAGGAGTATCTTTAACCGACAAGCAAGTATGAGAGGGCTCATGAAAGTAGAGGAGGCGCAAGGTGTGTGTCAGGATCGTAGCAAGTAGAAAGAAGTGGTCTCTGCCAACCCCGTTGGGAAAGAGGCGTGATGGTATGTATGCCTGTATGTTTGCCTGAAGGTTGTCTGGAAGAGATTGCTTCTAGCAATAAGACCGCCTAAATTGTACATTTATGTGAACATGTATTCCTTACAAATGTGTTATTTTGTGTGCAATAAAGTGTTTATATATCTATCTATCTTGTATGCGGTTTTGAAGCGCACTATTAAGCGTTACCTTACGCAGGTGATCTTAGTTCAAGTTATAAATTTTGCTAACCGTGAAACACACGGTTTAAACCACATATCTACTTACACATAAGAATTTGCAAACAATGAAATCAATGACAACTGAAAAAAATGTTTGGTAATTACTAATTCAACTTATTGTTTTACCTGTTGGTTACACATTTAAATACTTGCGATCTATTTTGTTTCAAACAACTACTTGAACCTTTTTCCCTTTTATACAAATTTGTTTTATATAGACCACATAGTTTCCTTCTAACCAAAATTAGTCCAGCTGCCTATTCTTTTTATAACTTTTCTTCATCTCAATAATATTTTTTGTAATTACACGCCTACATTGGAAACACACGCCTACACTGCCCACAAATGTTTGTACTATACCGGGATCAAACCCGCGGCCTCTGTTGCAATCACTAACTTCTCAACCATCACACCAAATCGATAGTCATGATTTTCAGGAGGTGATCTATGGCTTCTACGAAATTAACCCTGCTTTGAACAAAAACTGACAAATCAATCGGCAACGAAGTTCAAAACAAAATGATGACCTAATAGTTAAGAGATAACCTTTTTGCACAAAAATGCTATTCGATTATTTGAAAGAAACAACTGCAACACGCAAAGCTGTGGATAAACAATCCAAACACGTGAGAGTCATTAACGTCTTAACAACCAATCAGCAGAGAAAATAAGAAAATTCTATATAATTCTTGACTAGAAACTGTTTACACACACAAACATATAGACAAGCCTGATCCTACCTAGAGTGGGTTGAGACCATATCTTCCTCCTTGCTACAATCCTGACCTGACACATATTTTGGCGCTTGTTCCACTCTCATCCATGCAAAACTTGTAACTCTCTTTCCTAGAAAACAACTGTATAATAAAAGGGACGAGGAAATTAAGTAACATAACATAACATAACCTCACGATCATATCCCTAATGGGTAGTCAGACGCACACTGATTGTTGCGGTCGTGGTGAACGGAACATTCAGAAGCCCACATTTCGCTGAGGCAATTTGAACCCAACGTGGTAAGGGGCGAGCCTACCACCGTTATCCGGGTTGCTTGGGTTTTATATCGGTGTTTTCCATCACCGGAGAGTTAGCCGCAAATTGTACTATGAACACAAAGTAAGTGTGTTCCGAGCCTCACTGGGCCACGACGCTCGATATTAAGTAGACTGTATTAAAATGTGTAAATAAGAATAAATTATGGTAAAAGTATAGAACAACGAAATATTAAATGGACCCGTTCATGTTCTCATATTTTGTTTTACTGCGCGGGATCGTACCCATGACCTCTAACTTCTAAACCATCACACATAAAAGTGTAATGGACAAAAGTTATTTTAAAGTTTGAATTCGGGACAATCCGGTCAACAAGCAAAGGGCCTAATAACTGGGCCCTGACGCTCTCGATCACAATTATACCGCAAAAACAGAACCAAACAATCTACCAAAAAGACCAATCATTCAATAAACTCAGCTTTAAAATTTGTTAAACTGATCCTTTCAAAGTAAAGTCCCAACACCTCAATAAAGAAAGTCTTTCAAGTTTAAAATGACAAAACCGTCTGAAACAACAACTGCCAGCCTATTCCCCCCTATTTTCCATGACAGAAGAACGCAAACAAAGTCCTAAAACAAAACCTAACAAAACTAGGTCAAGCGTGGAACGAGTTTGAGGAACAATGGCCTCTGTGGAACTTTCGGGATTGGGTTGTTGTTTGAAGATTATGGAGCGCCCCAATTGGGATGGAGTGCCCCAATTGTGATGGAAATGAAATGAACCTTCTTTGAGGAACGAGAGCTCTTTGAGAAGTGTGAAGTTAAAATGAAAATGAACGTTTTCCTAGTTGGTTGATAAAAGATAAAGGTTTCGGACCGATTAACTTGCCCAATTTTGATATCAGCGTATCTGACTAAGCTTTTTTGGAGTTTTCGTGTTCAAACTTTTGCATAATCTTGCTAGTAGTACATCCAGGTAGATATGACATAAAATACCAAGCCCTCTTTACACAAGGCTCTTTAACCCAAACTAAGATAGTCCACAATATAGGTGTCACCGGAAGTCAAGATAAGTTAAGCAGTAACATGGAGGGGTGACATCTCTTTGCTCCACATAGAGAGAAAGCTCTACGTGTGGTAATAATATCTTTATAATTTGTAGCTTATGTGCTATTCAGATTCATAAGCTTTTTTATTGTAAAGTTTCATTAAATTCATCCAGAATTTTTTACGTGAAAAAGCAACACGGCACATCCACACATACAAACTTTCGCCTTTATAATATTAGTACGATAAAACATCACTATTACTTTGTCAATAAGTCAATATTTTAACGTCGGATATCCATGCAAAGCACCGTCTTGGAACAAATGTCTTAGTTCTTTCAGTGAAGTGTTTAGCAAGCGATATAGGTACCAACTGATTCTTTATTTAAGTCTGTTGCAAATACATAGTGCGTATTAGACACGTACACAGCTTATATTTCACAAAAGAGCATGAAAACCAATTTATGAGAACACTTGTATGAAATGAGAGTAATCAATATTTATTGTGCCAACTGCCACATAATGTTGAGAAACAATATCACGTTCGTAAACTACTTTATGACACTGTTACTTAAATAATAAACCTCGATTTTTCCTACACAAGAAAGATACCATTTCGCAATAGTAAAAATCATTTGACTAAAATGGAACTATCTTTAATCTGCCCAAAGATTTTTTTTCCTATCAAAACCAATTGTAAAACTTTCAAAATGTACTGCTGAATTATTAGAGAAAACAGTATATTTTCTTTTCAGTAGTTTATTTGACGCAAAAAATAAAAACTTACTTTTCATTACTCATACTCTGAAAGTAGGTCATTACTGTCCTGAGAAGCGGGCTGAAAGTAATACTTTTCATCCCTAGGGAGAATCACTTTCAACTGACAGCTGCCAAATTATTAAAAAAAAAACTTAGTTATTTTTCACATATCTATTGAACCATGGTCCAACTTTCTATACAGCCACGATGTAAAATTGAAATAATTTAAAGTTAAGTATTGATTAGGGAATATATTTTTTTCCAAATAATTTTATTTTAAATCAGTTTCAACAATTTCTTTAAAATAACTTAGCTTTGAGCAAAATATTTACCATTTTTCCAATGATGAAAAATAATAATAATGGCTGAATAGCGGGCCGGCCACAGAAAAAAAAACAAACAAAATAGGCGGGATGGCGGCAATTCGATCTTCATTTATTTTTCTCATTTGTTCTTCAGCTAATTCATGTTTTTATTTTCACTTTCCTTGTATTCGTAATGAAAAGCACAGTGTTTACCTCGGGTTGATGACTTATTTAGTCCCTCGAACTATTGGCGCCCTCACTTCGTTCCGGGCGCCAAACCCCGTCTCGGGACTAAATAAGTCACTTTCACCCCTCGTGTAACAATGTACTATTGCTGAACATAAAAAGTATGAATTACTTATCGGAATATCCGTTAACATAACCACCACTCCTGCCAATGGTTATCGTCAAGAGTAAGAGATTCCAAGAGCTGTTCTGAAAAAATAAACTAAGCCAACCTGTAAATAAACCCTATACCCCTAGCTGGCATAATGACCAGTCAACGTAAGTATTTATTTGTATCTATCTATCTTTTGTCCATATTTTCCCACGGCACTTGCGCCGTAGAACAGTCCCAGACTTAACATTAAAGTCTATTTAAGCGCAAAGGTAGAATAGCTAATGACTAGTAAATACAGTGATTAGGTCCACTGGATGAGCTGATGAGCCTGGTCACAGTATAAACCATACAGTAGAACATCTACATACAAACGTGCCACTCTCGGTTTCAATGTGTGCGTGCGCGTCGCGCGCCGTGTCGCGATATCACGCACACGCGATTTCACGCACACGCTAGCATAAAATACGGAGGCATAGGGAGGCGGCAGTATAGACGGGCTCTGCCGCTTGTCTGTGTGCACGCTAGGCTAATAACTCGGCGGGCGGCCTTAGATAGCCTACTGTATGGTTTATACTGTGGCCTGGCACTCAACTGAACGGCGCGCGCGCACGCTAGATGCGCTTTGAGGAATCATACCAGTTCTGTAAACAAACAGAGCGATAAAATGCCACAGCCTCTTCTAGCTTTTAAATAAAACATCTACAGAATCAAATCAGAATAAGACGCAAATGCCGTAGAAATCTCTGGTGGCAGGTAGACGTAGTTGATTGATGAAACTCACACTAGGCAGTCAGGAAGCACAAAAAACTGGGTACCTATTGGTACAGAAAATGATAAATAAAATAATTGAAATACCGCCGCACTCAGAGACGTCACATAACTTTAATGGTTGATTAGCGTCAAAATTTCATTTTTGAAAAGAGATTTAACAAATTAAATAAAGAACTTTTCAGAATGTCAAATTTTGACGCTAATCAACCATTAAAGTTATGTGACGTCTCTGAGTGCGGCGGATAGACTTATAGGGTAGTTAGAATAGATATTATTTGAAGAATGTAAGCCGCCTTAGAATCTTGCGTAAGGTGTATGTTGCAAAGAGGACGTTCTGCAGGTGCTTTTGACATAAAACCTGATGAATGACTAGAAATCAAAATATTGTCTCTTTCATTATTTATGCTGTCCACAACTGGAACAACAACAAGTGACAGGAAGTTCAATCTTAAAACTTATGCTGAATTGACTTTTATGAATAAGATGAAAAATTTTAGTTATAAAAACTTTCAGCAATAGATAAGACCAGAATGTGACTAGTACCCAACTAGATTTTTGGAGATATTCTGCCGTCTAATGGAACTGTAAAATTAGCCATCCAGAAGTATGAGATCACGTTACTCAGACCACTCGTCCGTCTGACGCTTGAGGATCCAGTTACTTCCCGCTTCCCGCTGTGGCGTCTCATAAGACCAATAAAATGCTGCGTTAGTGTGACGATACCGAATATTAATAGACATAATTTGATCTGGCGACAGAGTATCTTTGCTGATTCACTGTCACAACTGCCACAATCAACAATTGCGTTGTAAAGCAAACACACGCCTAATCGGGAATGAGTGACCACCTCGACCGAAATTCAGTGATGTATTTTTCCGGCATCGCCGTACCTTCCAAAGGTCGTTATGGAGTTGGTCCGGTTCACGGCGCTAGATGTCAGTCGTTAAGGGGACTAGTAGAGCTAAAACCAAGTTTTATAGTAACGAAAATTAAGTGTTACACTTCGGTGATCCAGATGAAAAAAATATGTCGTATTCTTGAGGATTCAAGGGTTGGTTTTATCAATTTGAAAACACGATTTAACAAATTCGGCTCGATAGAAAAAAATCGCAAAGATGGGTCTAAAAAAATTTTAGAATGAAAAAAAACTGTACTAAACATCATGCTATCATTCTGTTCTTTTCACAGAATGTGTGTTTTATAAAATACTAGAGCGTGCTCATTTTAGTTTTGTGATTTAATGCGTATATTTTCCAAAAAACATCAATAATTGATTTCAAGCAAATTGCGTATGCGTGTGTGCGTGAAACGCCGTGTACAGACAGTACCGGCCGTGGCCTGATGCTAGACGGACGTGTCGCGCATTGCGCTCCGCATTTGAATAATATTTAATTGCTTAGTAATCACTGTTAGAATATTGCGTATGCTATAATAATGCATGGGACACGAAAACTCACCAAAAAGTCAACAAAAACGTCTTATAAAATGAATTAATAAATAAATTACCATAAAATGGACAATGCTTTAAACTAAGCGCTATTTTCGTTCGATGTTATGGTCGACGCGGTGGAGGAACATGATTAATACACAGCCGTAAAAAGACTTATCTCATGGTCGCAAGATCAAATCTTGGTTTTCCTTTTTGTATTATGTTTGTTTTTGTTCGTAGGATAAAGCTTGATTATGATTAGAATGAAAGTTATTTGGCATTTTTAATAACAATAAAACGTTATTTGTATATAGTTTTATTTCCAATAACAACTTTAATTTTCAATCAGAATTTTGAAAGTAGCCACACGAAAGTTTCTTGCCGGTTTTTCTCAGTTGAGTTCAAACAACTTTCCGACACCGGTGGTTGAGTCACATTATGTTTGTATACTGTGCATTTATTTAAAAGTATTCAAGTCTATATGGACTATGCTATAAACTAACCGCTATTTTCGATGATAGGAGATGTCGACGCGGTGGAGGAACGTAATTATGAGACAGCCGATGTACTCTTTAATCGTATGGTCCCTAGTTCAAATCCATGCTCTATTTTTTGCATTTATTTATTTAGTATTTATTGTAGTATTTAAGCATATTCTTAGTATATTTTTGGTTGTTTGATTGCATGGGACATGAAAACTCATCAAAAAGTCAACAAAGTCGTCTTATCTTTTTATTTTTGGGATTCAATGCGTATTTTTACAAAAAACGCCATACTGTTCAATTGGTTCTCAGGCACAGTGCGTGTGCGTGTGTGCGTGAGACGCCGTGTAGCGACAAGCGAATTCGAATAGCGACGAGTACCGGCCGAGGCCGTTGGTTGGACGTGTGACGCATTGCTTAGCTGAAATAATATTTTATTATTTTTTCAAAAGTACTCGATTATTGTGTACACTAACACGGGTGGGCCACGAAAACTCGTCAAAAAATAAAAAAAATGTCTTATAAAAGGAACGCCCGAAGAATGCACGATGCTATAAGGTAAGCGGTATTTTCGTTAGCTTCAGTAGACAACACAGTCAGTGCAGTAAACTTAGAATAATTGTAATTATTATAAGGCAGTGAAGTAGGTATTCAAGGTCCTACTAGTAGTTGTCATCCTAATCAAGCTATATTTTTAATTTATAGCCTTTGAATAAACTAAAAGGAGGAAGATATAGGTACCCGCGTACTAAAAGTGGCTCTACAAAAGTAGGACCTAATTTTAGCCCATATGACAGAAATGGCCCCGCGTACCAAACAAAAGCAAGTCCGACGGACCAACTTATAAAAATAGGTCCAATTGACCTAGTTTCAAAAGTAGCTTCAATGAACCTACTTTCGAAAATTGGTCCAATGGACCTGCTCTCGAAAAGACCGAGGCTTGTCACAGAAAACAAAGATTGCAATGACACTTTTCAAAAGTAAGTAAGAGTTTAATTTGATAAGAAAGTTACTATACTTCTAATCCGAGTTTGGTTCAATGTTAGTGAACGCTCTGCATCTGGCAAAATTATTTCGTAGGCACAGGTTGTGAAACCATAGATCTATATAATGCATAGACAGGTATCATGTATATTCATATTCATTTATTCACTATAAATTTGTAACAGTAAGCAGGATAGCAGTAAAATTGTAGATGGTAGGCATAAATTCACCTTTTCAAGGTATTGTGAATTTACACATAAAAAATAAAAAACGAAATATAACATTAACAAAAACAAAAAAAATAACAAAGCAACTAGAATATTTAAAAATCTACAAATCTATCTATGTCTACAGGCGTACAATAATAATAATAATAAGAGGTGCCAGTCAAACGAAATGTATGATTTCGATTTTTTATTGTAATTTAGCTTCAAAGTATTCTTTGATGCTATGAGAAGAATTATCAATGAGCATGTTCCTAAGCTTAGTTTCAAACTCTTTGCCTTGCACAGCTTTCAAGGAGTTAGGTAAATGGTTGTAGACTTTTATAGCCATGTAATAAGACCTATTATTAAGCAGTGACAGCTGAACTGGTGGCGCCACTATGTCGTTCTTCCGGCGAGAAATGTAGCGACTTGGCTTGTCGCAGTATTTCTGGAAATAATGATGCTTGCATGCTGCGTAAAACTGAAGACTGAAAATGTGGTAAGATAGAAAAAAAAGGAATAGCACTGAGGAAAAGGTATGCCAAGAAAAAGAGACGACTGGTTTACACTCAAAAAGAAATGATAAACACTTTGGCCAGGAATGCGGAAACCCTGATGTGCCGGAGGAGATATACAATAAAATGAGAGAAAACTTCTTGAAAAATTTGAAAAGACCTGACGAAGAGCGAGCTACGGTGGAAAGAAAAACTATTTTGCAAAGAGCCAACGGAGAATGGCTTGAAATGAGACGATCTCTCCTCACTGCGTCTAACTTCAGCAGGGTTATAAGACGCCGTGCAACAACACCATGTGCTTCCTTAGTGAAGGACATTATTTACAATAAAAAATTGGATCATGTAGAATCTATTAGTCATGGCCAGAACAATGAAAAAGTAGCTCTCACTCAGCTGGGCTTGCAAGAAAATGTTGCCATTAAGCCGTGTGGGCCGTATTTATTGACAACGAATTACCTTTTTTGGGTGCCACGCCTGATGGTTTGATGGGTGAACATACTCGGGTAGAAGTAAAGTGCCCTTTGACGGCCAGTAAAATGGGCCTAGAATCAGCAATAAATAAAAAAAAGGTAATTTTCTGGCCCAAAACGACAACAGGCGAACTAGCTATTAATAAACGGCATGCTTGATACTTCCAGATACAGGGTCAGCTACACGTGACCCAAAAGAAATATTGCCTGTTTGCCGTGTGGGCAAATGAGAAGGAGAAATTGAAAACGGAAATGATTGAGCGAAATGATTTTATGTGGGAAAACGAGATGAAAGATAAACTAATTAACTTCTATTTGGACTGCTTGTTACCTGAAATTCTCGATCCCCGGTTATCAAGGAATATGAAAATACGTGAGCCTCATATAACTACCAAAAATAGTGAAGTCAAGGACAAAATACAATTAGACAAAGACCAATAAGAATATAAGCTGGAGCTTATAGCCAGTCCACCACACTGCCACGGCTGAGTTTTCTTGTTCACCTTATAACAGGTACTCAAGCGTCCCCGCCACTAAAAGGCGAGAACTCAGGGTGGATTTATCACTTATTATTAACATTTAACATTACAATAAATTAAAATTTACAATAGATACATTATTTTAAGAAAAAGAGACACGTGACCTCAAAGTTTATCTAATAACACTGTAATAGGCTTTCTCAAGAAGCAATCCTTTAACGGCGTTTTTGAACTCATCAAAACTTCCCAACTCATGGACAGATTTGGGGAGGTGGTTGAAGACTCGGGATGCCATGCAAAATATGCTTTTGTTGAATAAAGCCGTTTTGTTCCTAGGCATGCTGATTTTATAGTTGTGTCGTTTATTTTTAATAATTTTTCTGAGTTATTTTTAACAAATAAAACTGTTTCCAAGATATATGTTGTTAGAGGGAAACTCGAATTAAACACGATTAAAACTATAGGACTATAATCTCTAAACAAGTTACAACTGAATCCGCGGTAAAATCTATGAGAGCCGTCAAGGACTAAGTGACAGCTATTGCCATAGACTAAAAATACAGTGAGTAGACATATCGAGTTAAAATATCGATTAACAATATGGAGGGTAGAATTAAAAGCTACCATTCTCGAAAATAGGGCTTACAACTAATGGTCCGATGCAATTTAAATATAGACCTAACACATTTCTTTCGGGCCTTGAATGCTGTGCCTTTATCTGTTGAATTACCCCAGAACATGACACCACACCTTAGAAGGGGCACGACATATCCGTGATATGCTGTCAAAACCGCGTCAATGTCTACTGTCTTTGCAAGCATGTAGAGGGCATATGAATGCTGGTTTAGACGAGCACATTTTTTCAATATGAGTCTTCCAATCCAAATTATGGTCAACAGTTAAACCTAAAAAAGTTGTATTATCTACTTGGTCAATTTTATATTCTAAATACCTAATGTCCATTCCAATAATTTCACTAATTCTATTTCCAAATGTCATTACGTTCGTCTTTGTAAGATTAATTTTTAAATTGTTCGTATCTAGCCAAGTTATAACATTGTCCAAAGTGTAATTTACTTCGCGTTCTTTGTCAGGTCCCGATACAACAATGGTACTGTCATCAGCAAATAATACTGTCTGGTGACTGGTGATTTTTGGCAGATCATTTATATAAACTATAAATAACCGTGGCCCCAAGACACTACCTTGTGGCACGCCAAGTGACATGTTTTCAAATTCTGAGTAATAATTAATTTCAGTTTTTTTAATAGGGCATATTCTGGTGACTCTAGTGGATTGAATTCTGCAACTCAGATACGACTCAACAAGTTTCAGTACGTTACCTCTTATACCATACGCAGACAGTTTTTTTCATAATATACCATGGTCAACACAATCAAATGCTTTTGTTAATTCCATGTATAGGGCGCATGTCAACTAAAACCAACCTGTTCCTCGGCAAAGATAGTAAAAAAGTTATATTTTTAAAGTTATATTTTTCAAAATAGTTACTCAAGGAGCTTTAAATCACTCGCTCAAATATTTTCGAAATGACTGGCACCAATGCTATTGGTCTATAACATGTAATATCACGTCTATTACCCTTCTTGAAAAGAGGTACAATGATTGTACCTCTTTTCAATCTTTTTTAATTTATTAGGAAAGGTGCCTTTTGAAATACAGTTGTTAATAATGTGACTTAAAATGTGAGATAATTTAATTGGTATTTGTTTTAATATTTCTGTAGTTATGTCATCATAACCAGTGCTTTTACTATTTTTCAAAATTATAGGTAAATATTATTTTAATAAGCATGTCCTCTCGCTTTTCCAGAATAACATGATTCATATCCACAACTTTCACCTAAATAGCTTCAATTAAACAACATAATTCGTTAACAAGAGCTTAAAACTAACCCATGCTTAGCCATCACTAAATATTTGAGCTTAAAACTAAACTTTGTACTTTTTATACGCTTACATTAACCGGAAAAATGGCCAGAAAGTGAAAACTTGACTACAGTCCATTTTACAAGTCTGTTACAAGTCATAACATAAAAATTTAAAAATTAATAAAAAATAATGTGATCCCACCAAATAAAAGTTTTAACATTTAATTAAATGAGTTCTATTTCTTATTCACAGCCATCCATACAATTACTAAATTCTAGGTATTTATTATCCATACAATTATTTTTTTATGTACAACGTACCAGGCTAGTACTCTTTTTTGATTGAAATACAAAATATTCACCTATAGTCTCATTATTATTTTAATATTTTGTTTTTATACCCAGTGTCACTTTTACTGTAAATACTAATCCAACAACACCTCTCTAGTTAAATTTCCATCAACCCACAAATATCTAGTACTTCCTACTAATCCTACTTCCTACTAATATTATAAAGGCGAAAGTTTGTATGTGTGGATGTGCCGTGTTGCTCTTTCACGTAAAAACTACTGAATGGATTTTAATGAAACTTTTGTTTTTCGACTTAAGTACACGCAGACAAAATCGCGGGCGGCCGCTAGTAATAAATAAAATAAATGTCTTGTCTATTTTGTTGTTTGATCTATGGGTGCTTTAATGTAATATCAAAAGTAAAGTAAAATTATCAATTGTTTTTAGGTCATGAATGATATCATTAAATATCATTATTTACAATTGATAATTCGTTATGTTTTCTGAAATGAACTTATTTCTTTGTTTTTTTATTTTTTTAGAAAATTCTCACACACTGTCACAGTGTTCGTTGCCAAACTCATCCGAAACGGCTTGGGCGATTTTAATAAAATGTTATGATGTACACCTACGGTGGCTGGCACATCACGCTACCGATTTCCGGTCAGTCCTCCTTGCTCTATTGCAAAGAAATGTCATTTGGCAATAGCGAGAGACAAAACGGAAATGGAGTAACCTGATGTGCTGTTGACTGTACATACCTACGTTTGTTAAATCTGAGATATGCCATAAACTATTTTATAGACCTGTTTTTTTTGGAGTCCAGGTGGACGAAGTATCTGGTGGCAGCTAGTTGTGGTCTTAGGTTAAAAAAAGAATAATATATTATCTTTATAAATTGTAGCACATGATTCCGATTCATAAGCTGTATACTGCTCTGCTACTATTGATTAAAGCATAACGAAAAGTATACATAGGTATAACCTGCCCAAGAGTATGAAGAATAATTGTTTCAAATTTCGTTAAAAAAGTCGTCGAGTAGTTTTTGTTCAGACAAAAATTTTACTGATTGCATTTTTGGCATCAGTAGCAATTCTTAATCACCTCTTGATTGTTAATTTTTAAATTTATTTCATGTACAGAATTGGCCTCTACTGATTTATTATAAGTGTAGATGAGTGACATCTCTTGGAAAAATGGCGAGATCTCATTGTAGTTTTATGTTGACACGGTAGTTTCATGTTGCGCCGATAGATGGCGATATACCGGTTGTCTATGTGTGTGTGTCTAAATTCTTGATTTCAGTTAGGTCTAGTAGTCCTCTTAAGCCTTTTTTACGTAAGGTGAATGCCGCCCTAAGTAATAGGCCGACCCTGCCATGTGTCCTAATGCATACCCGACTGGGGAGCGGTCGGGTTATGTGAAGCTCTCCATCTGGGGGGGACCTCTTGACAAGAAGCCGCCCAGAGGCATGTCCACTAATCACCCTACGGCTTACTCTCATCGCTCCTGGTGGGGACGCGTTGTTGGGCTATAGCTACTGCCTTCCACCACAACAGTCTCCGAGCAGCACCCACCTATACGCCGAGGCAGGCAGGCTTTCCCTCAGTCGTTAAGCCTAGTCCTAGGGTATCTAACCAGTTTGTTACTAACCTTACACCCCTCCTCTTACAATCCGCACTGAGACTCCGGGTTCTAGCATGGCTCGCGATACATCGTAGTTAGGTGGGGTGTATAAAAGTTATTGTTTTTTGTTACCACAAAGTACATAATTGTAGTCCATCTGATTTTGGGGCTTACCCGAGGTGAACTGCTCGTAATAAGATAAAATAAAAAACTCTTTATTGCAGAAAAAACAGAGCAACTTGTCTTTCAGTAATACATGAGGTAAGAAAGCTGTTGTGATTTGGTATGTAATTTGCGCCAGTGCCTTACCTCCGGTGACCTTGTTCTTTCAGCAAAAATGTTTGTAATAATAGAAAAATCAGATACAGAGTAAGTAAATGTTAGAGGTCGCGTGTTTAACAAATATGTTAAGTGACGTCAAATTTCAATGCATCGTTACTTAACCGCATAGTACATTTTCCAGCAACATCGGAAAGTGTGAGCTAGAATAATAACAAAATATTATATAGTTGTGGATTTTAAATTAGTTTGGCTAAGTTTAAGGTGCATTAGAAGAACTAATAGGGAGTGGCACATTAACTTAACCAGTAGATATACAACCTATAGTGCCGGAGCTAGTGGGTTCAATCGACACATAGAAGAAATATGCCTGATGAAAGGAATGATTGATAAAGTTTACAGACCATTCAAACACATAATAATCATGAAGAAATACTGAAATGTTTTTCTACAAAAAACTATCTATCTATCATTTGATATGTTTGATGAGCTGCACTTAAACTCAAGCGCCATTTTAAGCCCCTAGTCGAGAATACAATGATCGCGTGCTGGGTCTAATCGGGCCTAATTCGAACCAGCGGCCCTACGACTGCGGTTGAACATCCTGTACTGGCTATTCCACATGTGGGAATTATATTCATGGAAAGAAATCGACCGTTTGGAGGTTTATGTTTCGATTAATATATAGATGGTTTTTCAAATCGAATTAAAATTATAATATATTATATAGGATAGCCGATTGAAAGTAGCCCTAGTTTTTTAGTATTACCTAAATTAATGGCTCTGAAGTCTTTTTTTTTTCAATTTTGTTCTATTTTTTTTCTTCTCCAATCATATCTAAGTGTTTTTCTAATTGCGATAGTATTCATTTCCTATTCATAATTGATATAATTTCAATATTATGGCAATGCAATTGGTTCGATGGTTCGATTTGATTTTTCTTCTTTTTTAAGGCCTAAAGCGATAATTAATGAATAGTAGCTACTTTCATCAGTAATGTAATGTTATGCATAGACAATCAGACAATACGCCACAAAAATGGTTTCATTTCTTTTTTTACAGCAGGAAACTCCAAAAATTACTAAATCGACTTACATCTGCACTTAAATTATATGATAGGAACACGATTACATCATAATAACGACAATTTTGTGAGTAAACACCTGTTTATTTACAGTTTTTAGATAGATGCTGTTCGACGCCATTAAATTATACGGTATGAGTCTGCATAAAATTTATATTATTTTCATTTGTAACTAAAGAAAAATTGTACCAGTCGGGACCCATTTTAGAAAATCAGCCATCTTAATTTGGGTACGTTCTCTAAATTCACTAAGCCTCTTTATAGACTTGGTCCCGACTGTAACAATTTTGTGCTATCGGGTACGACAGCTTTCTTGTTTTAGGCCCAGACTCTACCAGAGCTGAGCGGAGATGTGCGGCGTCGAGCTGTGTTTCCAACAACCAATATAATCACATCTCCACATCTCCATGTGTGAATAACGCAATACCATTGGTTGTTGAAAACACAGCTCGACGCCGCACATCTCCGCTCAGCTCTGGTGGAGTCTGGGCCTTAGGGTTTTGACATTTCCAAATTACCTACACAGAAACGCAGTCGGATTTTTGAGTTTTTTAAAATACCGTTTCATATCTTACATTTAAGTTTAGATCACCCTGTAGGCACAACAAAGGATTGGCGCCTTCAAAAATAAGCATTTTCAAATACGAGTATTACGTCACTCTAACAACGATTGTATTCATACAATGTTTACACATACCCGTCAAATCCATAGCAAGCCTAATATTTGCATAATTAACATAAACGACACTTCAACTTAATTTCATACTCATGGGCAATAACCGGAACAAAATGAATACAGTCAGTAGCAATAATAACTATCATTTAAATAGTTTTGTATGGCTCTAAATAATTTGCTTTGTCAACTTGAACGACCTTGTGTCTTTATTTATTTCTTTTTCATTCTGTAACAGTCGACAGAGAAATTTGGTAACTCTGGACTATTCATTTCTTAATAATTTATTTTCCACACAAACGAGTTATTCAGTATCACATGCTTGAACCAGTTCTAATGGTTGTATTCTGTCACGCGATATTTTTTCAAGAATGAATGTTACACTTTCCTCCTTACATTGTCCTGTTACGAGTAATTAATATCAAGTGATGCGAAACACGTTGCTATGTTTATCACGTATCTGAATAAAGGGTCGCATTGAGTGGTTTACCTTCGATAAATAACCTCAGACAAATATCCTCGAAATAGAAAACGTTTATTTAGTTACCACAATTAAATTGGGTACGGTCAACGTCACATCACGCTACTCATCTTGCTCTAGTGCAAAGAAATGTTATTAGGGAAGGTAAACAATGAAAATGGGTAGCCTGATGTGCCATTGACTGTACACATAAATTAATAACACATTACAGGACATTAATCAACACACTTCTCCTTTTAGCTTAGAACTTGTGCCATGGGAACCAGACAACGAATAAGGCCTCTCAGGGAACAATTTGACGCGCAACATTGCGCACGCGCATTGTTGCACTAAAGCGACGTTGCCAGCTAACGCGCAACTCGACGCGCCACTCGACGCGCCACTCGACGCGCCACTCGACGCGCGACTTATTATTTTTACGCACAACGATACGATATTTGCGCGTTGCTAATCAACATGTTGAGCATACTTTAATTCTATTTTTTTCTAAATACGTGCGTATTTACACATGGTGAAAATAAAAAGTAAAAATCAAGCTTGCCTAAAAGCACCGATTTTTCTAGATTTGATTTCAAAATACACAGTTGCAACTTGGTCTTGACTTCAACAAACGATACTAGGCTAATTCGTCTCTAAAATACTCTAAATACGCGCTGTGATGGTATTGCTCTTTATGGCTTTATTGAAGAAGCGTTTTGGCCATTTAATTAATTAAGCTTGAGTACAATACAGTGATAAAACTAACAAGGCTGTAACCTCGACCGCTTCAACAAAACTTCTAGTTTTTTGCATCGGAATAAATAGACAGTAAATTCTTTAAAATTGTACGTAGGAAAGCAAAGGTAACAAAGGTGAAACCATTGCAATAAGCTATTCTGAACAATTTAAAAAGTCTGTCTATATCAACGACACTTGTTTTCATTTGGAAATTTTCATAGTTTATTGTAAAAACTGAGCTCAGCTCATTAGCCGTACTTTACAGTCATACGAGTGCCTATACAAAATTCTAGTTTTCAGAGGTTTACCCTCGTATTATTATTCTCGAAAACTCAAACAGCACTACTTTACTCTATGATATTGCAATAAAAAGGACGTAGATAGGTTACTAGTGCTAAAGAAAGTGGCACTCGAAATCAGAACTTCGAACACCTGAGCTAGGCATTGACAATTTGAGACGACACTGCGCAACATGTATCAGTCTCGTTTACGCTCTAGTAAATCGTCATACTATCTCGCACACACGTTCGAATTATAGGTACTTACGCCAGGGGTCAATTTTGGACTTCGCATCAGTACTGACGTAACGTATCTTTAAAAACCTCTTTTAAAAATATTTAAATATCATTGACTTTACCCGTAATACTGCGAAGTTTTTCCATTTTCATTTTTAATGCTGTCAACATTTGCGAGTAAGTGACAAGACACTCCAATTGCTAAACCAATGCTGCAGCATTCAATTAACTTTTATGAATAAGGCGGTAAGTCAATACGAGTGAATTCAATGGCAACAGCTGTACAATAATGTTAAATGAGAAAAGTTGGAACTTTTTTCATCATAGTGTTGGACTAGGCAACAGGCAGGAAATGAAAAAAGTTTGTGAAATAATTAAAATACTTTTTTGCGATTCCAGATCACAACGTAAGCACTACAACCGAATGTAAGATATTATTAATGATCGCAAGTTAGAACGAAAACCCAAGTGTGTTATACAGGGTAGCATTTTCAGGGTCACATACAACAACATTCGGTATTTAGTTAGGCTAGTGAAAAAAGCTGCAGCAACACCTTTTCGTAGTTTACCGCGTACCTAATATCCTGCTATTTGTACTTCAATTCTCGTTGTCAAAAGGTGCAAGTTGTTTGAACTCATGTTGTTATGAATATTACAAATTAAAAAATATTATTTAACAGATAAACCAATATGATGCCAGAGGTCAGTCATTTAGTGTAAGTCATCTTTAAAAAGGTTGATTTGAGGGTTAACGGAGTCAATAACCCTATTCATTTAACACCTTCTATTGACTAAACGACTTCTAGCAATTAAAGAGCGGCTTAAACGTTCTAATATAGCTGTAAATGGTGCTATTCTGAGACCAATAGCATGAGACGACGTAGGCCATTATTACGCACGTCTATTAAATTGTCTATTGATCTTGAATATTGATCAACGACGCGCGCGCATCTTGGCTGGCTGCGCAGGCGCCTGTGCAACGGGTTCCGCTTTGAGGAGTTTGATAAACTTAAGGCTCGGGGCGAAGTGGAGATATTCAAACGGAATCCCACATCGCCCATCGCAAAGGCGAAGCGGAGATACACTGGGGTCGTTTGAGTGCGGCAGACCTGCCTTTCCCCCGAACGGTGGGATAGTGCTTAAAGCATTTTTTACCCCGTCAAAAAAAAGTTAGTTAAAAGTTTCAGTTTATTTTGTTTGCAGTAAATACAATTTATTATGTTTTTATGTTCGATGAAAAAGGACTTGATGTAAAGCAACTCACGCCTGGTCGTGAATGGGAATAGGTGACCTGATTGGATTCTTCGAAAATGGTAAATTTGCAAGGGCAGTTAATTTTAAAAAACTAACGTTAAGCATAGCACAGCATACTTTCAGTTACTTATTCTATATTATCTGACATCTGACCTACGTCCAATGGGATTTATAAAATCTGGTTACTTGAATCGAAATCATCTAGCCCGATTTTCAACATGCCTAGTTTATCACACACTAAACACAAACCACGTCAGAATCGTGACAAGATTACAGTGATATTATGTATGAAGCCACGTGCAATAATGTTGTATGGATCACGACCAAGGCCTGCATTACCCCTTATGGTACAGCAGTGGTGAATTGTCCAATTGCTACTCACCATTATATTGCGAATTGTAACAAAAGCCACAATGCGACATATTGTATATTCCCAGCCCGACCATGTCGTTGTATAGGCGTTGGCAAACGTTTTATTTAATGTAAGTGTGATCTATTTTATACTAGTGCTGAAGTAAAGATCAGATAAACCTGTATGGCTGTCGTTACTATACTTCCCGTTTTCAACAGGACCTTCTCTTGGGACCAGGTGACCCGAAAAAAACATCAGGACGCATTATGTCATTTGTAATATTAAGTATTTCAATAATAAATTCAATTTCAATTTCAATAAATTATTTAAGTTATTAAATTAAGTTAGAGGTAAAATACGAGGGGGTTGTATTTTTTAATGGGTCGTCTAGTCTATATCGTTAATTTTCAAATTTTTAAGTAGATACTCAGCAAATTTCCTAATACTTCAAAAAACTAGAATATCGGTTCAGCGGTTAATATAAAAGAAACTTCTATAAGAGATGTTTCCTAGCAAACGGTATTTTAGGTCTTTTAAAGTTCATGACCTTACAATTACGTAAGATTAAATAATAAATAAATAACAATACTTACGGGCGAATCAGATTTCCTTGAAGGTTTCGCCATTGTTCAATAGTTTAATCACAATACATAACACACACTGGAGGCTACACTTTAATTAATTTGATAAAATAAATCTTAAAATGTGACATGACATGGACAAGAAACAGTTTTGGGCGTGAAATACAATTCACTAACTACCCTCATGAGCGTTTTTCAACAGAAATGTCAAACCAAAGACAAACAATGTTAGTTTTAATTGTTTTTTCTTGAGTTTTTTTTTGCTTTGGAATAGCAAGTAAGTTAAGCAAAATTCTCATACTTTTTTGAAAAGAAAAAGACATTACTTATTATCTACGAGTACTAACCAAAATTTTTATCACCTATGCGAAGATAGTTTCATGCCGTAGCGATACAAAGCCCAGGTAACCCGGATAACGAAATATCTCTACCTCTCCCGAGAGGCTACCTCTTACCGCGTTGGGTTCACAATCGTTCGCATTCACTATGATGTTAATAGTACATTGTTATCCTAGGGGTGAAAGTAACTTATTTAGTCCCGAGACGGGGTTTGGCGCCCGGAACGAAGTGAGGGCGCCAATAGTTCGAGGGACTAAATAAGTCTTTAACCCGAGGTAAACACTGTGCTTTTCATTACAAATACGAGGAAAGTGAAAATAAAAACATGAATTAATTCATGAAGATCGAATTGCCGCTTTCCCGCCTATTTTGTTTGTTTTTTTTTCTGTGGCCGGTCCGCTATTCAGCCATTATTTTTTATTTTCATCATTGGAAAAATGGTAAATATTTTGCTCGAAGCTAAGTTATTTTAAAGAAATTGTTGAAACTTAATTATAATAAAGTTATTTAATAAATATATATTCTCTAATCAATACTTAACTTTAAGTTATTTCAATTTTACATCGTGGCTGTATAGAAAGTTGGAACATGGTTCAATAGTTAAGTGAAAAAGAACTAGTTTTTTTTAAAAATAATATGACAGCTGTCAGTTGAAAGTGATTCTCCCTAGGGATGAAAAGTATTACTTTCAGCCCGCTTCTCAGGTCAGTAATGACCTACTTTCAGAGTATGAGTAATGAAAAAGCTATTTTCAAGAAAAGCCTATTTTGAATGACACCGCGGGGTGTCTAAAACCACCTGTCAAGATCGAGTTGGAAGTTTTGGTGCGTTAAAAAACGCAAATTAACAATACAATTCAGAAGAATAATTATTGAATAAACTTTAAAGTCACGTGAATGTATTCCCTAAATACCTATCTCTAATTGCTGTGTGAAATGTTAGTTGAGAGATAATCGTACACACCTAAACTAAAATTTATTGTGATTTCATTATTTTAATAGTAATTGCAATTGACCTTGTAATAATGGATCTAATTTTGCATACCGAATGTTTTAATAAGGCTAAGCATGGTGAAACATCACTCTATTATTTAACATCTATATTTTGCTAATAAATATTTGATTTCATTTGATTTGAATAATCAGGTTGCCTTTGATTGAGTAGAATAAACAATATCTGTGTTTGGCCAGGGTGCAGGTCGAACTCAGAACCTACGGTCTAAGAAGCAGGAATCCTAAGATGCCTTCGGTGGAACCACCCAGTGTACATACTTGTCAGGTTCTGGTACTAACTAGTGGACCAATGCTGTCTGAATAAATAAATATTGAATTTGTTTTAACCCAATTGCACATAGTGACAGAAGAGTTGTTTGCATCTAACGACTTCTTGTCAGAATTATTTGTGCTCCTAATTTTAACTTTCATATCATTTATGTAAACACACAGTCACGAAGAACACTAAACAACATCTTATCACTTTGATACAGTTTTAACATTCTAACTGCCGTTAACTGGTAGTAATTACTCCTCACGACAAGATGCCAAAAAATACAAGTTATGTGATGGCTAATTACACCATGGCAAAGGCCTAAATTGAGAGTGTCACCTTAGGATAGTCTCACAACCAGTCAGAAAGATCTTAGAAAATGACAGCCTTCAGAATAAATTCCCTGTTTGCCATATTATTTACAAATAATTCCTTTCAAACAATCAGTCATTCTGCCATTTTCGTCAGTTTTTTCACTATGCAGTTCGTGTAAGTATCAAAATAACAATAGTTTAGAGACATTGTCTAAGTTAGGTGCGTCTAATCTAATACTTATCGCTGATGAAACGACTCGCAAATCCATAGAATCATCGCAAATCGCTGCCATCCCAGTTTCGCGCACGACATTTGTCGACCACCCCGGATTCGTGCACGAAAATTCAATCTCGTTACCTTGACTTTCGACATGGCGGTCGTCCTAGTCACTTCACACTGGCGCGACTGTTCGCCACCCGCGCTAAATCGGAACTGATATTACACTCGTATCTCGCCATTGCCAAGCCGTGGTCACATTGGATGTAAACAATTGACTGTGCACACTGCTTCTGAAGAGATGGGAGTGTCATAATTGTTTTCTGTTTGTTCAATCTGGCTGTTTGTGTTTCTACTAGTGATTGAGTTACGGAATTGGATCTGCGTTGAGTTAAGGCTTGAACTTTTAAGTACAGACATGTGGCAAGTCACACGAAGTGGCGAAAATATTGCTTCTAGTGAGTAACCAATTTAGAAGTTAAATTGCCCTATAGAGTTCAGCTTCTATCAAATTTTAGTTGAAGTGCAAAGTCCTTGTTCGAGTAAAGACAATTAATTACCATTATTACCACAATTAATTATTATTAAGTGGTTGTAACTTTTTTCAGCCATGGGAGTTATCTAATATTGAATTAGATGGAATCAAAATATTCACTCTCACGCTTTCGGTCTTGAAAAATGAACAGCTACGAAAAAGCATTTCGGAGAGCATTCTAGGTATATGTAGGTATAACTACAACTTTCGTAGTCGTTTCGTAGCGCAACTGAGCAATCCTGTTTTTGATCAACTTTTCTCTGACTAACGGTAACGTTATGATTTAACATTTTCTTTCTGCAGACTGCATTTGACTGCTTAACCGTAAGAGGTGAGTTCCTGCTTGCCTGATTTGGTTAGGACTGAAATACCATGTACCTAGATTTAAATCTTTAGTGCACATTCATAGCCTTAATATTTTATGATCAAACAATTCTAAGCTTTCGGAACAATTTTTGTACTTTTTTTTGTAGTTGTTTGTGATCCTAATTCTAAAATAAAAATTAAAAATAATTGTGTTTATTTTTTTAGTATTCATTTAATTACTTTATTTTATTAATTATCTTATTAACATATTATTATTTATTTTACCCTTTTTTTGTTATAAATTCCCACGCCAGCCCGACAGAGTCTTTACAAACAGATAAAAAACGCCAACATAGTTCGGCGACACAGGATTGATCTAACCAATTTGACGCAAGCCTCGAATGGAGACATTCGTTCTGGATGAACGCCGTCATTGGCCGGCGCTGTCTAGAGTTCATGGCTCGGAATTTAGGACGCACAGAAGTATTATTTTCAACTATAGTTGTGATCCCACTTACGAGCACAGGATCTGTGCACAGTTTTATTTAGATTTTATTAGCTGTGCCGACAGACTACGTTCTGTATAGTGCTATTGGCCAGTGAGAGTTCAATAAAACAATTTGACTACCAACAAACATTGGACGTCTTGTTGGACAAGTACAAAACCCAGGAACAATAAGGGAAGGGAAGGGTCTTTGTCGTCCCGTGATCACGGCTGCTGTAAAGTAGTCGAAACGTCGGGTTAGAAAATGAAAGAAAATATAAGACCGCGAGTAGAATCCGTAAAGTTGTTTTATTTCGAAATAAGAGAAGATTTTATTGTTATTCATTCTTCAACAAACTTCTCACTGACACTCGTAAAAAACCGATGGCCGTCTGCAAAGGCAGTGTAGGGGTAGGTTTGGTATCAGCCAACCAGATTAGAGGTGAACCTAATTTCAGCGAACTGTTTTGGAACCAGAGTGAAAACATTTTGGCAGCTTTTGAAGACAACAGTCTGTACCAGTCGAGTATATTTTAATGTGATATTACTTTTTTTTTATTTAAAATGGGCCTTGAAGACACCAAGGTTGTATGTATCCGGAAACACAGACGCAGGGAGAGCGTTCCACTCCTTAGCGGTGCGAACCAGAAAGGAAGCACCAAACCGCTTAGTTCGGACCGCTGGAAAGGCGACCACATGGGGGTGAAAGCCCTCATGGCGTCTAGTGCTCCGGTGGTAGATAGTGGAGGGTGGGATCAGGTCATGAAGTTCCTGCGCACACCCTCCGAAATACACCTTATAAAAAACCTATTTATCTATATTGTACCTACTTATCTCGAGATTGTTTTGGCTGGTAGTCTCTTATAAGCTATTCCAAACAATAGCATCCGTTGCTTAGTAAAATCACCTAAACGTGTGATAACATTGTTATAAAACTAACACAACGGTATTTATTGTTTGATTAAATATAAGTCATCCTCTGAACTGGTTTAAGAAAATATCTTAAAATTATCTGTACTTCCGTACACCCCTTATTTATCTTATCAAATTATAAATAGTTAATAATCTAGCGGAAATAACACATTTTCTCTAACTTGCCAAGGAACATTCACACGTAATACCTAATTGTTCGTTACCAGAACGCCTAAATGCACTAAAATAATTGTGGTGCATAATATACAAAATATAAAGTAATTGAAGCGAATGATGTGTTCAATTTTTATATTTGTGGGCCACACATCAGTATCGCAGTAAGCATTTAATTTGTTTTATATGGCGGGGTTCATAGGGG
Organism: Udea ferrugalis; assembly: GCA_950022985.1. Classification (NCBI taxonomy): domain Eukaryota; kingdom Metazoa; phylum Arthropoda; class Insecta; order Lepidoptera; family Crambidae; genus Udea; species Udea ferrugalis. The sequence goes on from OX465522.1 coordinate 2,243,320, forward strand.
TAAGACTTGAAGATACCAAGGTTGTATGTATCCAGAAACACGGACGCAGGTAGAGAGTTCCACTCAAGAGCGGTGCGGACCAGAAAGGGAGCACCAAACCGTTTAGTCCGGACCGCTGAAAGGTCGAACACATGGTTGTGAAAGCCCCAACAGTGTCTAGTGGCACGCTTTTACGCTATGCATTTCTTTTAAAGTTTGTGTATGTTGGCAAGTTTTTATGAGTTGGAGGGGCCTATCCTATCATCCTGCTATAATTTCTACGTAGAAAATAAAGACAGGTGACTATGTAGTCACTTTTCTTCTCATCTATGTGAAACAAGTGGACAATTTCCGTCGCCATGAGTGTTCACTGCACTCAATAGCCGGGCCCAATAGCTTAACGAGCGTTTCAAAGTAGTCGATCGAAGTGCTTAAAACCAAGTTATTGCTGCAATGAACTGGCTTCAGCACCACGTTTGCTAAATTATTGGCAATTACACTGATTGATGACAGCAAACCCGTGCTGAAAAATAATACCTTGCTCGACGGCCTACTTACGCTCAGTGAAACTTATCGGAAAACTTTTTCAGGCCTAAAAAAAAAAAAGTTTTTTTAAACAACCCAAAATATGCCTAGGAAAATTTAACACACACTAAAATTGCGCTTTTTTATGAACAGGAAGCGATTTTCAGTAACATCATTTCTCATCTCGATCTCGCACAATAGAGCACGCTCACTTCAATCGTCTATTCGCTTCACCTCGAATTAGTACTCTCCCTAATGTCTATGCAAATAATTTTATAGTTTTTAATCTCATCATTTCAGTAAATAAATATCATATCTAATTAACTATTAAATGAGCCTAACACAAGTAATAGAGCAATTAGTTAAATTGGCCTATCAAAAAAGTGATAATATTTTGATTAGAATCACACAATGATATTTTGTTTCTCCTTCGAAGTGTGACTGATTTTTAGATTGCCAAGCAATGATATTATAATAAAAAAGACGTAAATAGGTTACTTGTGCTTGTGCACCCGAATCAGAACTTCGAACACCAGAGCAAAGCATTGCCAGATTATGACGACACTACGCAACACGTATCTGCCTCGTTTTCGCTCTAGTATCAGACACTATCTTGTACACACAGTCAAATTATAGATACGTACGCCAGGGGTCAATTTTCGACTTCGCATCAGTACTGACATAAAGTATCTACCTCTTTTAAATATCATTGTTTCCAAGTTGATAAATGACTCTTACAATTCAGCAAGTTATAATGTTACTACCTGTCATGTGACAGAACACTTTAATCGCTAAACCAATGCTGCAGCATAGAGTTAACTTTCGTATGAATAAAAGGGGTATGTATTTAGGCTCATTTCAAAGGACCCCTTGCAAGGTGGAGATAAATTATTTTGGTCCTGTTACTGGACCCTCAGAAGGGTCCTAAGCAAACATGTCGCTCCTACAAGCTTTTGCGAACTTTTGTGATAATGTCGTCATTGCTTTGTTATACCTGTAAATAAATTCTGCAAACTCACTTGGATCCAAAACTTGATGGTTCCGGTCAGTATTTAATTCACGTGCCTTTTTTATTCCAGCTATGCTATTCTAGCTAACGCCAAATCTCATTTCGATCTCGCTCGAAGAAACGCCAACTTTAATCGCCTATTGGCTTCAGCATGACTTGGTATTTTCCCTCATTTGTATAGACCAAAATTTGAAATGTTATTTGGCTTAGTTCTTTTGACTCAAACGATCACATACACATAGTTATTGAGTTTTATAAAACGCCAGAATTCAACCTGTTGTTCGAACGTCCGATGTGCAAATGCAGAATCAAATCAAATCAAATCAAAAATAGCTTTATTTAAATAGACCTGTTACAGAGTACTTTTAAATCGTCAAATCTAATTAACAAACAAAACATACTTAATAATAGACATGAATACCATAATATTAAATGTAAACAATAAATATACTGTACTTAAATAAAGGTGATGCTACCACCGGATCGGAAAGTTGTTTCTGTACTGAGAAGAACCGGCAAGAAACTCAGCAGTTACTCTTTTCAACTGTTTCTCTTTTTTACAATAATTTCTAGTATATTACAACAGAACTTAGAACAAGATAGCACAATAAAATTCATAATTTATGAAAAGAATAACACTCTTAGGTACATCGACGAGAAGCTATATAAAACAAAACAAGAATGTCACAGAATCTTAAACAACCCCAATTCACAAATGCAAATCAAGGTTGACCATCCCTCAGAAGTATAGCTCCTTTCGTTCCCCCCCGTTCCATTGACATTTCACGAGACCGCATGTGCCCGAGTGCGTACTTAGCGTTGATTGACGTTTCTGAATTCGGGGACTAGAGGCATGTTTTTTTTATTTAAGAATCTTTTTTTATTTTCTTGAGGAATGTTTAGGGGCGTAGAGAGTAGGTAAATTTAAATTTAACTTCTATGAGAAATGTTTATAGAACAAACGAGCATATTTTTTTTAAAAAAAATGTTGTTTTTTCGCTTTTTTAAAGAGTTTACAATTTTTAGTCTAATATTCAACGGTTTATCATCGTTCTATCTTTCTTTAGGAGTATCAGCAAACTGGGGCTACAGTGGAAGCCTACCACGCTGCCCGGATAGCCCGGAGCCCTACAGCGCCTCTAGCGGATAGTAAAGGAACTAAACTCAAAGATACAAAATATTTCACAAAGTTTAAAATTTTAGGCAATTTACAGTTTTTTATCTTAAGTATTTACTGTAGTGTAAGTATTCCTTGTTTTGAGGAGGTGTAAGTTACATACAATATCAGAATGAAAAAGACGGAAAGACATTAGGGCCGGCGCCCACTATCGGCATCGGCACGCTTCAGGATTTTAAGATGGCAAATAGCAATATACTTTAACATTATGGCAATAAAGTAGAAATTTCCGTGATGTCTTCTCGTAAAAACAAAATGCATTTGTTCTGTTTCTGTTTCGGCATTTTCTACTTTATTGCCATTAAGTTAGAGTATATTACTATTTGCCACCTTAAAAGCCTGAAGCGTGCCGATGCCGATGGTGGGCGCCGGCCCTTATTAATTATCTGCTTCATTTCAATTACTAAATAAGTTGGGAATCTTAAAATAATGTCCACGACATGAGAGCTGCCCTACACTGGAAATATCAGCTTAGCACATAAATAAGTATAGGTTGAATAATATCACTAATTCAATACAAATGAAAGTTTCCATTTACAGTTCTAATTTAGCTCCACAAAACTGCCATCTGTATTTTTACCCTCGTACTAAATACATGCCCAGTACAATCGCAAGCAGAGTTATTGTTAGTTCAGTAGCTTACCGTTAGATGGCACGGATCGGCGTGCATTGAGATTTGACAGCCCATGCTTTGGACGCGTTCCGAATATCCGTTCGCCACAGTTTGGTAATGGCTGCCGCCGGGGTGGTCGACTTTCGTTACTGTCAGTGAATGCCGCGTTGATTGGTTGTTTACTTTATTTACGTTGCATCTGCAACCAATTAATTAATTGTGCTAAGTGTTTATCTATTGTGACGTTGTGAAAAACACCTTACGGTAAACAAACGAGTGCGTTCTTTAGTTTTACGATTCACGCGGCGTCGAAATGAGAATGCATCTCGCAGTGTAGTGTTGTGGTGTGCTAATTGGGTTCCCCTGGCCAAATGCTGGGGTATAGCAGATCCGCTATGTGCAGTCGACAACATTCCCAGGCTTGTCTGAACACCTCGCTGTCGATACGGCAGGAGATACAGCGTTTTGAGAGCGTGCATCCTTCGATATACGCTCTTTACGACTTGGTGGAGTTAGTACCTGATCCGCTGCTGGCTCAGCAGATACGGGACCATGTGGTGGCTATAGAAGGTCAGTAATATGTGTAGAATGCTTTAATTTGTGGTTTCCCGGTGATATCTTATTCACGGCATTGTTTACGTCGTGGAGAGGCATGAGCGGTCTCTAAGGCGACCGCGGTGTTGTGGAATAAATCACGTTGAATAACCTGTTCTCAGTAGATGATAAGTTACAGGTTATAAGTGTGATTAGAGAGCTACGAATTACTTAGTAGTTTAAGTAGATAGGTTGCTAGTATTGATTTTGTAACATCGACTGCTTAATGCAGACAGTTGGAACTAAAATGCCAATAAAAACATCATAGTAGGTTTTCTATGATTTAAGTATTTAAATATCCAAAGAACAAAAATATTGATACTTTAAAATCCGTAATCATAATTATTTATTACGCATTTTTATAACTGAAAAACCAAATAAGTAGGTAGGTACCACTAGGTGACCTAGATCACGTTCGGAATTCCAGATCTAGGTACCTAGGCATTTATGTTGTTTTCATTGGCTAAAATCAGCTGTTTGATATTACTGCATACCTACACCTACCAATAAATAGAACTAGAGTAGCAAAGAGGAAAATTTAATGCAAAATAGATTTAAGAAAACATTAGTACAGTACCTACCTACACCCACACTTATTCAAAGGGATAAAACAACATTAATTTTATTATGCTACAATAAACTTGCGATTGTTCGCTAGCATTCATAAGTGTACAGTTAATTATTTTGTAATCAACAATAAATTATCTTCTCATAGGTAGGTAATTACTTATACATGTCTGTACGTGTCTGTAGATAGGTAGATAGTTAGTAGACACCTTTCTCCCTTGCCCTGAAACAAAGTTATCTTAACTAACATTGTTTTCTAGCATTTAGGTAGGTAGGTACCTACGTTACGCGAAATAATGTTTCGAATCCAACCGATAAACCGGTAATTTAAACATTGCTATCTTCCACATTGCTGTACCTGTCAAGGTGCATGTGAATTGTAGAAACTTTTTTTAGATGCTAAGTCACATGTAATGCAATTAAATAAAATAAATAAATGAATAATTAATAAAGAACACTTTGCCGTGATGGAAGTTGTTCTTTATTACAAATTGGCTACAAGTCAAGGGTAACGGTGGTACCTACCTAGCCGTTATCAGGTAAGCTAATAGTGCACTGGTAGGTACCTATAAGATGTAGGTAAAACGAATTGTCAACATGTAAGGTCACCGCATGGCTACCCATTTCCACTAGTCATCTTTGATCTATTGCTGGCAAGATCAAACTAGGCATCCAAGACTAATTCTTGTCGCCATCCATCAGTCAAAGTAGGTGTTTCACATTTCATTTAAACTCAGCATTCAATCTTGATTCCAGATACCATAGTCAAGATCGTGAAATGCAAGAAATTATTACAATTTGATTGAACCCTTGAATTCAAGAACAAAGAACCTATACCTGCTGCCCCGAAGATATTAGCCTACCCGCAAAAAAGTTCCTAATACCCCATCCCCGCTTTTATTTGCCCTAACTTCCCTTGTTTAGTAACAAAACCAATACGTGATTTTATTGCTTTGTAACAATAACAAAGGGTATTTTATTGAGGAACCAAATATGGCTGCCTCGTTGGGTAGAGACTCTGCCTGCTGAGCTGTAGTTCCTAAGTTCGATGCTTAGGACAATTATTTCAAATTTGTGCGTGTGAGAATGTTACTAAAATTATTATTGTTTTTACTACAGTATTTCCTGCAATTATCCTACAAATGTGCCTATCTACTTAAAACAAAGCAGGTACCATAAAGGTTCAAAAAACATTAATTTCATTCGGTAAATTATCAGATCCGTAGTTTTAAACCAATAGCACGCTAAGAACTGATAGCCATTTGAGCAGATAATTTCAGAAGTTAAGACTATTTGATGACAAACACATAGTAAGCATCTACCTACGTGCAGCTGCATGTCTTGCCTCCTAGGGTCCCAATATGTAGGCCGCCTAAAACAGGGGCTAGCCATGAGCAACCTGCAGAAAGCTCCAAAAATGAAAATATGACATTAGAAGTCTTTAGGTGAGTGACAGGACAAAATGTAATTTTATGTAATTTCAATACATTTTGGCCCTTGCTAGATGTCACCGTTTGGCGTTTTGATCAAGGCTAGCCAGCCTCCCAGGCCACTCACAAAACCTAAGGGGAAAGGCTTTGTTTTCCAGTAGTCGGCTGCTAATTACGATGACGAAGTTAATTGTGTACCTAAGGGTACATACCTAGTTCTACGAGTTAAGAGGCCATTAACGTTTCAAAGCTAAACTAAAGGTAAAGTTATTTTTACCTAGATATTGCCAAGTCTAAGTCTAACACCTGTTACAGACAGTACTCTGCTTGGAATAGGTACAGATAACCTTTGTATGAGATGTCCCACAAATATATTTCACTAATACTAAAGACAGAACTGAAATGTCTTAGATAAAAAACTGAAATATTCAAACTCATTCAGCTAATAACATTTTACGAGCGTTTTTAATTTTTTAAGACTGAATCGTAAGAGTTGATGCCTAATAAAAAAGTCTTATCCATCGCAGGCGTTCATGAATGAAATTAAAATTGCTTATAGCCTATCGCTGTTGTGCAGAAGGGTGATCGCGTAAAACGAAAGCATTCAACCGGAGCTCAACCAAACCAAGAATGATTTTATGGCAAATCACTGCTTGCGAGAACGGGGCGGCTGTTGTCCTCTCTCTTTCCCTCACAATATGCTTTACCGAGCGCTCGTAACATTCTTTCTTGCATCTGCACAAGTTGCTTTACCATCAGGTCACCTTTATACCCAAAAATATGTCTGGCTGAGTCCCCTTGTAACGCCCTAGGTCGGGGTCCGTGCATAATCGCCTTACGCACTAATACGCACATTACCAAATAAGGTTGAGAGAGCATTCTGTGCTGTCTCCGGAGTCTATATGATGTCAAAGCTTGTTTAGCCGCATATGGCTTTGACAACATTACCTGTCCGTGGGGTAAGCGCAGCAGAGTATTCTCAAGCATACCTGAGGGTGACCAAATGAAAGCCCTGCTAGCTTGAGCTGTTACTGGGAGGGGGCAATCAAACATAAAATATGTTCTGTGTGAAAAGCAACACATATACATCACATGCTGCTAATGTCATACTGGCTACGCGACCTGCTAAATTATGTCAAAGCCATTAGCAGCTAAACAGTAAAGAGAAAAAATAAAACTGAGACAGTTAGTTACATTATCGTCTTTAGATTTGTTAAATCGGAATGCCAGCCACATACGCAAAGACGTTTCACGCAGAGCAGCCTAGAAGAAGAAAAAAATATCCGCATCGTCCGTGGAGTTAGCAGTCTTGGCAGCGGGCGAACGGAACACGTCCGACTCGAGTACGAGTACGATTCACACCTAGCGACACGAGTTGGACCGCAATATGGAACGGGAAAAGAAAGCAAAACGTTAGAGGAACTAAAGTTCTAATGGAATCTCGGCGCGCAACCGATTTCCCATTCCGTTACTATGTTTAATTAAACCTTAAAACCATTTCCTCTAGGTGCAGCTCGCAGGTCAAAATATGAATATCTGATTGGTTGTCTAAAGCACATCTCTGCTCCATTCCATGTTGGAAAATTTTGAAGAAACTTACGCATTAAAACATATTGTTATTAAATAATGCAGTTAAATGGATAGCAACAGACAGTCTGGGTGGACATTTTACATCGAGATCATTTGACCTAAAGCTAAGCAGAGCAGTGCTTGTACCCTGTTGGTGATGCTGATAAACATAGCTATAAATATGTACTCAAATCCATAGATAAAAAATCCCAAATAGTTAATACACAAATTGTAAAAGACTTACTGCCGTACTCAGAGACGTCAATTAACGTTAATGGTTCATTAGAGTCCAAATTTGACATTCTGAAAAGTTCTTTATGCAATTTGTTATAAAGTCTCTTTTCAAAAACGGAATTTTGACGCTAATCAACCATTAACGTTAATTGACGTCTCTGAGTGCGGCGGTTAGAAATTAAATTAATTGCGACTTTATGAGTCGTGCCGTCAAAATCGGACTGACGCACGATCTTGACATTTGCCTTGGCAAGTTCATAGTCTCATTTTATTTCTCGGCCAAACTGGAGCGAGTCTTGTATTCTAGCTAACACTCGTATAACTACCGACTTTGACTACTGAACTCGCCTGATTGACTTTTTGATATTCTACAGGTTTTGAATATTTTTTTAAGGATCAATTTTGCAAGTGGTAGTGGTAGGCCAAATCCTAAACTAGACTAACTAGCGTCACTTTTTACCGCGTACAGCTAAAATATGGAACGGTCTTCCAGCGGCAGTGTTTCCGGAAAAGTATGACATCGGGGCCTTCAAGAAAAGAGCGTATTCCTTTTTGAAATGCAAGCAACGCATCTCGTGACACCTATGGTGTTGCAGTTGTCCATGGGCAGAGGTGATTACTTTCCATCAGGTGACCCTCTAGCTCGTTTGCTCCCTATTACATAAAAAAAAAAAAAAAAAAAAAAAAAATAGAACGAATTTGGAAAAAATCTCAAAGTGGTTTTAAGACCGAAAACAAAAAGTAATACTTCGAACTATTTAAGTTAGCAAATTTTAAAAAAAGACCTCGGTATTCGTTTTGTAAAAAAAAACATTATTTTCAACCTTTAAAAATACCTTTTTTAATAAAGACCGGTTTTGACGGTGATTGATTAGGTAATATTAGCATAAAGAAAGACCTAATGTATTAAAGACACTGTACGGTAAACACAGTACTTACCAAACGACACCTACGTAACATGTTTTATTATATCTGCATTCCAGTGCATACCTAACTGCTAGCTGGTCTGTTTGTAACTAGGTTAAACTAAAGTAATTCAATAAAAACTCAGTTACTACTTCAACAGCCATAAATTCTTTAACCAATATCAATGTGAAATTGTTTGAAAAATCTCTTATTTCATTCGACACTCTGGGTCATAAAATTTATGATGCTCCGGAACATTTCTTCCCAATTCGATTCCTTTATGAGGCACTTTCCGGTTATGTTCAATTGATTTAGTTTAATACTAACGTTTAGCGATCTTGTTTATACGTATGTTATTTTATATACTTGATAAGGTTAATTCCTAGTGATCGGACGAAGGGACATCCATCATCATCATATCAGCCGAACGACGCCCACTGCTGGGCATAGGCCTCCCCCAAGGATCTCCACAACGATCGGCCCTGCGCTGTCCGCATCCAGCGGCTTCCCGCGACCTTGACCAGATCGTCGGTCCACCTTGTGGAGGGCCTGCCCACGGAACGTCGTCCGTTTCACCGCGCTATGTGCCCCGCCCATTGCCACTTCAACGATGCAATCCTTCGAAGGGACATCCATGGGCATAATAATAATTTTGTGCTGACCTGAATCGATAAACGTTTTTTCTTTCTTCCATCCCACGACATCTCTGGCTCCACATGTGGTGGAAATAGTCAATACGAGGGTCAGTGATGTAATCAGCAACACATGCAGTCATTAAGTCATTACAGTAATTATTATCATATTTAATCAGTCTGGCCTGGCAGTGAAAAACAATTTGTATGTCATTTGGTACCGATCAATAGTATCAGAAGACAAACATATACACACACTGTCTCTCATAAAGCCTTATTACGTGCGCAATAATGCCTATTTTTACAAAATTGATATTTTCTGAAGTATTAAACATTTGTCTTCGAATGGGAAATCTGCGAAGAGGTAATTGGAATTTATTTTTCGGCAAGGCTGATAAATCTAGGGTGGAATATGGCTTTGACAGAAAACCCTCAATATTAACGTGTCATACTCGGAAATTATGTTTTCATACGAATAAGCTTTCAAAATCAGCATTATATGTGGTAGACTACTGCAGTGTACCCCACTCAGCTAAATGCCTGGACCTGATAGGCTCAGACGCTGATTTTCTTAGATTTTCTTAAAAGACTTACTTTTACGTCAATGTTGAAGAATTACCCAAAAATAAGCTTTATTCGTTCGGCTATTATGAACATATTTGCGCTGTTTTTAGAAAAAAATACTGTTTTGATTTGATGAAACGAAGTCATAGGGCCCCCGCCCACGGCGACTTTTTGTAGCGATACTGTCGCGCATCTGCAACGCTACAGTCGCGTAGCGGTCGTTAGCTTTGTGCCCTCGCCCACAGGGCGTTCGGATTTAGTCGCGATACTGTCGCGCTTCTGTCGCGACGCAAGCGCGCTACAGTTTTCTTTTCTCTCCTGATGTCGTCCGACAAGGTTGCGCGTTTGTATTGCGTCCGGCGCGATGCAGTAGCGCGTTTGTAGTGCGTTATCATTGCTACTATAGCGCGTTGCAAATGTAACCAATTGTCGCGCTACAAAAAGTCGCCGAGGGCAAGGGCGATCTTCGTTTAAAGATCAAAAAGTTATAATAATCAATCTATCTTTTTAGTTTATTTAGAGTTTCGCAATGACTGTCTCAAATAATTATTTTTCTGTCCGAAGTCAGCAGTTTCACCGTCAGATGTCACAGGATTCCATTTTCTCGGAATTAAGTAATATTCCGAACAGGGAAGAGAATTAATTGAAGCAACAAGCCGATCCCTGTTTATGAAACGGGGAATTATGTGCGGTCTGAAATGCTATTTCCATCCGAGAATGTTAATTTTTCCCCCTCAATTTATCATATTTTACGAAATATTCCAAGATTAAGCAGGCGGGGCATATTAAAACTTGACTCGAGTGTATATTTTAGGTAATTTGTTTTGAAATTTGACAATAAGAAGCGATACAGGCTGTTCCGCCTGATTGATGGTTCGTGGTTTTGACTTCTGTAACGGGAATCGTGGATTGGATTCCTAGGTCAAGTTTCTAAGTGTATGTGCAACACTTGTGTTCGTAATCAATTTTGCATATGTAAAATTAGTATAAGTAGCACTTAAACCCTATGTAATACACTTCATGTGTGGGTGGCCCAATACAATGTGTGTTTAATAGTATCTGTATTCTTATGAGTTAAAGAATAGTTAAGGAAGTCTGTCTGGCCTAAGGTAAGATGTAATATATACTTTAAAAACAAAGTGTTTTCAGGGTATAACGTTGAAACCCTGGTGGTAGTGCTGCAGTCATCATTATCCTCATCTAGCCGGAAGGCATCCAAAACTGCGTTAGCCAATCTGTGGCCTGCATTCAAGAACTCTACTCCACCAACCATCAGTTCTTTGACTGATGTGGCCAGCCCAAAAAACAGTCATGATAGAAAACCACTGTTAACATACTTAATTTAATACACATTAAAAACCGTTTAATAAGTAAGAAGACCCAAGAAATTCCAAGCTGTCATCAAAACTGCGAACAACTATTCAATTCGCAACAATCTCGGGCAAGCAGGAAACAATGACCCAACCGGTTCAGTAGTAAACAAAGCTGCGGTGTTTCTCAAAACTGGATTATTTGAGGTCATGAGAGGCCACGGTCACTAGGAACTAGATTATGCTACAGTTAACAGCTGTCTGTGTTGGTTATCTGAATGTCAAATCAACGCACAGCTAAAACTAATGGTGAGGCCTCATTAGCGTGCCTCATTAAGCCGCGTTTCCACTAGACAACATTTGCCGCGTGACATGTTGCACAACGTGTTCTTCAACGACGCGCAACTTCCCCCTATCGGTGCGCATAGTATCTCAACTACAAGCCGCGCGTCATTTGCGCTGTTGTGCAACGTCCCCGGACATTTCGAGGGTCACATTGTGGTCACATGTTGCGTGTCAATTGTTGCCTAGTGGAAACAAGCCTCATTAGTGGTGATTCGTTGAAATATCGTGCGACGACGCAGCGCAAAATGTGGCATGTAAATGAAAATGTAAAACGACGCTGTTGACGCTGCGACGAAACAGCGCAACAGGACGCGCTGATGAGGTCTCACCCTTCTATCCTACTGAAAAAACACCACACAACTATTTTTGTGATAATTTTGATTGACATTTAGGAAAAGAACTACTTCTTTTCAATGCACAAACTTTAATTACCTACATACATACTCTATCTAGGTTTTAAGTTAGTGAATCCCTTTGGTGACAAAACATACTTCTCTACCTACCTACTACCTCGTTTGAAATAGGAGTGTATTCTAAATCTCAGCTCATACTGCTTGAAAACGAAAGATTTCCGATTTCCGTCTTCAAGCATGATTTATGCCCTTTGTTCTGTGTATGCCTAAAAAGCAATTGGTCTGAATCGCGTTTTGCCTAAAATTAATTCTTAAATACTGTTAGAACTAAGTCGATCATCTATCTATTTTACATAAAATAACATACCCTCACGACCATATCCCTAATGGGTTAGTCAGAGGCACACTGATTGTTACCGTCATGGTGAACGGAACATCCAGAAGCCCAAATTTCGCCGAGGGAAATGGAACCCAACGTGGTAAGGGGCGAGCCTGCCGCCGTTATTCGGGTTGCTTGGGTTTCATATCGGTGTTTTCTATTACCGGAGTGTTAGCCGCAAATTGTACAATAAACACAAAGTAGGTGTGTTTCGGCGAGATTTGATCTCGGGACCATCGGGTTCTGAGCCAAAGTGTTTAATCACTGGGCTAGTGTTTAACCACTGGGCTACTATCTATTTTACATTAAACCTAATAAGCAATATCCTTTGTCAGACTAACCTTATCACCTTTCCTAGAAAATTATATATTAATTATAATTTGTAACCTTTATAACTAACCAAATTATGGCTATAAATAGCATATTACCTATTTACTAATTGGAAATGTTAATTCAATAGTGGAGAATAGTTGAAATGCGAAACAATACATTAACTGAAGCCAGACAACCGCCTGTAATATCCACAGCCATCTGACTATCGCCTGTCTTGACGTGCAATGGCTGACTGTTGAATAGACGACGAAGTTTCTAGATGTTATATTCGGAACAATAGTTTCCAGCTGACGTTTCAATTAATTAGTGTTAGGATTTGAGATAGGATCGTTAGAATATGAGCTCGAATGATAATGGCGAGACAACAAGTGAATTGAATATCTTCCTGCAATGTTACTTGTACCATTATAATGGATTAAGCAGTAATACAATGCCACAAAACGCAATATGCTTCGTAGAAAAATCATTTGGCATTTTTGGAGAAAAAAATATGTCGGATAGGTGTTAGACTGGCCGCTCGGTTTAAATTCCCTTGCCAAAGTGTGGTATTCTCAAAGATCCGTTCATTCCGACTGTCTCGTTTGGGATAATCATGAGCGTATATTAATGTTGCTCTAGTTTAATTTGATCCTTTGAAAATGCCAAAATGTTTCACCAGACTCAGCATTATTGTGTTAGTGCGCGACTCTGCAAATATTTTTTCTAGTTAATTAGCAATATCTGCTATCTCTTTCTGCAGTTGTTTATTTTAATTAATTCTAACAAACTCTCGCGTTTAACGTTTAATCTGTTTCTCCCCAGCATATTTGCAGTTCAACCATTTAGAATGAATGGTGAACAGACCAGAACTGTGGACGGTCTCTTTGATGCTAGTGAATGCTAATTGTAGTTTTACAAAAGGCAAAAGGTCAACACTTTGACGATTCGTATCACCTTAAATAGGTACTAATAATAACGTGCACTAGAGGTTGATATACTACTTACTGCAGTGTTACTATATACATTATAATGTGTGGATCACTACAGTTGCAGTCGCATTTAATGTACTGTACTACCAATTATGCTACCGAGACCATTAACAGACCGGCCGAATCTTTCTGGTATATTTTGCCCTATGAGCCAGGGTGATTTCATCAATGTTATAGGCATCCACCTCTAACACTCGGAAGAAATATTTTTTCAAATATTTAACTCCCGATTAAGATGAAAAAGCTATTACTATATTTTATTATTGTTTTTAGCATTTTCCATGCAGTATCTTTCTAAAGAAAACCAGAAAAAGACATTTGGTCATGTTGGCATCAGGCAGGACTTGAACCCGCATCTTTCGCAAGCCGGGCGACTGCACTACCAATTATGCTACCGAGACCATTAACAGACCGGCCGAATCTTTCTGGTATATTTTGCCCTATGAGCCAGGGTGATTTCATCAATGTTATAGGCATCCACCTCTAACACTCGGAAGAAATATTTTTTCAAATATTTAACTCCCGATTAAGATGAAAAAGCTATTACTATATTTTATTATTGTTTTTAGCATTTTCCATGCAGTATCTTTCTAAAGAAAACCAGAAAAAGACATTTGGTCATGTTGGCATCAGGCAGGACTTGAACCCGCATCTTTCGCAAGCCGGGCGACTGCACTACCAATTATGCTACCGAGACCATTAACAGACCGGCCGAATCTTTCTGGTATATTTTGCCCTATGAGCCAGGGTGATTTCATCAATGTTATAGGCATCCACCTCTAACACTCGGAAGAAATATTTTTTCAAATATTTAACTCCCGATTAAGATGAAAAAGCTATTACTATATTTTATTATTGTTTTTAGCATTTTCCATGCAGTATCTTTCTAAAGAAAACCAGAAAAAGACATTTGGTCATGTTGGCATCAGGCAGGACTTGAACCCGCATCTTTCGCAAGCCGGGCGACTGCACTACCAATTATGCTACCGAGACCATTAACAGACCGGCCGAATCTTTCTGGTATATTTTGCCCTATGAGCCAGGGTGATTTCATCAATGTTATAGGCATCCACCTCTAACACTCGGAAGAAATATTTTTTCAAATATTTAACTCCCGATTAAGATGAAAAAGCTATTACTATATTTTATTATTGTTTTTAGCATTTTCCATGCAGTATCTTTCTAAAGAAAACCAGAAAAAGACATTTGGTCATGTTGGCATCAGGCAGGACTTGAACCCGCATCTTTCGCAAGCCGGGCGACTGCACTACCAATTATGCTACCGAGACCATTAACAGACCGGCCGAATCTTTCTGGTATATTTTGCCCTATGAGCCAGGGTGATTTCATCAATGTTATAGGCATCCACCTCTAACACTCGGAAGAAATATTTTTTCAAATATTTAACTCCCGATTAAGATGAAAAAGCTATTACTATATTTTATTATTGTTTTTAGCATTTTCCATGCAGTATCTTTCTAAAGAAAACCAGAAAAAGACATTTGGTCATGTTGGCATCAGGCAGGACTTGAACCCGCATCTTTCGCAAGCCGGGCGACTGCACTACCAATTATGCTACCGAGACCATTAACAGACCGGCCGAATCTTTCTGGTATATTTTGCCCAATGAGCCAGGGTGATTTCATCAATGTTATAGGCATCCACCTCTAACACTCGGAAGAAATATTTTTTCAAATATTTAACTCCCGATTAAGATGAAAAAGCTATTACTATATTTTATTATTGTTTTTAGCATTTTCCAGCTTAAGCTTTAATAGCTTTTTCATCTTAATCGGGAGTTAAATATTTGAAAAAATATTTCTTCCGAGTGTTAGAGGTGGATGCCTATAACATTGATGAAATCACCCTGGCTCATAGGGCAAAATATACCAGAAAGATTCGGCCGGTCTGTTAATGGTCTCGGTAGCATAATTGGTAGTGCAGTCGCCCGGCTTGCGAAAGATGCGGGTTCAAGTCCTGCCTGATGCCAACATGACCAAATGTCTTTTTCTGGTTTTCTTTAGAAAGATACTGCATGGAAAATGCTAAAAACAATAATAAAATATGGTTAAGTTATGTTTTTAGTAAACTCTACATTCCACTAAAATACGACCAACTGCACCCCAGTTAAGTCGACTCCGCCATTACAAAACCTGCGCACCTTTGAAACCTTGTGTTACATCTTCTACAGCCAGAAACAGGTATAACTCGCGCGCCAGGGGTCCGTCGGTAGAGTCCCTCGCGGTGGTACTCAGGGACCTCTGGTAACGCGCAGAAGATGGCCTCCGCAGAGTTTAGTGGGTATTCCCTTTCCTATTGGGGTGGGTGAGTCCCACACTCCCCCGCTTTCCTACCATGGGAGCGGGACAGTGCGTAAATGCATTACCGGTGTCAAAAATAAATAAAAGTACTGGCAAGTAATGTTCAAATGTTTTTTTCGTAACTTGTCATGCCAGTATTCTAACTCCTTCTCCATTATGTGGCGGTTCCATTTTTGAACAGCGAGCGGTTACGTCATTTTTTATTAACATTCACGGGACTGCCAGTACGCAGTGTAGCGAGTGTAGTGTAGCACACAACACGTGCGTTGAATTATGTATCGAACTTTTTGCAGGCGTGATTGATTCGGCTCGAATTGATACAGTTTTTGCTGCGTATATTACATTAAACATGATGTTATTAGAAACAACGTAATGATGAATATTGATAAATACTATGATCAAAGGTCTTTAACACTTACTTGACGGAGCAATCACTTTAAGTCTACTCAATGCATTATGACGTTTTTAGAATACGAGATCATCATTTTTACCGACTAAAAAAAGGAGGTCCTCAATAATTTTTTTTCTCTTTTCCTAGCCCAGCCTTCAAAGTCAGCTATTTTATTAAGGGCCTGTAGATGCTATTAGTTAGGGCATTTGGCTACTTACTACTTTGCAGATCTTCGTACTTCCGCATGGTAGTACGAGTGGGGTGGGTGTCCACTTTTCTGCCATCCAATGTTCGTGCCCCCACGAAACTGACACTATAATTCCCATGAACACTGGTTAGTGAAAAATACCCAAAAAAACTCAAAAACTGTCGAGTCTGTTTCGTACTAATCCACTCCGACACTCGAATCTGACACTCACTGCCATCGACACTGCAAATGCAGATTACAAAACGGCACATCCTTACTGCTGTAGTTACTTCAAAATAATGATTACCGTCGTAAAATAACCTCAACAGCTCTCAGAACACGTACTCAAATCGAAAGTGAAACCAAAGATCAATATTTAGAAAGGTGTGACATGTTGTGTGTAGTGTACACAATGGTCGGACGCGTGCGTTTTGTTGATACAATGGACCACACGTGCAACATAGCTGTTGAGAAATGATCTGTAGTGCATGGGAATAAGGAGATACGTACTGTATATGTGTAAACACTAGGTCTTCTGTACTTCACTTTATGATCCGCCTACGTTGTGGCCTCGACGAGACAACCTACCACAACGTTTTGGCGTAGTGTGAAGCGTCTAGTAGAAATATTAAACAACTAAATTTGTTTACACTGGTACGTCATCTGTGGTTTCATTAAGCTGTTCTAAATCGAAATGACTCATAATCACTGCGATTAGTAGAACATTGGAACGTGACGCTACGACTATATCCTGAACGAGGTAGTAAAGCCACTGTTTGTCAAGGGGGACGGAACATTCAGAAGCCCACACTTCGTGGAGTGAATTTTGACCCAAAGTAGTATAAGGGGCGAGACTACCGCCATTGTTCGGGTTATTTGGGTTTTTTATCGGTGCTTTCATCACCAGAGAGTACTTGCAAATTTTACAACGAACATCACATGAACAAGTTATTCACAAGGCCCTCAGTGACTTTTTCTTCTCACGTTTAGCCAAATCGATGGGTACTTATTTAACAAAACACTCCTTACCATAAATATAATTCAAAATTCATCCCAATTTTCTAATTCGATTGCCACTTTAATAGATAACTTGGGTGAAATTAAATTCTAGAGCAATCATGAAGGGTAAAGTAAATTGAAAATTACTTTTCGACTTCAATATGAAACGTCAAGAAAGAGAACAACGAGTGATGCCAATGCAGCATCTTCTCATTTAATTTCTGAAATACAATTTGTAAAGTTAATAAGTAGATCAGTTGATTAGAACAATCACTCATTTAATTCTTAACTTAACTGTTCCTAATCCGTGGCAGCAGAAATTCTACGGTCGTGAGTCTTACCCCCGAATTCATAAACGCTAATCAACGTTGAGCATCCCTCAAAAGTATAGCTGTCCTTTTCGGTTCTAAATACATTTCACAATTCGAGGGTTACCTTTTCTTGTACATAGTTAGCGTCTTTATGTTATTTATATGGGACTTAGATTAGCTAAGCTTAGCTATTTCTATTATTATACGCTACTGGTGCAATACGGAATTCTATTACAAAAATTACAAATCATTTACCTACGCGGACGTTAGCGACTCACGTAGCCAACAAAAACCGACAGCACCGCGTTTGCATCGTGACTGAATTTGAGCGCCCCGTAGGCGAGGGAACACACCTAGCGATCGTTTCGCGACTTAAGCGATGCAGTCGCGCGACAGTATCGCAACTGTTTCGCTATAAAAAGAGCGTCAGCACCGCGTTTGCATCGTGACTGAATTTGAGCGCCCCGTAGGCGAGGGAACACACCTAGCGATCGTTTCGCGACTTAAGCGATGCAGTCGCGCGACAGTATCGCAACTGTTTCGCTATAAAAAGAGCGTCAGCACCGCGTTTGCATCGTGACTGAATTTGAGCGCCCCGTAGGCGAGGGAACACACCTAGCGATCGTTTCGCGACTTAAGCGATGCAGTCGCGCGACAGTATCGCAACTGTTTCGCTATAAAAAGAGCGTCAGCACCGCGTTTGCATCGTGACTGAATTTGAGCGCCCCGTAGGCGAGGGAACACACCTAGCGATCGTTTCGCGACTTAAGCGATGCAGTCGCGCGACAGTATCGCAACTGTTTCGCTATAAAAAGAGCGTCAGCACCGCGTTTGCATCGTGACTGAATTTGAGCGCCCCGTAGGCGAGGGAACACACCTAGCGATCGTTTCGCGACTTAAGCGATGCAGTCGCGCGACAGTATCGCAACTGTTTCGCTATAAAAAGAGCGTCAGCACCGCGTTTGCATCGTGACTGAATTTGAGCGCCCCGTAGGCGAGGGAACACACCTAGCGATCGTTTCGCGACTTAAGCGATGCAGTCGCGCGACAGTATCGCAACTGTTTCGCTATAAAAAGAGCGTCAGCACCGCGTTTGCATCGTGACTGAATTTGAGCGCCCCGTAGGCGAGGGACACACCTAGCGACCGTTTCGCGACTGAAGCGATCCAGTCGCGCGACAGTATCGCAACTACATCGCTACAAAAAGTCGCCGTCGACCGTTTCCCCTCTTGAAAAACTCCGTACTTATAGTAGAAAAGACTTTAAAATAATTTCGTTCTTACCAAATCCTTAGCAAAAACACTCAGACGTTCAATAAATAAGCTGTGATTACCGAATTATCGCGCCGTACAAGAATGTGGGGAATTAAGTATGTTGTTTGCGATGTGATGAGATCTCTGCACGCGAGCCATTCATAATTACCTATGACGACACGTAATGTCGTGCTATTTGGATTATACGACTGAGTTTGTTGTTATCAAACATGTTATTCAACACTCTTCAATTATTCCTAAAGTTAACTGTAAGTGCAAAGAACTTAAGCCTTTTAATTGCAATCAGTTATAAGTGCATGCAATTAAATTTAAAACCATAACATATTGTAAATAACAATGGTTAAATCCATCAACAACTATAAGTTAAACCTTTTATCTGAGAGTGAATCGTGTGCTGAGCAGTTCCTATCATGCAAAACCTTCTCCGAAGCGGGATGGAAGTGCTGTGTGCTGTTCGAAAATTATCAAAGAAATGTGGAATTCTAAATGTTCCGATCACCATGAGGGAACCTCTGACTGACTTCCCCGTAAAGATTAGCGTACGGTCATAATACAATTTGATACTGTTATTTCTTGTTTAAACTCAAGTCGTGCCGTGTAAATCCCATAACATTCGTAGGCGTTTCTTACTCATCAGAGTGGCAAACTTTGCTCGTACTACTCCAGAATCCTCACCCAAAAAGAACCTTAACCCAACGAGCTAAGGCCCTTTACGTTCCGGTTCTAATAAATAATATTCATTTGGCGATTACAAGGACACAGTACCGGTTACACCCACGTGTTTTTGCGTATGGTCTTCGACCACAAAGTGCCCGAAAATCCTGGATGATCGTTATCACCATGTGTTAAGGAGCAAAATTAAGTGAGTTTTTTCTGAAAATTCACCTTCAGATTTTGGTGTTTTTTGATTAATTTGGTTATGGTCATCGTGTGGTAAGGTCTCGGTCAGTGACCTCGAGGTTTGCCGCGTAATCAGAAATAACTGCTCTAGTGGGTAGCGGGTTAGTGATTGATTGTGACAGTATTTGGAGATCCGTAAGGTTTAAATTAGAACGTATCCAAGTGTAAGATTTACAAACTCAATTCAGAAATTGCTTAGAGCAAAAATACTCACTGGATAATGAAGGTATATTTTTTTTATCATTCAGTTGTACAATCATTCTCTTGAAAGAAAATAGAAACTGCCTTATTTCAATGAATGCTACATTGAAGTGAAGGTAATTTTTGTCTTTTGACAAATCAAAATAGCTCTGCTTGAGATAGAAAAAATAAAAAACCTAAAATGCTTATCGATTTTTCAGATCAGTATTTTATCTTTAGCAACTTTTCGAAATCTCTGACAGCGACTCTTGGCCATAAGGTCACCTTGACTTACAGTAACTTTGTGAATTTGATCGTTTGTCGTTAAAATAGTACGGAATCCCTACCGGTAAGCAAAGCTTCCCTAGATAACATCTATAGTACTACTTGCGATTACATCATACAATAAGAAAAAAGTTGAACACTCAGACCGCGCTCATATTAAATGCAGCCAGCCTCTGGAACTAGACTTCTAGTGGAGATATGGATCTAACAATTAACGGTGCTTTGAGTTTAATGGTGCGATGGGATGAAACAACACAATTAAACATACACAGCGATTACATAAGGCACTGCCTTTGCAACTCTGAACTAAGATAAAAATGACCCTCTGTGACTTTACTGATAATTTGTGAATGAAATAGACGACTGCCCACTGCTGGGTACAGGCCTCAGCTCAGCTACTAGTATGAGGTGGCGAGAGCTACGCGGATAGTAGGTTGGGTGTAAGGTTAGTGATCAACATTACTGTCAGATGTTATCAAGCCGCCCAAGGCCTGAGTAGGCCCAACGACTGACATCTAGCGACGTCAGCCGGGACCGACTGCATCGTGTCTTCTGAAGCAATGTTTGTCCGAAAAATACATACTAAATTTCAGTCGGGGTATTCATCTGTTCACAACAGCGATACAACTGAGCCACGGGTACCTCTTAAAAATGATGAGAACTAAAATTTGAGAGTAAGTGCATCCACAGTCCATTTAAGACAACATGACCTCCTTATAAACCTCTCATAATTAATTATTACATCACTCCTAGCCATAATACGTCTGGCGCTGAATATGGAACTTCCTTATTGTCCGTCAAGGCCGGTTGTAGGCGGCCTGCATCAACCGAAATCCTGCTGCCTTTGTCCACTTTGCCGCCTAGCCTCGCCGGCTATCAGTTCCTAGCATTAAGCATGTGTTCTGCCTAACTATTAAAATATTTTGGATAGTTTATACCCAGGGACTCGATTCGTGGGAATTATTTGTATCATTAGGTAAATATCAGAAAAAATATCAAAGTTTTAAAGCATACTTGACTGTTTTGTCTGTGAAATTAAATGCTTATTGCACGTTTAATGTATGAAACTGCTTAATGTGACAGTTGTGGAATAGTCATCGTTTCACGCACACAGAAAGCATACACACTCAGCACAAAAAGCAGATGGAAACCGAAAGAGTTAATTCCACCATTGTAAAACTTGTACATGTTTTCTTTCTTTTTAAATAATAAAACTAACACACTGGCATTAGTCATTAAACATAGCGTTAGTCCATTGTTTTCACCTGGTGAGAAACTTGCTAAGGTGAAATTATGGTTAGTAATTGTAGTTTATTTGACATCGCCATGCGATAAAACCATCGTTACGACCTTTCTTACCAAGACTGGCACTCTAAACACTGCCTCGCTTTAGATAACCTGATAATAATCATAAATATTATATACTATATAAAATGTACAAGGAACCACAGCCTTTAAACATCCCACTGCTGGGCGCTGGCCTCAACTCAAGACTCGATGCGACGACCCCTTTTTTTGAAGCCTCTAGGCGGAATGGCAAGCCTCGGTGAGCTCGGTAACCTCAGAGTCCCGAGCCTAGTGCGTTAAAAAGGACTCGAGTCCTGAAAATGCTTCGGAACTGATCGAGCGTTCAAAAAGGCTCGAGCTCTGCAAAAGACCCCCGAGTCGTCGAGCGCAATACAAACGAGGCGAGCCCTGTAAACGACACCGAGCTCTAGGCAAAAGGCCTTGGATGCCTCGACCCTTGTACATCACTAACTATGAGGTAGCGCGGACGAGTATACTCCAACAAGCGAGCTCAGTGCGAACTGTTGGCTGTTGGATTGGTATAAAGTTAGTAGTTATAAACCTTGCTTCCAATCGCTGTGAAGTCACATACCTAGATAGATGATATTACAAAAACACGAATAACTTTCTAACTAAACCAATGTTCACCTTACGAAGTGTTTTTGATCCTGAGTTTAAGTGAAATTATTCAAAATATTTGATTACTCATACTGATTGAAACAATCAGATATCCTTATTTTGACATCTGACCTATGCCTAATGGAAACAATGTTATCTGATTGGTTGTTTAAACATATCACATCTGTGCTCTACTCACCGTAGGGATGTGCCGATCCGATTAGGAAAGTCGGATCGCATTCATACGATCGTGCGATTCTATGATCGAATCGAGATCGAGTCGATTATAAGTCGAAAAATCGTAACTAATAACAATAGTAATACGACTTGCCTATGAATATGTGTTGTTCGATTTCTTATTTTGACTTACAAACTTGATCTTTGTTTGAGTTCAAAGCGGAAGATCGCATACGATGATCACTAACAAATGTGTAATCAAATATTGCTCTTTTTCTGTTCAACTAAATTTATCTGAAATTGAATGTGCAATATATTTGTGATCGATCCAGAATTTCCAGATCATTTCTAATCATCTTTCATAACGTTTCTCAAAATGAAGGTTGTCTAAGAGATTTTACTTTTAGTGATAAGACCGCCTCAATTGTATGACGTAATTCTCTCATTATTCTCTTGCAATTTATTCATTTATTTATTCGTTCGTACACAAAATCACAGTTACAATAGACAGACAATTAGGAGAATGAAAGTACAGGTAAGCTAATCTCTAAAAAGAGATTTCAACATAACTAGATAATATATTTTCTCGGTAGAATCAACACGTCCGAACCAGTGGTTGAATCACATTACATTTTAATTTTTATGTTGTGACATGTCATAAGTGCTTTTTAATAAGTTTACATGAATAAAGACTATTTTTTCTTTACTTAATACATTATACATGCAAAAAAGTACGATACCTAAATCGGATCGATGAACCAAATCAC
Organism: Udea ferrugalis; assembly: GCA_950022985.1. Classification (NCBI taxonomy): domain Eukaryota; kingdom Metazoa; phylum Arthropoda; class Insecta; order Lepidoptera; family Crambidae; genus Udea; species Udea ferrugalis. The sequence continues at coordinate 2,266,504 of OX465522.1, forward strand.
GCATCCCTAGCTCAGCACTATAGCCGAACGGGCCTTACGATCTTCATCGACCGTGACGCTGCGCGGACGCCGCTTCGACAGCCGCATCAAATGCGTTCGCTTTTACTGTTACCTCCGATGATATTACAGTAAAAAAGACGTAGATAGGTTATGTCAGTACTGACGTGAAGTCAAAAAAAAAACCCCTGGCGTACGTACCTATAATTTGACCGTGTGTACAAGATAGTATGATTATTTACTAAAGCGTAAACGAGACAGATGTTGCGCAGTGGCGTCTCAAACTGTCAATGCTTTGCTCAGGTGGTCGAAGTCCTGATTTCGGGTGCCTCTTTTTAGCACAAGTAACCTATCTACGTCTTTTTATTATAATATCATTGGTTATCTCAACATTATGTCGGCACTTTCTTTGCCGACCGTAGCTTGGTGTGCTGTCTGTACGGCTCTTAATATCAAACCGTTTTTGCTAACATGATAAATGGTTAGGCGTTTTTGTTTACGCTAGATTAAGTCTTCAGTTAGAATCCGGTATTTTTGAGTTAATGAGAAGTTACTGAAAAGCAAATAGTTTTTCTGAATTGTTTAACATACCTACTTGATCAAGCTAAAGCAACTAAGAAAGAAAAACTGTTTATAGAGCTATGTTTTTTTTTTAGAAAGTATTATTATTATGCTACAATGGTGGTTTTCTTATTAAATTGTATTCATAATCTAATCAATTTTTTACAAAAAATCAAAAACAAAACTTGTCAAAACAATACAACCTAGATGAAGGTTCAGTTTAGAAAGAAAGTAAAATAACACTGATGCATGAACAGGAACGTCCTTCACTTATCCGGTTTTCTGTTTAGTTTCATCGTTATTTACGACGTTTTGATAATACAATATACTGTCGTAAATTATTTAAAAATCTAATTCCCTACTTTACAAAATCCTATCAATTATGGATAGAAATCTACTTATACCATTTTATAAAGTTATTATCAGTCTCAACGTGAAGGTTCCCAAATAATGGTTGGGTCGACATTCGCCATTCTTCTTTGTTCATTGCATCAATAGAATAAAGTACGTAAAAAGTATACTCTGTAGTACGGGGAGTCCGGGTGAGGAAGGGGTGCGCGGTGAAGTCGCCAAGTAAAACACGCGGGAGTGTGGTTGTGGAGATCTGTATTACGTATCGATACAGATACAATGTAGTGTGGACTGAGCAGCGCAACTTAATGGCTTAAATGTACGAGCTCAGTGCCTTTACATTCATAAAATATTGGAAAACCAAAAAGAGGTGTCGAGGCAGTTAACTAGAAATGGTGCAACAGCTTGCAAGCCAACTCCAGTGTACCATCGGATTGAATTGAATTAAATATTTTTTAGTACGGTGAGGTCTAGTACAAAATCTAAAACACAATGCTTGCGCGAGCTAAGTTACTGCCAACGCCATCTATTGGTGTTGGTGGTAACTTCTTTACAGGAACATAGGCGACTTGCCGCAAGGTTTGCTTTTAAGGTTTGCATGTTAGTTTTACGTTGTGTTACAACTCTAATATTATCTAATGAATTTCAAGATAAAATCTCTTGACCTGTTTGTTTTCCAAAAAATGTGTCTTGTTTATCGATGGACAGACGTTGGACTTCCTATGCTGCGTTTACATGACGACACCAGTGTCCCTCTGACTTGAAATAGTGTATCCCCGTTAGGGATACAATCTTGAGCGTATACATCTTGATTATTTTACTTATCTGCATTCACAGTGGCAACGGTATGTACCATTACGACGGGTTCACACTTCGTCTATAGTCGTTATTGTGCATATAGTGAGGTCAAAATGGTCGATACTAGACAAACAAGTTATCGATTATGGAAAGTTTTACAAATACGAACGAAAATACAAAGGTATCGGAAGATAATGTTCGAATCCCGTTTATATTAACTAAAAATTTAAATTTATTAATGTTCAAATTTGATTTTTGAAATTTAAAGACTACAAAAGAAAATGTGGTTTAAATTATAAACTTCAAGTGCTAATTAAAGTAAAAATAACAACAAACACGCGTGTTTCTAACCAACCTAGCGTTCAATGTTAACTAAATCTCACGAGCTCTCCTTCTAAATACAATTCCTCTCTTTGAACTCCCCGACGGTCCTATTCTACAATTAGTCGGTGGCACAAAGAGCGGTCCTAACAAAATAATCCTAGCGGTACCACACAAAGGCTTTGAAGTACCTTCGGGCTGGGAGCAAGGATATAGTTGTGCATTTTGGAAAATAAATATTGTTATGCTACATGAAGCGCCAGTAGCTCAGTTGTGACAGTCGATCGGCAATGATCGTCGTTTATTTTTTTATTTAATTAATCTTTAATGCACAAACCAGTACAAAAGGCGGACTAAATGCTAAAAGCATTATCTACCAGTCAACCATAGGGCGAGACAGAAAAAACCGTTAGCGTTGCAAAATTTTAGGTTTATAAGTGAATAAATACTCATACACATCTAATACCAATATAAATAATAAAAACAGAATAAAGCCGTTTGTAAAGCAAAACATTTCTTAACAACATAACATACCCTCACGACCATATCCCTAATGGGTTAGTCAGAGGCACATTGATTGTTGCCGTCATGGTGAACCCACCTTTCGCCGAGGGAATTAGAATAGAACCCAACGTGGTAAGGGGCGAGCTTACCGCCGTTATCCGGGTTGCTTGTGTTTTATATCGGTGTTTTCCACTGAGTGGAACTCCACTTCATATTTGAGGTGAGGTGAGGTCCTCCCCAGGTGTAGGACATATGAAAGCTATTGTTTTTATATTTTGAAACTGTTCTGCTCGATGGGACACAAATATTATTCTGAAGCAAAATTCGAAGAATTCAGCAAGTGATTCAGCAGCATGATTTTATTCTGAACGGTCTATTCAAATGTCAAAGTCCTAAGATCAGTGAACTTCCATCATCTTTTTCTACCGGAAAACGTTCTTACAAAACACTGTTAGCTTAGCATAAAGAACTTTCCATTCAACCCTTGGTTTAGTAATAAATTAAAATATTTAAACGACTTAAATTAATTGAGCCGGAACGTTCGAGTTGGCGGTATTGTTTATTGTAATATTTTTCCGAGGCTTTCCCTTTCTGATTAGATGTGAAAGAAAATAAACTTTCGTTGGTCTACTGACCCTGGTTCTCACGTGCGGGATGTTTGTTATTTTTTATAAACAATTAGTGTTCGTTTTCATTAACGTGAGAGTGGTGGCTCATTGTTCTAGGCTAGGAGTGTGATTTCCTGATATACAGGGCTGTCAGGTAAAACGCATTGGTACACCAGCAAAGCAAAAGGTCATAATTCAGATAATTTAGAAATAATTATAGAGTTTAATTTTTGTAAAAATGGAATGCCGTATTCATAATCTGTTTGACTGTCTCAAATGAGAACACAAGAGGATTCCCCCAAAACGATTACTGATTTGTACAATATTTGTATTTGAAAAATCTGTTTTCAAATACAACACTGTTAGATCTCGAGATTCGGTCCAATCATACTGCGTGGAAAGGAACGTTCCTAGTAATGCTAGTGTAAATGACGGTAGTTAAGCGACGGTTACTAAAAAAAATTACTGTATGTCTTCCATAATAACATCATTGACATCCCGTGATACCGGTTGCTGTAAAATAGTCCTAACGACGGGTTAGAAAAGGAGAGAAAATGTAGGACCGCGAGTAGAATCCGTAAAGTTGTTTTATTTCGATCGTACAAATACGATTGAGATCGTATTAATGGCAGCCCTGCTTCGATGTGCTCAAATGGAATAATCTTGATAAGCGATTATTAATGCCTTGATTTGATAGCATGGGCATTGTAGAATTTGCGGCAGGATTCCCGAAATATTATGTGCTAATTCGAAAAGACGCTATGATTCGTGAACAACTCGCTCGAGAACCTATTCAGGCCTGTGATTGGTCTAACATTGAATTTCAACAAATCAGACACTTGTACTAGCTTTGGTTTGAATCGAGTTTTGATCTTGGAGTTCGGAATACGTTCCTTAAGTAGTTAGCAAAAGGCAGTGAGACGTCATATTCGGTTTAGGGCCGTACTTCTCAACTAGGAGGTACTCGATAACTGGAGACGCCGCGAAAAACAGCTGAGGTTTTTACGCACGATGGAATTAGCACAGTTCAGTGCACAAAGTTCGACAACTTATCAGTAAGTTCGGAATAAAGTTGTGTAGTATATCTTAATCATTTTCATTACCCCGACTGAAAATTCAGTGATGTGTTTTTCGGGCATCTGACGGCACGTCGTCACGACGGTGACTTATATCCACATGAGATGTCACATCAATAGTAATTGAAATGGGCTCGTTAAACCTATGGATGGGTGGCCACCCATCCCATTGCCTGACTTGTTGTGCGTTCCTTAAGAACGGCGACCGTTGCCGATGTCGCCATTTCGCGAGGGGCACGATACTTATGTTATACACGTTATGTATGTATAAACACAATAATGTAGTATAAAACATAGTTGTTTGCCTATTAGTCCGCTAAGTGTTGTCTTATCAGTAATGTGCATATTGAAGACGAGTAATAGCTTTCAAATGCCTATGCGCGTTATCTGGGTACAACAACCCGAGCTTTGTATCAATCTGCTATATTGAAACTGTTCTGTTGGGAAATGAGCGTTAATGCTTCGAGATAAGGTGATTCTGACCAGTCGTAGTGTTGTGCTTCTTTGGCCGCCCGTTCAGCAGGCAAGACGTTGAGTTAGTGAGAACAGAGGGTTAAAATCGCCAGTTGGTAATATTTTAGAAGTATTTGAAATGCTGTTTAAGAGATTTGTGAAAAATATATGGTTTACAAGAAGATTATGACGATATGGGGGATTTTGAATCGACTGACTTATCCCTTTCTGTAATCATCCCTTGTTCCCATGAAGTATTTTCCATTGGAATTTGCGCCTTAAAACCAACTTACTGACAGACACGGTCTGCAGTAGCGGGCGCTTTAACGTTCAGTTTGAAGGCCTTATTATTTGTTTTGCATGGTCTTTTGATTTATTCAATATTCTAGAAGCAGTAACAAAAAATATGGACTTGTCAAAAATCAGTGCAAAGCAACAAATTACTGCCACCGCAGACCGCGTGTGTCAGTACTGTCAGTGCGGGTTTTTGACACTTGAATTAAACTCACCTTGTAATTGTAAATCTGTTTCGTCCACACACTAACACGAACACACAGGTTTCTATTTATCATTATTGCTTGAGAAAGTTCAAAGTACACCCTGCCGTCATCCTAATGTGACTGTCCCAATCGCTATCAAACCAATTGCATTCTGAAAATCAGTATATCGAAATGAACCCCCCATCGGAAGTATATCAGAAAGGCACTCGCCCGGTCCACCAGCGCTCCCGGGGCGATGGCGTCCGAACGTGACCGGCCTGTGGATAAGCACGCCTTTTTGAGTTTGGAACGGTAACCGTAAAATCGTGTACGAATTTTTTGTTGCACTGTTTTTGAAGTGGTCACATCGATTGAATTTGAAAACAGTGCAGTGGAGGGTTGCCGTTTTAGGGACGTCACTAGATCTCGTGGGTTTTTGATGTCTTATGTGACTTATTTGGGAATTACTTGGTATCTTACGGCGCTCGTAGCACTGTTAAGCAGCAAAAGATAGTATGCCCAAGATAGTGTGCAAATATCTACTGCGCTGAAACAGTCAGAACTTAATTGAACTTGGTATGTCTGACTTACTAAGTTTACTAAGGACTATTCCGTAGTATGTACTAAGCTAAGATAAGAGTAGCTAAGTAAATTTTCACACGTGGTATGTTGTGCAATAAGCATAAGTTTTGTTTTGTTTTTTGATAATAACATTTTGTTCGCAGAATCTTAAAATCAGATTTTCTTGAAATCAGTTTCCATCGAAATCAACGTGTTAGGAATGAAACTAATAATATTTTAAACTAAGAAACAATATTGAACATAAAAAACAACTTTTTAAAGTCCATAAGATACAAATTATCAAGCAAAATTATCGATAGTCTATTAATACGCCTCACTAATGCAGACATCCCCAACCGCAAGCCGTCTGTTTTGTTTCGCTCCCAACTCAACGAAGTTAGCAAATCAACTAAGTATTGGTCAAGGAGTTCACAAGTGAGACCCTATCAAGTAGACCAAACTTCGAACAGTCCATTGAGTCTTCATTGCCACATGATACTTAGTAAAGTCATGGACGGGTCCACAAATAGGAAACTTCGTGAGTGGAATATCTATAAGATATAATACAAACGCTGCCACAAGAAGCTAGAAGCGGCTACAAAGGAAGATGGAGCGCAAGACAGCCACTTGTGGCTTGTGTTCGACACTTGCTGACGGTAGCTGCTACTTTTTTAAACCCAAGCTAGCAGTTTCACAAGCACGAAGAATCGCGTGAGTGGCGTGTGGCGGAATTTTGTGTCGGTGTCTGTAGCCGCTGCGGGCCACAAGACGCGAGCAGCGACGATTTGTGACTTGCAGCGGCCACCGGCATCAACGCACAGAATCACAAGACGCCACTACTGGCATATTCCTATAGTTTATTGTGTGACGTGTAGTGTGGCGGCTACCGGCTTCACCGTGTGCGGCGAGTCCGTATAAAATTTATGAAAACTTACAGAAAATATGTCGGTGGTGACGTATTGTGGCACGTGTTTGGGAACGTTTAATGTCAAGGAATATTTAGTGATGACATCACAGGCATAAGAGGGCCAATTAGGGATGAGCGTGTGTCACTGGCAACCTAGATTCCTAGACGTTGAGTCAGATCTTCAAAAATGGAACGGGACCGTTCAGGAACGGCTTTAATGGACGTTTAGAATTGTTTCGGATATTATTTGCAATTTAAATTGGTAGCGTTCATCATCCGTGTAGCTTATTGTCTTATTGTTCCGTTGAAATATTATTTTTCCTTCTCATTTCTTTCCTTCATTGTTTTTTAGAAAGCCCTATGGAAATAAACATTTATCAACGCTCTGTTTAGAATTATTATAAAGTGTTATACTGACTGAAGTAGTAATGAGCGAGCTAGGAATGCCTTAGGGACGACGGGAGATTGAGCACAAAGTCCTGTTCTTGAGACAGGCGTCTGCCTGAACAACCGACCTAGATCTCGCATGTTCGAAAAAGGAATTATGTTCAGCAGTAAACCGAAAATGTTATCAAACTATTGATAATTTGAATAATATTTTTTTAGTCACGCAGACACTTCATTTAGATGCAGTACAATCACTAACTTAATATTCTTCTACTAATGGTCTGATGGTACAGTGATTACTACCCAATCCAACGACTGAGTCATCATTATAAATGATATAAAAAATCATTGGACCCTATTCCACACTGCCCTAACTAAGCAAAACTGGTATTATAGGGTACTAGGCAATAGATGAACATCTTCGATTTTAGTTTTTCTGAACATACATAATTCACACAAGAAAAACCCTGATCAGAAACAGACATGTTTATGCACAAAAATATTTGACCTGTGCGGGGATCGAACCCGAGTGGTCTGGTGTAGTAGCTAGCCAACTTCTTAACCATTATACTAAATTGAATATTATTGAAACATTAAACTTTCATGGTCACTCTTAAATCGTACAATCATGGTCACAGTCATGGTTACTCTGTAACAATGCCGAAATATCGTAAACTCAAAACAAATAAGGTACATGGTAGCAATCCCGTATTTTACGATAACCGTAATTATTAAAACTATCAGCCATCACAGCCGCCATATTTTCCCGACAACACATGTTTTGTTATCAGGACCCTTGTCTGCGTAATCCGCCTCAACCTTACTCCTAATCCTTCGCATATTATACCAGGCACTCTAAAACAACTCGCCGAGTAAGGTATTTAATTAAGCTCCCCTAAATTTTAGAGGCAGGCATTAACACGCCCCCCACATGCTGATGTATAGTCTTTGAAGCTTTTGTTAGCTCGTGTTTATGAGGAATAGTGTTTGAGGCATGTTCTTGATGAAGGCTGGAAAGTTTTCTGGAGTATCTGTAAAATTGTTCACGAGTTACGACTCATGTTCCGTTATCCCAAACGGGATCGGAGGTATGCTGACTGTTAACACAATCTGGTTATGAATGAAGAATTTGTATTTGTATATTTGTTAATTGAACGATCTACTTTTGTCGAGGGAATTCAGAAAGGAAGAGGTGACGTTACTGCTTTCATCCGGGTTGCTTAGGTTTTACCGGTGTTTTACACCACCAGAAAGTTAGGCAAGGCAAGTTTTTTATTGAACAGAAAGTAGAAGTTTAACGCGGAAACACCAGACTTATGAGCCAGAAGCTTAACCTCCGTGTCTTGGTCTACTTACTACGTTTTTTGACACATATCGTTCGCTTCTACTCTCATTAAACCTTTGGGCTTGACCTGTCCAAGGTACGGTTGTCCAAGCCTCCCCAACCATTTCTCATATGAAATATCTAAAGTTAAGCGTACCTTAAAATAAGACCAAATAGGCAATTCACGTGGTAACAGGTGCTTCAAGTCGTGGAAGTCTATCCATTATTTCTTACTTAAGAATGAAAAAGTCAGTGAGTGCAAAACTGCATAACGGTACTAGACGTATGTTAAACAAACGAACGATCAATGAACGTCGTGCCATTATTTATCATCTGCAACGCCTATTATTAGAACAGCGGCCAATGGCGGAGGTCACTTATTTCTGTCACACTCCTCTACACTTGTCACAATATCGTTATCTGCAAATTGGTTGTACAGAGGCGCACACATCAACTTTTACAAAACCATTGCAAAATGGGTCTAATGTCAGCCGCGTAAGGTGACCCTATGTAAAGGTTGATGTGTGCGCTTCTGTACGTTCATTGCTTCAACTGGCTTCAAGATCACGCTCGTCCAACGGTCCATTGGAGATGGGAAGCGCCACAAGCGCTTCATTTTCGGGATCCGTTGGCAACCGGCCAGCGTATGGAGGGTATTCAGCGCTGATTTTGATGGGTATATTAGACGATGTTGTGGTCTATTTTCAATGTAAAGTTCAATAACTTTGCGGGAAGTGTTGTGGTACTTGCGGCGAAGTAAGAGCGAGTGGAAAGACGGATCTTAGAGGTTTTATGCAGGGGAAAGTTGACGGTACTTTTCTTGATTATTTTCTCTGATCTGACTTGAAGTACGATTTTAGTTTTTGTGGTCTGGCAGAATTTATGATTATTCTGCCAGAAGTTGTTTAAGTACAAAAATCTAAATAGGTCTCGATGCTAAATAACTAAGCTAGAACCATGCTAGAACTCTTATTCCTGCAAGTGATAAAAACGACGGCAGGTAAGGAATCGTGTCTTCTACGAGTATGTCATGTGATTTACTTTTTTATGGTTTAAATAATTCTGTATACCTACTTACTGTAGACGAAATTTTCAACCTTGAATGACTTTGATATTGATACTTATCTTCTTGAACTTTTCGATTTTTTCATAACTCAAAAACACAATAAGCTAAATGATATTATCTAACTGAGTAACAAAAAACCCCGTTTCACCGTGATGGTAACTGTAGCGACATTTGCTGAGGCCTTCGCTAATAAACGGATAGATAAATGCCAGTTGTTCACCTTTATGAGGGAACACGATTTTGAAATTCCCTTTCGGCTGGACTTCTGTCGGTCTATAACTCATCGGTCATGACGTTTTGTCTGCTAATTGGATAACCAGGCCCGATCAAAACCTTCCGAATTTTCAAATAAGGTTTTTTGTTTAGTAAATAAAAAAAACGCAATTTTTAAAAACAACACCTTGTATCATTTCGAGTATGTGACATCTCAGCTTTTACCCAAAACCCTGTCACCCCGAACTAAACAGATCTTGCAATCATGCAAGAAGATTGACAAGTTTTTAACAACTTCACATCTATGCAAAACAAATGCATGTCACATTTTGTCCGGGACAGCAAAATACAGCGCTTGGCTCAGCGTTTAGGCTCTCGAACCATATGGCCACAGTATAAACCATACAGTTGAACATCTAAATACAAACGTGCCACTCTCGGTTTGAATGTGTGCGTGAGCGTCGCGCGCCGTGTCGCGATTTCACGCACACGCTAGCATAAAATAGGGAGGCGGCAGTACGGACGGGCTGTGCCGCGTGTCTGTGTGCACGCTAGGCTAATAACTCGGCGGGCGGCCTTAGATAGCCTACTGTATGGTTTATACTGTGATATGGCGCCCACTGGCCAGAATAGGCATGTTATGAAGGGAAAATTAGAAATTTAAGAATTAGACATTATGATCTGTTGATGTTCTAATATGTTGTTGATGCCTACTCCTGTATCTAATTTGGATATAAACTTCATCTATATTTAAACATCATAAAACCTTAACCGATACGATGGATTTGAAATTTTGAATAATTTTGAGTGAACACTATCGAGTGATCGATTATTCGGCACCGCTCCGGAGCTATTCTCCAAACTGCCGACCTCAATCCGAAAGCGTTCAAAAGACGAATGTTTACGATTGACCCCTTGTTTTAGCGCGCACCCTTTATACAGCTCAGTTAACGTTCATTTAACGTTTAACGCCGTTTTGAATCACCCAAATGTGTCGTTTTATGGTGTTATTAAAGTTTTAAAGCGTGTGATATAGGACTTTACGCAGTTTTGAAACACTTTGAATGGACTCAAATTGTTAAATAAATGTAGAGCGACTTTCTTCGTTTCTGGTATTTCTACCTTGAAATAGAATACAGTTTGACTGTCGGATTGTACGCTTTGTGCTTCTAAACTAAACTGGGGCTTTTGTTGTCTAGAGAATTTCTGCATTTCACATTGAAATTGAATGTTAAGATATTAAAGAAATTACAATGCTTCGTCATTTTCGAGGTGTTTCTTACTCATCCCGATTTTTTTCTCCTCAGTATTAATCTAAATGAGACATAAACATTGCAAGCTTATTTGAACAGCTGGTAGTGATGTGCCCTACTACGCAGTGAATCGTCGGTTCATGCACACCTGTGACAAATATTTCTGTTTGAACTCTGTCTGGGGTTTCTTTACTTTATAGGATGCATTCGAAGGTGTTTGATTTCTGAAGTAGTGGTAGATTTAAGCGATATTAATACTTCCTTTTTATCGTTTTTTTTGGTATTGGTCAAAGCAACAAGTCAAAAAGCAAACCTCAAATAATGTAAGTAAATAGTCATGACAAATTGCCTGATTTTTACCAACCAAAAGCCAGCAGAATTTAGGATTCTAGGTCACAATCTAACTCAATAATGTAACTAATCTATCGGTAGTAAAATCTCTAGTAATGAACACCCAAACTTCGTTAGTTTCACATTAATAGCACGGCTATTGAGGATAAACGTAAGAAATACACGCTAAACAGCGTGAAGAGTAACAGTGAGGATCCGCCATGAAATAAATGAAAAGAGCTTTTAGCGTCGCAAGACGGATCGCTTACAACCGCAAGATATGTAGAATGCGTATGTTTGTTGTAAAGTTTTTATAAGATGGATCACAGAGGCAAATATTTGGGGGAAGATCACCTTGATCGATGCTGCTGGCTGAAGTTGAAACAACGGTGTCAGATTACATTGGGGCAGACATTTTAAGATGTCGTAATTATTAGATGTCGATGATTTTATTTTTATTTATTTAAGGAATCCCTATGACACCAAAAGTATAGTAGACGTACCTCACGTCTCCTTCTCTACCAGTCAACCATTATGCCAGAAATGCTGTTTGCATTGCAAAATCTAGGCGGAGAGAAAAACACAAAGATTTTACCGATAATTAAGTCTAACTAATGAAATGGTTTGTTCTGACGATTAAGCCTATGTCATCATAATTTGAAGCTGTCATGCGGAACTTAGGATCCCCCAGAGTGGCCAGTTGCTGACACCCGACAGACTACATCTACTAAAAACCTGAATCCATCTATCTTGCTGCTAGTCGATCAACAATGTCTTCATGAAATTGTCTCCGTTCCAGACCTGAAACCACGCAACTGAATCTTTCGTTAATAAAGGGCCTTGTTAAGTTCTGTAAATAATATAATGTTATTAAAGTCAGCTTACAAAAAGCAAGCCTTTTCGTATCCAATAAAGTGCAACGGACGCTGGAAACTGCAATATTCTTTAAAAAGATTTTACGCCTACCTCTTGACTGCTTTCCGCAACGCTCAAATCGCTTCAACTTCCAAATAGAATTATTGCAACGAAACGGAAAAGTGGCGAGCAAAAAACAGAACGAGAAGTAGTGATGCTACTTGATAGGCCGCTATCGATGGCCTGGTGAAAGAGAATATCGACAAAGTTAGTACTATGGATTGTTACAAACTAAACGATACTACTGATAACTTACAATGGTAGTATGCCATATACAGGTTCATCATCATCATCAGCCTAAATTCCATTGCTAAGCTGGGCCTCCCCCAAAGCGCATCCACTCAGATGAATGATAGTCACAAACGCCTTTTTTAACAGTTAATGATTTTAAACTTACGAAATATCAAAAAACAAAAAATTACTACTTTATTTACAGACTTGATTAGCGAACTCTTCTAGACAACCTACCTGCGTCATGACTTAATTTTTATAACAGTTTGTTGATGCAAAAAAGCTATTTGACGATTTGAAAGCACTTGTAACAGGTCTATTTAAATAAAGATATTTCTGATTCTGATTCTGATTCTATACATTTGGGGCAGAATTTCAAGTGATCAATAGCACTTTTGCTTCATGATGTAACTATCTACAATATCGATATTCTGATTCCTGATTCTATCGATCTGTCTGCATCTCTAGTTCGAAGGGAAAGAGGCCGAACGTTCATTTGGATTTAATTTGAGTTGCAAAATGCTATTATGCGCTGTCACCGTTAGCTGTCCGTGCTGTAGCCTGTACGGCTCCGAGTGGTTGACAAGGAATTTCAAATGTATCATGTCTCCATCCATGTGCATTAGCGGTTTTATTGAGTTTGACGGTTTATTTTGACGATAACGACAGTTCAGTAAAAATAATATTCAAAAACCAATAAAAATCTCGATCCTGTCCTTTTTGTCAGGCACAAAGCTGTGGAAAGTTCTGTGAAAAAACCTTTTTTTCACTTACATTTTAAAATGTTCGTTTTCATATTGAATAGGGTTGAAAAATACGTACGGAGTTATAGACATGTATCGAGCCACGTAACACGTTTTTTTTTCCCAATTTATTTTCTGTATCTGAATTCACTTGATAATTAGAATCGTGATTGTTAAAAACAACCCGCATATTAATATCGCTTTTAATTAAATACGTTTCGCAACAAGAACTGCCATCACCTCAAATTACTCTAGACGAATTGAAAATTGAAATGCATTCGTTGTTTGTTTGGGTGCGTCTCACCCTCAGACTATTTTAACACATTAGTTGTGTCACAAAGCAGTTTGATAGTGACCTATAATACATTGGCATAGGGTTCGAATTGTCAAAGTGTAAACAGAATGATGTGTTCATTGTAATATGTCATGCTTCGTAGCCAATTATAAAGTTCTATTTAGTGTGCTAATCTAAACTTTTGTGACTTATGCTAGAACACTCGCTTCCGCGTATGGTCGTTTGAAACATAGCTTGACACAGCTTTATTCTAGATTGCCTAGTCCCAGTAACGCCCTAAGCCGAGGCTCGGCCCCCCCTGGGGGCACCCTTAGGCCTGTTACTTAACTATTAGGGGTTGTGAGCCTTCCGCTCACCCCATTGCCCGGTAAAGCTTTGAAAGTCAAACTTTGGACTAACAGCTAGTCAATTCAAAAAAAAAAAAAAAACATACCATACACTACACCGCGCGACCACCCGGCCATAGGGACTGTATCTTTAGTTGTTTTGTTGACTACTTCTACAGTTTATGATGTCATATTCTTATATTCTTACTACCTAGGCAGTTGAATATAGTAGCTTAGTGTGTAACTGCTCATCAAACCATGAAACTTACATCTGTGTATTACGTTTATATAAAACAATACTCAGTTTAGGCAGCCCTATCGTAAACAGCCAACCCTTCCAGTCAGCACATCAAGTTACCATAGACTGTCAAATTCCTCAAGCTTTTTATCACTGTGCATGCCGGTAAACCTTATGTTATCCGAAAAATACATTACGCTCAGAAATATATCACTAACGGCAACGTCAACAAAAAATTCAGAAGCCCACATCAAAATACGTCACATAATTTCAATTTGGGTAATCCTACTTTCACCACCCAGACAAGCGTTGATGTACTTAATTAAAATGGTCCAGGACTGAGGCACAGACACCTCATTGACATTAAACACTAGGTAAAGTTTCTACTATCAATCGTGATGATGTTACCAGTGTTGGCCTCTCCAATACTGATGGAATGAGTACTCGTTCTATTGCGGACACTTCTCGATACTTCGTTATCGCTAGCTATCGACCGTCGCCAGCTGGTCGATCTTCGTTATTGGCTTAAAGACAGCCTTGTCTAAATATAGAACATGCCGGAACTACTTTTCTAGATTACTATTCGTGTTGTGGCTTAGAAATAAAGCGCTCCGCTTGGAGTCTGGTCCCAGGTGCTATTCTGGAGAGAGTATTATGAAAATGGCGTCTAACTCTCTGGTGATGGAAAATGACATTAATACACATTCTCATAGTGTCTGCTTGACTATCTACCCTATTATTCATTAAAGTTAACTCAATGCTGCAGCATTGGTTCAGCCATTGAAGTCCGAACTCGCAAATGTTGTCAGCAATGAAAAAGTGAGACAAAACTTTACGGTATGTAAAGTGATGCTGTTAGGCCGTTCGAGTTTTTATAAATATTCAGTCACGAAATATTTCAGGGGGTAGAGATACATTAAGTGTTTCTATCATTTTTCTGTTTCACTGACTTTTCATAAACACTTGGAAAAGTTAACATGAAATAAGTACCTTTTCAATTCGTAAGTGATCAATAAAAATGCTACGATGATCAATTTGAGACCACTGACTGGAAACGAAGTAAACTTTCTCCTGTGTCATATTAATCGAAAACAATAAAAAAGTACCACAAACATCGATCTCACCGAATTGTTGAATAAACGCGTGACCCTATCAGTTTCAATTCACGTTATAATCGTTAAAAATTAAACTGTTGTGAATTTCAAAAAACTTTCAAATATTTATTTGTATAGTGTTTTGAAAATATTTCAGTGCCGTTGAACAATGTGAGTGAGTACCCAACAAACTAAACCACACAAACCGCCCACCAATCAGCTCTAACCTCTCGCTTTATTTACAAAACCATTAGTAATTCCAATATTCATTCAGGACTAGAGATCCAGCTTTCAATATTTTATCGTGTTAGTATTGATTTGCCAATAAAGCGTGTTAGTCGGAATTCCCGGTATCTCGAAGCCAATAATAATGTCCAATACGTACATTTCAATTTCCATCTATTGAGGCATACGATTGAGTAGTAAATTCAGTTACTCTTCCCACTGCCTATTTCAGAGTTAGGTGAAGCAGAAAGGAGCCACCATCAGGGTAAACAGGTTACAAACCACATGTAAATGGTTACAATGAGAACTGCTTTTATACGTCCCAATACTGGGTATAATGAAATTCGTTATCAATTCGACTGGTTTTTCATAATTTTTTGGTGTTTGTTTGTTACCTCAGAACTTTTGGCTGGGTGAACCGATTGTGATGATTCTTTTTTTATTTGTAAGTTAATGCTTGTGGTTCCATTTCAATTTGGTCCAGTGCTGACAGTAGCATCCATGAAAAAACCTTAAAGTCTCAAATTGTGGTGTTTCCTGCTGACACCGACTCCAGAAGTAACAATTAAGCCAACCTTTATGATAGTATAAGAGAGAGATGAATAAAGAAATAAATAAAAAAATTATGAGTAGAACAATTTAGGTGATTATTAAGTTGTGGAAGAATACCTAATAATCACCTAAATTTGATTGTTTGTCACTTTTAACTTCATATAAACTTGTCTGTAAATAGTTTTGTTTGACGTTGTTTTTGTTTTGTTTTTTTTTTTTGGTATTAGCTTTGGCTCTTTTACAAGATTCACCAAAATCAGAAGGGGTCCGAGGCTTCTGACCATTCTGTGGGTTATTTTCGCTTCTTCGCCATTAAATTGTTAGACAGTTCCTCTAGTTGAGGAGAACACAAGAAAATAACGACATCATTTCAAAAACATACACGTATTTCCTTCAAAGACTTGTGTCTCCTTTGCAAATATTTGCTACGGAACGGAAGTGATCCAATTTGCATGCTTTCATGAATCTATTCACCATTGGAAAGATTCATTTAGATTTTTATTCATCTTTAAAAAAGATTCACCTGAATCTGTTGACATCGCTAGATGTCAGTCGTTAAGCCTAGTCAGAGGCCTTAGGGCGCCTTGATAACATCTGACATTAAGGTTGCTCACTAACCTTACACCCCTCCAACAATCCGCATTGAGCCCGCGTGTTGGAGTATGGCTCGTTCCACCTCATAGTTGAGGTGAGGCCTGTGCCCAGCAGTGGGACGTATACATATAGGCCGTTTATGTCACCTGAATCTATGACACTTGTTCACTATATATGTTCATGTTGAGTAAATACTGTGTTCATACCGTAACGTCGCTCTGCCAATTCGATTCCGGAGATTGCAGTAAGCCTACGAGAGATTGTGTACCCGTATGTATTTCGTTATTTCGTTACTTACTAAAACAATCAATGCTGGTTACTTTCTTATCATGAGACCTGAAACTAAGGACGAAATCGCTGTCTACCAATTATGCTGCCTAAATATTGTATGCTGAAATGTAAGTGTTTTATCTGCAAGTGTTTTTATTTGTGCAATAACTTATATCTGTCTTACCTTATCTATGAAGCTTTCCCTCCACTTAATGAAGCATAAAACGTATTTCCCCAAGTAGGGCAGAACGGTCGGAATTACTTTCAACGCGAAAGACAATATCAAAATAGAATTTGGCGTAGTAAAATGTTATCGAGTGTGAAATAATGCTATTAACCGTTATGATGGCGGCCATTTCCACGCAAGTGACTGGACTGGCTTGAACTTCAAGCACGAGTTCGATAAACAAATTTTTACGGTTTGCTAGGCTTAATCTCGATTTGGTTTACGACCTTTATAAAATTTGAATATATTATCAAGAGTACAGTGACCTTTTTTATTTCATGATTGAAGGACATGTTTTGGTATGACCTTATTTTTTTCGTTTTGTACCAAAACCAGACGAATTAATTAATTAAATAATTATTAGAATTATTCAGACTCTTATAAAAAGTTGGTTACTAAACCTTGAACTAACACTTCCAGCGATAACTGATTTCAATAATGAACAAAATTGTTTAATCAAATTGTTTCTATAGAAATGTTATAACTTGTTTCATTGCAGATTTTAAATTAGCTAGGTTAAACCTATCTTCAAAATCTCGAAACGTCTGAGGTGAGCCGCGGTCGACACGCACTTCAATGTTTTATTACTTACCGTATTAAATTAATTCTCATCTACAAGTATGGAAAGTGTGAATAATTGAGTTTATGAACGCTTAGAACATATAGCTATAATACAGCTATACTTCTAGTCAATAAGGATTTATGACTTGTCCCCGAATTCACAAACGCCAATCAACGTTGGGCGTCCCTCAGGAGTATAGCTGTACCTTTCAGTTCTATTGACATTATACGGGACAGCATGAGGGTAAGCGCGTGCTTAGCGTTGATTGACGTTTGTGAATTCGGGGATTACAAACGTTGAAATAAAACAACTTCACGGATTCTACTCGCGGTCTCATAAAGCCGAAAAATTACGAGAGTAAATATGACAGCCTCCTTTTTTTTAAGTCGGTTACTTAGTATTTAGAGTGAATATTACATTACATTACGCATGCTTAGTTACTTAGTTGCTACTTGTAGTTATGGATGGAATGGATGGAAACTAAATGTTTTTTTATTGATATCGGCTGCCGCCCGCGACTTCGTCCGCGTGGACTTGAGTTGAGCAACTAAAAGCAATATCTTTCTAAATACGCGCTATTTTCGATTTTGTCTCAGTTCGGAACGCACCCATAGTTATGCTAATGACAGCAGCCGTCTGTCATCAACTCTCATGCTATACCACGTGATGCCGCGTACATTTTCATATTTTACTTGAAATTTTCTACAATTTACACAATATCTTTATTAATTGTAGCCTATGTGTTATTCAGATGTATAAGCAACATTATTGTAAAGTTTCATCAAAATCCATTCAGTAGTTTTTACGTGAAAGAGTAACACGGCACATCCAGACATACAAACTTTCGCCTTTATAATATTAGTAAGAATTAATACCCAGATTTCAATGACCCGTTAGTTCAAGCACTTGGTATCGTACACCTTTAGTCAAAATGGCCAAACTTTTTGTTGAAATAACAACTTTTTCATTACTTTTAACATCAACGTTTGTGACTATCAAAGTGTGAACTTTGCCTTCAACGTCTGCCGAGACACATTAAAACTGCTACTTACACGAAAGTGAAATTAACTTTTATGAACCTGAAAAGATTTTGTTTTCTACACTCTCTAATTACAGAAAAAGTTATCTTGATTTTAGCTACTTAGAAGCAATAATAGTTTTTTAATTGATATTAAATTACTAGGCTGGTATAAGATGATTAATGAACGAGAAATTATAGTTGTTTTAATGTGTGCAACTTCGTCGACTGTAAGCAATTCTTATTACAAATGACTTAGGTTCATAAAATAAAAACGGAATAGAAATTTTAAAAAAGCTTATGCTAGACTTGTAATAAGCTCACGAGGTACAGACGCGCTCTCATCAACCCTTTCAAAACCATTGCAAAATGTATCTTATGTTAGCGGTATAAGGTGCTACGTAAAGGTTGATGTGAACGCGGCTGTACACTGATTGCTGTCGTCATGATGAACGAAACATTCAGAAGCACACATTCCGCCGAGCGTATGTTAAACGGAACGTAGTACGGTCGTGAGTTCGAGTACTTTAACGTAGGAGGAATATTATTTGGGTGACGACCTTTACCTATTCTTCTGTCTGGGTGATATGATCAAAAACAGTTTTTGTTTTCCAATACTTGAGTTTGTCAGCCTCAGACACCCATTAGCTCAGACTTTGCTTAACCAAGATGACACTGATAAATCTTTATATGAATGTACTAGCGACCCGCCCCCGCTTCGCACGGGTGCAATAGGATGTTATTATACATCTAAATCTTCCTCTTGAATCACTATATCTATTAAAAAAACCGAATCAAAATCCGTTGCGTAGTTTCAAAGATTTAAGCATACAAAGGGACATAAGGACAGAGAAAACGACTTTGTTTTATACTATGTAGTGGTGAACCCTCATACAAGTACACAGGCGTTCAGTTCCACCTTTACAGGAGGGCACCTTATGCTGCTGACATAAGATACATTTTGCAATGGTTTTGTAAAGGTTGATGCGAACGCCTCCGTACAAGCTTCGAAGCTACCTATACCCGCATTAAATATTACGATGTACGGCCACGGTCGTTATCTCGGTCGGTTAATTTTGAATTTCCATACTAATGGGAGGTAATTAATCGTAGTGTTGATAGAACTCAAATAACTGTATTTTGCAGGTTAACATGAGCAAAGTAGCATTTACAAAGGTTTATGTTCGTTAACGGACGGCTTGTGTCTGCTATTTCGCTGAAACATATGTAAAATATCTCTTAAATACTTGCTATGGTTTGCTAATGAATGCAGCAAGGGACCTAAAATGTTATATCAGGTAAAATACTAACTCAATTGTACCTAAATTGGATTTGGTTTCGAAGTTTTTGAACTTAGATTAGATTAGCTGTCAATTAATTGTTAGTCATTTTTTTTAGAAGCAACTCAGAAATAATTAATTATTAATTCTTATTAAAATTAAAACAAAATGGTTCCCAAAACCAAGAAAATAGGGGTTGACCCGCAATACAAACAATATTTTTGCAAGCTTATTTCGTGATGGAGATTCCAACCAAAAGTGCGCGCCTAAATTTATGAATGAGTAATTGACAGGACGCGTCGATCTATGGTCGTCGTCTATGGTGCCAGTAGTGTGTATAATAATGCATGGTGCTGCCATCCTTAGAGGTTCTGCTAACAATATAATACAATTTGGTTTATACAATTATTATTGTTTAATTATATTATTTTTTATTTTATTTGTGCACATTTTCTCTAATAGGGTATTACACCAATTTTTGAAAACGGATTAAAATCAATCTTTGGGCCGTAATTTACTACCAAAAATTTTATTTTAATTTTTAAATAGCGATAAATGGTCTAAATTTATGTTTAAAATTAGGACTTGACTTTGACGTGTGAAAACGCCCGCCGCCATGATGTTTCTTCGCGTGACGTCACTCGGATAGTAAACAAGTAAACAATACGTACAACATTTATCATTTAATCTGAAAATAATGAGTTCTGGTCCATATCATTGGTGTCTGGTTCCTGAATGCAAGAACACAAGTGTTAAAACGCCACAAAAACTATGGATTCAAGTGTCACTCTGGATATCAAACTGAGAAATACTTGGTTAAAACTGGCTAGAAGAGATCCAAAATCATTATCCACAAAGACTAGACTGTATTTTTGTGAAGACCACTTTGATGTAAGTGATAAGAACTATAAATAGTAGAGTAATAATCTAACAGGACAGACAAAGAACTAAATATGAGGCTTAACCTCTTATTCAGTGGTTTTGTCTGCACCTAGTGCATTTATAAGTTAAGTTTTTGTACATAAGTTATGTAATATTATTTGTAATATGTTTTAGCTGGAAAATTAAACATGGTATAAATTAATGGGTTCTGTCAAACGCATTCGGATGAAACCAAACTGCGTACCATCCAGAGTTGATTGCCAAGTGGATGGGAAACATAAGTTAACACCAAGTGAACCTGGACCTGCATTTAACAAAAGGCAATGATTTTCTACCATGATGGAAATTGAAGAAACTATGAAGAATAAGTAATGTGATATCTCATTACCTTCTTGTAGTCAAGGTACTTATTTCCTTTTGAGTTGTTTATTCAACATTGCCACTTAGACCGATATTACAAACATTGACTAAACTTTTCTATTATTTTCAGATTTTATGGTTCTTGAAATGATTAAGAATAATGGTAAAGCAGTCCGATAGCACCAACTTAGGAACACAAATCCATTCAAGTCTGTCGGATGACACACTTTAATCGTTATAATAAATATTTAACTAAGAGTAATTGTTTTATTGTTTAGTTTAATATTATTTGTATGAAACTTACAATAAAGTATAATTTATGAATTTCTCCATAATATTTCGGCATAAAGGTAGCAATAAGATAACATTTTTTTTATAAAATGGATATATTTTGATAAATATCTACAGAAATGGCAACTATTAACTATGAGTGCACGACGGGGTTTCGGTTCGGCGGTGTAACCACAATAAAATGCAACAGTATGTTTGCAACCACCTTCTGATGAGGCACAATCGTGGCACTTGACACTAGTCACAGATTCTTCCTCTTCATTAACAATACTGTTAGATACTGGTGTTACTGCATATGGCTTGGTACGCACTTTATGTTCAGGGCATACCGTACACTTAACCAAGCATGTGTTTTGAATTCGCTTGACCTGCACATAGCCTATTGCGTCGTGTATTTAACATTTCTCAACTCAGCAAAACAAAAATCGGGATTAGACACAAAGAAGTTCGCCACCATTAAGGAATCTCTTTTTGGCAGATTTGTAGATAGTACAAATCTGCCAAAAAGAGCTCTCTGCCGTCCGACCGTCTTCCATGATGAAGTTTTAATAAATTTATAAAGTAGTTTAAACAATGTAGACTAACAACCAAATAACTGAGAAAAATTAAAAAAATTCTCACAGAACACAAACGAAAAGTTACTTGTTTACTATCGGAGTGACGTCATATCGGATTCCAAAATGGCGTTTGCTGTTTTTGACATATTAAGAACAGATTAAAAAAGTCGATTTTTAAAATTAAATTATTAAATTAAAACATTTGATTTTGGCGAAATATCAACGTTTTTCTATTTATTTTGTTCAAAATCTATCACATAAATGCATTGTTATATTTTTTCTTACATGGTGTAAAATACCCTATTGCAGGTTACCTGAAAGATATTATGGGAGCTAAAAGGCCTCTTAAATTGTGCATGCAAATGAATGTACTCGTCCGCTGTATGTTTTTTCGTCATCGTTCATTCAAAAATGTTATCCATCCATCAATAGTTACCACACTGTTTTTCAGGTTTTGAACAAAGCTAAAGGTTGTTAATAATTAAGTAAGTAAAAGGACGGAAAACGTTCACAATTCGTTTTGCCCAAAATGGTAATTTAATTGGTTTCGCTTTCTTTGAAGACTATTGACTATTTCCATGAACTTACTCAGTGAACAAGTTTTAGCCACACGGTTGGCTAGACTCCAACCTCGTTATGAGTGAGTATCTTGTAGCCAGAGATGACTACTCCCATTCGGAAATTACATTTTAAAGGTTAATTTCAATTATTACCTGCTTGAATTGCAAATCTTCGCTCAGGAGCTTTGTTATAATCTCTTATATCCAGACTGTTTCTTTTTGGTTTTATCATGTAGTTTATTCAAAATAAAGCATCTCTGATGTTACTTATCTTTAACGCCCGAATCCACAAACGTCAATCAACGCCAAGCATGCGCTCACGATCATGCTGTCCCTTTCAGTTCTATTGACATTTAACGGGACAGCATGAGCGTGAGCGCGTGCTTAGCGTTGATTGACGTTTGTGAATTCGGGGGTAAGAGATCTTATGCTTATGATAGCCATAAAAATACACGGTGTGTTTGAAGTATTAAGCGTTTTTCCAAAAAAAAAAAAGATATTTAATGGTTCTTTATATTGAGAGCACTTCTTACGATATGGTTTGTAAAATCTAGTCAGTGTATAACATTAACGTAGACTTTCGCTTACAACGTCATCCTCTGGCAATTTTATAGACCTGCAATAATGCAGAAAATTGATCGGAGATCATCTGTCTTAGATTGGACTCGTCATCAACCTTTCGGAGCAACATCTCCCGGTATAGTTTCTCTCACAATTCATTCAAGTCAAAATATCTTTATTTAAATAGACCTGTTACAAGCGCTTTTTGATCGTTAACAAAACAAACTAAAATACACTTTGATACTATCATAAAAATAAATACTTAAGTACGTACACAGTATTTCACCTCACCCTCACCCAATTAAAATTGAACACGCCTTCAAACGCGTATCTCGTGAAATGTCTAAAAACTATAAGTGACGCTTTATTCCTTAAAACCAATGATATTATAATGAAAAAGACGTAGATAGGTTACTTTACTTATGCTAAAAAAGTGGCACCCGAACACGTATCTCGTTTACGCTCTAGTAAATAATCATACTATCTTGTACACACGGTCAAATTATAGGTACGTACGCCAGGGGACAATTTTCGACTTCGCATCAGTACTGACATAACGTAAATCTTAGACTTAAATCTTAAGAAAGCACACCGTTATTTAAATCTGTCTCTTCTCTTGCATCCATAACTTGTCCTAAAACTCTTTCAGACCCCAACTAAATGCTAATATCCCTGTAAGCCGTCGCTAATTTCCCATTCAACCATCCCCAAGAGCCGTACAAACAATGTTTCGTCATAAAAATGCTAAAGAGAGCCCGAAATAAACTTAAGGGTCATCGCATTGTCTCCTTTGATGGGATTATTGTTGGTCCGCTTTGTTTGAAGGCTTACGGCCTGTGGGGGGATTTGTTGTTCCAATCATACAACTGGAAAGTAGTGGTCTGAAATCTGCTTATTCCTATCATTGGTATCATTGGTTGGATCCCCATTTTAATAAGGCGCAAAGGCCTTATTAAAATGGGGTTCTTGGTTCGTTCTGGTCTGTCATCAGCAACGTCAACGTCAATTAATCTACTATTCACTAGGTGAGATTGTGTAAAAGTCAAATTGATTTCCTTTATGCCTCTCTTAAGGATGTGCCTAAATTGTCAAGCCACCTTTTTTACAACTCGTTAAAACCTTAAGGGTCGCTGTGTCGACTTCTGCACCAGCGTGAATGCCTTTGAAAAAACTAATATGAATGCTGGTTCTAAGTGTTTGTGGTTATTTCGTTGTTTCTTGATTCCATAACACAAAGGAAAACCTTACTTTGTGGCCAGAGCAATGACATGTAATGTTGTTTAATTTTTTTCGAACAAATCCGAATCCCAACATCGATCGTCTTGGCACATCTTACCACATTGTGTGCATTCGACGACGGCAGACGACGTCTGGGCTTCACCCCCTGTTTCACTCCGTTCGATTGAATTTCTGAAAATCCATTCTTTCTGCTCACTTACATCATGAAACCTCCTGTACCAAAATCACTAACAACATGAAAGGAACCCGTGTACCGAATTTCATGATTCTAGGTAACGTCGCGGAATGAAAAGGTTGACCAGTTTTCAAATAAATAACTGTTACCTAAACTGTGTAACAGGCTAGCGTACTTATGTCGAAATGTATGCTTTATTGTTTGACAATCAAATTAAAATTCGATTAGACGTATGTTCCTTCACGATTGACAGTTGAACCAATACTTTTTATTGGTTTGATCTTGTCAATGTCACCATTGAGCAAGCAAAAACAGATCTTAGGGTGGTCAACACTTTCATTCCCCGACCGTATATACAGATGAGCGCTGTTTCTTATATGTTTCAGTGATGATGATGATTATGCACCACACCCAGCCAGGACAAGCCTGATCCGGTCAAACCGGCAAACCAGGGGACGCGTATTTTTTGGGGAGTGACACGCTCTGGGATGGGAGAGGAAGGCCGACTAGCCGCAACCGGTCGACCACAACCAGCCGGATAATTCATCCTTAGAACCAGTATAGGAGAGTTGGACTGGGTAGGTTTATTGTTTTAGGAGAGCGTTGATGAGGTGGTGGGCAGTCTAGCCTTAGATGTTGTTAGGTTTCTTTCATGCTTTTTTGATCTTTTGTATGTAGTGTTTGTCCAGTCTCTTCATGTTCGCTGCCGTTGGCTTTGCTATCTGATTCGCTGATTTTGTTTTTTTCTTGGCTTTTTTTTTTTTCAGTTTACTGCTATCCTGCGATATTTTTTAAGGGTTTGTTGTTGTTTTCGTCCTTGCTTGTCATCCTAACCATTTTCTTCTGTTGTGTACGGCTGTTAAGTAGATATTGAGTTAGCGAGTTTCTTGAGATATTTTCAGGTCCGTTGCCGTTGTGCTTAAATGCTGAATCAAAATGTTGAAGGGGTTCCAAATGACTATTTTTGTTTTTGTTCCATTATTTCTTGAGATGTTTTCAGGTTGGTTCTGCTGTGCTGTTTCTTATATGTTTCAGTGAGTATAGATTTACCCACCTTACTTCGAATCTTGTATTGTACTTGATGCAAATTGAATGGCATGGCAGTAACGAGTCCCGCTAAACGCTTAATCCATACAAATGCAGTTACGTTCGCGTGTCGCACTCCAATTATACGCAGCGCTGATTTCTTCGCATAATTCATGACATCACAAACGAAACGAGACACATCATATTATACACACTCGTTTAGGGATGTGACATGCCTGCGTTTCTGCTTGGCGAAGAAACTATTTTCAAATAATCGATTATTATTATTACCAAATAAGTAATCGATTCCAGGAAAAAAAAACCGGCCAAGTGCGAGTCGGACTCGCGCACCGAGGGTTCCGTACAAACCTGCAAGTTTCTTTTGATTGCATTGACATAGAAGTTTGATTTTGTTACAGCTTAAAGGTATTATAGACCTGAGTATTTGGTATGAATTTCAATTTAATACCTCTACGCGTTTATGAGGAAATGGGTAGTAAGTTTAAAATTATTAAAAAAAAATATATTATGTGATGTAACTAAAAATTTATGGTTTTCGTAATTTTTCCTTTATCTGTGCTATAAGACGTTGCTTCGTACCAAATTTCAAGATTCTGAGTTCACGGGAAGCACCCTGTAGGTTTTGATTCCCTTGCAAGTGTCGAAAATTTGCGGCATAAACGGCTGTATCTTTTGATTGCGTTGGCTTAGAAGTTTGATTTTTTCACAGCTTCAAGGGACAGTAGACCTGAGTTGATATAAATTTCAGCTTCATACCTCCACGCGTTCCTGAGAAAAAGGGTCTTGACAGACGGACGGACGGACGGACAGACGGACAACAAAGTGATCCTATAAGGGTTCCGTTTTTTCCTTTTGAGGTACGGAACCCTAAAAACTGGAAAGATCGAGTTTTAGATAATTAAGTAAAATATGTAAGATGGATTAGAATAAGAGTGTCTCTATAGTAAAATAGTACGTTACCTAGGCACTAGATGGCGATGGAAGCAATACTATTCGTAGCGCTGGTGTCAAAACATCGAACGTACGATGTGAACACTATTTAGTTATTCAAAACTGCGGCCAACAAATTTTAATCGATTATTCTAAAATATTCAATTATATTTTCACATCCCTACACTTATTTATTATATCCAATTTTGAGGCGAAAATACTTTCTAAGTGTGCAAGTAACATAATTATCCTCTCGTTGGGAAAATTTATTATTGTACTGATACAGGTTTCTTTGAGGAATTTTCCTTCGACGTAATTAGTGTAGGTGCTTGGTAACTTCTGAAATTCCTCGCGAAGTTAATCGACTTATTGGCTTAAATTTGTTAGGTCGATAAATATGGCCGGAATTTGTTTCAATTTGTACTGAAACATGTTTCCGGGGGCCTAGCTATAGCAGATTATTATTATTGCTCCTGACAAAAACAATAATTCCTTTTTATTCTAATGTGCAAGAAATTTGGCAAAGGCAATAGGACAGGATGGGTCACAGTAGACATAGTAATTCTAATTTTGAAACACTATAGGACCTCATAAAGATCGTAGGGTTTCGGTGGATGCAGGCAGCCGCCAACCGGCCGTTCTGTAAATCTATGGTAGAGTCCTTTCATAAATGGAGGATATTGTGTGGCCGTTGACGATAATGATGATGATAAGGGGGAAATATGTTGTGATTCCCTTTTTTTAACCAAATTTTCCACTGTTGACCAAAGGTCTCTCCGAATTCCCTCCACAGTTCTCTGTCTCGTGACAGGCTTAGCCAAATCGTGTTAATCCTGCTTTCTCTCAATAGTGTCAATCTCTTTATAGCCCCCTTAACTTCAGATCAAAGTATACGAAGTTTACTCAATGCTGCAAAGGAACGCTTTCCACACATGCAATATATAGGTAAATAAAAATGTTCTCTGACGTCGCAAAGTCGTGCTTTGCGGCCCAATCCAATTTGCGGCGGATTGAGCCAGATATTACTGGTTTGCACTGGAAATGGTCGGAATAGCCTGACTGTTGAAATTTTGCGGGCTTCTTTGAACGTCATCGTTTTGCAGGTTGGGTTTCAGTATTGCCTATTACGAATACATTTTGACAGAACATCCATATACAAAATCCCAAACCCTTTCAAAACCTTTTTTTTGTTTGATAAAATCACAAAAACAACATCGGTCAGGCAAAGAGCTCACCTCCACCATAATGTGGCGCGAGCTATGCTCCAAAACGCGGGCTCTGTGCGGATTGTTGGAGGCGTGTAAGGTTAAGGGTAAACCTGGCTGTCCGATGTTTTCAAGCCACCATAAAGCCTTTGACTGAAATACATCCTTGCTTCCGAAGGGACGACGGGAACAATCCGGACTGACCCCGCGTGTTAGCGTATCGCTGGCGTCACCTCATAGTTGATTGAGGTAAGGCCTGTGCCCAGTAGTGGGACGTATAGAGTCTGTGCTTTGTTTGTTTGCCCCGTGAACACGGGTCACAGGGCAAACTTCAACCACGCAAATGCAAATTCTTAAAACTAAAATTAATATATAAGCCCATGTTTCAATATCTTTGCTTTCCAATATAAGCAGTAACAAGGAAACAAAATAAATACAACCGGCGATGCAAAAGCCGGGTCCAATTTGCGGCGGTTCAAGCCAGATATTACCGGTTTTCGCCGGTTCTCGCTGCAAACGGCGAGTAGGATTGTCGGAGTGGCTGTTCAAATTTTCATTTTACTCTGCCCAAGTGACTGGTTTAACGATCACTGTTTTAACTTAACTGTAGTTTTAGTGAGGTTAATTTCGACGTTTTTCGCTGCGTTTTCATTTAGAACGTCCAGTTTTAAATTCATTTTTGATCATCATGCCTGTATACTTCCATATATCCACCAATTATTTGTTCAATCTTTTATGTACAAACTAGTACGAAAGGCGGATTTGATATTATTGTCATTATTATCGGCTTATCCTATGGGGTTCCTAATTGGCTTCCCTTTTTGCCCAGCTTTAGGAGGAAATCGGAACCAGAAGCTGTTGATGCTGCTAAGACAATTTTATTAATAACGTCAAATATGACACACAAACAGAACACAAAAGTAATACAAAAATACAAAAGTAAAATGATTCCAGAAAGAGTCCATTCGTAGACAGTAATTCATTTGTGTCTGCATTGGCGAGAAGCTATGACAAGTTTGAGTTAGGTCTTTCAAATTCATGCTAAGACCACGTATCATACTCCAGCCGGCCAGAAGTTCGTTACGAGGAATTCTGTATTCATAATGGTATCACAGTGCCCTGTAGCTAACAAACGCTGTATTTCATTGTATGGTCACAAAGTTTGCAGTTTGTATTTCCGAAGTAGCGCTTAAGATGTTCAAGAAGATTATTAAGCTCAGTATTGTATTAGAACCGACTAAGGGTCATTTAGTCTGAGGCTGTGTAAAGAAGAATATATTATTTACTGTAAATTATAGAGGTTAATGTAAGATTAAGGCGGATAATTCCGCCTTAATCTGGGCTGGGGGGAGCGATCTCTTCCAGAAAACCGTCAAGTAAGTAATGCTTAGTTCACTTTATGTGCTAGTCAGGTAAACACTAACTGGCATACTGGCGCAAAAGATACGAGTCTGAAAGAGCTGAGAGTCGTAAGTTTTATCTGAACTAGGACAAGTTTTAATGTGACTATAATTTGTGTGTGATCAGTATTTAAGGTGCTAGTACTTTTGTAAATCAACATTTTGTAACTACTCTTTAAATATACGAATAAATATTTTTTATGTGTGTGTTGATCAGGCTCTGACAATCATAGATTAAATAAATTCTGCCGAATAAATATAAAAATAAACCTGAAACTGAAGAAGCTCAGTTTTGTTTAAAATAGAAGCAATTGCTTATTAGTCAGATAGATTATAACAATCTTTGCAAAATTTTGAGTGAATCGAATCACCCGTCCTTCACTTAATGCAATAATTTAGTTTGTTTGTTAGTTTAGATTATGTGCGTATCCTATAATTTTATCCCACCCATCTTACTGGCATGCACTACCTTACCCCTAATAGGTTGTTTTTTTTGTTTTCTTACGATCCTCTACTCAACTAAACTCGTATACTGACAGATCTTTCCCCAGCAATGATACCGCGTAAATTGCACGATGGTCTCTGAAATTATTAATTAAATACTACTGGAATGTTTTTCGTGCACTTAGGGATATCTATCTAATCTTAACTGCAGACAAATTCCCTTTTCCTGCTCAATAAAATATTAAAGAAATATATCCAGATATACTAAATTCCCGCTATCTTCTTTCGTCTAGTCCCTCAGGGTAAGTTCCCGACACGAACAATTTACCTCAACGCACCATCGTATTGTGACAATATACAGTTTTTACGAGCTACATGGATAATTCAGGGATTCCTTACTTTGTTTACTGCCGCTGAGAGGGCTTTATTGAGGTACTAGAGTAATTTGAGACACACCTCCGAAATAACATCTCGGCAATACTGCCTAAGGACGCGTCTACAAACTTGCTTATATTAGCTCTTTGGTATTGCTTGTTTTAGCTTCTTATATTGAGATTCGAAGTTACTAGTGCTTTCGTCATCCTTGACACTCCTATGGTCCTATGAAGAGCAGACCAGAACCTCTTGATATGGATACCATTGCTTCTACTCCCCAATTTCCACTGACAATCAGAAAGCACCTCTTATGACCTACGGACATGGTACAGAACTGCACCGCGTGAATAGCCGCAAAAAAACTCCATGATGCTTCAAATTTTAAGTACTCGATACCAGTATTTCAATCTTTACATGCACACGCGCATAAAAACATAAGATTGGCAGCATAGACTATGAGTATTCCTGTAAATACTCGTAGCGCCTTTGTTATAGCAACCTCTGTTTCTGTTGTTTTGAAAAATGATCCCTGAAGGAGTAGATAATTAACAATTAGATTTGCTGCATAGTTTCTGACCTATCCAGACAGACTCCTAAGCAACTCCTAAGTAAGTTACCCCATAATATAGTGGACCACTCGCGAGCTGCCGCCTGACAGGCGAAATTTCATATTTCGGGGTCGGTTAAATGATTCCCATGTAGGATGAGGAGATCTCACTGACCGTTAAAGTAGAAGTCATAGTTAGAATGTGACTGCCTTGACAGAATTTACATCTCATTTCACTTGGAAAGCACGTGGTAGCGGAGGTATCTTTGCAAAAGCCTTTACGCTTCTTAAGTTGTGATAATCAGGAATTGACGATTGGCATTCACTTAGACACTTAAGGAAATATTCACACAAAAAGCTATCGAATAGCTTATCAAAAATACCTTCGATGTAACGTGTGGCGGCATTTCTTTACTTCCCACTCAAAACACAATAAATGCTGGTTGTGTAACATTGGTCAGCAACAAAACGCGTTATAGCCAATAACTGTGTTTGCAGTGCCTCATATACCACCCTAATGTGACCGTGGCTTAAGGGACGGCGGTTTTTTACGCGAACGCGGTGAAGCCAAGGTAAAAGGCGGATTAGGGATTTTGCAGTCTGCGTCTGTAATGCGAAATTTTCCCTTTTCCCGCGTGAATGGTACCTGGATGAATGAAATGCTTTCATTACTCTTTTTCTTCCTGGGAATTTTCCCGGGAAGCAGGTGCCGTTTCCCATTCATCCTTGCCCTAATCTAGCTCCTGTCTGGTTATGAATTCGTAAGATTATTGTTCGTAATGATTTGAATGCTTTGCTAACATGTTTTTCTTAGTTATTAATGGTGTTGTTTCTTTTACAGGTAATTACAAAATAAAAAAGCAATTGACCTGAAGTCTTAAATTTGGTATGTGTGATTTTCAATTGGGATGTACAGAGGCACACAATCAACCTTTACGTAGGGGCACCTTATGCGGCTGACATTAGACCCATTGTGCAATGGTTTTGTAAAGGTTGATGTGTGCTCCTCTGTACATCGCTACGTTACTGTAAAAAATTTTTAGGAATAATATTACCTATTAAATTAAAGTTCTGAGTCAAAAATGTTACAGAACATTATTTCGTAACTTGTTTTTACGTCCGTCCACTGTAATCATGGTTCAATTACAGTGAATGCTTAATACTCGTAGATATTTAACATAGCCTCCGTTGTGTAATAATTAAATAATTTTCGCCTAAGATTGCTTTAATTATAAATTTCAGCCATTAACTACATTTTCTTCAACTTGAGTGAAGCTAATAAATGTATTTACAAAAAGATTCTAGTGCTTTTAGTTCGCAACAGCATTGTTAATTTTCAGAAACTTAGAAAGTCTGCTTGTTACTGGTCTATTTAAGTCCTTTAGTCCTTTTTGAGGAGTGTTTCCTAAGGCGATAAATCTTCGCTCTCCAGACAATTATTCCCGTTCCCAACAACAGGAACACGGCTTATGTTTCAATGTCTGCTCTAAGTGGCAGACGGAGTTCTGCACTTTGTTCATTAGTTCTTTCGCTATTGTCTTCACTGAACTATTAGGATTGTTTTTGCATTCATGCTTAATTTTAGCATCATTTACTGCGTCTAAATGGATACCTGATAAAGCATCTACGTGTTCAGATACCATAAAATAATTGAAATTTAATGAGGTGAAATCAATGGTTGTTTGGATAACATTAATTGATTGAACCATTATATTCCTCTTCAATAATAACAAAGCGTTCACTGTAATAATTTAAATATCCCAGGCATCAAATTAATTATCGCCATGCCACTTTAATAACGGTACAATCAAATTGATCTCTCGCTAAAGCAATAATGTGAACAAAAGCAAATGCCCCAATATTGATCCTTGGCGAACGCCATTTTATAAGCGTCGTTTAAACAAAGCCCCGCATAAAACTATCACGAATTGACGCCCTGTCGCCTAATTTCCATTCGCTAATGGAACTAAAAGCTAAAATTACCATCGGAAAGTGGATAGAGTTGAAGGGATATTATTCAGAAGCCATTTTGAACGCTGTTTGATTGCTGTATTCAGGACTAATATAAGTTCCTGTTTGGGATTGACGATTAATTGCGATGTTAACGGATGTAAATTTCAAAGCTAGAGTGTAATTATTGATGCATTCGCTGATGATATAACTATTAAAATTAGTAATGATGATGCACTGTAAGCATTTTATCAAATTAAGAAACATCCTCTAAGGTGCTGTAAAAAGGGAGGAAAGTGCGTAAGTAAGTGAGTCTTTTCTTAACTTCCTTCGATTTTTGGGCAGGTTTAGGAAAGAACTATTCCATTGATGGGTCATTACAATTAATCTTGATTGCACAAGTAGGATACGATCGCCTAACTTAATGCCATAATGGCAATAGCCACTAGTCTACCTTTAGGTCCTGCAGAGATTATTAAGTTCGGTCTACATTTTATTTAAAAACTAGCGACCCACCCCGGTTTTGCACATTATACTTGTAACCTTCCTCTCAATAACTCTATAGTTTTAAAAAAAACCGCATCAAAACAATTTGCGTAGTTTTAAAGATTTAAGCATACTCAGGGGCAGAGTAAGCGACCTTATTCTATACTATGTAGTGTTAAGTAACCCCATATTCATGAAAATTCAAACGGATAGTCACTTACTCGCAAATGTCGACAGCAATAAGAATGAAAGAGACAAAACGTTACAGTAGCTAAAGTAATGCTGGACTGTACTGCTGTTCGAGTTTTTAGTTAGGTTAAAATAAAAGGGTGTTAGGTTAAGAAATCTTCAACCATTTGTTAATATTTAGTCACTAAATAACCGGAACCGGAATGTTCAAGACCCTTCCCCTTGCGAGCACAGTCAAATACCTACCGAATTCAAATATCAAATCCCCCTTTCATGTCTAAACGGCTTTGTATAAACGTGAAAATGCCATAACGGTGTTAAGATTTCCCATGTGATCTTAAACTGTCATACGCGTGCCGCCAAAAGGGTTATTCACTTACCTGTGTATGTCACAATGTAATTCCCAGATGAAAAATATCCTTCGACATCGCCTATAGCTCGCGATACTACGTAAACTTTTTTATTTCATTATGGCACAAAGGTACGGCGAGCCTGAATTAAACGGCCAGTATTTTCGAACAGCCATTTCAAATTTTCGATTATAGACCGTAAAAGAGAAGGGTAGAGTCGGAAATGTGGGATCGGGTAGTTTCACCAATAATGAAATACGTAAATATCAATATTTTGATACGGGCCGAATAGTAACTTTATTTGAGAGGTTCGATTCAATCAGGTGATTTCCGTGGCTGCTTTTGAAAGGATTTGTAGGCTCGTGTTTGTGTTTCGTCAATTGGCGTTTATAGGAATTTGCATTTAAAATTAATGATATTGTTTTCACGAATATTGTTTGTCGGTGAATACAATTTTTAGGATGTTATTTTTCTTCCCATGATATCAAATGATACTGAATTGTGAATGTATGTAGAATGAAAAAAAACAACTTTCAAGAATCGAAAATAGCAAAAATCCAAATATTATTATGGTATAGTCAGTAAGACCAAAACTACCTGATAGCGAACGTTTCAGACACATATGTATGCTGGTATCAGCGACGGACATGAATACCGAAAAAAGATCTCTATATTTTGGCTGTGACCCCCATCCTGATTAGGTCTTAGTTGCTTGACATCAGGGATCGTTGCTAATCCACTGTTACCACCGAACCACGGGAACCTTGATACAAACTATCCTCCAACAGCATCACAAAAAACATGTCAGATGATAAACAGCTCCCAAAAAACGTGCGCCTAGTCGAAATTTACGAGCACCAAATACATAGCTGAGTAGTCACAGAGGGACACGGCCAGCGGCCAGGCAGGACCTCCGTCGAATTACCTCTGAATATAAAATATTCACGTTTAGATTAACAAACGAATTCTGGTAGGTCCGAGGAGTAAGTCCTGAATATTTCAAAGGGCCCTAGGTGGAAGGTCGTGGACGCCCACTCTCCGAATTTAGTCGAGTGCCATGGAAAAGTTTTAGTTTTCGCGATGAATTAGCGCAGTAGCTTCAAGGTCCTGAGTTCAAATCTGTCTGGAAGAAATACTTTGTGTTCACTATAGAATTTGCGGATAGTGAAAACACTGATAAAAGCTCAAGCAACCCGAATAACGGCGGTAGGCTTGCCCCTTATAATATGGCCTCCTGGTCCATTTCGACCAGGTACGCAGGAGATATAGTGCACAAGTGTGCGCAAAACACAGCTGCACTTTCTTCTTCATCAGCTTTCTTGATCTGATGGGACGACTAATCGACACGAATCTGGAAAGTGGTGGCGCGGGACCGTCTTTTTCAATGCGAACCCACGACCTCCAAGTTGACAGCCCAACGCTCTAACCGCTACGCCACGGAGGCAGTTAAAGGCTCACCCCTTACTTCTTAGGTAAAATGTTACTTTAAAGTACGGCCTACCACGCCCAGTTTTTTACTCAGCATTTGTGCTATAAGTCAAAGCCATATAGGCGATTAATATAGCCCAGTGTTAGCCTTATCTAGACCAGACTGAATCCGGGCAATCTCCCTGTAGTTGAGGCGCTTTTGAGGGAATTCAGTTAATATAAGAGTTTCGGAGCGCAATGTACCTAACTTTTTATTAAAATTGTTATTTCCCAACCTCCATCCCTTTGTTTACTTGTAGGGTTACCATGAGTCATTTTTGTCTTATAACAGGTAGATTATCAAAGGTGTTTCTGGCATTGGAGGTTGTGGGTATTGGTTTCGATTATCACCTGTATGTATGTCATCATCATCAATGCTTGGACATTATCGTCTATTCCCATCACCCTGAATTGATAATTTCCCTCATTTGTGTGGAAATAATTGAATGGAATAAAATGTTATGCTGCTTAGTTCTTGTCACTCAAACGATCACAGTCCCGAAGTTATTCGGTTTTATTGAAGGTCAAAATCAAAATGGCGTGAAGTGTGAAATGAAGTATGCATTGAGAATGAAACCCCTGCTGCCAGTAGCAGCTTCAAAGAGGAATGCTTTGCTTTAAATAATACCTTTATCCGGATTTTCAGTAACTTTGTAAATATCCTGGTGTATGCACCCCGGTACTCGAAATATTCATCAAATATTCCGAAGCCAATCTCGAACGCGATACATGAAAGGTAGAGCAAACCTACGGATGGGAGTTTAACATTTTAAAAACAGGATTGCGTCGCTACTCTTTGTTGTGAGGACACGGGTATTTCCTTTGAAAATGCCTCGCTTTGGATGTATTTACCACAA
The DNA here is from genome assembly GCA_950022985.1 of Udea ferrugalis. Classification (NCBI taxonomy): domain Eukaryota; kingdom Metazoa; phylum Arthropoda; class Insecta; order Lepidoptera; family Crambidae; genus Udea; species Udea ferrugalis. The sequence goes on from OX465522.1 coordinate 2,302,134, forward strand.
ATATAGTTAAGCATCAGCCTGTATTTATTTAATCTTTAATGCACATACTATTATTTTTTATATAACATGTACTATGTGCAAGTTTATCCCAATATAGGTTTAATGTATTTTTATCCACTGCCAACAAGGTTTCTGATTCGCCCGATGGTTGACTGGTAGAGAATGCCTTTAAGCATTAAATCCGCCTATTGTACTTTTTCTTTGTGCAATAAAGAATAAATAAATAAATACTAGTATATAAACGGACTTTATGTTAAAATCATTCTCCACCAGTCAAACATTGGGTTATATCGGACTTATAATGCCAATAAAACCTGAAAGTGTAAGTTTTATATAAAAAAAATATCTGTGTTGATTCTGTTTTATGTTATTATTTAATAATTTTGTTTGAGGATGTTGGTTATATCCAGTTATTTAAATTTTTATTAGCAATTGCTGTAATTTAAATTTTGTCACTTTAGTTTCATTGAATCACTAGCTCACCCGGCGAACTTTGTTGCGCCTTAAGGGCAATAAATAAAAAAAAAGTAAAAAAAAGATAAATAAATAAAAGTATCCTATGTCCTTCTCCTGGCTCTAAACTACCTCCATGGCAATTTTCAGCTAAATTGGTTCAGCCGTTCTTGAGTTATAAGTGGAGTAACTAACACGACTTCCTTTTATATATATAGATATTAAAATACTATGTTAAGGTTCTTTTATGGTAGGTAGGCATAAAAGGGATGATTACAATTAATCTAAAATATAATTGTATAAAGCTTTACATTCGAATGCCCAAGTTATATTCGAATTCCTAACAATATTAAACTCCTATATCTGTACATATAAATTGTGATGTTCTGTAGCATATGACAATACAAGCGTCGCAGCACACCGCGGTCCCGGGTTCGATTTCCGGCGCGATAAGGACCCTCGATCCCTCTGTGTCCTGTCCTGTGTATCTATTAAAGGAAATGTTGTTGCTAAACCGTTGAGTTACACGTGTAGGGGGAAACCACCTTCAGTTATGTCTGGACTTTTATACAGGAGGGACACATGTAACTGAAAATATTGTCGTTGCTTTTAAATGATATCTTATCAACTTAAGCTTTATTTATTTATTTAAGGAATTAGGATCGCCAACAGTACAATTATGGCCACAATTTACAAATAACATTTAAAATACAATTTTCTCATAAATATACCTATTATAGGCGAACACAACATGTAAAATAACAAAAAATATTAGCATGAAAAATAAAAAACTTTAAATATGATAGTAAAGTTACAAGACTTATTGATAACACAGAAATGATAATAAGTTTCACGGCTTTTAAGCGACAAAGTAATTTCGAGATATTCATCCTAGAAAAAGAACAGACCTGTTTTTATGGCAGAAAAATGTAGGTGTAAGTATTATGAAATGTTAGGACTCGACATTGAGCGACATATTCTTACCTACTAATGACATGCGATGATTACTGTCTGGAAATTCAACTTTGTTGTAAAAGGCATTAATGAACTCTATCACCAAGCACGGATATAATCATCAAAAGGCCTCGTTCGTGACACGCAGCCGTAGTAGCCACTGTGCTCACTAGTGGTGAAAGAATATCATTCTATTAAAAATATTATGGCGAACCCCAAAAGTCGCATCTAAAATCAGCAATGAAGGCTTAAAAAACTAATATGCATTCACTACCCCAGCTGCAACGTCGGCTCGAATACGAATATTACTTACCCGCCATTTTACACCATGAAAAATGTTTTTCAGTTACTGAAAAGGCGAGGCCGCATTATGGTCTTGTAACCCCACTATTGTGGGATATTCACTGTACAAATGTGTTACTTAAAAATATAGAGCGGGTTCGTTAAAATATGTTGCGTTCCGTTCCGTTTTTGTTTCAAAATGAGAAATGTAGGTAAGTAAAGGCTGTTCTATAAAAAATGCGTTTTTTGTATTAGGGCTTTTCTGCTTGATAGTTCTTCATGAGTCACGTACGAGTGGAAATCGCTTCCCGCGCATGTTTTCCCGCACCAGAACAGTCTGAGTATCTTTAAAAGAAGAGTGAATCAGCATTTACTGGCATCACATCTTTACCTACCACAGGTGATGTATGGATGAAATGACTGCCCAGTAATAATAGCCAATAATAATAATAATAAAAAAATTGACGGACGGTTGTGGCACAGTATAAACATACAGTAGAACATCTACATACAAACGTGCCGCTCTCGGCTTGAATGTGTGCGTGCACGTCGCGCGCCGTGTCGCGATTCTACACACGCGATTTCACGCACACGCTAGCATTAAATAGGGAGGAATAAGTTGGCGGCAGTACGGACGGGCTGTGCCGCGTGTCTGTGTGCACGCTAGGCTAATAACTCGGCGGGCGGCCTTAGATAACCTACTGTATGTTTATACTGTGGTTGTGGTTTTGATTTGGATACTGGTACAAAAAGTTGGTGTAATTGACATACATATTCGGATAGCAGCCCAAGTGTTGATAAGCAGGCCACATTATTTGCTGAACTGACAACCGTAGGGGAGCCAAAGGTTCTCGAGTGGCGACTGCAAGCTCAGCTTGGGTAGAGATCGTCCACTGCATCTAAGCATACAAGCAAGCACTCTTGTTTGTGTAGATGCGGTGGAAGGGCGCATCATTTCAGCTTAGACGATCTCTACGCCTCTCTTTGTGAACCGATATCCTGGCACAGTTTGCGCCTTTCAATCAAGTACAAATGCAAACGTAATAGATACTACACTGACAGATTGGAGTGTCGTTCCAAGCGTCACTAAAAAAGAAAAGCACTATTTATTTGCAGCTATAAGGTTGATTCAGACTTATTTAAACCACTCAGATCACACATCATTTCGCTACCTGTACATTCAAATGTAAACTACACAAAGGATTCCTCGTATTTGCTATGATAACCGAGGATTGAACGCATCCCCTGTTATCGTGTCAGAAGCAAAGAGTTTCAAAAATGCCGTAATCCGGTATACACACGCCCTAATCCTTGGAACGTGATCTCCGCGGGTCTCTAAAGTACGGTTTAGACCATTCGAAGTTGGGGCGAATCTGCTATTGGTTTGGGAAGTTAGAGCGTCCTTGTAATGATGAAGATGGGAAGGAAAATGCCTATGAAAGTATGGGATACAGCTCGAAGTTGTATGTATGTTGTACAATATTCCCATTATTTTCCAGAGAGCTTCGAAGTTTTCCAGAAAATGTCAAGTCGAGAGTCGAGCGAGCGAGTCGAAGATCGAGTCAAATATCACGAAGGAGAATAAATTAGTTGAAAAAACGATGATGATGATGATGAATGATGCTATCACTGAAGTCAATATTGCTATCAATAGCAAATAGAACCCGAGCAAAAATTGGCTAGTATTTAAATCCGCCTCTGTGTGGGGCATAGACAGAGGGCATTAATGACCGAGCAACGGATTAGCAGAAACATGAACGTCAGTTCAAGAAAACCTTTATCTTAAAAAATATACAATGATAGATAGATTAAGAACCTTTATTTGCACAATCAAAACACACACAGGTCAAAAATCAATTTGGAAAAAAAATAAAACAAAATACTATTAATTCACAATTTCAATGTTCGCATTGTTCATGGAATCAGCGCATATTTCTTAATTATCAAGAAGTTACGTTCTTGGCTAATTTTAACCGTTTCTTTCGTTGATTGCTATGATTTGTGTATTTCTGTGGATCGTTTGGTATGAATCGTACTTAAGCAAGCCATTGGATCCCCTCGCATTGAACTGCGATTTCTATAAATTTCGCACGGTTTATTTGCGATCGATGGTGCGCAGGTACGAGCGGTTCCAAAATAGTCCCCCGATCAATACAGAGGCAGACTCCACTATTTGCGTGGTACAGTCAACGCCAAAAAGTGCCTGATCACTTTAGTACTTTGTCATAGTGGCTAATCTGACAGCCCCTTCTAAAGTTTTATGACAACTAAAGCAAAGCTAATGTGACATGGTTCAAAAGGGTATAGACACTATTGTTGTTGACTGTACCTAGTTTAACATTCATATTAACATAAAATCTATATTTTGACTAAGACATTCAAAACATTAGTAGAATTTATAATTAGTGTAATGGTTTTAATATAATTAGTAAGATAATAAGTTAAACAATTACCAATAAGATAAGATAAGATAAATAATCTTTATTGTACAAAAGTACATTTTACAGGGTTTTGGTAAAAAGAACGTGATTTGTACAATTCAGGCGGTCTTATCGCTACAAAGCGATCTCTTCCAGACAACCTACCAACCAATACGTCTGAAGAAGTAACATGTCGCACCAAACACTTTTTGGAGGGTCGACGTACCAAATCATGAAAGGCCAACTTTCATTAATCTAAGCATAAATTCAGCCCACACTGTACGCACACTACATTGGGTTGTTTGAAAGAGATCGCTTTTTAGCGATAAAGCCGCCCAAATTGTACATTACCGTTAATCTGTGTTTCTTTGTTGTTTTGGTGTGCAATAAAGAATATCTATCTATCTATCTACATTTTGAAGCTGGCTGTACACGACGTCTAACTTTGACCAACGACCTGTAGTCTGACTTCTGTATGTCATTGCGTTGGAGCCTGTATTGAAAGACCACATTCGTAGCGTCGTCGTAGGGTAGGTCGTCTTAGAATTCGAATTCTCTGAAAAGGCTTCTAAGTAAAGTGGAGCTCGTGGCTGCCGTATGCAGCAGTCGCAGCATATGAGTGAAGGATAAGCTTAAATAGAAACTAAATTCTGACAATCGGAAGTGAGGAAGGAAAAGTAAGAATTGATGACACCACCTGTTGGGTGTAATAGATGAAAAGTTACACCAGAAGTCGCAGGTTCGATCTCCGTACAAAGCGAGCTAGAGGGTCAGCTGATCGAGAGTACATAATCACCTCTGCCCATTGACTCTCAAAGAGGATTTTAATGTGTTTTTGGTTTGTCTCAGCAGATTATCACTGAGTTTTTGTCAAATAAATATTTTTTTATTTAGAAATAGTGTTAAGGATTTTGAGGGTGTTAATGAATCAAGCACGTTTGTTGACTTAAAACATAATATATTGTATGTCCAATATGACGCAATTGTCGGTTAATGTAGCCGATTCACTATTGCCACAGAAACACGTGCACCTTCTCCTCATGATAAGCTAATTAAAAGTATTCAGATACGCAGTTATTATCTAAACGCTACGTATCTTTCTGAACGATATACTTTAAATAACTCCGTTCCTTGGCGAATATCTTCGAAGTAGATCAATTTTCTTTTCAGCTCGCTCGATGAACCCTCAAAAGAAACACCTTTATGTTTTCGATCCTGAAGAAAATCAATCTGATGCGTAAGCGATAATTTAGCGAACGCTTTTGATGTCGAATTGGAATGGAAAGCAAACATTTTGCGCATTTCCGCTTCGCCACGCCGCGAGATGTGATCAGGCGGGAATGGACGGATATTTGGAAGTAATCATATTTTGTTCTGTAGCTGTTTTGGGGAAAATTAATTTTAAGAAATTGCAAAATAAATAATTTCCCTCAGTGGACAGTGGGCTTTTGAATGTTTCATCATGACGGCATCAGTGTGCCTCCGGCTGACCAATTAGATGTATCTAAACTGTAGAAAACAAAACAAAACGGTGTTATATAAATCATTTACCATTAAATAAGTTTTGTTGCTGGCAGTCTAGAACCTAAATCAGCCTGTTCCTTCCCACTGCTGGGTCAACCTTCTCGCGCGAGAGCAAAACGAATTTACGAGAAACGTGTGACTAAATTATCTCAGTGTGTGCGTCTAGCCCGGCCGGCCTCCACTCCAACACACTGGGTGAGTGTGTTGGAGTGGAGGCCGGCCGGGCCACATAGACAAGAGTTCTTCACTCTAAATCAGCCTGTTCCGTACCACTGCAGGGTGAAGTCCTCTCCTTCCAGTCTCCATTACTACACGGTCAAAGGCCAATCTTCTCGCGCGAGAACCATACGAATTTACGAGATACTTAACGCGCAACTAAACTATCTCAGTGTGTGCGTCTTAGCGCACCCGGCCTCCACTTCAACACACTCGCTCACTGTGCCACATAGGGAACAGTTCTACACTCTAAATTAGCCTGTTCCGTCCCACTGCGGGCGAAGTCCTATCCTTCCAGTCTCCATCACCACACGGTCAAAGGCCAATATTCTCGCGCGAGTACCATATGAATTCACGAGATAACGCGTGACTAAACTATCTCAGTGTGTGCGTCGCCTGCCCGGCCTCCGCGTCTACACACTCACCCACTGTGCCACATAGACAACAGTTCTTTACTCTAAATTAGCCTGTTCCGTCCCACTGCAGGGCGAAGTCCTCTCCTTCCAGTCTCCATCACCACACGGTCAAAGGTGAAGCTTCTCGTGCGACTACCATACGGATTCACGAGATAACGCGTGACTAAACTATCTCCGTGTGTGCGTCTCAGCCCGCACGGCCTCTACCTCAACACACTCACCCACTGTGCCACATAGGGAACAGTTCTTCACTCTTAATGAGTCGCACAAAAACGCAAGTTGCCAAGCTACACTTACCGTGAACGTCTAGGTACTAAGTAAGGTAACTCGCCGGAAGTTGGCCGAACTTGAACCATTAGGAGAGAAGCGTTTCGAAGGAACAACTGTGGCCGAAACTTTGTCCACAGCCGTTTATTCATTGTATAATTCCAGTTAAGACCGCTCGCAAACAAAATGTTATTTTTTATGAAAATATTACCAGATGTGTCTGTTACTAACTTTAAATGTTGTTGTACTTAATTACGACGCTGAAAAGTAATAAGTTTTATTTATTTATTTCTTGGTTGAATTGTTTGTTATTTTTCATTGTTTTTGGTTTGTTTTCATTGTTTTTTGGCTTACTTTAAATTGCTGAAACAAGTAGGTACGTGTTTTCGTTCGGGTTTTAGTTTATTTCTGTTATTATATAGACCAATAGATAGAGCATAACAAAAACAAATATTTCTTAATCAATACTTTATTGTTAATTGAAACCCAAACAGAGAGAAAGAAATAACAGATAAAAATCAAAAAACTAGTTTCTTGCTACTTAGTAAGAGACACGATTTTTAGTCACTTATTCTCGTACGTACCTATAATTACCTCATGAAATTATTCAAGGAAATCCTCCACTTACTGTTACAACGAAAAACATAGAACCATTAAATATTCCGTAAAAAAATAACGTTCAAAGTGATTGACGTTTTAAACTGTTCGACTACTTTTCAACACTTTAACGGGTGTTATTTTTTTAAGTGATAACGCGGTCTGTGTTTTTTCGGCGCAGTTACAACAAGGCGTTATATTCAACAGTTTAAAAATAGTACCCATTATTCTGACTATCCCGGCTGTAGGCTAGGAATAGGGTAGGGAAGGTTACGAACCCGCCTCTTTCGCAAACCGGGCGACTGCACTAACCTCCGTGCCACCGAGACCATTAACAGATCGGCCCAATCTTTCTGGTATATTTTACCTTAGCTCTTAAACTAGGGTGATTCCATCCATGTTAAAGGCAGCTATACACCGTCTCGCCCGGTTTGCGAAAAACGCGGGGGTTCGATTCCTGCCTGAAGGCAAGACCGAATGTCTTTTTCTGGTTTTCAGATTTTTAGTAAAATAACTGCATGGAAAATGCTAGAAATAAAAATAACCTATTTTAGGAATGGTTAAAAGTTTATGAATTTCATTCGAAATGTAACCCCAAAATTTAACTCTTGTTTGTAAATTGGTTTTTAATAGCTGTCCCGACAGGCGTCGTTACTAGTCGTTAGTCAAATGCTATTGGACTGTAACTGTTTCAAAACAAAATTTCTGTTACAACGTGTAAATTCTAACTTAACTCGAAAATTACTACAGAATTGCCCTACTGTCATAAGCAACAGTTTCATCATGAAAACAAGGAAATTCTAATTCAACTTCAAAATGATAACACAGTCATATTAAACATAACAGTAGTTTATCTAAGGCCGCCCTCCGAGTTATTAGCCTAGCGTGCTCACAGACACGCTGCACAGACCGTACGTACTGCCGCCACCTTATTCCCCCATATTTTATTCAAACCGAGAACGGCACGTTTGTATGTAGATATTTCACTGTTCTCTGTTTACTGTGACACAGTTCCCCTACAGTGCTAAGCAACAGTTTATCGTGAAAATGAGACTAAAAAATAATAAAAGAAATTCCAAGTTCTATCGGTACAAATTCTCCGCTCAACATTGATCTGAAACTGAACACACATTCCCCAGATTCCTTCGCGTCTGCCCGGACGGACGGACGGACCGTTTTCTATCAGAATAAATGTTTTTCTGTGTACCACTTCAGATAGACAACAAACGAACGGCGAACAAAGAGTCTAGACTGTTTTGAATGTTCAACATTATTTCGCGAAATGCTTCGCTTGGACCGAGTTTCAATTCGATGTGGGAATAAATGGGAATTTTTGTGAAGGTTTATTGTCAGACAAATAGGCGAGTATTATTGTGATTGTCTTAAGCTACAAGATGTGGTCGGCATTCCACTACGAAATCCAATCAAAATTGATGAATCCCGCTGAAGAACTAAATTCGCCGACGTAGCCCAGGGGGTTGATGAAGCCTGAAAAGATAAGATGTGTAGAATCATACATTTTTTGCTCTGATGTGCAAAGTTTACGTATATGTATTACATATTTTCCCTATGAATGTATGGCAGGGACGGCAGGCGAACCGGGGCATAAACTTTATGTGGTTGGAGAGTCACTTCTCAGTTCTGATCTGACACAAATGACTTCCATAATACGACTTACAGACTCGCGTTTGCCTGTCCGGCACCCGTTTAAACATCCGACAGGCACACCTGTACTAGTATAGCTGGCTTATCGTAGCAAGACCAGGCATTGCAACGAAACAAAACAGAATTAACAGTGAAACATCCCCTTTCATTAGTTGAACAAACCGCGCAGGCACCAACTGAGCAGACAGGCGGGGATTCCCTCAAACTGCCCGAGGGCACATTAGGCAAATATTATAAAATATTTAACGGAGGCCCTTTGTCACGGCAAACAGGGAACTGCCATCAGTGAGGTAGAGGTAAGGGTTCGGGCACCTACCTTCTCTTTTGACACGAAAATACTCGGGGCATTCGGCTGTAATGTTTGGGCTTTTTTAGGCTTTAGCTTACCTTAATTAAACTTTGTATGATATGAACGTTAATAAAATGAAAACTATATTAAACCAATATAACTTTTACGAGAACTTCCAAATCCTAAAATTAAACATAGAAAATTAACTAGCGAGACATACAAAAATAATAATATGGATACATAATTATGAAAACTGAGGATGTATCAGGTCAGGTGGGCCTTGTCATCTTACCCATCTTTGATCGGTCTGTTTTTCATTTACCAGTTTGTGTAGATCGAGTAACTAATTGTGACACGATGATGACAAAATCACTGACAAACAAAAATGACAATGCCATTATACGAGTGTTCTTTATTAGCGAACTCTTCCCTGCAGTGGAATAATATATTTTTGCACAAACGTCCGTCGAGGTTGGGTATGCCTTTATGCCTTCCTGAGTTACAGGTTTACTTTCAGTAGGTTTTTCTGGAAAATATATGAGCTAATTACCTCTTTTTTGTTACAGGTATTATGATATTTCATCTGCATTGTCAAGGACGGTAACTAACTATATGACATACCTAAGAAACACTCACTACTATATACTTATTAAAAGGGCTAGTCAGAGGCACACTGATTGTTGCCATCACACGCCCACATGCCGGCGAGCGCATTTGAACCCAACGTGTTACGTGGCGAGCCTACCACCGTTATCCGGGTTGCATGGGTTTTTTTTATCCGTGATCCTTCCATCACCGGAGAGTCAGCCGCAAATTGTACAATGAACACTAAATAGGTAGTGAAATCGGGACCATCGGGTTCCGAGCCGTAGGGATTAACAACTGGGCCACGACGCTCTCATGTCTAAATAAATCAACTACTTTTAAAATGTTCATAGAAAATATAACATCGTCTCGATTTATTAAATTAATAGCTCACCGGTCCTCAAAAAGGGGCGTGTTGTTTGTTTGTTTGTTGTAACGCATTCGCTTTGTCAGGATTTTTGCCCTTTTTCAGTGTTAATGGCCAGCGATGAGGGTTGTTTGCACAACGAGACAAACACACATGTTTGTTTTAGAAGGTTTGTGTGTACTGTGTAGAGACTGTAGAACGGGGGTCAACCGATAACTTGAGTTGAGTTTTTTGATTGTTTCGATGAACTGACATGGTTAAGTAATGTTTAATTTTGTTAAAAAAATAAATGGATGTTCTTAATTTTACAAAAACCATTACAGTAGTATTGAATTGTTGAAGAACAATGCACAATTAAGGCGGTCTTATCGCTAAAAAAATGAGCCTCACTTCAGCTATCAGTTAGTCCAAGCCATTCTCAAACGCGGGCTTAGTGCGGATTGACGAAGGGGTGTAAAGTGAAAAAAAAGTTGCCTGCAAAGTCGATTTTCTGACGATAGTTGAACTTGACAACTTCATAAATGACACGCCTCTGAGCGAGGTAACGCCGCATGCGTCATGTTTTTTCGTGCGTGCAGTCAGCTCCATCGAATTATAAGACGTTGTCACGTCAAAAAACAACACTTGTCGAAATGTACACCATCCCTGGGGCCTTAAAATGTTTTTTTCACAGCTCAGTTTCAGCTCAGTTTACGTCTTTTCATTAATTGTGACAAAAACATGCAAACATAGGTTACTACAGCAATGAAGAAAATTTAAGGTTTTTTTGACACTATTTACCACACAAAACACGACTTGCGACGGTATATATATGCAGCTCAAAAGCTGGGCTTGTGATTGAAACTGTTAGGTTATAAGATATTGTAATAATGCCCCTGGAGTGCGTTGCTTTTCAACCATATACATCCAACATATTCTTCTATTGTTCCTTTTCACGAGTAAAACAAAAGTCTCAAAAGAACATTTACAGTTTAGAATAACAGTTGTTTTTCTTGTCGAATTGTTTTAAATTGACTCCCAGTCGCTACGTCTCTAGTCGATTTTATTCAAATAAACTTTCTTTATAAAACTTTTGTTCGTCTCCTGACTTGTTGTTAGTTTTAGTACAAGAAGGTCCACAGGGTATAAACCTCGGCTAAAGTAAAAAGCTGTCTAATAGGTTTTTAGTTCTATTATATTCTTTTATTTTACTTGCCGACCCGATTGAAGTTGTCCAGCCGGGCACTGAACTGTCAAACTCGTGAAATTTAAATAATGTACCTTTAGCCATATCGCATTGATATTAAAATAAAAAGAGGTACCTAGAACTATTAGTGCACCTGAGCAAAGCATTTACAGTGTTGACAGTTTGAGACACACTGCGCAACATGTATGTGTCGTTTGCGCTTTATAAATCATCATACTATCTTGTTCACACGTTACAACACGGTCAAATCATAGGTACGGACGCAGTGGACAATTTTTGACTTCGCATTAGTACTGACATAACCTATCTACCTCTATCTTACAATAATATCATGTATTTTTACACTACACTACAAACTATAGGAATATGACTGGTGACGGCGTTTTGTGGCGCCACAAAACTCTTCATGTGCGATGAACCGACAAACGGACGGACTTAAATCTAAAAGCATTCTTTACCAGTCAACCATCGAGCGAGACCGGGATACACTTGTGCCGGCTGTGCCAAATCCTATTCGAGAGACAGCAAAATGAACCTTTAATTATTGATTTCACAAATGAATGAGACAGGTAACAAATACATAATACAAACATACTTTTGTAATATTCAAATTTTGAAATCCTAACCTGGTTAATCTATTTGAAATTTTAATAAAGCTTCACGCTAAGACCGGGGGCGAGACTTGTTAAACTTAATGTTAGGCAAAGGGAATATTAAGCGACGGGAAACAAAGGGCCGAATCAGGTAATGGGCAAAACGATGCCCTTAAGCCGAAAGGCCCATGTCCAGTGGGGAGATGAAGCTGAGGTGTCGTGCCGAGCCAAGAGCAAGATGCCATTATCTGTAAACTAGATACATACATAATAAACATCAACATAATGGCATCTTTAGACTTAATTATACTTAAGTGCACCGCCTTAATTTCTCTGTCTGACTGTGTGGTTACTGGTAGAGAATGCCTCTAGGCATTAGGTCCGCCATTTGTACTCTACTTTTGTGCAATAAAGAATGAATAAATAAAAAAATGCCGTTACCCTCGTGTTTACTCTGGTCACGGTAATAGTATTCCTTTACCGTTCTCTGGTGTTGCCAACTAAGCTACTTTACAGCTAGACGTAGCTTTCGGTGCCACAGCTACAATTAATGAAAACTTTTAGCTAGATTTTTTAGCAACTTTTCAAATGACGTAAATGCTTTTGAAATTTTATAAAAAGGTACCAGTTAAAGTAGATAATGCTTTTGAACTTTGAGTGACTTCATAAACCTTGGAGGCCAGCAATAAGCAAAAAGCCACATGTAAAAAGCGCCCATTACATTAGAATCTGTCAGATCGGCGAGTAGTCAAATTACCTGCAATGTCCTTTCAACACATTTTTGCCGCTTTCTACATGTCGTTGGGCGGCACGTAAATCATGGTTATTTGTGTATGTCTGATATTGAGATCGCTATTCGCTAAAGATTAACCCCTTTATTCATAAAAACTTAAACAGCTCCCCAACAACATTTTAACTTTTGTATCGCTTCGTCATTGTCATTCTTGTTGCTGCCGTCATTTGCGAGTAAGTGACACAAACATCAATTGCTTAAACTGTGCTTTAGCGTTGCGTTTGATTTTATGGATTACTAGCTGTCCCAACAGACTTCGTTCTGTTGTCAAACATTCAGTGTCACGTGACTGGTAGGAACAGTTGCTAAGAGGAAACTAAAATTGTTGTTTCCACAATATTCCCAGCATTTTCTCATGTTCACTCACCTTTAAAACCCTCCCTCGACCATTACAAATATTTCAAAACCAAAATTAGTCAAATCGGTCCAGCCATTCCCGAGTTTTAGCGAGACTAACGAACAGCAATCCATTTTTATATATAGAGATGGGGCTTTTGTTTTCTCGCCTCTCATCCCACTGGACGCAAGTTCTAACCTGACAACGTTACCGAATCTTGCTCTCGGGCCTTATTTCCGAACCCCGGAGGAGGGTTCCCCTCCGACTCGGAGGGAATACCTTTGAAATGTGGTATATTGATGGATGGCCTTACTGTTGCGATTATACCGTTTGTTGTTTGATCTTAGACTGCTTAGTTCAGATGTTTAGTTTCGCCGAAAATACGGTGTCGTGAAATAAATATTTTATTTTCGCGTCTATGTGTTGAGGGCTAAATGAATGGAGTCTGATTTGAGGAAAAGTTGAAATTGATACTTCATTGTTGTTATATATAACGATATACAGAGTGAATTGGACGAAAAAAAAGTGCCGAAGCGTATAAAAAATAAAACTTCTCCAAGCATTCGTTATGATTTGGAAAAACACAACTTATTATAAACGGGATTCCGTAGGTAATAATATTCCACTTGAAGTTCAAATATTAGGCATAATTAACAAAATAGTTCAAGCTTGACATACTATACCCACCCCCAAGCAGCAAAACCTCTAACAAATGAACATCAATTGGACTTCACTATCAGATTACAAAATCACTCAACTGACTAGTTTGGTGAGCTCACTAAGTGATGAGAGTGATTCGTTGAAATTAATACACTACACTTATGACGTTCCTCGGTCGAGTCGTTAGCTTCGCGGTTAGTTGGGCACAGGCGGAGTGGTAGCAGTAGCCATTACATGGCGTTTACACTGGTCTTTAGTTACCACATGTCAGAATTAAAATAGATAATTCATTATCATCATTCGCAGCTGTGAACTGTTCCACTCTTACATTGGAAGTAAAACAAAAAAAAAACCTCACAATTCCGCAAAAGGTAATTTAATTATTGTTTCCTTGCTAATCTAATATACTTACAAAGTAATAGATACTGTAATTCTGTTGTTACAATTCGTCTATTGGTTACCCAAGATACAGGCTGTGCCTAGTTTGGGAGATCCCCTGTTCTTTCTACAAGTATGCTTGGACTGATCGACGAATTAGACAAAGGTCTTGAAATGCCATGTGCCAGAGATCAATGAAGCATTTTTTCATTTTTCACTATTGGACGTAGGCTTCCAGTAAGAAGCCTTCAGTATAACCTTAGGGCGAATGGAATAGGGATTCCATTCGCCCTAAGGTTATAGGTAATATTTTGGGAATAAATTACATCACGCAGTACTGAATATAGCCTCGCTATCTTTCTGGATTGGCTGGTATGCTGCCTGCAACCACTGAAATTAACAATATTCCGTCCTCCTTACAAGTAGCGTCCCGTATTGCGGTTGCAGTCCTCGAAAGATGACAAAATGCCTACAAACGCTTGTTGTGTATAGTTTTTACTAGGAAAACAGAAACATGAGCATGTATCAATCTCTGCTACCCATAGTTCAAGATGAGCTTGATTGAGGCCTCATATCGGTCTGAGACATATCCACCATTATTTACTACTTGCTGCATTTTATTCCCGAAAATCGATTTTATCCCAACCAAATTACCAACCACTGAAAATAAACAAAATCCGATGTAAAAAATAAACCCAAAATACCCCTACCCTAATTCGACATTTTGTTTCGAATTCAACTAATTGATTCTCGTCCGTATCTCCTAGCAATAAGGACTACAAAGTTCAGCATTAACTAGTTTAGTTTAACACTTGATTGAGCCGATATTCGGGTTACAGGTAACTCGATCGTCTAAAGACTGCAAGTCGGTCCGAACTCGAGCTTAGTCGCGGGTTGCTCTAGTTACCTACCTAACTAAAATGTTAGTGAACTTGGCAACTTGCGAACACCACATGGTTAGGGCTGGTACAGTCAGCGGAAAAATAGAGCGCGTATAGGGTGGTCAAGAACATCGGATCTTTAGTAAAGATACTGGATGGAAAATGCTAAAAATAAAAATAACGTGGTCAAGAAGAAATTGACGGTTTGACAAAAGCGTATCTGTGTAAACCGTATAACGGGTTTTTTTTTCTCAACATTATCAGTTTTTTTAACAACCTTCCATTGTTATTGTTTAATTTGTTTTAAGTTTATACAACTGCAACCACCTACTACAATTACAACACATGATATTTATTGAATACAATAGAATACATTTAAAAGTTTGTTTTCACTGTGCAGGCCATACATAATTTTGGGCAATACACCTATGCGATATCGCATTGTTGTATTAGTATCTTTTTTGCAAATCATACTTACATCGTATTTAAGTGCTTTGGACTGGTCTGTTATACCTTACAAAGTATTTTGTTAAATAAATTAATAAATGTGTTTTACAATTACTAAATAATTTCCTTATCGAAAATATTGATAATTAATTATTGCTTGCCACAATATCACAAAAAAACACTGCCTGTGTCTTCCTGGTGTCTTTAGGCATATTGTTGTACCTTGTAGCTTGAATTACAATATCTTCCAAAAGGAGTAATAATAACCGACAATAAATATTTTGGGAATAAATTAAATAATTAATAACGTTTATTTGTCTACTGAACGTCTTCCTTTTAATGAATACCGCCCCGTCACTTAGGTGATCGTCATTTCAAAAACAAGATTAATTATTTGTCAGAGGGGAACGACCCCACTTTCACAAACAATTTATTAGCTTTTCTTCCACAGGATACGAACGCATTATATCTTTTAGCAATTTTTGTTTTGATAACATAAAATAAATGGCAAAAAAACATACAAGTATAGGGACATCGGCTACGAATACATTTTTGTACCGAAGGAGTCGAAACCCTTGATCCGTGGGGTCCTAGTGCTTCCAACCTAGCTATCAAAAAAACTTATTAAAACAACTGGGGGCTTAGCCAAAGTAACTTCTCTTGTGAGCGAAACGTAACCATAGATAGCGAGTTGTTATCGAACGCTATCCATGCCGCTGTCATACAAATGCGTAGACAAGCAGCAGTTTCAGTGTTCGCCTTCATTACGATTTCGATCGTCAGAAATGATATTTAAACGAACACTCGTATGCTGTAGTTATCGAAACAAAATGGCCGATTTCATTCATCAGCTGTGATTCTCAAAAGAATTTGATTACGGCTTAATATATTAACAGAGCCTAAAATGCATGCGTTACGTTTATTGTAGGCTGCAGATAACAAAAACACATGGGAAAGACGCCAAAAGCGATTAAAATTACGACGCCAGTTGGAAACGATTGAAATAAAAAAGTAATTTATAAATATGTGGCGTGCATGAATGTCGACGCACCTCAATGATGTGGTGCGCATTATTGTCGACGCATCTTAATGATGTGGTGCGCATGATTGTCGACGCACCTCAATGATGTAGTGCGCATTATTGTCGACGCACCTTAATGATGTGGTGCGCATTATTGTCGACGCACCTTAATGATGTGGTGCGCATGATTGTCGACGCACCTCAATGATGTAGTGCGCATTATTGTCGACGCACCTCAATGATGTGGTGCGCATTATTGTAAACGCACCTCAATCTTCTATGGCAGCGATTGAGGTGTGTCTATGCCAAGTGACGCTTAGCCTAGCCACTTTTTCCTGGCGCGCAGAGGCGATCATCCATTACTGTTAACCGGCAAATTCCTAAATATTATATCTAACGTTGTGAAGAATTACAAGTTTCGCGAAGCCAGCATTTCATTTTTAAAAACAGAACATCTCCGATAAACAAGCGCGGGCAGGCAGACCCGCACAAATACAAGTTATTTAAACTACATTTCAATACAGGCAGTCAACTTATCTTACCTTTCTAATTACCTAATGAGTAAGAGACAAACAAAATATAATATGAATAAGTTCCTTTTATGATAACCTAGACTGATTAAAGCTTTGAATAAAATTAATAGAACCAAAAATAATAAACTATACAAAATTCAAAAATTATTAATAATTTATCTATTAGTTTGCCATTTTAGTTTGTTACATAGAGAAAGATAAATATATACCAAAAGGGTTTGCTATTAACAGACTTGTCACAGAGAGACAAATCTGTCTGGTTACCTGACAGATTTGACCAGACTCTGGTAGGCTGCGGTCCGAATATAGCTGAAAGTACTTTTGGCACCCATAAAAGCGTCCCGAATTGCGCCGAACGCACTTCGAGCGCGATTTTGAAAGATATTGCGACGCCATAAATGACATCACCAACTTTCGCCATTTTGTACTTAACTGCACTGAAAGCACTTTAAGCAATAAAATCGCACTTTTTAATTCGGACCGCACGAATGTGCTAAAAGCGCTTATAGTACCTTCAGCGATATTCGGACCGCAGCCCCTGTTGATCTGCTTGACACTGACAGTGACAGCAAAATTTCCGAATTTTTCGATACCATAGCCAATATTTTACTTTTTAGGGCCTAACAACTTCGAAACAACGATCGCGAAAGGATGGTACATTGGCTAAGCCATCGAAAACGATGACTTTTGAACGATGGCTTATGTCAATCCCATACATTTTGTTCTTTTCGAACTTCGCTGTCGTTTTCTAAATGTTACTTTGGCTAAGCCCCCTGGTGCCCCAAGAGCTCGTACATTCCTTGCACAGCGTGGGGGGGGATTTATTGGGGACACAATTTTTTAATTGTTATTTATCTTAAGTTTATTTTTAGTTTGTATTATTTAATTTATAGTTTATGCTTAAGATGTATTAATTCATTGTTTTTTGATATTTATTATTTGTTGTGAAATGAAGATGTAAATAAATGACAGGATTATGAATTCAATTTGATCATGAGGTGCCCATCATGGCTTGGTTTTGACTGTAGGTCGGCAACGATTGCCGTCGTGGAACTGGAATGGATGTCCTCCCTGACCGAAATTAAGTGTAGTTTCTTTCGGGCAGCCTTTTGCTTGCTTTGAAAGACGCGTTAAGCAGTTAGTCACTGTAGATATCAGTCATTAAGCCTAGTTGGAGGCCTTAGGCCGGTTTATGACAGAACTTCCTCAAGCCCTTCAACAATTCGCAGAGAGCCCGCGTGGGCTTGGAGTATGGCACATGCCCACTTTGCTAGAAGTGTTTGTTTGTCTCACGCTACTACGTATTCGAACATTCGCAAGTAGGCCTCGTGTCCAGTGGTTGGTAACGAAAAAAAAGACTTTTTGCTCTTCAAAATAATGGAATTAAAAATGCAGCAACCCTATATAAAATAGCGGCGTGTTTCAAAGGCTTAGGGGCGCAAGAACCTAGAGTGCCTGTTAATACCCCTCGATGCACTTTGAGTGCTTTTTCAAAGGTGTGTGGTGTGGTGCATTTTGATAGTTTCTGACATAATATTGTTATAATGATGCATGTGGAAGATTAACGGTTTTCTATACATGTTGGCCACGTAACGATCTGAAGTTATGCGTTGTATTTATTTGTTTGTAAAATAAATGTCGTTTATCTTTACTTCATCTATTAAGAGGCTTAAGTGACCTCCGAAGCAAAAACCTTCAAAATAAATGTGTTAAAAACTGTATATTGTTTGTGCTGTCTGTACAAATACATACATTATAAGCGAAGCAATGTCGGGTTTGGTCGAAAGCTTAGTACCTCGTTGTTAACTGCTAGCTGTTAAACCGATTTGTAAAGTTTTTGATTTTTTCATTAGCCTCCGCTTCGTAACTCCTATTCTTTATTTATCCTTAAAATGGTAAATTGAGCGAAAAGTTTTTCATAGTTTACCAAAATATTCCTTGTACCTGTTCAACGGTACGCTATCGACATAGTGTTTGGTTTTAAAATTTGTTTCATTGAACTGCCACAATCCAACAGCATTTGATGAAACGAACTGTTAGAATAGCTAGTTTATGATACATCAGTATCTCAATCCATTTGATTGTATTAGCCGCTGTCAAGGGTCATCTGTTAAATGTAGTTCCACTAACGAAATGCCAACATTTGCTTCGTTAAACAGAGCTTGCCCCTAAGGCCCAGACTCCACCAGTGCTGAGCGGAGATGTACGGCGTCGAGCTGTGTTTTCAACAACCAATAGAATCACATCTCCACATCTCCATGTGTGAATAACGCAATTCCATTGGTTGTTGAAAACACAGCTCGACGCCGCACATCTCCGCTCAGCTCTGGTGGAGTCTGGGCCTTATAGTCCTCATCCTGTGCGCGATCTGTCTTTTGCACATTACTTCTGCGACTGCGCAGCCGGGTAGACTCTAATTGAAGTCTCCAAGTCAAATGTGTTAATTGAAACCCAACAGACGCAAGGAAGAAGAGCATAGCGGAAATGGACCTAGAAATAGAGGGTCGCGCTATTTTAAAACTACCTGCTATTTTTAATCAGACTAATTTATTGTGATACTCTCTTCGTTACTTTAATCCGCTTAATATCGACCCCCTATTCCTTATTAATCCTTTAAATGTTAAATTGAGTGAGAACATTTTTCACATTTTCCCAAAATGTTTCTTGGTTTTGTATCTGTCGAACGGTACGATATCGACATGTGTTAATTTTCAAATATTTTGTTTATTGAACTGCCACCATCCAACAGCATTTGATGAAACGAACTGTCCGAATAGCTAGTTTATGATACATCAGTATCTCAATCCACCTGATTGTATTAGGGTCATCTGTTGAATGTAGTTCCACTAACGAAATGCCAACATTTGCTTCGTTAAACAGAGCTTGCCCTAATAGTCATCCTGTGCGATCTGTCCTTTGCACATTCATTGCGTCTGCGCAGTCGGGTAACTCTAATTGAAGTCTCCAAGTCAAATGTGTTAATTGAAACCCAACAGACGCAAGTTAGAAGAGAATAGCGGGAATGGGTCTAGAATAAAATAGAGTGTCGTGCTATTTTGAAGTTAGACTAAATTATTGTGATACTCTCTTCGTTACTTTAAGCTGCTTAATATAATGCGTAAGAGATACTTAGTACTCTTACCGTTACCTCGTATAATTTCTGAGAACATCTTGAACTTGTTCAAATAACGTTTGTTTAGCTAGGCTTTCACCGTCTGACAGTTTCATTCACCAAACCGTAATAACGTCTTCTATCGCACCACATCGCTCTCTTATTCCTAGGAACAATAGTTCTTTATTCTATCACTCAGTTTTACCCTAGCCATACTTCGTAATTCACTCTTTTCTACTGCATTGATTTTACTTTCATCCTTCTTCCGAAATACCCAAGTTATTATTATATGTAGTCATGCTTTACTAAAGTTCAAATATAATAAATATTAGCGGCCGCCCGCGACTTCGTCCGCATGGAGTTAGGTTGAAAAAAAGTGGTATATCTTCATAAATTGTAGCCTTTGTGCTATTCAGATGTATAAGCAATATTATTGTAAAGTTCCATTAAAATCCATCCAGTAGTTTTTACGTAAAAGAGCAACACGGCCACACACAAACTTTCACATTTATAATATTAGTAGGATTATGTGCCTCGCCCTCCGCTTATAACTTAGACCGCGTGCAAGCAAACAAGTTAGCCAGTGATCATTAAATAAAGCACCTTGAGGATACCGTTGCCATAACATTAGTACATCTTCATACCTAGTTTATTAAGCCATTAAAATGCTCAAAGTGTCGCTTCCAATTATAGAAATCTTAAGCTTCGTTAGATGTATGCAATTAAAACTAAGTACTATGCTTGAAGCTATAAGATAGGTGTTTGCATTGACATTTCAATCTCAACTTTATTTGAAAACCAATAAGACGTTGAATGATTAAGCTCACACTTATCACCTTGTTCTAATATTGCTTTAAGTTATTGCAATTAGATTCAGCTACCATGAATACAACGACCACATAGCCACTTCGATGCATGGAGACTAAAGGTCGTAGCTCACCTAGGCAAGCACGGCAACTGCACGGTTCCGTCAGAGCCATCATCTTGCCATTCGAATTTAAACCATAAGTTGTGAGTGGTTCAATGTATTTTGCAATAACAAATGTGAGTGGAACAATTGTGTTTTGCAATAAGAAAGACAATTTTTGAACTTTACATGTTAAGGTTCAAAGTATGGCAAGATAATTGCTGGGTCGGAGCCTGCAGTTGCCGTGCTTGCTCTGTGAGCTTCGAGCTTAAGTTTGATGGGTTTACGTTTATGTATACTGTTCACACATCACGGACTAATACAAATATAATGTATGGAAAGTAAAGTCTGTGCAAGTGGAGGTCGGTAATCTCTTCTAAAGCACCTGCAGGTTCCTGGAAAATATGAAATTGTGCCGAATTGCACAGAAGTGCACCTAACTTCTGTGCAATTCGCCACTTGAAAATGTCTTGTTTATTTGAATTTCTGATTTAATACTTTCAAACTGTTACACCACATACAAACATAGCTTGTCGTAGGTAAAAGCCGAATATAATATATTAAACTGTAACATATTATGTTACAGTTTTCAATAAACAAATGTAAAAGGTGAAAATAAAGCCTAAACTACAAATTTATCTACTCTTTATTGCACATAAAAATAGAAACTATAAACCATAGGATTTAGTGCCAGGAGGCAATTTAGAGTATTTATTTCAACGCATGAAACCTAAGTGCTCTAAACGGCCATTTTGGGAAGAAATGTACGTGTTGGGAACAGAACTAGCCATCACTTAGTGAGAGTTAGTGATTAACCACAACTCCATGCCACAGGTGTGTTTGCAATCAAGCGGTGACCAGTTTTAAACCAAGTTTATCTAGTTAATGTGGTCATGGGATCCCGTTTCAACTTTGATAGATTTGACTTTTCGGTCTGATCAGCATGTATATGTTACAGACAATCTGTATAATCCGGCATTCAAAACAATACCTAGGCAATGTATATGTTACCGGCAATCTGTATAGATCTGCATTTTTTTACACATTGCTGGCTTCGCATCGGGTATTATATAGAGTGCCTAACCAAAGTATGAAATGAATTAAATTTCATACATTACCTGAGCGTTTTAGGCGTTCTATACATTGCCTAGGTATTGTATACAATTCATGAATTACACAGATTGCCGGTAAAATATACATGGAGGATAATGAAAGGACTCATAGGAGTAGAAGAAGCGCAAGATAGACATACTTCCGTATGTCAGGATTGTAGTAAGTTTGCCTTGTGGTATGGGGCATTAGAGTACTGCCAAGGTTTCCCCCCGCCTGTCGTAAGAGGCGACTAAAGAGGGGCCCAGGGGTCGCTAGGAGTGCACACGGTGGGGTCGGTGTGCCTCCATTGCACAGGTGACTCCGTGGAGGGTGGCGGTGCGGAGGGGCCTCGCACTGCCGTTAACACCGGCGGGTGTAAGAGGGGAAGTATAACTCCCCTTGAGTTGAGCTGGGAAGGCGGCATAGCGCGCCAGGGGTCGATGTGACTCGGGGACCTCTGGTAACGCGCAGAAGATGGCCTCCGCGGAGTTTAGTGAGTATTTCCTTCCTATTGGGGTGGGTGAGTCCCACACTCCCCCGCTTCTACCCTGAGAGCGGGATAGTGGGTAAATGCATTCTCCGCGTCATAAAAAAGGATTGTAGCAGGTGATAAGATGTGTTATCTGCCTAATTCCCGTAAGGAAATATAATTCTGTTACACACATTCAATATTCATACTTCAGACTTGTGGGCCAGAAAACTTAGCTCAGCGCTCCGTACCCAGTCTTATCAGGGCCAGTAATAAATAACTAGCTTAACAATTAACAGACTCAAAGGCAACTTGGACTAATAGTTGTAGTTGTTGCAACTAATATTACCTCGCAGCTTGCATCTACATAGTTGTCCGGAGTTATACTACGGAGAGCGTGTGTGCGAGGCGAGAACTTTGAAATAAAAGTACGCCCGTACTAGGGAACTTAAATTGGTATCGGAGTTTACTAGTTTGAAGTATTTTCTGGAATAGTTAGATGGATGTCTTGTTTATGGGAAATAAGCAAGAGGACTGATGAGAGTTCGAAAAATCGAAGTGGAAAAGTGCTGCCGAAAGAACTAAACCATTTGAGCATTTTGTTGCTATGGAGGTTGCATAGGACATTATGCCATCACGAAAACGGCACGGCTGCAACCCAGCTATCTTGCCATTCAACTTGCAGCTTGCATTTTGTTGCATCACTCAACTTGCAGCTCGCGTCGTGTCAAGAGAGCGTCGTGGCCTAGTGGTTGAACACTCTGGCTCGGAACCCGATGGGCTCGTGATCAAATATGGCCGGAACACACCTACTTTGTGTTCATTGTACAATTTGCGGCTAACACTCCGGTGATCGGAAACACCGATATAAAACACAAGCAACCCGGATAACCCTTACCACGTTGGGCTCAAATTCCCTCGGTGAAATGTGGGCTTCTGAATTTACCGTTTACCATGACGGCAACAATCAGTGTGCCTCTGAATAACCCATTAGGGATATGGTCGTGAGGGTATGTTATGTTGTGTTATGTGCTCCTAATAAATGTTGTTCTAATGCAATATCACCTGATCCAGTTCATTTCCGATTTCAATTAGCAAAACATTGGCAATGTTATCTAAACTACATTAATTAACCGGATCGTCAGCCCGCGGCCATTCGCATGACGTATGTCGGGAATGACACGTATCGCGCATTATCAGATGCGTATGAAATAATGCTCATTTAGGGACGTCATTACAGTAATTACTCACGTACCGTCAGCTTTAAAATTATGAGGGCTGACAGAGTAGTCAAAAGGTATTTGACGGTTTGACAAGAGCAATTGTATTACTGCAGAGATATACCCCCTTATTCGTAAAAATTTAAACAGCTCTTATAGAACACGATAACTATTGTATCGCTTTGTCACTGTCATTCTTGTTGCTGCCGCCATTTGCGAGTAAGTGACAGAACACGTCAATAGCTTAAACAATGCGTTAGCGTTGCGTTCGTTTTTATGAATAAGGGGGATAGTCGTTTGTCGTTCGAAGCGTCACTCAAATACAAATCAAGTACAAACTTATCACTATAGTTAAAGAACAGTGTTTACTGTTCTTTAACTATAGTGATAAGTTTGCTTTTCTCAAATATTTCCGACATATTTGACTACTCTATACGCACACATCAATCTGATGTAGACTGAACCATGTATACATACATACCACCATGCCTATTTCCTCACGGAACTTCGTGCCACATAGCCTGCCTACCGCACAGCAGAGACCACATCTTTACACTCGCTACGATTCTGACATACATTTTACGCTTCTTCTACTCCCATGAGTCCTTTCATACCGGCGTTTCATACCGTGATGGGAGTGATTGCATTTTTTTGTTATTTAAAAAAAAATGATGCGCGTGCGATTCGCTTGTGACATTATCGCCGTTGTAAAGCAAAACACGACAGGGTGGCCACCCCGACAGAAATTTTAAGCATTACTTATTAAGCAGGTAATGGCACAACGAGGTGAGACATGCATATAATTTCTCACCACTGCTGGGCACAGGCCTCACCTCAACTATGAAGTGGCGCAAGCCGTACTTACTCCAACACCCGGGGGCTCAGTGCTTATTGTTAGAGTGGCAAGCGCCGTAACAGAACTTGCTGTCAGCTGTTATCAAGGCGCCCTAACGCCTCCTACTTAATTTTACGAGGGACATGAGCCGGACTAGTGCTTAACGTGCCTTCCAAAGAACGGCGATGCCCAAAAAACAAATCTCTGAATTTCGATCGGGGTGGTCACCCGGTCACCCCGTAAGCATAATAATTAATTATGCTTATGCCTGATACGATTTGGAGCAATCCATGTTCATTAGCAATAATGTATCATAGCACCCACATTTAATACAATCAATTATAATAGACAAGCAACTGATTAAAATTGCTACTGCTAATTATGCCATCACTCGATAGGGCTGTATCACAGTATAAACATACAGTAGGTTATCTAAGGCCGCCCGCCGAGTTATTAGCCTAGCGTGCACACAGACACTCGGCACAGCCCGTCCGTACTGACGCCTCCCTATACCTCCCTATTTTATGCTAGCGTGTGCGTGAAATCGCGACACGGCGCGCGACGCGCACGCACACATTCAAACCGAGAGCGGCACGTTTGTATGTAGTTCTACTGTATGTTTATACTGTGGCTGTATCGGCCGTTAATCGATTGCATAATGTGCGAAGTTGAGTGAACCGACCGATGACCGCGTAACCCGATACATCTCGGCTCGATCGACCCTCTCATCGACTCTTACGCACCGTTGCTCTTGTGACGTCACTGCGGCTATTGTTGGCGAACTTGGCAATTCAAAATCACCAAAGTTACTTGCTTGGTGTCGATTGGGCATTTTGAAGTAACGTCGCTGAGCATAAACACAATTAAACCAATTCAATTAATTTAATTTTTATTATTTGGTCACTTAGAGAAAAAAAGTTAGAATAGTCATTTATGAACAGATTTAGGATCGTTTTCATTTAAAAGTTTGGTACATCTTCCAAATTAGTCATATTTTACTACGGTTTCATATTTTCTCGTTGGGAGTACTTTTACAGACTTTCTAACCCTGAAGTGTGCCTGAAGCTTTAAATAATTCTGCAGTGTAACTCGATTTTATCCTGACCCTGATATTTTACAAGGGTCGTACAATTTTAACAACAAAAATACCTCAATAGTATCGTGTTACATTTGATTGTTTCCAGTTTACATTATAATTAAAATTTATATGGTATCTTATCATTATGTGCTGCTAGGTGGAATGTAAGGTGATGCTCTCCCATATTGAATTCCGGCTTATGTATTATGCTTGTGTCAAACTAATTATTTTAATTGGATACTGTGATACACTTTGCTAATTAATTCTAGTTAATTATTTTGTAGTGGTATTAGTAATCTTTGAATGGATCTATAGATAGTAAATTCTACAAGATACGATTTAGTAGCGAATATGATAATCTGTACTTTTCATACCTCGACACCATGGTAGAGGTTCTTTCAGATGACACTGAGCTTTAAGTCCTATTGTTATTAACTATTTTAATTGTATTATTCTTATAGGTTGCTCAGATAAACACAATATGTTGGTTTTTATTGTAAAAGCGAAGTGTAAAAAAACTGAATTTGACCTATAGCTTAGGTGCTATCAGTCCGTAACCTCGTTGCAAATTTTATTGCAGCAAAGCTATCCACTGTATTCATATTATTATCAAACATTCTAGTTAAAATTTATAAAATGTAAACCCGTGAAACATTTAACTTCAACCTAATCCTAAATAAGTAAGGGCTGTCAGAAGCCCGTTCTGCACAAATTAAGAAATATAAATCCGAGCTTTCACGGCGAATGAATAAAAATAGGACCATTCGAATGGCTACATGAATCTGACGGTATCCCCGCGATATACCCATGTTATCGGTGGTCGTCTCTTCCATATTTCATGAGTGTTTTAATTTGGGAATCGGGATGTTACCCCTCTGCCTGTCACATTTTGAAGGGTTCTGTCCAAAGCAATGCTATGTTATCATTTAAGGAAACTGACTGGCATTACATGATTTTGCAATTTTACCGTCAACTGATACCTTAAAAGGTTTTTAAACTTTCTTGTTGCATTTTTCACTATATAAACACTAAATAAACCGGGTTTTCTGCAACATATAACTACGGTAAAAACTACTGTTATACCTGTATTTGCCCGACGTTTCGGCGACAATTGCATGTGCCGTGGTCACGAGCGGACTGGCGGCGCGCGGCGCCGTCTGACGGTGCGCGGAGGAAAATCTTCGTCCACCCGCACATTTCCAACATTGTTAGCGGTGGTACAGTCAGCCCGGCAAAACACACTAACACTGTCCGGTTTTACTTTGGACGGTCCAAAACGCGATTTGCACCTTGCAATCACTGGATTCCATGCAGACGACAACTTGAAACCATCCTCCCTATTGAAATTACGATGTTTTTTAATTTCAATAGCTTCTCGTACCATTCTGGTATGGTAATAACGATCAGTGGAGAGGATCTTTGGGTCGTGCAATTCCATCCAGTGATTCACCCCTGAACTCAATAGGTGTTCTGCTATGGCGGATTTGGTCGTCTGTCGATTCTTCACAGCTGCGATGTGCTCTTTTACCCGCTCAGCAATCGGACGCTTCGTTTGTCCGATATAAGAACTTCCGCAGCTGCAGTCAACTTTGTAAACCCCCGGTGTCTGCAAAGGTATTACATCCTTCGGCGAGCGCAACTCTCTCGTTACTTTGGCGAACGGACTACATACAGTCTTAATGGCGTATCTCCTTAGTACTGAGCCAATTTTGTCCGTTACACCTTTCACATAAGGTAGAAAAGCAGGTACTCGGCTCACCATTGGTTGTTTTTCTACCTTTTTCCTCTGTTCCATAGACCTCCTTGTCACCTTATAGCCGTTTTTTCTAAGAACCCCCTGGACATGCTTAAGCTCCGCCCTCACATGCTCAGGGTCGCATAGACTATGTGCCCTATTCACTAACGATGCCACAACGGCTTGTAGGTGACCCGGATGGTGATGTGATGAGGCATGCAGGTATCTATCCGTGTGTGTTGGCTTACGGTACACAGAGTGTGCCAAGGTCCCATCTGGCCTCACCGTTACCTGTACGTCCAGAAACGCCATGGATCTACTCTTCTCCATCTCACAAGTGAACCTAACCTTTGGGTGAATGGAGTTCAGATGTTGCAAATACAGCTGTACTTCCGCTTGGTCTCCGTTTATAATACAGAATATATCATCGACATACCTCTTCCAAAACTTGACAATACCAGGGCCGCTTGCCAATGCCCTCTTCTCAAAATGCTCCATCCAGATGTTCGCAATAACCGGTGCCACGGGACTTCCCATTGCCACACCGTCAATCTGGAGGTAGTATTGACCCTGGTACAAGAGGTAGTTACCGTCCAAACAGTTCTCCAGCAGTATAATGTACTCACTCGGCAGTTCATTGTCAAAAAGTAAATCTTTGATGATATCCAGGCATTCCCTGAGCGGCACATTGGTGAACAGCGACTCAACATCAAAACTCACCATGATGTCACCCTGTTCCACTGTTATGGCCTTCAAGAGCTCAATAAAATGCCGCGAGTCTCTTACATACGACGAAGTCTTTCCCACTAATGGCTGCAGCACTCCCGCAACGTGTTTAGCCAGACTGTATGTAGGTGAGTCTATCTGACTGACAATCGGTCTAAGTGGCACGTTGTTCTTGTGTATCTTAGGCAAACCATATAATTTTGGCGGCTGCACGGTCTTTGCCCTATGCAGCTGGAAATACACATCATCCGTAAAAACCTCACTATGCTCCTGGACTAGGGCGCGAATACGTCGAGTCACCCTAGCAGTGGGATTGTATGACACGGGCTTGTAAACAGTGGAATCAGCGAGCATTTCCCTTATTTTACTATCATAATCCTCAGTATTCATAACCACAGTGGCGTTTCCCTTGTCAGCCTTTAGCACCAGGATACCGTCATTCTGACGTAGTTCTCTAAGCGCCTGACGCTCCTCCACAGTTATATTACCCTTGGGTGGCCTGGCCTTCCGCAAAATCACCGCTACATCCTGCCTCAGAACGTCTGCGTCCATCGGCGGCACCTTGTTGCGAATGATTGATTCCTCCACACCACAGATTATGTTTTCATAAGGTACCCTTTTCGGTGTCACTGCAAAGTTCATCCCCTTCGCCAATATGTTTTGTGTCACATCATCTAATGTGGCACTTGACAAATTAATAACGACATTTTGTTCATTATTATTTGCGGCTGACTGATTATTATTTGGCGTTTTGGACCGTCCAAAGTAAAACCGGACAGTGTTAGTGTGTTTTGCCGGGCTGACTGTACCACCGCTAACAATGTTGGAAATGTGCGGGTGGACGAAGATTTTCCTCCGCGCACCGTCAGACGGCGCCGCGCGCCGCCAGTCCGCTCGTGACCACGGCACATGCAATTGTCGCCGAAACGTCGGGCAAATACAGGTATAACAGTAGTTTTTACCGTAGTTATATGTTGCAGAAAACCCGGTTTATTTAGTGTTTATATGATACCTTAATAGTTTTCTTGTTGCTACTTGCATGCATTATTACTGTTTTCAGTATACTGTAAACAGTAACTTTTCTGCTTATCCTTATAGTTGACTGGTAGACAATGCCTTAGCATTAAGTCCTCTCTTTGTACGATTCATCTTTGGGCAATAAAGAATAAATAAATAATATTTAAGTACGAGAATTGTAGTTTTTTCTGAGTGGATTCTGCATTTTGGTATTACTTTTATCAAACCTAAAATGATATTTAATAAGGTTTTATCTGCTTTTAGTGATGAATTACTTTATGATAATTGCCTTCTGTATACAAAAATAATTACATAGACATATATTTTTGAGTAATGACATGCCACAAACGTAAAATGTTTCATGGACGCCTATTCAGTAATGATCGTATCGAAATAATAACTTTTGTGTAATTTGGTATCAATTCCCTTTTATCTTTGATCAGTTCTATGAAACACAAATTGATATTGATGGAAAACACAGGAAACTTTCCGACTATTACTGGTTTTGTGAACAATATTCTTGCATTTAAATGTGTTCTTGTTCTGCTTCGCAAATAAACAAATTGTTGAACAATGCAAGCTTGGAGCTGCTATTACCGATCGTTGTAAGTTCAATTTGCCTTAGTTGCTATTGTTACTGGTCATTGCTTCCAGCTTAATGAATGGCAATTAAATTGATTACCGGTAATCAACCGCCGATTACATTTTACGAGAAGTTTATGTAATGTGTGGTCGGATGGTAAAGGCTGTTAATAGATATGCTCCATTTGTTGTTGTATACTGAACGTTTAGAATTGACTTGGTTGATTGATCCTTTGCTACTTACATAAATATCTTCACGACCATATCCCAGCAGGGTTAGTGAGAGGCACTGATTGTTTCATGGTGAACGGAACATGGAGAAGCCCAAGTTTTATATCGGTGTTTTCCATCACCGGAGAGTTAGCATCAAATTGTAGAATGAGTACAAAGTAGTTCCGGCCAGTCTTGAACTTGGGACTATCAGGTTCCGAGCCAAAGTGTTTGACCACGGGGCCACGACGCTCACTTTTACATTCCCAATCATATAAGGGAGTTGTTTCTTTTACCATATTTAAGCAACATGGTAAAAGGTAAAGAAAGTTTGTAACTAAGTTGTTATAACATTCTGTCTGGAACAGCTATACCTTTTATTTTTTTCCATTACAGTAAGATCCTAAAATTATATCCTATTAAAACAAAGCTTAAGCCAGACCACATAAATCATAGACAATGACCATTCTTCAGCCGCTTTTACCCTTTGACAGTGAAACCGGGAAAGTTTGTAAATCGGGTAAATTAACCCTTCGTTTTTCCTTTCTCATCGGGCATGAATAACAATTGGAAACTCCGAGCCAATCGGACCGGATGACGGTTGAGTGGGCCACTGAGGGGACAGGCTTGCAAACTTAGTTTTGGTTAACAAACTATCTGCTGGGGGATTTATTTTGGGTGCCTACTTATGTGCGAAATTTTTACAAAATGTATTGAAACTTTGACAGTGCCGAAAAATTAACTGTCGGAATTTATTTCTTCATGTTCATGACATTAGCGTTTCTAGATAAACGGTTATCGATTTGCTGATAGTTTTCAACCCGATAATAAGTGTTATAATCGATAAGAACATACTATCAATTGTCAATTTTAATAAGGTTACGTTAAATAATTCAAACAATATGATCAACCGTGTGATTAGTCTAAATATATTCAGCCAAGCAAAGGCTTCAATTCTAGTTTTCAGCTTTGATCTAAAGTATAGTCTAACTAAAGTGTTTAAAAATAATAAGACCAGAAATGTTTGCTCTGGACAGGAATCGAACTTGAAAGCGTCGTCGCATTCAGTATTGCTAACCATCAAGCTTAGTGAGGGGAACTATAACTTAACTCAAGATCAAAGTAAATTGAATGACGAAGGTGCTACGCTTACATGATGTTACGACATGAAACTCTTGTAAAAGAGGGGGTTTGGGATTAAAATAAGTCAAGAGTTTGAGATGGGTCCCCTTTTATGGTAAACAAAAAAATTATGTCAGTTGGCTTTGACAGGTACTTGCTGCATCTTCTTTTTGAAGATAGAACCACCACTGTTAAATAATACCACTGTTTATAGTATTATTCTAAGATTTTTTTTCAAAAAATCTGCTTACAGACAAGCTATACCTACTTACTTACTGTCTGCATTTGTGTTTTTTTTTTCACTACAACAAAAGTTTTTGAACATCAAGATTAATGAACCGCCTATTTTTGTATTCCTGATTACAATCTTCTCTTACTAATAGCCGTGAATTCAGTAACGTGAATTAAGTTATGCATTAGTCCCAAAATTGCATATTACAAAAGAGACTACAAGAAATAAAATAATATCAAGAAATATGAACTAATCTTTAATGGATGACATGAGTGCGACAGACAGAAGAACAATATGAAACTATACGTTAATCTTTGCATATTGTCAGATTTAAAATCGAAGTAAATTCTTTGTCTAAATAATATGCTCGTTGAAATTGAATTAACTTTATAATGGAGCTGTTCCCACAACCTTCCCTAGCCCGCCCCAGGCACAGTCGCGATCAACTCACAAGTTTATTAAGTTATTTAAAGTTAGACAAAGAACAATATGGGATGAGCTCAACAAGTTTATTTGGTTTGCATTGGTTGGTTGAAGGCAAGGCAAGAGTATCCCTACTTGAGTTGGTATTCATTAATGGAGTTATGATTGTAAATAAATTCTAATTAGTCATTAGACTTATAGACTAAAACCGTCAACGCGACATTGACATTTGTTATCTATTGCTACTCGTGGGGCTTCGGTGCGAGAAAAAACGTGACATAATTAAATTGAATTAAATATTTTATTTCTTTCTGCAAACTTAAATTAATTACTTAGGTAAGGTTACAAAGTAATTTCTAAAACACAATGACAACAAGAAACAGAATGCCTGATTTGAGTTGAGAGAGACTGGTGCCTAAAGTAAGTAGAAAAATAACCTGAATGACAGGACACCAGGGCCTCCACAACCGGACCTTGTTAGAAAAATGACAATACAAAATCGTGTGCAGACAGTACATATTTGTACTGTCTGTGTGTGACAACAAAATGTCGTCGCGCTATGCTTGTAAGGCTCACAGAAGTGTCAGATAAACTAGCGTCCAGGCGTAATGTATGTAATGTAAAATAATGTTTAAGCTGTATAAGGCCGTGTCTACAGAAGATGTCTTGAGTGGACGCAAATCTCTGATGTTTGCCGATGGACCGGCTATTACCCAGCAAAGCAGTTTAATACTCACGACACAACATCCAGCCCACAAGGTTATATTCAAGGCCACCCGTGGCCTCCTAATGCTTTTCTTCGCCAAAAAACAGCAGCCAGGGACATGAGCTAAGAGCTACCTGGCAACCTGTCCCTCGAAACAGTCTCGTCTGGTGCACCCCCTTTGTTGGGGGGCAAGACAGCATAACCCTTACTCTCAATGCTACAAGTATCTTTGGTTTTGAGTAAAATCTCTGTAAGCGATTTCTTTTCCGAACGAAGAGAAAGAATTGCTTACAAAAGACATTTTGTGTCTAAAATCTAGAACAAACTGCCGGTGTGCAGATGCTCCAATACAAAAATGGTGAAACTAAAAACCCTAACACAAGTTAGTTTAAAAGCAATTCCTTTGCACGCGTTTGCTAACCAATTCCGTTCGAGTTGTTTAATGTACCGTCAGAGGCAGCGAGTGTTTGCTGACGTCACTCGTACAGGACTTGTATTGGCTCGAGTGCGATTGCTTTCTTCGGAGTTGTTGTACTCGGTGTCATTGATAAAACTAAGTAAAGATACTCTTATTTTCAGCACGAAAAATTACGACTTATCGACGCGTCACGTAAAAAGAACCCTGAACGGCATGGAGAGGATGGTCTGCTCCTGCCTGCCGTTAGGTGACTAGTCAAAATGACATGTTTTACAAACTGTCCAAGGCGTGAGACCCCCTCGCCACTAATATAGCCTTAAATTCGCCAACTGCGTTAGTGCATGGCTTGTGTCATTTCACGTGACGCACATTATGTCAAAAAAGCTCATCATCATCAGCCTGTCGCCGTCCACTGCTAGACATAGGCCTCTCCCGAAGTGCACCACAACTCCCGGTTCTGAAGCTTCCTCATCCAGTCCGATCCCGCCAATTTTTTAGGTCAGCGCCCTATCTCTCTGGATAGGGCGCCCTACACTGCGTTTGCCAAATAAAGTACAAACAAAAGAAAAGAAATAGAAAATCTAAAAGCTCATGTAACCAGGTTTAGGTTTTCTCAAAACTGCCGCTTCGTTCTCGGAGGCACTTCGCTCGTGGGTTTAGTTTAGGTATCCCCACATAAATAGCACAATATTGGTTCTCGAACCCCTTCACACAGTCTGCTTTTCCTTCGATTGTCTCCATTCAGGATATTTTTGTCCACAATGGCCACATGTTTTCCTCTACGTGCCCTTTCCTCTGCCACTTCATCCTGCCATCACGCTGGGCTACGTCTGCGTATTTTCTACGTTGCCCGACCCGGGTCTGTTGTGTAGAGGCCTTAAAGATCATAAACTTTTGCTACTATAACTCTTTAAAGAACATTATTTATTAGGCCTTACAGCTATTTCCTTGCACAACAGGTGAAAAAGAAGTAATAAAATTGACTAAGCCCTGTCTCCTCGGTCGGATGACATTAGCAATGCAAAACTAATTTACACGTCCGCTCAGCTACTAGCTGCAAAACGACTTTAAATGTATGCGGAACCACGAATAGTTAAAACGACTCTGTTTATTTTGGCTAGATAAACCACTTTTAAGTAGCAATTTGAATCTACAAGTAGTAAACTTGTGTAGCAAACTTAAGTGAATGAATAAATAACTTTTTGCTTAGTATGTGTATTTGGCATAGTCAACTACTTGCTGCCTCCGTGGTGTAGTGGTTAGAGCGTTGGGCTATCAAACCGGAGGTCGTGGTTTCGAATCTCGCGTGAACCAAGAACATGTTTTATTCATTCTTTATTGCACAACATTGAATGGTACAAAAGGCGGACTTAATGCCAAAAAGGCATTCGCTACCAGTCAACCATAAGGCTAAGCAGAAGAGTACAGTAGGCGGTGCGACATAACAAAATAACATTAAGGTAAGATTTACAATCACATTTAAAATAAGATAATTATAAATATAATACATATCCACATGTTCATAGTTGTGTTAAGCTTTATGGACTTGTTTTTAAGTATTTGGAGCTGTTTTGTTGTTTTATATAAATAAATTTCACCACATTTATGATATGAAATAAAGCTAAGAATGGATTTTTTTTGTCGGTTACTAAGCTTTAAGTCAGCTTTCGAATTTTCTTTCACGTCACAAAATCAGCTTAGCTCACGCTTTATAAGGTTTTCCAAGATAAGGGCAAATACGTTTTGTTTACTTAAGTGTATTTCCCCGTCAGCAATGAAAGGTAAGAAATAAAACAAAGCGGTCAGATCAATCAACGTCGCAACCTCGGGAGCGGACAGTCGGCGGTAATAGCCTGTGTGTGCAGAACAGAAAGCTGTAGATTCGATGTTCAATGGAAATTTATTGATTCCTAATATTGGAGTACAAATGTCGGACGGTCGGAATTAGGAACCACTGTCGAATACTGGCGATGTTCCCTTAAGTCCTGCACGGGTTGTAGACGGTGGTGGATCGTCGCCGAGTCTTTGCTTCTGGAGTGACGAGATGATGCGGTGATGCAGATCTTGCTAAACGGTGATTCACGGTGGATAGCGATGTACTGACGATGAACGGATGTGGACTGTATGCTGGTTCGATGTACGGTGCGATCGAAGTGCGTAGATGATGATCCGATGATTATCCAAGACGATGTTCGGTGATGGAAATACGGTAGACGATGTACGGTGTGCGATGTTCTATACGATGTACTTTAATATTCCGATGTTCCTTCAGGGGTCGGTTTTGATTCCGGTTTCTTCGATGTACTGGTTGATACTCAACACGACACTCAGTTGATACTGAACTTCGGTCCGGCGCGCTGCGTATTTATATTTCGCTGCCCGGCGACTCGAAAGTTCGCGCGCCTTCTCGGTCCCGCTCGCACTCCACAGATAGCGCAGGAACGTGCGAGAATGTTTTGGCGCGAACGTCGCCGCTGCCTACGGCCGAGCGCCATTTGATTCGCGGCCTTAACGCGTTGGTGTTACGGTCGATAATTGCTTGTAAGGTGCCGTTGCTATAAGGTTCTTCTTTATTGCGAAGGCGTTAAGGTCTATAATGGCCTGTACGGTGTTCAGTTCGAGAAGTCTCTCGAATTAGTTTCTTTGGCGGCGCAGTTTTCAACTATGCTTTAGGGTTCTGTGGGAGTCGTCGTGAACACTGTGTATTACTTACATAGAGCAGTGGTTAAACACTTTGGCTAGGATTAAATCAGGGAGAGGTTTCTTTTGCGGCAGAAAATGCAGCTGGGGTGTGGAAACCACAGGATTTTGGGAACTCCGAAGGACGAAACACTATACTTACGCTCTAGCGAAATGTGAAAGAAAAGTTGACGCGTCGAGCCGCGTGTTGTGCATTAAATGAACTTAAAAGAAGGATGTTCATTTTGTATACAACTCGCGTCTAAGTAATCACCTTGTTAAAGCCCAAGTGAACCTAATATCGGCATCAAACTTGCCCCTTGCCACTTTGGGTTCAAATTCGCTTAGGGAAATGTAGATAGCCTTTAGATTTAGGTGACCTATCTCAGTAGCGAAATTTTCGCGACACAGTACGTCTGTACATGGTACGTCGTTATTTTTAATAAAGCTCTACATTGCAGTACCCGCTAGAGGTCGCTAAGTCATGAGTGCTTTAATTCTAAATAACACTACTTTAAACACTTAGTTAGCAATAAAGTTTTGAAGTTTGAAGTACAGTCAGCGTTTCTCGCGTTTGGGATAAATAGGTAGTTGTCATCATCATCATCAGCAGCAGCCATACGACGTCGACTGCTAAACATAGGCCATATATTTCGAGAAGGGCTGGTAGGGGGTAGTTGTACGTGAGCGTAATTTACTAACAAGCTTCTAAGTATTCAAATTGTTTTTTATTTTATTTATTTGAAAGTAACCGGTAAAGGTATCAGTTATATTTGTGGAAGAATGTACCTAATCGTAAAAGCTCGCAACAAATTAGTCCGTTTACTTTGTCCACCGCAAAAACTAACCGAAAATCCCGGCGAAAATGAATGACTTGCTACTATGTCAGGTATTTCTTCCAATTAGGTACGTGCGTGGTGCGAAAGTATAATCCTCACCTTTGTTAAAATTCTAAAAATAATGGACGAAATAAAAAGGGACTTCAAACGTTTCATGTTTTCGTTGTGTTTTAATTTTTGTTTTTAGTTTTTAAAAAATATAGTTGGCCGAAGGGCTATGGAACAGTAATGAAATATATGGAACGAAGTGTGTTAGGTACTGCTGACTGATAAATCAGAAACTCTACGAGCCGGCCATACGTGAGAGTAGGCAAGTCATGACTATTTAGTCATGCCATCCATTTGGACTCGAATCTCAATCTTATGGCGCCCCACAGACAGATATCGTAAAATAATAAAGCCTAATAAATGATAAATGCAATCACTCTAGAGATTGGCATCTTTTCCTACAGATAGGGACCGGTGAGAGATCTAAGGGGTGACATTTGCCCAGCTGTGGGATCTCACATCATAAACAAACCATAGGATGGAAGGGGATTCCTTGGATTCTCTAAGGTCCTATCATCAGATCCTGACCTGATGAATGTGAGGCAACAAAATGGAAGTATACGATTAATACTCTTTCAAAGAAAATAACTCAGCTGTCTTAAGTATACGCAGACTGTGCCTAAGCACTTAATTACCCAGACAAGATTTTCTCTGGAACTTATAATGTAACATTATGGAAAAATCTTCAAAGACTATAATGTAATTTTCTTTCAAACAAAATACCAACGAGCAATTTTATGAAAAGAGAATTTCTCTGTTACTAAACTAAGGCTTTCCAATTATTTCTCGGAACAGAAAAGAAAATATGATAAGATCCGATCTTCTTCATGCTTATGAACTATTTAATTTGTACATTATTATTAATTATTATTTTATTACTAAGTTTTATCGTAAAAATTCATCAGCACCGTGTGAACGGATTATTCAATAGTCGTCACTTTGGTCGAGCTTATTTTAAACCTTATGTAGCCAGGGACGATCATACCGTCATTATCCGGTTTTATGAACGGTGTTTTCATCACCAATGAAGCTAACCCAAGAGCACAACATATTCTTTCGGGCCTGATTTGACCTCATTAAATCACCAATACAGCATTTGGAAAATCTTCCGCAAGATTCTTGAATCCTTGCCCTAATACATTCCTGAAATAGCCAAGTTGCTCGAAATAAAATGCTTAGAACGAAAATCGGGCACGTTTAAAGTAACACTCGTATATACGTAGTAGCAAACATCTTCGAAGTAATAAAACAAAGCTCGTAAAATAACTTAAGTGTGACAATCCGAGTTCCGAGGCACAGTATAAACCATACAGTAGGCTATCTAAGGCCGCCCGCCGAGTTATTAGTTTTTATTTTTATTTTTTATTAGCCTAGCGTGCACACAGACACGCGGCACAGCCCGTCCGTACTGCTGCCTCTCTATGCCTCCCTATTTTATGCTAGCGTGTGCGTGATATCGCGACACGGCGCGCGACGCCCACATTCAAACCGAGAGTGGCACGTTTGTATTTAGATGTTCTACTGTATGGTTTATACTGTGTCCGAGGCGTAAGGAAACTCCGATTCGCTTAGTAAAGTACAATGAGTTAAAATTCACGTCTCATAAATGAACTGCGAATGTACCATTGTTTTTGCAGGAAGCTCAATCCTTGTTAGGCAGCGGTTTGGCAGTGCCATTTGATGAATAACAGTTTTTTAGGTCGACGAACTGTTTACTGGGGAAGTCACTTAGGCACTGGTGTGTATTGATATGGTAACAAAGGAGCATTAGTTTAGAGCAAAACTTTTTATGAACGTCTTCAGTGTAGGTCGCCCCCTAGCCAGAGCCTAGTCTGATGACGTGGCGGCTCAGAACCAGGAGTTGTGACCCACTTTGTGAGAAGCCTTTTTCGGCCCTGAACTACGACAGGTTGATGATGACGATGATGATAAAACCCTTAAAATTGTGCAATCTCTTAGGCGGTTGAGTCATAATTTCAGTAAGGGTTGATTGTTTCTTATGCTGGCTGCTGTTTTCAAGTAAAAATAGCGAGACAGTCAAATCCGATATACCCTTTTTGGTATTCCGCCAGTTATTCTATATTTGAAGGCCAACCCACTTATCCAAGTTATTTCGTCGGCATTTTCATAAACTCTGGGTATTTTTTCGCGTGGTTAGGAGGCATTATTTCGGATTTAGATAGTCCTTTTGTTCCAAATATTTGCGTTGTTCCAGTGGTTGATAACTACTAAGTTGGTACTCGGACGGCTTGTGAAATAACTTGCTGTAAATATTACTGCTTTGGTTGATGTAAATGAATGCCTTGAAATAGGCAAACAAGATGTTTTCCCTTCCCAAGACACTTAAATTGTCGGAAGAACTCTCTATAGAGGTTTTCCGGTGAGCTGGTATATTATTATTGGCAGCCATAAATGTCCTTTGCTAAACATATGCCTCCAAAGTAGCCGGTTATACGCTGGCGTATCCACGTGAATCCAGCGATTATCATCTTGTCGTCTCTATACCCCTATCCATTAGCCAATTGAAAGGCCCCAGGCAGGCTTCCTTTGTTAAAGATAACAGAATTGACGGATGCAGATGAGTGAGATCCCTGATGAATTTCACCGGTAAGAGTGGACCTAAAGCATACCGCTTCTCAAAAAAGTTCAGACTGTAACAGCGCAGTCGATGTATATGAATTTAAGTAATTGTATTGTTTGGAGGTTTATAATCAGCCATAAAGGACGTCTGAAAGCCGAAGTGACAACGCACATTGGTGCGGTTTTTTTAAGAAGCAAGAAATAAATAAAACTAAGTCGCCGAAAATATTTAAGAGTATCTACTAAAGATACTCTTAAAGAGCAAACAACTGAAGACGGCAATTAGGAGTATCTCCGAAACGAAGCGGAACTAAGGTGCTATTACACAAAACACTTCCTTCCGAAGAATAGGGCGCGAGTCTAATTTGGCCCATTCTTGGGAAGCACGCCCCGCGCGAGATGCATACTGATCAGTCTGGACC
Organism: Udea ferrugalis; assembly: GCA_950022985.1. NCBI lineage: Eukaryota > Metazoa > Arthropoda > Insecta > Lepidoptera > Crambidae > Udea > Udea ferrugalis. The sequence goes on from OX465522.1 coordinate 2,341,450, forward strand.
ATTGTAGGTGGTGTGTCCGTTTATTTTCCAAGCATTTTACACAAAGCGGACAGGTTCTTTTTACGAAGAAAATCGGTCATGAATACACATAACACCGAGAGAAGTGAGCTTTTTTGTATCTCTTGATATGTTTTTATTTGAAAACAAACCTGTTGAATCACGATTATTTTTTTATGCCAGCTGTATGTTTATCTTCAGCAGCTTACATTTGTCAGCAAGTGGGCATAAGGTACATCAGCTAAAAGCATCCAAAATCTGCAATCTTTCGCAAATCTACCTTCTGCCTTTTATCTGGGCATCCTTTTCAAGGCATGCTGCTTTATGTTGCCCGATTTTGTGGTTCCCGTTTGGGAATACACTTTTGCCATCAACATTAGTAAATGGCATATACACACATCAAAAGTGTCTAGGGATCAACATATATTTTTGCAAAAACTTTTCTACTGATTAATATTAATTAAAATTTTCTTTAAGGATTCATCAAATAAAGTGTTTTCGTTTGTCTACAGTAACGATAAACCAAGTCACCTTTGCATTAATAAAGAAATTTGCCATTTTCCTAATAAAGGGATTTTTGACATTTGAACCACTAACATTAAAGTTCGAAAAAAAGACTGAAATAACAGTTTTCTTTAAAATTTTATTGGGTAACTTAAACAATCAATAATCCGTGTTTCTGCCGCGAACACTAACAACCCAAGAACATCGGTTCGGCATACTCAAAATGAGTTCATCCAAATCACGCTGTGGAATGGCCGCCCATGTTCGTTGCAACATCAAAAAAAGGTCTTCTTGCGACTGGATACCCTCCATATTCGGCAGAGCTCTTCTCTGTAGCATATCCCATGCATGCTCAATCGGGTTCAAGTCTGGCGACTGAGCAGGCCAGGGCAGGACATCGATGTTAGCTGCGGCGAGAGTCTGTCTTACAACTCTTGCGGTGTGCGGTCGTGCATTATCATGCATTAACTGAAATAAGGGACCAATTTGCACTTGTAGAGGAACGATGACGTCTGATACAATCGTCGCAGCATAAATTTGAGCGTTGAGGTTGCTTCTGATCCAAATCAACTCAGTTCTTCCGCCGATCCAAATACCCGCCCATATCATGGTGGTTCCAGCACTATAAGGATGGACTTCCTGGCAGGATTTTAATCGCTGTTGGCGTCCAAGGGTTCTCCAGTGTCGTATACGTCTTGTATCCGATCTCATACCAAAACGAGACTCATCAGAAAAGCACACGAAACGCCATTGTTCTTCTGCCCAATTTCTGTGTTCAAGAGCCCATTGATATCGAATCCTACGATTGTGCATTGCTATAGGTGGTACCCTTAGCGGTCTTCGAGAATGAAGGTTCCCTTCATGCAAGCGGTTTCTGACTGTTTGGTCGCTAATTAAGTTCCCTGAAGAGTGATGAAGCCTCACGGCTAACATCATGGCGGTTATTGTTGGAGCTCTTCGAGCTGTGATTTGAATGTATCGGTCTTGTCTCCGTGTGGTGCAGCGATACCGTCCTCCATGGCGCTCAGCCACGGTACCAGTGCTTCGGTAACGTGTCCAAAGTCGACTGATAACACTCTGACTTGTATTCAGAGCTAAAGCCACAGTACGTTGCCGGGAACCAGCTTCTATCATTCCCACGGCTCTGAGCATTTCTTCCCTGCCTAAATGACGTCGCCGCTCCATAAAACGTTTTAATCAGTAGTAGGGAAACAGTAGGTAGCACTGATAATGTCTTCAATGCGTTGTATGTTTTTATAGGGAAAATATTGACAGCTGATTTTCATCTTTTACTCGAATTTGATCGACAGTTCCTGTTTCAAATTATGAAATGCACCAAAAAGGATCCATATAAATTTATAAAATCATAAATTTATTACAAAGCCACATCTCAATCTCAAGATATCCGCATGAAAATGCCTGATCCCTAGACACTTTTGATGTGTGTATGTGGCCAGCTCGCTATCACATCAGTTTGCTTATTTCTAAAGCTTGTCGTTTGTTGATAAGCCTTGAATCTTTGTTGGATAAACTCATTTTATCCTTTACATTTTTGTCTGGATGCACATAGAGCATCATCATCATTAGCCTGTTGCAGTCCACTTCTGAACATAGGCCTCTTCTTTTGCCGATCGTTTTATAACAAAATACTTTCAGGCCTTAACATTCCTTAACCTAAATCTCTATCACCAAAATTGCTACACCTCTAATATTGATCTGGTAAATTTGTCAGCGCTAAATTCAAAAACATTTCTCAAATATATGCCCGAGGGGTATTCTATTCTAGAATACGAGCCTCTAAACCTGCTTTACCAATGCTAGCTTAACCAGCACTAGCAATAATGTAAATTCTGTTCTAATTCGGTACCTGCCTGCCTGTTCACCTCCGCTGCCGGGCCTACCTAAGTAGCTACCTACCTGAGTAGCCAATTCGGGAGCTGTTTGTGTGCGGTCACTTTGTGTCCGGCTGATTTGAGGCACAAAGGCCGGCTCGTGAATGCCGGATGAACTGCCTGCGGGTGTAATTCTAATCTGTTGATGAGATATTTGAGTGTCTGTCAATACTGAACGAGATTAGTTAGGCCTTGATTATTCTATGAGGTTGTCTTTCAGTTTCAGGAAAATTTACTTTGTATGTAGTAGATTTAAAAAGGCACCTTAATTTCTTCAGTCCTCGTATTTTTTTATAAAGTAAATATGTTTTTTTAATTTCCTTTAAAAAATTCACACAGTCATGAATCTTATAATTTGATCACAGTGTCTAGACAAAGGGAGTTATGAAAACTAAAGCAACACCGCAGAATTAGTTCAGCGATTGCCCAGCAAGTGTCGATTGCAATAAAATGAAAGAAACAAAAGGTTACCTTGGTTAAATTATAATAGTGAAAGTGATACTTACTCCTGTGCTGTTTAATTTTATATCAACAAGGGGGGTACTTTATGCCCCCTTAACAAGTCTAAGCAAATCGTTGACATTACTATAATAGCGTTCGGATATGTCTGTCCGGACCGCCTATATCCGTCCATGTTTACACACCCACTATACAACTATGGTGGCTATTTGCGAGCGGTCGGTTAGCGCACGCTCGATTTGGTGGGACAATAGGCCGCAAATTCGGATCTGTGATGGATGTTTCGGAAGCAACTATGTTACGTTGTTGTTATTTGCTTTTGCGTTTATGTTTATACTCATCTTATCGTTTACATCAGAAAATATGATTGATAACTATGGCTTCATATGCACGCTCATGATTGGATGAACTGTGCTGTGCAGAGAGCTCTTTTCGTGGTTTCGCTACAAGACCACGTTGCAAAAACTATGGGCAGGAGTTGACAACAGTTGGAGTGAAAACGGCCTCATAAAGGTGGCAGGGGCTACAAAGCAACCGTCGTGAAACAGCTAGGAATTATATTGATGATGACGTCATTCCAATACTTTTCTGCTCGCGCATCCTTGGTTTATGATTATACGAGTATGTGGACATATAAGCTACGGCCACTTATTCGCTGGCCTACCTCGGTGTATTAAATTCTCATGGAATATTATTAAAGACTAAGTTTTGATCAACACTGTCCACTCCATGAACAATATTTATCGATGACAGTCCGGTTTGTAGACCTAATAGGTACAGATAAAAACTTAGAAACATGAGGATAAACGGACATTATAAATAATAACACTTATTTACCCAAAGCCCGAACTGGCTAAGTCCAAACCGTAATTTACGAGCAGAACTTTCAACACATTGTGCCTGACATGATTTATATGGGCTTTGTCGAATCTTGTACCGAACGCGATATAAATATGAGCTGGGTGAACTTAGTGAGTAGGCACTTTTGGAGCGCCAGAAACATTACTTTTTTATTCACCTGAATTTGTTATTGAGAAAGTTATGTCTGGTGGTGACGTAGGCTACTCTTGAAAATGGAATACACTAAAGCCACCACTTAGCTTTTGTCTGTGGTTTCGTCCGCGTGATAAGTGACAACAGATATAGTCAACAACCAATCAATTTAGACCTCCAATGTAGCGATTCTTCAGTCTTCTGTTGGAAGTAAGATTCAATCATGACGATGATTATTTCAATTTTTTTGGCGTAATGTATACCCCTGCAAAATTGCAGCACACCAATAAATAAAAGCCTCTGAGTGAAACCCTAGATTGGCAGACTAATAATGCGAAACTAAAAAGGTTTCTTGTTGACTAAGGAACTCCAAAAGAAGGATTTTCGAACGCCCTATTCAAACCTGACGTACGTAAGACTTAATGAAAAATGCACCCTACCTTAAAAATCAATAAAGATGGGTCTCGTTTGATCTGCCGACATGCGAGGATTCCCAGTCTGCATTATTGGTTCCGACTGCAAGGAACGTTTCAATTTCTTTCACGTCTTCCAGCGCTTCATTTGCGTCTTGAAAGTCCTCATGTGCATATACGAGTAGGTATAAACGACTTGCGGGAGTATTCTTTGAAGTAGGTGCTCTATGATCAATTTTCATCCTCTTTTGTAAAATCAGACAAGAAGTAGTCGACCTACCCTCCGTGCTGCTTTTATTCAAATATTGATAAGTGTGATTGAACGCTATGGTCTCTCACAGGCCAGTTTCTATTCATGATTCATAATAAATGCGCTTAAACATGTATAATAAATAGCATAGCAAACATCCCTGCCCGCTGAAGTAGGTCCCATAATAAAGCTTTTAAAAAGTCACGCACGATGACAAGAAAAACATTTTAACGGCGGTCTAACTGACCCTTTGTCGCAAATAAAAAACCATTTCCATGTATCTCGGAAATGTGTAAAAACCACGACACGAAGACCGGACAGAGACGGTTGAGCGAGCGGAGCGAGCAAAGCGAGCAATAGCAGACCGCGTTGCGTTCTTTTAATTCATCTGTTGTTTTGTTTTTATTACGCTTTTATTTTCTGCTGCACCGCAAATCTGGTGCACAACGTGCATTTTAATTATAAAAGTAATTAAAAAGTTGACGCTGTGTCCCCACGTCTGGTCGCGACAGTAGGGACCAAGAGAATGCAAGCGTTTAATTTAGAATGCGGTCGATTTGACGGCTGATGTTTGACCTGCGCGGCTCCACCGACTGGACCTGGTATAGTGTGATTAGATGCTAGAACTGTTTGTTCGGTAGTAAATTATGGAATTAAAATTCGAATTCTCTTTCTGATGTCACTTGATTTAATATCTTTGTGTTTTCCGGTCTTAAATTCATAATTTTTAACAACCGCCGCATGATATCCACTGCTGGTTACACTATTTATTCAATAATTAGGTAACAATAATTTCTTAAACATAGTAGAATAACCGTTTAAACCGAATAACGGTCCAGAATTTACAGCTGTTTCTGAGGTGGAATTATTTACAAAACGGAGTTAGCTGTCTGGTTTATGAAAGCTATTCGAAATGTTTGAGGATGAGTTCGGTTCGCTCGCCACTATTACTTGGCGTAGCTCCGCGGTCGACCACAGGCCAGATATATTACTTACCTAGATCACAACTCTGAAAGCCTGGAACCTGAAGTGAGGTTGCATTCATTTAGGGAAATAGCTGTTAATTGTTCGTGCTCAGTTTTGGTTGGGTTAACGCCAAGGTTTAATACTGTATCAAATGATAGATAACAAGGATTTCATCTTATTAGAGTAAGAAAAGATATTGGAAATAGAAGCTAATCACGCTCCGGGTTTAAATCACAAGTCGAGCGAAGTTATTTTCGGTTTTTTCGAAACATGTCACGGGTTTTTGATCAACATTCTAACTTTCAGACATAACTTATAACTGTTGGTCTACTACTTTCTACTACTTTACCTCATTGGTTAGAAAAGGAGGAGATTTAAATTGATGACTTATTGAGTGAGGCCCAAGGACTTACAAAAACATAAAATATATCTTTCAAGTTTGAAGCCCATATTCAAACAAGCTTTTGATTAAATATCGTGAATATACTCGTGGAGAACAATTTCCCGGTATCCGCATATTAATTTTGTTTCCGCTTATTAATTATACTGGAGTGGTAGAGATATGCTATATAATATATACCGCAGGTCAGCATCTTGGGAATTTGAGGAACGTTTAATTAAACTATGGGAAAATTATTTATTTAGTTCACTGGATTCTCGTCTAGTTGCAAATAGCTCGTTGTTCTGTTCTGTTGTTTTGTAGAAAACTGCATCTTAACGCAATATTCAAGTTGGAAATATTCCTGCAAAGTTATGTCTCGAGTTTATGTCGATGCCGCGATCCTGGGTGAGCCGATGGTTGGGTTCAATTCTCACCTAAGACAAAAATTCATGTCATTTAATTTTGCATTTGTTCTTTGTCTGTATATTATATTTAGAGAGAATATACAGGCAAAGAACACATGCACTACTTGAATAGTTAATATTTATTTATTAGTTCGTACACAAAAATAAAGTTACAAAAGCCAAGGTGGCTTCGTGTTCTCAATATCCATTCACCTGATTTTGTATTTACTGGTTTTGATTTAGAAGGAAGAATTTGGAATACTTACCAAGCCCATTAAATAAATATTTATGGGGGGAAACAAAGAAAAATAGCAGGGCTAAAATGATTAAGGCTAACAAACATTCTGACATACATATTTGGTAAGTCCTCGTAATTTTCTTTTTTTAAACATGTGACATAGGTATGTGTTTTGAGACAAGATTAGTTTTATCATTTTCAAGTTTCTTCACCTTTCAGCCAGAAGGCGTCTTTCAAACTGCAAAATGACTAAAGAAACACTAAGGTTAATTTAGTTAAATTTCAGCATGTCAGCAAGCAAAGCAAAAAGCTCTATTTGAATAGCATCCTGAAGTAGGCACCCATTCAATAGTCCATTCAAAGTCCGTGTAAGCATTCGAACTATCCGCTTAAATAAGATTGATGTAGGTTTCTGTAAGTAGTGATGGTGAATGTGTAATCGAATTGTCTGTTGCCTTCAAAAGAGCCTGTTCACACCTCGCGTTTGTTGGGCGATTTCACGGCGAAGCGATCTCGCCGTGAGCGCGTGGCGTGCTCGTAGCGTACACGCCGCGATCTCGCAGCGATAGTTCCGCGTTAAAAATAAACGCTGTGAACACGCTGCGAGCTCGTCCCAAGACCGCCACCACGGTATCTCGGCGGGTGAACGCCTCATCCATCAGTCAAATTCAAAGCAGCGTTCGTCTTCGCGGCGTTTGTTTTATCGCGGAACTATCGCTGCGAGATCGCGGCGTATCGCCCAACATACGCTAGTGTGAACAGGCTCTTAAAGTTTTTGAAGGTAACAGTGAAATAGTGTTCTGCAGGGTTATTCGTTAACTTCGATTGCAGAGATGTCGCTATTGTGAAAGCAATTATCGCTCTTGACGTCCGCGGGGTTATTGGGAAACTCGGGTAGCGATAAAATAGCTTCTCATTCGTGTGACCTAAAAACTTAAGATCTAATTTGATTTGCATTATTTCAGTTTACCTGAAATCAGTTCATATAAATTATTAACTTGACCTAATGTAACATTGCTTGAAATAATTGTTTTTTCGTATGGTAATACTTATACGCGTTTAAAAACTTACATTTAAGTACTACATTCGTACATTTAAAATAATTTAGTCGGCCTTATCGCTAAGAGCGAATTCTTCCAGGCAACCTGTGGTTGGAGGAAAATAGCAAGTAGAGGCTTTATGTTCGTAAGTGCTACTTAAATAGAATATCGCCGATATTTATGAAGTTGAGTCTGTGCAACTTGCTAAAATATAAAATATAGATTAAGATAAATTATTACAAAATTGCCCTCTTCAACCTTATTTTCAGTTCATTCGACCATCAAACTTATCCAGCAGCCCTCAGATCAACTAACTTCTTTGTCGTGTCAGTAAACAATTCTGTACTGGCTCATGTGTTTCCTAATTTATGTAAACTTCTGAGCTGCTGTCCATTGAGACAGGTAGTCCTCTATTTCAGTCGCATGTTCGGATCACTTTCCACTTATGTGACTGGAAGAAGGATCATCTGACGAGGTTCGTGTATGCACTCTAATGGATTCTCGTGGCCAGTCAGAGAATCAAAGGGAAATCTATGGGCTTGCATCCTTTTTATTTAAATATTTTTTGTTTATTTTGAAACAGATCTTTGTTGTGGCTTTGAGTGTTTATGGTACATTCATTGTATCTGGCTCACAAATACTAAGACCTGACTCCTTACAGACTTCGACCACAAGGGACTTATCTCAATGAGACTGACTTGGTATACTCAAGAGATATTGTAGTGCATAGTGCACAAGTGTGTGCGTAATACACAGTTGCACTCTCTCTTCCATAACCTGATGATCCTATGTATCTATAGCACAAATGGTGTCATGTTTGTATTTAACTATTTGTTTTATTGTTTCAGGTAAGCCTGCTTTAAAGGGTTGTTGCTTGTTTTGAAGAAAAACGAAGGATCCTCCTCTGTAGATAGTCGGTTTTGATGAATAGATCATAAATATCTAACTGTTGGATGAACACTGACCAAGGAAGGTAAGAGGAACATTCATATATTCCAAGCTTCCAACTGTTACTTCCCTTGCTCTTCACCATTTGACGCCTAGAGAACTAAGCTCAAACTTATCTAAAATATAAACTGTACAATCAAATACCAGTAGGTACTGCAGCCCGTCCCTAGGACTCGAACGGAAATTGCAGACCCTTCGTACGTACAGCTAGGCTCATATCACTGATTTGTTTCTGTCGTAGACCAATCGCTGAACCGAATTGATCGAGATTCATCTAGGCACATACGGTACACCGGCATTATTTGATATGTATATTTGAGCAAATCGATTCTGCCACAGTCCATAGTTTTGACATTGCGTTGAATTTGGGTCACTACCAAAAGAAATAACACTAGGGAAGCCTTTTTTCAGTAATGTTGTCTTTGTTTTTAGATTTCTTGTGAAGCCGCTGTCTTTCTCGGAGTCACACAATCGACATGACGCAAATAGCGCCATCAGAGTCGCGAAATTGAAGTACATTATGATGCGCCTTGCCTTATCTTGGCCTTATCTTGATGTTACCAACAACTATCGTTATGGTCCTACTTCATACTGGATAGATCATGTAATGCCAACTATTGTCAGCTGTCCTGTCAATCCCAATTCAAGATTGACCCCCGACATATCTATATCGTGATTCTATTCCCTTCCAAACTTGTGCATTAGCCCCCGAGGCAGGTCTCGCCCCATTAGCAGCCGTGACATGCGACAAACGATACGCGCCATTGATAAGCTTTTTATATTGCAAGGAAATGGCAGGCAAGTGAGTGCAATTTGGATTGACATTTAATGTGCTGGATAATTTTCCAAGTGTCCGTTGCTTAGTGGCGAGTGGCAACAGCGAGCCGGCAATGGGCCTCGCTCACCAGATCTAGAAGTAAGTTTTTTGAACACTACTATGTATCAACATAGTATGAAACAAAGTCGTTTTCTCTGTCCCTATGTCCCTCTGAATGCTTAAATCTTTGAAACTACGCAACGGATTTTGGTGCGGTTATTTTTAATAGATAGAGTGATTCAAGAGAAAGGTTTATATGTAAAGTAACATTCTATTGCACCCGTGCGAAGCGGGGGCGGGTCGCTAGTAGATAATAAACAGATAGTCAGTTTTCTTAATTCTTATCTTACCTTTAACTTATTTAGGCTGTTTAGTATCCAACGTCCAGACCGCCTGGTGGTTTTTTCCATAGACCTACGGATCGGTGCAACTCACATCGCCGACTAGAAGGCTTGTCTAGTCAGTCAGCCAGACGAACAACACATACCTTAAATTGCCCGCTAACCCTACAAGAGTTACCGATGAGCCCTGACTGGCTTCGTCAGCGTCAAAATGCTGAGGTTAAGCCCAGTGCCTTTCTAACTTTTGCTATCAGCCTGTCCTGACCCAGTCACTAGCAGCTGTTCTGTGCTCTGTGTAAATCTGCTGTGCTCAAATTCTTGTTAATAAATGCTTCTATCGTCGTTCGTCAAGGTCGCGGGAAGCCGCTGGATGCGAACAGCGCAGGACCGATCGTTGTGGAGATCTTTGGGTGAGGCCTATGCCCAGCAGTGGGCGTCGTTCGGCTAACTGCCGCACTCAGAGACGTCAATTAACGTTAATGGTTCATTAGAGTCAAAATTCTTTATAACAAATTGAGTGAAGAACTTTTTAGAATGTAAAATTTTGACTCTAATGAACCATCAACGTTAATTGACGTCTTTGAGTGCGGCAGTAAGATGATGATGATGAATGCTTCTATTATTTGTAATAGCTTGCGTTTGTTTTACAAAAATCAAAACAGACATAAAAACTGTTTTACTGCGTAGGTTTATGGAATGAGTTATTTATGTTTCAGCAAACCTCTAAATTCCGACGAATTCGAGTAGCAAAAGTTTCGCAACACTGATTATGTGTTTAATGTGTTAGACGAAGTTCATCAGTGGCTAACCCACTTATTTTACGGTCCCTCGGGGTGCCAAAGTGGAAAAATACGTGAACTGTGTTGCTACTGAAATAAAAGGGAAGCTAAATGTTTCTTTGATGTAGCGTCATGTCTGGACATCACGGCTGCTTTCCATCAGGTGCAGGGCTGTCAAATTGTGGAGTGCGGTGTGATAAAATTAATATTCTGCACTTATGGTTCTTTTGACAGGACTAGACTTGATACCAATTCGTCCACATAGACCCTTTTCCATTCCTAACTTTTAAGTTTTTTTTTATTATTAGGGCAGTCGTTTGATCACTATCTCACCTGGTGGTAAGTGAAAATGTGATCTACGGTGGTACATGACTGTCCAGTAAATGCTTATTTACTCTTCTTTTTAAGAGTCCCAGATAGCTTTGTAAAAGTTGCATCAAATCTGTACACCATTTTTCACGTGATCCTGGAACATACGAACTGAGATTAGAAGTATACATGTAGTGAAAACTGGTTACCATTTCATCACACATATGTTTCGGTTCTTCTTGGATCTTCACTAGACATAACGATAAAACATACTTCCACCAGATTTCATACGTCAGATTGAAACATAAAAGAGAGGCCAATTCCATCAAACACTAACCTTTACAACGGCCTCTAAAGTACAAACCACTATATGTTATTGCTTTGGCCACAAATACAGAACGTACAGACGTCCTGCCTTATTTGCTATTAAAGTTCACTTATATTTAAGATTGAAAGTGCCTCATATTCTTCTTCCGAAAAATCTCAACAAACTTAAGTTCACGTTCAGTTTTCGAAAAGTGAAATTGTATTGTAAATGGCATTCGCGTTGGCGCCTCTGGTCACTGGTGACACGTTATAGTAACCTGTTTTTTTTCGATTTAATGTACTCACATATTACAACTATCTTCTTCTCTCTCTCTTGGCAGTCTGACAGTCTTCTGACTCTCTGAACGGACCCTAAAGACGTGCGCAAGTTGTGAAACCATTCTTCTTTCGAAATCTCTTCAACTAGCGATGCCTTGAGGTTCCTCAAGTGGGCTATGGAAAAGTAAAAACGTAGAGGCAGTGTGACCTGGATTGGGCGGTGCGGTTCCCCATTTAGCGGTTCGTCACCTTGTTCAGTTTAGTCTCGATGTGGTAAGATACCCACTGTCAGTACTAGATTGTACAGCGGACAAGTAGTACTTATACATGAGTACGAGTAAAAAGGTAGTATTGATTAAACATACAGTCATTGCATGTGTACAGTCAGCCAAAAATGTGGTCTACCACCCTACGGTTGAGATTCGTTTGAACGTCATCAAACAACAAGGTCAATTTTCCCTGGCAATAAGTTTGTTTCAGTGACTATTGCTCTCTTTGTCATTTATGATATAACGTCATACCAAGTGTCAAGTATACAGACTTTAAACTAGACGTCACCCAATGACGTCAAATGTCAGGCATTTCAGATAACAGACAAAACGTTATAACATAATTGTGCATTGTGTTAAACTCTGTTAGAAAAGTCAACCTTAGCGATCGTAACAGCTCGCAGGAACTTTTGTCAAAAGTGGTAGACCACTTTCTTGGCTGACTGTACATACTACATATCACACGTTTGATAGCGTGAACTGATAAAACTGCTTGCATTGCTTATTTTTTCTAGCAATTGCATGGGCTATTCCACTCGTGTGTTTCCTTCTTGAAGTTCTGCCAAATTCAATTTAATTACCTAGGTAACGAGTGTTATAAAAACTGTAACTAAAACTGATAAATCTGACCCATTTACGAATGGTGCATATGTTTTAATGCTTTCGTTTTATTAACTCCTGTCATCTGGGGACTCTGAAGTTTAACCCCCTTATTCATAAAAACAAACGCAACGCTAAAGCATAGTTTAAGCAATTGACGTGTTATGTCACTCACTCGCAAATGGCGGCAGCAACAAGAATGAGAAAGACAAAGCGATACAAAAGTGAATGTGTTGTTGAAGCACTGTTTGAGTATGAGCCGTGGTATGAGTAAGGGTTAGTATACGGTGAATGTTGGTGCGAGTTTTTTTCTAACGCCATCGAAACTGTTTCCATCACTGAAGCCTACCAACCTACCAACTTCTTCCCCCTTCTGTGACTTAATGCTCTTGCAGGGTAAATAAACAAAGTTGGCGGCGAGTTTACGCGACGCCATCAAAAACGCCATAAATATGATGGGATGGCTTATGGTGCGCGGGCGGGGTTAATACAACTAATTTATGACCGACGCGCCGAGCTTATTAAAATGTCAACGTGGGTTTTTCTACGACCATATTGTCTGCTTAGGGCTGTTTCTTTTAGTCGGGCTATGTGGGTTCGATTCTTAGGGCCAACATTTATCTATGTTATGTTTGTACCTAAATCATTTTTTGAATCACGTCTCTGACCTGATTAGGGTGGGGATTGCAGAAATATTCTCAAATGAGAACCCAATAATAATAAAAATTTAGCGAATTATTGCTGTTTTTTATTTGTTTTTTAGAAATAAGCCATTTAATTCAAATATTTCTTTTGACGACCCCAATTAAAACCCTATATTTTGAAATTTTATTCAATTTGTAGATGAGATTTTTATTACACACTAAACCAATAAACTTTCTATCTACTGCTTTTCATGTAATAAAAGTAATACATGAAAAGCAAGTAAATCAAGCTGAGTGTTCGCCGAAATAAACTAGACATTTTAAGGCAACTTTTCTCCAATTCAAAGAAAAGTTTTCAGACCAACAAAAGGACGCACTGAATGACACTATTTTGTTGTATCAAATGTTTCTTTTTGGCAATAGGCATTGAATTTTAGACTCATTTTCTAAATGGTCGTGTGTTTAGGCTCCTCATTGAATTAAAAGTAAGTAATAAATATACAGGTTGTGTTTTTTAAAACTTACCCATTTTCAAGCGACATTCAAAATCTCATAACATAAATAAAATAAAATAACATACATTCTTGACTATATTCTAAGAAAGGATTTGCCTATCCCAAACAAGATATTTGACGTCATGATGAACGGGACATTCAGAAGCCCACATTTCTCTGAGCGAATTGAATAATTCCCGTATGTCCATTGTTTTAATTCGTCCGATAGGTAGGCTAAGTACAATCTTAAGGGCATTGACCCGCGCCGGATGCTGCCATAGCGCGCGTAATGACCAATGCCACAGTATAATCATACAGTAGAACATCTACATACAAACGCGCCGCTCTCGGTTTGAATGTGTGCGTGCGCGTCGCGCGCCGTGTCGCGATTTCATGCACACGCGATCTCACGCACACGCTAGCATAAAATAGGGAGGCGGCAGTAGGGACCGGCTGTGCCGCGTGTCTGTGTGCACGCTAGGCTAATAACTCGGCGGGCGGCTTTAGATAGCCTACTGTATGGTTATACTGTGCCAATGCTTGCTAAACAGGAACTACGGTCAAAAGTAGACGTGACGTCACAAATTTGTCGCTTCGTCTCGCTTGTTTACATTTGCTACAGGTTCATTAACCATTCAACGTTTTGAAATAACGAATGGTTTGGATGGGATTAAAGAATAACTCAGATCTTAACAAACAATGTACCACTGCTGGGCGCGGACCTCAGATGTTATCAAACTGAAAGCCCTCTGACTAGGCTTAACGACTGAAGTCGTCGTCAACTGGGACCAACTGTTGAACTTACACAGTTCCAACAGACCAACTGCTGTACACAGCGAAAATCATATCAAAGCTTTCGGGTGGGTTCAACATCAGTCGGGACGGGGCCAACGGATAAACTTCAATTTTTGACGTTACAACGTCTTATAATTCGATGGAGCCGACTGCACGCACGAAAAAACATGATGCATGCGGCGTTACCTCGCTCTGAGGCGTGCCATTTATGACGTTGTTACGTTCAACTATCGTCAGTCAACCGACTTACGGCGGTTTTTCTTTAAACAAACTACGGACTAAAATCCACATGTTATACACACAAAATGGTTGCATGGAAGCGTGACGTGTGGAGATATGTGTTCGGCTTTTTTGATGGCAACACTAGGCTGTGATTTTAAAATGTTCCACGTAAGCATTAACTGTTTTGCACTTAGTTTTTATTTCAAGTCTCATAAAACAGTGGACAATTCGCTACAACATTTGCACTGCGGCGCGTGTGATGGCAGCGCTGACGAGGTGAGCCACACTGTGTCAAGTGTTTTTATCCGTTCATTGCGGACAAGCTAGTCAAAAATCAAAACTAGTTTTAATAATGACTAGCAACCGCCCGCGACTTTGTCCGCGTGGACTAAGGTTATAAAAAGTGATGTATCTTTATAAATTGATTTTTTTTTCAGATGCAGAAGCTAAATTTATGTAAAGTTTCATTAAAATCAATCCAGAAGTTTTTACGTGAAAGAGCAACACATCCACACATACAAATTTTTGCATTTATCTATACAAATATTATAAAGAGGAAAGGTTTGATTTTTTGTTTGTTTGTATGAATTGAATAGGCTCCGAAACTACTTGGCAGATTTGAAAAATTCTTTCACTGTTGGAAAGCTACATCATTCCTGAGTGACATAGGCTATATTTCATTTTCAAAAAAAAATAGGCATCCTTACTAAAATTACGATAACGTTAGTCCACGCGGACGAAGTCGCGGGCGGCTGCTAGTACTTAATATTAGTAGGATAATAGGATGTCAGTCCAGTTAGGTAAGTCCAACTTCGAGAAAGAGATCTCTCGTCGAATCCAGCTCGGATGGGCAGCGTTCGGGAAGTTCCGGCATATTTTCGCGTCCGAAATACCTCAGTGTCTCAAGACGAAAGTCTTTGACCAGTGTGTGTTGCCAGTGATGACATACGGGAGTGAGACGTGGTCGTTCACTATGGGTCTCATAAGGAGGCTCAAAGTCACCCAGCGAGCAATGGAGAGAGCGATGCTTGGTATTTCCCTGCTTGATCGAATCAGGAATGATGAGATCCGCAGGAGAACTAAGGCAACCGACATCGCTCGAAGGATTGCATCGTTGAAGTGGCAGTGGGCGGGACACATAGCGCGGAGAACCGATGGCCGTTGGGGCGGAAAGGTTCTCGAATGGCGACCGCGTACCGGACGACGTTCCGTGGGCAGGCCCTCCACAAGGTGGACCGACGATCTGGTTAAGGTCGCGGGAAGCCGCTGGATGCGGACAGCGCAGGACCGATCGTTGTGGAGATCCTTGGGGGAGGCCTATGCTCAGCAGTGGGCGTCGTTCGGCTGACATGATGATGATGAGGATGTTTCAGGGTAAATTGTTTGGAAAAACAATGTGCTTTTCCTTACGTTTTTTACAATATTAATGTAATATACTTTTCTTAAGAACTTTATTCAGGTGAATTTAAATGACCCTAAGACTTTTTCTCACCCATCTCCTCTACTCTTTTTACAGCTTTTCATTAGTCAAAAAAGGCCTCATTTGATAAATGTGCAGTCCAAGTTAGATTTTCCTTTAAATAGAGGCTATTAACTTTTCCTAATATGTTTGTCTTTAACTGGTCACTATAGAAAATTATGGGGAAAACTTTTAGCAGTCAAAGCGGTTGTAATAGGTTTTTAAAATATTCGCTGTAACCGTGACTTTACAATGCTTTGCATCAACATTCCACTCAACAGTTTCGCAGCCAGTCTTTATTTCAGCAATTTAAAAGTCTCATAAAACTAAACAAGCGACAATTCGCAGCAACATTTGCAGCGCGGCGCGTGCGACGGCAGCGCTGACGAGGCGAGCGGGCACGTTGTGTCAACTGTTTTATACGTTTTTCACGGCTTGCACGGTTAAATATTAAAACTAGCTATTTTATTAACATAGTTTCGTGATAAATTGTTTGCAGTTATTGTGGTTACGTGAACAACTAGTTGTTCTGCGAATCGTTTTGTGCTTAATGTTTTATCAGTTTTATTCAAAAATACCTTCATTTGAAGCCTTTTTGTGTGGTCAAAAAAGGTCCTTACCTAAAAAATTCGCCCTGTTCCTCAAGCATTACAAAAAGTCACGCCATTAGCCAAGGCAGAACTTTCTTGTATGTAGACTACTTGTTAGTACTTAACGCGCTCTGCCTTTAAAGAAGCGAAATTAAGAGCAAGCATTCTAAGATACTGTAATTCAATAATTTAGATATCATTTGAAAATAATTAATCTGTAAATGCGGTTTCTTTAACTAGAATTCATAACTTAATCGTTCAGTTAAATCTGATCAAAGTTGAATACATATGCAAATGGGGATTCATGAGCTTTCTTCTGCAGAAAGTGACAAAAAGTTTTCTTGAGTTAAAAGTTTACACTGTTGCATATTTAGCAGCAACCTAGCAAGAACATTTCTTGTAACTTCCATGGTTATGGAGTATTACTATTATGTCAAAGTTTTCTTGTTGATATGCCTTAGAATTAAGCGCCGTATTTGACATGGCGGGGCGGTAGTGTTTTGGTTTACGACTGAACATACTCGTACAATAAACCTTATTCATACTCGTAACGCCCGTAAATGAAATGTATGAACAGTTCATTAACATGTGTTTTAAATAAGTCTGAGTACAAAATATCTGTCAACTTTGACCTTTAAAAACAAAACAATTTAGTGAACCACTAACGCAAGCTGCTTGCGAAGCTATGTGCTTAAGGAGTAAATGTGAGAATTGATGTTTTAAAGGATATTTCGAGCGAGTTCTACGTAATTGTACATCTCAAATCCATTAGTGCTGCCATCTACCAAGTGTGATGTCTGCAGTCAAACAGCCAAGTGTCGTGTACCGGCCGCCATTACGCCCAGTAAAGGCCGTCACAGACGCATCGTTAAAACTCTGCGCAGACGTTACAGCGCCCTGTACAAAACATGGATATAGTAAACTTTTAAAATATACACGTGGTTATGCGTTTTCTTCATTTAATCACGGGTTTTTTTGAGCAGGTGGACTAAGAAGCGCAACGCGACACATTTTGTCGCGCGTCAACTCATGCAATTCGTATGGTTTTGGCGCGAGAAAAATAGTGACATAATGTTGTCGCGGTGCGCATGTTCAGCCCGCGCGTGAAAAACATTTAAGCAAGTCTAATGAATTTACCAGCTCAGTAGTAGTAACTGTATTCCTGGATTCGTCAACCACACCCACACATCTGAACCTCCCGGCTGCTTTACATAACGTGGAGCGAGGTCATCTTCAAGACCACTAAAAAAAGGTTGTCATTGGTAAGTAAAATAAGATAAAATACTTCATTGCACAAAGAATACGATAGCAGAACAATGCTTACAGTGATTTAGTAACTGTTTAATAACTAACATATTTACACTTTTGCACCTCTAATGGTTGAAACGTAATTACGAACTTTATTGCCGTATATTTTTGATAAGCGCCCTTGGCCTGTGTCAGGAATAGATGACAATTGCCCAGTAACGAAAAAAATCGATAAAAATCGTAGGTTCCGATTCCTCTTTCGGAGTCTACTACGATTTTTGATTAGTATCAAGGTGTTACTATTCATTCAAGTATTTGTTTAGACATCCGGGAAGCGATGGTGAACAGTTCACATCTGACAGTCAAGTTCATCATTCGGCTTTCATACATCTCTCCAACAGTCCGCGTGTTTAAGCATTCCTCGCATCACCTCACAAGGCCTGTGCCGTTAAATAATAATAATTACCATTTATTTCCACTATTACTTCTATTCCTTGAGTGGAGACCGCGTATTGGCAAACGCAGTGTAGGGCGCCCTCCAGCTAGGATGGACCGATGACCTGATAACGATGGCAGGATCGGACTCGTTGCGGAAGGCTCAGAACCGGGAGTTGAGGCTCACTTTGGGAGAGGCCTATGTCCAGCTGTGGACTATGACAGGCTGATGATGATGATTATATAACTTCAATTAGTCAGCACATAAATCATAGAATAATAATTGTTCATGTACTAACGGTCAAATATTTAAATAGAGATTAAAAGTCGATGTTCAAACTTCAAGAAGACAGACGCTTCCAGACAATGATTGAGTTTGTGGACACTTAACACTGGGTTGCCAACGTAACTTTTCCCATTCATATCGCCAAATTAGGTTGAGAAGAAACGGAAGAAATAGTATTTTGATCGCTATCGATTTTAGCAAAAGATGGTCATTCAAATGAAGACATTATTTTATTTTTCAAAAAAATATTAAATTAAAGTTGCAAAAAAAAACATTGAATTCAATAGGTTTTTAACATTAAATTCAAGTTGCAAAACTCAAAACGTATGATTTTTTATTTCTAATAATTCAACTTTTTTTCGGAAAACCAACATGTGAGGGGATTTCCTAAGTCAGCAACAGGAAGCAGCGAGAAAAATAAAGAAGCGGTCTCTGATAAACTTCTTGAGACTGTGTTAGATTCTTTATAAAAATAGTGGACTTATTTTTTATTCAACCTGAGTTAATATTTGAATTTACCTTAATTGTACACCACAAATTTCGACAAATTTTTCTGTCGTCAAAAATGCGAGTTTCAGTTAAAAAGTCGGCGGATATTCAAAATGATGGTGGCAACACTCGGCTCGGTGTCATCATACAGTATGCATAACAATGACGATGACATTACGGTATCATTGTCCGCGCTAAAGCGATATTGTGCCGCCTGCCTTTTTGCGCGGCCATTCTGCAATTAATGGAAAAAGGTTTTTGTAAATATGCTATTTTTAGCTTGCAGTTGGGGTTTACTGGGTTGATGGTGGGTAATAGGTACTCTAATTATTCGTGTTCAATGTGTCTCTAAAATATTTACCTAAGCCTAAATCGGCTTACTTGTGCTTTACTAATAATTACTAAAATATCACTTAACAGTTAATAGTCAATATTTACCTATGTAAGTCACCGATTAGTTTTAAACTCACCCGTGGGCGCAATGAAGATACTGGTTGGTTATACACACATAAGTAATAAAAAAATATGTGAAGAGTAAGTTGGTTCTAAAGATCTGAAAACCAGAAAAAGACATTTGGTCATGTTGGCATCAGGCATTAATCGAACCCGCATCTTTCGCAAACCGGGCGACTGCACTAACCACTGTGCTACCGAGACCATTAACAGACCGGCCGAATCTTTCTGGTATATTAAGTTGGTTCTGTCTGGTAGATTCCTGTGATGTCAAGCATGTACTTTATTGCCAGATCACCATCATGAAAATTTACTGTATTATTGTCACAAAATATAATGCTAAACCGTACCAACCGTCACCCTGAATCCAGACGAGAATTCATGAGAGGAATTGAGTACTTTCAAAGTGACTAATATCACCGGACCTGTCTAACAGTTAACCTAAACTATCAATACTAGATTGCTCAGAATCCAATCATTGCAATTTCTACAAATAGAAAATATCTCAAATTCCCTCGCGTTTGTTTACAATGTATTTTCGGGTACACCTAGATGTCCTAGAGAAAAATTTTGGTCTCATCTTTTGGGCCACCCTGTATATTGACGTCAAATGTACGGTCAGCGGTTTAACAAGCGACCCATTTACGTTTATTCCTCATTGGATTACTTTAATTAGTTCTATCAAAAATACTGACTGGGAGGAGCCATTTGTTCAGCAAAGGATGTCGTGTGGCTATTGATGATGATGATGATAAACGTGACTAGTGTCACCGGACCCGACTACGGTTACCCTAAACTATCAATACTAGATTGCTCAGAATCCAATAATTTCTAATTTTTACAAATAAAAAATATCTAGAAGTCCCTCGCGTTAGTTTACAATTTACACACTAATGGCTGCGACAGGGAAGTAGGTCGGCTCTGCACTCCGGCCGCATTGGACAAGGGAGGGTATTTATAAAATTGCAACGACTGCTAGTTAGTTTGCTAGTTACTTTTGTCCTTCTTCATTTGTGGAAGAAAAGGTTTGTTTTTTTCTTGATATAATTGTTAACGCCAATATAAAAGAGCGTTCGTTCCGTATCGTTCCTGGAAAAGCCCTATCAATATTTGGCAAAATAACGTAAATTTTTAATCTACGGTGTGACAGACTGCCTATTTCCGGTAATGGAGCAAATAATTATCATTTGGCAAGAACGAGATAAATAACAACGGAAGCCTGATGAGCCGTTTGCTGTACACAACATCTAGAAGTAAAAAAGGGCATTATTGTTGCTTATATTTTAGTTACTTTATTATTATTATTATATTATAATCAACCTGCGCTATCCCACTGCTGAGCAAAGGCCTCCCTACCCCTCTTCCACTGACTGCGGTCTAGAGCCATGCTGGACCAGCCCTCCAAATGCGAGTCTAATACGTCCATCAAGTTAATTAAAAAGCAACTTAATTATTCAATATACTAATACCAATAAAATAAAAACTCGTACGCCAACTGTAATTTTTCTTTGAAAAAAATCTGAAGCAAAGATCTCTGCTATAAAAAAAAAACATTAAACTACAATAAGTATCTCCTACTGTGTTCACGATTCCCAACTAACTGCATCAAGTACTTATCTACCTTGAGTATGCGTGATCCAAGGCTTTTAGTTCCACTTTGTTGAGTATTCTATAATTTCTCAAAGAGCATAAAATATGATAGCGAGTACCAAACTTAATTACTTAGCATACTAAATCTGGCATCTAGCCTAAATATTCTCTTGTATCACGAAATTGTGTAATAAGACACAGGCTCCGTTATATTGGAATACATTAATATTAAAAGCTGAAAATCAAAAGAAGCTTGGCTACAGGGGAGTTTTTAAGGTTCCGTCCCTCGAAAGAAAAAACGGAACTTAGAATCGAAATCTAGGCCCTTTTCTTAAGAACGCGTGCACGTATCAGGCTGAAATCAATATATAAAGAAGGTATGTAGAAAACTTAAAAAACTTGACTGTGTTGAGTGGAATGTAAAAACCCTAAAACAAGAAAATCGGCATACCCTATTGCATTCTAGAAAACATAGGTTTAGCGCATACCCAAATTACACTGCATATTTAGATAGCTGTTACAAATTATCATTATTTAAGCCTTTAAAAAAAACTTTAGGCAATAGTTAAGGTCATTTCGGGCGCCTTCAGATTCCAGACATTCTCAGATTATTCCACATTTGGCCAAAAACGCCCAGCTTGTACTAAGAAGAATGTTAGAATAATCATTTTTGCGAGAGCATCAGAACTTATACATATACTTGTACTTACTACGTACTTCCCGTTGACCCAGAATCCTAAACGTGAGAAGACGCAATGCCGTATAGCACGAGTAAAGTAACGGAAAGCTGGATACTTTGTAGTTAAATAAAAAAAATGAAGTTCATATGGAACCCTCGTTTCCAAGTCCCACTCTTACTTGACCGGTATTTTTATCTAACGTGGCTGGCGGGCGAGCAAATATGCCGACAGCTGATGTTGGTAAGCGATTACTCGAGGATTATTGACTTTTCAAACTTGAAACTTCAGTTTACATATCTCTATGCTGGTCAATCGGCCTCACCTATGGTGGCCGATTTACCGACCATTTAAATATATTGTTGTCGAGTAAGTGACAACATAGGCAAAACCTGCAATGGGATCTCGGACTAAAACTAGTTACTACACCTATCATGTTAATAGCATTCAAAAGCAAATACACCAGATAATAGTTTGGTATTTAAACATAGGCATTAGCGAACGAGAGCTAGACTAGACTGGGATACTTAGCCAAATTATTTAGTAGTTTACTAATTGCGGAGCTGCTATTCTATTTAGTGGTATCTACAGGGTTATAGTAACAGTTATTTAGGAAAAAACATTATATAATCGGTTTCTAAAGGAAATATTTATCGGTCAATGTCAGGAACCAAATACCTGTGTCCGTTACCCCTAGTTGTAGTGCTAACAGTTTGTCTCTTCAATGAGCTCACAAAACATCAGATCCTTATTACAACAATTTATATGAAACTAGTAAAATGAAACAGTTCACCAAATCAGTTCATAAACCAAGCTTTTGTAGCGAAGAGATCCACTAACGATCGCCTCATTACTCCTTTCCTAGTATTTTCTAGTCTACTGCTCGTAGTTTCAGATATCTTTCTGGAACCTTCGGTAAAGGTTGGTTAATATGGATCACAACGGAATGCTCGCTTTGAGTTCACGTTAGTCTAGCTAGAGGTGAGTGATACTTTGAAGTAAAAGTCACTGTTATGTTTCGTTCAGATATTATTCTGCCTGCATGTTTTTGGTCAGTCTTATAACGGTCACTTTACCAGCCAGCTGAAAAAAAAAGAGGATTTCTCTTGTTAGCTTTGCAGTCAGGTCGTTCGTCGTTCCTTAGATTCCTCCAAAGCGCAGAGGAAGTAACGAGGTCTTATTCCTGAATACCCAGCATATTTTGCTGACCATCCGCTTCCCTAAATGTCGACTTACTCCATGATCGCCAAATTCACGAGGTCACAAAATTATAACATTTCCGTGCTGAAATTATGGCGTACTCTAGGAAAGCCTTTTTCCTTGGCAAAAACTATCATGGATGAATCCCACCGCCTGAGGGAGCTGACTTTCGCATACAGCTTTAATGATGTGATCTGACATTGTATACCAACAGAATTCAGTCACCTACAATTAACTTAACGTCCTCGAGAACACAGTTCGTCTTAATATACCATTCCATGCGTTCACTAAAAGGCATGAGGTAAACCAACTTTGAATGAAGTTATCGTCTTTTGTGCCTCTTAAAAATCCCTCGTACTCGTATTTTTGTCCAATCAATCTTTAAAAACCAAGTGACAAAATCACTGATACCGCAAAACTACTAGAGTAATACCAACCTCGTTCCCATCTCTAGAGCATTCTCAGCTGAGTGTACCGTGGCATGCTATATGCCCTGACCGATCACATTTAACTGGGAGCGGTTCGCGACAGCAATAAAAGGATAAGAGGAAAATTGGAAACGTTGGAATTGCAACACTTGTGGTACCTGGTATTATTTGTATTCTGTAACGTCCACAGACGTTTGCGAGTGGAACGAATCAGGTTGCATTTGTACAATGACTTGCATGGCAGTTCTGGAATTGCAAATATTTTTCATAAGGCGATATTTATTAACTAGAAGAAATTTCGGTGGGACTATTTGTTCAATGCTGAATATAGCCTGCATCCACTAAAGTCATATGACCTTTCTTGATTCGATTTCTTGTTTGATTAAGTGAATAGTTTTATTTTCAAAATCGGATCTAAACGCAGCCACCAGCACCAACGCCACCAAACCAAACAGTGCCAGCTATCCGGCAGACCACGACGTAGATGCCTTTTGAACTAGATTGACCTGTGAAGGATCAAAATAGAGGGGAACGGGTAATTAAGATAAGATAAGATTTTACCTCATCAGCAGCAGCAGGCCCACATCTTTTGAAACATAGGGCTGCGTTCACTCAAATCGTGCTTGTTATTTTCTTCAGTTTTCCATTCCTTGCCTAAGGACTCACTGAAGGCACTCGCGTGTGATGTATCAGCTCGGAAACGAAGAACATACATCAGTGAATACGTCAGGACGAGTATAATAATATGCAGTAATACTGGCTCGAGTCCTGGATTGGTGCATTGCACGCAAAAGCTCCTGGTGGCATATGAGCGAAACCCATAAACAGAGTTCAACAGAGTTTGTGATCGAGTCAATGTATGTAGTATGTACACAACCATTGAATGAGTTCGTAGGAGTTAATTGTTTTGTTTTTTGCGTGAAATCAGTACCATGGCCCTTTTCAAATGAGTTATTTCTTGAAGCTCACTTTGCTCACTATGCTCTACTTTACAGAGGGTTATTGAAATTCAGTTGGTGAATTACGCCTATATGCTTCCTGCCGAGTTATGTATTAAAAACAAAACTCTTGCCACCACGTAATGTATTTAATTCGCTAAGTGCCGTGCCCTTCACGCAACGATCGCCTAGTATTTCATACTACCCTCATTACGCAGCCGCTAACGCTGCGGTCGCGCCAACTTCGACCATTATCGCTGGGATGTAAGGTTGTTATTATTAACGCATTTGACGCTGTAATTTCACACAGGTAATTTTAATCTGTTTGTCTTTGTTTTGTTTTGATGTGAGTCGTGCTTCGGGCATTTTCAGTTTTTATTCTCGAGTGTTAGAATGAAGACTGAGCCGTGACTGGG
Source organism: Udea ferrugalis (assembly GCA_950022985.1). Classification (NCBI taxonomy): domain Eukaryota; kingdom Metazoa; phylum Arthropoda; class Insecta; order Lepidoptera; family Crambidae; genus Udea; species Udea ferrugalis. Next base: position 2,366,000 of record OX465522.1, read on the forward strand.
GCTTGAGGATCAACTACAAACATTCGGCGATGAAATCAATCTCTGTATACAAAAATGGATTGCTGTTCGTTAGTCTCACTAAAACTCGAGAACGGCCGGACCGATTTGGCTAATTCTGGTTTTGAAATATTTGTAAAGATCCAGGGAAGGTTTAAAAGGTGAGAAAACTTGAGAAAATGCCAAGGACATAGTGAAAAAGAAACATTTTATTTTCCTTAGCAACAATTTTTACCTGTCACGTGACACTGAATATTTGACAACAGAACGAAGTCTGTTGGGACAGCTAGTACTTAATAAACGAAGGCTCCTGATAAAGCACAGAATACCATGAATAAACTAGATAAAATAAAGTGTTCAGTTTTAAAGCTCTCAACATTATTCACGCAAAATCTAATCAAGATCATTTATTGTTCTTTACTTAGTTCCTAGATACAGGTAAAAGTTATTAATCCCAGACTAGCTAAACTATCCTGTAAAATATTATGAAAACTAACTTTGCACAAGAAGTTTAGATTGTACGTGTCCAACCGGTGTTGAAGTAATTAATCAAAGGAAAAGTTACCGCACACCCTGGCTATCAATAAGTGCTAGACCATAAGGCCCTTTTTTATTAAGGCCCATAAAGACCTCAATGAATAAAAAAACATTTCATAGAACAGAATTTTAGTTTATTCGTTTTAGTATTCCAAAGTACTAAAATCGGCCCTTATCGACTAGTACTAGTAGTAGTAGACTTTTAGGTAGTATGTAGGTACATCGAACACAAAACATTTTGAGTCCTGTTTTAACAACGTGAAACCCTCTTTGTAACAAACAGCACGTAGGATTATTGAATCTTTATATTTCATTGAATTAGGGCTTGACGTATTTGGGCCTTAATATTACTCTGCCTTTTAGTAGTCGTCTGCGCAGTGTGCACGAACCTTTTTTTTTTTCATTCAACTTGGGAGTTGACTCCAGTACCGCACAGGTGTCGTTAAGAACGACGCGACGACTAAAAAAAGGAAATTTGCGTTTTAATAATTTTCAGTGTCCAGCAAAGGACATATACTTTAAGGTTTGTGAGGTCCCCATTTTGTGAGGTGAGGATTTTGTGGAAATATCTTCCTTTCATTTATGTAAAGTGCACTTTACACCGAATAGAAGCAATACCTCAGCTCGAATCCCTTGGCATCCGCTGCAGGTTGCAGCCGATACGATCGCAGGCGCCTCGATGAGATGGAAGCCGAAATTTACATGTGGTTAAATAAAAGTTTAGTTCAAAAGTATTATTTTAAATGTTTTTTTGAATGTATGTCTTCCTACATTCATACTTTCCGTCGTGTCACTACTTTGTATGTAAGGCGGTCTGCTTGTTTGCCACTGTTGCCTTTGATACGCGATAGCATAGCTTAACTAGCAGCAGGATGTCGTACTAACAGATGCATCCGTACAGCAACTTGTGGAATCTTCTGCCACAGTATAATTTTACAGTAAGCTATCTACATACAAACGTGCCACTCTCTCGGTTTGAATGTGTGCGTGCGCGTCGCGCGCCGTGTCGCGATATCACGCACACGCTAGCATAAAATAGGGAGGCGGCAGTACGGACGGGCTGTGCCGCGTGTCTGTGTGCACGCTAGGCTAATAACTCGGCGGGCGGCCTTAGATAGCCTACTGTGTGGTTTATACTGTGCTTCTGCCGTCTTACCCGGCCTTAATGGCTGTCGCAAGTAGGTCGTGCAGCCTTGCAGTTTACTTTCCAAGAGATATTGGACACGGGGAAGTGCACAAAATAAACTCACGAAGTAAATTCCTTTATATTGTGACTTTTAGCAGCAAATATAATATATGGCGTAAACTATTGCGGTTTCTGGATTAAGAGTTGTAGCAGGTTTTGTTTAAACAACATTTAACACGTGTATGTGTGGCAGTGGGCTGGCCACGTTTTCTGTAGGACTGATAACCGTTGGGGGCTAGTACAATAAAACAAGTACAGCGATTTGGCCGCCGAGCGAGCTAAAATTGCCTAAACATATAGGGCTGTCGCTTTCAAGTTCTACGCATGCAGCGGCCCGGGAGCACCAAAATGCACAGGTGCGCGTGGACTTAGCCGCGAGTGCCGCGACTGGAGTATCGTTAGAATCAATAAAATCGACGTGTATGCGTGTGGCGACGCGTACTTACGAAACGATTCGGCCGCGCTCACAAACAAGCTCCGCTCGCTGCGTTTGTATAAAGATGGCATACTGTGTATACTGTGGTTGGGGTAAGCGTTTTCTTGAGTGGAGACCTAGTCTAGGCAAGCGTAATGTGGGCCGCCTCCGGCTAGGTGGAGCGACTATTTGCGAAAGGCTGCTGGCAGGAGGAGGATGGGTCTAGCAGAAGATAGGGCGCGATGGCGCGCATTGGGGTAGGTCCGACGTCCAGAAGTGGACAGAATAAATCACAAAATAAGATTTTCACTCGTGTTACGGAAACCGAAAGCAATGAAGCTACTAGTCGTACAAACACTATACCCAGCACAAATATTAGTTTCATTAACAAACATTATGTGCTAGTTCAGCAATTGCAACCGCAACCCTCTGAGTCTGAACAATTGCAGATTTGCCTTGGTTAGCTATTTCACCCACCTTTTTACAATCAAAGGTTACAGCCACCACTTTCTGTAAATTAAATATTGTACAAATAACAATAAAAAAGGTATGACCGCTGCTGCATCCGCGTTGTACAGAAGCACTCACATCACCTGTATATAGGAGCACCTTCTGCTGCTGACATAAGACCCATTTTGCAATGGTTTTATAAAGTTTGAGGTGGACGCCTGTACACACAACAAACCCTCCGCCATTTCATTTGGCGCCGACTCACAAAATGGCCGCTCCAAATTAGATTTTTTTCTCTTAACCTAATAACGCGGTCGGTTTTAATGAGTTTAGTTTGGTTCAACCGCGAAATTGTTTTCGAAGTGAATGTTTTAATTATTTTGGACTGAGCTGGAATGTTTTTTTCGTCCTAGAGAATTTGTTATGGGGGTGTAAGAGTATATTCCGAAGGTTTGCTGTCTTCATTTTTATTTGAGATGATTTCAGACTTGCATCGTTGTAGCGCATTAAAATTTAATACTCTTGCTCTTGTTTTTTAGGATTTCGTTCTAACTTTGAAACTTTTATGGACCTTTTGAACAAGCAAGAAGAGACTCTCGATGAGACATTTGGAAAAACCAAATATGTAAGACAATATTTTGGAAAACAATAGTCAAGATGAGCTTTTCATAATAAGATGTTTTTCCTTGTAACTTGAACTTTTCCATGAATAAGGAAACCGTATAACAACAAACAATATTTTGCCTCAAACATTAGTTTTTCTAGTAAAATGTGCAAGATACAGTTACGTTAAAAAGCGTTGCATTCCTGCACTCAGTACGTCTGGAGAAATGACGTCATCTCCGGCGCCATCTTGCGCCGTAATGACAGGCGTCTAATGTTGCACCAGTGTCGGCGACTGTACGCCTCTCTTTGTGGGAATGTTCATTAGAGCTGCTCGCGTTCACTGTACTTGTTAGGGTGAGGCGTCGTTGCGCTGCGTTGGCTTTATACAGGGTTACTGGGAATGTGACGTGTTCCTGTTTGTACGTTAAAGGTACTAAGGCTGAACCCAGATGCTAACTGAACCCAGCAGTTATACATATAATGTTTTGGCCTAAACTAAATGGTTTCCGAATTATCCTACAAATATTATAAAGGCGAAAGTTTGTATGTCTGGATGTGCTGTGTTGCTCTTTCACGTAAAAACTACTGAATGGATTTTAATGAAACTTTACAATAATGTTGCTTATACATCTGAATAACATATAGGCTACAATTTATAAGGATATTGTGTAAATTGTTGAAAATATCAAGTAAATATAAAAATGTACGCGGAATCACGTGGTATGGCATGACAGACGGATGCTGTCATTAGCGTAACTATGGGTGCGTTCCGAATTCAGACAAAATCTAAAATAGCTCGTTCACAGGCATCCCGAATTGAGATATCGCGATAACGTTCATCTAACGTCAGACAATTTGACGAATCCGTTCATTTTAAGTCCACTTAAGACCACGCGGACGAAGTCGCGGGCAGCCGCTAGTATTAATATAATAATGTCCCGAAATGACAAATTGACTAAAATACCATATTTGTTCCAGATGCTTACTGAACCCAGCAGTTATACATATAATGTTTTGGCCTAAACTAAATGGTTTCCGAATTATGTTAATATATTAATGTCCCGAAATGACAAATTGACTAAAATACCATGTTTGTTCCAAATGCTTAGATGTTGAAGAATTTTGATTTTTACGTTGTAAATTAAACCTAAAAATCCTCAGTTTTCTAGACTCAGTACTTTTGACTGTGCGTTGATAGCCAGCACTCAGAACAAAAAATAGAATAAACATATATATTGTTTTCATGTTGTTTTAGATTATTCTGATTTAAACCGATCAAATAACTGTTGCTTGCCTTGTCTACGAGATTTGCTACGACGCGCTACGAATAAACGTAACGCTCCTTACTTACTTAAACTAAACATGATCTGGCTTATATTTTAGGGAAATACCTTTTATCAAAACACGGACTTACTTAAAAGGCTTCGTAGTAAACATATTATCTTGTACTTTGATCCTACCAAGAACAAGCTTATTTGCAAATAGTAGCTCATAAGCTAATCCTGTAGCGTGTTCGTATAATCTTGAACCCCTGACTCACCGACAGGCTTAGTTTAGATTCAGTTCGAAAGTTCTAGAGGCGATCTTTCGTTATTGTAGCATAATTTTGTTTTGATTATCTTGTTTAACGTTTGCAAATAATTATTTTTATAGTTTTTTCTTTTTGCTAAAAAATGGGTTTGGTTTTGACACCAGTCTTGCCTGATGGTAAGATAGAGAACATTACATACAGTGTTTCTTTTTACTTTAGGATATTCACATTGGGACGGAACGGGCTGATTTAGATTTAGATATTCACATCAGTTTTTAAATAATTATTTAGTCCATCTACACCCCTTCTCCTCCTTCGAGAGGGGGGGCCCGTAGGGACAGCCGAAGGTTTCGAGCCGTCCCTACCAGGCAGTGGTGGAGGCCTGTGCAATGCCGGCAACAGTACCCCCGTAACGCGCACCGGCTGGCTACACGCATAGTCCATGCTACGATTACCCTTGAATGGTAATTTTCCGCGATGTACGCGTACTTAAAACCCTGCTACGGCGCTTCCCTGGCATCCCAGTGCGGCAGGACTGGATCTTAGCCGTTGGCGTCAGCCGATACAAACCACCTCATTAATTATCAAGGGGATTTGCCCGCGACCGCCATAATGCAAGGTTATTTCAGCCGGAAATTCGTATCTTCTTTCATTTTGCAACAAACATTTATATTAAGGAATGGTTCCCAGTCAATCCGGCAGAGGGAATTTTTTGATTTACCTTTTATAAGTTTTAATTAAAATTCGCAAGTTGTACAGAACTTTCGAGGAAATATTTTTAATTAGCCAAGAGCTGCATTTTTCAAGATACCTTCTGTAATTAAGTAATTACTCCGACATCTGATGAGTACAACAGAGGGAAACAATTTTATGAACTTTTTTTGTGTTTGAAATAACTACGAGTACATAGGTCTTGTGTTAGGTTCCATTGTTAATTTGTTTTATTTGTAACTCCAACCTTCACCTTGATTTTTGGGAGAATCTTAATGTTGTAGTTAGTCCTAACCTTGTACTGGCTTTTTATCAGGTCTTCCTGAGCTACACACTGGTGGAGGTTGTCTAAGCTGAAATGACGCGCCCCTCCATTGCATCTACGCTACTCTTAGACGACCTCTATCTTATAGGAGGATATTTTTTATTTTATTTATTTGTCTAAGTAACAGTCATCTTACACATTATTAGCTAAATTACATTCTTAAATCTTAGCCTAGTGGAGTGACTACTTAAAAGTATCCACAGCATGCACTAATTAATATCACATTTAAACATAAGAAAATAAATCAAATTAGGACGACGTAGTTACTGCATTGAGAACGTACACCTTATTTAACAATTTGGCCAATAAAAGCTTGTGCCAAGAGTGCTGACAAAAAAAAAATAGAATCTCAAAAGACTACATACACGCCTCATGGGGCGGAGGATAGAATAGACTCGTCACAAAAGTGACAGTAAAAGCATCAAAGATTACTAACGCCACGTGCCCACATTTTAGAGTGAGTTACTCAACATCGCATACTCATTCCGCACAAAACATAATGAACCCAGCGTTAATTACATATTATCTCGTGTTTAGCCAACACTAGTAAATACGCCCAGTTCCGCCCACGCTAGATTAATGGCGTCCGGACCTTCGCAGGATATTAACTTTCGCTTAACGATTAATCTTTGCTTTGGGCCCCTGTGTGATGGGGGCCGAATGTTGGAGGTTTGAATAGTTTAGGTTTGTGTCTTTAGAGCTGTCGTTTTAGTTGTCGCATTGCTCTGCTGTCGTGATAGTTGTCACATTGCTCTGTGTCATCTGCAATTATCTTGACAAGGCGATTATCGGGATGTTTACTATAGTTACTACCGGCCGCCCGCGACTTTGTCGGCGTAGACCCGTTGATGCCTATGATGATGTGATAGCCTATTATTCCTAGCCTTCATCAATAAATGGACTACTCCCCGCGACCACTGGGGTAATAGCCCACTTCTGAACCATTAGACCAAAACGGTAGTTCAATAGTTCAATAACTATGCTTCATTCATTCCTATGTAAAATCAAACCAAGCTTATTTTCGCAGATTACGTCGTTAGATTTTTCTATCATTGAATAGTTGTAAGAATTAAGAGTTTTTTTTTTAAATTAAAAATGGGTTTGCGTTGGACCTCAGACTCACCTGATGCACGGTAAAGTAACCTGATGGTAAGCGATGACGAGATTGATTGATTACTCACGATCTTTGCTGTTAACACTGGTTTAGTAAACTTCAATGGCATAATAAATTTGCACATTCTTGAATGCTTTAAAGTTCTTCTCATATTTGCTCTTTCGAAAGCGCCGAGGAAAGTTGAGCACTAAATTGTTAGCTGGTGAAAAATGTACGAAAATGTTTTCATACATTTCGTGATCACTGTGTTGAACACATTTAAACCAGGAATACCACTAAATCATTAATAATACGATTTCTATTCCACCGATCTTGGTAAATCGATTACATCAGGAGTATGAGCGATCGGGCAATCATCTGATTACTTTTCAATCACGCGCCGATTACCGTGGTGGGGGGGTGGTATCAATATCGAAAATTGCTACGGAGAAACTTGATGGATGGAAAGAGTTAATTAAATTTCGTCTATGCTTAGACTCGCTAGTATTGCATCGAAGCACGAACCTATTAACCTATTTGGCGTATTCTTAACGCGAGCTGGATTATTGTTTGCGGTCCTAGCAAATGTCGTCCTGTCAAATTCAAGCACAGCAAGTTCGATAAATATTATATTTTACAGTCAACAAATATGTTAATCACATGATCACATCCCGTTTGATAGTTACAGTCGCCATGTTGAAGCACACTAGGTGATCAAATACTTGTGATCAGTTTCACAGCCAATAAGTTTAATACACCCAAGTGACCGTATCTGAACATTCGTCATTGCATTTATGTCTAAAATTGACAAGTGACATATCTGTCACAGGGGATATTTTTGAAGATACCTCATCCTCTGGTGTAGTAGCCAAGTTCTTAACCATAACACCAGACTGGTTGTCTGTTCGTCGTATATAGCTCTACCCTTTTCTCTTTCACGGATAAAATCAGGTGTCAGTTGCTAAATGAAAGCAACCGTATCCACTGTTAGCATTTTTATCTATCTGCAAATGTATTCAGCGTGAAAGGTCTTTGTTCAGCCTAGACGGGAATATTTTAAACCCCTAAGCGGAGCTGCGTCTGAGAGCTCGTCCGTGATCGCGCATAATGTTGCAACTACTTGAAAGTGAGCCGTTTTGCGGACAGGGGAAGGAGACGTACACATCATGCTGGCAGACTTCGTAGCTAGTGCTACGCGCTTTGAGATCAAGTGCTACGAGATTTTCATGTAAACGGTAGAAATAACATAATGTACTGGTACTGAAACAACTAGGCTTGAAAGTCGCTGTTTTGCGGGAAGGAGAATCTACCAGACATTTGATTATACTGGTAGACTTCGTAGCTAGTGCTACACGGTTTGAGATCAAGTGCTACGAAAGTTTGATGTAGACGGTAAAAATGTCGTCTGCGTAACGGCCGATATCTCAAAAAAAAATATTTAGTATCCTTCCTCCACGTTCCACGTGTCAACTATCGTGAAGGGCCAGAAAGATCCCGCTATTATTCCCACTCTTGCTACCGGTCCGAGTGATCCATTACTTGTAACATCTTACCTAGAGAGTGCGCCGAGTCTAACCCAGGAGAAACAATGATCTAACAGTCTTTCGAATTTCTTGCTTGTTCGAGGGATAATTAGTGCTTTTAAAAATATCTATGGAGGTACCAGATTGAGATGTATGAATAACATCAAAAAGTACAGAACTAATCAACAATGGTTCGCTAAGGAGCGTATCTTCCAGACTTTCAGGTGAAGTATCGCATGAAAACGAAAAACAAGGGACATGTAGTACTTATTAATCGTACAACAATGAATTGGTACAAATTGCGGACTTAATAGGCGAAGTACAATTAAGTACAACAATCGCTTTAACTGCGGCAAGTCGTAGATGTTATTCTTCCTTTTTCTTTATAGTAGTTTCCTGCATAGACAATAAATATTGAGACTTAGGTGCAAAGAGAACAAAATATTTACCTAGTCGCAGCAGACTGAATACATTTACACCCATTTCCATAGGGTCAATGTGCATCCCCCTTTATTGGCCAAGTTGAGAGTTGTTTCATGAAAGGCAGCCAATCTATTCTTTTGCTGTGAGCTGCCATACATGAAATTGAATTTAAAATGACTTTTAGGTCTGAAGGGTTTTGTTGAATATTCCGAACCGTTCAATCTATTGTTAGCTTTCGATGTTGCCTTCAGGTATGTGCTGCTAACGGGTTTGGTACTTGGTGCGAAATGAAGTTGTGTTAATTTTAAATTGTTGTTTTAATCGAATTCTAATTTCTTTAAGGATTACTCATGTAGAGTGAAAAAAATTACAATATTCATCGTTAATGGTCATTCCGTAAAAAAAGGCATTTTTTATTGCCAAGTTATTGTTTTGCTAATAATTTCATTGGTCAAGTTCCATTTTGACAAGAAGTTAAAAAACAAAAGATAGTTCTAATGTTAACTTACAAGACACACAACATACAAGAATGATGACGTGTTGTATGTTCTAAACATACAAGAGTTGGAATCAATTTTTTTTAATAAATTATTCAAGCAAACCTTAAAATATTTATAATAGTGTTTTACAAATAATTTGAAGTGAATTCATATTTTAACTTTATAAGTCCAATCCGAATGCTACACGGTACAGGATACGAATCTAGCAATTCATAGCTGCATCTCAGATATTTGGAGTTTCTCGACCGTTTCCTCGGAAGGCCGCAATATCCGGTCGAGAGACAACTGTCGACGTGGCGCTTACATTCTTTCGGGCTTCCTGAGAAATGGCCAGCTTCTGGAGATAAAGCGGCATCTTTTAGATTTGCCGAACGATTGCCGTTGACTCATCACTTCGGGAGACACGCGGGTTGGGCCGATCAACTTGCATATTCAAGTTTTTGTTATCCGTTTGAAGAGTTATGGGTTGGAAGATTTTTAAAACACGTCTCGTGGTTTTTGGTGGGAGTAAAATCCAGATCGATGTCCTGGAGGGCGTTTTAGAACCGCGACGATTAGATATTTTTTATGTTTTTTTACGTTTTGGTAATAAATAGCTCGTTCAGCGAAAGCACACATAGTTGAGTTGAGATATTGAGATTACGATTCCTAAATGCTATTGGTTTTATTTACATATATGTATAGAGCGCTTTTGCTGAACGACACCACCCTCATTAAAAAAGGGAACTAAAATCATGAGAAATGTACGGAATCGTACAAAAACGTGGTTCTGAATCGCCCTTTACATAAAATGTTAGCTGAAAATGTACGGGAAATTGAGTGTCAATTCGATGAACAATAACATTGTTTTAGCTGCATAGTCCCTGCAAGTTCATCCCAGTAATCTCTTACTAATCCGCGCTAGTGAACAAATGGATTGTGACTAAAAACACCTGCACTGTCCCAAATCTGGTGCACAGTATTAATCATCCTCAAGGCATCCTCAAGCCAGCCTCATCCGGTCTGATTAATCGTCTGTGGCTCAAAAGGCGGCTAAGAGTTATGAGGCTGGTCGATGTCTGTCTTCATTTAAAATGTCTGTTGTTAATAAATAGAACCTCTTTTGCGGATTCATTTGGTGAATCAAAACCACATCAACCTTCATAGCTGACACTGCTAGACATAGATCTCAATTACAAGGTCCCCAACGATAGGGCTCAGTGCTCATTGTTGGAAAGGTAACCTACGTGACTCCAAACCTTACTGACAGATTTAATCAGGCCGCTCTCTAAAGCCTATTCCACAATGCTCCTTTAAGAAGTGATGCAAACGCGATACAGTTGCAATATACTACCATAAAGTCGCGTTTCGACTAGGCAACAATTGACGCGCAATGCGTAACGCTCAACATGTACGACAACGTTCCACAACCAGCGCTACATGACGCTGGGCTTGATTGTTCATACTTTGTGCACTGATACGATACGAAAGAAAGAACGTTTATTGCATCTGGGCGTCGCAACATAAAAGATAAAAACAAATAAAACAAAATTGTTACACATAAATAAAACACTTATAGAAAAATCAACAAAAAATTCCTCCTACAGCAGTGTCACGATGTCCAAAATTTAGTGGCATTTAGGCAGTCATTTGATCACAGTATCACCTGTTGGTAAGTGATGATGTGGTCGACGATGCTACATGTCTGTCCAGCAAGTGTATATTCACTCTCTACTTAAATCGTGTACTTATCACTAACAACACCTAAATGACAATGGATGTAATTGTTATTTTTCCTAGACAAACCTGTTAACATCGATAATTGCCAATTCGCCGTCCTCACTAAACCATTGGCTAAGTCCATCCGATGTAAAATAACCAGTAGGTAGCCACGTGCCTACAGTTATTTGTTCCCAAGGGAAATTAGCGTACCTGTGTTAGCTGATGACGGAATTGCACAACGGTTTATCTGTTTTGTCAATTATGATTGGTGAATAGTAAATTATTTGGTCTGGGTGCAATAACATGCAATAAATAACTCAGAATTGTTCTCGAACGTGTCGTCTAGTCATCGCCAAATCGCATGTGTGGGCTAATTTATGTCAATTTCTGGAGAGTGTTGTGTGTATATAATACACACATTTACGACTGTACCCCAAACAGAGTCAGAGGCACACTGATTCTCACCGTCATGATAAACCTACATTTCTTGAACTCAACGTCGCCTAGTGTTTTCACGTTGTATTCTCCCAAAACCTTTATTTACTAAACAAAAAAAACAACATCCCATTTGTAATTTAGGCCTACCAAAGCCTTAAGCATAGTTTCGTCCGGGATTTGTTAAAACGCGGCTACTAAGCCACCTTAACCCCCAACAGCATCCTAATTGCTCGGCTGCCGTAAAGATCACATTACTCCCCATTGGCGAGCCGGAGAGGCAAAGCCCCTAAATCTGATAATAGGATTAGTCTGTCCTACACTACACTGCACACCTAGCCTGCCACTCTATGGTCAGTGACAATTAGATAAATTAAGGCATAGACAGAGGCGGTGTTGCAGATCGATAGTCGAATATCGATAGCCTATCTATAGTTGACGTCATACCAATAGTATCGATACTATCGATAGCACAAAACAAGGCAATACTATCGAATGAGGGCAATACTATCGATAGTATCGATGGTCACGAAGAATAACCTATCGATACTATCGATTGTATTAGACTATCGATAGTTTAACAATTTGCAATAGCATTGTTTAAAATTTTCAGGTTTAATAGTCAATAAACTATAAGTATAAATAGAGGGATAAAATTCTCGCTAATGTACAATCAACTATGAGTATGAATAGAGGAATAAAATTCCAAATAATAATATTTCATAAAGTTGTTTTTATTACACTTGCCTGAAACAGGGATACCAACTAAGGTTTTTTAGCCCCAAATTAAAACTTACCTAATACTATAGCTAATACGCCCGGGATTTGTCCGTAAAGCGCGGCTACTAAGTCACCTTAACCCCCAACAGTATCCTAATTGCTCGGCCGCCGTAAAGATCACATTACTCCCCATTGGCGAGCCGGAGAGGCAAAGCCCCTAAATCTGATAATAGGATTAGTCTGTCCTACACTACACTGCACACCTAGCCCGCCACTCTATGGCCGATTGCAAAGTGACAATTAGATAATGTAAGGCATGGACAGAGGCGGTGTTGCAGATCGATAGACGACTATCGATAGTCTTTCGATAGTTGACGTCATACCAATAGTATCGATACTATCGATAGCACAAAACAAGGCAATACTATCGAATGAGGGCAATACTATCGAATGAGGGCAATACTATCGAATGAGGGTAATACTATCGAATGAGGGCAATACTATCGAATGAGGGCAATACTATCGAATGAGGGCAATACTATCGAATGAGGGCAATACTATCGAATGAGGGCAATACTATCAAATGAGGGCAACACTATCGATAGTATCGATGGTCACGAAGAATAACCTATCGATAATATCGATTGTATTGGTCCTCGTGAACAAAAAACTATCGATACTATCGATTGTTTTGGACTATCGATCGTTTAACAATTTGCAATAGCATTGTTTACAATTTTCAATTTAGTATTTGTCCGTAAAACGCGGCTACTAAGCCACCTTAACCCCCAACAGCATCCTAATTGTCCGGCCGCCGTAAAGATCACATTACTCCCCATTGGCGAGCCGGAGAGGCAAAGCCCCTAAATCTGATAATAGGATTAGTCTGTCCTACACTACACTGCACACCTAGCCTGCCACTCTATGGCCGATTGCAAAGTGACAATTAGATAAAGTAAGGCATAGACAGACGCGTTGTCGCCGATCGATAGTCGACTATCGATAGTCTGTCGACAGTTGACGTCATACCAGTAGTATCGATAGCAAAACAAGGCAATACTGTCGAATGAGTGCAACACTATTGTTGGTCACGAAGAATAAACTATGGATAGTATCGATACTATCGTACATGTTTTTCGACTTGAGCTATCGATAGTAAAACGATAGTAAAACTATCGATACTATCGATTGTTTTGGACTATCGATAGTTTAACAATTTGCAATAGCATTGTTTACAATTTTCAGGTTTAATAGTCAATTACAATCAACTATGAGTATGAATAGAGGAATAAAATTCCAAATAATAATATTTCATAAAGTTGTTTTTATTACACTTGTCTGAAACAGTGTTACCAACTAAGGTTTTTTGGCCCCAAATTAAAACTTACCTAATACTATACCTAATACGGCCGGGATTTGTCCGTAAAACGCGGCTACTAAGCCACCTTAACCCCCAACAGCATCCTAATTGCTCGGCTGCCGTAAAGATCACATTACTCCCCATTGGCGAGCCGGAGAGGCAAAGCCCCTAAATCTGATGATAGGATTAGTCTGTCCTACACTACACTGCACACCTAGCCTGCCGCTCTATGGCCAATTGCAAGGTGACAATTAGATAAAGTAAGGCATAGACAGACGCGTTGTCGCCGATCGATATTCGACTATCGATAGTCTATCGATAGCTGACGTCATACCAATAGTATCGATACTATCGATAGCACAAAACAAGGCAATACTATCGAATGAGGGCAATACTATTGATAGTCTAATACAATCGATAGTATCGATAGGTTATTCTTCGTGACCATCGATACTATCGATTGTATTAGACTATCGATAGTTTAACAATTTGCAATAGCATTGTTTAAAATTTTCAGGTTTAATAGTCAATAAACTATAAGTATAAATAGAGGGATAAAATTCTCACTAATATACAATCAACTATGAGTATGAATAGAGGAATAAAATTCCAAATAATAATATTTCATAAAGTTGTTTTTATTACACTTGTCTGAAACAGGGTTACCAACTAAGGTTTTTTAGCCCCAAAGTAAAACTTACCTAATACTATACCTAATAAGTCCGGGATTTGTCCGTAAAACGCGGCTACTAAGCCACCTTAACCCCAACAGCATCCTAATTGCGCGCTGTAAAGATCACATTACTCCCCATTGGCGAGCCGGAGAGGCAAAGCCCCTAAATCTGATAATAGGATTAGTCTGTCCTACACTACACTGCACACCTAGCCCGCCGCTCTATGGCCGATTGCAAAGTGACAATTAGATAAAGTAAGGCATAGACAGAGGCGAGCAAAGTATGGCTGCTTGCTAATCACTTGCTCGTGCGCTTCTTTTTCTTTATTTATTTGGCCTACCAACAGTCATCGTAGTATCCCGTAGAAAATTATATCGAAACGCGAAAACGTAACATTTTGAGTGCTGCAATTATTTAAAACCCGATCACATTTTTGCCTTGTCATCTATTTATTATTTAAATTAATCACCATGACCTAAGATCTCTCACTTCGTCCCAAAGTAGGTGAACAGAGCCACACGGTAAAAGTGACATTCGGAAGCCCTGATTTCACCTGGCGAATTATTTTACAGCGTACCGCGTTGTTCAGGATGCTTGGGCTTTTTATCGTTGTGATTTGTATCATGAACACAAATTAGGTGTTCAGGTTCTTAACCAGAGTTTTAAACCACTGGGCCCCACGCAGCTGTCCTATCCTTTTGCAGCCTTAACTTAGCCTTCAGAAATGTGTGACATAAACGGCCTATATACGGCCCACTGCTGGGCACAGGCCTCACCTCAACTATGAGGTAGAACGAGCCATCCTCCAAATGCGGGCTCAGTGCGAATTGTTGGAGGGGTGTAAGGTTAGTGAGCAACCTTAATGTCAGATGTTATCAAGCCGCCCTAAGGCCTCTGACTAGGCTTAACGACTGACATCTACCGACGTCAACCTGGACCAACTGCTTAACGTGCCTTCCGAAGCACGGAGATGCCCGTAATGCACATCACTAAATTTCGGTCGGGGTGGTCATCCATCCCATTTCCGACCCGGCGTGTGTTGCTTTAGAACAGCGATCGTCGCCGATCACTGTCACAACTGCGCCACGCACACCTCGGAAATGTGCATTAACCCCAAAATACCAATATCCCTCTATCCTAGCAAGTATTAAGACACTATAACTCCCAATTAGTGCTGTTAGGCACGCGGCAAACCCTCTAAGTCTGTAATAGGATTACTAGGTCGGGCGTGCTAAGCAGATTCCGCCGAAACCGTTATCGGTGGACCGCAGTACGTTTACGGTAATTTGATAAGGGAACAGTCTAGAGATACGTTTTGTAAGTGGGATACTGGCTTGAAGGATACAGTATAGAGCGTCGTGGCCCAATGGCTAAACACTCTGGCTCGGAACCCGATGGTCCCAAGATCAAATCTTTCAGGAACACACCTACTTTGTGTTCATGTCATCATGTCTTTGGCTAACTCTCCGGTGATGGAAATCACCGATATAAAACCAAAGTAACAGGATGATAACAGCGGTAGGCTCTCCCCTTTACCACGTTAGGTTCAAATTCCCTCGGTGAAATGTGGGCTTCTGAATGTTCCTTTCATCATGACGGCAACAATCAGTGCGCCTCTGACTAACGCATTAGGAATATGGTCGTGTGGGCATGTATGTTATGTATAGAGTATATCAGTATCACTTCATTCAAATGCAATAAAGCTAAGAGTGTCGTGGCTTAGTGGTTGAACACTCTGGCTCGGAACCTGGTCACGAGTTCAAAACTGGCCGAAACACCTACTCTACTGGGCTTCTAAATGTTTTGGTCACCATGACGGCTACAATCAGTGTGGCTTAATATGCTAATAGATGTCGCACTGAGCCCGCTTGTTAGAGAATTTCTCGAGCCACCTCCTAGTTGAGGTGTGGTCTGTGCCCAGCTGTGGGACGTACGAGTATAAAGGCTGTTATAAACACCAACCCCCTTGTTCATAAAAACGAACGCAACGCTAAAGCATTGTTTAAGCAATTGACGAGTTATGTCACTTACTCTCAAATGGCGGCAGCAACAAGAATCAAAGTGACAAGGCGATACAAAAGTTATCGTCTTGATAAAGAGCTGTTTAAGTTTTTATGATTATAGGGCAACTCTGTCGACGCAGTACTTATGTATGATTTTGAAACGGCTAGATTCAAAATCCGAAAAAAGGTTTTCTCGTTACGAGTATTCCATCAAAGCAGGTTTTCTCTTATTTATCAAATCTGCCGAAGATTTCGGAAGGTCTAGTGTGAATGTGAACACAATGCTACTCCGCAATCGAGGAGAGTGTGGAAGGCGTTGGGGTCAGATTGGGTTCAGCCATTGGGGTGACCTCGTTATCGGCCGTTTTGTAGATCTTCCGATATATCTCGGTGTGATTTGTCTTTCCAGTCTCGACAATTGATGCGATTTGTATTATTCTGCGTCCGAGATCTATTTACTAACTATAGTCCGTTCACGCTAAGAATGCAATGATTTTCAAACTTAGTTATATTGCACACAAAAAAACTTAGATCCACAACCTCCTCGTTCGAAAGTATGCGTAAATTTGGTGACTGTGGACTTGACTTTCTAGTTAAGAACGATTTGCTTGGTTAGGGGACGTGCTGTGTCAAAGGACAAGTATGAAATTACTGCATTCTTAACTCGAACGGACTATAGCTATCCGGATTCCGTAAGGTGAGTGCTCTGACGTTTTTGCTCGTTTCATATAAAATAGAAATCATCGTATCTTCTTTATTTATGAACCTATTTAATTTAATCCTTAACCATTACAAAGTATTTGTTCATCTATTACAATCTAATTATGGCAGGAAGGCAGACATTGTAAGATTATGCCTAAACCCTATTATGAATGTATAAAATGGGGATTGCGATGCAATGAACGTTGCGTTTAAAATATCGCCTACTCGTTCCTGGAAGATATTAGCGCGTTTCTTTATTTTTATTTCATTCAGGACGGAGATGGAGAATAATGTGTAAGTGTCTGTGCATACGTCATATAAATTTTTGGTTAACAGTTATTTATGAGAATGAGACAAAATATCATAAAATCGTATAAAATTAAACTAAAGCACGCTAGCAAGTAAGGGAATCTGACACAAAATACATATAAATATTCGTTTTGTACAATTTTAAAATTAGTGACCATGAAAGTTTGGAAAAAACGCAAATGATATCAGGACTTGTTAACGATTTGGTGACTCCCAAGAGCCTGTTCACACTTAGCGATTGTTGCGCGATTTCAGGGCGAACGATCTCGCCGCAAGCGCGCGGCGTGTACGCGTCGGTTACGCCGCGAGCTCGGTGGGATATTGCCGCGATAAAATAAACACCGCGAGGACGCGTGAGGAACCTGCTGCACACTCGCGGCCGATATCGCAGCGAGATCGTCTCGCCGTAAAACCCCCCAACAATAGCTAGGTTTTCTACATTCCGCAGAAAACGCCAAAAGAGATCTTCAACCACTGCGCCATCAGGCCACAGGTAGATGAACTCATTTATCTATGCACAAAGGTATTTTTATAGAGTACCTATAAAAGGGATTGGAAACAAAGAATTGAAATGCAAAAAACGACTTATTGCAAACATAGACCGTCCATTGAACAAATAGTTTTCCATATTTCAAAGTCCAGACAATCCCCCAGACAGGGGTAGGTCCACTTTGTTTAAGCAAAGAAAAGGTGCAAAGAGTTCTTATTAAATTGGCAATGGAAATAAAAATATTGCCAGCCGGAACATCTCATTACTTATTCCTTTTGGACGATTTGTGGGGGGTATTGTTTCTTAGGGGTCCGTTTGTCTGTTCTGGAGGGTTCTCATTTCTGTTATTCTAAACAAAACGGATTTTTGGTTCGTGAAACTTAACACAAAACATAAACGGCCTGTATACGTCACAACTGCGCTACGGGCACTTTCGTGAAACTTACTCGTATTTAAACAAGTCACGCTTTATGCCTAAAAACAAGTCCTTAAGATAGTGATATTACTGCTTCGCAGGTGATATGACAGTTCAGATAAAGAATTAGAAAGAAAGACTCATGAGAGTGAAACAAGCGCAAGATGTATGCCAGGAAGTGGATCGACGTGGTTCGCCTCCTTTGAGGAAATAGGCGTTAAACCCCCTTAAACAGCGCTTCAACAAAGATAACTTTTGTATTGCTTTGTCTCTTTCGTTCTTGTTGCTGCCGCCATTTGCGAATAAGTGACAAAAACGTCAATTGATTAAAGTATAGAGCATACTTTATGCAAGCAATTGACGTTTTTGTTATGTTATGGAAAAAATCACATAGTCTGAACGGTTGTTTCTACCATCTCTGAACGTGACAGATGCGTTGCAGTGCCTCCAGTCCTTGCAGCATCTTGAACACATACTGAATCCGCGGATTTTTCTAGCATCGTTGTGTAAACTTCACCCACATCTATAGCTGTCCCTTTTTCTTATAATATCATTGAGTGTAACTTAACTTACATATCTCCATCACACTCGCCCATAACTCATCCCAAAGTTCATAAATATTACTACAGAACCCTTCGGCTCGCGTTTATTTATCTCCGACCTGTTTCATCTCGGGATGGGCGTTTTTATTTTGTTTCCGTATTTCCTCAGTTATTTATAATTCAGCGTATTCCTTTTGTGAAACTTTCAGTTAGATAGACATTTGTTAGATTATTTGATAAGGAACGTGATTAATCTTAGACGGCTTCGGTGACGGAGAATTAAGTTGGTGAAAAATTAAAGGGAAATGTAATTAGTTAAGGCTTTTGGTATTTTATCTGATTTTAATGTTGCTGAACTGAATACAGGCTTTCCCGTAAACCTTATTAAGCTTTATTTTTTCATGGCAACCCTGAAGAAATTCCAAAAACTGCTCAATTCAGTTGTCGTGTGACCTATCTAGGCTTAACGGTTCGATTGGACCATTTATTACGGGACACCCTGTATAAAGCAAGACAATGATTACAAACCCGACTGGGTTTATTACCATAGATAGTTATAATTCTAGAACGGCTGTTGGATTTTTTGGTTCGTTTTATAACTTAACATACCATATCCCTAATGGGTTGGTCAGAGGCACACTGATTGTTGCCGTCATGGTGAATGGAACATTCAGAAGCCCACATTTCGCAGAGGGAATTTGAACCCAATGTGGTAAGGGGCGCGCCTACCGCCGTCATCCGGGTTGTTTGGGTTTTCCATCTGTGTTTTCCACCACCGGAGGGTTAGCCGCAAATTGTACAATGAACACAAAGTAGGTGTGTTCCGGCCAGATTTGATTTCGGAACCACCAAGTTCCGAGCCAGAGTGTTTAGCCACTGGGCCACGACGCGACGCTCTATGTTTTATAACACCCAAAAAACGATATTCATTACCAAAAATACTGATCCCAAAAGCGGCGAAATCTCTTCAAACTCACCGATAACTCTCCACTCAAGTAAGCTTGTTACCACAGTACTTACCCAGTTCTGCATATTTTTGTTCTCGTCCGCATTAAGGGGGCTTAACTGCACAGGCGCATAAACGTCGCATAAACGTCGCATATAATTAAAATATCACCTGCCATTATCGGCAGCGGGCCGGGATTGGTGATAAATATCGACAAACCCCACCTGACTTTATAGAGGGCCATCGCCCACGCGGGTTTGAATACTGGTCGATGAATGGAAGATTCCTGGTCGGGGTAACGGTTTTGGGTTTTAATAAGTGCGTGTGTCCTTATTTAGCGCGCGAGTAGGTTGAGGTAATTTGGAGTACAAATTAAAATTGTAGGATGTTTTAGGCCATCCATTCTTTAAAAAGGTCGCTGGTTTTTCGTGGATGCAGGTGAGGGAGGGAGTAGATTTTGAAATTGTACGATGTTTTAAGCCATCCATTTATTAAAAAGGTCGCTGGTTTTTCGTGGATGCAGGTGAGGGCGGAAGGCTCATGTTCAGCAGTGGACTTCATCTAACTGACGATGATCATAATTATAACCAGCCAGACAAGAATTGGACGTATACATGCGGTTATTTTTTGTCCGTTCTCGTCCGCATTAAGGGGGCTTAACTACACATAAACGTCGTATATAATTAAAATATCACCTGCCATTATCGGCAGCGGGCCGGGATTGGTGATAAATATCGACAAACCCCACCTGACTTTATAGAGGGCGATCGCCCACGCGGGTTTGAATACTGGTCGATGAATGGAAGATTGCTGGTCGGGGTCTGTGGTAACGGTTTTGGGTTTTAATAAGTGCGTGTGTTCTTATTTAGCGCGAGTAGGTTGAGGTAAGTTGGAGTAGATTTTGAATTGCACGATGTTTTAGGCCATTTTTTAAAAAGGTCGCTGGTTTTTCGTGGATGTAGGTGAGTGTTAAGTATGTACGTCCGGTCACTGATTGAAGGCAAGGAGACGTGTAATCAAACCACCGGCTAGCAGCATACTGATTTATTTAACCGTTCTCACATGTACCCTCAATACAAATATATAACAATCCCTCCCCCACAATATTCCTTAAATTACATAAAAAAATATTAAAAGAATTGTTTGTAATCAACGGGTGGAATTGTACGCTTCGACCTTGGGTTCTGTTGGTGGTCACCCTCGTCTCCCTCATCAGCGGTGGGTGGTGGAGTTGAGAACTCTGGGCTTCCCGCTCTTGAATTAGTTGGAGAATGAACGATGTCTTGTTGTTCTCCCGTAGCATGATCAGTAGGTGAGGAAGGCTCCGCGACTCCCGTTGGTGTGACGTTTCCGCCCTCCCTGTATTCATTTAATGTATTTGTCTCTCGGATTATTTCAGTGTTATTGTGAGGATACGCTGTATTTTCAATGTCTGGTATTATTCCCAAATCCCAATCTGATTTGTTTACATTTAGGTTTCGTGATAACGGAGTTTCCACCACGTCTTCGAATCGCCGAATGTGGTCAACATGCCGAGTTACTTCGCTGTTTAATTCTGGAATGTACACAGTGTACATGACTGTACCGATTACCCCTTTGATGGTACCTTCCACCCAACAGAACTTGTTATTCCCGAAAAAACGTTTAGTCCACACCTTATCGTTTATTTCGAACCTGCGTAAGTTTCCACCCTGTTTTTTATTCTGCAAGAACTGTTTATAGCGCACTTCTTGTGAAAAGTCGGTGGATGCCGATGCGATAAGATTATTTTTTAGTAAATCTAGTCGGGAACGCAATGGTCTACCGTAAACTAACTCGGCTGGTGATTTACCTGTTGTACTGTTCTTGGAGTTCCTATAATCAAAAAGGAATTTAGCTATCTGTTCTTGGATTGGTTTTTTTTTACAGTTGCTTAAAATAATGGATTTTAATCCTTTTTTTACAATTTTGACAAAGCTTTCTGCTTGCCCATTGCTCGATGGATGGTAAGCCGGTGACAGAATATGCTTTATTCCATTTAACTTACAAAAATCATTAAACTCTCGCGATGTAAAAGAAGTACCGTTATCCGTCACTAATGTATGAGGTATACCTATTCTAGACATCAAATCATATAGTTTACCAATTACCGCTTTTGACTCGTATGATGCATGAAACGTGTAACACTCCACCCATTTCGAGAAGGCGTCAACTATGATTAAAAACATTTGGTTATTTAATGGACCAAGAAAATCCAAATGCATTCTATGGAATGGCTGCCGGGGATAGGGCCACGGCGACGGCTGCGCGCGCGGCGGGGCGGGGCGGAGGCGTGCGCACACGTCACACGCGGCCGCCAGCTGCTCCACCGCGGCGTCCACGCCCGGGAACCAAAAACGTTCACGAACGTTTGCTTTCATTTTAACCACTCCGAAATGGGAATCATGGACTTCTTTGACTAAAGCCTCTCTAAGTGTCTGTGGAATAACTACCTTGTGGCCGCGCATTAGGCATCCATTTTCAAAAGACAGTTGGAACCGGCAGTTAAAGTATGGTTTCAATTCTTTCTGCAATACTTTACGAGGCCAGCCACGCATAACGTAACTTATAACCTTTTTAAATAGCAAAATAAGACCGTTTACTAAGACGCGTTCCGACATAGATTTACCTTGAACACATTTAATATTGAATATCTGTGACTCACCATCGTCATCGGCATCCATCATACCTTCCTCAACATAATGAACTTTTGTTTTCACCACGCACATCCTACCTAAATGCCCTTTTTTATTGCATTTTTTGCACTTGTAATTTTTGTAACGGCACTGAATTGACTTGTGATTGCTATAACCACACACACTGCACTTCTCATTTTTGGAGATGCTGAACACGGCCGACGACATGACGCGTTCCGACGACGCGCCGCTCGGTGCTGTGGCGGCGGCCAGGCGCGCGCACCGCACGCTCTCCGCCAACTCCACAGCCTTCGCCAGGGTTAGTCCCTGCAGATCCTGCGCGAACAGTTTATCACGCTCTGGGCCTGCTGCCATTCCCATCACAAACTTATCGAGAAGGGCCTCTTCCAAATTCTTGAATCCACAGTGTGCAGATAGTCCTCTAATTCTAGCTGCCCATTGAGTATGATTTTCTGCTGCCCGCTGCGTAGCCGAGTAGAAATGGAATCTTTCTGCAAACCCAAAACGCTTAGGCGTAAAATGACAATCTAAAAGGTTGATGACCCCATCGTACTCGACGTCTTCCAGTTTATGGGGCAGCGCCAGATCACTTGCTAGTTTGTAGCTTGACTCGTTTAATGCACTGAGCAAAATCGCCCTTCGCTTGACCTTTGATTTGTCCGACTCGTCCGATATGTCGTTAGCGATGAACCACTGCGTCAATCTTGATTTGTAGGTACTCCACTCATTTGCAAGATGGTCGAAATTCGTTAGGGTTCCAAACCCTACACTAACCGACATTTTCGCGTGAATTCTTTCGTCGCCAGTTGTTAAGTATGTACGTCCGGTCACTGATTGAAGGCAAGGAGACGTGTAATCAAACCACCGGCTAGCAGCATACTGATTTATTTAACCGTTCTCACATGTACCCTCAATACAAATATATAACAATCAGGGAGGCTCATGTTCAGCCGTGGACTTCATCTAACTGATAATGATCATAATATAAGCAGCCAGACAAGAATAGGACGTTTACATGCGGTTACAATTTCAAATTGCTATCCAAACATTATGAAGGGAATAGAGAAAATGTGCTTTAAGTACATTGTGTACATTTGTACTTATTTGATATTTTGTTTAATTATTTTTTCTTGTAATTCCGCAGGTAGTTTATTTATCAGTCGAGTAACATCAAAATCAGACTTGGGTTGGAAGCGTATACGTACCTACTTATATTGAAGTTGATGAACATTTTCACTCATTTTTAATTTCTTTTGTTACAGGTAATGACCGTGTTGGCTGAAAAATAAATTGCACGTGTTATAACATTTTAAATTGACTTCAGTTCTGTAAGTGTGCCAGTAAGGGTTGAGCATTAACTTCGGAACCATGCCATAACTTTCAGAACTTGTGTATTTATTCTGCGAATAGTAGATTCCCACAGTTGCAATAGCTTTTACTGGTATAACTGTATGTGAGAGGATAAAGATATCAATGACACGGGTATTTGAGGGTTGCATGAAATGTATAACCAATTACGTTCAATTTTCCACTTACGCTTTGCAGTGTAGGACCTGTGCGAGCTTCACTTCACCACACAACTTTTACATTACATACTTGTATAATAATTGTTTCACGCGGTATTTAGAAAAAAGGCTGTTATCGGCATCATCTTTAAGTTCAAAATTGGCAAGTTTCACCTAAATTTACGACGTCCATAATTAACCCAAATAAGAACCCACTGACTCTGCCTCTTTAATCGCTCGAAATCTGTCGCCCACTCGAAGCGTCACAGGTGTGCGAAAATTGGGCTATAAATTGCTCAGCTCATAATACACCCCTCGTTTTCCAATTTCGCATACATTCCTTTTTTCCTTCGGTCCTCCCTTACCCCAATCTCCCCGTCATTGTATATTTTGCTTGAATTAAGGAAATTTTCTTTTCGTGATCCAATTTGAATTATGACCTGGGGGAGGTTGCGTTTTTAAATTAAATAGTACCTATCTAGGTGAATACTTATCTACTTTGGGAGCTTTTTTATGCGAGAAAAGTATGTAGTCGGAATTTTTATTTACCATTCGGTAGCCAATTAGCTGAACTTTTGGACTAAACTTTCAAAGTGATATGCTGAATACGTACAGTCATCAAAATGATCTGTGCTAACAGAGTGGTCAAGAAGGTATTGGCGTTCTGACAAAAGCAATTTTAATACTGCAACGACACAGTCGTATGTCATTTGAAGCGGCTCCAAACAAACTTTATAAGAAGTGTAACACTATTTATGCCTGTAGAGATAAGGTTGCTTTTGATGCTGTATCTGCGCTGACCCGTTCGAAGCTATGAACACCGAAGGCCTTCAGTTCGACGGCTTACAGAACCTATGCCCCTCAAGAGTGTTACTGGCAGCAACGACAAGATAGACAGGCAAGGGTACACACCAAGGTTCACAAGTTGCCCTAGGAACGCTACGTGGCTCAGTTTGTCTCTAGTTTCATGATTGTGGTCTTTTTAATAACTTGATAAGTCGTGTTGGTGAAAAATAACAACAATGATAAATTAAGTAGTTAAGTCCTAGACGCAATGACTAGCTGCCACTATTTAAATATATTATGTTTGACGTGCTCTTCTGTTAGTCTTTTTATGGCATATCGTGGTTTCCAAGAAATAAATTGATATTCATTTTGGTATTATCAAATTCGTCATTGCGTTTTCACTATGATTATTTCTACTTAACTAAGACTGTTTTTATATTTAACACCTGATACACATTATAATTATGTAAGCACATGGAAACTGGTAACGCCAGGGACATCTTATCACAGGCGTGTTGCTGATCCTGTTAGAACCACTCACAAAGATACTTATGCTATAGCTTTGTGTGTGCAGTATTTTGTATATTTTGTTAACCCATTCGCTGCCGATCAAAAATTGCACTAGAAAATTAATTGGTAAAACGCACGGGTGCGTACTGTGGCATTGATCCAGTGAATAAAATAATAGTTATCATAAATCAACTCTAACGAAATAGATATATAGTTTTTGATGAGGTGTTGAGACCGAGATTAGTTCAAGCCTCGTCCAATCCCTTTGAGAGGTAACATGTAAAGCTACCATGGGCTAATCCATCATGAGGATTACCTGACGTCATCTCGAGGCATTCTCGGAGGTATTGCGTAGGTAGTGCTAATAATGGTGGTCGATTGTTAGAATAGGTATATTATATTGATGGTATAATAAGTTGCTCACACAGTAGAATAAATAGAGTAAAAATTTAGAATTTTCCTTACCTGTTTGTAACATTCTTATTTTAAAGTTACTTCGAAATAGTATTTTGTTAATTTTAACACTTATTTATTTTAATATCTCAACTCATATTAAGTCAGACACATGATTCAGAACGAAGTTTCTAAACGATTCGGTCAATTAATTTCATTTTCAGTAAATTACCCGTTCGGTGAAAAGTTTCAGTTTTTAAATCCTTATATGAGAACCTTTACTAACATAATGCGGCTTCTTGAAAATATAATAAAAATAAATATACCTACTGAAGCTATCAGTAAAAAGTATCATAACAAAACTGTAAGTTCTTTTTTTTCAGCTTCAACAACAACGCGAATAATTGTATTAGACTGGAAAACAACTTTATTTTATTGGTTTGCAAAAGTAAATAATAATGCTTTTGTATCATGTTCAGACCTATTCTGGTTCGTTGTACATAAATAAACAAAAATCAGTTGGTGAGTCCGAACGTTTTCAGTGGAATCCAATTACGCAGCAATCATGTGCAGGTTAAAATTTCATTATCTGTGCATGTAAAACACATCTTTACCAAACAAATGTAGGTTTACACTCACCGGGGGGTTTGTTTTAGGGTTTTTTATATATTAACCTTGTTCTATAAAATTTTCAATGCATTATGATGACAAAAAGTTTTCGTAGATAGTCATTTTTTTTAAACTTTATTTTTCTGCTTAGCCCCATGGTTGACTGGTAGAGAATGCCTTTTTTTGGCATTGAATCAGCTATTTGTACCAATCTCATTGTTGTGCAATAAAAAATGAATAAAATAAATGAATAAAAAACGGCAAAAATACTTCTTTGACCATTCGGATTCATCCTACAGATTTCTAAATAAAAAGCCCGGAGTCAAAATAACAATCAATTTTTCAACTATGCATACATATGATTTGGTAAAATTAGATTTTTTTAATGGATACATGTTTTTAGTGTGGCCCGCTGCCCATATTAGAATTATTTTATTTGAAAACGTAAGATAAAATAAGACTGAACGCTGCTGAACGACCGATTCGTTCGAAGTTAACGAGGTTCTAATCCAAGGGGCTGATCAGATTTATGAATTCGCTTGGTTAGCAACAACCACTGCCAGGGAAAAGCCTTAATTATTCTCTGTAGGATGATTTCGTATTTGGTATTTTGTTAATTTAAGCCTAACGTGTATTTTGAGAAATTATATTTTTAAGTAGATATCATTTATTGCAACGTAACTATTTACATATTATTATTACCAATGATAAATTCAAAGGGTTTATGCTTGCGCGTCAAAGCAATGCTTATCCATTTCAAAAAATCCAAAGGAATTTCAATTGGATGCCATGATGCCATGATCTATTGAAAATCTTTTGCACTCATGAAAAAGGTGGGTTTGTTTGCAAGTTTGGTTAGGTATCAATTCAAAATAGTTATGTCAAATGAGACGTTTTCTATATAGTCCAACAGACGTACTCGTATAAACGTCGTAGTAAAACGGGTACTTTGGCATCAACTCTCAACATGACAAATACGAACAGCTCGCTTCACCGCGGCAGTTTAGGAACCGTCCAAGCTTTAGATTTATGTTAAACGTCGTGCAGTGTAAACCGACCCCGGGCTGCACTCCACACGACACGCAATTTGTCGAGCCCTCAACGCGGACAAATACCGAGTAAATATGACAGTTTACGAGAGCTGGATTTGCGAAGCTGCAGTAGCAGTCAATTAACAAGGATTATCTGTACGGATGTGGTATCGCTGAATCTGAACGGTTTGTTTGTCATTGTCCATCAGTCAAGTCTCATCGATACGCTCACATTGAGACAGCTATTTCAACGTTTGGTGAACCAAGTCTCTGTTTAGCCATCCTTTATAGTATGGTTCATCAAAGTATCCGAGCTTTCGAAACCGTCTCCGGTATAACTCGTATTCATCATCTTCAGCCTATATCAGTCTAACTAAACTCCTGCTTAACTGGCAGCGCCCTATTGCGTCTTATTAAACCCACTACCTGCCAGCAGCTTTAGTAAATCGTCACTACACCTTGCCGAAGTGTGTCTTACGCTATTCTAGTCAAGCAGACGTCGCCACTTGGTTATAAAACAAGACCCCGACCACCACCATCTAGCTATATCAGCTAGGAGCAGCAACTCCACAGTGCCTTAGCTGGAAGAGCCTGCCCCAGCACGGAAAATAGTAATAAAAATAGCCATGGGCGAAAAGTCAGGTTCTCCAGCGTCAGTTCGAGCACTTTGACTAGCAAATAGTAAATATGACAGTTTACGAGAGCTGGATTTGCGAAACTGCAGTAGCAGTCAATTAACAAGGATTATCTGTACGGATGTGGTATCGCTGGCTCTGATCGCTTTATTTGTCATTGTCCTTCAGTCAAGTCTCATCAATACGGTTACATTCGGTAAGCTATTGCACCGTTAGGCCAAGTCTCTGTTTAGCTGTCCTTTTCGGTATAGTTCTTTAATTCCTCAAAGTATCCGAGCTTTCGAAACCCTCTCTGGCATGACTAGTTTTCATCTTCATCCACCTATATCAGCCTAACTGAACTCCTGCTTAACTTGCAGCGCCACATTGCCACCCCACCCCACTATCTGCCATCAGCTTTGGTAAATTTTCACTCCGCCTTGATGAAGTGTGTTCTACGCCATTCTAGCCAAGAAGAGGTCGCCGCTTGGTTTTAATCTTGAAAAAGACCCCTACCACCACCTTCTTGTAATATCAGCGAGGAGTAACAACTCCACTGTACGGAAAATAGTAATAAAAATAGACATGGGTGTAAAGTCAGGTTCGACAGCGTTAGTTATTATTACACTTTGGCTATCCAGTAAATATGGTAGTTTACGAGAGCTGGATTTGCGAAGCGACTGCAGGAGCAGTCAATTGACAAATATTATCCGTGGGATGAGGCACCGCAGCCTCGGAACGTTTTGTTAATTAAGTATTTAAGTGACTGTTATGATACGCTATTTAACTTGTATGCAATTTGGAACTGACATTTCTGTGAGCATGCTTGAGAACTGAATAAATAAATAAATAAATCCATCAATCAAGTTTCATCAATACGGTCACATTTAGTAAGCTATTTCACCGTTCGGCATAGGCTCACTTGAACCGTCGCGTCGATCTCTTGGATGGCTTATTCGATATTTCGTCTTTCCAGAGCGTCTCTGTCATGGTTCATTATCAACATCGCCTCCTGAAGAGCGCCATCACCCCTTAGCCTAACGGAAGCTATCACTACCTGTCAGCAGCCTCTGCCAGGTTCACCATGCCGAGACTTCCTCCTCCTCACAAGCTTGACTTTAGCTCGGCTTGGTCTCCTCACCAATCTTATCAGCGATAATGCTGCAGTCATTCGATGGTGAGCAATTTGACTGATAATATCGCTAATGGCGCTATAATTATATTTACGTGTGGCACATTTTATTCCTGCCTTATTATCGTGTTAAGGTTCTATTTTTAATTGAAGCAATATTTTTTTATTAAATCCCATCAGCGATAATGCTACGGCCATTCGACTGAGCAATTTTGTTAATTATGTTTATATGTGAGTAGCACATTTTTTTCTTGTCATCGCTATGTATTTTTAAAACAATTACAAGATAATAATAATAGAAATCTACTGGTCTTTGTGACTATAAAAACTTGACTTTGTCAGCGTTTTAATGGGAAATATAAAACGAAAACCTTACAAATACAAAAGGCTGCGTCAGCTCCGAAAATTCTTAATTGCTATCCAACTTGAGAGGTACACTACAAAGCTCAGATTAGAAACACTGGATTTCTTTCAGGACGGTCTCTCATCTCGCAATCAAAAGAGTCTTTCTTTATCTTAAAGCTGACCTTTCTTTAAACCTTGATTACTCTGTCAAGCACACAAGCTAGCTAACCAACAATCTGTTAGGGGAAACAACTGAAGGACATAAAGGAGACAAGATAATCGGGGGAAAGCAACCTTCTGTTATACTGAGACGCCTTAGCTTTGTTTACATACTTTTATTTATTCTTTACTGCACACAATTAATGGTACAGAAGGCGGACTTAATGCCATAAGGTATACTCTACTAGCAAGCCATAAGACGAATCAAAAGTATCGTAGGCTCTGCGACAAAAATAAGATAACTTTCAAATAATTAGGATGCATCTACAATTATAACTGTTTTTAAAAAAATTAACATCCTTTTTCGTGTTAATTTTGCAGGGATCGTATATCAATGAGAACGATCCTAACTAGTGTTACTATCACCCCCTTCCGATCCCAACTAAAGTGAGACTAGTAAACTTTCTAGTTGGGAACCCGTGTCCGTGAGTTCAAATCTAGCTGGAATACCTAATTTGTTGTTGGTAACTCTTCGGTGGTGGAAAACATCGATAAATAACCCATGAAACCCATATGACGGCGACAGGCTCGGCAGTTGGTTTCAGATTCGTTCGCCGAAAGAATGTTCTGTTCACCACTATAGCAACAATAATTGTACCAACTAGTGTGGTTGGGATATATCCTTGACCATGTTGTTTGTTTTGCTTGTACCATCTACCATGGTCAGTAGGAAGCTATGGACAGCTAACCTCATGATTACCACTAAACCAGGAGCAGTACCTTCTACTACAACATAATAAATTGGTCATCAACAGTATATTTCAAAACGTGGTGTCTCGGTGAGATAGAAGCTACGATCGCCTTAAGATTAGAAATTAGGGGAAAAAGGGATAGTGTGTGATAGCTGAAATAGATACGAATGGGGAGGTAAATTAATTTTCGATTGTCTTAACAAAACATTTTTAGTTTTTTCAAATAACAGGCCTACCAATGATATAATAATTAAAATAGAACCGAAATCAGGATTCGTATACGACACTTCGCAACATTTATCTGTCTCGTTAACGCTCTAGTAAATAATCGTACTGTCTTGTTCACAATTTATAACACAGTCAAATTAACTAAGTCTTACCCCGGATAATTATTGACTTCGTGTCAGTACTGACATAACCTATCTACGTCTTTTTTATTGTTATATCATTGCCTATAACCTATACCGATATATATTTCTTGATGATAGGTGTGTACCGCAGACTAAAGACGTTACACCTAAATCTCAGAACACAAAAGAGTGAAAGATAGATGAGGTTGTGCAAGATGGTTGCCGGTTCCGTCCGGGCTACCCCATCACTAATTCCGACCCCTTCTCAAGCAATCTGCCCAACTTCGCCGTGATTCACTATAACATGTTAACAGCATGTCTCCAAACTGCTAGTTCCTCGCCCGTAGCTCATCAAGTCCGCTCGTAAAGCGCTCCAATCTGGAATCGCTTCTGTTATTAATATAGGGAATCTTATCTCGCATCTGTTCAGGGCTTATGTACAGTCGCGGAATGAAAACGTTGACCAGTTTTCAAATAAATTCATTTCAGTGTTGCAAGCACATGTTACCTTTTTAAACTGTGTAACAAGCTAGAGTGTTGTATTGAAAAATACGCTTCACAGTTTGACAGCAAAGTTTGAACAGAAACTTTTTATTAGTTTGTTCTTGCCATTATGTTGTGTCAAGTTTGATAAATTGAATAATTACATCCTCTTATGTTAGGTACACAATAGGCGTGATGTAGCAGTTGGAAAATGACCTTTAGTGCGTTAGTATAAGGTGCGTCAAACAGAGTGTACAAACTTGACCTGTGGCTCTGCTCTAGACGAGTGGCGTAGCGTGGCGTTAACGCTAGCGGTACCGCTGCCTATAGACGTTGCAACCCCCAAAGCTCAGAACACAAAAGAGTGAAAAATGGATGAAGTTGTGCAAGATGGTAACCAGACGGGCTACCCCATTACTAATTCCGACCCCTTCTCAAGCAATCTGCCAAAGTTCGCCGTGATTCACTATAACATGTTAACAGCATGTCTCCAAACTGCTAGTTCCTCGCCCGTAGCTCATCAAGTCCGCTCGTAAAGCGCTCCAATCTGGTATCGCTTCTGTTATTAATATAGGGAATCTTATCTCGCATCTGTTCAGGACTTATGTACAGTCGCGGAATGAAAACGTTGACCAGTTTTCAAATAAATTCATTTCTGTGTTGCAAGCACATGTTACCTTTTGAAACTGTGTAACAGGTAGTGTGTTGTATTGAAAAGCATGCTTTACAGTTTGACAACATTTGAACAGAAACTTTTTATTAGTTTGATCTTGCCATTATGTTGTGTCAAGTTTGATAAATTGAATAATTACATCCTCTTTCCTCTCAATGATTAAAACTACTAATGTGATTAACAGTTCCTGTCTATGTCCTCATTGAGCAAGCAAAAACAGATCTCAAGGAGATCAACCTTTTTATTCCGCGACTGTACCTAACATAGGCGTGATGTAGCAGTTGGAAAATGACTTTTAGTGCGTTAGTGTAAGGTGCTTCAAACTGAGTGTATAAACTTGAACTGTGGCGTGGCTCTAGACAAGTGGCGTGAACGCTAGCGAATAGACAATCGGATTACTTTTCTAACATCCTAAAAATATATTTAGGACGTAAGACTTTTGCGGTCCTATCGCTCGTCCAGACACCCTTTAGGTAGGGAACACAAAAGAGTGAAAAATGGATAAGGTTGTGCAAGATGGTTGCCGGTTCCGTCCGGGCTACCCCATTACTAATTCCGACCCCTTCTCAAGCAATCTACCCAAGTTCGCCGTGATTCACTATAACATGTTAACAGCATGTCTCCAAACTGCTAGTTCCCTCGCCCGTAGCTCATCAAGTCCGCTCGTAAAGCGCTCCAATCTGGAATCGCTTCTGTTATTAATATAGGGAATCTTATCTCGCATCTGTTCAAGGCTTATGTACCGAACATAGGCGTGATGTAGCAGTTGGAAAATGACCTTTAGTGCGTTAGTATAAGGTCAAACTGAGTGTATAAACTTGACCTGTGGCGTGGCTCTAGACAAGTGGCGTGAACGCTAGTGGCGGAATAGACAATCGGATTACTTTTCTTACTTCCTAAAAATAGATTTAGAACGTAAGACTTTGCGGTCCTATCGCTCGTCCAGACAACCTTCAGGTAGGCAACACAAAAGAGTGAAAAATGGATGTGGTTGTGCAAGATGGTTGCCGGTTACCGTCCGGGCTACCTCATCACTAATTCCGACCCCTTCTCGTGATTCACTATAACATGTTAACAGCATGTCTCCAAACTGCTAGTTCCTCGCCCGTAGCTCATCAAGTCCGCTCGTAAAGCGCTCCAATCTGGAATCGCTTCTGTTATTAATATAGGGAATCTTATCTCGCATCTGTTCAGGGGTTATGTACAGTCGCGGAATGAAAACGTTGACCAGTTTTCAAATAAATTCATTTCAGTGTTGCAAGCACATGTTACCTTTTTAAACTGTGTAACAGGCTAGTGTTGTATTTGGAAAGTATGCTTTACAGTTTGACAACATTTGAACAGAAACTTTTTATTAGTTTGATTTGCCATTATGTTGTGTCAAGTTTGATTTGAATAATTACATCCTCTTTGCTCTCAATGATTAAAACTACTAATGTGATTAACAGTTCCTGCCAATGTCATCATTGAGCAAGCAACAACAGATCTTAAGGTGATCAACCTTTTTATTCCGCGACTGTACCTAACATAGGCTTGATGTAGCAGTTGGAAAATGACCTTTAGTGTGTTAGTTTAAGGTGTTACAAACTGTGAGTGTATAAACTTGACCTGTGGCTCGACTCTAGACAAGTGGCGTGAACGCTAGCGGCGAATAGACAATCGGATTACTTTTCTTACATCCTAAAATAGATTTAGGACGTAAGACTTTTGCGGTCCTATCGCTCGTCCAGACAACCTCCAGGTAGGGAACAAGAAAGTGAAAAATAGATGTGGTTATGCTAGATGGTTAACGTCCAGGGGGGTGCCTAAACTGCTCAACTTTAGTGATTTGTTTACATTGAATATTGTTTTCTTTCAATCTGTCATCGTATGACAGATTTTGACATGATATTAACGTTTTGATTCCTGTGTTGCCTTTATTAAGTCTGTATCTAAATTAACTAATCTTTGTGAAGTTCGCTTTGAACAGTTGAAATAGTGGCAACTTTACTTCTAATCGGAGATCACTCCTCCTATTGAAACGAGATATCTTATCTTGAATCTTGTCGAATCCCACTCTAAATATAACCTACTGTAGAAAATTCACTACGGTCGGTACAAGACATCAGCGAAAAGCGCAAACATTTTATTTAACATAGTATCACTTATCTGTGATGTATTACTCATCAGTAAATAACTATCTTTTGTGTGCAAGTGTGCAATGAAGTGCTTCTTATCTTAACATAGTATTAAGAATTGCGACCTAATATTTGACAATAAAAAAATGTCGATCCCTTCCCGGTTAAAAATATTATTTTTCATTCATTTCCATTTTCAGAACTTTTATTCTCCTATTCATATCGGCGACAAATCGAACAAACCAAAAACCATGCAAATCGGTCCAGCAGTTCTCGAGTTGTGTTTGAACAAACCCGACTAAGTATCACATAGATTTAGTTTCCAAACACTTTACATATTGATTTAGTTAATACGAGTAAATTAGGCAAATTTGCTATCTCTCGCTTTCACCTATCAACCAAACATCTTCCTAAACCTTAACGTCCAGACAGGCGTCCCGGACAGAATCTAACGGACAATAGGGGATAGAAACAGGGACACGCCGGGACAACGCCCATTGTGGCGATGTAAAACTAGAGGAAACACACGGGACACTGAGATAGGACGGCTTCGCAATTATCTTTTGAAGGCGGCTTTTGACATGGTACTTCTCCTGAGAAGTCACTGTTTTGAGTTCGAAAGAAGGAGATAATTGAATTGTGAAAACTGTGCACGAAACCATAAAGTACGGTTGCATGTTTTTTATTTGTACGTCCTGAAGTTTTAAACGAGTAATCAGACAAGAAAAAAAAACAGTGCTATTTTCAATTTAAAGCATAGAAAACAATGTTTCATGATTGGGCATAAAGATCTGAAGGATCTTAGAATACGAGAAGAATACCTACTGTTAGGATTTTGTGAGAAAATTCAAACTTGCCTAGAACACTGACCATGTTAATTTGAATTGGGTTTTCTCATCTTTAGCCACTTGACAAAAACGCTGAGTAAGACATGGGTAATTTTACTGTTGATAAAGCAGTATGACAAATCGGCATATTGTAAAAGTTTGTTATATTTTCTGAAAACTATTGCAATCGTATCGCAGTTTACAGTATTTTGCCTAAAAACCTCATAGTTGGGGTGGACCCTAGTTCCAAATAACTGTATTTTGCAACCGTGTCACATTTTATCTAAAAACGACTACAACGGTGTCACAAACCGGCCCCGTGTAGTCGCATCAAGAACTTTATACGCAAGCAACATGCTGTGAATTTTGATAGTGCGAGTTTGTGAAAATGTGTTTGCGTGCACGCGGCCGGCTGCATGTTGCTCTGGGCTTCCGAATTTGTGTGTTAGGTTAGGTAAGCTGCTACAATTTTTTAAGTGTTCTACAAAAAAAAACTTAAAGCTTACCACAAAAAAACAGATCGGCAACGATCGCCGCGTCTTATCTCATAATGCCAACTTCGCAGGATACCAACAGCTCCCAAAATGACAACGTCGCAGAATTCCATACATACATGAACGGCCCACTGCTGGGCAAAGGCCTCACCTCAACTATGAGGTGGATTGAGCCATACTCCAACACGCGGGCTCAGTGCGGATTGTTGGAGGGGTGTAAGGTTCCAACTTGTCGAAATGCCAATTTCTCAAAATGCCAACTTCGCATAATGCCAGCTTTTGAAGGGGCAGACTGGCACTCATAAAAAATTACTCTAAACCCATTCAACTCAAAACTACCACTTTATTGATCAAAGTAAAATCAGGTGAAGCTAAAACGGAAACACGGTTTCAAACTCTCACATAATTTTGTTAAAGTATAAATACTTTTCTAAGCTGTTCGCGTGGTCTAAGGTATATGGCGCCGACGGCTCTTTTTGAAGTATAAAAAAGGTATTGACATTTTCCGCTGAACCCTTCAACAGTAGACCATAACTAAATGAATCCTAAAAGCTGTAAAATACTGGTTACTAATTCGCTTCCTCATTTCGAAACAAAAATTCAAGATGGCGTAATACCCACCACCTCAAACACAATTTGCTTAATATTCTTTCAGAGATAACTCGATTTTTTGAGATATTTACATTTAATTTGAGGGCCCCGCAATTTTAGGATCCGAGTTGAAATATTATCTTGTTGGGTTTTCATTCAGAAGACCGGTAAATAGGCATTGATATTTTTTCTTGCGGAAGCTTAGACATGAATATATTAGGCGCGTTGCAATTTTGATTTTGGAGAATATGCTCAGTACGAAAGCTGTGGTAAGCATATGTTCTAAAACATTACATAACTGCACACTGATGGTAGCCGCCGACCGGAACATTTAGAAGCCCACACGCCGAGTGAACTTGAACCAGCATAGATCAACCAAAGGGCAAGCCTGTTTGTTACCGCTGTTGTTATCTGGGTTGCTTGGGTTTTTTTTTATCTATATTTTCGATCACCAGAGAGTTCCGGCTAGTCTTGAACTTACAGAGTTTGACTTTATATGATTTGATCTCTCTGTAACTAAGGCGTTTATACATTTTTTTTTAGATAAACTTTCATGTTTAATTTGCCTATTTGTAGTGTCGTGTCCACGATTCGTTCTTATACTATAGAAAAATATTGGAATTGTTTTAATTCCATTTTGTCCCCAAACACCCCTTTCGCACCGTTGTCGCCCCGGCATCCATTTCGTTTTTTCGTTCAGTTCAATTCTGTAAGTAATTGTTATTTGGCACAGAATTTTGTTTTGTTACATTTTTCCGTTTTCCGATAAAACGGTTGAAATATGGGCGCGATTTATTTAGTGGTGTCGCCAGAGGTCCTCACGGGGTTATTGAATTTGAAGCAGCATGGCCGTAAATAAAGAGGGTAGATAACGGAGAAATAATAAAAATGAATTTTGGTTTGTTTTGGTTTTTATGAAGCATTTTTTTGCAAAAGAAAAAAGACAATGTTCATCAGCGAAGGGTTGACCACAGAAAAGGCCCAAGGTACCCACCTGGGCCACATATTTTTGGTTGTCTGCCGGGGTCGAGTGACCTAGGGTTTTAGTCGACAGTAGTCCGACATAAACTCCACGTTGCTTTGGGCAGCAAGGCATCCGTGAGAATTGCCTCACTTAGTAAAAATGCTGTGGAAGACGCTCTTATAACGGCAGTGGTACTCCGTACTGTTGGGAGGTAGAACCCCTAGAGAGCTAGCTAGCCACTAGTAGAGAGCTGGAGTACCGGCAGGTACGAGGTATAGATACCAGATTGGCGTGACTGCACCGCCAGATGCAGTTAGAAGAGCCACCCTCATAGTTGCGAACCTTTTACCCAATAGAACTTCAGGTCCTTACAAACCATGTAAAGGCCAAGGAAGCCAGGTGTGTTCAGTTGGCCCTAGGCTGCTCTACAGCATCGGATATCCGAGGAGTTACCATATGGCGGATAGCAGTCAGGATCCAGACTGCCAAAAGTAGGTCTTTGTGCGGACCCTTAACAATAAAAATTAGAACTACGAGTAACCGTGCGTCCACTGAGTAGGTCCCACTGAAAATCAGCGTCTGAGCCTATCAGCTCCAGGCATTAGCTTAGTGGGGTCCATTCATTTTGAACATCGTGACTGCTGTCTGGAGAAAATTATTGTTTATTTTTCTATTGTAATTTTTTTTTCTATCACCATTTTGTTTTGTTTGTTTTGTATCCTTATCTTGCGATGTTCAAAATGTCAAGTATTGTGTGGGGAGGGACGTTCAATCAAACGCACGGCCAAGCATAGACTGTCTTTTATTAATCATTTCCAAACTACCTCACATCATCCTCCCTAAATGATAATAAATCTTCCTGTGTCTCACCTTTTTACAATAACACTTGATTTTATTAATTTCACTCATGCATGTGAATGTACATTATATTGGAACTTAAGACTACACGCCTTATCAATAAATGATGATGAAATTAAAAAATATTATATTCCGTACCTTAACAATATGGCTATGACATAAACAATATTAATATTACCGATTCAATTTATTACACACAAATTGTTGTTCTACCCATTATCAATTGCAATTACATAAATTCAAAGCTCAAAGCTAAAGACAATACTGGTTTTTGTCTTATTTTCAAGTAATATCAAACATTATAATTATCTATAACGGTTTGTTTACAAGTTCCAAATTTGTATTATTAAAATATTAAGATTGATATAATTAGAGATTTATAGCAAATAATAATTAGTAATCTTATAATCTATCATGCATCCATAAAAAGAAACATGTTATAAGTTTCAATAACAAAAAAAAAACATTTATTTAGATCAATAATTAGGTATGTGCAACCTCTGATATGATTACAATAACAATACTATTTTTATTTTATTTTTTACATATTCTTGATAATTTCATCTTTAATGAATACATTTATCTGAGTTTACGGTCATAACAATACAATAAATTCGATTTTTGTTTTATAAAAGAGATAGGTACATTGTTCAATTCAATTATTTAAACATTCATTTCAATTGGATTAAAAAAATACATATAAATTAGTTTCAATAAAATCATGACAATAATGACACATGCGCTAAATTTCTATGCTTCTAATGTACAATAATAATGTGTCTATATGTTAATTAGGTTACGCTATTGTTTTGCAACTTCCACTTAACGCGTAGCAGGGTGTGTCTCACGGCGGGTATCCCCATCTATTCGGAGGTCTCACCGTCCTGCCGAAACGAGTTACATAATTACTAGGCTGATTGGCGTTGTTTACATTGATGCGGGACTCGGAGAAACCGGTCACTGCTATGTCATCGTACCTAAAGTTATGTTTATCTTGGGGCGGCGTGTCATGTCGGTATTGCGAATCTATTATAATGTGCCTACGGTTTCTTTTTGTTTTGCGACCGTTTAGAGATGTAATTTCGTACGACCTGCCACTTAAAATCTTAGATATAGTCCCGGAGACCCACTGCTTTTTAATTACATCTCGGTATTTCACTTTTTGCCCTAATAATAACTTAGTTAAGTTTTTGGATTTTCTGTCATAATACAATTTTTGTTTTAATTGTCTTTCTAGTAAGTTATTTCTCACATTTCTTTGTAACTTCGGTTGCAATAGTTTATGACTAACAGGGACTATACTACGAAACTTTCTACTTTGCAGTAACTCGGCAGGGGAAGCTAAGTTATCGCCTAATGGGGTGTTTAAACACTCCAATAATGCCAGGCGATAGTCTGTTCCATCTTCACTGGTTTTGATCATAATATTTTTTACCGTTTGTACTGTTCGCTCTATCTGTCCATTTGACTGAGGATAGTAAGGAGATGAGGTCAAGTGACTAAACTGCCATTTGTTTGCGAAATCTCTAAACATCCCCGATGAAAATTGAGGACCACAATCAGACATAACTGTACTAGGTATACCTTGACGCATAAATATCTCTTTTATACATTTAATAACATATTCAGCTGATGTGTTCCGCAATTCTACAAGTTCAAAAAATTTACTGTAATAGTCTACTACCAACAGATATTCAACCCCTTTTAAATGAAACAGATCCATACCTACCTTAGCCCATGGCCTATCTGGAACTTCGTGCGGTTTTAATTCTTCCTGCTGGTTATTTTTCCTATGAGATAGACAAACATCACAATTTTCTATGAGATTGCTCAAGTCTTTGTTCATGTGTGGCCAAAACATTGATTCCCTAGCCCTAGACTTGCATTTTTCTAGGCCCATATGACCTAAATGTATTCTACCCAACATTTCGTTTCTAAGTGATCTAGGAATGACGATCCTATCATCTTTCCAAACTAAACCATACGCCACCGAAAGATTTTCTTTATAGGTCCAAAATGGTCTTACCGATTCCACAATTTGGCCTTTCTCTGTGGGCCAGCCCTCCAAAATATATTTCTTTAAGTATTTAAAATCCTCATCTGTTTCAGTCGATTTTTGAATATTTATAAACTGCACATCCGTTATATACTGTGAGGCGGTTCGAGCCGCCTCTCGCACAACAACAAATACTTCGTCCTGTTCCTCTATCCCCGCGTCTTCACTGTTAGCCGACCTATGCGCCACTGCGCTCGGCTCATACGCGCGGGAGAGTGTGTCTGCTATGTATAAATGCTTACCCGGTTTATAGACTAAGTGAAACGTGTACCGCTGCAATCGTAATAACATTCTTTGAAGTCTTAAAGGTGCATCGACAATAGGTTTCTTAAAAATACTGATAAGAGGCTTATGGTCCGTTTCAACTGTGATATCTGTCCGGCCATATATATAAGCATTAAAACGTTCACAAGCAAACACGCAGGCATACAATTCCTTTTCAATCTGTGCGTATCTTTGTTCGGTTGTAGTTAAAGATTTCGATGCATAGCACACGGGCAAATTGTTTTGCATTAGACACGCGCCCAACCCTGTCTTGCTGGCGTCCACCGACATGACAATGGGTTTACTCATCGAATAGTATTGTAGTACTGGGCGCTTCATCAAACATTGTTTCAGGTTACTCAAGCATTCATCGTGTCTTTCATCCCAGTGCCATTCTGTTTCCCTCTTAAGCAATTCTCTCAGTGGTAACGTCCGGTCTGATAAGTTTGGTATGAACCCCCCAACATAAGTGACCAAACCCAACAGCCGCTCAACATCTTTCTTGTTTTTAGGGGTTGGCATGTTAGTAATAGCTGTTAAATGTGAATCATCTGGATATAAGCCGTCTTTTGAAATGCGATGACCTAAGTATTTAATTTCTTCTAAGCAAAACTTACATTTATTTTTATTTAACCTCAAATTAATTTTCCTACATCTTTCCAATACTCGCATTAGCCTCTCGTCATGTTCCTTTTTATTCCTTCCATAAACCAAAATGTCATCGATATACATGCACACACCCTCAATATCATCAAAGTTTTCAAATATTTTCTTATGAAACACTTCAGAGGCTGAGCTTATACCGTATGGCATCCGTAAAAACTTGTATCTACCAAAAGGAGTATTAAAAGTACAAAGACTGCTGCTATCATCTAAAGCCACCTGCCAAAACCCCGAGTAGGCATCAAGTGTACTGAAACACGTTGCTCCAGATAAGTTAGAAACTATCTCATCAAGTGTGGGCAACCTAAAATGTTCACGTTTAATCGCGTTATTTAATTCTTTGGGGTCCAAACATATACGCAAATCCCCATTTGCTTTTTTAACTACAGTTATGCTATTCACCCAGTCTGAAGGACCTTCTACTTTTTCAATTATGTTTTGTGATTCCATTTCCAATAATTTATTTCTAACATCTTCTTTAATGGCAAATGGCAGTTTTCGTGGTAAATAAAGTTTTTTCTTTCTTTCTAACCAGTAACCCCGTTGATTCGCCAACGAATGAGTCCGGATTCATTTGTTTATCGTTATTCCTTTTTTTATTGCTTAACAATCGATTGGTAGTTGGTACAAATAGCGGATTTAATGTCTACTGACCAACTTTAGTAGAACAAGTCATAATGGTAGCAATAATAATGTACGGCCAGCGGCACATCACGCTACCCATTTTTGGTCAGTCCTCCTTGCTCTATTGCAAAGGAATGTCATTTAGCTAGAGCAAGATAAAAAACGGAAATGGGTAGCCTGATGTGCCGTTGACTGTACTTACTTATTATACCAACATAATAAATATCAATGTTAGTTTATTTAGAGTAATATGAAACTGTAATGTTATTTATTTTACTGAAAACATTCTTCCTCTACATCAAAATTGTGTTATTTCAGGATCTGATTTCACATGCCCTTACAAATATTGTTTTTGTATATAATAACTTTTCGTCTTCTGAGAACAACGATGTTGTTATTGAAAATATTGTCTGAGATGAAAAGCCTCCTTTTTATCTGAGGGACAGGAACGCGACATTTTGTACACATAAATTGTTAGAGATCGTCTAAGCTGGAATGACGCGCCCCTTCTGCTTATCTATGCATACAAGCAAATGTACGCAATACACATAAACATGCAATTATGATTGGTCGTTCAGTTGACGGTTAGGCTCAAACGTCAAACGCGTACCGGCAACTGAACGACCAATTAGAATTGCAAGGTTATGTGTATTGCGTACATATTTGAAATTGTCTTGTGTGCGTAAATGCGGTGGGGCGCTTCATTTCAGCTTAGACGATTGTTAGTTTCACAGCAACTAGTCTTATATATAAAAATGGATTGCTGTTCGTTAGTCTCACTAAAACTCGAGGACCACTAGACAGATTTAGCTGATTTTGGTCTTGAAATAATCATTGAAGTTGAGGGAAGGTTGGAAAGGTGAGTAAACATGAAAAAATGCTAGGAATATAGTAAAAACACAATTTAGTTTTCTCTTAGTAAATGCTTCTACCTGTCACGTGACACTGAATGTTTAACAACAGAACGAAGTCTGTTAGGACAGCTAGTCTTCAATAAAAAAGTCTGTAAAGACTTAAATTCACTAATGAGAACCAAATCATATGGGACTAAATATCTATTTTGTGACTTTTTGCGATCACCATTCGTACATTGCAAATTTATTTAATTTGTGAATCTTCTGTGGAGTACCTATTGGGTGTAAGCCAGCTGACATTGGATTCCTTTTTTTAAACATCAAATAAATCACGAGTGTAACAGGTGAGTTTCGAATTCGTTTTGCTGAGAGGATAAAAAATAACAATAGATAGCGGTCGGTGGGGGAAAAGCGACATGAATATTTTTTTGTTTTTTTGAAATTGTTATGTATTTTCTTCTCTTCATTCTACTACATCCATGGTCTCGTAGAGTTCGATTCCTGAGATGTTCCTTTCTCAGGATACCTGCTTCCCAATGGGCTATGGCATGAAGTTCTTTAAGTAAGGTTTGAAAAGAATCTTATATCAGCAATGCCTGAGTGACATGTCTATAGGCTGCGGTGTGCTTGTATACCAATCACCTACTTAGTCGTTTAAAAAAAAAAAACTTAGCAAAGTAGAGGATTAAAAACATAGAGGCGGGTTTCCATACATACGTTCTCTACTGTCGGACCAAAATGATAAATGAGTAATCGTACTAAGAGTGGTATTAAGCGGGTTTTACCGCATATCAAAACGGTACCATCATAAAAAACTCAATAAAGCTGACAAAGAGAAATAACAAAAAACCTCTGCAGTGAATCCATTCAACGCTCAGCTCTGTCGCTTAAAGACGCATAATGGTGCAGATAAAACAAAGCGAAAGAGAAATGTACCAGGTAAGGGTAACATAATTTTCCGGGCGACTGTACCCGTGTCGTATTGTGGGTGAACGATCGGTCCCTTGCACCAACCCTTTGCGGGGGTGGAGTACTTATATAGAGCTGTTAGGTCGTGTGACTGATAGTAAACATGTGACAGGCTTTGGTTACCGAAAAACTTGGTTTTAGAAGAATCAGTCAGACAGAGGAGTTTAAAGGACATGGGAAAATAAAATTAAATGGAAGATTTTGTCCTAGGAGTCGGAGAAATCAGTGACGAAGATTCCGTTCGTTTGAGGTTAATTTCGATTTTAATTTTTAGTAATGAATTATTTTCTGTATTAGAAAAAAGAATTGTCAGCGTTTTTAATCATTGTGTTGCGTATCTTCCAAAAATTTATCGACCTTGAAAATATTAAAAAATTAATGTCACTGAGCATTATTTTAACATAACGATGTGATATAATGTCCCACCAATAGGAAATGTTGATATGCTATTAGGTATGTTTTACTCACTGCTTTTATTGTCCCCTTGGTCCTCTTATAAAAAG
Organism: Udea ferrugalis; assembly: GCA_950022985.1. NCBI lineage: Eukaryota > Metazoa > Arthropoda > Insecta > Lepidoptera > Crambidae > Udea > Udea ferrugalis. The sequence continues at coordinate 2,409,395 of OX465522.1, forward strand.
CTCGTAGTAATACCACTATACAGCATACTATGCTGAACGAAATATCTTATTTAAGATGAGCTCACTGGTACTTTTGATGTTCTAATTATTATCTATTGTAACTTAATTATCGTTTACGAATTAATAAAAACATCACTCAACAACATCAGTGGTTTTTTTGGAAAAGATCGCTTTTTAGCGATAATGCCGCCCAAATTGTACATTATCGTAAATATATATTCCTTTACTGTGTAAATCTGTTGTTTTGGTGTGCAATAAAGAATATATCTATCATCTATCTATCATCAGCAACTTAACAGAATCTAGATTGTACTGCCATTGTAAACATTTTTTCATTATTTACCTCGACAAGTGACTGTTAGTTTGTCATGTTCGTTCGGAGGTGCGAGCAACTTCATATATTCCCAGATAAAATTGAAATTGCAAAAGCGAGCGGCGTACGCGCGCAATCAATCATGCGCAACACAATGACTACATTTATCGGAGTTACTGCTCTGGGTGGATCTGTTATAAACACCCAACTTTTGAGTGTCAACTGAGAGCCACGTACGTACATTATGGCGGTGTCTCTTTTATGGCTGTCACTGGTCTGGTTATTTGCGTGTACTTACACATTTAGTTGTGTCTCCTCGGTGAGGTATATGTGTAGGACTAGACTTAATTCCAGAGTAAGGTTTTGTTTTTTTGAAAATATACTTCAAAGGTCTCATTATGAAGTTTTACAGCTTGCGTCTTTAAAATAACAAACAATACTAAAGTAGAAACATGATGTATATAAAATCTGGCACAGGAATAAGTTCAATTTTGTGCTTATTTTCTATCGAACTTATTTCGAAAGATTGTATGTACTGTTAGCGAATATGTTATTTACATCGGCAACTAGAATATTTATATTTGAAGATTTTTACGACGGTTCTCAAATAACTGATTTAAATAGTTACCAACTAGTCAGTTCGGTATTCGCGGGGAAAAGATTTTCGCTCCTCTAACCGCTGTCAGCGTATCGCTCGCTCCGCGCGCTCGGCTCGAGGGCCCTCTCGCGGAGTGGCGCACTCGAGTGCCGGTTATTAGAAAGTTGACATGATACGTGTGCGAATACTTCAACTTGGTTCCTTTAATTATTGTCACAGAAGTTAGGAAATTATTTGATAACGGTTGGGAAAGTTCTTGACTTGATATTGAAATACTCGTAGCGCCTGGGTTAGACTACAATCATTCTCATACCCCACGGCACTCAACCGTGACACCTTGGTGGCGAAGCTGGATCCACTATAGGTTTATCGTGTGACATCGCCTGCATCAACTGAAATCTTTATCAGGTCATCCATCCACTATGCTGTGATAGCCACAGTTTACCATCGAAGCTGACCATGACAGATGACATGATGAGAAGTTTCGATATCGGAATGAATACATTTAACTAAGAAAACTCCGCTTTGTTATTCTGTTTATTTTGCGGTTAAAAATTAGTTTTTTACACCTTTTAAAGGCACTGTGTAGTGGTCTAATCGATTTAAGGACTTTAAACTTTATTGCACAAGGTCTCATCGCTGCAAATTGTTATCTTCCAGAAAACCTTCGCTGGCATATAGGTAAATAATCTTAAGATTAGTTCATGTCATGAATCGTTCAAGGCCAACCTCGCCATAAGCGAACCCGCTGTTGCATGAAGGCTACATGACAATGGGCTGCAATTGTTTACTGGTAGACTATAAAAATGCCAAGTAATGAGGGGTCGGGAGTTTATAGCTAGGTTATTTTCAGACTAGCCTGAAGAAATACGGCGGCATCATGGGTTTAGCTAGGATATTTTATTTAACATTGTCTGCAGACAGCGGTACAGCAACAATAAGCGATTTTACGCACGCAAGTCGAGTGAGTAAGATGGGTGATCCGACTGAAGTTTAGTGACGTATTCTTACGTGTTTCGCTCACGTTGAGCTTTGGTCCCAATTGGCATCGCTAGATAATCTGTAAGAGCCTTTAAATGCGACTTTTTGCGCGACACAAATACAGCTGCGCCACTGCATCGCGACACCAGCGATCGTCAAGTATTTGCTTCGATTCAAACTACTACTACTATGTTTGGACCGTCGCGTTGAAGACGTCCTCGATGCTGTACTGTGTGTACTGTGAGTGTATCACAGCCACCATTGCATTGCGTTTGCATCGGTGCTCCTCCCCAACAATACGTATGGCTCACACCACCTTATTTTCATAAGGGCCTGTTCCCACTAACGATTTTTGGGGCGATTTCACGGCGAGGCAAGATCGGAACAATTTTGAAAGTCGAATTCAATGCGGACTTCGCGGTGGTCATACCAGTGTCCAGCGATTATAAAAACATTATAAAACGTAATATTATGAAATTGCCCTTATTCATTTAAGATTACTATGTACGAGTACATAGGGGTTTGTATGAATTTTAACGATAATATCTTTTCAAATCTCATACTGCTTCGGATTAGAAAGTAACGTTGAATAAAGCTTACCATGCCTCAAATTCCCCGCCCGCCCAGGTGAGCCTTCCTAATAAAAATCAGCACCCCATGAAATTCCCCATAGCGAACCCTTTGTTCGGCGCTGCGGAGAGTGATAAGGTTCTATAACAGCATCTTGTGCGCGGAATGACCTTATAGAACCTTTGTTGTTTACCCTGCGCCCCAGTGTACATATAAATGGGCTTATAAAGTAGTGTTGTGTGGGATAAGCACTTGGGCGGACGGATCTTCGGCACATTCTTGTGTGTGGATGACGTGGGGTTATTTATTTATTCTTTATAGCACAAAATTCGAGAAAAAATTTTTACTATTGGCGGACTTAATGCCTGGAGGCATTATCTACCAGTCAACCGCAAGACATGAGGAGAATTTAGGAAGTTTGGGCTGTGCAACTTGCTAGTTGCTTGTTAGTGATACACGCACTCTCATATCTTTATAACTAGCAATACAGATTGCAGATTTGGAGTTAGTTTTAAAATTGAAAATATCTTCATTCAAGTAAACTTATTACAATGCATACTTTTGAATAGTGAAATATATTCTAATTTTATTTTAATTTCAATAAATGTTTTTTTTTTCTTATTAAAAATTGGGTTTGCGTTTGACCCGAGTCTCACCTGATGGTAAGCGACGAGGTCGAAGGTGGAACACGCTCACCCAGAAAATGCCTATTCACATAAATAGACAGTACTGAACCAACCCTCAAATCAGTCTCTCCCACCGGGCGACGGAGTTTTTGAAAAATTTCATTCTATAATCTCATAGAGAGAAACAAATAAAGCGTTTTCATTAAAATGTAGTCAAATATGTAACAAAACCTTCTCAGAAAATGACGAATTAGATCCTAGTATATTTCTTGCCATAATCTTTGAAACAAATATAAAAAGTCACTGCTTCGACAGCCATAGTATAATAAATAAAAACAACAACAGAAAGTTAACCCTCCTGAAACGAAAGGTCATCTGTGGCTAATAATAAAAATACTGAAGGTAAGGAGACCGAAGCCGCAACATTCCGCAACACCTGGCAACACCTGGCTCCACTCTGCCACAGTATAAACCATACAGTAGGCTATCTAAGGCCGCCCGCCGAGTTATTAGCCTAGCGTGCACACAGACACGCGGCACAGCCCGTCCGTACTGCCGCCTCCCTATGCCTCCCTATTTTATGCTAGCGTGTGCGTGAAATCGCGTGGGCGTGATATCGCGACACGGCGCGCGACGCGCACGCACACATTCAAACCGAGAGTGGCACGTTTGTATGTAGATTTTCTACTGTATGGTTTATACTGTGACTCGGCATGATATTCAATACCAACCCCTGACCCCGCATGAGGGTTTATTGCGATCCAACTGAACGCGATTCAATTCCGATTTCTTTTTGCGAATGTCATAATTCCGACCACTGGCGTTATTATTGTGAATATTTACTGTAAAGTGAGCTGTAAAAAATCTGTTTGTTATTGAAATCCGCAAGAAAATTTGTTGCGAATACACCAGGCAGGCTAACTGCAAAGGTAACCAAGGGACTTTCGTTGTAACTTCTTCCATGTCATCGGGACGAGAATCATTATTTTGCCGTAACACAGTTTCAAACTACATACTTAAATCGTAAAATACGGTTTGCTACCATGTACCTTTTTTGTTTTGAATCACTCACTCAATCGAACCACTGGATTGAGTTTCATAACCCTCAGATCATTTCGACGGAATGAATTGGACTACATACCGAGATTTTTTCTGGTCTTTTTGTTCATTTTATAACTTTAAGTTATCTAAGGCTTTACTATATTTTAGTGTACAACCTGGCAAATCGTATGCACAATAAAATAATAATAATTTTTTTTTGTCAACCTGTCATTGTATGTCAAATTATCTGTAATTTTACTGCACCGAGCAGTTCGAAAGTTCGAAATAAGACAAAGTTCGAGCATTGCCATAAGATGAATTAGTTTTTTGGCCCGTAATAGATGGCATCGAGGATTACGCGAGGCTTGTGTGACGGCCACCACACCACACTGGCTGTTCCTTGATATTATTTTGTTATAGACTTCCTTAAATTATTTCTATACAACACAATCGACCATTGGTTAATCTTTAAGAAAAACGTCACCCTACTTGCTAAAATAGCAATAAAAAGCTAATATAAAAACCATACCTGAACCATTAGAGATCCGCCCACCATGTAAATTGTATAAGAGAACCTAACTGCCGTATTTCCCTTGGGGTTCCGTCTTGCTGTGTTTAAGGGAAGTACCGCGATAAGAAAGGTTTGCGTCCCTTTCTAGCATGGCATGCGAGAGGGAGACAGCTAATTGGGGTTCAGGTGAAATGTGTGTTTATCCAAGTATCTAATGAGAAGGGATATTAGTATGTTAATTAATGTTTTATTTTTACTTTCTGGTTGTAGGTCAAGTATTTGAGCATCAGTGTCTTTACGGACTCTGACCAATTTAACGATACCCATTAATACTGTAATTTCACTTGCAAAATCATTTAATATCTGAATTGAAACCTGAGACATTTTAAACGCAAAGATTTTTATTAATATACGCACAATTAACCCGTTCAGCGCCGGTTAAGACCGTGTTGTCGGGCTGGGGAAAGGGCCCTGGGTTTGATTCCCTCACCCAGTACAAATAATTGTTGATGAAACAGATATTTATGCTTACTGTTTGTGGTATCTTGATTGTTTATGGTTTCCAAAATACAAGGATAAAATGAGATGTTTTCTCATATGTAATGACTTTATTTCAATGTTTAAGCGACATGTTTTAGTCTCACTTAAACTACCTACTTAGCTAGTACCTGGGCCTGGACAGTCCGAAGCACAGTAACTGTTCTCATTATTAGCTATATTGAATTAAAACCCTGGCCAGATTCCTTAACCACTGAGTCAGGACGCTCCCGAAAAATAATTAATTTCAAAAATAATCAGTTGTTAAATATGCCGAAACAAATTTAATCTCTGCCGAAATCCGGTTAACATTAAGTTTATGCCCAGATACAGCGTTAATTAACCAAAACAAGGTTAACTTCATAACTCAGTAATTAACTGTTAAAAAGGGCACAATATAGTACGGAACCGCGGCTGTAATAAAACCCTCGAGCGGTCGGGTTAGGGCTGGTCAAAAATAATTACAAAGTTTTAACGATAAAAAAACGTGATAAAACACAAAAAACATTTTATTTGCAAGTGAAACGATCGCATTATTAAACTTCAGTTTTAACTTGCCTGTCTACGAACTTAAGTAGGTACTCTCTTTTACCAAGGGATTATTCAACAAATCATCTTTGCTTGTTTATTCACCAAAATGTGTTTGACGACTGATTTAGTGTAATATTGAGATGTTGGCTTCTACTCCAGAGGTCGCGGGCTCGATCCCCGCACAGTACAAACATTTGTGTGTATGAACATGGCTGTGTTTTTCTAATGATCATGCACACAAATGTTTGTTCTGTGCGGTGATCTTACACGTCACCTATGGTGTAGTAGCCAACTTTCGACCATTACCCCAATTCACACACATATACACATACACATCGTTCTTTTGCACACAAATGTAGCCTTACCGTCTTGATCGTCATCAGAAAAACTAAAGTAAGCAACTAAAACACCAACCTTGTTGGACTTAGAAAAACAGCACAGTGGGCACACGCAATACGCTAAATATAACCTAACGTAAAAACATCGACAATGTTGTTTTATTAAATAATAAATAAATAAATACTTCTGTTTGACAACCCTAGAAGTGCAGAGTACCGGGTTCACAGTTCCGCACCAAACAACGGCCTGCGAAAAAAAACAATATGAAGTCATTTGAGGTCGGTGGGGCTAAATCTCAGTCGGATTTTTCAGTCGCTAGTTTGGAAAATTTGAAAAATTGCATTTACCTAGAAAAAACTTTAAAGACTTGCAATAACGTCGGTTTTTTATGTTTCAGGTACAGTTTGCTCGCGTGAACATTTAACTATTTGGTTATTTGGTAAGAATTAGCGGTAATGAACTTAAATCAACAATTACAACAATATTATTATTATTATTATGTAGGTACTTGGAAGTTCACGGGTCCATGGGGACCCGGTCCTTTGAAGCTTGCGTGGGGCCGAAGCCAACACGTAGAGGCTTTTTGGTACCATTGACTCTAATTTGAAATGTGTACATCTGCCGGGTTTTGTCTCTTGATAAATAATAAATATCTACCCAAAGACAACACCCGGAAGATGCAAGGACTATTGTACAGTAAAAAGGCAAAAAAGACCAGGCTATGGAGGGGAATTAAAATGGACCGGTTAACTGGGCTATTGCCTGAGACATCGGACGTCTGCCATGCAAATTGTCTCAATCTTTACTCTCCTGGCAGACGGTGACTAGCCGCTCACTAAATGGGCTACCTATAAGTGCTGACGCATACGGTCAGCAAAGGCGGCAACATGGCCGTGAGCGGCTCAGGGTGTCGAGAGGTGTGCACCGCTTTCTACGAGGTGGTTTCCCACCTCCCCAACTCGCGACTTAGGCATGTTTCACTTCCACCCTGCGAGCATTCAGCTCTAACGCCCCACTCCGGACGGCCGGTTAAGGCAAGCCAGAGGTGAGAGTCCTGCGGCCCCCGCTGGGGTCCACTCCAGCCGGCCAGTGAAGGCAAGCGGAGATGGAGGGCCTGACCGACTCTCGGGGGAACTCGGGTCCGTGGTGTCGCTACACACCAACAGCTCGCCACAAGCTGCCCTGCGGTAACGTCGGGTTAACCCGTGGTGTCGTAACGCACCAACAGCTCATAAGAGCCGCCCCTGCGGGTTTATTATTATTATGAGCCTGTAGTGTCTTAATTATCCTGCCAATAATAGTGTTACCAGTTTCTAAGAATACTGGCTTTTCCTCGCGAATACATTCTGATTAAGCCCATTTAGCCTTTATACGTCCCACTGCTGGACCTGTTAGACCTCAACTATTAGGTCGCGTAGCCATACTTCAACACGCGGCCTCAGTGTGGATGTGTAAAGAGGTTAAAGGTTAGTATAAACTAATAACCTTGTTGTCATGTTATCAAGCCGCCCTGAGGCGGCTTAACAACTGACATCTAGCGACGTCAGCTGCGACCAACTTCTGGCATCTGGTACCGTTCACTGATGTTTTAGGGATACATTTTTGAGCGTCGTTTGAAGGGGGCTAGTCATCAGCCACAGGCCTGCCGGTGACATGCTGAAAGCGCCTTAAATGTATTGAACTGTCATTCTTTGTCAGTTTGAATTATCGTCGATCTGGCGATGTCAACCCGTACATTTCTGCCGCTAACCCCTAACAAACCCCCAGGCCTAGGTGTCTGGGTAATAATTTATTAACACCATTAAGACCTCACGACACGCATAAAATTCGAGTACTATTTGAGGCTGTGCGTGTAACGTGAATTATTAACATAAACATAATTATTTCGCAGGATGTTTACCTCCTGTGAACGTGAGCATTATGTACTCGTAGGTAATTAGATACGCATATATACACATTTGTCTTTTGTTTTTGCCTCCCTCTCTGTTCGAGTACAGGCGCGAAATTATCCTAAATTGTGATATAATATTTATTTAAGACTTGAGTTGTCAGGTAAGAGTCAGCAAGCAGGAAGGCGATTCGGGATTGCGTTATCGAATGATACGGTAAATATTTTTATTTTAGTAAATAGCTCGTTTTCACAAGTGCTCAATTCGGTTAATATGTAAAAGCCAAGACAAAGAAAGAGAAAGGAGATTGAAGAGGGGAATCAAAATTAAAAGAAATTAACTGAACCGTTCTATCACCTCCTGGTCCCCCTTGCAGGGGACCCTATAGTATGTTCGCGTTAAGAATGCAGTTTTTTTTCGAATAAATTCCGTTACACGGAGAAAAACTTTTGAAGAATGCGTTCAACTGAACTTCGCTTTCTAATCAGGAACGATTTGGTTGGTTAGGGGGCGTACTAGCTTGAGAGCAAGGATGAAGTCACTGCATTCTTAACGCAAACGGACTATAGTATGGGAACTAGTATCTTGCAATATAGCTGAAAGTGCCGAAACTTCGAAGCGCCTTTTAAGGCGAGGTGGGCCGAAATTACGGATTTGAAAAACCATATGACACACAGGAAACAATGATATAAATTCTAAAAAAAATGTATGTATTAGTTGAGGATCTGATCTACTTAAAATCGTATTCGGTTACATGATTTCATAAACTTCACTCGATAGAAAAAAATCTCAAAGTTACTCCTTTTTCTAATGTTTTTACATTGTCATGTCGAAACTATTGACTTTTTTGAATTTATTATTTTACTCGATTATACCTACTATATATCTGTAGACGTTTCCGTAAATTTTCAGTAGAAAAAATCATTGCTTTATTTACTATGTTTAAAAACCTACGAAATGAAAAGGGCGGCGGCTCGGCAGGTCTGATCAGACGCGCGCTGGCGCTTGCGAACGACGGACCTGTGCCATTTTTTCCCGCGTCGCAATTTCGTTCACGAAAATCAATTACAGACCAAACTACATAATTGTTGCAAGTGGTACAATACGGCCAATAAACAACGCAAACGCAAAAATTCGTGCACAGCCATCTCTTATTAATAATTTATTACTAAAATATCCTAGGTAAAGTTACGGGCTTAGTGACACAGTATAAAAATAAAAGTGTGAAAAACTGCTCTGAACATGGCATTCATTTTTGATCATTTATGAAATACATACTACTACCTGCCGTTTGCAAATGTAAAGTACACACAATAAAAAAGGCTAACCCTTGAATTCACAAACGTCACTCGAGGTTGAGCACGCCTTCAAAATTTCATAAACATAAAAACCCAGAACCGCCAGGAACAAAATGTACTACTATAGTAACCCTATAACGTTTTCAAAAAATCAGCTTCCTACCTAACCCATGTAGTATAGAAGTTATTGTACCGTAAAACTTCATTAAAATAAAAAAAGAGGAAGACATGGCATCAGCGTACCAAATGTGGCCATGCAAAAAACAGGTCCAATGGACTTGTTTTAAAGCCAATATGACTTGTTCGCGTGCGCGTCATACGTCAATGTCATGTGCTAGTTTTCGAATTCACTAAGTATGAACGTAACGTATCTCTTTTTACTTAAATCAATGAATAACTTACATTGATTTTAATTACCTTCATTTTATACCCGATTTCCACCAATAACACTTTATGATAATACATTGATCTAAACAAAAAGAGTTACGTTACGTTCATACTTCGCAAATTCGAAAACTGGGACATATTGTATGAATGACGAGCACTCTGCTCGGCATTCATACAATATGTCACAGTCTTAATATTGGTTCGAAAACAGGTCCATTGGACCTGCTTTTATGTCTAGTAATAGTCTAGTAACTTCTATACTACATGGTTCAAGAAGCTGATGACGTTACAAGGTTACTGTAGTGAACCCATTTTTATACATTTCGGTCCTGGCCTTTCCTTTCAATTTCACAATGTGTTTTGCATTAAGTCCTAAGGACTTTTTTAATGACTTTTTAATAATAGACAAAAATTACGAGAAAGTACTGTATGAACGTATCGTAGATACACCTGGTAATGGACAGCGTACCAATCTTGGAAAGTTCCGTGTTCAATCAGGAAAACAATTATTTCTAATTTATTTAATATAAATTTAATTTAAATTTAATTTAAATTTAATTTAAATTTAATTTAAATTTAATTTAAATTTAATTTAAATTTAATTAATTTATTTAAATTTAATTTAATTTATTTATTTATTTGGCATATGCAACAGTTGACAATCGAGACATTTAAACACGGTCTCTTTTTAAATACAGAGGCGCACACATCAACCTTTACAAAACCATTGCAAAATGGGTCTTACGTCAACAGCATAAGCTGCCCCTATGTAAAGGTTGATGTGAGCGCCTCTGTACATCATATAATAACTATAACTTTGTTTCGAAGTAAAGCAACTTTACGTCTTATATTTTCTTTCATTTTCTAACTATTTTTTATCTACAAAATCAGTAGTTTGTGAACATGCCCTTGGTAAGCCCAACCATTTCATACGATTTGATAAACCATAGGTCCTAGGGCTAGGGAAAATCGGTACGTGCTACGGATGCTGCGAGAGGCTATTGAAATAAAAAAACATCCAAATTTCAATTGTCAAGATGGTTGGAATTTGCCACCTGCGGGATCCTGTAATACGCTTGATTAATCTCAGAGGGCAGCACAATACTGTGAGGTCTCAAGATACGGTTAGTTCGTACTGCGTGGACAGGAATATTTCCAATAATGTTAATGGAAATGACGATAGTTAAGTGAGGGTTGCTAAAAAATTGTACTGTTTTGTGACATAGAACATCTTTGTCATCCCGTAATCACAGCTGCTGTAAAGTAGTCGAAACGTCGGGTTAGAAAATGAAAGAAAATATAAGACCGCGAGTAGAATCCGTTAAGTTGTTGAGGTCTGGCAATTGTGCAGGCCAAGGCAATACCAGGATACATAAACGGGAACTAAACCTGTTGGTTTTGTAAGTATAAGGTCAACATGACATGTCATCTCGTGGCGTTGATAGTGAGAATCAAATTCTGTGAATAACATCATATAGAAAACTGATAGAAAGGTCTCGTTTCGAATAAAATATTTTCATTCTCCTTGAATTCACAACGTGCCCGTTAAAAATTAGCTATAAAAGATACTTTTTATTTGAAACTAGCGGCCACCCGCGACTTCGTCCTCGTGGACTTAGGTTTAAAAAATGTAATATACCTATCTTTATAAATTGTAGCTTATGCATCGGAAAAGGACATACCTTTTCCGATGCAAAAGCTGTATAAATGTAAAGTTTCATTAAATCCATCCAGTAGTTTTTACGTGAAAGAGCAAAACGGCACATACATCCATCCACATATACAAACTTTCACATTTATAATATTAGTAGTAGGCCAGTCATTATAGTAAGTTCACCTCGGAATTCGAGATGATGCTGTGACCACGCGCTCTCCGCCCTCTATCTCGAAAACGGCTCACCGTATGAAAAAATTTTTCAAACAAAATTTGTAAAGAATTTTGTATTCTACAATATTGATGATAAATACAAATAGCAAGAAACCCATAGGAAATGAGATATTTGAAAGAGAGAACCTTGAAATTTAATAGTTGCGTACACCCTACCATATGTAGGTTTTGAGACAACTTTTAGGGTGTCAACATACAAGTATTTACAGACTTACAGCTGGGTATCTCGAATTCCGAGATTCTTTCCTAATTTAAGCTTAAATGACTGGACTATAGGATATAATTGGTTGAGAGTTTCTATCTAACTAGGTTGACTGTCTACAAAATAAAACAATTGATATCCAGTTGTTACTTAACAGACCTAACTTCTCCCGTTTTCCCAATATTTCCCTTCACTGCTCTGCTTCTATTGATTGTAGCTTAACGAATACTTTTCGTTAAGCTACTATAACCTGCCCAAAAGTAAAAAAATAATTGTGCCAAATTTCGTTTAAATCCATCTAGTAGTTTTTGTTTCTATAACGAATATACAGACAGACAAAAATCTTACTGATGATATGACAGGTAAAAAAATCCTGCCGCTAATAATTAGAAATTCAAATAACAAGTGCCCTTTTCAACAATTTGATTAGTTGGTTCTGTGAATGTAAGGAAAATAAAACATATTTTGTTAAAAAGGAAAGCCTTTAGTTTGCTTAGTGATGTAACTCCCCAAAATTTTGATTTATATTTTCCATACATTCAAAAAAATGTTTGACAAGATACTTAAAAAAATAATTAAAAGCCTGCAATACGAAGCTGAACTCGGCGCGCAGTCACAGGTGAAAAATTGACTGGCGCAAATAACTACGGTAAAAACGGTCCGGTACGGTCTGAGCATACAGAGTATACAAGTTTTTGTCAAAATCAGTCTCTAGACTCCGTACAGCATTTTTCGATATTTTTCATAGTTTTAGAATTTGTCTAAAAAACCGATGCACCCTGAATAATAATCTCTAAACTAAACTAAATTAAATTGTTAAATCTGAATTTCTGTACTACAATTAAATTTGTTCTACTGCTTATTTCTGCACTGTGTCAGTGGCTGGGGTCGAGTGAGTTCACTCGCGTTGCGTCCGGGCGAACTAACTTACGCGCGGCTCGGACGGCGTTAAAAACCTACTTTTGCGGGACTAGAGGGCCTTAACATGTACTACACCTAGGTTCTGACCGAAACATCCGGTCGATACCAGATTTTATTTTACCAGCTTTGACCGGGTGAGGTCCCGATTTGATTTAAACCTTTTCATATTGGAGGCAGGTATATGTCCCTCCTCTATTCATAGAAACAAATGAAAATCTTTATAAACAAACTTATTAAAGTAAACAACTTTTAAGTTTGACCGGCCAGTCAGTAAAAATTAAATGTGCCAAAAGTGCTTGCTTCAAATCTTAGCTCACCGACATTCACCAAGTTTAATTCTAACTTATTTGTTTTTTTAAAATACAGAACTTTCACTACTTGCAACCGCTTTTCCGTTTTCTAGCCATAATAACCCTATCAACACCTAATGTAAAGTTACTGAATTCAAAACCTTTTCTTTTTTATTATCTTTTTATCTCCACATGTGTGTGTGGGTGGAAAATCTGACATTGGAGCTTTAAGTGCGCATAACGGCTCCGTAATCTGACGAGTAAGATGACAGGAGTTTCCTTGTCATGTGTATTTATTTGATATTCCCGCTTTTTGAAGTAGGGGTAGTAGTAAAGGTGAGTGGTTAGGGTTTTTTTCACTTAAAAGTCCCTAGAGGGCGCTGAAGTCAATTTGACGTGACGTCATGTAGCCTTTAACCATCGGGCAATCAAGAGGCTTACAGCGACACCTCATTTGTCTAATTATGATTACTAGTTCAGAAGTTACGAGCGAACAGATGAATGCCCCATACATACATATAGGTCAAATCATAACCCTATTTTTGCATCGCCGTAGTCGGTTAACAAAGAAAGAAAATCCTTTGATTTCCTTTGGAAATATAAACTGATATAGCTGTTAAGTATTGATTTAGATTATTAATGAGAAGAAACACCGCCTCCACCTGATCAGAGCTCGACAAGACAGTTCCAATCCCAGGTTCTTAACTATGCATGTGGATTGCTCCAACCCCCCTGCCACAGTTTAAACTATACAGTAGGCTATCAAGGTGGACCGACGATCTGGTCAAGGTCGCGGGAAGCCGCTGGATGCGGACAGCGCAGGACCGATCGTTGTGGAGATCTTTGGGGGAGGCCTATGCCCAGCAGTGGGCGTCGTTAGTGTTGAAACCTACATGTTCACTCTTAGGTAATAAGAACACAGTAGTTTTTATATTTAAATTTTATCTTTTTTGACACACTCTGTGTTTATCTGTCAATCTTCTACTTCCTTGTAATAAACAACTATTATAGTCGTCTTAATTCCACATTTGTTATTTTATTGCTATTACCTAGTAATAGAAGGTTATGGGACCTTAGTCTGACGACATAAAAGTGTTATACGTGTAATTATAAAATTATGGAAGTCAACGGGATACTTCGAGAACAGCCGGCCACAACCAGCGGCTTGACAGCCCCCAGCGGCTCGTCAGCAATCGTCGTCGCCAGTGGTACGCCGAGCTTCGCCAAGCTACAAGGCAGTAGCAACTACGCTACCTGGAGCTTCGCCATGAAGATGTTCCTCATTGACAGTGACCTATGGGACTGCGTCACTCGCCCTGCTCAAGAGGTAACGGACTTTGTACGCAGAGATGCCAAAGCAAGATCAAAAATTTGCTTAAATATATGTGAGCATCTATACCCCATAGTGATGTCTACAGAAACAGCAGCAGCAACCTGGACGAGACTTCGAGAAGCCTATGCTGACAGCGGCCTATCTAGACGTCTGCAGCTAATGAAGAAGCTTCTTAGTGCCAAACAAGAACTGTACATGAACATAGAGAACTACGTGAATGATATTCGTCGCGTGCACCAAGAGCTGATTGCCATTCAAGCTGGCCTAGATGATGAACTGGTGGCTATTATTATGCTGACAGGACTCAGTGAAAGCTACGGTTCTATGGTGATGGCATTTGAGCATTCTGGCGCACCTATGACCACTGATACCGTCGCATCTATGCTCCTGAAGGAAGGTCATCGTGATTTTCCCTCATCCCAAGCATTGACATCGAATGTAAATAGTGTGCGTGTGCCCGTGCGTGTTTCTTGTACTTTTTGTAAAGAAACAGGTCATGTAGTGTCTCAGTGTAGGAAACGGCAAAACAAACACAAAAAGTGTACACCCTCATCATCTCATTCATCACATAACTCAAATTACACATCTGAGGTTACACTTTCATCTTGTTTCAATGCTTATCCTACAGGTTCATCTTCCTCAACTACCGAATGGTTTATCGACTCTGGAGCTACAGCTCATATGTCAAACAAGAGGGATTGGTTTCTGAACCTCAAACCGGAGACCAAACCGATAACTGTGGCCAATGGTAATCAGATTACATCTGAAGGAAGAGGTACTGTGTCATTACAAGTCTCTAATAGGGTTAAGCAAATTTCCGACGTCTTATACGTTCCTGAGTTAGCTACTAATTTATTATCAGTGCGTAACTTAGTACAAAAGGGATTTGTTGTAATTTTTTCACCAAAAGGCGCATCAATTCTTGAAAAAGAAGATTGCAAAGTGTCAGGTAATGTCGTAGCGACAGCGTCAAATTGTAAAGGCATGTATAGACTAGATTTGTCAGAGACACAAGCCTGTCTGACACAAAACAGCAATGAGTCTGCCATACTGTGGCATAGACGTTTAGGTCACCTACATGCCAAGGCCTTAAATATTTTAAAAAGTCGAGCACTAGGTTTAAGTTTTTCGTCCAATAGTTTGGATATACCTTGTGTCCCATGCTTACAAGGTAAAATGGCTAAAAAACCATTTAAAACTTCTACAAGTAGGTCTAAAGCGAAACTAGAATTAATACATTCTGATCTCTGCGGGCCAATGAGCACGCATTCATGGGGTGGCGCTTTATATTTACTTACATTTACAGATGACTTCACGCGTAAGACTTTTGGCTATATGCTAAAGTCGAAAAGCGAGGTTTTCAAAAAGTTCGTAGAGTTCAAAAGTCTTGTAGAGAACCAAACTGGCTTGAAAATAAAAACTTTTCGCTCCGACAATGGCACAGAGTTTGTAAATAAGTTTATGACTCAATTTCTTAAAGAAAATGGCATTATGCACCAAACTACAGTGCCGTACACACCACAGCAGAATGGTGTATCTGAGCGAGTCAATCGCACAGTAATCGAAAAAGCAAGGTGTATGTTGCAAGACTCTGGTCTACCCAGAGCATATTGGGGTGAAGCGGTCTCCACCGCTATTTATCTCAAAAACGTCTCTCCTACTCAGGCACTAAATAATCGAATTCCTGAAGAACTTTGGTTTGGTAAGGCTGTAAACTTATCTCACTTAAGAGTTTTTGGATGTGAAGCTCATGTCCTTATTCCGAAGGAAAAAAGGAAGAAGCTTGAATCAAAGACCAAAACCTGCATTTTCGTGGGTTATTCAACAGAAACTAAAGGTTACCGTCTTGTTGATCCTAGGAATCCCAGGAACATAATTGTTGCCAGAGACGTCGTCTTCCTCGAAGACAAGTCACCACACACAAGATCTGATGCAGAAGCTACAGGCCCGACTCCGTCACCAGTACATCTTGAAGTGGTGATACCTGTTACCCAAGATTCACCTTCAATACTAGAGCCTTCACTTGGCCAAGCCGATGTCATATGTCAACCTCCAGAGCCAGCTTTTATAGAACCTGCAGCTCCACAATCAGAGCCCGAGGTATTTATAGAAGCAGAGTCTGAACATACAAGAGAGCCTTCACCCGTGTCTGAAAGACGTTATCCTTTCAGAGAACGGCGTGTACCACAAAGGTTTCCTGATGATGAGACTCTTTATCTGACATCAACTGAATTCGAACCAGTTACTTTTAAACAAGCTATGGACGATGTCTATAAAAATGACTGGAAAACGGCAATGGACTCTGAATTTCATTCTCTCATGAAACATGGGACTTGGGAATTAGTTGATCGGCCTAAAACCAGGAAAATTATAAAAAGCAAGTGGGTTTACAAAATTAAGAAAGATACTGACGGCAATATTGTCAAATTTAAAGCTAGACTTGTTGCGAAAGGCTTTACACAAGTCGCAGGACTGGATTATGGAGAAACTTTCTCTCCGGTAGCCAGATTGTCCTCCATTCGCCTATTACTAGCCTACGCCGTCAAACTTAATTTAGATATCGATCATTTGGATGTTGAAACTGCATTTCTTAATGGGGATCTAGAAGAAGAAATCTATATGGAGCAACCAGAAGGTTTTTCAACTGACAAGTCAAAAGTGTGTTTATTGAAAAAATCACTTTACGGACTCAAACAAGCACCACGTCAGTGGAATAAAAAAGTTTGTGAGGCCATGAACAAACTTTCTTTCAAACGAGCAGAAAAAGAACATTGCATTTACTTCAAGCAAAGCAACAACAAAATACTCATAGTCGCAGTATTTGTTGATGACTTTTTTATCTTCTCGAACTGTAAGAAGATGAAAGATGTTTTTAAGGATCAACTCAAGAAGTTCTTCACTATTAAAGACTTAGGGTCAGTCAAAGATTGTCTTGGTATGAGGGTCACCAGAGACGGAAATACGTTGTCACTTGATCAGACCAAATATATCGAACAAGTTATCGCTAAATTTGGTATGACAGATGCCATCCCTGTATCAACGCCGATGGAAACCAGTGTCAAACTAACACTACCAAACAAAGACGATGAACTTGGCTTGGAGATACCTTATCAGCAGCTTATTGGTTCCTTAATGTACATCTCCATTGGTACAAGACCGGACATAGCACATACAGTCTCTGTCTTGAGCCAATTCAATACACATTACGGGGAGGTACATTGGAAGGCCGCTAAGCGTGTCCTTCGCTACCTTAAAGCTACCAAGGATATAAAGTTGACCTTTAACAATCAGTCAGAAATGATCGGTTACTCTGATGCAGACTACGGAAGTAACATAATAGACAGACGTTCTTATACAGGATTTGTGTTCAAGATGTGTGGATCTTCAGTCTCGTGGGAATCGCGCAAGCAACGTACTGTAGCGCAATCCACTACTGAGGCAGAATATATGGCCGTGAGCGAAGCCAGCAAAGAAGCCATATATTTTCAATCACTCATCAAAGAAATATTCACCACATCTCCACCAATCACGATCATGTGTGACAATCAAAGTGCCATCAAACTCACGCAAAACAACAGTTTCCATGCTCGCACTAAACACATCGACATTCGCCATCACTTCATTCGCGATTCCATTGTACAGAAGCGGGTTCATGTCGATTTCATCTCCACAAAACATATGACAGCTGACATTCTCACAAAGCCATTACCTAAACTGAGACACTACCAGTGCCTGTCCTCTTTAGGTTTAACTTAGGTCTTAAGTTTTTATAAGCCAGTTATTGAGTTTGTCTGTATTGTATTTGTCTTTTGTTTTTGTTTAGTTTAGTGTGTAGTTAGTTAATTGTAAAGTTTAGTGTGTAGGTACTTTGTTATATGTTTATACAGGGTGTTCTTATTACGGGGAGGTGTTGAAACCTACATGTTCACTCTTAGGTAATAAGAACACAGTAGTTTTTATATTTAAATTTTATCTTTTTTGACACACTCTGTGTTTATCTGTCAATCTTCTACTTCCTTGTAATAAACAACTATTATAGTCGTCTTAATTCCACATTTGTTATTTTATTGCTATTACCTAGTAATAGAAGTTAGGCTGATATGATGATGAGGCTATCTAAGGCCGCCCGCCGAGTTATTTGCCTAGCGTGCACACAGACACGCGGCACAGCCCGTCCGTACTGCCGCCTCCCTTATGCCTCCCTATTTTATGCTAGCGTGTGCGTGAAATTGCGTGTGCGTGATATCGCGACACGGCGCGCGACGCGCACGCACACATTCAAACCGAGTGTGGCACGTTTGTATGTAGATGTTCTACTGTATGGTTTATACTGTGCCCCTGCATTACTAATGGGGGGGTGATTGTTTATGCTTCGTTAGAAATGCGCTAATTCGGGAGCAGCGGTGATTACATTTCGCTTTTGTTACGCGGATATGTTACGTTGTGTCGGAGCCTACTTTTGGTTGTTTGAACACGTTGTGAATTATTTTAAAGTGGAAAATGTTCTTACTGTTTGTAAATTTGGAGGTTTTTTTTTGAGGTAAATACATGGCAACTTTGACAACTACTTTTAAATGTTCTACTGGGATTTTAGACTCAAATCTGAACGAAACTTATTCAGTTTTGCAATAACTTATTAAATAGAGTTTTTGCCACTGTAACATCGTTTGTAATGTCCCCGATTTAATGGTATTTTATTATAAATAGTCTATAAACTAAAGTGAATCACCTCACTAATGACTTAATATGAAATTTTAATGACTGATTTGTTGTAATGGTTGAGAAGATGGCTCGAACACCAAAAGCCACAGGTTCGACTCCCAAACAAAACCATTTGTGTGCATAATCACGTTTGTCTCAATGATTCCAATGTACTATCGTGTATATTCATAAGAAAAATAGTAATTAATTATGTTACATCCGTTGTCTAGTTCTCATAGTACCTACAAGCTCTGCTTAGTTTGGTGCTAGATGGCGCTGTCTGGATTAATGACGAGTTACTTTTTTTTTTTCTGATACTTATTTTGATAAGAATAATCAATCCATCCCTGTCACTTGACAGGGATGGAAAGTAAAATGGCTTACGTGCCGTAATCCTTAAGATTAATGACATATACATATTTTTGGGAAATAATTCAGAAATGCACTCTTTCATAGTAAAACAATTATTGATTTGTTACTAAATCAAAACAAAATAGTTCCCAAAACCAAGAAAATAGGAGTTCACCCGCAATGCACACAATATTTTTACAAGCTTATTTCATGATGGACATTCCAACAAAAGTGCGCGCCTAAATTTATGTGATTGACAGAACGCATCGATCTATGGTCGTCGTCTATGGTTCGGGTAGTGTAAGGGCCGGCGCCCACCATCGGCATCGGCACACTTCAGGATTTTAAGGTGGCAAATAGCAATATACTTTAACATTATGGCAATAAAGTAGAAATTTTCGTGATGTGTTCTCGTAAAAACAAAATGCATTTGTTCTGTTTCTGTTTCGGCATTTTCTACTTTATTGCTATTGTGTTAGAGTATATTACTATTTGCCACCTTAAAAGCCTGAAGCGTGCCGATGCCGATGGTGGGCGCTGGCCCTAAATCCTCTGTAGTGTAGTGGCCCTTTACGTCTGCCAAGGAGGTTCTGCTAACAATATGTATAGATTAGGTAGGAAGTTGGCATACCCACCAAGAAAGTGCAGAGTATATTCATATTAACACTTCACAGGCCTTTCTTAACGCTGGCAACGTTTCACACGCAAAGAGCAAAGGATTCGCTAAGAGGAGCTTTGAGGGCCCCTCAGAGCGGAGGGGAGCTTGAGAGCCTAATGAGGAAAAATATTTGAACCAGGAGGCGGTAAACCTTGGTTAGTTATTAAACCTAACGTATACCGTAGTTAATCAAGCTTAGTATTAACAGTCCAACCTTATACCTATTGGAGAACATCTAAATGTCTTTACTCGTATGGCCGACGATCACCGGCGGTGTAACCTACCTACCTACTACCTACCTACCTAGTTAGTAAATTCAGATCGCAGTTCCTACTTTGATCGCGAAAATGCAAAATAGATTTCCATGTTTTTTTATTATTGTGAAAGACTATGTCACAGACTCTGTGGTCCGTGCTTTTGAATTTTATTTAATTTCTTAAATGTATTGTAATGTAAACGGCGCTCCGCCCAGAGGCCCAAAATAAAGATGTTCGACGTAATCATTGATAGGTACCTATGAACATTTTTGTTATAAACAGCAGTGATATAAACATTTTTGTTTATATCAATTGGTCGTAATCAGCTTTCGTATCATTAAATGTTTATTTTCTTATTATTGAACTAACTTTAAATAATCCACCAATATAGTCGCACAATCAAAATAAGACTGCACTACTATGCCAGCGAATGTATTTGTTTTCATATCCTCCCTCCTCGCATGATCAGAAATGATACGTTCTTACGTACTAGTAGCGCCATCTCTTGACGTAGTCTAAACAATTTCTGCGCCCAAAAGCGCCATCTATTAATTTTTGGGGAAACTTTCGAAGCTTTGCTTTGTTGTTCTGAAGCTTTAGTAGATGGCGCTTTTCTGTGATAGCAGTTGCGCGTCTGAAGATGTAGAGGTCGGTACTGATCAAATACAGTTTCAAAAGTGCACACAAGGATACACTTCGTCGGATATAAAAAACTACAATATTGAATTTTATAGTCCACAGACACCCGAAGGGCTGAAAATAATAATGATGTGAAGGAAAATGAAATAAGACTACAGTCTTCGTAAGTAAATTTTAGTAATGGTTGTCCCAAACGATTATTAATAAGGACTTTACTACAAAGTCGACGTGCAATTTGTTTTTAAAAATTGAAATAATTTAACAAAATTATAGCTCCGCCATGACAGTGATTTTCACTGCCGTGACCAGGATTCGAACCTGGGTTACTACGGCCACAACGTAGGGTCCTAACCACTAGACGATCACGGCTATCGGAGCGGTGAAGGGGTGGACGAAATTTTGTATTGGTATTTCAAGCATTCTTGATCACTATTTTTCATGTTTTGAGAATATTCGTAAAAATGGCGCTGAACTCAGCTAACATAAACATAAAACATAAGAAGAACGGCTAGTCAGTTAAAAGAAAACTGGCAAATACGCAATATGAGGAGGTACGTACAGTCAACGGCACATCAGGCTACCCATATCTGCTTTTTTATCGCTCTTGCCAAAGTACCTATACTTTGCAAAAGAGCAAGGAGGACTGACCGGCAATGTGTAGCCTGAAATGCGTAACTATCTTTTTTTACAAGGATTTGATAGTAATATGAGTTTTATTTTTATTTGATTTGATTATTATTTTTTATTTAAACATACAGTCATTTACAGTACCAGACGTTAGTCGGGTCTTTCTTACCAGCTTAGGTGAAAGAAGATGAATATTTTATTGAATTTTGTGTTGATGAGTATAATTGTAACTAGTAAATCAAGGTCAGGTAAGAGTGATTGATACTAATCAGAAACTGTGTAATGAAACAAAATATGATTTTACGTGAAGCCGTATAAATCAATCAAATGTTCATTATTATGCTAATTGTCTTATGTTTCGATATTGAGATTTTATATTGGCCTACATTTAATTATCGAAATTATTTCACTAACATGAAAAAAGCAATAAACCTTTATTTCGCTGTTGAATTGATGACCCCAAGTACACCCCAGCTAAAGACCATATTCTTAGGCATTATAAATCTCTTGGTAACCGTATCGTAAAACCAGAAGGGCAATAAAATGGTCAGTGGAACACATTTTTTTTGTTCCAAGACCATTGAATGCGCGAGCGCAGGCTGAATGTCCACACTTATAAATAATTCTGGTCACCCCTTCAGATGAGCAAACTAGACGGCTTATTTGAGGACTGGTTGAGGTTGGGCTGGCGTAAACGAGAATTATGTAACTGGCAGCTAAAAAGTATTATTTTTAAATTTAACCTGTTCTGTCCCACAGCTGGGCAAAGGTCTCCCCCAAAGTTCTACAAACGTCTCTGTTCTGAGCCAAAATTTGCCACTACCCGGAATAACAGGATATTGGCATCGATCGAACCTTAAAAAAAAAGTTACGCAAAAAAATTAAAGAGTAAAAAAGTATGTACTTCTATTTTTTTGTTTCTTATAATGAAGTTTGAAAGTCTGGAAGAGATCGCTTCTTGCGATTTGGCCGCCAAAATTTGCGACCTAAATCTCAGTTAACATTGCTGTGCAATTGTTTTCTATGTGCAGTTAGGTATATTTTATCTTATATTTTATACTCTGTATAATTGAATAAAACTTAAAATGTACATTATGTCACTGGTTATCTATAAAATGAATGTATACTTCAAAATAACTTGTAAACAAACATAACGCTTGTAGAGCGATAAAAAAAACATTTATTCATGATAAACATGACGGATTTGATTGATTACAACTGAATAATCATCAAAGTAATGCTGTTCTCCTCGTAAAAACGATTTATCAATTTACGTGATAACAACAATCACTATTTCTTACAATTTGCTATTTTTTTTCATTAAATTCACTGCAATTATGTCATATTCTGTAAGGATATGATGTAGAAATTATGACATGATATGAATGATGAAAATACACCGAAACGTCCCGAAGACAATATTATTTTTTATCTAAGATGCAGAACAATACCACTAGCAATGAATATGAAGTTTTATTTGTTGTATTAGGTTCATTAGGTATCGGAACAGTGTTCAAAACATTGAATATTAACAAAATACTGCAAAAGTTAGAAATAAAAACTCATTAGAATGCCGAATCTTATTAGTTGTAAAGATAATTTCTTTTTAGAAGTATTTTTTGGAAAAATCTTACTAATATTATAAATGCGAAAGTTTGTATGTCTGGATGTGCCGTGTTGCTCTTTCACGTCAAAACTACTGGATGGATTTTAATGAAACTTTACAATAATGTAGCTTATGCATCTGAATAGCACATAGGCTACAATTCATAAAGATTTAATACATTTTTTCAAACCAAGTCCACGCGGACGAAGTCGCGGGCGGCTGCTAGTGTAAAATAAGAACGTCACTTACCTCCTTCCACTTCTCCCGAATCAAATGCCCATACATTTTTGATTCGTGTTTATTTCGCGACTACCATAATTTCACGGTCTAATCCATGTATACTCATTACAGACATTATGTCTGCTTGTTACCATGTCTTGTATGTTGGACAATAAGGGTACCATAGGGTACAGACGCTGGCCATCAGATTTATTGAATTGTATGAAATTTTATTTCGTTAGGGTCACTTTGAATGCTTATTTGTAAGAGGTTTCTTGAAAATCCTGATTAGGATGATGTCAGAACAAGGAGGGGAGCATAAAATCGCATCTAGAACAATTGAAATATACAGGGTGGTATTTTCGATGAGGGGTTTCATGAAGTACCTACATATTTTTTTTGAAAAGAAAGAATTCTCCCAGTTATTATTTTGTTTACAAAAACATATAAATAACTATGCTTATTTGTGGCCTAGTATCCCTTAGTACAAGCATTTCTTAATTTGGGTATAGATGGCCATGTGTGGGAGCATGTCTAATGGGAAATTAATTATTTTTAGAGTCGAATCGACACTATTTGCGCCAATTATATATAAAAGAGGTATATACGTTATGTCTGAACTGATAGGAAGTCGAAAATTGACCCCTTGCGTACGTACCTATAATTTGACCGTGTGTACAAGATAGTATGATTATTAACTAGAGCGTATACGAGACAGATACATGTAGCGCAGTGTCGTCTCATACTGTCAATACTTTGCTCAGGTGTTTGAAGTCCTGATTTCGGTTGCCACTTTTTTAGCACAATCGACGTCTTTTTTATTATAATATCATATGAATGAATGATAAACCACAGACTGAATTTACAGAATTTCGTGATCATTGCTTTCACATGACATACATATTTTCATCTTTATATTTCTTATGGACGACTCGTTTAGCGTTTGGTTCAAGTTCCGGTTGAGCACAAATGTTGTTGTTTAAACAAGTAT
This sequence comes from Udea ferrugalis, assembly GCA_950022985.1. Classification (NCBI taxonomy): domain Eukaryota; kingdom Metazoa; phylum Arthropoda; class Insecta; order Lepidoptera; family Crambidae; genus Udea; species Udea ferrugalis. The sequence continues at coordinate 2,433,699 of OX465522.1, forward strand.
TTGCGCAAATATTTTTAAAAATCAACCTCATTTCAGAAATTTGTGGATACTTGATAACCCTGAACATACGAGAGAGATCCGAGATTCGATCCCCACCAACAACACACATGACAAAGTGCAAAAAATACAAAAGGGGATTAATTTCATTGATAAAAATCAGTAACAAAATCAATACCAAAGTACACACGTCCGCACAATAGGTAAGTCCAAATTGCACTATAAAGTACAAACGGACGCAACCTTGGCGAGTCACCGCGGAACCGCTGTAGCTATTGTACTCTATCTCGTTTTTGGAGATCCGCTACGTGATTAGAAAACGAAATGGGATACGTTTGTTGGTAACTGTTTATTGTTGTATGGATAATCTATTGTTTTGACTTCTACAATCGAATATAGTTTTCTGGTGAGATTTATGCTTTGCGTGAGTGAGAGCGTCGTGGCCTGGTGGTTAAACACTTTGGCTCGCAACCCGTGTAGTTCTGTATTCAAATCTGACCGGGACACCTACTTTAGTTTCATTGTACAATTTGCGGATAATTTACTCCTTACCTCATTTGGCTTGACCATGTTCGCCAAAAACAGTGTGCCTCTGACTGCTCCGCCTGAGGTTTAGGTACACGTCAAAAATAACAGTAATTTCCTCCCTCTCACTAACTCAATTTGGAAAATAAACAGGAAAACTTGAAATATGTCATGAAAGTAACGGATAGGTAGTAAATTAAAGTAAACAACTGTAAAAGTAAATAATGCCATTGACCCTCAAAATAAAACGCAACTCGCGCTTAACCAGTTATTTTAGGGAACACAACCCCAACAAAAGAAGGGCTCCGTGTAAAAATCCCTTACGCGTCACATGGCAACCCCGTTTGACGTTTTATTTTGCCCGAAGCAACATAGACAAAAAGTATTAGTTCAGTTTACTTTTTCTATCAGTAATCCCTTTTCTATCCTTTTAATAACTTGATGAAATAGTGTACGGAACCTTTTGTTCTGCACTTTTAATGGTACTGATAGAATAGTTAACATGATTAACAAAGAGCTGAATTTGTTAGTTTAAGTGTTTTTTTGATAAGTACTGTTGTATTGTATCACTTCGGGTTTGCTTTTTTTCAAAGGGATCGTAGGTGCCTAAAACATAAGTTTTTTAATCATGATAAACCTCTCTGTACCTCTGTACCTTCGGCCATCTTACTAATTCCGACTGACAGTTTGAACTCTATGAATATGAAACTGAAATTGAATAAAATGTAAATTTCTCATTAATTGATGAAATGTTTGTCCTTTGATTCCTGTCCTGAGATTCGAACCGACTCTCGACCTAATCACCAATAACACCGAGTTATTTACACATCAACTGTAAACAAATTTAAGTTCACTTTTCTATAAACTAAATATCGATTCTTAGAATAGAACTTGTGACAAAAATGCAGCCCCGAATTCGTATTTAATGCAAAATGTGTTGGTAAATCTGATTTCTGAGTAAATAATGATATAAATTTCATATTTTATTTCATACACAAGTGTCAGATTTCTAAATTTTACTTCACCGACAAACCCACAACTGTAACATAAATTCACAATAAAATTGCCGCAAGAATCACATTTTTGGGGGAAACCATTCAAGGTGATATTGTTCTGATATTTATGAGCTTTTCTAGTATATTTATCTTCGAGAATAAGGACAATTGATTTCCCCTATTCCTTCGGATTATCTTTATGATATATTAGATCGAAATCGATTTGAAACAAACTTATTGTAACCATCACTTGATGAACAAAATTTGACATTGAACCTTGAGTTGGAAACTTTAAGACTGATATTTTTAAATTGCATGTTTTTGATATTTTAAAAAAAAGTAAGGAGGAAGGTTTCTCGTAGAACCAGGAGAGTATGATATTAGATGAGATGACAGTTTGATTGAAAAAGCTTTGAAGTAAAGTAAGGCAAAACTACAAAAGTTTTTGTTTGACGGATTTAATAAATGTTTACTGACATACATCTACGCGTTTTGCGGTTTCTCGGTTGTTATGAATCGATGAGTAAATTCAGTTTGTATGACAGGATTAGTGATAAACATAAACTATATCGGAAGCTTTACATGTTTCTGGTGCATTTGAATAGCGAAGAATGGAAAATATTGATAGCAATAATATTTATGAAATTACTTTTGATATTATATTATGAGGTTCGTTTTTTTGTTGCATAATCGGGTTATCTTCTGCGTTTTATTTTTATTAAAGCCTCTTTTTCTCCCATTTGATTAATACACATGAAACATTAGCTACACAGAAACACTGGCAAGATGCGCATGCCCACGACACAACACAATAATTACCCTGATTTCTGTAAAGATATCTACCCGTTCAATCTTGTCTTTCTTAATTAGACTATTGTATTGATATTTAAATTAAAAAATACTTGGATTTAATACGTTCAAACGAAACATCAATACCATCGATCCGTGTGAAAACCTTTCAAGAACGTTCTTACCACTTATTATTACTGCATTCGCTCATTCAACCGTCATTAAAACAGCATTTTCGCCTGCATTTTGATTGACATGACGTGACAAGTCGTACACTGCAAATGCTGACATTGTTGCAAGACAAAGACGGGTATGACGGGAAAGGGTGCAACCCTAGGGTCAACAATACCATAACAATATTTCCTAAAGCAGCGTTTATCTAAGCGATGTACCTGAGAAAGGCGATAGACTAGTTATCAGATTTGGCATCTCAAATTGGACGTATCAGATTAAGTTTAATGCCTTTGACGATAACCATATGACTATTATAATTCATTTTTATCGTAATCTGGATCAGTAGATTAAAAGGTTAACAGACAACGCAATTATTGATATTAGAGATCAGATTCAGGTGGATAAGATTCATAAATCGTGTCGTGTAATTATATCTTTGCTAATAGAAAGTGAACTTCTGGTTGCAAGAATATTAAAAATCAAAAAGTGAATTCTTTAAGCTTATGATCTTTACGGGACGGGAGCTCTACTTATTCGATGTCTTATTTCAAAATATGTTCTAATTACACTTTGTTTTTAAAGTATTGTGAATCATATCATCCTGTATAGTTGTTTTGTTTAAACGAGATGCTGGATGAATAAAACTGTAGTAATGTATTACGAATGTGCAGTTAGTAAATATTTAAATATTAAATGTATTATTAGATTCAAGTTTCTTAGCAACAGAGATTCACCTTTAATTCAACAAAGGCTATTCCCATGATCTTGAATCTTGATGAGAAACTTCACAATTTACGAGAAGCCATTGTCGCTTGAATACCTATTTTTACGTCTTAAACCGGTTCTGCAACGCGGAAGCTCAGTCTCACGACGATTATTCCTGTTTTGTGTAAAACCATCCAAATTTTTGGTATTTCGGCTGCCGTGCTCTTGCGCACATCTGTTAGGTCAGTTTTTGTTACAGTTATTTGTCGGTGGGCCCTTTTGTTGGCTTGCGAAGTTCGTTGCATCTTCATTTGTTGCACTCGCATCGAAGTATTGTTAGACGCTGTCAAAATTTCTTGACGTGTTATGATTTTTACAGTTCAATGGAGCGTGCTTTGAAATACATTATTCAAAACATGGTCAGGATAGAAAAGAAAAGAAAGAAAAAAAAAAGATGATAAGATAAGAAAAGGATGATAATCTTTTATTATAAGGATTTCTTTTGCATCCTTTGTCTTGACTTCAGTTTATCTTTCATAGTCTAAAATTTCTTTAAATGTCGGATTTGTTACAACCATTACATTTTCATGTAGTTACCTACTTTCACTTCGATTTCTTTTGCTTGTATTGTCGCTATCCAAAAATTAGTTAAATGACCCATAACCAAATCTTAGTAGCGCAAAATTATACTGCACCCATAGTTAACCATAGGTTTTGTGTGATTTATAGAGTGCAAGCAATTCATATGGCGTTACGGGTCATAAATTTGTTTAACGCCTTTTACTGGGCGGTTAGATGCGTCTGCGACTGATAAATGCATAACTCTATTGTCGAATGCGTATGAGCACAGCGTGAAGATATTGTCCTTATTAAGGACTCTGATTTATGTTTTCTTTTGTTTTGCAAGTGAAAGCTTGTGTCGTTTCGTCTTTCACCTTTTGAGTTGGTAACATTTGACTTTTGCTGAGGACTTTTTTTATTTTTTGTTGATTTTGAATAAGCATATTAGGTTGTATAAGAAAAGTAGAAGTCCAAACATATCGCATCAAAGTCTCTAGTATGTTGATTGTGCTTTTTTAGAACATGAAGTTGAAAAATTTGCACGAAGTTTCAAATGACGAATATATCTTCAATGACTGCAATTTAATTGAAAAATCGTTTCATTTCATCGTCATCATCGTTTATATGTAAACATCAACATAAAAGTCGAGTTTACGATGTCGCAAACACTAAATTGGGGTTATTAAAACCTCAACTGTATTTGCAACAAGATCCTCGAGATGGTACGCCCTTCCTTTTGGGAGTTACCCTTCCAGTTCTCAACCAATAGGAAATTCGGATCTTTTCGCTTAGCTTCGGTCGAGTCGCATAAAAAATTGACACAATGAGGGTTGCATTTCTTGCAATGTTAACAAACTTGGCGAATTTTTCATCGGGACCCCGAATTTTATCCGATGTTTTTGGGTGATATGTGGAGTAATGAGGTTTCCAAAGTTATTGCTAGGACAGATCTTTTTTAATTCCGCCTTTTTTGTTGATTTGATTCACAGTTTTGTTTTTTTACGTTAGTGTTTGATTTAGGTAACTTGTTGAACTCTATCTACGAAGGTTGCTTGAAAAGCAAGTTGCTATTTTTTCTAATAATAATTGTATGAATTCTTCTCTTGGTTTTACATTTTCTTTCATTTTCTAACCAAATGGCTCCATTACTTTACAGCAGCCATGATCGTCGAATAACAAAGATGTTTTATTTCCACTTTATACTTATTTAAATTAACTGAAATGCGTTACATGGAAAAAATATCGTTGTTCGGAAATAAATCGAGTCACGAATATAAATCAATAATTTCCGTGACCATTTTTAGTATGTTAAGGAAAGGTTTAAGTAATTGTAAAGTTTAAATTCATTTGTAGCATTGTCGAATGTCTCAATACTGTAACATTTTAATGTCCATGTTACCTTGTCTTTTTACTTCCTACATGATTTTTTGCAACATTCACACGAGTGACACGTATCTGTCTCACCTCGAGTGTAGGATTACAAAAGGATTTGTCCAACCCAATTAGTCGAGATGGCAACTTGAATTCTTAATGCGGCCTGACTATAAGTTTATTTAAACTATTGTGTTTTATTTTTGCATAAAAATACACGTTGCACTATGTAATTGTTGTTTTTTAGACGACCCCTGCAAGGTTTATTTTGAATAATGTATTGTTAAACTCGAGATGCGTAGAGATTCGTTTTTAAATGAAGTTTAATTGGATCCCCGCTGGATAAGTGAGTTGGCGCGCGTTTTTTTAAAGATGGCGTCACGCTGGTGATCCGTCAATTTGAGTGATTGGAAATATTGTGCCATTTGGATGCGGATTAGAAGGGATTAGGTTTGTCTGGTGGTTTGGGGTCATTTCTTTTATTAGAGACTGCCAACTACAAATCCTTTTGACGTCGGATTTAATCTTTTCCACCCACAGCATCACCCTGCTGAGCAAATAATACAACAGTTTTTAATTCATCAGTACAAGTTCTGCTTATTCTGAGGTCAAATGATCTGAGAGTAAAGAAGTCCTAGATATGACATTTATTTCATTTAACTAGTTCAAACTGTTCAAATCAGCGTTCAATATGGAATGAATCAAAAGTTTCTGGTAGAAGCTTTTTCCATTAATTTTAGATATAAAAACTTGGCGATTGTAAGATTCAAAGAATGACTCAGACAGAATACAATTTTTGAAGCAAAACGTCAATAAAATCACACCATTAACGGTATTTATTTTTCAAATAAAAGAAAATTGTAGTTCATCGACTTTTGCAAAAAGCGCCGCGTCAATTCGGTCATCATTAATCTAAACTCGGCGAATCATAGCGCGCGCGTTTGACATAAATGGATCAGAAATGTTCCTATTCAATGATGCTTGATACTGTCGTCCATCATTAATTATACGGTACACTTCAAAAAGAGATTTTTGCTAAATAATATACATTTTTCGCTATAATATTAGCTCTTTTTTGTGTGTGATCTTTGATAGTGTAGCTTTTATTTCACCGCTGGAAATATGATTGATTTTGATCCACCTACTAGCCTTATTCGAAGCCAAACGCGGAGTGGGACGCCCACCCGCAAGGTGGGCGGATGCTCTGATTAAGATCGCAGGGTTTCGGTGTATGCAGGCCGCCTACACCCGCTGCTCCTGAAAATCTATGGAGTAGGTCTATTTTCAACAGTGCACTTCATGCTGTTGATAAAAGGCTCTTAAACAGTATCTGACCTAGTTATTCGGTATTACATGTGTTGTTTACAAACTAATGTAAATGTGAACTATATTTCCAAAGTTAATAAGAAATGGCAATGCATTATCCCAACTTTAAGCAATTTTAACATTTTCTAACACCTTCAAACGCCCGCATTTTCCGACAGCAGTGAAAAATGGGGAATGTCGCCCGTAGTTATTCGTCACATAAGAGAAAGCTTAAGTTCGCTCTACTCACTGGCAACTATACCTTGGCCTTAAGCCTATTATAATCTTATGTTTATTTTCATTAGTCTTACAGTAAAGTTACTATTAATATAATTCATTACATGAAAATCGGCTACTGCCAAAAAAAAGTCCCTGACACTAACCTGAGTCTCATGATCGTTGAGGACGTCACGTCTCCATTTTCAAACATCAGAAGTCATCATCAGTGTCAAGTCAACCTTGGCCTGGATGCAGATTTGCTACATGTCCTTGTTCCAGAAAAGAAATTAATTATTAAAATGACAGAAACTCATTTAGCTGTCTGTCACCTTAAATTTTTGACATATAGGTATTTTGTTTTCCTAAAACAATTATATTTCAATTCGGTTTTTTAATAAGGTCAGGCAAAGCACCTTATTGAAGGTCCGAGTTCAAATCAAATGGTTTGGGGTAAAACATAATTCACTTTCAAATACCTCCATATTGTTAGTTCTAAAAAAGCTGCTATGAGTACATGCGTGAATAACAATAAAATATTTCGTTCAACATGAAATTTCTAGCAAAAAAATAATCGCACAATACCAGGAATATAAGGGGCGTAACTCACACGCGTAAATTGGCGCGCGTCGCATGTCTGCCCGCGCACTCGGCGAAATTGCGTGGGTGTGTCTGCGGCTTTATGATGCTACTGCGCAATCATCAGGGGTTATGCGTGTGATTACTTGCAACGGGAGGTCAGTGACCTTAGGCGAAAAAGGTTTTGTGGTGCGGCAATTGTTTTTTGAACAAATGACTGTAGCTAACTAGTTGCTGCTGTCTTTAATTTGGCTCTTGTTGCTACTCTTGTACGATATGAAATCTAAAGTGTGTGAAAGTTGAGTATTAACCAACTGGATTGAGTACATGAAAGCAATTCTGTAGACTCTCCTTTTGATCTTGAATTCGATTACACCTGTCAGAGAACTTACTACATTCATAATTTTCACCTGAGCTGTGCTTATTTCACTCAACTTATGAGTATGACTATAAATGAGTAAAATAAATTACTCTGCAGGTATTTAAAAGACATTCCAGCTTGGCATTGCAAGGACATAGTTGAATTTTTCTTAAGTGTTACCTACGGTAAGTAACTGTGCCAAAGGTAGAGACCGTTTTATGCAAAAAATTGTCAGCGATTGCATTGCAGTTTTTTGTAACATACACATAAACTGCCTGGATACGTCTCACTGCTGGGCACAGGCCTCACCTCAAATATGAGGTAGAAAGAGGTGAGAAACCTTAATGTCAGATGTTATCAAGCCGCCCTAAGGCCTTCTGACTAGGCTTAACGAAACGACTGACATCTAGCGACGTCAACCGGGACCAACTGCTTAACGTGCCTTCCGAAGTACGGAGATACCCGAAATACAAATCAATAAATTTCGGTCGGGGTGGTCACCCATCCCATTTCCGACCCGGCGTGTGTTGCTTTACAACAGCGATCGTCGCCGATCACTGTCACAACTGCGCCACAGGCACCTCAAATGAATGCGAATGCAGTTTTTTGTACCTAAAGCGTATGTTTTCATATAAAATGAGACGTAATTATAGATTTTCATCTCGGGCGCAGCCATGCACTCAGCGAAAAGAGGGGAACGCCATGCACGCGTTTCTGCATTATTGAATATTGATTCCATGTCCCCTAGCGTCCCTCATCTCTAGGGGGGTATGTTTAATCTTCGTCTTGCTGGCACATCGAATTTCGCACGGTGCACTCGAAAGTCGCAGAAAATTACGCTAGAAGCAGCAATATTTACTTTACAAGGCAAAATCTTTAGGTAGGGTAATTGAGCGATATAACTTTTTGTATTCATTGAGTAACATCCTAAAACCCGGTAGTGAGGATGAGACTCCTTTACCTATATACTAAAGTAGTAGTAGCTTCGAATATAGAGAACAAATGAGAAAATGAAAAATTTAATAGAAAAAAAAAACATTTTCCCAAAGTCTGGGTTCACCTGTCAAAAAGCGGGATATATTTATTTAACTGTCCTGTCACACTGCGATAGCATTTAACAGAACGTCGCGTCGCGACGTCTGTCGGGACAGCTAGTCAAGAATATAGAAGCACCGTAATTTCTTTATACCTGACCGTGTGGTTGACTAATAGCGAATGCCTCTTGGCACTCGGCAGCTTTTTTTTAATTACATGAAGAAATCAATAAGCACTGCATGTAAAGGTTGGCTTGGTCTTATATGTCGGCAGCCCATTACCTATACTACTGATATTTCACGTCTCCATAGACGAAGGTAACCGCTTACCATAAGGCAGTCCGCATGCTAGCTAGCTTACCAAAACAAATCACTGCCTACGTCAACCAAAATCTAGTTAGTGCCCCATAACACATGAAGGGCACGTGCGTAGACTCAATCTAGTTTTAGCGACAAAAGATTGAGAGGGCGCGACCCTCCGCACTCCGGCTTGTAAGGGGTGCATGTAATCACTCCATTATCAAACTACGGAGTCATGTTTCTGTATTGATTTTGGCTAAAAGCAGGATCGGATTTTTTTTGTGATTTTGGTATGAGTGCATATGGATGGATAGAAAGAGTTATCAATGTTGATACTGTCAATTTATCGATCTATTTGGTGTAATGGTTGAGTTGGCTGCTACACCAGAAGTCACGGATACGATCCCCGCAGAATACTTATAAACATTGGTGTGCATGAACAAGTCGGTTTGTATGTATAGAGGTCTTCAATACAATATTGACCAGCTTAATGGCGCCAGCATTAATATACTTGTCAACCTTATATCTGCATCTTGTGAGATATTTCCCATCAGGTGGAGTGCGATCAGCTTAGAGAGCTCAATAAAAGGAAAGTGGACGGAATATTCAGAAGCCCACACACCGCGGAGCAAATACACACCTAGACTGGTTAGGGGTGATAGTATTGATAGTTTCGCTATTTTGAAAAGAGATATCATCCATAGTTTCGGTAAAACTACAACTGAAGTAAGTACTACAAATCTGGCAAATTGAAGTAGCCACATTGTTTGTAGCACATAACTTCACGTTACTTATAGTTAAGTTACAAACTGAAAGTTAGAACCCGATACGCAGAACCCACTCCAGGTTCTTCGAGCTCTGCTTCAAGTTGAAGTTTTCGGCAACTAATGTAACTGTTCAGAACTCTCATTAGCATCGGAACATGCAACACTTTGAGATTTGAAGCCAAGTTTCGAAAATGTTACTCGAATTAAAGTTAAAACATCACTACATAATATGAAATGATGTCTTTTCCCGTCTGTCTCTCTAGATATGCTTCGATTTTTACCTTTACCTGATTTCCCGAAGGACACTTAAGGCTAGGTATGCCGCACTTACTTTTTTTAAAGCCATCTGACACACGTAAAATAATGTTTTGAATCCTAAAAAAAATATATGTTTCAGTTCAGGATCTGATCTAGTCAAATCGTATTTAGTTATATGATTGCGTTAAACGTCAGTCTATAGAAAAAAAGGGAAATAAAACATTTTTATTAATGTTTTTTCTACAGTTCTATATACTCGGATTTTTAATTGTAGTCAGTGAAATGACATTTTCAGTGTGGCAGGTTTTCAGTCCCAAATAAATAGTGATGTGGTAAATCGAGTTTTTACAATTAAAAGTTAGTCGACATTACAGCCTGGCAAAAAAGTCGTAGTGAATGACCACGTCCCACTTCCAATGTCATTACTGGCAACACACACTGGTCAGACTTTCGTCTTGAGACATAGAGGTATTTCGGTAAACTGTATTTAGTAAATAGATTTTCAGTTTCAAAATGTTTTGTTTCTGTATTATATTATTTACAGGTAAGAATTTCGTTTATTAACGGGTCATACAACTGGAAAAGTTTGGGAGGATACAACAGTAGAATCTTCCAAACAAGCGTTTTCTAAAGGTTTGACTACAGGCCTAAAGGGCATAACCGGCAAAGGACGACGCCTTATAATTTCACATATAGGCAGTGATGAAGGTTTTGTAGATTCCGGTTTACTTATTTTTGAATCGAATAATAATAGTATGGCCTATCATGAAGAGATCAATTCAGAGTGCTTTGAGAAATGGCTTAAAAGCATTTTGCCAAAATTAAAGCCAAATGCGGTGCTGGTATTAGATAACGCACCGTACCGTTCAAGAAAAGTCGAGCGTATCCCCACTTCAAACTGGCGGAAGGCTGATATTGTTCAGTGGTTAGATGAAAAACAAATTAAATATCAACTTACAATAATAAAGGCTCAATCAATCGAAATAGTAAAATTACAAAAATCTAATTACGAACGCTATGCTGTGGAAGAGTTGGCGGCTGAATACGGTGTCACAATCCTGCGTCTGCCACCTTATCACTGTGAGCTCAACCCAATAGAGTTAGTTTGGGCTCAAGCAAAGGGGTACGTTGCCAGAAACAATAAAACTTTTAAAATAAAAGAGGTAAAAAAAATATTTGAAGAAGGCCTGAAATAGGTGACGCCTGAAAATTGGAGACAGTGCATACACCATGTGTGTCACCAAAATGTGTCAACTCGACCACTTTATTGACCAATATGTGGATTCCTTCGTTATAAATGTAACTGATTCCGATTCCGGTTCTGAATATACTGATTCAGAATCGGAGTCGGAATCAATAGCAACAGTAACGAATAAAAACGCATATTATTACTTACTTGTATTTTGCTGACTTTCAAGTGTTAATTCCCCTGAACCTCTTGAACATTTTTTTCCCAGCTATGGTTATAATTTTTTAGTGAGAAGTTTTAATATGGAGGTAGGGCCCATATTTCTTAAATCGTATTATTTAATTCGTTTTGTACCTATTAAATATTTACAATTATTTAAAAAAGGCTTTGATACCTCATAAAATGAATCATGACTAAATGTCTAAGTCTAGTGATTGCCGAACGTCACTATTGTAGCGGGTCACCCTTTTTTGTATCAGTCACTGTTGAAGTTGTCATTTTGCTGACTACAATTATTAATCGTACTATACTATTGATATATTCCAATCAATCTTTCACTCCATTATGGAAACAAAATATTTAAAGACGAGTTTAACTCAATAAATATTGTTTTATTTACTACTAGCGGGCGCCCGCGACTTCGTCCGCGTGGACTTCAGTTGATTAATAAAAAGTTATATTTCTTCATAAATTGTAGCCTATGTGCGATTCAGATGTATAAGCTACACTATTGTAAAGTTTCATTAAAATCCATTCAGTAGTTTTTACGTGAAAGAGCAACACAGCACATCCAGACATACAAACTTTCGCCTTTATAATATTAGTAAGATGATTAAAAATCTACCAAATGAGCAAGGGCAGCTACGTTAGTTCTATGGAAATGCCTTTCAAGGAATACCTGCCCTTAACTCCAATGCACGATGGCACAGATCAGTGTCCGAAGACACTTAATTATTCTAGATCGTTGCACTAAACGCACGCATGCGCTCACGCACGTTTCAATGTCTTCTACGATTGATTCAGTCGTTGATCTACCTACTTCAGCCTACAAGCTAGCGGAAATGATTGAACGTGGTCAAACGTACACAGACCACCTTTAACATCAACGGCCTATATACGTCCCACTGCTGGGCACAGGCCTCACCTCAACTATGAGGTGGAATGAGCCATACTCCAACCCGCGGGCTCAGCGGGGATTGTTGGAGGAGTGTAAGGTTAGTGAGCAACCTTAATGTCTGATGTTATCAAGCCGCCCTAAGGCCTCTGACTAAGCTTAACGACTGACATCTAAACTGCTTAACGTGCCTTCCGAAGCACGTAGATGCCCGAAATACACATCACTAAATTTCAGTCGAAGTGGTCACCCATCCCATTTCCGACCCGGCGTGTGTTGCTTTACAACAGCGATTGTCGCCGATCACTGTCACAACTGCTCCACGGGCACCTCCATACGTTAGCCACCTTTAAAAAAGGGTAATAAAAATTTGTAAAAGTTGACCCGGCCGACCCTATTCGCCGGAACCGCCCAGCGTGACTGTTTTCGCGGTCCAATGCTTGAGGAACCACGCGATATAAATACACCTATTTGAGGAGTTGGTCTGTGGTGTGAGCGCTTAGCGAAAAATATAGGTTGCCAAGGAAATATCTCTCGAAAAATGTATTCCCTTAGCCTTTTTTAAACATGTGAGCCAAGGTAATCAGAACGTTAATCTTATTTAAAATCAAGTGCAATGTTAGAATAGAATAGATAGGTCCTATGCTGACTAGATGTATGTAACTCAAGCAAAACCAATTTACAAACTATTCTATTCTTTTACAATTTTTAGTAGTTATACCTACCACTACACTACTAGCGGCTCTCTAGTTTTCTTTCTGTTTTAACTGGATCCTCTACAACCTTAACACTGTTGTGTATTCGACGGGTATAAGTTCAAAGTAATTTAAAACTTACGTCGATATTACTATAGAGTCCACCGCACCTACGCATAGAACATTGCTTGCTTATATGCGTAGATGATAGATAGATTAGACGATCTCTAACACCATTTGTCACCAGTTCGATAGTCTCCGCTGCGTCTAGTCACTTATTCCGTCTATTTCAGTAAGAACTGTCGCCAGATGTTATAAAACAGTTAAACTTGGATCGGCCACCCCTTAAGACGAGACCCCTAATTTGTTTTAAATTGATTTTAATATTTTCAATTACGTAGCTTAGAAACTTGGAGCTAATTATGATTAATGCTTCCTGCTGTGAATATACTAGGAAGCAATGATATTACAATAAAAAAGACGTAAATAGGTTATGTCAGTACTGACGCTAAGTCAAAAATTGTCTCCTGGCGTAACGCACCTATAATTTGACCGTGTGTACAAGATAGCATCATTATTCACTAGAGCGTAAACGAGACAGATACATGTTGCGCAGTGTTGTCTCAAACTGCCAATGCTTTGCACAGGTGGTCGAAGTCCTGATCAGGTTTCCGCTTTTTTAGCACAAGTAACCTATGTACGTCTTTTGATTATAATATCATTGCTAGGAAGTATCATTTGTTACCAAGTGTTCTTATAATGTTGAAGGAATATTATCTGAAACTGATTGCTGTTGTTGTAGTAAAGTTTGATGTCTTCACGATGGAATGGCCAGAAACAGCAGTGGAATACGAGCAGTGGAATATCCGTGGGATCCCCATGTCTAGTTTTGATTACATAACATTACATAAACGGCCTATATGTATACGTCCCACTGCTGGGCACAGGCCTCACCTCAACTATGAGGTGGAACGAGCCATACTCCAACACGCGGGCCTCAGTGCGGATTGTTGGAGGGGTTTACGGTTATTGAGTAACCTTAATGTCAGATGTTATCAAGCCGCCCTAAGGCCTCTGACTAGGCTTAACAACTGACATGTATCGACGTCAACCGATAGTTTTGATTAACATCTGCTTATCTCTATGAGGAAAATCAAACTCTGTTTTGTCCTCCAGAAATGAAACTTGTTTATTTGTTATTTACAACAAATATGAACTGGAAGGGATAGCTTAGGGAATGCAATCCGGATAATCCGTCATTTTTATTTGATTTTTGAATCCGGATTTGAAAATCAAATCCGGATTTTTCGGATATTTCATCGAAAAAAAAACAATCTAGTTTTACGCACTAGATAAATGACAATGTTCTTACGATCACGTCCTGTACAATCACGAGCATTAATATGTATACTAACAAATGCTTCATTTAAGTATATTTTCACTTTTTTGTTGGAAGTGTTCTTTAAAGTGGAGTAACAGGATTACCTTCTTGGATATTCATATATGTTTAACGTTTTTGTGCCATTATAAAAATGGTTAATTAGTGTCCAAACGTGAAAATATGAAATTATGAATAAATCTCCAGGTGCCAAGGATCCAGGCTTTACAAAAGGTTTGAGCAACATAGCAATGAGAAGGTATTGGCACTATCGGCAAGTAGGCTAGATATTCAATTCACGATAAATCGTATCTAAATACGAGAATGAAATATTGTTGTAGTTTAGTTTGTTTGTAGAGGATCACCTCTTACAATTGTACCAAACACAAGTTCGGTCGTATATGGGGTACTGCTGCCACCTTTGGGAGAGCTCTGCCAAATACCAGCTGGATGCACTGGGCTCAGTAGACCGAAGGGCCAAGAGACTGATAGGTGACGACACGCTCATTGGAACCACACTCCAGAGTCCGGAGCATCGAGTTGCCCGTCTATCGGTTTTTTAAAGGTGTATATCGGAGAGCGTGCGCAGGAACTTCATGACCATCAGGTCAGGTCAGGTTAAGGGTGGTATTAACCACCCTTTACCTTCAACCACCGTACCACTAGACACCGTGATGGCTTTCACCCCCATAACCCCCTGTGGTTCATTTTCCGGTGGTCCGGACTAAACAGTTTGGTGCTTCCTTTCTAGTCCACACCGCTAAGGAGTGGAACGCTCTCCCTGTGTCTGTGTTTCCGGATACATACAACCTTCGTGACTTTAAGGCGAGAGGGAATAGGCATTTTCTGGGTAAGCGTGTTACATCTTCGACCTCATCGTCGCTTAACATCAGGCGAGACTGGGGTCAATCGAAAACTCATTTTTAATGTCAGAATTAATTTCACAATCAGAATCAACGATGATATTATGCGATTTGACTCTCCTAAGCGCACTTCTGTTTACTGAATACGTAATGTAATGCTTATTTTACACTATTTATATGGCATTTTTAAAGTACCTACTTAGAATTCTGTATGGTAAGAGGCAAAATCCGGATTCAATCCGGATTATCCGGATTTTTTCCGAATCCGTTTTTTAAAATCCGGATTTTGAAAAGAAAACGGATTTGCATTCCCTAGGATAGCTATACTTCTGAGGGATGCTCAACGTTGATTTGCGTTTGTGAATTTGGAGCCTTATGTCGATAAGGCCTTAAAAAACTTCATGGACATGACATGTTTTTCAAGGAGCTGTTCAATAGGTTCATAACATCACAGGTAATAGTCTTTCAATTTCCAAACCATACTATAACTAACTTCCTCTACCGCACTGTGTACTTCTGTTTCGCAACCCGT
Source organism: Udea ferrugalis (assembly GCA_950022985.1). Taxonomy (NCBI): domain Eukaryota; kingdom Metazoa; phylum Arthropoda; class Insecta; order Lepidoptera; family Crambidae; genus Udea; species Udea ferrugalis. The sequence goes on from OX465522.1 coordinate 2,449,407, forward strand.
AAGTGTAGGGCCCGATCTGTCATTTGGCGTAATATCCGATGTTACGGTGAAACCTCGGGTAATTGCACGAACTTTCCTCGCTGTGGCTGTTAGAATAGCAATTACGGCTGCAGCGATAACGGCTAGACTTTCCCTTCGGCGTCTTTTGTTTTGTGTAATGAGCTTTGGAAATGCTAATCTGTTATATTTTGTTGTTTTATTTTATACGTCGAATTGAACTGGATTCTCTCGGTAGATCATAAAGATTTTTATACATTGTACCTGCTACTGAATTCTCTCGATACTTATATGATATCGTATCATAAACGTTAATGGTTACGCTTTTTGTTCTTTAATTACTATAACAATACTTGCCACCATTGCTCATCGAACAGCGCGTGTTTTGCAGTAAAAAGCTGCAATCAATGATTTAAAATTAAAATAGGTAGGTACTTGTGCTATAAAAAAGAGACACCCGAAATTCGAACGATTCGTACACCTGACCTAAGCATTGACTGTGTCGACAGTCTAAGACGACACTTCGCAACATGTATCTGTCTCGTTAACGCTCTTGTAAATAATCATACTGTCTCGTTCACACGTTATAAAACGGTCAAATTAACTACGCCGTACCGCACAACAACCGCGCCTCTCTACATAGTTTTTTTTTAATAATCGTGATGACAATATTAAAGATGTGCAAGTATCTGAGATTACCGTGCACCCGTGTGAAATCGAACCCTAATCGAATTATCGATCGAATAATCGATATTACGTACGCCTCAGCAATCGCCGGCCAATAAATAAATCGATATATCGTAGAAATCATCGGATCGGAACTAATACTATTCTAAGGAGCAAGAAGAAAGCTAAATCGTAAATTGCAGTTAGTTTTGGGTCGTAAAGATCTCAAACCCTGTATGTATGGGGTCTGGGGAATTTATTAGGGGTAGGTCGATCAGTTGAAGGGTGGTCTAAAGTGGTTTGAAGTTATTGAATACGGTTACGGACCAAGGAGGGTATGGGTTACTGTATCTTAAGGCCCAAAGTATAGTATTTATGTTATAATGATAATATTTCTGGCTACTATTTTTTGAATATAAATATTTATGCATTCTTTTCTAGAAACCCAGATTTCAAGATAATGTTTAAGAAAAATTCTACATGCCTATTAAATAATTACATACCTACATTCAGCGTTATCCAGCTTTGCAGGATTCCCTACATAAGAAGACTCTACAATGAATGTAAAACAATGAAAATGTTCACAAACAAGCACATTGCACCTGATTTCCTCTTCTGCTATACTTAGATATTCACTTACTTCTGAACGAGACTTGAAGAGTTTTATTTAGAAGTTTACCAGTAACAAATATTTTTATTTATTTTGAGAATTTGAGTTATGAAATTTCCAACGTCTTCAAATAAATTTCATCAAATCTGCATTTCAAAGTAAAAATTTAAACTCTGCCATGACGTCAATAATTTGGTGTCAGCCTATAAATAAGCTTTTTATTGATGTTAAGCACCAAATAAATTTAGTTTTTTATACGTTTCGAATAGAGTGGAATTTCGGGAAGATAGTGACGTCATGAACGGACGATGATCCCTTGAAAATAAATGTGGGAGAAGAACGTGAATTAAAGTAGGTTGGAGTTTAAACCGTCTCCGATGTGGAACAAATGATGAATGGGAACATGGTCTGGATTCGAATTGCTCTTGTTGACTAACATAATGCTGACGCTGTGATAAATGGGTTGGCGAGCAACCAATAAGAACAATGACCGTTTGAAGCACGTTTGAAGCTCGATTTATTGATGTTATGAGAGAGGGAGAGTGACGGTCTTCCGATGAAAAGTGATTACCTACGACCATGGACAACTGCAACTCTACCAATGTTACCGTTGCCAAAGAGGCCTGATTGATTTAGGTAACCTACGTGTTTGTGCCGCTACGCTAACTGTCTTGGAGTTTGAGCCTTTGAAGGCAAAATAACAGGTCCAAAGGTTATGTACTGTAATGTGATACTCTTTGCCGTAGTTAAGTTATAAATAATAGCAAATGATAATAAACTAGAGAAATGGGACGCAACCTACAAAATACAAGGTGAAATTCACCATTCTCAAAATACATACGAGAAGTATGCGTGATAGTATAAGATAAACTGTTTATCCATGTAAAATTTGAATAGTGAAGATAAGGAGCATGTTTTGAATCAAACATCATAAAGTAGCAATGTAAGTAATGGAAACATTTCGCATTCAGATAGACAGAAGAAATACTGCAATGTGAGGCCGAAGCAATATATCGCATCCGCGATAAACAATCTTTATTAGAAGTTATAATGAGCTACAGCTTCTGTATTTGCGCTTACAAATTGATCTATGAGTGTCTTATAATAATTTCTAACGATGTCATGTAACTTCTCTTTATTTCGTAAAAGTCAACTTTGTGTCAGTATCACTACATCACAACCACAATTTGGATGATTTTTTATTTCCAGTCTTCGGAGTTTCAAGTTACTAACCAAAAATAGAAGATATTTTGGTACATTTCGATTCGATTACCTCTGGTTGTTATTCTTCCAACGCAACGGTGCTGTTTTTTTACACATAGGGTCAACTATACTGTGTGAAGAATTTTAAACAGTCCATACAACTTTTGACTATACAGGCTTTTGAAAATGGCCTTTATTGCACTAAAGTGATACAGACTTTGCGTACACGCCTAACCTGTGGTCGTGTCTGTACTCATCATGAACACCAAAGTCGTGTTCGTCACAAATACCACGAAGTCACTCGAATAGTCATCGAGTCATCATATCATAATTTAACATCCGTGTAAGAGTGTTACAGTAATAATCTCACATCCGTAACTACCATTAACATCCCATCAAGTCGCACCAGTATATCTCGAGCCTTTACATTGCTCTGTTTTATCATACCAATGTCCGGTTTTAAAGTGCAATAGGAGTTCTCTTTTTCTGGTCATGTTATAATCACAACTTTTTTGTTCTCACGGTTAAGACCACAACTGGAGATCATCGAAATACTTTTCACTGTCCCTAACATTAGCGATATCTTTAGGTAATCTACAACTTCCTTGTCTAAAATAATCTTTATAAGATTCACTTTTGTTTGTACAGAATCACACGATCCATATTGTCAAATGCTTTCTCAAATGCGATAGAAACTAAACCGCTAACGTTCACAAAATTTATGTTCTTGTTGTCCCTTCAAACTGGATCGTAAAACCTTTCATTGGCTCCGGAGTCTGGTGATAAAATGTTTCTTTTGTAATAGCTTATCAAACTAGATTTTTATATAACTCTGATAACTGTTTAAGAGATCGCTCGCATTGTGACGTTCACACTTTTAGTTTTATGTCGCTGTAATGTAACCACTTTATTGGCGTTTTCATAGTCTATAGTAGCACAGTGTGGTTTTTTTCGATACTTAATTTTGGTTGTCTTTTGCAGGTAAAGCAGTTTGCTGACTTTGGTACCTCTGGAGTTGGTTTGTTATTTAAATATTTTTATTTTTAGATTGATTGATGTTCTGGCAGCAAAATACCATCTATTCTTCCATCTTAATAACTAGATCTGCCACCAAATTACCGAAGGTTGCAAAGACAAAACGATTTTAATAACCGAACTCGCTTCTGCCTACACGGCATTCCTCAAGGCTTCATTCTAGGTCCTGTACTGTTTAAATTAGACATTAATCTTTCGTCCTTATCTGTCCCCGGCGTGTAAGAGGGAGAGGTTAGTGATATAATTTGATTTGTTTATGGATGTAGGTGGACAGGTGCGTAGGCAACAGGTCTATCTTGTCTTGTTTATTTTTACCTCGGTAAACTAGAATTGTGTGAAAGAGAAAGGTAATAATTATAGTTCGTGTCTTAAGTCATTGTTAAAAGCTATGCAATGATAATACTAATAGCATTTTATCTTGTGTATAAGAAAATGTATTACACTTATTACGCAGGATTTTAGTACTTAAGTAGTACCTTGGTCTTATCTGATTCTTAAGATGTATCATTCATCGTCTGTGAGACAAACCTAGAGGATGTAAAACGAGTTAGAATAAATCAAGGTTCTGTATTGCGACAAAGAAAACAGTTGCCTTTTTTTTGTTTGATTTTGAATTAATTTGATAATTAAATCCACGTGAGATAAGAGATATGAAAACATCATGTTTGTGTTTCTCTCGTACACGTGCTCTCGGACAAAAAAAGAATGCGTTCATGTCAAGGAATTTCGTTGTGCTTTCTTTTGATTCTTTCTTTTTCTTGTTATAATATTGTTAACACTAGAAGTTTCGCTACGACCTTTTGCCATCGCGGGGGAGTATTCATTGTTTATGTGTTACTAGTAGGTTCTTTGTTTACGAATTGCCTGCGGCACTTGACCCATGCCCTTTTCGGGAACATTTCCAAAAACGTAGAGGCTTTTTAAACATAATACATATTAGAGTAATTAAGCAATAATTACTGAGGTTTCTAATTCAAAGCATTAGACTTTTTTGATAAATTTTCCATCGTTTTTATCTGTAGTAAACAACAATGGACGATTTTGTATGAACCCCTTTCCCACCCTACAACAGTTATGGGATACGTGTCAATATGTTCTTTGTTATTCAGTTTTCCAGTATTATTTTATTAATAATAATGTAGGTATAAGTTCATATTAGCCCTAAGATTCATATTCCTATTTTTCATTATGTAGGTACTAGGATTTGAATTTGATAATAGATATTTACCTACTAAAATAATTTGCACGCCTGCTAGCAGGCCGAATACTATGTCAAGTAATTACTTAACATCCTAAGGCTCAATTGTATTCTATGCAAATAAATATTTTGTTTGTTTGTTTGTTTGTTTGGGACCAAATAACCCCCTAGGTCGCATGGTCTGATTGACTAGTCCGGTCAATCGGAATACGAATATATTTTTTTCCTGTTGGCACGATTGATCGGACTTTAAGGATCCTGTAAGTCCTACTATCGGTCTAATGGCATTTCAAAAGTTCGTCTAGTTCGATCTATCGCTGAAGCAGAGGCAGACTCACTGTTGCCGTCATAATGAACGGCACATTCAGAAGACCACAATTCGAAAAGTTCAACATAGAGTCACCGTAGAACTATCCAAAAATTGTTAAAAGAACAAAAAGTGTGTGAATAGGTTTGTTGTTAAAACATTTGGCAGAATATACAGTATAAATATACAGTATACTGTGTTATTTTCCGTCAGCTTCTCCAATTCGCTAATGTGACCTTTAGCTTAGTTGCGAATGTAAATAAGTTAAGTTGGTTTAATGTAATGGAATAACTCTGACCGTTGCGCCGTTACCAGGGGCGTTGCCTAATGTTATCTCCATCTTGTAAGAGTTGGACTTATCGTGTAGAAATGCCTGTCTCCTAGACAGATATTAGTTGTTGCTGAAACATATTTAAACAAATATGTTTTAAATGTGTATGTCACCGTATCTACATATAATATGATCATCGTTAGTCATATTCTATCAGCTATAATATAACATAACTAGCGGCCGCCCGCGACTTCGTCCGAGGGGACTTTAGAAAAAAAGGAATAGGTGTTTTTTTTACAAATTGTAGCCTAATTGTTATTCTGATGTATACGCTATATTATTGTTTAAGCTATATCAAATTCCATCTAGTAGTTTTTACGTCAAAGAGGTACAAACTTCCTTTCTTTCGCATTTACAATATGAATAGGATGTTAACTTAAACTTCCTATATACGTCCCACTGCTGGGCACAGGCCTCATCTCAACTATGAGGTGGCGCAATCCATACTCGAACATGCGGGCTCAGTGCGGATTGTTAGGGGGGAATAAGGGTTACACTTGTAAGTGGTGAGGTAGTGTTAAGCGCCAAGCCGCCCTAAGAAGGTCTAGGCTTAGCAACTCTAGGTTCTTTATTTTCACTTCCTTGATTAGTATATTTAAAGCTGTTATTTTAATTAGTACATTAAAAGCTGTTATTACAGCCCTTTGAAACGCGATGTCGCGAATTTATTCAAAGGTTCCAAAACATCCCCTGTCAGCAAGTTTGTTGTAATAACAGGCTGTCTAATAAGTTGTAATGTACTTCGCTATTCCTCTTCTACTTTGTGATTTTCCTTTGGCTTTTAGCAAATTGTTAAATGGTTGTTGGAAGTTTTTCGTTTGTTTTTGAGGGTTCAAGTAAGTTCTTGAGGCTGTTTTTCCGAAAATGTTTAGATTGAAGGAACATTTTGAGAGGAGACTTATCATTTTAAAGTAAAAGATGAAATAGAATTATGAGTGAGGAATAGTGAGGAATGAGGATATATTATTTGGTACCTACAAAAAAACAGTCATCTAAGAAGGTTGTGTTTTTGGAAGTTAGTTTGTTTTGCAATAGAATGGTTCTTGTCAAGGAGACGTTTATTGAAAAATATTTTTTTTTTTGTAATTTAAGATATTTCTGATATTTCCTTATTCTTCCTAACTGTCATTTTCGAGTGAGATTCACCAAGATAGGTATACGATCAACATTAAACATTGTCAACCTGACGATTGTAAGGAATGGCATCTACAGGGATGCCCTAACCGGTTCTATTCCCGGTCGGGACTAGTGTGGGCGGTGTGACAGCTTTCTTAAAATGGGCCGGACAAACAAGGGCATAATTAGATATTGAAAGACAAGCCTCTGTATAGATACATTTGTATTCTTTGGCAAGCATATGTATCATGTACCGTATACATATTACATGTAGAGGCAATCTCAAATAAAAGATAATCGAATAAATATATTTGTTACATTCAGTTCATTCGTTGAAAATTCAGAAGCCTTTACATCGCCGAGCTAATTTATACTAGACGTGGTAGGAGGCGAGCACACTGCCGTTATTCCGGTGACTCCGATTTTTCCGTCGGTGTTTTTCATCTCCGTAGAGTTTTATATAAGTTTTATTTATACACACAACACAAAGTACGTGTTCCCGCCAGATTGACCCTACACCACACACGCTCTCAAAAATCTAAATGTTTCATTATTATACGTAACCATCGAGTATGACACTGAAGCATAAGCATAGTCGTTGACACAGACAACCTCCGGGGTCTAATTCTCAAAAACAAATGAACGCCAGCCAGCCAGCATGAATAACGACCTGCATTATTCAGAGTCGTGCCCCAAATCCGAGGCGGGCACCTCCCAGCCACTCTAACGGCTGGGACGCCGCTAAATTGCTGGTTTCCCAGGAGCAGTCGTGCCGCTAGTATAGCTCGTATCGCGCATCGACCACGATGCAGTTTGCATTTTGTATTGTTAGCCGGTCTGCTGAGACCTTTGTAGGGTTACCATGAGGAGGGATTTTCTACAAAATAGAGTTTTTGACACGTCACATTAACTCACAGGGTCACTAATCAAACAAATGAAGATTGTTGAATGTCTTTTTCTGGTTTTCGGATCTCTAGTAAGATACTGCATGCACTTAAAAAATGGCAAATGGGGATTGTAAGAAAAATATATTTAAATTGATAAATCTCACGAATATTTTCATTTTCAGCAGAAACCATGTTTTTTTTACATAATTAATATTTTAGTGCTTCCAAGAAGCGTGTGCGTAATGTATCGATGGGTAAGGTTTCGTGTACGATTTTGAACAGAAAATTTGACGTTATGCGTTTGAAGAGGCCAACTCTTAAGCATTGAGTGACATTTGATATGAAAACTCAAAACAATCACTAATCTGATCTTATCTTCTTGATCTATTTATACTGAAGCATGTTTATCGGTCTCTGACACCTATAATAGCAGTCCAATGATCTCGGTGTACGCTGTCCTATATTATTATTTACTATCTGTTTGAATTAGTATTTTCCCCTTATTTTGTACGTAAATAATTTTTAAATGTTACTTAGCTTAGTTCTTTTCTCTCAAACAATCACAGTCGCACAGAAATTGAATTTTGAAGATAACTCACCACAACCGAGTTGAGATTTGGTGTCAAACGGAATAGCATACCTGTCATGGCTACACCCCCAGCTCTTCCTAGACTGGTCGCTAGCGGCTTACTATTTCCACGTCAGCTTTATTTATAGACCTGCTCGTAATGTGATAAAAATTCATGATTTAAACGTTATTGCGCATTAGTTACCTTTCAATTCAGATTGGCTCAGTATTGCCAGTCGAAAAATCTGAGAATTATACGAGAAACGAAAATGTCATATGCTTTTGTGCGAGATTTGTCATACAATCTTTTAACGAATAACGATATTGACTGCTATGTGTCCAAGCCAATAATGAAAAATACCTTGAAATGGGTACGCCGAAATAATCATGGTGAGATCCGACCTTAGGAATCCTCTACCAAAGGTTGTCTGGAAGAGATCGCTTTTAGCGATAACACGAATTGTACAAATAATGTCTTCTTACTGTTACTTGATATAAATACATATTTTTGTAGCATAAACATTTTTATCTTATCTTTATCCTAAAACTGTACCTAGCAACGCAATAGGCATGATGACTGTAATTTTTTTTTGTTTATTATCGAAAGACCTTACATTTATGTAAACAATCCTCAAAGAATCACTTCATCTGGATCAATACCACCAGAGATATCACAATTTGAAATGCACATTTTTGGACTTGCCCAAAAACGCTCCATACAAAAGTGACAGCGACAGTGACGTCACACTCGCTGTTTTGTAAGGAGCGCGTAATAACTTTGTTCGACAGCTATATTAAATATTGCGTTTATGATAATGGTCTCCTAACATAATTCCTTCATAATAGTTTGGGTTACAAAAAAGTGATATTGTTTTACAAAAATTTAACACGTATGAAATGGACTTGCCCACCCAAGTTTGCAGGCCTATTGTAGCCTCATTTTGAAACGAATTTCGATTGTGGTTTTACAATAACATTTGAAATCAATTATTATTTTTGGGGAACATAAAAAAACATGCATAATCACTCATAGTCATCTACCCTATTAACGCAAAACACTAAAGTTTTACAGCTAAGTAATGAGCACTCTTTGTCAACATCTTTTTCACAATTACTGTAACATTTGCACTAAAGTACAAACATGTAAAATTTGCTCTAAAGTTGTACAAATAACTCAAGGTCTTGCTCTTTCTTCCGGAAGGGCCTTGACCATCTTAACGCCTGTGTAAGGTTTCTTGCCAGTAACTCTATTATTTTGTATGTTATATGACTACATTACGTCTTCTATGTTTGTTTCGTCTATAAGCCATACTTACTTACTAATAATATAAAGAACCTTTAAGCTCGCTAGCTCTATGGAGAGTATATTTTTTTTATAAACTTGACTTTTAACCCTATCCATGCCATATACACTCTGGTATTGTAGAGGTTGTGTAGAATACATACATAACATAAGCGGCCGATATACGTCCCACTGCTGGGCACAGGCCTCACCTCAACTATGAGGTGGAACGAGCCATACTCCAACACGTGGACTCAGTGCAGATTGTTGGAGGGTGTGAGGTTAGTGTGCAACCTTAATGTCAGATGTTATCAAACCGCCCTAAGGTAGAATTGATTAAAGAGCAAAATTCCACACAAGCAGCTCAATCAAATCGCTCTACATTCTTCATTCTCCGTAATGAACGCTACATTCATTTAATTCGTTCATTCATTTAAATTTGGCTCTACGGCCGTGGCGTAATTGTGCCTCTGATTAATTTATTGTTTCCGACACAAAACAAACTTCACAATGATTTATTGCAACAGTGATAAAACATTATTTGATAGATTATTTACTAAGTTCTTATCAATGGAATTTTAAATGATACTTCCTGAAAATCAGCAATTTATTAAAAGTATACTTTTACTGAAACATCTGCATCCTAAATTTTTTTTTTTAAAACCTTCAAATCGGATAACTGCTCTTGGGAAAACATTCAACTCCATTTAACGTGCGACCATTGCTTGAGTCAATATAATTAAATTCAGCCATGATTCTATAAAACGCCTGCTTGTGCAAAGTGGTTGGCTTGAAATAAAACTCGTTAACAAGATCGTACCTAATACGAATCTCAGCTATTTGCCCTCTACTATGTAGAGTCACATCTACAGCTACTTTTTAAGCCAAGATGAAAAAAAAATCTTAACAATTGCCCTTGTTATCAAACGGCAAATCGCGACCTCCGATTGTGCTAGGTAAACCTGATAACAGATAACATAAACCGAATAGAGCCAAACCACCAGCGCAATTCGAATTTGGAACGCCAACCTCAGTACTCGACCGACCGCGGTGGGGATCGCACGCGTCGCGCGTTTCAAATAACGGCCGCAACGGAAGCCGTTTCGTGCTTCGAATAGTGATTACCCTGGACAATAGTCAGTGTTGAGATTAAAATGGTGACAAAACAATAGCAGATATGAAAACTAATATCTAGTGATTAGCTACGGCATAAAATCGTCCGTAAAACCAAAGTTCGTTATAGTGTCAGCGAATTGGATGATGTTATTCGCAGTGAAATCGAATATAAACCATGAAAATTGAATTGGATTGAATTTTTAAAAATCGTAAACTGTGTTTTAAATATCAAAGTGGTAAAGTGACTTGAAAGAACGATGTTGGCGGTGAAGAATTTTTTCATGCCAGAAAAGAGGGTGGATTCCCCAAGGTTCTCCCGGATGCCGGAGGCTTTAATGAGGTCCATACGGAGGAGGTCCCTGAGGGTCAAGAGGACGAAGTCGCTGGTTCTCGTAAACGAGAAACGGAAGTCCGGTGAGTGGTAGTGTATGAATTTTGAATTATTAACACGCCATTACATTTTTAAAGTGAATTGTGCGTCATTGGAGCTATTATCACCATGATTGGTGCAATTAGTAAATTAGACTAGGAAATTGGATGGATTTGGATATGATTTGTGCGTATTTTGTAGCGCAATAGTTTGTAGTCATTATTTGTCATTATTATTAGGCGTGAAATTATTAGGTACGATTTGAAAGGCTCTCATTCTAATATTATGTAAAAACTGTTTCTGAGATCTTTGCTCGAATATGCAGATGATTTGGTTGTGTTCTATGAGTCTGAGTTCAGTCAACAAGAATTGAATATGAATTTCCCAGATAATGTAAATTTATTTAACAGTAATTCTTTTTTGTTGAAATCCGTAAATTTTAAATGATAAAACATAAGCATATTTAAATAATTTGGAAATATTACTATACAATGTACCTACTACCTTAGTAGTTTATAATTTTAAAAAAATGCAGTCTACCAGTAATGACACATTATAGTTACAGGTCAGACACACTATATCACACGAGAGCCTACAACTTAAAGTATTTTAGTCTTCGGAAACTACACGGGGGTTCCTAGTGTTGTAAATTTATATAATTAATAAGTTTTTTATTTTTTTATTTTTGGTGTAAATATTTGTTTCTATATCTTCTTTAAATAATTTGTAATTATTCCAAATAAACCTTTAAACCATCAGAAGCATTGACTATTAGCCCATGGGGATTGACTATTATAGCTCGTTGGCGCAATGGCTACTCGTGCGAGCGCCGAAGATCGTGGTTTTGAGAACTGTTTTGTGTCTGACTTAAAGTCGACGCAAAGTCGAGAAGTACCTAATTTGAATATGTCGATCAGTCCAGGTGTTCACAGAATGCAAGTAGCACTATGTGTGATGACACCCTTAATGCAATGGGCTTGTCTCTTATGCCTAACTACTTCTAAATAATAATTTAGCTGCTTAGATTTATAAATAGTTTTATACTTTTTACGAATATAACGTCATTTTCTATAAATTATACCAGATTGACGGCATTTTTCAACGAAACTAGTTATTTAAAACCAGGCATTACGTAATCCTCTGAGCGGTCGCGGGAAAATCAGCAATTGGCCGATTCTCATCTACAAGTGTTGTTGCACGTTGTAGAAATCGAATGCATTATTCAATGCACGAATTTGTGCGATAATAGCCCGTAATAGCTTGCAATTAGGGTTGCCGGCTGTTGCACTGAGGGAACTTGGCAAGAAGTCCATTTTGTGTGATGTCTGGGCTTTTGTATATAATTAAGAACATTCTGGCTTTTCTTGATTCAAGTTGGTTAACTGTAAATCACAGAACAAGAGTAATATTACATAAATACACACATACTTACCATAACCCAATAGGGCTAAACCTCATAACTCTATAAGGAGACCAAATTTTAAAACTTGCTTTAAGCAATCATGTCAAAGAAAGCAAGGAAAAACGTTAGTTGATTAAATAAAACCAAATAATGTCACTTAGCGAATGTCTAAAAATCGGACACTACCTAAAACATCTTCAACTTTTTTAAGGAACGTTAATTCCAACAGTTCTATTTGCCCCTCCTAATTCTCCGCTTACCCCATGCCTAATGATAGATGATGAATGACTATCATTTATTTGATTATATTTCCATCCATCCATTAATTCCTTGAAATAGTTCTCCCTAGGCCTCTTCCATATTCTACATTTTCATCTCCCCCGTGGCACCTTCAGCTCGTTAGGGCCTGCGTGACGCCTAATATCATTCGCCCAACAAAGAAGTCGTGCTCTACCATGCGTTTTAGCACATGGTTGCCATTCCATGACTCTTCTAGCCATGCTAGCTTAATGTCCTGCCCACTGATTCGCCACATTTCAATAGCTCTGGATTCTTAAGCATGGAAGTGCGACCCTACCTCGAGAGAGATAGAGTCCTACTCGTTTACATTATACATCACAGAACATGAAATAAGAAACTTCATATTAAGGAATGCACTTGTTTTGATGGTCGACAGCCCTATTCGCAATTAGCATGCTGTTTGCCTTACAAATGTTTCCGCAGCTGAAATGGCAATGAAACTGCTAATAAGTTTGTATTCTAATTAGATTCTAGTACCACATTCTTATCTTATCTTAACTATATGTAAAATGTTAAGACCGGACAAGCAGCATTCAAAGTTTCCTGCTGCATCTTAAATGAAGATACGGCACGTAGAACCAATGAGTGTTGGTAGAAAAAAGTTTGGAAATGGTGACCATTCAAAAGTAAGGGAGCAAACGGTGCGTGAAACGGCTAAGAAACCAACAAATTCTTCAGTTTCAATTCGGCTCTGTAATCATCGTAGTAAGGTAGTATTTTAAGTGAGCAGGATTGCCGGATTGCGAATTTGCGATCCCTAGTCACTGGATTTCGGTGAATTCCTGCGTCCAACTCGCCACTCTGGAAGTTTATGGGGAGAAGATTGGAAAGATTCCTGCATATCTTGCGATCCTTAACTAACCTTAACAAATTAAACATTATCGTTAATCTGTGTTTCTTTGATTTCTGTTGTTTTGGTGTGCAATAAAGAATATCTATCTATCTATCTAACACAGATTAACTTGCTCATGTCGATTTAAATTTGTTTCAATGCCTTTTATTGGTTTTATGTTTCGGATTAACAGTTTACTTCTCTTCCGAACTTTATAAGCTTTCGTGGAAATCTTTAACGCATGTCTGTCGATTTCCCAATAATAAATATTTCATTGCTACATTGTCTTTCCAAAATAAAATATCATAAACGGCCCTTCAAACGTGCATATAAAAAATGTGCACTGCATATTTATAAATTCAGTATTGTTATCGTTCCGAATATGTAAACTAAGCACGTTTGGCCTAGCGCAATATTTTATAGGTCACATGCAATGCACCACACATGGTGACTAACACACTTTGCTGGCCATAAATTGTGACGCTTTTACGACCACAAACACGGCTCTGTGTTTGCTTGACATGATTCTCATCGGATTTTTACAGGATTTAACTAGACTAGATATTATCTTGTCTAACATGGACGGCCTATATACGTCCCACTGCTCGGCACAGGCCTCACCTCAACTATGAGGTGGAGTGGGCCATACTCCAACACGTGGGCTCAGTGCGGATTGTTAGAGGGGTGGAGTGGACATTTTACTTTACTGTAATTTGAATGTCAGATGTTATCAAGCCGCCCTAAGGCCCCTGAATAGGCTTCACGGCTGACATCTTCCGATATCAACTGCTTAACATGGCTTCCGAAGCACGCAGATGCCCGAAAAATACATGTATGTTTTACCTGGCAGCCAGGTTTGTTTTACCAATGATTGGGCAAATACCTTAAACACTCGAAAGAAAAGTAATTGCAAATATTGACTACCTCTAAAGTAAGATGATAGCATTATCCCCAATGCTAAAATAAAATAACCTAATACTCTTATTGTGAAGATGAAATACGCTTCTAAAATTTAAATCTTCTGGCCTTTAAATTAACGCCGGGCGCCTGGAGAAATCATGATAGTTTACCTACTGATCTAGAATTCTAGATTCTAGATGCATTTTGCAGTGGCCATCTGAAACTTCAGAGTGCAGCTATAGCTCTAAATGAAATAATGAAACAAATTCTGATGTTATTTAAAACCATTGTAGTTATTTTTTCACTTAGTAGTAGTAATACTTAGTAGTGAATCGAAATAACTAGAATGGTTTTAAAGAACATCAGATTTTGTTTCATTATTTCATTAGCTGGTAAATTATGATTCAGTGTTGCCAGTTTGGACACTCGTATTAAGCTTGACGTTATGTGTGAAAGTTCGTTTTAGCAAAGTGGAAAGATGTGTTGTGCACATCCCCAATGAACATAAATGTAGTTTTTAAAAGCCTAAAACTTGTTGCTCGATTACATCGTAGGTATTTTATTGGTTCGAGGGATGAGTAAAACAGACAAATTTAACTAAAATTAGCAAAGGGTGCATCAGCCTCGGCAAAGTGCAGAGGTCACTGACGTGCCCTGCTCCAGAGAAGTAGGGGACAGACAGGTCATCGACCTGCGTGACCTGCAGGGCCGAACTCAAAGCCTAATAATTGCTGTACTTGAGTGCAATGTCGTCTACATTCCACTGACCTTTATTCTGCATTATTGCCCAGGGCTTAATTCAAGTCTGCGTTTTAATCGTTTAACGTAGTGCTTAATTTTTTTTTTCATTATAACAATAGACTGCAAAATAAGATGTGAGAACGTGGCGTGCGCTGCGATGACGCCTCGTGTTTGTAGCGACCATACCGCGTACTCGCACCGTGCACGCCGCGAACTCGCCGCACCGAGAATATGCTCGTGAATGGCACTCCAATAGTACATTGTTATCCTAGGGGTGAAAGTAACTTATTTAGTCCCGAGACGGGGTTTGGCGCCCGGAACGAAGTGAGGGCGCCAATAGTTCGAGGGACTAAATAAGTCTTTAACCCGAGGTAAACACTGTGCTTTTCATTACGAATACGAGGAAAGTAAAAATAAAAACATGAATTAACTTAAGAACAAATGAGAAAAAAAATGAAGATCGAATTGCCGCTTTCCCGCCTATTTTGTTTGTTTTTTTTTTCTGTGGCCAGCCCGCTATTCAGCCATTAATTTTTATTTTCTTGCAAAAATTGTAAATATTTTGCTCAAAGCTAAATTATTTTAAGAAATTGTAAAGAAAACTAAATTATAATGAAGTTATTTAAAAAATATATATTCTCTAATCAATTACTAACTTTAAGTTATTTCAATTTAACATCGTGGCTGTATAGAAAGTTGGAACATGGTTCAATAGATATGTGAAAAAGAACTAGTTTTTTTCTTAATAATTTGACAGCTGTCAGTTGAAAGTGATTCTCCCTAGGGATGAAAAGTATTACTTTCAGCCCGCTTCTCGCGACAGTAATGACCTACTTTCAGAGTATGAGTAATGAAAAATCTTTTTTAAATCTCGACAGTAAAGACTTGTTTCTCCTAGCCAGGAATCGAACATCACAAAAAAACACCACCCGTTCCTCATTCACCATATTCAACCACAAGGACTTTGCCAAAGCTCACAGCCTTAGGCGTTGGGCAGCTTCTACGAGTAGCTACAGCACTCCAGCTGTTATCTTCATGTTCTTAACGCATCTGTGTTTTATTAATGGCTGTCTCACGCTTCATATGAGTAGATAATTTCGGCAATATTCCAACACATCTGCATTACAAAATAAAACTAAAAGTTCCCAGGAGCAGAGCTTATTTTGCTGGGTGGCTGCCACTGCTTCTTCAGTTATTCCACTGCTAACCACTTGCCAGCCAGGGTGTTGAAGCCACCTGTGACTGAACAGCTATATCTCTTGATTTTTCAACGGATGCCCTTATTTGAAGAGAGTTTAAAAACAGCATGCAAGCACTAAAACATATAAGAATTAAGTAGTGTTTTCGTTTGTCGTGTTTTAATTTAATTTGTAATCGTTCATCGCTGAGCCCGAGTATATCTTGTCTTGTCTTAATATTTGAAGCCCCTTTCTGATCAAATCCTCTTGAAATGCATGTTTAATAATAAATAAATTATAATGAAGCTTATTCTCGTAATTAAGATTAATTAAAGCTGTCCTGGGTAATTCTCGTATAAAAATATCAGACCGCAAAGCAAAAAATCTAAACGGTTTTGTATCGCGTGGTAGAGCAGTAATTAGCGAGCACCTGGCTGACCGGCGCGTGCGCAGTAAATGCCACACTTTACGTTAGGCGACCTCTCACCTGCCACTATTGTCAGGGTTCACACATTATCTAGTTCTAGTTCTCTATTTGTTAAAAAACTTAAGTTTAAAACTTATTTATATACACATTCTTGAAACTAAAGTATTTCTATAAAACTTTTGAAATAAATATCACTGGACGTTATTTATTTATTAGTTATTTAGTTTTATTTAGTTAAAGTATTCCACACAGCGCCATCTAACCCCAAACAAAGAAACTAAATGCTTGTGCTATGGGATACTAGACAATGGATAAACATACTTTAATATATATATTTTTGTAAATACATACTTAACATACATAGGAAACACACAGACATGTTCGTGCACACAAAATGTTTGCACTGTGCGGGGTTCAAACCCACGAACACTGGTGTAATAGCCCACTTCTGAACCATTACACCAAATCGGTCGTCAAATCTTTGATATTTTTTAATTTCACGAATTACATCAAACATGTCATAAAGAAACCTACTATTTGTTTGGAATTGGTCCAAGCTTAATGCAAATATCTAGTCGGTAGGTAGTCTACTAGAGAAGATTCTAATGAAAAAAAGATACCTGCTACCTTTGTTATCGATCATTTTTTCTATTTGGTCAGTAGTTAGTTGCTCAAACTTCCTTCAGTACTTGTTTCCGAATGTTTTAAAGCAACTTCACCTATAAATAAGTTTTATTTTTACAAAAAGAAAAACTACCGTTGTCAACCCTACTTGGCTGCTCGATTGGTATCGTAAAGTCGGTTTTACGGGCTGGTCACGTGCCAAGCCGCATTGGTCGAACTTTCCGTCATTTTTCGCCTAATTAATTTAAATAATGGCTTTGTTAGTTATTGATTAGCTTCTTCCAACTGCTTTTAGTCGAATCTAACGAAATTTTTAGTTATTCACCATATTTTTACTTTTGTACGCATTTGTATTGGTTTCAGGACCTTAGCATCACTAATTTGCTTCCATACTACTTATTTGTATTTTTTTTAATTTAAATGGAGTATAAATGCAACGGATTTCTTTTTGCCAGCATGCATTATTTATCAGTGGTTGATTTATTATAGCAATAAATTAGATGTAACATAAACTATCTTATTTCTTTAATTCTGTCTCAGAATAACCTATTAAAAAATCTTTTTTTGAGATTCCCTTTAATTTCACTAATGAACAAGTGACCTCAAATATGTTTGTACCAGTGTTCGATATTAAGTACACATATGGATTGGGCCTGGCTTGGTGCCCGCTACCAATATCCAGTTGGGACCTCGCCAAATGTGGCCTTCAACGGCAATAGATTGTGAGTCCAAGAATCTTGTACCTGGCGCTGGTTGTGAAGTGCCAGAAACATGAAGTTTTTAAAATTTTGTTCTTGAAACGCAGCCGTTGGATCACGACAGCATAATGACACATTTTCGTCGAGGATTTCCCTCTTTTTATCCAGTCTAGTAATTTGCATACCTCTAATTTCCTGAATTGTCTGCTAAATAGGTACTAGTGGTTTTTATGTTGGCGATTTTTGTTTTGTTTTAAATACAATAAATTAATTAATGTTCAAACAATACAAAATCAATTATTTCAGTTAACAGTTGCAAGTAAATGACAATAAAATGTTACAATTAAAAACAAATAGCCTTAGAGACGAAGCGAGTGAAATATCGTTTTTTATAGAGATGGCTGAATTAACACAAGTACTTGGTTCTTTTGACTACAGATAAGAACACCCTTAATTAATTCAATAGTACAAAAAACTTAATACTAGTTTGTTTGGAACTACGATGCCACTGATTGAGTGGCATGCTAACAAATTGCACACTAACAAATTAAAGAAACATATACTTCATATTCGTTCTTCTTTGTGAAAATCTAAACAATACAAACCCATCTATGTCATTCAACTCAAATTGGATGCAATTGGACGAATGCATGTGTTATGACCACATTAGACACGGCCGACCTAGATCCGAATGTGGGTCACTCTGAGCACACAGCATGGTCCATTTCCCCTGTATGGGCCACAGTCAGGTGGAATAGGCCGGCCCATTATAGGCTTATGGGAACAAAGGGTCGGCGCAGGGATTATTTTCCCATATTCAGCTTGATGAGGGCTTTAGAATATCGCCTAGGAAGACAATGGGCTAGTAGGCTGGAAGCTCTTTCATCATGGGTTAAAAAGAAAACAAAAAACATCGCTTTTAACACTTCTGGGCACTGGTCACTTCTCAACTATGTCATAGTAATTTGGTGAGATGTTTAGACTAGGCAAAATTGATCTTTTAGCATAGGTTTTCTAAACATAGTATTTTTTCTTTGAGGTGCCCGTGGCGCAGTTGTGACAGTGATCGGCGACGATCGCTATTTGTGAAGCAACACACGCTGGGTCGGAAATGTAATACTTCGGAAGGCACGTTAAGCACTTGGTCCCGGTTGACGTCGCTAGATGTCAGTCGTTAAGCCTAGTCAGAGGCCTCAGGGCGGCTTGATAACATCCCTTGATACACCCCTCCAACAATACGCACTGAGCCCGCGTGTTGGAGTATGGCTTGTTCCACTTAATAGTTAAAGTGAGGCCTGTGCCCAACTGTGGGACGTATAATAGGTCGTTTATGTTTGTTTAATTTTAACAGTCAGTCTGCTCACTCTTCTATGACCTTATATGAAACTAAAACTCCATATTTGAAAGTTTTTGCTCCTCGTTCCAATTGGCTCGCTCTTTAAATTAAAAACCTTGACAGTTGGATCGTTTTCAAGTTTGTCTCATCCACATCTTTTCAAGGTCTCTGTTGTAGTTTCGAGGCTAGCTATTGTGTTCTCATTTATAATTGTGTTTGTTTTGTTTAACGAAGCAATGTGTTTTGTTTTCTGGCTTTCGGAAATATCTTTCGTTTTATTTTATACGGGAGGTGCCCCCGGCGCAGTTGTGACAGTGATCGGCGACGATCGCTGTTGTAAAGCAACACACGTTTGGTCAGAAATGGGATGGATGGCCACCCCGACCGAAATTTAGTGATGTATTTTTCGGGCACCTCCGTGTTTCGGAAGGCACGTTAAGTCGCTAGATGTCAGTCGTTAAGCCTAGTCAGAGGCCTTAGGGCGGCTTAATAACATCTGACATTACGGTTTCTCACTGACCTCCAACAAGCCGCACTGAGCTCGAGCTGAGCTGATATGACTCGTTCCACCTCATATTTGAGGTGACGGATGTGCCCAGCAGTGGGACGTACTCGTATATGGGCCGTTTATGTTATGTTTATTTTTATAAATTGTGCCAAATTGTGACTTTCTAAGTTTTTCTCATAAACCTTCAGTAGCATCAACAAGGTTGGAGTAACGAGACTAAAGTTGCCATCTCATAAAGTATGCTAGTGTATTGAAAAAGTTCCGTGTGGTTTTCTGAAGTCATAATAAATTCATTTAATGTTAGCTCTCTCGGGAAAGGCGGTGTCAGTGATAGAAGACAGCGGGTATACCAAAGAAGAAGTACAGAGTGTTACAAAAATACCCTTAATAACTGAAGTGGGTTGAATAAACTCTCGAAAGGAGTCCCTAGTTTATATCTTACAGTCGTAGCTTTGTATTGGAATGTTCAGTGAATTAGTGTAAACTAAAAACTTCGATCATGAAAAAATGGCAATAGTAAAATATGTATGAATGCATACCTATTCGTTTTTTCTGTGCGCTTAGTATCATATTTTTTTATAAGTATCTCTTTACAGACAACAGCATGTTAAGTTACAATAAATGACTTTAATTTATCTTTTAAATTTGATTATTTGCTCTTATGTTAGACTAGAGTCTAACTCTAGAGAGTTCTAGAGTTTACTATGACTATACTTAGTTGGACTAAATGAAGCAAATATTTGATCAAAATAGAGAAGGACAATAGGTTTTTTTTTTTTTTTTTTTTTGGTGGGGGTTTACCCCCCTCTCGTTCTCCCCTAGTGTGGTGGCCAGAGACTTTTTTAGCTTTATTATTGGCCTGCGTGGATTTTAGTTACAATTTTAAAATTTTGGCGTTGTATAAACGTCCTCAGAATCTTCCTAAACGTACATTTTTGTTGCACTTTTTTGTGCCCTACCCTTATTTTATCTCTACATTTTATGCTAATGGAGTCCTAACCTATTTTCATTTTTATGGCATATTTTCATTGCCTTTGTCTTACTTAAACTAATTTTATATAAGCTTATTGTCATTTCTTTTGCCTGTCGTACATTTTCTTTGCCACTTTTTCAGTGCTCTATCGTATCTTATGCTAAGCTTATTCTAGTTTAAGATTAATATACATTCTTCATTTTTTACATTATACAGCGATATAAAATTTTCATGTTATATAATCAATAATAATTTCCATATTTGCATAAATAATTCGTTAAAACAGGTTAAAATTGTATAAGTTGTAAAATTATATAAAAAATAAAGGGTTTAAAATTACAGTTAAAATAAAATCCACAATAACAACATTAAGGTTCTCACATAATACAATAAGATTACAGCACACATTTTAAAAACAATAAAATCATCGAGGTACAAGAAATTGGCACATTCACAAGAATTAGCTTAACAACAATTACAATTCAATATCACAGTTTCGTTATCGAGGTTAAACCTTTATACTTGTTAACAGTGTATTTTATCGCTGGATACTTTAATTTCTATAAATTGAGGTAGCAGCGAAGGGTTATTTATTCCTCTTGTTAACGCTAGCAATGGTTTTCAAACAAAATTCCATGAAAGGTGCCCTAGTGGTCTTGTCTTTTACGAGGGGACCTAGGTTTTCAAGTTTGAGCACGGTACCCAGTCTGGTTTCGGTGTCAAACCGACTGGTCTGATAAACCGAGGACAATAGGTTTGGATCTCATTCTCATTTTACCTGTAGTATCTAATGCCTTGTACCATACGAACTAAAGATGCTTAGCCTTCAATTTATTGGGGTCAAGAAAACCCTACGATATTGAGAAAAGGTACCATATCCTTGTACAATGTACAGTGGAACCGCCACACCAGCGTAAGCTGACCTCTCACTACTATGAACTCGCGTACGACACACGACTATTAAATCCAGTGTAAAACAGTTTCGGTCGACTGTACCTATCATACATTTTCCTCTGCATCACCGAGGGAGTCATTTGTGTGTACTGTACAGAATTTCTCAGGTCAACTATGTTCACTTTGACAGCTCGTATTACAAATGCACTTGAGGTCATTTTCCAACGCTATTTTTCGCTTTACGTAAATACGTATAGGAGTAAATATTCCTCAGGTCAATAAGCATATATTTTTAGTGAACTTTTCGCGGATAAAGGTGACCCCCTGGACAGTTAGGGGAGAGGTAAAGGATTGCCCCTTAGGTAATTGTTTAGTTATTTATTTGATCTCCAAGTATGGAGTTTTTCTTACTCTAGTGTAGTCAATATGCACCCTCTTTTCTTTTAGACCGCTCTTGATTTTTTTCTTGATATTTTTTTAGTTTGGGCTTCGGCTAAATAATTCCTTAAAAAGAAAAAAATATGAAAAACCATTAAAACAATTTCAAAAGATTGCTTAATGTCAGAATTATTCTTTGTTTACTTTAATCTCTGTAAAAATTGCTGTATAATTGTTTTCTTTGTGCAATAAACAATCTTACCCACTCATGTCTTTTCACTTGAAAATAAATTAACTTGACAAATTACCTTAGAATTAATTACAAATTGGTTATTTAACCATAAATCGAGGGAACACCTAGCTGACGCAATCGATCGATTTCGCGATTGATCGGTCGATTAGTCATAACCTCGCAACAATCTGGCAGTGTTGTGACGTCATGTCACTCCGCCAGACAAAGCGTCATGACATTGAGGTCTGGTAAAGGCATCACGGGTTGACCTTCGAGTACTCCACGTCTGCTATTGTACGTGAGATCAAATCAAACCCACAGATGTTATTCAGTTATACTTGCTACTAAATATAGTTTGGGCATTAGAACAACTGAAAAGGTCTTCTGATTGTTAACATTGAACAATTTGAAGAAAATTATGTCTGTACTGGTTAATGATCAATTTATGCAGGGTTCGTTTTTCAAGTGGTGGTGTTCACATCAACCTTTATGAAGTCATTGCAAAATATGTGTCTTAATAAGGGAATTTCGAAATTCCTGGTTATTGTAAAATTGTTTTTAAAAAAAGTAATGTAAGTAGTTTAATTTTTTAACAAAATCGGCAGTAAGTAGTTTTGTGTAATTCCGAATAGTTTAAGTTCTGCTACGCCGCAGTTGAAAATAAACCTGTATTGTTTTATAGGAAATCAAAATTCACGCCTGTACAACAATTTGTTTCTGTACGATAATTAATTTCAATTGACTGTCCCCTTGACATAATGAGTAGAGGCTTCCTGACTGTAGCTATTAAGGTTGTGGGTTGATGAACATTGGAGTTTGGTATGTCTTGGTAATGTATTTATTTCAGTATGTATTGAAAAATATTTTAGTGTGTCAGTTCATGACACCCAATAGTACCACTTTTAATTCGTTTTTTAGTCAAATTAGCTTGGTTTAAAAAAAACGCATTTCTTGATTCAGATTACGAGACCTTCTATGATTGGCTTGGCTAACACAAAGCTATGCTAGATTTAATAAAACATGCCAACAACAGTATAACTGCAATTAATAAATGAAATGAAATGAAACTCCAATGTATCAAAATTAAACTATACGTGACACTTAAAATACGGTAAAATACATCATAAATAAAAAACTGTTACAGTGCTGGCCACTAAAAAGTGAGCGTTCTACCGTGAAGGCTTAAAAAGTAATATAAAACAGTGCCGCCATAACGGGCGTTCCAATTTTAAAAGTTAAAAAACAGAGGCGGCAAGGAAAATGCAGCTTGAAAATGTGCGGCTGAAATAGGGCTGTCAACAGACAGGTTTTCCTCTCTTTACACATCATGCATGCACATGGTGCAAAGACTGTTGGGATTTTAAAGTTCAAAAATGAGACGATTGAATACAAAATCTTGAAATCTGCAGCCGAAATTTGTAAAAATCATTGGTCGATTCTAGTTCTTAGCATTGTACAGTCGCCATCTGATATTTTAGGAGCGGATAGAGTGAGCAAATTCTTCTGATCAATCAAGCTTATTTTCAAGATCCAATCACACATGCTACCATTACCAATTTTTCACACGTAATTAGCCAATAATACCTGGACATTCGTTAACGAATTATGTAGATAAGCTCAGTATGTCTGCGTATCCCGATATTATTTGTTAGTTGTATGTATGGCAGTGATGACTAGCATCTGATCAGGTATGAATTAAATAACGAATTTTTAAATATTAACTGTTCAGAAGAGCTTGTCTGCTTCTGAATATCTGATGGCCACTATGCATCTTAGTAGCTTAGTAGGTTTAAGGTTGTTGATACCAAAAATGTATCTTAGCTAGCTGGATCGGTGAAAATATGAGTAGCTTATGTAGCAGGTGCCATCTGTAGGACCCAATGAAGCCGCCAACCCTAGGAACCAATCGGAAAAGCCATTTACCCCGGCGGGTTGGGGCTGACAACTGACCCACTTCGCCGCTCCTTCCGCGACGGTCTCGTTACGAGGCAAGTGGGCGGAGGAACTGCACTGATGCAGCTTACACCCCGAAAGGCTGGAAAGAATTGCTTTCTTTTGTTTCTTGAACTTTCCATTGTTTTACGGCTACATTTTAAAAAAAGGCTTTTTTGCGCCTACCAGTGTGTACTCGTACTTATCTTATACTGTTTGTGCTGCAAATGAATGTATTCCTATATTATTTAATTTATTTTTAGGTGCATGTATGGCAGTCATGACTAGCATCTGCTCTGATATGAATTAAATAACGAATTTTCTGAAATTAACTGTCAGATGTATTTGGTCACCTGCCTGCTTCTGAATATCTGATGGCGACTATACGTTTTAGTAGCTGGGTATAAGGTTGTTGATACCAAAAATGTATCTTAGCTATTTGGATCGGTGAAAATATGAGAAGCTCATGTAACAGGTGCCATCTGTAGGACCAAATGAAGCCGCCAACCCTAGGAACCAATCGGAAAAGCCGTTTACCCCGGCGGGTTGGGGCTGACAACTGACCCACTTCGCCGCTCCTTCGCGACGACGGTCTCGTTACGCGGCAAGTGGGCGGAGGAACTGCACTGATGCAGCTCACACCCCGAAAGGCTGGGAAGAATTGCTTTCTTTTGTTTCTTGATCTTTTCATTGTTCTATTGCAACATTTAAAAAAAAAGGCCTTTTAATGCCTTCCAGTGTATACTCGTACTTATCCTAAAATGTTTAAGGTGAAAATGAATGTATTCTTATATTTTTTTAAGTTGCATGTATGGTAGTGATGACTGGTTTACCCTTGTTTGATCGAACAACGTTTGATATAATATTACTAAATCGAACAACGTTTGAGAAAATCATCACTTTGTATAATATCATTTGATAGAATTTTCAGTTCGTCGAATGTTTATTTGCTATAACAACGTTTGCACTAATGATCAAAAGGTAGAATGTTCATGTGATGTCATTTTCAGATGGTATATCATGCCAAGCAGCATGTAATGAGGCAAGTCGTTTTTTGGGTTTAAAAAAAAAATAACCACGAAGGCTTAAGGCGTAAACCTTCTAACCTAATCTAACCGAGTCGGTTCCGCCCAAACTATAGTATAGGGCAGTGACGAAATTCGATAATATGAAATTAGTTCAAATGAAATTCGTTCAAACAAATAAAAATTTACCAATTAAATATTCGGTCAAATGAATAATTCTCCGAACTGATTTTATTGCAACTGAAATTCGACCAACTGATTTTCGACGAAACGTTGTTCGATCAAACAAGGGTGAACCGTGATGACTAGCATCTGATCAGATAAAAATTGAATAACGAATTTTCAGATATTAACTGTTCAGAAGAATTTGGTCCCCTAGTCTGCTTCTGAATATATGATGGCTACTCTGTATATACGTTTTAGTAGCTGGGTATAAGGTTGTTGATACTAAAAAATTATCTAAGCTAGCTTGATTGGTCAAAATGTGAGTAGCAATGCTTTTTAGCAAGTCGTTACGCGGCAAGTGGGCGGAGGAACTGCACTGATGCAGCTTAGACCCCGTAAGGCTGGAAAGAATTGCTTTCTTTTGTTTCTTGATCTTTTCATTGTTCTGCGGTAAGATTTTGAAAAAAGGCCTTTTAATGCCTTCCAGTGTATACTCGTACTTATCTCAACTGTGTGTGGTGGTGGAAAACTTTAACGAGAGACCTATATTTATGTTCGTTATAAAAGCCCATCTTCTTAGCAGTACGTAAACGTCTAAGTGTTAACAGATTATTCAACAGCTTGTGCTTCCCAAGAAACCTTACGAGAGGAATTTTCTCCGTATGAATGCTCGAAATGTATTATATGCTAAGTAAATATTTTCTGTATTTTTTTTCCGGTTTTGCGCAGTAGAAATTATTTGTCTTGTCTTATTGGCCTAATTTTCTGAAACAATACTCAAGTATCGACTAAAAATCGAAACCTGTCATACCTACTTACTTGTCTAATTATTTCAAATCAACAAATAAGTAACATGCCTGATCAGAATATAATTTTATGATAATGTATTTTGATATTGTGTTAACGAGATGACACATGCGCATGTCCTTTCAAAGGTGATATCACTGTTCACTTGTTTTTATTTAGACAACATCATCAACGTGCAGTGTTAGAGTCAAGTAAGTTTGTTACGAAACATAAAAGCAAGGTTTGGTTGATGACCACCTGAAGAAAAGACGATTGACATATAAGATATTTTTCCATTTGCGAAAAATATCACACACAAAATGTTCACACGTTCATAGTCTCTACTTTGTTTTGTGCGAAACTTATTCGCAAAAGCAAAAATATCTGGTTTGTAAAATCAGTAGAAACATGCGCATGTCCTATCAAAGGTCATATCATTGCTCACTTGTTTTTATTTAGACAACATCATCAACGTGCAGTGGTAGAGTCAATAGTTTAGACAACATCATTAATGTTACGTGCAGTGTTAGAGTCAATAGTCGTCCGTGAGCGTGCATCGCTCTCGAGTATTGCAAACGATTAATGCGAGTATATCGCGGCGCTTGCAAACAAACGTAGGAATAAAAGCGACGGATGCTGAGTTGAGCAGGAAATAAGGGCTGGCGATGTGCTGGAAAAAAAAAAGTTCTGGTTTTGGCGTCTTGTTTCCACTTACTTTTCTTCTTAGAAATAATTAGCGTTGGTACTTACAGGGGCTTAAACTTAACTTGTCTCTTTCGCAAAACGACTCTTTCTTTCTCAGAATACCTAATTTAGTTACCTAGGTTATCTCCTTTGGGAAGAACATCTCCGACAGTGTATTTAGTACCAAATCTCTTCTGCAACCGCTCCAGCTTTCACTTGAGAAATTTCATGGCTTGTTTTTATTTTTATTCTAATAAGAAAATGCATTTAAGTCTAAGGCATATCTTGCTTGTCATATTTGATTAGTTACGTAGCGTGTTACAGCCACGAACTAAGATATATTTTCTTACTTTTGACGTTTAAAATAAATTGAAGAAATAATTTGACAACCCTATACCAATTGTAATGAACGCGGACAAATCAAGCGAGATAACGTTTGCAATGTTCCCTTACAAGTATTTAATACAGGATGATCAGTTTTTATTAAGTTTAGAGTTCTGTCTATCTAGATAAGTTATTCTGATACAACGATGGAAAGATCTATTTTTGAATACAGTGATAGTGATGGCTGATTGTTTGAATACTTGAATCATTATCAAGAATGTAAAAACACTTATGTATTGTATTTCGAAAGGGTGAAGTGAAAATCACAAGAATAGAATTTGGCAACGTCTGTGTTGATGTTCGATGGAATCAAAGTTATTGAAGACACTTATTTATGATTGTTGAAAAATATCTGTACTAGTGCCAATTCAATTCTGCTTTTCTTTTTACATAGACAATGTTTCTTCAATTAAGCAGATTTTAGTGGAAAGATAGCAAAGTTGTCTTTTCCTTCTACTAGTGGCTGAGAGGATAATCAAATCATGTCTCGGCAGTGGTCTAAAACAATTAATATTTTTTTCTGTATAACAAAGTAACCGATTTGATATGCGCTGTTACTTATTACAAACTAATACTGTTCCTTCCAAAGCAGAATGTGAAAATACAGACAAATAATAATCCCTAATTGTAAATCATTATTTTACAAAAATTGAGGGCATACCTAAGTAATGTTATGAAGGCTAGTACGTACTAAACTAGAAACCGCTTGAATAGTTTCATAACAATGTTAGCACAAGTGGTTCACAATCAAAATGCCACATTCGTACAAGTATGTGTTACAAAGCTACCTCTGCGCAGACGCACGTGGTCTCACACAAGCCGCGCAGGAAACGGAAGCCATTGTTTGCGCGCGAGTCGAATCGTTAACTCGCGCGGTCGATATCGATAAATTTGGAATGCTTTGGTTTTCGCAGCACTATTTTTGGAGGTAGAGGGAAATTCGTTTGTAAAAATGCACGTGGTTCAACGTGCATTTTTACAAACGAATTTCCCTCTACGAACCTAGTTCAATGGTTCTAAACTACATAGCTAAAACAAGTTGTTAAATATATTTTTTTCGATAACTGTATAATCTTTTTTTGCATACTTATCACAGATATTTTGAGATACTTACAACCAACAATTTTGCAACATAATCTGATTAAATATTGACTATATTGTAGCCTGTCAAGATTGTTCGTAATCGAGAAATAGTCTTACTGATTGAATTAAAATGGTTTTCGATTTGATCACAATCACTAACAAACATAAATATTTTCTCATATATTTATCAAACAGCCGTTCTAAAATTAGCAGACTTGGGGAAGTCTGCTAATTTTAGAACGCTTCAATTGAATCGTAATTGAGTCTCAATAGTCTAATTTGAAATATTGTTCATAGAAAATGTGTCAAATTAGCCGATTATTAAATTTGGGGCCCAGCACGTTTGTACTTGCCACACGTTTCTGCAATTTAGAATTAGCATTCCATAATAATATCCTCTCATTTCTTAACAACAACATTAGCAACAAAGTCTTCTCACGAGCGTCCCGGTTCCGCAATCAGCGCCATCTTTGCCGCACATGCGCGCGCAGCGCATGCGACCGTTTCCTGCGCAGACCGGTGCCCGTGGCGCAGTTGTGACAGTGATCGGCGACGATCGCTGTTGTAAAGCAACGCACGCCGGGTCTGAAATGGGATGGGTGACCACCCCGACCGAAATTTAGTGATGTGTATTTCGGGCATCTCCGTGCTTCGGAAGGCACGTTAAACAGTTGGTCCCGGGTTGACGTCGCCAGATGTCAGTCGTTAAGCCTAGTCAGAGGCCTTAGGGCGGCTTGATAACATCTGACATTAAGGTTGCTCACTAACCTTACACCCCTCCAACAATCCGCACTGAGCCCGCGTGTTGGAGTATGGCTTGTTCCACCTCATAGTTGAGGTGAGGCCTGTGCCCAGCAGTGGGACGTATATAGGCCGTTTATGTTTTATCCTCTTATTTCTTAACAACAACATTAGCAACAAAGTCTCACGAGCGTCCCGGTTCCGCAATCAGCGCCATCTTTGCCGCACATGCGACCGTTTCCTGCGCAGACCGGTCGACATTAGCCGATGGTAACGCCGCCATTACACCGACTGCTTTATGAAGACATTTGTCGCAATTTGCAAGGTATTTTAAGGAATTTCTCTCGGTCTGGATATGCATCTACCAAATGTCTTCATTAACTTGGGTAAGGTGTACTTATAATTTTCGTTCTTTTCTTAAAAAACAATCTTAGGTTTTTTCTTAAATGTCACCAAAGGAGCCCAAATATATCTTTCTTAATCATTCAAAAAGATAGGAAATGAAGTTATTTTCGTGTTTGTTAATGTTTTTTGTAATCTTTTATGAAAAAAGCTCATTGGCTCATTTCTAGTCAATCAAGAATAACATAACCTTGATCGCTTTACGATGAATATCATCATCAGTCAGCTCATTTAACTGTGAATAGAAATTGCAATCATTTCTTGCAACTTCGTATAATATGGAGCTTGAGGAAAAGAGAACACATGCTAAATAGAAAATTGAAGGAACATAAAAAAGTGATAACAAAACTCACTTATATCATAGTTCCTGGAAATATTAAGGTCCGGAACTACACATGTCTATCTGGTACAGTGAAGTAGGTACTTATACGAGAACAATTTTTTAAGTAACAATCGTTTCTTACTAACTGTTAATGCGTAATTCTATTAATTGCAATTCCTTTTGGTCAAGCATTGCAGTGACACAACGACTCTTCTCACGTATCATTCAAAATTATATTAAAGTTAACTCGATTAATCATATTCATACGCTAATTCGATCCAGACCACAATGTCGTCAAACATTCACCATTACGAAGCGAATATTTTTTACTCATTGAATAAATAAAACATCAAAACATATCGTTAAAGCGTGCGAAACGTATCCCGCTGGCAAGAAGTAAAATAAGAAAGAAAAAAGAAATGAAATAAGAAAGAAAAGAACTGTGGGCGTTGCCACACTAACCGAGGATAAATGACTTAATAATGATCCATCTAACCGAAAAATTGTGTATCGGGAATCGCGTAATTATACCTATTAATATACTGAGCGAATTCGGGAAGGGAGTCTTGGTAGTGATGTGACTTGAACTACAATGTCTATCGATGTTTTTAATTTTAGGACTCTTTACATCTCGTTCCGTGAAGTTCGTGTCTTCCTAATCAAACCAAGACAAATGCGTTTTAGACAACAACTAATTGAATGGCATTGAATTTGCTAAAAAAAAGATTAAAGCAGTTATTTTGTACATGTTTTCGTGGAAAATTGCACGTGCACTTATTTGCCGGTATTTTAAAGTATTAAGTACTTAAGTACTAGAATCTTATCAAACACCAATATCGTAAATATGAGTTATTTTCTATTTATTTTGTCAGATAAACCCTAATCCCGTTGCAGTATCAGTATGAGTACAGTGACATCAATAACGCAAGATTCATAAACAGATACCAGCATCGGCTTGTATCAATGATCTCATTGATATCAATGATATTATAATAAAAAGACGTAGATAGGTTACTTGTGCTAAAAAAGTGGCACCCCAAATCAGGACTTCGACCACCTAAGCAAAGCATTGACAGTTTGAGACAACACTGCGCAACATGAATCTGTCTCGTTTACGCTCTAGTAAATAATCATGCTATCTTGTACACACGGTCAAATTATAGGTACATACGCCAGAGGACAGTTTTTGACTTCGCGTCAGTACTGACATAACCTATCTACGTCTTCTTTATTGTAATATCATTGATTGATATTGTAAATGTGGCTCTTTTGTTTACGCTGGCCGATGACTGTCGGCCAATATTGGTACAATATTATCATTTGCAACTCGTTGAGCTAACTAATCTCGGTGTTATTGTTTTCTAATGGTACAATTTAATCTGTTCGACATAGTGTTGTTATGATAATCAGTTGATAGCTGACATATTGACTTGGAATATTCACGAGATTTAAAAGTTATTTCTTGAATTTATTAATATGAATTTCTGTAGTAAAGTTATATTAGTCTCACTTCAGCAGGAAGTTTGTTTCAACTGAAGAAGGCTGAAATTGAATTCGTTACATAGGGAGGAGCTCATGAAGAACCTAATCGATGTCTGTGTCCAGCAACGTCGTAGAAAAGGTGTAATTTTGCCATTTTTCTTGGGAATTTTACTTCACGAGTAACTTTTAATCCTTAGTTTTGGTCGCAAGAGGTGTCAGGTGATGGGTGACTGAAACTATTCCAAGATTTAACGATATAATTAGCTAAGCTGTTACAAAGCCTTCAAAATATATCTTTAAAGCTCTCTCGATATCGACATCATCGAGCACCACCTCGGGATAAGTCCCAATCCATCTTACAAAAGCTCCATAATCTATTCGCGAGGGAAACACAAAAGCTCCTTGCGAGCAGATGTTCCGCAGGTAAACCAGGGCAGATGCGAGTAGAACAATGTTTCAGATGCAAGGAGTTTGTTTTGTTCGATTTAATTAGATTATTGTGCAGTTTTGCGAAACACTTGAGGGAAGTCCACTGAGTCTTGAATGGAGGCGTACGCCTCTCGGTTTGAGGGTGTTTTGGGATCATGTTTCGAAGGTCTTGACGCGTTTTGAGGTTTTTTTTTGTAAAACATACAACTTCGATTTGCGCATTGCCTGAATATTATTTAAAGATAAATTTCGCCCATCAAACTGAAATCACACTCAAACTATGTTAACTGCTGTACTGAACTGTGTCTAACTCGTCGTGGTGAACGGAACATCTAGAAGCCTACATTTCGCCAAACTAACTTGTACCCGACGTGATGATAGGCTCCTTCTATCACCTTTAACCGGATTGGCTTGGGGCTTTTATTGGTGGTTTAAGGAGGTGTTCACCTCAGGAACACACGCGTTCCGAGCCAGAGTGTTCAACAACGGAGCCACGACGCTCTCTCAAAAAATAAATAACAGAAATCGAATAACAAAAACAACATAACTCTCACTTTCTTCGCAGAAAAATACGCAAATCCATTTCTTATTACGAATCATTCGCAATGTCGCTTTTGCTGATTTCACGGTCGAGAGGAGATTGGGCAAAACACAAAATGTTTTTTTGCCCAACCCTTCCAGTAAATTCTCTTTTGCCTCACGTACACACAGTTATTTAGAAACGAATGAAAGAATTTCTAAAATCGATTTGGAACTGTAATTACAGCGGAGTGCTGTGTGCCATTTGTTTGTGTTGAATAGTGGAGTGTGTAGTGTGTTGAATGAAAAGGGATTTGATTGCACGTTCACAAACATTATTTTGTATAAACGACTCTCTTTTTTTCTTTTTTTAATTAAATTGAATAAAAAACAAATATTTCAGGGATCTCCTTAACCCATAATAATTTGTTCAATGCTCTTGGCATGTCTTACTCCCGAGTTCAAAAATGTGAATCATTTTTGATCACACCGTTAAACTTGGCATAACATTCGTCCCATACCGTCGAAAGACTATAGAACTGACCACCGAATTCACAAACGCAATTCTACGTTGAGCATCCCTCAGAAGTATAGCTGTCCCTTTCAGTTCTATTGACATATTACGGGACAGCATGAGCGTGAGCGCGTGCTTAGCGTTGATTGACGTTTGTGAATTCGAGGGTGAGAGTGACAAATATACTTACTTGTAAGGGATGACACACCTACAACTTTGATTGAGGAGTAATGTCTGTTATTTGAATTTCTCTTATAAAAAAAATAATATTTTGAGCATCCCTCCTTTTACCCCCCATGCCCTGTAAATTTAAAGTAAGTAGACAGTTAATTTATGGTAATTACCAACTCCGTCAAGTTGCCAGTTAGAACTTTCTAGTTTAAGTTGTTAACTTGCCATTACAGCGAAGCGGTGTTTTGACTTAACTCGAGTTAATGACTTATAAGTTAAACAATTTTGTTTGGAAATAATTTAATAATCTTAAAATTTTCTTAAAAAACTTTTTGCAGTGACTTTTTTTTTAAGTTTATTATTTGGGTCACTTCACAAAAAACATTTTAATATTAAAATAAGCCGGTGTAGTGGTGTAGTTTGTAGTTAAATTCAGTGTAGACACAAGTGCTACAATTGACTTTAGACCTGTATTCATAGTTTTCTACTAATCAATATTGTTTTATTGATCTGTCGATTTACTATCGACGAAACGAACTCTGTCGGGTCAGGACAGCTAGTCTCGAATATCTGAGCAACCATATTCCTAAAGTATAAAAACAGTTATTCCCTTACTTTAAATTTGAAAGACGCCACAAACGACATACGGCTCTATCTCAAATCTGAAAGCTAAGATGTTATTGACGCTGACTGTACACTAATAAATGTGGCGCCTCATTCGCATCTCCTCACTCCATCGCTAATTACTGAGTCAGCTATACAGGGTGTTTCAAAAATACGTTTAAAATATAACTGAAGGGGAAATATAATACAAAATCCTGAAAGGAGCCCCTTTGTTAATTTCCTACAGTCGTAGCTCTTAATTTGAATTTCGAGTAAATTAACAATATCAATCATAGAAACACCCAGCACTAATTTGGGTCCATGGACCCAAGTTGACCCTAACCGGGAGTAACCAGGAGCGACCTCGTTTGCTCACGCCCATACGTTATAAATCGATAAATCGGATTCATATCGCCATTTTGGCAAACATTTGATGTACGTTTTAATAGAAACCGTTAAAGATATGAAAAAAGGGACAACACTTACTATTTCAGATTTATTCACTTTCTATGCCATTTTAGTCTTTAGGGGTATTTTTGAAACACCCTGTATTATTGTAAATTGCACTCGTGCGCAAGCGCAGCGCACAAGACGCAACTCATTAATGTGCATTACTGAGGGTAGTTGACGTGGACATGTGGCGCCAATGTCAGTCCTGCAATGATATTACAATAAAAGAGGCGTAGTGCAATAAAGGCGTAAAGCACAGTTTTGAATAGCACAAACGCGAATAGCACAAATCTATTGGCGAATAGCAGTTTTTTTGGCATGTGCTGTTCGTGGATTGTTCATGGAAAAAATATTAATATGTGCCATTCGCGGATAGATTTTGTGCTTTTCGCGATTGTGCTATTCAAACCTGTGCTCTAAGTAGATTACGTCTTGAACATCTAAAGATTTACTTTTCCGGTACATTGTTGATAAAAGGAGCTATTTGAGTCTTACTTTTATTAATATTTTGGTTTTGTCTGTAAGTGTGCTTAATTTTTTTGCGTTTTTTTTTTATTATTGCTTGCTTTCATTGTTTGGGGCGAATAAATGATTTCAAGTCATTCTTTCTTTTGTCATTTAGTCCTAGCACTATTAGCACACTAAATATCATTTTCCATCTTCATCCCACTTCACATGTGGCGCACTGTACAAACAATAATCACAATACAACTTGCCACTCAGGATGAGACAATGCACTACAAGTGCTACTTAAAAGAAACAGACATACTTTCCGAGAAACCTTACAATTGTCACCTCATTATCAGTAGCTGGTATTGCTTCCCACGCACCTTTCTCAGTTTTTTAAGATATTATTGTCTCTAGAATACTCTAGAATACTGAGTAGTCATTGAGTGCCCGTGCCTCAGTGGATCGGCCACCATGAGAAATGTATTTTTGGAGCATACCTTTGTTTCATGCATGTTAAGCAGTTCTGATGATTGGTATGAGTTGGAGGCCTTAGGGCGGGTTGATAACATCTGACAGAAAGGTTTTATCACTAACCTTACGCCTCTCAAACAAT
The DNA here is from genome assembly GCA_950022985.1 of Udea ferrugalis. Classification (NCBI taxonomy): domain Eukaryota; kingdom Metazoa; phylum Arthropoda; class Insecta; order Lepidoptera; family Crambidae; genus Udea; species Udea ferrugalis. The sequence continues at coordinate 2,484,271 of OX465522.1, forward strand.
CTGCACTGAGCCCGTGTTTCGTTCGTTTTGTTCGTTTTGCTACATTTAAACGAGATATTTCAAAAGGGCTTTGCTCTTTTAAACTTAAAAAGTCAATAACTTAGTTTTATGTGACATATTTGTAACTACGTAATATTTTGCATTATTATCTTGATGTTATTTAAAACGATTAAGTAATACGAAACATGGAAGCCAAAGTTGCTTTAAAAGGATCAAAATATCAAAGGAAATTAGACCATATTTACGTATGTTCAAAGTCCTAAAAAGGGAAGGTTTCGTTTCATACAAGTAAGTCTTAAAATAGCTTGCAAATGTGGTAATGAGCATAATTTTACTCTACAGTCGACCAAAGATCCTCGGTAAAAACTGTTGGAAAATAGTTATACAGCATTGACAATAAGAACTGTTTAAATGTCACGTTTGAGATGTCGCCGCCTGTACAAGCGAGCAAAGTTGTCAAGTGAGAAGTTACAATGCTCTATAAGGAGCAGGCTTTAAATAAACTGCGCTCATTGCATTTTGAACCTTATTATCATAAACATACGTTCCATTGAAAATTTGTATGATGTTTATACAAAGTAATTATCACATACAAAAATAGTAAGGCACTCTGAGCGCCAACAAATATGGTGATCATCAAGCAGATTGTATGGAACGATTCCTTTAATAGGTAAGTTCTTGAGTGGAAAACATACAAATACACATACATACACATAGCAAGGAGTTCTTCAACAGTGATTTAAAAAGGTGTCACCAAACGTACCAGTGATGCCCCTGGTGTTGCTCGTTGACAGGGTTGCGGTAACCGCTAAAAACCAGGCGGTCCTCATGCTAGTCACAAATAAGTCGCTCAGAAAAACATACACAAACAACAAAATCTTTCGATAATACATATTATGTTTCTCGAAAAGAAATAATTAAAAATCCTACTAATATTATAAAGGCGAATGTTTATATTGTGAGGATGTGCCGTGTTGCTCTTACACGTAAAAACTACTGAGTGGATTGTAATGAAACTTTACAATAATGAGCTTATACATCTTAATAAAAATCAATATTCATAGGCTACAATTAATAAAAATATATTACTTACTTTTTGTTTTTCAACTTAATTCCACGCGGACGGAGTGGCGGACGGCCGCTAGTCTACTATATAAAAATAAGTCGGGTTTTCCTTCCTGACGCTATAACTCCAGAACGCATGAACCGATTTCCACGGTTTTGCATTCGTTGGAAAGGTCTCAGGCTCCGTGAGGTTTATAGCAAAGAAAATTCAGGAAAATTCAAACAGAAAAGCGGGAAAATCTTTTTTCACATACAGCTAAGTCCACGCGGACGAAGTCGCGGGCGGCTACTAGTAATTAATAAAATAAATGGAGAAGAAAATAATCTATAGAAACACTATACAATTCTGATGACTATTGACTTATTTGCAAAAAATCAATGCCACAGAAAACATTGAAATATGTCATTACGCGAATTGGCACGAACGGTAGTTATAGCAAGGTTTTTCTCTATTATTGTGTTCAGCAAGGTTGTGTAGCTATTGTTTAAGACAAACGCTGTATTTCCTAATCGTTATAGAAGGAATCGTTGAAAAACTATACAAAGGAAATGTATAATCAATCATGTGACTGTTGATAGATTTGTTCGAACAATTACAATAAGTTGGACAGGTGGTCGACAACATGTAAGCAACCGCCCAAAACTTAAGAAAACTTAAGAAAGCAATAAGTTTGAATCATGATTGGCGTATAGCTGAAAACACGCTTGTTCAAGTCATCGAAGCAAAAAATAAATAAATCAAATCAGTACTTTCGTTTGGTAGCTACTATAAAACAGACAGAAACATGGATACTTACGATAAACATTTAACCACCCTCTTTATTCTAAAAATTCAAAAATTGTGTACAGTTTTTTTTAATGCCTAAATCATCTTTCACCTATGATTAGCTGAAAATCCAATTAGCCATTTGCAAAACCTTGAGATTTCCACAAACATTGGTACTTCCGCATTTGTAGAAGTAAGTAGTAGCACGAAGCGTTTAATTATTTTCTATTGTAAAGCTTAGAAAGCTATCTTAATTGTTTTCCGGAAAACACTTAGAGGTATGCCACTTTGCAACTAGCCATGACCATACAAAACTGGATGTCTGCGCATTTTCTAATTCTACAAAATGAAGAAATAAATCCTACAATTTATTACTTCTAACAACAATAACACGTCTTATAATGCTAATATTATTTAGCAATAATGTCAAGACGGATCTTTACGAAGCGTTTGTCAAAGATAACTAATACTCAATGTCGTTCTACAAAACTCCCACATTTAGGTCTGGTCTTCGGGCCTTTGTCTCCCCCGTTTGTGGCCTGACCTCTGGCCTATTGTCAAGGCCCGTCCTATTGTGACCAAGGCCTATATTTCAAGTGGGTGGACAGCACAATGTCACAGTTTTTGTGATGTTAGAATTGTTGGACAATTTGTGATTTGCGAATCGCGGGTTTTTACTGGACTTCCTGGTGCTACTGTGTCCAAGCGTATTACCTATTGTAAATGAATAGAACAAAACAAAATCTATCAAAAAAAATCTGTTCAGAGATCAAATACTATAATAATTGTTCAACAATTGGAAATTATTCATACATTTTCTTAGTTTGAGCCTAGATGCCGCTCTGTGTGGATTGATGTAAAGTGATACTAAGATCATTTTAAGTAGGCAGGCAATTCAAATACATACAAATCCAAATGTTTCAAACGAGATATTGAACAAAGCAAAAGCCAGAAACGCATTCGCATTTCTGTATTGACTTTGAAGTAAAAAATCTACAAGCAAACTAAGTCCGGCTATTGACAAGCGAGCGTCAACTCAAGACAAATTGCCAATGAATCAAAGCCGAAGACCGCGACGCTACTCCTGCGCATCCAAAGAATCATGTCGCCTGTCAAGGGACAGATGTTTCGGAATCCCATTCACGGACTCGAATGGAAGGCATTGGCCGGCTTATGGCAATTTGAAGGGTGACCACGTGGATTTAATGTCTTGAAAGAAATGCGAGATATTTCTTATTCTGTCGGGTCATGAGATGCCTAATATGCTCCGCTCCATTGCGCAATGACAAGCTCGGAGTTTTGAGACTCTTATTGTCGAACATCGATTGGAATAGATCGAAGATTTGTAATTTTATGTATTTTTTAATCTAAAACTAGAGTTCCATCGGTGCAGTTGTTTTCATCAAAAAATATTAACGACTATAATGATTTTTCAAACACTTATTCTGTAAGGTTACTTTGACTTATTTATTTCAAAGGAAAGGAAAGTTAGAAACGTGGTCGTACGATACAGGCACTAAAAAAAGGTTTGAAGAATGACTGCAGAAAACTAGCTATTTATGATAATGATGGAAAGCCATAGAAAGAAAATTAAGAGAATGTTTTTGCATTGAACTTAAAATTCGGGAAATAGTCCTCATTTCACTTCATGAACTTGGTCCCTCTAGCTAGAGTCTATAGTCGGGTCCGACCTCCGAAATGTTTTGTTCTCTTTGGTATTCCGAACGCAATAGTAAAACTATATTTCGTAACCGATAAAGAAATCGTTTTACGATTACGTAGGTAAGTACTTACTGTTTTATGTATTGGAAGCACGTGCCGTTCCGTTAGGAAGTTCAAAGAACGTGTATATATTTTTTAAATCAGAGGTAATTTTTCGGCTATTTGTTTTGAATGTTAGGTAGACGTTACGATCTTTGTAGTTGTTATATTAAATCTGTAACATCTTCCACGAGAAATCAAGATTATTTGTAGAGCATTTCTGTTAATATTTCGAACCCGAACGAAATTATATATTGAAAATTTAGCAAATGAATAAATCTTCAATTCACTTGTTGCTTGTTAGAATCAACACGTCCGAACCGCTGGTAGAATCACATTCTATTTTTTTATTTTTATGTCATTACTTTACATAAGTGCTTTTTAAGTTTACATTAAAAAGAGTATTTTTACTCTACTTTCCTTTTTATTTAAATAACATACTGCTTGCGCCTTTTTTAGACGCGTAATACCATAATCTCACTTAATTAATAAATCAATCGATGTATTCCCAAATTCTAGGTTTGTGTAATCACACTCACTTCGATTATGATCAAAGATCACTTGGCCGGCAAGTATAAAAAACACGTATGTAGTAAATTCTCTGACCAGCGAATTCAAATTTTGGTTCGAAATGAGTTTCTAGGAGCATCCTACTGACCTACACATCCTGAACTATGTCGCTATCGTCAACAGTGCATTCAATCGTCAAATTCTATTATCAGTTCATCATATTTTTCAGAAACGGAATGTGGGAAGTAGAATTGTTGCTCCGAGAATCCTAGTTATATTATAAACTAGCGACCCGCCCCCGCTTCGCACGGGTGCAATAGGATGTTATTATACATATAAACCTTCCTCTTGAATCACTCTATCTATTAAAAATAACCGCATCAAAATCCGTTGCGTAGTTTTAAAGATTTAAGCATACAAAGGGACATAGGGACAGAGAAAGCGACTTTGTTTTATACTATGTACTGATGCGAAAGATTGTATGAGTAGATGTGTCGTGTTGCTCTTTCACGTAAAAACTACTGAATGGATTTTAATGAAACTTTCCAATAATGTAGCTTAAATACATCTGAATCGCACATAGGCTACAATTTATAAAGAAATACTACTTTATGATTGTCAACTTAAACCACGCGCACGAAGTCGCGGGCAGCCGCTAGTAATTGAATAAAATCGTGTTCATATGACATAGTATATTTGCAAGGGCGTGTATTTGGCACTACTTTAATGTAATTAACTCTGTTAGTCAGTCCTAGTGTTTGTGCAATCCCAAACTAATGACTCCAGAGCCAACCCGACCCATTTGCGCCCATTAGCAGCTCGCTCAAATCACGCAACGTTCATTAGGCTCTCTGATTGGGATATGACACGTCATTACCTTGACCTGACTATAGCATTTTTTGTCGTATGAAAGAATGAAGTAGTGGACATAAAGCATATTATTTACATAGTTTTAGTATTTATTTCAGTATTTAGTTTCTTTTAACTTGTTCAATAGTTTTTTTTCTTTTTATTTTCACCACTGCATAGCCTACCATATTTTTCTGCTTAGCCCCATGGTTGACTGGTAGGGAAGCCTTATCAGCATTAAGTCCGCCATTTGTACCAATTTATTGTTGTGTAATTAAGAATAAATAAAGCAGTTTCTGAACGGTTGGCTTAGTTAATGTCTATCGGCATTAATATGATTACACAAAGCAGCTTCTGAGGGCACATCAAGCTACCCATTTCCATCCTACTCTAGCCGAATGACATTTCTTCGCAAAAGAGCAAGGAGCTGACCAGAAATGGATAGCGTACATCGGAACTATGGTGAACCCATGACTAGATTTCAACGAAATAGAATTTCACTATTTTTCTATTATCTGATAGGTACTAGCTGTACCGACAGTAATTTTTCATTTTTTGAAAATCTATTCTACTCTTCGATTTGTAAAAAAATAATAAAATGAAAAACCGTAGATGGTGATCTTCTCGCCTGAAAATCAATCTGGGCTTGGGCTCAAGTAGGTATACCAGTACGAGTGAATTCCCAAGCAGGTGGTACTCGTAAGTAGTTTACAAACATACAATACATCCGAAAAAGTAGTTTTGTTTCTCTGTCTAACTCTATATACTTAGTTCTTAAAAAGTTAACTTGGAACCTTGACTTGACCGGCTAATCATGACGTAGGCAGGCATGTGCCGGGAACCGAACCGGATATACGGCTTCCTTCCGCCCGCGATGTGTATGACGGAGCATAAAGAAAGATGGCGGGGGATATTCTTATGACGTCATGGAAGTTGTAGAAAGTTTGAATTAGATTAGATTCGTTTATTTGTACCTACACTACAGTAGGCATAATGTAGTGTTTTCAGTGTTGATGCTTGACTGGTAGAGAATGCCTTTAGGCATTAAGTCCGCTAAGTGTACTTTTCTTCCTTGTGCAATAAAGAATAAATGAATAAATAATATAAATTTTTAGGGAAATTAAGAATTTCGAATATTTTGTTTTGGCCGGCTTCTAACCTTAAAGATTGTATCCAAATGTTGCCCTTACGCCTAAAACCCAAACGGGTAGTACAGACACACTGATTGTTGCCGTCACGGTGAACGCAACACCCATAAAAAACATAAACTACATCACGCTGACACACAACTACACATGGGGAACACCCATAAGCCTACATTTCGCCGAACGCATTCGTACCTAACATCCACTAAGTCACGACGCTTTCCGTAATCATCGTCACTCCTGAGTAGGCTTTCTTATAGGTAGAGATCGTCTAAGCGGAATAGAATAAAAGCAAGAAATAGAATAGAAGCAGCGTAGACACAGTGGACCCTCCACTGCGTCTACGCATTCACGCAAACACTCTTGTATGTGTAGATGCGGTGGAGGGGCATCTCACCACCTATGTTTGGTAGCCGACTGCTGGACCCTCAAACCCAGTGGTTCAATAGAAAAGATGTTACATCTACATAAAATCTACAAAATCACTATCCAAATATCCGCACGCTTTCAAACTCCGCAAACCGCGCGAAAATTAACGACCGGTCGTAAAATAACCGAAAACTCGTAACACTAGCAACTACATTCACACCTATAACGATTAAACGCTAATTTACCACTTTACGACCACTCACTGCCGATGGGCGGGCCCAATCGACCCATGAATTTTAATTCAACCCCACACCACGATTAGCGCGGGTCAAAAGGACCCCAGACTTAACCCTTGATTTATCGCCGTCTTGTAAGCAATAAAGGTAATTTACTACGGGAATCTGGACGTTAATGATGGCGGTGAATGGGTTAAGTTCTTTTTGGACATGTAAACAGATGTCAGAATGTAACGAATGGTCTTCGAGACCTGTTTGAAATGAGAACTCGTCCATGCATGAGCGAAGCATGGTTTGGAGCGAACGGCGCGCGTCGTTGTACTAAGGATACTATATTTTTAATTTCTCAATTTGGTTGTATTTTTTGAAAAGAGATTTTTTTACCTCATTTTTTAAGCTATATGTATATCCTGAAAAATCAGATTCGACTCATTTAAGTCCAAATATGAAAGTGCTGGTCAAAAGATGAAAATCTTATCTCAAGAACTTATCGTCTGAGCATTTTTGTTAGGTACCATCGCACTGGAGCTGTTAATTAACTTCCTTTGGTTTTATTGTAGTTGTATTAATATGATAATAGGATGATGACAGGATATACGAGTAGAAGCTGATATTTAATTTCGAACTTCATAACTGAGTAATGTATTTGTGAAGAATGGAGCTTCAATCCCTGCACAGAAAAAAAATCTGAATGCCATAAGTTATAAGCGTATAAGTTTCCTCTCGTTTTATTTTAAGCTTCAAAAGCTATTTTTGCTTAATATGTAGTAAATGAGTTTGTGATGATGACAAAGTGCAAAGCATTAGAGACGTTATAACCGATTCGCGTCGGCCGACCTGCGCAGTCGCAGCGTCTTACCGTCACGAACTATTTCTAGGCCATAGAGTAAGCGTTAGAACCTTTTGATTTAACTTTTGAAAGTCTAAAATGCAATTACCACATTAGGTGAAAAAAATAATCGCTCGGCGAAATGTGGGCTTCTGAATTAGGTAAACCATAAGCATGACTTTGATTACTCCATTTGAGATAGTCGTGAGCGTTATGTGTGCCAAAATACAATCAAAAAGTTTTAAAATGTTACCAAAAAATCGACTTCCGTCGAGTTCCTTTACAAATGCTTGATTTGTTCATCTATCATCAAAACTGGATCTTGATAAAAGTTGTACAAAATTAGAAGCTTTTTTGACGAACTTAATGCCAAAAGAGGAAAAAAAATATAGCTTCTGAACAGTTTCGTGGCCCACCGCTCTCAGGTATTACCTGTGGCATGACAAAGCGTCGAAGGCTGTCATTCTGTCATTTCGCAACACTCCCAGAGCACGTGCCTTAGTTTTTGTCATTCTTCTCGTCACGCTAGAAAGTGCTCGAGTTGACAGTTTTTTCCGTCGCCGACGGTTGACGGGGCAAAAAATGACAAGACGGTTTGCTTGTAATGTCACGGTAATGTTAACCTTTAATTTCAATTACCTCAACGGTTATGTATGTTGGCAGACCATGCAAACTTTTTTTTGCATTTTACTGGAATTTAATTATGTTTATGATCAAAATAAGAGTCTTTGGCACCCAATTAGCTTACCTAATTATCACATTAAATAAGCTAGCTTATTTTTCTTTTCTGATTAGCTTACCGTCCGCGAATAAATCGGTTATTGTAGCCCTTCGTAGCGAAATTATTTTAACCTGTTTAAGATTTTATTTCGCTATAGAAAACTATCCTATGTCCTTTCCCATAATCAATTCTATTGGCATACTGAATTTCATAAAAATGGGCTGAGTAATTTAGGAGTGAAAACGTGACAGACTCACTGACATAATATTAATATGGAAGTGTGGCTAATCAATCCACTTCACTCTTACCCTAATCCACTACTTATTGGACTTCTGTATCTGTGATTTGGCCTACATTAGCAAATCCTACAATGATTATAAATCTAAGTAATAATCCAGTTTATTCGCAAGTGTCGTAATGTCACGCTTCATTGACGTAATGTGATAAAACCTGTATTTATCTAACCAGAGACAAGGAAGTAACGGGATACAGGTGAAAGTTGTGTAAGGCTTTATGCACTTTGTAATGTTTGCTCTGGTAGTCTGCTAATTACCTACCTACTAATTAGGTAGTTACAAATTACTGTAAATGGTAATCAATTTACAGTAATTTCATTACTGAACATTATGTTTTCTGTGCATCACTAATATGTCCCGTTGTTAAAGTTTTTTTCCAAAAACTATAGGTAAATAGGTACCTATGCTAGGGTAAACATACCGGTTATCGGCCGTTTAAGCAGCTTGTTGACTTTGGACTTGATTTCTAATATAATGCTGTACTCCAAGATTTTCCAAAGAAATAACTTACCATCCTACAATAGTGTAGGTTCATAAAACCTAAAGTTTATAGACGTATCAGGGATACATAATTTATAAAAAATATATATTCGTAAAAACAGTAAATATACCGGCTATCGGCCTTTTCACTCAGTTACCGTCCACCAGTGCACTGGTTATCGGCCACCTGATTCACGGTAGAAAAACGACTCTTATTCAGTTGCATATGGGGTTTATAATAGTATGAAAGTAAAATAATTAATTAATTCATAAAAAGCAGTATATTTTTGGTGTCTTCTACAACTTATATCTACAGCATCATTAAAAAATCCCTTAACACAATAATTAAAAGCAAAATTCAAACATAACATGAAATTCTATGCGAAAATTCTTAAACATATAAAGTAAATAGATTTAGTGTTTAAAGATTCTGCAGAAGGTAAGGGTATTGATTGTTTTTCTGCTAACGTAATGCTATCATCATCAAGTTGTCAATTGCATTAACATCGTCAACTTTCAAAGCAGAAGAAGCCAGTTTTATGTCAGAAATCGTCCTAGTCCTCTGTATTATTATAACTTAAAACAATAGGAAGGTTATTTTCGGTGCCAGGCTTTTAGTAGATGTTTATTGTTTATCTGGTGAAATGTCCAAAGAAAGAATGTGGTCTCTTATATTGGAACACCACTAATGGTGGACATATTTCTTGATTTAGGAGACAATAAAAACACTAGTTTCATCAGCGTTAAGTATACGACTTGGATCATCTAAAATATCTGTTGCAATTCGTTCAACCAAGAAAGTGTGTAATTCTGCAAACCATTTCCGAATTGAACTTTCCTTGATGGCTTCTCGCGGCTTATTAATAGCTTCTGGCTCTCGGATGCTTATGTTTGAATGGCGTTTGAGAAAGCTGAGATACCATCATATACCAGGTTTACCTCCTGGAAAGCGATGGTCTATGCCCAGTTTTTTTGCAAGCTCAGCCGCTGTACCTAGAAGGTCATATTTGTTGTTGGAATTCCGGCTTTCGCCAACTCAATTATCCAATCATCGATCTTCTTTTCTCCATCAAAACCAAATATAGGGTCTGGGCCAACTTTCCTCTTTTGATGAGCAACACTACCGTAAAGCCTGTCCTGTATAGTGGATCTTGGAACTCCATACTGCCGACATGGCTCTCTTATGACGCGAATATTACCGCGTATATCTGAAAGAGCCTTTGTCAGTGCTTCTTCACCATAAGCAACCTTCGGGAAAGCTCTTACTTCCTTTCTTTCTTTCCTTTATTCACAAGTGCCTGAAAAAACAAGAATAATTCCAACACCAACCAAGCCAGCCACGGTTAAATAGTAGTCTATGTATTAGTAAGGCTATGTCAAATTTCATTCAAACCCGTTTCAGCATAAAGGGGTATCTAACATGAAGTCACGAACAAATATTATGGCCAAAAATAAATCACATTTTTACCATTTATCGGCCGCCTTTGATTTCCTAGGTCGAAAACAGATTTACTTTTTCAAAGCCGGAATCAGGTGTAATTTTTACCAATTCTCGGCCGCTCGTTATTTCAATCGGTCGGAAACTGGTCTTATTCCTACCAGTTATCGGCCGTTCATTATTTTAAACGGCCGGAGACAGGTTTTATTTTTACTAGTTATCGGCCGCTAAACGTTCGGGATTTTCGAAAGTCATATCTTTGAAAATATGAGGTATACAGGCGGCCGGAATCTAGATGTAAATTCACAAAATTCTAGCTCTTCACAAATAAAATAGACCCTATGTTGGTGAATGTAAGGTTAATCCAATAAAAGCAAAGTAAACTAGTGAAAATAAACCGGTTATGCGACCACCCGGTCGATAAGTAGATTTTGAAATTATTCGTTAACGTATTGTCCGACCACCAAAAAAAACACAAATTATGTAAAGTCTGGTGAGTTTGGGCACTTGAATATTAAAAATAAACATGCTATTAACACACAAACCAAATCAATGAACACTAAACCAACAATAACACTTAGAAACTTGCCTTTGAAAAACAATCCACCTGCAATTTTTTTTCTCTAAATTTGACACGCGTCCACACACCAAATTTTGAAATGGCGACTGAGGGCACAGTTTGCGAATTTCGAGGTCATGCCTTTGAATTATGAATCGTAAAGTTTGTCCGAATCCAATGGTGCGAAATTTGAAATGATTGATCTATAACACTGTTTATTAGGTCAAATAATGTGCGAAGTGGCCGATAGGGGGTAGTGGCCGGTTAGGGCCGGCGCCCACTATCGGCATCGGCACCCTTCAGGCTTTTAAGGTGGCAAATAGTAATATACTCTAACATAATGGCAATAAAATAGAAAATGCCGAAACAGAAACAGAACAAATGCATTTTGCTTTTACGAGAACACATCACGGAAATTTCTACTTTATTGCCATAATGTTAAAGTATATTGCTATTTGCCACCTTAAAATCCTGAAGCGTGCCGATGCCGATGGTGGGCGCCGGCCCTTAACCGGTAGTTTTACCCTATTCCGGCGGTCGCCAAAACTCCCTTCGCTCGTGTGAGTGAACTTTAAAATTCAATTTCTTTGCAACTGTGGTCGTTACAAAGAAAAGAACTAAGCCAAATAACATTTTTTAATTATTTACATACAAAATGAGAGAAAATACTAATTCTAAGTAAAGCGTATTGATGATTGAGGTAGGCGTGAAGTGCCGAGATGTGAAGTGATGTCCGATGTGCACCGCCGGAATAGCACGGCTCGTTTTTTAAAAAATGTTTTAGGTGACACTACTGATAAAAATGAAAGAGCTTTGGTACCGCCACCTACTGTTCACTGTTAGAACTAGTTGTTTCTCTCTTCACACGCTAGATAGAGAGAGTGTATTCTACCTGAATTTATAATTATAACACTGTTTTTGATGACCTGTTTGCTTACAAATTGGATTGTTCAATTTTAGATATTTTATAAATCTAAGATTATTCTAAATTGTATGTTTTCCTTGTTGCAGATTCATTCGTAAACAGCCAAGAATGGACTTCGTCGAGAGGAGTGACAGAATTAAGGGTTGGAGTGTTGGGCTCCCCAGACAGCGGGAAATCAGCACTAGTCCATCGATATTTAACGGGTGCATATATGCAAGAAGAGAGTCCAGAAGGTATTTTCAAAAAATTGGTTTTGAAACTATTTCAACATGTTTTCATTTAGTGTGCGCCATCTAGTGGTGATACCACGAACTACACCGTTCCCTAGTGTGCAATGCTTATTTCTGTTCGTGATAGTTCGCGTTTCAGACGCTAGGTGGCTTTGTAGTTATTCAATGACATACTAGATGGCAGTAAACAGAATTTTGTAGTGGCATGATAGTTTTGTTCATTACTAATCGATGGCGTTACCGTGCGAACTACAACCACGACGATATTTTTTTCATTGAACTCATTGAATTATGAAATTACTTCTTTTCTTTGTGGGCTGAAGACTGGTCTTGACTTCCAGTGCAGTCAAAGCCGCTGTCAAGTTCTGATGTCAAACATGTTTAAGAAAATATGTTTGGTTTGTTCCAAAATGAGGAGCCCGTGGCCCAGTGGTTAGGAGGCTCTCCGACTCGGAGCCCGTCGAAATTTCAGGAGACGAAAAACGCCGTTAAAAAAACCCAAGCAACTGAGTAAAATGGCGGTAGACTCGCCCGTTGTCAAATTAGCCTGCCGAAATGTGGGCTTTTAAAAATTCGGTCACCATAAAAGTGAATGATTGATGGCCTGAAACGAACCGTAACACTAGGGCTAGGTCTAACCCTGAAACATGCGAAAACCTAAGAAGTGTTAAATTTCTCAAAGACACTCCACCTGGGTCCTTGTGCCAGTTTTCCTCACGTTTCGATCACGACTGCGTAAACGCGAATTTGTTTATCATATGTATGAATCATATTAGGTGGCATCACTGCACCCTGGCGTCATCATGTTCATGACGCTTCGATGCGTGATGCGTATGATCGCATAAACTGGCACTATACCTATGTATTGGACCCCTAGTACATAGTTGATGCTTGTTAGGTAACTAACCTAGTTGACACGTTGTATCTAATTCCAGGTGGCCGCTTCAAGAAAGAAGTGATAATCGATGGTCACAGCTACCTTCTACTAATAAGGGATGAAGGTGGATCTCCAGAAATGCAGGTAGGTTCTTAATTATCGCTTACTCAAAATACAAAATGGCTCCTATACCATCTGTCCGGAATGAATGATGTTTAAACCGGATTTTTAGAGTTTAGACAATAATAATAATCAATACCGCGTTTTTCACATCAGAGGTAGGTAGGTATAAATACGAGTATCACAGGTGCACACTGTGGATATTAAGCCTTATGTACACTACATATTTTGTGTGAAATAAGTATCATTTCATTTTATTTCGAAGAATGAGTATCCGAACTCCCTCTACCATTTGAAACGAATGAAAATGTTTGAAAACAAACTCTTCGAGTGTTCTTAGCAGTGGGACAAAACTATAATGTAGAACAAATATAGGTAATTAAACCTAATTATTGGCTTACTTTTAAAAATCTGTTCAGTGCTTGCAACTTGCAACCACCTTTTCAATTTGCCCTGGTAACTCTCCCACCATTTTAAATAGTTTGCTAGTAACGACAAGTCCTTTGTTCCCAACAAAATCGATATCTCAATAAAATATTCATCGCAGCAATTATGTAGGGAGTGTACTTACTACCTATACCGGATATGTACCATGATGGATGGCGTCGCTCGCGTGTGGCCTGCCTATTCACAAGCTGTAGGGAAGAGCTACTCTTTGTCGATAAAGTTCTCGTATTTGGAAATAGTACGACTGACCCAGTATAGATTCGTGTGCGTTTCCATTGTATGTTTGTTCACTCATTGTTTCGCACGACGCGACTAATTTATTGATTTTTCCGCACAAAGTATTAGGGAGCACTATTGAACGAGATAGGTAGGTACCTAGATGTGTGTGCAAAATACAAGATCACTTAGATGAAAAAAAACGTTTTTTTCTTATTATTGTACTAATATGCGATTCGCTAGAAAATCATATTAGAGAAATAATATTACGTTTCATCTTCAAACATTCTCCTGTGCTCTAAGACAAGGGTCTACATCCAGTGTGTGAAACATACATAGGTATACATGATATCCATTACTAACTCCGATCGTCTTTTATTTAATTCGCCATAAAATCAAAAAGTTTCCATGGGTGACCTTTATTTTCCGAATAGGATTCCTAAAGAAGTGCACTTAGGTCACTTAGGTCGGTACCTAGGTGTATTTTTAGGAACCTTATTCCCTACGTCACGTCACGGCGTTCCCAATTCTGCACTCCCATCCCGTGCATCAATGGACAAGGTCCCTATCGATTCGAGTCGTAAAGGGGGTTTCAACGTTTTAATAGACGTATCCACGTTATTTACGCCACCACGGAAGTACATGCACCAAATCGACGTGCACTTTGAGGACGAGCATGATTCAAATGCAATTGTTATAAAAAGTTGTATTTCAGACTTGGCCGATTCTACTGCAATACTTACTGCATCGAATGAAGTAAGTACAGTCAGCATCAAAATGATGTGTTCGTACAGAGTGGTCAAAACGGCGTTGACAGTTTGACAAAGCAATCGTAATACTGCAATGACAGAGTCGCTTCTCGTTTGAAGCGTCACTCAAATCTAACAAGTGAAACACTATTTTAAAACTCTAGTGATAAGGTTGCTTTTCTCTAATATTTCCGACATTTTTGACCACTCTTTACGCACACATCATTTTGATGGTGACTATACAGTCAACAGCCCATCAGGCTACCCATTTCTATTTCTTATTCTTGCTACAGAACAAGGATGACTGATCGGAGTTGAGAAGCCTGTCATTCCGTTGACCGTGTCTGTACTACATCTTCCTATCAGTGTCGGGCCAGCAGTCAGCAGTGTCATCACTAAAATGTAGATGACAAAAGCTGTGTATTTGATGACAGTGATGGCACTGATGATAACTTATGGCTGATAAAGTTTTCATTTGGGAGTTTTCCTGAAAGGTCGAATATACTGAGAAATTTCTCGAAGATTATTAGATTAGATGAGATATTTCATTTCTCAATAAAAAATACTTAACGTGTCAAAATATAGGACTTCAAATTAATGAGATAGCGATGTTCAAACAAAATTAAAATGAACTAAACTTCAATCTACGCCTAAAAATAAGTGAAATAAATAATAAGTCAAGAAGTCAACAGCTTACCAGTTTTTGAAAACTCTTGCGATCCTTGTTAGACGACGTGTACCAGATACATAGGACTAGAGTGTTCTCTAAGTAGAAGTGCCGGCGAGTGTAGTTTTTTATAATTCGTTCCCCAAGACGCGAGGTCCAACAAATGCGGCGGTCCTAGTTTCGACCATCCGCTTTCTAGAACAGTATGAATGCGGCACGTTACTCCAGTGTCTCGTCTAACCCTTACCTCGTCAGACGCCGCCTGCTCGCAGGTCGTTCGCAAGGCCTCCCTCATGGGTCTCACCTGGCGGGCTTGACTTCGTGGCAAGGGAACTGTAAAAAAGTAAAAAAACACCATGAAGGTAAATAACTAATTTACCGGAAAGAGTACCGCGGGAGGGCACCCCCCGCGTGTTGACCATACGGGCGAGAACTAATGTTCGATGCCCGCACCGTCCTAGAGGGGATGACAACCCAACCCTTTCGGACAAGGTTCTAAAAATGTGTGATCACTGTCACCCTACTGCACGCCATTTTACGACTATGTCGCCATGAATTTACAGGGCGCTTAGCGTTTTTACGATATTTACCACTCGCGACGTTTACGATCGCGTCACAAAGTGCATCCCCGACATTTCGTGATGCATTCACCTACTTACTCACTTCGAATGGGAACAAGTAATGGATTTTGCAGAAACCATCTTGCCGTAAAATATTCTCACGTCAACATACGTCTGACGACAAGATAAAAAAATAAGAAACATATTTTGATTGCGTTGCGCACTAAATAAACAAAATTATATTATAGGACTGGTTCAACATGACTCTAGACTGCAGTCAGTGGAAGAGGGGTAGGGAGGGCGGCCTTTGTAGTGGGATAGCGCAGACTGAATATAATAATAGTAATATGTAAGGAATACATTTACACGTCAATGTAAGGCGGTTTAGACTTTCTTACTGGGCCTCCAAAATTAAATGTAGAAAAACTGCGTAAAACAAGACAAAATAAATAAAAGAGCAAGAGAGAGATATTCAAACGGTATCGTTTTTAATTTCATTAATAGTACATTGTTATCCTAGGGGTGAAAGTAACTTATTTAGTCCCGAGACGGGGTTTGGCGCCCGGAACGAAGTGAGGGCGCCAATAGTTCGAGGGACTAAATAAGTCTTTCACCCGAGGTAAACACTGTGCTTTTCATTACGAATACAAGGAAAGTAAAAATAAAACATGAATTAGCCAAAGAAAAAGATTTAAAAATAAATGAAGATCGAATTGGCGCTATCCCGCCTATTTTGTTTGTTTTTTTTTTCTGTGGCGGGCCCACTATTCAGCCATTATTTTTTATTTTTTTCATTGGAAAAATGGTAAATATTTTGCTCTAAGCTTAGTTATTTTGAAGAAATTGTTGAAACTGAATTATAATAAAGTTATTTATAAAATATACATTCTCTAATCAATACTTAACTTTAAGTTATTTCAATTTTACATCGTGGCTGTATAGAAAGTTGGAACATGGTTCAATAGATATGTGAAAAATAACTAAGTTTTTTTTAAATAATTTGGCAGATGTCAGTTGAAAGTGATTCTCCCTAGGGATGAAAAGTATTACTTTCAGCCCGCTTCTCAGGTCAGTAATGACCTACTTTCAGAGTATGAGTAATGAAAATAAAATTTAAACATTTCATTCATCAATATTAATATTATGGCGAAGAATAGTTTCGTACAGAATGGTCACTTTCTGCGCGCGTCTGCTTTGAATACCTACGAGCCTACGACCCTCCACTACATTGCAATATTTTCTCAGATTGCTAAGTTTTTTATCGAGTCTGAACTCTTTGGCGTGTGGTATTTTGTCGGGCTTGAAAGATATAACGTGTTGCCTCAGTTTGGATATTATGTAAAAAAAATATTCAGATGAAAAATATTGCTAAATCGACCAGATAAAATTAATAGCAAGGGGGTTGCAAGTTTCCATTTTATTAAGTGTTTTCCCATATGATCATAGCGCACAGTCAACCTTAGATTGAGCGTATCACTATCATGTATACTATTATATACTATACATACATAGTTCGAAAGCCGTCCACATTATTATTCATGAGCTGTGATTGAAAACCATTTTTACTAAAACCTGCTGTACAAAAGTCTCCCCAAAGCTCTTATGGTCTACCCCCTTTCAAGGCTTCAAGTGATCCAGTCGTGAACTTAAGTCTGCCACTGGCTGAAATGATGGCATAAATGTCATCATCATCATCACTATTTTCGAGGTTTTTTTTTAATGACTATTAGTGGGTAGTGATTTTGATCGGAAGCTAAAAGCATAAACAACTCTACATCAATTTTGTTCATATGCAAATAAATCTAAAGTATAACTCACATCATTATTCATAAGATGACTTGTAGACTGACAGAATGTGATTCTGTTAGCGGATCCACGTGTACCGTGGGAATAAATTCCATTCTAACGTCGTCATTTTCAACATTCACGGCAACAACAACATTTTGTGAATTTCGTGTACCGAAGCTCTTTACATAGAAGCAGGGAATTTGGGGTCAGATGCGAATTCTCAATGAAAGCACTAGTGAGCTTCTACACTACATATTTTAAATAGCTCAAAGATTTAGACGAGCATGAAACCTATAGAGAAAAATCCGTTTGTAGTAGCGACTATACCGCCTACAGAACTTTTCCTGTACGAGCTGAGAGTCCCACGCTTGACCGCTATTTTATTGTGAATTGGCAGCTGAGGTGTCAGATTATGAATGTACAATGAAATCGATATCTATTTATGGACAATAGATGTCGCTACTAAACAGAAAAGCTCGTGCAAGTACTGCTCACCAATCAAAATGCAGATATTTTTAATGGCAGTGTTATAGCGCAAATCCTAAAAAGCATTTTTCAAATTCAGTTCGCAGACACGAGAACAGACGTTAATGTTAGCTTTTGTCACCAATAACTATATCCGTAAAGGTACTACTCCCTCTCCTAATATGAGTCCAATGGTACAGACCCATGTAATTTTTGAAACAGTCAATCATGTTTTTCTTTCATGATATTGATGAATCCTCGTACTGGCCAGTACAAAACAACAACCAGCCAATCAAAACCTATCATATCCACGACCTGCAGCCAAGTGGTCTACAATTGAAAGCCTGAAGGGCGGGGAGCCTGAGCTACACCAGCTCGCCCTCCGGCGTTGTTTGCGATGCAGCGACTCGGCTTAATTAACCCGAGAGAATCGATTGAGTGTATTTGCATCGGGATTTGCTCGGGAGTGAAGTTTTAATTGAAATAGCACGACCATGAGTATTGCTGGGTTGAGAGTTAAGGTATTTGAATAGGGTGTGGCTTTCGGTATAGTTGGGTGTGGTTTAACATAATTATTGTGTTTAGCGGTAGCCAAAAACATCAAAAAATGATTTATTGTACTTGTCAGATCGAATCATCGAGAGATAATGAGAGACATGAATAAGAACACGATAAAAAAGATGATGCTAACACCGGTGACAGCCTCTGGTTTCTTAATTGAGAAAAAACGGTATAAAATAGTGGTTAAGGTATGAAAGGTCTTTAATAGAGGCGGTTTTGTTGCCAAGAGCTCAGAAAACCTTTGTTCAGATTTCAGTCTTGTTCCCACAAAATACTACTTAGTTGATATATTCTTCATGTTTTACCTAACCTTTGCGAGCCTAGTAACCAAATAGCTTATTCAAATAATGTTCTTAACCAAATAAGCCTGTTGAAACAATGTTATTAAAACCTTCATTTGAAATCAAATAGGAAAATACTCTCGTATAAATTGGTTTCTTTCCACACGTGTGTTTAAATACATGAATCTACATTTATTGGCAGTGGCATAAGGTCTAAAGTGGAATATTTTTTTTCTGAAATGGACTGTACTCGGTTATCTAAAATGTGCGCACACGTGTCCGACGGACCGTGGAGGGTTGTTTATTTTATTTTCTCTTTTATTTAGGCTCAATCTCGCCCCCAATTTAGGTAAATTGATGTGGCTAGCCACCGACATGTTGTGATGGATATTGCAAATGGCCGCGTAGCCACAGAGTTTGTAGGATTGCAGGGGTTTGGTTTGGCTGTTTTGGTGTTTCGATATATAGGCTGTCGTTCTGCCTGTCAAGATAGAAAAGTTTATCGTTAAATAAATACAACTTGGCTGCTCAGCGTTTAAGAATTTTGCGCTTCGTTAAATATGCCTTAGGACTTGAAGACGGCTCTGAAACTTGCACTGTTTTACAATTGGCTTTTTTGACTCTGAGCCATAGTATTGGCGTCAATAAAGAAATTCTCACTAGTAATAAAGTTACCAATGCGGCCAAATGCGGATCGACGATGATAATAAACACGATTTTTCCGTTCGACTTGGGAAATCACCCCAAAGGGGATTTATTAAGGCATAATCGCGGTATTTTCTGTCAGAAAATTGTCAGGTAACCTGCATTTCTACTAAGCAACATCCCCATTCTTGAAGCAGTGAAAATGAAGCACCCCGGTCTTTGAGAAAATTCATTATTTATTTTTGTAGCAAATAGAATGAATTTTCTTGCCATGCAATTTTCTGAGCTCATCAATGAACTCGGCCGACGGACTATGGCTACCGAAAACGCTATCAATCTTTAACCTGCTCAATTTAAGGTGTCCCTACCTTCCCTTTGCTATATTTAGAGCGGTTTATGTACCGGACTAACGCAGTCGAGGCCAATTCAGGCTAATGCGATGACGCCCCGAATGGCGACATGACGTTACGGGTAAGGATGACGTCACGCACAACGTTTTATATTATCTTCAGCTATACTGTCATCTATTGCTCGGGACGTAGATATGAACGGAAGTCGGAGAGTTTTTGGCCAAACTGTAATACAATCTGCGCTTCTTACACTCTCATTAAACCTTTCATACATGCTCGTCGGTTAAAGGTACTCCTGGCCTGACCCTTTCTGAGAACATCTTGAACTTGTAACTGTAGAAGCTCTCTTATGTGTTACTTTTAAACTATTTCAAACTATGCAATACTTTTAAATTTTCGTAAAAGGTCCGATCTAACTTGCCCAAGTTTCATCTGAGAAAAAATGTCCGACACTTTTCATGCCAGTAAATACACGACCTCTTGTGCAATTGAGCTCTTTCCACTACTTAAGCCGACGTGGAAAATGCTCCGAGGCAAGGAACCGACGTCTTTAAAAGCTGCACATTTATTTTTAAGTTTGATAAATTATTGTAATTTACTGAGTCAAAGAAAAAGTAGAGTTGAGAAAGATTTATCGAGCAGTCTGTTAGTGTTAACATTAACACATAAAATTACTCATTCTATCTGGTGGAGAATTCAGTGGTCGTATCTGGTGAGTCTGGTGACTGTCAATTACATTTTGCGTCACAACGGCTTCCTTGGCTTGCAAACAGTTAGCGATTTGTGAAATTCGAAAACCATTGTTAAAACATCCAAATCTAAAATATATGATATGATAACATGATCGTTAGGATAGGAAGGACACTAAGAGGTTTAAGATAGCTAGATGCTATAGAAGACAGTCACTAAGAATAAGGTGAATGATTCGAATTTGTATTTCTTTAGTAGGTAGCTTGGTTAAGTCGTTCGTCAAATCCGGCCTTGTTAGCAAAATCAGATCAAAGACATGGTCGTCTCTGACCTGCACAAAGAGAAACCTTTCTTTGAGAAGATAAACAATAACATTAGAAGCGTGTTTTGTTAGGTCGTGTCGTGGCCCTCAACCTGAGGGCCGTGATTAATCCTCGTCGTTACCTCGACGAAGGATCGTGACTTACCTTCAAAGAGATTTTGTAACATTGTCTTACAGATTCACTCAACTGTACAAGGTACTTTTTACGTGTACTAGTACGACACGGTCGTCTAATCTGGTTCGTCTTCAAAAATGCTCTGTGTATTTTTGAAGTCATGTGTAGATGATGTGATCTTTCTACCAAACTGGTGTTCAAAGATAGTATGTTTTAATGTTAGAGAGTGATAGAAAATTCCAAAAATGGGCCCCATGCCATCGAATCTAGCCACGGCCACTTAGCAGATTTTTTTTTTCTACTTAATGAAAAAAACACTATTCAAAAGAAAAACATCGTGAGACTAATTTTGCGCCAACTTGTATATTAGGTTTATCCGATTGCGTTATCGCAATCAAATCATACTACAATATACTTATGAGCCTCCAAATCATAAAGTGGTATAATCTCGAAGCATATGACCTAAACACCAAAACAGTCTCCATGCCATTGTGCCATTAATAGCACCCTCCAACAGCATTCACTCGGTGTCCTGAGGGCACATTGTGCAGCCTGCCGCCGGTAATTGCGATGCTCTGCAGCTAGGGCTGATGCCTGGCTGGGATGCCAATATTACATAGGAGTTGAACATGTTGCTAAAATTCCCAACATTTGAGGGAGAGGCTTCAAAACTGCTAAAGATCTTTGCCGCTGTGCAGAAGAAGTTTTTTTTGAGAGGAAACAAAAACGTTGCTTGCCTGTTAGTAAGGAGTAGTTTTTTTCTCGGAGGCCTCAGTGTTATATCAACCTGTAAAGTTAAGCGAAACGTCGAAAAGAGCGAGTGCTTTTAACATCAGTGACACTAACCCATTTTCGCCATTCGATTTCGTACTCTGATGAATGCCCATGCATTTTCCAATCAAGTTTTCTTCTAGATGGGCATTTATAAGGCACTAAGGACACTAGAGTTTTATGAATTTGTTATATTTGATAGTTTAGGGTGGTAAAACTAAAATTTTTAAACCGCTTCCCGAGTTAAGACAACTACCCTTTTACAATATATTCCTAAGAACTATTAAATCTTTTGTGTACTCCTATGAGACAACCCTAGGCACATGACCTATTTCTGCTAGTGCATGAGATTTTTCTGGAATAGTTGCCCCAGCGCACGTGGAATTCAGCTTTGTTTAGCCAAAGTGGATCTGCATCAAGCTGATCTCTTTTTGCATAACTTCATGAGTTTGTTCTTGGGAAGGGAAATTAGATTTGTTAGGTCTCACTACTGGCTAACCTTATCAAACCCAAGGTTTGATGTTCCAAATGAAAGACGACCTGGATAAGATTACAACATCAATTATTACAGCCTGTGTGTATTGGTCATACTTGCTAATAAAAGTGCAGACTTATACCAGATTTTGCAAGTGATGTGGTGTCTTGTGCAAAGTGCAGCCTAGGCGGGCTTGAATAGAAATGTCAGGGATTATAGACTCGACTTCTACCCTTTACATGAAAGGTCAATAGATAGAACTTTGCTTCCGGATCAGAAAATACGATTTCAAAGGACCTTTACAAGTAAAAGCATGGGAGGAAGGAAAACATATTTTTAATAAGTAATTTCCATTATCGTTTTTCTCGTAAAAGTAGGATGGTCTTTTAAAATAGCACATATCATTATGTAGCGTGCCTTTCTTCTTCTTCTTCTTCTTCTTCTTCTTCTAGTCAGTCCCTCATTACTAAGAATCGTGTTCACTGGAACTCATCAACCAAACTAACTTTCTCCATTGGTTCCGATCGTAAGTAGCCTTCACCACCTCCTAGAACCTTGGCAGCGCTGTAACTCGTGCTATTTGGTCAGACCATCCTCTTGGTTGGTGGTTTTCTATGCATATCTTTTTGTCCTGATATAATTTTAAAGAAGATGCCGCTTGGTCGGTTGGTGGTTCTTAATAAAACAAGCATCAATCTTGCACGGACTAGCAAGTCGCAACATTGAATTGGATTAAAATGTCCAATTTACAGTGGCAAAGCTGTGAAAAGCTGAATTGCGAAATCCGAACTTTGAGGATACTCGACAAACCGAGGACCCCGCTGCTCAGCCAGGGCAGCGCAATGTTTAGATAGATAGTCAGTCGCGATTCCATTCAGGTCAAGCGGCAATCGAAACGTGGATTGGGGGAGCCCAATGAATCTCCCCAAACTTTATAACGTGATGTGACGTCACCGGGAAGAATGAGCAGAATTGGATTGGATATTTTCGACGTCTGCCTAATGAAGTAAAACAAACTTACCCTTTTATTAAGAAAAGCCCTGCCCTGCCTGCAGCACCACATAAAAAGTTTATTTGATTTAACATCATTTAGCCCATTTTGAGGCGAATTGGATTACTATAACTAATTGATATGATGTCAAAGGAATATCTGTAAAGCTCATAGGTGAAAAGTGAAATGTTAAATCAAAGTAGCCGATTGGCTTTCTAATAAATATTTGCAATTTTAATAGGTATAAGGAATCTTAGAGTAATGAAAAAAAATATGGAGTTTGTAAGAAACATTCAAGTGAATCAAGTAATGTTTCTTTAATGTGGATGAATTGTTTTCTTAAGTTAATTCCGCTGTTGATTGAAAAATAGAATAGTATAATGGAAAGTTGTCCCCTCTGTTTGAAAGCAAACGTATGAAACGTTAATAGGTTTCACGTCCCCGCAAAAGGGGCTTCAAAGAAATTCCATACATAATTGATGGATGAACTTAGGTACTGACACTGAACCGTAGTCTATCAAAGAATAAAATACCGTGATTTGTCGTATTATAACTGTCATATTAACTTTATGTTGAACGTAAGACAAAATCTGACAAACAACTGCCTGGGTAGGATCGATGATTCCTACACCAGCACAAATGTTCTTTGATGATACAGATTTTATTAGCCATTTTTGTCAGATCGGAACGATTTTAAGAGAACTTTTCATGAGCCGGATCAGCGTTCCGTTCAATTTCGACTACTTGTACTTTTTTTTTTTTTTTTTATGTAGGGGAAATGCCTTACGCATACCCGTCCACCGGGGGACGGACGGGTTATGTCGGACTCACCACTGGACAGATGGTATACCAGTGGCCCTACCGACTAAAACCCCTACTACTCCCTCTAATCGTCCGTTAGTGGGGGAACACGGTGAATAGCGCCTGCCTGTTACGCATTCCCCCGGACGGAGCCCGCCTGCACGGCGGGCCGGAAGCGACCCAACCCCGCGTGAGGGGAGGCCAGAAGGGACAGCCGAGGATGTCAAGCCGTCCCTACCAGGCAGCGGTGAAACCCGTGCAATGCTGGCGGCGGCACCCCCGTACCACGCGCTAGCTGGCCACCGTACGCAGGCCCTACTGGGCCCGCAACCACGAGCCACCCAAAGGGCGGCTCCGCTGCCGTAACCTTCGGTACGGCCCCGCCGGGCCGCGACGCACAGGGGGGATCAGCCTCGGGTTACTGGCCCCCACCAACCGGTTGTGCGCCGCGGCCCCAACCACGCGCCTCAAGGCGCCTGCAGGCCCCACTGGCCCCGCATCCCCGCGTCGCCCTTACGGGCCGCAGCGACCCTACTGGGCCCGCAACCACGAGCCACCCAAAGGGCGGCTCCGCTGCCGTAACCGACGGTACGGCCTCGCCGGGCCGCGACGCACAGGGGGGATCAGCCTCGGATCACTGGCCCCCACCAACCGGTTGTGCGCCGCGGCCCCAACCACGCGCCTCAAAGCGCCTGCAGGCCCCACTGGCCCCGCAGCCCCACGCCGCCCTTACGGGCCGCAGCGGGTGGGTGTCCAGTCCACCACGCTGCCACGCCTGGGTTCTCTTCGCTTCCCGGTGGTGCCCCTACCACCGGTACTAGGCCCCCTCGCCACGCCGAGGCGAGAACCCATGAGGGGGCGACTACTTGTACTAGAATGTTTTACATAGCCGCGTAGGCATAAAACTATTAACACGCTGGTCCCTTCTGCGAGTCGTTGGTGTTTGCCGATCAATAGACATCACGTAGCACCTACGTGGAGCTTTGGAGCCGAAAGCTTTCATGTGCCTGTTTTCCGATATTTAACGACTGGTTCAATGCTTTGATTGTATCTACCCTCTGTAATTGCTCAACGTACGTTTTTTGTGGCATTTTTAAAAACTGCCAAGTTCGAGTTGGGCTTACACACGGAAAACAAAGCATTTCATCACAGATACAATAAATGAAGTACCAACTATTAGTCTTTAATACTGTTTAGCGTTTTCAGCTATTGTTTCAATATTGTCAGCATTATGTGTGCTAATGAAGTTGTGTTTAAAAAAGTTTGCAAAATCAATTGTAATACTACAGTGACAGCGTCGTAAGTCGTATGAATTTGTCTATTTCTGACATTTTACCTTCTTTGACCTTTGCGATTTAAGTTTCAAATATAAAACTTTGCTCCTTTGCCCTTTGTAGGAGTTTTGTGTAGGTTGCAGAAGTGATGCAAGTTTTATTTTATTCCATTCTTTTGTTAGCTGCTTGCTTTTATAATATTCTAGACATCCATTTATCAAGCTCTAGTTTATCATTTTCAATTTTGAACTGTCATAATAATTCATGACACTTTTTCATTTCACGTTTTAGGTAATTTTTGTTCTAAGAATGTATGATTGAGCAAGTTATTAATTTTATTTGCATTCAATTTCTGTAATACTGTTATGTGTTTCTGATTGTTTTAATAGATTATTTCCGAAATGAATTAACAGGTAGAATTATTTACTGATATAGGGTTTTGTATCTTTCCTTAGTTTCAAGGTAGATCCAATACAACTTTAAATCATGTTGTAACGTATTTTACGTAGGTACATAGGCGCACACATCAACCTTTACAAAACCATTGAAAAATGGGTCTTATGTCAGCCACATAAGGTGCCCCTATGTAAAGGTTGATGTGTGCGCCTCTGTACATCATTGGCTCAAGCGGTTAACAGAAAGGAAATCTTCAATCGAATCAGTACCCCCTCTCCCCAAACTACATAATTGATGGGTTTAGGCACAAATACAATCAAACCATGGTGTTTCGGAGTTCGGAGTAACAAAAAATGGAGGTGATCGTGTAGAGTGCTTTGGTGTGTATTTTCTGTTCATCAAAGTCGTCTCGTTTGCTTGGATATTGGAATAATTGTTATTTTACTTTTCATCAGTAATTTTTAGTGGGTTTACAAAGGTAGGAAAAAGTTTGTCAACCTCTTTACTGCCTGGCCCTCACGGCCGCTTTCCGTGAGGTGAACTTCAAGTGCACAATTTAAAAAAACAAATTGAATAGCACTATTTGGTGTGCAGCCATTGTTCGTTATTATTAATAACTACAATCCCAGAGTTCCCAGCCCAATAAACGTAATAGCCTTAAAATCGGCCTTAAAAATTTGTAGAAACAACTCTATGATTGCCTCCTACATTATTCGTTGTTTCATTCTATCAGCGGTGTCCATCAACCTGCTATTTGATTGTGTACCTTACGGCCACAGTTTTATGAGTGAAAAGGGAAAGTTGGAGAGTTGGAATTAAGTTAGTTGACCGTCGATAAGGCACGCGTGCCGACAGCTTGGCGCCAAAAGGGACGAGGTTCTACGAACGGCCATAGGTCAACTGTGACATTGCGGTTAGAAACTGACCTTTACTACATTGGTATAAGGTCAATGTTTCTAGTACGTGGTTGTCTTGTGATCATCTGTACAGTCAGCATCAAAATGATGTTTGCTCGGTACAGTGGTGAGAGAAGTATTGACGGTTTGAAAAAAACGATTTGTAAAAGGTACTAAAAGGACTGAGGCACAGAGACTAAAGTCGTTTAAAGCGTCACTAAAATCAAAAACAGTGAAACACAAATTTCATTGTGTAGTGATTAGGTTGCTTTTCTTAAACACTTCGACCTGAATCAATAGGGGATAGTAAAAATTTACCTACCTACTTAAACGTTTAACCGCCGCACTCAGAGACGTCAATTAACGCTAATGGTTGATTAGCGTCAAAATTCCATTTTTGAAAAGAGACTTTATAACAAATTGAATAAAGAACTTTTCAGAATGTCAACTTTTGACTCTAATGAACCATTAACGTTAATTGACGTCTCTGAGTACGGCAGTAAGAGTCACTTACCGCCGCACTCAGAGACGTCACATAACGTTAATGGTTGATTAGCGTCAAAATTCCATTTTTGAAAAGAGACTTTATAACAAATTGAATAAAGAACTTTTCAGAATGTCAAATTTTGACTCTAATGAACCATTAACGTTAATTGACGTCTCTGAGTACGGCAGTTAGACCAAGAAACCAAGATTGTCTGACACAGGTTATCTGACCCAAACCACTCTGTCCAAAGAGTCCGAACTAAGCAGAGCTTGTGAATGAAATGAATTGGACTGGTAGAGATGCCGCCTAGTAATAATTCCGTCAATTGTCCTTTTTAACCGACTTCAAAAAAGGAGGAGGCATGTTATCAAATTCGTATGTACTTATTAAATCTGTTATCCATAGTGATCATACTTAACATAAGTTTAAAAAACCTACTAATGAAAACTATTTCCTCAAAAAAACAAATCCTCGGTGAGTGAATAGACTTTTCAATTTTCTTTCACAACAGAAATGAATGAATGAACGATTTCCGGACGGTCAATTCAAAGCGAGTGTTTACATATTCAAGGGGTAGCAAAGTAGATAGGGTAAAAGTACTAGTTATGGAAAGTGACGTCTGACAAGGGCCTGCCAACAGTCGCGTGTGGCGCCACCTACGCGCCGATTGTCGTCAAGAGGTAGCCTGTTATTTGTGAAATGCTGGGCCTGGATAACTGTAGCCTTTGTTTATGAAGTAGGTATTTCCAGTTTTTGAATCGATTCCTTTTCATTAGATTGCTTAAAATGTAGTTTTTTTTTATTACCTACGGAAACAGTGTATGAGGTTTTTCGGTTTTTTTTTTAATCAGCTCATACCTACCTACAGGAACAAAATGTAAACTGCTAAAGATATTTCAACTGGTTCGGCTTTTCGTTTTTTGGGTAAATAATCCATACCTAGGTCACTAGCATTTACCTTTGCTGATTTCCATCTATTCTTTTCCTTTTTTCCTTTTATGTTTGTTTGTATTCTCACACATAATGAGTATAATATACTGCAACAATATAGCTATTTTAGATTTAGCTATTATGTACATTCATAATATAATAATGCCTTGTAGACGAGTATCATCAATATTTGCGTACACTTCAGTGAAAAGGTATGCCTAACTATTCGATCCTCTAACAGCAAATACTATTTGCTGCCTATATAAACATTTCTCACGAAGTATGTTTGCATTGCGTTAACTTTGGTGCTCGAGTTTGTAAGTAATTTTTCATCAAAGTTGTTCAGGTGTGTTCAAGTAATAGTTTTTTTTAGGAACCTTTTTCACTTTGTGCAATTTTAAAACAAAAGAACGATGCAATTCTGCAATGCAGAGGCCACGAATGAGGAGAAATGAACAGAACAAAGGTGAAAATTGTGTCGGAACCCTATCAAAAGAACTAGAAGAAAAAACAAGATAGATGCAAAAAAATGCTTTTGCTTTGGTTGTTGAATCAAAATCATTCAAATGACGTCCCTCACATACTAAGTGGACAGTCATAAGTACAACGGCTTACATGCAATTTATAACAGAAAATACTGTTTTCAGAGCCTTTCAGAGCAGTACAACTGTACAAGCTTTCAACGACTTTCTGAATGCTTTTACATCTATTATCCATTAACTCCCAGCTTACCTTGTAAACTCATTATGTAGATGTGGGACCTGGCTTTTTAATGTGTTCATGAGTTCATATTCATTAAATTGTAGATGAAAGGCAAATTCTTAAATTTTCAGTGAAATATTGTGTTGTAAATATTTATGTTTCAAATGGTATAAGTACTAGTAAAGTCGTAGAATAATTATAGCTGATAATTACTGAGGAGATATTAAGAAAAAAACGCTTTTGACATTCGAACTGAATCGCAATTGAAAAAATAAAAGCAAGAAGACGTCTAATGGCATTTAAAGCACCGATGTGGTAGTGCCATCCATGTTTGGCGACTACTTTGAACTTTTTAACTTTATTAAAGTTGTCCCGTTTACTGTAGCCGCCGCCGCCGCCTGTAAAAGCTTTTGCATCATAATTTATTATTCTTGTGTTTTTAATTTACCACATAAATAAGCTCTCCTTCTTTAACGCTACTAAGGACTACGTTTGGATGATGGTATCAATTTAGGTATGTATTTAGGATTATTTACAATAAGCCCTACTACAAACAACACTTAATTATAACTCGGGAACTGCTGAAAGGGAATATGCAGAGGTTTTGTCTTAAAATTTGGCCCGGCAGTTTATTTATTTATTTACATGAACACGGATTGACCAATCAATAACATTTGAAAGTATACAAAGGCTTGCATAGACAGGAAAATATGCTGCTAGTTTTTTTCTATTGTTATTTCAAACAAGTAAAGATTCTTTGAAAGTTACTTTATTTGCGACTCAGTTTATCTCAAAGGAATTTACCGTACAAAGAAAAGTAATTAACTTAGTTGCTTCTTGCTCCTTAGTTTCTGCTTACTAAGGTTCTAGGTAGTATAAACGATGCTAGTTTAGAAAATAGCCACGAGCCAGCTAATCCATACGCCTGTGGACGGCCAATTTGATTCTAGTCTTCGTACCAGCAATTACGTGAAAAACGCTTCAAGTAAAAGTGCGTTAGTGATTTAAAATCAATTTCCTAAACCATAGAGTCGAGCGGACCACAAAACTAGGAACCGTTATTTCACATTGAAAGTGCGTTGATCTCTTAGGTCACCGGGTACTCTTCGCAAAGCTGCCACAGCGAAGGTCAAACTATTCGAAGACAACGGCTGGAGCTGCTTAGAATTCAATTGCACGTTTTGAATTCGTATATAAATGACAAAAGGCTTCAAGTTTCTTTTCTAAGTAGTTAAGTATTTTTAGATTTGGTACACAAATTGAAATCACACTTTGTCGTACCTACTAAACGTCATATTCGTAATGTCGTACAACACTACTAGATGGCCTACCATAATAATATAGTCATTGATATGTTTTTCCATGATAGATATTTCCGGAACTGGAACAAGAGAGACCACTAAAATATGCTGCTATTAGAGAATGAATTTATTGATCACAAATCTGTTATATTAAGTGAAGTAACTAGAAGAAAATGGTGCTCTCTCGTCTAAAACTTCACTACAAGCTAGGGGAGTAACAGTATGTATGTCGCATTTTAAGAACAAAGTAGAGGACGTGCTTTAGCCACACAGCTGCCCAGCTGATGTAACATGTTGAGTAGCCTTGAAAAAGTTTTTGCCAATATGTCGAAGATTAAAATGTGTTATGTTGTGAATACTTGAAGAACACTGGCAAAGTGAAGCTTGTTGTATTTCTCGTTTGAAATATTACTGTTAATAAATTTACAGTAAGAACTTGCTTATGCATGCACATACATTTAAGGAGGTAACCAAAATCCCATATAAATTCTATGTTAAAAATTCTAAACAGCCATCTACAAGTTGTAACTTCAGTTTCACGAAAGTCCAAGAATTTTAGTTAAGCGTTTTATGTTCTCTCAATTATTAATTGACGAAATCAGTAAACTTTCGGTTATGCTAGAACTATATTGCCTACTAGGTAGGGGTTCGAGTATAAACAGAACAACGACTGCTTACCCAAACTAAAATATTCATGCTTAGATGTCGTTGATTTTCCAACTCAACGAGAATGCTTCTATTGTTCAGAGTTGAGTATTGATTGAAATGTAAAATTTAACTTTGAAATCGTTTTCTGTCCGTCTCTTTATTTTTTATTTATTTCATTTGAAGTCTTCACTTTGGTTTACGATATTCATACGTGTATAAAACCGATAACAAGTTGGTAGTTTTTTTAAAAGTAACTGCTAAGAATGTTGAAACAATTTTCGCATGCGAACATTAGGTCGTGACTAGGGTTTAACACATAGGAAACGTAATGTGGTGATACGTACTGGAAGCATAGTTGTTCAGATACGAACTAATTAGTATGATGCTCTTTATTAACTGGTTCATTATTCAGTATAACGTGTTTGTTAAGGCCCCTGGAATTTGGTGGGATCTGTGTAGGTTATTCTCGTAATTATAATGAATTCAACACAAACAACAACAATTAATTCACCTTATTAACTTCCTTGTTACATTCATGAAAAAATTTACCATGTTGATACTTAGATCACTTCACTGTTGAAGTTTACGTTTTGTTGTATTAAAATATATACTTACTTCAAAATTGAATGACAAATAGAGCCGACGACAGATCAGTTTGTCACGTTAACTTTGAATAGACACAAGTAGGCTGCTGGCCCATTTGTTGAGCTCTTCATAGAGAGCCAGACAATTCATTTTAGCTGTCATTCGTCATAGAGAAATTCTATTTACATTTTGACCCTTATTTTCATGAACTTAAATTTGTTTTCTGGAATTGGTTCTAAGCGAAGGTAATTGCTACGATCGAAGAAGAGCCAGTGACCTCGCCTACGCAAACCTAGAGGCTACAACTCAAGTCTCAGATAATCTTTGAGCATTACCCTTATTTC
Source organism: Udea ferrugalis (assembly GCA_950022985.1). NCBI lineage: Eukaryota > Metazoa > Arthropoda > Insecta > Lepidoptera > Crambidae > Udea > Udea ferrugalis. The sequence goes on from OX465522.1 coordinate 2,515,904, forward strand.
ATTTCATCTAAGTCTACATTTATTGCTAAAGTCACCTCCATTTACTCGCTCGAATATGTATGGACATACTTAGGTTACTCAGATGCTTTCGGAACGGAAGTAACACCACCGCAAGGAAGTATTTTACACGCGTCCATGGTCCTTCAAAGCGTAGTATCATGTCACACGACACGAACAATGTAGCTGGTGAGAGCTGTACGGGTCACGTTCGTGTATCGAGTTACCTGGCCTGACATTATTCTCTCTGCTATTCAAGCTACGTAAAAAAAAACCGTAACTAACTCGCGTGTATGTAGATAGGCCTGACTTGCTTTGTTCGAGACGCACCCCGTCTCTGTGGGGGCATGAAAACCTGTTTCTGAGCACTTTTAACAAGACAACAAAAGCCATGAATTGTTCGCGTTGATAGGAGCTATAGTTGTTATGGAGTTTATGAGTGAGCCTCGTACAAAATTGCAAAGAGGACGTGACTTTTGAAGTTTTGCAATATCTAATGTAGCACAACGGATATGCTATCATTCGCGGATGAACAAGTCGTATTTCTGGCACAATGCTTTCAAAAGATAATAATGGCTGCTACCAGTGCAATATGGAACAGTGCTGAAAACGAAATTGTGTTATCGGCAAATTATGCATTTTCTCTACATATTGCTAAACTGCCTGTGTTGCCACTTAATATATTATTTTCCCATGCACACAGGTTTTTTGTTAAAAGGGCTGTTAAAATGTTTCTTCATTATTGAAGATTTTTTCGATATTATTACTTTTCGCACTGGAAAAACTTCATGTACTAACTTTGTACAGGGCATATAATATCATACCTACCCTGGTATACCTACTATCGTTGGTCACTGCACGCAAGTTGCTACTGGATTACTTCCTCGTAATTTCGCTTCCTAACAATGTCGGCGTTTATAGAAGATGAAAGTACATTCCTTGCATTCCATCATGTTTTTGTGTACCTAGAAGGCTGGTACATTCTTGATGTTGGTAATCATTCGAACATATTGACTCCGTTATCCTGCAAAGGTGACATAATATTCTGCAGATGTGTGTTGTTTTTTAATTTTTAAGTTATGTTGATGATGTGGTGATTATGACGGAGCCCTTGTGTTGGAGTATGGCTTATGTTGTAAAAGATGATGTTATTATAAAAACTTCTCTATAAAATTGTGACCACTAATTCTAAAAGTATATCAATCACAGCAATAGTAATGCTAAAATTCCTAATACAATTTGAACTTAGTCGCAACGATCATTCAATGTTGAGTTCAAAGTTTGACGCTGTGACCTTGTACCAAGGGAGTTGAACTAAATGTTGCGCAGGCTGTCTGTGAACTCAAGGTCTGGGAAAGTTGGTTGCTCCTCCACGGCCATTACTCCCGCGACCCCTGGGCCTTGTCACAGATTTCATATTACAAGGGCTTATTGAATCACGCCCCATGTTATCGGTTATTTTTATGATTCCTGCAGATATTGTATTACTTTAGCTAGGGTATAACATTTCGTAATGCGTGCGTTATCTTAACTTTATGCGTAGGTGTATTTCAATTGCAGTTTCAATAAAACGATAATATTTAAAAAAAAGGTTATTGCATTTGCTAAATATGCGTTTATTACTCATTTTAGAAATATGTAGTTTTTAACACCTAGCTAATTTAGTTTTACCCTTTTAGATCATATAACTGTAGACAGGTAAGAGTGACGCAGGCAGGTAGGATGGGGTATGACATTTCGCAATATGATCCCTTTTAATCGATCGCCGTAGTTCTAAATTTAGTCATCTCCGATATTACGCAGACTAGATAGTGTATGCAAGGAACATAGGCTCTATTGCAAGGTTTGCATTGGAGTTAGTGCATCTAGTATTCCCCTCTCTATCACGACAGGGAGGTTGGGGTGTGGGAGCGAAACAAAAAGGTTTCGCCGCCCAAGCCTGGAGCCGCCCGCCCAGTCGCAAACGGTGCGCCGCCTAGGGTACACTTTCCACGTTTTTCGACGTTCATTGCCAGTTATATCAATATTTACATCTGATTTTAAATTAAAGTGCAGTTTGTTACGAACTTAACTTATTAGTTGTGAACTTTCCAAAATATCTGTGTAACAATGTATAGGTAAGTTTGAAATATAGAATCGCTGTTTTCGTTGCGTATGTTTATACTCCAACTTTAATAGATTTAAATCCTGATAACGATGTGCATAATCAAATTGAGTATACTGTATTTTCTCTTATCATAAATAAACCGAATATGACCCAGTTTCCAGTGACCATAATCACTTAATATATCTCATGGTGTATTAACGTTGAATTTGATAAAAACAGTGTTTAAAATGATTCGTTTTATAGAGTTTTGTACAAGTTTGATATGCGTAAAAGGATTCTATGTCAGACTCGTGAATATGGCTTTTATATTATCGGTAATGTATTTCGTATTCGCGTGCAGGTCGCAACAGTAACCTTAGCGTCAACATTTTACGGTTACAATTCTATTACAGCATACGATTCATGAGCGATACTTTCTATTTACGCATAAATAATGATCTTCTAATTGATCATAATGTCAAAATGCTAAAGCTCTTTACTCTGTCTAGAACTTAATTAGCGCTAGACCTCGTCCATTCATTCGGATCAAATTACTCTTATTAAGCTTATTGGTAATCACTTTACTGATTGAAAAACATCTTACTTAAAGTTTTGTATCATTTGATAAGACATTATCTTTCATTTCAAATCCGTTGTTTATACCGACAATTACGAATAAGTACCTGTATTTCCTTTTGCGTAGTAAAAAAATCCCGTTGATTTATTTTTTGCCATTTTTAGTTACTTTTCTTCACATTGACGTACCACAATGACTGATACTTTCTGAATAACCTATTAAATATCTTTAGAATTAAGTGAGGAACAAGCAGCTACGATTTTTTGCAACACAGATTAGGGTTTCATTTTACCAGTCGTGGTTCAACATATACGTTTTGCTTGTAAGTAGTTAAAGACAAAGCAGTCGTTCTGAGTAGCACAATTTTTTTTCAAAAGAGTTTCCTCCTCCTGTCATCGACACGCACTCCTGTGGCCGATGACGCCTCTCGTTCTGTCGATTGTTCAGGGAAAGGGGTGACTCCCTCCTACGCACCTATCTTTATGAAATAGAGACCGAGCTATTCACATGTTATATAGACCCTATATTAATGTAACATGTAGAATTAAAATCTACTAAAGTTTTCTCTCGAGGATAGATGAAATATTTAAGTATCAGGTTTGACATAATTTATTCAGTTTTTACTTGAATGTAAACTGAATTTTCAATGCCCACCTTAACCTTTTGAATACGTACACTGGGTCTACCTGCAGTGTATGTATAAACATTTCCCTACAATCCTACATATGTTAATCTACTTATTAAGGTAGGGCTATGTGTATCACATAACCCTTCTATTTTAAACCCCTATGACTGCACGAAATTACCCCACGTAATTATTATGGGTTTCAAAGGAGGGTGCGGTTTTTTCTTTGAACTTAATTTCGCAACAGCCAGGTTAGTCTATGTTATGTAAGATTATTCGTACGCTGACCATTCTTTTTGCATACTTTGCTAGTATTGAATTTATCGCTTGTTTAAATATTTAAACGAGTGACTTAACAACTTTCAATTTGTGATTTTGCATAAAGACCTTTCTAAAACAGATGTCTATAATGTAGAAAAATCATATTATGGTATTAGATTGGCCGTGAAGCTAGGTGCAATTCTAAATAAAATTATGGACCAAAATCCATAACTTCCCTTAGTCGACTTCTTTGTTAATTTGTCTTATAATCGAATTGTCATAATGTACGTTATCAGTTTTATCATACGAAATTAATGAAACTGACCCTGTATTTATTTTTTTCTAAACAACTATAATGTAGTGTTATTTTTGTTACAGTTCACGGCTTGGGTGGACGCGGTAATCTTCGTGTTCAGTCTCGACAACGAAATCAGTTACAACACAGTAGCAAACTACTTCAATAAGATGTCACACTATCGAAATTCCGCTGAAATTCCGATCATATTGGTCGGGACTCAAGGTGAGTGTATTGAATACCACTAGTCCTTATTTTTAATTCTATGAAATAAATGTTGATTGTGTTGTTGTACTTCTGAATGTAACGTGGAAAACTACTCGTGTGCGTTAAATGGAACACTGAGCAATACAAGTCATTGAAATGTTTGTAAGATAATTACTTTTAAATTCTTTAAGCCAACGCAAAAAGAAAAAAACTTTGATTGTACCTAACTAAATGTTTTTTGTCACCAACACAAATCAAAGAGTTTTGGCATGAAGTAAAGTTAATTTATTTTACTCAAACTGCATTTTTGTCAAAAGCTTTCTACTATTTCATGATAGACTCACATTACTGTGTTTAATTTGACAGCTTGTAATTTTGAAAGTGCGAGTGAATATTTTAAGCATTTCTAATAGTTTCCGATTAAATTATCGGTTGTTTCCAGATGCCATAAGTGAAAGTAGTCCACGCGTCGTGGACGACAACCGCGCTCGCAAGCTGTCGAATGAACTGCGGAGATGCTCATACTACGAAACGTGCGCCACGTATGGCCTCAACGTGGAAAGGGTATTCCAAGATGGTAAGGATTGTACACCTTTCAAGGACCTTTCATTTAAAGTATAACCGCCGACAAAACGATGGAGTGCGTACCACTGCTGGTATAAGCGGAGACCTAACGTTTGTGGCCACGTTTTAATAATACAAGTTCCATTGCACACGGGTGTCTGGACCTATGGTTAACTGTACCCCAATTAAGAAGATGTTACCTCAATTACATAACATAACATGCATTCGAGACTAAATCACAGATGAGGCCCTAAGATTTGCATCTTACTGGTGACTGCATCGCAAACAAAATAGCCTACTACAAGGATATGTTATCTTGGCACTGACGTTCATCTTAGCAAATAAATTGACTGAGTTTAGTCTTTTTAAATTAATTAATTAATTCTTTTATTTTATATTAGATAACCCGGCTCTGTTCAGGAGGAAATAGGAGTACTTTCAGTATTAGATAAGTAGAGTATTAAACTAGTTTAATATGTTTACAAATATTCTGATATTCGGTTTTGAAACATATTTTCTCTAGTTCTAGTTTTATCTGCACTTAATTGTGACGTTAGCATTTAACATGTAAGCACTTTTCTGTTACAGTAAAAATATTGTGAAATACTTGATAAAATAGGCTTATCTTTTGCATAAAAACTCAGATAGATAAATGACGATAAACCAAATCATTTCCTTGCACTTGAAATGTATTATCACAAATGTATTCAAAAACGGCGGACGCTGCGGACACGCTCTGAGTGTCGTTATTAGAAACGGCTTGTAAAATTACATAACATTGAGTTTTTATTGCTGTCTGTTCGCGTGCCGCGCGTGATGAGTCTAGTAGGTCTACGCAAGCTGTTGATCTTGTTTCGTCCCGCGGGGAATTTTGTTTGGGCGCAGTGGTAACACCGGCCCCCAGCCGCACGGTCGTTCGGTCGTTCATTCAATCGGCATTGTTTACATTTTTTGACATTTTGCAACGCTTTGTTTGGCCGTGAACGCGTTGGTCTTCGCGATATTTTATTCTAATTGTTTCGTGTAATTCTTGAATGGAATGATGGATAAAACGATGATTTTCAAATCTAATTTGTCGCCGATATCAAGTTTGAGGCGTCGGAGTTCGTGCTACAACATACAAAGAGCTGAGGAACGCGATCGTAGAAAATCGTCTAAATTTGAATGTGCGTGGATATATTTTGATAAAATTAATACCGTTCGACTGGTTTTTCTAACGAATTTGTGTGTAGTGTGTGGAATGTTGTTTTAGTGATGTGTTTAAATTGTTTGCAGCGTGTCAGAAGATAGTTGGGACGAGGCTATCGTCGTCGTCCCAGTGCCTCTCTGGCGGTTCAAGGCCTGTGACTCCACAGCCTCTGGCGAACTCTCCTAGTCACAACCATTCAACATTCCTTTATAAGGTGAGTGCGCTGGAAAAAACACTTTCCTTCCTAGTAGTTCTTAAATTAGGTGGCTTTACGCCTCATTGGGCTAGGCCAGTATTGTTCGCGCTGCCGGTAAAATTAGATTTTTTTTCTATAGCACTGACACAGCAAAGCAACATATTCCTATGTTATAGTGTATATTATGTAGTCTTTTCAACACAAAGCAAAATATAATAATAACTCCTCTGGACACAAATATGATTATTTAACAGCAAACCTGAAATGCTTTACACAAAATACTCAAAATTACACAACGGCTGAAAAATTATAGACAGCTGTTTATTCAATGAATATCATTATAATATTTGTGGTTTTGTGTGTCTGTCATTTCACATCTGATGTAAATCTTTCCTATATTATGTAAAAAAGCTGGCTATTGCATAGCTTAGTTAGATCATTTACCTTTGTAAGTATTATTATGATATAATACCTACATAATGGAACAAGAACTGTTTGAACCTTTCCCTAACTTGAATGATAAATCTATGAAAGTTATGATCCGCAAGTGGATGTTTAAAATACTTGTTAGGCAGGTATTTTAAGTGTTGATAAATACAAATAGGTACTTCCCAATATAATATTTGTGTGAGCTAATAAAGTCTCATCTTCTTTTCTATTATTTTAGTATTGTTTTGGGTTAGAGTTGGATCTATAAAGGTAGGGCAGGAACTGTGATGAGCGGTTTGAAAGAAGCCAAAGTTTGATGATCTTCTTCAACCTATCATAGTCCACTGCTGGACACCAACTCCTCTCAAGATGCCCCACAACACACGGTTCTAATCCTTCACACACAGATTCTGTTTACCAACTCTCATTGGACAAATGCACCAATAAGCTGGTGCAATTTTTTGTAATGATACTAGCTCATAAAACAGGTAAATCAGGGCTATAGTGAGTGGGCTATGATTGTAATTTCCAGTAATTTTTAAAAGTATTCCTATGCTCCTATTTTAACATAAGATACCAGTTATGAAAATCAGAAGTTTTTTCGTGGTATTAAAGACACATAATAGGTACTTGCATGTTAGCATGAATTGTCTCGTGTCAAAGCAAATCATGACCATTTATTTCAAGCATAATCTTTAGTTGTGCTTCACATATTTCGAAGATGAATCTGAGTATTGAGTATGATTCATTTCTGAATGATTGAGTTGTACTTAAAATCATATCTCTACTATCTGTTTGTACGAAGTTTTTCTGCAGAAATCCTTTAAAAAATAAATCCCTTTATTAGGCTTATTTAGGTACCTACTTAGTTTATCATCCAGTTCATTGTAGAAGTCATAAAAGTATAAAACCTTATTGAGCCTTTTTGGCTTAATTTTAATTTCTTATTATCATAAACAATATCCAAACACAATAGTGATAAGCTGAATTTGTTTTGAACTGTATGCGGAATTTCACTGAAAATTCGGTTGAATTCATTAACATTGAATTATGAATATTGGCCAAATTGAATTTTCTCCACACTTTCTGGAGAGTGAAAATTATTTCGATTCTAGAAAATAGGAATTTGTTTGAGCATGAACTTTTCTTCAGCAGTATAACCCTGTTTCAAAACCCTATTCTGATAGGGTTTTGTGAGTGGAATCCAATTATTAAAATAGATTAATTAATAAATATGTTCATTCATTAGCTAATTATTTTAAGGACTAACAAGTCCAAACAGTAGGGTTATTATTACCATCACAGTGTTATGTCGTCCCAAATGTTGGAAACCTTTTCAGCGAAAGCTGAGGTTCTTTAAATTTCGCCGAACTTATGTTAAGTAGTATGTGTAACGAATTCGAATTACCCACCTACCGGTACATCTTTGAAACACAGCTTTGCTTTCAAACCAAAGAATGTGTCTCAATGAGTGTGAGAAAGAAATAGAGAAAATGGTTGTATGTATCCCCTGTGACATCATTAGCTTAGAAAATAATCTGTATTGACAGCTTCCACTACCTACTCACTTATCATTATCCATTCATTTCATTGTATGAATGTGAATTTTAGGTATGTGTGGGCTAGAATGTCAATGAAGTTTGACTGCCACAATAGCGATTCAAATGAGGCAAATCTAAAAACATGTGCCAATTCCCAAATTTATCATTACTAGGTATAGTATCAACGGATAACAGTGATATGTGATAACGAAAATGAACATCCTTGGTCATGATAACGGTATTGCATATTCTGTGACATTAAGATACAAGTACATTTAGTACACATTAGTCATACTGTATTAAATATAACTGTAACAATGAAAGGTCGTAAACCTCTTAATGACTATTGTTTCTTTTTATTTTGTTTTGGTATGTCATGAAAATGGATACATTTATATTTCCGCCGCTACCTTCTGGTGATGGCACTAGTTTTTAAATTTATATCAGTTCGTGCTTGTCTCACACATTCATTAATACATACATTTAGTAACATACGAGATAGGATCTCATAGTGTAATCGACCAGACATCAACTATACATTTAATTGAAGTAGGAAAACAAGAACTTTCATTGTGTTGGCACTTGGCAATCTTGGCATACAGTGAAAACAAACCACCTGCAAAGTATAGTACCTACTTCACAGTCCACTCTAAACACCTACTAAATTTGTCAATATTGACTAGCGCCCACAAAGTCCTGTTTACACAATGGTGGTTTTAGTTTCACAACCGAATGCATTATTAACGACGTCGAATCTAGTTTGACGGATTGCATCCTACCGATTCCTATGCAAATGCCCATGTTTGCATCGAAATTGCATAGCCTGTTATACAAATAACTTCCAGGTTTTAGCATGTAATTTACTGCGCATGTAATAATGCAATAAGTTAATGGAATCAACCCCCTCATTCTGAAACTTCATTCATTGCGACTGATTGTTTGACGCGTTTGCGCAGTGGTAAAAGATCCTGCCATCACCTAGAGTTGATTCTCATTGAAGCAAGACATACCCTGCGCCATTCTCAATATAAATAAGTTACGTCTGTTCCAGGACTCGCTTCCACGAGGCCACCACACGCTATCAGCGTCATCACACCACCTCCACCGAGGCGCGCAATCCTTCGACGCCTCCTCCAACAGCAGCGGAATCTCCTCCACACACGTCGTCGAGATCCACAGCACGAACGGCTCAGACACATCATCCCGGTGGGGCAACTCACTCGGCAGCCACGGGTCATCTTCAGGCCTCGTCTCCATAGCAACAGAGAACAACAACGTCAAATTCACAGCACCACACTGCTTAGATAACCTACAGCCGGTCGGCAAAGACCAGAAAGACCTACCAACACCCTCATCGACGCCCACAACTTCAAGAAAGTCGAGGAGAAGATCGAATCTCTTTACCCCCTCGAAGAAGGGGGACGATAGGCTAAAGAACGGAGAACTGGGATCAGGGAGAGCAATTCCTCTGAAACAGGGATACTTATACAAGAAAAGCAGTAAAGCATTGAACAAAGAGTGGAAGAAGAAATACGTGACGCTGTGCGATGACGGACGGCTGACTTATCATCCTAGTTTACACGTGAGTTTAAATATTATCTAAATAATTTATGTCCATATCCATGCATAGCATCTCACGCGGTCTGAGTCAAGTGTCTTCCACGTTCGACCTCACCACACCCTTAATAGACCTCCCGGGCACCATCATGCCTATTATAGGGATCCAGCAAAATGTCGTCCTCCCCTACAACTCAAACGGCATGCGGGAGACGCCACCCAGGCCATTTTCAAAAGTTAAAGAGCACAGTACACCATACGGTCACTAGTGGTTGAGGTGCTAGAACACTGAATTGAAAAAAACAGACAGCGTTTTCTGCTGTGCTAAGATTAACGAGGGCAAAAAATATCACGCGGTTTCTTACGCAATTAAATTGTGTATTATTTTACAACTCTAATTCTTTAATTTAAGAGGTATTCTATTCTATATCCTGATTGTATTTGAAGCGTAAAACATGTAAATAATTTAAATAAATTACTTGATAGGCTTCCTCTTTCGCTGACTCTAATTTTACGTCTTTAAAACTGTACACTTTATATTCAGTGAAACAACACCAAGTTCTAAAAATAAAACAATTTGATCCGAAAAAACGTATAATTCAATCAGAATCTACTGGCTGACGAGAATTGTAACTGTCGCATTTAGTTCATCAGGCGAACGGATCTAATTTTGTATGTCATTTCTACTCCTCAGTGCGTCACGACCCACGAATTTAATTTGTCAGCACTCAAGATAGTGTACTTGCCAAAAATAATAAACATGTTTACGTGTTTATGTGAAATAAACGCGGGAAAAACGTTATTCTCGTAATGCCGGCGATGTGCGAAAATGATGATGGGAAGGGAGTACGATTGTTCTTGAAGTTTATTTTGAACAACCACAATAATAGTATCTCTTGGACATTAGTAAACTTCTTTGAAGTTTGTCTATGTGCGTATTGCTAGTGTACTGGGCGAGTTGTTCTACCAGCTTAGCGCAGTAGTTAAAGAGCGCCGGTTGGAGGTCAAAGGGTTGCAGGTTCGATTCCTGCACGAGCTCAAAAGTAACATTATATCTGGTGATTGTGCCACCTTAATTTGATTGTTCCATTTTGTACAACGATATTACGTGATGTGATGTTGTCTCTATTTATACCTGAAACTTATATTTCTAGCTCTGACTACTTTTGTGATGTTCTGGTGATGGTTTTTCATTCGCTGACGACCATAATAATTATCCAAAGTACTTTTTGACAAATAATTATGCTTAATAATTACTGTTCTACAATACACACCGTTAAGCTTGAAAAATACAACGTAAATCAATTTCCAGGATTACATGGAAGATGTGAACGGAAAAGAGATCTCTCTGCAATACGTGACAGTGAAGGTGCCAGGGCAGAAGCCGCGAGGGTCCAAGTCCATCATCACGACGGTGCCGGGCTACAACGGGTACAGCAGTCTGGACATCCACGACAGCATTGGGGGTTTGTCACTTGGTTAGTAATGCTTTTTAGGAACGTATAGCAGAATTAGCTATGGTGACGCCGTGTTCTGCTTCTACGGGACTGAGAAATAAGGTTTTTATTCGCCTGAAAGTAAAATGACATTAATTTGCATTTTGATCTAGATGTAAGCTTTTGTTGCTAACCATACCAACTTGTTGGAGCTTAAGGCTGCTCGCCCACGTCCGATAAGCGGTGACCGATTTTTTGTAGGAGAAAAATATAATGTACTGATAGAATTGGAGCAACTCACACGTCCGACAAAAAATCGGTCAGAAAAAGGGAAGAAATACAGCCGATTTATAATCTGCCCGACTATCGGTCCTACAAAAAGTCTGACGTGGGCGAGCAGCCTAAATCAAAGCAACCCTGTATTACATAACTGCCTACTAATGAGGGTGGCCGATACTTTGGTTTTCGTTGACAGCTGTTTGGACCCGACGCTTACAACACCGAGTGTTTATAGGTGTCTGGTCCAAACTGCTCTCATATAGCACAGAGTCAGAAAACCCTCATTGGGCCATTCTTAATCGGCCAATTACTTTTCAAACTCTCGAATCCTAAAACGTCAATAACCACACTGCCCTAACAGAAAGTGACGATAATATTTTTTGGAGGCTGTACCACTTTTGCGTTTATGAATTTGAATAGGTAGTAGATAAGTATATTTTAGTTGGATAACATTGAAATACTGCTCTGCAGTTGTTTCTCAATGGTTTGCTTTACTAACTTCGCTGCCAATGACTTATAACGCTTTTAACAAAACTAACCCTATCAAAATATGAAGACAAACTAAGTTTAAAGTATGAAATAGGTACCTTCACTTCGAGAACAAATCCTACTAATTTGTATGTGTTGACGTGCCGTGTTGCTCTTTTACGGAAAAACTACTGAATGTATTTTAATGAAACTTTACAATAATGTAGTTTATACATCTTAATCGCACATAGACTACCTTGGACATCCTTCCTTGGACATTATTCCACACAGCGCCATCTAGTCCCAAGTGGGCTAAATATAGTCCGTTATTATGGGATTCTAGACAACGGAGAAACATACTTAAATACTACAATTTATAAATAAATATTACTCTTTGTTATTCAACTTAAGTCCACGAGTAATCTTGTAAAAGTATTTAACCAACCATTCCAATTCCAGGCTACAAAGACAAGCCGACCCGCGCGACAGACAAGGCTCTAATGTCAGCCTTCGACACGATGAAGGAGCCCGCCACCAGCAGACAGTCCCTGGCCTCTGAAGCCGAGCTGGCCGCTACCAACGGAGACAAGGATGTGAAGAAGCGCCATAGGCGGATGAAGAGCAGTGGGGTCAAGAAGGATGGTGATGAAGGTGAGGTCATCCCCTGTGGAACTGTTTAACATGCCTTCGACACGATGAAGGAGCCCGCCACCAGCAGACAGTCCTTGGCCTCTGAAGCCGAGCTGGCCGCTACCAACGGAGACAAGGATGTGAAGAAGCGGCATAGGCGGATGAAGAGCAGTGGGGTCAAGAAGGATGGTGATGAAGGTAAGGTCATCCCCTGTGGAACTGTTTAACATGCCTTCGACACGATGAAGGAGCCCGCCACCAGCAGACAATCCCTGGCCTCTGAAGCCGAGCTGGCCGCCACCAACGGAGACAAGGATGTGAAGAAGCGGCATAGGCGGATGAAGAGCAGTGGGGTCAAGAAGGACGGTGATGAAGGTAAGGTCATTCCCTGTGGAACTGTTTAACATGCCTTCGACACGATGAAGGAACCTGCCACCAGCAGACAGTCCCTGGCCTCTGAAGCCGAGCTGGTCGCCACCAACGGAGACAAGGATGTGAAGAAGCGGCATAGGCGGATGAAGAGCAGTGGGGTCAAGAAGGATGGCGATGAAGGTAAGGATATGGAACTGTTTGTCATGCTTTACGCATGAAAAAAACCTTTTATTAAGAGTGTTTCAACATAATTCTTAGAAATGATACAAGACATGTAACTTGATCTAATGCCAATTACTGAAACATCTTATGCTACTAAAAATATAAAATTTAAATGCAGGCAGATACTATTTAAAAAATGAGAGAAGCGGTTTGTTGCATGAAAACGTGTAGGGCGAGTCAAAATATGCGTTTGAGTGTACGAGTAGTGTGTATTGGATGATTTTACATGGGAGCTCGAAATGAACAGAAATTCGTTCTGGAAGTAATGACCAATACAAGTTTGCCTTTTTTATACAACTTTGGACGCCGTAAAAATGCGATATCGGAATAAAGCTACAAGAAACGTACAAAAACGTTTTTGGCAATCTTACATTCATATTTCTAGTCTCACAATTTGGGCGCAATCAATACTGAAATTATTATACTTATTTTGCAACATTTCTATTATTATCTAAATCTCTAAATATAACAGCTGAAAGGAAAAAGCCTAGATTTTGATAACTAATAATAGCATTTACTCCACTTTGTAAAAACCCGCATTTTATTTGTTACAACATGGAAATTGCTCAACATTCGAACGGATATAGGCATTTTTGTAGATTATAAACCGGTGTGTATGTTAATTAGTGTATAATACGCAGCAGAAGGTGAATTTAATTTTGATAAGGCCAAATGGTTTGTTTATGGTTTTTTTATATTTTGTGGTCTTTGTAAATAGGCAGGCAGACATATGAGTATGAAATACGACAATAACCTATGTTGGATTTTAGCCAAACTATGAAAAGGGTCACATTGTAATTTGCGAACCACTTACCCCCAATTCACAAACGCCAAAAATCAACGTTGAGCATTCTTCAGAAGTATAGCTGTCCCTTTCAGTTCTATTGCCATTTTACGGGACAGCATGAGCGTGAGCGCGTGCTTAGCGTTGATTGACGTTTGTGAATTCGGGGGTTAATGATAGGAAAGTCATGTAGAACAAAGTAACTGCAGACTACTAAGCCGGTTCTTATTTTCAGTACAGAAGCTACTTACCTAAAATTAGTCTTAACAGTTTATTAATGTAACTTTACTTGTACCAATGTTCCGGCATTTAAACCGAAGTTCCGCTTTACTCGCCGAAATCTTAATAAACCTGATGATAAATTAATTTTGGACCATCCTTA